>CM054115.1:73174943-77974943 GCA_028673005.1 Tanypteryx hageni | reverse complement strand
TCTTTAATAAATTAAAATATCTTCAAATTGTGATATCGGAGCGAGGTTTGTAGTTTTAAAAGGGGAAAAGAATGTAGATTCTAATTCCCATCACCGAATTTTGACAATTGATCGTATTCTCTTGAATTTCTACTGTAACATACCTTTTTTTGCGTTTTAAATCACATTTTATCGGATTGCCTCCATGGAGACGATTATTACTGAACTTGGCTTGAGCATAGACAAATAAACAAATCGGTTATTTTTTTTCCTCTCGACTACCCTTTAGCAATGGGTCCCGACATATTAGCGTAGAAACTAACATTTATTAAATTCGTTTATTTAAAAAAATAAATGCAAAATATGTCAGAAAGATTTTGACATTGTTACTTGCTCCATACGTAGTATAGGGGGAAATATTGTTTTCATGAAAAAATCGATTTCGAGATTTCAACGGAAATACACGTTTTGACCATTTTCTCTATGAGGTCTGTGTGTGTGTATGTGACAGTTTTTCTGTGGGTGCTCTGACTCAAAAACTATTACTCAGGTGAACGCGAAATTTGATATTTAACATTGTTATGAAAGTCACAAGACTGATTAGTTTTTGGTAAAAATCGGTCAAACGGAAGTGGGTGTTTATTCACTTATCCGTTATTTTGAAATATTTGCTTTAATATTTGATAAATGGAAAAATATATTGGTATAAAAGTTGTAGAAAATTTAATTTTCTACAACCTTTGTTTGAAACATTTCCCCATTGTTTAAGAGATATCTTATATTTTTAGCTTCCACCACCATGCCACATGCCATCGATTATTGCTAACAATTGACGCTTAGTTACGTCTTAATAATGGTCCTTTTTCTAAATTGTTGGAGCTTTGTAGATATATCCAATATTAGAATGCTATGGTTTGAGTTTATTTCTCTTCTTTGTAGTCTCAAATTTTCTCGATGTTTCTTAAAATATTTATTATTATGTAACCTATTTGGAATTTTTAGAAATATTACAGATATGGAGAAAGTCATGTGGTGGCCACATCATATTTTTATGAGTATAGTCAGGGACGGACTGAGAGGTATAAAACGGCCAGGTAATTTGTGAAGAACACGCGGTCTTCCCCCTCCCATCGCACTGTTAGCACAGACTGGATCAAATCTTATTTAAAATCAAATAATATAAGGAGTAGAAAATTTTATCATGGAAAAGAATGACCAACTGATAAAAAATTAATATATAGGGTAGGGTGTGGCTAATTGGATCAATTCAAATTTAATCAGGAATTACAGGTGGCCAAATATGATTTTTAGAATTCAGTGCATTCATTGCATTATGATGTTTTGAATTCAAATTTTTATGCTAATTTTTAAACACCATGTTATTTTTAAATACACTACAAATTATACAATAATGAAAAACATTAGTTTTACAAATTTTGTTGGGCTATTTTACCTGTAAATAGCACTGAAAATTAGTCTTATAAAAGTTAGAAACTATATATAAACAACGCATTACATGTTCTGACCATAGTCGGTCGCATTAATTACCGATTAAACACATTTTCCTCACTTAAATCGTTTATTTCCATCAGTCCCTGCACACAGTTCGTGATACCAAATTTTGTATGTTTCGCAGCTTATTCAGTCAACTTTTGCGAGAGGTTTCGGATAAAAGTACTTGATTCCGCAGAAACCACACGGTACATATTCATCTACCGATGATTTGTATGAAGATTCTTCACTTGAACTGCTTGAGTCCATTAGTTTTCTTCGCACACATGTTTAATTACTTTTCTTGGCCATCATTAGATATTTTGATTTATTTCTAAGATTTTTAACCTTTGTTCCTTTCCCCAAATGTAACTTTCTCTTTATTCTTGTTTTCAACGTTTTCAGGAGATGTCAGATTACAGGCAGAATGCTTTGCTTTGTTTGCTTTTTTATTTCTCCATACTTAGTATAGGGGAAAGTATATATTGTTTTCATGAAAAAAATCGACGTCGAGATTTCAAAGGAAATACACGTTTTGAGGTCCCCTGAACACGTATTGACCATTTTCTCGATGATGTCTGTGTGTGTGTGTGACAATTTTTTGTGGGTTCCCTAACTCAAAAACTATTAATCAGGTCAACGCGAAATTTTATATTTAACATTTTTCATCATCATCATCATGCTTCTGTCCGAAGACAGGTTTTAACTGAATCGCTGCCTCCATTTCTCTCTCTCCCTAGAAGCCTCTTTTATACCTCTATAAGTAGTATATCCCTGCTTTATATTATCTAATATTCCTATTCTTTTTCTCCCTCTTCCTCTTTTTCCACTAATTTTTCCTTCTAAGATCGTTCTTTGTAAACACTGTCTTCTCAATATGTGCCCTATCCAATTTGCTTTTCTTTTCCTGATTGTTTTTATTAGCATCCTATCTTCTCCCACCATTTCTAATACTTCTTCGTTTCTCTTCCTCTCTGTCCATTTCACTTTCATCATTCTTCTCCATACCCACATCTCAAAACTTTCTAAATATTTTTCCTCCTTTCTCCTTATCGTCCACGTCTCTGCACCATAAAGAGCTATGCTCCATATGTAGCATTTTGCTAATTTCTTCCTTGTTTCTAGATTTATTTTCTTGCTTGTGAGAAGCTCCTTCTTCTCGTTAAATGCTGCCTTTGCCATTGCAATCCTACTTCTGATGTCCTGTGTACTACTTCCATCCTGTGCTAAAATACTGCCGAGATATTTGAAACTACTTACTTGTTCCAATTTTTGGCCATTTACCATTATATTTAATTCTTTATGTTCCTTTGAAACCACCATGACTTTCGTTTTTTCTGTATTGATCTTCATTCCATATTGTTGGCCAACCTCAACTAGTCTGTCTGTCATCCTCTGAAGCTCTTTCTCGCCTTCTGCTATTAAGCCCTGATCATCTGCGTATTTAATGGTGGTAATACTTTCACCTCCTATCTTAAATCCTTTCTCTTCCATCAACGCTTCTTCTGTTATTGTTTCTGCATACATATTAAATATCGCTGGTGAAATAGGACAACCCTGCCTCACTCCCCTCCCTATTGAAGTACTTTCTGTTTCTTCTCCTTCAACCCTGACTCTAATCTTTTGATCAAAGTAAAGGTTTTTAAGCAGTCTTTTATCTTTCCAATCTATTCCTATTTTGTTTAAAATACCCAGCATCTTATCCCATTTCACTCGGTCAAAAGCTTTCTCCCAATCTACAAAACAAAAATACATATCTTTATTGACTTCTAGCGCTCTTTCTATCATCATCCTCATACATCCTATAGCATCTCTAGTCCCCCTTCCTCTTCTAAAACCAAACTGATTATCTTGCAGCTCCTTTTCTATTTTACATTCAATTCTTTTGGTTATTATTCTGGTTAGAACTTTAGCTGTATGAGAAATTAAACTAATAGTTCTGTAATCCTTACAACATTTTGCATTGTTCTTTTTCTCCAGTGGTACCATCACAACATCTAAAAAATCTTCAGGCCATACGCCAGTATCATATACTTGGTTAAAAAATTTTGTGAGTTGCTTAACTGCTTTAGACCCCAAAACCTTAAGAACGTCCACGGGTATATCATCACTCCCAACTGCCTTTCTTCTTTTCATGTCATCAATTGCTCTTTTAACTTCAGACTCGAGAATACTTGGTCCTAGCTGATCTTCTTCCACATCCTCTTCTTCATTTAATTCAATATTTCTTGGCTTTCCTTCTTTGTCATACAGAACCTCAATGTATTCTTTCCAGACATTCTTTACCTTGTCTGGCTCCGATACTATTTTACCACTTTTGTTCATGATTCCTTTACGTCCTATCTTTCTTGCTTTTTTCTTGAATAGTTCCCTTGCTTTGCTATACATGAGGTCTGTTCTACAAATTCTTTCACATTCGACAATCTCCTCGCATTTCTCATTTATCCACTGTTCTCTGGCTTTATCTGTTTCCCTTCTTAAAGCATTATTTAACTCCTTGTACTTTCTTTGGCCTTCTTCAGTGTTTATGTTCTTCCACTTTCTCCGCTCTTCCATTTTTTGCAGCATGGCTGCTGTGATCCAGGGTTTTTTGTTTCTTTCACCCGTTATCTTTCCTACCTTCTTTTCCATTACATCTTTAATGTTGCTATGGATGTATCTCCACTCCTCATCTACATTCTTCCTATTTTCTTCATCTCTCTCCCCCAACCTTTCCTCCAGCTCAGTCATGATAGCCTCCTTGTTTTTAAGGAGTTCCTCTAAGTTCCATTTCTTGTTAACTCTTACGTTTCTCTTAACGCTCTTCAGTCTACATTGTATATTTGCCACCAAAAGGTTGTGGTCAGAATCGATATCTGCCCCTGGTAGTGTTTTCACATTTTTAATGCTATTTCTAAATCTTTCATTGACTAGTATGTAATCTATCTGGTATCGTCTCTGGTCTCCTGGGCTTCTCCATGTGTAAAGTCTCCGCTGGTGATGCTTAAACCATGTATTAGTTACAATTAATCTATTTCTATGGCAGAATTCCACAAGTTTATCCCCTCTTTCATTTCTCTTCCCTAGTCCATATTTTCCCACTATGTTATCTTCCTGTCCCTCTCCGACTACACTGTTCCAATCTCCCATTACTATGGTGGTGATCCTTCCTTTTCCCTCCTCCTCCAATATCTCCATAATCTGTTCATAGATTTCATCTACTTCGTCGTCGCCAGCATTAGTCGTTGGCATATACACTTGAATTATAAGCATTTCCACTGGCTCCATCTGAAGTTTTACGGCTATTAATCTATCATTAAATGTCACTACCTTGCTAATTCTTTCAGCTATCTCTTTTCTCATTATAATCCCCACTCCCCTTTCCTTTTTCTCCCCTCCTGAGTAAATAATCTTAAATTCGTCTGAATTTATCTCGCCTTCTCCTTCCCACCGAACTTCACTAAGACCTACTATACCTACATTATTCCTTCTCATTTCCCTTTTTATGTTCTCTAGTTTACCCCCTGAATTCATAGTCCTAACATTCCATGTGCCTATTCTTAATTTCTCACCACTTGCTTTCCTATTAATGTTAAATTTCCTCTGTGCATCCCCTAGGGTAGTCCCCACCCGGAGATCCGATTGGGGGACTATTTTACCTCCGGAATATTTTACCCCAGAAAGATCCATAGAGGTATTTCAGCTTTTCAGCCTATCATGGGAAATATAATGAGGTAGTTTCCCCTTGCTTTCCTCATCGCAGTTTCACAGGGTGATTACCCATCTGTAGCTGTTCAGATCCACATGATCACCACCTACAGAGGTACTGTGCAAGCTGCTGCCCTTGCACAGGGGGATGTAAAATCCCCAAGACTGCTTCTTAGTCTGACTCTTCCCCTCAGACCTTTCCGGCTTGGATGGTCCTACCAGGAGAATTATCTCCCGCCGGCATAGCTCTTTGGTTCGTAAGAGTACACAAACCCTCCCACCTCTGTAAGGTTATGCAGTCCTTAGGGAGGGATAACATTTTTATAAACGTCAAAAGAACTTATTAGGTTTTGGTGAAAGTCGGTCAGCCGGAAGTGGGTGTTTACTCTTGTCACTTATCCGTTATTTTAAAATATATGCTTTAATATTTGATAAATGTAAAATGTATTGGAATAAAGGTTGTAGGAAATTCAATTTTCTACAATCTTTGTTTGAAACATTTTCCCACATAATGCATTGTTAAAGAGATATCTTATATTTTTAGGTGCCACCACCACGCCACCTACTGACGATTATTGTTAACAATTGACGCTTAGTTACGGCATACGTTAGTAACGCTCCTTTTTATTTTCTTAATTGATGGAGCTTTGTGGCTATATCTAATATCAGAAGGCTATGGTTTGAGTTTATTTGTATTCTTTGTCAAGTCTAAAATTTTCTGTTTCTTGAAATATTTATTATTATGTAACCTATTTGGAATTTTTAGAAATATTACAGATAAGGAGAAAGTCATGTGGTGGCCACAGTAGATTTTTTTATCTCAAAATCTATACTCCGCGAAATACAAGGCACGTGGCTTATCCCTATAAATAAGGTCGTACGGGAACGGATCCCGGAAAATACTACACCCGCAATCCCTCTTTTTCTGATAAGTACCTGATAAGTAAATTCAATCGATAAAGATCGAAAAATTCTTTGAAACCTACTCGTTGATAAATTTATAGTAGAAAAGCTTTTTTTAAGGTCGAAATTTACACAACGAAATGTTCTCAATAAAAATTCAATAGGTACAGAAAGCATCTAACGTAAGTATACCTACAGTACGAAGTTAACTCATTTTAATATGTGCATTCAATCTAAAAGAGTAGAATTTGGACGAATTGCATTCAGTCGCGTTTTTACATTGAAAAAATGTTTCCGCCCGGGATCGAACTGGGGACCTTCCGCGTGTAAAGCGGATGTGATAACCACTACACCACGGAAACGAATAAAATCCACGATAATATGCGTTAAACTTAAATTAATACTTATTCTACTTCCTAAAGTTCAATTACTCTTCCTTTGAATACGGATTACGTAAAAATCCTTATAAACTACCATTATCAATGCAGAACGTCATCAAATAAAGCGGCAATGTTACTTACAACCTTCTGAGCATATATCTTTCATGGCAATGTCATAAGAATCAAGTCCTCCGAGGCTTGACATCATTATTTGTAAAAATAGTTATTCACCTTATTTGACGTCACCTTCTCTTCAAGGGCTCAAAAATGTTTTAATTTAAATTATTTTTCGATCATCAACTAAGCAAACAATCAAAATTTTAATGATCCGAAAAATATAAAAATATCCGTAACTTTATAGAATATATGCGCGTCATGTATTCCACAATAGTGAATTATCTGACGCTATTCCTTCATTAGAAAAAGGATATGTTATAATTTGAAAGGTAGTGACCACTTATTGAACAAATACTTAGATCTTATCGTAATAACATTACAAGTTGCTTAGCAATCACGTCCTTAGCATGAAATGCAGATTTAATTGAAATATCTACTTAAGATAGGAACCGTAGTATAAACCATACCAACCAGGTAAACATTAAATGCGTACAGAATCTATAAAAACGAAATCATTAAATATTGTTAATATATATATAAAAGCGTATCGTAATACTTACTCATTAAGAGGAATGAGAAGCAGTTTATAAACTTATAAACCAGTATGGTTAGCATCGTGTTTCCGTGGTGTAGTGGTTATCACATCCGCCTAACACGCGGAAGGTCCCCGGTTCGATCCCGGGCGGAAACAATTTTTTCAATGATTTTTCTTCAATTTGTTGTTCTCAAACTATAGTAACCACTGAATATTAACGTCTAGTGCTTTTAAAATACTATTTTCAGTATTATTATTTTCATTCTCGCGTTTTAACGGTCGCTTTCGGTTCCAGAATTAGTTCGCAGATTGAAATTGCATTAGGAATTATGGTTAAAAAAACTCAATATCGTTACCACAAATTAAACTTGTTTTAAATTTAATTATTATAAATACATTAGTCGTTATATCTTACAATAAGCGAATAATAATTACCATAGCACCAATACCTCTTTTATTTTACGAGTTGTCGGTGCTTGCATACTTCAAGCGTATAAAACATCACCATACACCAAGATCTTAACTTGTAAATAAACCAACGCGACAACATTTGAATTATCCATTTAAATAAGATAATAGTTTTAATTTTCTGCGAAATTTAGGCATCTATCCGGATTTCTAAACTCTCTGGCAATCGGCTTCGCGTCCAAGTTTTCCAATTTCAAGTTTCATGGCTCAGATCATCATTAAGACAATAGCTTATATGTTACACTAAAATTTATGTAAAGAATAGGATATTTTGTGTGTTAGGATTATGGTTTCATCATCCGTGCCTTTTGGTAGATATCCCGATAAAAAATTAATTTAAAATTATCACGTCATCATATGTAGGTATACGTCGTTGGCTGAAATGAAATGGATTATAATGTAGTCTAATCATTAAATCAATGCCCTTAGAGTATGGAAAATCAATTCTCATTGAAAGGCATTGGAGTTGTTGCTATGGTAGTTGATATTTTTCATTGTTGAAAACCGAAAATAATTTCATAAATTTATAATTAAAATCGCATTTTTACGCAAATTCAGCATGGATTTGAATTGTGTCTTCAAGAAAAATAAACTTCATTCTGTTTTCCACAGTATGGTATATGTCCTGACTTTGTATCTTAATTTTAAATAATTTAAAAAAGCAATTTTAGATAGTTCTGTACAGTTTTCAATGCTTTTCTTATGGGTGATAAAAGGGATGCGAGACACGGTGATACAATACAAAGTAAATAAAAAGTAAAAGATCCTTCACCGTCAATTAAAAGGAAAGAGAAAACTCACGTACGAGCTGCAGGTCTCCGTTGGGAACGTCGGGGACCTAATTTTTGATGAAGGCACAGGCGCACACACACTCCAAGAAGGCACTCACACCGTAGACTCTAACCAAAAATTTTTTTAAACTAAACACCGATTACTGAAGATGACAGCGTAGCTGTCGAAACATCGGTTTGTAGTTTAAAAAATATTTTGGTTAGAGTCTACGGTGTGAGTGCCTCCTTGGAGTGTGTGTGTGCTTGTGCCTTCATCAAGAATTAGGTCCGCGACGTTCCCAACGGAGACCTGCAGCTCGTACGTGAGTTTTCTCTTTCCTTTTAATTGACGGTGAAGGATCTTTTACTTTTTATTTACTTTCTTATGGGTGTTTAAAATAGGACATTGGGGTCCAAAACACCCCTTAAATCTAACATTTTCTGAAATTTCGGATTTTATCTAGAGGGTGTACCCAATTACCTACATTCATGCCAAATTCCAGCTGTTTAACACTTCTAAAAGTGGCTTAGGTTTTATATGATACATCCGATCTATACTATATTGACGCTTTTTACTTATGATAGATGATTAACATCTATTATACAGGGTGATATGGAAATACCTCCGAAAACTTCGGGAGCTTGTTAAATGATTATATATCCATAAACGCACCGTTTACGAGATACAGCGCCATTTGGCCCATGCCGCTGAGTGGGATTTGGGGTCATAGAAGGAATAAAAGGAGCAGAATTGTAGTGCCTAACTTTATTTCTCAACAATCCTGTGAAATACTTAAAAATCCTAATAAATGTTCAAAAAGACCTTCCGAACGTATGCACGCTTTAGTCCTTCGTCTTAAGGACTTCCTGATACGCTCAAAGAAGACAGATTGTGCTGCAACGGTTTGAATCCTCTGCCAAAGCTCCTCTCTTGTGTTGACATATTCAGCGTAAACCATGGTTTTTTAGGGTCTTCCAAATGCAGAAATCACACAGATTTAAGTCTGGAGATCTAGCTGGCCAGTGCGTTCGAGCAAGATAAAAAATGATCACTAAGACAATAATGTAATCAAACTAAGCAATTCTATTCAAAAAGTGGTATTTCAATTTGACTCATTCGGCGATTCTCGGGGGGTAGTCTGTGTCGGCGGTTCTATTGTTAAGGAATAAGAACCCGAAGTATGACATAAAGTCGCCGGACGTCCTGTATAAAATTTCACACTGATATGATTAATAGTTTTTGAGTTAGAGCACCCACAAAATCCCAGTCACAGACACACACACACACACAGACGCGCGCACCCACACACAGACGCACACACCCACAGACATCGGGACAATAGTCAAAACGTGTTCAGGGGACCTTAAAACGTTTTCCCGTTGAAATCTCGAATTCGATTTTTTTCATGAAAACAATACTTTCTCTATACTTCGTATATGGGGAAAGTAAAAATGAATTCTGTAGTATAGGGGAAAGTATTGTTTTCATAAAAAAATCTACATCGAGATTTCAACGGAAATACACGTTTTGAGGTCCCCTGAACACGTTTTGACCATTTTCTCAATGATGTGTGTTTGTGTATGCGACAGCTTTATTGTGGGTGCTCTAACTCAAAAACTATTAATCAGGTCAACGCGAAATTTTATATTTAACATTTTAATGAAATTTTTGTAAAAATCGGTCAACCGGAAGTGAGTGTTTACTCTTGTCACTTATCCGTTATTTTAAAATATATGCTTTAATATTTGATAAATGTAAAAATGTACTAGAATAAAAGCTGTAGAAAATTTAATTTTCTATAAGCTTTGTTTGAAACATTTTCCCACATAATGCATTGTTAAAGAGATATCTTATATTTTTAGCTGCCACCACCGCGCCACCTATTGACGACTATTGTTAACAATTGAAGCATAGTTACGTCTTAGTAACGCTCCTTTTTCTTTTCTTAATTTTTGGAGCTTTGTGGCTATATCCATTATCATTAGGCTATGGTTTAAGTTTATTTATGTTCTTTGTAAAGTCTAAAATTTTCTCGCAGTTTCTTAAAATATTTATTACTAGCTGAAATTACCTGCCGTTGCTCTGGTTTTTAAATCAAAACAAAAAATATTGACAAATATTTGAGAATAAAACCAAGTAATGAGACCAGGTTAATTTTTATTGCAGTGCTTAATGGTACGCAATATTTCTTATCTTGTCTTTGCCCGATTAATTAATTTTTCCTGCATCCTTTATCGATACATTTGGCGACTGGATTTTTTTATCAAATGATCACAACAAACAATCGATGGAAACCCCTTAAAAATATAGTTATTTCACGCAAATTAAGTTTGATTGGAAGAAACTGCACGAACACGAAAAACTTATGGGGAACTCGATAAACTGTCAAAAGTAGGAAAATGCTGCAGAGTGTAGATCTTGGTGCATGGTTATTTATATGCGCTTGCAGTATGCAAGCACCGACAACTCGTATTTTTCAAGTTGATAAAGTACTACTCGTTACCTTTTAACCACAATAGCATCATCCAGTATCAGTTAGTTACCGTGCAAAATCTTATCCAAAAAATGTTTCAGTAAAAATACTGGGTCTTGTTTATTTTTGTATTTTTTTAGGGTTATCGACGAACAATTCCTTCATTCCAATACGATAATACAAAACTTTACACGCTGCACTATGGTGCTCATTATTTGAATCTCCGCGATTGTAAAACATTATTTTGCGAGAAAACCTGCCGCGCGTCTCAAACTGAAGCGCGTGATTTCCGAATAAACGGATTTATTCACGAAGTAACTATTCGTTTCCGTTACTTTCTTCACTTTTACCTTTAAATTATCCCAACATTTTTTCCCCCCCCCTATTTACGCTAATCGTTTCTCCCTTGCAGAATGACTCCGCAGGCAGTCTTCCCATCCTGTTTTTCATTCACGGAGGTTCCTATTACATGAACGGAGGGAGATTGTATCCTGGGGAGGAACTGGCCGCCAGAGGTGCTGTCGTCGTAACTTTCAACTATAGGCTGGGACCTTTCGGTGAGTTACGACAACCGACTCTTATGTCACTAGGGTCACAGTATGCCCCCATTTTTTCCGGACATGTCATCATTTTCGGCATTAAACCTTTAATAAGGAATTCCAAAAGTAATTTATCTGGAATATAGATTGTATATAAGCTCCAGACATTGTTCTCATATTGCATTTTTAAATATAATAAATTCATTCCAATATCCCTGCAAGAAAAAAAGGCTCCAAAAACTTCGTCTGTGAAAAGGATGTCCTCATTAGCCCAGAATATGGTAGCCCTAGATGTAACTTATTTGAATGGTGTGGGCGCACTTTCACCTCGAAGGAGTTAGCAAAATGAATAATAATTTCTGCCTTAAGCTGTGGTTAAAAATGTAAAATTCAGATTTAAGAAATAAGGATAGTCTTGATCTTAAAGCAAAGTGAATAACGGGCACTAATTAAATATTGATTGGATTCACTTCGTTAACCTATGCGGCAAAGAAAGACTTACAGACAGCAAGGTAAACCCTGTCTGCAGTCTTCTCGGAAGCTATCCGATTATCTCATTTCCTCTTCTAAGATCTCATTGTCTGTTTTTTGTCTCTAATACCTGTATCGATGTTCGTGGCTTCTGACGACTTGCCTTTACTCATCCAAATGCCTTATAACACCTGGCTTATGTCGCATACAGTCACGTTTCTGAATATTTACTTGATGATTTTCCCTCTGTGCTCTCTGCATTGCTAAATATGCATTGAAATTGTTGCTTACTTTACGTTTTATCTCACATAATTCAAAATGTATATTACAACGATTTCAAATAAATGCTTTTTTCCATTTTAATAACGAAAATAATTGAATTTAATTTACAATAAAAATTTCAAATGAATAGATATGGATAAGATATGATACACGTGCAAAACTATATAAAACTGTACACAATAGGAATAAGAAAAATTAAAATCGTTCCAGTCCCGCAAAGACTCAACCTGGCTTGTCTGTACGTGTTAGGATAACAACACACATCGTTGCCATTAATAACCCTACATCTCCAAGGGAGATAAGAATATCAGTGAGAATGAAACAGCACACAAGCAATTACTCACAGAATATGATTATAAAAAAAGAAAAATAATGGTCATTCAATGCTTGAGAAAGAAAAATGGTATATCGCGTGGGGAAGAAAAAATTTATTTACTTGAAGAACCGCTGTTCCGTTAATCTGAGGTCTAGAACTCTGAGCAGCATACAGCTAAATTAAAGATAGTTGATTTTAAAAAGATTACTGGATATCTTCCTTAGAGTCAACTATAGGTGAAACACCGCTGATGATGGTTTAATTATAATCCCAAATCGCAAATACGCTTTTACCTATTTTTAGGTCGTTTAAGCTATCTAATTTATCAGTCTTAGTTTACAAAATCTGATATGGCCTCCACATGGCTTTCTCCATACCTGTAATATTTCTAAAGATTCCAAATAGGTTAAATGATAATAAATATTTTAAGGAACTGCGGAGAAAAATTTAGACTACAAAGAACAGAAATAAACTCAAACCGTAGCCTTCTGATATTGAATATAGCCAGGAAGCTCCAACAATTAAGAAAATAAAAAGGAGCGTCAATAAGATGTAATTAGGCTTAAAGTGTTTACAATAGTGGCCGGTAGATGATGTGGTGGTGGCAGCTAAAAGATTATTTTTAAAAATATCTCTTAAACAATGCATTATATGGGAAAATGTTTCGAATAAACGTTGAGGAAAATTAAATTTCCCACAACCTTTATTCCTATACTTTTTTACATTCATCAAATATTAAAACAAATATTTCAAAAAATGGAAAAATGACAAGAGTAAACACCCACTTCCGGTTGAGCGATTTTTACCAAACACTAATCTGTTCTTTTTCCTTTAACTAAAATGTCAAATATTAAATTTTGCATTGATCTGATTAGTTAGAGCACCCAAAACAATTCTGGTCACACACACAGACACCCACAGATATCATCGATAAAATAGGCAAACCGTGTTCAGGGGACCATAAAATATTCCATTTAACCGTCGAATTCGATTCTTTTCATGAAAACCATATTTTTCTATATTTTGTTTATGGAGAAAGTAATAAGAAAAACTTAAGGTCAATATACACTCCCAATTTTAGCGTAAAGTTTTGACGTACGTACTCTTCTAGTAATAGTCTCTTCGGAAGAAAACGTACAGAAGTTAGAAAATGAATGTAGAAAGTAAGAATACGAAGGTATAAGTTACTTTTGGATACAAACAAAACAGCGAAAATTTTTAAAGGGACATTACTGACGCATCCCCTCTAAAATGACTGGAGGAGAGATAACTGGAATAGGTTTGTGACGATGTCTCCGGAACATTAAGTAAGGTAAATAGCCATTAGAAATGGGCGTAGGAGAGAAGACTCGCCCAGCATGTGATGGATGAATCTCATGAGTTTTATAGTAATGGGATGCGTGGCTAATCGACTGGTGATATCCTAATAGTGTACCTGCGGACTTTCAGGGTTCTTGAGCACGGGTGAACCTTCCTGCCGCGGAAACTGGGGTCTACTCGACCAGGTCGAGGCGCTACGATGGGTTCGACGCAACGCTAATGTCTTCGGAGGAGACGCGCACAACTCCCTCTGCCTCGTGGGTAACAGCGCAGGGGCCGCGTCAGTGCTCCTCCACATGGTGTCACCAGTTACCAAAGGTTTGATCCTTAGGGAGCACGGATTTATCGTTAATTTCGATATAAGTAGTACTTCACTATGTATCGGATAATAAAAAAGAAAAAATCCGTCTCCTGAAATCCATCCTCCAATTCATAACATAATGTTTCGAGTTAATTAATTATCCAAAGTAGAATACTCCTTTAGCCAAAACAACTAGAGGGCTGCAAACCCAATGCATTTCGCCCACAAGGTGGGCATCGTCAGGGGTAGAACCTGTTTCACCAGTGACTGGAAGCCAACTGCCAGGTTGAAACGGAAAGTATTAAGAAGACGACCGAGAAACAAGCGAAACGCGGAAAGATTTTTCGGAGTGTGTGATTTTATTGAGGGGGATGTTACATAATCTGTGTGTTAAAAATTGAAACACAGCTGTTTTTTGGTTCATAGGGTGAAAGGAGTTGTTAGGAATAAAGTTATCAGTATGTGTAGGTTTTCTAAAAATGTCAAACTCAATGTGTTGTCTATTATTTATGATAAGCAAGTCCAAGAATGGCAAGGTGTTGTTTTCTTGAAGTTCATAAGAGAACTTGATTGAAGGATATATGTTGTTTAACCCTATGAACCAAAAAACAGCTGTGTTTCAATTTTTAACACACAGATTATGTAACATCCCCCTCAATAAAATCAGATATGCAAAGGAACTTAAACACATAAAACAAATTGCCGCTAAACTTGGATACGATAATAATTTAATTAATAAATTAGTGAGAAAACATAACTTTAATAAAACTTTGTCCAATGCCACTTCCCTAAAATTAGACACCAAAAAAGAGGACAAATTTGTAAAATTGCCTTATTTTCCACCATTAAACAGAGGCTTGAACAAAATTTTTAAACATAAGAATTATACCATAACATATACAAATCCTTTTAATTTGAAAAATTTACTGGGCAGTACAAAAGACAGAACAGAATCTTTGAACAAGTCCGGTATTTATAAAATACAATGCTCACACTGCGACAAAAAGTACATAGGACAAACAAGAAGGAAACTAATAACACGCTTCAAGGAACACATGGCTCACTATAAATATAATCGTTTTGAAAAATCAAGCGTTGCCAACCACATCTTTGAAACAGGTCATAGTATACACGTAAACGATTTAACACTGATAACTTCAGCCAATAACTCACTAAACTCGTTAGAAAACCTTCACATTTACAAAAACCGCGATACACTTATGAACACAGACACAGATTTCAACAAGACCCTATACAAATTGACAGATTTAAACGACACACACGCCGAAAAATCTTTCCGCGTTTCGCTTGTTTCTCGGTCGTCTTCTTAATACTTTCCGTTTCAACCTGGCAGTTGGCTTCCAGTCACTGGTGAAACAGGTTCTACCCCTGACGATGCCCACCTTGTGGGCGAAATGCATTGGGTTTGCAGCCCTCTAGTTGTTTTGGCTAAAGGAGTATTCTACTTTTGTTAGTTTTGGCCAAAGTTATTGAGCTACTATCAATTAATTAATTATGTTAAGTTTAATTTTTGCCGTGACATTTCTGGATTTATCTGCGAAAAACGCATTGAGACGAAGAAAAATGGAGAGATCGTTCTCGTTTTTGACCAGAGTGACTATGTAAGCTGTAATATTGTTCTATTTATCAACTATGAAAAGGGATCGATTATTGTCAAACCTCATGGTTAGCCTGTCGATTTATAAAATTGAAGAGAAGACTTTTATTGATAAATTCAGCAACATCCAAACGGATTCGTTGTATGACATCATTGTTCAAAGCCATATCTCAAAACAATTTGGTTTGAGGTTGAATTGCCAGACGAAGAATACTCCGTCTGAAAAAGGATTAATTTTCAAATAACCAGCGTAAAATTAACAGAATGTAAAAGTACCCCCTATAAATGGAATAAAAATAGATATCGAAGCCGTTAATTTAAGAAGTAGGTATAAAACGGCATTATTATGGTCGTTATAAAAGTACTAGTAGAAGTAGGTTGCATACTACAAGCATTTCATCTCTTCTTTGGAAATATTAATTTTTCAGTGAAATATTTCATCATGGGAAATATTTCTTTAATTCATAAGATTTCTCCTCTGGACCGATTTTAGTTTTTTCTTTATGGACAAATAATAGTGTAAAACAATCACTAATTTTTACAATTTTAGGAATATTATGAATTTTCCACATAGGGTTAATAATGCCACACATTTCCGCAAAATTTTAAATTTGTAGGACATTTAGAAGTAAAATAACATTTATCATATTGTTTAAATTTAAATAATTTATAACGGCCGCAATAACAATTTCATGGATAAATTAAAATGTTTGTTCGTTTATATAGACTAAACTCTAAATAATTTTAAAATTTCATCTCTCTAACTAGCCCGGTAGTATCTGAACATTTACCTATTTGTTTAAGATTTAAGACTTTTTAACTGCCAAACAAATTAAAATATCAAAATTTGTATAATTCCTACTTCGTTATTTTAAAAATCCTACCTCTAAAAAAAATATCACCTACGTAGCACATGCGGAAATACATAAACATGGAAAATTTGTTTAAACAATTGCCAATTTTTAGTGACCGCATTGTTGAACTTTTTCAAGATTTTCGGTTTTTCTAGTCGATTTCCGAAAAATCCTACCTAAGAAAAAAATTTCGGAACTGCAGCTAATCTGGAAGTGCCTAAACGTTAGTATATATATGTTATATCCTTCTATGTAAGAAACGTCTATATAAAATGATAGTACCTATTAATTAAAAGGGTACGGTGCCGTCATTATCATTCAAGCGGGTTAATAATACGTAACGTGCAAACATTCGTTCCAGAAATATTTTCAGAAAAAGGATTGCCGAAACCCGGGATTGAACCAGGGACCTTTAAATCTTCAGTCTAACGCTCTCCCAACTGAGCTATTTCGGCTTTGGTTGTAGTCGGTTCACACGAGCACTTAACGCACAAACCGAGAAACGTCACGATAATTATAATGCTTGTAATATGTTGACGATCCTCACCGCATACGAAGGTCCGGCACAAGGGCTTCGCATGCATTTCGTACAATTTGGATCTGTAATACTTGGGTAAATACTCGGTAAATCCAGTGACGTTAGGTGGGCGATAAGGGAAGCTGACATTTCGCGGGCGAGAACAACGAATACGGGGCCGAGTTGAGCGAGGAATGTCGATTTAAAATTTATGCATACGTTCAAGTACGGCTTGAGGGCTCTTCGCAGCGTCGGGAAGTAATATAATATTCGCGCTCCAAGTGTAAAATTTTTAAAAGGCAAAAAATGGCGATGTTTCCGCCCGGGATCGAACCGGGGACCTTCCGCGTGTTAGGCGGATTCGATAACCACTACACCACGGAAACACGAATTTTGGAGACGATGAAGAATTTGACGTCCCTCAGAAAAGTCGTTAGTGTATGAAGCAGAAGGAATGTCTTGTTCATTGCCGACATTGGATTATTCTGGCCTCCCTAGGCTAAGCGAGATATCTCAGCTTGTTGCAACAACCGCGGTAGGGGCATGCGATGCTTAGACAGTTGATTTAATCCGGGTCTCTTGGATCTCGGTGCCGAATGCAATAACACTTCCATTTAAGGGAATGTTGATATGGCGTAGGGGCTTGACGCAAAAGAAAGCTTCCGGGAAGGAGGAGGAGTGGGGGTCGTGATCAATATTCAACATATGGGTCGGTAGGAATGCGGAAAACTTGCGAGTTGGAGTGAATGAAATTTTAATAATTGAAATAGGAACTGTCTTTCTGTAATCGAGTGAAAAGATGACTACTGTGGGATCGGATTGCTTGAGTAGATAATTACTTGAAATGGAAGGATGGGGTGGATGAGCGCCAGCAAGGTAAAAACATGGCCGTGGGGGCGTCAATACATTGTTGTGGTAATAGCATCCCGTGCAGAAGAATATTTTTATAATGGCAACCCAAAAAGCAAAAGAAGGGAAATGTTTCCGCCCGGGATCGAACCGGGGACCTTCCGCGTGTGAGGCGGACGTGATAACCGCTACACCACGGAAACGCTTCGGAGTCGGTCGAAGGAAAATGGAATTTGTTGGGAGAATTTTTTCATCCGTCTCCCAGGGAAGGCGGTGGTCGATTCTAACATTTGTAAGGGGAGGGCGTTTAAAAACGGAATGGGACCTGCTCCTCGAGCACTCAACGCGAGCATCAATGGATCACGAATGAAAAGTTTCTGCTTCTTTTTGGCGATATCTGTAACGTGGTGTTTCGCGAAGTTACGGCTCACACGGGTACATGCACGTAAACAATTAATTTCCGACAGTGTGGAAGCTCCAAGCGAAAAGCATTCAGTTTGACGCATGTGTTTTTTTAGGCTGACGGACCGGGTTCTCCGATGGCTCCCGAAAAATGAGCGTCTCACGGGGGTGGTATTTTCCCCCAAGTGATTCGCTTCAGAAATGACGCAGGAGCTACTTCCGCAAAGTCGTGTCGCTACCGAGATTATATTTCAAGTAGCGTCGTTTTACGATGCCAAGAGGTGGTAAAAATCGCATAGGTATGTGTCCGCTTCGTCCACATGAGCGTACGGTTGCTGTTGCGCAAATGCTATTATTCCGATCGAGTTCCCTTTCATTATAACGAGCAGAGAACGACGAGGTGGGTATCGAACGCGGGAGAAAGCCACCGAGACGATGGATGACCTTTCACCCTGAAAAGGTGCTTGGTCCTAAGGATGGGAGAGGAATTTCTTCTCCGGAGGAAACCCCTTGGACGCGACATGATTCCAATTGGTCCGGCTTTCGAATCGGCGCGCGAGTTCGAAGCGGGCGCACAACAAAATGTGGTCGCGTCGGCCGCAGCCGACTCTCGTATCCTCTTTTTTTGGATGAGGTCACTTCACTGCTGCCACGGTGTCTTCGGAGCAACGGGCGTAAGGCTACGCGTGCCGCAAGAGCACCTCTCTCGGCCCGTAGTTGTTTTTCAGCCGAACTGTCCTTGGAGCGAGAGAGAAATCTAACGCTTTAATCGTGGGGGTGGAATCGTGAGATGTAGATGAACGTACGGATGTGGTAATTTGATTTTCTTGGGAGTAGGTAGGTAGGTAGGTGGTATTCGTTTCTGATTGTGTGCGATCGATGCAGATGACCGGGTTGGAATCCGTCAGAAAAATCCGCGTAAGGCGACGAGAAAAACGAAATGCATTATTGTGGTCGTCCTAAAAGTATCGAACCGATCAAGTAAAAGGGAACGTCGTCCGGCGTTACCGTTGACGCGGGGTAATGATAGCTGACGTGCAAGGCATTCGTTCCCGAAATTTTTTTAGAAAACGTATTGCCGGAACCCGGGATTGAACCAGGGACCTTTAGATCTTCAGTCTAACGCTTTCCCAACTGAGCTATTTCGGCTTTGGTTGTAGTCGGTTCACACGAGCACTTAACGCACAAACCGAGAAACGTCACGATAATTATAATGCTTGTAATATGTTGACGATCCTCACCGCATACGAAGGTCGGCAAAAGGGCTTCGCATACATTTCGTACATTTTGGATCTGTAATACTTGTGTGAATACTCGGGAAATCCAGTGACGTTAGGTGGGCGAATAAGGGAAGGTGACATTTCGCGGGCGAGAACAACGAATACGGGGCCGAGTTGAGCGAGGAATGTCGATTTAAAATTGATGCATACGTTCGAGTTCGGCTTGAGGGCTCATCCGGGCGTCGGGAAGTAATATATAATATTCGCGATCCAAGTGTAAAATTTTTAAAAGGCAAAAAGTCGCGATGTTTCCGCCCGGGATCGAACCGGGGACCTTCCGCGTGTTAGGCGGATGTGATAACCACTACACCACGGAAACTCGAATGCTGGAGACGATGAAGAATTTGACGTCCCTCAGAAAAGTCGTTAGTGTATGTTCATTGCCGACATTGGATTATTCTGGCCTCCCTAGGCTAAGCGAGATATCTCAGCTTGTTGCAACAACCGCGGTAGGGGCATGCGATGCTTAGACAGTTGATTTAATCCGGGTCTCTTGGATCTCGGTGCCGAATGCAATAACACTTCCATTTAAGGGAATGTTGATATGGCGTAGGGGCTTGACGCAAAAGAAAGCTTCCGGGAAGGAGGAGGAGTGGGGGTCGTGATCAATATTCAACATATGGGTCGGTAGGAATGCGGAAAACTTGCGAGTTGGAGTGAATGAAATTTTAATAATTGAAATAGGAACTGTCTTTCTGTAATCGAGTGAAAAGATGACTACTGTGGGATCGGATTGCTTGAGTAGATAATTACTTGAAATGGAAGGATGGGGTGGATGAGCGCCAGCAAGGTAAAAACATGGCCGTGGGGGCGTCAATACATTGTTGTGGTAATAGCATCCCGTGCAGAAGAATATTTTTATAATGGCAACCCAAAAAGCAAAAGAAGGGAAATGTTTCCGCCCGGGATCGAACCGGGGACCTTCCGCGTGTGAGGCGGACGTGATAACCGCTACACCACGGAAACGCTTCGGAGTCGGTCGAAGGAAAATGGAATTTGTTGGGAGAATTTTTTCATCCGTCTCCCAGGGAAGGCGGTGGTCGATTCTAACATTTGTAAGGGGAGGGCGTTTAAAAACGGAATGGGACCTGCTCCTCGAGCACTCAACGCGAGCATCAATGGATCACGAATGAAAAGTTTCTGCTTCTTTTTGGCGATATCTGTAACGTGGTGTTTCGCGAAGTTACGGCTCACACGGGTACATGCACGTAAACAATTAATTTCCGACAGTGTGGAAGCTCCAAGCGAAAAGCATTCAGTTTGACGCATGTGTTTTTTTAGGCTGACGGACCGGGTTCTCCGATGGCTCCCGAAAAATGAGCGTCTCACGGGGGTGGTATTTTCCCCCAAGTGATTCGCTTCAGAAATGACGCAGGAGCTACTTCCGCAAAGTCGTGTCGCTACCGAGATTATATTTCAAGTAGCGTCGTTTTACGATGCCAAGAGGTGGTAAAAATCGCATAGGTATGTGTCCGCTTCGTCCACATGAGCGTACGGTTGCTGTTGCGCAAATGCTATTATTCCGATCGAGTTCCCTTTCATTATAACGAGCAGAGAACGACGAGGTGGGTATCGAACGCGGGAGAAAGCCACCGAGACGATGGATGACCTTTCACCCTGAAAAGGTGCTTGGTCCTAAGGATGGGAGAGGAATTTCTTCTCCGGAGGAAACCCCTTGGACGCGACATGATTCCAATTGGTCCGGCTTTCGAATCGGCGCGCGAGTTCGAAGCGGGCGCACAACAAAATGTGGTCGCGTCGGCCGCAGCCGACTCTCGTATCCTCTTTTTTTGGATGAGGTCACTTCACTGCTGCCACGGTGTCTTCGGAGCAACGGGCGTAAGGCTACGCGTGCCGCAAGAGCACCTCTCTCGGCCCGTAGTTGTTTTTCAGCCGAACTGTCCTTGGAGCGAGAGAGAAATCTAACGCTTTAATCGTGGGGGTGGAATCGTGAGATGTAGATGAACGTACGGATGTGGTAATTTGATTTTCTTGGGAGTAGGTAGGTAGGTAGGTGGTATTCGTTTCTGATTGTGTGCGATCGATGCAGATGACCGGGTTGGAATCCGTCAGAAAAATCCGCGTAAGGCGACGAGAAAAACGAAATGCATTATTGTGGTCGTCCTAAAAGTATCGAACCGATCAAGTAAAAGGGAACGTCGTCCGGCGTTACCGTTGACGCGGGGTAATGATAGCTGACGTGCAAGGCATTCGTTCCCGAAATTTTTTTAGAAAACGTATTGCCGGAACCCGGGATTGAACCAGGGACCTTTAGATCTTCAGTCTAACGCTTTCCCAACTGAGCTATTTCGGCTTTGGTTGTAGTCGGTTCACACGAGCACTTAACGCACAAACCGAGAAACGTCACGATAATTATAATGCTTGTAATATGTTGACGATCCTCACCGCATACGAAGGTCGGCAAAAGGGCTTCGCATACATTTCGTACATTTTGGATCTGTAATACTTGTGTGAATACTCGGGAAATCCAGTGACGTTAGGTGGGCGAATAAGGGAAGGTGACATTTCGCGGGCGAGAACAACGAATACGGGGCCGAGTTGAGCGAGGAATGTCGATTTAAAATTGATGCATACGTTCGAGTTCGGCTTGAGGGCTCTTCGCGGCGTCGGGAAGTAATATATAATATTCGCGATCCAAGTGTAAAATTTTTAAAAGGCAAAAAGTCGCGATGTTTCCGCCCGGGATCGAACCGGGGACCTTCCGCGTGTTAGGCGGATGTGATAACCACTACACCACGGAAACTCGAATGCTGGAGACGATGAAGAATTTGACGTCCCTCAGAAAAGTCGTTAGTGTATGTTCATTGCCGACATTGGATTATTCTGGCCTCCCTAGGCTAAGCGAGATATCTCAGCTTGTTGCAACAACCGCGGTAGGGGCATGCGATGCTTAGACAGTTGATTTAATCCGGGTCTCTTGGATCTCGGTGCCGAATGCAATAACACTTCCATTTAAGGGAATGTTGATATGGCGTAGGGGCTTGACGCAAAAGAAAGCTTCCGGGAAGGAGGAGGGGTGGGGGTCGTGATCAATATTCAACATATGGGTCGGTAGGAATGCGGAAAACTTGCGAGTTGGAGTGAATGAAATTTTAATAATTGAAATAGGAACTGTCTTTCTGTAATCGAGTGAAAAGATGACTACTGTGGGATCGGATTGCTTGAGTAGATAATTACTTGAAATGGAAGGATGGGGTGGATGAGCGCCAGCAAGGTAAAAACATGGCCGTGGGGGCGTCAATACATTGTTGTGGTAATAGCATCCCGTGCAGAAGAATATTTTTATAATGGCAACCCAAAAAGCAAAAGAAGGGAAATGTTTCCGCCCGGGATCGAACCGGGGACCTTCCGCGTGTGAGGCGGACGTGATAACCGCTACACCACGGAAACGCTTCGGAGTCGGTCGAAGGAAAATGGAATTTGTTGGGAGAATTTTTTCATCCGTCTCCCAGGGAAGGCGGTGGTCGATTCTAACATTTGTAAGGGGAGGGCGTTTAAAAACGGAATGGGACCTGCTCCTCGAGCACTCAACGCGAGCATCAATGGATCACGAATGAAAAGTTTCTGCTTCTTTTTGGCGATATCTGTAACGTGGTGTTTCGCGAAGTTACGGCTCACACGGGTACATGCACGTAAACAATTAATTTCCGACAGTGTGGAAGCTCCAAGCGAAAAGCATTCAGTTTGACGCATGTGTTTTTTTAGGCTGACGGACCGGGTTCTCCGATGGCTCCCGAAAAATGAGCGTCTCACGGGGGTGGTATTTTCCCCCAAGTGATTCGCTTCAGAAATGACGCAGGAGCTACTTCCGCAAAGTCGTGTCGCTACCGAGATTATATTTCAAGTAGCGTCGTTTTACGATGCCAAGAGGTGGTAAAAATCGCATAGGTATGTGTCCGCTTCGTCCACATGAGCGTACGGTTGCTGTTGCGCAAATGCTATTATTCCGATCGAGTTCCCTTTCATTAAAACGAGCAGAGACCGACGAGGTGGTATCGAACGCGGGAGAAAGCCACCGAGACGATGGATGACCTTTCACCCTGAAAAGGTGCTTGGTCCTAAGGATGGGAGAGGAAGTCCTTCTCCGGAGGAAACCCCTTGGACGCGACATGATTCCAATTGGTCCGGCTTTCGAATCGGCGCGCGAGTTCGAAGCGGGCGCACAACAAAATGTGGTCGCGTCGGCCGCAGCCGACTCTCATATCCTCTTTTTTTGGATGAGGTCACTTCACTGCTGCCACGGTTTCTTCGGAGCAACGGGCGTAAGGCTACGCGTGCCGCAAGAGCACCTCTCTCGGCCCGTAGTTGTTTTTCAGCCGAACTGTCCTTGGAGCGAGAGAGAAATCTAACGCTTTAATCGTGGGGGTGGAATCGTGAGATGTAGATGAACGTACGGATGTGGTAATTTGATTTTCTTGGGAGTAGGTAGGTAGGTAGGTAGGTGGTATTCGTTTCTGATTGTGTGCGATCGATGCAGATGACCGGGTTGGAATCCGTCAGAAAAATCCGCGTAAGGCGACGAGAAAAACGAAATGCATTATTGTGGTCGTCCTAAAAGTATCGAACCGATCAAGTAAAAGGGAACGTCGTCCGGCGTTACCGTTGACGCGGGGTAATGATAGCTGACGTGCAAGGCATTCGTTCCCGAAATTTTTTTAGAAAACGTATTGCCGGAACCCGGGATTGAACCAGGGACCTTTAGATCTTCAGTCTAACGCTTTCCCAACTGAGCTATTTCGGCTTTGGTTGTAGTCGGTTCACACGAGCACTTAACGCACAAACCGAGAAACGTCACGATAATTATAATGCTTGTAATATGTTGACGATCCTCACCGCATACGAAGGTCGGCAAAAGGGCTTCGCATACATTTCGTACATTTTGGATCTGTAATACTTGTGTGAATACTCGGGAAATCCAGTGACGTTAGGTGGGCGAATAAGGGAAGGTGACATTTCGCGGGCGAGAACAACGAATACGGGGCCGAGTTGAGCGAGGAATGTCGATTTAAAATTGATGCATACGTTCGAGTTCGGCTTGAGGGCTCTTCGCGGCGTCGGGAAGTAATATATAATATTCGCGATCCAAGTGTAAAATTTTTAAAAGGCAAAAAGTCGCGATGTTTCCGCCCGGGATCGAACCGGGGACCTTCCGCGTGTTAGGCGGATGTGATAACCACTACACCACGGAAACTCGAATGCTGGAGACGATGAAGAATTTGACGTCCCTCAGAAAAGTCGTTAGTGTATGTTCATTGCCGACATTGGATTATTCTGGCCTCCCTAGGCTAAGCGAGATATCTCAGCTTGTTGCAACAACCGCGGTAGGGGCATGCGATGCTTAGACAGTTGATTTAATCCGGGTCTCTTGGATCTCGGTGCCGAATGCAATAACACTTCCATTTAAGGGAATGTTGATATGGCGTAGGGGCTTGACGCAAAAGAAAGCTTCCGGGAAGGAGGAGGGGTGGGGGTCGTGATCAATATTCAACATATGGGTCGGTAGGAATGCGGAAAACTTGCGAGTTGGAGTGAATGAAATTTTAATAATTGAAATAGGAACTGTCTTTCTGTAATCGAGTGAAAAGATGACTACTGTGGGATCGGATTGCTTGAGTAGATAATTACTTGAAATGGAAGGATGGGGTGGATGAGCGCCAGCAAGGTAAAAACATGGCCGTGGGGGCGTCAATACATTGTTGTGGTAATAGCATCCCGTGCAGAAGAATATTTTTATAATGGCAACCCAAAAAGCAAAAGAAGGGAAATGTTTCCGCCCGGGATCGAACCGGGGACCTTCCGCGTGTGAGGCGGACGTGATAACCGCTACACCACGGAAACGCTTCGGAGTCGGTCGAAGGAAAATGGAATTTGTTGGGAGAATTTTTTCATCCGTCTCCCAGGGAAGGCGGTGGTCGATCCTAACATTTGTAAATGGAGGGCGTTAAAAAACGGAATGGGACCTGCTCCTCGAGCGCTCAACGCGAGCATCAATGGATCACGAATGAAAAGTTTCTGCTTCTTTTTGGCGATATCTGTAACGTGGTGTTTCGCGAAGTTACGGCTCACACGGGTACATGCACGTAAACAATTAATTTCCGACAGTGTGAAAGCTCCAAGCAAAAAGCAGTAAGTTTCGACGCATGTGTTTTTTTAGGCTGACGGACCGGGTTCTCCGATGGCTCCCGAAAAATGAGCGTCTCACGGGGGTGGTATTTTCCCCCAAGTGATTCGCTTCAGAAATGACGCAGGAGCTACTTCCGCAAAGTCGTGTCGCTACCGAGATTATATTTCAAGTAGCGTCGTTTTACGATGCCAAGAGGTGGTAAAAATCGCATAGGTATGTGTCCGCTTCGTCCACATGAGCGTACGGTTGCTGTTGCGCAAATGCTATTATTCCGATCGAGTTCCCTTTCATTAAAACGAGCAGAGACCGACGAGGTAGGTATCGAACGCGGGAGAAAGCCACCGAGACGATGGATGACCTTTCACCCTGAAAAGGTGCTTGGTCCTAAGGATGGGAGAGGAAGTCCTTCTCCGGAGGAAACCCCTTGGACGCGACATGATTCCAATTGGTCCGGCTTTCGAATCGGCGCGCGAGTTCGAAGCGGGCGCACAACAAAATGTGGTCGCGTCGGCCGCAGCCGACTCTCATATCCTCTTTTTTTGGATGAGGTCACTTCACTGCTGCCACGGTGTCTTCGGAGCAACGGGCGTAAGGCTACGCGTGCCGCAAGAGCACCTCTCTCGGCCCGTAGTTGTTTTTCAGCCGAACTGGCCTTGGAGCGAGAGAGAAATCTAACGCTTTAATCGTGGAGGTGGAATCGTGAGATGTAGATGAACGTACGGATGTGGTAATTTGATTTTCTTGGGAGTAGGTAGGTAGTATTCGCTTCTGATTGTGTGCGATCGATGCAGATGACCGGGTTGGAATCCGTCAGAAAAATCCGCGTAAGGCGACGAGAAAAACGAAATGCATTATTGTGGTCGTCCTAAAAGTATCGAACCGATTAAGTAAAAGGGAACGTCGTCCGGCGTTACCGTTGACGCGGGGTAATGATAGCTGACGTGCAAGGCATTCGTTCCCGAAATTTTTTTAGAAAACGTATTGCCGGAACCCGGGATTGAACCAGGGACCTTTAGATCTTCAGTCTAACGCTTTCCCAACTGAGCTATTTCGGCTTTGGTTGTAGTCGGTTCACACGAGCACTTAACGCACAAACCGAGAAACGTCAAGATAATTATAATGCTTGTAATATGTTGACGATCCTCACCGCATACGAAGGTCGGCAAAAGGGCTTCGCATGCATTTCGTACATTTTGGATCTGTAATACTTGTGTGAATACTCGGGAAATCCAGTGACGTTAGGTGTGCGAATAAGGGAAGGTGACATTTCGCGGGCGAGAACAACGAATACGGGGCCGAGTTGAGCGAGGAATGTCGATTTAAAATTGATGCATTCGTTCGAGTTCGGCTTGAGGGCTCTTCGCGGCGTCGGGAAGTAATATATAATATTCGCGATCCAAGTGTAAAATTTTTAAAAGGCAAAAAGTCGCGATGTTTCCGCCCGGGATCGAACCGGGGGCCTTCCGCGTGTTAGGCGGATGTGATAACCACTACACCACGGAAACTCGAATGCTGGAGACGATGAAGAATTTGACGTCCCTCAGAAAAGTCGTTAGTGTATGTTCATTGCCGACATTGGATTATTCTGGCCTCCCTAGGCTAAGCGAGATATCTCAGCTTGTTGCAACAACCGCGGTAGGGGCATGCGATGCTTAGACAGTTGATTTAATCCGGGTCTCTTGGATCTCGGTGCCGAATGCAATAACACTTCCATTTAAGGGAATGTTGATATGGCGTAGGGGCTTGACGCAAAAGAAAGCTTCCGGGAAGGAGGAGGGGTGGGGGTCGTGATCAATATTCAACATATGGGTCGGTAGGAATGCGGAAAACTTGCGAGTTGGAGTGAATGAAATTTTAATAATTGAAATAGGAACTGTCTTTCTGTAATCGAGTGAAAAGATGACTACTGTGGGATCGGATTGCTTGAGTAGATAATTACTTGAAATGGAAGGATGGGGTGGATGAGCGCCAGCAAGGTAAAAACATGGCCGTGGGGGCGTCAATACATTGTTGTGGTAATAGCATCCCGTGCAGAAGAATATTTTTATAATGGCAACCCAAAAAGCAAAAGAAGGGAAATGTTTCCGCCCGGGATCGAACCGGGGACCTTCCGCGTGTGAGGCGGACGTGATAACCGCTACACCACGGAAACGCTTCGGAGTCGGTCGAAGGAAAATAGAATTTGTTGGGAGAATTTTTTCATCCGTCTCCCAGGGAAGGCGGTGGTCGATCCTAACATTTGTAAATGGAGGGCGTTAAAAAACGGAATGGGACCTGCTCCTCGAGCGCTCAACGCGAGCATCAATGGATCACGAATGAAAAGTTTCTGCTTCTTTTTGGCGATATCTGTAACGTGGTGTTTCGCGAAGTTACGGCTCACACGGGTACATGCACGTAAACAATTAATTTCCGACAGTGTGGAAGCTCCAAGCAAAAAGCAGTCAGTTTCGACGCATGTGTTTTTTTAGGCTGACGGACCGGGTTCTCCGATGGCTCCCGAAAAATGAGCGTCTCACGGGGGTGGTATTTTCCCCCAAGTGATTCGCTTCAGAAATGACGCAGGAGCTACTTCCGCAAAGTCGTGTCGCTACCGAGATTATATTTCAAGTAGCGTCGTTTTACGATGCCAAGAGGTGGTAAAAATCGCATAGGTATGTGTCCGCTTCGTCCACATGAGCGTACGGTTGCTGTTGCGCAAATGCTATTATTCCGATCGAGTTCCCTTTCATTAAAACGAGCAGAGACCGACGAGGTGGTATCGAACGCGGGAGAAAGCCACCGAGACGATGGATGACCTTTCACCCTGAAAAGGTGCTTGGTCCTAAGGATGGGAGAGGAAGTCCTTCTCCGGAGGAAACCCCTTGGACGCGACATGATTCCAATTGGTCCGGCTTTCGAATCGGCGCGCGAGTTCGAAGCGGGCGCACAACAAAATGTGGTCGCGTCGGCCGCAGCCGACTCTCATATCCTCTTTTTTTGGATGAGGTCACTTCACTGCTGCCACGGTGTCTTCGGAGCAACGGGCGTAAGGCTACGCGTGCCGCAAGAGCACCTCTCTCGGCCCGTAGTTGTTTTTCAGCCGAACTGGCCTTGGAGCGAGAGAGAAATCTAACGCTTTAATCGTGGAGGTGGAATCGTGAGATGTAGATGAACGTACGGATGTGGTAATTTGATTTTCTTGGGAGTAGGTAGGTAGGTAGGTAGGTGGTATTCGTTTCTGATTGTGTGCGATCGATGCAGATGACCGGATTGGAATCCGTCAGAAAAATCCGCGTAAGGCGACGAGAAAAACGAAATGCATTATTGTGGTCGTCCTAAAAGTATCGAACCGATCAAGTAAAAGGGAACGTCGTCCGGCGTTACCGTTGACACGGGGTAATGATAGCTGACGTGCAAGGCATTCGTTCCCGAAATTTTTTTAGAAAACGTATTGCCGGAACCCGGGATTGAACCAGGGACCTTTAGATCTTCAGTCTAACGCTTTCCCAACTGAGCTATTTCGGCTTTGGTTGTAGTCGGTTCACACGAGCACTTAACGCACAAACCGAGAAACGTCACGATAATTATAATGCTTGTAATATGTTGACGATCCTCACCGCATACGAAGGTCGGCAAAAGGGCTTCGCATGCATTTCGTACATTTTGGATCTGTAATACTTTTGTGAATACTCGGGAAATCCAGTGACGTTAGGTGGGCGAATAAGGGAAGGTGACATTTCGCGGGCGAGAACAACGAATACGGGGCCGAGTTGAGCGAGGAATGTCGATTTAAAATTGATGCATACGTTCGAGTTCGGCTTGAGGGCTCATCCGGGCGTCGGGAAGTAATATATAATATTCGCGATCCAAGTGTAAAATTTTTAAAAGGCAAAAAGTCGCGATGTTTCCGCCCGGGATCGAACCGGGGACCTTCCGCGTGTTAGGCGGATGTGATAACCACTACACCACGGAAACTCGAATGCTGGAGACGATGAAGAATTTGACGTCCCTCAGAAAAGTCGTTAGTGTATGTTCATTGCCGACATTGGATTATTCTGGCCTCCCTAGGCTAAGCGAGATATCTCAGCTTGTTGCAACAACCGCGGTAGGGGCATGCGATGCTTAGACAGTTGATTTAATCCGGGTCTCTTGGATCTCGGTGCCGAATGCAATAACACTTCCATTTAAGGGAATGTTGATATGGCGTAGGGGCTTGACGCAAAAGAAAGCTTCCGGGAAGGAGGAGGAGTGGGGGTCGTGATCAATATTCAACATATGGGTCGGTAGGAATGCGGAAAACTTGCGAGTTGGAGTGAATGAAATTTTAATAATTGAAATAGGAACTGTCTTTCTGTAATCGAGTGAAAAGATGACTACTGTGGGATCGGATTGCTTGAGTAGATAATTACTTGAAATGGAAGGATGGGGTGGATGAGCGCCAGCAAGGTAAAAACATGGCCGTGGGGGCGTCAATACATTGTTGTGGTAATAGCATCCCGTGCAGAAGAATATTTTTATAATGGCAACCCAAAAAGCAAAAGAAGGGAAATGTTTCCGCCCGGGATCGAACCGGGGACCTTCCGCGTGTGAGGCGGACGTGATAACCGCTACACCACGGAAACGCTTCGGAGTCGGTCGAAGGAAAATGGAATTTGTTGGGAGAATTTTTTCATCCGTCTCCCAGGGAAGGCGGTGGTCGATTCTAACATTTGTAAGGGGAGGGCGTTTAAAAACGGAATGGGACCTGCTCCTCGAGCACTCAACGCGAGCATCAATGGATCACGAATGAAAAGTTTCTGCTTCTTTTTGGCGATATCTGTAACGTGGTGTTTCGCGAAGTTACGGCTCACACGGGTACATGCACGTAAACAATTAATTTCCGACAGTGTGGAAGCTCCAAGCGAAAAGCATTCAGTTTGACGCATGTGTTTTTTTAGGCTGACGGACCGGGTTCTCCGATGGCTCCCGAAAAATGAGCGTCTCACGGGGGTGGTATTTTCCCCCAAGTGATTCGCTTCAGAAATGACGCAGGAGCTACTTCCGCAAAGTCGTGTCGCTACCGAGATTATATTTCAAGTAGCGTCGTTTTACGATGCCAAGAGGTGGTAAAAATCGCATAGGTATGTGTCCGCTTCGTCCACATGAGCGTACGGTTGCTGTTGCGCAAATGCTATTATTCCGATCGAGTTCCCTTTCATTATAACGAGCAGAGAACGACGAGGTGGGTATCGAACGCGGGAGAAAGCCACCGAGACGATGGATGACCTTTCACCCTGAAAAGGTGCTTGGTCCTAAGGATGGGAGAGGAATTTCTTCTCCGGAGGAAACCCCTTGGACGCGACATGATTCCAATTGGTCCGGCTTTCGAATCGGCGCGCGAGTTCGAAGCGGGCGCACAACAAAATGTGGTCGCGTCGGCCGCAGCCGACTCTCGTATCCTCTTTTTTTGGATGAGGTCACTTCACTGCTGCCACGGTGTCTTCGGAGCAACGGGCGTAAGGCTACGCGTGCCGCAAGAGCACCTCTCTCGGCCCGTAGTTGTTTTTCAGCCGAACTGTCCTTGGAGCGAGAGAGAAATCTAACGCTTTAATCGTGGGGGTGGAATCGTGAGATGTAGATGAACGTACGGATGTGGTAATTTGATTTTCTTGGGAGTAGGTAGGTAGGTAGGTGGTATTCGTTTCTGATTGTGTGCGATCGATGCAGATGACCGGGTTGGAATCCGTCAGAAAAATCCGCGTAAGGCGACGAGAAAAACGAAATGCATTATTGTGGTCGTCGTAAAAGTATCGAACCGATTAAGTAAAAGGGAACGTCGTCCGGCGTTACCGTTGACGCGGGGTAATGATAGCTGACGTGCAAGGCATTCGTTCCCGAAATTTTTTTAGAAAACGTATTGCCGAAACCCGGGATTGAACCAGGGACCTTTAGATCTTCAGTCTAACGCTCTCCCAACTGAGCTATTTCGGCTTTGGTTGTCATCGGTTCACACGAGCACTTAACTCACAAACCGAGAAACGTCACGATAATTATAATGCTTGTAATATGTTTACGATCCTCACCGCATACGAAGGTCGGCACAAGGGCTTCGCATGCATTTCGTACATTTTGGATCTGTAATACTTGTGTGAATACTCGGGAAATCCAGTGACGTTAGGTGGGCGAATAAGGGAAGGTGACATTTCGCGGGCGAGAACAACGAATACGGGGCCGAGTTGAGCGAGGAATGTCGATTTAAAATTGATGCAATCGTTCGAGTTCGGCTTGAGGGCTCTTCGCGGCGTCGGGAAGTAATATATAATATTCGCGATCCAAGTGTAAAATTTTTAAAAGGCAAAAAGTGGCGATGTTTCCGCCCGGGATCGAACCGGGGGCCTTCCGCGAGTTAGGCGGATGTGATAACCACTACACCACGGAAACTCGAATGCTGGAGACGATGAAGAATTTGACGTCCCTCAGAAAAGTCGTTAGTGTATGTTCATTGCCGACATTGGATTATTCTGGCCTCCCTAGGCTAAGCGAGATATCTCAGCTTGTTGCAACAACCGCGGTAGGGGCATGCGATGCTTAGACAGTTGATTTAATCCGGGTCTCTTGGATCTCGGTGCCGAATGCAATAACACTTCCATTTAAGGGAATGTTGATATGGCGTAGGGGCTTGACGCAAAAGAAAGCTTCCGGGAAGGAGGAGGGGTGGGGGTCGTGATCAATATTCAACATATGGGTCGGTAGGAATGCGGAAAACTTGCGAGTTGGAGTGAATGAAATTTTAATAATTGAAATAGGAACTGTCTTTCTGTAATCGAGTGAAAAGATGACTACTGTGGGATCGGATTGCTTGAGTAGATAATTACTTGAAATGGAAGGATGGGGTGGATGAGCGCCAGCAAGGTAAAAACATGGCCGTGGGGGCGTCAATACATTGTTGTGGTAATAGCATCCCGTGCAGAAGAATATTTTTATAATGGCAACCCAAAAAGCAAAAGAAGGGAAATGTTTCCGCCCGGGATCGAACCGGGGACCTTCCGCGTGTGAGGCGGACGTGATAACCGCTACACCACGGAAACGCTTCGGAGTCGGTCGAAGGAAAATGGAATTTGTTGGGAGAATTTTTTCATCCGTCTCCCAGGGAAGGCGGTGGTCGATGCTAACATTTGTAAGGGGAGGGCGTTTAAAAACGGAATGGGACCTGCTCCTCGAGCACTCAACGCGAGCATCAATGGATCACGAATGAAAAGTTTCTGCTTCTTTTTGGCGATATCTGTAACGTGGTGTTTCGCGAAGTTACGGCTCACACGGGTACATGCACGTAAACAATTAATTTCCGACAGTGTGGAAGCTCCAAGCGAAAAGCATTCAGTTTGACGCATGTGTTTTTTTAGGCTGACGGACCGGGTTCTCCGATGGCTCCCGAAAAATGAGCGTCTCACGGGGGTGGTATTTTCCCCCAAGTGATTCGCTTCAGAAATGACGCAGGAGCTACTTCCGCAAAGTCGTGTCGCTACCGAGATTATATTTCAAGTAGCGTCGTTTTACGATGCCAAGAGGTGGTAAAAATCGCATAGGTATGTGTCCGCTTCGTCCACATGAGCGTACGGTTGCTGTTGCGCAAATGCTATTATTCCGATCGAGTTCCCTTTCATTATAACGAGCAGAGAACGACGAGGTGGGTATCGAACGCGGGAGAAAGCCACCGAGACGATGGATGACCTTTCACCCTGAAAAGGTGCTTGGTCCTAAGGATGGGAGAGGAATTTCTTCTCCGGAGGAAACCCCTTGGACGCGACATGATTCCAATTGGTCCGGCTTTCGAATCGGCGCGCGAGTTCGAAGCGGGCGCACAACAAAATGTGGTCGCGTCGGCCGCAGCCGACTCTCGTATCCTCTTTTTTTGGATGAGGTCACTTCACTGCTGCCACGGTGTCTTCGGAGCAACGGGCGTAAGGCTACGCGTGCCGCAAGAGCACCTCTCTCGGCCCGTAGTTGTTTTTCAGCCGAACTGTCCTTGGAGCGAGAGAGAAATCTAACGCTTTAATCGTGGAGGTGGAATCGTGAGATGTAGATGAACGTACGGATGTGGTAATTTGATTTTCTTGGGAGTAGGTAGGTAGTATTCGCTTCTGATTGTGTGCGATCGATGCAGATGACCGGGTTGGAATCCGTCAGAAAAATCCGCGTAAGGCGACGAGAAAAACGAAATGCATTATTGTGGTCGTCCTAAAAGTATCGAACCGATTAAGTAAAAGGGAACGTCGTCCGGCGTTACCGTTGACGCGGGGTAATGATAGCTGACGTGCAAGGCATTCGTTCCCGAAATTTTTTTAGAAAACGTATTGCCGGAACCCGGGATTGAACCAGGGACCTTTAGATCTTCAGTCTAACGCTTTCCCAACTGAGCTATTTCGGCTTTGGTTGTAGTCGGTTCACACGAGCACTTAACGCACAAACCGAGAAACGTCACGATAATTATAATGCTTGTAATATGTTGACGATCCTCACCGCATACGAAGGTCGGCAAAAGGGCTTCGCATGCATTTCGTACATTTTGGATCTGTAATACTTGTGTGAATACTCGGGAAATCCAGTGACGTTAGGTGTGCGAATAAGGGAAGGTGACATTTCGCGGGCGAGAACAACGAATACGGGGCCGAGTTGAGCGAGGAATGTCGATTTAAAATTGATGCATTCGTTCGAGTTCGGCTTGAGGGCTCTTCGCGGCGTCGGGAAGTAATATATAATATTCGCGATCCAAGTGTAAAATTTTTAAAAGGCAAAAAGTCGCGATGTTTCCGCCCGGGATCGAACCGGGGGCCTTCCGCGTGTTAGGCGGATGTGATAACCACTACACCACGGAAACTCGAATGCTGGAGACGATGAAGAATTTGACGTCCCTCAGAAAAGTCGTTAGTGTATGTTCATTGCCGACATTGGATTATTCTGGCCTCCCTAGGCTAAGCGAGATATCTCAGCTTGTTGCAACAACCGCGGTAGGGGCATGCGATGCTTAGACAGTTGATTTAATCCGGGTCTCTTGGATCTCGGTGCCGAATGCAATAACACTTCCATTTAAGGGAATGTTGATATGGCGTAGGGGCTTGACGCAAAAGAAAGCTTCCGGGAAGGAGGAGGGGTGGGGGTCGTGATCAATATTCAACATATGGGTCGGTAGGAATGCGGAAAACTTGCGAGTTGGAGTGAATGAAATTTTAATAATTGAAATAGGAACTGTCTTTCTTTAATCGAGTGAAAAGATGACTACTGTGGGATCGGATTGCTTGAGTAGATAATTACTTGAAATGGAAGGATGGGGTGGATGAGCGCCAGCAAGGTAAAAACATGGCCGTGGGGGCGTCAATACATTGTTGTGGTAATAGCATCCCGTGCAGAAGAATATTTTTATAATGGCAACCCAAAAAGCAAAAGAAGGGAAATGTTTCCGCCCGGGATCGAACCGGGGACCTTCCGCGTGTGAGGCGGACGTGATAACCGCTACACCACGGAAACGCTTCGGAGTCGGTCGAAGGAAAATGGAATTTGTTGGGAGAATTTTTTCATCCGTCTCCCAGGGAAGGCGGTGGTCGATCCTAACATTTGTAAATGGAGGGCGTTAAAAAACGGAATGGGACCTGCTCCTCGAGCGCTCAACGCGAGCATCAATGGATCACGAATGAAAAGTTTCTGCTTCTTTTTGGCGATATCTGTAACGTGGTGTTTCGCGAAGTTACGGCTCACACGGGTACATGCACGTAAACAATTAATTTCCGACAGTGTGAAAGCTCCAAGCAAAAAGCAGTAAGTTTCGACGCATGTGTTTTTTTAGGCTGACGGACCGGGTTCTCCGATGGCTCCCGAAAAATGAGCGTCTCACGGGGGTGGTATTTTCCCCCAAGTGATTCGCTTCAGAAATGACGCAGGAGCTACTTCCGCAAAGTCGTGTCGCTACCGAGATTATATTTCAAGTAGCGTCGTTTTACGATGCCAAGAGGTGGTAAAAATCGCATAGGTATGTGTCCGCTTCGTCCACATGAGCGTACGGTTGCTGTTGCGCAAATGCTATTATTCCGATCGAGTTCCCTTTCATTAAAACGAGCAGAGACCGACGAGGTAGGTATCGAACGCGGGAGAAAGCCACCGAGACGATGGATGACCTTTCACCCTGAAAAGGTGCTTGGTCCTAAGGATGGGAGAGGAAGTCCTTCTCCGGAGGAAACCCCTTGGACGCGACATGATTCCAATTGGTCCGGCTTTCGAATCGGCGCGCGAGTTCGAAGCGGGCGCACAACAAAATGTGGTCGCGTCGGCCGCAGCCGACTCTCATATCCTCTTTTTTTGGATGAGGTCACTTCACTGCTGCCACGGTGTCTTCGGAGCAACGGGCGTAAGGCTACGCGTGCCGCAAGAGCACCTCTCTCGGCCCGTAGTTGTTTTTCAGCCGAACTGGCCTTGGAGCGAGAGAGAAATCTAACGCTTTAATCGTGGAGGTGGAATCGTGAGATGTAGATGAACGTACGGATGTGGTAATTTGATTTTCTTGGGAGTAGGTAGGTAGTATTCGCTTCTGATTGTGTGCGATCGATGCAGATGACCGGGTTGGAATCCGTCAGAAAAATCCGCGTAAGGCGACGAGAAAAACGAAATGCATTATTGTGGTCGTCCTAAAAGTATCGAACCGATCAAGTAAAAGGGAACGTCGTCCGGCGTTACCGTTGACGCGGGGTAATGATAGCTGACGTGCAAGGCATTCGTTCCCGAAATTTTTTTAGAAAACGTATTGCCGGAACCCGGGATTGAACCAGGGACCTTTAGATCTTCAGTCTAACGCTTTCCCAACTGAGCTATTTCGGCTTTGGTTGTAGTCGGTTCACACGAGCACTTAACGCACAAACCGAGAAACGTCACGATAATTATAATGCTTGTAATATGTTGACGATCCTCACCGCATACGAAGGTCGGCAAAAGGGCTTCGCATGCATTTCGTACATTTTGGATCTGTAATACTTGTGTGAATACTCGGGAAATCCAGTGACGTTAGGTGGGCGAATAAGGGAAGGTGACATTTCGCGGGCGAGAACAACGAATACGGGGCCGAGTTGAGCGAGGAATGTCGATTTAAAATTGATGCATTCGTTCGAGTTCGGCTTGAGGGCTCATCCGGGCGTCGGGAAGTAATATATAATATTCGCGATCCAAGTGTAAAATTTTTAAAAGGCAAAAAGTCGCGATGTTTCCGCCCGGGATCGAACCGGGGACCTTCCGCGTGTTAGGCGGATGTGATAACCACTACACCACGGAAACTCGAATGCTGGAGACGATGAAGAATTTGACGTCCCTCAGAAAAGTCGTTAGTGTATGTTCATTGCCGACATTGGATTATTCTGGCCTCCCTAGGCTAAGCGAGATATCTCAGCTTGTTGCAACAACCGCGGTAGGGGCATGCGATGCTTAGACAGTTGATTTAATCCGGGTCTCTTGGATCTCGGTGCCGAATGCAATAACACTTCCATTTAAGGGAATGTTGATATGGCGTAGGGGCTTGACGCAAAAGAAAGCTTCCGGGAAGGAGGAGGGGTGGGGGTCGTGATCAATATTCAACATATGGGTCGGTAGGAATGCGGAAAACTTGCGAGTTGGAGTGAATGAAATTTTAATAATTGAAATAGGAACTGTCTTTCTGTAATCGAGTGAAAAGATGACTACTGTGGGATCGGATTGCTTGAGTAGATAATTACTTGAAATGGAAGGATGGGGTGGATGAGCGCCAGCAAGGTAAAAACATGGCCGTGGGGGCGTCAATACATTGTTGTGGTAATAGCATCCCGTGCAGAAGAATATTTTTATAATGGCAACCCAAAAAGCAAAAGAAGGGAAATGTTTCCGCCCGGGATCGAACCGGGGACCTTCCGCGTGTGAGGCGGACGTGATAACCGCTACACCACGGAAACGCTTCGGAGTCGGTCGAAGGAAAATGGAATTTGTTGGGAGAATTTTTTCATACGTCTCCCAGGGAAGGCGGTGGTCGATCCTAACATTTGTAAATGGAGGGCGTTAAAAAACGGAATGGGACCTGCTCCTCGAGCGCTCAACGCGAGCATCAATGGATCACGAATGAAAAGTTTCTGCTTCTTTTTGGCGATATCTGTAACGTGGTGTTTCGCGAAGTTACGGCTCACACGGGTACATGCACGTAAACAATTAATTTCCGACAGTGTGGAAGCTCCAAGCAAAAAGCAGTCAGTTTCGACGCATGTGTTTTTTTAGGCTGACGGACCGGGTTCTCCGATGGCTCCCGAAAAATGAGCGTCTCACGGGGGTGGTATTTTCCCCCAAGTGATTCGCTTCAGAAATGACGCAGGAGCTACTTCCGCAAAGTCGTGTCGCTACCGAGATTATATTTCAAGTAGCGTCGTTTTACGATGCCAAGAGGTGGTAAAAATCGCATAGGTATGTGTCCGCTTCGTCCACATGAGCGTACGGTTGCTGTTGCGCAAATGCTATTATTCCGATCGAGTTCCCTTTCATTAAAACGAGCAGAGACCGACGAGGTAGGTATCGAACGCGGGAGAAAGCCACCGAGACGATGGATGACCTTTCACCCTGAAAAGGTGCTTGGTCCTAAGGATGGGAGAGGAAGTCCTTCTCCGGAGGAAACCCCTTGGACGCGACATGATTCCAATTGGTCCGGCTTTCGAATCGGCGCGCGAGTTCGAAGCGGGCGCACAACAAAATGTGGTCGCGTCGGCCGCAGCCGACTCTCATATCCTCTTTTTTTGGATGAGGTCACTTCACTGCTGCCACGGTGTCTTCGGAGCAACGGGCGTAAGGCTACGCGTGCCGCAAGAGCACCTCTCTCGGCCCGTAGTTGTTTTTCAGCCGAACTGGCCTTGGAGCGAGAGAGAAATCTAACGCTTTAATCGTGGAGGTGGAATCGTGAGATGTAGATGAACGTACGGATGTGGTAATTTGATTTTCTTGGGAGTAGGTAGGTAGGTAGGTGGTATTCGTTTCTGATTGTGTGCGATCGATGCAGATGACCGGGTTGGAATCCGTCAGAAAAATCCGCGTAAGGCGACGAGAAAAACGAAATGCATTATTGTGGTCGTCCTAAAAGTACCGAACCGATCAAGTAAAAGGGAACGTCGTCCGGCGTTACCGTTGACGCGGGGTAATGATAGCTGACGTGGAAGGCATTCGTTCCCGAAATTTTTTTAGAAAACGTATTGCCGGAACCCGGGATGGAACCAGGGACCTTTGGATCTTCAGTCTAACGCTTTCCCAACTGAGCTATTTCGGCTTTGGTTGTAGTCGGTTCACACGAGCACTTAACGCACAAACCGAGAAACGTCACGATAATTATAATGCTTGTAATATGTTGACGATCCTCACCGCATACGAAGGTCGGCAAAAGGGCTTCGCATGCATTTCGTACATTTTGGATCTGTAATACTTTTGTGAATACTCGGGAAATCCAGTGACGTTAGGTGGGCGAATAAGGGAAGGTGACATTTCGCGGGCGAGAACAACGAATACGGGGCCGAGTTGAGCGAGGAATGTCGATTTAAAATTGATGCATACGTTCGAGTTCGGCTTGAGGGCTCTTCGCGGCGTCGGTAAGTAATATATAATATTCGCGATCCAAGTGTAAAATTTTTAAAAGGCAAAAAGTCGCGATGTTTCCGCCCGGGATCGAACCGGGGACCTTCCGCGTGTTAGGCGGATGTGATAACCACTACACCACGGAAACTCTAATGCTGGAGACGATGAAGAATTTGACGTCCCTCAGAAAAGTCGTTAGTGTATGTTCATTGCCGACATTGGATTATTCTGGCCTCCCTAGGCTAAGCGAGATATCTCAGCTTGTTGCAACAACCGCGGTAGGGGCATGCGATGCTTAGACAGTTGATTTAATCCGGGTCTCTTGGATCTCGGTGCCGAATGCAATAACACTTCCATTTAAGGGAATGTTGATATGGCGTAGGGGCTTGACGCAAAAGAAAGCTTCCGGGAAGGAGGAGGGGTGGGGGTCGTGATCAATATTCAACATATGGGTCGGTAGGAATGCGGAAAACTTGCGAGTTGGAGTGAATGAAATTTTAATAATTGAAATAGGAACTGTCTTTCTGTAATCGAGTGAAAAGATGACTACTGTGGGATCGGATTGCTTGAGTAGATAATTACTTGAAATGGAAGGATGGGGTGGATGAGCGCCAGCAAGGTAAAAACATGGCCGTGGGGGCGTCAATACATTGTTGTGGTAATAGCATCCCGTGCAGAAGAATATTTTTATAATGGCAACCCAAAAAGCAAAAGAAGGGAAATGTTTCCGCCCGGGATCGAACCGGGGACCTTCCGCGTGTGAGGCGGACGTGATAACCGCTACACCACGGAAACGCTTCGGAGTCGGTCGAAGGAAAATGGAATTTGTTGGGAGAATTTTTTCATCCGTCTCCCAGGGAAGGCGGTGGTCGATTCTAACATTTGTAAGGGGAGGGCGTTTAAAAACGGAATGGGACCTGCTCCTCGAGCACTCAACGCGAGCATCAATGGATCACGAATGAAAAGTTTCTGCTTCTTTTTGGCGATATCTGTAACGTGGTGTTTCGCGAAGTTACGGCTCACACGGGTACATGCACGTAAACAATTAATTTCCGACAGTGTGGAAGCTCCAAGCGAAAAGCATTCAGTTTGACGCATGTGTTTTTTTAGGCTGACGGACCGGGTTCTCCGATGGCTCCCGAAAAATGAGCGTCTCACGGGGGTGGTATTTTCCCCCAAGTGATTCGCTTCAGAAATGACGCAGGAGCTACTTCCGCAAAGTCGTGTCGCTACCGAGATTATATTTCAAGTAGCGTCGTTTTACGATGCCAAGAGGTGGTAAAAATCGCATAGGTATGTGTCCGCTTCGTCCACATGAGCGTACGGTTGCTGTTGCGCAAATGCTATTATTCCGATCGAGTTCCCTTTCATTATAACGAGCAGAGAACGACGAGGTGGGTATCGAACGCGGGAGAAAGCCACCGAGACGATGGATGACCTTTCACCCTGAAAAGGTGCTTGGTCCTAAGGATGGGAGAGGAATTTCTTCTCCGGAGGAAACCCCTTGGACGCGACATGATTCCAATTGGTCCGGCTTTCGAATCGGCGCGCGAGTTCGAAGCGGGCGCACAACAAAATGTGGTCGCGTCGGCCGCAGCCGACTCTCGTATCCTCTTTTTTTGGATGAGGTCACTTCACTGCTGCCACGGTGTCTTCGGAGCAACGGGCGTAAGGCTACGCGTGCCGCAAGAGCACCTCTCTCGGCCCGTAGTTGTTTTTCAGCCGAACTGTCCTTGGAGCGAGAGAGAAATCTAACGCTTTAATCGTGGGGGTGGAATCGTGAGATGTAGATGAACGTACGGATGTGGTAATTTGATTTTCTTGGGAGTAGGTAGGTAGGTAGGTGGTATTCGTTTCTGATTGTGTGCGATCGATGCAGATGACCGGGTTGGAATCCGTCAGAAAAATCCGCGTAAGGCGACGAGAAAAACGAAATGCATTATTGTGGTCGTCCTAAAAGTATCGAACCGATCAAGTAAAAGGGAACGTCGTCCGGCGTTACCGTTGACGCGGGGTAATGATAGCTGACGTGCAAGGCATTCGTTCCCGAAATTTTTTTAGAAAACGTATTGCCGAAACCCGGGATTGAACCAGGGACCTTTAGATCTTCAGTCTAACGCTCTCCCAACTGAGCTATTTCGGCTTTGGTTGTCATCGGTTCACACGAGCACTTAACTCACAAACCGAGAAACGTCACGATAATTATAATGCTTGTAATATGTTTACGATCCTCACCGCATACGAAGGTCGGCACAAGGGCTTCGCATGCATTTCGTACATTTTGGATCTGTAATACTTGTGTGAATACTCGGGAAATCCAGTGACGTTAGGTGGGCGAATAAGGGAAGGTGACATTTCGCGGGCGAGAACAACGAATACGGGGCCGAGTTGAGCGAGGAATGTCGATTTAAAATTGATGCATACGTTCGAGTTCGGCTTGAGGGCTCTTCGCGGCGTCGGGAAGTAATATATAATATTCGCGATCCAAGTGTAAAATTTTTAAAAGGCAAAAAGTCGCGATGTTTCCGCCCGGGATCGAACCGGGGGCCTTCCGCGTGTTAGGCGGATGTGATAACCACTACACCACGGAAACTCGAATGCTGGAGACGATGAAGAATTTGACGTCCCTCAGAAAAGTCGTTAGTGTATGTTCATTGCCGACATTGGATTATTCTGGCCTCCCTAGGCTAAGCGAGATATCTCAGCTTGTTGCAACAACCGCGGTAGGGGCATGCGATGCTTAGACAGTTGATTTAATCCGGGTCTCTTGGATCTCGGTGCCGAATGCAATAACACTTCCATTTAAGGGAATGTTGATATGGCGTAGGGGCTTGACGCAAAAGAAAGCTTCCGGGAAGGAGGAGGGGTGGGGGTCGTGATCAATATTCAACATATGGGTCGGTAGGAATGCGGAAAACTTGCGAGTTGGAGTGAATGAAATTTTAATAATTGAAATAGGAACTGTCTTTCTTTAATCGAGTGAAATGATGACTACTGTGGGATCGGATTGCTTGAGTAGATAATTACTTGAAATGGAAGGATGGGGTGGATGAGCGCCAGCAAGGTAAAAACATGGCCGTGGGGGCGTCAATACATTGTTGTGGTAATAGCATCCCGTGCAGAAGAATATTTTTATAATGGCAACCCAAAAAGCAAAAGAAGGGAAATGTTTCTGCCCGGGATCGAACCGGGGACCTTCCGCGTGTGAGGCGGACGTGATAACCGCTACACCACGGAAACGCTTCGGAGTCGGTCGAAGGAAAATGGAATTTGTTGGGAGAATTTTTTCATCCGTCTCCCAGGGAAGGCGGTGGTCGATTCTAACATTTGTAAGGGGAGGGCGTTTAAAAACGGAATGGGACCTGCTCCTCGAGCACTCAACGCGAGCATCAATGGATCACGAATGAAAAGTTTCTGCTTCTTTTTGGCGATATCTGTAACGTGGTGTTTCGCGAAGTTACGGCTCACACGGGTACATGCACGTAAACAATTAATTTCCGACAGTGTGGAAGCTCCAAGCGAAAAGCATTCAGTTTGACGCATGTGTTTTTTTAGGCTGACGGACCGGGTTCTCCGATGGCTCCCGAAAAATGAGCGTCTCACGGGGGTGGTATTTTCCCCCAAGTGATTCGCTTCAGAAATGACGCAGGAGCTACTTCCGCAAAGTCGTGTCGCTACCGAGATTATATTTCAAGTAGCGTCGTTTTACGATGCCAAGAGGTGGTAAAAATCGCATAGGTATGTGTCCGCTTCGTCCACATGAGCGTACGGTTGCTGTTGCGCAAATGCTATTATTCCGATCGAGTTCCCTTTCATTATAACGAGCAGAGAACGACGAGGTGGGTATCGAACGCGGGAGAAAGCCACCGAGACGATGGATGACCTTTCACCCTGAAAAGGTGCTTGGTCCTAAGGATGGGAGAGGAATTTCTTCTCCGGAGGAAACCCCTTGGACGCGACATGATTCCAATTGGTCCGGCTTTCGAATCGGCGCGCGAGTTCGAAGCGGGCGCACAACAAAATGTGGTCGCGTCGGCCGCAGCCGACTCTCGTATCCTCTTTTTTTGGATGAGGTCACTTCACTGCTGCCACGGTGTCTTCGGAGCAACGGGCGTAAGGCTACGCGTGCCGCAAGAGCACCTCTCTCGGCCCGTAGTTGTTTTTCAGCCGAACTGTCCTTGGAGCGAGAGAGAAATCTAACGCTTTAATCGTGGGGGTGGAATCGTGAGATGTAGATGAACGTACGGATGTGGTAATTTGATTTTCTTGGGAGTAGGTAGGTAGGTAGGTGGTATTCGTTTCTGATTGTGTGCGATCGATGCAGATGACCGGGTTGGAATCCGTCAGAAAAATCCGCGTAAGGCGACGAGAAAAACGAAATGCATTATTGTGGTCGTCCTAAAAGTATCGAACCGATCAAGTAAAAGGGAACGTCGTCCGGCGTTACCGTTGACGCGGGGTAATGATAGCTGACGTGCAAGGCATTCGTTCCCGAAATTTTTTAGAAAACGTATTGCCGAAACCCGGGATTGAACCAGGGACCTTTAGATCTTCAGTCTAACGCTTTCCCAACTGAGCTATTTCGGCTTTGGTTGTCATCGGTTCACACGAGCACTTAACTCACAAACCGAGAAACGTCACGATAATTATAATGCTTGTAATATGTTTACGATCCTCACCGCATACGAAGGTCGGCACAAGGGCTTCGCATGCATTTCGTACATTTTGGATCTGTAATACTTGTGTGAATACTCGGGAAATCCAGTGACGTTAGGTGGGCGAATAAGGGAAGGTGACATTTCGCGGGCGAGAACAACGAATACGGGGCCGAGTTGAGCGAGGAATGTCGATTTAAAATTGATGCATACGTTCGAGTTCGGCTTGAGGGCTCTTCGCGGCGTCGGGAAGTAATATATAATATTCGCGATCCAAGTGTAAAATTTTTAAAAGGCAAAAAGTCGCGATGTTTCCGCCCGGGATCGAACCGGGGACCTTCCGCGTGTTAGGCGGATGTGATAACCACTACACCACGGAAACTCGAATGCTGGAGACGATGAAGAATTTGACGTCCCTCAGAAAAGTCGTTAGTGTATGTTCATTGCCGACATTGGATTATTCTGGCCTCCCTAGGCTAAGCGAGATATCTCAGCTTGTTGCAACAACCGCGGTAGGGGCATGCGATGCTTAGACAGTTGATTTAATCCGGGTCTCTTGGATCTCGGTGCCGAATGCAATAACACTTCCATTTAAGGGAATGTTGATATGGCGTAGGGGCTTGACGCAAAAGAAAGCTTCCGGGAAGGAGGAGGGGTGGGGGTCGTGATCAATATTCAACATATGGGTCGGTAGGAATGCGGAAAACTTGCGAGTTGGAGTGAATGAAATTTTAATAATTGAAATAGGAACTGTCTTTCTGTAATCGAGTGAAAAGATGACTACTGTGGGATCGGATTGCTTGAGTAGATAATTACTTGAAATGGAAGGATGGGGTGGATGAGCGCCAGCAAGGTAAAAACATGGCCGTGGGGGCGTCAATACATTGTTGTGGTAATAGCATCCCGTGCAGAAGAATATTTTTATAATGGCAACCCAAAAAGCAAAAGAAGGGAAATGTTTCCGCCCGGGATCGAACCGGGGACCTTCCGCGTGTGAGGCGGACGTGATAACCGCTACACCACGGAAACGCTTCGGAGTCGGTCGAAGGAAAATGGAATTTGTTGGGAGAATTTTTTCATCCGTCTCCCAGGGAAGGCGGTGGTCGATTCTAACATTTGTAAGGGGAGGGCGTTTAAAAACGGAATGGGACCTGCTCCTCGAGCACTCAACGCGAGCATCAATGGATCACGAATGAAAAGTTTCTGCTTCTTTTTGGCGATATCTGTAACGTGGTGTTTCGCGAAGTTACGGCTCACACGGGTACATGCACGTAAACAATTAATTTCCGACAGTGTGGAAGCTCCAAGCGAAAAGCATTCAGTTTGACGCATGTGTTTTTTTAGGCTGACGGACCGGGTTCTCCGATGGCTCCCGAAAAATGAGCGTCTCACGGGGGTGGTATTTTCCCCCAAGTGATTCGCTTCAGAAATGACGCAGGAGCTACTTCCGCAAAGTCGTGTCGCTACCGAGATTATATTTCAAGTAGCGTCGTTTTACGATGCCAAGAGGTGGTAAAAATCGCATAGGTATGTGTCCGCTTCGTCCACATGAGCGTACGGTTGCTGTTGCGCAAATGCTATTATTCCGATCGAGTTCCCTTTCATTATAACGAGCAGAGAACGACGAGGTGGGTATCGAACGCGGGAGAAAGCCACCGAGACGATGGATGACCTTTCACCCTGAAAAGGTGCTTGGTCCTAAGGATGGGAGAGGAATTTCTTCTCCGGAGGAAACCCCTTGGACGCGACATGATTCCAATTGGTCCGGCTTTCGAATCGGCGCGCGAGTTCGAAGCGGGCGCACAACAAAATGTGGTCGCGTCGGCCGCAGCCGACTCTCATATCCTCTTTTTTTGGATGAGGTCACTTCACTGCTGCCACGGTGTCTTCGGAGCAACGGGCGTAAGGCTACGCGTGCCGCAAGAGCACCTCTCTCGGCCCGTAGTTGTTTTTCAGCCGAACAGGCCTTGGAGCGAGAGAGAAATCTAACGCTTTAATCGTGGAGGTGGAATCGTGAGATGTAGATGAACGTACGGATGTGGTAATTTGATTTTCTTGGGAGTAGGTAGGTAGTATTCGCTTCTGATTGTGTGCGATCGATGCAGATGACCGGGTTGGAATCCGTCAGAAAAATCCGCGTAAGGCGACGAGAAAAACGAAATGCATTATTGTGGTCGTCCTAAAAGTATCGAACCGATTAAGTAAAAGGGAACGTCGTCCGGCGTTACCGTTGACGCGGGGTAATGATAGCTGACGTGCAAGGCATTCGTTCCCGAAATTTTTTTAGAAAACGTATTGCCGAAACCCGGGATTGAACCAGGGACCTTTAGATCTTCAGTCTAACGCTCTCCCAACTGAGCTATTTCGGCTTTGGTTGTCATCGGTTCACACGAGCACTTAACTCACAAACCGAGAAACGTCACGATAATTATAATGCTTGTAATATGTTTACGATCCTCACCGCATACGAAGGTCGGCACAAGGGCTTCGCATGCATTTCGTACATTTTGGATCTGTAATACTTGTGTGAATACTCGGGAAATCCAGTGACGTTAGGTGGGCGAATAAGGGAAGGTGACATTTCGCGGGCGAGAACAACGAATACGGGGCCGAGTTGAGCGAGGAATGTCGATTTAAAATTGATGCATACGTTCGAGTTCGGCTTGAGGGCTCTTCGCGGCGTCGGGAAGTAATATATAATATTCGCGATCCAAGTGTAAAATTTTTAAAAGGCAAAAAGTCGCGATGTTTCCGCCCGGGATCGAACCGGGGACCTTCCGCGTGTTAGGCGGATGTGATAACCACTACACCACGGAAACTCGAATGCTGGAGACGATGAAGAATTTGACGTCCCTCAGAAAAGTCGTTAGTGTATGTTCATTGCCGACATTGGATTATTCTGGCCTCCCTAGGCTAAGCGAGATATCTCAGCTTGTTGCAACAACCGCGGTAGGGGCATGCGATGCTTAGACAGTTGATTTAATCCGGGTCTCTTGGATCTCGGTGCCGAATGCAATAACACTTCCATTTAAGGGAATGTTGATATGGCGTAGGGGCTTGACGCAAAAGAAAGCTTCCGGGAAGGAGGAGGGGTGGGGGTCGTGATCAATATTCAACATATGGGTCGATAGGAATGCGGAAAACTTGCGAGTTGGAGTGAATGAAATTTTAATAATTGAAATAGGAACTGTCTTTCTGTAATCGAGTGAAAAGATGACTACTGTGGGATCGGATTGCTTGAGTAGATAATTACTTGAAATGGAAGGATGGGGTGGATGAGCGCCAGCAAGGTAAAAACATGGCCGTGGGGGCGTCAATACATTGTTGTGGTAATAGCATCCCGTGCAGAAGAATATTTTTATAATGGCAACCCAAAAAGCAAAAGAAGGGAAATGTTTCCGCCCGGGATCGAACCGGGGACCTTCCGCGTGTGAGGCGGACGTGATAACCGCTACACCACGGAAACGCTTCGGAGTCGGTCGAAGGAAAATGGAATTTGTTGGGAGAATTTTTTCATCCGTCTCCCAGGGAAGGCGGTGGTCGATTCTAACATTTGTAAGGGGAGGGCGTTTAAAAACGGAATGGGACCTGCTCCTCGAGCACTCAACGCGAGCATCAATGGATCACGAATGAAAAGTTTCTGCTTCTTTTTGGCGATATCTGTAACGTGGTGTTTCGCGAAGTTACGGCTCACACGGGTACATGCACGTAAACAATTAATTTCCGACAGTGTGGAAGCTCCAAGCGAAAAGCATTCAGTTTGACGCATGTGTTTTTTTAGGCTGACGGACCGGGTTCTCCGATGGCTCCCGAAAAATGAGCGTCTCACGGGGGTGGTATTTTCCCCCAAGTGATTCGCTTCAGAAATGACGCAGGAGCTACTTCCGCAAAGTCGTGTCGCTACCGAGATTATATTTCAAGTAGCGTCGTTTTACGATGCCAAGAGGTGGTAAAAATCGCATAGGTATGTGTCCGCTTCGTCCACATGAGCGTACGGTTGCTGTTGCGCAAATGCTATTATTCCGATCGAGTTCCCTTTCATTATAACGAGCAGAGAACGACGAGGTGGGTATCGAACGCGGGAGAAAGCCACCGAGACGATGGATGACCTTTCACCCTGAAAAGGTGCTTGGTCCTAAGGATGGGAGAGGAATTTCTTCTCCGGAGGAAACCCCTTGGACGCGACATGATTCCAATTGGTCCGGCTTTCGAATCGGCGCGCGAGTTCGAAGCGGGCGCACAACAAAATGTGGTCGCGTCGGCCGCAGCCGACTCTCGTATCCTCTTTTTTTGGATGAGGTCACTTCACTGCTGCCACGGTGTCTTCGGAGCAACGGGCGTAAGGCTACGCGTGCCGCAAGAGCACCTCTCTCGGCCCGTAGTTGTTTTTCAGCCGAACTGTCCTTGGAGCGAGAGAGAAATCTAACGCTTTAATCGTGGGGGTGGAATCGTGAGATGTAGATGAACGTACGGATGTGGTAATTTGATTTTCTTGGGAGTAGGTAGGTAGGTAGGTGGTATTCGTTTCTGATTGTGTGCGATCGATGCAGATGACCGGGTTGGAATCCGTCAGAAAAATCCGCGTAAGGCGACGAGAAAAACGAAATGCATTATTGTGGTCGTCCTAAAAGTATCGAACCGATCAAGTAAAAGGGAACGTCGTCCGGCGTTACCGTTGACGCGGGGTAATGATAGCTGACGTGCAAGGCATTCGTTCCCGAAATTTTTTTAGAAAACGTATTGCCGAAACCCGGGATTGAACCAGGGACCTTTAGATCTTCAGTCTAACGCTCTCCCAACTGAGCTATTTCGGCTTTGGTTGTCATCGGTTCACACGAGCACTTAACTCACAAACCGAGAAACGTCACGATAATTATAATGCTTGTAATATGTTTACGATCCTCACCGCATACGAAGGTCGGCACAAGGGCTTCGCATGCATTTCGTACATTTTGGATCTGTAATACTTGTGTGAATACTCGGGAAATCCAGTGACGTTAGGTGGGCGAATAAGGGAAGGTGACATTTCGCGGGCGAGAACAACGAATACGGGGCCGAGTTGAGCGAGGAATGTCGATTTAAAATTGATGCATTCGTTCGAGTTCGGCTTGAGGGCTCTTCGCGGCGTCGGGAAGTAATATATAATATTCGCGATCCAAGTGTAAAATTTTTAAAAGGCAAAAAGTCGCGATGTTTCCGCCCGGGATCGAACCGGGGGCCTTCCGCCTGTTAGGCGGATGTGATAACCACTACACCACGGAAACTCGAATGCTGGAGACGATGAAGAATTTGACGTCCCTCAGAAAAGTCGTTAGTGTATGTTCATTGCCGACATTGGATTATTCTGGCCTCCCTAGGCTAAGCGAGATATCTCAGCTTGTTGCAACAACCGCGGTAGGGGCATGCGATGCTTAGACAGTTGATTTAATCCGGGTCTCTTGGATCTCGGTGCCGAATGCAATAACACTTCCATTTAAGGGAATGTTGATATGGCGTAGGGGCTTGACGCAAAAGAAAGCTTCCGGGAAGGAGGAGGGGTGGGGGTCGTGATCAATATTCAACATATGGGTCGGTAGGAATGCGGAAAACTTGCGAGTTGGAGTGAATGAAATTTTAATAATTGAAATAGGAACTGTCTTTCTGTAATCGAGTGAAAAGATGACTACTGTGGGATCGGATTGCTTGAGTAGATAATTACTTGAAATGGAAGGATGGGGTGGATGAGCGCCAGCAAGGTAAAAACATGGCCGTGGGGGCGTCAATACATTGTTGTGGTAATAGCATCCCGTGCAGAAGAATATTTTTATAATGGCAACCCAAAAAGCAAAAGAAGGGAAATGTTTCCGCCCGGGATCGAACCGGGGACCTTCCGCGTGTGAGGCGGACGTGATAACCGCTACACCACGGAAACGCTTCGGAGTCGGTCGAAGGAAAATGGAATTTGTTGGGAGAATTTTTTCATCCGTCTCCCAGGGAAGGCGGTGGTCGATTCTAACATTTGTAAGGGGAGGGCGTTTAAAAACGGAATGGGACCTGCTCCTCGAGCACTCAACGCGAGCATCAATGGATCACGAATGAAAAGTTTCTGCTTCTTTTTGGCGATATCTGTAACGTGGTGTTTCGCGAAGTTACGGCTCACACGGTTACATGCACGTAAACAATTAATTTCCGACAGTGTGGAAGCTCCAAGCGAAAAGCATTCAGTTTGACGCATGTGTTTTTTTAGGCTGACGGACCGGGTTCTCCGATGGCTCCCGAAAAATGAGCGTCTCACGGGGGTGGTATTTTCCCCCAAGTGATTCGCTTCAGAAATGACGCAGGAGCTACTTCCGCAAAGTCGTGTCGCTACCGAGATTATATTTCAAGTAGCGTCGTTTTACGATGCCAAGAGGTGGTAAAAATCGCATAGGTATGTGTCCGCTTCGTCCACATGAGCGTACGGTTGCTGTTGCGCAAATGCTATTATTCCGATCGAGTTCCCTTTCATTATAACGAGCAGAGAACGACGAGGTGGGTATCGAACGCGGGAGTAAGCCACCGAGACGATGGATGACCTTTCACCCTGAAAAGGTGCTTGGTCCTAAGGATGGGAGAGGAATTTCTTCTCCGGAGGAAACCCCTTGGACGCGACATGATTCCAATTGGTCCGGCTTTCGAATCGGCGCGCGAGTTCGAAGCGGGCGCACAACAAAATGTGGTCGCGTCGGCCGCAGCCGACTCTCGTATCCTCTTTTTTTGGATGAGGTCACTTCACTGCTGCCACGGTGTCTTCGGAGCAACGGGCGTAAGGCTACGCGTGCCGCAAGAGCACCTCTCTCGGCCCGTAGTTGTTTTTCAGCCGAACTGTCCTTGGAGCGAGAGAGAAATCTAACGCTTTAATCGTGGGGGTGGAATCGTGAGATGTAGATGAACGTACGGATGTGGTAATTTGATTTTCTTGGGAGTAGGTAGGTAGTATTCGCTTCTGATTGTGTGCGATCGATGCAGATGACCGGGTTGGAATCCGTCAGAAAAATCCGCGTAAGGCGACGAGAAAAACGAAATGCATTATTGTGGTCGTCCTAAAAGTATCGAACCGATCAAGTAAAAGGGAACGTCGTCCGGCGTTACCGTTGACGCGGGGTAATGATAGCTGACGTGCAAGGCATTCGTTCCCGAAATTTTTTTAGAAAACGTATTGCCGAAACCCGGGATTGAACCAGGGACCTTTAGATCTTCAGTCTAACGCTCTCCCAACTGAGCTATTTCGGCTTTGGTTGTCATCGGTTCACACGAGCACTTAACTCACAAACCGAGAAACGTCACGATAATTATAATGCTTGTAATATGTTTACGATCCTCACCGCATACGAAGGTCGGCACAAGGGCTTCGCATGCATTTCGTACATTTTGGATCTGTAATACTTGTGTGAATACTCGGGAAATCCAGTGACGTTAGGTGGGCGAATAAGGGAAGGTGACATTTCGCGGGCGAGAACAACGAATACGGGGCCGAGTTGAGCGAGGAATGTCGATTTAAAATTGATGCATTCGTTCGAGTTCGGCTTGAGGGCTCTTCGCGGCGTCGGGAAGTAATATATAATATTCGCGATCCAAGTGTAAAATTTTTAAAAGGCAAAAAGTCGCGATGTTTCCGCCCGGGATCGAACCGGGGACCTTCCGCGTGTTAGGCGGATGTGATAACCACTACACCACGGAAACTCGAATGCTGGAGACGATGAAGAATTTGACGTCCCTCAGAAAAGTCGTTAGTGTATGTTCATTGCCGACATTGGATTATTCTGGCCTCCCTAGGCTAAGCGAGATATCTCAGCTTGTTGCAACAACCGCGGTAGGGGCATGCGATGCTTAGACAGTTGATTTAATCCGGGTCTCTTGGATCTCGGTGCCGAATGCAATAACACTTCCATTTAAGGGAATGTTGATATGGCGTAGGGGCTTGACGCAAAAGAAAGCTTCCGGGAAGGAGGAGGGGTGGGGGTCGTGATCAATATTCAACATATGGGTCGGTAGGAATGCGGAAAACTTGCGAGTTGGAGTGAATGAAATTTTAATAATTGAAATAGGAACTGTCTTTCTGTAATCGAGTGAAAAGATGACTACTGTGGGATCGGATTGCTTGAGTAGATAATTACTTGAAATGGAAGGATGGGGTGGATGAGCGCCAGCAAGGTAAAAACATGGCCGTGGGGGCGTCAATACATTGTTGTGGTAATAGCATCCCGTGCAGAAGAATATTTTTATAATGGCAACCCAAAAAGCAAAAGAAGGGAAATGTTTCCGCCCGGGATCGAACCGGGGACCTTCCGCGTGTGAGGCGGACGTGATAACCGCTACACCACGGAAACGCTTCGGAGTCGGTCGAAGGAAAATGGAATTTGTTGGGAGAATTTTTTCATCCGTCTCCCAGGGAAGGCGGTGGTCGATCCTAACATTTGTAAGGGGAGGGCGTTAAAAAACGGAATGGGACCTGCTCCTCGAGCACTCAACGCGAGCATCAATGGATCACGAATGAAAAGTTTCTGCTTCTTTTTGGCGATATCTGTAACGTGGTGTTTCGCGAAGTTACGGCTCACACGGGTACATGCACGTAAACAATTAATTTCCGACAGTGTGGAAGCTCCAAGCGAAAAGCAGTCAGTTTCGACGCATGTGTTTTTTTAGGCTGACGGACCGGGTTCTCCGATGGCTCCCGAAAAATGAGCGTCTCACGGGGGTGGTATTTTCCCCCAAGTGATTCGCTTCAGAAATGACGCAGGAGCTACTTCCGCAAAGTCGTGTCGCTACCGAGATTATATTTCAAGTAGCGTCGTTTTACGATGCCAAGAGGTGGTAAAAATCGCATAGGTATGTGTCCGCTTCGTCCACATGAGCGTACGGTTGCTGTTGCGCAAATGCTATTATTCCGATCGAGTTCCCTTTCATTAAAACGAGCAGACACCGACGAGGTAGGTATCGAACGCGGGAGAAAGCCACCGAGACGATGGATGACCTTTCACCCTGAAAAGGTGCTTGGTCCTAAGGATGGGAGAGGAAGTCCTTCTCCGGAGGAAACCCCTTGGACGCGACATGATTCCAATTGGTCCGGCTTTCGAATCGGCGCGCGAGTTCGAAGCGGGCGCACAACAATATGTGGTCGCGTCGGCCGCAGCCGACTCTCATATCCTCTTTTTTTGGATGAGGTCACTTCACTGCTGCCACGGTGTCTTCGGAGCAACGGGCGTAAGGCTACGCGTGCCGCAAGAGCACCTCTCTCGGCCCGTAGTTGTTTTTCAGCCGAACTGGCCTTGGAGCGAGAGAGAAATCTAACGCTTTAATCGTGGAGGTGGAATCGTGAGATGTAGATGAACGTACGGATGTGGTAATTTGATTTTCTTGGGAGTAGGTAGGTAGTATTCGCTTCTGATTGTGTGCGATCGATGCAGATGACCGGGTTGGAATCCGTCAGAAAAATCCGCGTAAGGCGACGAGAAAAACGAAATGCATTATTGTGGTCGTCCTAAAAGTATCGAACCGATCAAGTAAAAGGGAACGTCGTCCGGCGTTACCGTTGACGCGGGGTAATGATAGCTGACGTGCAAGGCATTCGTTCCCGAAATTTTTTTAGAAAACGTATTGCCGGAACACGGGATTGAACCAGGGACCTTTAGATCTTCAGTCTAACGCTTTCCCAACTGAGCTATTTCGGCTTTGGTTGTAGTCGGTTCACACGAGCACTTAACGCACAAACCGAGAAACGTCACGATAATTATAATGCTTGTAATATGTTGACGATCCTCACCGCATACGAAGGTCGGCAAAAGGGCTTCGCATGCATTTCGTACATTTTGGATCTGTAATACTTTTGTGAATACTCGGGAAATCCAGTGACGTTAGGTGGGCGAATAAGGGAAGGTGACATTTCGCGGGCGAGAACAACGAATACGGGGCCGAGTTGAGCGAGGAATGTCGATTTAAAATTGATGCATACGTTCGAGTTCGGCTTGAGGGCTCTTCGCGGCGTCGGGAAGTAATATATAATATTCGCGATCCAAGTGTAAAATTTTTAAAAGGCAAAAAGTCGCGATGTTTCCGCCCGGGATCGAACCGGGGGCCTTCCGCGTGTTAGGCGGATGTGATAACCACTACACCACGGAAACTCGAATGCTGGAGACGATGAAGAATTTGACGTCCCTCAGAAAAGTCGTTAGTGTATGTTCATTGCCGACATTGGATTATTCTGGCCTCCCTAGGCTAAGCGAGATATCTCAGCTTGTTGCAACAACCGCGGTAGGGGCATGCGATGCTTAGACAGTTGATTTAATCCGGGTCTCTTGGATCTCGGTGCCGAATGCAATAACACTTCCATTTAAGGGAATGTTGATATGGCGTAGGGGCTTGACGCAAAAGAAAGCTTCCGGGAAGGAGGAGGGGTGGGGGTCGTGATCAATATTCAACATATGGGTCGGTAGGAATGCGGAAAACTTGCGAGTTGGAGTGAATGAAATTTTAATAATTGAAATAGGAACTGTCTTTCTGTAATCGAGTGAAAAGATGACTACTGTGGGATCGGATTGCTTGAGTAGATAATTACTTGAAATGGAAGGATGGGGTGGATGAGCGCCAGCAAGGTAAAAACATGGCCGTGGGGGCGTCAATACATTGTTGTGGTAATAGCATCCCGTGCAGAAGAATATTTTTATAATGGCAACCCAAAAAGCAAAAGAAGGGAAATGTTTCCGCCCGGGATCGAACCGGGGACCTTCCGCGTGTGAGGCGGACGTGATAACCGCTACACCACGGAAACGCTTCGGAGTCGGTCGAAGGAAAATGGAATTTGTTGGGAGAATTTTTTCATCCGTCTCCCAGGGAAGGCGGTGGTCGATCCTAACATTTGTAAGGGGAGGGCGTTAAAAAACGGAATGGGACCTGCTCCTCGAGCACTCAACGCGAGCATCAATGGATCACGAATGAAAAGTTTCTGCTTCTTTTTGGCGATATCTGTAACGTGGTGTTTCGCGAAGTTACGGCTCACACGGGTACATGCACGTAAACAATTAATTTCCGACAGTGTGGAAGCTCCAAGCGAAAAGCAGTCAGTTTCGACGCATGTGTTTTTTTAGGCTGACGGACCGGGTTCTCCGATGGCTCCCGAAAAATGAGCGTCTCACGGGGGTGGTATTTTCCCCCAAGTGATTCGCTTCAGAAATGACGCAGGAGCTACTTCCGCAAAGTCGTGTCGCTACCGAGATTATATTTCAAGTAGCGTCGTTTTACGATGCCAAGAGTTGGTAAAAATCGCATAGGTATGTGTCCGCTTCGTCCACATGAGCGTACGGTTGCTGTTGCGCAAATGCTATTATTCCGATCGAGTTCCCTTTCATTAAAACGAGCAGACACCGACGAGGTAGGTATCGAACGCGGGAGAAAGCCACCGAGACGATGGATGACCTTTCACCCTAAAAAGGTGCTTGGTCCTAAGGATGGGAGAGGAAGTCCTTCTCCGGAGGAAACCCCTTGGACGCGACATGATTCCAATTGGTCCGGCTTTCGAATCGGCGCGCGAGTTCGAAGCGGGCGCACAACAAAATGTGGTCGCGTCGGCCGCAGCCGACTCTCATATCCTCTTTTTTTGGATGAGGTCACTTCACTGCTGCCACGGTGTCTTCGGAGCAACGGGCGGAAGGCTACGCGTGCCGCAAGAGCACCTCTCTCGGCCCGTAGTTGTTTTTCAGCCGAACAGGCCTTGGAGCGAGAGAGAAATCTAACGCTTTAATCGTGGAGGTGGAATCGTGAGATGTAGATGAACGTACGGATGTGGTAATTTGATTTTCTTGGGAGTAGGTAGGTAGTATTCGCTTCTGATTGTGTGCGATCGATGCAGATGACCGGGTTGGAATCCGTCAGAAAAATCCGCGTAAGGCGACGAGAAAAACGAAATGCATTATTGTGGTCGTCCTAAAAGTATCGAACCGATCAAGTAAAAGGGAACGTCGTCCGGCGTTACCGTTGACGCGGGGTAATGATAGCTGACGTGCAAGGCATTCGTTCCCGAAATTTTTTTAGAAAACGTATTGCCGGAACCCGGGATTGAACCAGGGACCTTTAGATCTTCAGTCTAACGCTTTCCCAACTGAGCTATTTCGGCTTTGGTTGTAGTCGGTTCACACGAGCACTTAACGCACAAACCGAGAAACGTCACGATAATTATAATGCTTGTAATATGTTGACGATCCTCACCGCATACGAAGGTCGGCAAAAGGGCTTCGCATGCATTTCGTACATTTTGGATCTGTAATACTTTTGTGAATACTCGGGAAATCCAGTGACGTTAGGTGGGCGAATAAGGGAAGGTGACATTTCGCGGGCGAGAACAACGAATACGGGGCCGAGTTGAGCGAGGAATGTCGATTTAAAATTGATGCATACGTTCGAGTTCGGCTTGAGGGCTCTTCGCGGCGTCGGGAAGTAATATATAATATTCGCGATCCAAGTGTAAAATTTTTAAAAGGCAAAAAGTCGCGATGTTTCCGCCCGGGATCGAACCGGGGGCCTTCCGCGTGTTAGGCGGATGTGATAACCACTACACCACGGAAACTCGAATGCTGGAGACGATGAAGAATTTGACGTCCCTCAGAAAAGTCGTTAGTGTATGTTCATTGCCGACATTGGATTATTCTGGCCTCCCTAGGCTAAGCGAGATATCTCAGCTTGTTGCAACAACCGCGGTAGGGGCATGCGATGCTTAGACAGTTGATTTAATCCGGGTCTCTTGGATCTCGGTGCCGAATGCAATAACACTTCCATTTAAGGGAATGTTGATATGGCGTAGGGGCTTGACGCAAAAGAAAGCTTCCGGGAAGGAGGAGGGGTGGGGGTCGTGATCAATATTCAACATATGGGTCGGTAGGAATGCGGAAAACTTGCGAGTTGGAGTGAATGAAATTTTAATAATTGAAATAGGAACTGTCTTTCTTTAATCGAGTGAAATGATGACTACTGTGGGATCGGATTGCTTGAGTAGATAATTACTTGAAATGGAAGGATGGGGTGGATGAGCGCCAGCAAGGTAAAAACATGGCCGTGGGGGCGTCAATACATTGTTGTGGTAATAGCATCCCGTGCAGAAGAATATTTTTATAATGGCAACCCAAAAAGCAAAAGAAGGGAAATGTTTCCGCCCGGGATCGAACCGGGGACCTTCCGCGTGTGAGGCGGACGTGATAACCGCTACACCACGGAAACGCTTCGGAGTCGGTCGAAGGAAAATGGAATTTGTTGGGAGAATTTTTTCATCCGTCTCCCAGGGAAGGCGGTGGTCGATTCTAACATTTGTAAGGGGAGGGCGTTAAAAAACGGAATGGGACCTGCTCCTCGAGCGCTCAACGCGAGCATCAATGGATCACGAATGAAAAGTTTCTGCTTCTTTTTGGCGATATCTGTAACGTGGTGTTTCGCGAAGTTACGGCTCACACGGGTACATGCACGTAAATAATTAATTTCCGACAGTGTGGAAGCTCCAAGCGAAAAGCAGTCAGTTTCGACGCATGTGTTTTTTTAGGCTGACGGACCGGGTTCTCCGATGGCTCCCGAAAAATGAGCGTCTCACGGGGGTGGTATTTTCCCCCAAGTGATTCGCTTCAGAAATGACGCAGGAGCTACTTCCGCAAAGTCGTGTCGCTACCGAGATTATATTTCAAGTAGCGTCGTTTTACGATGCCAAGAGGTGGTAAAAATCGCATAGGTATGTGTCCGCTTCGTCCACATGAGCGTACGGTTGCTGTTGCGCAAATGCTATTATTCCGATCGAGTTCCCTTTCATTATAACGAGCAGAGAACGACGAGGTGGGTATCGAACGCGGGAGAAAGCCACCGAGACGATGGATGACCTTTCACCCTGAAAAGGTGCTTGGTCCTAAGGATGGGAGAGGAATTTCTTCTCCGGAGGAAACCCCTTGGACGCGACATGATTCCAATTGGTCCGGCTTTCGAATCGGCGCGCGAGTTCGAAGCGGGCGCACAACAAAATGTGGTCGCGTCGGCCGCAGCCGACTCTCGTATCCTCTTTTTTTGGATGAGGTCACTTCACTGCTGCCACGGTGTCTTCGGAGCAACGGGCGTAAGGCTACGCGTGCCGCAAGAGCACCTCTCTCGGCCCGTAGTTGTTTTTCAGCCGAACTGTCCTTGGAGCGAGAGAGAAATCTAACGCTTTAATCGTGGGGGTGGAATCGTGAGATGTAGATGAACGTACGGATGTGGTAATTTGATTTTCTTGGGAGTAGGTAGGTAGGTAGGTGGTATTCGTTTCTGATTGTGTGCGATCGATGCAGATGACCGGGTTGGAATCCGTCAGAAAAATCCGCGTAAGGCGACGAGAAAAACGAAATGCATTATTGTGGTCGTCCTAAAAGTATCGAACCGATTAAGTAAAAGGGAACGTCGTCCGGCGTTACCGTTGACGCGGGGTAATGATAGCTGACGTGCAAGGCATTCGTTCCCGAAATTTTTTTAGAAAACGTATTGCCGGAACCCGGGATTGAACCAGGGACCTTTAGATCTTCAGTCTAACGCTTTCCCAACTGAGCTATTTCGGCTTTGGTTGTAGTCGGTTCACACGAGCACTTAACGCACAAACCGAGAAACGTCACGATAATTATAATGCTTGTAATATGTTGACGATCCTCACCGCATACGAAGGTCGGCAAAAGGGCTTCGCATGCATTTCGTACATTTTGGATCTGTAATACTTTTGTGAATACTCGGGAAATCCAGTGACGTTAGGTGGGCGAATAAGGGAAGGTGACATTTCGCGGGCGAGAACAACGAATACGGGGCCGAGTTGAGCGAGGAATGTCGATTTAAAATTGATGCATACGTTCGAGTTCGGCTTGAGGGCTCTTCGCGGCGTCGGGAAGTAATATATAATATTCGCGATCCAAGTGTAAAATTTTTAAAAGGCAAAAAGTCGCGATGTTTCCGCCCGGGATCGAACCGGGGGCCTTCCGCGTGTTAGGCGGATGTGATAACCACTACACCACGGAAACTCGAATGCTGGAGACGATGAAGAATTTGACGTCCCTCAGAAAAGTCGTTAGTGTATGTTCATTGCCGACATTGGATTATTCTGGCCTCCCTAGGCTAAGCGAGATATCTCAGCTTGTTGCAACAACCGCGGTAGGGGCATGCGATGCTTAGACAGTTGATTTAATCCGGGTCTCTTGGATCTCGGTGCCGAATGCAATAACACTTCCATTTAAGGGAATGTTGATATGGCGTAGGGGCTTGACGCAAAAGAAAGCTTCCGGGAAGGAGGAGGGGTGGGGGTCGTGATCAATATTCAACATATGGGTCGGTAGGAATGCGGAAAACTTGCGAGTTGGAGTGAATGAAATTTTAATAATTGAAATAGGAACTGTCTTTCTGTAATCGAGTGAAAAGATGACTACTGTGGGATCGGATTGCTTGAGTAGATAATTACTTGAAATGGAAGGATGGGGTGGATGAGCGCCAGCAAGGTAAAAACATGGCCGTGGGGGCGTCAATACATTGTTGTGGTAATAGCATCCCGTGCAGAAGAATATTTTTATAATGGCAACCCAAAAAGCAAAAGAAGGGAAATGTTTCCGCCCGGGATCGAACCGGGGACCTTCCGCGTGTGAGGCGGACGTGATAACCGCTACACCACGGAAACGCTTCGGAGTCGGTCGAAGGAAAATGGAATTTGTTGGGAGAATTTTTTCATCCGTCTCCCAGGGAAGGCGGTGGTCGATTCTAACATTTGTAAGGGGAGGGCGTTAAAAAACGGAATGGGACCTGCTCCTCGAGCGCTCAACGCGAGCATCAATGGATCACGAATGAAAAGTTTCTGCTTCTTTTTGGCGATATCTGTAACGTGGTGTTTCGCGAAGTTACGGCTCACACGGGTACATGCACGTAAATAATTAATTTCCGACAGTGTGGAAGCTCCAAGCGAAAAGCAGTCAGTTTCGACGCATGTGTTTTTTTAGGCTGACGGACCGGGTTCTCCGATGGCTCCCGAAAAATGAGCGTCTCACGGGGGTGGTATTTTCCCCCAAGTGATTCGCTTCAGAAATGACGCAGGAGCTACTTCCGCAAAGTCGTGTCGCTACCGAGATTATATTTCAAGTAGCGTCGTTTTACGATGCCAAGAGGTGGTAAAAATCGCATAGGTATGTGTCCGCTTCGTCCACATGAGCGTACGGTTGCTGTTGCGCAAATGCTATTATTCCGATCGAGTTCCCTTTCATTATAACGAGCAGAGAACGACGAGGTGGGTATCGAACGCGGGAGAAAGCCACCGAGACGATGGATGACCTTTCACCCTGAAAAGGTGCTTGGTCCTAAGGATGGGAGAGGAATTTCTTCTCCGGAGGAAACCCCTTGGACGCGACATGATTCCAATTGGTCCGGCTTTCGAATCGGCGCGCGAGTTCGAAGCGGGCGCACAACAAAATGTGGTCGCGTCGGCCGCAGCCGACTCTCGTATCCTCTTTTTTTGGATGAGGTCACTTCACTGCTGCCACGGTGTCTTCGGAGCAACGGGCGTAAGGCTACGCGTGCCGCAAGAGCACCTCTCTCGGCCCGTAGTTGTTTTTCAGCCGAACTGTCCTTGGAGCGAGAGAGAAATCTAACGCTTTAATCGTGGGGGTGGAATCGTGAGATGTAGATGAACGTACGGATGTGGTAATTTGATTTTCTTGGGAGTAGGTAGGTAGGTAGGTGGTATTCGTTTCTGATTGTGTGCGATCGATGCAGATGACCGGGTTGGAATCCGTCAGAAAAATCCGCGTAAGGCGACGAGAAAAACGAAATGCATTATTGTGGTCGTCCTAAAAGTATCGAACCGATTAAGTAAAAGGGAACGTCGTCCGGCGTTACCGTTGACGCGGGGTAATGATAGCTGACGTGCAAGGCATTCGTTCCCGAAATTTTTTTAGAAAACGTATTGCCGAAACCCGGGATTGAACCAGGGACCTTTAGATCTTCAGTCTAACGCTCTCCCAACTGAGCTATTTCGGCTTTGGTTGTCATCGGTTCACACGAGCACTTAACTCACAAACCGAGAAACGTCACGATAATTATAATGCTTGTAATATGTTTACGATCCTCACCGCATACGAAGGTCGGCACAAGGGCTTCGCATGCATTTCGTACATTTTGGATCTGTAATACTTGTGTGAATACTCGGGAAATCCAGTGACGTTAGGTGGGCGAATAAGGGAAGGTGACATTTCGCGGGCGAGAACAACGAATACGGGGCCGAGTTGAGCGAGGAATGTCGATTTAAAATTGATGCAATCGTTCGAGTTCGGCTTGAGGGCTCTTCGCGGCGTCGGGAAGTAATATATAATATTCGCGATCCAAGTGTAAAATTTTTAAAAGGCAAAAAGTCGCGATGTTTCCGCCCGGGATCGAACCGGGGGCCTTCCGCGTGTTAGGCGGATGTGATAACCACTACACCACGGAAACTCGAATGCTGGAGACGATGAAGAATTTGACGTCCCTCAGAAAAGTCGTTAGTGTATGTTCATTGCCGACATTGGATTATTCTGGCCTCCCTAGGCTAAGCGAGATATCTCAGCTTGTTGCAACAACCGCGGTAGGGGCATGCGATGCTTAGACAGTTGATTTAATCCGGGTCTCTTGGATCTCGGTGCCGAATGCAATAACACTTCCATTTAAGGGAATGTTGATATGGCGTAGGGGCTTGACGCAAAAGAAAGCTTCCGGGAAGGAGGAGGGGTGGGGGTCGTGATCAATATTCAACATATGGGTCGGTAGGAATGCGGAAAACTTGCGAGTTGGAGTGAATGAAATTTTAATAATTGAAATAGGAACTGTCTTTCTGTAATCGAGTGAAAAGATGACTACTGTGGGATCGGATTGCTTGAGTAGATAATTACTTGAAATGGAAGGATGGGGTGGATGAGCGCCAGCAAGGTAAAAACATGGCCGTGGGGGCGTCAATACATTGTTGTGGTAATAGCATCCCGTGCAGAAGAATATTTTTATAATGGCAACCCAAAAAGCAAAAGAAGGGAAATGTTTCCGCCCGGGATCGAACCGGGGACCTTCCGCGTGTGAGGCGGACGTGATAACCGCTACACCACGGAAACGCTTCGGAGTCGGTCGAAGGAAAATGGAATTTGTTGGGAGAATTTTTTCATCCGTCTCCCAGGGAAGGCGGTGGTCGATTCTAACATTTGTAAGGGGAGGGCGTTTAAAAACGGAATGGGACCTGCTCCTCGAGCACTCAACGCGAGCATCAATGGATCACGAATGAAAAGTTTCTGCTTCTTTTTGGCGATATCTGTAACGTGGTGTTTCGCGAAGTTACGGCTCACACGGGTACATGCACGTAAACAATTAATTTCCGACAGTGTGGAAGCTCCAAGCAAAAAGCAGTCAGTTTCGACGCATGTGTTTTTTTAGGCTGACGGACCGGGTTCTCCGATGGCTCCCGAAAAATGAGCGTCTCACGGGGGTGGTATTTTCCCCCAAGTGATTCGCTTCAGAAATGACGCAGGAGCTACTTCCGCAAAGTCGTGTCGCTACCGAGATTATATTTCAAGTAGCGTCGTTTTACGATGCCAAGAGGTGGTAAAAATCGCATAGGTATGTGTCCGCTTCGTCCACATGAGCGTACGGTTGCTGTTGCGCAAATGCTATTATTCCGATCGAGTTCCCTTTCATTATAACGAGCAGAGAACGACGAGGTGGGTATCGAACGCGGGAGAAAGCCACCGAGACGATGGATGACCTTTCACCCTGAAAAGGTGCTTGGTCCTAAGGATGGGAGAGGAATTTCTTCTCCGGAGGAAACCCCTTGGACGCGACATGATTCCAATTGGTCCGGCTTTCGAATCGGCGCGCGAGTTCGAAGCGGGCGCACAACAAAATGTGGTCGCGTCGGCCGCAGCCGACTCTCGTATCCTCTTTTTTTGGATGAGGTCACTTCACTGCTGCCACGGTGTCTTCGGAGCAACGGGCGTAAGGCTACGCGTGCCGCAAGAGCACCTCTCTCGGCCCGTAGTTGTTTTTCAGCCGAACTGTCCTTGGAGCGAGAGAGAAATCTAACGCTTTAATCGTGGGGGTGGAATCGTGAGATGTAGATGAACGTACGGATGTGGTAATTTGATTTTCTTGGGAGTAGGTAGGTAGGTAGGTGGTATTCGTTTCTGATTGTGTGCGATCGATGCAGATGACCGGGTTGGAATCCGTCAGAAAAATCCGCGTAAGGCGACGAGAAAAACGAAATGCATTATTGTGGTCGTCCTAAAAGTATCGAACCGATTAAGTAAAAGGGAACGTCGTCCGGCGTTACCGTTGACGCGGGGTAATGATAGCTGACGTGCAAGGCATTCGTTCCCGAAATTTTTTTAGAAAACGTATTGCCGAAACCCGGGATTGAACCAGGGACCTTTAGATCTTCAGTCTAACGCTCTCCCAACTGAGCTATTTCGGCTTTGGTTGTCATCGGTTCACACGAGCACTTAACTCACAAACCGAGAAACGTCACGATAATTACAATGCTTGTAATATGTTTACGATCCTCACCGCATACGAAGGTCGGCACAAGGGCTTCGCATGCATTTCGTACATTTTGGATCTGTAATACTTGTGTGAATACTCGGGAAATCCAGTGACGTTAGGTGGGCGAATAAGGGAAGGTGACATTTCGCGGGCGAGAACAACGAATACGGGGCCGAGTTGAGCGAGGAATGTCGATTTAAAATTGATGCAATCGTTCGAGTTCGGCTTGAGGGCTCTTCGCGGCGTCGGGAAGTAATATATAATATTCGCGATCCAAGTGTAAAATTTTTAAAAGGCAAAAAGTCGCGATGTTTCCGCCCGGGATCGAACCGGGGGCCTTCCGCGTGTTAGGCGGATGTGATAACCACTACACCACGGAAACTCGAATGCTGGAGACGATGAAGAATTTGACGTCCCTCAGAAAAGTCGTTAGTGTATGTTCATTGCCGACATTGGATTATTCTGGCCTCCCTAGGCTAAGCGAGATATCTCAGCTTGTTGCAACAACCGCGGTAGGGGCATGCGATGCTTAGACAGTTGATTTAATCCGGGTCTCTTGGATCTCGGTGCCGAATGCAATAACACTTCCATTTAAGGGAATGTTGATATGGCGTAGGGGCTTGACGCAAAAGAAAGCTTCCGGGAAGGAGGAGGGGTGGGGGTCGTGATCAATATTCAACATATGGGTCGGTAGGAATGCGGAAAACTTGCGAGTTGGAGTGAATGAAATTTTAATAATTGAAATAGGAACTGTCTTTCTGTAATCGAGTGAAAAGATGACTACTGTGGGATCGGATTGCTTGAGTAGATAATTACTTGAAATGGAAGGATGGGGTGGATGAGCGCCAGCAAGGTAAAAACATGGCCGTGGGGGCGTCAATACATTGTTGTGGTAATAGCATCCCGTGCAGAAGAATATTTTTATAATGGCAACCCAAAAAGCAAAAGAAGGGAAATGTTTCCGCCCGGGATCGAACCGGGGACCTTCCGCGTGTGAGGCGGACGTGATAACCGCTACACCACGGAAACGCTTCGGAGTCGGTCGAAGGAAAATGGAATTTGTTGGGAGAATTTTTTCATCCGTCTCCCAGGGAAGGCGGTGGTCGATTCTAACATTTGTAAGGGGAGGGCGTTAAAAAACGGAATGGGACCTGCTCCTCGAGCGCTCAACGCGAGCATCAATGGATCACGAATGAAAAGTTTCTGCTTCTTTTTGGCGATATCTGTAACGTGGTGTTTCGCGAAGTTACGGCTCACACGGGTACATGCACGTAAACAATTAATTTCCGACAGTGTGGAAGCTCCAAGCAAAAAGCAGTCAGTTTCGACGCATGTGTTTTTTTAGGCTGACGGACCGGGTTCTCCGATGGCTCCCGAAAAATGAGCGTCTCACGGGGGTGGTATTTTCCCCCAAGTGATTCGCTTCAGAAATGACGCAGGAGCTACTTCCGCAAAGTCGTGTCGCTACCGAGATTATATTTCAAGTAGCGTCGTTTTACGATGCCAAGAGGTGGTAAAAATCGCATAGGTATGTGTCCGCTTCGTCCACATGAGCGTACGGTTGCTGTTGCGCAAATGCTATTATTCCGATCGAGTTCCCTTTCATTATAACGAGCAGAGAACGACGAGGTGGGTATCGAACGCGGGAGAAAGCCACCGAGACGATGGATGACCTTTCACCCTGAAAAGGTGCTTGGTCCTAAGGATGGGAGAGGAATTTCTTCTCCGGAGGAAACCCCTTGGACGCGACATGATTCCAATTGGTCCGGCTTTCGAATCGGCGCGCGAGTTCGAAGCGGGCGCACAACAAAATGTGGTCGCGTCGGCCGCAGCCGACTCTCGTATCCTCTTTTTTTGGATGAGGTCACTTCACTGCTGCCTCGGTGTCTTCGGAGCAACGGGCGTAAGGCTACGCGTGCCGCAAGAGCACCTCTCTCGGCCCGTAGTTGTTTTTCAGCCGAACTGTCCTTGGAGCGAGAGAGAAATCTAACGCTTTAATCGTGGGGGTGGAATCGTGAGATGTAGATGAACGTACGGATGTGGTAATTTGATTTTCTTGGGAGTAGGTAGGTAGGTAGGTGGTATTCGTTTCTGATTGTGTGCGATCGATGCAGATGACCGGGTTGGAATCCGTCAGAAAAATCCGCGTAAGGCGACGAGAAAAACGAAATGCATTATTGTGGTCGTCCTAAAAGTATCGAACCGATTAAGTAAAAGGGAACGTCGTCCGGCGTTACCGTTGACGCGGGGTAATGATAGCTGACGTGCAAGGCATTCGTTCCCGAAATTTTTTTAGAAAACGTATTGCCGAAACCCGGGATTGAACCAGGGACCTTTAGATCTTCAGTCTAACGCTCTTCCAACTGAGCTATTTCGGCTTTGGTTGTCATCGGTTCACACGAGCACTTAACTCACAAACCGAGAAACGTCACGATAATTACAATGCTTGTAATATGTTTACGATCCTCACCGCATACGAAGGTCGGCACAAGGGCTTCGCATGCATTTCGTACATTTTGGATCTGTAATACTTGTGTGAATACTCGGGAAATCCAGTGACGTTAGGTGGGCGAATAAGGGAAGGTGACATTTCGCGGGCGAGAACAACGAATACGGGGCCGAGTTGAGCGAGGAATGTCGATTTAAAATTGATGCAATCGTTCGAGTTCGGCTTGAGGGCTCTTCGCGGCGTCGGGAAGTAATATATAATATTCGCGATCCAAGTGTAAAATTTTTAAAAGGCAAAAAGTTGCGATGTTTCCGCCCGGGATCGAACCGGGGGCCTTCCGCGTGTTAGGCGGATGTGATAACCACTACACCACGGAAACTCGAGTGCTGGAGACGATGAAGAATTTGACGTCCCTCAGAAAAGTCGTTAGTGTATGTTCATTGCCGACATTGGATTATTCTGGCCTCCCTAGGCTAAGCGAGATATCTCAGCTTGTTGCAACAACCGCGGTAGGGGCATGCGATGCTTAGACAGTTGATTTAATCCGGGTCTCTTGGATCTCGGTGCCGAATGCAATAACACTTCCATTTAAGGGAATGTTGATATGGCGTAGGGGCTTGACGCAAAAGAAAGCTTCCGGGAAGGAGGAGGGGTGGGGGTCGTGATCAATATTCAACATATGGGTCGGTAGGAATGCGGAAAACTTGCGAGTTGGAGTGAATGAAATTTTAATAATTGAAATAGGAACTGTCTTTCTGTAATCGAGTGAAAAGATGACTACTGTGGGATCGGATTGCTTGAGTAGATAATTACTTGAAATGGAAGGATGGGGTGGATGAGCGCCAGCAAGGTAAAAACATGGCCGTGGGGGCGTCAATACATTGTTGTGGTAATAGCATCCCGTGCAGAAGAAAATTTTTATAATGGCAACCCAAAAAGCAAAAGAAGGGAAATGTTTCCGCCCGGGATCGAACCGGGGACCTTCCGCGTGTGAGGCGGACGTGATAACCGCTACACCACGGAAACGCTTCGGAGTCGGTCGAAGGAAAATGGAATTTGTTGGGAGAATTTTTTCATCCGTCTCCCAGGGAAGGCGGTGGTCGATCCTAACATTTGTTAATGGAGGGCGTTAAAAAACGGAATGGGACCTGCTCCTCGAGCGCTCAACGCGAGCATCAATGGATCACGAATGAAAAGTTTCTGCTTCTTTTTGGCGATATCTGTAACGTGGTGTTTCGCGAAGTTACGGCTCACACGGGTACATGCACGTAAACAATTAATTTCCGACAGTGTGGAAGCTCCAAGCAAAAAGCAGTCAGTTTCAACGCATGTGTTTTTTTAGGCTGACGGACCGGGTTCTCCGATGGCTCCCGAAAAATGAGCGTCTCACGGGGGTGGTATTTTCCCCCAAGTGATTCGCTTCAGAAATGACGCAGGAGCTACTTCCGCAAAGTCGTGTCGCTACCGAGATTATATTTCAAGTAGCGTCGTTTTACGATGCCAAGAGGTGGTAAAAATCGCATAGGTATGTGTCCGCTTCGTCCACATGAGCGTACGGTTGCTGTTGCGCAAATGCTATTATTCCGATCGAGTTCCCTTTCATTAAAACGAGCAGAGACCGACGAGGTAGGTATCGAACGCGGGAGAAAGCCGCCGAGACGATGGATGACCTTTCACCCTGAAAAGGTGCTTGGTCCTAAGGATGGGAGAGGAAGTCCTTCTCCGGAGGAAACCCCTTGGACGCGACATGATTCCAATTGGTCCGGCTTTCGAATCGGCGCGCGAGTTCGAAGCGGGCGCACAACAAAATGTGGTCGCGTCGGCCGCAGCCGACTCTCGTATCCTCTTTTTTTGGATGAGGTCACTTCACTGCTGCCTCGGTGTCTTCGGAGCAACGGGCGTAAGGCTACGCGTGCCGCAAGAGCACCTCTCTCGGCCCGTAGTTGTTTTTCAGCCGAACTGTCCTTGGAGCGAGAGAGAAATCTAACGCTTTAATCGTGGGGGTGGAATCGTGAGATGTAGATGAACGTACGGATGTGGTAATTTGATTTTCTTGGGAGTAGGTAGGTAGGTAGGTGGTATTCGTTTCTGATTGTGTGCGATCGATGCAGATGACCGGGTTGGAATCCGTCAGAAAAATCCGCGTAAGGCGACGAGAAAAACGAAATGCATTATTGTGGTCGTCCTAAAAGTATCGAACCGATTAAGTAAAAGGGAACGTCGTCCGGCGTTACCGTTGACGCGGGGTAATGATAGCTGACGTGCAAGGCATTCGTTCCCGAAATTTTTTTAGAAAACGTATTGCCGAAACCCGGGATTGAACCAGGGACCTTTAGATCTTCAGTCTAACGCTCTCCCAACTGAGCTATTTCGGCTTTGGTTGTCATCGGTTCACACGAGCACTTAACTCACAAACCGAGAAACGTCACGTTAATTATAATGCTTGTAATATGTTTACGATCCTCACCGCATACGAAGGTCGGCACAAGGGCTTCGCATGCATTTCGTACATTTTGGATCTGTAATACTTGTGTGAATACTCGGGAAATCCAGTGACGTTAGGTGGGCGAATAAGGGAAGGTGACATTTCGCGGGCGAGAACAACGAATACGGGGCCGAGTTGAGCGAGGAATGTCGATTTAAAATTGATGCAATCGTTCGAGTTCGGCTTGAGGGCTCTTCGCGGCGTCGGGAAGTAATATATAATATTCGCGATCCAAGTGCAAAATTTTTAAAAGGCAAAAAGTCGCGATGTTTCCGCCCGGGATCGAACCGGGGGCCTTCCGCGTGTTAGGCGGATGTGATAACCACTACACCACGGAAACTCGAATGCTGGAGACGATGAAGAATTTGACGTCCCTCAGAAAAGTCGTTAGTGTATGTTCATTGCCGACATTGGATTATTCTGGCCTCCCTAGGCTAAGCGAGATATCTCAGCTTGTTGCAACAACCGCGGTAGGGGCATGCGATGCTTAGACAGTTGATTTAATCCGGGTCTCTTGGATCTCGGTGCCGAATGCAATAACACTTCCATTTAAGGGAATGTTGATATGGCGTAGGGGCTTGACGCAAAAGAAAGCTTCCGGGAAGGAGGAGGGGTGGGGGTCGTGATCAATATTCAACATATGGGTCGGTAGGAATGCGGAAAACTTGCGAGTTGGAGTGAATGAAATTTTAATAATTGAAATAGGAACTGTCTTTCTGTAATCGAGTGAAAAGATGACTACTGTGGGATCGGATTGCTTGAGTAGATAATTACTTGAAATGGAAGGATGGGGTGGATGAGCGCCAGCAAGGTAAAAACATGGCCGTGGGGGCGTCAATACATTGTTGTGGTAATAGCATCCCGTGCAGAAGAAAATTTTTATAATGGCAACCCAAAAAGCAAAAGAAGGGAAATGTTTCCGCCCGGGATCGAACCGGGGACCTTCCGCGTGTGAGGCGGACGTGATAACCGCTACACCACGGAAACGCTTCGGAGTCGGTCGAAGGAAAATGGAATTTGTTGGGAGAATTTTTTCATCCGTCTCCCAGGGAAGGCGGTGGTCGATCCTAACATTTGTTAATGGAGGGCGTTAAAAAACGGAATGGGACCTGCTCCTCGAGCGCTCAACGCGAGCATCAATGGATCACGAATGAAAAGTTTCTGCTTCTTTTTGGCGATATCTGTAACGTGGTGTTTCGCGAAGTTACGGCTCACACGGGTACATGCACGTAAACAATTAATTTCCGACAGTGTGGAAGCTCCAAGCAAAAAGCAGTCAGTTTCAACGCATGTGTTTTTTTAGGCTGACGGACCGGGTTCTCCGATGGCTCCCGAAAAATGAGCGTCTCACGGGGGTGGTATTTTCCCCCAAGTGATTCGCTTCAGAAATGACGCAGGAGCTACTTCCGCAAAGTCGTGTCGCTACCGAGATTATATTTCAAGTAGCGTCGTTTTACGATGCCAAGAGGTGGTAAAAATCGCATAGGTATGTGTCCGCTTCGTCCACATGAGCGTACGGTTGCTGTTGCGCAAATGCTATTATTCCGATCGAGTTCCCTTTCATTAAAACGAGCAGAGACCGACGAGGTAGGTATCGAACGCGGGAGAAAGCCGCCGAGACGATGGATGACCTTTCACCCTGAAAAGGTGCTTGGTCCTAAGGATGGGAGAGGAAGTCCTTCTCCGGAGGAAACCCCTTGGACGCGACATGATTCCAATTGGTCCGGCTTTCGAATCGGCGCGCGAGTTCGAAGCGGGCGCACAACAAAATGTGGTCGCGTCGGCCGCAGCCGACTCTCGTATCCTCTTTTTTTGGATGAGGTCACTTCACTGCTGCCACGGTGTCTTCGGAGCAACGGGCGTAAGGCTACGCGTGCCGCAAGAGCACCTCTCTCGGCCCGTAGTTGTTTTTCAGCCGAGCTGTCCTTGGAGCGAGAGAGAAATCTAACGCTTTAATCGTGGAGGTGGAATCGTGAGATGTAGATGAACGTACGGATGTGGTAATTTGATTTTCTTGGGAGTAGGTAGGTAGGTAGGTAGGTGGTATTCGGTTCTGATTGTGTGCGATCGATGCAGATGACCGGGTTGGAATCCGTCAGAAAAATCCGCGTAAGGCGACGAGAAAAACGAAATGCATTATTGTGGTCGTCCTAAAAGTATCGAACCGATTAAGTAAAAGGAAACGTCGTCCGGCGTTACCGTTGACGCGGGGTAATGATAGCTGACGTGCAAGGCATTCGTTCCCGAAATTTTTTTAGAAAACGTATTGCCGAAACCCGGGATTGAACCAGGGACCTTTAGATCTTCAGTCTAACGCTCTCCCAACTGAGCTATTTCGGCTTTGGCTGTTGTCGGTTCACACGAGCACTTAACGCACAAACCGAGAAACGTCACGATAATTATAATGCTTGTAATATGTTTACGATCCTCACCGCATACGAAGGTCGGCACAAGGGCTTCGCATGCATTTCGTACATTTTGGATCTGTAATACTTGTGTGAATACTCGTGAAATCCAGTGACGTTAGGTGGGCGAATAAGGGAAGGTGACATTTCGCGGGCGAGAACAACGAATACGGGGCCGAGTTGAGCGAGGAATGTCGATTTAAAATTGATGCATACGTTCGAGTTCAGCTTGAGGGCTCATCGCGTCGTCGGGAAGTAATATAATATTCGCGATCCAAGTGTAAAATTTTTAAAAGGCAAAAAATCGCGATGTTTCCGCCCGGTATCGAACCGGGGACCTTCCGCGTGTTAGGCGGATGTGATAACCACTACACCACGGAAACTGGAAGGTTGGAGACGATGAAGAATTTGACGTCCCTCAGAAAAGTCGTTAGTGTATGTTCATTGCCGACATTGGATTATTCTGGCCTCCCTAGGCTAAGCGAGATATCTCAGCTTGTTGCAACAACCGCGGTAGGGGCATGCGATGCTTAGACAGTTGATTTAATCCGGGTCTCTTGGATCTCGGTGCCGAATGCAATAACACTTCCATTTAAGGGAATGTTGATATGGCGTAGGGGCTTGACGCAAAAGAAAGCTTCCGGGAAGGAGGAGGGGTGGGGGTCGTGATCAATATTCAACATATGGGTCGGTAGGAATGCGGAAAACTTGCGAGTTGGAGTGAATGAAATTTTAATAATTGAAATAGGAACTGTCTTTCTGTAATCGAGTGAAAAGATGACTACTGTGGGATCGGATTGCTTGAGTAGATAATTACTTGAAATGGAAGGATGGGGTGGAAGAGCGCCAGCAAGGTAAAAACATGGCCGTGGGGGCGTCAATACATTGTTGTGGTAATAGCATCCCGTGCAGAAGAATATTTTTATAATGGCAACCCAAAAAGCAAAAGAAGGGAAATGTTTCCGCCCGGGATCGAACCGGGGACCTTCCGCGTGTGAGGCGGACGTGATAACCGCTACACCACGGAAACGCTTCGGAGTCGGTCGAAGGAAAATGGAATTTGTTGGGAGAATTTTTTCATCCGTCTCCCAGGGAAGGCGGTGGTCGATCCTAACATTTGTAAATGGAGGGCGTTAAAAAACGGAATGGGACCTGCTCCTCGAGCGCTCAACGCGAGCATCAATGGATCACGAATGAAAAGTTTCTGCTTCTTTTTGGCGATATCTGTAACGTGGTGTTTCGCGAAGTTACGGCTCACACGGGTACATGCACGTAAATAATTAATTTCCGACAGTGTGGAAGCTCCAAGCGAAAAGCAGTCAGTTTCGACGCATGTGTTTTTTTAGGCTGACGGACCGGGTTCTCCGATGGCTCCCGAAAAATGAGCGTCTCACGGGGGTGGTATTTTCCCCCAAGTGATTCGCTTCAGAAATGACGCAGGAGCTACTTCCGCAAAGTCGTGTCGCTACCGAGATTATATTTCAAGTAGCGTCGTTTTACGATGCCAAGAGGTGGTAAAAATCGCATAGGTATGTGTCCGCTTCGTCCACATGAGCGTACGGTTGCTGTTGCGCAAATGCTATTATTCCGATCGAGTTCCCTTTCATTATAACGAGCAGAGAACGACGAGGTGGGTATCGAACGCGGGAGAAAGCCACCGAGACGATGGATGACCTTTCACCCTGAAAAGGTGCTTGGTCCTAAGGATGGGAGAGGAATTTCTTCTCCGGAGGAAACCCCTTGGACGCGACATGATTCCAATTGGTCCGGCTTTCGAATCGGCGCGCGAGTTCGAAGCGGGCGCACAACAAAATGTGGTCGCGTCGGCCGCAGCCGACTCTCGTATCCTCTTTTTTTGGATGAGGTCACTTCACTGCTGCCACGGTGTCTTCGGAGCAACGGGCGTAAGGCTACGCGTGCCGCAAGAGCACCTCTCTCGGCCCGTAGTTGTTTTTCAGCCGAACTGTCCTTGGAGCGAGAGAGAAATCTAACGCTTTAATCGTGGGGGTGGAATCGTGAGATGTAGATGAACGTACGGATGTGGTAATTTGATTTTCTTGGGAGTAGGTAGGTAGGTAGGTGGTATTCGTTTCTGATTGTGTGCGATCGATGCAGATGACCGGGTTGGAATCCGTCAGAAAAATCCGCGTAAGGCGACGAGAAAAACGAAATGCATTATTGTGGTCGTCCTAAAAGTATCGAACCGATCAAGTAAAAGGGAACGTCGTCCGGCGTTACCGTTGACGCGGGGTAATGATAGCTGACGTGCAAGGCATTCGTTCCCGAAATTTTTTTAGAAAACGTATTGCCGAAACCCGGGATTGAACCAGGGACCTTTAGATCTTCAGTCTAACGCTTTCCCAACTGAGCTATTTCGGCTTTGGTTGTAGTCGGTTCACACGAGCACTTAATGCACAAACCGAGAAACGTCACGATAATTATAATGCTTGTAATATGTTGACGATCCTCACCGCATACGAAGGTCGGCAAAAGGGCTTCGCATGCATTTCGTACATTTTGGATCTGTAATACTTGTGTGAATACTCGGGAAATCCAGTGACGTTAGGTGGGCGAATAAGGGAAGGTGACATTTCGCGGGCGAGAACAACGAATACGGGGCCGAGTTGAGCGAGGAATGTCGATTTAAAATTGATGCATACGTTCGAGTTCGGCTTGAGGGCTCTTCGCGGCGTCGGGAAGTAATATATAATATTCGCGATCAAAGTGTAAAATTTTTAAAAGGCAAAAAGTCGCGATGTTTCCGCCCGGGATCGAACCGGGGACCTTCCGCGTGTTAGGCGGATGTGATAACCACTTCACCACGGAAACTGGAAGGTTGGAGACGATGAAGAATTTGACGTCCCTCAGAAAAGTCGTTAGTGTATGAAGCAGAAGGAATGTCGTGTTCATTGCCGACATTGGATTATTCTGGCCTCCCTAGGCTAAGCGAGATATCTCAGCTTGTTGCAACAACCGCGGTAGGGGCATGCGATGCTTAGACAGTTGATTTAATCCGGGTCTCTTGGATCTCGGTGCCGAATGCAATAACACTTCCATTTAAGGGAATGTTGATATGGCGTAGGGGCTTGACGCAAAAGAAAGCTTCCGGGAAGGAGGAGGGGTGGGGGTCGTGATCAATATTCAACATATGGGTCGGTAGGAATGCGGAAAACTTGCGAGTTGGAGTGAATGAAATTTTAATAATTGAAATAGGAACTGTCTTTCTTTAATCGAGTGAAATGATGACTACTGTGGGATCGGATTGCTTGAGTAGATAATTACTTGAAATGGAAGGATGGGGTGGATGAGCGCCAGCAAGGTAAAAACATGGCCGTGGGGGCGTCAATACATTGTTGTGGTAATAGCATCCCGTGCAGAAGAATATTTTTATAATGGCAACCCAAAAAGCAAAAGAAGGGAAATGTTTCCGCCCGGGATCGAACCGGGGACCTTCCGCGTGTGAGGCGGACGTGATAACCGCTACACCACGGAAACGCTTCGGAGTCGGTCGAAGGAAAATGGAATTTGTTGGGAGAATTTTTTCATCCGTCTCCCAGGGAAGGCGGTGGTCGATTCTAACATTTGTAAGGGGAGGGCGTTAAAAAACGGAATGGGACCTGCTCCTCGAGCGCTCAACGCGAGCATCAATGGATCACGAATGAAAAGTTTCTGCTTCTTTTTGGCGATATCTGTAACGTGGTGTTTCGCGAAGTTACGGCTCACACGGGTACATGCACGTAAATAATTAATTTCCGACAGTGTGGAAGCTCCAAGCGAAAAGCAGTCAGTTTCGACGCATGTGTTTTTTTAGGCTGACGGACCGGGTTCTCCGATGGCTCCCGAAAAATGAGCGTCTCACGGGGGTGGTATTTTCCCCCAAGTGATTCGCTTCAGAAATGACGCAGGAGCTACTTCCGCAAAGTCGTGTCGCTACCGAGATTATATTTCAAGTACCGTCGTTTTACGATGCCAAGAGGTGGTAAAAATCGCATAGGTATGTGTCCGCTTCGTCCACATGAGCGTACGGTTGCTGTTGCGCAAATGCTATTATTCCGATCGAGTTCCCTTTCATTATAACGAGCAGAGAACGACGAGGTGAGTATCGAACGCGGGAGAAAGCCACCGAGACGATGGATGACCTTTCACCCTGAAAAGGTGCTTGGTCCTAAGGATGGGAGAGGAATTTCTTCTCCGGAGGAAACCCCTTGGACGCGACATGATTCCAATTGGTCCGGCTTTCGAATCGGCGCGCGAGTTCGAAGCGGGCGCACAACAAAATGTGGTCGCGTCGGCCGCAGCCGACTCTCGTATCCTCTTTTTTTGGATGAGGTCACTTCACTGCTGCCACGGTGTCTTCGGAGCAACGGGCGTAAGGCTACGCGTGCCGCAAGAGCACCTCTCTCGGCCCGTAGTTGTTTTTCAGCCGAGCTGTCCTTGGAGCGAGAGAGAAATCTAACGCTTTAATCGTGGAGGTGGAATCGTGAGATGTAGATGAACGTACGGATGTGGTAATTTGATTTTCTTGGGAGTAGGTAGGTAGGTAGGTAGGTGGTATTCGGTTCTGATTGTGTGCGATCGATGCAGATGACCGGGTTGGAATCCGTCAGAAAAATCCGCGTAAGGCGACGAGAAAAACGAAATGCATTATTGTGGTCGTCCTAAAAGTATCGAACCGATTAAGTAAAAGGGAACGTCGTCCGGCGTTACCGTTGACGCGGGGTAATGATAGCTGACGTGCAAGGCATTCGTTCCCGAAATTTTTTTAGAAAACGTATTGCCGAAACCCGGGATTGAACCAGGGACCTTTAGATCTTCAGTCTAACGCTCTCCCAACTGAGCTATTTCGGCTTTGGTTGTCATCGGTTCACACGAGCACTTAACTCACAAACCGAGAAACGTCACGTTAATTATAATGCTTGTAATATGTTTACGATCCTCACCGCATACGAAGGTCGGCACAAGGGCTTCGCATGCATTTCGTACATTTTGGATCTGTAATACTTGTGTGAATACTCGGGAAATCCAGTGACGTTAGGTGGGCGAATAAGGGAAGGTGACATTTCGCGGGCGAGAACAACGAATACGGGGCCGAGTTGAGCGAGGAATGTCGATTTAAAATTGATGCAATCGTTCGAGTTCGGCTTGAGGGCTCTTCGCGGCGTCGGGAAGTAATATATAATATTCGCGATCCAAGTGCAAAATTTTTAAAAGGCAAAAAGTCGCGATGTTTCCGCCCGGGATCGAACCGGGGGCCTTCCGCGTGTTAGGCGGATGTGATAACCACTACACCACGGAAACTCGAATGCTGGAGACGATGAAGAATTTGACGTCCCTCAGAAAAGTCGTTAGTGTATGTTCATTGCCGACATTGGATTATTCTGGCCTCCCTAGGCTAAGCGAGATATCTCAGCTTGTTGCAACAACCGCGGTAGGGGCATGCGATGCTTAGACAGTTGATTTAATCCGGGTCTCTTGGATCTCGGTGCCGAATGCAATAACACTTCCATTTAAGGGAATGTTGATATGGCGTAGGGGCTTGACGCAAAAGAAAGCTTCCGGGAAGGAGGAGGGGTGGGGGTCGTGATCAATATTCAACATATGGGTCGGTAGGAATGCGGAAAACTTGCGAGTTGGAGTGAATGAAATTTTAATAATTGAAATAGGAACTGTCTTTCTGTAATCGAGTGAAAAGATGACTACTGTGGGATCGGATTGCTTGAGTAGATAATTACTTGAAATGGAAGGATGGGGTGGATGAGCGCCAGCAAGGTAAAAACATGGCCGTGGGGGCGTCAATACATTGTTGTGGTAATAGCATCCCGTGCAGAAGAAAATTTTTATAATGGCAACCCAAAAAGCAAAAGAAGGGAAATGTTTCCGCCCGGGATCGAACCGGGGACCTTCCGCGTGTGAGGCGGACGTGATAACCGCTACACCACGGAAACGCTTCGGAGTCGGTCGAAGGAAAATGGAATTTGTTGGGAGAATTTTTTCATCCGTCTCCCAGGGAAGGCGGTGGTCGATCCTAACATTTGTTAATGGAGGGCGTTAAAAAACGGAATGGGACCTGCTCCTCGAGCGCTCAACGCGAGCATCAATGGATCACGAATGAAAAGTTTCTGCTTCTTTTTGGCGATATCTGTAACGTGGTGTTTCGCGAAGTTACGGCTCACACGGGTACATGCACGTAAACAATTAATTTCCGACAGTGTGGAAGCTCCAAGCAAAAAGCAGTCAGTTTCAACGCATGTGTTTTTTTAGGCTGACGGACCGGGTTCTCCGATGGCTCCCGAAAAATGAGCGTCTCACGGGGGTGGTATTTTCCCCCAAGTGATTCGCTTCAGAAATGACGCAGGAGCTACTTCCGCAAAGTCGTGTCGCTACCGAGATTATATTTCAAGTAGCGTCGTTTTACGATGCCAAGAGGTGGTAAAAATCGCATAGGTATGTGTCCGCTTCGTCCACATGAGCGTACGGTTGCTGTTGCGCAAATGCTATTATTCCGATCGAGTTCCCTTTCATTAAAACGAGCAGAGACCGACGAGGTAGGTATCGAACGCGGGAGAAAGCCGCCGAGACGATGGATGACCTTTCACCCTGAAAAGGTGCTTGGTCCTAAGGATGGGAGAGGAAGTCCTTCTCCGGAGGAAACCCCTTGGACGCGACATGATTCCAATTGGTCCGGCTTTCGAATCGGCGCGCGAGTTCGAAGCGGGCGCACAACAAAATGTGGTCGCGTCGGCCGCAGCCGACTCTCGTATCCTCTTTTTTTGGATGAGGTCACTTCACTGCTGCCACGGTGTCTTCGGAGCAACGGGCGTAAGGCTACGCGTGCCGCAAGAGCACCTCTCTCGGCCCGTAGTTGTTTTTCAGCCGAGCTGTCCTTGGAGCGAGAGAGAAATCTAACGCTTTAATCGTGGAGGTGGAATCGTGAGATGTAGATGAACGTACGGATGTGGTAATTTGATTTTCTTGGGAGTAGGTAGGTAGGTAGGTAGGTGGTATTCGTTTCTGATTGTGTGCGATCGATGCAGATGACCGGGTTGGAATCTGTCAGAAAAATCCGCGTAAGGCGACGAGAAAAACGAAATGCATTATTGTGGTCGTCATGAAAGTATCGAACCGATTAAGTAAAAGGAAACGTCGTCCGGCGTTACCGTTGACGCGGGGTAATGATAGCTGACGTGCAAGGCATTCGTTCCCGAAATTTTTTTAGAAAACGTATTGCCGAAACCCGGGATTGAACCAGGGACCTTTAGATCTTCAGTCTAACGCTCTCCCAACTGAGCTATTTCGGCTTTGGCTGTTGTCGGTTCACACGAGCACTTAACGCACAAACCGAGAAACGTCACGATAATTATAATGCTTGTAATATGTTTACGATCCTCACCGCATACGAAGGTCGGCACAAGGGCTTCGCATGCATTTCGTACATTTTGGATCTGTAATACTTGTGTGAATACTCGTGAAATCCAGTGACGTTAGGTGGGCGAATAAGGGAAGGTGACATTTCGCGGGCGAGAACAACGAATACGGGGCCGAGTTGAGCGAGGAATGTCGATTTAAAATTGATGCATACGTTCGAGTTCAGCTTGAGGGCTCATCGCGTCGTCGGGAAGTAATATAATATTCGCGATCCAAGTGTAAAATTTTTAAAAGGCAAAAAATCGCGATGTTTCCGCCCGGTATCGAACCGGGGACCTTCCGCGTGTTAGGCGGATGTGATAACCACTACACCACGGAAACTGGAAGGCTGGAGACGATGAAGAATTTGACGTCCCTCAGAAAAGTCGTTAGTGTATGTTCATTGCCGACATTGGATTATTCTGGCCTCCCTAGGCTAAGCGAGATATCTCAGCTTGTTGCAACAACCGCGGTAGGGGCATGCGATGCTTAGACAGTTGATTTAATCCGGGTCTCTTGGATCTCGGTGCCGAATGCAATAACACTTCCATTTAAGGGAATGTTGATATGGCGTAGGGGCTTGACGCAAAAGAAAGCTTCCGGGAAGGAGGAGGGGTGGGGGTCGTGATCAATATTCAACATATGGGTCGGTAGGAATGCGGAAAACTTGCGAGTTGGAGTGAATGAAATTTTAATAATTGAAATAGGAACTGTCTTTCTGTAATCGAGTGAAAAGATGACTACTGTGGGATCGGATTGCTTGAGTAGATAATTACTTGAAATGGAAGGATGGGGTGGAAGAGCGCCAGCAAGGTAAAAACATGGCCGTGGGGGCGTCAATACATTGTTGTGGTAATAGCATCCCGTGCAGAAGAATATTTTTATAATGGCAACCCAAAAAGCAAAAGAAGGGAAATGTTTCCGCCCGGGATCGAACCGGGGACCTTCCGCGTGTGAGGCGGACGTGATAACCGCTACACCACGGAAACGCTTCGGAGTCGGTCGAAGGAAAATGGAATTTGTTGGGAGAATTTTTTCATCCGTCTCCCAGGGAAGGCGGTGGTCGATCCTAACATTTGTAAATGGAGGGCGTTAAAAAACGGAATGGGACCTGCTCCTCGAGCGCTCAACGCGAGCATCAATGGATCACGAATGAAAAGTTTCTGCTTCTTTTTGGCGATATCTGTAACGTGGTGTTTCGCGAAGTTACGGCTCACACGGGTACATGCACGTAAATAATTAATTTCCGACAGTGTGGAAGCTCCAAGCGAAAAGCAGTCAGTTTCGACGCATGTGTTTTTTTAGGCTGACGGACCGGGTTCTCCGATGGCTCCCGAAAAATGAGCGTCTCACGGGGGTGGTATTTTCCCCCAAGTGATTCGCTTCAGAAATGACGCAGGAGCTACTTCCGCAAAGTCGTGTCGCTACCGAGATTATATTTCAAGTAGCGTCGTTTTACGATGCCAAGAGGTGGTAAAAATCGCATAGGTATGTGTCCGCTTCGTCCACATGAGCGTACGGTTGCTGTTGCGCAAATGCTATTATTCCGATCGAGTTCCCTTTCATTATAACGAGCAGAGAACGACGAGGTGGGTATCGAACGCGGGAGAAAGCCACCGAGACGATGGATGACCTTTCACCCTGAAAAGGTGCTTGGTCCTAAGGATGGGAGAGGAATTTCTTCTCCGGAGGAAACCCCTTGGACGCGACATGATTCCAATTGGTCCGGCTTTCGAATCGGCGCGCGAGTTCGAAGCGGGCGCACAACAAAATGTGGTCGCGTCGGCCGCAGCCGACTCTCGTATCCTCTTTTTTTGGATGAGGTCACTTCACTGCTGCCACGGTGTCTTCGGAGCAACGGTCGTAAGGCTACGCGTGCCGCAAGAGCACCTCTCTCGGCCCGTAGTTGTTTTTCAGCCGAACTGTCCTTGGAGCGAGAGAGAAATCTAACGCTTTAATCGTGGGGGTGGAATCGTGAGATGTAGATGAACGTACGGATGTGGTAATTTGATTTTCTTGGGAGTAGGTAGGTAGGTAGGTGGTATTCGTTTCTGATTGTGTGCGATCGATGCAGATGACCGGGTTGGAATCCGTCAGAAAAATCCGCGTAAGGCGACGAGAAAAACGAAATGCATTATTGTGGTCGTCCTAAAAGTATCGAACCGATCAAGTAAAAGGGAACGTCGTCCGGCGTTACCGTTGACGCGGGGTAATGATAGCTGACGTGCAAGGCATTCGTTCCCGAAATTTTTTTAGAAAACGTATTGCCGAAACCCGGGATTGAACCAGGGACCTTTAGATCTTCAGTCTAACGCTTTCCCAACTGAGCTATTTCAGCTTTGGTTGTAGTCGGTTCACACGAGCACTTAATGCACAAACCGAGAAACGTCACGATAATTATAATGCTTGTAATATGTTGACGATCCTCACCGCATACGAAGGTCGGCAAAAGGGCTTCGCATGCATTTCGTACATTTTGGATCTGTAATACTTGTGTGAATACTCGGGAAATCCAGTGACGTTAGGTGGGCGAATAAGGGAAGGTGACATTTCGCGGGCGAGAACAACGAATACGGGGCCGAGTTGAGCGAGGAATGTCGATTTAAAATTGATGCATACGTTCGAGTTCGGCTTGAGGGCTCTTCGCGGCGTCGGGAAGTAATATATAATATTCGCGATCCAAGTGTAAAATTTTTAAAAGGCAAAAAGTCGCGATGTTTCCGCCCGGGATCGAACCGGGGACCTTCCGCGTGTTAGGCGGATGTGATAACCACTTCACCACGGAAACTGGAAGGTTGGAGACGATGAAGAATTTGACGTCCCTCAGAAAAGTCGTTAGTGTATGAAACAGAAGGAATGTCGTGTTCATTGCCGACATTGGATTATTCTGGCCTCCCTAGGCTAAGCGAGATATCTCAGCTTGTTGCAACAACCGCGGTAGGGGCATGCGATGCTTAGACAGTTGATTTAATCCGGGTCTCTTGGATCTCGGTGCCGAATGCAATAACACTTCCATTTAAGGGAATGTTGATATGGCGTAGGGGCTTGACGCAAAAGAAAGCTTCCGGGAAGGAGGAGGGGTGGGGGTCGTGATCAATATTCAACATATGGGTCGGTAGGAATGCGGAAAACTTGCGAGTTGGAGTGAATGAAATTTTAATAATTGAAATAGGAACTGTCTTTCTTTAATCGAGTGAAATGATGACTACTGTGGGATCGGATTGCTTGAGTAGATAATTACTTGAAATGGAAGGATGGGGTGGATGAGCGCCAGCAAGGTAAAAACATGGCCGTGGGGGCGTCAATACATTGTTGTGGTAATAGCATCCCGTGCAGAAGAATATTTTTATAATGGCAACCCAAAAAGCAAAAGAAGGGAAATGTTTCCGCCCGGGATCGAACCGGGGACCTTCCGCGTGTGAGGCGGACGTGATAACCGCTACACCACGGAAACGCTTCGGAGTCGGTCGAAGGAAAATGGAATTTGTTGGGAGAATTTTTTCATCCGTCTCCCAGGGAAGGCGGTGGTCGATTCTAACATTTGTAAGGGGAGGGCGTTAAAAAACGGAATGGGACCTGCTCCTCGAGCGCTCAACGCGAGCATCAATGGATCACGAATGAAAAGTTTCTGCTTCTTTTTGGCGATATCTGTAACGTGGTGTTTCGCGAAGTTACGGCTCACACGGGTACATGCACGTAAATAATTAATTTCCGACAGTGTGGAAGCTCCAAGCGAAAAGCAGTCAGTTTCGACGCATGTGTTTTTTTAGGCTGACGGACCGGGTTCTCCGATGGCTCCCGAAAAATGAGCGTCTCACGGGGGTGGTATTTTCCCCCAAGTGATTCGCTTCAGAAATGACGCAGGAGCTACTTCCGCAAAGTCGTGTCGCTACCGAGATTATATTTCAAGTAGCGTCGTTTTACGATGCCAAGAGGTGGTAAAAATCGCATAGGTATGTGTCCGCTTCGTCCACATGAGCGTACGGTTGCTGTTGCGCAAATGCTATTATTCCGATCGAGTTCCCTTTCATTATAACGAGCAGAGAACGACGAGGTGAGTATCGAACGCGGGAGAAAGCCACCGAGACGATGGATGACCTTTCACCCTGAAAAGGTGCTTGGTCCTAAGGATGGGAGAGGAATTTCTTCTCCGGAGGAAACCCCTTGGACGCGACATGATTCCAATTGGTCCGGCTTTCGAATCGGCGCGCGAGTTCGAAGCGGGCGCACAACAAAATGTGGTCGCGTCGGCCGCAGCCGACTCTCGTATCCTCTTTTTTTGGATGAGGTCACTTCACTGCTGCCACGGTGTCTTCGGAGCAACGGGCGTAAGGCTACGCGTGCCGCAAGAGCACCTCTCTCGGCCCGTAGTTGTTTTTCAGCCGAGCTGTCCTTGGAGCGAGAGAGAAATCTAACGCTTTAATCGTGGAGGTGGAATCGTGAGATGTAGATGAACGTACGGATGTGGTAATTTGATTTTCTTGGGAGTAGGTAGGTAGGTAGGTAGGTGGTATTCGGTTCTGATTGTGTGCGATCGATGCAGATGACCGGGTTGGAATCCGTCAGAAAAATCCGCGTAAGGCGACGAGAAAAACGAAATGCATTATTGTGGTCGTCCTAAAAGTATCGAACCGATTAAGTAAAAGGAAACGTCGTCCGGCGTTACCGTTGACGCGGGGTAATGATAGCTGACGTGCAAGGCATTCGTTCCAGAAATTTTTTTAGAAAACGTATTGCCGAAACCCGGGATTGAACCAGGGACCTTTAGATCTTCAGTCTAACGCTCTCCCAACTGAGCTATTTCGGCTTTGGCTGTTGTCGGTTCACACGAGCACTTAACGCACAAACCGAGAAACGTCACGATAATTATAATGCTTGTAATATGTTTACGATCCTCACCGCATACGAAGGTCGGCACAAGGGCTTCGCATGCATTTCGTACATTTTGGATCTGTAATACTTGTGTGAATACTCGGGAAATCCAGTGACGTTAGGTGGGCGAATAAGGGAAGGTGACATTTCGCGGGCGAGAACAACGAATACGGGGCCGAGTTGAGCGAGGAATGTCGATTTAAAATTGATGCATACGTTCGAGTTCAGCTTGAGGGCTCATCGCGTCGTCGGGAAGTAATATAATATTCGCGATCCAAGTGTAAAATTTTTAAAAGGCAAAAAATCGCGATGTTTCCGCCCGGGATCGAACCGGGGACCTTCCGCGTGTTAGGCGGATGTGATAACCACTACACCACGGAAACTCGAATGCTGTAGACGATGAAGAATTTGACGTCCCTCAGAAAAGTCGTTAGTGTATGTTCATTGCCGACATTGGATTATTCTGGCCTCCCTAGGCTAAGCGAGATATCTCAGCTTGTTGCAACAACCGCGGTAGGGGCATGCGATGCTTAGACAGTTGATTTAATCCGGGTCTCTTGGATCTCGGTGCCGAATGCAATAACACTTCCATTTAAGGGAATGTTGATATGGCGTAGGGGCTTGACGCAAAAGAAAGCTTCCGGGAAGGAGGAGGGGTGGGGGTCGTGATCAATATTCAACATATGGGTCGGTAGGAATGCGGAAAACTTGCGAGTTGGAGTGAATGAAATTTTAATAATTGAAATAGGAACTGTCTTTCTGTAATCGAGTGAAAAGATGACTACTGTGGGATCGGATTGCTTGAGTAGATAATTACTTGAAATGGAAGGATGGGGTGGATGAGCGCCAGCAAGGTAAAAACATGGCCGTGGGGGCGTCAATACATTGTTGTGGTAATAGCATCCCGTGCAGAAGAATATTTTTATAATGGCAACCCAAAAAGCAAAAGAAGGGAAATGTTTCCGCCCGGGATCGAACCGGGGACCTTCCGCGTGTGAGGCGGACGTGATAACCGCTACACCACGGAAACGCTTCGGAGTCGGTCGAAGGAAAATGGAATTTGTTGGGAGAATTTTTTCATCCGTCTCCCAGGGAAGGCGGTGGTCGATTCTAACATTTGTAAGGGGAGGGCGTTAAAAAACGGAATGGGACCTGCTCCTCGAGCGCTCAACGCGAGCATCAATGGATCACGAATGAAAAGTTTCTGCTTCTTTTTGGCGATATCTGTAACGTGGTGTTTCGCGAAGTTACGGCTCACACGGGTACATGCACGTAAATAATTAATTTCCGACAGTGTGGAAGCTCCAAGCGAAAAGCAGTCAGTTTCGACGCATGTGTTTTTTTAGGCTGACGGACCGGGTTCTCCGATGGCTCCCGAAAAATGAGCGTCTCACGGGGGTGGTATTTTCCCCCAAGTGATTCGCTTCAGAAATGACGCAGGAGCTACTTCCGCAAAGTCGTGTCGCTACCGAGATTATATTTCAAGTAGCGTCGTTTTACGATGCCAAGAGGTGGTAAAAATCGCATAGGTATGTGTCCGCTTCGTCCACATGAGCGTACGGTTGCTGTTGCGCAAATGCTATTATTCCGATCGAGTTCCCTTTCATTATAACGAGCAGAGAACGACGAGGTGGGTATCGAACGCGGGAGAAAGCCACCGAGACGATGGATGACCTTTCACCCTGAAAAGGTGCTTGGTCCTAAGGATGGGAGAGGAATTTCTTCTCCGGAGGAAACCCCTTGGACGCGACATGATTCCAATTGGTCCGGCTTTCGAATCGGCGCGCGAGTTCGAAGCGGGCGCACAACAAAATGTGGTCGCGTCGGCCGCAGCCGACTCTCGTATCCTCTTTTTTTGGATGAGGTCACTTCACTGCTGCCACGGTGTCTTCGGAGCAACGGGCGTAAGGCTACGCGTGCCGCAAGAGCACCTCTCTCGGCCCGTAGTTGTTTTTCAGCCGAACTGTCCTTGGAGCGAGAGAGAAATCTAACGCTTTAATCGTGGGGGTGGAATCGTGAGATGTAGATGAACGTACGGATGTGGTAATTTGATTTTCTTGGGAGTAGGTAGGTAGGTAGGTGGTATTCGGTTCTGATTGTGTGCGATCGATGCAGATGACCGGGTTGGAATCCGTCAGAAAAATCCGCGTAAGGCGACGAGAAAAACGAAATGCATTATTGTGGTCGTCCTAAAAGTATCGAACCGATCAAGTAAAAGGGAACGTCGTCCGGCGTTACCGTTGACGCGGGGTAATGATTGCTGACGTTCAAGGCATTCGTTCCCGAAATTTTTTTAGAAAACGTATTGCCGAAACCCGGGATTGAACCAGGGACCTTTAGATCTTCAGTCTAACGCTTTCCCAACTGAGCTATTTCGGCTTTGGTTGTAGTCGGTTCACACGAGCACTTAACTCACAAACCGAGAAACGTCACGATAATTATAATGCTTGTAATATGTTTACGATCCTCACCGCATACGAAGGTCGGCAAAAGGGCTTCGCATGCATTTCGTACATTTTGGATCTGTAATACTTGTGTGAATACTCGGGAAATCCAGTGACGTTAGGTGGGCGAATAAGGGAAGGTGACATTTCGCGGGCGAGAACAACGAATACGGGGCCGAGTTGAGCGAGGAATGTCGATTTAAAATTGATGCATACGTTCGAGTTCGGCTTGAGGGCTCTTCGCGGCGTCGGGAAGTAATATATAATATTCGCGATCCAAGTGTAAAATTTTTAAAAGGCAAAAAGTCGCGATGTTTCCGCCCGGGATCGAACCGGGGACCTTCCGCGTGTTAGGCGGATGTGATAACCACTTCACCACGGAAACTGGAAGGTTGGAGACGATGAAGAATTTGACGTCCCTCAGAAAAGTCGTTAGTGTATGAAGCAGAAGGAATGTCGTGTTCATTGCCGACATTGGATTATTCTGGCCTCCCTAGGCTAAGCGAGATATCTCAGCTTGTTGCAACAACCGCGGTAGGGGCATGCGATGCTTAGACAGTTGATTTAATCCGGGTCTCTTGGATCTCGGTGCCGAATGCAATAACACTTCCATTTAAGGGAATGTTGATATGGCGTAGGGGCTTGACGCAAAAGAAAGCTTCCGGGAAGGAGGAGGGGTGGGGGTCGTGATCAATATTCAACATATGGGTCGGTAGGAATGCGGAAAACTTGCGAGTTGGAGTGAATGAAATTTTAATAATTGAAATAGGAACTGTCTTTCTTTAATCGAGTGAAATGATGACTACTGTGGGATCGGATTGCTTGAGTAGATAATTACTTGAAATGGAAGGATGGGGTGGATGAGCGCCAGCAAGGTAAAAACATGGCCGTGGGGGCGTCAATACATTGTTGTGGTAATAGCATCCCGTGCAGAAGAATATTTTTATAATGGCAACCCAAAAAGCAAAAGAAGGGAAATGTTTCCGCCCGGGATCGAACCGGGGACCTTCCGCGTGTGAGGCGGACGTGATAACCGCTACACCACGGAAACGCTTCGGAGTCGGTCGAAGGAAAATGGAATTTGTTGGGAGAATTTTTTCATCCGTCTCCCAGGGAAGGCGGTGGTCGATTCTAACATTTGTAAGGGGAGGGCGTTAAAAAACGGAATGGGACCTGCTCCTCGAGCGCTCAACGCGAGCATCAATGGATCACGAATGAAAAGTTTCTGCTTCTTTTTGGCGATATCTGTAACGTGGTGTTTCGCGAAGTTACGGCTCACACGGGTACATGCACGTAAATAATTAATTTCCGACAGTGTGGAAGCTCCAAGCGAAAAGCAGTCAGTTTCGACGCATGTGTTTTTTTAGGCTGACGGACCGGGTTCTCCGATGGCTCCCGAAAAATGAGCGTCTCACGGGGGTGGTATTTTCCCCCAAGTAATTCGCTTCAGAAATGACGCAGGAGCTACTTCCGCAAAGTCGTGTCGCTACCGAGATTATATTTCAAGTAGCGTCGTTTTACGATGCCAAGAGGTGGTAAAAATCGCATAGGTATGTGTCCGCTTCGTCCACATGAGCGTACGGTTGCTGTTGCGCAAATGCTATTATTCCGATCGAGTTCCCTTTCATTATAACGAGCAGAGAACGACGAGGTGGGTATCGAACGCGGGAGAAAGCCACCGAGACGATGGATGACCTTTCACCCTGAAAAGGTGCTTGGTCCTAAGGATGGGAGAGGAATTTCTTCTCCGGAGGAAACCCCTTGGACGCGACATGATTCCAATACGTCCGGCTTTCGAATCGGCGCGCGAGTTCGAAGCGGGCGCACAACAAAATGTGGTCGCGTCGGCCGCAGCCGACTCTCGTATCCTCTTTTTTTGGATGAGGTCACTTCACTGCTGCCACGGTGTCTTCGGAGCAACGGGCGTAAGGCTACGCGTGCCGCAAGAGCACCTCTCTCGGCCCGTAGTTGTTTTTCAGCCGAGCTGTCCTTGGAGCGAGAGAGAAATCTAACGCTTTAATCGTGGAGGTGGAATCGTGAGATCTAGATGAACGTACGGATGTGGTAATTTGATTTTCTTGGGAGTAGGTAGGTAGGTAGGTAGGTGGTATTCGGTTCTGATTGTGTGCGATCGATGCAGATGACCGTGTTGGAATCCGTCAGAAAAATCCGCGTAAGGCGACGAGAAAAACGAAATGCATTATTGTGGTCGTCCTAAAAGTATCGAACCGATTAAGTAAAAGGAAACGTCGTCCGGCGTTACCGTTGACGCGGGGTAATGATAGCTGACGTGCAAGGCATTCGTTCCCGAAATTTTTTTAGAAAACGTATTGCCGAAACCCGGGATTGAACCAGGGACCTTTAGATCTTCAGTCTAACGCTCTCCCAACTGAGCTATTTCGGCTTTGGCTGTTGTCGGTTCACACGAGCACTTAACGCACAAACCGAGAAACGTCACGATAATTATAATGCTTGTAATATGTTTACGATCCTCACCGCATACGAAGGTCGGCACAAGGGCTTCGCATGCATTTCGTACATTTTGGATCTGTAATACTTGTGTGAATACTCGGGAAATCCAGTGACGTTAGGTGGGCGAATAAGGGAAGGTGACATTTCGCGGGCGAGAACAACGAATACGGGGCCGAGTTGAGCGAGGAATGTCGATTTAAAATTGATGCATACGTTCGAGTTCGGCTTGAGGGCTCATCGCGGCGTCGGGAAGTAATATAATATTCGCGATCCAAGTGTAAAATTTTTAAAAGGCAAAAAATCGCGATGTTTCCGCCCGGGATCGAACCGGGGACCTTCCGCGTGTTAGGCGGATGTGATAACCACTACACCACGGAAACTGGAAGGTTGGAGACGATGAAGAATTTGACGTCCCTCAGAAAAGTCGTTAGTGTATGAAGCAGAAGGAATGTCGTGTTCATTGCCGACATTGGATTATTCTGGCCTCCCTAGGCTAAGCGAGATATCTCAGCTTGTTGCAACAACCGCGGTAGGGGCATGCGATGCTTAGACAGTTGATTTAATCCGGGTCTCTTGGATCTCGGTGCCGAATGCAATAACACTTCCATTTAAGGGAATGTTGATATGGCGTAGGGGCTTGACGAAAAAGAAAGCTTCCTGGAAGGAGGAGGGGTGGGGGTCGTGATCAATATTCAACATATGGGTCGGTAGGAATGCGGAAAACTTGCGAGTTGGAGTGAATGAAATTTTAATAATTGAAATAGGAACTGTCTTTCTGTAATCGAGTGAAAAGATGACTACTGTGGGATCGGATTGCTTGAGTAGATAATTACTTGAAATGGAAGGATGGGGTGGATGAGCGCCAGCAAGGTAAAAACATGGCCGTGGGGGCGTCAATACATTGTTGTGGTAATAGCATCCCGTGCAGAAGAATATTTTTATAATGGCAACCCAAAAAGCAAAAGAAGGGAAATGTTTCCGCCCGGGATCGAACCGGGGACCTTCCGCGTGTGAGGCGGACGTGATAACCGCTACACCACGGAAACGCTTCGGAGTCGGTCGAAGGAAAATGGAATTTGTTGGGAGAATTTTTTCATCCGTCTCCCAGGGAAGGCGGTGGTCGATTCTAACATTTGTAAGGGGAGGGCGTTTAAAAACGGAATGGGACCTGCTCCTCGAGCACTCAACGCGAGCATCAATGGATCACGAATGAAAAGTTTCTGCTTCTTTTTGGCGATATCTGTAACGTGGTGTTTCGCGAAGTTACGGCTCACACGGGTACATGCACGTAAACAATTAATTTCCGACAGTGTGGAAGCTCCAAGCGAAAAGCAGTCAGTTTCGACGCATGTGTTTTTTTAGGCTGACGGACCGGGTTCTCCGATGGCTCCCGAAAAATGAGCGTCTCACGGGGGTGGTATTTTCCCCCAAGTGATTCGCTTCAGAAATGACGCAGGAGCTACTTCCGCAAAGTCGTGTCGCTACCGAGATTATATTTCAAGTAGCGTCGTTTTACGATGCCAAGAGGTGGTAAAAATCGCATAGGTATGTGTCCGCTTCGTCCACATGAGCGTACGGTTGCTGTTGCGCAAATGCTATTATTCCGATCGAGTTCCCTTTCATTAAAACGAGTAGAGACCGACGAGGTAGGTATCGAACGCGGGAGAAAGCCACCGAGACGATGGATGACCTTTCACCCTGAAAAGGTGCTTGGTCCTAAGGATGGGAGAGGAATTTCTTCTCCGGAGGAAACCCCTTGGACGCGACATGATTCCAATTGGTCCGGCTTTCGAATCGGCGCGCGAGTTCGAAGCGGGCGCACAACAAAATGTGGTCGCGTCGGCCGCAGCCGACTCTCGTATCCTCTTTTTTTGGATGAGGTCACTTCACTGCTGCCACGGTGTCTTCGGAGCAACGGGCGTAAGGCTACGCGTGCCGCAAGAGCACCTCTCTCGGCCCGTAGTTGTTTTTCAGCCGAGCTGTCCTTGGAGCGAGAGAGAAATCTAACGCTTTAATCGTGGAGGTGGAATCGTGAGATGTAGATGAACGTACGGATGTGGTAATTTGATTTTCTTGGGAGTAGGTAGGTAGGTAGGTAGGTGGTATTCGGTTCTGATTGTGTGCGATCGATGCAGATGACCGGGTTGGAATCCGTCAGAAAAATCCGCGTAAGGCGACGAGAAAAACGAAATGCATTATTGTGGTCGTCCTAAAAGTATCGAACCGATCAAGTAAAAGGGAACGTCGTCCGGCGTTACCGTTGACGCGGGGTAATGATAGCTGACGTGCAAGGCATTCGTTCCCGAAATTTTTTTAGAAAACGTATTGCCGAAACCCGGGATTGAACCAGGGACCTTTAGATCTTCAGTCTAACGCTCTCCCAACTGAGCTATTTCGGCTTTGGCTGTTGTCGGTTCACACGAGCACTTAACGCACAAACCGAGAAACGTCACGATAATTATAATGCTTGTAATATGTTTACGATCCTCACCGCATACGAAGGTCGGCACAAGGGCTTCGCATGCATTTCGTACATTTTGGATCTGTAATACTTGTGTGAATACTCGGGAAATCCAGTGACGTTAGGTGGGCGAATAAGGGAAGGTGACATTTCGCGGGCGAGAACAACGAATACGGGGCCGAGTTGAGCGAGGAATGTCGATTTAAAATTGATGCATACGTTCGAGTTCGGCTTGAGGGCTCATCGCGGCGTCGGGAAGTAATATAATATTCGCGATCCAAGTGTAAAATTTTTAAAAGGCAAAAAATCGCGATGTTTCCGCCCGGGATCGAACCGGGGACCTTCCGCGTGTTAGGCGGATGTGATAACCACTACACCACGGAAACTGGAAGGTTGGAGACGATGAAGAATTTGACGTCCCTCAGAAAAGTCGTTAGTGTATGAAGCAGAAGGAATGTCGTGTTCATTGCCGACATTGGATTATTCTGGCCTCCCTAGGCTAAGCGAGATATCTCAGCTTGTTGCAACAACCGCGGTAGGGGCATGCGATGCTTAGACAGTTGATTTAATCCGGGTCTCTTGGATCTCGGTGCCGAATGCAATAACACTTCCATTTAAGGGAATGTTGATATGGCGTAGGGGCTTGACGAAAAAGAAAGCTTCCGGGAAGGAGGAGGGGTGGGGGTCGTGATCAATATTCAACATATGGGTCGGTAGGAATGCGGAAAACTTGCGAGTTGGAGTGAATGAAATTTTAATAATTGAAATAGGAACTGTCTTTCTGTAATCGAGTGAAAAGATGACTACTGTGGGATCGGATTGCTTGAGTAGATAATTACTTGAAATGGAAGGATGGGGTGGATGAGCGCCAGCAAGGTAAAAACATGGCCGTGGGGGCGTCAATACATTGTTGTGGTAATAGCATCCCGTGCAGAAGAATATTTTTATAATGGCAACCCAAAAAGCAAAAGAAGGGAAATGTTTCCGCCCGGGATCGAACCGGGGACCTTCCGCGTGTGAGGCGGACGTGATAACCGCTACACCACGGAAACGCTTCGGAGTCGGTCGAAGGAAAATGGAATTTGTTGGGAGAATTTTTTCATCCGTCTCCCAGGGAAGGCGGTGGTCGATTCTAACATTTGTAAGGGGAGGGCGTTAAAAAACGGAATGGGACCTGCTCCTCGAGCACTCAACGCGAGCATCAATGGATCACGAATGAAAAGTTTCTGCTTCTTTTTGGCGATATCTGTAACGTAGTGTTTCGCGAAGTTACGGCTCACTCGGGTACATGCACGTAAACAATTAATTTCCGACAGTGTGGAAGCTCCAAGCGAAAAGCAGTCAGTTTCGACGCATGTGTTTTTTTAGGCTGACGGACCGGGTTCTCCGATAGCTCCCGAAAAATGAGCGTCTCACGGGGGTGGTATTTTCCCCCAAGTGATTCGCTTCAGAAATGACGCAGGAGCTACTTCCGCAAAGTCGTGTCGCTACCGAGATTATATTTCAAGTAGCGTCGTTTTACGATGCCAATAGGTGGTAAAAATCGCATAGGTATGTGTCCGCTTCGTCCACATGAGCGTACGGTTGCTGTTGCGCAAATGCTATTATTCCGGTCGAGTTCCCTTTCATTAAAACGAGCAGAGACCGACGAGGTAGGTATCGAACGCGGGAGAAAGCCACCGAGACGATGGATGACCTTCCACCCTGAAAAGGTGCTTGGTCCTAAGGATGGGAGAGGAATTTCTTCTCCGGAGGAAACCCCTTGGACGCGACATGATTCCAATTGGTCCGGCTTTCGAATCGGCGCGCGAGTTCGAAGCGGGCGCACAACAAAATGTGGTCGCGTCGGCCGCAGCCGACTCTCGTATCCTCTTTTTTTGGATGAGGTCACTTCACTGCTGCCACGGTGTCTTCGGAGCAACGGGCGTAAGGCTACGCGTGCCGCAAGAGCACCTCTCTCGGCCCGTAGTTGTTTTTCAGCCGAACTGGCCTTGGAGCGAGAGAGAAATCTAACGCTTTAATCGTGGAGGTGGAATCGTGAGATGTAGATGAACGTACGGATGTGGAAATTTGATTTTCTTGGGAGTAGGTAGGTAGTATTCGCTTCTGATTGTGTGCGATCGATGCAGATGACCGGGTTGGAATCCGTCAGAAAAATCCGCGTAAGGCGACGAGAAAAACGAAATGCATTATTGTGGTCGTCCTAAAAGTATCGAACCGATCAAGTAAAAGGGAACGTCGTCCGGCGTTACCGTTGACGCGGGGTAATGACAGCTGACGTGCAAGGCATTCGTTCCCGAAATTTTTTTAGAAAACGTATTGCCGGAACCCGGGATTGAACCAGGGACCTTTAGATCTTCAGTCTAACGCTTTCCCAACTGAGCTATTTCGGCTTTGGTTGTAGTCGGTTCACACGAGCACTTAACGCACAAACCGAGAAACGTCACGATAATTATAATGCTTGTAATATGTTGACGATCCTCACCGCATACGAAGGTCAGCACAAGGCTTCGCATGCATTTCGTACATTTTGGATCTGTAATACTTGTGTGAATACTCGGGAAATCCAGTGACGTTAGGTGGGCGAATAAGGGAAGGTGACATTTCGCGGGCGAGAACAACGAATACGGGGCCGAGTTGAGCGAGGAATGTCGATTTAAAATTGATGCATACGTTCGAGTTCGGCTTGAGGGCTCTTCGCGGCGTCGGGAAGTAATATATAATATTCGCGATCCAAGTGTAAAATTTTTAAAAGGCAAAAAGTCGCGATGTTTCCGCCCGGGATCGAACCGGGGACCTTCCGCGTGTTAGGCGGATGTGATAACCACTACACCACGGAAACTCGAATGCTGTAGACGATGAAGAATTTGACGTCCCTCAGAAAAGTCGTTAGTGTATGTTCATTGCCGACATTGGATTATTCTGGCCTCCCTAGGCTAAGCGAGATATCTCAGCTTGTTGCAACAACCGCGGTAGGGGCATGCGATGCTTAGACAGTTGATTTAATCCGGGTCTCTTGGATCTCGGTGCCGAATGCAATAACACTTCCATTTAAGGGAATGTTGATATGGCGTAGGGGCTTGACGCAAAAGAAAGCTTACGGGAAGGAGGAGGGGTGGGGGTCGTGATCAATATTCAACATATGGGTCGGTAGGAATGCGGAAAACTTGCGAGTTGGAGTGAATGAAATTTTAATAATTGAAATAGGAACTGTCTTTCTTTAATCGAGTGAAAAGATGACTACTGTGGGATCGGATTGCTTGAGTAGATAATTACTTGAAATGGAAGGATGGGGTGGATGAGCGCCAGCAAGGTAAAAACATGGCCGTGGGGGCGTCAATACATTGTTGTGGTAATAGCATCCCGTGCAGAAGAATATTTTTATAATGGCAACCCAAAAAGCAAAAGAAGGGAAATGTTTCCGCCCGGGATCGAACCGGGGACCTTCCGCGTGTGAGGCGGACGTGATAACCGCTACACCACGGAAACGCTTCGGAGTCGGTCGAAGGAAAATGGAATTTGTTGGGAGAATTTTTTCATCCGTCTCCCAGGGAAGGCGGTGGTCGATTCTAACATTTGTAAATGGAGGGCGTTAAAAAACGGAATGGGACCTGCTCCTCGAGCGCTCAACGCGAGCATCAATGGATCACGAATGAAAAGTTTCTGCTTCTTTTCGCGATATCTGTAACGTGGTGTTTCGCGAAGTTACGGCTCACACGGGTACATGCACGTAAACAATTAATTTCCGACAGTGTGGAAGCTCCAAGCGAAAAGCAGTCAGTTTCGACGCATGTGTTTTTTTAGGCTGACGGACCGGGTTCTCCGATGGCTCCCGAATAATGAGCAGCGTCTCACGGGGGTGGTATTTTCCCCCAAGTGATTCGCTTCAGAAATGACGCAGGAGCTACTTCCGCAAAGTCGTGTCGCTACCGAGATTATATTTCAAGTAGCGTCGTTTTACGATGCCAATAGGTGGTAAAAATCGCATAGGTATGTGTCCGCTTCGTCCACATGAGCGTACGGTGCTGTTGCGCAAATGCTATTATTCCGATCGAGTTCCCTTTCATTAAAACGAGTAGAGACCGACGAGGTAGGTATCGAACGCGGGAGAAAGCCACCGAGACGATGGATGACCTTTCACCCTGAAAAGGTGCTTGGTCCTAAGGATGGGAGAGGAATTTCTTCTCCGGAGGAAACCCCTTGGACGCGACATGATTCCAATACGTCCGGCTTTCGAATCGGCGCGCGAGTTCGAAGCGGGCGCACAACAAAATGTGGTCGCGTCGGCCGCAGCCGACTCTCGTATCCTCTTTTTTTGGATGAGGTCACTTCACTGCTGCCACGGTGTCTTCGGAGCAACGGGCGTAAGGCTACGCGTGCCGCAAGAGCACCTCTCTCGGCCCGTAGTTATTATTCAGCCGAACTGTCCGTGGAGCGAGAGAGAAATCTAACGCTTTAATCGTGGAGGTGGAATCGTGAGATGTAGATGAACGTACGGATGTGGTAATTTGATTTTCTTGGGAGTAGGTAGGTAGGTGGTATTCGTTTCTGATTGTGTGCGATCGATGCAGATGACCGGGTTGGAATCCGTCAGAAAAATCCGCGTAAGGCGACGAGAAAAACGAAATGCATTATTGTGGTCGTCCTAAAAGTATCGAACCGATCAAGTAAAAGGGAACGTCGTCCGGCGTTACCGTTGACGCGGGGTAATGACAGCTGACGTGCAAGGCATTCGTTCCCGAAATTTTTTTAGAAAAAGTATTGCCGAAACCCGGGATTGAACCAGGGACCTTTAGATGTTCAGTCTAACGCTCTCCCAACTGAGCTATTTCGGCTTTGGTTGTAGTCGGTTCACACGAGCACTTAACGCACAAACCGAGAAACGTCACGATAATTATAATGCTTGTAATATGTTGACGATCCTCACCACATACGAAGGTCGGCACAAGGGCTTCGCAAGCATTTCGTACATTTTGGATCTCTAATACTTGGGTAAATACTCGGGAAATCCAGTGACGTTAGGTGGGCGAATAAGGGAAGGTGACATTTCGCGGGCGAGAACAACGAATACGGGGCCGAGTTGAGCGAGGAATGTCGATTTAAAATTGAAGCATACGTTCGAGTTCGGCTTGAGGGCTCTTCGCGGCGTCGGGAAGTAATATATAATATTCGCGATCCAAGTGTAAAATTTTTAAAAGGCAAAAAGTCGCGATGTTTCCGCCCGGGATCGAACCGGGGGCCTTCCGCGTGTTAGGCGGATGTGATAACCACTACACCACGGAAACTCGAATGCTGGAGATGATGAAGAATTTGACGTCCCTCAGAAAAGTCGTTAGTGTATGAAGCAGAAGGAATGTCGTGTTCATTGCCGACATTGGATTATTCTGGCCTCCCTAGGCTAAGCGAGATATCTCAGCTTGTTGCAACAACCGCGGTAGGGGCATGCGATGCTTAGACAGTTGATTTAATCCGGGTCTCTTGGATCTCGGTGCCGAATGCAATAACACTTCCATTTAAGGGAATGTTGATATGGCGTAGGGGCTTGACGCAAAAGAAAGCTTCCGGGAAGGAGGAGGGGTGGGGGTCGTGATCAATATTCAACATATGGGTCGGTAGGAATGCGGAAAACTTGCGAGTTGGAGTGAATGAAATTTTAATAATTGAAATAGGAACTGTCTTTCTTTAATCGAGTGAAAAGATGACTACTGTGGGATCGGATTGCTTGAGTAGATAATTACTTGAAATGGAAGGATGGGGTGAATGAGCGCCAGCAAGGTAAAAACATGGCCGTGGGGGCGTCAATACATTGTTGTGGTAATAGCATCCCGTGCAGAAGAATATTTTTATAATGGCAACCCAAAAAGCAAAAGAAGGGAAATGTTTCCGCCCGGGATCGAACCGGGGACCTTCCGCGTGTGAGGCGGACGTGATAACCGCTACACCACGGAAACGCTTCGGAGTCGGTCGAAGGAAAATGGAATTTGTTGGGAGAATTTTTTCATCCGTCTCCCAGGGAAGGCGGTGGTCGATTCTAACATTTGTAAATGGAGGGCGTTAAAAAACGGAATGGGACCTGCTCCTCGAGCACTCAACGCGAGCATCAATGGATCACGAATGAAAAGTTTCTGCTTCTTTTTGGCGATATCTGTAACGTGGTGTTTCGCGAAGTTACGGCTCACACGGGTACATGCACGTAAACAATTAATTTCCGACAGTGTGGAAGCTCCAAGCGAAAAGCAGTCAGTTTCGACGCATGTGTTTTTTTAGGCTGACGGACCGGGTTCTCCGATGGCTCCCGAAAAATGAGCGTCTCACGGGGGTGGTATTTTCCCCCAAGTGATTCGCTTCAGAAATGACGCAGGAGCTACTTCCGCAAAGTCGTGTCGCTACCGAGATTATATTTCAAGTAGCGTCGTTTTACAATGCCAAGAGGTGGTAAAAATCGCATAGGTATGTGTCCGCTTCGTCCACATGAGCGTACGGTGCTGTTGCGCAAATGCTATTATTCCGATCGAGTTCCCTTTCATTAAAACGAGCAGAGAACGACGAGGTAGGTATCGAACGCGGGAGAAAGCCACCGAGACGATGGATGACCTTTCACCCTGAAAAGGTGCTTGGTCCTAAGGATGGGAGAGGAATTTCTTCTCCGGAGGAAACCCCTTGGACGCGACATGATTCCAATTGTTCCGGCTTTCGAATCGGCGCTCGAGTTCGAAGCGGGCGCACAACAAAATGTGGTCGCGTCGGCCGCAGCCGACTCTCGTATCCTCTTTTTTTGGATGAGGTCACTTCACTGCTGCCACGGTGTCTTCGGAGCAACGGGCGTAAGGCTACGCGTGCCGCAAGAGCACCTCTCTCGGCCCGTAGTTGTTTTTCAGCCGAACTGTCCTTGGAGCGAGAGAGAAATCTAACGCTTTAATCGTGGGGGTGGAATCGTGAGATGTAGATGAACGTACGGATGTGGTAATTTGATTTTCTTGGGAGTAGGTAGGTAGGTGGTATTCGTTTCTGATTGTGTGCGATCGATGCAGATGACCGGGTTGGAATCCGTCAGAAAAATCCGCGTAAGGCGACGAGAAAAACGAAATGCATTATTGTGGTCGTCCTAAAAGTATCGAACCGATTAAGTAAAAGGGAACGTCGTCCGGCGTTACCGTTGACGCGGGGTAATGATAGCTGACGTGCAAGGCATTCGTTCCCGAAATTTTTTTAGAAAACGTATTGCCGAAACCCGGGATTGAACCAGGGACCTTTAGATCTTCAGTCTAACGCTCTCCCAACTGAGCTATTTCGGCTTTGGTTGTCATCGGTTCACACGAGCACTTAACGCACAAACCGAGAAACGTCACGATAATTATAATGCTTGTAATATGTTTTCGATCCTCACCGCATACGAAGGTCGGCACAAGGCTTCGCATGCATTTCGTACATTTTGGATCTGTTATACTTGTGTGAATACTCGGGAAATCCAGTGACGTTAGGTGGGCGAATAAGGGAAGGTGACATTTCGCGGGCGAGAACAACGAACACGGGGCCGAGTTGAGCGAGGAATGTCGATTTAAAATTGATGCATACGTTCGAGTTCGGCTTGAGGGCTCTTCGCGGCGTCGGGAAGTAATATATAATATTCGCGATCCAAGTGTAAAATTTTTAAAAGGCAAAAAGTCGCGCTGTTTCCGCCCGGGCTCGAACCGGGGACCTTCCGCGTGTTAGGCGGATGTGATAACCACTACACCACGGAAACTCGAATGCTGAAGACGATGAAGAATTTGACGTCCCTCAGAAAAGTCGTTAGTGTATGTTCATTGCCGACATTGGATTATTCTGGCCTCCCTAGGCTAAGCGAGATATCTCAGCTTGTTGCAACAACCGCGGTAGGGGCATGCGATGCTTAGACAGTTGATTTAATCCGGGTCTCTTGGATCTCGGTGCCGAATGCAATAACACTTCCATTTAAGGGAATGTTGATATGGCGTAGGGGCTTGACGCAAAAGAAAGCTTCCGGGAAGGAGGAGGGGTGGGGGTCGTGATCAATATTCAACATATGGGTCGGTAGGAATGCGGAAAACTTGCGAGTTGGAGTGAATGAAATTTTAATAATTGAAATAGGAACTGTCTTTCTTTAATCGAGTGAAAAGATGACTACTGTGGGATCGGATTGCTTGAGTAGATAATTACTTGAAATGGAAGGATGGGGTGGATGAGCGCCAGCAAGGTAAAAACATGGCCGTGGGGGCGTCAATACATTGTTGTGGTAATAGCATCCCGTGCAGAAGAATATTTTTATAATGGCAACCCAAAAAGCAAAAGAAGGGAAATGTTTCCGCCCGGGATCGAACCGGGGACCTTCCGCGTGTGAGGCGGACGTGATAACCGCTACACCACGGAAACGCTTCGGAGTCGGTCGAAGGAAAATGGAATTTGTTGGGAGAATTTTTTCATCCGTCTCCCAGGGAAGGCGGTGGTCGATTCTAACATTTGTAAATGGAGGGCGTTAAAAAACGGAATGGGACCTGCTCCTCGAGCGCTCAACGCGAGCATCAATGGATCACGAATGAAAAGTTTCTGCTTCTTTTCGCGATATCTGTAACGTGGTGTTTCGCGAAGTTACGGCTCACACGGGTACATGCACGTAAACAATTAATTTCCGACAGTGTGGAAGCTCCAAGCGAAAAGCAGTCAGTTTCGACGCATGTGTTTTTTTAGGCTGACGGACCGGGTTCTCCGATGGCTCCCGAATAATGAGCAGCGTCTCACGGGGGTGGTATTTTCCCCCAAGTGATTCGCTTCAGAAATGACGCAGGAGCTACTTCCGCAAAGTCGTGTCGCTACCGAGATTATATTTCAAGTAGCGTCGTTTTACGATGCCAATAGGTGGTAAAAATCGCATAGGTATGTGTCCGCTTCGTCCACATGAGCGTACGGTTGCTGTTGCGCAAACGCTATTATTCCGATCGAGTTCCCTTTCATTAAAACGAACAGAGAACGACGAGGTAGGTATCGAACGCGGGAGAAAGCCACCGAGACGATGGATGACCTTTCACCCTGAAAAGGTGCTTGGTCCTAAGGATGGGAGAGGAATTTCTTCTCCGGAGGAAACCCCTTGGACGCGACATGATTCCAATACGTCCGGCTTTCGAATCGGCGCGCGAGTTCGAAGCGGGCGCACAACAAAATGTGGTCGCGTCGGCCGCAGCCGACTCTCGTATCCTCTTTTTTGGATGAGGTCACTTCACTGCTGCCACGGTGTCTTCGAAGCGACGGGCGTAAGGCTACGCGTGCCGCAAGAGCACCTCTCTCGGCCCGTATTTGTTTTTCAGCCGAACTGTCCTTGGAGCGAGAGAGAAATCTAACGCTTTAATCGTGGAGGTGGAATCGTGAGATGTAGATGAACGTACTGATATGGTAATTTGATCTTCTTGGGAGAAGGTAGGTAGGTAGGTGGTATTCGTTTCTAATTGTGTGCGATCGATGCAGATGACCGGGTTGGAATCCGTCAGAAAAATCCGCGTAAGGCGACGAGAAAAACGAAATGCATTATTGTGGTCGTCCTAAAAGTATCGAACCGATCAAGTAAAAGGGAACGTCGTCCGGCGTTACCGTTGACGCGGGGTAATGACAGCTGACGTGCAAGGCATTCGTTCCCGAAATTTTTTTAGAAAAAGTATTGCCGAAACCCGGGATTGAACCAGGGACCTTTAGATCTTCAGTCTAACGCTCTCCCAACTGAGCTATTTCGGCTTTGGTTATAGTCGGTTCACACGAGCACTTAACGCACAAACCGAGAAACGTCACGATAATTATAATGCTTGTAATATGTTTACGATCCTCACCGCATACGAAGGTCGGCACAAGGGCTTCGCATGCATTTCGTACATTTTGGATCTGTAATACTTGTGTGAATACTCGGGAAATCCAGTGACGTTAGGTGGGCGAATAAGGGAAGGTAAACATTTCGCGGGCGAGAACAACGAATACGGGGCCGAGTTGAGCGAGGAATGTCGATTTAAAATTGAAGCATACGTTCGAGTTCGGCTTGAGGGCTCTTCGCGGCGTCGGGAAGTAATATATAATATTCGCGATCCAAGTGTAAAATTTTTAAAAGGCAAAAAGTCGCGATGTTTCCGCCCGGGATCGAACCGGGGGCCTTCCGCGTGTTAGGCGGATGTGATAACCACTACACCACGAAAACTCGAATGCTGGAGATGATGAAGAATTTGACGTCCCTCAGAAAAGTCGTTAGTGTATGAAGCAGAAGGAATGTCGTGTTCATTGCCGACATTGGATTATTCTGGCCTCCCTAGGCTAAGCGAGATATCTCAGCTTGTTGCAACAACCGCGGTAGGGGCATTCGATGCTTAGACAGTTGATTTAATCCGGGTCTCTTGGATCTCGGTGCCGAATGCAATAACACTTCCATTTAAGGGAATGTTGATATGGCGTAGGGGCTTGACGCAAAAGAAAGCTTCCGGGAAGGAGGAGGGGTGGGGGTCGTGATCAATATTCAACATATGGGTCGGTAGGAATGCGGAAAACTTGCGAGTTGGAGTGAATGAAATTTTATTAATTGAAATAGGAACTGTCTTTCTGTAATCGAGTGAAAAGATGATTACTGTGGGATCGGATTGCTTGAGTAGATAATTACTTGAAATGGAAGGATGGGGTGGATGAGCGCTAGCAAGGTAAAAACATGGCCGTGGGGGCGTCAATACATTGTTGTGGTAAAAGTATCCCGTGCAGAAGAATATTTTTATAATGGCAATCCAAAAAGCAAAAGAAGGTAAATGTTTCCGCCCGGGATCGAACCGGGGACCTTCCGCGTGTGAGGCGGACGTGATAACCGCTACACCACGGATACGCTTCGGAGTCGGTCGAAGGAAAATGGAATTTGTTAGGAGAATTTTTTCATCCGTCTCTCAGGGAAGGCGGTGGTCGTTTCTAACATTTGTAAGGGGAGGGCGTTAAAAAACGGAATGGGACCTGCTCCTCGAGCGCTCAACGCGAGCATCAATGGATCACGAATGAAAAGTTTCTGCTTCTTTTTGGCGATATCTGTAACGTGGTGTTTCGCGAAGTTACGGCTCACACGGGTACATGCACGTAAACAATTAATTTCCGACAGTGTGGAAGCTCCAAGCGAAAAGCATTCAGTTTCGACGCATGTGTTTTTTTATGCTGACGGACCGGGTTCTCCGATGGCTCCCGAAAAATGAGCGTCTCACGGGGGTGGTATTTTCCCCCAAGTGATTCGCTTCAGAAATGACGCAGGAGCTACTTCCGTAGAGTCGTGTCGCTACCGAGATTATATTTCAAGTAGCGTCGTTTTACGATGCCAAGAGGTGGTAAAAATCGCATAGGTATGTGTCCGCTTCGTCCACATGAGCGTACGGTTGCTGTTGCGCAAATGCTATTATTCCGATCGAGTTCCCTTTCATTATAACGAGCAGAGAACGACGAGGTAGGTATCGAACGCGGGAGAAAGCCACCGAGACGATGGATGCCCTTTCACCCTGAAAAGGTGCTTGGTCCTAAGGATGGGAGAGGAAGTCCTTCTCCGGAGGAAACCCCTTGGACGCGACATGATTCCAATACGTCCGGCTTTCGAATCGGCGCGCGAGTTCGAAGCGGGCGCACAACAAAATGTGGTCGCGTCGGCCGCAGCCGACTCTCGTATCCTCTTTTTTTGGATAAGGTCACTTCACTGCTGCCACGGTGTCTTCGGAGCAACGGGCGTAAGGCTACGCCTCCCGCAAGAGCACCTCTCTCGGCCCGTAGTTGTTTTTCAGCCGAACTGTCCTTGGAGCGAGAGAGAAATCTAACGCTTTAATCGTGGAGGTGGAATCGTGAGATGTAGATGAACGTACGGATGTGGCAATTTGATTTTCTTGGGAGTAGGTAGGTAGGTAGGTGGTATTCGTTTCTGATTGTGTGCGATCGATGCAGATGACCGGGTTGGAATCTGTCAGAAAAATCCGCGTAAGGCGACGAGAAAAACGAAATGCATTATTGTGGTCGTCATGAAAGTATCGAACCGATTAAGTAAAAGGGAACGTCGTCTGGCGTTACCGTTGACGCGGGGTAATGATAGCTGACGTGCAAGGCATTCGTTCCCGAAATTTTTTTAGAAAACGTATTGCCGAAACCCGGGATTGAACCAGGGACCTTTAGATTTTCAGTCTAACGCTCTCCCAACTGAGCTATTTCGGCTTTGGTTGTAGTCGGTTCACACGAGCACATTATATGACGTTTTGTAAATATTTTACAAAAATACCTTTTCATCTTGATTAATGATTAAACTTAGACTTTTTAATTACCAATTAAGTAAACTCTCATTTTATTGCATAAAGTAATAATGACTAATGTATTTCTACCACTATGTATTTTGCTTAATAAGATTAACTACCTTCTGACGTTGATATTTACATATTTGATAGACATCGCTTCTAATTTGATCACTCATTAATATGCAACTCGTCTATTATAGCTTTTTTTTCAGAGACATCTAGAAATAAAGAAATGTGTATATGTTTGAGAGCAGGCTATTAATTATTTTAATTTACTTTCTTTTAACTTATCTCTAACTTTAAAAATAATAATTATAATCGCAGTAACATTTTGAATTAGGTATTTCCGAGAATTTTTTGAGTCTAGTGTCCTTGGTCAGAAACGAAACCTCTCAATTTAATAATAATGTAAGGGATGGGCTGTTGTAAATAACACAATATAGGTTTTGAACAGGGTTTTTCTTTTTTTTAATGTTTAATCACGTTTATTGCAGTTCATGATGAGCCTAGACGATATTGTCTTTTTTATAGTGGTCACCATATTTATTCAATCATTTATTCCTTAGCCTGAGTAAACTCTTTGTGAGATTTTCGCTCGATGATGGTATTTAGTTGAGGGTACCCCTAACATTTGTAAATAGATTTGTTTATACTAGTAATATTATGTATCGGATTTCGAGGAAAGAAATTTTAATTTTTCTAAAACCCCTAGAAAAGATTATAGAATATTTATGTGAACTTAAGCTTAAAACACGTCAAGATAATCATGGAACATCGTACTGTCTACTGCAAAATCAAAACATTTTGTTTTTTTTTAAGCATTCTGATTCATTGCAATATCCAGTGTCGATGTCACAGCTCGTGTGTTCGTTTATTACGTATTCGTTTTTATAATTTAAGAATGCTTGGAAATACACACAGTATCTTCTCAATGGGACTGTCTCCATCATGCAGGCTTACGGAGTATTTAAACTCGCGCCAGAGGCCAGTCACACACACAAAGATTGGTTTACGAGAAATTACCCTGCGCCACGGATCAATTCTGCTACAATCACACAGAGATATACAGTTTACAGGAGTTTTAATTATGGGCCAGGGACTGTTTATCTTATCACATTCGCTCTCCGCAATCGAGCAAAGTGCCGGGATTTCCAGGTTTAAAGTATCAAAATCAATTTTTTACTCTTTTAAGGCTTTGATATGCCAGTGACGTCTTCAATACCGATCATGCAAACGGTACTCATGAACCGTTCGTAAGAGTTTGACGGTTGATAGCTAGCTAGTAATATTTTTTTGAGAATCAAGTCTAAAGGTTTAGCAAATAAATGCAATATATTCCATTCCTCAATATTTATGTCACAGAGCATTGATCACACTTAATAATTACGTTTCTTTTTAAAAATAATTTAGCAACCCCACACAAATGTTTTTTATGAAATACGTTGATACTGCTATCGATGGATTTGAAATGCCTTATAAGAATTAAGTAAAATATTTTTTTTGAGTTAAGTGTAATATACAGCAAATATGCACAGACCCAAGTTTAAGCGGATATTCAGAATAATACTTAAAAATTCTGTATCATAATTTCTATACAAATATTCCTCTTTCGAGCAACTCTAAGTTAATAATAAATATTTCATAACATCAAGTCTTTAACATAACAAACTTTCTTCCCTGTTGTTGATGAATATTACAGATTGAACGGTGATATATCCTTCAGCAGAAAGGCTTTACTCATCAACTTCTACGTTGACAAGAAACATGTAGGAAATGTTTATAAAGCCCAATCTCGCCTGATAAATGCCAGTCGTTATCCATCTTCATATTGATGAAGGTTCTTATGGTGAGGTTGAAGAGAAAGTGTAAAGATGCTAATAACCTTCATCAATATGAAGATGTAGTACGACTGGCATTTATCAGACGAGATTGGGCTTTATAAACATTCCCTACATGTTCCTTGTCAACGTAGAAGTTGATGAGTAAGAAGGGAATGGAGGGGAGGGGAGGGGAGCAGCCGTTGGAGGGAAAGTAATGTTATAAGATATAAAAGTGGAATGGGGTGTAAAAAGTGTTTTTTCTACCCTGTCACTTTCTTTTATGACTTACTAATTTCTTTTGTCTCATTTATATGATGTTTAATTCCATATAAATCCCCACTGGTATTGGTAATTCTCATTATACTTGAAAGTTGTTTTTGCCCTCAATCGTTTCGTACATTTTATCCTATCTCCAATTCTTACTTATAATTCCTCTACCACTAATGCATCTTGGAATATTGTTTTTTCCTTTTCCATATGTATTATCCGGACATCTTTCATGTAAAAATTTTAAATAGTAATTTTTAGTCGAATAAATTTACCCCTCACAGTCACTCACAGTTTTTGTTTTTTTTTTCAGGCTTCTTAAATATATGTGCTTTTCAAGCGTGAGTAATGTTTATTAATGACTGCGAGGCCTCTTTTCTCGCCGTTCCCTTTGCAGTCGCACCGTTGACACCGTCATCAAATCTTCGCTGCTTTATCTTGTCTTAGGTGAAATAATTTATCTCTCAATGAGTAGGTTTTACATAAACTGTTCGTCCTTGAATTTGACCGTTGAAATAATTTATGCATGGAATACGATACTTATTTCGCCTACGTTCGACATTCTGAAATCCTCTTTTACTGACGAAAATTTACTGCTTTAGGTAGCAGAATGTTAAACGGCCACTTGCTATTTTGTTGTGGTCGCATTGTTAAATTTAGTGTATAAGCGATCTTTTTTATTCTACGTAATGTACTTAAGATGTTTAACGAGATAAAATAACCACAAATATTAATTATGAAAATGTTACATCACAGTATCCATTGTAGTCTACATATTAACAATTTCTATGTTTAAAATATAATTTTGCCGGTGGCCGCATTTAAGTATTCTGGTGGCAGTAAACGAGAATCAGTTATCTGGAAACTAGAAAGTGACGAAACAACTAAATCGATCGATTCATAATTCTTTCAGCCTGTTGCATTAGTTGGTTCTGTTATACGTTGTATCACTTCTATTCCAATTACCTCAGGCCTCTTTTCCTGCGCTGTGGCGATGAGCGGTTGCAGCGGCGCTCCTTGGGCCATCCAACCACGCCCTCTTCGACACGCCAAGTCCCTGGCCACCCGCCTAGGGTGTCCACATCCTAACAGGAGACCGCACCATGCAGTAGCTTGCCTCAGGACATTCTCTGCGCAGCTCATAGCAGAGGTGGGCGAATGGATAATGATAAAAGGAAATTGTGAGTGACAAAGCGCCCAAGAAACGCTGAGCCACCGGGGTAAAATAAAAAATTCTATTGATATATATATATATATATATATATATTATATATATATATATATATATATATATATATATATATATATATATATAAGCGAAGATAACCGTTCTTCGCCTTGGCCGGCGCGATAAAGGACATTGCCGCTAACTACTCCAATACTAAATCAAATGATATTAATGTGAAATAAAATCGCTATAATATGTATCTGAAAGTTTTAATCTTCGATAATTTCTCACGTTTACACGATTTACTTTAATAAGAAAATATTATAACTTTCTCTTTCCTCGCTCGATAAAAATTAAGAATTTTATCGTAGTTGATTAAACAAAACAAAGGAAAGAGTTGAAGTAAATTTCAAAAGTAATAGAAATATAGTACTTATTTAAAGGAATGGGATCTGCAATTAAAAATTTCTTCATCTCATCTTCTTTTTAAGGAGATAAAAATGGACATAAATGATTGTATTAACTCGTCACTACATTAAGACGCCGTAAGGTGCATATTTATCCAGCTTATTCCACTTTGGCAACAGCAGTTATTAAACTAGATATATTTGTTCCTTTATAATTACCGTGGGCAAATGTCGATTTTGCGACAATTAGGCAAACCCTGTAACGCCAAGTGTTGATTTGTCGACACTTACTTAATTCTTCAGGTATTTGGCACTCATTTATTTGAGATGCTAGTGAGCATATGCTCTGTGAAACGTATTTTAGTCGTCAATTATAAATGTTACGCTGCATAAAAAATAAATATTTTGAAGGAGTAAATCCTTAAGAATGTTTGCCATCAGACGGTTTAGCAATTCCGCCTCTATGTGTGCATTTTGACAGCACAGAATGCATATAACCGCTTAGATGTGGTTATTACCGAACATATTATCTTTAATCTGGTATTAATATAATATTGACAGTTTTTGTATCTTGTAGTATATGCGGGAGGTGATATTGTTTATATTAAACAGACTTAGTGCTTGAAGACGAAAGAATCTACTGTGGTTATGGCCTTCCGGCCCTCAGATTTGTTTCTACCAAATGTAACGGATTTCCTGTTTTCTCCCGATTTAAAAAAATCGCACTTATAATCTTAAAGAACTCCGATTTGGAAGACGGTTTGGGAGTGGCGTTCGCCCCGGTCGTTGACGGAGTCGGTGTTGGAGGCGTGGGTGGGGGAAGGAGGGGAGCGGAGGGGCCGGAGGGCGGCACGGCCCCCGGAAACGGGCCTTTCATCCCGGACGACCCCCGCCGCCTCATGGCCGAGGGGAAATTCGCCCAGGTGCCTTTCCTATCGGGTCTCACGAGGGACGAAGTCTCCATATGGTTCAGCAACTGTGAGTCTCCGTCCGTAAAACATAACTTTTCTATTACGTTTCTATTATTTTCTCACTTCACAACATTAGAAAATTGACAGATGAATGATATTTACAAATGAACGAATTATATGAACCTTATGTTATACTCAAGGTTGATGTTTGATTTGCGTTTGTATATTTCCATTGAGGAATCATTATTTTACATATAACCCAGCAATATATATGAATGTCAATAATCACTTCTAATCTTTTTAAAAAAATTGACATTTTTGTTTTTGAAACAGGATAAATAAGCGAACGCGGATCAAGCAGATGCAAAGAAACGGGCAAAAATAACTCACAATTAGCGAAAGCTAAGGCTCTACATAAAAAATTACATACATTGATCAGATAATATAATATTCCAACGAGATCTAAGGCCTCGTATTTTAATGTTAAAATTTTGTGATAAATGAGCTATCGAGTAAATATCTCATTTCTTCGTTGTCTAGGGCAGTGGTTCTCAAACGTAGGGTCGCGAGCAGTCTTCGCTATGCCAACTGATTTTGTCCTTATATTTAAATTTAATATAATAAATATAATTTTAAAATAAAAAATAATACGGTGACATATATTAACTTCACTCGTTTTATCAGTCTCATTTTCTCATCTTTGTTATATATATATATATATATATATATATATATATATATATATATATATATACCAAACATTCTTACATTTGCCACTGAGTTCTCTACTTCTGTCTGCCATTCTCTCAACTGTAAAAAGATTAAAGGCTAAATAGAGAGACCTCCACATCACTCAACAGCTGGTAGACACTTTTGCAACTTTTTACGCTCATGCAAGCAGAAAGGTTGTCATAATTATATTATAGAGTTTATTCATATTAAAGTACATATCTAACAATAACAAGTAGGGATGTGCAGGGTTTCCCCGTGGTACATAAGTGCTTTTCGTAAAATTCGCCGTAGTGTAATTATATATTAATGTATTTGCTTTGAAATCAGAAAATTATTTTTCCTTATATGGTGGTAGCCCTGCATTTTGGATACGCTCGAACCATGTTCATTTAATTTTGCCATTATATATTCGCCCTACAAACGAAATTTCTTTTTGAAATCGGTTCAGCTAAAAACTTTGAAACTCATAGTTACAGAAAAATTCTAACCTTGATATTGTGGTAGCACTGTTCAGTCGATTTGGTTGAAATGTGCTGTTTTGGTTATTTATTTATATGAAGATTATATGTACCATATTGGATTCAAATTCATGCTGTCAGTTCCCTATAAATACGTGTAAAAATATAATTTTATTTTTTATTGTGGTAGCCCTGTTCTTTATCTCCGCTTTAAACATCTTGATTTCATTATGGTATGTTGTACAAACCTTATATACAGAAGGTAGTTGAAATCCGTTCAGGCAATTCCTTCCAAATCCGTAATTACTGAAAGAATTTAAGTTATAAGTGTGTCACCCCTGTTGGGTTTATCCGATCCAAATATGCTTTTATAGTTTTGTATATATGTTTACATTACAAATTTTAAATTTGGTTAAAATTGATGTGAACAGCTCAACACAAATACTTGTAAAAAGAATTTTTTATTACTTGTATAGTGTTTTCTATATCTACATATAACATATTTATTTTGTTTTTTAATATTCCACACCTTCATACTAAATTTCGTTGAAAACGAATCGGCCTATCCCTTACAAATTCATGATTACTGAAATGTTTATTTTTGCAGTTGTGGCACCCGTGCTCAGTCGATCTGGTCGAAATATGCCATTTGGTTCTATATTTATATGAAGATTCTATGTATCAAATTTTGTTGAAATCGGTTTAGGAAATTCTTCCCCGATATATGCGTACGGACGGACGGACACCACGAAGATAATAGTGCTTTTCAGCAATGACGAAAAGCACTAATAAAAGGCTACTTCTGTCCCTTTGTGGTTCCCTCTTTCACGCTATAAAAATGCGAATAACTCGATAATGGAATGAGATTCAGTTTTGATATTTGGCAGGAATGATTGATTCACATATTGTAAGATGATGACGAAAAGAGATCTCAAAAAAAGTCCTAAGCTCGACTCCAAGGTAGGAATTTCCGTGATAGCACCTAAAAATCGACTTTTTGACTTGCAGGCTTTTATTCTTTTTGAGATCTAAATTAGAAAGAAGTCACCTATGGGATCTAGCCCATTTTAAAGAAAAAACTATGAAGTTTCTTATCCTGTTCATCTTTTCCCTCCTACAGTTCGAAATTCCTCATGTTAAACGTTTAGTTTACATATTTTGGGGAAATCTTGGCATTTTAACGGGATGTTGCCAATCCATCCTATTACATTGATAAACCTCGAAATCTTATTGTTATTTCAATTTTTATGTGTGAAAGCGTGCTTTGCTCTTACAATTAGAACGAGAGAGACAGAGAGAGAAGGAGAGCGAAATTGTATTCTTTTCCTTATCTAAACGACTATATAGATGTAGAGTAATAGGGAGGGGATGTGGGGAGGGAGATTGGAGGGAAGGGATATAGAATGGAAGGTACATAGAGAGTAAGGTAGGTATAGAATTATAAAAGGACTGGAGGAAAGAGATAAAGAGGGAGACGAAAAAAGAGGGAGAGCTATGGATTGGGACAGGAGGGAATGAGAGAGGAGGGAGGTGGGAAAAAGAGAGGGAGGGAGAGAGGGGAGGAAAGAGAGAGGAAGGGGGGGGGAGACGGACGGAGAGAGGGAGGGAGAGATTATTATTTATTTATTATTATTATTTCATTTTTGACAAGGGGCTCATCATTGGAGAAAACAAGAGAAAGAAATTCTCCCGAATCTCTATTTTGGCAAATTTTATACCGGCTCTTACTGAATAATTACAGCTGTTATTATTCATTTCTAAGTTCTCCGTAAATAATATATTCTTTACCGTCATATTGACGGGCTTTTATACTAGTTAACTATATAAAAGTTGGTTATAGAAATTCATTTTTATATGTTCAATTGTTCATAAATAAATTAATTTCAATGGTAACATTTTAGCTTAATATCATAAATTCACATTTTCGGAGAAATCCAAAAAAAGGATCTCAAAAAATAATGGGGTTCGCGGCGACCGAACATTCGCACGGAGGGGGTCGCGGGGTAGATCTGCCTGAGAAGCACTGTTCTAGGGTAATCACTCATAACGATTACGCTGCAACGTAATAAGTAATGCAACAAATCTATCAGCGCCATTTTTTTCTTTCTCCCTCTTTACTTTTCCTTTCTTTCGCCAATTTTCCCCCTCAATCTCTCTCTTCCTACCTTTCTCCAACCATTTTCCCCTTGTTTAACCTGTCGTCCCCTACCCTCTCCACTCCCTTTTCTCCTCCCTCTCTCCATCACTCTTCCCATTTTTGTTCCCCTCCCCATCTTTCACCATATTCCTCTATTCACGTCGTATCCTCTCTCTCCCTCTCTTCTCACTTCATCTATTCCCTTCTCTCTTCCTCTATTTCACTGAATTATCTTTCTCCATTTCACTCCTCTCTTTCTCCATCCTCCTCTCCCTTTCTCTCTCTCTCTCCCTTCCCACTCACTTATTCCCCTCTCTCCCCTTCCTCTTCCCCCTTCCCCCTTTCTCATCTCCCTTCCTCCTATTCCTTACTCCCTTCTCTCTCCCTTATCTCTTTCTCCTTTCTCTCTTACATTTCCTTCCCTCTCTACATTCCCTCTCTCTCCCCTCTCACGTTCTCTTCTCTCTCTCTCCTTTCCCTCTCTCTCTCTCCATCTTTCTTTCCCTTTCCTCTCTCTCACTTGGCTTACGGAAAATTCATCGACCACAATTCATCGAAACAATTCATCGACCACAATTCACCGAATCACAGTTCATGGAAAACGCAATTCATCGAAATACAAATCATCGAATCACAATTCATCGAAATGTAAATTCACCGAACCACAATTTATCGAATGTATTATTCATCGAAATTTCCAATTCACCTTATAAAAATATAACAAGTAAATTGTTAAATCAATTAAATTGAAATTGTAAAATTAAAAGATAATTATTATTAATTCTCTAATTAATTAAGGTTATATTTTAATATTTTTAAAATTTTAATTATTGAAATGACGGTCAAAACAATAAGCATAAATATAATAATTATTAAATATTATGAAAAGCAATAAGCATCCGTGATGCCAATATTTCATCTTGAATGTTGTAAACCTTAACCCTCTCTCTCCTCCCCTTCCCCAATCCTTGAGTACTTAATTTGTTTATTAATTGTTTATTATTCATCTACGAGTTATTTGCATTGGAAAGACATCCATGATACCAGTATTTCGTTTTTTATGTTTAATCTTCCTTCTTTCTTCCCCATACCCACGCATCCTTAAACGTTTAAGGTTTATTCTTACTTATTTTTCCAATTGTTATAATCAGTCCACTCTCCCCCTTCTCCCATCTCCATAAGGTGAATTTTAAATTTCGATGAATAATACATTCGATGAACTGTGGTTCGGTGAATTTACATTTCGATGAATTGTGTTTCGATGAATTGCTTTTTCGATGAATTGTGATTGGTGAATTGTTGTCGATGAACTGTGTTTCGATGAATTGTGGTCGGTGAATTTTTCTAGACCCCTATCACTTACCTCTTTCTACCCTCTCTCTCTCACACTCTCTCTTCCGTCTCTCCTTTCCCTCACTCTTCTTTCCATTGATATTCCCTCCTCCTCACTCCCCTTTTTCGTCATCTATTTTCCCTCTTTTTCCCCTCCCCCTTTCCTTTCTCTCTTCCCTCTTGCTCCCCTTCTTAACTTCTCCTCTCTCAACCCCCTATACCCATCTCTCTCCTCTTTCTTCTCTTTCACCCCTCTCTCTCCACTATACCCTATCTTTCTCCCATCTCTCTCTATCTCTTTCCCCTCTGTCCTATTTTTTCTTCACTCTTTCTACAACTCTCTCTTACACATTCTCCAATTTAACTTTCTATTTTCAGTTGGTCCAACGATGGAGAAGCGACTGATGCGTGTTTTCCTGGAGAAGGACATAAAACAGCTCCTAAACGGAACTGGCCTTCCCGCACTTAACTCCGTTGCCCTCTCCCACGCAGCCGCTCACCTTTATCTCTGGGGAGGTCGTGAAGAGATCGGAGCGGAGGAGCCGAAGGCGGCAGAGGGACACAGAGCCTCAGAAGGGGTCAGAGGGTATGACCCAGGGTCAAGAGGAAGCACGTTAGCCGTTGCAGACGTAAGTACAACGGAGTACAAATTTTCATACAGTATAAGGGCATTTGATGCTGTCATACGAATTTTAGCTTTGAGTGAACTCACGATGACAGTTAAGTGGGCTAGTTTTAGTTGTGTATATTCTGACGGAAAAACTATCTATTTGATGATTTTGGAGGAAATGCCTTCATAAAAATTGCTCGATGAGCTGGCTGAAATGTTTTTACTTCGTTGAGTGTCCTTTATAAAAGGTAAAAAATCCGATGTGGCCACCACATGACTTTCTCCATACCTGTAATATTTCTAAAAATTCCAGATAATTTAAATGATAATAAATATTTTAAGGAACTGCGAGAAAATTTTAGATTTTGCAAAGAACAGAAATAAACTTAAACCGTAGCCTTCTGATATTGGATATAGACACGAAACTCCAACAACTAAGAAAATAAAAAGGAGCGTTACTAAGACGTAACTAAGCGTAAAGTGTTTACAATAGTCGCCGGTAGGTTTTGTAAAGGTGGCAGATAAAATAATTAATTTTTAAAATATTTCTTAAACAATGCATTTTATGGAAAAATGTTTTAAACAAACATTGTAGAAAATTAAATTTCCTACTGATTTTATTCCAGTACTTTTTTACATTCATCAAATATTAAAGCAAATATTTTAAAAATCTGATGTGGACACCACATGACTACCTCCATATGGTAATATTTCTAAAAATTCCAAATAGGTTACATGGTAATAAATATTTTAAGGAACTTCGAGAAAAATTTAAATACTAAAAAGAACAAAAATAAACTCAAACTGTAGCCTTCTGATATTTGATATAGCCCCGAAGCTCCAACAATTAAGAAAATGAAAAGGAGCATAAAGTGTTGACAAACAATACTTTCTCTATACTTCGTTTACAGAGAAAGTAAAAACGGATGTGACAAGAGTCAACACCCACTTCCGGTTGACCGATTTTTCCAAAAACTAATCAGTTCTTTTCCCTTTAACAAAAATGTCAAATATAAAAGTTCGCGTTAACCTGACTAATAGTTTTTAAGTTAGAGCACCCATAATATTCCGGTCACAGACAGACACACACACACACAGACATCATCGACAAATAGTCTAAACGTGGTCAGGCGACCTCAAAACAAGTATTTCTGTTGAAATTTTGAATTCGATTTTTTCATGAAAATAATACTTGATACGTCGTATATAGAGAAAGTAAAAAATGAACGCCTTATGTGCAGGTCGTGTCCGTCGATCTGTCCGCATGCTTCTTCTCTGCAACTATTGAGTAGTTTTTCATGAATATTGTTAAGAATTAAGCGTAATAACAATTAAATAAATGGTTCACATAATTCAAGCAGATGTGCAAACTTTCTATGAAATATCTCTTACAATTAGAAAATATATTAGTCATACCAAAAAGGCTTACTAAGAATGATTGTAGAATGAGTTGTTCAACATTATTATATAATTCGTGAAGAACGCCGCTGCCTTGCATTTGTGCAGGCATGCAGTACGCATCTTTCCTTTAATTTTGAAATTGTCTTTAACCACCAACGCGCAGTTCATATCGGACGTGGGTTTGAAGGCACCCTGCATATACGACATGGAATTGATCGCCCGCTCCAACCAAAAGCCGTCTTTCTTCTACGAGTTCCAGTACCACAGTGTTGACGACGCCAGGACAGACAAGCAGGAATGGATAGGTGAGCGTGTGAATTAATGCCAAATGTAATTAAAGTAATTGTGTTTGTAGTCAATTAATGTTCCGTTCTCCTCATTTTGAAATTGAAATATGATTAGTCGAAACTTATGGCGAAGAATGAAATCAATGCGATCTGAAACATTTTAATGGAGGATATTACATGGAAAACAGAGTGGATTGTATAATTACGAGAGCGAGAAATTACTTTGTAATCATCTTGTTTCGTAACTTAAAGTCAGTCCTTATATCTAAGTATTGTTTAAGTTAGTTGTTTAACAATTTTTTAAATGTTCACTATTGCCAGAACAGTGGCAACTTTGACGGGTTTATCTTTTAAATAAATGTAGAAAATTTGAATGCAAAGCATATTTTAAAGCAATACATTTCGCCAAAAAATCTTTCATGTTTCAGGCGCATACCACGAGAGCGAACTTCAGTTCCTGTTCGGGGAGCCATTCCTAGGCTTCTCTAATCATTTGCGCGCCGCAAACGACAAGGAAGTGAGCGAAATGCTCATGTCACTGTGGATAAACTTCGCCAAACACGGGTGAGAAATCTAGCCATCTCGTTTTTAACTTCGCAGTTACCTTGAGAAACAAGTTAGATTATGATAGCCACAACTAGATCCTGATCAGGAGCAATTTCTGACAAAATTGCGCTATTTACCACCCACGAATAATGAAATTACAGATAGCGTCATGTTAAAATCACCAAGGAATTTGAAATTTGATCTCATTTAAATCGAAAATTTACTAAGGTGGTATTGATTTAAATAAAAAATTTTCTATGAGACATTAACGTGGACTCTTTCCTTCCATTAACTTGTTCTAAAGGCTTTCCTCCAATACTTATGTTCAGATTCTCTTCTTTGCCCGATATTCGAATGACCTTGGATTTTTCTGTATTTATTTCAATACCGTATTTTCTACCTGTTAATGCCATTCTATTTGTCATTTTCTGGAGTTCCTCTTCCTTTCTTGCTAGAAGTACTTGATCATCCGCGCATTTTACTGTTCTTATAATCCTTCCTCCAATTTTTAAATCTCCTGTGCCTTCTAACGTTTCTTGCATTAGAATTTCTTCATGTATATTGAATAGGGTCGGCGATAGGCATCAGCCCTGTCTTACTCCTCTACCGATATTTACTCCGCAGGTGTCCGCATTCTAAAACCTGACCTTTACAACTTGATTCACATATACAAAGATTCCTAATCAGTCTTCTGTCTTTCAAGTCTACATCTCTATGCTTTATTATCTTCATCAACATTATCCAATTTACTCTATCAAAGGCCTTCTGCCAGTCTATGAAACATACGCAGATATCTTCACTGTACTCTATTGCCCTTTCTGATATGATTCTAACTACCCCTATAGCATCTCTAGTTTCTCGTCCTTTTCTGAAACCGAATTGATCTTCCCCTATTATTTCTTCTGCCTTTTTCTCCAGCCTTTTATTAAGAATTCTCGTGATGATCTTCGAAGTGTGTGACAGAAGGCTTATCGTTCTGTAGTTTTTATACTGCATTGCCTTTGGCTTCTTCTTTGGAGGGATCATTGTTACTTCTAGAAAATCCCGAGACCACTCTACCGAGTCGTAAATCTTATTAATTAAGTTCATGATCGCTTTTAGTCCTTCTGATCCCATGACTTTAAGTACCTCAGCCGGTATTTCATCGCTGCCTGCGGCTTTCCCTTTCTTTAGTTCCACTATCGCTTTTTCTACTTCGCTCTCCATAGTACTTAGTCCCAAGTTGTCTTCTTCAATGTTTTTCTCATCTTCCAGTTCTATTTTTGCAGATCCTGCCTACTTGCTCTATAGTTCCTTAATGTATTCTTCCCATACCTGTACTATATGCTTTGTTTCTGAGACTACCTTCCCATCCGTATTCATAATTCCTTTACTACGAATTCCATTTGCCTTCTTATCTTCTAATTCCAGTACCCTAGCGTACATCATATCGTACCGTCCTAACTTCTCCATTTGTTGTATTTTGTTACATTTTTCTTTTATCCAGTTTTCTCTAGCTTTATCTGTTACCCTTCTCAACTCATTGTTTATCCGTTTATATTTGGCTGTACAATCTTCACTGTTAACGTTTTCTCATCTATTTTCTCCATTACTTCCTTAGTGATCCATGGTTTTCTGATTTTCTTCTCTTGTTTTCCAATATCTTAATCCAAGGTATCCTTGATACTCATTTTAATTTCTTCACATTCTATATCCACGGTCTTTGGTTTGATTTTCAAATTTCTTAGGTTATCTTCCAACTTCATGCTGACTACATTGTGCCTTCCTTTCAGTTTTTCTAGGTCCCAGGTCTGTCTTTCTCTTCTCGTTTTTCTTATTTGTTTGAGCTTTGTACTCACGTCAACTATTAGAAGGCTGTGATCTGAATCAATGTCTGCTCCTGGTAATGCCTTGGCGGTCTTTATGCTGTTCCTGAATCTTTGTTTTACTAGGATGTAATCTATTTGGCATCTCATTATATCTCCTGGGCTTTTCCATGTGTATAACCTTCGTTGATGGTTTTTGAACGATGTATTAGTCACTACAAGGTCATTATTGATGCAGAATTCTACCAGTTTTTCCTCTCCTCGGTTTCTCTTCCCAAGTCTGTATTGCCCGACAACATTTTCTTCCTTTCCTTTTCCGACTATGCTGTTCCAATCTCCCATTTTAAGCAGTTTACCTTTCCTCTTCCGTCTTCTTCGTAAATGTCATTAATTTGCTCATAAATCTCCTCGATTTCTTCATCTTCATGAAAATTAAAAGAGCTTAAAACCGGAACTTTTGCCATGAATTTTCATTAACTTTAATATTTATTGTAAACATAAAGACGTACCTGCTTCGCATCTCCGAGGATTTTGCGGTGGGGTCGATGTAAATCAATCCGGAAGACAATGAAATTGTCGGCAGTAAGCCAACAGAAATCACATTCGAGAAATGGTTATATTGCAACTCGGCTATCTGTATTACTGACAAGGGAAGCCCCCAAGGTGTGACACTCGCATCGGATTGAGACTTTGCAGAATGAAAGTATATGTAAAATAACGGACTCCTATTTCTACCTAGGTGCCAACTCGACGTCGTTTACGAGAAAATGCCCTTTGAAAATCGCGATCCGAGAGTCAACGTAATAAGAATGTTAAAAGTCCTTACCAAATTATCTAGGGGCGTTGGTCTAGGGCAGGGGTTGCCAAACTTTATATCTCAACGACCCCTTTGATGATGCCATAAAAATCCGGAGACCCCCAGTGAAAGTTTTGATATTTATCTATTTTAGGAAAGGTTTTTGAATAATTATAATTATGTTAGTGTATAATAAACTGTATTTTAAAAAACATTTACAATTAATCAAGTAACATGACATTTTTATACTGAACTAAAATTTATTTTTAGTGTGAAGGGTGGGCTTGGTGTTTTTTTACTAGACCATTTACATTGGGCTCATGATTTGTAAGCTTTAATCTTAATTCTCCTCTTTCTTCCAAGTTCAACATGTTTCGCTGCTTAATTATAAGTGTGTTAGCATAGCTAAATCCAGCTTCAACCATATATGAAGTGAGGAATGCTAAAATAAAAGCTACTACTGTTGCACAAATTTTAGGACATCTAGTATTAATTATTTCATTTGCTCAAAATAAATCGGTAGTCTTATTTTTTAACAATGCTTTTGCTTCGAGATCAACAGACATGTCTATAAGTTCATAAGAAATGTCTTGGTTTTCTATGCTGTTATGGTTTAAATAGGAGTCAAAAGGAGATACAATCCAATCAGGAATTTGCATATTTTGCAGGTCTGCAAATCTAATGCTGAAATCATGGATTACCTCTTTAAAATGGTTAACAAATATCTCCAAAACATTGTCAGTAATACTTTCATTTTCTTCATTTTCCAGTTTCTAAAGATTTGCAAAATATTTGAAGTCCCTCATTGATAAGGACAATTTAAATAGCTCAAGTTTCTTTTGATAACCAAGCAAGACTGTTCGAGCATGAATGAGACTGACATCCTTACCTTGCAAACGATTTTGGGACTCATTAAATTTTGAATTCTTAATTAAAATATATCAAAGAAAATGCAAGAAATATGTTTTTTAACAACAATTATTAGCGAAATTTTAGATTCTGTTATTTTTTATTGAATATTAAAATTTCTAAAAAGCCTCCTAAAGACCAATTTATTTCTCACCGACCACCTAACGACCCTTTAACTCTCATCGACCCCCTGAGAGTAGGTACCGAAAGAAAAAAATAGTGGTTATAATGCATGGAATAAATTTTTTTTAAACGTTGTGCAAGTTTTATCGACGATATGCTGGAAATTGCGAAAAAAACTTATTAGGAAATCAGAAAAAAATTTTGGTCCCTTCGGGAATCGAACCCCGGCAAAAATAATGGAAATTCATCTCGTTTCCCCTAGACCAACGCTCCTACATAATTAGAAAAGGACTTTTAACTTTCTTATTACGTTGACTCTCGGATCGCGATTTTTCAAAGGGCATTTTCTCGTAAACGACGTCGAGTTGGCACCTAAGTAGAAATAGGAGTCCGTTATTTTACATATACTTTCATTCTGCAAAGTCTCAATCCGATGCGAGTGTCACACCTTGGGGGCTTCCCTTGTGAGTTAACTCTTTAAAACATTCGTTGTTGTCTAATATGATTAAAGTAGCTAAAAGGTCCGTTAAATACGCGCTGGAATTTCTCTTAATTAAACTGTTTTGAATCAACCAATAACAATGTAATCACAATTGTAAATATTTTCAATGACTGATCACCAAATAACTCGGTCATTTATTTCATTTAATTAAATGATGAAATTGTAAATAAGTATAATCAATCAATTCCATTTCCATTAATATTAATTACTTAATTCCGCGAAAAATCTTCTATTGGTGGTTGTCATGAAGGCGGACAATTTTTCCTTCAAAAAAACGTGAAATGTTGGCGTTAAAACCAATTTGTGGACAGTTTCTCCTCACATTCGAAAATCGACGAAAAGAAAACAAATTTTTATTCTTTTAGGTGTTCTTTGGTTCCAACCCTGAGTTTATACAATGTACAATTTTAAAATTGCAAAGAAAAAAGGATTGCATGCTACGCTTCCTACGGATGGAATAAACGCTCCTGGATTCGAACCTGGGTCTTTTTTTGTAATTGATTTTAAATTACTGATCGAAGTATTTCTGTCAAATCTAAATCTTCTACCTAGTCAGCAAGTTTGTTAAAACACGTTATAAAAAAGTGTCACACACTAAATTATATTTTATTTGTAAGACAATTCTCGCGGATAGACCAGCGTCTAACCAATGGCTGCTTCTGCATTGCCGGAGATTTCCTCAGGAAAAATAATAGTATGTATAATAACTTTGTCCTGAGGAAGTCCCCGGCAATGGAGATGAAACGTCGACAGCAGTCATAGTTAGACGCGAGAGAATTATTTAATCATTTATTGCTAAATTTTACGTGGTGTAGTGGTTATCACATCCACCATAGAGGAGGAAGGACCCGGTTCGATGATTGTCAAAATCAATATTTTTTAATACTAAAAAGGAATCGCCAAATTTATCCTAATGCGAAAAATTGCGCGTGTCACGTTTTATAATGGTATGCTTGCAAACGTAGGCCTGACAATTGTTTACAAGTGGAGAACGATTTTCAGTAAATTTTCCGTCTCATATTTTAGATGAAAATGAATAACATTTTTAAGAAAAATAAACCCTAAATCTTTTCATAGGAGTTGTTATTAGAACATAAAATCAGGAAATATAGTCATTTATTACAGCTTTATCCATGATTACGTTAATACGTATAACAAAATTCTGATTAGGTAGTACTCGGTACTAATACTTGGCATCGTGTCAGTTAACTCCATCAATTTAATCGTAGTTAAAAACTCGAACAATATCAGTTAAACATATTATGATGAGTTTTTACTGCAGTAATTGCGACATCGTTCATTTGAAGTTTGTTGAAACTTATGCGTCTTCGGGGTCTTTCTTTTTAAACTCAGAAACTTTTTTGATCAAAATTTAATCTATTATAATAAAAGCCTGAATCTGTTTGTGCGTATTTTGTGGGATCTTTTGTGGAATAATTCAAGAACGGTTGGTACGATTTAGACGAATTTTTCGCAATATACTGGGATCTACTTCCTGCACCTTTTATGTAAGACGTCGTCTATCAAAAGATCATGGGTTCGATTCTAGGAGTGTTTATTTTTTCCATTTGATTATCGCAGGTATGAGTGTATCATAATAGTCATTTGCATATTAAAATTACTTAGAATTATCGTAGGGATTCGGAACTTAAAACATAGAACGGTTAAAAGAACGGAATTTCATTTTTGCCATTGAGTTTTTAATACCTGTCGAATCGACCTTCAAATTAGTTTTTAACGCCTAAATTGGACGTATTTTTGCATGAAAATCTTTCGCAGTGAAGATGATTTGCATTGTTGCCAGTTTCGTGTAGTTGCATATGATTTATTGACGGATTATAAATTCGCGTAGTATCAGTTCACATATTCTCGAAATTTCGACGCTGTTTTGAAGCATAAAAAATACCTTGGTTATGATAAATAATACGACGGTAACGAAAATAAATGAATGTTCAATTATTCATTGATATTGTGTTATTGAAGCCAGATATAGAGATTGAAATTGGTGATTTTTTGTTGATCTATTAGGATATTTTCTGGGAAAGGTGAGTTTTTAACCTTTGATTGAAAGAGAAAAATTAAATTTATATAAATTTATTTGGATAAAATCTCGTTTTGTATTCACTAATAAGTAAAATTTAACATTGAAATTTAGATAATTGAATATTTCATTAAGTAAAAATAGTTTGGACAAATAAAAGTTGTGTACAATTCTTAACGATTACGTGGATTTTCTATTTATTTTTTACTTTTTATTGCATATAGAATTTAGTTTCATTCATTTTTTATTTAAATTTTATTTTAACTGAATACTTAATTCACGCATACCTGCCATATTCGACGGAAAATTACGCTAGTAAGTTAATAATGAACTTAAAAGCACTTGGTCGTTATTTTTACACCGTCAACAGGCGTGCGAACGATGAGTGATCAATTGAGAGCCGCCCAGGTGATCATGAATTTTCGGGCATCACACGCGAACTTTCTCACTACGACGAAAAGGTTAATGTCCCACAACTGCCGGTATTTGCTATAAACGTATGCGAGAAAATCGACATCTGGAGCGGTCGTTGGCTTAGACAACCGCCCCAAAATAAACTCTCCACCGCATTTTTTGGGAAAGTTTATTGTCCGCCGTCTTATATAAAAAATCGATTGGAATGTTCAAACGCGTGTCACTTAGATAGATTAGCGTTCCGGGGAGGTTATCTTAGACAAATGAGGTTTGATCGGCGCAGACGCTCAGAAAGATGAGGGAGTAAACACAAGTCTCAATTCTCCGTTCCTTCTTTCTTAATTGGCAGGCACCCGACGCCTGACCGTGGGACTAACGCCGTACATGGAAACGTGGATTGGCAGCCGTTCACCACCACTCATCGGCAGTATCTGGTTTTGGGATACAGACCTCGCATGGCTGAGAACTATCTCACTGAGCGGTAGGTACAAAAGTCCCCTGAATACGTCAATGCACGTTTAAATCATAGTGGGCATAATTTAATCTGTATCCATAACCTCAGTGTTTTCAATGACCTATCCTAAGTTTCCGAAATATGGATCCAGGCTTTTCATAAAAATTCAAAACGGCCCTACATAGTAGGTCGGTCAAACATATTTTACCTTTCCTATAATTTAAAAAGTATGTTTCTCCCACGGCCATTAAATGGTTGGGGAAAGCAGACACATGTTTCGGCCGCAATTCAGCTGTCACCGGTGGCGATTCATTACTAATACATATTCTAAAAAAGAACACTTGCGATCTTATTTTGTTGTTATTATATACCTGTACGATATTTTGAGGAAGACTTTTGTGAGAGGGTGTATGTAAAGCAGGCATGTCAAACTGGATTTCTGCGAGCTGTTCTTTACTGCGGTCCGAATTCTAATTTTTATCCTAACTAAATCATTTGAGATTTTATGTAAATGCTTTGTGAAAAAGGAGACGATATTTTTTCATAGTTTTTGAGGTAGAATAGTAGGCCGAAGAAATGACCGGGGAAGATCAATTCGACGTCAAAAAAGAACGAGAAACCAAAGAGGCCATCGGTTTAGTGAGAATTGTATCATAAAGAGCAATAAAGCACAACCAAGACTGCTGCGTATGTTTTGTCGGCTGGAAGAAGGACTTTGATAGAGTAAATTGAGTAATGGTAATGAAGATATCGAAGGAAAGAGCTGTGGATAGGAAAGGCGGCAAACTGACCAGGGATCCTTCCTTGAATCAAGTTGTAAATGTCACGTTGGAGAACGCTGACACGAGCTGAGTAAATATCGGTAGTGGAGTAAGACAAGGTAGTTGCCTAACGTCGGTCCTATTCAATATATTTATGGAGAAAGGTTAATGCAAGAAGCACTAGAAAGAACAGGAGATTTCAAGGCTGGAGGATGGATTATAAAAATAGTAAACTATACTGATGATCAACTGATTCTGGTATAAAAGAAAGAGGAACTCCAAAAAATGATTGATAGACTTTTAATAGCATGGAAAAAATACAGAATGGAAATAAATACAGAAAAATCCAAAGTCGTGCGAATATCGGGCAAAGATGAAAACTTGAACATAAGTATTGGTGGAAAGCCTTTAGAACAAGTTTCAGATTGTAAAAACCTTGAAAGCATCATAACAAGGGATGCAAAATTTACCGATGAAATAGGAACAAGAATAGTGAAAGCAAAAGCCGCTTTCAGTAGAAAGAAACTCCCACTAACAGGAATGTAAAGAAGTTGATAAAATGCTATGTATGGAGTATAGCATTGTATGAGGCAAAGACATGGAGGCTAAGGAAAAGCGATATAAAATACTGGAAAAGCTTCGAAATGTGAGCATGGAAAAGAATACTTATGATAAAATTGACTGATAGGATGAAAAATGAGGAAATATTAATAAAAATAGGAGAGAAGCGAATGATTATACAGATTATAAGAAAGAGGAAGGTGAACTGGAATAAACATTGCCTGAGGAGAGAGATAGCATGATTAAAGACGTGTCAGAAGAAAAACTGGAAAGAAAAGAGAAAAAGGAAGTAAAATGTTTCAGCTGATTAATAAACGACATAAAAGGGAAGAAGAGCTATCAAGACATAAAGAAGACTGAACATTTTGAGTATGTGGAAAACCAGGTTGAACAAAGAATAATCAACGACCTGTGTATGGACAGGCTACCCGCGGTAATGATGATGATGGTGATTATTATTGTCATTGAATCGGTAATAAATTGGCTGTACAGAAAGTTAATAAGTAAAATATCTTAAAAATCAGTACATTACCGAATAAACTGGTTAGTTTTCTTGTGTGGAAATTTGTACTTTTTCTTATAATTGAAAATATGCATTATGCACTTCATTTTTTTCAAGAAATTTTAATTCAACAGATATGGAATAATATGAAATAACAATATTTTACTCCCTTATGAATTTGAATGGTGAAATTTAGTATTGCAAGGGGGCGAGTTTTGTCTCTAGGGCATAGTGACTCTCCTGCATAACGTAAAAGACAAGAGGCATGAAATATGAAACAAGATCATACAGAGATATGACCGTGAAATGGTAATGAAATGCCTACTCGGTCTTTAATTTTAGACTGTATTTATATAGGATCAACTAACTTCAGCCTAAATGAACGAGACTGAGTCATCAACTTTTCATCATTAAGAACAAGTATGTCTGTGTTAAGTACTAGGCATTCCCTTATGACTTCATACATCCATTTTTTTTATTCCCTCGCTGAGAGGAACTATAAACATATTCAAACCGAACCTAGATTAAGGTCGGATTCCTTTCGCAGGATGGTGTTTTGGAACTACATCGCTGACGCATTCCGGAGACACCCGATGCCGCCGTTCTGCCCCACACCCCCTGCCACCGTCCCGCCGATGGTCAACCTCCCCCTCCCACCTTCCGATCACCTCCGGTGGATCTTCTGGACGATGGCCGCAGGCAATGCACTCTTCGTCTTGACAATGCTATTATGCGTCGCAAAGAGATTGCGCAGGCGCACCAGATCTCCGACGAACCGCAGCGCCACTTCCGGGGTTTGAAATCGTCCAAGGCGAGCGATTCCATCGTTACGGAAGGGAAAAATAGAGTTAAAATCAATCATCCTCGCAGGAAGAACGTGGATTAAAGCTTGTTTCTAGTGAAAACTGCGCCGAAACTACTGTTAGCTTCGCTGGAGGGATAATCAAACCCTGCTGACATAACTTGACGTGAGAAAACGCGCGCGTGACGACTGAAGCTGAAGCATTTTGGGGTTTCAGTTGTAGTCAACAGTTGGGACAAGGCCAGAAGAATTTAGCAGAAAAAATGTATCCTTGAAGGAGGCAATCACATCTCACTTAAATTTATAAATCATGGAAGGTAACTTTTAAAAACTATGGTGGAACTCTCCTGTGACTTCTGCGCCGCTGTGTAACATGGGAGTATTATTCTCAATTGGTTGTATTCGTGATGAAACTATTAACTATGTGCCTGTGAACATAATTCAATAGAGGCTCCGTTTCAGTGTCAGGTAATGAATCTTCCTCTGTTTCCTGTGATCGACTATAATTTCAGAATGATCTCATTTTCGATCGAAAATACCTCATGGACACATAAATAGATTTAATTGATTGTTCTTATCTAATTGACACAAAATGTCTATTTCTGCTTCGCTAACCATGTAATATTAATGGCAGACATTGCCATTTGAAACGTAACTTACTATTGTCAATTCCACAGACGTGTAAAAGCGTAACGGCTCTGGAGTTTTTCACAACAATTGACGTCTCTCTCTCTCTCTTAAGTATCGATCCGTTGCCTCAATATAATGGAAATATAAGGATTTTGTATAACTGTGCTGAGAATTTATTACGAATTTATTTTAATAGCTTCATTCCAATAATTATTTTAAGATATCACGCTGTATGCAGTACTAACTCCAAAATGAAAACGCAAGCTCGGCCTTATTGAATTCATTCGAGAAAATGCTACTAAACTATGATGTAGTGAAAATTTGTTTTTTTTTGCAGAAGAAGCAATTTATATCCGCGTATGCACTACAACAATTGATAATAAATTTGGAATACTTTAGTTGTAAAGTAGGTTACCTATCCATTTTGAAGGAAGGTATCTATTTAAAACTCAAAAGTAAAAGGAGCATATATATATATATATATATATATATATATATATATATATATATATATATATATATATATCAGCTACTTAATTCCGAAGAATAACTTTTTCATGGAATAATTTAGTTTATAAGACGTTGAATTTAATATTAATTGATTATGCAGTGCTTTGTAAAAGTTCCTTGCCATTTATGAGAATATTCAGCAAAAATAATTTTGAGGGAAGATTTATGATTCGTATTGTTACGAAGAAATGTATTCCATCGTTGGTAATGGATTATGTGTTAATTAGTCTATGAAGAAAATTAAACCATTCAATAATTAAGTCGATGTGTCTTAAATTATTCTTACTTAAGGCTGCATGCTAAAAATTAGAAACCTAGTACAAAATATACACTTATGGCTTTATCATGAACAGTATTTCTAAACATATTAATATTATACATACACACACATAGATCACTTTCCGTTCCGTTTTTCTTTCTTGGGTTCAGAACGGGTATTTGGTCAACTAGCCCAAGAATGCGCAATATTTTTACTCGACTGACCGCATTGGTATTGTGAGTGCTTTGTCGGGCAGGGTGCGGCCCGCGAACCGTGGGTTGCACGCCCCTGAGCAAGCACAATCTACCGAATATTTCAACACGCTAACTTAGCCACAGAAGTCTTGTTGTTGTGTAATCATAGGCTATGGGTAAACGGGGAAGAACATGCGTTGCACTAGGTGCGCCATAGAACAACGACAGGGAAAACTCCAATTGCGCGCCTGAAGACCGGAAAAGGTTGAATACATTTTTGGTCTTCCGTAAAGTTAGATTTTTGCTATCTCTATCGCTGAGAAAAGTATGCCATCGAAAATCTTCCATTTCATCTTTCCAGTCTATGGCTGCCAGTACCTAAGTCACATGTGTATGGGTGGGCTTTTAATGTATGTATCTCTCTCTTTCTATATATATATATATATTTACGAGGGTGGCAACAAGGTGTTGAAGGAAGCCCAGCGGACATTTACCAAGTTGGCAGGCAAGGAAAAAGAAGGGCAATCTCGAAAGGGCACAATCTCGAAAAGACGCAATCTCGAAAGGAAAAAATCTCTAATGAACACAATTTCGAATACTAAAATCTATTTATTTATAGACGAGCTGTTAACAACATAGCGCTAACTGAATCCTGCCTCACGCAATTGCGTGGATGTGTGGCAGTGGGTGTCAGGACCACATCCTATATTACGTAAACGTATTGTGTCCTTGGATTGTTTGTGAAATAATTTTATCATTGCATCTAACGGTTTAAAGTGTATTTTTGTAAACATATGTATGACAAGCAATTTTCATGACATATCTTTACACCAAGTTACTCCTATCAAAATATAGTTGTCAGAAACATAAATTTTATGATGTGAAGTTTTTGAAATTGCTTCCGACCACCGGAATTAAATCGCAAGTTCGGAAAACTCGTTCTTTCGGATTTAAAATGCGAAATATGTTATACAAAATAATATGCTATACAAAACAATAAGTGATATAAGTAAAATCGCCTTTGGTAAAGGCATGCAAAATACTAAACAAGTAGGGGGTTTCCCGTGGTACCGAAGTGCTTTTCGTGAAATTCTCCGTAAAAATTTTGCAATTTTGATACCCTACTGAGTCGATTCGTTCGATATATGTCATTTTGGTCATATAGTAATATGAAAATTCTATGTACCAAAATTGGTTGAAATCGGTCAAGCCAATTCATCCCTGATATATGCGTAGGGACGGACGGACATCACGAAGATAATAGTGCTTTTCAGCATTGACGAAAAGCACTTTTTAAAACATTTTAGAGAATATCTGGGTAATACCCAGCAATCCACAGTGCAGATTATTGATTGAAAATTGTAAATGATATACCATCACAACTTTTTGTGTTTTAATATATATGACCCATTATTAATAAAAACTTTAAAAATTAATACGATAAGAAACAAGTAGGGGTGTACACGGGTTTCCCGTGGTACAGAAGTGCTTTTCGTCAAATTTGCCGTAGTATTATCGTATACTAATGTATTTGATTTAAAATCAGGATATTATTTTTCTCATATTTTGGTAACCCTGCTTTTTTATCTGTTTTAAACACATTTAATCCGTTTTCCCATTCTATACTCGCACTACAAACGGAATTTCTTTTAAATCAGTTCAACCAATACCTTCAAAATTCATAGTTACCGAAAAATTCTAACCTTGATATTGTGGTAGCCCTGTTTAGTCGACACGGTTGAAATATAATATTTTGGTTATTTATTTATATGCAGATTGTACACACCACATTTAGTTAAAATCACTATTGTCAGTTATCTATAAATACGTGTAAAAGAAATATCATTTAACTTTTTACTGTGTTAGCCATGCTCTTTAGCTCCGCTTTAAACATCATGATTTCATTATGATATGTTGTACGAATCTTACATGCAAAATTTAGTTGAAATCCGTCCAGCCAATTCCCTCCAAATCCATTATTACTAAAATGGTTTAATTGGAAATTGTGGCACCACTGTTTGACTGATCCGGTCCAAATATGCTATTATGGTTTAGTATATATATGTGACATTATATGTAAATACTAAATTTCGTTCAAATTGATTCTGACAATTCAACACAAATACGTCTAAAAGGATTTTTTATTATTTTGCTTGTGGCAGCCCTGATTTCTATATCTACACAAAACATATTGATTTTGTTTTTCCATGTTGCACACCTCCTATATACAAAATTTCCCTTAAATCGGTTCGGCAAATTCCTTCCAAATTTACAATTACCGGAAAGTTAAACTTTGCCATTGTGGCACCCTTGCTAAGTCCTTCCGGTTCAACTATGTCACTTTGATCATTATTTTATGTGAATATTCTATGTACCAAATTTGGTTGAAATCGGTTCTGCCAATTCTCCCCTGATATATGCGTACGGACGGACGGACATCACGAAGATGATAGTGCTTTTCAGCAATGACAAAAAGCACTAAAAATGCTTTAAAATATTTTGTTTTTAGGCGTTTTTTACCTTGAAAGCGGTAGTAGCGAAACGTTTTATGGGCACGTACGTCTCGTCCGTCCGTATGTAGTGATCTTCAACTTCAGAACCGCTGGACGGACTTTAATTAAATTAAGTACGAGTAATCCTTATTAAAATTTATCGCCCAATTGTGATTTTAAACTGCATCCGTCATTTAGAACTTCCACTTGATATAAGCACTTAAATAAACTTATACTCCTATCTCGTTAAATGGCATTCGTTAATCAACAATTAAATGCCATATTTTTCTCTTTCATGCTCTTATATGACCTGTAAGGTATCTATTAATACATTTATATATATTGGGGACAATATTTACCGGAAAAATCCGCGAGCTCTTATATCACCGGTATAGATTAAAAAGGTTATTCAAATAGAGGACATCATTTACCCAAAAAAGTCCGCGGGCTATATAATTACTGCTTACCATATCCTACTATATTAATGACTTATAGTTTCGTAGATAAAAATTCAAGAACTGCCCAATCTTTCGTTATCGTTTTATGCGCAATTACCAAAAATAACGCCTTTTAAATCTCTGTGTATTCCATTTATGGAGAGTACTTTTCCTTCTTGTTTATATTACATGATCGCATTCGGTAATAATTGTCAAATAACGCCCAATGAAAATAAAATGTAAAAATAGCATTTAATTCATTTCTGAAATGTTAACGCTGACAAATTATTTGGAAAAGAATATCACGATGCTCAGAATTTGCTCAGGTGGAACCCATTTAAAAAAAATTAAATTAGAGGATCGATAAAATTATGATCCGCAATGAAAATTTCAACATCCATAATATTTATGCCAATGACAATTACGCACAGTGGCGGTTAATACAAGTCCATGTTCGATTAATCCAGCGGTTTCCAGACATTACAAAGCCGCGCCCCCCTCACCTAAGAAACATGCCTTTGCGCCCCCCTCACCTAAGAAAACTGTGTTCTCTATATCACGTTCAGTTAGAATTCATTAAAAAAAACCTACTGGACCAACAATTGCAATTAATATAACCACCTTAAGAAAGAGAATGAGGCAAAAGATACGTCTTAGCCAATTCAGGACTAGGATTTGACGACAGCATATTGTAGATCTTACAGTTAGGATGGCTAAACGGATGAAAAATGTTCGTGTAATAATTTGCCCCCTCCCCCTTTCCCCAATCTATCCCCCGCACGCCCTGATCGTCGCGCTCCACAGTTTGGAAACCACTGGATTAATCAATGAGATTACGGTGGGAGGTGCATTTATCAAGATAACTACCCCGTTCAAAGAGCCGCTCCAATTAGATCCAAACATAAAGTTTGAGAGATGGTCATGTATTAAAACAACAAATTTTATTGTTCAGGTAATAATCAGTCTTTTGGGACTGCTACAATTAAATTCTGATATTTATAGTTCGAGATGTTATTTACTCTGCAATGGAATTAACGCGCCACTACCTTTTTGTCATGTTATATGCCATGGAAATATTGCAAATAGTTATTAATTCTCTTTTCTTAAATCAAAGTATAACTTCTCTATACATAATAGATGAACACCAATTTTATAACTTCCATGTGTGTATATACATACACTCATGAACACATCATTTTGAAAGAGGACAGTCATACAATAGTACCCTGGACTGTGTTGCTGAATAGGTCAAACACTCCATAGACAGGATAAGTATTTTTTGTCAGTGCTTTTCCCTGATCCACTCCATTTATGAAAAAGTGAATGTCTCCGTTGTCCTTCTTCATCACACCCACACTTTCGCCAACCTATAAATATATAATGGAGGACATTGTATTTATTACATAAAAAATTGTGATATACTAATTATGGTTACACAGGTTTAAAATTTGAAAATGCATAATATAGCGAGGAGGAGGATATAATCTTTATAGCCTAGCGAGTAAATTAAGGCGACAAAAAATGATCATCTATGTTATATAGATGTTTCATCCACAATCATCACTGATGCAAAATAAATTATTTTTCTGTTATATGAACTCCCTTCGACAATCTTGCTGTCACTTCTGATTTACTGCAGTATCACTCAAGGATTTACTTAAAATAGTGGGCACGATCTAAAAGTCAATAAAATTTTACTCCTTCAACTTTGCGAAGTGGGCGGAATATTTAATATTTGCAAGCAATGAAATATAAATTTGTTCATGAATAAATAATTTCATAAAAATATACATTTGCTTAAGATATAAAAAATTAAGATATACTTATCAAATTATTCATTATAAGAAATGTTCGTACCTGCAGCTGCTTCACATCTCGTCCGTAATTTTCAATCCTTGACACTCCATTTATGAATATTTCATTATTATAAAACATAGTCGCATTAGACCTTAAAATGAAATAAACACCGTTCAATAAATACATGAAAGACAACTTTTTGCATCAAAGTTTATATTAAAGGAATATTTGTATGTATCATATATAACCCAATGGTTATTTATTAGGTTGTAATAGCTCTAGCATTAAATATAACAAGAATTATAATCTGTTAAGGTGAGTAATTCTGGATTAATGCCTTTTAATTTAAAAGAGGGATCTGTGCTGAATTAGGCTAATTAATCGAATACAGATGTAAAGTTACTGTGGTGGGATGATTTTAGATATAAACTTACTTCATCCATACTTGGTACACCAAGTCGGCTGGTGAGACGGATGTTATACCAATACCCAGGCTCCATTTCCATTTAGTGATTTTCCGGTCTATCCTCACTTCGAATAATTCATTATCACGGAGATGACGATTCGTAAGTATGGCTCCAAATCCTTCTTCTGCTTCCTCACTTTAACACAGATACGACGGTAGAAATGAGTGCTGTTTTGATATTCATTAGGCGAAAAATTCGAATAGCATTATTATTTGTATCGTGCAAACCCATATTTCCTTATACCTATATCGCTCCACTTATTTGTTCATAAAATTACAGAAAGTTCCGCGAAATACGTTTTTGGAGACCCACTTTTTTCGGTAAACCGTTCGTCTGTCGTTGAGGACAACTGCATTTTTCGCACCTTTTTCTTGAAAAAACAGTCTTGTTCCATGAGAATCGATGGAAGTGTTTTTAGGAGAGCCTACGGGTAGAAAAATGCAAAGGTCGTATTACAATAAATGCACTCTTTGAAGACCAGAAATCACTATTAATATCCAATATACAGGTCCATAAATGGACTTGAAATTTTATTTCACTATTAAAACCTCTGTCGTTGAAGATGATTTAATATTATTAAAAATAAAATAAAGTCATGGAAACCTATAGCAGTCGAAAAGTATAAAATCCTCTCTGAGAATAGCTGTCATCTGAGGGAAAAATATATTTGTAGCGTAACCTACCTCTTATGACGGCCTTCATATGGACAATTTGCTTTCCACCGCACGCAATTACGCTCCGATTCACCTCCAGATTGGTGCTGTTGGGGGATGACTCCGAATCCTGGAACGCCGAAATCGTCGTCACCCACTCTCCCGTCTCCTCCCTTTTGCTGTGGATTGAGACGCTGCTCTGTTCCGCGACTGTGTGTGGAATCCCGCACACGGCTTTGGAAAGCGATTCCGACGCGACGCAGCAGAAGATGGAGACCGCGGTCAGGACGAAAGCGCAGCACTTGATCATTTTAATAGAAGGTGTCGTTTCTGGAAGATGAAGTTTTATCCGTGCCGCAGAATCGCAGCAAGCGCCATATTTATACTCTTCACTCAGAGGATATCAGTCTGTTATCGTCGTGGTCAGTCTTACGTAAATATTTTATTTTCGTCATTACCGAGCAGGTCGTAGCCTTTTTAGTGGTCGTGCAATAATAACAGCGGTCAAAGGGTAATGGGGCGGCGATGTCCACAGTTATCGTGTTAATGAGTTAAAGATCATCTGGAAGTCATGAAAGGTCGGCTCTTTCCAATCTGAAAATAATGAAATATCTCAATGTCATTGCTTTTTTAAATACTTCAAAACGTCCCTCATTCCTTTTGTCTTATCACCTCATCTTTCTTTAGCCGTATTAACCAATTTTGTTGGTATATTTTCAGTGTCGATTACGTTGTTTGAGAACCGTCAATATGTTCAATGAAACCGCGAAAGTTTCTATTTTCTACTAGATGATTACGGAAATGCTATGTATTATACGCCTTTAAAAAGTGCCTCATTCCTTTCTCGTAACATCACTTCTTCCTTATAGTCGTCTTTACCCCCCCCCTTTTGTTCTTGTGCTTCAATTTTTTTGTGCGAGAAAGTTCATTATAATCTTTAGTAATTCAGGAAAGATTTAATTTGCCCCTGGAAGAATACTTAATGGAAATAATTTACTATTGGAATGTTAAAGAACTATTTTATCTCTGTGCGTACGAACCAAGGAGATTTTCGTTCCGTCCGCAGCGTACCGCTCATCAATTTGCGTGTTTCATGCTTCTCATTTGTGGAAATGTATTATAATAGACATCTTTTATTACTGCTTTAAGAAAAGAACCAATGATAATCAGGTTTAGGAAGCATGTGAAAAATATCCCCATTTGAAATTATTCAACTCAACACATAAATCAGATAGAAACTTGTTAAATGAGAAATCTATCTCCTTAACCGTAAAATTCAAAAATTAGAGACAGGAAAAAGGGGGAAAAAGAAAGGAGGTGAATAGTCAAAGAAAATGAAAAATAGAAACTTACAGGTTTAGGGGGTGTTACTCCACGCAAGAGACCTGAAGTCACTCACTCAATCGCACAGGCACTAATCCTAAAGACGGAAAAAGGAAACAAAGGAGTCGGGTTTCCGAAAGATTAATCTGTGCCAGAGACCCGAAAATCACACCGTTGCTGCTAGAAGGTTTGTGAGTCTGTAAGACCGCGACAGGGACCTACTAGACAACCACAAACACGTGCACACGTACATGCTAAGAGGTAAAGGGAAAAAATGAAGGGGGAAGGAAGGGGGAATAATACTAGGTTTACGGGAAATTAAACCGCACCAGGGACCTAGTTGCCTGTAGGTTTATGTGCCGTCCGGCAGCGACGGGCCTATCAGACGAATCAATCGCGTACACAAGCACTTGAATACACGCACACAAGATCAATAAAATTGAGGTAAACGTACTAAATACGTATTTCGAAAGCAATGCTCTCATCATCAGTAGCTGATGTGTAATGAGGGGTGGGAGTGTTGTAGGCGGTATTTATATGTTTATGTGCTGAAGTGAAAGGAAGGGAAAGAGGTTCAGCCGTTACAACGTACAGAGGTGAAAGGGGGATCGGGCCGCGGTCGTTATTCATAACGAAATTTTTGTTCCTGTTTATGTGTATGCTTTCGTATGCGTCGAGTTTGTTTTGTTTGGTTACAGATTTTACAAGAGTTAGGTTTTCGATCGTGATTGGATGGTGGTTCTTGGATATGTGTTGCTACACTAGAGTTGTTTAATCTGTTGTGTTTGAAATGAGCTATGTGTTCCTTGAAGCGTGTTTCTATCTTACGTTTTGTTTGTCTAATATATATTTTGTCGCATCCTCCACAAGATATTTTGTGTATACCAGATTTGTGTAAAGAAGGAATTGTGTCTTTTGGGTTGTGTAATAAATTGGAGAGTTTATTGTCGTTAACAAAGGGGGATTTGGCCGCGGTCGTCATTCATAACGGAATTTTTGTTTTTGTTCTCCAAAAAATTTGGAGCTTTGTGAATGGCCGCCGCAATCACTCGAGGATTCTTGATGAAATACATTACGCTGGTGCTAATGCTGTGAGTTCTCACTGGTCTAAATTATTCCTCAAATTGTTCTCATTGCCCTCTATCACCTCTTCGCCTCTGAAGCTCAAAAATGACCACTCCCTTTCCGCTGTGTGCAAATTTTCCTTATCGCAACTTCAAATTACTCCACAGGAAATCTTTGAATGTTTTTGTAAAACTCCCCCTCATCGCACCCCAGGTACCAATGGCATTAGTTCGGTATTTCTCCGAAATTGTTCCTCTTCTCTTTCTATTCCTTTAACGCTTATTTTTAACCGTTGTTTCAAATTAGGTATTTTTCCTCCCAGTGAAAATATGCCAATATTGTTCCTATATATAAGTCTGCTTTAAAGGTCGATATTTCAAATTACCGTCTTATTTCCTTACTTCCCATTCTTTCCTCCATTTGTGAACGGATCATTCTCAATCGTCCCTACTACTTTACATCGCCTTATCTCGCCACCAAGCAACATTGCTTTCTTTCTGGTACCTCCTGCTTGACTAATTTAACAGTTTTTCAACAACATGCTGTTGATTCTATAACAAATAAGGTCCAATTAGACACAGTTTTCCTGGACCTATATAAAGCCTTCGACTCTTTAAATCACGACCTACTTCTTCACAAGCTTAATCACCGTTTTTATATACATGATAATTTTCTCAATCTCCTGAGCAGCTTCATGAATAATCGTAATCGTATTATCTGGAATAGCATCGGATTGGTCATACGTCATTTCAGGCGTCCAGCAGGGAAGTGTCCTTGGACCCTAACTGTTTAATCTCTTTGTAGATAACTTGGTCGCCACTCTCCATTGTTCCCAGGCCCACTCATTGCTTTATGCTGATGACTGCAAAAATTTTAAGCAAGTAATTACCATCTCCGACAGTACAGCTTTCCAAGAATCAATTAATCAGATCTTAAAATGGTGCGATGTCTACAACGTTAGATTAAATCTCAAGAAATGCAGTCATGTCCATCTCCCTTCGTAGAGACCAAATCAATTTTAACTATTGTGTCAATTTGGATTCATTGACGAGAGTTTAACTGCAGAAGGATCTCGGCATAATAACCGACAGTAAACAGAAGTACACTGACCACATCTGAGCAATTAAAAACAAAGCCATATCCCTCCATGGTATTTTGTATGGCTTCACAGACATTAGTGATCCTACAGCCCTCCGAATGCATTTCTCAACCATTGTCCTTCCAGTTATCACCTTCTGCTCCCCTATTTGGTCTATATCCACTATCTGTAATCTTTCTTCTCTTGACCGAGTTCTTAACTTCTTTATAAGAATAGTTAACTATCGTGTAGATTCTCTTCGCCATGCCTCTAATAATACTGTTCTATCTTCTCTAGGTCTTGATCATCTCTCTGCCCTTAGAACTAAATCAGATCTCTCTTTTAATTACAGCATTCTGAATTCCATCACTGACTGCCCTGAGCTACTTTCCAACTTCACTATCCGAGTTCCACCCAGAATTACTCGTCCCTCTCCCTTACTACATATTCCTACTCCCAGAATTTCTCTTGCCAAACGTTCTCTTTTCCTTCGTCTTCCCTCTCTTCTGAATGCCTTACCTCCATATATAGATCCTCTCTCCATGCCAATACAATCAAACTAGGATTGACTCATCTTTTGCAAAAATAATTACACTTCATCATCTTCTCATCACTCATTATCCTCATTGTATATCCACTCTACACTCTTAGGTTGAAGGCCACATAATGGATGTCGGCCTTTCCTTTCTTTTGGCTCTGAGGTTAATACCCTTTCCAGTAATAAAAGAAAATTCTCCGGATTTGGGTTTTGGGACATTTAGAGGGGTTATGGCAGAATGACAACAACAGGGAGTGTATCCCTGCTGTCAAGAAGATTATTAATCAAGGCATCACCTGCTATGAAGAAATTCTGCGCGACCGGAAGAGGACGACGAGGCAACTCACGCTTGATGCCTTCCTCAAGAAGCCATCATCTTTCATGGAACCACAGCCAGGAACTTCACGGCAGGGAGATTAAAAATAATTTTACGATGTATAAGTCCATTAATACACATTATCAATATTTAGAGTTTTTATTCACTTAATGTCTTCTTTTTACAACGCATTTTATTAATACTGCACTTTAGTTTTCTCGTTCATGGAACCTATCCTCATTGACATAATGTATTTATAACCCCGTTTAGCGTGAATTTCACTTAGCGCGAAATTTTCAGGACACCATCTGTCGCGCAAAGCGAGGTATGCCAGTACTGTGATTTTTTATATGTATTGTTTTTTTTAGTTCTGCATCAAATTACTGAGATTGCAAATGTGGTTTACCTTGTGTGTGTCATCTTAACGTATGACCACACCGGAAAACGTGCCGCATCCTCCGCACAAACAAGGGCTTCACAAATATAGAGGCCCTATGAAAGGGGGGGCAAGAGGGCCATTTGGCCTGGGCCTCAAGCTCAAGGGGGCCTCAAATTTTGGTACTTGTTCAGAGATGGATTTATGCACAGGCGCATGTGACGCAAGCTGGGAGCCTCGTCGAAATTAGGGCCCCAACAAATGTCGATTTTAGCCTGAAACATAATGTTCCTCTTCTTTCCTGAAAAGCTGAAGTGACATTGCACATAACTTAGATTTCTCATCAATAATTAATAAATTTTCTGATATAAAAGCTAGAAAAGCATTTCTTAAATAAAACATTATTCAACTAATTTTTATTTATATATATATATATATATATATATATATATATATATATGTGGGAGTGTGACGAGTGTGACAGAAAAGTCTGAGTATGAGAGAGAGTGTGTTGGAATATATGTGTGTGTGTGAGAGAGAGAGAGAAAGGGAGGGTCTTGGGCAATGGCCGTGCCACGGAGCGAGGGTATGGAGGAGGGGGAAAGGACGCTCGATGGAAGAGATTAGGGGTTTTGGGGATATGGTCGGGACTTCCGAGGCGGACCGTGAAGTGTAAGGACGTAATGTAGTGACAACTTTAATTATTATTAAAGTTTGTTTTTTACGCCAGTGAGTGGTGTTATTGTGTGCTTGTCCCTGTTGTTACCCGCAATTCCCACATATATATATTATCCATCTAAATATCAACAATCATGTTGAATAGGATATGCCAAAAAGAAATATAAAATATGATTTTCTTACGTTGTCCTAGCAGGACGTTCAAGTATTACGTAACCCAACTTTTCCAGTTTTTATAATCGATATAATCCTGCGTAACCCTCAATTAGATCCCCCTCTCTCGTCTTATGTAACGCACAGAATTTTTTATTTGCACTCACTTTTTTTAAAACTTCCTCTAGAGTGCCATTCAATGTAATCTGCATTAATGTCTGGGTAAAAAGCACATTAAGCAAAACATTTTTTCGGATTATATCTTTTCTTTAAGGGGTCAGAAGATGTAATGAAAGAGTGCTACATAGTAGTGATGGGCATTGTCGTTCTTTTTGTGGATTTGTTCCTTTTCGTATCGTTCCGGCTGTGGAACAATACGAAGGATTCGTTTATTTCGTTCCATTGGCGCACGTATGAACTTGATTAAATGTAGGATTTGCTGTGATGAATGTTGAAAAACTGTTTATTGTTATGATTTTTGACACCTCATTTTGTTCAAAATAATTTTTTTATGACATTTGTTGATGGCAATACTAAACGATATGGGCCTACGATGAGGGGGGGGGGGGTCTTGGGGTCAGAACCCCCAAAAATTTTCGAACAAATCTTAAAAAACGGCTAAGTAGCCTAAATCACTGCATTTGGTAATTGCTATGTAAATAAATTAAACTAGATAGTGTTTAGTTTCATTCTGAAAAACTTTCCGAAAACATCTTCCAAATTCCATTCCATTTCCAGCAAGGCCAACGCAATCCTTTTTGTCGCTGATATCCCTGCTATATTTCTCTCTCTCTCTCTCTCCCCCCTCCTCTCTCTCTCTCTCTCTCTCTCTCCCTCTCTCTCTCTCTCTCTCACGTTTCAAATGGTAAAAAACTTTGATGGAAGAATTTAAAAATTTTTAGAATTAAAATTGATTCTTAATAAATTATTATATTGTTAAAATTGAGAAATTAAAGAGTTTTTGTGGAAAAATGGTAAAAATATTTGACGATATATTTTTCCTCCGAAACAACAAAGTATTAAAAAATTATTACGAATTATGCTGTTGTAAGTGTGATTGTTTCTCGTGTATTAATATCCCATGCACCTATAATATCCCTTTATACACAATCATTTCGAAATACAGAAGTCAAATTTGGCAATCCCAATAAACAATAATAAACATTTTGTTGCCCTGCGAAAAGAAGAGAGACACATCACTCCGGTACGAAATGCGCATGTTCGATTTCGTTCATCCGAATCCGGAACGAAATTCTCTGACAAGGAGAGGCTACGGACTGTAACTCACAGATTCGGTACATCATCTACCAGAGGAGAGTTGAGGTCAATATAAGAATACCTTTTCGGAATTTCGGGCGTATGGCTTTTGGTTTAAGAGAAATAATTGTGAGTCCGAGGAACGAAATTTCCGAATCCGAGTGGAGTCCGAGAACCATGAGTCCGAAACGAAATCCTCCGAGTCCGTCGTTGCTCGAGTCCGACGAACCATTGAACCTGGAAGCAGTGCCGGCCAAGTACTTTCGGGGGCCCTGATGCATGCTAGTTTTTGGGGGCCCCCTATGTCAAAAAAACCTGCCAATTTGTACACATCAATGTTACAGATTAGAGAGAAAATGTACTTATAATTATAAAGTAACTATAATGACAATTAATTTAATATAGAAGCAAAATTTTGTTTAAAGATGTAAATATATTGTTTATACTCAACATTTGGGGGCCCCTAAAAATCGGGGGCCCGGATGCCTTGCATCCGCTGCACCCCCCACTTGGCCGATCCTGCCTGGAAGGTCCGGAACGAAATCCTCCGAGTCTGAGGAACGAGATTTTTCAAGGACGTAGATTCGTACCGGCTGGTTCCGGCGCTGGGTTCGTTCCGTTGGAACTCTATCTAGTTTAATTTAGTTACATAGCAATTACCCATTACTACGTCTGATTCAGTTTCGGGCTTTTTGAAATATGCTGTAGCTAAACCGACAAGTTGTTCTGTTGAGTCCTTGCGAGTAGATGTTTTTGTCTTGTTTGGGGGGGGGGGGGGCAGTCTCGCTGGTCTGTAGACGGTGCCTGCGATGCTTGACTTGAATGACTCTGAAACAATAATTGAAAGAGATTATAAAAACAATATTTTTTGTTTTAGGTACCCAAAACTGCAGAGGGATGGAAGAAGCTAGCCGAGGAATTTCAAGAACAATGGAATTTCCCCAACTGTGTGGGTAGTGTTGATGGCAAACATACACTGATAGAAAAACCCATCAACTCTGGTTCTTACTACTACAACTATAAAGGAACTTTCAGTATTGTACTCATGGCTACTGTCAACGCGAATTATCAACTCATCATGATTGATGTTGGTGCCAACGGACGAGTATCAGATGGTGGAGTTATGAAGAACACGATATTTTGGCAAAAGTTGTCTGAGAACCAACTAAACCTTCCTAATCCGAGTGAATTACCAGGCACTAAAAAAAAGTTCTCGCACGTGTTCGTAGGAGATGAAGCTTTTCAACTACATCCAAATTTTATGAAGCCCTATAACCGAGCTAATCTCATGAATGAAAAACGAATTTTTAACTATAGGTTGTCCCGAGCACGAAAACGCTTTTGGGATTTTGACATCTAGATTCAAAATATTCCAAAAATACATTAAATTTAAACCTCAAAATGCTCGGAAAATAGTGATGTGTTGTTGTGATTTGCACAACTACTTGTCAACAAGGAACAATGGATACTATATGCAACGCGGTGATGTTGACTACAAAAATACTGCTACTGGCACTATCAAAGAAGGTTCATGGAGACAGGGAACACAACCTAGTTTGCAACTTCAAAGGGGCAGAGGCAACTCAAGTGTGGAAGCAAAGAAAACAAGGGATGATTTCACCGAGTATTTCAACTCCTCTGCTGGGTCAGTTTCGTGGCAAAATAAATGCTTACAGTAATAACAACACTAATCAAAAAAGTCGTAACTTAGGCCGTCGTTTACCACCATTGGATTAAAATTTCCACTTAGTTCTTTGCTGCATTTAGCACATTATGCGATTGTGTTCACACACTTGTGTGGTGAAAGTTTCTAAATAAACAAATATTAATAAGATGTACTTGAAATTTACTTACCTCTGAACTTTCAGTTTCTGCTATTTCTAGTTGGTCCTTTATAAACAGCATATCGTCGAAATACCAGGTCTTCGGTTTTGGGATCTCGTCGGTTGATGCACCTGACCGCTTCGCATTTTCAATTGCCTTGAAGTCTTTGTTGAAATTGGTGCGTAAAATTTTTATTTTCTTCTTGAAATTTTCAACGGTGAAATCCGGTTTGAACTGAATCAACGCGTCAACTATTTTTTGCTGAGAAATGTTTTTTTTATTTTGGTTGAAATAATCTTTCGATTTCACTTTCCACAGTTCTGGGCAATCACGGTATAACGTAATAAGCAACATCGTAAAGTCCCGTTCCGCGTCGGAATTTTCTTTCGGTGCGTCAGACATTTTGCCTGTACGACGTCCGAGTTGAGACTGACGAAATATTGACAACTAAACCTCCTAAACGTCAATGCGAGCATCAATATGGCTCCCGTCAATGCGCTTCAATCAAAATTTCTATCAATTCGCTTCAATAAATTGACAATGCGTTTGAACCCCTGCTAAACGGTCAATATGCCCTTTCAATGCGCCTCGTCAATATTATTGATAGGCGTATTGACAATATTATTAATCGTCTAGGGGCCCCTTAATGATTTTGTTAAAAATTAAATTACTTTTTTCTGACTTACGTCCATCCAACCGCCTAGTTATTACCCCAATATCCTTGACGTTACGCGAAATACAATATGTGTGCGCTTATTTTAATGAATTCCTTAAGGGATCCATATCAATGCCTTTGTAAAATAATGAGCAAACATCGGTAATAATGAATTTTTAAACCTATATTCCTAAAAAAAGAACGTCTCATAAAAGTACACCGAAAAGTTACTCAGTAGTCGTCTGCTAGAGGACCCAATATGGCGGTCAGATAGTTGTCATAACCTTTTAAATATATAGCTTTGGATAAGCCTGGATAGTGCTGCCCACTAGGAATTTCATATTGAACCATATTGAACTACGTAGTTAGATGGAGTGGGAAAATGTTGTTAAGTTAATTTTGTGACTATTCTGAAATTCGGTAAGTGTTAAACGTAAAATTTTTAATAAATATTCACTTCTCATTGATTAACTCGCCTATTGAACTGCTAGAAGTTCACATATAATTACAGATTTCATACTTTGAATATGAAATTTACTGAGGCATTTTCCCGATAACGTTATCCTCTTTGTCCAAAATGTAATTTGAGGCACTAGCGTAATTCTGAATAAATATTAACGTATTCCAATAAACCCGTGTAATATTAGGCGTTGGTGAAATTAATATAAATGTCGTCTTTCCTATACTTTGGAAGGCATTATACAGTTGAAGAAATTCATTGTACGCATTGCTTCAATTTGAATGAATTGTTATACAATATGACTTCTATTTTCCTACGTCATGTCTAATGTTAAAATGTTCAGTTTTTTAGGATCCGTTTCCAAATAAATACTTAAACATTCATCATCCTTTCAAAGGAACTCAACGAGCTATTATGAATTTTTAAAGATCAGTTACAGTGAGCATTGCCTTTTAAATCTTAGTTACATTATTTATTTAGTGAATTTATCTACATTCATATAAATATATTTTATTTTAGTATACTAGCCTAATGGAACTGAGCTGAGCCAGAACTAACGGAGTGGATGTGTACATGAAATTGGGCAAAGAAGACCGCATCTATGCTGATGGTCTTAATTTGTGATGTGTTGAAACCAAGCGAGTGGAGTTAAAGTGAGTGGATATGCATGAAATTAAGAAGGATTAAGTTGAGTAAAATAACTCCTATCAGACTTACTGGCAACCTTTGATTGCAGTTATCCAACTTTGAGTGTCACTAAAAGATGGTTCATACAGCAGCCATCGAAGATACTTTTGATACTTTAGGCCAGCGGTTCCCAACCTTTTTCACTTCTCGAACCCCTTGAGTTACCTAGGGGTATGCGAACCACCAGGTGGAAAATGCTGCGTTAGATCATGATTTGGAGCTTCACATTTCAGTTATATGCTTGAATTTTAACTTTTAAGTCACAAGTTTTACTTAAATTGATTTCATTATTTGTATATAAATATTCAAATATTTTAGTTAAGTGAATTAATAATTATTTAATGATCTCAGTGACGTAAAGTCAATTTTGTAATGAAGAATTTTAACATTGGAAAATCAATGCAAAAATCAACACAAACTTAGTGCAGCTTGTCACTGCTTTGGATTACCTGTCATTGAGATAGAATAGTTAGTAGTCAACATTTTTAATCTAATAGGAATCTGTAGTCAGGGCCAGCCCAGGCTATCGGCTAGCCTGATGGCTGCCCAGTGTGCCAAATTTTTGGGGGCGCTATCCAGATCATTTATCTAGGCATTACTTGCAAGTGAATAAATATTGAATACCAGTTTATATCAACATACAGGCTAGAATTTTATGGCATTTATTTCATTTTTTCATTATCAATAATTTTTACATAGTGATAACTAAATTAACCCTTTGAGTGTCAGGCAATTTTCTTGTAGTTATGCCGAAATTGCCAGGCGATTTTTGTTGAATTTACAGCAGTGTAGGAAAAAATTACATCTCCCTCAATTTTAATGGTATAGTTTTGAAAGTTTTATAGAACATTCAGTACATATAATTCTATCTAGAACATAGGAATTAAGGACTAGATATCATACTACTATTGTAAAAGGATTGTTTAACATTAAAATTGTTTTAAATTAAAGTTTGAAATTAGAATTGTTTTTTTTAAATACTTAACTCACATATTTGTCATATTTCTTGAAGTCCCAGTATGATATTTGGCCCACAAAAAAATCACTCTCTTAGGATTGGAGGTTTTTGAAAATAAAATGTTTTATACAACCCTAACACATAATTTATACACACTTGTTCCTCTGCATCCTAACATTTGTGCTTACATTTTAATCTATACTAATTACCAATATTCAATCGTTCTCCTATCGGATTATAATGCTAATTTGTTCATTATTATAGAAATCATTATCACGTTACTCATTGTCAACAACACTTTCACTATCTGAACTTTGAGTTAGAACTGCAGTACAACGTCTATGATGAACAATAATGTCACTATTGCCGCTCTCTGTATCTGAAATAATGAAACGAGGTTCACAACTTGTAGGAGTTTGTATTTCATCGACAAAATCAACATAATCATCATTGTCACCAAGAGTATTTATATAATCCACCATATCTTCATAATTATCAAACATTTCCCTTTAGGTTTTTAATTATTATTATTTGAATTAGTACGGGTAGCAAAAACTAGGTCAAGTTCAAAAATGCATAAAATCAAAACAAAATTAATGAGATTAAATCTAGTGGCAGGCTCTGAAACTACACTCTTTCCTTGACATAAGTAGACTGTCGTAAGATACCATCTGACGAGAGACTGTGAACTACCAGCACTTATACGAGAGCTCTTGGCACTTTAGGCGAGAGTTGCAAGGTGCGCGATCGTGCTTCTTGACACTCAAAGGGTTAATACGTATTTTGTAAATATCTCAACAAACATAAATGGAGTGCTGTGCTGCAGTGCTATCTCGCTCGGGGCATCAACATTCCTTGGGCCACCTCTGTCTGTAGTTTGCTCACTTTGTGCTATTGAAAGAACAAAGTCAGTGACGCTAAGCATTACACTTTCTTGGTACATATAAAAGAATAGAGTTTAACAAATGAACAATATGCCAGCAGTAAATTGCAAGCTTGGGGAGCCTGTGGTGTAGTAGTTAGTGTTGACCCCACCAGCTAAAGCAATGCCCAGTTCGAATACTTAAGCATATTTTCCAAGGATACCTGGCCCCCTATTTGTGCATGTTGGAACTAAGGAGATGAAGATGAGCCAATGAGAAAAAGAGAAATAAGGAGCGCACTCAAATCAACACTCCATCCTTTGGACAGGACATTAAGCCATAGGTCCCCTTTATACTCTTAATTAAGAGCAGCCTAAAAGCCAGCACCATGTTTCACTCCTTCCTTGCTATCCGGTTATTCATTGCACTACCTCTTAGATACCAATTGCACATAAACAAGAGGTGAAACAGCAGGGCGTAAAACAAATTGCAAACTCAAAATGGCCAAGTAGCAGGTTTTCCTTCCTGCTGTTTCTGATGCAAAACACATCCTCAAATCAGAATGATCTTGCATCACACACACTAATAATCATGATGCCTTAGATATACTTAGTAATTTTCTTACCTTCCTCTTACCAAGGTATTCTATCGTATTGTCCTCAAAATTGAAATTTAATGACAAATTTAAATTGTTGTCTTGTCATCTACTATAAAAGTAAAGATAAATGTACATGTATCCTGGTAGGAAGAGAGGTGAGGCAATGGTAGGGTAAGAATTGTATCAGTTAGGAAGTGAGATGAATGCATATGTGTATCATTAGGTGATCCACCATGAAGTGAAGTTGAGCTTTTGTCGATTACAATTGAGTAATGCATACAATACAAGGTAGCTATAATTTATGCTGTTTTCATCTGCCTTTGGTTGTTTGTCATTTGCTTTTTTTCAGTTACAAATATATGTATTGGAATTAATGTATGCTTATCAACCTATTTTAACATTTTAAATGCATGAGCATCCTGTTGCTTACTTGCTGTTCAGTGTTTTAGATAAAAATCTTCCTTGTTGACATTCCTCATTTCTCTCACAGCTGAAGTTCTCATGATGAACATACAACAGTTTTTTTGTATGACTGCTACGGAGCTGCATTACTCTATAACAGTGGCTAACCTTTCTCTCCTAATGCATCCCCTAAGGCTCTCAAGGTATCCTTATGCACCACTACTTTAAAATTATGATTATGGGTTTCTAAAATAATTAGAATAGTAATGAGGAACATTTCCACCAAGGATCAGTCTGCCTCGGCTTTAAATACCAATATAATTTAATAATAAATAAAATAAAAGCCACTGCATCCTTCATAATTATCTTTTGTTTAATTATATTGGAGTTTTTGTGTTTTATTTATATTAATACAGTCAAATTGCTGCATTTCATTTTTACTTTCTCCATATATGAAGTATAGAGAAAGTATTGTTTTCATTAAAAAAAATCGAATTCGAGATTTCAACAGAAATACATGTTTTAAGGTCCCCTGAACACGTTTTGACTATTTTCTCGATGATGTCTGTCTGTGATAGATTTTTGTGGGTGCTCTAACTCAAAAACAATTTATCAGGTCACGCAAAATTTTATATTTAACATTTTTATAAAAGTTAGATGATCTGATTAGTTTTTGGTAAAAATTGGTCGACCGGAAGTGGGTGTTTACTCCTGTCACTTATCCGTTATTTTGAAATATTTGCTTTAATATTTGATAAATGTAAAAATGTATTGGAATAAAAGTTGTGGGAAATTTTATTTTCTACAACCTTTGTTTGATACATTTTTCCATATAATGCATTGTTCAAGAGATATCTTATATTTTTAGCTGCCACCACCATGCCACCTACCGAAGACTATTGTTAATAATTGATGCTTAGTTATGTCTTAGTAATGCTCCTTTTTCTTTTCTTAATTGTCAAACAAAAGTAAATATTGACAACAATCCCAGAGCTAACAACATGTAATTTGCCATATAAATATGGAGAAAGTCATGTGTTGCCCACATCAGTTTATTTTTTTAATGAAGCATTTATGATCTATAATTGTCCCAAAATCAGTTTTATTATTTTCTTGTTTATAAGGAAATTCATTATGAGTTAATTCTTTACACATTACTCTTTTTAAATGTTAAGGTTACTTAAAATGTGTCAGAAGTGATGATTTTAAGTTGAGCAGCCTCATATCCTATGAACCAGTGCCCCACACCTCCAGGAAGTGCAAGGACATGTGGTTAAGAACCACTGTTTAAAGGGATAATATGTCATTTACTTATTAGGCAGCAAGAAAACTTACATTGATAATATTTAGTATCATTCACTTGGATTTATATTAAACATATTGAATCATTAAAAGCAAAGGATAAACAAAAAGAAATCTCAGTTGCAGTTGGATTTACTTGAATATCCCCCAAAGATTACGTCAGCCTTTTGCACTTAGCTTCTTCTAAGTTTAGATTTCTGGTCTCATCTTACCTGTTACTTTAGGCTTGATGGTTTCCTATTTATTCATTGATGGAAGTTAGTTGTCATCCTTATTAGTAATATTACCTTAGAAGGGGTTAGATCAGAGGCGAGGAACCGGTGGCCTGAAGGCCACATGTGGCCTTTTGTGATACTCAGTGCAGCCTTTTGCATACTTGTCTAAATATACTCAAACTCATATATGATTTTAGCATGAAAGTTACAGAAAGAACAAACAAAAGATATGTATTTTGCATCAACAGAATCTTGGTGCCATATCTTGTTTTAAATTTCAGTCAGAGGCAGCCGAGGTGAGAGGACATGTTTATAACTCTGCTCCGAAAAGTGAAAGTTAAGGGCATGTTTGGGCAGGAAAACAGAGTTGGGGTTGTAATGGTGAAGTGTAAGGTGTGTTGAAGGAAGTTAAAGAATGGAGTTCAGTGGGGTGATTGCGGCTGCTGGTACCATTTTAAATGCTCCAAGATAGAGGAGTGCGTAGAAGATGGCTGGATATGCAGCGGGTGTGGAGATGAAAAGAAGTTAACAGAAAAGGAAATTATTGCAGGCCTGCAGAACGAACTCGAGTTGGCGAATTCTAATATTAAAGTGCTAACTCACGAAAATGAAGATCTCAAGTCCCAATTAATTGAAGAAGGTGAGTGGCAAAGGTTGGAAAAAAGGGGCGTGAGGAAAAAGAGCCTGTAGTTAGGATAATGGGTGACTCCATGGTCAGATTTAGTGGGGAGCATTGTAGAAAAGAAGGAGTGAGGGTGGATTGTTTTCCAGGGATAAAAGCTGAACAACTGGAAAATAAAATTTGTGCAATGGGCGATGATAGGAAGGAAAACATGGTGTTATTGTATGTCGGAACTAATGATATTAAAGGGGCGAGGAGTGATGATTATGCTGTGGGGCAGATTTGGGACCTGTGCACCGCGGCGAAGAAGAATTTTAAAAATGCGAAGATGATAATTAGTGGAATTGTGCAAAGAAGGGATATTTCCAACAAGGGTTGATTATATCAATGAGGGGATAGACTGGGTGGATCCGAATTTCTGGGTCAAAGAGAGTGACTTGGCAAGAGATGGATTGCATTTGAATAGGAATGGATCGTTTAAAATGGGAAAACTTTTTAGTGATGTCATTAATAAATTTAAGGGGCAGGGAAACTAGAAGAGGTTACTGGAGGTGATATTGCATGTGGAAGGTGAGAACTGTCATAGATGCTCCCAGAGGTGAAACTATGTGGGTTGTGGGAAGACGTGAGGCGGAATTAGTGGTGCCGCTAAGAAGGCAGCAAAAAATTGACTCGGGTAAGGGCTTAAGAGTTCTTCAGGTCAACTTTCGTAGTTTGCTAAATAAGATGAGTTCTCAACATTATTGGATGCATACAAACCGGATGTAATAATTGGGACTGAATCATGGTTAAAAACCGATATAAAGACAAATGAAATATTCCCGAAAGATTTTATGACGTACAGGAGAGATCGTGATTCTAGGGGTGGTGGGATTTTCATTTGCGTAAGGGAAGGTTTACCGAGTGCTCTTGAATGGGTTAGGAAGGATTGTGAAATGATGTGTGTGCGGTTGATTGGCTCGAGGGGCTGTAAAATTTTAGATATCATTGCAGCTTATAGGAGTCCAGGGTGCAATATGTACCTGTTAGAGACCTTGAACGAGTTGTTTTCAGAAAATCCTGGTCCTTCAAATTGCTTAATTGCGGGTGACCTAAATCTAAAGTTAAGTGGGGAGGTGGAACTGTGGGAGGGCACAGGAACTGATAAACAATCTGACCCAAGAAGAGGGTTTCTCGCAGGTAGTAGAAGAGTCTACTAGGGAAGGTAATTTGTTGGATGTTTTCATGTTAAGACCTAATGAGCTGTTTTTAAGTGTGGAAACAATGCCAGGAATAAGCGATCATAAATCAGTATGTTTAGAATTAGAATGGGGTTTTTATAAAACTCATGATATAGTACCTAAAACTATTATCTGGCAATATAAAAAAGGCAATTGAGAGGGTTTTTTGAATCACTTACGTGAAAACTTTTCGAGTTGGGCTGGGAAAGGAAAAACAGTGCAGGAAATATGGGAAAATTTTAAGACTATAGTATTTGAAGGAATGCAAAAATTTGTTCCCAAAAGAGTACTAACTTTAAAGTCTGATCCGGAGTATTATAATAAAAATGTGAGAGTATTGAAAAAGAAAGTTAGAAAAGCGCATAAAGATAAGAATAAAGGGGAAGAATATGGAATTAATTATAAGAAATTACTAATGGAACTAACGAGGGATAAAAGATGAGCTCAAGAAAGTTATCTCCTTAATATGCTAAGCACTAAAAATAATAATAAATTTTTTAAATATATCAGAAGTCGTAAGGATAGCTCGGAGAAAATTAGAACGATCAAGAGGAATAATGGGGAGATAATCTCAGATGACAAAGGGATTGCAAACGAATTTAGGAACTGGTTCGCTAGTGTTTTTGGGGAAGAAAGTAAATATATGATTCCTAAAGATCTCCTCTCGAGAGCTCAGAAACACGGAAGGATTGCATCTGTTAAGTCAATCATGATAAGAGATAGGGACATAATGAAGAAAATTTTGAAGATCGGTAACAATAAATCAAGAGGGCCAGATAATATATCAAGTGAAATATTAAAATTTGGTTTAGAAGAAATAATTCCATATATCAGAGTATTATTTAATATATCACTCCAAAACTCTCAAGTGCCAGACGACTGGAAATTGGCAACGGTAGTGCCTATTCATAAGGGCGGAAATAAAACAGATGTAGAAAATTATAGACCAATTAGTTTAACTTCGGTCGTGTGTAAGGTCATGGAAAGAATCATAGTTGATTATATAAGAGAGTTTTGGGAAGCGAATAATTGGCTTTTTAAAAACCAACATGGGTTCAGGAGTGGTTTCTCGTGATCACAAGTGTAAAATAAAATTAAGAAGGCAGAAAAGTAATGTATCTAAGTATTCATTTATAAATCGTGGGGTGTGGGAATGGAATACGTTAGCTGAGGAACTCTTCCAACCCTTCCCCAAAAATGTTAAAACTTTTAAATCTAGAGTTAAAAATATTAATGTAAACGATATTCATTATTTTTAGTATTACTATGTAACCATATTTTAAGACAAATTATTAACAAGGGAGCTGGAGGAAGTAGATGGATTGCTTGGTAGGGTGAGGTACAGTGGGGACTTCGAGGGCCCCGTGACCGCTACGGTAGCTGTAAAGGCCTGCCAAGAACCACGAAAACTCTAAGCTCCTGATATGAAAGATTCTTGCATAGAATATTTTAACTAGTATGTGAATTGTAAATATAATTTTAATATGTTTATAGGTTAAACTTCTGTAACTTTGCCACCGGGCCAGGTGCCTAGTTGCATTGTAAATATATATAATAATAATTAAAAAAATGACACATTACGTATAGTTATTGGTATTGTGAACTACATTCAAGCAAATGCTTCATGGCATCGCCAGTTTTGCACCATGCTTCAGTATGACAATGAAACATTTAGTGTAGATCTTCCAAACCATTAAGTGAGCTGGATGTCACAAGGTCAAGTACTATAAAATCTTCTAGCTTTGCGAAAACAAGTCACGAGATTTTTCAAAAAACTGAATGAACCTTGTGAAATTTTGAAAAAAGATTTCTGCAGAAATGTTGCATTTTTGTGTGATTTAATGTCAAAACAAAATCATTTGAATACTTCTCTACAAGGTAAAACTAAATCTATATATGAAATGTGGCAGCAAATTCAGTCATTTCGGAAGAAGTTGAATTTTTTCAAAATCGCCTTATCACATCAGTTGTTTCAGTCGAGCATTTTCCTGAACTGGCAAAGGTAATTGATAAACAATAGATGAATAAAAACTTGCAAAATTGGAATATGAATGAATATATAGGTGTTTTAGACTCCTTGAGTAAAGAATACAATAACAGAGTTAAAGATTTTGAGAAACATGATGCCAGACTGAGGTTATCTTTTCAGCCACATCTGGTTGATGTCTCGAATGCTCCTGAGGATTTGCAGATGGAGTTGATTGAGCTCTCAGAAGATAAAATTCTGAAGCCTCTATTTGACAGTATAAAGGATCCCATTGAAATATGGAAGAATGCTGTTGAATACCCATGACTGCGTCAATATGCTCGTCGTTTACTCTTGTTTAGGCACAACCTATTGTTGTGAATCAACATTTTTACATATGTCTCAAATCAAATATGTGTCTGAGATCACAGATGACAAACACTCACCTGGAAGACCAATCGAAGCTAAAGACAACAATGCTGGAACCTAATATCAAGTTCTTAGCTCACAACAAACATTCACAAAAAAGTCATTAAATTGTGTTTGCCTTCTTATTTTGATGAATGTGATTGAATGCAACATTTTACTTACATGTCCTTAATTTGTTTTAACTTCTCGACAGTTTATTAATATACTAGCAAATATGAAAAATTTAAATTTTTTGCATTAGATTATAGTCATTATATTATATTCAAGCCTTCAAAGATTTTAAAAATATTAGTAAATATGAAGAATTGAAATGTGTTCGTTAAATTAAAAAGTCATTAAATTGTGTTTGCCTCTTTATTACGAGGTGTATTCGGAAAGTAAGTACCGTTTGACTATTTTAAAAAAATGATAATTTATTTTTAAAAAATTTTATTTTTATCAGATTTCCATACATTAAATTACTTTTCTACATAGTTTCCACCATTATTGAGGCATTTATCATAACAGGGCACCCGTTTATGTATCCCCTCCTTGTAAAATGGGGCCACCTGTGAAGACAGCCACTTCTGCACTGCTCCTTTGATGTCATCATCGTTGAAGAAACGCTGGCCAGCAAGGAACTTCTTCAGATGCAGGAACAGATGAAAGTCACTTGGCGCTAAGTCTGAGCTGTAGGGAGGGTGATCCATTTGTTCCCAGCCAAATGAGGTGATGAGGGCTTGACTTTGAGCAGCAGTGTGTGGCCAAGCATTGTCATGAAGCAACACAACTCAGCGAGTAATCATGCCACGCCTTTTGTTCTGGATCGCGCGATGCAGTTTCTTCAGGGTCGCACAATAGGCTGCTGAGTTTATAGTTCTGCCTTTATCCAAGAATTCAACAAGCAAAACTCCTTACCTGTCCCAAAAAACTGTGCACATGATCTTGCGGGTTGAAATAGTCTGCTTAAATTTCTGCCTTTTCGGCGATGAGGTGTGCTTCCACTCAGGGGCGGATTGGAGGCATAAAACTGACCGGGCAAATATCCACAAGTGGCCCATTAAGTTACGTATGAATGCAATTTTATATACAATCCGAAATTTATTAAAAATTATGAATAAATAAAAGTTTAAAAATAAAATTACATAAATACAACTTCCAATATAATGTTTTACAAAATAATACAAATAATGCTGTCCTATATTATAAGAATGTTTATCATAAATAAAGTCCACTACAATTAATTTTATTGGAAGTGCATTTTATGGAATCAGCATACTAAAACAATGGTTAAAAATGTCATCAAAATAAAAACACAATATTGCTATGTAAAACATTGCATACTTCTTATAGATTGTTAAAAATATGAACCAAAAAGATTTTTCTGGTGAAAGCATATAATAAGCTTAAAAGTTTCAAATTTGAACTGTTTAAACATTTATTTATACTTGAACAATAATCAGCACATTGAAAAGAGACCTGTGAGTAAAAAGAGAAAAAACTACAAAGATATTTACAATTATAAATGTAAATTAATGTTTTCAACTGACATCAGAACAAATGCCTCTAAATGGTTTTAATTTAAAGTGCTTCTTAACCTATTCTTGATGAATTTAAACTAGAAAAACTTCTTTCGCAAGCCACCTGAGTACTAGAGAGTGTTAATAAGTATTTATAAGCTAATCCAATGTTTTTGTAGGCCTTGCTGAATAGATTGTATTTGTTCAATGTGAAATACACAAACTGCACAATTGCGGCAATGTTTACAGATACAATTCTGGTCACCATATTCTAATCCACCATTTTCCTTTACTCTGAGATCTGTCTCACTAACAGAGTCTTCACAATTTGTATGCAGGGTGTACTCCTCAGTTAGTGTATGTTTAAGCCTATCCCAGTTATTTGCCAAACTCACAAGTTCAGTTTTCAATTGCTCACAAGTTAATTCCTCATCAAATTTTGAAAGAACCAGTTAGCTTCTGCATTGCAGATTGAGGCAAGTATGTCTTTATCTCTTCAAACTGTGTAGGAGACAGAAAAGCCAGGTCCCTTTATAAATCCCCTTTCTGCTCAAATCTCGACTTTAAGCTTTCAATAGTTGTATCTAATATTATATTATGTACACAATACTCAAATTCTTTATAAACATTAGAAATCATTTCCTCACTTGTGCCTGCTTCAGGAATTCTGCTTCTCTTTTGTTGTTTTCTTTCTGGAAAATCCTCTTGAATGACAAGACATTCTGGTGAGCTTCTTTTTTCAAGTTCATCTGTTACCCAGTCAATGAAATCTGTCACTTTTTTTCTCCCCTTTACAGTCCCGTTTAATTTTAACCAGTTGATCAAGAGTACCCATCACCAACTGATGAGCTTTTAGCAAATCTATACCAACAGTTTGCAGATACTTAGATAAAGGAGTTGTTAGAGAAAAAATTCGAAGATATATGAATGCTGTCATTACTGTTTCATATTTTAGTAGAAGCTCCTTGTAAGACATAGCTTTTGATCATATTTCAGTAGAAAAATTTTCTGCTTCTGCATTAGTATTCAGGGAGAGAATTACATCTACATACAGGGAACTTTGTGGATTTCCCCAAGAACCAAATATTTTAGTTAGTGCGACATCCTTTGCCTACCAACGTGTATCACCGATAGTTTGTAAGCTGTGCAGACGATTTTGACCGCTTGTCTGATCTCACACATTCATTCTTTTATAGGACTCCTGAAAAAAAACCAATTCCATAAAACAAAGAGAAGAGTAAAGTGGCTGGAGTAGGCGACCGAGTGGCATCACTAATTGCTAATTACAGTGAAGAATTATGATGAAGAAAATAGTAGTTATAATGCATGGAATAAATTTTTTAAAAATGTTGTGCAAGTTTTATCGACGATATGCTGGAAATTGCGAAAAAAAAATTTAAAATCAGAAAAAAAATTTGGTCCCTTCGGGAATCGAACCCCGGCATAAATATTTGAAATCCAGCTCGTTTCCCCTAGACCAACACTCCTAGATAATTAGGAAAGGACTTTTAATGTTCTTATTACATTGACTCTCGGATCGCAATTTTCAAAGGGCATTTTCTCGTAAACGACGTCGAGTTGGCACCTAGGTAGAAATAGGAGTCCGTTATTTTACATATACTTTCATTCTGCAAAGTCTCAATCCGACGCGAGTGTCACACCTTGGGGGCTTCCCTTGTCAGATGCAGGTGAGGAGATCAGTGGAGCCCCAGTATTAATATCCTGATGTGTAAAGTCAGATTAAAGTCTCCCAAAAATACAAAAATAGCATCAGGATAGGTATAAACCAACCTTTCAACCTCACTACAATAGTTTTTTATAAGTCTCAAGAGAGTCATTTGGTGGTAAGTAGATGTTAATAATGACTATCTTTGATGGTTTTAAATCAAGCAAAACAGTAACAATTTCAAGATTATTATTGAATAGTTGTATACACTTGGTTGACAAATTAATTTTAACTGCAAAAAGTGATCTGCCGCCTCTAAATTTCCGTCAACTTAGCACATCTTCAATCTAAAATTTCTCTGGTGGTTCAAATTCAAGTGATTGCTTCTTGTGGTAGTGAGACTTCCTTTTGACTCCTTATTCCTGTCAACACTCGTGCTTATGGTAAAGTGACTGAATTAGCTAAAATTTCTGAATTGTAATTCCAAATTAATTTTCTTATTATTAGCTTGACAAATGAAAATTGGGTCAGTAGCAATGGAGTGGCAATACTTTGTTATAAATATTTTATAAAATATTCTTCCTGAATTGAAATTTCTGTACAGACAATAATAAGTGTAATGTTCATCCTGTTTGGTTTATAATTCAATTTCTATTCTTCAAGCTGTCAAACTCGGGCAGTGTTCTTATGTTTTGGTCTCACAAGGGGAGACTACGTACCTTGGGTCATCGATCTCGACTAAACTTTTTTGGTGGTAGTACACTTAAAATAACAAGACCAATGTATCTGCTTTTGATTGATTGGGTCTTAGTTTCAGTAGAATCTTTTTTCTTTTTGCAAGATTAACAGTTGCTAGATAAAATGCAATAATAGGCTGACAATGTCGAGCAGGTGGGTTGCCTGGGTGGTTACCGCACCGGCATCTGAATATTTTGTCCCGGGTTTGAATCCCACGTTATACCTAGTATTTTTTTTGTTTTAATCCACTTTATTATTTTTAATTTGTATTATTATTTATTTATTAACTTTATTATATTATTATTTATTTACTTCATTAAAATTGTTGCACAAGAGCATATTGGTAGCTATTTTGATGTTAGTTGACTTCCGAAAGAAGAACATAACTGTTAGATTCGTGCTATTTGCCACTTGAAGGGGAAGTGTGTGTGCCCGTTTTTGGATGATAGCTGTTGTAAGAACAAGGAAAGCATTCATAAGGTTTCACAACTGTTTAAAAAAATTTAATCAATTCTGTCGTCATTTTACCAGATTTGGAGCATGTAATTACAACGTTTAGGAACTCCTCCAACTGCTTCAGGGTTCTGCTCACTCAAAGCCCTAACTTACCTCCAAGTTCTTGCATACAAAGAAACACTTTGGGTAGCAAATTTCCTGAGGCGGTGATTGCATACTGTGCCGTGTATGAATGCGTGATTTTGTTCCTGTCTCTGGTATATCTCTGGACAGCCTTTTCACCTTGATGAGTCAAGGTTCGCTTCACGTCAGCTCTGTACTCATATTCATTTTGGTCGGTATTAATGACGTACTCTAGGTCATAGTTGGGTATTATGCATAATGTTTGTTTTCGGAAAACCTCGGCAGCTTATAAAGTTTCTCCCAAAGACGTTTCATCTTTTTGAGAAATGTAGTTTGTAACTTTTCGCTGTCAAATTCGGAATTATTTCTTGAATTTTATTAGCCATGCTCGAGATGCAGTGAACCCCATCAATGTATGTTGATAGGCTTCAGCTAACAACCACTAGATGTAACTTGGTCCTTCCTTTTCCTTGCTTTGCAAAATCTGTCGTATGTACAGTTTTTAATTATGTTATGTTTGTCCAAGCACATTCCTCATTTTGCATTATCTTTACTCCACTGTGATACTTGTTCTTTGCATTTCAGCAGCTGCAATCCTCATTCCTGTAGTGTTAGATTTACAATTTACATCAAAATATCTACCAATATGCTCTTGTGCATTGATTTTAATGAAGTAAATAAATAATAATATAATAAAGTAAATAAATAAATAATAATACAATAAATTAAAAATAATAAAGTGGACTAAAACAAAAAAAATACTAAATAAAACGTGGGAATTGCTTATACTACGCTCAGTAAAAATTACCTGTTAAATTGTTTCCAGAACTGGAAGCAATTAAAGGGTATTATAAGTTTCCATATAAATTTAATTCTGAAAAATGGTAGTGATGTAACATGAGGGAAGTAATAATATCATGAAGTGCCCTAATGTCATCATGACATCCTTTGGTAGAGGTGTGGTTAGCGTGTCTGGCTCCCAATGCTAGGGTCGCGGGTTCGAATCCTGCCGAGGGCATGGTTGTATGTGTTCGTCTTTGTTCAAGTTATTACGCTCATTGTAAAAGGCCGTTAACGGCTGTTTATGAGCTAAAATAAATAAATAAAAAAAAGATTTCTGATGTGATTCTGTTGGTGTTTCAGAAGCATGGCTTTGAGCAAGAGTTACCAGGCCATTCTGAGCATGCTGTCTACCATACAGCTGACATTCCAGATCTGACTGGACCTGTTCTCTTTTGTGATACCAAGAAAGATAGGGGTGAGAGTAATTGATTTTTGTTAAAAAGTAGAATGAATGAGCTTCTCACTTCATATGTTAAATTTAACAGATTGATTGTTAAGTGATATTCTTGTTTGCATTTTGCAAGGTTTCAAGTGACATTCCAATGTGTCCTATTGATTATTAATTCATGGAGAAGCAATTGCTTTAGAATGTAAGAGCATTTTAGCATATTTTTCCAAAACAGATTTTTGCACATTCAGGCAGAAGTAGAATATTTTTAGAAATGGGAATTTTAGCTAATGAAAATTGTAATAAATTTAAAATTTTGATCACCTGGTACAATGAATAGCATATGAAATTATGCTATATAATTATAAATTAGGCAAAGTATTGATAAATACAGCTAGCAATACTCTCAGTACATCAAAATGCAACAAACTACTTACCATATATTGCAACACATAAGTTGACCTTGATTTTTCTGCTTGAAAATCCATGTTTAAAGATATATTCGCCATTTAAGTCACCCCTCTTTCACTCTACAAGTATTTTTTTTTTAATATTTCAGACAAAATCACAAGTGATGGAATTTTTAATAAAAAATAATGTTGACTGAGATAATCTCCAGTGATCATATGATGTGTATTACATTGTGTTACTGATATAAAATAGGTCCACTCATCATGGCTCTGCCTGTGAAAATAAGGAAATATGAAGCTAGTTTTAAGCTAAAAGTCGTATAATTTGTTACAAAAATTCCCTTGTCCAGTAATTCACCATTCAGTACATCATGCATGCATCATTTATTTATTTGACAGTTTTTTTCCATCAACCAGCAACTCCTGGTTATTCACAGTAAAGATGGGGAACATTAAAGAGAGAAATCAAAAATGCATATATTCCATAATTCACTCAAATATACCGTATCTGCCCAAATACAAGCCGACCCCAGATTTAAACCGACCCCCTAAAAATTTCCACCATTTGTTGAAAAAGGTTAATTTCATAGATTTTATGCTGAAGTGTGTAGGGCATGCATGTACAGCCTAGAATACATTATCAGAGATTGAAAAAAAGAGTGGGAAATGGTTTAGTTGACATTTTGAAATACAGTAAAATTCTGTATTTACGTCATCGGAATGTACATTTTCCCGCTATTTACAACATTTTATATGGATCCCATCAATTTTCCTATGATTCCAATGTAAGTAAAACCCTGTATTTGCATTATTTCATTTGAAGTTTTCCCGCTATTCACATCATTTTACGTTAGAATTTCCAATTTTTTTACAATTGAGCATGTTTTTAACTTTTTTTGATAGCTTTGCAAAAAAATCTGAACTTTTTTATTTTCAAAACAGCATTAGCGGGACTCACTTTAACAGATGCTACTTAGGAACAGCGTACTTAGAGACGGAAATACATATGAACTCTTTCGGTGAAAACTTCAAAACCTCAGACGTAAATGACACTAGCAGAGCATAAACAGCGCACCTAGATATGGAAATACTTAATGGTCTGATGCAATGCAGCTTCTAGGTTCCAGAAATAGTGCAGATGCCCATAAAACGTTGCTGAAGTAGCTTACTTTCTGCCTCGTATGCCTGAATAGTGCTAAAAGCTAAGTGACATGCATGAACATTTTCTGTACACCATTCAAATAATTGTCTTGGTGTAATGATCTGATTTTCAAATGGGCGCTGAAAACTGGCACGGGCAGTAAGTCGTTTTACAGTTCCTGCTACACCATCACATGGTCCTTTGCCATGTGATGTGGCAACAAAATGCCACTCTGCTGTTACACTGAAGTCTATTTCATGGCAACACAAATTGATAAAGTATTTTTTGTTTTTATATTGGGAGGCTGCCCCATCTGAGAAGTAGTATATATGCTTAGGTGTTCTATGGAAGTAAGTTGTCAAAAATGTGATTAACCTTTAAAGTACTGAATTAAATCCCAAATGTTTCTCCCCTTGCCCCGGCATTTAAATGTCCTGTGTTCACAGAAATTGCACCATCATATCAAAAATTAAATTTCTTTAGAACTAAAAGTGATCAAGTATTCAAATAAATTGCATTTTAATTTTAAAATCTTTTTTATTTAAAGTAAATATAATATCAAAGCAAATAATACTTTTTGTGATGTAGTTTTTAACGAAAACTGAAAAAATAAATAAAATACATTTAGCATTACATTACACATAACAGTAGGAATATTAACAAATCTAAGAAATATAAAATATATTTCATTATGCTTACATTAAGGATGATTCTTCCAAATTTGCAACGTGTTACAGGTTCCGCTTTGAATGGTATATGCTGTCGACCAGTAATCTTTTAATGTCTCTCGTTGATCATGTCCCATTTGTATTATTATTACCAGAAAAGAGTACATTTCTTCCACAGTCACATCAGCTTGGGGTGAAGGTCCTTCGTCATTAGATAATGAGCCCAAGTACTGGCTATAATATCTGTTGGTCTCCTCCATGAGCAGTTGAAAAATTTCCGTGGAAAACAGAAGAAATATCATGCCAGGTGAAGAATCCTTAGTTATATGAGGATACACCTTATTTCTAAATCCATTAGGTCTACCAAGCTGCGGCGGGATCATCTGGTCCAGTTACTGCTGCAAGCACGAACTGAGGGTCCACTGCCTTCTATTCTTCATCACTCTCACTCGATTCTTCTATCTCTAACTCGGCTTCAGAATCACTTTCCAAAAACATTTCAATTTCTCTTTCCATGAAATTTTTATCCATTATATAATCTTTTGAAATGAAAAAATTCACAAAATAACTCCCGAAAATAGTCTAAGAAAGAGCAAGGAGATCGCTTACTGAATGACAACTCAAAACTGGATGCATAATGCATTCTCGGAAGTTTTCAAAGGCCTCTTTGTTTGTAATATAAATGAAAAGATGCACTGAGTGGAGAGGAGACTAATCTCCAGAGCCAGACTGTTTACAGTAGAGATAGGATTTGGAGAGAACCATATATGCATGTGGTGATGTAGGCCTGGTTAGGAAACAGGCTGCTGAGAAAACCCAAACAAGAGAAGTGCTCTGTCGTAAATATCATGAAGTGGCAGCCATTCCAAAGCAAGATCAAAAATATCACACGTATTCTTGTGATGGGAGTGAAGTTAGTCTGCCAAAAGTGACGAGTAAAATGCTGGTCTGCATGCGGACCAACAGGCCAATGACGAATACAATAAATGGTCCGTATATGGATTGCACAGATGATAAACTTTAAATGATACTAAAACGTGTAAACTGACAGTATCATGACAAAGGCAATCAGAAATTTCTACAAATGAAATGTTATTTGTGTTTCCATTTTCTGGGTTCCTGTAGTATGCCACAAATAGGTGTATTGTGGCTTGTGCATTATTCCAGTGAAACCCCTGTACTTCATCCTGAAGAACAAATGAATAGTTTTCAGTGAAGTCTCATATAACTGCATATTCATTGTCAGTTTTTTCTTTAGTTCTGCTAAGAATTTTGCTTGCTGTTTTGCAATAAATGAATGTATAAGTTGTAGCAGTTTTGCATCCAATGAATCTAGAAACTCATCACAAGAGCTGGTAATAGTCTGAAGTGTGTTCTATCTGGTGACACAAATAGTTTGTAAGTTATGTCATCAATACAATTCAAGTAAAAACAGTTTTATAATATGCCCTTTCAATTGTGATGTGCCTGGGAAATGCTTGCATGATCCTAGGTAACATGCTGGTAATGGGGGATAACCTATAATCCATGAAAGGCAGTGCTCATAAAAAGTAAGAGTTTCTTCATTTTGTGTTAACTCTTTTAGTTTACATCCCAACAACATTAGTTTGGCATTCTGATGAATACAACAAACACACACACAATGCGTTCCACTGGAACCAGCTAAGACACAATTCTTGGGTCTCAGTTCACAAAACTTGGACAAACCTATGTGTAGCTGTGGATGTTTATTTTTGAATGACTTATATGCTTCCTTTAAGTTACATAATATTAAACGCTTTTGTTTGTGTACTCTCACACTATTTTCTTTAACTGAAATAAAATCCTTTTTTCCTGGCATACAACGGCTTACATCATCACAGCACTAGAATTCTTTAACTAAGATAGCAGTATCATCATTCAAGATCTTTCCTGGTCTTGGATTAGGTGTACATAATATCCCATGTTGTTTCACTAGTTCCTTTGCTTTTCATACCATATAATTTGAGGCACCAAATTCAGTTTCAATTTTTCATATACTCCAACTATTTGGCAGCACTGTTAGTATTTGGATCTTTTCACTATTGTTTCCACAACATTAAATTTCTGTTTTAACTGATTTATTATTTCTGAGTCAGCAGATGGTTTACTTATATCCACTTCTTTGTCGCCTTGCTGGGATACATATGTTTTTTGAGTACATTGCTGATTCTCTGAAACTTTTTCTGGGGGTACTTTTTTCTCATAGCCTCTTCCATTTTACTGGAGACTCACCTAGTGATTGCAGACTTTCATTCAAAGCACCAATAGAAACCTCTGCTGCAATAGTTTGTTCATCATTATCACGCTCCTGAATGTTTTGATGTTTGCTGTTATGGTGGTGGTGGTAGTGAATCAGGAGTTGAAGACTTCTCTGATATTTTTTTTGACAGCCACTACATATTTTCTGTTCTGTTGAAATTGTTCCATTTAATTTCCAAACCATCCATGGTTGTACATTTCGTAATTTTTTTCTGAATGTTGAGTGTCCAGTTTGACCAAATGGGTTACAACAATACAGTTTCTTTTCAAAGTGCATTTTTGAACTGCTTTTCACTCACTTTAAACAGTATTATATGCTTATTCTTCCTCAACTAAATACAATTTCTTTCAAAGTTCAATTTAGTTAAAACTGTCTTTTGTACTCACACTAATCTGCACTAATCAGTATTAGGCCTATTGTTCTTTTTTATTTAAATTCAGCACTCGGTACTATCAACCTTACACTTAAAGGAGTATTTCACAATGCTGTATGCACTTTGTCTTCATGAGATTATATAGTAATAACTTTGCATGTTGATAAAAGACTTGCATCCAGAAGACATATCTGTGGTTGGTTATAGTAAACTGAACATTAATTGGCTATAGTAAAATTAAATCAATTGTCACACATTAAATTTAACCATTATTGTTCACAATAAACTTAAAAGCCATTGTCACAATAAACTTGAGCTGCACAGTCATTGGTCCTAATTAAGTTAATAGTCATTTGTCAAAATCTGTGTATTCCGCTGAATGTTCATGCTACATGGAAGTTTACAAATGGCCTGTTTAAACTGATTAAATATTTTAAAAATATTCTTGTTTGATCTGAATATTGTTTTAAAATGAAAAATAGATGTTGATAAAAGGCATCCAGCAATTTGCAATGTCCCTATATAAATAATAATTAATATCTTCTAATGCCATAGGTGTGCCACCCTAATATTCTAGAAGTTAGTGTTCTAGTATGGAAGCAATAAAATATATTTTTTTCCAAATTTTTTGGTGTCACATTATTTGAATAAATGCAAGGTCAGAGGTCATTTTATAATAATATAATTTTTACTTTTGATTGAATTCCTTCCAATATATATCAAAAGATAGCTTCTTTCAATAGCTTTCAAACAAGAGCAAATTCAATCTTCTAGCTCAATTATGAAGAAGGTTATAATTGATTTTATTTTCCTTTACACAGCAATTTTTTGTGTTTTCCATTATTTAGAGCTTCCATATTTCTAAAACCATTATTTGAAAAGCTGAAACTTTGTATTCTTCATATCCCTACAGAATACTTTGTATGTACTTAATTTCATAAAAATATAAAAAGGTCAGGTTGAAAATGATGCTTTACTGTGATGATCTGACACGGAATGACTCCTTAGTGAGTTTTTACCCATATGTTATTTTTTAAATGGGTGACAAAAAGGATGCTTATGTTGAAAAATGGTTCCAAATCCCAGAGGAATCTGACGAAGTTATGATATGAATTTTAAAATAGTCAAAGCTCAAGAGGTAGAAAAAATGAACTATTCGAAAAAGTCTGATGCTCCTGAAGTAAATATACCTACGTCTATGTACAATTTTCCAGACTAATGTAATGTGAGGAATGTAATGGAAACCCAAGCATACTATACATACTAGCATTTTATTTGGCACATATTTTAATATTATTATTATTAAAAAAGTGTGCTGGTCAAGTAAATGAATAAATAGATATGCTCTTTATAAACTTAGCTCTTTTAACACTGATTTTATTGTTAGTCTACTGTAACAAATGAGCAAGTTTAAAAGTAAAATCAGTTTAGCTATTTTTTCCTTTTCCCTCAATTTGCACTCTCCCGCAATTTACAATTTTTTCCCAGGTTCCTAGAAAAGTGTAAATAAGAGGTTTTACTGTATTACTCCAATTAATAATTTCGCGTTGTTGAATATTGTTCCACATTCAGTGATGATAATTTCATTCATCTTCATTTTCACAAAAGGTCAAATAAAGCAATAACGACCTCACCAAGGTAATTTTTAATCCAAGTCTATTTCCAGTGAAATTAGCATTTACATTGCCTTAATAATTTGCATTTTTATAATTATACACATTCATGTAAAGTTTTATCGAAATTCAAACAGTTGAGTATCAAAAGCCATCATCGCACTTTGTGTAATCGTGTGCGTAGTCAATGTAAACAATTTTGATAGATTTCATGAATGAGGTTTTAACATCCATACAAACATTACAAGTAAAACTAATAGGAACTTCTTTTAATGACCAATGAAAAATAATGCAAATTGCCAACTATTCTTAATGATACATATGCATAGCCCTGAGAAACGAAAGAAAATATCCAATAGCATTTAAAAACAAGAGAACAGGTAACAACGGTAATGAAACAATTACTGCTAATTTCAATATTCTATAGCTTTATTATTTATTCATTAATATTCATCGTAGGTCAGATATTTATTTTACAAAAAATATAGTATTATCATTTGAGCACGACAACAATGAGAGACATGCTGCCTAACACCAAATTTTTTCTCAGACTCGCATATAAGCAGAGGGGTGATTTTTTCATGATGGATTTTGACGAAAAATATCTGCTTATATTCGGGCAGATACGGTAGCTGTGGCATACATTTTTGTACTTGCATTTGAATAACAGTGAGTTGGGCCTTCTCGGAGTTTACAATACTTGCAATTAAAAAGAAATTACACCACTTAAAAAAGTCAAGCATCAGCACATACAATTGTAAAAGTAAATAAATCATCAAAAGCTGTTTTGAAGAAGTGCCCATCTTCAAGTTTACATGTTATTTCAAGTTTATCTATAATTTTCAACAAATCATGCTTACTTTTCCATTCTCGAAATTATGAGATACAGTAAATCGCGAACGTCTTTATCAAGGTAATCTTAAAGAAGGATAGCACAACCACTCTTTAAGGTTCTGACTTGACACTCAAATTGCTCAATGGAGAAATTTTAAATGGAGTCTTCCCTTGCGCAACACATGTTATCTTTGGGTTACCAACCTGAGTAGTTTAGATTCAAAAATTGTAGATCAATTATCATCATCTAAACAGAGGCAGACAGTGGTGGATTCTTTGACTATTGCTTTATTTGATAAGGTGACTTTTTTATTTTATAGTTTGGATAAGCTTGTAAATGACATGATAACACTAAATGCCCACATTTTTTTCCTCCTTAATAAACCACCAGCAGCTAAATTTCTCACGATTTCATTTAAGGATAAAAATAAATTTGGACGATTGCTACAGATAATCTGGAGTTGCCTATATTAAAACATCATTTGAATTGGTATGTTATTTATTAGGGTTATAAATTCAGTATTTTAAATCTTAAAATACATACATTGTAATGTTACATTCCGATAGGTGTTAGGGACACCCATTCCAATCTGTGCTATCCAAAGCATTTCTCTTCAAGTTCTCACATAATCTTTTACTCCTGTTTCTGCATCTTGCCATGCCTCCCTTATCATTTCTTTGGCATAAATATTAAACAATGCTGGTGAGTGCGGGCAGTCTGGTTCATGTACAGATTTAAGATTAAACCTCTCTCTCACTCCAATCTACTCCTATTTTCCTCAATATCTCCATTAGCTTAGGCCAGGGGTTGGCAACCTTTTTGACAAGAGCAATTTTTTCAAAATTTGTATAAAATCCAATGCCGAACATGTTAATGAGAAATACTTATTAAATACAGTAAAACTATATTTAATGTCTGTTTTAAGCTGCACACCCATACAGTGATCTGTTGTGTAATACGTGTTTTGGTGATAATTCTTAAGAAAAAGAACTTGAGAAACAAAAGAATACTTGACATAAGTTTTTATTCAATGAAAATATAAATAAACTTTTAAATTAAGTAATATAATGATCAATTCAGAAAATGAATCTAGGAGTATAGACGAAAATGAGAATGTCGAAAATGCAAGTGTTAGGTAATCAACAGCCCATACTGGATCCTTCTATTGAAAACAATATTATTACTGATAAATTGGATTTTAATAATTGTATTAATTATAATGATCTATCCATATGGTCTCCTCAGCTTACTTGTCCAATTATGCATGCCAAATACAGAAAATAATTTAAGATAACTTTCTTTTAAAACAAACTAATATGTGTAATATTAATGAAATTGGTCATTAAATTGCCAAGTATAGTGAGTTTTTTCTGTTACGTTTTAATGTGATTTCTGCTCTTGTATTTCTTTGGAGAGTGGTCCAATGTCTGGAGAAGCTCTTGTTTTTATTTTCAAGCAGGACTGTAGGCTTCAGTCGGCTTTAGTTTGCTTTTAAAGAAATTCATGTTTGAATACACTTGTTTGCATAGGTAAGTAGAACCGAATATGGACAGAATGCCAAACACATACTTTTTCATATTGCTCTAGGCATCTGGTAAAGAATTCCAGACCTAAAACACAATTTGGTCCTGATTTTTAAGATAAAGCATTTCTGCCCATTTCCGCTGAAGTGCTAGAGTGGATTTCTGTCTTTCTAGATGTTCGATGCTTGAGAGGTGCATCATCTTGCTTTGGCATTTTTCATCTCTAAGGAGGTACTCCACCAAGTTTCAACCAAATCGGCGACCAACATGTCGTAAGGTCCCCGTTAGGCTTCTTTTAGCCATTTTGGAAATTACCTCTCTCCCATTTCTCGATATTTGAAGCTTTAATGTTTGACTTATCTAGAAAACATTATATTGCATATATTTATTTCAAAACATTGTCAATCAAAAAATAATTTTGCACTTAAAAAAAATGAGAATTTTACTTTAAAAAGTAAAGGAATAGCATATATTACAGCAAATAAACTTGCCTTTTAAACTTCTGAGTAATTCAACATTGCTTTATTTCCTGTATCGGTTGTCAATTAACTACATACTTGGAATATATCATATATGTTAACTAAATTAGTTATATATATGCCTTTTTGTCGGAGTCAGTTACATATATTGCATAATAATTTTTAAAGTGATGCAAATTTGAAAATATAACATCGTGCCAAATATAATTTTTTAATATGCTAATCTTATCGCAAAGATTAGTATAATTTTAAAAGTCATAATCATATGTTATAATTTGCTATTATTTTACAATTAATTAAATGATTTTGAAGATCTGGTCTTCACGCCATGACAAATAAAATTGGCACAATATTAAAATTTTGTAATGTATTTACACAGTTTTGGAATCAATGGATTGATTATTCTATGGTAAAAATGAGTGATTATCTCAATAACAAACTCTTCCATCAAGGTTGTCAACAAATTGCTAGGATTCGGAGAGAAGCATGAAACTAAAAATTATTTTTGTAAAAAAGTATTCACTAATTCAAAGTATGATTTAAGATTTAGTTATTGTAAACTTGATTCTGTAAAATAACCTTAGGGCTATTGTTAAATCTTGGATGAACTATTTTACGATCTTACACAAACAACTTTATATAGCTGTCTGGTACTCAAAAGGTTAAATATGAATCCAAGAGAGAGCCTTATTTGAGAGCTAGGTAAAGAATTTAAAGTAGTTTTAAATGCAAATTCAACGGAGGTATTGTGAAGGAGAGAGCATAAGTTGTGAGTTTGGCTGAGGCTTTTTCCAGAAGCAATTAAAATGGTATTGTTAAGTTCATTACTGATATATATTGCGGGAATCTCATTCAAATGTACTTGGTATTATCAATAACTTGAGGGTAATTATTGTTTCCATGTTGAGAGATATTATTAAATTCTTAAGGTGGTCTTTCATCATGGTACTAATACCTCCTGCTGGTTGAGTTGTGGTTGGGACAAATTATCCCTTTCGTGGCCATAGTAGGGTATACTTTTTACTTGATTATTTGCTTTATATCAGGTGATTATAATTCCTGCATTTTATATCCTGTCATCTACTCAGGACATTTACGGACTTGGAAAATTGCTGAAAATTACTTAATTATTTCAAAATATTTATCACTTTATCAGTTAGTTTGAAAAATGATTATTGATCGATTTTAATTATGAAAATGACTTTTTGGTAAATTTGTTAAATTAATAATTTTGCCATAAAATGGTTAAGCCATCTGAGGGGCAATGTGCTGTGTGAATTTTGATGCAAAAATGCCAGCAGTGTTGAGTTAGGCAATACAATTACTACTATTTCCATAATAGATAAATTAATATTGAATCATTAAATGTTATGCATTTACTGTATTTACCTGGTTATAAGAATAGAACTGGTATTATTGACAAAATTTCTTGTAAATTGTGCAGTTGTCATGTGTTGACTTTGATAAATAACATCCAAGTTTTATATTAGCATCACTTTGTCAGAATTTTATACGAAAACAAATATTTGTCATGCTGTATATAAGGTTCCCTCAAAACCAGCCGCCTGCAGGTGCTATAACATCCCTACATAGAATTCCTTTATGCCTGCAACTAGGGCTATGGCAAGTCATTTGCTAGGAAGGTGCAGTAAGATTTTCAAGGATCTCCTTTATTATTAATAAATTTTGTATTCAAATCAAAATATTTGTTTAAAAATAAATTTTCCTGTGTACCCCCAATTGGCATCTGCAATCGTTGGAATTCACAAATGCACCCTCGAGGCTGAAAAGGTTGCAGGCCCATGCTGTATATAACCTCTCTTCTAGCCATGATCACTTGGTTATCAGTTTCAAGTTTTTTCATTCTGCATGATGTATATGGTTTGTGCAATTGGACATAGTAATTGCATTTTTGTAATGTGTATTTGATTCAACATTACTGGCATTTTTCTCTTTCATTAATGCAGTGTAGAATTGGCTGCAATCCATCACTGATAACTTGACCAACAGAGGGCATTATCATAAAGTGATTATTTTGAAGCAGGTGAAGAATAAAAGTACTTGCTGAAGAATGCAGTTAAGTAAAAGAAAATTGACTGCTCTAACACATGATCTGGATTCCAAGGTCACTGCAAACCCCCTTTTGGGCATATACAGCTGATAGTTTTCCGAAATTGCGATTAAATATTGCAATTTCTCATCAACTGGTATAAATATCTTATTGCACGCCTAGTTAAGTAATTGTTGGCGGTGAGTGTAGTGGGTGCATCAGAAATGTGAGGGTGCGAGTTCGATTCCCTCTTGGGTAGCTTTTTTTCTTTTCATTCCTCCTTTTACAAATCCTTTTTCGTATTTCACATAAAAAAATTTAACTAGGCAGCCACACATATTTTTATTTTTTCTGTTAGGTGGTGGTCCGGATTTTTTTCTGAAGTCATTCAACACACAATTTTCTCAACATTGTTTAAATTATTAAATCGCATATTCTCCATTGATCTCGGGACACGCTACATTCTATATTGATGATCCCTGAAATTATTTTTGCTATCGCCATCGGTCGTGAGATATACGACCATATTATGAGAATGAAACAAAACAAAAGTTCCGTTACCTATCGATGCCTAAGCAAATGAATGTTTCCCATCTAACTCTCCCATCATTGCTCCTAATGGTGATTGGTGGTTGTTAACCAAATTTCTGAGGGATTCAATAAAGAAATATTTTTATTAATATTATTGTACTTTTAACGCATTTCTCACCAGTTCTTTTTTTTTATAATTTCAATGATCCTTTGCCTAATATACCTCCGCTTAATGGGTATATTTTAAGTATTCGGAGGAAGAATACACTAAAATAATTTCAGGGATCATTTCCATGCCATAAGCATAAAAATATAGGATGTAGTGTGTGCCGAGATCAATGAATAGTATGTGATTTAATAATTTAAACAATGTTGAGAAATCGTGATTTGAATGACTTGAGAAAGAAATTCGGACCACCACCTAACAACATAGAAAAAAATAAAAATATGAGTGTAGCTGCCCCGTTAAATTTTAATGCGAAATACGAAAAAGGCTGTATACGAGGAGGAATGAATGAATTTTTAAAAAACTACTCAAGAGAACCGAACTCCTGCCTTCTTATTTCGAATGCATGCACTAGACGCTCACTACCAACAATCACTTTAGGCGTGCAATAGGATATTTATACCAGTTGACAAGAAATTGCAATATTTAATCACGATTTTTGGAAAAACTATTGGCCATATGCGCCCAAAAAGAGGGTTTGCAGTGTCATCCTGGAATCCAGAGTGTTAAGGGTACCTAAATTAGTGGCAGGGCCATGTGGGTTGATTTGGTGATGGGAAAGTAAAAAATAGGTCCCGTGAATACTTTTTTATTGCATTACTGCGTGAAAATTTGTACAAATAACGAAATAACAATTACAGCTTTTATAATCACAAGAACAAGTATTAAAAGGAAAGGACACTGGGATCATAGATTTTTATGAAACTATCTCCCCCTACCCCCTCCTCCATACACCAATCTCTCTCCTCCTATCCCTGCTCTCTCCCCCTCTCCTACATTCCCCTTCCTCTCCTACCTCCCTCTCCCTCCTCCCCATCTCCCCTATACCTCTCCTATCCCTCTCCCTCCTACCCCCCTCATCTCCTCCATTCCTCATCCCCCTCTCTCCCATATTCCTCCTCTCCTCCCTACATCCCTCCCCCCTCTCTCCTACCTCCCTCATCCTTCCCACTCCTACCTACCTCCCCCTCCCTTCTGTCTCCCCCCTCCCTTCCATACTCCCCCATCCCAATCTATCTACCTCCCTCACTCCCTCCCCCTATCTCTCCCTTTCTCTCCTCTCCTCCCTCCTCCTAGCTCTTCTCTCTCCCTCTTTCTCTGTCCCTCCCCCCTCCTCTGTCACCGTCTCCTCCCTGTCCTCCATCCTTCTATCTCTCTCCCTCCTCCCTCACCCCCTATCTCTCTCCCTCCATTCTTTCTCCTACCTCCCTAATCCCCTCCCATCCCCATCTCTCCTACCTCCTCCATCCCTTTATCTCTCTCCCTCCTCCCCTCCCTCACCCTAACAAAGTCCATTGTCTGTCCCTTCTCCATCTCCCTCCTCCCACTCTCCTACCTCCCCACCATTCCTCCGCCCCTCTCCTCCCTCCTATTTTTCTTCCTCCTCATCTCTCCTACCACTTCCTTCCGCCTCCATCCCTTCTCTCTCTCTCCCTCCCTCCATCTTCCCTCCCTCACCCTAATCAAGTCCTTTGTCTGGCTGTCTCTCCTCCATTCCACTCTCCCTTCTCCCCTCCCTTCTCCACTCCTACCTACCTCATTCATCTTCCTCCTCTCTTCCATCTCTCCCTCCTCCCTACCCCTCTTCCATCCCTCTTCCTCCTTACCCCTCTCCTCCATTCCTCTTCCTCCTTTCCCTCCTACATCTCTCCTTCCCACTCCTACCTACCTCCTCCCCCTCCATCTCTCCTTCCCCCCTCCTACCTCCCTTCCTCTTCTCCTGTCTCCCTCCCACTCCTCTCTATCTCCATCCCTCCCTCTTCCACCATCCTCCCCCCTCCCTCCCCCTCTATTCTCCCTCTCTATTTCCATTAATCCCCCTTCCTTTCTCCTCACCCTCTCCCTCCATTCTCTGCCCCTCCTCCCATCTTACCCCTCCCTTCCTATCCCTCCTTTCTCCCCCTCTCTCCTCCCCCCTCTCTATCTCCATCACCACTCACTCTCCCTCCATCCCTCCCACTCTCCATCCTCCCTCCCTCTCTCCATCCTATCTCTCTGCCTCCCCCCTCACCCTAATAAAGTTGTTTGTCCCTTCTCCATCCCCCTATCTCTCCCCCTCCCTCTTCCATTCCTTCTCTCCCTCCCCCCCCTCTCCTCCATCCCTTTTCCCTCCTCCCTCTCCCTTCCTACTCCCTCTCCCTTCCTACTCCATCTATCTCCCCCTCCCTTCCCTCCTAACTCTCTCCTCTTTCTTCCTGTCTCCCTTCTCTCTCCTCCCTCCCACCCGCACTCCCCCCCTCCTCCCTTCCACTCCTATCTCCTTTCCCTCCATCACCCCTCCCACTCCCTCCTCTCACCTACCTCCCTCCCTATCTCTCTCTCCCTCCTCCCCCTCTCTCCACCCTCCCTCCCTCACCCTAATAAAGTCATCTGTCCCTTTTCCATCCCACTATCTCTCTTACTCCCTCCCTCTCCTTCCTCCCTTCCCTCCATCCCTTTATCTCTCTCCCTCCACTCCTCCCCCCCCCCTACCTCTTTCTCCCCCTGTCCCTCCTCCCTCTCTTTCCCCTATCTCCCTCCCTTCTCGCCCTCCTTTTCCATACCTCTCATGTCTCCCTCCCACTCCCTCCTCTCTATCCTCATCCCTCCATCTACCTCCCTCCTCTCTCCCTTTCTCCTCACCCTCTCTCCTTCCATTCTCCACCCCTCTCCCTTTCTCCCCCTCTCTCGTACCTCTCTCTCTAAATAAAGTTGTCTGTCTCTCTCCCATCTCCCCCTATCCCTCTCCTTCCCCCTCCTTATTTCCATCCCTCCTCCCTCCCTTCTCCATTCCTCATCCCCCTCTCCCCCACATTCCTCCTCCATCCCTCTTCCTCCTTTCCCTCTCTCCATCCCTCCCCCCTCTCCTAACTCCCTCATCCCTCCCTTCTCTCTCTCTCCTTCCCCCCTCCCACTCTCCTACCTACCTCCTCCCTCCCCTCTCTTCCTCCATTCCCTCTCCCGCTCCCTCCTTCCTCTCTTCCTTCTTCCCCCCTCCCCCTGTTCCTCGCTCTTTCTCTTCATCCCTCCCTCCCCCCTCCTCTCTCTCCCTCCTCCCTTGATATGCTTTCCACCATCCAATTCGCTGAACAATATTCACCATGAAAATGTAATAGTTTGTAACTGCAAATACAGTGCTACCTCAAAAGTCAATCTAATAAGAAAATTTGACAAGTTTTCCAAGTTTGAAATTGCAATTATAATCTTGCAGAAACAACTCGACTTCCATGAAGAGTAATTATGTCCTGCAATCCAAAGAAATTTTTTACGATATTAGATTCCTACTAATGGCAAACAAATTCATCTTCAATAAAAAAGTTACATTTATAGAGAGCAAAATTTTACTCCCAAAAGAAAAATTTTCACAAAATTTGGAATTTGATTAACCCCTAATTAGTCACATGGGGTCAATATGACCTCACGCAAACTATTTTTATCAATATAATAATAACTAAGTTATATTCACGCCATACTTCTAGTAGCTTCATTTTTTATCCTCCTGATTATAATTTAGCATTTCTGTTAATTTTGGAATTAATGGTTCACGTAACCAAAGCAGGGGTGCCACAATTGCAAAAACAAAAAATTGATGTTTTCTATATCATAAAATATTGCGAGGATTTCCCTGAAATTCAGTGCACTGGACGTATGGCCAGAGAAAGTAACAAAATGGTATAAATGGTGCACGTAACCCAAACAGGAGTGCCACTATTGCAAAAACAAAAATAACATTTTCCTTATCTCGTAAAATATTGAGGGGATACCATGAAATTTGGTACACTGGACATATTGCCATAGGAAGTAAAATAATCATATAAATGCTTCCTGTAACCCAAACGAGTGCCACTATTACAAAAACAAAACTTATTTTCTTCTATATCCCTTATAATGTTGGGCAGATCTTCATATTTGGTACATAAGACTTGCATACAAAGAAAGTACGAAAATTTTAAAATATATGGTACGTGTTTCTTGCTATTTCGTTAGCGATGACTTTCTTCTCATCAGATCTCTAAATATTACTATTATAGCAATAAACAAAGGCATTGAATGTGAAAACAATGTTAGTGAATAAAAGTTGAAATAAAATTTTGATTTGTAAAATTCGTATTAAATTAATATTCCCACAAAATATCCTTATAAACTACGGTATTTTAATTTAAAATTTAATTTTCTATTGTAATAATAAAATAAAATGGCATTTTAGTGTTAATTTTGCAAAAAAAACATTTTGGGTCATATTGACCCCACGTGACTAATTAAGGAACTTTTTCTAGCACGACTAATTAAGGGTTAATAAGAAAGTTGCTCAAGTTCTAAGAAAAGTAATTTCTTATAAATTCTGAGTAGAAAAATACTGGTACATTCAAAGTAACCAAGTAGGCAATTCCCAGGTACAAAACATCTATTTTGAGGTTGCACTTTATATCCATTTCTTTAACAAGTATGATGAATTGAATGAGTAAGAGCAATCATAAATTATGAAAGGTTGTTTAACCCAGATGTAACAGTTCTTATTGAATATTCATTCCCATCCCACTTACTCCCTACACTCATACCCATATGCCTATATTCTAGGATCAGCACAGCAGGGCTCTTCACATCTCTGCTGCCCGACACCATCCATATCCTCTTGCTCTGCTCAACCTGGTCCATTTTGGCTGAGCATCAAGTGCAAGCAACTTAAAGAGAAAAAATTAATAATGTTTGTGTATTGAACAAAGAAACACTGTAAAAATTGTTTGACTGAATTTTGCAAAGTTTTTGAAAAAGAATATTATTATTCTTTAACAATCTTTGGATGACACCAAATTGTTACACTTAATTGTCTATCAAGTCTGTACTATGTTGAACTAATAAAATGACATTTATGGAGGCATAGTAATGGTACTCTGGACATTGAAACTTGAAATAGTCATCATCACTAGATATTTGGACAACAGTTGCTTGTACAATTAAAACAAGTGAAGATATAAAAATTAATTTTTATAACCAACTTTTATATAGTTAATACTTTAATATGAATAAACTCTATAATATAATTATGATAACCTTTCTGCTTGCATGGGCGTAAAAATTTGCAAGTGTCGACCAGCTCTTGAGTGATGTGGGGGTCTCTCTATTTAAACTTTAATCTTTTTACAGTTGTGAGAATGGTAGACAGAAATGGAGAACTCAGTGACAAATGTAAGAATGTTTGGTATATAAGTTTGATAGTATCTTTTGTTTCATTAATGAAAATACTGACTTATCCATTCATATTGCTTAAAAATAATGAAAATATATTGCTAGTTCAGAGTAATTCAGCTTTAGATACTAGTAGGAGTGAATCTTGAATATTTCATATTTTATTCACCTAACTTAAATGTCAAAAATAATAAATTGTTCTTTTCCTAACATCACATCAACCATCCATATAAAACCACTTTATAAGTATAGTTAGCTGAAGAATTGCAAAGCTACAACACAACACTTTAAAAAAATTTATTTAAATTTGTTCAAATTAACATCCTTTACAACAGTACCTATCTTAAATACTGAAAAAAGGAATATGATACTTAGATATGAGGGCTTTTTAAAAAAATGCAAGGACAACTGGTCTTAAAGGCCTATAATTAGAAAATACTTCATCCAAAGTAAAAAATAAGCCAAGTAAACAGTTCCAAAGAATAAAATTATGTTCATGGCACAAACTACATAAACAAATATAGTCATCTAAAGTAGTGTTCAAATGAATTTTCAATGTGAACTATTCCGAGAAGATCACATTAATGACTATTAATAGTATTGCAATACGAATGTGATTATAATGTAATAATAATAAAATGCATGTATAAGGCAATATTGTAAGAGGAGCGATAAGAATTTAATAATAAAATTCATCAAAAGCTTACATGTACCTTGATTTTCCAGACGCAATTCTTAATGAAACTCATAGGGAAAACAGTTTTTAGAATAATCTTAAATGAATAAAAATAAAAAGTTTTTAAGATAAATAATAACTTACTATCAATAATAATTACGATAAATAAAAACCTACAATTATAAGCAGAAATAACCCTTCAAAAAACGTAGGAATGCTAGTATCAATACAAACCCACATTAAAATAAAGTTCTCTTACACCACCAACAATTACAATAGTTTAATCTTGTTGCTAAGATTGACACTTGTCTATCTTCCCACGCGAATTCAAATGCACATTTATCGCAGTGCCAGCCCAAGGATCTGGTGGCCGAGGTGACTAAATCACTCGTCTTACGCGACGTGAGGTGGTTAGAACCCTGCAAGCAGCTTTGAATTTTTTTCAGATTAGATGGTCCAAAAAACATATATATTATATATATAAACATCGAAGTTAATATAAAAGTTGGTAATAAGTTGACAATATTGCTCGATTTATGTTTGCGCATTGACTTGAAATATAACTGCTTTCAATTCATTTTCTTTTACTTGGCTAATGAATTTAACACTTAATACTTTTTGTTTCAACTTATTTCATACTCTTTGGCCATTAATGTTCTAAATTGACACTAGTTGGCTGTTTCCAAACAGATGAAGTATAACTACAGACAAGAATAAAAATAAGTGAATCTGTTAATTACTTCAATTGCCTAGCAACTCTAGTTGTTATTTAACCAATTAGTTTTCAGTCCTCATTGAAATTCACAAAAACAAAATAAATTGATGAAGTAACTTTCTTGCATAATTCCACATTTCAGGTAAGTGACAAAGCAACGGAGAATTCCAGCAGTGATACCATCATTTAAATATAAGGAGTCAATACCAGGTTCCATATTGGATAAAACTGATTACATTTACAATTTGGAAGGCATTTTTGCCTTACTCAAGCAGCAAAAGAAGATATCTTCAACTCAGCATAGTAAGTGAAAGAAAAGCAAAAATTTCCAATTTGATCAAGTATGACAAGACCCAGATATTGCACTTAAGGTAATAAAAACTATCACTTATTCTGTCACTTTTCTAGCTCCTGTCCTTTCATACTTGATAAGTGGTAGGGTGATCAGATTCCAACAAGATAAACCAGGAGAAAAAATTGAACAATCACTTCAATGTCTTAAAAGATTATTTTCTATAATAGGGAAATTTTTTAGCTATTTAAATAGTTTGAACTTTAACTTATCATTCTTTTTAAGATTTATGCATGTAACTTTAAAACATTACAAAGAAAAATCTGATGTGGCCACCACATGACATTCTCCAAATCTGTAATATTTCTAAATATTCCAAATATGTTACATAATAATAAATATTTTAAGAAACTGAGAAAATTTTAGACAACAAAGAACAGAAATAAACTCAAACCATAGCCTTCTGATTTTGGATATAGCCACAAAGCTCCAACAATTAAGAAAAGAAAAAGGAGCGTTACTAAGATGCAACTAAGCGACAATTGTTAACAATAGTCATCGGTAGGTGGTGGTGGTGGCAGCTAAAAATATAAGATATCTCTTAAACAATGCATTATATGGAAAAATGTTTCAAACAAAGGTTGTAGAAAATTAAATTTTCCACAAAATTTATTCTAGTACATTTCTACATTTATCAAATATTGAAGCAAATATTTCAAATTAACGAATAAGTGAAGAGAGTAAACACCCATTTCCGGTTGACCAATTTTTACCAAAAACTAATCAGTTCTTGTACTTTTATAAAAATGTTAAATATATAATTTTGCGTTGACCTGATTAATAGTTTTTGAGTTAGAGCACCCACAAAAAGCTATCATATACACACACACTAACACACACACAGACATCGAGCAAATGGTCAAAACGTGTTCAAAGGACCTCAAAATCGGTCTTGCAAGATTATTTTAGCAATGAAATTATGGCTACTTAGCAACAAGTGAAAGTAAGACCCAATGTAAAAGAACTGCATGAATAAAATTTATGAACAGTATGAAAATATGCTAAACCAAGCTTATTACAGTGCAATTGATAAAAAAGATGTGAGATTCATATGTTTAGTTTCTGAGGTAAAGTTTCCAGAGCTGGTTAGATATAATTTATTTATCTCACAAGGGGAGGACCAGACATCGATTCAATTCACTGGTGGACAGAAGCATAAAAATAAGCAGACATGTGTCTCGGCTCCATAGACCGTAGTTCACAAGAAATCTGGGGTCAAAGTTTATGGACAAATACTGTGCTCCTTATAAGGTCTTCACAGGGAGTTAATTAATGCATATGCAGGCTAGCTGAGTAGTTAAGGAGCTAAACTACAAAGCTGACGATTATTGTTTTGAACCCCAATACTGGCAGTTTTTTTTTTAAATCTATTAGAATGAAGTACTATTTGATATAAGTATTATTCTGTTTTGAAATAATGCCTTGGATTATTATTTTTAGAACAACAAATTATGCTTTCATATGCATGGGAAAAAACATCCTATTGCTTACATAATGCATATTCGTTAACAGTTAATTAAGCTTATAAATTAATTTCAAAGCAGTAGCATAGTTGAACATCAAGAAGGTATAGCTGGCAAAATATTATTATTTTGAAAATGTTTTTTAATATAATGGAGAGAGGACTAACAATTCAAAATGAAAGAATACAAGTTGTATTCATGCACACTTTTGCGCATGCACACACACTGTTGTTGTTAGTACGAATGTAACGTGAGCGCTTCGTCATTTGACATGGCTGTAACATTTCTATGGGCCTATGAAATATGAGACCCTGGGTTATCTTGAAGCTTTGGGAATTTTTTTTAAATCGATTAGAATGAAGTACTATTTGATGTAAGTTTTATTCTTTTTTGAAAAAATACCTTGGATTATTATTTTAAGAAAATCAAATTCCGCAATTCATTCTAGACAAGTGTATACGTGAGAAAAATTATGTGTATAGATCTCCATTTGACAGGCCACACAACAGTGTGTGTGCGTGCACAGAAGAAGATCAAAGACTGTTGCAGTAGATGCAATAAAGGCTTAGATTGGGAGTGTTTGGTCAAGCACAACTGCTGAGGCAGTGAGAAGCGCTTTTCACATAATATTCTATATCTCTTGTATAAATTCTTATATTAAATTGAAATTTGGATGTTGTAAAATATTCTATACTCGCCCTACAAGGAAAATTTCTTTTTGAAATCTGTTCAGCTAATACCTTCCAAACTCATAGATATAAAAAAAACTCTAACCTTGATATTGTGGTAGCCCTGTTTAGTCGACCCAGTTGAAATATGCTTTTTTGGTTATTTATTTATATGAAGATTATAACATATTGGAGTAAAATTCATGATGCCAGTTCTCTAGGAATAGGCGTAAAATTATTATTATTTTACTTTTTATTGTGGTAACCCTGTTCTGTAGTTCCACTTTAAGCAAGAGTTTTTCGATCCTTCCTAGTTTATGTTCCGACCGTTAGAGGTCACTCAGAGAGACAGATTAGATTTCTCGAAACAGGTTCTTCGAAATATTGGAGTACTGAACTCACACGGTCATTTGCACCGCTTATATAAAAATTTCTCTTTACAACCCAGTTGCTTCAATTGCTACTCCAGATGTTCTTTACCCTACCAAGGACACTTTCCATTGCTAGGTCATTCGCTCTGAGAGGGTTTTCCCCACCCACCCTTTCTTTCCATTGCTAAGTCATTCGCCCTGAGAGGATTTTGCCCAACCACTCTTTCGTTCCTCAGTTCCTGGAAGGTCCTTTGCCTCCCCTCCTTGGTGATGTTCCTTGAGATAAGTATGCACCCTTTAGGATCGGCCTTCCGAAGACATTTTCGGGTCAGTTATTCATACAGCTTTCGAGTGAATACGTCTAGCAGTTTTCCTTCCGTTTGTGCTTCGTAGCATTTTTATTTTTCTCTTGTTTTTGTTGTTATATCGTTACCTTGTTATATATTATTACCTTGTTATATTCTGTTACCTTTTTATATTGTTTTATTATGTTATAGTGTTATATTGTTATTTTTTATTGTATATTATTTTGTGATTTTATATCACTTTACTTATCCCTAATGGAGCGTGAGGAGTATTCCGGTAGTGAAATTGACACTGAAGAGATTTCCACTGAGGAATCTGGATCAGAGTCAAGTGTGTCTGAGGAATATCTTAGTTCTGATGCTGAGTAAACAGTGAATCCATCGCAGGATAATCGATGGCGTGAAGTGAATATATCAGGTCCTCTTCCTCCTGCTCTGGAAAGATTTCCTTTTGAAGGTGATTCTTCATTGAATTTTGAAGTCGATCCAGAAGGAGGTATATTACAATTTTTTGATGAGGAGCTAGTTGTTTCTATTTCTAAAAAAACAAACAGATATGCGACTCAGTCTCTCAACGCTAGGCCATTGACTTCAAGTACTGCTGTACATCAGTGGCACAACACCACTGCTGCTGAAATTCGTGTTTTTCTTGCGATAGTGATGTTGCAAAGCATTGACCAAGAATTGTATTGGTCAACAAGACCTGTGTTTTTTTCCCAATCTTTGGACAGACAATGTCCTACAGACGGTTTGTGAAAATACGGCAGTTTTTGCATTTCAGCGATAACAAGACCTACAATTCGGAAAATCACCCAAATCCGAAGTTAAATAAAATATGGCCAGTCTTTCAGAGCTTAGAGAAAAAGTTTTGAAAAGTTTACATGTCCGAGAGAGACATCACGATTGATGAAAGCCTTTTATTATTCAAAGGAAGGCTGGGATGACGACAGTATCTTCCACAAAAAAGGGCTGGATTTGGAATAAAAACATTTATGCTTTGCGAGGCGAAAAGTGGGTATATGTGGTCGAGTGTAATTTACACAGGGAAAGGGACTATTCTCGACAGGGAATTCCAAAATCTTCCGATGACATTGCAGGTGGTCATGACTTTGTTGAAGCCCTTGCTAGACAAAGGTTACTGTCTAACAACTGACAATTTTTATACTTCACCACAATTGGCGGATTTATTAGTATAATGGTCAACAGACACATATGGAACTGTGTGCACAAATCGAAAAGAGATGCCCGTTGGCCTAAGGGAGAAACCACTGAGAAAAGGAGAAATAGTGGCATATCGTAGAGGGCAAATGATTGTGCTTCGATGGAGGGATGTGAGAGACGTAACAGTTCTCTCTACCATCTATAACCAGGAAATGATGACGGTGGAAGGAAAGAGTGGCAATATGCAAAGAAAACCAAAGGTTGTCATTGATTATAAAGACACAATGGGCAGGGTAGACAGAGTGGACCAGCACCTTGCAGATTATCCCATTCCACGGAAGCATGGGAAAAAATACTATAAAAAAATATTTTTCCATCTTCTGGACATAGCAGTATGGAATTCATTTGTTCTGTATAAAAAGTTTGGAGGAGAACATGACCATTCACAGTACAGAACACAGGACATTGAAAAGACAATCGAGGTTTATAATCCTAGTGTCACCTCTCCTAGGGCTGGACGACCACCTTCGATGCCACATCCCCTTCGCCTTTCAGGAAAACACTTCCCTGATTATATTCCCCCTACTGAAAAGAAGAACCCCACGAAGCAGTGTGCATTGTGTGGACGAAAGCGAGACACCCGGGAAAAGCGGATAAGGAAAGAGAGCCGTTTCTACTGTGCGACATGTAATGTTCCGTTATGTGTGGTGCCGTGTTTTAGAATTTATCATTCAAGTTCAAATATATGTTGTATATTTTGTATACAGTTTATTTGTTATATATGTGAATTAGTTATATTTAATATTTAGTACTTTTTTACCTATTATTAGTTATTTTTTATTGTATATTATTTTATTGTTTCATGTTTATTACGTAAGTGTATATATAATTTACACCATATATATGTATTTTTATTGCATAGAAATGTTTTGTTGTATATAAGTATGTTTTATACACAAGTTTTTCTTAATTTTGTAGTTTGCACCAAAGAAATGTAACTTTTTAATATGAATTGAGTTTAAGTACATCACCACAGCGCCACACGTTCCTTGTGCATCATAGCGAAACAGCGGCCATTTTGCTTGATAAAAGTTTGCCATTGCTTATTGAGCGGTTGACAGTTAACTCTGATTTTGTTAAGTAGATATATAGTAGATATGCATTCATCACTGTTTAAGAAAACGTGACGGAATAAATTTGTTCTGATCTCCAATGAACAGGTAAGTCTTAAAAATAGCATACATTTTAGAAAAAAAATTCTAACGAACTAGTTCTACGAAGTGTTATGTGAATGCGTTTTGTGAGAATGCTTTTATATTTTCTTAACAGATACCTGCAATGGATAGATCTCCTATGAAGGAAGGAAAGAAATTTCTCTCATTTTTTTGTGTGCGAAAAGCATTTTGAAAGGAAATGTTTCTCATTTTTAGGTGTTAAGCCTCACTTACTTCACCTAGCTGTGTCATCCATTGCCCTGGCCGTGAATATGGTACGTGTCAGTTCACAAAATAAGCCGTAATTTTAGATTAACTGAAATTTCTGTTTAAAACTTCTCGCGGTTATCAGTAGATTATAGTGAGTTTGGAAGTTAAACTGCTACATAGACACCAGAGGATAGAATTGTGCTTGTAATAGAATGAAATAAGTGTACCATAGTGATGTCTCATTGTTTTAATTTGAAATATTTTGAATTTACAGAAATTTTTAACTTGATTATTTCTTGTTTCTCATTATGCATTTGTTTATAATCCTAGGCTTTAAGATAATTCTTCTTTGTTTCAAAACGTATTTAGAAATACGTATATATTTTTCGATCGAGAAATTGAAATTTCTATATCAAAAGTTTTCCTTGTTATATGATGAATACATATAGATCTTAAATGGGCTAACTGTAACTGCTGTGAACACGTAAACGTCAGCAAATACAACTGTGCTTAGAGTAAATTATAGATAAAGTGGACATTTTCTAGTGCAATGTGATGTGTTTAATTTTACAAATGGTAATGTGATCTTCATAGAAACATTGTTTATGGACCGCAATGGGCCGTAAGCGCATTTGCCTTATTTTACATTTATTGCAACATTTGAAGCATGCCCATTGCCTCCTGCATCAATTTCATTAGGTTTAGCAGGTTTAATGATTGACATTCTTAGAAATTCATTTTCATTCTTTTTACAGGTGCAACAGAAAGAGAATGTGTTCCAGGGCCGAAGAAATCACTTTACAAATAGATTTTTGCTTGATCCACAAATTCATTCTTGACGTGAAAGTTTTACATTTTTCGTCGCCCACGTGAATTTCCTTTAAATACGTTTCATGCATAAAAGGTATTAACGTTATAAAATTCTGTTACAATAATTCATTTTTATATGTTTATTGTATAATATTATGTAAAAATACCTCACTTTTATGTAATTTGATAATGACTTTGTACTCTCGCAATGTGTGATATATGGTAATAAATTTGATTTCTTATATTCAATTCTTTCATTTAAGTCCATTTCATCTGTCCGTGCAATTTATATGTGCTACGATTATCGTATTAAAATGGGAGGGGAAGGGGGCAAGGGACATCTTGTGATGATGTCACGCTAGCATTCGTTAACACATAGTTCCAAATTTTCCTGTTGACCCATCGATTGTCGCCTTCCATGGAAAACCTGGGAATCGTTTTATAGCATTAAGTTTCCGGTCTTTCCGTAGGGGTACTAGTCTTTGGCAAAGAAGGACTTGTACGAAGCTCAACAAAATGGAAGTGTGACCAAGAAAAACCTGTATGATTATGTTCTGACTGACTAATTACTAATAATTACATTTTTCTTTCCTGGAGTGAGTGTTTCTCTTTTTTGCCATTGATTTTTGATGTAGTGGTTTTGTCTATCTCTGCTATCCCATTCACACAAGAAGCAAAAGAATTTGGTGTATCCAAGCTGTAACCCAAGTAACAGCAATCACTTTTAGATCTCCACAGACATGCCAAGAATACTTTTCATACTGGATACTGGTTAGCAGAAGTTTCATGTTTTCATACGATTCCTTCATGTGAGCAGCATGGGCTAGGAAATATGTTTCTGAAAGCAAGGATTACTAAATGGAAGCAGTTGTCAGTAGAAGAGTTTTTAACTATTCTCGGGATCCTATTTTATATGGGCACATGCCCATTGAGTAGGATCTCTGATTATTGGAGCACTGACTTCATATTTAATTTTCCTTGCTTTCGGAAATGTATGAGCCATGACAGGTTCTCCGGGATTTTACAGGCTTTGCATTTCGCAAAAAATCCAGAACTCAGAGAGCCACAACCTACAGACAGATTATACAAAATAAGACCAACGATCGACATTTTTCACAGAACAATGGACACAGTAGTGACATCGACCCAAAGGCTATGCATCGACAAATCCATGGTTCTCTAGAGGGGCCATCTTATCTTTCGTATTTATATGAAAGGTAAGCGGCACCGGTATGGAATCAAACTTTATTTATTGTTTATGCTGGGTCCCCTGATGTTGATGTAGGTGGGCCGGGATATGTCAACAATGTTGTATGGAAGTTGATGGAAGGCAATAGATGCAGGACATTCGCTTTTCATGGATAATTATTATAAGTGTGTTGACTTGGCCCACCATCTACTGGAGCGGAGGACCTATTGTACAGGATCTCTTTGATTTAACCGAAAGGGGAATCCTCCTGACATAATATCTAAAAAACTAAGACGAGGTGAAGTTGTGGATGTCTTTAGTTCCCATGGAGTCTGCATGATGAAATGGAAAGATAAACGGGATGTTCTGATGATCAGTTCCGAATTTGGAAGCAATATAATTAATGTCCGTCACTGGCAAGGAGGTAATGTCACCTCCAAACCGGAGGCCGTTGCTCGTTATAACGAGTCAATGGGTGGCATCAATCATTGTAGTCAAATGATGTCTTATTACCCGATCGAGCGTAAGGCTCTAAAATGGAATAAGAAACTGGGGATCCATATTCTTCACCTCGTCTTGGTGAATAGTTATTTCCTTGACTGGAACACCCATCTCAAAATTCCCTTATATGATTTCCATATTTCTGTCATAAAATCCCTCCTTCGTCCAGCCTATTCTGAACCCATCCCACATCCTTCTCCCAGCCAACCCTCAAGGACCCTTGGATTGTTGAGGCATACGAAATTGACGACAAACAGAAACGCATCCCACAAAGAAAATGTATATATTGTAAATCCAGAGGGTTCAGGAAGGATAAGAAATTTTTTTCCCCTGCCTGTGTGGGATGCCCACTACTTTGTTTTAAACCCTGCTATGTCGAGTTTCACAAGAACATTAAATGCTAGTCAAATTTGTAAAATAGTAAATTTGTTAAAAAAAACTTCATATTCATTTGTAAATCCAGTATGAGGACAATATAAATCATAATGTAAATGTAATATAAGAATGTAAAATTAAATTTAAAAGTTGAAAACAAATTGTAAATAGTGTTTTTATAATGTAAATATATAGAACAAAATTATGCATAAAAATGTATATAAATTATTTATGTACTTTATAATTTGTAATAAAATTTGAAAAGCAGTTCAAAAGTATTTTATTACATATTACTCATTCCTTATTTATGACAATTTTTTCCTTTTAAGAAATTTAGCCTGAAAAATCGTTCTAGGAATTTTTAACTAAAAACAAAGTAGTGAAAATGAAAAGTTTATTCACGCTCCTATAGTATTATTATGAATGTAATTGAAAAAAAATAGATAATTTTCACCGATTTTTCAGTTCGTATTTCAAGATAAAATCATGCTTCCGATCTTGGAAAAGCATATATCATACAAATCACTTATCAATAAAAGCGATGTTGATGATAAAGCTATAGATACACTCCTGCGAGTCATCGTAATTGGGATAAAGTATGCAATCCCGCAAAACACTCGGGTGGCACTTACCGCTGACTGAGGACAACGATTGTCGTCCAAATTTAAAATAACTATTATAGACGCAAAATTATTTTCAAATATTTTTCCTTAATTCATGATTCTGAACCTCTATATAAATGGGAAACAAAAATTGGCTTCAGTCACCGGTAAAAAAATAAAATTTTGTCGCAGCGTTGAACACGTTAAGCAGGATTTGAACCACCTCATGCTTGTACAGCTCTTCATGAGCCATGGATGAAAACAACTACACCACGATGAGCATGAAGAACAATTGAGAAATCTATGTATTTGTTGATCAAGCTCTATAAAATTGATAAAGAATCAAAATAGACAATCTAAATTTGGCAAGAATGTTTTATTAACATATTAATATTTATTTATGAAAAAATATCTGGAAAAACTACCCAGGTTCGACTCTAAGAAAGACATTTCCATTTTCCATAAAATATCACGTAAACATCGACTTTTTAACGTTCAAGCTTTTATTCTTTTTGAGATATAAATTAGAAAGAATTAACCTTTGGAGCTTAACCATTTTGAAGAAAAAATTATAGTTTCTTATTTTGTTCATCTTTTCCATTTACAGTTCCAAATCCATCATTTTAAACATTTAATTAACATATTTTGAGGAAATCTTGCCATTTCAATGGAATGTTGCCTTGACAATGAGTTACACTGTTAAATTTTGATATCCTATTGTTGTTTCAATCCTTATGGGTGAAAGCGTGCTTTGAATGCTTTTAATACGAGAGAGAGAGAGAGAAGGAAGATTAGGGAAATGTTTCGTTACATTATATACAAGAAGAAATACATCAAAATATACAACATTAATCATTCGCATATTAAAATTACTTAGAATAATCGTAGGAGGTCGAGACTTGAAACAACAAACGCCTAAAAGAACAAAAGTTTGTTTTCCTGTTTTTGAATACTCATTGAATCGATCAACAGATGAGCTGTTAATGCGAGAATTTGACACATTCTTAATAATTTGCCTTGTTGCCAGTTTCATGTAATTGGATACCATTGACTTGGATAATCTATTCACAAAATTTTAATTAAAAACTTTCCTGTAGAATTTCAATGGGCATCTCCCTAGTTAGTTAATAAAGTTAATTTTTGAAGAATATATAAACATATTAATATACTAGTAGTTGGTGCTTGCATACTGCAAGCATTTCATATCACCTTGAAAAAACATTAATTTTTCAGACAGACATTTCATCATTACAAATATTCTTTTAATTCTAAAGATTTCACCTCCGCAGTGATTTCCGTTATTCCCACATGTAAAAAAAATAGTTTAAAACAATCCTCAAATGTTGCAATTTTAATAATTTTACATGTTCTTCATTATAAGGTACTGATGCTAGACATTTTAGCCAAATTTTAAAGTTGTAGCACTTCTAGAAGTAAAATAATATTTTTCTAATTGTTTAAAATTAAATCATTTTTAACGGCCGCCGCAATTCATTTATGGTAAAATTGAAATGTTTATTTGTGCAAATTCACTACTCTGTAAATAATTTGAAAATTTCAGCTTCCTAGCTCATTACTTAGTAGCTAAACCGTTATATATTTGTTTAAACTTCAAAAATTTTTAACTGCCAAACAAATTAAAATATCAAAATTTGTATAATCCTTATTTCGTTTTTTTGCAAATCTTACCTCTAAAAAAAATTTCAGCTCCGTAGCGCATGCGGAAATACATAAACCTTGAAAATTTGTTTAAACAATTTCGAATTTTTAGCGGCCGCATTGTTGCACTTTTTCAAGAATTCCTTTTTTTCTAGTGGGTTATGCACAAATACCTACCTAAGAAAAAAATTTCAAATCTCCAGCCTAAACATTAGTATCCTCCTGTTATCATTATATATCGACGACTCGTACAGAGGAGGATATAACATACTAGTAGAAGGCGCTTGCATATATTTCATCTAAACTTGAAAAAACATTAATTTTTCAGACAGATATTTCATCATTACAAATATTCTATTAATTATTAAGATTTCACCTCCGCAGCACTTTTCGTTTTTCCCACATGTAAAAATAATAGTTTGAAACAATCCCCAAATGTAGCAATTTTAAACATTTTACACTTTCTTCATTATGGGGTACTAATGCTACACATTTGAGCCAAATTTTACAGTTGTAGCACTTTTAGAAGTAAAATAATATTTTTCTAATTGTTTAAAATTTACACATTTTTAACGGTTGCCGCAATATATATATGGAGAGATTGAAATGTTTATTTGTGCAAATGCACTGTTCTGTAAATAATTTGAAAATTGTAGCTTCCTAGCTCATCTCGTAGTAGCTAAAAAATTATTAAACTTTAATGTTCAAATGGGGTTAAAACAACCCCTAAAATTTACAATTTTAAAATTTTCGATTTTTATAGTTGGTTATGAGAAAAATTCTATATCCTTGCAAAATTTCAGCTTCCTAAACTTATTAGATTGGTCTGCACACTGGATTGCGTTTTCCCATGCTAACTTATGGGAGATATTCCGGGGTCTCTGGAGTCGAACCCAGGACACTGTAAGCAAAAGTAACAATAATTCCTAATAGATATTGCGGCCGTATAGCAACACTGAAAATTTAATTTTTCTAGCTTACGGGCAAGTGCACAAAATTAATTTACAAAAATGGCGCAATGCTTTTCTTATGGGGAAAAACGCAACTTTCGGAATTTCTGGAGTCGAACTCATGTCACTTAGGTGATAAGTCTCATTTTATCTGAAGGTTTCTTTATCATATCTACAAAAACTAAAATTTTCAGCTCTCTAGCTCTTGTAGTTTGGGCTGGACATTAGTATCCTCCTATATGTTATATCCTCCTCCTCCTCTGTAAGAGTCGTCAATATATAATGATAACATATAACATACCAGTAGTTGGTGCTTGCATACTGCAAGCATTTCATTTTTCAGACGGACATTTCATCATTAGAAATATTCTTTTAATTCTTAAGATTTCACCTCCACAGTGATTTTCGTTTTTCCCACATGTAAAAATAATAGTTAAAAACAATCCTCAAATATTGCAATTTAAAAAATTTTACACTTTCATCATAATGGGGTACTAATGCTACACATTTTAGCCAAATTTTAAAGTTGTAGCACTTCTAGAAGTAAAATAATATTTTTCTAATTGTTTAAATTTAAAGAATTTTTAACGGCCGCCGCATTTCATATGGTAAAATTGAAATGCTTATTTGTGCAAATTTACTACTCTGTAAATAATTTGAAAATTTCAGCTTCCTAGCTCATCCCGTAGTACCTAAACAGTTATCTATTTCTTTAAACTTTAAGAAGTTTTAACTGCCAAACAAATTAAAATATCAAAATTTTTATAATCCCTATTTCGTTATTTTAAGAATTCTATTTATAAAAAAAATTTCAACTCCGTAGCGCATGCGGAAATACATAAACCTTGAAAATTTGTTTAAACAATTGCGAATTTTTAGCGGCCGCATTGTTGCACTTTTTCATGATTTTCGTTTTTTCTAGTCGGTTTTGCACAAAATCCTACCTAAGAAAAAAATTTCAAATCTCCAGCACATCTGGAAGTGCCTAAACATTAGTATCCTCCTGTTATCATTATATATTGACGACTCTTACAGAGGAGGATATATATAGATATATACCGAGGTGTTTGAGGTGGCAACCCAGAGATAAGATATTTTAATGAGATCATATATAGACCTCCAGTTTAAAATTAGAGATGATCTCAAGGCCTTTGGAAATGATTATTTATTTGAAAAATCTGCTATTGAAATGACATTTTTTAATATTATGATAATAGCTACCTAGAGTGCCTAACACTCAAACTCTGAAGTCCATCATTATACATTTTAATAAACTGCTTGATAAGTTAAATAAGGAAAGCAAAAAATGTTATAGCTTCTGACTTCAACATAAATGTGTTAAATAATAGTTAAATGTACAATATTGACACCTTTTCATATAGGTACCTTACTTTTAAAAAGTCCAAATAGTTTCATAAATATTATAGAAAGTTATGGTTTTAACTTAAATTTTAGTGAGCCAAACGCAGTTTCAAAACTGTCTTGTATTGACAATATAATTACTAATATATCATGGGGTGAAAAACTCTTTTATTATAGATACTGATCTGTCCGATCAGAACTCATTTTATAGCTATACCAAGAGGTCAACATCATAAAGAACAAATGGTGTAAAATAAGATAGGGCGTAATATTAGTGACAAAATGTTTTTAGACAATATATGTACAGTTAGCTCCTGCCATGCCCCAAAAAATCGTAAGAATAACCTTACCTGCTGACGGCCATGTTTTGAATTAATTTTTCGCCGGTGATCCCGGGTGTTTCCACCCCATGCTTTGTCTCTTTGATTCAGGCCAAGTTCCGTCGTAAGTCACAGTATGAGCAAGAAAAGCCTCATTTTCAATCAAATAGCAGTTTTAATAATCGGCAAAAATCTGAGTTTTTCAACCTTACGGTCAGCCGTCAATATCCTCGATACCCATCTTGCACACGTTTCTTGGAAATTCAGCTTATTGTGTATGATTGAATGAACTGTCCCAACACTAACCAAAAACCTCTCTGCAATTTCCGCGATATTAACCCGTCGATTTTCTCGAATCATTCGTATATTGACTTCAACTAGTCTGCCGGAACGCTTTTCTTATTAGACACTTTTCTGACCTTGAAACTTTTATCCATTTGTATACGTTTCTGCGACTCATGCAAGCATTACCATACTGCGCTATCATACGACTGTAGATGATTGCCGGTGAAGCACCTTCATACGTCGAAAATCTGATTGCACTACGCCGTTCAATCAAATTAGTCTTCTAATGGCGCCGCAATCATTAAAACGAACGTTGTGTTCGAAATAGTGAAACAAAAGAACTTACGCAGGCGCAAAGTTTGAATTAGGGATGCTATATAGATAATGGTACAGTAATTATTTCATATTATTAGCAAAATCAAATTAATATTTACGTCACTTAACCTTCCATTTAATGTTTTTATAAATTATATAGATACTTTTCCAGTAATTGTTTCATATTATTAGCAAAATGAAATTAATATTTACGTAACTTAAATTTCCGGTTGATGTTTTTATAAATTATTGTTACATTATTAAAGAATATCTATTCAAACAAAGTAAAGATTTATTGTGTTCAGATTCAAATCATAATTTAATGTAAAAAACATGAAGAAAACTATTACCACATTGACATTAAACATGATTTTTTAAATGATCTTCATACTTTGGCAAATGGTGATAACAAAAGGAAATATTGGGTCGAGTGAAAAAAAAATAAGCAAATGCTTATGCTTAAGATTTCTATCACTTTTTAAGCAAATGCTTGATTTGGGGTGAATAAAAAAATAGCATTTGCTTTTGCTAGAAAGAATAAGCATTTGCTTATTTTTAGGATTTTTCTTAAGCATTTGCTTAAAATTGTGTGAATAAAACCGAGCTTTTGCTTAATGCTTTAAGCATATGCTTAAACTTTTGTAAGTTAGATAAAGGGCTTGCTAGGATTTTTCCAAGTACTCTATTTTCATTATAATTGGTCCTAAATATAAATATGGTAACTTATGGTGGCATAAAAGGTTAGAAAATACGAGAAAAGTTTCAACAACCAATGGTTAAAAAAATTAATGCCGCTTCTCTTAAGAAAATGTTAAGTATATTTCAAATCTGTTACCCAGAGAATATCAAGAGACGTGGCAGAGCACTGTTTTCCAAACATAAGATAGAAATACTTGTAATTTCGCTATAAAGGCAAATGACTGGATAAAATTACTATAACTAAGTAAAAATGCTCCCATGATTTGAGATATTATCGAATTCGGTTATAAAAGAATGTTTTAAGAAATTATTAATTAACTTTTTTGAAGATATTACCCAAGATATTTATGTTTTTAGTTTGAAATTCAACTATGTAAAACATAAAATGTAAACAAAAACAAGTGAAGGAAGAGTTGTAAAGAGCTTTCTTCCGTAAAGCATTTGCTTAAAACTAAGTAGAAAATGCTTATTAGCAAAAGCAAACTTTTATTCACTCAATATGAAGGAAATGCTGAAAGCATATGCTTTTGTTTTTACTGTTTGCTTTAAGCATTTGCTTAATTTTTATTCACTTGACCCAATGTATGGATCTGCACAGTAAATTATTAGATACAACCAGTAATGAATAAGATATTGATGCTGTTGACCTATGTGACGAAATAGAACTTCTTTTTACATATATAAAGCCTAACATGAATGCTTTTGATGTGTTACAATTTATACGCTCAAAAGATGTTGGTACAAACATTTGCTGGAGTTCTGATGGAGGAGACGTAAAACTGTAGGAGGCTAAAATGCTGCACAAATTTGGTAGGATTGCTACAGTACCAAAAGCGAATGACAAAAATTTTTCAAAAAAGGTCCTGGGTTTGACTCCAGAGGGTGATTTCAATCTCCTATAAGACAATCAATATCTCAGCCGTTTGTTTGATTACAAAGCCCGTTTTAAATGGGCTATTTCTTATAGTATAGTATAATGGTTGAGACGACAATAACATCTCGAGGTTTAAAAATGACAGTAGACAAGGCAACATATCATTAAAAAACTTAAATTTTTCCATTAAATATGACTAAAACGTATAACTTGAGAAATTTTGAATGGTAGATAACATAAGAAAAGTTATTTATTTTTCTTTAAAATGGGTCAGGACCATAGAAAATAGATCAATTCTTTCTAATTTTAATTTGCAAAAAAATAAAAGCCTGTAAGTCGAAAAATCGATTTTTGCATATTATCATATGGGAAACAGATATATCTCTGGAGTCGAACCCAGGTCTTTTTACACACTTTTTAACTTACTCTGTTATTTGTTTTTTCCTAAATGGCTTTTACTATAAAAATCAAACATTCCTACCAATTTCAATTTTCTAACTACCCAGAAAGTTTGTTTAAAAATAGCATTACAGTCAGTCATAAATAGTTCATATTAATCGAGCGTGACTGGATTTCTTAGCTCATTATTTAAAGAGATTTGAACTTTATGAATTAATTACATATATTTTTATCAGCTTCATTCTGATTATAAGGTATGCCAAGGAGTGAAGAGCTTTTTTGAGGATTTTCTTTGTAAATGGCTTTTATTAGAAAAATCAAATATTACAACCAAAATTCAATTCAATCATAAAGTTTGTTAAAATAGCATTACAGTCAGTGGCAAATAGTTATCGATTCTCCCGCTCTTTTAAAAAGCCATTTTGAGAGTGGCGCCATGAGCACGAGGGACAAACATAGCCAATTATATAAAGAGATAAGATAGGTACTTTATTATATAATAAGATTCATAAATTTATGTATGCGGTGTTATTGTGGGATTGAGATTATGCATTCATACTATTCAGTTATAGGGGGCTTTGATTACATCATAGCTATTATGCTAAAGTTTACTTTTCCCGATTTTTAAATCACATTTACCTAATTTAAATTATAAAATATTACTTATGTTTCCTTCAAAACAAATTTTAAAAAAGAATATACATGATTTGAATTTTAGAATAATTCAACTAATCCCCTTAAAATAAACAAATGAATTATGCTATGATTTATCAGTTAAAAAACCGCCAAATGATCTATAAGTTGATTGTCGGATTCGGTGGAGATAACATTGGTTATTTACTGCACAAATTCTTGTGCAACGAAATAAGTTTAAATATAATTCAGTTATTACAGCTAATTGCGTGTTTTATTCTGACATTTAAATGACATTGGGAGAGGTATTATTTTTGCAAAGTAAGTTTTCCCTTCAATTTTTTAATTTTACTGTTTTATGAATTATTCTTACGATAAACTAAAGCAATTCTGTATTCTTAATTCGAGAAAGGAACACCTTTTTCGAGGAAGCCAGCCGTGATATCAAATAAATGTATTATGTTCTTTCTATGTGAATTATCAGAGATATCACCAATCCCGCTTCATCTAAAGTGAAGTTCAGCACCTTGCGTACGTTCACGTGATGAAATGAACTTCAATAGAAGGATTATTGGTGGTATTCTAACGCCAAGTAATTGTATTGTACTTTCGATTTTTAATTGCTCCCTCGGTTTTTACTTCATGTTATTAGCATTTTTGTTTAAATCCACATGATTGTTTACTTAAATGGAATCCTAATTAAACTCAATGTGTCATCAGAGGTGTTTTAGCAATTGACATTGGTATATTTTCCATCACACTACTTTGAGCCGTTGTTTTCTTTTTTAGTTATCCTAAGTCAGCCTGTTGAATGTTTTCAATGTTAAAGTTTGTAATGATAACATTCCTATTATAGTATCCCAGGCACCATTGGACTGTTCTATCTTTGATCGGTGCACATATTGACTTGTTAAGTGAAAGGTTCGCAAATTCAGCCATTTGGTCTCGTTTAACTAAATATCACTCGGTATACAATTTTACGTATTCTTTCTTATGTTGTTGCTCTGTGTAAGCAGTTTTTAATGACCCTAACTATTGACAGTTAAACATTACGTCTGTACGGGCTTCATACTAATGTTGGCAATGCAAGAATTTTGATATATGATTCCTCCTTGGCAGAGGCGTACCCAGGTATTTGGAAAAAGGGGAGTGTTAAAAATGTATAACGCATTGTTTTTATTTATTTATATATGTATTTATTTATTGCCCCTTTATATTTTACATGCATTTTTGGCATTATGCTGACTGCCATTCATAATTGATATTGAAATCATTTGATCTGTGATAAACAATCACAAATTTCTTTAAGAGCAATCCTAATTTCCTTATGTATATTACTTAGACATTCTCATGGGGTAGGGATCTTGCCACAAACCCCCTTTTCCCTTTGGTGCACCACTGCTTCTTTGCCACATATGCATTCTGGAATTTGAAAATAGAATCCATTTCTTTAAATTTAAATTTGTTAGCATCTGCATTTATATGGATTTGCTTCGCCCTGGCTGGCTGATCCAGTAAAATTGGCCGCCAAAATGTTAAGATGGAGGGAAATTCAGTTGTGACATACATGTAATTCTTATTGTTAGTGTAACTAGAATCAAAGTCATATCAATAAAATTGATAAATTTGAATTAGTTCACCTATTTCAAAATATTTCAACCTCAATTAATCAAGACATTAACTAGTAATTACAAGGCTGGTTCAAATTTGGCCTTGATTTAATTTTATAAACCTTTCAATAACTGACTCGGAGAATGAAATATGCCGCCCAAGATATCTTTATAAATTAGTCTGTGAGAAAATGTGAATCCTTTGTTTCCATAGTAATCACTGTCAGAAATACCTTAAATACATCTTTAAACTATGATGGAACAACACTACAGTGAAATCTCAATACGTTTGACTGTGGAATGCGCATTTTTATACGTTATATTGCGGGAAATAGGTACTACATGCAGAGAGGGGTAGAAAAAATGAAAAAAATGCTATATACCATCCTATATTGCATCTTTGGTTATTCAAATATTTTATTTTGGTTCATTATTTAATAATATGACAGTTTACATACTTTTATACACCATCAAAATTACTTAAATAATGTGTCTGGAACATTTTCTGATCTCGAAATAAATATTTTCAAATTCTCCGCACAGTCCAATGCCTCGAATGATGTCATTGCTTTTAACTCAACTTCCTCCTCAGGGTCATTACTCACTTTCAAACCTGGCTAGATAATAGACTCCACGATGGAACTATCCGAAGCAAAAGTGGTGTTTTGTCGATGGATTCCAATTTTGGTTAAAATTGGACAATAATTACGACTACTTTACATGAAGACCTACATGTATTTTACAATGTACCTTGCTTGCTTCTCATTAAATTCAAATCTGTGCGAAAAATATTGAGAACACTGTGAAATCTCAAAGAATGCATTTGGAAACTCTGTGTACTCCGACATGGAGTATACCTTTCCAATCATGTTTAAATCCAACCTTAATGACCAATAACCTTTTACGAGTAGCTGTCACAAATGGGGCACCAATGTTACACAAATTTTGATACCTCCGCTGTTTATATTTCACATGCAGTCATTTTGCACCCTTTTGGCGTAGGCTTTATACATTTAGAATGACTTTTTGATCTCTGTTTAACCTTTTGTCTTTTATTTTCTCAAAGTGACCTCGAAAGGTTCTTAAAAAATGACATTCAGATTATTAACATGCAAAACATATATGGAGATATGCGCATAAACAAGTATCATTTAAAAATTTTGCTCTGCATATTCTAAACCAGGAGTGTCCAACCCACGATCCGCGGTCGGATGCGTCCCGCTAAGGGTTTTTGTGCGGTCCATGAAGCTATGATGAAAAAGCAACCTGAAAAATTTAACACAAATTCATACATTTTTATGATAAAGCTTTTAATATTGAAATATTAACTATTAAAAACCTTATTTTGGCTAGATTTCTATTTATGCAGTACCTCAGAATCCGATTTAAACTCTAGTTTTGCTGCTGAAGAATTGGCAACTTCCAATGCAGTTCGCCGAAGGATTTGCAACCACCAATGCTGCCCTCCATGTAGAAAAGATTGGACACCGCTGAACTAGTGGGTTTTTTCTCTTCTCTTCTCCTATAATTTTATCAGTTTTGAAAAGCTTTTCTGTGAAAAGGTCTTTTATCATCCAATAAAATCTGTCTGGAATGTTCTGAGTGAGTATGGAGTGAATGGTTGGTTGCTGAATGCTATAAAAGTAGTGTATACTGGAAGTAGGGCATGTGTAAGGGTGAATGGCATGATGAGTGATTGGTTTAGAGTTGAGCAAGGTGTACGACAAGGATGTGTCATGTCCCCTTGGTTATTTAATGTGTTCATGGATAAATGTGTGAGACAGGCATGTATGTGGTGGGTGTTATGGTTGGTGGAGAGAATGTTCGTGTACTTTTGTATGCTGATGATGCTGTGTTAATGGCTGAGAACCCAGGAGAATTGCAGAGAATGTTAGATAGCCTGCATGATACGACAGTGAGAATGGACTTAAGGATAAATGTGGCCAAAACCAAGGTAGTTGTGTTCGATCGGGAGAATGAGGTGAACGACTGTCAATTTAGCATAAATGGTGGAACGATTGAGGTAGTGGATGAATTTGTATACCTTGGTAGAATGTTCAGTAAAAACGGTAGAGTAGATGGGGAAATCAAAAGGAGAGTGAATGCTGGTAGAAAGGTGGCAGGGAGTGTGTGGTTGATTGCAAAGAATGAATGGTTGTCAAAAGAAGCGAAAATGTCTGTATACAAGAGTGTTTTAATGCCTACCTTGCTGTATGGCAGTGAAACATGGGTGTGTCAGGAGAAGCATAAAAGTAGTTTGAATGCGGTTGGGATGGGATACATGAGAAGAGTTTGTGGAAAATCTAGGAGGGACAAAGTAAGGAATAATTGGGTGATGAACGAATGTGGTAAGAAAGCTAGTGTGACAGATCTGTATGAGAGGTCTGCTGAGGTGGTTCGGGCATAAAGAAAGAATGGAGGAGAGTAGAATCACCAAACGAATATATGAAGGAAGAGTGAATGGCGAGAGAGGGAGAGGTAGACCACGCAAGACTTGGTTGGATGTGGTTGGTGAGACTTTGAGAAAAAAGGACGTGAAAAGTATGAGGAATTAAAGGAAATGTGTGACTCAATGTATGAGTGTAAGTTAAACAAAAGAAGTGTGTGGAGGAAGGTGGTGGGTTGGTAATTGGCAGACATATGGCATGGCTTACCTTGCAAGGAAAAGCGTCAAGGTGTGTTGTTGTTGTTATAAAGTCTGTCAGATTTTACATTGTAGGGAAAGATTATGCACATTTGAAGCACCTGTTTTTGCAGCTTCACCAATCACTAGGTGACCTAACGTTTTAGTACATTTTTCATTGAAGCAATATGGACACAGTTGTTGTCGTAATTCTTAATTCTCTTGTGATCACCGTATGTTTTTCTGTCATTATTTACTTTAAAATTCTCATTTTTCACTCTCTGTAAACCGTTTTAGTTTGTGTGCCTTTTTATTAAACCATTCAAATTCTTGGGAGTAAGTACGGGTTCATTTATATAATTTAATATTCCCTTTAAAACGGTTAACTACTGTTGGTGATTTTTAGTTGGTGTAAGTACTATTTCGCAAATAAATCTGATTGAACTCTTCTGTTCTGGGAACTCAGCTCGGCAACAATAAATGGATGGGAAGTGAAATTGAAGCATCTACCCCGGTTAATTTCCAAAATTTCCATAAGGAAAATACTCTGCGTTTTCTCAAAACTTGAGCAATTTATTTGAAAAGAAGAAAGTAAAAGCGACAAAGTATGAGAATTTGGGGATGATCTTGGCATTTCCTTGTTGCCTGTATTTTTGCTCGAGGAATCTCAGTTGGTGTGAGCATTTACTCTGTACCATCATTTGCGAGAGTGTGACAGCACAACATTGACGCAATTTCAGGAATACGGATTTTATTATAGCGTAATGATGGTGTTTGGCACTTAGTACTAATTTATCAGCCGGGAAAATCAAAGAAATATAATTTGCAGTAGATAATTCGGCAGATCTTGTATAAAAGGCAAAAGAGGATTCTGAGATACCCGCTTTTTCCATTCATGTATTATGGTGGTTATTCCTAACATAAAGACAATCCAACACAGGTATACTCCATTCCACCTTTAGATGACTGTTAGAACCTTATGGAGAACAGCGTTGCCAGACTTGGTGCGCAGTTCCTTTGGAGTTAGATGACTGGAATACACGGATAAAATGAACTCCGGTGAATTTTGTTAATTTCTTTAAGCATTATTCCAATGTTATGGTTTAGTTAAATAAATAAATACATTTAGAATCAGGCTAATTTAAATCACCAACAATAATTGTCTAATTATTAGCTAAATGGGAATTTTTATTCATATTGATTGTATTGGAAAATTGGATACATTTATAGTTAAAAATTATAAACAAAAGTGAATATTTTTCTTACCTCATTAAAAATCTGCGTGTTTGAACTCCTTCCATTTACCCAGAAGTAGTTGGTTGCACTTCAGATGTATGAAGAGGGGATGAGAATGAAGAAGGTGATGTCGAAGAAGAAGAGAAAGATGATGATGATGTCAGCCTAACTAATAGTTCTTCAATATCGTCTTGTAGATTATCAGCCTGCCACATTTCTTCTTCCACTTTCATGACATGTTGCACGTAATTTTTCCAATTATCTGCTGAAACTTGTTCAAAACTTTCTGTAATGTTTCTCTGCCTCTTTTTTCTTGAAAGTTGATTTTCACCGCAACGTAGTGCTTAACCTGCGCCCATACCATTTCAATGGGATTTAGTTCACAGTGGTAAGGCAGGAGTCAGAGAACAACGCAACCGTTTTTTTTTTCGCAAGTTCATCGATTCTGTAATTTTCATATTTATCTCATCTTCACCAACTCTATAGAGAAGGTCCCTTTTGAGGCAATCTTCATCAAAGTTTATATTTTTTGCTCTTCAACCACTCCTTAATTTTATCCTTTCTCCAGCCAGTCATGGGGATTGCTTCAATTTTTCTGCTATCACAGGATGCATTATCCATTACAATGACTGAACCTTCAGGTACGTTTGGGAGAACTTTATTTTCAAACCATTCTTCATAAAATTCCCCATCAACTTCATTGTGCGCATCTAATGATTTCTTTTTACATAAAAAATTGCATTCGGCTCCATCAATGAAGCCGTTCTCCGTACCAGCATGAAATAATGCAAATTGACCACCACGACCTGTTGGAGGCTTCAATCCTGTACTGAGACACGCAAGGAAAGCTTGGCATGGTGTTTTTATTTCTTTGTCATGCCATGCTTTGTTAACAGTTTGGCCGACATTAATCCACGATTCATCGTTATACGTACACAACATATTTATTTTCACTTCTGTATTTCCTCACTTCTCTTAAATACCTATGGCGCCATTGAATGATATCATGTCTTGCGATAAGAATAGCTTTTCCCCCTTTTTTTGTATATGAATCTATTAATAATCAGTGCAAAGTTGTTCTTTTAAAATTCGGCAAATCATCGTCAATGTTAACAGCAGTAAGGATAGATTTGAGAGTAGGAGGGATGTTTTTGATGAAAATTTCATGTACCTTCTTTCTAATCCCCGATCTGATGATCTCGTTTAAAAATATAATTCAAGAGTTCCTGTAGGGTTTCTCTAATTTCTTCTTTTTGGCAGAAGTAACTAATGTACCTTGAGCCGCTTCTTTCCTCACTTGATAAACAGTTGACTCCGAACATCCTGTAGCTCTGGCGGTATTTTTGTTCACTTCTGCTGTCTTTCTCGGGTTCTTAGCTTCTCACCATGTTTCCTCTTCTTCACTTCAGCCATTGACACGGTTGAACTAATAGATAATAAGTAAATTTCTCTCTAAGTATATTTCAATAAAAGAATGCATGTTTTCAAGTTGAACACCGCACAGTAATGCACATCACTATTATAAGAGCTATGGAAAAAGCAGACACTCTCATACGACAAACGCACTCAATGTCAAAAGACAAACTGAACCTTAAAATTAAGAACAAAGACTACTACTCTGCTTTGAGAACATCTGCTTTTCGAAACTGGCAGGAAATTTTTGTTTATATTTAGAAGAATGCATTGCCTGCAAAAGATTTTGTTTATGGCCTAAGAGGGCCATAAAAGCAACAGCGTCAGGCTAGGCTTACTATGGAATCACAGAAGGGCAATGATCTGGACGTGTTAAATATTTCCGTTATACCCTTCCTTTAAAGATCAGAAAATACTTCTAACCCTGATATATGTTATTTCACTATCAGAGAGAATTTCTATTCACAGATATTTACAAAATATTTCCGGTGACGGAACCTAGCCGTCGAAGTTGGGGGGAACGAGATTTTCATCGATTTAAAAAAATTCATAACTCCCATATCATTCAAGCTATTCCCATGAAATTTTCACCAGAAATATCTTCATCATTTTCTCAGTAATTCATTGGATGCATATATGGGTCTAACAGTTACAGTACGCGATTTCGTAGACTACTTTTTCCATTGCCAATTTCGAAAAATGCGATAAGAAGTTTCACATAAAAAAATATAACACTCATTAGATAGATCATAAATTAAATAAATATACCTCATTATGGAGAAAAATATCTAATAACTTATACATAAAATTTCAAACTGAAAGTGATTGACCAATTCTACAAAATGATGTAATAAATATAACGGTGAAAAAGAGCTTGTTTTTGCAACTAAGCGAGTAAATTATTTTTGTAAATTTAATTTGAATTAACAAAAACCAATTGCAGCAATGGATTCGCCATTAAATTTGTCATTAGAAACAATTTTTTATCTTACATAACAAAATATATTAAATATGGACTCTAGAAATGAAACATGCTGCAACTGCGCAACAAAAAGAGAGAGACAGACATACAGAAATACATGGATTAGAGAGAGATGGAATATCTCCATAAGAACCCTAACAGTCAACTAAATGTGGAATGGAGTATAAATATTATGGGTCCATGCTAGTGGTAGGGACATTATACAATGAACAGCATATTGTTCTGTCCTCTCTTTCCATACCTTTGCATTACGGTGGCAATGTATGTGTCGTAAGACAATGGTATGAGTACACTTAGAAAAAACATTTTATGAAATTTAGAAGCTCGTGAAATGAGAAATTCCACTTTTCCCAATCGTTTTGATAATTTGGTGCTATAATGGCCTGGGAATGAGTGTGGGTTGTCTCTCTCCAAATCATTTTCAGATAAAAAATATTCTATAATGAAAAAATATTCTTTCGGGGCATCATAAATTTTTACACAAAACTGAAAAGTATATTATTTTTCAATAGTGCAGAGCCTGCTATCCTGGCTGGTCGCGATAAGAATGGAGACGTATTTGGAAAAGACCAGTAGTGGATTTGAAATAAAGCCAAAGTAAGCAATAGCCTAGGAGCGGCGAGATTTCATGGGGGCAATAAAAACAGGAGTTCAGGGCAGGAATAAAAAAAATAATATTACACAGACTTTTGATGAATTTAACTATTATGGTCTACGGATGGATGCCTAGGGACTGGAAATTTCCAAACCCACAACTGGGAAAGACAAGGTGTCTTTCCCAGTTGTGGGTTTTAGGCAGTCAGCATTGGCAATTTATCCTACAAATTGGCCTATCTTGTTCTGAAATATACAAGGCGTATTCGGAAAGTAAGTACCGTTTGCTAATATTTCTGCTGCAGAGCTACGGTTGTGATTTCGCACATACGCGCTGACTACCCTCATTCATTGGCAAGCCAGAGACACCATTACGAGAACATCCGATCGTGTTTACGTATTGTTCTGTGCGTTTAACATGTTTAAGATGATTGAGCGGCCCGCTGACTGTGAAATACTGTCTGTTATCCGTTTTGTGATTGCAAGAAATGTGAAACTGGCTGGCATTCATCGTCAGATTTGTGAGGTCTATGGTCAAAATGCCATGAGTGATGGAATGGTGAGGAAATGGGTCAGACAGTTCAAGGAAGGTCGTGAGAACGTGCATGACGAGGCGCGGAGCGGCAGGCCGTCTGTGGTCAATGATGATTTGGTGCGCACGGTCGACGCAAAAGTTCATGAGGACAGACGGTTCACAATTTCATCGCTTTCCTTGCATTTCCCACAAAATTCAAGGACTGTTCTCTACGAAATTGCGACAGATCATCTGGACTTTTGGAAATTGTGCTCACACTGGGTGCCAAAGATGCTCTCCGAGGAGCACAAAAAAAGCGGGCTGTCAGTGCGTTGACATTTCTCATGCAATACAGTGAGCAAGGTGATGGGTTCTTGAGCCATATCATCACAGGTAACGAGACATGGGTGTCCCATGTGACTCCGGAATCGAAGCAGCAGTCCATGGAGTGGAAGCACACCTCATTGCCGAAAAGGCAAAAATTCAAGCAGACGATTTCAACTCGCAAGATCATATGCACAGTTTTTTGGGACAGGCAAGGAGTTTTGCTGGTTGAATTCTTCGGTAAAGGCAGAACTATAAACTCAGCAGCCTATTGTGAGACCTGAAGAAACTGCGTCGCGTGATCCAGAACAAAAGGTGTGGCATGCTTACTCGCGGAGTTGTGTTACTTCATGACAATGCTCGGCCACACACTGTTGCTCAAAGTCAAGCCCTCATCACGTCATTTGGCTGGGAACAAATGGATCACCCTCCCTACAGCTCAGACTTAGCGCCAAGTGACTTTCATCTGTTCCTACATCTGAAGTAGTTCCTTGCTGGCCAGCGTTTCTTCAACGACGATGATGTCAAAAGAGCAGTGCAGAAGTGGCTGTCTTCACAGGCGGCCCTGTTCTATGAGGAGAGGAAACAGAAACTGGTGCTCCATTATGATAAATGCCTCAATAATGGTAAAAACTATGTAGAAAAGTAGTTTAATATATGGCGAATCTGATAAAAAAAAATAAAAAAAAATAAATTCTCATTTTTTTAAATAGCCAAACGGTACTTACTTTCTGAATACATCTCTTAAATAGCAAATGTCTTTTTACACCCCTTCACTATTGGAAAATTAGTAGGCAACTTCAAGAACTATTTTGAAAATTTGGACAAGTGCGGCATTTATAAATTATCTTGTGATGGTTGCAGAGGAGTGTATGTTGGCCAGGCTGGAAGAAGCTTTAAAACTCATCCCAGTGAACATAAAATGCATTTTGAAATAAAGGATATTTCGTCAAACACCTGTTACAAGAAAACCATAATAGTTCATTTTCCCCTAAACTTTTTTGTTCAACAGAAGGGTTCAAAATTGGATTATTTAGAACAGCTTGAAATTATAAATTATTCCTATGATGTTGATACTGTTTTGTTAAATGAGTATGTTTTCCCTACTCATTCCCCTTTGCTCTCTATTCCCATATCCCACCATTGACCTGCTTTCCATACTTGGTTTTTCTTTGTAATAGCACCTTTCTCTCCCCTCTCCTACTCCCCTGCTCATCATGAGACATTCCATTGCCCCTTACTATCCAACCATTGTTACTCCGGCTTAGCTGTGGAATCCCAGGATCACTGTTGATGATGTGATTTTCGATCTTTTGTTTTACCAGCAAGCACCCAATCTCCAATACGTAACAACATTGAACTCTTCCCCACCGGGTTGGGTAAGTTGATTGAAGTGTTTTGGTTAAAAAAATTTCAACAAACAATTTATTTAAGCATGCAATACACCAAGAAAATTAACAAAGGTTTTTATTTAAATAAGATATAAAATAGGAAATACAACAGATAAACAACATATTGTTGCTAAGATGCAATTTCAAAACCCCGCAAAATACTACAAAAGAAGATAAAAAATTGCAATAACATGGCAGACCCCTGGATTCCAAAGCTGTACGTACCCATTACTCCTAACCTCCCTCCCCATACTCCCCACCCCCAGTACTTTTCTCCCTCCTCACTCTTTCCCTCCGTATATATGCTGTGCTATCCTTACCCTGAAGATGACATTTTAACATGTCGAAATCATGATTGAAATAAAAGTATTTTAAGTGGAAATATAAATACAGATTTTCTTATTTTAGGAGACAATAATGGTGATTTTTTTATTTGAGACAAATCGAGATAATGGGCACATTGAGACAGAATACTGAATTGATTGACAAAAACGGTCTCTAGGTGCTTTCATTTAGGAGTAAGCACGTCACACAGGCAGGCATGCCGCAACAAGAAAACATGCACAACAAGACAGAATACTAAATTGATTAGCAAAAGAAGTCTATCGGCTTTCCTTCAATTGTAGGTCATCCTCCAAAAGAAGCTCACTGCAAAGTGTACGTAATGTTGAGTTTTTTAAATATGCTCTTTACTCAGCTCCACTTGAGAGTGCCATCAATCTATCTGATTTTGTTTAGGAGAAGTGAGCACATCAGACAGATGGACCAACTGAATAAATAAGCAATTTAAAAAAACGCTAAAAATATGCAGCTATGATATTTTTGGAAAGGGTTTATGTGAATGATAGTGCTTTTATAATATCAATGCAGTACATGCAGTATTTAGAGGATCTATTTATAAGCAATATGAGATGACATGATTTCTCTTCCTGTTTGCTCTATATACCATATTTTTTGGGCTATAAGATGCACTTTTCCAGAAGAATGATTCCCAAAATCAGCCTGCATCTTATAGACCAAAGATAAGATTATTATTCTATTTAGTATTGACACAAACCCACTCATCCCCAACATGAAATAATTGGCAATCATTAAAATATACATTACTGATAAATTAATAGTGAAAAAATTGTTAATATATAAGTAAAACATTAGATGACGTTTATTCCAACAATGCATTTTCATCATTGTGCTTTATAACATGGCAGCTCACAGTGATTACAATTTCAGTGCATTTGCGATGTTTAAATTCCTTATAAACTCAGATAATAGTTCAACTAATGGCACGGGGCATTATAATTTCTATAGAGGTCATAAAACTTTTATAATTATCTAGGATAAATACCGTTACATGTTTTGAGATCACAATGGATACAAGAGTAAAAAAATATGCTATAAGCTTCAGGTGATTCAATATGCGACAATGCTCAAAAAATGGGCAGTTGAACATCATTTCAGTTCATGTACCACAAAACAAATAATCCGTGAATGGAGAAAACAGAAGGAAAACCTGAAGGTGACAGGAAAATAGAAATTAAGTCTTTGTAAGCTTGGTCCTAGAGGAAGTGAAAAAATAGGTATTGCTGTATCGATGAAAATGTTTATGTATGGAACAAAAAGAGTTGCAAAAGGAAAAGGACTACTTGACCACATGTACCATTATTACTTGTGCATTCCATATATTAGGAATAAATATCCTAACTTACAAATAAGTTTAAGTGCTATGGGTAAGGTATGTCTATACAGGCAACGTGTGTGGCATACTCCAACAGGCTAATTAATTGGACTGCTGAGTGCATGCAGGGCACACTTAACTATACAAGTTTCAAAGCAATTACCATATTTTTTTAGCTATAAACGCGCAAGACTATAATTCGCACCCCAGTTTTTAGAAGATTTTCCAGGGAAAAAGTATTTTGGTTCACCAAGGCATTTAGGAAGAGCCACATTGTGTACCATTTCCAGCCATGATTAAGTCTGTATCTGGAAACATTTACAAAAAGTATTACAGCACTATAACAGTTAAATGCAACGTTTTAGGTAAACTTGATTCGTGAAAGTAAATAAGAATGATCTAAAACATAAATAATTGCTTCAAAACTTTTATAAATGTGCCCTGCATGAACTCAGCAGTTATATTTAAACTGTCAGAGTGCACTGCACACGTCACACGTATAGATACTCTTTATTGATAGTACTTAATTAAACTTAACTTTAAGATGATATTTTAATTTAATGGGATAAATAATAAATGGAATGCATATTTAATAACTATATGTATGCTCAACTAATCCTTTTTCTTCTGCAGCTCTTTTTGCTTCATACATAACGATTTTGATTGATATAGCAATACCAAACTTCCTCTGCTCTACTATCCATCACTTTCTCCTCTAGTTGTGGCCATTTGAGACCAACTTTATGAAGACTATATTTCTCTTATCCTGTCAGCTTCAGTTTTTCCTCATTTTCTCCATTCACGGATCTGTGGGAGGTGGACCGAAATGACCTGCTGCTATTTAGTTTCCATGTGTTTTTGTGTATTGAATCTACTGAAGCTTATAACAGTGTAGGCCTATCATTTAATTCTTGTAGACATTGTCACAATACATGTAGTGTTATTTATCTTAGATATGTAAAAAATATTTATGACATCTACATGAATTCTACTGTACTGTGGCATTTATCGTGCTATTCATTGGGCTCATTATGAACTAAAACATGAATAACATCACAAACACAATGTAATTGTAATCACTATGAGCAAACATGTAATAAAATGCAACGATGAACATGTCATCAGTATTCATGTTACATTAACAATTTTTATAGTACTTATTAATAATGCATATTTTAATTTTGTTGCATTAAATGATGGTAAATTAATCCATTTTGGGGATCAGTGGATTTGTGAGTGTAATACTGATGACAGTAACAACCTTATCTTTGGTCTATAAGAGGCAGGCTGATTTTTGGAGTAATTTTTCTGGAAAAGGGTGTGTCTTATATGCCGAAAAATATAGTCTTGTTTAAGTCTTTTCTATTTACTTTAAAATTAAGTTTATTTATAATGTTACATTTAACTGTTATCACACCTAAATATTTTCTTTATATGCTGCCAGATAGAGACTTAATCAGGGCCAGAAATGATGCATGACCTAACCCTTCCTAAATGATTTGATGAACCAAAATAATTTTTTCCTGAAAAATCTTCTAAAAATCAGGGTGGGTCCTATAGTTTGGTGCATTTTATAGCCCAAAAAATATGGTAGCTGTACAGTAATTTTATTTTATTTTTTAAAATGTGGTATGTGATTCCAGAAAGAGTTCTTGAACTAATTTTATGGCCGAGATTTTGTTTTTCACTCTCATATTTGATACTTTCCCATTTTGCTGTTGAAGAGGTGGCTTAAAGAAGTTGAATGGTACTCCTGAAGAAGACTCTTCAATATCTCAGGGATTGAATGCATATTTATTATTGCAATTTTAAGGATCTTGATATTTTCACATACTTATGGTTTGCCAACAATAGGTTCTCTGACACCAAAAAAATTGAAGATTGTGCTGTTTACAACTATCAATGGATATTTGATTTGGCAATAATAATAATTTTGGTATAAATATATCAGATGCACGCCAAAAGAGCAAGTGCCAAAAGAGCAAGTGGACAAAAGAGCAAGTGGACAAAAGAGCAAGTGGACAAAACAGCAAGTGGACAAAACAGCAAGTGGACAAAAGAGCAAGTGGACAAAACAGCAAGTGGACAAAATAGCAAGTGGAAGAGAAGCAAGTAGAAAAAATAAGAAATATGAGTATTTTTTTAACTTTCTATATTTTAATTTCTTTATTGGAGTTTTCATAATCCATTTTCATTCAAAACATTAAATTAATAATAATAACATCAGTTGTTGAAAGGAAAATTATACCAATATGAAATCCATTTAGATAAGTATAAAAAATATCTTATAACCTATTACATATTTTGAAGAGTTTGTTTGGATGTTTGTGCATATGTTTATTCATGGAACTCCTGCTTAATGATAAAAGCTAGAAATACCCAATTTGGTACGATTCTTGCTTTCATCCTAACTTAGTGAATGGTTAAGGTTTGGTAACCAAGATGCATCTTTCTTTCAGTACGCATATAAGATCTCGGATTCTACTAACAGATTTACAATAAAATTAATAAACACATATAAAACAGTAATTTCATGGGAAAACTAAAATTTCAAGATAATTGGTCGATCCTGAAATTATTTCTGTCTCATCAGTTAAGACAATTTCTCACTATAACACAACTTTATAAATCTGACATTGAAAAAAGCACTACCCTAAACTGGGATTACTTTGGCCCACTTTTCATACCTTAATGTATTTCATTATTAATTTTCAACTAATATTTTATTTTGAATTTTCAAGGAATCATTTAAGCCCAACAAATCCTCCCAGATCTCTTATTGTACTTTGAGTTTGATTTTTAATTTTTATATATTTTGGGGCAAAGTTATCTTGAATTGGGGTAACTTTGCCTCAGGTGTCAACTTCCATATAAATTCTTGCCTAAAATTATCATAGGCCAAAGTAACCCTTAAATAAGTGCTCCTTTGTATAAATAATGAAAAATATTGAAAAGTTTAAATTTTTGCATTTTTTTGACAAAATTAGGCAGAAAATTGTTCAACACAAAGTCAAATGTATTTTTAAAAGCATTGTTTGAAAATAAGAAGAAAAAATAGATTGTTAGGTTATTTTGGCATCAATAATGCTGAATTAAAAATTCATACTAAACAAAGGCATCATAATCATAAATTCAGCCATTTGCCAGTACAAGACCAGAAAAGGCATAGTCTCTGGTAAACAAACTAAAAAAATTGATTGATTGATCAAACTATATGGCAGGAAATGACCCACTTTTATTAACAATTTTTGGAGAATTAATTTTTTTTTTACATCAGACTATTTGTAAATCAAAACACCATTTCTTGCTGGTCATTTCCAACACTTCTTTACCTTCATCATATAGTCAATAGTGGGACCTTCTTCTTCCTTGGTTGGCAATTTTACCACAAGACCAGGATATTCTTGCTTGTCATACTTAACAATGACAAAATCTCTTTCTTTCAAAGTGTCTTTCAGAATTGTAGTTTCAGAAACCTATAATTCATGCTGCTGTGCTGTTATGTTATGCATAATACAGAAATAGAGGCTATTAAACACTCAGTGAAATAAATCCAATATGGATAAACATATGATATGTATTATATTCTGAATGTAATTATCTAAATTGTATGCACATTATATCTTGATGTTTCTGCACTGATATTATTTCACTGTACAAATAAATACCATGTGGAGCAATGTGCCTTACAAAGACAATCAGAATAGATTAATTGGTTTTAGTGCAGTACAATTACCTAATGGATTTACAGTGCAAAATACTACAAGTGTAAAAATATTAATATGCATGGTGAATATAATTTTATAGGCTTTCAAAAAATTTAATGTTTTAAAAACATACCCTTTCCTGAAGCATAGTCTTATAATAATTTTCAATTAGGAGTACTACTTACATGACACATTTTTCATTTGTGATTACTGATACCTCTTAATATAAAATATTTACATTTTGGGAAATTACAAAAAATGTCAAGTTAGATGAATAATACAAAAAATATTAATTATAGTTTATGATTTAAAAACACAAATTCAGAGACTTTTTTAGGGGTTAATCTGCTTTGTCTTTCTGAAACAATTTTCCCCCCCTTTGAAAAAATTCTTTCATATGGAACAGAAGTTACTACTACACATAGCCTTCCGAGCATTATGTCAAAATCCTAGGGAAGAGGAGTCTCCTTGCTTTCCACCATGACAGAGGGTCACCAGTGCGTGGCATGCATGTCTTAGGGAGATGCCCATTGAAATTCAATGGTAAAGTTTTTTGTGAAATAAAAAATTAACATAAATATACCTTGACTTTCTTTGAATGGCAGGTAAACAAACTTTTGTTCTTTTAGGCAGTCATTGCTTCAAGTCTTAAACTCCTACGATGATTCTAAGTACTTAATTTTAATAGGAAAATTATTAATATTCTATATTCAAATGTTTTCCTTCTCGTAAATAATGCAACGAATGTTGTTTACATTGGTTGCTATAAAAATAATCTCTCTCCTCTCTTTCGTACTAAAAGTATTCAAAGAACGATTACACCCATAAGGATTGAAATAACAATAGGATTTCGAGGTTCAACAATGTAATTGGTTGGCAAGGTAAAATTCCATTAAATGCCAGGATTTCTCCAAAATATGTGAATTAAATGTTTAACATGAGAAATTTCGAAATGTTGGAGGGAAAAAAGGAACAGAATAAGAAACTTTTTAGTTTTTTCTTTAAAACTGTTTATATCCAAAGATCATAGGTTAATTCTTTCTAATTATGATTTCAAAAAGAATAAAAGCCTGCAAGTCGAAAAGACGATTTTTTACGCAATATTTTATGGGAAATAAAATTGTTTACTTTGGAGTTGAATCCAGGATATTTTTTGAAATTTTTTTTCGTCATCATCTTAAAATGTGCAAATTTAGTATTCCTGCCAAATTTCAAAAATATATCTTGATCTTTCATCGATTTATTCGCATTTTTATGGGGTGACAGAGGGAGCCACAAAGGGACAGAAGTAGGCTTTTATAGATATCTGACAAAAGTATTGTATTCGTTATCATGGTCGTTAAAACTTTCCATTGTTATAAAATCAAAAAAGTACCTTCCTTCGTAGTTAAAAGCAAATATTCAAGTTAATTTGACATGGATGCATATTCTGTTAAAAAAATGTTATTTCCATACTTTTTACGTATAATTCTGCAAGAACTAAGTTCTTGTCTTAATTTGAAGTAATTTAGTAGTAGTATTAAGTAGTATAGTAGTAGTCCTAGTAAGTAGTAGTAGTAGTAGTTTATTTGGTCCAGTGATCCAGATATACATAGGTAGATATAGGACAAGTTAAACAGGAGGAATTAGTGAAACAAAGAAATTAACAAACATATTAAAATTAGAATAAGAAGTATATGCCAAACATTGACATCATTGTAAAGCATCCATATAATCACCTATACTGTAATACATTTTGTGCAACAAGAATTCCTTTACTTTATTTTTAAAAGTTGAAATACTTTTAACAGTTTTCAGTTCATTTGGTAGTTTATTATATATTTGTAGCCCCATTTTCTAGGATCCAGACCAGCTGATCTTGTATGAACAAATGAGATATGGAGGTTTTTACTGTCTCTGGTACCATGACTGTGTATACCACATTTTTTATTAAAATCAGATAAATTTCTCTTCATATATACTAATACTGCAAGGATATATACACATGGTAATGGATGAATTTTCAATTTTTTTAAAATAGGGCGACAAGGTGTATCATATGGTTCATTTGCAATCAAGCTAACAGCTCTTTAATGCATTGTGCAAATAGTGACAGAATGAGGGGATGAACTCTAAAATAAAATACTGTAAATTACAGGTGAATAAAATTCACCATAATAAAGAGTAAGAAGGACATCAAGCATTACAATAGATCATATGCATCTATGAAAAACAAACAGAACTAAGGTTACTTGACAATTTACATAAATGACCCATGAGATACAAGAATCCAAATGGATTCCCAAAAAATTCATTTGATTTACCTGATTAATAGGTGTACCATTAACCTCAATTATAAGGCTTTTATGAGTTTTATTAATGTTAGCAAAATAAAATCTGTTAGACAAGTATGATTTCATCCAGTTGTATGGTATGCCCCTGATTCCAAGTTTGTCCAGTTTTTCCAGGACAGAGTGATTAACACAGCAAAATGCATTGGAAAAGTCCAAAAACAGTGCCATAGTTTCCAGTTTATTATCAAGAGCGGTTAGAATATGGTCAATTACTTGACAGGATGCAGTGGTAATAGATTTATTTTGCCTAAAGCCATGTTGACATAAAGATATCTGTTTAATAGTCCAGATATGACATTAATCTGCTATAAAAAACTTTTTCAAATACAATACCAAACAGATTTTGCACAGAGATAGGTCGATTTGATTTAATATCATGAATGCTTCCTTTTTTTCTTGTACAGAAGGATAACTTTAGAGACTTAGAGCGATTCTGGAAAAATGCCAGTTTCTAATGAATCATTAATAAAGAAGTGGGGCCTTAATAGAACTATAAGACTGCTTTATAACAATGTTGGGAATTTCATCGAAGTCAGAACAAAACTTAGTATGAAATTTCTGAATAATATGCTTGAGCTCATTTTCATTACAAGGAGAAAGGAAAAGAGATTTGCTGGAATTTGGCAGATTTTGATTTGATAAGTGTGAAGAAATAGACAGTTGAGTGAAATGATCATTAAAATATGAGGCCAAAAGAGAAAGGTCAGAAATACTCTTCCCAGGGTGGTCGTTAAGTTTTGGTAGTGAAAAAGTACAGCCCTGATTTTTTTGAACTATTTATTATTTTCCATATTTCTCTAGATTCATTATTTGAATTGATGAATCGTTTATTATTATATGATCTTTTTGATGCATTGATGATGTTGTGGTATTGTCTTTTTTGTTTTTTATATTCCAATTTAAGTTCATATCTATTACTTATTTTGCGCACGTCCCGGCGCTCATCCCAATCTCAGGCCGATTTCCAAGTCCTGTGTTCCCGGCTGCTTTGTCCCCTATATACCAAGTTCAATCGGTGCCACGATTGGCGAGCCGGCCTGGCAAATAGGAGGCAGGACAGTCTGGGAAGGACGGTCGGCGAGATTAAGATGGGTCGGAACGTATGCCCATGTCACGTCTTGTGACAATTTCTTTATTAATCCAATATACATTTGTCTTAATTCCACATACATAAATAACATTCCTTTACCCTTAGTTAGTGCGTACACCACAGCTGTGTTATCGCAATAGATTACAAGGTTTGTATCGGCTGGAAGATGTTATGCTGCTGCAAGGGCCCCTAGTAGTGCTGCTTGGGCCTCTGCTAGGTAGATTGGTTTTTCTTCGGCCAGAGGCATGATTCCCATCAGCCGTCATTCAGGGATTACCCACGCAAGCTGCCATGGTGTAGCATCCGTGAACACCTCGAGTTTCCGGTGAAGAGTTGCAAATGATCTTTTCTTGCGAAAAACCTCCTCCCTCCAAAAGTCCATAAGGTTATTGTTTTGTCTCTTGTAAATATCAGAAACCAAAAACAAGGGTAATGCTAAAATGTGACAAACCCAAGACACATACCCCGCTATCTTAGGAATGTCCAGTGTTCTAATTCTGGGGGCCACTGCAATGGAGGCATGCAACTTGGCTAGTGCTGACTCTGTAAGCCATAACTGCATCAATCTTGAGTCTATCATAACCCCTAAATATTGTATTCTATGCTGTGGTTGCAATTGACATTTCCTTCGATTCAATGTAATTCCTAAATCTAATTCTAAAAACTGTGCAATATCCTGAACAGTCTCTTCTGACAGGTTAACATTATAAATAAGCCAGTCGTCTAAGTAACATAGCATATATACATCAAATCTACTTTACACTTCTTTGGCCACTGCCCGGGCCCATCTTTGCATAATGCCCAGGGCGAGGGCATGACCCATGGGTAACCGATTAAACTCGAAATTTCGACCTGCAATATTAATGTTGTACAGTGATCGAAATGGTTCGGCAATAGGCACTTGAAAGAAGGCATCTTTTAAGTCCATTTTAATCATTAAAGCTGCATACGGAATTAGCAACATGGCCTGTGCAGCATCTTTAAGATTAAATTTTGGTTTATTATAGAATTCCGTCCATGCAGAAAGATCATGAATTAAGCAGAATCCTCCCCTAACTTTGGGAATTAACCTCACACAAAATGCGCACTGCGCAGGGGCCTCCGACACAACCCCTCTTAAAATAAGAGACTCTATCACTTCCAAGAGCTCCGGAGAGTCGTTGGATGGAGCGTAAACATACGGGGCCTCAGGAGGTTTGGGCAAATAGGCACCCTCCGTGAACAGTTGAAATACCGAAGCACTGGTATATGGGTATGGCAGGGGGACGGAAAGCCAGGTACTTACAGCCGGTGGTGGTGGCTCTGGTCGGGGCTGTGGCAGGACTACACTGTTCCAAGTGAAGGGTACTCCGCTGCCAAGGTCAGGATCTTCTTCACGAACGGGGCTGCCATTGCGTGAATCCGTGGGTACGCCAGAATCCTGGAAATCTGTTGTGGATGAAGCTGAATCCTGGAGATCAGGGTCCCAAGGTATCGGGTCGTCTGGCTCGGCAGAATCCTGCCAGGCCAAAAACAGGTCCTCCATCTCTGGGTCCACGCCCGAGTGCGGGCCAGGCGCTGGAGGTCCAGGGAGGTGGAGCACCGGCGGACTAGAATCGCGCGGTGCGGGTTCCGGTTCTTCCCCGCCCGCGCCCGTGGGGGGGCTGCGTTCGTTGGGTAGGCCGGGAACGAGATGTGGACGTCAAGGCAGATGGCTGCTGGTTCACGACCACTACTTGTGGCCGGGGCTGTGGCAGGATTCCCGGGGGAATATGTAGTACCTCATCGTCTGCCGGTGTTGTTAGGCGAGCGGCTACTTCCCAGCCATGACGGGCTGCGACTCCTAATATTCGAAGCCGTTGGTAAAGGTAGGCTTTGGCGGCGAGTGGCTGTTGTTCCCAGGTTGAAGCCAAATTCAGGAGCAGGGTCGCCTCGTGTAAATCACGGGCGCGAAACTTATTGGCCATAATGGCGGCGTTGACAAGGCCTGCCAGTTGAAGCACCTCCGCGTCTGGTGGTAAGTCGGCAGTGACTGGTTCCATTCTGCGCAGGCTGGCCCAGGATGGCGGGGATGGAATCAGCGAGCCCGCAGAGGTGTTGTGAGACGAGCGTGTCTTCATAAAGACGGCCATTTGTTGGGACGATGTCTCGATTCTCTCCATTGCTTGCTGGAAGCGCGGATCCTCTGAGAAAAGGGAGGGGGATGGTCCCCTCTGACCATGACCAGGAGATGAGGTCGATGCCATGTTTTGAGGTGTCTCTTCCTGGCTTGGAGTTTGGCCTGGAGTAACGGGGTGAAGTCTTGTGCGAACCATAAGCTTAGCACGCGGATAGATGATGATGGGCGCACGTCCCGATGCTCATCCCAATCTCAGGCCGATTTCCAAGTATCTTTAAGATGGGAAGAAAACTGGCAGATTTCGATTGTAATCCATTCCTTCTTTGCATTTTTTTGTCATTTTCTTACTTATAACAGGAAAAGCTAAATTGAAAAAATACAAATATTTATTGTAAAAGTTATTAAATCTATTTTCAAAACCATTGGAGTCATAAATGTCCTGCCAATTTTCAGATTCATGCAAGTGTAAAAAATATGAAATATTTTGATCAGAAAAGGAGCGACTACAGCATGTAGAAACATGAGAAAATAGAAAATGTTCTGCTACGATAGTTCAGGGGTAGAATATCCGCCCGGCAAGTGGAAGACCCGGGTTCAATTCCCGGTCATAGCAGACTTTTTTCTTGTTTCAAAAATTGTTCCAACTTTCACAGCTTATGCCTGTCTGCATAGGATCTTCGGATCATATCATTCCATCAATTTCATGTAGAAACATGTTTCCTTCTCAATAAAAAGTTTTGAAAGTATAGGAAAATAATCCAAAATATCAGATTTTATAACCCTTGTGGTTACTAAATTAGTGTCATAGTTAGTAATTATATTATCCAGCAGAGTTGCTGAGTCGCTTGTTATATGAGTAGGTTCTTGATTAATAACAGATAAATTGAAAGAGTTAATAAGGTTTAAAAAATCATTTCTATTACTGCTACTGGCTGACAGGTCACAATTGAAATCACCTGTGATAATAAGTAATGGATTATTGATAGAATTGAGGAATGAGTCAAGTAGAGACCCCAATTTACACAGAAAAACCTGTAAATCACCAAGTGGTGACCTATACAGAGAAATAATAACAAAAGATAAGCCATTAACTGTTAGGCAGGACATAGCACATTCAAATTCATGTGCTACAATAAATTGTTTACATGAAACATCAAGTGTGTCAAGCATTAAATTCTCTTTGTAAAGTATGATAACACCACCATTCTTAAAATTAGTGCAACAAAATGCATCAGCATGTAAGCCAGTGTTCACATAAACCGATAACATCAGGTTTGTGATCGTTAACAAGAATTTCATGCTCCAAAAGCTTGTTGTGTACACACTGAGCATTGATATGCATCACAGACAAATTACTTACAGATTTAACATTTGGCCCAAAGCTATTTAGTCATATACTCTTGGGTGTTGTGATTCCATTCTTTAATCTAGTCATGATAGAGAACCGATTCAGTGAGATGAATCGATATTCCCACCTCTAGTTTGAAGGCCACATATGACCTGCAGGATGTAGATTGACCACCCATGGGTTAATGAATAGTACCTATTCTAGATAACAGTTATAAGGAGATATTTGTACAAACTTCCGCTTGATTGGAATCATGACTAATCGAATGAAAAAGTTTAACGAATCTTTGCAGGGAAGTATTAATATTCACATCAACTTTTATGGGAAAGTAGTATTCCAACTTTATCCTCTTGCGAACGTTCTACAAATTTTCCAAAAATTGCATTATTCATTAATTTAAAAAATCCATTTCAAAATAATTTTCTGCAACTTTCCTATGCTCTGTATTCAAGTCGATGTAAGAATTTAACCACAGAGATAGGTTAAATTCAATGACTCGGTGAATTGTCTTGTGTCTTAGTCCAAAAGCCATTTGGGAATTGTTCATGAAATAATTGTTCACTAAACGCAATCGTTCAAAAAACATAGCTATCCAATTCGTTAAAGAACACGTAATTTGTGTGTATTCGGTGTACATTTCGCACACACGTATTCAGTCTAGGTATGGTTCGTATCTTCTTTGAAACTGTTACAAATTTTTGTGTGAAAAAAAAACAATTTTAAATATATTTAAAAAATTAAGTGTATTAATAGACATCCGGATCGTAAATTTGTATTAAAAATTTTCAGCAGATAAAATTATTTTATCTTGTTTCATTCTTTGTAAATACATTAAATTACATTAAATATATTAAATTAAAAAATCTATTAAAATTAAAAATTTATGATGACACGATTTTTGCAAGATGAAATTTGGAAAACCTCCTCTTGGATTCGAATAAATATGGCCTATTGAACTCCTTTTCCCTCCCTCAACCACAGGCTATCCTCCACTTAATATCGCTGGCAATCACAATCTGCCGATCAACGCACTCCAGCGCCCTACCAGCTATATCGCTGCTAGCGCAATCCCTATCAACGACCGCTCGACCGATACTACCGACAACCCACCTCGTTTCACCGTACAACCAAACCTTAAGATTGCCCCTATCACCACACACCTATGACCGAGCACCCAAAACCTATCACCTTCAAAACCACCCACTATGACCGCACAACTACAACAAATCGCCGCACACCCACGCGCATACTACCTATCACCGGGCGCCTAACCCGTATCACCGCTTGCCCGCCCCCTATCAACGCACCCCAACCTAACACCGCACACCCTCGCACTATTAACACATAACATACCGCTACTAACGCATGCCCTTACCCTAACACTACATAGAGACACCCTACTAACGAACGCTTTCGCTCTATGACGCCATACCTTTAACACCGCATACCCTGGCCCTAATAACACACCCACGCCCTCCCACCGCAAACCCCCGTTCCACCGACGCAAACCCTCGCCCTACCACTGCACATCCTCTCCCTATTTCCGCACACCCTCGCCCTACTACCGTAAAATCACTCTAAAACAGCAAACCACACTCTTACCGACGCACACCCACGCCCCTACCACCCACCACCGCACACCCAACATCCTCCAACGCACACGGTAGACCCAAACATCGCACATCCTAACCGCCACCTACCTAGGGATGCAAACGATATTTTGACATTTCAGAAGTATCGTTACTTTGTTCCGAAATTGTTGTACCGTTACCGATAGGCCGATATTTTTGTAATATCGATACTTACTGTGTGTTTTAGAACCTGAGTATCGAATCAACTATAGTATTTAAAATTCAAACTGTCGCCGGACTGAGACAGCAAAACACATTAGGTGCGCTCGCCTCGCTCCACGCAACAACTTTATTCATCTGATACGATACTCTGATTTGATATTACATAGGAAGTATCGATATCGTTTGCATCCCTACTTATATCAACGTTAGCTAGAACGATACATTTCAATTTTCATAAAAAGAAATATATAACGTTATTTAAACGAGTAACGCTTCACTCTGTTGGAGACTCAGCACGCCCTCGCCTTGCCACCGCAAGCCCTACCCCAGCCATCGCACCCCTTCGCTCTAACACCGTATATCCTCCCCTACTCCCGCACACTCGATCTATCACCGCACGCCCCCGACCTACCATCGCACACCCCGCCCCTACAACATCATACCCTCGCCCTACCACCGCACCCCTATCGTCGCACGCTCTCGCCCTATCACCGCATAGCTACTTCTAATCACCGTGCACTCACGCCCTATCACCTTATCCTATCACCCTATCATCCACATCCTATCACCGCACAACCACCAGCTATCACCGCACACCCACCTGATATCATCCCGCGCGAAAACCATATTACCACACGCTCACCCCTATCACCACGCGACCACACGTCCAACTCCTATAATCGCACGCACAACCGCTATCATCTATTGTATGCATATAGACGCTTCTTACAGGGGAGAAGGATACAAATGTTTAGGCACTTCCGGATGAGCTGGAGACTTGAAATTTGACAGGATTATAGGATTTTGCCAACGACCAACCAGAAAAATCAAAAGTTTTTAAATTGTTAATTTTTAGAGGTTTTCACCCCATTTTTACATTAAAGTTTAATTATTTTTATCTCGGAAACTATTTGTCGTAGGTACGAGCAATTGCAATCAATTTGTAGCAAATTCTATCCTCCGAATGGATTAATTTTTTAATTTATACCTTATAGGTCATATAAGGACAAGGGAATAGAATTTTCGATTGTTATACGTATTTTAAATGATTATTACGTGTTAACAATTTTTATCTCGAAAACTATTAATCGTAGGTATGTGGTATCTGACTTTATTGTAGCAAATGTTGTCCTCTACCCGAATAAAATTTTTAATATATACCTTACAGATCATATAAGAGCGATTTATCCATTTCAAGACGTCAGATTTTGTGTTTATGCGTAGTAGCTTGGAAGCGTGCCTTCCGCCCCTTCCACAACCTCCGTACGTAGGCGCGCCTCTTCCCCTATACCCCCCCAACCCCTTCGTCCCTCCACACACTATTCAACCAATTCCGCACGACGGTTACTCGCGTTGGCATAGCGACGGCGCAAAATTTAACGTCCCACAAATTATTGCGTGAGAGTTTACGAGTCGTATTCGACAGTTTCCCCGTTATTCTATAGCCGTGTTATAAAGGTGATTATAAAAAGTGTTTGTGTTATTTGTCGTTGCGTTGTTATTTGTTGTTGTGTTATTAGTTATCGTGGGATAAGATGTGCAAACCTTTGTATTAAAAATATATCTATAGTAAAAAATCTTTGAAAAATTAATGTTTTTTCAAGGTGAGATGAAACACTTGCAGAATGCAAGCACCAACTACTTGTATAAAATAAAAAGTCACGGGTTTCTCTTTCTTGTAACGGTCATTCCAACGGACTTCCGAATTCCCCCATTACGACAATGTAACTATTTCTTCTCCCCCTCCCCTACTTTTCATCCCCTCTCTACTGTCCCGGATGTATATACACACTCCACTTCCCGCACGCCTCGACGGGGAATCTCCGGCATCAAGAAGAATCCACGAACGAACACTGAAAGCCACCCAGCAAAGCAGTGAAAAGGCCTACTCAAGCACACATACGATTCTTTCGCGGCACGGCAACTTATTTCTATCACCCACATTGCTGGAATCGACTCTATTTGCCCTTCCGCTTTAACGCACTGAAACCCTCTTACTCCTGCTCCTCTCTTCCTTGACTCAATCAGCAGCAACGTCATCTTTACGATCGGCCTACTGAGGTTGGAATCATTGGTTCCGAAATACGTATCTAGGCATTCTTTTTTTTTTAAGAAGTACAATTTCGGTTTATTTGCTTGCATGATTCGTGCGCGTATAAACAAGGGTCGCTGGCGGCGTGGATTAGTTCCCCTAAACCCAGAGTGTGTGAGATTGTGTGTGTTCGGTCCCTGACGAAGAGTAATTTCTCCTAAACCGGTGTGTATTCGTGTACTTCTTTTTTAATTTTTATTGTTATAAGGTTTCTCCTTTTTCATTTTTTTAAATTAACCATAGGGCTCCAAAATTTAATTTTTGCGCTATCATATATTTGGTAACAATGGAAGCAAAAACTCATCCTACCAAAGAATGTCGCCAAGACATGACAGAGAACTGACAAAAAAATTTACGAAAGTAATAATGAATTCCGTTATTTTAATGTGAAAATTTTTAATTGTAAAATATCGTCTGCTGATCACTGCTATACACAGCTATACTTTCCACGTCCTTTAACTCTTCACAGCAGTTCATGGTTATTTATGCCCTACCACAGGCTAACCTCCTCACACTGCACATCCTCCAAATAATTAATACCTCTCACCCAGCCACCACCGTTCACCAGTCCCCTATCACCGCACACCCACTCCTATTGAACTCCCACCCCATTTTTCGCACTCCCTCCCCCTTTTACACACACCCTCACCTTAACACCGCAAACCCACCCCCTATCACCGCACACCCACATATATGTACCACGTATACGAGAAAGTAAATCTCAGTGGGAGTGCATATTATTTCCCTCGAGTACATCTTAAATTTTTTAACTGTTGCAGCATAAACCTTCTCGACTCTAAGGTATCCGTACGAAATGATTAAAACGGGGTTCTCGAAATGAAGGAAGGGGAGCGTAAGAGGAAGTGGGAGGGAGCTTATTGGGGAGGGGATATAAGGGAGCACATTAGGTGCCCCCGGGCCTGGAAGCAGAATTCCTTGAATATTTAACTGGAAGGAAAACGACTGAGCCTTGGATCCGCTTTCGTAATTTTGGGGGCAGATGTCGTCGAAAAAACTACTCTATGCGCACAGAAAAACGCTTTTCCGAATATATATATTGAATCGAATCTTGTTTTATTATTTCATTTACGAAGTGGAAACGAATATGTCAGACATGATTAAAAAATTGAAGTAAATGTTACGTTACGTTGCCAAAAATCGATATTCGCGGGTTTAATTTCCGCGGTTTAGGGCAAAAATTACTATTGTGGCAGTTTTCAGTGTTCGCAGAAAGTTAAATTTCATTTATTCGTGTTAGCACATTGCTCATCCGCTACATCTCATAAAACACATCACAGTTTGATTTCGACTATAAAACAAGTACGTGTTAAATATGTGCTACAAAAGTAGAGACGCTGTGACGCATGCGGATTTTGTAGACTGTTCAGCTATTATCGGTGTCTTTGAATTTTTTTCTGAACTGCAGTTTATAAAGTATTTTTGCACTTACCTGCAAAACTTGTTAGATTATGGCACCAAAATGGAAAGGGAGTAAGAGGAACGCTAATAAATGTACGAAGAGAGCGAAAAAAGTTCATCCCCTCAACTCCAATTTTCTCATAAGGTTTTAATCTCTATATTCGCTGTTTCTATGTTTCCGCGAATATGGAGGATTACTATGATCCTTTTCAAAATAATACCTAAACTAAGCAGAAACTTTCGAATTGAAGTTGTATATATCGATGATGTGAGTGCCACAACCGCAATTTCCCGGGAGTAAAAAAAATATTCAGATACGCATTTACGGCGATCCAAAATCCTTACGAAACGCCATCCCTTGAAATAAACCTCCGGTAAATTTTACGGAAAGGTTATGTTTTTTTTAAAGTCAGCGTTAAAAGGAATAATACGAAACGTATTCCCATCTCCACGGGAGAGATTTCTGTAGCCACCACGTAAAAACTCACTCGCCCGTTAGCATTATCATTTTTATTAATCAATGAACTGTCAAGTCAGGATATATATAGTTTTTAATTTAGTTTGAAGCCTTCGTAAAATCCGTTTACATTGCGTGCTTTAGCCAGTAATGTTAATACAAGGAAATCTGATAGCGGGATCTTTGGCCTCGCTCAGCCCACCTAGGGCTGGTGGGGGGAATCACATGTTCAATATTATTATCGTCTTCATAGTTCTCCTGCAATTCCTACAGTGGGGATGTAAAATAGGGATAGAATTGAAAGCGCTGCCCTCAGTAGTAAAATATGTATGAAAGAAATGTAAATTGCAAATGGCGCGCCTCTGATAGGTTCCCTGTAAATTTTAGAGAAATGTTTTGACGTTTTCTTCATCGTTTGGTATGTACAAAAATTTCGTTTTGATTCGATAAGATTTGGAAATTAGCGCAATGCTCTAACGCAAATTGCGCAGGAACTATAAGGGTAGTGTTCTGGAAAAACTATAGGCAATCGACTTTACGTTATTTTTACATGCACACGAAGTTGGGTGAAAAACAGACAACCGAGACAGCAGTTATCATAGAACAAACAGACAAAGTGCACAGGGACTCAACAGGAGAGACCTCGCTTCGCTCGGTCAATAATTTCTCAATGTCTATCCGTCCTCCGTTTTATCTCTTGAACAGTTTGTCATAGAAAAATGCCGTCAACGCCAAAACCATTTTCGTTTACGGAAGTGTCCCAGGTTCGACTCCAGGAGGCAATTATATTTTTCCATATTTTTTCACAGGAGTTTCGATTTTTCAAGGTGCAGGTTTTAATTCTTTCATTCATTAAAATACGTAATTATGGATCGAATTTCTCCGTTTTTGTTTTATTCGATGGCTAAAACTATAAAATATTTTATTCTTGCAATGCTTAGATGTTACACGGTAGAATTGGTCGGAAACGCATTTCTTTTGAAATTTTATGGCTTTTTTTGTACTCTTTCCGGGTGTTGCCAAGGCGAGCCGCATTCCTGCCTCCGATTGAATTAGCGTCTATTAAGCACCCCACACACGTCGAGACTTGGTATCAGGAACCTCTGCCAGATACAAATCTCAGAATGAATGGGGCTACCTCATGGCGTCCGACTAGCAAAGTATCATCCCGAACAAAGATTTTTTGTGGAAAACATAATTTTAGATGCCATTTACTTCGGGGGGCATGAAAAATTGAATGAAACTTCCACAATACATCTGCATAAAGGTAACTCTACCTACTGTCCTGCTCCTTTCATGCACTCAAGAAGGTATCATCACCAGACCATATCACACAACCTCAAACCCTACAGCGGTACCACATTACAATACCATCATCATACCTACTGGTAGTGGCCAAAATACACCATCTCCCGGGGAATCAGATAAGAACTCCAGTGTAAATTCTGAATTACGGGATTACATTCAATTAGGAACATTCAACAAATAAATTTAAATTTACCTACTGCATAAATCCACATTATTATGTAATTCTTTGTTCTATTATGTTATTATTCTTTTACTGGCACTTATGCAATTCTCCCCACGCAGATATTCACATGCTACTTTCGATCTTCTTTTGTTCGACGGGTACCATTAACTAACGTGGTCTCTTGTGTTCTGTTTGAAGTTCTATTTTCAATTAATGCTCCACGAATGTTAATTAACGACTGGGTTGGGTTGGGTGTGGTGAGTTAGGGTTATTGTGATGGAGGGCCGTGGGTATATACATGTAAAGATCTGCGGAGGAGTAAAATGCACTAGTGCCCTTTTACTACCTACCTACTGCAGCGAACTATAATTTTCGGTGCAAAAACATCCACTGATGTGCTAAGTGCTAATGACAAACTATAAATAGAACATAGAAATATAGACATATAACAATCCAACAGTTGAATTTGAATAGATTTAAGTAATACCACAAAACAAAATACACCTCGTAGGTGAAGGCGATTCGAAACGAAACTTAGTTAATGTCAGTTAAATCACATCCAATAGTTACTGTCACTCTTCCGGCTCCCGGTAGGTCAATGTCCACTCAACACAATGTTTTCTGCCGGATAGTATGAACTCGAGAGTGGGACACCTGCGTCGACTTCACTCGTTGCTCCGCTGTGCCTCTCGTCGCTCGGAAGGCCACTATCGGAATGGGCTGTCACGTGACGCCGGTGGTGAAGGAGGGAGGTAATGACGTCAGGCGGGTAATTCGAAATGGTTGAATTATTTCCGATGATTGGTCGCCTTTCCACTGTTCTTGCAAAACCATGGGAAAGAGGGAAGGTTAAATAGGCGAGGGGTAATTAGGGTATATAAAGCAGAGAGGCACCACGGGAGGGCGTGGCGTCCGTGGGCGTGTTGTTCAGTCCGGCGATATCACGAATATCGGCGATATTCGAACTAGCGATATTCGTACTTGCATGTTCGTACATGCGATTCGTTAAGTGCTATCGTATAAGTGCGGGAGTAAAGGGGGGGGGGGAGGAAAAAATCGCCACACTACCTTATATTCAATCATACTTTGTATTCATTCGGTTCTCATATTAAATCATATTTCCAATGACAATAATTGTGTTAATTAAATAAAAAGATATTAATTACCTTCATATATTCTCCGACTATTTTCTCATAAATAGCATTGCAAGTTTCAGGTATAATTCGACCAAGTAATTAGGGTAAGACTGCACTGAAAATTTTCAGATCTTCATAACTATTTCATGTAGCTAAGTACCTGAAGATTACAGTAAGCCTTTCTTCTGCACTGATAGTGTCTCAATGTAGTATTTTTTTCAATTCTTGGACGAATAACTCAAGTAAATTATAAAACATCACTTTCCATGCGTAGATAATTTTGAAAATCCCGCGGTTCGTAGATTTCCAGCCCTCGTAGAATATTATTAACTACGTATTTCTTCCTGTCGATTAGCCATCTCTTTGACCACTTCACTCGGGGCGTCTTCTCTTTCTTGAAGGTTACAGCCACAACAACTCAAACAGATACAGTTATTGGCGCAGGCACCATTCTGTACTAACTCTTGCAGCACAATAAAACTTTTTAGTTTGAGGTTGTCTCAAGGCGGTTCGCAAAATTGTCTCACTGTGTGTGGGCATCTTGAGATTGACAATGAGACAAGTTCTTGAGACCGAAGGAGAGGCAAGTTCCTGATACCAAGTCTCGAGACAAATCTCAACGTCTATGGGGTTCTTTAAGCCTTCAAATAGACGAAAGAATTGCGTTATTCGCTTCGCGCTTTTTGTAGCAACGTCAAACTTAATAGATTACAACGTTCATAATTGCAGATTATTATTATTCAGTAAACTAAGTGTGGACTGTAGACATTTTTAACGATTGACCAAAAGAAAATCTCTTCTTTCTTTATTTCAATTAAAATTGCACATATACCTACCTAAATTATAATAACAGACATGAAATTCAAAACGTCAGTTGTCTAATTTTATAAGGACAAAAATGGGCTATTATTACTCTTAAACATGCAGATTTCTGAATTCGCAAATGTTTTTGCGGGTACCACTAGTTTAAATTAAAAAACCAACATGCGTTTACTCGGGAGTTCCCTGGATAAAATTTCGCGATGAGAAATCCTGCATTAAGAGCCCAATTTAACACACCACGACTGCGACTTTTTATGACAATGAGAACGCGGAGTTTGGGGTAGGAGTCAAGAGAAAGGAATGAGGAAAAGTGAGATTATGAGAAGAACGAGGTGGTGCTGGGAGACGAACGTAAGGGACAAAGACTGATAGGAGAAATACAGAAGCATGGAAAGAGGGAAGAAGAGAACAGAGTGATAAGTAAGGATTAATGAAAGCGAGAGATTGGAAAGGAAAAAATAATATGTACACGGAACAGAGCCGAACAATAAAATACATTTTAATTTTTTTATTTAAATTACTTTTATTTTTTTCTGTACTAAACGGTAAAAAAATCAATTTAAGAATGAAAAATTGTATTAAACATCAAATGAAATAAAATTTTAAATTTATTACGAAATCTCTCATTACTTTAATAATAGTAATTTAAATTTTAAATAAAAACTATGTGAAATTATTAAATTTAAATTACTCAAATTTTTTCTGCGCTAAACCGTGAAAAATAAACTTAAGAATGAGAGATGTTGTCAAACATCAACTGAAATAAAATTTTCAATTTATTACAAAATCTCATTTTAAACAATTAAAATAATTTTAAATTATAAATTAAGAAAAATGTATGTGAAATTATTAAATTTAAATTGCTTTTATTTTGAAATGAGAGATTTTGTTAGAAATTTAAAAAAATATTTCATTCGATATTTAACAAAATCCCTCGTTCTTAAATTAATTTTTTGCCTTTTAATGCAGAAAAAATAAAATCTATTTAAATTTTGAGAATTTTATTGTATTTTATTTTTCACTTTTTAGTCTAGTTTATTTGTGTTTTAAAGCTGCGCGGGCGCAGCGTTTGGAGCGGAAAGAAAGCAAGGCTTTTTTCATGTAGACGCCAGGACGCACGCAACAAACAAGTGAAGATTTTAACTTGAGAATGGATCGTTTCCAGCTCCAGTGGCGCAATAACATTTTAATGTACTTGCTACTTAGACGAAGGCGGCGTACTGCGACTAAAAGGTGGTGGGTTCGACACCTTTATGCAGCAAGGCGATAACGGCGATTACCGTAATCTGCTACAAGAGATGAGATAAAACGACAGCGAGTCGTTTTTTAATTATTATCGTATGTTTGCAGGAATGTTTGACATTCTACTAAGTATAGTTGTGAAGACATCCGTGACGCGAGAGTCCATATCACCAGCTGGACGTTTAAGTGTTACGTTAAGGTAGGACCAAAATTAACACGTGCTGGTGGATAAGAATTATCATAATTTAATATGTCAAAGTATAATATTTTTGGATTGCTTATGTATTTGATACCTAGCAGCGAGTGATAGCATAACCAGATTATTATATCAATATCGATTGGGTAAAACTACGGTGTCCAATATAATAAAGGAGACAGCCATGGCATTGTGGCGTGTTTTGAAAGTCCATTGGCCACGCCAAGAATTTTCTGTCTTCATATGTCTATCCTACGCATGGTTCGCATCACGACCATCTTGTTTCTTCGCGCGCGATGAGGCGGCGAGGCGTTAAAATTCAGTCAGCCATCCTGTCTACCGCTCGAGCGGTAAGAATCGTTGCATCTGATTGAAGGCGCTCCTGCAGCGTGGATGAAGACGCAGCTTAATACATTGATTACCCAAAAGCATCTTTAGGCTTTAGGCTCCGCTCTGCGAGTTCTTGGTTGGCCAGCTGGATGGCTGGTCCTGGTCGCATTTCCATGCGCCTGTGATGTTATCTTCTTTGATGTTGTGCAATATAGTTGGCCTATGCCTTTCGGCTAAGCTACATTCCCAACCAGCTTCGGTCTCTTGTCTCCGGATTATCCAGGCTGGTTATGGGGCGCTTATGTTTGTCCCACCACCGAGCATGGATCATCCCCAGCTTTTGCACCTCCTAATGCTCCGAGAGAGCCATCCTGGCATAGAACCTCTTTGCCATGGAAGGCAGAAGGACGTCCAGAGGCTCTACGCTGCTTTTGCTGTGGAGTATGTTGTTCCCGTCGTATAGATCCTCGATAGCACAAGCCGTAGTGTAGAGTTCTTCGCCACCTGAAGGCGGCGAAGTGTGATAGCCGCAACCCCGAACCATACCTACGCGACGTAAGTCATGGCCGGCAGGACATATGCCTGGTATAGCCTCTTGACAGCGATAGTGAGGGGCCGGGTGTGTAGAAGGGGACGAATCCTCTGCAACACCCCAAAGCCTTTCCGCTGAGCCGCTTCGATCTGAGCCTTCCAAAAGAGTTTACGATCAAGCAGCATACCAATTTATGTCACCTCATGAGTTCATGGGATGGCATCCCCCAGCACCATGATGTTCACATCGGGTAGATCACAGAAACGCGGGTGGAAGACGATGGTCTGTCTTCCTCGGGTTGGCAGTGATCCTCCACCGACGATATAAAGAGACAAGACCAATGAGTTAATGGCCCCCTGCAGGTTTTCTGCCGCCGTATGCAATCTGGATGAACGCATGAGGGCCACTATGGAATTCCCCCCATGGTCTCTCGGTATATCCTGGGTGTAAATGTTGAGCATCACCGACACCAGGACTGAGTCTAGCGGAACTCCAGCGCGGGCATGCTGGAGATCCGACCCATCCTGGAGCCAGTAAACCCGTAAGGTCCGATGCTGGAGGTAGGACTCAATGAGGCGAACCACCCACGTCGAGAATCGCAGCCGGACTAACTTCGAAAGGGGGCTCTCGTGCTAGACGCGGTCGAATGCCTTTAGGATGTCAAAAAAGGCACCGGCGTTGAAGCTATCGGTAATGAAATCCACTACCCTGGTGAACTGCCGGATCGTAGAATGGCCGTCCCGGAATCCAAACTGTTCGTCGGGCAGTAGGTGTTTCGTCCCCAGATGTCGGACAGGTGCGGGAGGAGTAGCTGCTCAAAGACCTTGCCCAGACCGCCCAGCAAGGAGATGGGTTGCAGATCTTCAGGCCACAGTCGCACGTCCGGGATTTGGGAAGGCAGAAGACATTTGCCCTTCTCCACTCAGTCCGGAAGTAGGAGATCCTGATGCGATGATGTCCACAACTTCCCTTAAGCCGAAATGCGGAAAGACCGCATGATCCAAGGGGCCTCGATCCAGCAACTCCATGAGCCGGGCGATCTCCTCCTCAGCTTCAACTGACTCAGGTGTTGAGGCATTGGTCTGAAAAACTCGGCTGAGATGGAAGGGCTTGATTTTTCCTTTCGAGATGGCGTCGCAACAGCTTGATGATTAGGGGACCTTCCCTTGCTGTCAACTGAGGTACTGGCAGGTGCGCCAGACGGAATGGTCGTCCAGCGAAAGCGAGGAGAGGTGGCGTTCCCACGATTCTTTTCGTATTTCCCGGAGCCGATGGCGAACTTCCTATGTTAGGTCGTTCATCTGTTGGCGGAGATCCGGAGTGCGGCGACGCTGCCTCTGTATCCGCACATGGTTCCTGTAGGGCATGATTTGTCTCATTCCCGGAGGCAGAGGAAGATCCGCTGCCTCTCGGATGGTCTGGAATCATGGAATCCGCTTTCGCAGGCGTGCTTGGCGGAGCTGGAAGCGCAGGCAGACGTTAGGTGATGTAGAGTCAGAAGTTCTGCCAATCTGTTCGAAACCAGTGTCGCCGGTTAGTAGGTGCCACCACGTTACGCACAACCGCGACATGCAGGACGTTGGAGTGCAGATAAGTTGGGTCTGTCGGCGCCATCACTTCCAAGTCCTCCTCATCGGCCAAGTCCTTAAAAAGCGACCCCTCCAATTGGTAGTCCTCAAATGACAGGTAGTATGCTTGGCATTCAGGTCGCCCAAGACAATAGAGTCCGGCGCGGTCTCGCAGTAGATCCAATAGGCCATTCGGGATCCAAGGAGCAGTAGGCTTGTTGTAGGCGGACGAGGCTCATATCCACCATGCTGTGGTCCGGACGTCCGCCGAAATTTCTTCCATTCAGGGAAAGTTCCGCAACGGATGAAGATGGTGCTCCACAAAGTGGTGGACGAGAAGTGGCAATTCGCCGCGTCCTCATCCTGCAGCAGCCATTCTGTCTGTCCTGTAGATCCTCTAATCGGGTATCCTCCAAGGATCAGTCGGCTTCAGGAGCAACTCATTACTGACGGCCGCTGACGCCCCCTTGTCAAGAAGAAACTCCCGCAGCTCCTTCGTCTTCTTCTCGACACCATGGGCGTTCCGTTGGACGAATATCCCGCATTCCCTAACTGGCATTGTCGGTGCCGTAAGTGTGCTGCTGTACCACCACTTTCTCCAGAAGAGAGCGGAGGAGACCCATGGTCGACGTAAAGTACGGCAGGTGGCGGTAATGGTGCTCCAGAGGTCGTCTTGCGTCTCGTCAGCAGCGATGCGCGCCCTGTAGGAGGAGCGGGAGCAGTGGCCGGAGTGACTACCTCCATGACCTCCGCTGTTGTGTTAGAGGGGCCATCAGTAATGGAGACCTCCAGGGAGGTAGTTTCTTCATCCTGCCCCTTCTTTGCAGCCCGATGGCGGTTCGCTCGCTGGAGGGTGACCGAGGGCGTAGGAATTGCGGCAGCTGACGAAGTCTTGGTCCCTGGAGAAGTAGGCTTCAGAGACGAAAATTGAATAGCGATGATTTCATCAGCGGCGCAGCAGCGACGACAGCTGTCGACGGAGGCGTAGCAGGCGCAGCTTGGGGTGGAAGTGCAGCGGGTGCGTATGGAAGGGACGTGTCCGCAGCGGTCGCCGCCTTCTTAACAGAGGAAGGCTTCTTGGGAGCCTCGGGCCCTCCAGCGGCTGTCGACTTCGGAGCGGCTTCAATGGGAAGGCCTCTGCTCCGCTGCGTGGATTCCTCGTGCTTCTTGAGCACCTGAAGAAATTCCGGGCACTCACGAGTCCAGACAGGATGCGGACCGTTGCAGTTGGAGCAGCAGGCAGGCTCGTCGTGTGGTTTCTTACACTCGTTGGAAGGGTGCGGCCAGTGGAAGCACCGCGATGGAATGTGGCACCCAACTTCAGAGTGGCCGAACCGCAGGCAATTGTTGCAGCAGATTGGCCCGTTTCCCTCACTGAAAAGCCCTACAGACACGCTGCAGTTGCAAATGTGCCTGATCGACTTTATACCAGGGCAGCCAGGAGTCTGCTTCACCGAAGCGATGTAGCGACCAGTCGGTCTCCGTTCCCCGTTCTTCTCCACGGTCATCTGCCGCACTCCGCGGCAGCGATCCCTCTTATGACAAGTTGAGTGCCCCAGGTCGCCTCCAAAGAAAAGGAGTGGTACTGCATCTTCTCAGCACCCAGCACTTGCCGTACAAGCAGATGCTGCTCGGCGGTGGTGACAAAAATCCAAGTGGAGACCTTCCGAACCTGAAGTTCGAAATGGTCTCCACTGGCCGCCATCAGCGCAGTATTGATGCGCATGTGCGACGGAATCCCATAAACGATAATCGGTGAGACGGGTATCCGCGCCAACGCCGCCCGCGGACCTGGTGTACTACCTGCTTTAGCGGATGCCTCGAGGCTGAAAATAATCCCACTGATTGATATGCCAATTTATGCATAGCACGTACAAATGACAAAATTAAGTAAATTAATGTTAAAAAAGCAATTTAAAATAGTATAATTATACATAGTTTCCACGATGTCTGATGTAACGCTTTTTAGTAGACCTTTCTTCCGCTATACGGCTCGGATGATGGTCAAGAATTTGACGCTGTTTTGAACGAGGGTAACAAAAATAGACAAATATTCAATTACTATTGATATTCTATTCACAGAGTTAGATATGGAGATTAATTGATGAATATCTGAAGGTCTTTTAGGACATTTCCTGCCCGCCATATTGACGGAATAGTTCTAATATAATGTTTTGGTATAAAGTAAGTTAATAAGTTAAGTAATGAGAAAAAGAGAAGAAAAATGAGGAGCGCGCTCAAATCAACACTCCGTCCTTCGGAAGGGATGTTAAGACTTTGGCTCCCTAAAAGCCGGCACCAGGTTTCTCTTCTCCCTTGCAATCCAGCTATTTATTGCACTACATCTTATTGTTAGATACCCATTGCGCGTAAGCAACAGGTGAATCAGCAGGGCGTAAAGTAACACAGTAGATAACGTACATATATACTCAAGTAATGCAGTATAATTTTTCTCTAGTTATAAGTTTTTAAAATTCCTATTAATAGAAATTAATTAACAGAAATTTTGATAAAATGTTAATCGTGAATTTTCCTTATTTTTAAGTGTTGGGTACTATAAAATTGACATATTACTGAGAAAATAGATTACGAAAACAGAAGTTTGTGTGGTGAAGAAACTGATTAATCAAGATTGCTCATTGCAGGGAAATCGTCCGAGAAGAGAAAGGAAGGATGAAAAAAGTGCACAAATCCCCCATAGATTAAAGACAATCACATATATTTAAGCGTTTTCTTACAGTTTCATAGATAAAAAACTACAAATATACAAACGCAGTCGGACGAGAGAAGAGATGGAAAAAGATACACAAGAAGTAAACGTGCTAAGAGAAAAGTTTAAATTGTTTGAGAAATGCAGAAAAAATGATAGAGATATCGAACGAGAGATAAGTTGAGGGAGACGGAGGAAATGGAAAAAACAAATAAGGAAGGATCTACGTAAATTCATGAGCTGCTGAGTACAAGGGACGACGAATTATTAGATTAAGGATTAAATATGGAAGATTCCAAAAGAGGGAGCCGATAATGAAGAAGATGTTTACCGAGGTGGAAGAAGGAAAAAGGAGAATATCGTCAAGTTAAGGAAGGAAGAAAGGAAAGGAGAGAGGCATGAATTATTCATGGCTTAGACTCTCGATAAAAATATTCCCGTCGAAACGGATCTTTACCTCTGCTGAAGCAAGTTTTTGTGACGACTTTTTTATTTTAATGGGCGACGACTTCGTGAGATCGTGCCGGAGCGGATATGAACTTCGGTGCTCGCTCATTTCACGATTGGGCGGTTATCTCAAAGAGATTTGCGCGGATGACGTTCATTAATTTCGGGAAGAATTTGATCGAGCTGACAATGAGAGTGACATCCTCTCGCCTTGAGATGGCAGAGGAAGTGGGGGAGAGAGAGAAAAGCGGAGGGATAAATGGAGCTGGTAAGGGCGTCGGAGAAAGGAAGGGAAGAAGGGGGAGAGAGAAGGCTACGGGTTAAAGAGGGGATGAGATGGGGAGAAAGAAAGGATCGTCTCGGCGCCGCTTCGATTGTCGAAGGTTTCCCAATTATTAGGTGTTTTCGCGATAATTTCAACGTCGTTAACACAATATTTTAATTTTCTTCATTAAATTATCTTGCAGATTATAAATTACATTTTAATCTGACTAAAATGTAATGCCTCAAGATGCTAAGTTTGGTCGCTAAAAGCTGTTCAATTAATAGTTCTAGAATCCTGAAAGCCGCGAGGGGAAAGTAAATGTATATTTTTTTTTTTAAATGAGCAATCTTAGAAGATAAAATTAAGGTTATTTTAAAAATCCTTTTAACGTCTAGAAGAATTCCACGGCAAAATTTATGTACTAACCATAAAGGAAAATATCGAAGAAAGTGAAGCTATACACTTCTGAAAGAAATTACATGAATAACATAACAGCGATTAAGGTACCTACAAAGCATTACAATAGAAATATTCAAGGCGACAGGAAGAAATTATAAAGTTAGCGTACTCGCCAAAAATTGCACATCAAGTCTGAGAAAGAACTTTCCACTAATGTATCATTGCCATGTATAAATGGTAAATAAAACAAAAGTTGAATAATTTTTGAACAAGCAGCCTGCTTTCGAGTCTACAAAATGGTTACAAAGACACTGACCATGCGCATTCAAAATCAACTTGACACACCAACTGGAAAACAAATACGATTTACCGGCGGAAATAGTACGATATAATAAGGTAATCACTTTAATATCACTAAATAATTACATTTCATCAACAAGTAGGGATATACACGGGTTTCCCATGGTACAGAAGTGCTTTTCGTCAAATTCGTCGTAGTATAATCGTATACTAATGTATTTGCTTTGAAATCAGAAAATTATGTTCCCTTATATGTAGTAGCCCTGCTTTTTAGATCCGTTCTAAACATATTCATTTCGTTTTGCCATCCTATACTCGATCTACTCACGAAATATCTTTGAGATCGGTTTAGATAATACCTTCGAAATTCATAGTTACAGAAAAATTCTAATCTTGGTAGCCCTGTTTAGTTGACTCCGTATATGATATTTTGGTTATTTATTTATACGACGATTATATATACCATACTGGGTTCAAATCCATCCTGTCAATTCTCTATAAATACGTGTAAAATATATTATTTTACTTTTTACTGTGGTAGCCCTGCTATTTAGCTCCTCGTTAAACATCGTGATTCCATTATGGTATGTTGTATGTACAAATCCTATATACAAAATTTGGTTGAAATCCGTTAAGCCAATTCCCTCCAAATCCATATTTATTGAAAGAGTTTATAGTAATTGTGGAACTCCTTTTTGGCTGATCTGATTCAAATATGCTATTATGGTTTTGCATATGTCTATACATGATAAATAATAAATTCGATTAAAATTGATGCGGACAGTTCAACACAAATAAGTGTAAACATTTTTTATCACTTGTATTGTGGCAGCCCTGTTTTATATATCCATACTAAAAATCTTGATTTTGTTTTTTTTTTGTTACACACCTCCTTCATAAAACATTACGTTGAAATCGGTCCAGCCAATTCCTTCCCAATTCATAATTACCGAAAAGTTTTATTTATCAATTGTGGTACCCCTGCTGAGTAGATCCGGTCTAAATGTCCTTTTGGTCATGTATTTATATGACGATTCTACGAACCAAATTTGGTTGAAATCGGTTGAGAGACATCACGAATATAACTGCTTTTCAGCAATGACGAAAATTTCATGTTTTTTATGTAGGCTTGGTAGGATTCCATTTAAATCGATAAATATCGGTAAACATCGAAATCGTAAAAATTTCAAAATCGACGAAAATGAATTGTCGACGATAAGAGTCGATTTTAACTACTAAATTTTCTATGAAATTATTCTCCAGGGTTATTAAATTTGCTTTATCACACTGAAATTTGATATATTTTAGCGCCAAACTTCAAAAACAAAAGAGAAAATCGGCATTTGTCATACCAGTCAGCCAAACTTCATTCAGTATTCCATACCCTTTCTAAGATCCCTTATGTCTTAAGGATCACACTGAGCTGACACGGGAACGGGACAAAACAATATGATCCGCCTATTGTCTTTAATCTTGATCACATCTGATAAGCTCTACGCGTCTTAGGTCGCCTACGCGATATGATACTCAATTTACTCAAACGTCTTAAGGCTTCTGCCGACAACCTCCGAGATGCAAGACGAAAGATTTTACCAAACTGAATTAATATTGATCGCCAATATTCCTATAGCAGTTCTCGAAAGTATAACTAAATCCTACTCCCCGCTTGACAAAATCCACCCGCCTATAACTCATTTCGTGGTTGGTTAGGTTAAAAATCTACTACTACAAGTATATTTCTGGAGCCCTGCTATATAGTATTTTCAAAAAGTCATCAAATTTCAATTTTTGGTAGACATACCCACAATTCATTCTCCGCGTGGGAGAGTCCCATGCTTATTTTTTCTTGCAATGCTGTGGCAATGTCCGTACTTCGGGCTTTTTTGTGCACTCGTCATCGTTTTCACTCAACAAGACAAGATTTTTTCTTCGAAGTATTCATATATTTATTTGGCTGTGAAATATATTGACTTCACATTAGTTTTGTTATTGAATGATCACGATTTTCTTAATAAGTGGCGCGATTTAACGAGTAAAATTTACTTGGGATTTATTCCGAAAAATTAGCTGTTCCGGATTGGTGGGCGAAGCCATCAACAACAACATTCACCAAAGTTTAGAGAGATAAAAAAATCCGTCATACGAGAAGTCTTATTTTATTATATAAAGTTTTAGTAAAATTTAATTGAAAAAATACAATTTATGTAATTTTATTGATAAAATTCGATAAAATGTATTGAAATAAACGTTGATATTCGTCCTCGATTTTAAATTTGTATTGTTGTTAAATATTTCTTCATTTTCATTTGTTTTTAATTTTTTAATATCAGATTACCCATGGCTAATATAGCGAAGAAAAAATACAGGCAATATTCCATTGAGTACCTTGCCATTGGTTCTATTCCATCACTACAGGACAGAACAATGCCACTGTCTAATATGCATGACTACACTTTCAAATGAAAGCATGCGGCCATGCAAGCTACGGTAGCACTTGGAGACAATGCACAAGGACAAAAAAGACAAATCACTAGATTATTTCAAAAAACTGCGTGATAATTTCCAAACAAGGGCAACATTAAAACAAATATTTAGTAAATGAGCAGCTAAAGTAGACAAAGGTTCACTTGCATCCTATGAGATTTCTAAGTTAATTGCAAAATCTGACAAGCCACATAATATTGGCGAATCATTGATTTTGCCTGCAGTGTCTGTTGTGATTTCAACTGTTATAAATCAGAGCGCACATGAAATTACTCAGGTCATCCCTTTGAGCAACTCATCAGTATCGAGACGTATTGATGAAATGGCAGATGATGTGGAAAAACAACTAGTTGCACAACTACAAGTTAAGAAGTTTGCCCTGCAAATCGATTAATCCACTTTAATGGGTAATGAAGCCCTTCTAATGACATATGTTAGGTTTTTGAATGATGATCAGCTCAGTGAGGAAATTCTCTATGCCCGAAAGCTTAAGACAGACACCAATGGTGAGACAATTTTTGAAGAAGTTAAGAGTTATTTCAAGGAAAACAACATTCCACTAGAAAATATAATAGCTTGTACAACTGACGGTGCTGCTTCGATGGTAGGTAGATACAGAGGATTCATTGCTCATTTAAAAAATGCTGTGCCTAAAGTTTTTTGCATACACTGCGTGGTTCACCGTCAACATTTGGTTGGAAAAAAACTTGGGAGGACGTTTGCATGATGCCCTTGCTGTTGTAATAAAGGCTGTCAACTTTATCAAAACAAGTGCACTTCAAGATCGTCTTTTTCGACAACTTTATGAGGAAAATGAAGAAGATTTTGAACGCCTACTAATGCATACAGAGGCCCGATGGTTATCAAAAGGTAATTGTCTTCGGCGTTTTGCTAAACTTTGGGACAGTGTTGTACCATTTCTAAGTGATAAGCAGCTTGGAGAACAGATCGTTGCTGCTAAATGTGACATATTTTATCTATCTGATATATTTGATAAGCTGAATTTGTTGGACAAACAGTTACAAGGAAAGAACTGTAATCTTATATCTTGCAAAGAGGTCATTACTGCTTTCCTTGGAAAACTCAAGTTATTTTGGAGTAATATTGGACGTCGTCAGTTCATACAATTTCCATCACTGGCCACTCTTGACATAGAAATTCAAGATTATGATATTGCTGTATATGTTGAGCATTTGAAGCATTTGTAGAGTGATATGCAATGTCGGTTCAGCGACCTGCTAGAGATGAATATTACAGATTGGGTGGTGAATCCGTTTGGTGTAAATGCGGTTGATGTTGACATCACATTACAAGAATGTCTGGTTGAGTTGCAGAGTAATATAACAGCTCAAGCTAGATTAAAAAACGGCAAACAGAATTTCTGGATAAGTAGTGAAATTGCAAATAAGTTTCCACAACTCTGGGAGAAGGCAAAGTTGTTTTTTATCGGATTTCCCACTTCTTATTTGGTTGAATCTGCGTTTAGTCGAGTTCTTCACCTGCAATCCAAAACTCGTAACCGTCTTGATATTGTTTAGAGAGGTGATCTTCGATTATCTCTAACATCGCTGCAACCAGAAATTCAAAAGCTTGCTAGTTTTCATCAGCCGCAAGGATCTCACTAAATAAAGTAACAATTATATTATGGAAATATTTTTTGTTAGGAGCATATTTCATATGTATATTATAAATAAACAATATGTATATTATAAACATGGATTATTTTTTATAAATAAACTGCGGTTGATCAAGTATCTTTTTTACCAGCTAACGGCGACTATGAGGGGTGGGGGCCACAGAGGTAAATGAAAATCTGAAGTGGGCCACGAGGAAAAAAAGGTTGAGAAACACTGTCCTAGTTGGCAGAAATAAAATGGCGTTTACAGCATTTCTCTATGACAAACTGTTCAAGAGATAAAATGGAGGATGGACGGACAGACATTGAGTAATTATATATAAAGATGTTAACTTTTTCCAAAGCTTGCTTAATGTTGTGATAGCATCTGCGATAAATGTTCCAATCGTGGTAGCCATTTCATAGTAAAAATAATTTTTTCCAAAGAAAATAATTTTCTGCAAAAACATTGCACTGCGTCAGTTTGCTTCGAATATACGATATCAACCACATTTATTCCAATTTTTAGCGACTACTATTTCTTTACAAAATAGAAAACCATAAACGGACTTCTTGGGAGATTCTTGAAAATATGAAAACGTGCGATTTAACTTGCTATTTAACTTGATAAAAATGAAATTCTGGAGGAATCAGACCACTGACATGCTCATGGTTGGAAGAAATGGAAATCTGAAGAATGTGTTCCACGAATGAAGAATCAGACAGCTTCATCTAACGAAGTAACGTCCTCAATTACACAGGAAAATAATTTTATGTAAGAACCTTTTATTCAATAATTTATTATTCGCTTTGATTGAATTATTCTAAAAATAGTTGATTTATTAAGAAAGGCGTTGAAAGCCATCACTGACATTTTGGATGAATAAATGTGCACGAGGTAGAATGCTGAAAGAAAATTCCTGTGATGCAGTGTGTGATTTTGGCAAGGAGCTGCTAGATGAGAAATGGAGAAAACTCCTAATCGACATTTTCTTTGAGCTGCTAGATGTTTCTCAATTCATCGAAAGTGATCGAATTATTATTGTAGGCATTGTCCTTAATACAGCCTCATGAGAAGAAATCTCAACATGCCAATTTTAATGTTTCCAGTTCTATCATACCTATCGTTATTGTTTGAGGAAAATTTGGTCCGCGATTTGCTCATTAGAGAGACAATATAGTTTTTTTTAGACCCAAAGGACTAAAAACGAATATCCATACGAATGTCATCTTCCCGTTCGTTTCATTCGTCAACTTTTATCCATGTATAATTGAGCTTGATGGCCGATGCCTTTGAAGATAGTAAAGGCCTTCCTAAATTACCTTTTCCTGGGCAAAATATTCCTCAGGAAAAGTACAGTACAATTAAATGAACCGTATCTCTTAATAATTTCAGGTACCCTTCCCCAGGAAAGGAAATGAAACATTAATAGCCGATGAGTGCGGATAGGCCGCCCGTTCCATGAACCTCACTTCCCTCCTCCTCCAAGCGATTATATTTATTTGACTCCTCTGACGTGTCCTCCACGGGTCACCGAGTGCGGCAATCGTCACGGCCTCCGCACGCAAAGCACGCGGCTAAGCGAGATGGGAGGGAGAACGAACGCTAGGAAGAGAGAGGAGCAGTGCATTTCTGGATCGCCGTGACGTCACGCCATAGCCAATCCACCTCCCTCTTTCTTCACACTCTCTCTCCCTTTCCCTCTCTTTTTGTGACTCTCCATTTGTCACTTCCTCGCGCATACTGTTGCTCATCGTTCCTTTCGTCTTTCTCTTTTCTGCATGTATCTTCTTTATCTTTTCACTTCTTTCCAGGAACCACGCGAGAGAAGGGATTTAAACATCATAGCATGAGAGAGGTCAACTAATAATACACCGAGTTATACAAAACTTGGATGTTATATACAATCCAAGTTAATACAGATATAAAATGTATTACTTTATAAAGCAATCTGGTTTACTTCAATATTCTCTCTTCAGCTCTTTGCGCCGCAACTATGGAGTGAGCTCGATAATTTACTAAAAGTTATGAAAATGAGTTATTGATATGTAATCCTCTCATATAAATAAACAAAACATCTCTGGACGCCATAGCCTTTTCAATTCATGACTAACCTTAGAGAAAAATTGTAATACCCGCGTTAATTAATAGTTACCTAACATTATCATCAACTATTATATCTAGTTATTCTTGCTTATGGTTATCGACAATTTTGCTTTTAACAATCAAAAGTTAAGAAAAAATGTGTTGAAATTTCTCGAAAAAAATAAAAAAATAAGGAACCAATGAGCTATTTTAAAAGTTGCTAAAAATTTCTAATAATCGAATTAGAGATTTTGATGAATATTCTCGAGCCTCCAAGTCCGAAAAAAGTGGTTTCTACGATTTTGTCAATATGTAGTCCATCGCCTGTGAGCAGCTATAGGGAAAAAGCGATTTAACAGAACCTGTAGAAATCTCGTATTTGCATAGGTTACCCCTCTGAATAGATGTCTAGATGAAACAAACCATATCGTGCAAAAAATAAGTGCATTTCTTCTTATCCATATTTACAAAATTGGCATTAAGGATTCATCCAGTTGTGGAGCTTGCTAACATTACGTAAGCCATATTTTTCAGAACATAAAATAATACAAAAATGTATCGACCTTTTCGGCTAGCTACCGCCAAGCTATCCACAGCGGTCCACAACCAGCAAAATTACCGTTTGTATTAGAAGCACATGCAAATTATAGCTTCAGCAATGTATGCTGCGCCGATTATTTTCTCTTTTTCATCGTTTTTCTAACTTCGATCACCGTTCCTATTTTGCTTTCTCTCATCGTAACCCTCCCACTATCCATTTCAATCCATTTTCCCCTTCTCATCCTCTCTCTTCTCCTTATTATACTTTTTGTTATTAAGATATATCAATGGGTTACATGTAAGTCACACTGGCCAGGAGGTAACAGCACGGTACGATTGCCATGAATATAGACTTCTGAGCTGGGGTCGGTTCTCAGGAACCAGAAGTTAAATTTGGAAACAGTTTTAGAACCGTTTATCTGTGTTGCAAAATCTTGTGAACTGCTGAGGAATAATTAAACTCAATCAGGATCAAAACTTACAATGAAAACCAAGATGACATTTGGAAATTAGTTCCATAATTACTAATAGGTTGCCTATTACTAAACAATAAGAAAATTTCTTAACTGAAATACATTTTTGTACTCTAGCAGCACTAAAATAATAATGATAAAAGGTTCTTTTTCAAAGAGATTGTTATAAGGTATAATATTGTATAATATTAGTACAGTTTGATCGAAATAATTTGTTTTTATTTTATTTTTAAGAGAAAAATAGCTTATTTCTCAGAGAACCGGCTGCTAAAATTTTGAAAGCTCTACACTGCTCATGTACGTATATACGCATATATGTATGCACACATAAATATACATACAACTAAATGATATGAGTCATGTTCGAGTATTTTCAGGGTTCAATACCGCAGCTTCCATTCACTTTTTTCTTCATGTTTGTACCGCATTCTCCTAGAAATTACCCTCTCGTCCATTCCTTCTTCCTACCTTATTGCTCAGACCTATTCATCAACCCCCTCCCCTCACCCATTCTCTCTTCCTCTGTCCCCACTTTCTCTGTCCAGGTGCTCAACGTGCTCTCTCACTCCGGACCACAGCGCAGTCAGCCCTAATAAGGTCGCGCCCGTCTCCGGAGTGGAGATATTTTGTCTGTCTGGCGGAGGAAGGAGGGTAAGGAGATTCTCAGCCGTGTATCATAGGTCACAGTAAGAGTGAGTGGCGTGTTTTGGTGCAGGTGAACGCACTCAATTACAACCAAGACGGGGCACATTCGGCGAGACACGATTCATGAAAAGCACGTTGCATCTAAGAGAAGATTAACTGAATCAATTTTACAAATTGTTAAAACTTACACGATAAAAATTTAATAATACAACGCATATTATTCAAATGCTAACTTAATTTCTCGCAGTGTGAGATAGTACGAAAAAGTTATTAAATACTTAAAAAAATAATATTTTACAAAATAATCGTGTGTGCGTGTAGCGGTACGAAAAGATACAATTTCTGGGAAAGATCTACCAGAGCAGAGATGGGCAACCTATGGTACCCGTGCCAAAAGATGGCATGCGAAGAGGTTATGCATGGCACGATATTTCAAAGAAGAATTACAAAAATATGTATTTGAAAGAATTTTACTTTGATTTCACTTGTATTTCGTATCGTAATGATGCCGCATTATATATATATATATATATATATATATATATATATATATATATATATATATATTTATAAATCACCGTTTTGTAAGCGTTATGGCCAAAATTGCTTGAAGGGTGGAGTAGGGCCACAGATAGTGAATATTAGTCAAGAGTGGCACTCAACAGAAAAACGTTGCCGACCCCTGAACTAGAGCAATGACGAAATCGTGTGGCTGATTTAAAAGCGAGTGGAAATGCCGAGACTATAAAGAATTTCGACAACAGCGTATCCGCGTGAATTATTAATAACAGAGTATGTAGAAACGCACGACTTAAAGCCAAAGAGCTTGTCCTATTTATAGGAACCCGACAAAATAAAACAAAAAATCTGACGTACCCAGCACAGGACTTATGGGTAGTATTTATTATATATGATTAGGCCCTCTCTCTGTCCAGTATATTTGTTACTTTTGATATCTTTGCATATCCGTATATTGTATAACTTTATATATTTGTTAATGTTAATCCCCGAAGAAAATATCCTTCCTTAGTAATAAAAGAATCTGATGTGCCCAACGAATGACTTCCTCTATAAAAATTAATGAATATGATTGCAACAGTGCTTGCAAGTTTCTCTAGACCAGGGGTGCGCAAACTTTTCATGCCGTGCCCCAATTTTTGTTCAAAATACAAACTTGGGCCCCCTCCCATGGCTGGCAAAATTTTTATCAAGATTTGGTATTTGGTAGGGGTTTTATGTCGGTGATAATTTTAAGAAATAGTATGTTACAATAAATGGTAAATTTTATTAAAACTGAAAATAACAAAATAATTCAAGATAAATACACAAAATGAACATTCTAATAGGAATAAAATCAAATATCACTAAATTAATGAAATTATACAGCAATATGAATACAAAAATAAATATCACATTTTAAAATAACAATAAGAAAAGCACAAAAAAAGAAAAATAACACTTGATTTTTGTATGAATAGATTTAATTCAATGGGATCTGTGGGCTTGTCTCTTACTGTCAATTTCGTCCAGTCTCGGCTTAATTGATAAAATCGCCACTCTCAATTCTGATTCATGGCGTTCTTACTGACAACTATTTTATTAAATTTATTTGTAAAACAATAAAGAATAAATCCACCGGTTCAGAACTAAACATTGCACATTTCAATAGACGTATTCACATGACGGCCTTTGTTCGACAACGTACTGCAGTGTAGTGCGATAACGTGCACTGTAAACAAAGTCACGGTCAGGCTGAATAGAGTGAGGGAATAGCCAGCATGTTACTCTCATAAATACGAAAGATTACAGAAATATAACATTGTAAACAAAAAAGATAAATGAAATATGAAAAGAGAACTAAATTTTCTTACAGTTAAAATTAAATCATGGCTATATTCGCGCCTCTCGCATCATATGTCGCGCCCCCTAGTTTGCGCACCCCTGCTCTAGACAGCAGCATCCTCAAGAATAATTGTAGTAAATTGTGCTCATGAATAATTTTTAAACACTGAATAATTTTCACATTGGGAAATACTTCGAATCATTTTTCACAATGAAAATACAACAAGTAAACAAAGTAGTTATTTCTTGCTATGAATGTTCATTCATAGATTGATAAGAGCTCTCTAATTCAAAAAGAATTTTACAAATATCTTTTTTTAATGTTGATAGTCCACAGACAGACAGAGTGATTGTTATTTTAAGAAAATGTGCAGAAAATGTACATAAAAATTAAAACATATATGTGCAATTGGAATATAAATTAAAAGAGAGACAAAAAGATTCAGTAAACTTAAGTGGAAAAAGCTAAATATAATGAGATTTTTATCATATTTAGTCAAAGCCCACTTGCAAGAAAACACTCACAGGAAGGGAGAGGGTTGTTAAGAAGAGAGGGAGGGAAGGTGAGAAAGGGAAGAATAGGGAGAGCAAGGAGGAGGGAGTGAAAAAAAGGAAGGGAAAAAAGGGTAAAAACAGGAGCAGAGGAGATGTAGAGATAAGAACAAGGGGGAATTAGGTAGCGAGGTGGAGAGATTGAGACTTCTTTTTCCCAGTCGTCCGTAATTGGTATCCCCAAACGTCACCCTTAATGGATTTTCCCCTCTCAACCTTCCAGGGGCGGACAGATTTGCAGAAGCAAGCGTGGAAACCTCCATTCGACGCTGCCTAATGGACTATTTTCTTACGGACGTCATTCCGCGAGGAGCGCCGCCGTGTGGTCATCGCGTCACGGAGCGTAATTAATGCAATCGCTCGACCCAAATTGCGCGGTTAATTCACGTCTGAGGGATTTCAGGAGTGAGATAGGGCTCGGAATAAAACTTCTTTTCCTTGCGAGTTAAAATCCCTCTGAGATAGTTCTCAGGTGAAATATAAGTTCGAAAATAGCAGCTGATTTAAGAAAAACTTTTCGGAAAATGGTTTTTCTCGAAACTTGATGTCATTTAATATTTTCTCACGCGACCTACTATCATACCTTCGCCTCAATTTAAGACTAATGGAAGAATGAGAATTTTTAAAATTCGGAAAATGGTCGCCATCCCATCTCAGCGTTTAAGTTAACTCAGCGTATAATATCCATCACGGTACTTTTGAGTATTAAAACGACGATTTTATAGTTATTACGGTGAGTGTACATAGTTTTGCAAGTTTTAATTCTTATTTAGTGCAAATATATTGAGTAAATAGTGAACCTCCATGATGACTGGTCCTAATTCGTACGAACACCGGCAAGAAAGTGAAATAATGAGCTACATATTTATAATATTGTTATGGATATTCTGCTAATAGGAAATCATGTCCATTATATGAAAGAATATTTCCTTTTGTGGAGTATTTACACTTCTGAAAACGTTCGAAAAATCGTGAAAAATACAGAAAATTTGTTCTGAAAGGATTTTTCTTAAATTTGAATCACAGACAAACCAGCGATATGTCGAGTTCCGTGATACAGTGGTCCGCGTGATAGCGGGTCCTGAGAGTATAATTCCCATCCATTTAAATATCACGCATACATATCTATGCTAAGAATTTCATTTAATCTTTTTTCACCTATACTGTCCACGGAAAACTTGGAAAGCTTACACGGAAATACGAAATCATCAGGCATTTTAGGAAACCAGTCGCGATAAAATAAATTTAGTGGAAGTTTACAATGATTTTTGTACCGCAATTATAAATACTCAAGCCCAGAAATTTACGTTTATTATGATTGGCAGAACAATTAATGCCTTGAAAACGGTGTTTTGTAACACTTTTTATTTTGCTTATTTAACATTAAAATTATTAAAGGGAGTGTTTGGGGTATTTTATATTTCTCAATCGACTTTCTGTATTCCTAATAGTCAGTAGTTTTTTTGCTCGCATCGTTCTTCCTTCGATTGATTACTCTGTCATAGCATTCACCTCTAAAAACATACGGGATCAAATTCCATTTACTTTTCTCGATAGCTACCGCCGGGAGAAACATTTACCTAAACGATCCTTCAACTTCTTCCGCTTGTTTTCCTCGCGATCCATTTCACGTCAGATTCAGTTGTTCATCTTCATCCTCAAAGAATCTCTTTCGCACCTAATTCATTCAACAAGCACTCTTCAACAATATATTTATCTCCGTTTCCTTTGGATGTTACTCTTTCGCTCCACTTTGTTATAGATATTCCTTTGCTGCGATTTAGTTTGAAAATATTTATATACATAATATTTAGGTGTTATTTTATTTCAAAATCAAATTAAATGGTGTTATTGGCTCCTGCGTGAAGTGAAACTCGACAATCTTAAAAACGATAGACACCGCTAAAAGGCTTATGTATATATGCATACTGCTCTTCTCAAATTTGCAAGCCGAATACAGTTTCATGTATATATATAGCATATTATTTGATAAAAATATTAAATGGAGCACATATCAATCCCAATTATACGAAACTTCCTCGACGCTAAGGATCTTTATTAATTTTGCTCAAACATTGCAAAACATAATTCCCCGAAATTCTCTCGACACCTAAAGGACCGGAAGGAGAGACCAAAACAATTGAAAGTGATCGGCCGTTTGCCCTGGGAGAGTGCAGCAGACGACTGCAAAACAGATGGTTGTGAGTCACACCGAGGTAGAAAGATACTCCCATCAATCAAGCCCCATCCCTTGCACTATCTCTCTCTCTCCGTTCTCACTCCCTCACCTCCTACCAACACCTCCTCTCCTCCTCCCAACACTTCCACTCATCTCTCTATCTCTGTTCCTCGTAAACTTCACTCTATTGCTCCCGACATCTTCCTTGACATCGCCTTTTGCGTATGCGATAAACGGAATCGCTGGCCAAGACGTTCCTTGGCGCACCTCCAAATGCCCTGCCACCTCGTCATACGCTCAAAGTCCACCCTCCCCCCTTACTCCACGCGCTGGTACCAAATCTTTTGCTCTCTCTTCCTTCCCCGACTCCAACGTGCATCGCGCGCACAACCTCTTTCTTTACTCCCCTCACATCTGTTTCTTCCACGTCTATCCCTCTCTCCGCAACTCACATGTTGCTAAACTTGACGAATTCCTCAAAATATGCACGTTAAAGTTCTTATCAAGATCGGATTTATCGCAAGTGTTAGCCTATCAGAAAATACAGGTAAAAACACGACGGAGAAAGCATTCAATTAATTCACCCCCACCAAATATCTCATACAAAATTGCGCATAAGTGTTTCAAAATGTTTGCGAAATTTTTCTTCGTAATAAAAACAATTCTTGCAGGAATAAATGAACAGTTAATCACCGATAAAGATTAAACTTGGTAGTTGAAACGTTGATACACGAGGAGACGGAGAAACATCCAAAGAAAATTGAAATCGAGATTTTTTCGAGAGATGATTAACGACAGCAAAATTCTCAGAAGCAATTATGTATGTACATTATAAGTACGGTATTGATTTTTTGGGTTTTACCCGATTTTTTCTTCGTTTTAATTAAAAGTTTTATTTTAATTAAATTGTTTTAACCCGATTTTTAAAACTGTAATTGTTTTGATTTTATTTAAATCCGATTTGTTTCAAAATTAAAAAAATCCGATAACTACCCTCGCCTGTGGTTTCATTTTTCACCCGAAAAATCAATGCCCTAACTATAAGTCAGCTAAGTGCAAAATGGAACTTGGGAATAAACCACTTAGGAAGTGAAATTCCAAGCTTCTATAAGATTAAATGCTAAATGGAAAAAATCACGACACTTTTGAACAGGCCTATAACTGTATGGAAAGAAAATCTTATTATGTTAAAGGAATGTTAGTGGTTAAAAGCGATTCAACGAGCTTGAACTTCAAATGCGCTTACGACTACAGAATTTAGGTCAAAAATTACACATTTCGTAATAATCGATGAAATTCTAATACCGATGATGTAAATCAAAAATAAAGTAAATCATAAAACGTGTGAATGCTCCATGATTATTTTTACAACTAAGTACATTCCCGAAGGTAGAAGCAAAAGGTATGAGAGTAACACATTATCTTATTCAATGCTGTAAACCCTTAATATTCGCGATTTTGATTATTCGCGGGAGATTTCTGTGTACGTCGATTTTTAGGCTGGTTTCCATGGGAAACGTAGCCTTATGAAATGATCCTGCCTGTATGTGTGTACCCTACTAACAACTTTTGCATTAATGGACCGATTTTCATGAAACTTAGTGCTTGTGCTGCCAGAGCTTACCTCCGAGCGAAGATTTAAGTCGCGGATTTGATTCCAGGAACATTTTTTTCCCTACTTGTTTTACATAGGATGTCTCAAATCCATCGTGCAGAGATGTTTCCTTTAATACCTTAAAATATTTTTAAATTGTGATATCGGAGCTAGGTTTGTGTTGTTCTAAGGGGAAAATAATGTAGATTCTATTCTTATCACAGAAGTTTGCTAATTGATCGTATTTTATTGGATTTCTAATAAAACAGAGTTTCTGCGTTTTAAATCGCATTTTATCGAATTGTTACCATGAAGACGATTATTATCTAACTCGGCCTGAGCATAGACGAGTGAATAAATGGTAGTAGTATAGGGGAAAGTATTGTTTTCATGAAAAAAATCAACTTCGAGATTTCAACGGAAATACACGTTTTAAGGTCCCCTGAACACGTTTTGGCCATTTTCTCGATGATATCTGTGTGTATGTGATAGCTTTTTGTGGGTGCTCTAAGTCAAAAACTATTAATCAGGTCAACGCGAAATCTTATATTTAAAATTTTTATGAAAGTCACATGAACTGATGAGGTTTTGGCAAAAATCGGTCAACCGGAAGTGTTTACTCTTGTCACTTATCCGTTATTTTGAAATATTTGCTTTAATATTTGATATATTTAAAAACATACTGGAATAAAAGTTGTAGGAAGTTTAATTTTCTTCAACCTTTGTTTGGAACATACTACCATTGTTTAAGAGATATCTTATATTTTTAGCTGTCATCACCACGCCACCTACCGACGACTATTGTTAACAATTGTCGCTTAGTTACGTCTTATATACGCTCCCTTTTCTTTTCTTAATTGTTGGAGATTTGTGGCTATATCCAATATCAGAAGGCTATGGTTTGAGTTTTCCTGTTCTTTGTAAAGTCTAAAATTTTCTCGGTTTTTTCAAATATTTATTATTATGTAACCTATTTGGAATTTTTAGAAATATAACAGATATGGAGAAAGTCATGTGGTGGCTACATCAGATTTTTTCATGAAAACAATACTTTCCCCTATACTATGTATAGAGAAAGTAAAAAATCCAACTTCGAACCATCTCACCTGAGGCAATCATCGCGTAAAAGGAGTGATTTAGTCACCTCACCCACCATATCTACGCGTTGTAGCTGCGATAAATCTTAATTTAATTTGCGTGGGATGATAGATATAGTATTTGTGGTATTTTTCATATTTATATATTTTTGAAACTTTCTTTTTAGTTGTTTATTTTTATAATTTCATTATTTTGACAACAGTTATCACATTATTTGTATACTATATAACCTTAGATTACTTTTCTGTATTTATATTGTTGAAGCGAATCTGAACAAATTGCAAGCGTCCATCATAGCAAAGAGATTAAACAAACCATTGTCATTGTTCGTGGTGTAATAGAAGTCCCTTTATTTTAATGTGGATTTGTATTGATACGAGCATTCCTACATTTTTGAAGGGATATTTCTGCTAATAATTGTTTTTTATTTATCGTACTTATTATATGGATGGTTGATGTGATGTTAGGAAAAGAACAATTTATTATTTTTGTCATTTAAATTAGGCGACTAAAATATGAAATATTCAACAGTTTCACTCCTATTAGTATCTAAAGCTGTATTACTCTGAACTAGCAGTATATTTTCGTTGATTTTAAGCAATATAAATGAATACGACAGTATTTTCATTAATGAAACAAAACATACTATCAAACTTCTTACTACCTATATACCAAATATTCTTACGTTTGCCACTGAGTTCTCTACTTTTGTCTGCCAACTCTCTCAACTGTAAAAAATTAAAGTATACATATAGACCCCCACATCACTCAACAGTTGGTAGGCACTTCTGCAACTTTTTACTTTCATGCAAGCAGAAAGGTTATCATAATTATATTATAGAGTTTATTCATATTAAAGTCTTTATCACACTTTCTCGTCCTTAGACATCCAATCCCATTAGGAACCCTTCCACCTAAATCAGAGTATTAAACCAAGCTTTCTATCCTCTAGTGCCTCCGTTTTTCACCCAGCCTCGTAGATGGCAGCGAAGGGGGGAGATTCAGAGGGGAAGAGGATGAGTGAGGATGCGTGGGTCATCTAAAGCACCCTCCGCCCCCTACCGAAATAAAATCTGACTCATTTCCAAGATGAAAACTCGAAACATATTGTTTGCTTTTTCTCTTCATCTCCCAATCTTTTTCTCTAGCTAATAATAACTTGTCATAGAAGAGAGATTTTCATATTGTGATAGCGATAAATTTCTACCTCGAAATTTTAATGACAACGCACGTGGGTGTCCCCGAGTCCAAAAAAGTTTTTTTGTTGCATTTCCCGCTGTGAACGGTAGTCTGACATTTGCGATATTCCCCGGTACTAGGGGATAAACGCTTTAACGACTGAATTCTCGTACATAGGATATTACTCGGAATCTAAGCCTTGATGATATGAACCATATCGCGAAACAATGGAATTTTATTCGTTTCGATTTCTACAAAATATCGTTGCACCAAAAAATGGCATCGAGTATCTTATTGAAATTCATACAGGTTTAGAGCTTAATATCATTGACAATAGTACATATGCCTTAAGCTTCAACAACTCTCTGCCTTCCTAACAACCTATCCATTTCTCATTTTCTCCTTCTAATGATATCCTCCACTTCCCGTCTCTTCCTCCCTTACACCAGGATTGAGACCAAGGGCCTGTGAGCCGTATGCGGCCCCAAGAGTATTGTATACGGCCCGCGAAGCTATAATGAAAATTGGATCCGAAAGAAATTAACAAAAAAATTCACCTTTTCAAAATAATTAAAATAAAACCTTTATTTTTGAAATTTTAATCCCAACATACTTGTTTAGAGTTGATTTTCACTTATATGATACCTCAGAATCTCTAGGTAATTTCCAATTTTGATCTAATCCAGCCCGCCGAAGCATTGGCAACTTCAAATGCGGCCCGCCGAATTACTCGCGAACCACTGATGTGGCCCGCCATGCATAAAAGGTTGCCCACCTCTGCCTTACACCTTTAACTCACCCTTTCCCCTCCCGTTTTCCCTACCGATCTCTTTCCATCATTTACGATTCCTTTCTTTTCTCTATTCCTCTCTGCTCTCTCCTTCCTTATTTCTCCCTCTACCTAACGCTCCCCTTCCTCTTCATTTTCCCCTCATTTACTCCACCCTCCCTCTTTCACCTCTACGCTCAACTCGCCCTCTCCCCCGGCCCATCATCCTATCTGGGATAAATTCCTGGACGTTGCGTCTAAAACGTTATTCTCCCGATATGGCGCCACACTCTTTCGTTCGTGTGATAAATAAATGGGGGAAGGCAGGAGAAGGAAAATTTTCGAGCGCAAGAGAGGTTATCCGAAACTAAATTGCCGGGTCAAGGTGCTCGAAAGAAAAAATAGAGAGATTAAACTCATTCTCCGTAGAATGATACCATATTTCACGGCGAATACTGGGCCAATAGGCGGAGCAGATACGACAAAATAAGAAATGCTCGCCATCACAGTAGCACCAATTCTCGATAAAATTAACTAGCGCTGGGTTTCCTCATGCTATATCTCATTTTATCGCTATGTATTTACAAGGAAAGATACGAACGACTTAGATTTTCTATTATTTTTACGGAGCTTACTTTTTCCGCTTGTATTCGAATTTCGAAAACGTTTTCAAAATCAGCAATGACATCGGTGCGCAATACTGATGTTAAGAAAACTAAATTTCTGGTCGAGGATTTACTAATGGCAAGCAAGAATGCAATTTTTTCGATTAGCATCTGTTTCTCAACAATAATATTTTACGTGGTTTAATCTGAGATAGCTAATATTTCGAAAAGTAAAAGTTGTCAAAGAAGCCAAATAAGTTGACGAGAAACAATTTGACCTGTTCTTATCACGGCCAAAGTGACGTATTTCGTCTAAAATTTAGATAAGAAAAGATGGCATTTTGAATTAAGATCTTGTATTTTATACTACTAACTTCACACGATGAAAACGAAAATATTTTATTTAAATATCTCGATCAGATTTCGTCACGAACGCATTCTTCATTATGAAGTGGAAATATGAATTAAGCGCTTTTTAAAGACCCATCGTCAGTTTAAATCACTCAAGTGCTTGTGATAGTAATTCAGCGGCAAAATGATCCATTTATTCAATCGTTTTAGTTATTTAACCCTATGAAACTAAAAGTTCAAAGTTTTTTTCCATTTGTGCAACCTATTACCCCATTCCGCGTTCCATCCCAGTCTTAGCATTAAGTATGACGTCATTTACAGTTGTATGTATCTATTTCACATTTCATCGAAAGAAGGAAATATGATGCGACGGTGAAGAGTATAAAAATATAAACCATTTCTTGTAGAACACATTTCAACAAAAACCCTAGCTAATAATGAGAGCTCAAAATTATTACTATACTAGCTGAAATTACCCGACGTTGCTCGGGTTTTTAAGTCAAAACAAAAAATATTGAGGAATATTTAAGAATAAAACCAAGTAATGAAACCAGGTTAATTTTTATTGTAGTGCTTAATGGTATGCAATATTTCTTGTCTTCCCAACTCTTGTCCAAATAAATAAAATTTTCCTGCATCCTCTATCGATAAATTTGGCGACTATATTTTTTATCAAATAATCATAATAAACAATCGATGGAATCACTTTTAAAATAGTTATTTCAGTAAAATTAAGTTCCAGTGGAAAAAACTGCATGATTTTATATGGTCATGAATCTCAAAAGCATTAAAAATTTGGAAAGGAATTGCAAGCTATAGGGATGCAACCGGCGGAAACAAGTTGGAAGAAATATCCAAATTTAGCTTACCCATACGTTATCCCATGCATAGGCTGATTTTGTGGGTCTAATTAGTCACGTGAATATTTTAAAGTCAAACCTATGAAACAAAATGAGTTCCCGGACTTTGAAACCGAATTTGGCGATAAAGAGTGTGCTGCTATGACATGGAAAGTGTTATTATAGTCTAATTAGTATAATTGGCTTAATTGATGCATACAAATGTTCAGTTGAAAGGAAAGCAAAACATGCATATAAATGTTCAAGGGAGGAAGAGTTAACGATTATAAATGTTGGTCTAAATGAAAGAATTGTTATAGAAGTTTTCTTATATTACCTTCTGAGATATCTTTCAATGATAATGAAAAACATATTTCGCTCTCTAATAAGTATAGAGAATATGCAGAATACATAAAAAGTTTATAGAGAACGAAAGCACTTAAAATTGCACATTAAAGCTGTCTTCTACTTATCTTTTGAAATAATTAGACAGATTTAAAGTTTTTTGGTGGTTGCCCTTCTTTGAATAACCTAAGTGTTTCTTCCTTCCCTACTTTAGTTTATATTAAATATACATTATTTCTTTAAGTTAATATTAGGTATTGTTTATAACGGTTGTCAAGTAGATTGCTAATCCAACAATACGCTTATCCCCGTGTTATTTAAATGGGAAAAATAAAAAGAGAAAAACATTTTTAATATGAAAATTTTAGTTCAAATCGCTTTAAAAACCCCTCCCATTTTGCTTAACTTTTTATTGCGGTTAAAATCGCACCTTCATCTTGCTTCTACGTTCTGTAGTTGCTGCGTTATAAATACACAAACAATCAAACAAATTCTTCAAAATAATTATGGTAGAGATGTGCAACATCTAAGAGGACTCTCTTCTACTAAAGTAGCTGCCTTAAAACAATGTTCCTAATATTGAATATCTATTCTGAAAATGAAAGATCAATTGTGCAAATACTGAATAATAACGTACTGTTTTTTAAGTTTCTACATTTTGTTCTATTTACTATTAATCCTTACTAATATTTTATTTTGAAAAATTAATTCCTTTATAACTATTCCACATTTAAAGGCTTTCATATTTTCCTTGATGATTTCACGGTTACGTCGACATACGTGCGAATTCGCTCACTCTCGCCTATTCCGAATATAACAGCTCCACACCGGTTTCACGAACGCACGTATGTACACTAAAAAAACTGTCTATAAATATAACACCTTGTTAGTCAAAAGGATCGCTAGTTGGATACGTATTTTCGGATTTGCTCCCAAAGAGATAATTTATCGTAAAACTTTCAGTAAATTGACCCAAAGTATGTGTTACTTTTTAATCGTTTTTAGGCGCGTTCTCGCTTCCGGCGAGAACGCCTATTAGCTTCGATCTATCCGTCCTTACGAATGTTCGAGCTCGACTTATACCGAACGAACTTTCGTGAAATTTGGTATTAAGGTCTTCTCGAAAAAGGCAATAAGAAAATGATATAAATGGTTCACGTAACCCATTCACTTTACTAGAATAAAAAAATTAACATTCCGTAATATCTCGTAAAATATTAGTTATACCAAAAAAAGTTATCATATAAATTAGTAGAAGTACTTGAAGAAAACATTTTTGCCTCATAGATTTTTATCGGAGTAGCCGTTATCAATAAAATCAGACAAAAATGTTGCCATTTACTTCGAAATTACAAAATTACTTGCGTTTCTTTTTTATTGTTGTCCACGAAAATAATCTTCGTAGCAACCGATATTAACAAGATCTGGTACAATTACGTCAATATCTTTATTAAAGCACCAACTTAGGAGAAGGTAGAAATTTTTAATGCACTGAGAGGCATAACTGGGTAGTGCAGTTCCACTGGTTTTATGGTATGCGTTTGTTCCAACTATATCGTTTAGTTTACAATACTCCATCGCACGGAACTCGCCTAGTTGCGATACACCGTAAACTTTCCTGACTTGTTTAACATCGTTGTTAGTTAAATAAGTGGACCATAAATCCATAAGGTTTCCAAGAGTCAAATATTCAAATCACGTGATTCATTCAATACTCCCGCTATAAATTAAAAAACGCAAAACATTTTGCGCATTTAGCACTTTTATTGCTTCAGAAAATGAAAGTCGTTTAAAAAACCTGCTCCGAAGAGACTGAAACCAATTCAAAATTTCAAACTTTACGGTGAGGTCTTTTATAGCTACTACGGCTAGAAAAATGTGAGAAGCCTTTGAAGAAGTTTTAGAAAAAATAACATGATGATCGATAAGAACAGAAGGCAAAGAATGTTTTCCTTGGTCCACGATGTATCGTCCCCTATTTGGAACGCTTCCATCCCCATTTTTCTCTTTACTTCTGCCTCGCCGTGTCTCGACCTTGTTTTGTTTTCTCGCTGTCTTTGTTAATTCGGCCTTGAATTTGGACCCTCAACAGTTATTTTTTGGACATCGACGGAAACGAGAAATAAAATAAGCCAAAACGTGGCTTAAATCATTCTATACTATATTAGACAGGATATGTTTTAAATTTAATGATAAATAAACGGCGAAATATACATTGCACAAACTTTCTCATATACGTATATACGTTTAGTCGACTGTGTACGCTTATAAAAGAAAAACGTTTATAAATCAAAGTTAAACGTAGTTTAGCGTATATATATAGATATATAGTAATTTATATATATAGTAATTTATTTGACATATGGCTTAGTTAGTATTATTTGTGAAATCAGGTTGTACGATGGGATGGATTTGAATCAAAATCCTCGGTCATTTTTGAGTAAATCGAATTTTGCTTCAAAATATCCAAGAAGAAAGTACCCTTAATTGTTGCGCAATATCGTTCATCTCTTCAGTGTGTCTATTATAAATGATATTATACACTAATATGAGGTATCATTCGATTTAGTGTTACCGTATAGGCTGTAGTAAGATTTTGAGTGGATCGCGGCGAAGGCCTAACGTCATAGGACTTCGGTAAAGTAGCTTAGCGTCCATTGTAATGTCACTGGACGACATACGTATAGTGATTTTAAGAAACATATGGCTCATGCAGTATTATTTGTGACACCAATCTCTACAATTGGTATGATTTTAATCAAATTCTCTGTAGCCATTTTTGAATAAATAAAATTTTCTAAAAATCACCAAGAATAAACTACCCTTTATTTTTGTGCAATATCATTTTTATGAAAAAAGGGGTCTGCAAAAGATGATATAGTGCACAAATGCGAGATATCATTCGATTTTATGGACGCCCTAGAAGAGCGAACAGACAGACAGACGGCATGACGAAACCCATTTTTTTGGACTCGGGGACACCAAAAACGTGTATTTCTATCAAAATCTTGATGTCGAATTTTTTCACGATTACAATACTTTCTCAATATATGTACTCGTGTATGAGAAAGTAAAAAGTCATAAATAGGAAATCCTTCCCCTGAAAGGTAGGCCTACGAGCAAACTCTCTCCTGCAGAGCAGATTGCCTACTCACGCCCTTGACCGCCTCGCTTATTATTTCGCACTCTGGTCTTTCATTGCTCATTAGAAATTGGACAAGAACGGGAAGAAATAGCAGATTTAATTTAAAAGCCTCCGCTCTCTCTCTCTCTCTCAGTTTGCAATTCTCCCGAAAAGAGGACAGAGATACTGACATCCATCCAACCTTTTCCCACTCCCTCCCCCTCTCTTTCCCACCAATCTTCCATTCTCCTGCTCTCTATATCTATAATTCTTTTCCTTTATCTTTCCCGCTATCTTCCAATATATCCCTCTCTCCTCATCCCTATCTCTCCCTCTTCTTACCTCTCCCATTATACCTGTTTCTTTATTCCATCTCTTCCACCTCCCTTATTCTCTCCCCCTCTCCATCTCTCCCTCTTCACCATACTCACTCTATAATCATCTCCTCAATCTTTTTTTAACTCTCTCTCCGTCTCACTCAAAGACACCTTAAAACCCTTTCCCGACTCCTTGCGCAATCCCTTTCTTGTTTTCAGGACATCCGACCCAATTTTAGAGTGCAGGAGAACGTTTTGGTTGGGTGGAGGCAGTAGAGGACTAGCGAAATGGTTTTGGCGGGGAAAAAATCGAGGAGGCGGTGAAATGGGAGTCCTCAGTTCCCGAATTAAATCCTGCCACTTGAGATGGGCTGATTCTCTTGGATTAGGAAACCATTCCAATCTCGGCGGTTTCGCTTATTTCTTGTTTTTTCTCCTCCCTTAGCCTACTTTGGGGAAAGCAAGTACATTTGAAGGATTGCTCAAGATGGAAATGTAACCAAAAAAGCATTTCCGCTTCGAAGTGTGACCCCTCATAGTTTCTATCACTGTTACTTTCTCGTTTAGGAAGAGTATAGAGAAACGTTTTTAAATTACCAAAAAATGTCATATTAATTAAGGGTATCAGCCGAAAAATAAAATTTACTGAAATAAACCATATAGCTGAATAAAGAGTATTTCACTCTCGTAGATTTTCACCAAATGTCGGTTTAATAGATTCAATTATTTATCATGCAATTCAACCAATTGTAGTTTGTCGTCATAAATAAGACCGCGTAATTCACATGTCTCATGATATAAGTAGGCTTGTTAGAATTTGACGTTTATTTTTTTTAATCGACGATTTAAATCGATGTTTATTTTCAAGAGAGATTTTCGACTAATCATCATAGGTCGTCTGTCCCTAGACAGACCATGGTTATACCTGGTTCTCCATATACACCTATTTTCCGCTGTCCTCTTCATATCATGATAACACTCTTTCCCTTTCAAATCATCTACCAGCTGAAACCTTTTCCTACCTCTTTCCACTTTTCCATCTAGTTTTCCTTCTAACACGTCTTTAATCATACTCTCTCTCCTCAGCTAATTTCCAACCCAGTTTGCCTTCCTCTTTCTAATAGTCTGTATAATCATTCGCTTCTCTCCTACTCTTCGTAACACTTCATCGTTTTTCATCCTATCTGTCCATTTTATCTTCAGCATTCTCCTCCAAGCCCACATTTAAAATCTTTCCAAGTATTTGGTGTCATATTTCCTTAGCGTCCATGTTTCTGTCCTGTAAAAAGATGTACTCAATACATAGCATTTTATCAACTTCTTGAGGATATCTTCCCTTATATTCCCAGTAAGTAGATGTTTCTTTCTTCTGAAAGCCGATTTTGCTTTTCCTATTCTAGTCTTGATCTCATCCGTACATTTTGCTTCTCTTGTTATGGTGCCTCCAAGATATTTATAATCTGAAACTTTTTCTAAGGGCTTTCCTCCAATACATATGTTCAGATTCTCTTCTTTGTCCGATATTCGAATGACCTTGGATTTTTCTGTATTTATTTCCATACCACATTTTCTACCTGTTATTACTAGTCTATTTATCATTTTCTGGGGTTCCTCTTCCTATCTTTTACAAGTACTCGATCATCCGCGTATTTTACTGTTCTTATAATCCTTCCTCCAATTTTGAAATCTCCTGTGCCTTCTAACGCTTCTTGCATTAGACTTTCTCCATATATATTGAATAGGGTCGGCGATAGGCAGCAGCCCTGTCTTACTCCTCTACCGGTGTTTTCTCCGCAGGTGTCCGCATTCTCCAACCTGACTTTTACAACTTTATTCACATATAGATTCCTGATCAGTCTCCTGACTTTCCAGTCTACACCTATATCCTTTAATATCTTCATCAACATTACACAATTTACTCTATCAAAGGCCTTCTGCTAGTCTATGAAACATACGCAGATATTTTCACTATAATCTATTGCCCTTTCTGATATAATTATAACTACCCCTATAGCATTTCTAGCTCCTCGTCCTTTTCTGAAACCGAATTGATCTTCCCCTAGCATTTCTTCTGCCTTTTTCTCCAGCCTTTTATTAAGAATCCTCGTGATGATCTTCGAAGTGTGTGACAGAAGGCTTATCGTTCTGTAGTCTTTACACTGCATTCCCTTTGGCTTCTTCTTTAGAGGGATCATAGTTACTTCTGGGAAATCCCGAGGCCACTCTCCCGTGTCGTAAATCTTATTAATTAATTTCATGATCGCATTTAGTCCTTCTGATCCCATGACTTTAAGTACCTCAGCCGGTATTCCTTCGCTGCCTGCGGCTTTCCCTTTCATTAGTTCCACTATCGCTTTTTCTACTTCGCTCTCCATAATACTTGGTCTCAAGTTGTCTTCTTCAATGTTTTTCTCATCATCCAGTTCTATTTTTGCAGATCCTGCCTGCTTGCTCTATAGTTCCTTAATGTATTCTTCCCATACCTGTACTATATGCTTTGTTTCTGAGACTACCTTCCCATCCGTATTCATAATTCCTTTACCACGAATTCCATATGCCTTCTTATCTTCTAATTCCAGTACCCTAGCGTACCGTCCTAACTTCTCCATTTGTTGTATTTTCACATTTTTCTTTTATACAGTTTTCTCTAGCTTTTTCCGTTACCCTTCTCAACTCATTGTTTATGCGTCTATATTTGGCTCTACCTTTTTCACTGTTAACGTTTTTCCATTTTCGTCTCTCATCATTTTCTCCAGCATTTCCTTAGTGATCCATGGTTTCTGATTTTCTTCTCTTGATTTCCAATCTCTTTATCAAAGGTATCCTTGATACTGGTTTTAATTTCATCCCATTCTATATCAACGGTCTTTGGTTTGTTTTCCAAATTTCTTAGGCGATCTTCCAACTTCATGCTGACTACATCCTGCCTTTCTTTCAGTTTTTCTAGGTCCCAAATCTATCTTTCTATTTTCGTTTTTCTTATTTTTTTGAGCTTTGTACATACGTCAACTATTAGAAAGCTGTGATCTGAATCAATGTCTGCACCTGGTAATGCCTTGGCGGTCTTGATGCTGTTCCAGAATCTTTGTTTTACTAGGATGTAATCTATTTGGCATCTCATTCTATCTCCTGGGCTTTTCCATGTGTATAACCTTCGTTGATGGTTTTTGAACGATGTATTAGTCACTACAAGGTCATTATTGATGCTGAATTCTCCTCGGTTTCTCTTCCCAAGTCCGTATTGCCCGACAACATTTTCTTCCTGTCCTTCTCCGACTATGCTGTTCCAATCTCCCATTATTATGCAGCTTACCTTTCCTCTTCCGTCTTCTTCGTAAATGTCATTATTTTCTTCATAAATCTCCTCGATTTCTTCATCTTCATGAGCTGACATTGGAATATATACCTGGATTATCAGAATATTCACTGGGACTGCTTTTAGTTTTATTGCCATCAGTCTATCGTTCGTTGCTATTATCTTTGACACGCTACTCCCCTTTCCCCACTATTTCCTCCAGAGTAAACTACCGTGAACTCTTTCGAGTTGAACTGTCCTCCTTCCCATCTAGTTTCGCTCAGTTCTATAATGTCAACTATTTCTTCTCATTTCTTCTTTCAAGTTCTCTAGCTTTCCCGCCTTTCCCATAGTTCTTACGTTCCAAGTGCCTATTCGTAAATTACTTTCGACAAATGTTTCCCTCAAGGCAGTTCCCGGCCAGAGATCCGATTGGGGGACTATTCTACCTCAGGATTGTTTTACCTCGAGAGAACTCATATTGTCCAACCATATAATGATTACTAGGGATTGTAATGTGGTAGTTTCCCTCTTGCTTTCCACATCGCAGTATTTTAGCCGTTCAAATCGTCCCGATCACGCCTACAGCTGTATTGGATATAGACCCAGTCAACATCATTTGTTTTCGGCTCTATACCATACTGACAGTACTGCTGCCTACTGCCAGGCACTGATGATAGTTTTTTTAACCACCATTCGCGGGGTTTAGACCCCGGAACTTTGTAATGGGAAGCCAACACGCTAACTACTACACCACCAGTGTTAAATTAATATCGATGCTTAAAATTACTACTTGATAGAATTCGACGTATATTTTTTTGAAAATCGACATTTATTTTCCCGAAATATTTTCGACGAATATCGACGCTTAAAATTACTACTTAAATATAGGGCTGGCAGTTTTCGGTCTTTCAATTCGATGATTTAAATTTACTTTTCATTTCGAAATTCTTTAATTTTTAAATATTAGCACCTTGCTTATCGTTCACGAGAATATTATTGTTGTTCTACCACACTAAAACTAACAATTAGTATATTTTTAATCTCAAATATCGTAAGCTGATATTTCCAAATCTGGATATTTATGACTTCGTATAATTCTTCCAATCGTATCATTGATAAATATATTATTTCGCGACTGTAGATACAGTAAACTCTGGAAAATCTGGCACTCTAAAATTCGGAATTCTTTAAAATCCGGTACATTTTACAAAAAAATCATAATTTTAGAATTCTCAAATATTAAGAAAGCAATCCGGCACTCGCATCTACGATCGCATTTGTCTTTAAGAATTTTCCACTTTTACCAATACCAAACATTGGCGCTGTCGTATGTAAACAAGCCGAGTCCTTAAACAAGTATCGTCGGCCATTTCTGGAGTATTCACTTTACTTGCGCTATTTTATCGCAAAATTTCTACCCTACTCTTCAACTATGGCGAGTAAAAATCAAGACGGAAAGAGATGACAGAAGAGAAAGCATGTCACACTTAATTTAGCTAAAAACTTGGTAATTATAAAAAGGCTAGAAAGTGAGGAGGGAAGGAGCAAGCTTATGCAGGAATACAATATTGGATCATCAACATTATATGATATAAAGGCGCATAAAAAGCAGTTACTGAAATTTGCAACAGACTCTGAAACATCTAAATCAATTGAAAAAAAGGCGTAGTTTACACAAGCCTAAAATGGAACAACTTGATTAAGTGCTATATGAGTGGTTTACAATGCGGAGGTCTGAGAGAATTAGTATTACTGGACCATTACTGATCGTAAAGGCAAAATACTTTTATGCTGAAATGAACTTGACTGATAGATGTAATTTCTCTGAAGGCTGATTAACGTGCTTTAAAATGCGTCATGGGATCAGAAGACTTGGTGTTAGTGGTGAGAAAATGTCAGCAGCTAAAGAAGGTGCTGAAAAATATTTTGAAGTTTTTCAGAAACTTGTTGAAAAACATAAATTAACCACAGAGCAAGTTTACAATGCTGATGAAACTGGCTTTCTGTATCGTTGTTTGCCAAATTCTATCCTTGCTGGGTGAGGTGAGGTTAGTGCTTCTGGACACAAGTCAAGCAAAGAGCGCCTCACCGTACTTGTGTGTGCAAATGCTGCAGGAACACACAAATTAAAGTTGTTTGTTGTAGGTAAATTCAAAAAACCACGAGCCTTTAAAAATGTTCAACATCTGCCTGTTGATTACAAAGCACAAACTACTACATGGATGAATCTCGAACTGTTTCGGTATTGGTTTCACCATATCTTCGTTCCAGCTGTCGAGGAATATTTGAGAAAAACTGGAAAGCCAGAGGACACTTGTGTTTTGCTGTTTAATGATAATTGTAAAGCTCACCCTCCTGCAACAGAGCTAGTGAGTGAGAGAGGTAATATTTTTGCTGCTTTTTTGCCTCCAAATGTCACATCTCTCATCCAACCAATGGATCAGGGGGTAATTGAAAATCTTAAGTCCATTTATGGGAGGGATTTCCTGAGAAAACTGGTGAATTATGATGGTCCTCTTCAACGGTTCATATCCCAGTATAGCAGGGGTCGGCAACCTTTTCTGCATGGCGGGCCACATTTGCAGTTTTGAATGTTTCGGAGGGCCGCATTGGGAGTCAAGAAAGCCTCGGCGGGCCGGATGAGCGAATAAATCAGAAGTTTTCTAGATATTCTGTGATTTCATATGAACGAAATCAAGTCTACGTAATTTACTAGCGTTAAAACTTCACCAGAAAAGACTTTGAGACCATAATTTTACTCAAAAAATATAAAATTGCCCATGAGAAATTTTCCTGATCACTTTTTCATTACAGCTTTGCGGGCCGCATAAAACGCTCTCGAGGGCCGCACGTGGCCCGCGGGCCGTAGGTTGCCGACCCCTGCAGTATAGCATTAAGGATGCTATATTTTATTTAGCCTGTGCATGGGCTGCAGTTAAATCTAAAACATTACCGAGGGCCTGGAGGAAATTGTGGCCAGCAGTGATGTTTGCAGAAGACTCATCTGATGAAGAGGAGTTAAAGATTTCAATATACATTATACAAAAAGAAGGGAGTCATAAAAGAGATTGTTGACTCGCTTCAAGATGCTACCCCTTCAAACCCAATTGCTAAGTTGGCAACAGAAGAAGTTGAGTCATGGGTAAACGTTGATGCAGAACTCGATGTTACAAAAACCCATACTGATTTGGAAATTTTGGACAGAGTCGTTAATCCAGAAAAATATGCTCCTCATGAAGAAGAATCAGATGATGATAAGATGCAAACAAAAGTGGCTTGGGCTGATGCTGCAAATGCTATAGAGCTGTTCATGAAGTTTTCCGAGGAGCAGCCCTCTTACTCAGGTGAAGAAGTAATGCAGTTACATGTTATTTACAATTATTTTATTAGAAAAAGGCAGAAAAACTGAAAACAGACAGACATTCAAATAGTAATTGAAAGAGTTCAGAGTTCCAAAAAGGGCCTTCAACCTCTTCTACTGACCCTGCACGACAACATGAGGAATCTGAAGAACCTTCAATTCCAAAGGAACCTGCAGAAGCAGTACAGAGGCAGTAATAGTGCATTAAAGAACAGTGTAAATTTTAAGTTTTAGTGTATAACTCAAGTGACATGTTTTGTGTAAAAGCAGACTGATATAATTTTTAGTTTTTGTGTATAAGCCAAGTGACATTTTAAATTGCTTTTGTGTATAAGGCAAGGGACATTTTAGTTGTTTTTCTGTACACCATGCACTGCCAAAATGTTTGTTTTAACTTTTTCAAAGCAAAACTGCTACAGTATTATATTTGAATGTTATTTTCACTGCCCTCCTGTTTCTCTATTATCAACAAACAGTGACGTGCAACTTTTTGGTGAGTATTAGGCATTAGAAACATTCCTTAAAAAAATAATTTGAAATTTCAGCTTAAAGGCTTTTGGACATTCGTTGATGCCAATTAAGGACTAATTAAGGAAAAAACATTAATGATATAATTATCGCAATATATTTTAGTCTTCAAAAAAGAACCATCTAATGCTTTACTTTGTATCATTTGATATATTTCATCACTGGTCTAAATATTCTCTTTATTTAACATAAAATATATAGAGAAAAATTAGACTTAATTATTCAGCACTCGATCAATAATATGACCTCAAATCCTGATTTAAATGTTTTTTTTTTTCACTCGGTAAAATATTTTACAACAAATAGCAAATAATCCCCCTCCAATTTTAAGTAACGATTGCTAATATAAGTGCACCTCTTTTAAACCATTATAATATATAAATTGAAATTGACTAACTTGTAGTAAAGGATGAAGGAGCCAAAAGCAAGACAGCGGAATGATCCTTCCTGGATAATTTTTGAGAAATATTGGGTTAACTGCAAACGGAGAATGGGCAAAAGTGCATACAACAACGTCCATCTATAGGAAAAACCCTAGTAAGCAATCGAGAAACATTTGTTCCAGGAATACACTCCACGGGGTAGATGCATGGAAGAGGTAGCAAAACGAAATTCCTTTCTTCCGAACCTCGAGGAACTCTCAGCAGAACATGTCCATGACCTTAGCTGTATAGAGAGGCTCGTGGAATATCCCACCATTATGTCGGCAAATATAATCTCAAAATCCTTAAAAAAGCTAAGAAATACGTTCTCAAACTACCCTAGGGCCTTGCGGTTACCTGATTGTTCAGAGTAGAGGCGTGATCTATTCAAAAGACGCATATTTGAGTCTAAGGAAATACCCTTCTTTCAGTCCCGCTGTTAATGTAGGCCCAGAAAAGGAACGAAATCGTAAATAGGAAATAATATTGCGAAAAAAATAAACAGAAATATAATTCAGAATAAAATTGGTTTTTAGACATATACTTATCCATCTTGTTGGAAAATCGACGCTTATCAACGACTTCATTTTCGTCGACTTTGAATTTTTTTAAATCTACATTTATCGACGTTTTTCGATTTAAATCGAATCCTACGAAACCTAGATATAACTATATAGCCACCAGTGGCATAATGTATCGAGTCTTGCGCCCAGCTACCGCCGAGTTATCCTCACCATTCTGACGTCACGCAAAGAACCTCGTGCACAACAGACGTCTCCTTCTCCCTCACATTTACCCACTATTACCGATTATTTGAGTGACCCCCTAAATCAGGAGTTGCTAAACCTATCAAACGCCAGAGCTATATACGATAACCTTCCATAAGTTCGAGAGCTGTAACTCTCACAAGGCCTTTGCAAATAAATACGGCCAGCATTCCAAGAAACCCAAAGTGAATGCATGCCCGCTAAGCTTAAATCACACAGCGTTAATCTACTCAGCGACGAACAGCGTAGCTGGGTCCATAAAATGGACCGAGTTTCTTTTTTTTAGTAAAAGAGCCACATGAGGCTCGTGAGCCGCAGTTTCACCATCTCTATTATAGATGTATCACTTTTGCTACGAGATAAATTCCTTTCCGCGCGTGTATACGTATTAATAATGTATCCAGTGGCATTACTTTATGAACTAAAAGCATACGGATGAGAAATTTTGTTCCGAGTATGCTGCAAAGTTTTCCTTTTCCTCTCTCTCTGCATATCTCACTCTCATTTTCTCCAACTGATGATACCCTTTTTTGTTGCGCGACCGCGATCCACGCGCCAATTTTTTTGGGGTACATATTTTTATCTCCAACTGTTCGAGTGGAACATTCGTACTGACCCAGCAGACACAAGACACCGACAGAGGAGGATTAATAGAAAGTTGGTAAATAAAAGTAATGCCTGGTCTGAACTAGTAAGCGCGTGAGCGTCCGCTTGTTTACCTAACTTTGGCATTGTATTTCACTCGTCTTGGACGGACACTACGCTGGCTGAAAAGAAAGTAGGTTAAGTGTACTGGTTTTTTAAAGGTTCAAAGGACTTTTATTTAGCGGAGGCGATGCAAAACGAAAGACGAAAAGTGAGGCAACAGTAAAGCGCTCGTTTCTTAAGAGAGAAATACCGAGTTGCATAAGTTCAGAAAACGCCTTCCGGCGGTGAAGCATACATTGCAATTCTTTTCGCGCTATTCTTAGTTTTTCACGCCCAGCTTCTCAGAAAAGGCTTGTCCTTATCTTAAAAACATACACAATAAAAGAGGTCTGTTTTTCTTTATAATTTCGAAATATTTGTCTCTAACGAAAGTCTTACCAGGAAAAGCGACTGATCAATTTCTTCCATGATGTGAATTCGATATTTTAATAAAGTAATAAGTCAAATATTAAGGCATTTTCCATTTTGATTTTTTAAATAAAAGGCTGAAGTGTAACATTTAACACACAATCTCAGCGTTATAGTGACAGAATAAAATTCAAAAACAGATCAAGAACTTTGCTAAAACGAACTTTTTTTCAGAAACTTTCATAAAAATTACACCTCTTCCCCTTTAATTACTAATTCTGATTCATTTTATAAATCGTGGTCTGTGCTATATATATATATATATATATATATATATATATATATATATATATATATATATATATATATGACTTTATGTTCCTCTTTCGCTGAAGAAGGGCATAGGCCCGATAAGCTTGCGTGTGTTTTTGTGTTCATGTATTTTACCTGTCTCTTCGACGCCCCCAACAGCCTGCCAACTTGGTAAGTGTCCGCTGGACTTCCCTCGACACCTTGTTGCCACCCTCATCACTACCTTTTCTTATATATATATATATATATATATATATATATATATATATAATATTCCTACCTATAAAAATAACCTTTTAATCTACAGTAGGAAGCAATAACAGGAACTTGAATCGGAATTTTAATTCTCTTGTAAGAGAAAATGTCGTTCCCGTGACCTCAACAAAATTAATATGGACCGTTTAAATTTATTTATTTATTGGGGAAGGATTTATTTCTTAGTCCTTTCTCACAATATGTCTACGAACTTGAGAATGAGGAACCTGAAAAAATTTTACCTTCCCCTTTTAAGCTTTTTGAGATGTGTTTCGTATAATTAAGCACATTTTCACCATTTGGCATCTACCTGGAACGCGTTTAAAAAATTCTGAATTGTTCTTTGATTGTGCAAGTTTGGATAAATACAAGATGCAAAACTTTAAACAGTTGCGCTAGTTCAAGTCCTACCAAGCAACTACCCCCAAACATGCGCTGGGAAAAACCTAGCCAAAATAATACTTAAAGGGTGAAGTCTGTAGCAAAATATTTACATTCATTTTTGAGATGAAAACGAGAGAATTTAATTCTAAACGCCATGTTTTTTGCCAAGACAAACTTTATCAGCTGAGAATAATTAAGTAAATGTATGAATAATAAATTATTTTTCACTTTCATTCCAGTCTAGATGAATTAACAAATACTTTTAACAATTTTATTCCTAATTCCCAATTTAAAATACTCATTCGCTCACACTTTTGTCTAATGAAGTAATTACTTTTGAGAACGACTGCCTTGCACACTGGTGTTACCCAACTAATAGAAATCCAATGATCTTAATAATAATAATCGCATTCAAAACATCACCAATAACAAATCTTACGTAGTGAAAAATCCAGTTGATAAATTTAATTACTGTAAATATACCTCTCCCCATCGTTCCTTTTCTTTTCGTGAACTGAAACTTTCCATTTAAAATACATAAAATTATACATAAGATTAACCGAGTGAATCGAGCGGCTAGGGTCAAGAAACTCAGAAAAAGAGCGTGCAGTAGCGAAGAGAAAAAGGAACGAATTGAGGCACAGTGAAAATGATAAGGAAATAAAGAAAGACTGAAATAGGAAAAATACGAGCGATGAAAACAAGGAACGAGGAAAATTAATAAATAAATGAAGAATGGACAAAGGAAAGTGTAGGTGAGGATATAGTGGATTGCATATGAAGCGGAAGAGAAACACGAAAAACATGGGTAAGAGTGGTAAGATCAAGCAAGACAATATATAAGAACATTAGAAGACACAAAAAGATAAAAAGGAAATAGAATAAGGTAGGTAAAGATTTAAAATAAAAGGAGATGAAGAGGTAACCCCTATGGAGAAAAAGAAGTGAAAAGAGATGAAAAGTACAAGAGGAGAAATAAAATGTCGCAAAAAAGTTATTAAGAGAGAATAGATAAAATGAAAGAAAATGAAAGTTAGGAAGAGAGAAGAAGGAAAGCGACATAAGAAGGATAGACCCGAAGCTGAATTTCTTAGGTTTTTGAAAAAACCCTCTCCAAGCAGTTCAATTACGTAAAATTTAAATTAAACTGAATACGTACCTCATCAATTAAACTAATATTGGAAATTTCAGATAAAAATACCAAATTCTGCTTGAAAACACTGAGCTCGACCTACCAAATAATAATTTACCAACTTAATCTAACTTATTAAATCGGCGCACATAGCTCTCGGGTAACGGTATAAACCTAAAAGAAACTAGGATAAAAAATTAGGATGTAATATACTTTCACTATATATTACAGAAATTAATGGGAAGGATAATTAATCTTTGAATATGTCTAATTGCGTGTGCTCGAGTAGGTATACAAAGAAGAGAGAAATAAGGCAACTTATGGTCGTTTCTGAGAAGAAATAAGAGGACGAGGAACAAAAAAGAGCAGGTAAATACACGTAAAAATAAAGAGGGAAGGGCAAGGGAGAGTACCGTGTGGTACTCATTTTTCAGGGGCTACGTGTCACTTTCCTCCGGGTTCCCCGGACATTCCCTTCTACCTGTAGCCAAGTCGCTTCCCTTTACGACACACCGAAAGTCTCTCCCCTCCTCCTTCCTTTTTCCTCACTTCCCCCACAGGCTCCCACTCCTCCTCCTCCTCCGCTCACCCACCCTCTCTCTACCCTTACTCATCCATCCCCTCGCACTAAATATAGAGTTCCCGTACCACCGTTCCCTCGCCCCACCTCCAAGCAACTCGCTGTCTTTCGCCTTCTCCCTCTGTTTCTCTCTTCCTCTCCTTCCTTCTTTCTCCTTCCTTCTTTCTCCTTCCCTCTCTCTCCCCTCCTCTATACCTTCTTTCCCTCCCACATCTTGGCCCCTGCACTCGCTCAACCCTCCGAGATATTCTCTCCCTCCTGTCTCTCCTACTCCCATCTCCTCGTCTTCCCCTCTCAAGCTCGCGATAAAATGTCCCTACCCTTTCTCAAATGTCGCCAGAGAACAGCCTGTGGAGCAAACCGTGCCTTGTCATATAGCTTCTGGTTAAATGTATTTTTCGATGAAATTTAATCGGCTGAAGTTTCAAAAGGATTAAATAAAGGGGGAGCTGCCTCAAGCGTAAAGTAAATGAAAGACGGAAGAATATACACATAACCAATTGCGGTCAAGCATTTATTATTTGTTGGTCAGTAATCGTTCGTGGGTCCGTCTTCGTGGAAATAAATATGAAATGTGTTATGTTGCTAGCGCATTTTATCCAGGCGAATGTTTATTTCTGTGACATTTTTATAAACGTCGAAATGATGATAATGGAATCAATAAAATGGATAGAATATTTATGTTGTAAAGGTCCAAATTATTTATTAATAATTTGAAGATGAGTGCTTTTCGTCATTAAATTAGCTATTACTTTTGAATTACATACTGGCCGACACTTTCTAAATTGTTATGGTATAGGTAAATTACATATATGCAAAAGTGCATAAATCTCTTAATGCTTCAGAATTAAAATATCAACCAGTAGACTGGCTATGATATCATTAAAGCCTTGCGTTAGCCCAATAGGCATCGCTGTGAGACATTTACGCTTAAATGTTTATTTTTGAATGCATACATCCTCTAATTTCGCTGATAGCCTTATTCATTCTTTAGTTAGTTATTAAATTATTTATCGCATCTTTTTTATTACACTGAAAACAATGACGACTTCTCCATATTAGTTATAAAAACATTTGTAATTAGTAATTTTAATCACTTATTGAAAATTGACAAAACTTAAGGAAAAAATATAGTTGAAGTTTTAAATGTTTTCGAAAAAAATCAAATAAACGCCTGTTTTAGTGCTTTACACTCAATTAGAGCACTAACCCTAAAATGTAATATCGGTGACGACTTCACGGTGCATATTTTAAATCGTTAGACATTGTTTATCGCAGTTCGTCTCCTATTATGAGAAACAACTCAAAGATAGCATCGAAAACCGTCCATCGTTTTCTCGTCATGAGACCCGTAAGTCCGCAGGCATTCTGTTCTTGTACATTATCTTTCGTTGGCTCCATGTCCAGAGTGGCATCTATTTAGTCGCCATCTTACTTCCTTTATAAGAAATTAGCACACTCGTTTCCCTTACTCTCATTACTCGTATTCCTTATCTTTCCCCACCACTCAGCCTGTTCACACCGCGAAATGACACGCATTACCGGCCCTTACGGTTACGCTTCATTTGCCTTCTCTTGAGCATTTTAAATTTGTTATATGAACTACTAGGTCATTTTTAGGGCTTTTTTTACCTTTTCAGCTCAATCTGTTCGAAAAAAATCGGCGAAGGAAGGCCGTTTAGCTGATTTAAAAGAATATCATAAGACTTGACGCATGTAACGTTAGCATCATCAATACTTATACATTTATTGGATTCTAGTATTGATGATGGCAGGCGCAATGCTGTTTAATTCGCATATGATAAAAATAAAACAAGTAAAACTAAGTTGAAGTTAACTATTTAGTAAAAAAATAGGTACCTTGATTTCGTTTTCAGTTGGCTACGAAATAAACAGACTTCGTCTCGTAATATCCTAATTCTGATAGAGGAATTTAGAGATTTCAGTTAATAAAGTTGTTCATCACTTAGTAGGAAAGAAGAATTGTGTCTTAGGGTGAAGGAATTATGACACCACAATAGATAACGACATGAGGGTGAGTTCTTTTGTGAGGAAATACTATTATAACAAAACGGCCAACAAATATGAACTATGAATTAAATTAGATGCTAGCCAAATAGCAGAGGTTTTATACGGTAGAAAGGAAAAGCAATAATCAGTATTTACCGTAAGGAAAATAATATTGCCTACTGGGCATAATAACCTTGAGAAATGGAAAGGAAATATCAAAAAATGTCTCGCACGCATTTTGATATCGAATAACTAGACAAATATACATAAAATACCAATACGTCGACACATATATCCTGCTTATTTAAACAAGCACTCAAAATCCATAAAATTCTTCAAATTGAAATGGTCTCTCCGTAAAAAAAAACCCGCCATGGATTCGAATAAAGTACTACTATCGTCCAACACCCAGACGTGGATGCCGCTGCTACCGCACCCCCACTCACAGCCATCTTACAATTAGATATCCACGCAGCCCATATAATCACCCTTCGTCACATCGGTCGCACTTGTTTCATCAAGCCAAATGACGTAATGGTCATTTTCTTTGTAATTATCATTTGGTCAATAGATTCCACGTGAGGGAGACCTAGATATCATCGAAATCGTCAGAAACCCTCATAAATAACGTAGCCATCAATCGATCGATAAAACCGCATCTCAAGCACAAATTGGCAATCATCCAACTGTGAATGACAATAAATGAAATCACTCAGAATTACAGATATATAGTACAAATCGTACAAATATTAACCGATTCAACACAAATTCATTACAGAATACTCGAATTCGTCTTATGGCTGAAAACCAATTCCAAAATAAGAACGTAAGTATAAAAACTCTGACGTGGCCACCACATAACTTTCTCCATACCTGTAATATTTCTAAAAATTCCAAATAGGTCAAATGATAAAAAATATTTAAAGGAACTGCGAGAAAAACTTCAAAGACTTTACAAAGAACAAAAATAAACTCAAACCATAGCCGTCTGATATTGGATATAGCCACGAAGCTCCAACTTAAGAAAATAAAAAGGAGCGTTACTAAGAAGTAACTAAGCCTAAAGAGTAGATGGTGTGGTTTTGGCAACTAAAAAATTATTTTAAAAAAATATCTCTTAAACAATGAAAATGGGAAAATGTCTTAAACAAAGGATGTAGGAAATTTAATTTCCTACAACTTTTATTGCTGTACGTTTTTTACGTTAATCAAATATTAAAGCAAATATATAAAAAAATCTTATGTGGCCACTACATGACTTTCTCCATATTTAAAGACTTTACAAAGAACAAAAATAAACTCAAACCATAGCCTTCTGATATTGAATATAGCCACAAAGCTCTAACAATTAAGAAAATAAAAAGGAGCTTTTATAAGACGTAACTAAGCGTCAATTTTTAACAATAGTCGTCGGTTGGAGGCGTGGTGGTGGCAGCTAAAAATATAAGATATCTCTTAAACAATGGGAAAATGTTTCAAACAAAGGTTGAAGAGAATTAAATTTCCTACAACTTTTATTCCAGTATGTTTTTAAATATATCAAATATTAAAGCAAATATCTCAAAATAACGGATAAGTGACACCCACTCCCGGTTGACCGATTTTTACCAAAACCTCATCAGTTCTTGTGACATTCATAAAAATGTTAAATTTAAGATTTCGCGTTGGCCTGATTAACAGATTATGAGTTAGAGTACCCACAAAAAATCTGCCAGATAAACACATAGACATAATCGGGAAAATGGTTTCCCAGGCCACCGATGCTCTCCTTCTGCCGTCCCCCTAATCTGGCAAATATTTTATAGAAAAAAGAACCCCCAGCACCCACGCCTCTACACCCTGCCGGATCTTACCCCTGTGGCAGACCCCGATGTCTCACATGCCCAATAAACCCCCCCTGCAACTCCTTCTCCAGTCCCACTACCAACATCACCTACCCCATAACTTCTACCACCAACTGCACCACCCGCAATATTATTTACCTCCTGAAATGCACCCAATGCCCCGCCTTTTATGTTGTCCTCACCAGCAATCCGCATGAACGGCCACCGCAACAGCGTCACTCTCAAACGCCCGCTGCCGGTGGCCTTTCATGCGAACCAACATAATTTAAAATTCAACGACTGCTTCACAGTGAGAGTCATTCGCGCTCTCCCCGACAATGCTTCGGCTCCCCAACTCCGTCAGTGGGAGCTTTCGCATATCCATATTCTAAACTCCTTCACTCCCCCTGGCCTCAACCTTCGATAGCTTTCCACTCCCCTTCTGTCTTCTCCCAACCCCCTTCCAATCCCCAACCCCCTCCGCATCCTCCAATCCTCGACCTTTCCACACCACCCTTCCACCCCCATGCCTCCACCCAGTGCCACTGCCATCAGTTGTCTCTCTTGTTAGCTGAAGAAGGAATCATTCCGAATGCTTCTGTGTTGTTTTTAGTGTTGTTTTACGTGTCACTTCGACATCCCCAGGGTCTCGCCAACTTGAAGTCGACCGATTGGTGAGTGTTAATTGGGCTTCCATATATATATATATATATTATATATATATATATATATATATATATATATATATATATATATATATCTTCCTCATTTGGACGCATGGACCTGGCTCTCTCCTTTCCTTTCTCTCGCGTCTCTCCTCCCATTAAATGTAAGAATGGACCTTCTGGTCTAAATTTCGCCCGAATAAAGACGATTATCTATCTATCTATCTATCCTTCACTGTCCTTCACCCACCAATCCTCTACCTCCCACATCACATTCCTGGATGTCGATCTTTACCTTCAAGACAGCCAAATCCCCACCTGTGTTCACATCAAACCCACCAACAGCCTCCAATACCTCCACTTTGATAGCTGCCATCCCCTTCATACCAAAACCTCTATCCCCTTTGCCCTTGCTCGTCGAGGATGGAGGCTTTGTTCTGATAGAGCATCCCTTCTAGAGTATTACTCTGTCCTCGAGGATGCTCTTCTCAAACGTAGTTACCCTCCAGTCTTGGTCCGCGAACAGATCCATAGGGCGATGACGCCTACCCACAATGGATCTCATCCTCACACACTCACTATTCCTGCATCTACCCCTCCACTCACTCTTACGACACTTTTTCTTCCTGGTATCCACGAAGCTCTCAAAACAATCCTTCATGCTGCCCACCCAATTCTTACCTCTTCCTCCCATTAGTCCCTCTTTATCAACCTTTTTGCCAATCCTCCGCTCCTCTCCTTCCGCCGGCCCCCAAATTTGGGAAATATCTTGTGGAGGAAGGAACTTCCCACTTCTACCACGCTTCTTGCAATAGGCTCCCACCCCTGCGGAAAACCTCGCTGCCTCACTTGCCCTATCCACCTACACTCATCTTCTTTCTCGAGTCCCTCCACCAACATCACCTACCCCATCACCTCCAGAAACAACTGCACCACCCGTAACGTCATTTACCTCCTTACCTGCACCCTTTGTCCCGCGTTTTACGTAGGCCTCACCAGCAATCCGTTAAACATCCGAATGAACGGTCACCGGAATAGCGTTTCTCTCAGACGCCCCCTCCCAGTTGCATTACACGCCAATACCCACAATGTCCCCTTCAATAGTTGCTACAATGTTAGGATTATTCGCGCTTTACCCTATGACACTCCTGCCCCCCTTCTCCGACACTGGGAACTAGCACATATCCATCTTCTCGACTCTTTCTCTCCGCCCGGCCTTCACCTCCGCTAACCCTATTAGCCCCCTTACAATGTCTCCTTGTTACATTGTAGTTATTCGCACTTTCCCTTACCACACTCCCTCTTTATTGGCTATCCACCCCTCCTACTCCCCACCTCCTCCAATCATCAACCTCCCCACATCACCCTGTCATTCCCCGCCCAGTGTGTCACTTGCAGATACTCTTTCGCTGAAGAAGGGCATAGGCCCGATAAGCTTGCGTGTTTCTTTGTCTTTTTGTGTTAGTGTGTTTCACGTGTCTCTTCGACGCCCCCAGCAGCCTGCCAGCTTGGTCCTCAACTTGGTAAGTGTCCGCTGGGCTTCCCTCAACACCTTGTTGCCACCCTCATCACTACCTTTTCTTTTCCTTTAGTTAGTATATATATATATATATATATATATATATATATATATATATATATATATAGACTTAAGGAAATGAAAAGGTAGTGATGAGGGTGGCAACAAGGTGTTGAAGGAAGCCCAGCGGACACTTACCAAGTCGGAGACCAAGTTGGCAGGCTGCTGGGGGCGTCGAAGAGACACGTTGAACACACGAACACAAAAACAGAAAACACGCAAGCTTATCGGGCCTATGCCCTTCTTCAGCAGTAGAGTAAATGAGAGTATATATATATATATAAAGTTGACGTCCCGATTTGATTACTTATATTGATAGGAAATGTTTCAGTATCTGTTAGTTATTCCAAGGAATTCTCATACCATAAATACCATTTGTAATTTATAGTTTATCAAAGATAGTGAAAAATTGGAAAACAAATTAATAGAGCATTATCAGGTGTAAAATACTAAAAGCAATGTCAAAATCTCTTTCTGGCATTATTTTTGCATGTATATTTTTAATAAATGAATTTAATAAATGTTACTGTTTATACGCTAATATGTATGAATCAACTGTCCACTGCTAATGAATAGTCGATTGTAAAAGAAAATAACGCATTTGTTCGCTCGTCTATGCTCAATCCGAGTTCGGTAATAATCGTCTCCATGGCAACAATCCGATAAAATGCCATTTAAAACGCAAAACCCGTATGTTTTAGTAGAAATTCAAGAAAATACGATCAATTATCAACATTCTGTGATAAGAATTAGAATTTGCATTCTTTTCCCCGTACAATAGTACAAACCTCGCTCCGATATCACCTTTTTACGATATTTTAAAGTATTAAAGAAAATGTCTCTGCTCGATGGATTTGAAACTTCCTATGTAAAACAAATAGGGCAAAAACGTTCCTGGAATCGAATCCTGGACATCAATCTTTGCCAAATAAAATATAATCCGGAGGTGGCCTCCGGCAGCACGAACCTCATACCAAGTTTCATGAAAATCGGACCACTGACGCAAAAGCTGTTAGTAGGCGACACACAGCTACAGACAGGACTATTTCATAAGGCTATATTTCCTTTGGAAAGCAGCCTAAAAATGGAAATTTCAACTCATAGTACGCTATAAAATTAGCCCTCAAGATGTTTTAAATGAATTGCAAAAAAGAACAAAAAAACTGACATCTTAATTTAAAACTGTTAACATTGTATAATAAAGTATGAGTGCGGTTTGGTGTAATTTAATTTTGTTTAATGAACGTTTAGTGGAGTTTTTTTAGAGTTGAGCTCCCACCCAAGAGAAAATCCTGGGTGTGCGCCTGCCGACAGCTATCTTTCCAGCGAAGTATAGAATCGCAGAATCGGTACATTGATGGTTGTCTAAATTTGTAGTAGCATGCACCTTTTCCTTAAGTAATTTGCTCTGTAATTCTTCCCTCACTTGATTTTGGATTAAAAATAATTATTTACGCTTCCTGACACGGATTTAAATTGTTTTTTTAAATAAAAACCTCATTCTTTCGGAGTACCCCGATGTCCCCTATCACTCTGCAGTTCGATGGCTAAGTCGGGGTAGAGTACTGACGAGATTTTTTGATCTTCGAGTAGAAATTGATATGTTCTTAACTGAGAAAAGGCGACCTCTAGCCCATCTTTCTGACAATGAATGGATATGGAGGCTAGCTTTTCTTTTTGATTTAACTAAGCACATGAACGATTTTAATCTGAGACAACAGGGGGAAAATCTCCTAATTTGTGATCTGTATTCCAAAGTAAAGTCTTTCAGACAAAAACTCATCTTTTTTTAAATCAGCTCTCAAGAAACTGTTTCCTTAATTTTCCTTGTTGCGAAAAGTTTCAACGCGAAAGCAAGTCACCGTTCCCGAAAAATTTCGCCTTGGAGATCATATCTGAATTTTAATAACAGCTACAAGAACGTTCAAGAACTTTGATGAGCATGCTGAGTAAATACGTTTCATAGGAAATCCATTTAATTGTGACCTGGAGAAGTTGTCGCCACGATTACACATGGAATTAATAGACATCCAGTAAATAAATTTAAAGACGGGAATGTGATAGATTTCTATAAATGTCCTCCTGAGGAAAAATTTCCGAATGTGCGGAGCTTCACACGAAGTATGATTTCCATCTTTGGTACTACCTACAATTGTGAAGATTTTTTCCAGAATAAAATTTGTCAAGTCAAGATACCGATCTTGTTTATCTGATGAACATTTTCAATCAATTCTAATGATCAGCAATACAAAACTTGAGCCCCAAACTGATAAAATTGAAGCTTAAGAAAACATAAAGATTGTTGCCAATAAACATAAAAATAATCAGAAATAAAAATAAATATTTATTTTGCACGCTGAAAGAATAATAATGTTAATAAAGGCAGATACAGAGATTAAAATTGATGAATATTTGAAGGTCTTTGAGGACATTTTCTGCGAAATATGGTTAGAAACAGAAAATCTTTGACTACTGCATAAAGATTAAAATTATCAGTGAAAAGCTAAGATATTGAGGCCAAATGCCTACAACCCATCCGCAGTAGCTAGGAGTTGATGGCCCGAAGGGCTGGAAATCCACTAGTTGATATAATGCTTGCAAAGGAAGTTTAAAGACTATATTAAGAGACTGCCGATCTCAACCCAAGATATAACCTTATGATGACGCCATAATCCTACAGCAAGAAATAAGCTATTTTTTAAATTAAGCATACTAAACGGACTATTTTCGTAAATGCGTTCGAAAAACTTTCCATTTTTTACAACTACTGGAGAATTGAAAGAAAAAAAATCGCCTTATGTAATTCGCTCTGCAATTCTTCCCTCCCTCGTACAATTTCACTCAACACAATAAAAATAATATTAATTTCATTTTAATGGACAAGAACACTGTGTATCAAAGTTCATGAGTGAATTTTATTTAAATTATGCTCTTTACAGACAGTGAGTAAAAAAAATTAAAACGCGTAATTTCCTACCACTGAATTCTAATTACTACTTTTACCTCTCAGCGATCCTAAAATTAAATTTAATCGACAATTAAATAACTTAGGTGACTAATCGTAAACTAGGTAAGCCATCCACAAGAGAATTATAGCCAAAATTATTGTAATTGCTCGTTAAAAATGTATGTGTGAATGAAATATAATATTAAAGCACTTCAAGATGTAAGCTTTAGCTAAACGTTAATTAAAAACAGGAACGTAATTAAATCAACGACTCGCTGTAAACATTTATCGGATCTTACAACATAATTTCAATCATATCTTGATCATTTGAAAATTTTCCAAATTGATTTAAGTTAAATAATTTTTTAGGCCGTTTCCTTGGCAACGGAAATTAAAAACATAAGCTCTCGAGAATTTAAATTTGAAAAAGTGGTTATTTTGTCAAGAGGCGTTACAAGTTTGTAATATACCAGATAGGCACTTTGGCTACAATGCAACCTTCTGCAGTTGTGATCCACCGAAGATAGATTCTAAAGATGATGGTTCATAATTCATTTACTGTGAGGAAACCTTGTATTTCGCGTCTCAGGCTCCCGAAAGTTCGCCAATCGCAATGTAATTTGAAAATGCCTCCGCACTGGTGTAAGAATCGCCATAAGATGTTTCATCGATTCAAAGGGATATTTTTCAGGTCTATTCGCACAAAATGCCATTATTATGAACAGTTACGTCGTAGAAGAAAAGAAATGTAAGCCTCAGCAAGTATTCAACGAGAATGAGTCCGGAAAAAGATGCCATCCAGAACTCGACGCATACCTGCACACTTGTCGAGTGCCATGCTCGCATCTCAACCTCAACCAATATGAAAATGCAGTTTTTAGGATTAAATTTTCTTTGAAATGTTATTGCTATTGTAACTTTACAAACATTAATTACTTCCAAAGTATGGCTCGATTAAAAAAATAAAAATCCGCTTTACCGTACCGAGTTTCAGCTTTGACTTCCAGCTGCAAAACTAATGAATTCTCGAGGCTGACAGAAAATAGATATAGCTTTAATTGTGTGTGTATATATATATATATATATATATATATATATATATATATATATATATATATAATGGGGTATATATATTATATATAATGGGTTAAAGAACCATACTTGTTTTAGAAAAAAATATTTTTCACAAAAGATGATCTCGAAAGAAATAATCGGCTTCTGCTAACCCCGATACCTAACTCCCAATTTCTCATTTAATCAAGGTGCTGCCGTTCGTGAATTATTATTCTAAGTTAGATTTTCCACTCCAGATGTAATGTCCAAAAAAAATGCATTTGAAATAGGTAGTTATCCGAGAAGGTGAATTCAACATTGACGAACAATTTTTATACATTTCTTCGTTAAGAGCATTACAAATTTATCAAAATGAAACTAATGGTGTATCATATAAACTGACATTTTAGGTCCCAAATCTCCTTTTCCAGGTCTAAAGAAATCTTCAAACGTCAAGTTGATAGAATCGCCTTCCTTCCGATTAGACCCGTTCGGATAAGTGTGACGGCTCCGAAGCGTCGACTTGGAGATGAAAAATATTAAGAGATAATTGGGGTGGTCGGGAAGGCGTAGACAGCGAATAAAGGGGGGGGGGTGACAGGCTAAGTTATTATCCTGCCACGGCTCCCTTCTCCAAGCTGCCCTCTTCGAATTTGTTTTAAAATTACGGAGACGGAAATACCTGCTGCCGCGGTTCCGATCGGACCAGACAGACCACGACTCGGAGTGTTAAAAATGACGCGACACATCTACGAGGTTTATGTAATGGCGAAGAACAAAAGATCGAAAACTGAGCAAAAGAACATTTGGACCGATATCTCTTAAATACTCGCCCCGGATAGAGCTTTTCGACAGCAAGGTGAAAAAATGATCCCCATTTGCGCAATGAAATTTAAATATTTAGTCTCCCGAAAACAGCAGAGTAATATAAGTGTGATAATTTCATATTGTTCTGAGAGTTATGCATAAACCTCATATATCCTACGCTGTGAATTTTTTCGTTACAAGGAACGACCGATATTGCTTTTTAAAAAATACCTATTAATATGCCATCCCTAATTCAACCGTTACAGAAAATCTTCATTTAGAGGTTACAGTCATAAGACATAGAAGATGAACTAGGAAAATTTAAGTGTTAATCGTTAAAACAGTGGTTCTTAAACTTTCAATAGTCGCGGACCCCTTGATTATCATGCGGCCCCCTTTGAATTGAAAATAGTAAAAAATAAGGAGCTTTAATACAAATTTCTTCATTTTATATAACTATTATTAATTTTTATAAAACAGTATTTTTTAAAATTCCCTGATCAAGTTTTATTTTTCGTGAAAATTCTATTTTTTGGCACTCCATCTTACATCAAAAATCCCAAAAATCCCATAGTTTGAGAAGCACTAGTTTAAAGTGCATGTAGTTAAATGAATGTTCTATTATTTTTTGGAATATCAGAGAAGTTGAGCAAGGAATGAATCTGTTTAGCTAGCATAATTTTCTAGTCTTTAGATAAAGAAATCGATAAATGACTTTTTTAAACAAAAGAACGTCTTTTATTAAAATGCCGAAAAAAGCGCCTTCCGCTAATCTCTCGGAAATTTTTCTCTCACTAGTTTACTTTACTTTACCTAGCCTACGAGATATTATTTGTAAAGGGATTTAATAACACGTTCCTTCCGAGATAATGTAATTAGAGAATGAAACTTCGGCTCATAAACCTCATGGAATGGAATTTCTGCCTAATCAACCTCTTGGATCATTTTAGCTCATGAACTTCATTTTCATAAGAATGAATACCAGTAAGTTTCTACATAAGATCTTTATGTCGATCTAATAAATAATGGATAACGAACTCCTAATGAAATTATTAATTTGTGCAAAAAGATTGGTGTTACTAACACCGCTATAGTGCCTCTTTTCTCACCGACTGCCACAATTCATCCCGTTTCAAGAATAAATTGCCCACCTATCAATACAAACCATACAAGCTTAAATACCATTTCGATAAACCGAAGCCTTCTCCGATGATCATCAATCTATGACGTAAATTCCTTCGTTATCCCGGAACCAGAACGAAAGGAAACCATTACTATGAACCTTTCCCCCAACGACAGTCGATTGTCTAAAAAGAAACTTTCCTCATCTCTCTCCATGCTCCCTTCCCGAACACAGAGCTCAGAAGAAGCAGAGCTAGAGAGAAAAGTTGAGACGAGAGGAATTATAGCTGCCATCCAATTATTTCTTCGGGTTCATCTTGCCGTGCAGAGAGGTCTTCTTCTTCTGCACGTTGGTACGTCTATCGGCGAAGAGAAGAGATGATCCTCTTTTTACGTCGATCGCGTAAGGACCTCGTTAAATCCACCCCCACCCCCCTGCTCCCACCTCGCCCCATTTCTACCTAGCACCCTGTTCCCACGTATCCCCTTGTTCCCACATAGCCCCCTGATCCCACCTCGTCCCCTGATCCCACCTCGTCCCCTGCTCCCACCTCGTCCCCTGCTCCCACCTGGCCTCCTGCTCCCACCTGGCCTCCTGCTCCCACCTAGTCCCCTGCTCCCGCCTCGCCCCCTGCTCCCGCCTCGCCCCCTGTTCCCGCCTCGCCCCCTGTTCCCGCCTATCCTCCTGCTCCCACCTAGCCTCCTGCTCCCACCTCGTCCCCTGCTCCCACCTCGTCCCCTGCTCCCGCCTCGCCCCCTGCTCCCATTTAGCCTCCTGCTCCCACCTCGCCTCCTGCTTCCACTTAGCCCCCTGCTCCCACCTAGCCTCCTGCTCCCACCTAGCCTCCTGCTCCCACCTAGCCTCCTGCTCTCACCTCGCCCCTGCTTCCACCTAGCCTCTTGCTCCCACCTCGCCCCCTGCTCTTATCTCGCCCCCTCTTCCCATCTCGTCCCTTCGTATCGCACGCTCGCTCGCACCGTTTCTACGTCCAACGAGGTACAAATCGTGTGTGTTTGTGAGTGTGTGCTCGCACGTGCATGCGTGAGTCTTCCGCATAAATACTTCTCTCTCTCACTCTCCGTCGAGTCGACACCAGACCTTTGACGAGCTCGACGTACGCCGAGAATTTCCTAGGAAAATGCTCGCGGGTTGGGGCTTTCATTTTTTTGTTTAAACAGAAACTCTCCATCGAAGCAGAAGTATGGAGAGCAATATTTTTCGCGGGCAAAAGTTGTTGCAAGAGAATGCGTTTTAGATATAAATTACTGTTTGCAGCATATTTCTACGCATAATATCGTCTTGCATATATAAAAATATATATATATATATAAATGCTAACGTAAAAAAATACCTTTATTTGCTAACTTATTTTGTTTGTTTTTAATCCTTTTTTATGACCTTTGAATATTCCTCTATAAACATCTTTGAACATTTTTTTCTAAAGATTATCTCACTGAATTTCCCTTGGCAAATAGATTGCTAAAGAAATACGTTTTGCATTTGAAAGTATTATTATTAATATAATAGTGACTTTTCACTGATTCACGCCGTGGTAGGAGGATTTTATTATATCACTAAACAAATCATATTTTCGGTGTTACTTTCAGCAATATTGGCAGTAACAATAAATTTCTGTTAAAAGAGGATATATGTTATTGACATATCGAGAAAATATAGCCCATAAATATGGCTTGTTTCAGATTACCTCTCCAGAATGATAAAAATTGCGATATAGAGAGAACTCTCCTCATAAACAATTTGTCGGGCGTGAATATATATCGGACCTTGTGCCGGTCAAACGCCCTGAAAACCCTGGTAATAAAACGAATTAACAGAATTTTCACGCGTTACGCCCAAACTCGAAAAATAAAACCAACACGCTACGTGACAATTTTCGCAATGAACGCGAGCGGGAAAAAAACACTACCGAAGAGACTGACATTTCCGCCAGGTTAAATATGCAGGGGACAATTTCGTCAGGCAACGGGTTACTCGTGTCGTTTCATTCTTCAACGCTTGCGAGGAATATTCGCGCGCAAAACTGGATTCGAAAGTTTTTACGTCTATGGAATATAGAAAAGAATACACCGACGGAACAACGGAAACGTATTGCTCTCCGCTAGTACCCGGATATGAAAATTTTCAACATCTTTGTAGGGGAGAGGGGAAAATCCAATAGCCGATCTCTGTAAAGAGAAATATAGCATAATCCAATCGGGCTGGGCCTGGGGAAAACGTCGCTTGCGTCACTATACTGTGGCCAATGAAGCCCCCCCACTTAATCCTCCATATCCTCATAGATAAAATCTTCGTCTATTTTCCTCATAAACGTTTTAAGGGTCATATTTAACGGGGTACCTCAAAGAGCATAATCAAGTCAGCATCGATTATAATTTTTGTGGTGTTTCAATTGCACATCCAACAGCCTAGTTCCAGATGAAGATGGATGTATGCACGTAGCAGCCCAACCGCAAACGATAGACTTGCAAACATAGAAGATGGCAGCTACGGATAATCTTTGAGGTCACGCTGATAATTGATAATTCTGTGAATACTGTGACGGAACGTGACGAGGGGGGGGGGAGTTATTTTATATCGTGAAGTCTTTTGTTTGATGAAAAAATATTAAAACCATATTTGTTACCAAATTTTAATTTTGGAGCATTTTAGCCTACTTACTGATGGAAAGACAGGTTTATGTAATTTCATTAGGAAAATATTTTGAAAATCCTTTTGAGAAAATGTAGTGCAAGAAAGTACAAAAAATTATTTTTAAATTTAATTTAATTTTTTAAGTAAAAGGTCAAAAATTATTTTTTCCAATGTACGCCTTTAATTTTTTTTCAAATTAAATAGTTTAATTGAAGTTACCTTATTGAATTTAAATCATAGTAATTAAAAAATAAAAAACAAATATAATGTGCAATTTATTAAAATTAAATTAAAATAAAATCTTAATTAATTTTGTGAGTAAAAACTTTATATGGTATCTGAATGAATCTAAATCTGAAGGAGAGAGGGGAGAGTTAAAAAAATTGTGACAATTTTAAGAGGGAGGTTTAAATTATTGTGACGATATGTGGCGAGGAGAGATAGGGGCCTTAAGAATTTAATTTGTTTCGTGGCGTAATTTTTGGATGCCCCCTTAGGATAAAATTATCGCTCCCCGGTGGTTAAGCTAAGAGCACAGATGCAAGTATAGCTGCAGGAACGTCGAGGTGATTTTGCTCTATTATTAAGATAGGTAGGAAAGGGCGTATTGCTCGTTGATAATTTCCAGGAATGAACGTCGCTCGAATAGAGGGAATCGTTTGGAGAACACTAGCATTTATCCGTATTTTTATAAATCGCCTTTTCTTTCGATTTTGGCGACATTATCGAAGAGCGTATTGCGTCCGCTTATCCATTGGCTTATTTGAAAAAGTAGAGTTGGCCACGCTTCTCGCGAATTTGCTCACAACTGTTTCGCTATAAGGTTCCCCGTGACTTACCTTACAGAGTAATGACCGCGCACCTTCTTTGTGCAATTGTATCTTTGTGTCTCTCAAGCCTAACGGGCTTTCATGGTGTAAAGCAGCGTTTCTCAACCCGTGGTTCGCGTACCCCCTAGGGTAGTGTTTCCCAAACAGGATTCCGCGGAACTCTAGGGTTCCGCAGACCATCGTCAGGTGTTCCGCGAGAAATCGAAGAATAAATAAAATTTTTAAATGCCGCGAAAGATCCCAAATATCACTCGAAATATCGCGGGAATTTTTGTCCGGCAATGGCAATACTGGAGTAATCTCCGTGCGCTACCAACTGCCTCTGTTTTGTTTTGGTCAGTTCGTATTTAAGGTTATATTTAGTTGTATTGTGTCTGCTACCAGATTGTTTGAGGAGGTTCTTTTTCTTTATTTAAAGAGTGACGATCGGGCAACCGAGTCAGTCTTGAGTAAACAGTGCGGTTCCACGGATCTCAGCGATAGTGATATCCAGAGTGATTAATTTTCGCGAGTGATTTCGCGAGTGCTGTTTAGTGCGCGTTACGGTCGTTCGCTATTTTGTAGATTTGTAGACTGCATAGTTTTGTAATTAAAGTTTTTTTACCAAAATCGTGGTTGTTTTTGTGTATCTAAAATTCCACCCCCGTAACTGTATTTTCATACGGCTGTTGAAGATTGAAAAATGTGGAAGTGAAGGAGAGGACAGTAAAAATGAATCAAAATTATCAGCGCCAAGTACGAGTAAAGCAGGAAGAGAAGTGACTGGTATTAAAAAAAATCGCCTTTACAATGACAGTTACTTGGTCATGGGTTTTATAAGAACTGGAGACGAAAATTGCCCCGTTCCATTGTGCATTGTTTGCGGGAAAAAATTAACTAACACAGCTATGGCCTCGGCCAAGTTAAATCGACACTTTACTACTAATCACGGCCACTTGTCAAATAAAACAGTTGATTACTTTCAACGACTTTTGGATTCACAAGACAAACAACGCAGTTTTTGATAAAGGTGAAAAGGCTCAAGAAGCAAGCTATTTAGTAGCTGAGCTAGTTGCACGAAAAATGAAAAGTCACACTACTGCTAAAAGCCTAATAATGCCTGCTTGTAAAATAATAGTGAAAACTGATAGGCAAAGAGGCTGAAAGTGAAATTGACGAAGTTCTTGTTTCTAATAATACTATTAGTAGGCGTGCGGATGACATCTCACACGACATTGAAGATGTCTTGTTTGAAATGCTAAAAAATACTAACTTTGCTCTCCAAGTCGACAGACATAACAAGTTATGCTCAGCTGTTGGCATTCCTACGATTTGAAACGAAGGTGAAATAATGGAAAATTTTTGTTGTTGTAAAGAGCTGCCAGAAACGGCCAAAGGTCAAGATATTTTCAACGTCTTACCTTCTTATTTGGAATCCTGTGGTTTGACATGGAGCCGGTGTGTTGGAATTTGCACTGATGGTGCCCCCTCAATGATCGGCTCAATAAAAGGCTTTGTTACACACGTCAAAGAAAAAAACCCTGATGTCATAACGACTCACTGCTTCCTCCACAGGGAAGTTCTTATTTCAAAAACTATTGGAGAGGATTTAAAACAAGTCCTTGATGTAGCTGTGAACATGGTCAGTTTTATAAAGCAGCGCTCTCTTAAGCCACGCATGTTTGCAAATGTGTGAAAATATGCAAAAAGACTCTCCTTCTACACACCGAGGTTAGATGGCTTTCAAGAGAGAAAGTTTGAACAAGTGTATTTGAGCTGCGAGAGCAACTACTGCTTTTCTTACTTCTCTGAACAAGCTTTCTCATGTCTGACAAGCATTAAAAGCAAAGAAAGAAATCGTTGCTGTCTGTCAAGGAAGGACTGAGGGTGTTTGTCAAAAATTCGGCCAATAATTCAACATTTGTGCAAAAATAAACAAGCCCGAGTGTCACAATGAAAGTAAACTTTATATTGACTTTGGCTGTGAATTTTATTTTGATGTTTAAGTGAACTTTATTTTGATTTCATATTTTGATATTTGAAAAAAAAGATTAGATAATACAAAAAAGACAGGAAAAATGCTTCAATGATTTTTCTTACAATGTAAGCTGACATATACATATAGCAGCTCTTTACAAATAAATCCACTCCACAATAATTTAGTAATTGAATTGTCCTCCCCGCTATCAACTTTTTCTGGCCTGTAAACGTTTTCAAAGGTAGGGGTTCCTCGGTATATGAAAAATTATTTTAGGGGTTCCTCCATAAGAAAAGATTGGGAATCACTGCCTTAGGGGTTCGCGAAATAAATCTGAGGGGTTCGTGAGAAAAATTTGGTAATGGCGTCTTTTTCACTCTCTTGGTCCTACAATACTTACCAGTATTTTAATTTCATTCAAATTAGTTGCATGGATTTATTTTCAATTTTTTCTTATGCTTCAAGAATTGTATTTGAATTTTACAGGGTACTAACTAGAAACTGAAGAAAATATCAGAGATTCTGATTTTATTTTGAACGTTTGCATACTAAGCGCTATATAAACTTTTAGTTTTTCATGAGTTAAACGCGTTCAAAAAGATTTGTTTTTGCAAAATTTACTCTCCATTATAAGGGGTTTCGCTGCCAAAACTGTTGCAACTCAAGGGGTTCGCGAAGAGAAATAGGTTAGCTCTGACCTGAGAAGCTTCGAGATTCGATTCGAATCGGGTGAATGATTCGATTTGAAATTAAGAAGGTCGATTCGTTAAATCCGAATGCAATATGAAGTCTGCTATTGACTGTATTCTGCCTAATTTAGAGATTAGGAACGAGAGTCTTTTAGATACACTTTTTATAAAAGTGCATGCGGCACAACAAGAGAACGCTTATAGCAGTAGAGAGATCTCAGTTGCGGAAAAAATTCAAAGCGAAGTCAGTGTATATTCTAAACAGCCAGAACTCGGTCGTGATGGTGATCCGTTACTGTACTGGAAGGAAAACAGCAAAATGTTTCCACTGTTAGCAAAAGCAGCACGTGATTTACTCGCTATCCAAGCCACAAACTGTTCATCAGAGAGAGTTAACCCAGTTGGAGGGCAAATACTAACCGACACATGTTCTAATCTTTCCAGACATAAAGCAGAAACTTTGATTTGGGCTCGAAAGAACAAAGATTTATTGTTGTAACGTTTCAAAAAGATAGGCAGATAGTTTCAAAAGATAGTTTTAAAGAGATAGTCAGAACTTTAATGTATGGCATGAACGAATGAGTATTTAATTTACATTTCTGAACTTCGTTAAAATCTTTAACTTCATTTCATAACATGGTTTGCACTGATTAAAGTTATTAAACTAAAAGTATGTATTTTTATTGCTTAATTTTAAGTTTGCTTTAGTTTAATATGCATTGCAATTATATTTTCATAAAGGTCGAGTGAGGTCACTGAAGATAATAAAACAAAATACGTTTATAATAACTTTATTTGTCCAGTAACTAAAATAAACACTCAAAAGTTTTCGCCACAATATTAATCAGTAACATTAGGCCTGTAGACTCCCAACATACATTTAATACTTAACAAGCATACATACATGTACTTATGTAGACAAAATTATATGCATAACTATATAAGTCACTGCCTGATTCGATTTGAAATGATTCGAATCGAATCTAGATTGCCGATTCGATTCGAAGGAGAATTAGCGATTCGTAGGTCACTACTCTAGGGATTCGCGAAGTGAAAAAGGTTGAGAACCGCTGGTGTAAAGAAACAAAGGCGGTCAACAATCAAAGGAGCCAAACATGAAAACTCTCTGAACCTTTAAATTTATATGAGAAATTCCATTTTCCGTAGAGTGGTGAATTAAAAAAAGTCTATGGATAGCACTCCGCATCCAAACACATTATTATTCCTGCACCATATAGTATAAGTGGGCAATCAAATAAAAAGATAGGCGACCCGCCTACATTAATGAGTGCCGTCCGCCTTAACCTTTCTATAAGAATCAAATCAATGACAATTTAAACAAAAAGGTTTATGAATGACGTTGGTCGACACACTTATTTTTTGTGAGCCTTTTACATGAACGTTTGATTTTTACGTCTTTCGTTATGTTCGCACAAATATGCCAGTTGAATAAACCTTTTAAGGGATCCAAAAATGTAATTTTATGTCACTAAGAGGGCTACGGTTTTAATTAAATCTGATTACATAAATAGGATTCGTTTAACTATGATACTCTTAACGCTCGGTTTTTCTGGAATCTATTAATAACGTTCAGCGAGAGTTGCATGTAATTCATATTACATAGATTGTTCGAGTTATTTTTTATTGAAATCTTTAAAATTTGTCATCGCAATATGCAGTGCAAAGATAAATTCAAACTAATCATAATCACTGTCACTATTTTTTTATTTATGTATTCCTCTGTCCGCGAATATAAGACGACCTTCACCCTTTGGTTGAAAACGAAAACAAAAACTCATCTAATAGTCGGGTAAATACGTTATAAAGTTTCCAAAAGCACGAATATGAAATTTTAAGACGCAAACGGAAAGGAAAATAATTGAAATGACGTAACGGAGCGCGACGAAGGAGCTCATTTTGAAGGGTGAGGATTATAGGATTAAATGATGGGATTATAGCACATCGTTCCCGGATCCTGAGAACAAAAGAAAGAGGCGGTTGCACGCGGACCCAAAAATAAAAAGAGGCGCAGCGCAGGAAACGGGGCTTATGGGACGTTCCATTGTTGCGCCATCAAAAGAAGAGAGTAGTCGGGGAATTTATTTTCCTCGCGGTTTGTTTTTTTGGCCGTCATCTCCTTATATATTCTCAAACCGGAAGGATAACAATGACGAAACGATTTTTTATAGTTTCCTGTTAAGTAAATGGATCGAGAGAGCGGATTCTGTGGAATAAGATTCTTTTGCTCTATTACCCAAAAAAAGATTAAAAACATAAACGAATGAAACTTGAGAGATTTTCTTAAAACTGCGGCAAAATTGAATTTTCCCGTTTCAGAAATAACGCCCAGGGCTGATACTTTTCTTTCTCGAATTAAGGTTTAACGGAATCATTATACGACTGAGAACGCTCTCTCTAATCGTCTCCACATTTACGTAGATTTGTTGGGCAAATTAAGCATTTAAAAGGGAAACATTCTCAAAAATGAATCTTTTTCATTTAAATAACACGGACTTGATGGTTTAATTTACGCACACAAGGAACCTTGTAAGATCAATTTTCTCCCTAAGTCTTCTTGTAGTTTCTCAGAACTATAACGACTGCATCTGATTCATTTGTTATTAAATGCCTTTTAACATAACTTTAATATTTATAGATATACCGCTTAACAACCGCTGGCAATCGAGAATAATTAACGACCGCTACATTAAACTCAAAAATCCAAACGCACAATAAAAGTCGATCATTTATATTTGACTCCCTTATATCAATCAAGTTTTTTGTTAGATACACGAAGCACAAGAATTACATATTACCAAGTTGAAACAATGACTGGTGTAACTCACGACCTTCTTTCGATACTTCAAAAAATAAATTTAAGAAAGGTTATTAATTTATTTAAAAATTTAACTTAATCAATCCCGCCAGAAATAATCGCTGCTATCTCCTCAATCGATTAGATATGGAATATGATCTCTAGATTAAACCGAGACTAATAAAAAATTAATATAAAACGTTTACAAAATTTATTGTTTAGCAAAAAAACTTACGTTTAATGAAGGTACATAAAAATCCTGTTATCTCGAATCGGGAACCCATTTCAAAAATTATTCTGAGGAATTTCTAAACTAATTTTCAGATGATTCTCCTTGTGACAAAAATTGAAGCGTTTTACAATGTACTCTTATTAGTTTTAATAAATGTTAACGCATATTTAATCAATGAAAACTAAACAAGATGAAACATCGTCTCTCTGACTGTGAACTACTATATGAATGTTAGCAGCCTAATACGAGTTATGCGTATCTTCTGGTCCACTCTTTAGGTAAAAGGCACAAATTTTAAAAAACTCTCTGTACAGAATCAATACATCCAGCAAGATGTCTTCACTTTTAGCTCACGTGATTTTCTCATAGCCCATACACAAGGAGATTTGTGCGAACCTAGCCACTCTTTCACCTGGCCTCCATCAATTAGCACGATGCTAGGCTTATAAGTTAAGCTGCGTCCGCTATATACCTTTCTGTTTGACTACAGGCGGATGATATAACAATTGTGGATTTGGGTAACAAGTTTTTACACCTAATTCGTCATATATGCGCAAACGAGCTCACAAACAAAATCCAGGTAGGTATATTTTACTGAAACTTTGAGAGGATGTTCTAAATTAAAAAACTCCTAAATTGCAACTCAAACTACCCGATCAAGTTCTCCAAGTTTTATTTATTTGAGTAACGTCCAAATAAGAATCGGATGTTCAATGGATGTGGATTTTACTAGCATCTACCACACAGCCGATGTCGACATTCATATATAGACCGATCGAAAAGTTGCGCAATCCGTTCCAGAGAGAGGTTTTATACATTAAAAATTACTAATTAAAATTTAAAAACACAATTAAAATTACCAAATATATTATAAATGACCACCACCTTCGTTGAAACATACTAAGTCTTTTCAGCGTCTTCCAAGAGTAGTTTTAGGTATGTTTGAAATACACGTCTCAATTTTTGCTGCAGTTCTTGTAACGTGTGATAGGGTTGTTTTTTAACATTTTATTTTTTTAAACCCAAAGATAAAAGTGAGGTGGCGATTAGAGATGAGGGAAGCCACAAGCTTCTAGAAATAATGTGGTCACCAAATTCTCGAAACCACTGTCAATACCGAATTCTGTTCTCTTTGTCTGGAACCGTAAGTTCGTGACGTGTACATGATAAGCACGCAGCTTTATGTACATTTCCATATGACAATACACTTTGCTGGGAAACTTTTCTCAATGATTTACGAGGAAATCGTAAAAAATTCTTACGGATTATTTCAAGAGTTCCGTAATTTAATACTGTAAAATGACCGGACCGCTTCGTATTCTTATCGTTACCTGTTTCGCGGAAACGTTTAATGCAATCACAAACTGTTGATTTATCCGGAACAGAAGATACTGGAAAAGATTTCCTAAACACATTCTGGTACTCGAGGTAAAAACAAAACTTTAAGTATAGTTCGACGATAAACACGCGTTGCACTTGTGAAAAAAGGCATTCAATCGCTTCAACTGTTCTGAAACAATTGAAGCCGTAAGGAGGAGAGGGAGTAATGAGTGTGCTGATTACGAGCTGTGGACTGCGTATTAATGCTTCATTGGTATGTGATGTTTAAATTTTTAATATTTTGTGGTCAAATAGGGAAAAAACGTCGTCAACTTCATGGGTTGTGCGACTTTTCGATCGCCCTATTTACTTACACAATTGATTCTGAGTTGAAATTGGAATCGGTGTTTCTGAGTGTACTATATGCAAAAACAATAACAACGCACTTTTGTACAGCCCTTTCCCTAAATACATAATATGTATGTCCTTTCGCGATTCAAACCGTTCAACGAATCACGAAAATGAAGAGCAACGAAAGATTACACAGGAAAACAATCAATCAGTAAAACATAAAAGATCAAGGAAAAGCAGAACTAAATATTAAATATACCTAAATGGAAACGCGTCGAAATGTAATCATTGTTAAAAGCGAATAAATTCTTCATATATAGACTATTTGATAAATACTGTCAAAAGAAACAATTCTCCTCGACCTGAACGTTTACATATATAAGAGAGAGACTGACGTGAAAACAAACGAAACTGAGTTAGGCGCGACTTGAATGCCTTCATTTGTTTGGGACTTGGAACCGCTGGTTCTGGAATGTTTTTGCGATAGCGGATCGGGCGTAAAGTGCGAGGATACACAATTTGAGGCGCCGATAAACTGCACACGTATCGCATCCTCTACGAGATATACTGCTTCGACTGTTGTTTCGTTCTCTTCGAGGCATGGTGGGAAAAAAGAACAAAATCGGATCATTTATTTCAATTCAGGATTTTTTTTGGATCCGGTTATTTTTATTTTTTATAGGAGCGATCATCGTACTTTCAACAGTTAAAGCAGTTGAAGTTGTAAACTCCAGTAACCATAAAATGTGGTGTAAACCGGATGCAAAAAATATCGGATAAATAGAAGATTTAACTAATGGCAAAACTATTAAAGCTGCGGAGGTTACCTGAACCATACAGTCGATATTAGCTATAAGATGTCATAGTTAATTGTTTGTATTTTTTAAGTAAAGCTTTGTGTTATTGAATGTTAGAAACCCAAATTCGAACATCTCGCGCTAAAACTGATATATTTTGCTGAAATTTCTATCAATATCATATCAGGCACGAAAACATCAAATAACTTGATACAGTGACCCTAAATTTAAAGACATTAGTTCAAGTCGAAATTAAGAATTAACTGGGACAGAATAAATACATTTATGTTATCTGTTTGTATAAAATCTGAATAATAAATTATAACGATATTGGTGACAATATTTAAGCCCTTGGAACATGCGTGTAACGTCGGAATGAAAAGTCACATAATATATAAGTACTTGTATCACGAAAATTTTTTAGGTAACTTGGTAAAGTTTCAGCGCATTTACTAAGATGAAGGTCTTGAGATTTGAAATTAATCGCCGGCTGTGTGCATTTATATGATTATAGGCATTATGTATGCGGTCTAAAAAGGAATATCAACAATATTACTAGGTTAAAAACTATAATCGCCTTATTTAAACTCACTTCATTTGTAACAGGTAATTAGTGAAAGAACAGAGCAAAATTCACCTTTTCTTTAGTCCTACTTCAATAAAACTGATTATAAACTATTAAGGAAAAAGCTGCTGTAGCAGATAGCAAAGGGCAATTTTTTTCAAACATTTTGATAATACAGAATATAAAAAATTATTTATACGAGTATGATTAGTCTGAAATACTATTACAACTAGAACCTCCACAAGACAACGTGCACAACGACATAGAATACTGAATCGGTTGGCGAAAAAACGAAGTCTCTGGCTGCTTTCGTTTACGAGTTAGCGTGTCAGACAGGCAGGCAGTTGGGAGCTCCACAAAAAACGTGCATAGCAATACAGAATACTAAATAGATTGGCGAAAAAGCGAAGTCTCTCTCTCTGCTTTCGTTTAGAGGGAGATAGTGCGTCAGACAGACGGAGAAACCGGACGCATATGCGGATTAAAAAAAAAAACGCTAAAAATAATATATGTAAACCAGTGATAAAAAGTTACCGGAAAACGAGATTTTTGATGAAAAAATAAAAGAAATGAACGTTTTTTGCAAGCGCTGAATTATTCTAGCGTTTATGTCCGAGTGTCATATCAATTTATCAAAGCAGCCAGATCGCACTTCTCAATTTCCCAATAATGAAACTCGCAGTGTAGACATCAGCCACTAAGATGAAAGGGAAATTAAATGATAAAACTAAGAGATACTACCGTTACAAAATGTAAGGTATCGTAGGTATTATCATCATTAACGCTCTCTCAAAACGAATTTTCTTAGGAATCGTAACGATTCAAGACATCAAATAGCATCGAAAAGAATACCCCACAAAGACATCTCAATATTAGTCAGCGAAAAAATTTTCGGGAGTAAAATCGAAAATAAGCTTTTGAAAAAGCCGAATGACGGCACGCAGAAGGAAAACAACATAAAAATTTCTTAAAGGCGGAAGTCAATTCATTAAATGAGAAAAATACGCAGAGCAAAGAGAAAGATAGAAAGAACATGAGGTTAAAATCTAGGCAAAGGATGGAAAATGAGGGGCTGAAATCGACAGAAATACGCGAGAGGAAAAATAGAAATAGAGTGACGGAAGGGGTAAGGAAGGGAAAAGGGGATGGAGTAGGTCAGAGCGGGAGAGGTGGAAGAAAGGGGGAGGGAGAGGTGGGAGGAAAGGGGAGAAGGAGAGGGGGAAGGAAGGGGGAAAGGAGGGGGAAGGAGGGGGGAGGGGGAAGGAGAGGAGGAAAAGGAAGGGAGCGGGGAAAATGGGGAGGGAGATGGAGAAAGTGAAAGATGGTTTGGATATGGGGATGGAGTTAAGGGCAAAGACTAGAATGAGAGTCGAAATGGAGAGCATTATAAAAAGGATGAAAGAGAAAAAAATGGCAAAAAATAAACGGAGAGGTAAATTAATAGGAATAGAGATGGACAAAGAAGAACAAAAGAGGGAAATAAGCGAGATGTTATAGGAATAGAGAATAGATAAATAGTGAGATATCAGGAGGTTGAGGAAGAAGGGTGAGAGAGAGGAAGGAAGAAGGGAGAGGGAGAAAGAGGGAAGAGGTAATGAGAGGGAAGACGAAAGTTAGTGAGGAGAGCGAGGGAGTGAGGAGAGAAATTGAGGAGAAAGAGGGAGTGAATAGGAACAGGGTGTGAGGAGGGAGAGGTTGCGAGGAGGGGGAGGGTGAGGTGGAAGAGGGTGTGAGGAGGGAGAGGGAGTGAAGACAGAAAGAGGGGCTGAGGAAAGAGAGTGAGGAGAGTGCAAGGTATGCGAGGGAGTGAGGAGAGAGAGGGAGTGACAGGGAGTGAGAGGAAGTGAGGAGTGAGAGGGAGTGAGGAGAGAGAGGAGTGAGGAGAGAGAGGAGTGAGGAGAGAGAGGAGTGAGGAGAGAGAGCGAGTGAGGAGAGAGAGCGAGTGAGGAGAGATAGCGTATGAGGAGAGAGGGAAGGAGGAGAGAGAGAGAGAGAGTGAGAAGAGAGAGCGTGTGATAGAGAGCGAGTGAAGAGAGAGAGGGAGTGAGGAGTGAGAGGGATTGAGAGGGAGTGAGAGTGAGTGAGGAGTGAGAGGGTGTGAGGAGTGAGAGGAAGTGAGGCGTGAGAGGGAGTGAGGAGTGAGAGGGAGGGAGGAGAGAGAGGGAAAGAGGAGAGAGAGGGAAGGAGGAGAGAGAGCAAGTAAGGAGAGAGGGAGTGAGGAGTGAGAGGGAGTGAGAGGGAACGAGGAATGAGAGGGAGCGAGGAGTGAGAGGGAGTGAGAGGGAGGGAGAAGCGAGAGGGAGGGAGGAGCGAGAGGGAGGGAGGAGAGAGAGGGAAGGAGGAGAGAGAGCGAGTGAGGAGAGAGAGCGAGTGAGGAGAGAGAGGGAATGAGAAGAGCGGGAGTGAGTAGAGAGAGGGAGTGAGGAGAGAGAGGGAATGAGGGAGAGGAAAGGGGGAAGGACGGAACCTGAGGGGCAATGCTAAGATAACATGTGATAGGAAAAGATAAGGCGCTATTCACAAATGATGCTACGCTTTTTAGAGGATTCTTAAACCCCTTCTAGTTAAGCCTTTCGGACCTCCTCTAAAAAATAAGTTACAAATCAACCATCTCCCTTTTAAATAAATAATTACTTCATTCCACCCTTTCTATTCTAATAATTCTATATAATTTGCTTTTCGTGCGTTTATCTATCACTTTTCATGCGAATAAATTGCACTTCTCATATCCAGTCCGAAAGAAATGTAAAAACAATGAAATTTATTTTTTTAAATCTTATGCGTTTAATAAAAGTGAACAAATGTAATTAAATGATCGCACTGAAAATATTAAATTTCTGAATAATTACATTTTTAATTCATGCCTCGCATTGTTGCGACGCAGTGTTATTCAAATTCCACTCTCCCATGTCACGTATGACCAACCACCCCCTCCTCCATTGTATGCGTAACGTCATTTACGAACAGGACCTGCGGAGATCGAGGGAGAGTGAGGTTCATAGACAAAAAGTGAGAGAAATGTATTTTTATCGAAAGTAGTAGTAATTAATTTTTTTATGTGCGTCGACGACTATGGTCATTTTGCACTGTCATCAATTGGACATACACACAGAAGAGATGAGGGAAACTCGGTAATAGCCTACTCTTTACGAAAAGCACCGAGTGGGCCAGCTGCTTAACATCCCTTGCGAAGGACGGAACGCTGAATTTGCGCGGTCTCCTCAAACCACACAAACAGGAGTCCGGAGGACCTCGGAAAATCCTATCATACTTGCGCAGGATTCGTGCCCAATACCTTTTCGAGCAGCATGCGAGTAGCAACCAGCGTCCTAACCACTACACCACCGGCACCCTTTTTATCGAAAGAAAATATACATGAACATACAGTAGAAGAAACATCGCAAAATGAAGACTGATTTCCTCATTCAACCTCATTTACTTCACATTCCTGAAAATTCGGACGCTGGACCATTCTCCTAATTTGAACAATATGCGAAGCTACTATGACTAAAACAACATCAATTTCGGTGCTGAACAGTAAGTTAGTTAGACGCTTAGTCGGTGGACGTTAAACGAAGTAATTAAGCATACTTTGCGAGAAGAGCCTTGTTTGTTAAAAGATTGCTCTTTATTTCATAACTACCGTTACTTCCTACAGCACAGTTCACAAAAAAGAGTTTTTGCGTGCACATTTTGATAATCTCCGCTACGCTGCTTCTCTGAAGAAGGCTTCACACATTAAACGAGCATATTTACTTGAAAACACATAACCAACAGACTTCGTTATTTGATGATACTCATAGCTTTGATTAGATTTGCTCAAAATTTATTGTCTTCAACTTTTTCCCACGATAGAGTTGTTGGAAAAAATATCGTGCAATATGTGCAGAGGGACATTTTATTTGGGAGAATCCTGATCAGCACATGGACGACGCTTGAATTGTTTTCACAAACTTCCAATCATTGATTTCTATAATCATCGCAAACCGTCCCGATGATTTCACTTCTTTCGGAAAACTGAATTTTTTAAATAAAAAAGAAAAGTAAAATAAAAGTGAACTAGTCTTAAGAATAACTGGTCATAACCTGGTCAAAAAGGTAATTTCAGCATTCTTTATGAAAATGTGTATGACCGTCAACATAGGGAAAGTTATCATAACATACAGGTTTTTTCTTCTTTAACATATTCTAAATATTAAATTGGTAAATAAGTAAAGATGGAGACTACGGCGAAAATGATGTTAAATAGAATTAACTCCTTGACCGTAAAATTCAAAATTAGAGACACACAATGAAAAAAGGGGGGGAGTAGGAAAGGCAGGAAAAGGCCTTCTCCTGCCTTCCCTCCCCCCACCTTTTTTCATTGTGTCTCTAATTTTGTTTGATTGTTTGAATGCCCAGTCAAATCGCCTCTCTTACAGCACAAATGGGTATCTCAGAGGAAGTGCAATGAATAACCGGGGAGGGAGGAGGGAAACCCGGTGCCGGCATTTGCCTGCTCTTACGAAGAACACCAGGGCGGCCAACAGCTTAACGTCCCTTCCGAAGGACGGAACAGCTGAATTTGCGCGGTCTCCTCAAACTACGCAAACAGGGGGCCGGGTGACCTTGAGAAAAATCCTACTCGCGCAGGATTCGTACCCGATGGCTTTTTCAAGCATCGGGCGAGTAGCAGCCAGCGTCCTAACCACTACACCACCGGCACCCCCCTCTAATTTTGAATTTTACGGTCAAGGAGTTAATTCTACTTAAATTGGTGAAAACTAAAATTGATACCTTAAATGAAATACCTTTTCATATAATAAAAATGCTTAAAATTCTTATTAATACATAAGATATTTCGTAAAACAATTTATCAATTTTTAATTGAAGGGCATCATACTCCCGCCGAATTACGAGACATTTGCCAACCTTAATAGAACAATGCCCCTACCGAATGATGAGGTATATGCCAACTTTAAGAGTATCATTTGCCAACCTCAGTAGTGTCACGTCTGCCCCTTGCACCGGTACTTGTACTTTAAAGGTGACGTTGACAGGAGATAGAAATAAGAAGGAAAAGGTTACTCCATAAATGGAATACTCGGAGATTTCAAAGGCGTTCTTTATGGGTAATGCCTATAAAACGGAATCAAAAGATTGGGCAGTTCTTGAATTTTTATCTCCTATACTATAAGTCATAATTATACGGTCTCGCGGACCTTTTTGTAGTAAATGTTGTCCTCTTTATGAATACATTTTTAAATTGATACCTTACAGGTCATATGACAGCTAGGTAGAGAAAAATGTGGTATTTAATGTTTGCTTGACGGAACACATTTAACGAGATCCGAGTATAAGTTTATTTAAGTGCTTCTATAAAGTAAGCGTTCTAATTGACGGATGCAGTTCAAACTAATAATTCAGCCATAAATTTTAATAAGGATTAATAATACTTAATTTAATTTAAATCTCTCCAGCGGCTCAGGAGATAAAAGTCACGACAGACGGACGGACGGACCTTAGGCGTACCGCTACTACCGCTTTGCATGTAAAGGACGCCAAAAAAGGGCTAAATAACACTGTTATATTAAGTTAAATAATCCAAGCCAATGTCTTGTAAGAAAGTTAAGAATTTATCCACTATAGACACAAACACCTCGGGTTCAAGGGTGAAAATTCCACGATGAATCCCGTATTTTCCGAGATTATTGTCCTTTTACAGCGACAGGAAAATTTTAGCTGTCAGCATTGGCACACATCCACTTCAAAATAATATTCAAGTTTTATTACTTTAAATCAATTTCTTAGCAGCATTCAGGAAATACGACTATTCTCTCCTGCAATTCCTCCTCCTCTCCCTCGCTCTCACCCTCCCCCAGAGTGATTATTATTATCGGAATCCTAAAACATCCATGGTTCGGAAAGATTCCGGATTTTTCACTAATCCGGAAAGACACCATTAATATGGAAATATGGCATGAATGGAGTTCGATTGCCATGCCTTCTTGTTCCCACAGCTTAAGAAAGAATTTTTAAAATTCTGTAAACCGTAAATCATAAAATCCGCCCGTTTCGTTTATGATACCCTCCGGGTCGGGTAAACCAAGAAGTTTGTATGAAACCTCAGACTAAGACACATTTTTATATAGTTTTGTCTTCCCATTCTTCATATACTTGTGTCAAAGACACAATTATGGCTTAGGTATTGTGTAAATACACTAACCATCCACGGTTCGGAAAATTCTATATTTTGGGATGCCTCCGGTTCCGAATTTTCCGGAATATACATTTATATATTTGGTATAGATATATGATAAATCCTCGGTCAGCCAGTTGCCCTTCATCTTCAGAACACGAGTATAAAGGGATAAAGAAGCGACGGGATAAAGCAGTGGGTCTTGGTGGTTTGGGAGGCGAAAAGGACTTACGAAAACGGATCTGAAGACGGGGAATATATACGGTAGGCCGTCAGAAAAAAGGAAGGAAACGTTGAAGGAAGGGACGTGGATTGTACCGTATTTCGGAAAAAAAAACAGCATCGAAATCGGAGGAGGCTGGGATGAGTGGAAGGACCGTCCGGGCGGGTGAGAAGAGATATGATGGGAAAGGGATGTAATGGAAAAGGGGGATGGGATTGATAAAGGGTCTTTCAGAAAGAGAGTGAGCGGGATTGAATAGGGGTTAATGAAAAGAGGGATGGATGTTTATGATAGGGAGAGAAAGAGAGAGAAAGATAAAAAATTAGGGGGAATATTTTTATACTGCCGGAGTGTTGCGATATAAATTGGGAATCTACGATAGAACTAGGAGGTAGTGGGGGAGAGAAATAAGGAAACAGAGGATGAGAATGTGTTGGAAGAGACTTATAGAAAGAGGGCGAGGGAGTCTTGGGAATGTGAGATAGAGATGGGAAAGGAAGAGAGAGAGAGAGAATCAAAGGAGGATATAGAACTAGAGACATAAAGCTAGACAGGGAAGAAAAGAGAGACAAAACAAAAAATAGAATTACGGTGGAAACTCTTTATAGCGTATAGAACATGGATTTCTCTGCGTTGCAGGTGAAGGACGGTTTACGGAATACGCTCACTAGATACATCGTGGTAAGGAATAAGATCCCGAAGTCGTCAAACTGTATCAATGATTTACATTTTCAAAAATCCTGCCTTTCCCTATTATTATTTTTAAGAAAATTGCTTTTTAAACCCTCGATACTGAATTAAAATTTTTCTTCCATCCATTCATCTTTCCCCAAAACGTTTCAGAGTACGTCAACCATCAATTATTCAATGCAAAGTGTAATATTTGGCTGATAGGCATATCGTGATACAGCACGTTGTTTCCGGACCATGTTAATTAACTACTTTCAAGTACGACATGCTGAGATATTTTTGCATTCTTTGCAAAAAAACATTCAAGAGGAATTGATGAAAATCCGCGCAAAATTGAAATGTACGTTATTTTGAAGCACATTATAGCGAGGAATTCCTGTCAAGGGGAAAAAGGGGGTGACAGAGAGAAAGGCGGGTCTAGTAAAATATATACAAAGTATAAGAGGTGAGGGAAGAATTTATAAAGGAAGAATTTCGAGATTCACAGAGAGAAACAGCATAAGAGAAGAGTGGAATGAGAAAAGATAGGAAGTAAGGAAAGAAAGATGCGGGAAGAGAAAAAGAAAAGTGCGAGACAGAGAAGGTTGAATAGAAGTCTCTATACATATTGTGATAGAATAAGAAAGATTGGAAAGGGAAGGAGAGGAGAGACGCCTGAATGTGCTCGAACCGCGATAGAGGTCAATTAGTCTTTCATCCTACTTGAGGAACCCGTCGAAGGTCTTCGCAGGCAAATTGGTTTCGAAATCCACCTCGCATTAAATGAAAAAATTCAAAAGGGTTTATTGTCCCGTGAAAGTTATTTAACTGAGAGCTTTCGAAAGGGAATCCTCTCAAATTTGCAGTCGGATTACGCCCGTTTCGCGAATGAATTTGCCCGCTGGAATTAAATCATTCCCATTTCCTTTGTACAGAATCATCAATTTGAATCGTAATAAATAGAAGCAAATGCCTCGTTTAAACGGCAAAGTGGACAAAAGTTTCTTTTTTAAATTAACAAAGAGTATCTGCTTCATCTCATATTACTCTGGAATGAAAAACAAGCTGAATGTATAATATGCACGTAAATATGAGTCACGACGTTCATTCGCTGGTGCGGGTTCACGAGTGCTTGCACGCATATTTCTACTTGCGTAAGAGCGCAAGTTGTCATATATGCGCATGTACATGCGATTTTGTGGGTTTATTAGCATGCGTGACCAAGTTCGTGCGCGTATATGCGATAGTGTATTTCAGTGCACTCTTGGGCGGAAGCGGTGGTCAATCGCTTAAAGTGCTTGTGATCGTTGCTGGGCAATTTCCTCTATATTTAGGCAACTCAAATTACGAAATAAAGAAACCGGCTCAGGAATTTCGATTTACTTTCGCCGAGATCCTTATAAAATTTATATTAACTCCATAAAACCCCGCAAAAGACATAAAATGTTGCGAGTCGTTAGTTTAATGAAGCAGAGAACATGAACAACATTTTTTTATGCAGGAAATTTTCTCGAAGCCGTGTCAGCGATTGTCTTTCTTGTAAATCTGCCGAACCTCATGACTAAAATTCTACACTTATCTTGATCTAATAAGTTATGCCTACTATCATCGAATCTATTACAGGTATACACATTTTTACATAAGAGCAATATTATAAAAAGAGATGCGTTCCTAAATGGATTAAAACCACGGTTAAGCACGAGAGATATGTCCCTAAAAAGGGTCTTGTTGCGCGAAATCGTGCTAAACGAATACAAAAATTCCATTGAAAACTATGTCAAAGGTAGGAGGGGATAAGAGAACGCGCGCGATATATAATACGTACGTATTTTATACAATATACTCTAATTATCATCGAAGTATATATAAAGTACGATGCATACACAAAGACTTTCAGTCCTTTAGATTGGTGGCTTAAAATATCTTTACATTCTATTTGTCCTATGGAAGGGCATTACATAATTTTTAGGCAACGTCGCTACAATATAAAACGCAAATTATTCTGTGCTGCCATCATCCGCCAAACATACGAACCGGATGTAATATTTTGTTTTTCGATCCATATGTTGAGCAAACGCTCCATTTCTATCAGTGTTGCACTTCAATAATCCCCAGCACAGTTGATGTAAAACAAGAGCACACTTTTTAATTTTTCCCCGGCACTTCTGCAAATAGTTCTCACAGACACGGAGCTAAAGAAAGAGTACGACCCATAGCAGCATTTCCTTCTCCGCTTTCAAAACGTTTTATTATATCCAATTTTATTAATTAATTAAGAGAAACGCAACGTTTTAATTTTTTCGCTTGCGTCACTTCAAACTTATAAGGGTAAAAACTCGAGCATAAATTCAATGTATCACCACCACGAGCTCGGACTGAAAACTGGCTGTAGTCCGCCGAAAAACTACCTTGGACATAAAAAGGAACCCGTCGATTACATTACTTCTCCGGTGCAATATTGTATACACATGAAATGAATATGAAGACCATTTAAAAGTAGTCCGTATATAATGAAACAAAGTTTTTTTTCATTGCTCGCGTTGAGACCTTTCGAATGGGCATAGAAAGGCTCTTCGTTCTTCGGGTTTTGTAAAAGCGTATGTCCGAATCAAGCGAGCGCATCAAGAGGTCGAGTCAGGAAGTGTAATGAGCGTAAAACAGAAAAAAGCGTATCGCGAGGTATACCTGTATTTTATAAAATACCAGTGCGGAACCATCGAATGTTTTTGCACCATAATGATATCAACATTCGAATACTCTTCAGCAACATTTTCCTTTTAAACCCATTTTATTTTATGGACAGCAGTATGAATGCAACATTAAACAAGAGTGTCACTAAAATCTGTGTAAAGGCGTTAAAACAGGTGAAAATGTGAAGAGTAAGATATTGAAAAGTTTTTATTTTAGAATTTCAAAGAGAAATTAGAAAATGACAATTGAGCGGGATATGAGGGCAACAAAATGAGAGCATTAATAAAATAATGCGGATAGATAAAATGTCTAACATGGAGGAAAGATTATTATCTTTATATATTAATACTCAATGTCCGTCCGTCTGTCTGTCCGTCCGTTTGACCGTCCGCCTGTTCGTCCGTCTGCTTGTCCGTCTGTCCGTACGTCTTTCTGTCCGTCCGTCCCCCCTTTAATCTCTTGAACAGTTTGTCATAGAGAAATGCTGTAAACGCCATTTTGTTACTGCCAACTAGGAGAACCCGAGAAAAACTATTTTCCTTTACATAAGTGTCCCAGATTTGACTCCGGGAGACGATTATATTTTCCCATATGTTTACACAGGAGTTTCGATTTTTCAAGATGCAAGGTTTTTTTTCTTTCATTCACTAAAATACGTAGGTAAATAGGGACCGAATTTCTCCGTTTTTACTTTATTCGCCGGCTAAAACTATAAAATATTTCATTCTTGCGATGTTTAGGCGTTACACCGAAGAGTTTGCCAGAATCACGCGTTTCTTTTCGAAATTTTATCGCTTTTTCGTACTCTTTCCGGGTGTTGCCAAGGCGACGCGCATTGTTGCCTTCGATTGAATTAGCGTCTATTAAGCATTGAAATATACAAAATATTTGCGTTATTCGCTTCGCGCTTTTTATGAAGCATCGAAATTATAGTTGTATCAATGTCAAACTTAACGTTGCAACGTTAATAATTAAGGATTATTATTATTCAGTAAACTGTATGTGGGCATTTTTAAAGATGATGATTTTAAACATGCAGATTTCTGACTGACTTCGGAAAGGTTTTTGCGAGTACCACTAGTCATTATAAATAGCTGCTTCTTACATATATGTATACGATATATATATATATAGGATTTATGATATAAAACCTAAGATATTTCTAGAAGTGTTACAGAGCTGAAATTTGGCATGAAGATAGGTCATTGGGTACAACCTCTGAAAAAAAATCCGAAATCCTAGAGAAAGTTATATTTAAGGGGTATTTTTAACCCCCAATATTCCATTTCAATACTCCAAAAGAAAAGCATGGAATTTAGTGCAAGGCATTCTAAAAATTAATTTTTAAATTATTTACAATTAAGATACAAAGTCAGGTCATACACCGTACTGTGGGTGAAAGAATGGAGTTTATTTTTCTTGTAGATAAAAGTCAAATCCTGCTGAATTTGCGTACAAACTCGATTTTAATCATAAAATTATAAAAGGTTTTTTGATTTTCAACAATGAAAAATATTAACTACCATAGCAACAACTCCAATGCCTTTCAATGGGAATTGATATTCCATACTTCAAGAGCATTGATTTAATGCTTAGAATGCATTCTAATTCATGTTATTTCAGCCAACGACGCATACAGATGATGACGTGATAATTTAAAATTAATTTTTTTATCCGGATACGTACTAAAAGGCACGGTTAATGACACCATAATTCTAACACACAAAATATCCTAATTTTTACATCAATTTTAGTGTAACATATAGACTATTGTCTTAATGACGATTATAGTTATTGCTTAAAAAGGGTGAACAGAGCCATGAAACTTGAAATTAAAAAAATCGGACGCGAGCCGATTGCCAGAGAATTTAGAAATTCCGGATAGATGCCTTAATTTTGCAGAAAATGAAAATTATTATCTTATTTAAATGGGTAGTTCAAATGCTGCCGCGTTGGTTTATTTACGAGTTAAGATCTTGGTGTATAGTGATGTTTCAAGCGCTTGCAGTATGCAAGCACCGAAAACTCGTACTTAAATTGTAAAAAAGGACCTTCGTATGCTCGATACAACCTAACTCTCGAGGACCAGTAAAAGCATCCTTTTTATTGGGGGAAAACATCTATACCTTTTGCCAGTTATCACCACGAGTCTGTGTTCATCAAAGCGATGACTTGTGAAATGCCTTATGCTACAAAAATAGCGGTTTATTGCATACTTCGCAATAGACTAAGTGAGTAATTCCTCCTTTATGAACTTAAATTCTGGAATTGGCCACATTTTTCAGATCCTTCTCTTTTAGTTCGACCAGCGTGTGTTTAATCATTCATAATTTTTATTAAAATAATTGGTTAATAAATTCCAAAAACCAATGTCATAACAATTACCTACTAATGCCTTACTATGTCGTTACATGGATTATTATCATGTTAGTAAATGTACACAAATTTCTGGAATTCTCAGAAATGTAAAACTCTTCAATCTTTAGATATATTGAATTTATGGTTATGATAGTTAAACACCAACTCATTGTTACCATCCAATGATTTCAAAAATACAAATCCTTCTTTGCAATAAAACTTTGCTAACATTTCCAACAGATATTCATTGTTATAACGCTCATGTCCCGTTGATTTGCCGATGGAGATCGCTTCAATTCCGGTTTTGGTTATAAATATACAATATAAGCTCGTTACAATTCCAGAGACTTAAATTTCCATGATTTAAAAGGAAAAAGGTCGTCATCATACTTTATAAATTCCTGTCTTTGCAGTGGGCTTCATATAAACGAGTATTCTATATTAACGAGGTTTTACTGCCCATTCGTAAATAATAAAAATGAATGCATCAAAGAAATTATTTTTTAAAGCTTACAATCGCTGCCGTATTGACAAAATGTTCCTATGAGATTAAAAAATGTATCAAAAACACTAAAATGTAATTCATAAATTAATAATTCACAATGCGTTATCAATCTCGCTATATGGCTTGAATACAATTTATCATCAAGGTAACTCTTATAGCCATTGAGGGCTGAGTGAATCGCACTCGCATTTCAGCCAAAAATTCTTCAGTGAAAATTCACTTATCATTCAAACCTAACAACGATTGAAAAACAAATAAATAAGCTCATTGTTTAAAATTACAGCAAATGCTTCCGCCGCATCATAAAATCGAAGGCAACTTCTGTAACCGGAAGAAAGTTGAATAAACCAGATTTTTATTTCAGGTACCTGGTAGGCATCTATAATGGCTATTTGCCGATAATCAGTTTTAAAGGTAAAAATAAAACAACTATCGTTGAAAGAAAAACGACAATGAAAGGCTACTTTGTAGCCGATATGCGAATCAACCGTTTTGTGATTAAAGTAGTCGCCTTAATCATCAATCGTTAGAGAAGGCTGGAAAACTGCAGAGAAACAATCCATCCAGACCTCACACGTCAACACAATTGATGCGACGGCAAGCGTCGATCATAACGTGAAATGGGATAAAAATGGTGACAGTAACCACTAATTAAAAGTCAACGTTTCGTGTAAAAATACCATCCGAAAATTATCGATCCGCGAGAAGGAAAGCGCGCCCTGCGAAGGCGAGTGAAAGCGGAAACGAACCTCCGAAACTTTAAATGAACATTAACTTGGGTAATTGTCCCAATGTAAAGCAGAAGAGTAAGTTTTGAGTGTTCCAATAATCGAGGCGCGGTAATGATTAAGGTAAAATTAAGAAGTTACGTGACATCATCCAGAGTCGAGAGGGGGAAGGTAGAACGAAAGTAGATGCAAAACGGAAAGAGAAATATACGAAGAACCAACCGAGGTAGAGAGAGAAACACGAAGGAATGTCATTTAATTGGAGGAGAAAGGGATTGGAAGAGAGGCGGAGAGAGAGAGAGAAGCAAAGCGAGTAGAGTGACAGGAAAAGAAAGTGAAATTGATAAAGAGGGAAAGAGCTGAGGATATGAGGAGGTAAAAGTAGAAGCGGGAATAGGAATGCGCAGGAATGATTCAGAGAAAAGAGGGGACAGAGGGAAAGACCGGGAGCAAAGGAAAAAGAAATAGGACCGGAGAAAACTTTTAAGTAAACGAAAAAAAACAGACACCTAAGTTATTACTAGACGAGGAAAATGATTCAAAGAGATGGATTTTAAAAGTATATGAGAGAAACTTGAACTGAACGGAACATGTCATAACCTTCAAAAATCACTTGGGTTCTCCCATTTCATTTTACATGTTATACTGATTTCTAAAGAAATAATTCCGATTTTTTCAAGTCCATTGGTCCTTTAATTATCACTGGCTACTAAATTTTTTAACCAACTGTTGATAAACGCATTGAAAATATATATATATATATATATATATATATATATATATATATATATATATATATATATATATATATATATATATATATATAATTCTTTATCTGTGCTTCAAAGAGATATAAGACTTAAGCAAGTCGAAAAAAGTTCACAAAAGAGAAAATTTGCTCAATCCTACTTAGATCCAGTCCCTGAGATAGTGGATCGAGACCAAAGGATAGATGAAGGACAAACAGAATAGGAAACAGAAAAACTGTGAGGAATAACCAAAAATGGGCAAATAATGAGTACGCTACAAATATGACAAGGAACTGAGATAGAAAAAAAGCTCAGAAAGGATCGAAAGAAGAAAGAAGCAATTATAAAATGATGGAAAGTCATAAAAGGAATGTCTGAGAGGAGCAAAGAAATGAAGTAAAAACAGAAGGAAAGAAAGAATATAAGGACGGAGTTGGGATATGTGGAGGCAAAAGGAGGGTAAAATAAATAAAAGGGAAAATAATAGGAATAGGGGCTTAGAAAGAGAAAGAAAAATAAAGAATGTTGGAGAGGGAGAGTACGGCCGGAGGAAAGAAACATTACGAGGAAAAAAGAGGTGAAAAAACGGAAAAGGATAAGAGAATAGAAAAATTCTGAAAAAGAAAAAGTGGAGTTCGAAAGAGGACGAAATAGAAAGGGAAAAGGGTGGACTGGAGAGAGGGAAAGAAGGATAAAAGAGAAAAAGGACGAAGATAGAAATAGACCAACCGAAAAAAGAAAGAAGGAACAAACTAAGTAAATACGAAAAGGAGAAATGGCAGAGAGAGAGAGAGTGAGGCGAAGAAAGAGAGAATGAGAGAATCGAAATGAAAAAATCGACAGAAAAATAGGGAGAGAAAACGATGAGAAATGAGAATAGATGTGATAAATAGCAGAGAGGAAGAGAGCGAAGAAGGGAAGAATGACAGGAAGAAAAAGGGGGAGAGAAAGAGAGATTAAGACAGAAGAGATAAAGCAAAAAAGGAGAGAGAGAGAGAAAGATCGGAAGGAGGCTAAGAAATAGTTGATGTGGGAGTGCGTTGAGTCGTGAGGGGAGGATGGAAGTGAGAGAGGGAGAGACGGAGGAAAGGAGAAAGAGAGAAAGGAAAAAGGATGAGGAGGCGGGATGGATAGTTGGCGGGGAATAGAGAGAAGCGTACTAGTAGTAGCTGAGGGGAGGGGGGAGGGAGAAGAGAGGGAGAGAGGAAGAAGAGAGGAGGGAGAGAGGAAGAAGAGAGAAGGGAGGGGAAGAAGAGAAGAGGGAGAGAGGAAGAAGAGAGAAGGGAGAGAGGAAGAAGAGAGGAGGGGAGAGGAGGGAGAGAGGAGGAAGAGAGGAAGAAGAGAGGAGGAAGAGAGGAGGGAGAGAGGAAGAAGAGAGGGAGAGAGAGAGGGAGAGAGAGGTGGGAGAGAGAGGAGGGAGAGATGAGGGAGAGAGGAGGGAGAGATGAGGGAGAGAGGAGGAAGAGAGGAGGGAGAGAGGAGGGAGAGAGGAAGGAGAGAGGAGTGAGAGAAGAAAAAGAGAGGAGGGAGAGAAGAAGAAGAGAGGAGGGAGAAGGAAACAGTGGAACTGGAGGTGGAGTAAATTTGCGCGCGCGTGCCGCCGCCACCCCTTTCTCCCTTCCTCTCTCTCTCCCCCTCCCATTCCTCATCCCTCCCTCCATAACCTCTCTCTCTCTCATCCCTCTCTCTCTCTCCGTCTTCTCTCTCTTGGCTGGTGCGTGCGCGAAGCGAAGTCAGTCCCTCAGTCCGTCGGCAAACCCAACGCGGAGCGGAGACACGAATAACCACAGCGCGAACTTCGCTTACGGAGTGAGTGGTCGTCGGGCATTTTATTCAGATTCGCTCTTGTTTTTCCTCCCCCTGGCCGGCTCCCTCCCTCCTCTCTCGTGGCTTTTCCGCGTACCGGCGTAATTTTTTCGCCGATTCGGAAGGTCCGCAAGAATCACGCTCGCGAGTTCATCGCGTGCCGTTTAGTTCCCCCCTCCCCCCGCGACTCGTTTCACTTTCGACTTCCCGAGTATTCTCTGGGATGGGTGTGGCCCCGGGGTTTTGATGTCCCTTACGTGCGAGCGTTTTCGCCACGCTCCTGATTTTTTTAACGTGCATTTCCTCGTTCGAAACCGAATCACACGTCGTGTTCAAACTTTTAATTTTAATTTTCGGAAAACCTGTATTTTTCTCCGAAGATTTTATATATTTTTTTAAATTTCGGATATCGATTCTCTTTTTTTTATTCGAAGGGTTATCCGGAGATCGGGGATTTGTTTTTCCGTAAAAGGGGAAGGTTTGCCGAGGTCCTCAACACACCACCTCCTGTTCCTCCGAGAAGAAAAGGAAAGGAAAACCCCTCACTCGATTCTCCGCCGTCCATCCGGAGTTTTGCACCGAGAAGAAAAGAGGCAACAGGTGAGTCCAAAATGGGGCCGCGGGAAGTGGAAGAGACCCAAGTAGGGTTTTATTTTTCCGGACGTAGCGACGTGAAAGTGTGCTGGACGTGTTGATTGTGTTTGTGCGCGTGCTTCCGAGAGATATCGGGGACTTTCCCCGCCCCGGTTCTCCCGAAAAACCCTTTGCTTCGCCTCTTTTGGTGTCCTTTCCGTCGCAGTCACCGCACTTGACCCACCCGACCACCCCCTCGCTAATCGTAATGCGCCGACAGAGTAGATTTTCCGGTGGCATTTTGACGGGCGTGCGGGATCCGCCCTTTGAAAGCGTTTCGAATTCTTTTCCCTTCGATGTGCAAAAATTCTAATTTGCTTATTTTTCCGAATCGGGTCGATAATTGGATGAATGCGTGTGGCTGTATCGATCGCCTTGATGCATTGTCCAATTTGTCGTGTTGGCCAATAAAGTAATGCGTTATTAGTCGAAGACCTAAAATTTTAAGAAATATCAAAGAAATTCAGTTTTTTTATGTTTAAAACTATTTATTTATCGCGAGTAAACCATTGACGATCGCAAATACATTACAGTATTCGTCAATGTTAAAAAAATTGATAACCTTTCGGATTTTAACACTTTTTAACCTTTAATTAGTAAGGTGAAATTATGATCACATTGCTAACTGAGGTGCGGTCTCTCAGACCACTATTGCTTCATATTATCCTCATTATCTATATGCAGAATTGAATTTTCTGCGTTTAATAATGGGCTAAGTTGTAATTAAAAGAAAAAACATAATATGAAATTTATTTCTTTGTAAAATGTCAACTGGAGGAAAGTCAAGTAGCAGGGTAATTTGATATTATAACTTAACTAATGTCCCACAGACCGCACCTCCATAGTTAAAGGTTAAGTTCCCGAATGACCACTTTCTTTAACATACGCTATAGATAATTTTATTTTATATGACAAAATCCTTAAAAGATATTGAGTTGCGAAATATTTTGCAATTTTTCACGCGTGCCTCTTAAATGTCATTCGACTATACCTCGCCCCGATTATCGATTATGCACCCTGTTAGAGCGAGAACAATCGATGCAGTTATCACAATGCTCAACTACATAATGTACCAGCATTTGACATTTTATCGGCAATCGGTCTTTTCAATCTCAAGGGTAAATCGCGTTCGAATCACAACTCCTTCAGCTTTGAGGTCAGATTTCGAAATCCTTTGCCTTGCAAGTCGACATCGATACATTTTTGGAGAAGAACTATTTTTCGGCGCCACGATAACAACCTCGGGTAGACTAAGAATAAAATTGTTTTTCACGCGAACCTAGGCCGCGAGAAGGGATGCGAACATGCTTACAAACCTCGTTTCTCTCTCTCTTTAACCCTCGCTCTATCTCTTCCTCTCCCTAAAATTTCTCTCTCTCACTCTCTCTGTCTCTCATATTAGCTCGAAGCGAACCCCAGGCTGTTTGAAAAACTCGGATAGGAGAGGGAATGTAAAAATCTTTATCTCAGAGAGCTGAAGCATATTTTTAGAACTTCCCGAATAACAACGGGCGACTAAAAAATTTCTGAAAACGACCTATCTTCAATTCTCTTCCCCCACTCTCTACTACATCCTTTTTCTTTTCTCCCTCTCCATTTCTCTCTTTCTCTCTACACCCCTCTCCTCCTCTATCTTCTAGGGCGGTTCAATATTCGGTTCGTCATTATGCTGTCTTGATCGAACGGGTGATATATTTTGAATCTCTACCCTTTTCATTGAGGATGACCTCACGGATCCCGAAAAAAAAGATTGAGATCGGAAAAGATCGATAATTGAGGAATAAGAAAATGTTGGGGGTAGATTATTCCGTGAGCGGCAGAAGATGCAAAATAGATTCACGGGAGGGTGCAGTTGATCACTTGGGCCTAACCAACCACAGATGGTCAAATGGAACCCATAGAATAAATTTCCATGGTTTCTTTTTAATGCCTCGCCATTATTTTTCCTTGCGCGCGTTATCTTAAGTATTTCCAGCACGTGACGGCAGAAAATAATTCTATTCTTTCCTATCAGAAGAGGAAAGATTAATAAAATAACTCATTGGACATGATATACACATATATACGTGCTTATTTTTGTGCGTGGAAAAAGTTGAAAATTTTTACGAGTAAAGAGGATTTTAACTTAGATTAAGCAGGAGAAAATACTTTACAGAGATCTGATACGGAAAGAATGTCTAAATATAGGAAATTATTCATGCAGTAGCCATGTTTTCATGCTAAACTTTCGTGTTTCCAACTTACATTGTTTTGACACGAATTAAATTTTTGTATCTATTTATTAGATGCTTTACAATGACTTAATTCCTAAAGTGAAATATTGAGACATTAGATACTCGTAATAAAGGTTTATTACTTTTTATATTTTAAAGAAATTTTTATTTTCAAGAAAAGTCTTTCGTTTTGCATTTTTTTACGAAATGGTTGAAAACACAAATTTTGATAATTTGTTTGAAAATAATATAATCATATCTCACACTGATCAGTAATACCTTATTTTATTAATCGTTTGTTTAAAATAATATGGTTAAAAATGATTATATATAGATAAAACAATGTGTCTAAGAGAACAAAATTTCTGTTTAAAGCTATTTAAATCACTTTCTAGTTTCGATTTTGATTTTCATCAGAGTAGGAATGAAGTTCGCAACGGATGGAGTTAAATTTGATTGATGAACCGCAATTTCTGTATCCACGGTTTGAATTGTAAAATGCAATGCTGTGGAATCGAAATAGGAAAGAGGCTTTATGATATGTCTTACTGGAGTTGATTCCTTTCTGTATGTGTCATATTGACAAACAATTGAAGTTTTCTCTCTTCTAGAGAAAAATTGCGCTTAACGGTTTCCATTGACTTTGCTCCACAGTGGATTGAATATAAAAGATAGGTAATGGCAAAATGTACATTTGGCTTTATATACATAATTCTGTCACTAAAACGTTCGAAAAGCAACAAATGGGGAATTTTCTTTATATATATATATATATATATATATATATATATATATATATATATATATATATTCCACACCAATCGTTTTTTGTTTAATTTCTAAGTTACTTTTTCGATTACAATGAGTAGTTGTCAACGGGCTATTTCGCGGATATCCCACCTCAATTACAAAGTGACACTTCAAAAGGGATACACATCAACCGCATGAACATCAGGACACACGACGGATATATATCCTCTTCATTGAATCAAAAGCGTATTAAAACGCCGACCAAAAATTGCTGTAGAACCGGACGATAAAGATGGAAAGATCATAGTTTCAGGAATTGCCACATGTATCGACCCGGCGCATTATTCGGCCTCGAATTTTCACCATCAAAACGAATTTTTTGGCCAATACCCAATCCTTTAGCCAAACCAATAATTTTCATTTAATCTTTCTCCGACAAAAACTAGGTCTCTCGCGGCCGAAATTTTTAATAAATAGTTCAATCAAGTATGGCTGATTTGGTTATAAATATATACAGCACAACTTCATTAGTGCAAACTCCAAGTGACTTTAAATTTCATGATTTGTTTAAATGTTTTAAGAACGACTTTGTTATAATAAGTAACATACGCCTAGGTTATTGTAGGGGACTGACTTACACTGCTTATAAACAAACATTTTGTATTAACCGAGTTTGGATTATCGAGGTATTACTGTATGTCTTTATTAGGGCGGGATTGAGACTATTACGTCTCTTCTTTCATCTTAGCCTATGATTCGAAAATACGCAAGAGAATCGAAGCGTCGCTCAATATCATACTGTAATATCTACTGAGATATGTAATGGCATTTACAAGGAATAAATGAATGTGTTCCATAAACTGAAAACAGCGAAAGGGCTGATTGAAAAATGGCGGTAATGTGGAATCCACCCGTAATTTACGTCCTACTTAAGTCGGCAGTCATTTTTTCATGTGTTTTAAATCTTCAAAAGCCAGGTTATAAGGTAATTAACGAAGTGTCCGAGAACATTCGGCGGGAAATATTTAAAACGGAGATATATCACACCGGGAAAAAAACTGAAACACGACAAGCAACTGGTTGAAAAACTGGGTCTGTGAACAAGACGTTACTCGAGAAAGCATATAAGGAGCCTTTCGAAAGAGAGAGCGACAGAAGGAATGGGGTTGGTGAAGAGAGAAGGAATTGAGAGGGCGAGGGAGGAAAAGAGGGCAAAGGGGTGGCGGTAGAGCTATAAACTCCGCGGTTAGACAAACCGAAAGGCCTTATTCAGGGAGAATCTTTTTAGTCCCTCTTGATTCCTCCAGAGCTGTCCCTCAGACCGAAGGAACTGATCGATTTTAACAAGCGAATTGTGAAGAGCGCCTGGTCTACGTGGGCATGGTAAGAGAGATTACATTCCATTCCACCGGCTCACACTTCGATTTGGTGTTCGACTATCACTCAGAGGACGATACTTCTTAAGTTCGCTTACATTCAAGGAAGCTAATTCCGTCTCCCAGTGAGGGGAGACTATCTCTTACGGAAAGAATCGTTTGTCTGCGTGTATCAATGTAAACTCAAACGCTTAACATGAATACATAAAGGAAGGAAATTTATATTTTTAGAGGCTTTCGTTCCATTGTTCGCGGTTGCTATAGATACAATTGGATTTATGACGACACGAAACAAAAGAAAGTGTTTTGTTATGTTTCCGGAAGGATAATGAGCGTGTCGACTTTTTGGCATACGGAGGAGATGGATAAAAATTATTTTCAAATGCTGTGCGTGTGTGATTGAGACCAGGTCTCCAGAAATACACTCGCCCACACGACGCAGGCGATTTAAAGAAGGACAGTGGCGAGCAGATTTTTAGCCTAACCCTCGAGCGAATTTAATTATGGGCGAGTGGATTTTGCTAAGTGACGAGTTGGTTTTAGCTGTATTTTTTAGCCCTGGTTGAGATAAGAGATTGAAATCATTTGACGGTGTAATTAATTATATCAATTTTCGGTTATGCGAAAGCACTCTTCGGCCAATATCACTTTATGAAATTATTCCCATACAAATGAATACACGTTTTTACTTAGGTTATAATACAAATCTAGCTCAAGCAGTTGAATGTAAGCGAAAGTTCGGCAGTTGGAGCCAAATGCCCACATTCATTTTGAGTCGATTTACTTTTTCTTTAACGAGAGCGAAATGCGTGCGAGATGATACCTTTACCTATGCAAAATCCACCTTTTCACAAGCGTAACGCATTTTGTCAAAAAATTCTTATTTTCAAGCGATGCTTATTTTTAATATTTTCAATAATAAAAGGAGAAAATTGAAGCGGACGTTTTTGTTCGCAGACTATTTGAAAAACATTATTTATATCACTAAATAACTACCGATTTGAAAACCATTTTGCTCCATATATTATGAGTTTATTTTTACGTCCACTTGAAGAAGAAATTCTTTTACCGGACTTTGGGCTTTATGAGTATCGATAGTTTGTTTTTTATGGCCCGCAAGCTCTAGCTCGCGCAGCGCTATAGAAACCACTGCATAGTATCCTTTCGGTTTTTATATTCCTGGTCTTGATTGGTCGTAATCCTCCCTTCGGTACTCTCGGACTCTTCGATAACAGTTTCCAAGGACAACGGTCCAATTTGTCGTCCCACGACGGATAGAGACACGATATGAATTAAGTTGGTAAACGTATGATATATGGCGCGCCCTATAAATTACTCTAAGATATGAAAAAGCTCTCCCATCATATTAGGACAGAGGTTGTCAGAGTACGGACCTTGTGGACCGCTGAAGGTCTAAAAAGGACCGAACCGACAATTTTTTGAAGTTGTATTGACTAATATTTTGCCAAGAAATTCAAAATCAAACCAAAATTTTTTCATATCGATAAGCATCGCCACCTCACTGTAAAAGCGTTAAATTCCTCACTTCACGGTTTTTAAAAGTGATCCTGTAAACAAAAACAAAGACGAGTACATATCCTCAACGAGATTCGAAACTCCGCCAACTGCAATGAAAGCTACCAGCTCCTCTGCCAAAGATAAGTGCAAGTTTTAATGTAAAAAATTCCAAAAATTTCCCCCAGTAAAGCATTACATCCCTACCGTGTGCAACGAATTCGATAGTCTATTTTTACAATAGATATGGCTTATTTTTAGCCATTCAACAAGGAAGAGTAAGAATAAAAGACCTTCGTTGATAGGTACATATTTGTGCAATGCAAGCATTTTGTATTTTTGCGATTTCTATAATTACCTGCCACTGTCACGATACCGATTTATTTGCGTGCAAGATGTTTGCTTAGGTAATCTTTGTTGCGCCACAAAAATCATTTCGCATTCTCAGGGATCTCGCAAAAAAAAACCTTGAAAACCTAGGTATAAGGATGTTTTTGGTAAAGTAATCCACGAACCATTAACAATTATTCTCTATTTGTGATAATGTCTAAAGACGTAATAAGCCAATCCAGATTATGAGGTACTTTTCATAAGAGACTTTAGATGAGAGAAAATTGAGCGAGAGCTGTTTATTTCCGTTCCAAGGAAAGTAACTGCACAGACGGCAGGATTCTAAATTTTGAGAGGCCGCTTGATTGAGCACAAGGACACAAACAAAGCGCTTCCTGAATTGCGAAAGTCAAAACGGAAAACAAAACGTGTGAGGGGAAATAAGGAAACATAAATTAAGCAGTAAATTAAAATTTCGGCCAAAAAACAAAGAAGAGAGGGCCGTCTGCCCAAAAAAGGGGAACTTCCTCTTCCCTCCCTCCCTGACTATTCCACCGGTGCGAATCCATGCGAACGGCAGCAAATCGATTCGAAATCGATTGTGCGAAAGTCTATGCCGCATAAAAATTTCCCTTCGTGTGTCGCCAGACCACGGTTCAGCGCCACCCTATATAGCGCCACCCCCGCATATCGCCCATGAATCGTTGTGAACAGAACTTCCACCTTAAGATTACATAGAGCGAGCATATTCCTCGACTTACCGTCATCCCCGCTTTAACGCCAATGTCAGCGATGGACAAACGGTGGCGCTTAATCGGTGTTTGACTGCTAATTGTAGGATAGCCTACGAGCCCCTACCCCGAGTGGAAATATAAAGTTCTTCGGATGAAAAAAAAACGGATCGATAGATACAGGCGTTTGGAAAAAAAATCACTCCGCCGATGAATAGTCAGTCACGTTATCAATGATTAAAGCACGGATTTAAAAAAATTAGCCTCGGGGATGGATTAAAGAAGGTGTATTTGCTCTTTCTTTATCGGAGAGATGGGATGGATTAACGCTTACCAAAAAAAGATCGGTCATTCAAATGTCACGGCGTTATACAAATTCTTTGCGAGATTTGGTTTTGGAAATAGATTCCGATACATCTTTGTAGCTGGAGACTGACATCTGCATTGACTAAAAATACAAATTACTTCTGTCATCAGGGGCGGCCCCAGGATTTTTGGCGCCCCGGGCGGGATAGCACTCCAGCACCCCCCTCCGTTAATGTTTGTTTAGAAATTTACAAAGTACATGTTAATTTATTCGTCGCTCTGTAAAAAATATTGATAATGAGGAAATAAAAGGAATGCCATCAAGATTTTAGCCTGTTCCTCGATATAAATTGGTATCCAATATTTATTCACTTGCAAGTAATGCATAGATAAATGATCGGGATAGCGCCCCCAAAACGTTGGCGCCCCGGGCAGCCGCCCGGCTCGCCCGTAGCTCAGGCCGGCCCTGTCTGTCCTAAATGTCAGTACTATAAAAACGACTTTTGAATTAACTCGGCTTAGCAATAAACAGCTATACAGATGTATTCCGGGTATATTTTCCATAGAAGCGAGGATAAAAAACGCTAATTGATTCACAATTTCAGCAAAATTAAATTAGGCGAGATAATTTTAAGATCTTATATAGTTGATCTTAAAGTGGGAGCAGTTATATAATAAGGTTTAAATTTATAATCTGAAATTTTGTTTCAAATTCCTAGCTAACATGCATCAGATTTTCAATATCTATTTATATGCCACTAGTTCCACACGAGAGATGGCAAAGGCATATGAAATATTTTGACACAGATTAAAGCGAATGATGGAATTTCCTCTCATTAAAAATTCTACGAAATGATTAATATGTTGTCATCTTGCTTTACGTTTCCCAAGTCTGTCAAAGGCGCGGTAATTGCGTCATCGATGATTATCCGCGGCAAAATAGAATATTTGAAATCGTTCCAAAGTCGTTCGTGAGTCGACTTTTCGAAAACGGAAAGGGAGCAAGAGCTTCGCCCATTGAACCATCTGCTCTTCTTACTCAGCGCGTATGAAATGCGGTTTATACCCCTTCTTGCGGCACGTCCTTCAACCTGATAATCCTCTAAAATTAACGTGGCGTATTCCAAGAATGCCACGGATACAGGTCGACTTACAACGTAGCAACGAACTTAACCGTTCATTATCTAGTTCCGACATCCCGACATCTTCGCGAGAAACAATCTCTAAAGTTGTCGAACGCCGTCGTGGGCGAATAAATAAAACAAATGAGCGATCAATGACCCGCGCGAGTGGGAGCCAAGAGAAGTATAAAACGACCACCCTTTTCGGTAGCCCCTGGAAACGCCAATGTTTCGTTAGCTTTAGTACCCGCATAGAATCAGCGAGAGAGATAGAAAGGCGCTTAGCCCTTCGAATAGTTTGGGGTCAGAAATTTAGCCTTGAACGCGTCCACAACAGCGCAGGTGTGACCCTTGACCTTCGGAAAGGGCCACGGACGATTCCAAGGAGGTGGGTGAGCCCGGGAAGTGGAAGCGCCCATTAATGTACACGTCCCACGCTTCTGTCAAATTCAAATCTCTTCGCTCTGGAGTTATCAGGAAGGCGCTCAAATGCTATGCAGGGCTTGAGGGAAGGAATCAAACATCTGGAGAAGATCTGGCAACGCGCAACCCACGCGGATCTCCATGGAGAACTTTCGAAGCATTAGCTGCTCCGACTAGATAAGACGATTTTTTGAGCTATGCTTTGCCCTGTTTTTGTCACGACCAGGGCCGGCCCTAGCACATAGGTAGGCTAGGCAATTTCCTAGGGTACCATATGATTAGGGACACCTCTTTTACCTTGTAATATATATATTTTATTTTTTATTATTTGACGATTAATTTATTGCAACAATCAGAATCTACATATAATATTTCCTGTGAATTTTGTTTTTTTCGAAAGGCACCACTTAGATCTCTTGTTTAGGGCGCGAAAATACCTGGCGCTTGCCCTGGTCACGACATATCACGTTTTGGAATTTGTGTTGCTCACGCATTCGCAATCCTCAACATCCAATATCTTCTTAACGAAACTCGATGGAGGAAAACTTTGGTTGCCGAACATGTTTTTATACTCTTCATGGCTACTAGAGATAAATATTGGATCAAATGGATCCTAGTGATTCAGTTACATATTCGAAACCACAAAACGAACTGTAAAATATTACCCTAAATTATAATTAGTTTCATCCGTAATGTAAACCAATGTCCATATTAAGGTCTCCACGTTCTCCTTTGTGGTTTTCGAACATGCACTTTCAAGTGACGTATTACTGGGAGTGACGTAAACTGTTATATAATCAATAATAGATATTTTCAGTTGCTGTGTGCAGATTTAACATAAAAATACGCCGATGCTAACATTTATTCCATTATTTCCGTAAAACTCATTCAATCGGCCATAAACCCCAAATTATTTCATCATTTAACCCGTAGCTCGGATTAGGTGATATTTTCCCCATCCAATTATTTCAAACTGCCATTTCCGTGATGCTGAAATTTAATTTCGATAATTACCTATTTGAGCAGTCATTTGCACGAAACGATAACTCTTACAAACCCCATCAGTCTCGGTAAATTGCTTTCATCGTTTAGTCCACCTATCAAACTAAAGAGCGATAAATATATTCGAAGTTGACTTCATATTTTATCAAAGAATGATTTAAATAATCCATTGCAACGGATCAATCCCATCTTTATGCGATTTTGGTTTCCTTTACTCGGGCACCTTGACAAGCTCCAAGAATTGCCGGTGCACCATCTGTGCATACACTGAAGCATTGATTCCAGTTCAGTCCTTCTTCATTATAAAATGAATCTCATCATCATCATCATCATCATCATCATGCTTCTGTCCGAAGACAGGTTTTAACTGAATCGCTGCCTCCATTTCTCTCTCTCCCTAGAAGCCTCTTTTATGCCTCTATAAGTATTATATCCCTGCTTTATATTCTCTAATATTCCTATTCTTTTTCTCCCTCTTCCTCTTCTTCCACTAATTTTTCCTTCTAAGATCGTCCTTTGTAAACACTGTCTTCTCAGTATGTGCCCTATCCAATTTGCTTTTCTTTTCCTGATTGTTTTTATTAGCATCCTTTCTTCTCCCACCATTTCTAATACTTCTTCGTTTCTCTTCCTCTCTGTCCATTTCACTTTCATCCTCCTCCTCCATACCCACATCTCAAAAGTTTCTAAATATTTTTCCTCCTTTCTCCTTACCGTCCACGTCTCTGCACCATAAAGAGCTATGTTCCATATGTAGCATTTTGATAATTTCTTCCTTGTTTCTAAATTTATTTTCTTGCTTGTGAGAAGCTCCTTCTTCTCGTTAAATGCTGCTTTTGCCATTGCAATCCTACTTCTGATGTCCTGTGTGCTACTTCCATCCTGCGCTAAAATACTGCAAAGATATTTGAAACTACTTACTTGTTCCAATTTTTGGCCATTTACCATTATATTTAATTCTTTATGTTCCTTTGAAACCACCATGACTTTCGTTTTTTCTGCATTGATCTTCATTCCATATTGTTGGCCAACCTCCACTAGTCTGTCTGTCATCCTCGGAAGCTCTTTCTCGTCTTCTGCTATTAAGCCCTGATCATCTGCGTATTTAATGGTGGTAATACAACGTAAGAGGCATAAGGATTCCTTTTCCTTCCTCTCAAAGACTGATTACTGGAAGGAATCCTCTTGAATTCGCTTTCCCCAAACATCAGACGTTGCGTGGCCGACTGTGCATGCGTGGGCTTGGGCGTATGCGAGTGTGTGCTTCCGTGCCTGATTGAAGAACCGCCTTCGATCAAACCAACCCCTTCGGCGAGGGGCGCCTCGTGTTGACATTTAAATTGTTGAATGAAAGACCTAACTTTCCGAAGGCCTCCAGAAGAGAAAGAGAGAGAGAGAAAGGGAGAGAAAGAATGAGAGAGAAAGGGTGAGAGAGAAAGAGAGAATGTGAAAGAAAGAGAGAGAATGAGAAAGAGAGAATGAGAGAGAAAGAGAGAGAAAGAGAGAGAGAGAGAGAAATAGAGAGAGAGAGAGAAATAGAGAGAGAGAGAAATAGAGAGAGAGAAATAGAGAGAGAGAAAGAGAGAGAGAGAGAGAAATAGAGAGAGAGAGAGAAATAGAGAGAGAGAGAAATAGAGAGAGAGAAATAGAGAGAGAGAAATAGAGAGAGAAAAATAGAGAGAAAAATAGAGGGAAATAGAGAGAGAGAAATAGAGAGAGAGAAAAATAGAGAGAGAGAAATAGAGAAAGAGGTGGGCTTTGTGAGGGCGTCCGTCGCAGGCGGAGTCGAGTTTCCTTCATACACGCTCCAATAAACGTTATTCCCCATTATTCGAATTTGATTTTATCGAAGGCATCCCAAATAGACGCCTATATGATCGTCGCCTTTCCGTATATGAGGCAAATAAAATGAATTGCATTACTGAAATATTTCATGAGGACAGCGTTTTTTACGAATACCGGACGAGTTTTTATTTTGCGCTCCTCTTTTTACACTTTTATATTTGGAGGTCGTGCAGAAGTACGTGGTTACGTGCCCAAATATTTAAACTTAAATTTTAGTGCGAAACAATACTGACAATAAGTAATGGGAATGAGACAGTAATGAGCGCATAAGTAGACAAAATCGCGTATCAAACCGCTGGTGGCCTATGACTGTCTCCAGAAAGAAAGAAAATATTACAATTGGATCATAAACGACTCGCATCTTTCTAAAATTCGATTACATTGACATTTATCCTTTAACTACTGGGATGCGGTATATAAGACACCACCTAAGTTATAATGTCAAATTACCCTGCTAGTTTTAATTTCCGCAAGTTTAAATTTTACAAAGAAATAAAGTTCATAATAAGTTTTTTTCTTTTAATTGCCTCAGCCCTCATGATATTATTAAACACGGAAAATCCAATATTAGATAAAGGCGTGAGTATAATAAAAAACAAGCAAGCGGAAGCACGTTTTCTTAAAACTCTTCAGGGTTCTAAAGGATGATGGCTTGGTTAACTTATGGCTCGATTTTCATCGGTGAGACAACTCCATCAGCCATAAAAATTTATTAAAAACCCGATGCATTTCGCCCACTAAGTGGGCATCTTCAGCGGCGAACTTTTATCGACAGTGACTGAAAGTCAACTGTGAGGACAATGAGGATTCAGGTGTTGAGGGGAACGAAAAACAAAAGAATTGCGAAAACTTTTTAGGCGTCGATGTTATGATTATCTGTTAGTTTGTACAAGGTTTTGTTGAAGTCCATATCTGTATTCATGATTGTTTGACGGTTTTTGTAAATGTGTAAATTTTCCAAGGCATTGAGTGAGTTGTTAGACGAAATAATTAATTTAATGCCGTTCACATTTATAGTGTTTCAGGGTTCTGTTTTGCCTTCTCCTTTGCGGAAGGGGCAACCCGCATCGTCGGTCGTCAGAAAATAGACCCTCTCATCTGTGAAAACTTCAATTCTCTAGCTTCAGTAGTTGGCCACAATACCATCTCAAAGATTTGAATTTTCCGAATTTGAAGCCATCTAGCGGAAAATTTATGAACTGCTGGGGAAATCCAATCGGTGGGAAATGATAGATTGATAAGAGTTGTTTAATTCAAAATAATTTTCCATATATCTTTTAATATAAAACTGTTGATTGTGCACGGACAGACAGTGATCACATTAACACGTTATTTCTTTTTAAAAAACATGCTAACAATAGCATTCTGGGAGACCGCATCTCAGTTGTAATGTTATCATAATTTCACCTCTCTAGTTAAAGGTCATCAACTATCAAGTAGGCTGCGTGGAATTTATACGTGTGAGCACTTATGTTGCCCTTTTCAAGTTGAGAATTGCTTTTGAGTGAAATTCTTGTCAAAAGGGTGTGGCCTTTATAGTTGGATGTTATTTCACGGCAACGAAGGGAAGCGTGTGACTTGAATTGTTAATGTCGGCTCGCAGTCGAGGAAATAGCTTTCTCCTTAAAAACACCGTCCTCCGTGAGATAGAATTAAACACTCGACGAAATATCACAAGTTATTAGAAAATAATCCTTAATCGACCTTGCTATTCAGTCTATTTGATGTATTCAACATTAACTTTCGGTACGAGTTTCCATTTGTTTATAATGTTCAGGCAATATCAGTTAGTCAAAATACTCATTTTCTATTTAATTGTAAGTGTAAAAAATCTAGACATATTCATTTCCACACACCATTGGAAATCATAAAAGAAAAACTACACAAAAATCAACAATTGGAATTTGAAAGTACATACTAAAAATTAATGCTACTAGACGAATCGAATTCACTAGTTTTAGGATTGGGCGAAAGTTAAAGCCATAGTTAATAATTACGTAATCAACGACAGCAATACCGAATACAGAGTTGCGTAAAAGCTTTTTTTATGGGAGAACGCATGCAAAAGCTTCATTAAGTCTTCCCTCAGGTTTATTTTCTCGTTTAATTTTGCAAATAAAAGTTGTATTTGCGTGTAAAAAGGACATTTTTAAATCCGCTCAATGTGGAAGTGTTGATGAGATTCTCCCGATCTTGCAATTAAAACCCAAGATTAATTACCATAATGAGAAGGACTTGTAACATGCGATTTCGGAAATTAGTTTTCGTTTTCTTAAGTGCAAAAAATACAAGGAGCTCGACATATTTCGTTAAAAAGACTTGTCGATGAAAACGGAAGTACATGGGGACGTTTTTCTTCTATATTAGAGGTGGTGACGGCTGAAGGTTCCCCTCCTAAAAACTCCTCCCCATTCGCGGTAGAATGTGATGTGCTTGTTTGCCAGGAGGGCCTCTTTCGGGGAGAAAGCCGACGCGATAAATATTTGACAGCGCCATCGACGGAGAACGAGGAAAACAAGAGATAATGGCGGCGGAGAAGAGGAAAAGGGAGAGTTTTGGCTTTGTGTGTGCGTTTATGGATACATAAATAAATATAGGTGTATATAATTTAATTTATATGATAATTTATTATAATATACGCCCGAAACCGGCTTATGCCGACATTAGCCAAAGGGACATGGCGAATATTCTTTTATTGAATATTTTAAAACAATTTCAAGGAAGGAGCCTTCAATACAACTAGCACTTTCTGAAATACAATCCAATGAAGTTTCTTTCATTAAAACTTCGAGAGAAAATCTCAAACAAAAAACTAAAACTAAAACTTGTTATAACTAGACGATCTGATCGACACTACGTTTGTGAAAAGTGGGGCATGAGGCTGGTTCCTTTTTCGGCTTGGATCATGTTGTCGCTAGACAACAATATAAAGCAGGGCAAACTTAAACAAATAAACAATAAAATAGGACGTGAGGACTTGATTATAGAGATTTAACATATCGATAAATGCCGAACCCTTGGTTACTTTCGACGCGTTGATACCGATAGCTATTTTTAGTGCTTTTCGTCATTGTTGAAAAGCATTATTATCTTCGTGATGTCCGTCCGTCCGTACGCATATATCAGGGAAGAATTGGCGGAACCGAATTCAACCAAATTTGGTACACAGAATACTCACATAAATTAATGACCGAAATGGCATATTTGGACCTGATCGACACTGCAGGGGTGCCACAATTGCAAAGTTTAACTTTTCGGTAATTATGAATTAGGAAGGAATTGGTCCAACCAATTTCAACAAAATATTGTATGATGGAGGTGTGCAACATAAAAAAACAAAATCAAGATTTTTAGTATAGACAAAGAAAGCAGGGCTACCACAATACAATGAATAAAAAAAAATTCACACGAATTTATGTTGAACTCTCCTCATCAATTTTACCAAATATAACATTTATAGTGTACACATATATACAAAACCATATTAGCGCATTTAGGCCGAATAAGCCAAACGGGTGCCACAGTTACAAATTAAACTCTTTCAGTAATTAAGGATTTGGAACGAATTGGCTGAACGAATTTCAATTAAATTTTGTGTATAAGATTTGTACAATATACCATAATGAAAACAAGATGTTTAAAGCGGAGTTAAAGAGCAGGACTACCACAATAAAAACTTAAACAATATTTCTTTTGCACGTATTTCTAGAAAACTGACCTCATGGATTTTAACCAAATATAATATATTTAATCTTCATATAAATAAATAACCAAAATATTATGCTTCAACCGGGTCGACTAAACAGGGTTACCACAATATTAAGGTTAGAATTTTTCTGTAACTATGAATTTGGAAGATATTGGCTGAAAGGATTTAAAAGAAATTTTGTGTGTAGGGCAAGTATAGAATGGGAAAACGAAATGAACATGATTAGAACGAATCAAACAACAGGGCTACCACAATATAAGGAAAAATAATTTTCTGATTTCAAAGCAAATACATTAGTACACGATTATGTACGGAGAATCTGAGGAAAAGCACTTGTGTACCACGGGAAACCCGTGTACATCCCTACTTGTTAATCTCTTGCAATCCTTGCGTTGTTCCGTATACAACCTTTGGATGCATCTTATCTTATCTTACAATTAGATACGACATTTCAAATCGCCGTAACATTCCGAGTCTTCGGTTTATGCGCAAAGAACGTATTTGCACCCTTGCCCGCGAGGCTTACGTCGACATTAACCTCCGTGTGCAAACATAGTACATCAAAATCCCGTTTTCACGTTTTACCTGAAATGCCGGTTTTACGGAATGAAAAAACTAGAAGGTGGAATTTGAATTTGGCTCCCTATAATTTCGAAATTGGCCCCCACTATTGGATCTCAAATATTTTTGCAATTATGTTGTATTGTTTTATGCAGCGTAGTTTTATAAATCTATATCTATCTATTTAAACAATCGTTACTCCCCAAGGTTATTCATATTTTTGCGCATTTCAAGTTTAATTCCATGGATACATTACCCAATACCAATTTTACAGAACATCCTTTTATACGGAATGAACTCGGTCCCAACCCACTCCCTAAAAACGGAATTTTGCTGTCTAGGAAATTATCGACCTACTGTGAATTTCCAGAAAATCGGAAAAGTTGCCCCTCCCCGGCGACAGACGAAGATCTTAGAAAAAAGACAGGGATAGCCGATTAAAAAATATCGCTACCCCGAATACCCTTCCCAAATTGTGCTCCGATTTTTCCCGTTTGCATCCAAGGAATTCGATGCTCGCCAAACTCGCAGCGACCGTGTTTTCTACCACGCATTTGCCGAATGGCACAAACCGTGTACGCGCATACCGAATCAAAGTTTTATTCCCGATGCTGCTTATCATTTTTCATTTCGAAGGTCTCGCGGAATGTGTCTCTGCGGCATTAGCGAGAGAATGTCGCCCGCAATAACAATCTCTGAATTATTAACGCGGAATTTCGAGCGAACGCTTTTCGACCCGCGGTATGGATTATTCAGTGCGGTAATAAGCAGGGCATTAAAGCCGCGGTTTATTTAAATTTAGATTAGACTATTGAAAATCAGATCCATTACGATCCATGCGTCCCTCTCTCGGGTCTCATTACGGGACGAAAGGCATGCATATACAAATGCCTACTGAATAAACCACTGCGAAATCGAACGGATATCGTTCATTAATGCAGCGATTGAATTTTCAACAACGCAAGTTTTTTAATATTATCAACATTTGGCAACTTTTTGCATGTCGTAAATTCAGATAAAAATAAATACGTTTTTTTTTCGCCGCGAAAACGACGAAGACATTTGCTTATTTCCACGTGTTTCATACGAAATTCCGCGGCTTTTACAGGCTGTTTCATTTCCTCTTTGTGGAAATTGAAATGATATTCCCACCATCATGTCAATCCTCTCACTGAAACATAGTTTCTTTTCCCTCAACCATGGATTTCATCTTTTCGTTCTCGAAAACCAAATATCAGAACTGTTCATTTGATTCACGGAATAGACTTTTGAATGCCACATTCCGTAAAATAATATTATTTAAGGCTCACTGTAAGCAAACGCGAACAATGAAGGGATCTGGAAAGGAAGAAGAAACGATGCGCGCAAGAAACGCAGTGTGAATAAGACACGTTAATCGGAAGAGATTCAGGAACTGTAATTTAAATCTTCGTTTCCAGTTGGCAGTCATAATATAGAGCCATGAATCGAATACGTCATCATTTCACTGAATTTTTAATTGCTTCTGAACACCGAACTTAATGAAATTCTATCGTAGTACTAGGAAGATGAAATTTAAAATTTTATTTCGCGTAATGAGGCAGTTCTGGATGAGTGATATGATCATACTTGGCCATCTTCACTCCGTATTTTGATAAAATTGAAAATAAGTAGTCCTGATTGAGCTATATGACAAAACGACAAAACTGCCAAAAACATAAAGCAAAAAAGGTTTATTTTCCTTCGCTCTTCAATTAACGAAAAAAGTTCTTTTTTGAGGAAGGCCATTTTACGAGCTAGACCAAAAATCTCATATTTTTGTAAAGTGGCAGCCCTAATTGAGCGATATCAGCCGAGTCTGTCACTTCCAACTTCCATATTAATGAAACTCCTATTGCCGCATTCATTTTCAATACTATTAGGATGTAACTGATATTATACGCGTACAGACAGAAGGAACGACAACTTTTTTTTAACTCGACAAGCGCTGTCGAGAAATCAAGAAGATGTCGACATCTTAAAGCGTATGGCGATGCGTTATCAAGACGCAACAAAGACCTTTCGGTAAGGTGGTTAGAATGATTGCTCGTGTTGTAATACGAGGGTAAAAAACGGGTGTCGCCTTGGAAACAGGTGGGTTGGGAGTCGTCGAGGAATTTTGAGGTAAGAGGAGAAGGAGTGGCGAGGGGATTACGAACAAGAGGAGAGAGAAAGGGGAGAGAGTGAGTAAGCATAGTGGGGTTAAGGAGGAGGAGAGAGAATGAGAGGATTGGGAGGTCGGTGAAGAGGTGGAGTAAAGAAGGTAAAAGTTCATGGGGTATTAAATGGAATTTTTCAAATTGAATGCAAAGTTGGCGCAGGAAGTAGGGTCTGAGAGAAGCTTCTGGGTTGGAGGAGTCCAGAAGTGGAGTATTCTTACGGGCGGCGAGGATTGAAAGGAGAGGGAGAGTGGGAGGAAAGAAAGGGTATGAGGGGGAGTAGGGAAGAGATGGGGAAGCGGAGGGAATTAAGGAGTGGGAGAAAGAAGCAGAGGAGAGAGGGATGGAGGAATGAGAGAGTGAGGAAGGAATGGGGAGAGAGAGAGAGAGAGATAGGGAGGGAGGAAAGAGAGGAGAGGAAAGAGAGGAGAGGAAAGAGGGGAGAGGAAAGAGAGGAGAGGAAAGAGAGGAGAGGAAAGAGGGGAGAGGAAAGAGAGGAGAGGAAAGAGAGGAGAGGAAAGAGAGGAGAGGAAAGAGAGGAGAGGAAAGAGAGAAGAGAGGAGGAAAGGAGAGAGAAGAGGAATGGAGAGGGAGGGATAACGAGTATAGGATGGAATGGAGAGCGGAGGTGGATCTGGGACGAGGAGGGTGAGACTGAGTGAGTGGGAGATTTAAATTTAAGAGTGGAAAATGGAGAGAGAGGCCGCAACAAAGAGAACGAGGCTAAGTATATGGATGGGAGGTGGGTAGGACAGTAGGAAGAAAAGAGGCAGATATAAAAGGCATGAGGAAAATTTTAGGGAATGAAGGGAAGATGGGGTTGGGGATGGGAGAAAGGCAAAGTGATGGAGAGAGCGAGAGACGCTTAAAAGGAGATTAAGTATGGAAGAGCAAGTGAACTGAAGGGTGACGAGGGGCGATAATGGTTCCGAAAAGGAGGAGAAGGGAGGTGAGGGAAGAATATGAAGGAAGAGGAGAGTGCATCAATAAAACATCCACTTTCATCTTTAAGAGTTTTAATTTTTTTCGGGGCTTGAAAAAGTCGTCTCCGAGATACCTCCTCCGCTGAACGGCATGCATAAAAGGAACTTAAAAATATATCTTCTGAAAAGACGAAGATGTATGTTTTTCCACGGGAACGCGTGGAATGTTCTGGATTCCACGATCAAAAATTGCAAAATACAGGAGAAACATGCGACAAAATTAAAAAAAAACATCGAATAAATTGCTACAGAATTTAACACAGTAGAGCAGTGGTTTCCGACACTTTTATAGACAGGGAACCCATATAAAGAAAAGAAAATTTCACGCTCCCCCTACTTTTAAACAAGGTTGGATAATTATACGCTGGCATCATGACATTTGGATGGATTCATTTGTTCGCACTGCATAATTATCGTTCCATAAAGGGGGAGATTAATGCGCTAATGACCTAAATTTCTAAATCGTTGATTTATTTGACAAAATTTTAGCTGCGTCCAGTCGCCCCTTATTATAAAATGCTGCTCTGGACATTGATATTTTTTATCTGTATAGAAATACCCAGTGAATTAAATTGTATATGCATTTGCCGCATTTGGCGGTATAATTCACGCCCTGGGATAATTCTCGGACCATAATTTTTAGATGTGAAAATATGAATACTTTAACTCCCTCCCATATCATTTTTAGCACGTTATCTTAAAAGCAAAAACGTGCCAATGTGGTCACTCTGTCTGTGGACAATCAACCTTTTTATTTTAACAGATATTTGGAAATTTCTTTTTGAATTAAACAGTTCTTATCAATCCGCCGATTGGATTTCCCAGAAGTTCGTAAATTTTCCGCTAGGTAGATTCAAAGTCGGAAAATTTTAAACTTTGAAATGGCATTGTAGCCAAAATACTTAAGCTAAAGGAGTGATTTTTTCACTTTTCTCCACGATGAAACAATGTCTTTCGTCTTTGTTCATCTCGACATTTTCACTGAAGGTATTGTTTGAAGTAGCTAAAAACTGCAATATTTTAGGTAAAACAGATGTTTTGAGAGTGGATGTAGTGATATTAGTACAAAGTATTCCTGCTCCACTTAATTTTTCCAATAAAATGCACAACTGTACTATGTAAGCAAAGCAAAGAAATAATTCTGGGCCTGGGCGGTCTTGGCATAACCCTCCCACCCGATATTTCTGATCTTTCTGCGTAAAAACGTCTTAAGATTATTATGAAAATATTTATATTATGATAAAGTCATAATTCGAAATTCCGATAAGCTCAAGACCGCAAAGGTTTTCTTAAACCCTAACTATTACCTATAACAACAACTGTCATTTAGTCTGTAAGTGGTTTAAATGTGAATGTTATCAATGGATCCAGAATGAATTTGTTTTTACGTTAAAGTGTTTTCTGAAACTCAGTGTCCCTGAGTCTATATATGATACATGCATTTAAATATGTAGGATTATGTCATTTATTAACATCGCAACACTTAATTATTTCTTTCAATTGTAAACTTATTTATGCATCTTTACATTTATCGCGCAAAAATAACACTTAGTCAAGTTTTTTTACGTTGAACCGCAATATGAGGTCAACACAGCTCAGGAATCCGTTATTTTCAGGAATCCGCATACTGCCAAGCCCCGAGGTTTTAGATTTTTTTTTTATGATTCGTATGTATATGTTTCGGATTGCTCGTCACATCTTTCACTACAGAATTTCCATTCCTCCAAAACACGCTGCACCGTAAAAGTACTCGGCATTCTTCGAATCCGCTCCTTGCAGGAATTGGAGCCATAGCCATTACACGCGAGATCGATCCTCTCCAACGTTTCATTTTTCCTATCATAGCGCCTAGGCTCATTTTCCCCGAAACAGAAGCGCACGTCAAGAAAAAAAATCGACAACTTATTAACTTAGGTATTTTAAGCGTCGCGTCGACTGTTGAAAACTTTCGTCCTTATTAATTTGCGCGAGAGATATGAGCGTGAAAATCGCTTTTCGAGGGCATGCCAAAGGGAGAATTTTAATCATTTACTCGAGCATCTGCGTGACTGCTATAAATCCGATGAAAATTAAAATCGGCAAACTTAAACCGAGCGGCTAACGGACCTCTCGACATCATTAATCAGTTGGATTGCGCGAGGAAATAAAATTCGAGGATACGTGACGCTGCACGTAAACCGTCTCTTATTGAAGGCTTCCACGCATACCCTTCAAGGATGAAATTATAGAAAAAGAAGAAAAAAAAGACGGTCGATTTGTAAGGATTCGCGACGTTTTCCATTTAATCCGGATTGTCATGTTTTTAATTCTCGATTTTTCATTCCACGACATAAAGACAGTCACGAATTGCACGTGCGTCCAATCATCGTGCCTCCTCGAACTTGTGTTTTTTTTTATGTTTCTTTACAGACCGTCCGGGCAATATATATTGTTGCTTTTTCGATTAATTTCAGTCTGAAATAAAAGTCCCAACATGAATTTCCGATCGAAAGCAGCTATTTAATTGATTAAACGTTCGCTTATGCTTCGTCTATCCATGAAAAGAGGGCGATTTTTAAATAGATCCATCATGAGATTCGGGGCAAGATACTATCTTTTCCCTTCCTGATTGGTTTTGTCCATTGAGTTAATTCTGAAACAACTCGCCGCATCTTTTTCAGATGACATACTCGCACGCGATGGGAAGATAAATCTCTACGCGAGAGATATCTAGCGAAGGAATTGGAATACATTCATTTAAAAATATTTTGAAGGATTTCCAAGTGCAAACTACGGTGTCTTCCCGATTATTTTTTTATATCCAACGCGATAAAAAATTAATTTTGACGAAAACTAGTGCTAATGATGCAGTATCTATCTCCCTCACGTAATATTATCCGAAAATAATTTAAACGTTTCCACAAATTTAACACAAGCTTGTTTGAAACATATCGTAGAAACATTTTATTTATTCTGATACGGATTTAGATGATGACATATGAGATATAAAATGATTTGTTTTAGTCATGACCCCTCAACAAAAATATTTAAATGAAAACAGAGCATCATTCGTTGTCAATTCAACTCAATCTCATTTTAATAAACTTAAGCAAAGATAAATCAATTGTTCCATCTTTATAACATTTGATTTATTACGGCAACCCACAACTATGAAAAATAAAAGACACTATCCATTGACATAATTAAAAAAAACGGACTAGTTGCACGCACTACAAGCCTATTCCTTTGCTATCCTCGAACAAATGATCCCCGAAGTAAGTTGCCCTCCCTCCCACTTTCTCCCTCCACACTCCCCCTCTCCTTTGCCTGTCTCCGGAACAAAATATGTACCTAAAGAACTCCAATTCAGCCGCCTTTTGGAAATATCCAGTAATGACTATCCTAATTTTCCTCCCGTTTTTTTATTTTATCGCGGAACGATGACGTCACGCGATCACGGCCGCGAGCAATACGTCTCCCGACAACTGCACACGACTGCGCTCCACCCCGTAAGAATTCCGTGGTTCCAGGCGCTTTTTTCGGATGAATTCCGAAGAGGAGGCAAGGCGAGCGGGAGATGAAGGAAAAGAGTGCGAGAAAGGAAGATGGGGAGGAGGGGGAGAAGGGAGGGGAGAAGAAAGGGGAGAGAAAGAGGGAGGAGGGAGTTTAAAAGGGAGAGATAGAGGGAGAACACGCTAGAACTCATCCTCGCTTCCCTCGGGGAGAAAACTCTCTTCTCCAATCCCAGTAAAAGCAAAGAGGCCGACAGTTCTTGGTTCTTCCTCTTAGGCCCTCTGTTTATTCACCTCCTCATCCCACTTCCAGCCTTACCCCACCTCCTCGAAGCTCTGACAAGAATGCCTTTCTTCCTCTTCTTCATATTTTCATCGCCGGCCGTTTTGGAAAAAAGTGTCGATACCGTTCCGTTGTTTAAACCCGGGGACTACTTCACGCGGTACTTTTTATTTTCTCTAGATCCCGATCCGCCGTCTCATCCATCTTTCCGAGAGCGCGCCAGTGGATTGACACGGCGTCGCCTTCAGCCGTTCGAGAAAACAATCGAAACCCTCCTCTGCCTTTTTGCATCGCCGTTCGTTCGACTTTTCCTAATTTTCGCAGCCACCTACGTCGTCCCGACCTCCAGTTACGTCTCTCTTTATTAAAGAATTTCATATTAGCTCGAATTTAAATACGGTGTATTTATTTTATTGTTTACGTGTGTTAACGCTCGAGACGCGTTTTCTGGCCCGTACCGATAAAAAAGTTCTGTAATTAATCAACTCAGTAGATAATACGTGCTTTAATTTACTTGAGTTTCTAATTTTCAAAATAGATATAGCGTAATTAACAAACGAAAAAGTTAATAAATAGTTTCCAAAGAAATTAAATTTCCATATTTTTAAACATCCGACCTCATCTCATTTGACGGATGCATGTGAGCCCCAAGAAATATTATTCCTTCGGTCCTGACGAAAATACATTAGAGAGTCAAATTAATTAAATTAGTTTACTTTTTACAACCCGAAAACTCGTATTTACTTTGAAAATATTTTTCCGAAATCGCTCGCGTAGAACTTGGGCCCCGATTTTTTTTCTTCTCCTCTCGTTCGAGTATTCATTTTCGGTCATTCCTCAACCCTGGAAAACTCTTCGCTCGTCGCTTCATGAAATTTAAAAACTATTGCAATCAACGAGCAAAGAGAGAGCGAGAGAAAGAGAATCAACAAAATATCAGCGATCCCCTCTCTATTCCTTTCTTTCCTCTTCCCCGTTAATATCGCGAGCTCCGAACGATAAAAAAAGTCGAATTCGTTCCTCCGCCGGAAAAGCAAGGCGGAAATAAAAAAAATACTGCAACGGGGCCGTCTCCGCTCGTTCCTGATCCTCCGGAGGAGCGGGCATGCGGCGAACTTGCCCTTCCCCTGCGGCACTTTCCCCACCCATCTCGTCATTAATCTCGCCCCGCGAAAACGCTCTTGCTGCCCTCTTGAAATGCAGCTCGCGTTTGCGAGAGCCTGCAGGCGACGCATGCCAAAAATCCATGTTGAGGTTATCGCGCGAAACTCGCTTGCGTCATTTAAGGCGTCGCCGCCTTTATCTCTCCCTTACTCGATACCGGCTCTCCGCCTTTCTGCAGTCGCGCGCAATAGTCCCTCCATTTCGCGACCTTCTGAGGGACCTATCGTCTGCCAAATCTCGAAAAGCAACGTATAATCTCTCCATTTCCTCTATCTATCCTCCCGCGTCAATCCTAACATCTCCCTATCGTCTCCTTGTATTTCACTTCTACACTGAAGGGGCAAAATTAAAGAAAAAAAAAACAAAACAATCGATAATCCTGCATTCTCTTAATAGGAACATCGCGTCAGCGTTTTTTTAATAGCACTTTTTTGCGATCCTGCGCCGATGGCGCTCTGGTTTTCCTTTTAGATGTTCGTTTGTTTTGAGGGATTGGGGGTGGTAATCTCCGCCTCGGTCGTTCTATGGTACGGATCGTCTACAACTGTGACTGGGGAAAACTCCATGTTGATGTACGTGTGTCAAGGAGAAAGACCATTGAATGAATGAGTTTGAAAGCGTTAGGGAAGAGTGGTGAGCATGCATCATCACGATCGTAATCCAACGGTTTGGTGGTAGCTGCTATGACTTCTTCGACTTTTATCCTAAGAGTTGATGTCGCATCCGGTTTGTAGAAGTGCGCGAAAAATCTAAGATAGTGACTCCTTTTCGAAAATGAAATGTTTTAAGCTAAACGTCATAGAATCCTCTCTCCTTTGGAATGCTATTTGAGTAAATAATCAGCGAGATATTGTTTTTTTAATTCCACATGTACATCTCCTATCCATAACCCATTGTACATATTTCAAAAAAATTTCAATCGAATATGATTGCCCTAAATAAAGAGGCGATATAATGGTTATAAAATTAATTCGTATATACACGTGCGCTTGCGTGCCGATCAGCATGTTTAAACTTTCTTCCATTCATTATCTTATCTAGCTATTTAAAAAAAACACAGTCTAGTGCGTTTGGCGGGACTCAAATCACATCAATCCTTCCTATCTGCTCCTGAAGCAGGCACGTATTTTGGGACCAGATAAGATAATGAAACCCTCGCTTGCGTGGAGCTTATGCCATTCATGTCTTCAAGTGCATCGTAAGCATTACTGATTTGTTCATCAGTCACGCATTATCTAAGAAATTATGTTTTCGTGGATCACGAGCTGTCGGCTCGGCAACTATTAATCCATTTACAGCAAATTTTCAAACCTTATCAAATACTTCAGTTCAATGAATGAAGGGACTAATCGGTTCTCAAGAACAAGCGAGGTTCGTTCGTACCGAGATACACACAGCTTAATCTGACCGCAAATTAAAAAAGTAACGACAATTGTTATATCTGTAGGAATGAGTTTTTCTAAAGGTGAAACGGATAAATATTGGAAAATGACATTCATGTTGGTTATAGACTACAGTGAAAAATATTCTAAGCATAAGTAAAATAATTATCGCTGAAATTTCTATTAAATTAATCTATTCAAATATTTCATGTCACAGGTTCAACGATTTTCCACGCCCGCTGACCATTTCTAACGTAAAAAAACTATCCACTCAACATGTTCGCGCAGAGTTGTGAGGAGATATGATTTCTAATTCACTAGTGAGAATATTTTCCGCGATATGGCTGATCAAAACGGGAAATATTATGTATAAGAGCTAACGTAGTATCAGACTCTAGTTGAAGAATGAATAACCACTACCATAGAGGAAACGGTCTGTTTTTCGACAGTAAACGGATACAGAATAACTTCGGCTAGCGTGGAATCGGACGAAAAAGTGAGGAAAAGCACGTTTTCGTCACAATTAAATCAGCTTAAGATAATTTTAAAATTTTTATCCAGGTGAAAAAGTATAAATATTTAAAAATTACTTACGTTTCTTCCACCTATTGTGCCTCCTTGGAATCCGTATTTATGTAACCGATGGAGTCTTCCCGAGACGTACGTCCACGCCGTATTTTGTTTTCATAACACCCTGCAGATTCATAAAAAATATCCCACGCAGACCTATGCGTTGAAAAAGATTTTTAAGACTATATATTTTATCGTTATAAAATAACGATAGCTACAAAAGTAAAGTCATCACGAAACGTTTTTGTTTTATGAGTAATACCGTTATTTAAGGGATTTTTTTTCATATTTAGCCACTGCTGTATAAAGAAATATTGAGAGTATATGTAGTCAAATTATAGTCTTGCACAATATAGCAAAGAGTTTGTATTGTTAACCCCTTTTTACTTTCTCATATACGCAGTAGTATATAGACAAGGTATTGTAATAGCGAAAAAATTGACTTCGAGATTTTGACGGAAACACGCGTTTTGAGTGCCCCCGAGTCCAAAAACGTTAATTTGGTCGTATGTTTGTGCGCGGCTCTAGAGCAGTGGTTCCCAAACTTTTTCATCCCGTGAACCCCTTTCATAGAAATCCAATTATCGCGAACCCCCTCTTAAAAGTAAACATTTTTAAGGATGATCCTCCTTACCTGGATATCAGTGGCGTATCCAAGGATGGTGTTTGCGTGTTTAAACACACTCCCTCAAGGTATGGAAGTTAAAATACTTCAAATTTGCGTGTAAATTACACCTAAATAAAAAAATGATTAAAATTTCTCATTAAAATGTTGTCCTAAACCGCGTCGTAGAATACAAGTTTAGGCATTTAAAATTATCACTTTGCTTTAATAATGCAATCATTTGCTCAACAACTTATGTTACTATATAATCAAAGCAAAACGTTGCGCCAAACCAACGACTGCCATGGATACGTTAATGCGACGTTATAGTTACAATTCCTATTCGTTAAAAAACCTGAAAAATTCTGGATCAGAGTGTAAAAAAATTGCCCGCGAATTCGTCACGGATTTAAATTCTCTCTTCGACAAAAATAAATTGTGTTCATTTACGCGTCGTAGCGTGTCTCAAATTCTTTGTTTAATTTAAGAAATCTTAAAATAAAAATTATATATATATATATATATATATATAGTTCATTCTCAATCCTATGTTAAACATGAAATGAAAGAAATACTAGTTGAATTGAACCAGTCCCGTCACTGCAGATGATGATTAAGATAAACCGTGCAATGAGATACGCTGGGAAAACGCCTTAAGGATTTTTTCCGCGAATCCCCTTGGTCTTCTCGCGAACCACAGATTGGGAACCTCTGCTCTAGAGCCTAGAGCAGTGTTTTTCAACCGGTGTTCCGCGGAACGCGAAATATTCCACCGGAAATAGTTTTTCTTTAAATTTAGTGGCTTTAATGAATTTAAAAATCTAAAGTATTTTAATTTTGCTCTCACGCCGTAAATCCATCTATAGGAGTAGCAGGTTACAACTTCTAACCTGCTGCAGTACGAATGCGCGTTCCCACAGCCATGGTATATATATATATATATATATATATATATATATATATATATATATATATATATATATATATATATATATGCGTATGTATATAGGTGTTCAGCCGATTTTTTCTCTATCCAAAGTGCTCCACCACTCAAGAAAGATGGAAGGGAGGGTTCAGCGAAATCAAATTATATTTCGTATGTAGACATAACTTGATCCAGAATAAAAAAATTTGATGTGGCCACCACATGACTTTCTCCGTATCTGTAATATTTCTAAAAATTCCAAATAGGTTAGATGATAATAAATATTTTAAGAAACTGAGAGAAAATTCTAGACTTTACAAAGAACAGAAATAACTCAAACCATTGCCTTCTAATATTGGATATAGCCACAAAGCTCCAACAATTAAGAAAAAATCTGATGTGGCCACCACATGACTTTCTCCATATCTGTAATATTTCTAAAAATTCCAAATAGGTTACATAAAAATAAATATTTTAAGAAACCGAGAAAATTTTAGACTTAAAGAAAAATATAGCCACAAAGCTCCAACAATTAAGAAAATAAAAAGGAGCGTTACTAACATTAAGACGTAGCTAAGCGTCAATAGTCGTCGGTAGGTGACGTGGTGGCAGCTAAAAATATAAGATGTCTTAAACAATGCATTATATGGAAAAATGTTTCAAACAAAGGTTGTAGACAATTAAATTTCCTACAACTTTTATTCTGATACATTTTTACATTCATCAAATATTAAAGCAAACATTTAAAATAACGGATACGTGACAGGAGTAAACGCTCACTTCCGGTAGGCCGATTTTTACCAAAAACTAATCAGTTCTTCTGACTTTTATAAAAATGTTAAATATAAAATTTCGCGTTTACCTGATTAATAGTTTTTGAGTTAAGCGCCCACAAAAGGCTATCACATACATACACACACACACACACATACACACACACAGACATCACCGAGAAAATGGTCAAAACGTGTTCAGGGGACCTCAAAACGGATATTTTCGTTAAACTCTCGAAGTCGATTTTTATCATGAATACAATACATTCCCCTATACTATATGGAGAAAGTAAAAATATGAAGAGATGACGGTATAGCGCAACAACAAAGGGTAGTTTATTCTTGTTGAATTTTACAAATTGTCGGTTTATTCAAAAATGGCTACAACGATTTTGATTAAAATTCACTCGGTTATAGAGCTTGGGGACATAAATCATACTACGTAAGCCATAGTCCACAAAAATACCTATATAGCGTCCAGAGTCCTTAAACTATATCGATTTTTATGCCCAGCTCTTTCCACTTCTCTCGACAACCTTCGTCCAGCAATAATGCTTCAGCGCTTGTGTGCCTTTGCCAAATCACATAACACTTTATATTTATGTATGGTGTAGCTATATATCGTTTGATTTTCATACATATGAGGTTATCAATATATTGTATTAGTACCATTTACATGCCGAAAACATTTTCCGCGGTTTTGTATTTTGTAGCAGGAGAGTTCCTAACAGTCAGAAAAGGGTGTAGCGTGATCAGGCGAATACGCATATGAGAAAGTTTGGGCAATATATATCGTAGCGTTTATTTTAATTTGAAAGTGCCAATCAGGTTCAAAGAAATTATCAACGACAATTTGTTTGGAATATTTCTTAAAGAAAGAGAATAATTAATTTGGTACGAATTTTTCATGAAACTGGGCATACTGGACAACCTGAAAGAATATATAGAGAATACCGTTGAAAAAATTTCCTCACGCGTTTGCATCAAGTTACTGAATTCTAAAGATTGCATAGTAAAAATGCTTTCAATTAAAGATTTTTATAAATAAGGAAAACTCCAAACTTTCCTGTAAATTGCACTGTTATTAGTTTTTAATGTGTGTTCCTCAAAAAGTTCATTATGAACTTAAAATAATGTTTTCGTGATGAACTTATTATTGTCATCGCTGGTTCTTCGGAAACTGTAGTTTCTTATAAAATACCAACTTTTATATCACTCCAACCAGTATATTATCAGAAAGAAACATGCGCCCTATTCAACAATTTTATGGTTATCGATACACATGTAGATACTGATAAGTATATTGAGCTAAAATCACTCACTAAATAAGATGGCCGGAATATCCCGTTTCCGTTCACGAGGATAAGAAACATGCAATATTTTTGTTCATTTTTCCAAAAGCTTTCCTTCTTGTCCGTCCACCATATTCAGCTACCGCCAAGACCGACGATGTTCGTGCGAAAATGTTATGATTATGCAGGAGTATAAAAGACAAAAGAAAGTCAGGAGAGGAGTAGGGTTGCCACCTAGCGAGAGGTTCATTCCGGGAGATTTCTAATTTAAGCGGTGAAAATTCCGGGAGATTTTCTCTCAGTCCAAAAATATATAACCCGAGCAGTAAATCTTAGTTATTTGTTATTACTAAACAAACGATTAGTATTCCAACTGATTTTTCGTGGTGCTGGACTCCAGCCTACATTCTCTTTGAATTTCAACAATAAAGTTAGAGATGAATAATCTCTGTTACAGAAGGAAACTAAATATAATCTGGTATCATTCACCTAAAATCACTTTATCATGGAATATTTCTCATGCATTGAAAAAATTAAGCAAGACTTATGAAACTCCTTTAATTACTATTTAGAATACATTAACCTAAATTTGACAATGATTGTATTTTATACATAATTATAGCAAATATTGAACAGAGTGTCTTTTCAAAAAACCCTTATTTATTTATTAAATTTAAAATTGTACTTCGAATTGCTTTGTGCAGCCTCCAAAAGTTTTGGTTTTGATAGTAAAAATGCATGGAAGTCCTTACAAGAAAGATAAAAATTAGTGCAGACTTGGATTTCAGCCTTGACGTGATGTATGCTTATTTTGTTTCTGTTTTTGCACCACAGTTCATTCATGACACTGAAAATTCGTTCGCATGCTGCATTAGACACTGAAATCGAGAGCACAAACGATACGATTTTTTTCAGTTCTTCTCCAACTCCTTTATTCACCTTAGAAAAGAAGTTAACCCATCTTAAGTCCACCCTTTTTTTACTAGCCGCTACAACTTCACGGAGGCCACGGAATACACAGAAGTCTTAATATAGTTTGTCTTCATCGATTGCTAATTTTAGTGTATTTCCAAGATTTTTGACTTCATCCCATGTAATTTCTTTCTTCATTGATAATATATTCATGTGCTTGTATGTAGAACTCTCAAAATCATACCACTTTTCCAAGTAAGTTAAGCAACTTTGAAAGAAATAGTTTACATCTACAGTAAACTGCAATTTATCCACTTCATTTAAGCTACTCAATATATAAAATGTTTTCTGGCCATAAAATTTATCATTTTTCCTACTGGTAATCTTCTCGCGAATATCTAACATAACTGCATGCAACTCTGTGCATGTAACATCATCACTTTCCAAAATGTTAACAAATAAATTCAAAATATTTTCAAAAAATACAAATAGCAAAGTGCTGGAGAACTTCCTTCTCCAAATGCTTTCCATATTATTTGGGAACATTGTTTCACCTTCCTCTAAAAAATATTCTCTCAAAGCTACCCAGTTAGAGAGCACCCTTTCAATAGCTAGTAGTAGAGATAACCATCTTGTTGGCACGTGCCTTAGAATTTGTTTGTATTCTACATTGACAAATTGACAGAATGATTTTAGCTTTTCTGTGCGCTCAGCAAAAGCAGAAAATTCACTGTATACTTTAATAACTAACATCTCTACATCAAAAGGAAGCGTTTTTAGTGCAAATTTAACACAGTTATGTAAAATATGGCATTTACAATTTGCATTTAAAAGTTTTTCATTATCTGAAAAACGTTTTTCATTATCTGAAAAAAGTTTTTGGTACACAGAATTGTTTACCAAAATTTACAGGTGCATTATCTGCGGACAATGAGGAAACTGACTGAATGTTAAGAAAATTATTCTCGAGAACTTCAATCAATCGATCTTTGATAGAAGCACTTGTTTCATTGGGGTCTTCATAAAAGTCCAGAAGACCTTGTTTTAATACCTTCTTTAGATGAAAAATATTGCATCACTACGGGAAACATTTTTAAATTTCCTTTGTTTAAGCGTCATTGCCGAGAGAAAATAATTACAATCAGCGAAATCATGTAGAAGTTCTTGAGCAGCAGGTGCCAGAATACTCTCACATATGCTTATGCATTTTGTTCTGCCACATGCTACTATGTTTGCAATGCTGGAATCACTAAATACAACAGGAAACAACTTAATGCTACAATCTTGACTATTATAACTGTGGTGTTTAACCCCGTGATAAACAGACGTAACTTCACCTGCAGTAACTAACTGTTCTTGATCAGAGTATTTACTTTGAAGAAAACTGGATATCGACTGAGACTCAGTCATTCGTTTTATCGCTACCTTATGTGCCACACTTTCTGAATTGATTTTTAATGCTCTTTTTCCTTCATCTTAAACAGATTTCTTTACTACATTATTTGAACTCACCATTAAATTCATCTCGCTTCACAAGCCAATTTTGCATCTCTGGTTCATTTAACCATCCATCATTAAACTCTGTGGAATATTTAATTTTTTTTCAAGTTGCCATTTTTCTGGGGATGATTATTGAATCTAAAAAACACGTATTTAGGTGACGTTAATAGTATATATGTTCAGGCTTATTAAGATAGCTATAAGACAACCAGCGCATGAAAATAGAGTAGTACATACTGTAGATCAGGGGTCGGTAATCTACGGCCCGCGGGCGACGTGCGGCCCTCAAGAAAGCTTTATGCGGCCCGCAAAGCTGTAATGAAAAAGTGATCAGGAAAATTTCCCATGGGCAATTTTATATTTTTTGAGTAAAATTATGGTCTCAAAGCCTTTTCGGGTGAAGTTTTAACGCTAGTAAATTATGTAGACTTAATTTAATTCATATGAAATCACAGAATCTCTAGAAAACTTCCGATTTATTCGCTCATCCGGCCCGCCGAGGCTTTCTTGACTCCCAATGCGGCCCTCCGAAGCATTCACAACAGCAAATGTGGCCCGCCATGCATAAAAGGTTGCCGACCCCTGCTGTAGATAGTGCACATAAGTAAGCGTTAAAAGAAACAATAAATGTAAAAATATAACATTTTTTTTAAATTACCAGTCAATTGTGTAATGAAAATAATATGAATAGTTTAATGTAAGCCACATGAATACTTACTGGACAATGCCTATTTTATTAACACTAATATATTATTGACTCCACATACGACACAACCATGTGACACCAACCTCACGGAGTGATTTATCAGACAAAACATAAACTCATTCTAGGCTGCGGGTCGAAAAGAAAAATACAGTATGCGCCGACAGCTCTCTCGACAGCTGGCGCCTGGTGAATAGAAAAGCACGACTTTAATTTGCAACCAAGTATTAGCCGTCTCACCAGCCACAAAGTGAGACCTTCACTATAATCTACAAAGTTTCAAACCAGAATAAATTTTCAAGGAGTATTGCTTTAACATTCTCTAGGAAGGATCAAGTGTAACAATAAAAAAATGTTTGCGAGTACATTGTTAAAAAATCGTCATCTCCATTGAGAGGAACATGAGGGAGTCGCATTAGATATCCATTACTTTGGATTAAATATACCGGTCAAACTAAATTTACAATTTCAACTAGGTAAGTATAGCCACGGGTCGGCAGATTCCTAAATTCCGGGAGATTTTGACCTCCCGCCGGGAGACACGTGTCTTATACTCCACAATTCCGGGAGAATCCCGGAATTCCGGGAGAGGTGGCAACCCTAGAGAGGAGAGAAGAAATAGAGAAATTCCCATGGCATATCACGTACCGTCGCCTCCAAAATCTTTTTCCAACAATGACGTCATAACTAGAAATTTAAAAGAAATGAAACTAAAAGGCCAAGAGTGGTCTTTTTAAGGTACGCTAAATAAAACCCTATAATATCTACCGAACAGAAATTTATATTTATAATTTTATATCATTCCTCCCTTACCTCCGTCTCTCTGTACCTATCACCTATCTCTCCCTCGCTTCTCCGTGTTTGTCCTCTTCACCCTCTCTCCTCCTCCCTCTCTCTCCTCCTCCATATCTCCTCTTCCCTCTCTCTCCTCCTCCCTCTCGCCCCAAATAAAGACCAAATCGATCAAACTCCTTCTCCCTCTCTCTTCTCCTCCCCATCTCTCCCCCTCCCTCTCTCTCCTCCTCCCTCTCCCTCCTCCTCCCTCTCCCTCTTCCTCCCTCTCTCTCTCCTTCTCCCTCTCTCTCATCCTACGCTCTCTCTCCTCTCTCTCCACTCCCTTTCTCCTCACTCCACCTCTCCTTCTCTTCCAACAAAACGATCGAAATCAGCAATAATTAGCCTGTGCGAGATTCAGATATTTGATGCGTGCGCCGGTTTGGCATTGAGTGGAAAGGATGTATATATTCCTTCCCGTCGTGCCGAAAACGAATCCGTATTTGCTCAAACCTATTCAACATCATCGCGTTCCATCTGAACTCGCTATGATGTATGTTTCCGATATAATCAAATATGTATGTATTCGAAATTCAACTGCGGAGGCATTCTCCTTGCTTTCTAAATCCTTCTTTATTCACGCATTGTTAGCAACGATTTCGTTTACGGCTCCCGCATCTAGTGCTTCCAATCGTCGCGTTGATTACGCCTACACTTTGATCCCGTGCGATCGAATTATGTACGGGAAGTTTTAATAAAAATAAGTCTTTAAGCGTTATTTTTCGAAGGGAATAAGAAAGGCTTCTTTATACATAGGTTAAGTTGTAAATGTTTTCAAATGCTGCCTTATTATTCGCGGGAGATCCATGTCAGGCATGTTAAATAGGTTGTTCATGATAGGCACGAAAATAAGAGGGCCAAAAAATACATTTGAGTCGTTCACGCTCAAACATTATGGATGTTAGACGGTGACACATTTCATTAGAAAACACACGAATCACAATGTTGCTGCAGGTTTTCAGGAAGATATAAGGTGGACCCAAAATCGCCGCGTTAAACTGTCTCTAATTTAAAATTAAACTGAGGCAACTTAGGACGAACGGAGCTAAGCGTTTCTAAACAGAATGGGGGACTACAGAACGAACTATTCTAACCGTCCCCAAAGAATTCTAACGGGCTTAAACATAAAGCTGTTATATTTATACTTAACGTTGACGACAACAGCGTTGGGAAAAGTTGAAGAATGCTCGGTGATTTACGGAGGAGACCTCGAAAGCCCAGTGGCCTCGAAATCCAACCCCACCAGCTCGAATAAACTATAAATATAAAACATTGATTTAAAAACTACATAACATAGCAATTAAAATAATCGTTAGTACGGAGTTGGGGTATTTTTTGCCTCGCTCAGTCCGAATTCATGCAGTGAAACATTTTTCGCAATAAAAGTCAATATTAAAAAGCTATTAACATTTCCTTATATATGTATATATATATATATATATATATATATATATATATATATATATATATATATATAAAATTCGCTGCAGATACTATGAAGGAGTATTTTTCCAGCTCGACACATCGCCGTATTTCATCATTTGTATCGTATAATTACATAGTTACGGAGAAATAAAATTCGCAGTATGTCGTGACATGAAAAATACCTTTTAAATTAATGACTCGCACGGGAAAGTTCGCAACGATAAATAAATGAAGATTTCAACCCGTAACCTTTGTCACATGAGTCCGCAACGTGCACCGTGAGAAGTGGACAGAAAGGCGTTTCTTCAGAATCGTGGACGAGAAAACAGTAAAAAGGAAAAAAACATCTTCCAATCCGTTCAATGAGAATGAGAATGCACTCCCTAATGAAAAAACTATCCTCGCAACAGTTTAACGAGACTCTATACCGCCCAGGTACTCTCGAAACTTCCTCCTCCCTTCTCCCGCGGGCTCAACCGCCCCCTCTCCCATTACCTACTTTCTCACCCGCAAACCCACCAAATCCGTAGTATTCCCGCAGCGATAACATTGAACACGTACCAGACTAATCCCATTTCAAAGCCCTAGCTCATCCACCCTCGATCCCCACTCCAAACACTCCTTAAAAACTCGCTCTCGCCCATCCTCTCGGCATAAAGATTCTGATACCCGCACTCCTTGCTTTGGTGTGTTGTGATTAAGAAGAGAGGGAGACTGGGAGAGAGAGAAAGGGACTTAAATAAACAACGACCTATCCTCCCGCACAGCCAGGGGGCTCCCATTCTACCCCGTCCTTTGTCTCCCTTCTCACTCCCTCTTCGTTCCCAACCTTTTCCATCCTCCCTCATTCCCCACTCCACTCGCATTTTTTTAGTTTGAGAGAAGAGATATAAAGAGAGAGAGAGAGAGAGAGAGATATATAAAGAGAGAGAGAAAGGAGATGAGGTGAAGGAGTGAGAGAGACCCAGGAGCTCTCAACCCTGGTTACAGCGGTTGTTTTCGTAATAACCCAAGCATTCGCTGCCGCCTTTCTCACCCGGGAAGCTCTTAACAACGGCCAAAAATCCCAGCAGCCTGCTGCTGCCCTCCTCCTTCCCTCAGACCACACACTCCACCCCTCCCTCCCTTTTTCCATCTCTCTCCCTCCTACTCTTCATCTTTCCTCGCCTGTGTCCAACTCAAGCCTCTCTCTCAGCTCTATCACCTCGAACTCTTCCACCTTGCAACCTTACCCCGGTCCCGCCGAAAGCATATTTCTCCCGCGCAATCTGGGAAATTTGCACGCCACCTGCTTATTTATCCGTCGATATTCTCCTTTTTGATTATTACTTTCTGTAATATTTTCCCCGTTTCTAATAGAATACCTTACCTATCCGGAACGGTCGATTGTCGCGCCGCTGCTGTGACGCGGGTAAAAAGCGAACTAAGGCTTATTCATTTAAAACTATTAGCTCTATCCGATCCTTTTAAAGGTTATCTTTTGATAAAATGTTTAATGAAATATCAAAAGTTTGGAAAGCATAAAAATATGTAAAAAAATATAAACAAACGCTTTCTGGAATAATATGTTCATTTATTTAGGAAACCCTTTCTGAAAGACTGCCTTATGTTGTCTCACATTTTCTTCAGGAAAGCCGCTGGAAACAAACGTATGTACGACCGGAATAATTAAGGTTAATTTTATTGTTTGACATGCTGAATCTTCCAAAAAACGTCATTTAAAGCGACAAGATATCTGGTATTCATATTTGGTTAAGTTCCCCGTGTATCCCGAAATACATACCCTGGATTTGAAAGAATTCGTTTTTAGTATTTTAAGCGGAGGCCCTCGCGAATTTCTTTGCGGACGAATTCGTCGTGGATGATGCGCTCCTGGTTCCGGGGACGGAAAAGAAATTAGGGAATTCGTTCTAGTTTTTTTCCGAGAATGTTCGATCTCTTGAAGGCGACAAGTAAAAAAAATCTAAGCGGAGATGCAAATTCTGAAAGTTTGGTTTCTGCCGCCTCATTTGAATTGGCGCGAGAAACAAAAAAAAACCACTCCCGAAGTTTTTTTTTACCTCCCGCTCCCTTTGTGCTATGTCCTACATCGACAAAGTTCGCCCTTCGTTTAAATAGCTGCCTGAATCGAGCAGATTTGGCGAGAATGAGCGTTTCAAATTTTTCCTCGAATACCTGATTTCTGGCCTCTTTAAGACGAGACAAAGACTTTTTTCGTTGATTGATTAGTTTATTTGTGATATATAACAAAAAAGACACAAATTTGTTGGGGCTTTACCTTTGTTTATGGATACGCTTCAGGAACGATTAGGACCAAAGATCTCATACAACTGACACAAACATGTCTCCCCAATAGCCATTAAAAGATTTTTGAATTTGATTTTAGCAATGAGGCGAGCTTGATAACTCTCTAAGGAATCTCGCAGAATATATTCCTAGAGAAATAACTTTGACTCATAATTATCGATGGGGAAAGTGAGTGCCATGGTAAAATAAAAAAACTCGCATTATATTCAAACTAAAACCTTTATAGAAGACTAAACACGAAAAAATCCTTTAACTCATTTAATCCTAATCCTACCAGGCTGTGACTTAAAGACACATTTGAATTTTTATTCATGATTATATCTACAAATAAATTCCTTTGGCACGGAGACTTTGTGCACTCCATTATTTTGTATTTCTACATAAATGGACGCCATTATCTTTTTTGTATCTCTTTGTGTTTCATTTATATAGTCCCGAATATAAAATCCCTACGCAGACTACCAGGATGTGACCCAGGGACATATTGACACAATGTAAAGAAAAAGTTTTTTGTTAGTGCCTGGTTTTGTTAATCTAAATTATATACTACTAAGTCACTGGGTGTGCAGTGAGTAGTACAAATGCGTTGATCATTTGATGTTCTGTCCGCATGGGATGAGGGTCATTTTATCATTGCAGTATCAACCATACTTGGGTGAAAATCATTTCTCTATGTAATAATATTTAAAATTTTATAAAAATATTTGTCTAGAATAAAGTAGAAATCTCATGTTATCATGCATAGTGTGTGAATAATAAAAATAATGTCCTAATGAATCGTATCTTCAAAATTTATCATGTGTGTCTCTAAGTCACACCCCGGTAGTTAACGTCAGTAAATGAGCCTGGTAGGATTATGGTTAAACAAAAGTAAACTGTCATAAATCTCGCTCAAGTTGTCTCATAACATTTTTACACCATTTCCAAGTCACGTTACTGTGGTTGATTGAAAAAATATAAGCCCAAACTGAAAACCCACTATCTTTGAATAACTGGTAAAAAATAATGGACACTCGGAAGTACAACAAATAAATTATAAAAAACTTTAAATTTAAAAGATTGCTTTTCTCTTCTGGCGTGAATCCTTCATCGAAAAATGTCTTGGATGTCCCCCGCGTAAATAATCACCATGAATTAACTCCGTGAATACAGCTTTTCCTTTGTTCTCAACTGGTATTAAATTCGCATCGACCTCGGAATTATTTAGTTTGTTTTCCTTTCTTCTTTTCCACCCCTCGTCCTTTTCTCTCTCTTTCTCCTTTTTCCCCATCCTCTTTTCCTTCTGTCCCTCTTCCAATGCCTCGTTCCACATCCACCCTCCCCCCCCCCTCCCACTTTTTCGCGTCCTTCAACAATCGCTTTCGTTTTCTCCGCCGCTTTCTATTTCCTTCTTCCTCTATCTGTCTTCGCCTTGAACCTTGATTGATAATTTATCCACCCTTCACTTTTTTGTCTTAGCGTCAGGGTTTTCGCTTCGCTCGTTTTGAAAATAGTTTTAATATGACGTTCCCGTATTTTAGTCACAAAGGTTTCGTACGACTGTGTCTTATGACTACTTCTGAGAGAATTCTTCTCTAGTCTGACCTTTGAAAATTTCATTAACGTCTTCTGAGAACTCAAAAGATTGATAGTTTTTTTTCGTCGGTAGAATTTTTAGCAGAAATCCTAGTGTGACGGTTGATTCAAAATGGGCATTCGAATGTTCCAAGGGGTATTTATGAAGCACAAAAAAACAAGAAGCACAGGTCATTTGGGTCGGAAGAAAGTCATAAATTTCTCTCGTCCTACATTTCATTGCATTCATATTCGCTACTTGAAACTCTCAATTCCCGATATCATAATTTTTATGGATGTTTTGCTTTACAAGAATTTTTCTTTATTACTGAGAGAAACAAATGTAATTACATTGGACACGTTTAATTTAGGAAAAACTGCGTGATTAAATGCAATCAATCCGGCTGTCTTTAGTTCTTCAGTGATATCTCCTTGGACCTTAGAATCGATAATATTAAAATCTCTTAGTAGTTGGAGTCTATGTTAAAATAACCAATATCCCACCACATATCCACCAACAATGCTTTCCTTCGGTTTAAAGCTATACAAACTTGTCGATGAGATGAATTAAATTCAAAACAAGAAAATCATCTAATATAATAACTAATTATCATCACTTAGAACAAGAAAGATGTTTACTACTGATGGGTAAATTCCTTAATATTTTTCAGAATGGCCACGAAATTTACATTCGTAAAGATTTAATGGATAGAGGAGAAAGAATAGATAATACTTCAACATAGTGAAGGAGAAAATCCTGGATATGACCAGGAACCGAACCCGGATCTCTCACTTTCCAGGCACTGCAGCAGAGCAGAAAAATCCCTTATCAAAACTCAAGATAACTTTAACATACGAGATGGAATGTTCTTCGGGTTTATTCAAGTTCATGTTCATCAAGATGAGATGCCATTCAATCTTTAAGAATTATTATTACAATTGCAAGAATAATATATAACCAAATTCTTCTGAGATACGACTGTGCGATAAGAGACAGCGAAACAAGACGACAACAAGAGATAACGAAAGCAACAGGAATTGCTCGGTGATTTCTGTGCGGAAGCATTTGAGGAAATCGATTTTTGAAAGGTGGATATGGAGCGGAAAAACCAAACCGATACTCATTATCAAACTGCGCATCGGCACTAGTAGCTAACAATAATACCGAGGGCTAAGGAAAGGACATCGAAACGAATTTAACGCGATGAAAAAAACCTCGAGAGAGTGTGTATGTTTGTACCCTTCAATCACTCGATTAGGGGCAGCGCTTGAAGTTTCCCCTTCCGCGTATTCCCCTCATGCGTCCCTACCACGTCCTCTCGCCTTCTCCACCCCCATGATATTCCTCACTCCAGTTTGCTACTGTCCTAAATGATTCTCCTCCCTCACATCCCCACCACTCTCCCGACCGGCACACTTCAATATACTCTCCCCTTTCCCCCCCCCCCCCCCCAACCATCTCTTCCCTTCCCCATTCCCTCCCTCACCAGGCAACCTTCCGTTTAAACCTTTACCGCTCTCCGTTCCACCCAGACCGGTGATTAATCGCCGCCAACTCCTTCCGCTACCCTTCCACCTCACTCGAAGTCTCCGTATACTTTCTTCGCTCCCCCATCTCCTCTCTCCCTCCCTTTCGACGGACCTCGCATTCCGCCCCCGCCCCACCCCTCTCCCCGTCCCCCGGCTTGGCTTTGGCGTTTAAAATCGCCTTCTGCCCCTTCCATGCCTACCGCCCACTCTCCACCTCCTATCCCCACCGAATACCATCACGTGAGAGATGGACGTTAACACGGCGAATGTTCCATTACGAGCGAAGAAAATCGAACTGGTTCGACCGTTGCTATCTGGGGCGCGAGGAAAAAAACTGAAAAAAGTCGTTCGTTTTATCGTCGAGAGAAGAGCCGAATTTTTTTCCCTCCCACGCTCGGGGACCGAAGGGTGCGCGTTTTAATTCCCTGGCGTGTAAGTTATTTCCCAAATTCCGGTTAATTAAGCGCGGATGCCGTCGAGGGCCCGTCCTTCCTCGAATGACGGAATGTGTGAAATAGACGGAGCGAAACTGGTTGTGAGACGTTTTTAGCCAATTTCACGAGGTCGCGCAGTCTTCAGTCCGGCCAAAATTTTTCATTTCTGGTTGAGAATGCTGGTTAAATTCGTCCAACTTATTATTTTTAAGACTGTTTAAGTTGGCCAGCGGTGGTATACTTCAGGGATTACAAATCCTCGGGTTTTATTTAACTTGAATATATCATTTTTTAACGCTGCTAAGGGTTTAAGTGTCTGTCATGACCCGGCCGTTCGCGCGGTTTTATTACTGTAGCAACATAATTTTTTTTAAGTAAAGATGAAAGCAAATACATCTACCAAAATTTTAATGCCGTTATCTAGGCTTGCGTTTATGCTTTCTTTGTAAAAAAAAGAGTGAAGTAGCTTATATAAAAGAAATTTGACAAAATTCTCCGTAACAGAAAACAATCGAGCAACATTCGCCTTCTTTGAAACAACTGGCGGTTAAATTACCTTCTTATCCAAAAAACAGACGAGTTTTTATTCATAAACAATGCCACTTCTGCCAATCAGTGCAAACAAAATCAGCTTTCAAAAATAATAAACTAGGGAGTGGTATAGGAATCAGTTTGTCTGTTCGTTCTTTGCCAAAAGGAATTCAAATCTTTTATATATAGCTAAGCTCCTGAAAAAAATGCCGCAGCTCCGTACAAAGTAGATTCCAATATCCATCCATCAATGAAAAAAACATCGGAACCGATTCCGTAAATAAAAATAACAAATGAGTCCATGTGTAAAGCGGGGGCATTTAATCTCGTCTCAAATAGTGTTATTCGAGGAAACCGATTCTTTTTTCATTTCCTTTACTCGCTATTCTCTTCTCTTCCACTTTCATTCTTGTCTCATCCTACTTTGTTTTTGTTCTCATCACTCCCTTGTTGGAACAGTTTCTCTTCAGAATCTTTCTCACCCTTGACGCTTTTGTATCCTTCTTCACTCGCTGTATCTTATTCTTTTTATATTAGTTTCTTTTCTCTTAATTTCAACCCTATCGTTTTCTTTAATTTTCCCTTACACAATTTCACAATTTCTTCTAACTCGTTCTCTTTCCCCTCTTTTGTTTTTATATCTTTCTACAAACCATTCTTCTCTTTCGTTGATCCTCTTCTTCACTTCGTTTCTTTGATTTTCTATTTTTCGCTTCTTATATCTACAGCAAACTCCCGAGTAACCGGGTATCAAATAACCAGAATTTATATAAATAAAAAAATTTTAAACTCAATTAATAAGTTTTCATACTGCATTACGGACGTATATATGCACGGTGTTCACTTGTCCTATACCTAATAAAAGCATTAACTAGTAGTGCAGCATTACCTAACGATTAACTTGCTTTCATTTTTCTCCGCCATCTTAATGTTTGCTTAACTCTCTAAGTAAGCGTATCGATCAACAATAATGGTCTATTGACCGAAATATGCTCGATCCCGTGTAAATCGCGAGTTTGGAGAATTCCCTTATCTTGCCTTCTTTTCTCTTCCTCCCATATTCTCTGCTTCATCTCGCCTCCGCTCTTCTCCTGCTCTCTCCCTCCACTTCACTCCCACGCCCTCTTCATTACTTCTCTCCACTCAACGTTCAGTGGACCGAGAGTATAGGAAGCGCTCTTGGCTATCCATCACCACGAAGCGCGCTGTCGTAAATTAAATCTCGACCAAAATGAGCTTTCTCTCTCCATCCCCCTCTGTTGGACAAGGCCTCGCCCGCTCAAGGCATCGACTGCAATGTAGAAAATGTAACGAAAGGAACAGCACGCCCAAAAGAACGAATCAAACTGGTTAAATGGATAAATAATCGAGAAACGAAACGGTCCGACTAGGCTTTTTCTCTCAAAGTGATTTCTCAATATGTTAGTGGAACAAAGTTTCTGAAAAGGTTATCTAAAAATTATTTGTAAAGAATGATAGGGGTAAATAAATAGTGTAACATGTAGTTTGACTCGTATTATCAATACTTGGACTATCCCTGTTTAAGTTACAATTTATTTGGTTATCAGTTGGCAATTTAGTAGCGGCTTAATATTTAATATTCGTCATTCAGTCGGTGAGGTAGAATGCAGCTAAATAGGAGTATACATATTTACGCTGACTAGCCAACGGAGGTGATGCCAATTTCAATCATACTTTCAGGATTTACTCGGGTTTACCGAAGTTGAACTTTAGAATGTTAATCTTCTACGGTAATATCATGGTTTCGATTCTAGCCAAGTTTTTTTTCTTCATTTGATTAATACTGGGATGGGTGAAGCATTTTTTAAATTTCAAATTTATCAAAAATCATCAGGGAATGGAATAAAATAGCAACTAAAAGAATTAAATTTTAATTTATTGCCGCCAAAATTCAAATGCACGTCTATTTAGTCCAAAACTTGGTTTTGAACATCAAAAGTTCGCTTATTCTGAATCGAAAAATTTTCGCCGCCAAGGGTAAGCAGTGTTGTTCTATTTAGGAGAAAAAACAAACTCAAATTGGATTGAAGTATAGGTTAGCAATTTTTTGTTTATCTAAGAAACTGTTAGGGCGAAGTGTAAAAATGAAATTTTAAAGAAAGAAATAAATGATGTATTTGTATCGAAGTTGTAAAAGGACTTCATTATTTCCAATTTATGCGTTAGAATTCATCCTTTATTTTAGCCTACACTTAGGATCTTGTTAATTCACGTTCCATTTTGAATTAATACTGGCTAAGATAGCGAAGGGAATGGATTCAGAGGATGGAAGAAAAGGTAGAATTCAACTAAATTGATATATGCTCGCCATGTTTTTTGATGGGCAATAACACGTCTGGAAATAAAAACGGACAACTCGTCAGCGTTTTTTGTTTAAAATTTATATATTAAACTTTGGCTTATATTAATAGATAGTAGCTCAATAACTTTGGCCAAAAGTAAACAAAAGTGGAACACTCCTTTAGCCAAAACAACTAGAGGGCTGCAGAAACCCAATGCATTTCGCCCACAACCTGGGCGAAATGCATTGGGTTTCTGCAGCCCTCTAATTGTTTTGGCTAAAGGAGTGTTCCACTTTTGTTTGGCTTATATTGGATAACAAAATTACACTACTCCTTTTTTAATCAATAAGAACACACAACTAGAAAATGTTATTTTAGATCATTTTCATTTTTGTAACGGAATTCTGGATAAATAAAAATTAATTTCTACGTGAGTGAGGCTTACAAAAAAATCGTTGAAGAATAAAAATTTGTATTACGGTCTTACCCTATTATAAAAAAGACTTCACACTTCATAAACTCAGTAATCTATAATCATGCTCACGTTTATGACTTAATTCAAGCGAGTGATCAAGTCAAATCTTTTATCCTTAATACAGTCATGTCGACCAGATGCGCACTTCAACTACAAAGTAGCCATCTTCAAGGATAATTAGTCGATCGTTTACTTCGAAAAGTATTATACAGGTTTCCCTCTCTTTATGCGGGGGTTGCGTTCCAGAAAGTGACGCATAAAGCGAATTCGCATAAACAGAATCCATATTTACATGTATAAGATAGGGATACGTTCCACAGGCAAACCTAACTCCCCTCCTAGGCGCTCTTCTTTCGCTCCATAACGACTTCTTATGCGCTAAATACAAAATTAAAACAATGGGCACCGTAAATTATAAAATAAAGCGGACGAGCACAGGTGGTGGCTGTTGTGGGTGACATAATAGTGGAGGTTTAAAGTGCTAGAGGGTTGTCTTGGCCCAACGCAAGTTTCGCGGACAAGGAGACAAAACTTCTCAAGTGTGCTCAAACAGTATTACACGATCTCCGTCTCATCTCCACTCTACAATATCCTCTCCACTCTCATCTCTTTTATTCTAGTACTAATATGCACAGCATAAGAGACAATGAGAGAATGAATGGTCGCCTTGTGGTGTAGTGGAGAACTTTCTTGAATTTGTATTGTACCGACCGTGTAACCGCATAAGAGCGAATCAAAGACGCATAAAAAGAAATTCCGGTAGCAATAAGTTTGTCGCATAATAGCGAATTCGCAGAAAGCGATCCCGCATAATGAGAGGGAAACCTGTACTCGACCATCGGCGAATTAATAACTAATGGCGGAATGGGCATCTTATTCCATCGATATTGTTTCTGCGTAAATATACCATGATCGGCAATTTGATAACTTCACAAAAGTTATACATCACGCATCATAGCGCGCTTAATTATTTTAATCATTGTCGACCACCAAAGCACCATTGGAACCCTTCTGCCGGCAGCAGGAATACATCCTCCTCGTCCCTTTCCGACCACGGGAAATTAACCATCCGCATTTTCAAATGTGTCCCCCGGCGCGCGTAACAATGCCAGCAACTCCTAAGTTAGTACCACTCTCGCGTTGTGTGATTATTCAGTTTTCGGCCAAGTTGCAAAGAGACCCCGCCCGAGATGAGCGAAGATCCTCCTAAGAGCGAGAGAACAAAACGAGGAATTAAGATATCTTCGCCTTAAAATTCGTAGCGCGCATCTTTCAAAGTTCACGCCCCGCCGTTCTCAATCAGAGCGTATCTGATCGCTCTTCTAGAGGTGGTCCTTTGGAAGAGAAGGAGATGGAGGAGGGAGATGAGGTTGAGGCAGGGGTAGGGTTTGAGGAGGAGGCGGAGTCAGAAGTGGCCGTCATCCCGGCCAACAAAAGAACTCTGCTCCCCTCCACCTCCCACTTTAAGAAATTCCTCCACCCCACCTCTCATTCTCTCTCCTTCCTCTTCCTTCTGGACACCGTCCAACTCTTCTCTTCCGTCTCCTCCCCCGCTCTCTCCCCTTCCTTGTTCTCCCCATTCTCCCAATCTCCTTACCATACTTCTGGCCAGCTCCTCCTCTTTCTCTCTCTCTCTCAGCCCACCTTCCCCTCCCTACGATCCCCTTCCTCGCTACGCCAGAGGGCGACACAAACGAGAATTGCACTCAACTGAAGAGAAGAACAACCGCTCTCTCTCTCTCTCTGGCTCTCCGTCGTCTTCCTCCTCCTATTCATCCCACCTTACCTCTCTCCACTCGCCCCTTTTTCATCCCTCCCCTCACTCGCCAAATTGGCAGGGACGACGGCTGCGAGTGAGACACAAGACGACGGCACCATTTTAAGAATTCCAATTCTTCAAGGAGAAATTGAGGGAATGAAAACAGTGTCGACACTTTGTTGCGGCGAAGTTGCAAAAAAATATGAGAACTAAAAAAACTGGAAAGAAGCCGATGCTGTTAGAAGATAAGATGAATAGTCATAGAACCTTGATTTTCCTCTCGCAGTACTAATCTTGGTGACTGAAATGTATAAGTTTGCTGCAGTTTTTGATAATCGATAATTTTAGCGAATTCATTTATAACTTTTAAAAACTGAGAAATTTCCGGATGTCAGAGATGTTTAGCTTGAGTAAGCAGCAGTCAATTATTTATATCTCTGATATTGGATTTCGCTAATATTTATGGCGAAAGGATAAAAAACTCTTCCATAATAATTTTAAAATGCAGTTATATATTAAAAGCAAATTTAAATTTTTAAAGAAGTTTTCGCGTGTCATGGCATACATAATAACAATAATTGCGGTATTCACGAGCAGGCTGTCCCAAAAATATGAAAAATTTTAGGAAAATTAATAAAATGAAAACTTTATTTTTCATAGAAACATGATGTGTATAAGCCGGTGCCATTATTATAGTTTTCTTTAGTAGAAAAAAGCAAGTATCGAATTACCCTGTAGTATTTAGGACGTATGGGGCCCATAATGCGACTACCACTACAGGCCCCCAAAAGTTAAAATGCCAGCACAAACTTCCATGCGCTCATCATCTTTCGAAAAAGGTTCCTTGGATGGTTAAAGGTATCAAAAACTTTTTTCCTTGATAATGGTTAATTTTAAGCCATTCTAGTTCAAAAATTAAAGGAGATTTCTGAGGAAAAATTGGCAGTTTTCGTAGAAGAATATGAATCGTAGCAGGTCCAGCTCAGAACCTGTTGCACCATAATCTGAAGGAAAGGCGAAATTTTCAGATGTACGACTAAATTTATGGGCTTTAGAAAATCATACATTTAGGTCAGTGGGTGTTTTGAAACGCACAAATGCGTCCCGACAGCTGAAGAATCCCTCACAGACACAACGTGACCACAATGGATTCTTCTTCCGTCTTTGCTTGCCATGGAATCTCGCAATAATGTTGCCGGAAATAATTTTCCTTTGTTCATTCACGGCCATTATAAGATGTTACAAACCCTGACGAGAAATTTAAACATTCCGTTATTTAAGAGGAACAAGAGAAGTTGCCAAGCCACGTTTAAGTAACGAAAATAGCTTATAACTATATGGATTTAAATGCCTACTATAGAAGGCGAGTTGTTAAATTTGTTGCGTCCTGACGTGACAGTGGAAAACTAAAGAGGCCCAACATTGAATATCAGCCAAGACCAAGAATCTAATCTGGTTTCGTGGAAGTGAAAGCCATAGCATACTTTACGCGACTGAAACAATGATTTATGAGAAAATAAGTAAATAAGGTGAGTTGGGGCAAGTGCGATCCCTATCTATATCTTGGTTATTCAGATGAAACTAGTGTTGCAGTCTGTTGGAGAAATAAAATAGGTTGTGTTACATCTATAAATCACTAGAAGGGGTTACTGTTGTCATTTCCGGTGACAAAAGGAAGTAATTTTGAGAGTGGGTTCGTAACAACACGTGGTTATAGTTAACGTGACTGTTTTCAACCATCTATATCAGTGTTACTTTTTCTCGCACATTAACCGTTTTGGGTGAGTACACATTACTATTCTTGCTCTTTATTCGTAGTTCTTCAGATTTATCATGTTAGTAAGTTAAAAAATATTGTGAGGGGTTGCGCTCTTGCCTCTTAAAATATCAGGTCTGGGGCAAGTGCGTAACAGTCTTGTGGGGCAAGAGCTTTCTTAGGTACGCAATTCCCCCTGATAGTTACACAATTTGGTTGAGACATATTTTACTCTATTACAGCTACTATGACAACAGAAAGCTTGATTATTGTGATTTTTACAGTTTATTAATTACACGTTACATTTATTTCATCGTTCTATACATGGTAATTGATATCATGTGAACGAGTTAAAAAAAATTAACTCGAAGAGTGGAGTTTGTAATTTAAGATTAACTCTATACGATCTTGCCCCATATGTCACGTTTAATGCTTGGCATAGAAGAGTAGGGGCCTGGTTTGCACTTGCCCCCTCTTGTGGGGTAAGTGCGTACCCTTGACGTTTTAATAATGTTTTGTTTTTAAAATCAGTTAATATTGTTAAAAGAAAAGGCTAATGTGATAAAATGACTTGGCACTAATTAGAGAATAAAGCATAAAAGTTCCGGTTTTCAATTACAAAGATAACAGTTCTAGCACCCTTCCAAAGTTCACCTTAAACATTTAGGGGGCGCACTTGCCCCAACTCACCTTACAAAGAGTCATTTAAGACAGGATTCCTATTTCGGTGTATGTATAATAAACCGCAATCCTGAGATATATTTCACAGGCAGAGCTAAGCACGAAGTTTAGAATTGTACATACCGTCAACATACGCTTATTTTGTAGTGATAACTACGCTTGAAGGTTGCGCACCATTTAAAATTATAAAAAACAGTAAATTACCGACCTAAAAACGTAACCAATATCTTTCGCTTAGAGCGAGTTGCGTCGCAAAACTTATACTAACTCACTTGTTGATAATAAGTAGAAACAACTTACTAATAAGTTTAGGAATACTTCCTTATTCGAGAAATTTTCTGATTTATTTATTCTGCCGTAGCACAAATAAATCTAGGTCATATTTAACAAGTTTGTGATTAAATAAGATGAAGACAAATCAACTTTCGTAAGTTTATTCGGTTAATTTGAAAACAGCGTAAGTACGATATAATAATTTAAACGCATTCCGGACTGCGCGTCGGACCCGCCTGGAGGGCTATCATTATTCTGTACTCCGGAAGGAGAGCCCGCCTGGTGGCAGAGGAATACCATGCGGACGTTTGATTTTCACGTAACAAGAGCTCGACGTCCGGGCTTCTTCTATTGGAAAAAACATTCACGATTCTTCAATATCGAGCTCGTTATTATGTTTCAGGTGAATTATTATTTTATATAGACAGACACATAGGCTTTTTTTATTTTTCGAAGTGTTTACAACTTTGTCACGTGTGACTATTTACGGTTACTCAGAAATTGTAGTCCTCTTTTGGAATTCATCCGAGCAAGTTTTCAGCCAACCCTTCAACCAATTTTGGGGTCCCTCACTAATATTTTGTTAGATTTCGTTTCGATTTGGTAAATTTGTCGAAGGAGCAGACCCTGGTGTACTTTTAGACCCTTTGATCAGTTCTGATGCAATTTTTGAGTCCCCCGCCCCAAAAACCTTCCATTTCTGGAATTTAATCGAATTTTAAAAAATTCCTTAACGCTCCAAAAATTTCGATCGTAGGAGAAAATCGCATTTTTGATTGCCGTCTGGAATGTGTTAACGGTCACGAGGGCATGGCAGACATTTCAATATAAAAATTAAAATGGAAATAATAGGAACTAACAATACATCATTTCTCTCCGTCGCCATTTCTCTGTCTTCCCCTCCTCTGTTCCTCAATTCATCCAACTCTCCTCTCTGTAACCTCCTAACTCTCTCCCCGTACCTCCCTCCCTCCTTCTATACTTCCTCCCTCCCTTTCTTCCTGCTTCACTTTCCTATACCCTCTCCCTCCCTCCGTCATCCTCTCATCTTCTGCCTTTCCACTTCCCCGTCAAAAACCCAACCCGCCCTTCCCTTCCTCGGAAGTCACAAAAGGAGATTCAATGCGCGCGGTTCAACCTTCATTTTTTTCCTCCCCCTTATTTTTTTAAGGTATCTCCTTAATTGCGTTTCCGGCGCAGAGTTAGGGCAACCTGCCTCTCCCTTTGTCATTATTTCCTCTTGAGTGTTCATTCGATGTCATTTTCACGTCTGCCGCGCTGCTGCCCAAGAGATGGGGAGAGATAGGGGAAGTGGTGAAAAGGGAGAACAGAGAGAGGGAGAGGGAAGGAGAGGTGGAAAATAGGAAGGAAGTTAGCGGAAGGAGAGATTTAAAGGAGGGAGACAAAAGAAGGGCTGCAGTTTGAGGATTGCGAGTAAGGAGAGAGAGCAAGGCGAGGGAAAGGGATTGAGATGGAGAGATGGAGGTAGAGAGAGATGGAAGTAGAGAGAGATGGAGGTAGAAATAGATGGAGGTAGAGAGAGATGGAGGTAGAGAGAGATGGAGGTAGAGATAGATGGAGGTAGAGAAAGATGGTGGTAGAGAGAGATGGAGATAGAGAGAAATGGAGGTCGAGAGAAATGGAGGTAGAGAGATGGAGGTAGAGAGAGATGGAAGGGAGAAGAAGATAGAAACGGTGAGGGTGGGAGAAGAAAGAGATGGAGGGTGAGGGGAAGGGAGGGAGAGGGAAAGGGAGGTAGAGAGAGAGGAATGAAGGAGGGAGAAGATAAGAGTTAGGGAGATGAGGGTAGAGAGAGTAGGAATGAGAATGGGAGTGATGGAAAGAGTGACTGGATCAGAAGAGAAATGACAGAAGATAGAAATAAACAAGGAGTAACACGGAGCATAGAAGAAGAAACGACTGGAAATGTAAATGAGAGGAATATAAAAAAGGGCGAAGAGGGCAAAATAGGGAAAATAAGGAGAAATCGGATAAATAAATGGAGAGAAGGGATGAAGAGAAGGAGAGAGATATTATGGAAAGAGGAGTTAGATAGACGATTGAATGAAAGGAGAGATCGAGATTAGCAGGAGGAAATGATAGAAGAGACGGTGTAAAAGAAAGTAAGAGAATGAAGGAGAGGTCAGAGGGTCTGCAAGAGAGGATCAGAGTTAAGGATTGAGGTTAATGAAGGGTACGAAGGCAGAATAAGGCCAAATAAGTGGCTTTCCTTAGGAAGGCATCTGCGAAAAAAGAGTAAAGACAACTAATACGTTGATCGGACACAACATATCATGGGAGGATTATATAAAGTGTTTATTTCGCCATTATTATCTAATGAAATCCGATACGTCAAGAAACGGCGCTTTTATGATGGAACAATCTTTTAACTTACAGTGGTTTCTAAAAAATCCTTTGAAGGAAAACAATGAATAACTAGATAGAATTCTTGGATGCGAGCCATAATTCGCATTTGAGCTGTTTATTTGTGCGCAATGAAAACGACATTTCTAGGAATTTAACTTCAAATAGTATGATTTTTGCGATATTTATGAAATGCATCGATCGGAATCGGATATCCACTGTTTATTACGTAAACAATACAAAAAACAAGGTATATGAAAAAGGCGGGATTCCCAGCAGGATATTTTAGATTTGACTTTTCCAATTAGGCAAATTAGTTTTGCGATATGAAATGAGCACATCTAACATAGAACGACATATTTAAACTTATATTTACCACTTATATCACCTAAGGAAATTTCGTAATATATCCAAATATGTCTCCAAAATAACAGCTCGACAAAATTGAATGTACTACTTATGAATTATTGCCTCATTTTGATCCACAGAATAACACATAAGACACCGGTGTAAATAAAACCTTATTGCGTCATTCCACAAAAGGACGTTGGGTTACTCATTTCGACTAATGCACGGAAAACAATGTTGTAACGATAAGTAGATGAAGATAACAAGAATCAATGATAAATTAGGAAATAACATTTCTACGGATAAAAAGGAAATGAAGAATGCATTAAAGCGACAAGTAGCTCTTCCATTTCATAACATAAACACTTTCATCGTCTACGACTTTTTCGCTTTCATTCTAAGTACACTTGTATAGGGTTTAATGAAACGACCCTCTCGGGTTAGGATTAGCAAAGCGTTTGTAAAAGCAAACTTGCAGTCTCAGCTGGCAGACGTGACGAGGGGATTGCTTGGAGGGCCTAATTAGGGCGAAGAGGATTGGATGGATGAAGAGGGAGAGAATTAAGGATGAAAGAGGATGAGAGAGAAAATTAAACGTAGATAACAAAGAAAGAAGAGGAAGATTTTCATAAAACCGAATAGATTGACAAATAAGAACCAAACAGTTAGATTATAAGATGGATGAAATGCGGTGTTCTTAAAATTAAAACAACACCAAATTATAATAACACTTCGGCTTATTCCACATATCATGTTACAATGTAAAATAATTCGAAATGTTATTAAAGCTGTTGTTTTAATTTTTTTAGTTTAATCAACGCCAATTTTCATCAACATTATGGAATTCCACTAAGTCTAGACCTCGTCTATTAATTTCATTGTTAGATTATAAGTAAAAAGAGACGCCAAGAGAGATATAGTGACAGGAGAAAGAGGGAAAAAGGAGAGATGAAGTGAGGGAGGCTAAAAATAGGATACCGGGGAGGTATTATGGTGGAGAAGTAAAAAAAAGATTGGAAAGACATAGAGAGAAGAGAAATAGGTAGAGAGATATTTGGACGAGGATGAAGAATGAAGCTCGTTAGCCCCCTCTTACATCCATTCATCGTATATTTTATAAGATGCCAAATAGAATAATAAATATATCTACACATGTAAAGTAAAATAGAAGAAAAAGTAAAGGAAAATACGAAATTGAGATGCAAAAATAAAAGAGAGAGGAGATATTTAATGTACAAGTGGAAAGAGGAGAGATGGACAATGAAGAAGAGGAGAAATAAGTGGAATGTGAGGGTGATGACGATAAAAACTTAAAACAAGGAAAGAGCTGCTGAAGCAGACAAGAAATGGCGGTTTTCCTAAAGAAATTATTATTATAGAATACTGAAATGTATGTATACTAATATGATTAGTCTTATATAATGTTATAAGAAAAGAAAATGGTATAGGAAATTTAAATTAATTTCTTACTCCATTTTTCTGGCAATAGAACCTAAACAAGAAAACGTGAAAAACGAGACAGAAAACTGAATCGATTGGCGAAAAAACAAAGTGGCTAACTTCTTTAGTTTATGAGGAGCTAGCGCGTTAGACAGACAGGCGAACAGACCGAACGCATAAGCGGATTCTTTTTAAAACGCCAAAAAGAAGAAGAAAACAGGTAAACACGAGTAAGCGATGAATAGAAAACGACGGAGAACAGCGATGGGCAACTAAGAAATGATGACAGCGGAGATTGAGGGTCACGTGGAAGAGAAGATTTTATTAAAAAACGATATGCGACTAACAGAGACTTAGCGATGATGTAAGCACGCAGAGCTAAGGTGGTGGAGGTGTAAGAAACGGAAACGGGTCGAAAGAAAATTTGGAGGAGATGGTGAGAGAGAGAGAGAGGAAGACATGAAGGGAGGAGGTCTCGGGGAGGAAAGAGGAGGAGGGTCTGCAGTTGAATAATGAAGAGGCTAATTCAGCGAGAAAGATGTGGAAGAGTGAAATGGGAAGGAGATTCGCGTTGGAGGGACTGCAAGGAAGGATCATTCTGGCACCGCTTTATTCCCTAAAAGAGGAAGATCGCCCTACGAGGACCGTGAATAATTAATCGGGAGGGTTGAAGAGGAAAAAATAAAGAGAAATGGAAGAGAAGGAAGTGGAGGAGGCTAAGGTGGAATGAATGAGTAGACTCCCCGTTGCTTAGTGACCCGCCAGCTTAGAAGGAGTTTTCAGCGATACGAATGTCTCTAACGTAACGGAAAATTGGTTTTATTTCAAAGTAACGACACGGCAGTAACGACAAGGGATACGTAGGATTCGATTGGTTCTTTTTTTCCTCGCCATTTCTGATATCTTATTTTGAGAGCCGTTTTCCAGATTCTAATTTGCACGGTGTCTCCCCGTTTTAAAAAATACCCATCGTGATATCCCTTAAATTTAAGAATATATTTCTATAAAGTAAGTCCCCGCTATACATAAGATATATGTTCCTGAAAACTGCGACGTATAACGGAACGACGTATAACAAAACCTATTTTCCTATCATACAGATAGAGTGATGAAAATAGGAATTGCGTTCCTAGCGGACATTTGTGATACTTTTGTACCATTTATCTCCCAAATAACACATGATAATACAGTATATAAGACAAACTGTGTTGAAAGTAAGCTAACAATATGACATAAAATCAGTACATGTAAAAACACACCTGGGACGATTCTGAAGTTGAAATTACTGCTGAACACAGCGACCACATACGGTGGCAAAATGAAATTAACGCAAAATTAAAATACATAAATAACAATTAAAATATTTAAAACAAGATTAAAGACATTTAAAATTATAGTAACAATTTAGATATAGATATTGCAATTTTCGGAATTTCGCATTTGGCTCTTCAAAAATACGTATACACGAAGCGACGCAACTTACCACGAAAAATGTTCCTTAATTCATTGACGATTTATATGTGAGACTAATTATAGCAGGGAATTACTGTACTTAAATTTAGAATCAGAGCAAAATTGACTTCGAAAACAAATGTGATTAATTCCAAGTTTTAATGCTGGGTCCGTACATAGTGCATGGTAATACTAAAGAAAGGAGGTCGTCAAAAGCCTAAAAACATATCACATTAATCTATATTTTCTCTATTTATTGATAGCAGAAATTTCTGTATCTACACAACGTACACTTTTCAAATACCAGAAAATTAAAAACAAATTATTTGTGAAATATTTTGGAATGTCATTTATTTTTTCAGTATTTTGATTTTACTGGGATATTTGAGCAATTTCCTTTTGGGGATTCATTCGACCAAACAAACACTTCATCTTCTGAACATTTAAGAAAATCAAAGTTAGCCTTTAAATCTTATTTGGCTTGTTATTTATTAATTTATGCAGTCCCTTAATAATTTAATATCGATAACTGAATATCTTTCTTATTAATTTTCCTATCTTTTAACTGCTCAAGATTCATTTCTCAAAGATCGCCCGACCCCCTGCTTGTGTGGTTTGAGGAGACCGCGCAAAGTCAGCGTTCCATCCTTCGGAAGGGACGTTAAGCCGTTGGCCCCCTTGGTGTTCTTCGTTAAGAGTAGACTAATGCCGGCACCGGGTGTCCCTCCTACCGAGTGATTGTGTTCAGTGTAGATGGAGCTATGGCTATAATAATCCAAGAGGTTGATTAGCCAAAAATACACACTCATTTCTCGAGATTGTTATAAATTATAGCTTACATGAATCAAATGTAACTGATTTGAAACTTAAAATTGCAAATATATGCTAGTGATTCGTTCTATGCCATAAGCTAACGACATTTAATTAAAATAATAAACAAGCAATTCCTTAAATAAAGTTTTTAAATGTAATATTAATTATAAAGATAAACGTTTTAATGTCAATATGAAGTATATTAATAGATATTTCTTTCTTTTCATTGCAGGTGAGTCATTTCAACATGTCGATTGACGATGCACGCACCAAGAACGTGAGTGAAACTGAAAAATATTTTTTAACTCGAGAAGTTGCGTCCCCAATGCGCTTTATAAAATACTTTTTCACTAAAAAAGAAATAGAAAGTTATTCTATGTATCAAGCCCAGCGCCCTAACTAGTTATTTTAGCACCCGGGGAAAACTACCAAATATGTGCTCCCTCCATAAAAAATTCTCTAATACCTATTTTTTTACTATATGGATTTTGGGTGAACAATTAATAAATAAAAATAAACTATAAAAGATATAATTTCTCACTATAAATGTACATTATTTACATACATAATTATACATGCATAATTTAAATACAGAAAATATAAAAATTTTAATGATAAAGAGTTATTATACGTGATTTTAATGCAACGCACTCAACAATAACATCATCGAAATTTATAATTTTTCATATACGTAATGTTTGGAACAAGTATAGTAGTGAAATCACTCTCGTCCTTGTGCCATGCAACCACGCACAGCTTACTATTAACAATTTTTGCGCCCCTTCTTTAGTTACGCCCGGGGCAGATGCCCCTCCCAAGTTACGGCACTGATCACGCCTTCTCCTAATCTCTATCTCGAGAGGTTAACTTAATAATACTTCATTCAAAATTCATTTCTACCTTCGGAATTGAAATATAAATATAAATAAACGGCGCAATATTCATTGAACAAACTTTCTCATAGATTTTGAGTGGATCGCGGCGGAGGCCTAACGTCATAGGGCTAAGGTAAGGTGGATTAGCGTACATTGTAATGTCACTGGAGACCATATAGTTATTTATAGAGTCGTATGGCTTCGGCGGTATTATTTATGTCATCAGGCTCTACAATTGGATTGATTTTAATAAAATTCTCTGTAGCCATTTTTGAGTAAATCAATTTTTTCTAAAAATCGCCAAGAATAAACTACCCTTTATTTTTGTGCAATATCATTTTTATGAAAAAAGGGTCTGCAAAGATGACATGTTGCATAAATATGAGATATCATACTATTTTATGTACGCGTTTGGGCCCTAGAACCGCGAACAGATAGACAGACTGGCAGATAGACGGCATGGCGAAAACCACTTTTATGGACTCAAGGACACCTAAAACGTGTATTTCCAACAAAATCTCGAAGTCGAATTTTTTCACGATATTCTCAATATACTACGTATATGAGAAAATAAAAAGAAGTAACAAGTATTAATAAAGTTAATCAAATTAAACAACTCTCCGCGATGAATAACTAAACAAATGGCATTCATTGCGCCAATTAAGTCCATTTAGATCTGTCGACGAAATGAGGACATTTTGGCGGAGGCACATCGAAAATATGAGAAAGTAAAACTGAGTAACGCGAACTACGCCATGCTTTCGGGAGAAAAAAACTGATCCCGTCGGGAGGAAAAGGCCAATTTGATTGCCCTTTTGTTTAAAACAAAGGAGATGGATGACGTCGACAGGGTGCCAGGGAACGACCGTATTAAGATGCCATTCAGCCCTTTTCCGTATCTATGCTCTCCCCGTCCCCTTGTGAATAGGGGACAGGTCCACTGCTTTTTTTTAGATCAATCCGAAAATTTGAGAAACAAGACGAGGACAATAGGAAGTGAGGGTTTCGCCGTTGATTCGGCGACTATGTTTTCTTTTCAAGAAGGGTCAATGTAGAGGGAACATGGCGGAGGATAGTTATAAAGACCGTCATTAAGGAGAGACATGGATCTGACTGAACGTCTACTTGATTACATCTCGCGTCGCTTTGAAAAGAGAGAAAGGGAGAGTCAGAGAGTGAGCGAGAAAGAGTTAGCGAGAAAGAGTTAGCGAGAAAGAGGGAGCGAGAAAGAGTGAGTGGGGGAGAGTAAGAGGGAGGATAGGCTGAAAAGGATATATAAACAGAATGAGCTGAATGGTTTCGAAAAAAAGATAACACGAAAAAATACGGAAATTTTTAAGAAAAGAGAGCAGAGGCGAAATAAAATGACACTAAAAGCACGGAGAGGAAAATAAGGGAGGAGAGGTTAAGAGTAGGGCTTCCAGGCCGGTTATTACCTTACCCGGTTAACCGGTTTATCGTTGACTGTTCTCACTATTCATTAACCGGGTAATTTCGTCCGATTAACCGTCTTCTGGATACGAGAAGAAAAATTCTTCCCGAAATCGCTATGAAAAATTAAAAGTAACCAAATTGTTTAAAATGAATAACTATAAAAATCAATTCGGTTAACTAGTGCAGGGTAGAGTGAAATCGTTCACATTTCCATTGGTGGTGGTTGCGGTTGAGGGAGGTAGTAGAGGGAATGGAAAACAAAAGGAACCAAGGAAGCGAGATCTAATTATCTGGAAATTACGACCGACAAGTTTGCGGAGCTATTCTCTTAAAATATTTTTTTTTAATTTGACAAAACTAGTACCATGGAGCCCAGTTCCAAAATATTTGAATTTTTTAGTACCACATCCAAGTCAATATGGTACATAACAAAGACTAGTACCCCTACGGAAAGACCGGAAACTTAATGCTATAAAACGAATCCCAGGTTATCCGTGGAAGGCGACAATCGATGGGTCAACGGGAAAATTTGGAACTACGTGTTAACGAATGCTAGCACGTTTGTAAATATTGCTAAATTTACATAAAAATGATCATTAACGCAACAGTAAAATTTTGTATTTTAGTAACGCTTATGATGTAGGTAAGTAGGTAGGTAGTAGATGTAGGTAGTATTTAAGTAGGTACTTATTGTAAATTAAATAAATAATGTTTCAGATCTTGTTAAGAGATATTTAAGAATTATACAAAAATTACAACTAATTTTTTAACATGCTATTCTCTCAACATACTGTATTTGTGACAAATTTATATTGCACCAAGCACTTTCATTCTAAATATGCATAAATACACCGAGGAGACACTGTATAAATCGATTAAGTAATAGTTAACATCATACCGAATGAATATATTTCATAATATTGACGCTTTAACTATTTATATCGACATCACTAGTTTCACTACAACCAGATCAATGAAGTTCAATTAACCAGCAATAATTACATAAATAGATTTAGATAAAATTAATAAGTAGCATATTTAAACCAAAGAATACCTGCTCTTACCTGATTTCACGTTTATGTTGTCTCTTCTCCGGCATGCTCGAATCCATGTTTCTTGAATGGACTTTTCTTGGGGAAATCGAAAAAATCTTACCCTACCATTACAATTTTTGTAACTGTTATTGCAACCAAATACCGCACAAGACATAATTACATTGAGAAAGCCACAGTTCAAGAGAAAACAATATTTTTTTTTCAAACCCGCGACCCCAGTCAATGCTAATACATAGGCGACAAGCGCAATCTACCACCACGTGACGTCACACGCTCGAAGCGACGCTCAGCCGCTCAGCTGAGATGCGCAACGACCTACCTCCTATAGTAGTACCATGGCCCTTCCTAATCTTTAGCCCTTCGTGGCTTGCACTATGAACGCAACATATGTTGCAATCCTAAAATCGCAGTATTTGGAAAGAACCTCATGGAAGCTACATTGTCGCTTTTTCTGAATGTTTACATATGCAGAAAGTAACGGAATCGTCAATTCACGACCCAGATTCGCAATCGACAGTACGAAAGAGGGCCGGCCGTATGTTACCGTACACATAGTTTATTTTTTACCGGTTAGCTGATGGAACTTTAACCGTAACCCCGGTTTGTAGTGAAAATGCCCCTTTAATTGGAAGCCCTAGTTAAGAGAAAGCAAGCCACTAAAGGAGAGAGAAAAACAAGTAACAGCAAGGTGAGGAGAGAGAGAGAGAGACAAATATGAAAATCGAGCGAAGCTTGGACAATACGGCCGATGGTGGGAGGAGAGAAAATACAGGGAAAAAATAAAACGGGGAATACGCATTTCAGGGCTAAAAAATAAACACACAGGGAAATGAAGAGAAATATAAACCCGGAGCAGGAGACAAAAGGAGGAGGGAGAAAATGGATAAATGAAGGGCGGGAAATACAGAGATTGCGACGGATGGTTGCGCAGGGACACCAAAGGCAGAACCAGGAGCCCTTGTTTGCATTTAAATGCCGTTCCAAACCGTTGCCCAACAACCTACCTTTCAATCAACAGAAAGACGGTGGCTACATTAACTTTACGCCCCAAAATGATACATTTCGTTTGGAATGCAAATTGCGATGAGAGCAACGACGTAATTAAATTATTTATTGATCCGCGCTCGCTTCGCCTTGTTGCCCAACAAGAGGAAAATAAAATAATCCGTCTCCTGGAAAGACCGTAAATTAGTTTTTTCGATATAAATTGCAAAATATCGATGCCGTAAATTTTATAACAAAATAATTTAATGTAATTACGGACTTAGAAAGGTAGAGAAGTTAATTTAGATTAACATAGCGAAATTCAATATAGAAGTATTGAGCCCGTCTTATGGCTGAAAACAAAAATAAACGGCGCAATATACATTGCACAAACTTTCTCATATACGTATATACGTTTGGTCGACCGTGTACGCTTATAAAAGAAAGACTCTTATAAATCAAAGTTAACCGTAGTTTATGTTATGATATTTTACATAAATACGAGATATCATTGGATTTTTTGTACGCGTTAGGGCCTATGAACAGCGAACAGACTGACAGACAGACAGCATGGATATTTTACATAAGTACAAGTAAATATTTTTAATGGAGTATTTTATCATAAGAACTATATTTTCATGTATTGCGTTCAATATTTAAAGCGGTGTTACAAGCGTATTAATGCTCGCGTATTTTTTTAAATCTGTTAATATTATTACTATAACATGAGCGATTTGGTATAAAAATTTACAAAGTATGTACATCCATAAGCGAAGAAAATAGTTCCTGAATCCTTCCCTAGATAATTTTGAGGAAAGAGATTATTTCGTTCTTCATCCAGAAAACGAACGAAATGTCACATTTTCTTAACGAATTCCGGAAGCGTGATTAGGATTTTCCTCTGCTGGTCTAGGTGCGTGAAGTTACGTGAGGTTTTCACGAGTGCACGTATACATGCAGTCATCCCTCCGTATTCGCGCATCAGCTATTCTCGGCACCGCTTATTCGCGATCGAGCATCTTTGCCCACCTTCTTGCAGTTATCTAACATCAAGTCAGTCCCTTCTCGCTGTTTTTTTTTCTTTTTTGTATTATTACTTTCTCCATATGTAGTATAAGGGAAAGTATTGTTTTCATGAAAAAATCGATTTAGATATTTCCACTGAAATACAAGTTTTGAGGTCCCCTTACCACGTTTTGAACATTTTGTTGATGATTGTGTGTGTATGTGTACGAGATAGGACTTTTGTGGGTGCTCTAACACAAAAAGTATTAATCAGATCAACGCTAAATTTTATATTTGACAGACAGGAGTTGATAGAATAATGGAGGACTTTAGGACGGTTTGGCAAATAGGGATAGAAAGAGAGGTTTAAAAGAATCACAAAAAGGCTATGTTGTCCATCCGTTGGTCTGAGTGTACGTGAATAACTCGATCAAGGATGTAGAGAGAAAATTGAAAATTGGCAGAAATTCAGAATTAGTTTATTTAGGGTTGGCATGGTAATTTAAGAAATAAATGCCCGTTTTTGGCGCTATTTTGAGGGGAGGATATACTGCGCTTATTCCTAATAAATTTCGATTTAATGAAACAATATTTTATGCAAACTGAAAATTAAAAATATAGATATAATTCCAGAGAGTTAAAATAATTTTGTCCAGTTAAAGTTGTCTAGCACAATGTTTAAGTAATAAATATTCGTTTTGTATGTAAGATTTGTATGTGCGTATATCACGCTCAGAGAGATAGGTACATTTGTGAAGGGGGAATGAGAAGGAGAATGTGAGGGAGAATGGGAGGAAAATGGGAGGAAAATGGGGGCAGAAAGAAAGAGGATGGGAGGAAGAGGGATGATGGGAGGAAGAGGGATGATGGGAGGAAGAGGGATGATGGGAGGAAGAGGGATGATGGGAGGATGGGAAGAGAGGGTTAAGAATAGGACGGAGAGAGGGTTAGAAAATGGAAAAAAACGAGTGTGAAAATACGAGGGAGACAGGGAGAATAGGAGGGAGAGAGAGAATGGAGGGTTAGGGAGGGAGGCAGAGGAAAAGGGAGGAAGAATGGGAAGTGCCTTAATTTTAATACATAATCTGCACATGTCCGTCATATTTGACAGGCAATTACGCAAATACATACATTTATATAAAACCATAAATGATGGACAATATAGAAATGTAAAATTCAGAGAAGTTTGTCCGAACCCCGTAAATTTATAAAGCGGCGGCCCTTGCGCAGGTAAATTACTCCGTGTGTCAATTTTTGCCTAATATAGTCTGCTACAGTTTCCGAGTAGAGTTTTCTATAGTGGTTTCTGCGGAACTCAATATGGTCTTTTTATAGGCATATAGAACGGATGAAAATTTCTTCAAATTAAAAGGAACAGCTGGTAAATTTGCTGAAGATTCGGGTTTAACAGAGGACTTTTCCCAATAAGGAAATAATAGAAACCGTCGTACAAAAGCACAGTTCGTGTATTTACCAAACCAATGAAGAGAGAGAATTTTTGCCCACACTCGAGAAAAATGTCGGGCCGGCCCTGACTATGACTAATCCTGTTAGGTATCTCCAACAGCCAAGGCAAGGTATGGAAAGACAGATACCTATGCGCATTTCGGGTACAATGCAGCCGTATTTACCGACAGTACTTTCTAAAAAGGTTCTTTACTTAATTGCTTATATTATCACAGTTGGTGCTCTACCGAATTTAACACTATCGTAGTACATGTTCCATCAACATCATCTCTTTATTTTCCTTCTTCCAAAGCGAACGAAACAAAGAGGTGCACCGACTTCATAACTTTTTTCCCCTCCTTCAACCAAACAGAAGAAGCCATCAGTTAAAAATAAACATGTAATACTGCTGAGAAAGTTTTCAAACACTACAGAGCCTCCGCGAAGATGTTAATTTCACCTTGCTCATAATTGATTTGGGTTGGGGTGCCGTACGGTAGAGCACCTACTGCTATAATACGCTTATTTTTTCATTTTCTTCAATTCTTAAGCGCTAATTTTTTTAATGAGTCGAAATGTTTGATCGGAATACATTATCTTTTTCGACTTCTACCTGAACTAGTGGCCTATATAATTTTCCAGGAAAAAATTTGAGAGGGTGAAACTGATAATTTGACCTCATAAAACTTAATTCATTCGAAAATATGACATTGCTACACTCCCGTGAAAGTGACGAAGGGTAATTTTCGGCATCATTCGAATTATATATGGATTACGCGCTGGCGATAGCTACCGACCAAGACGTATTCTCCCTCCATTTTCCCACCGATTCCATTTTGCTCGAAAATGCGCACAACTAAAAACATACTCTTTCTAGAATTTCCAACCTCGGCTTTCAGTTCTCAGCCGAAAAAACCGTATGTATGCCGGCCCGTATCAGCTGGCAAGCTGCGCTCCGCTCTCTGCGGAGACATATGCTGCGCAAAGGGAATATACGTCCGCTTTTTGATACGCAATGCATAATTTTCATATTAATGCGCTTAGAAATATTTTCTTTTGTCTCGAACTAGGGCAATGGGTGAAGAGTTGCTTAGCTGCCCTTAATTTTCTCGTTCGTTGATGGTTTGTGCGAGAATATTAAAAAAACACAGGAGCGAGGGATGCTAACGGAAAATATAATAAGAGCGAAAGGTCGAGGGAGAGGGAAAGGAGAAGATGGAGTGAGAATGAGTAGAAGAGATGGAGGGAGAGATCCTCAAATCAAATGCAGACACCGCGGCATCCAGCGACGAAGCAGATGAGTCCTTTCGAATTACTGCCACTTCATCTACACAACGACCCACACCTTTAATGTTTCCCGCCCCTTTCTCCTCTCAACCCAAAACGCCCCACTCATTTCCAGGCAACTCCTTCACATCCAACCGCCCTCACCCAAAGAGGATCATCTTCTCCCGTCTTATTTTCACACCCTATTTACCCCCCCCCACCTCATTTTTGACCTATTCCATCTCTGATCATATTACATTCATCCTCCATCTCCTACCCTATCTTATTGTATTCTCATTATTTCTCTATCTTCATGCATCTATCTAGCCATCTCGATGCTTATATTCCTTCAGTGGTGGCCTTAAGAGTCCTTGAGGATAAGAATCATTTGGGGCCCCTTACACTACATGCAAGTCGGCATTCCAGATATAAAATTAACATTTCTCTGCTCTTGAAGTTGCTATGGAAGTATGTGAATTATGACTTCTATTTACTGCAAAAAAACAGAGAGCAAGTTATATAAGGCGGCTTTTTCCTTGCTTTAGGATAATTACGTCTTTTGTTGAGATCGACGGCCTCAGAATATAGTCTATAAATTCCCATTAGAATAATTATATAATATACTATGTAATGTTATGTTCCCCATTAGAAAACAGTGGACTCGTTGCCACGGCAGATTTATTTCACATTTTGTTAAATCGGAAAATTTTCTCTTTTTTGGATTAACCTTGATCTTACGAAAGGGAACTTAAGTTCCCATTAAAAAGTGGGTCGAAGGGACTACGTTCCCACGAGTTTCGTCCTCTCATTTATTCGGTCCTAAAAGCCATCCGGTTCAGGTTTCAAGTCCATCGCTACTTCTAACTTCCCTCAAGAGTTCTCTGCGTGGAATGAGTCATAGTTTTGGCGCAAGCTTACCGTGGAGAATAAGCAAATCATCGTGGGAATTCTCTCCCTCTTTTTTCACCCAGCTGGGTTTCCTTGTGTCCCTCATAATCATTCAGTTTTTTCGCCGAATTTGAGTAGGTTAGAAGCACTTTTTAAACTGGGATACAAAGTTTTAGTCAATTTGAGGATACGGGCGACCACCAAACTGGCATGTAAATGAATAAAAATCATTATCCTTATTTAATTTTTCTAGAATTACAATATATTTATTTGTTCTTTCGATGAAAAACGTTAAATGAAAATTCCACATACAATTTAAATCATTATTTAGCGTTTTAATAGTCTTTTTATTTCAAATTTTTATCTATAATAGTATGAGAGATAATGAAAAATATCCAAAAGGCAACTGAGTTTATTTGATGTCCTTGAAGAACTCCATCCGCCAGCGCCTACATATTGAATTTAAATGCCGTATGATAAAGGTTAAAAACAATTCCTGAAAAATTGACCTCTCCAAGTAGCAGGATTCAAGAGTCATTGCCCGACCAGACGGACGGACAGACAAACCGAATACATTAGCGATTTTTTAAAAATGCGCTATAAAATTTAACGTTTAATATGAGCCTCTTCCTTGATAGTTTAGCCCATAATTGCTTTTGCAAAAGTTTGGGATCCCTAGCGTGTGGGGGCCCCGGGTGGTTACTCCATTTGCCCATCCCTAAGGCAACCACTGCTCCCTCCATCCTATTATATCCTTCTCTATCTTCTTATGCCCCCCTCACTCACTCACTCACTCTCTCTTCAACCGTTCCTCTATCCCTCCTTTCACCTCTCTCCCTCTCTATCAGCCCTCTTTCTCCTTTTCTTTCTAAATTTCTCGGCATCTTATACCAATGTACTATCTCTTCGTACTTATATATTTTTTCTCACTCTTTCTCAGTGCTTCCACCAACTATAATTGCTATCCTACTGTGCCACCTAACGGCAACTCGTCACAGTTCGGATATGTAAATTTTGCTTCCTTTCGACTTCGATTTTCTTCCTTTCTTCTAGTTTACGCTTCCTTCCTTTTACTAATTAACCTTTTGATATTTCATCGAGAGCGTATCCGAAGCCAAAACTGACAAAATCCAGAGAGATAGCGGGATATTGAAAAATCGTTACCCTAAAGATACACCCATCTCTCGCTTTGCACTGTAAATACTTTCCTGAAAATGATCTTGCGAAGTTAATAGGTTTTTCCATAGGAATACCAGAGGTTACACGTATTTAAGCGGCACCTTGAGCTAAACAGGTTACAGTTTAGCAACAAGGCATACTTTTTCCTTTATCGTAAACTCTGACTCAAAATGGTAGATCTTATAAGATGAAAGGTCGGAGAAATGATTCGTTATGCTTTTTAAATGCTCAAGAGGGCATGCGAAAGTGAAAGCGATGGCCGCGCAATTCTAAAAGAAACGTGTAAAGAGAAACCGTGCAATTTGAGGCATTTGTGCAAGATATTATCCCAATTCATAGCTTTTGGCGACCTACTTTGTTTCATTTCTCTCCCTTCCTACGTTTTCCACCGGAACAACGCGCATCCTTATGTCCCTGGAGGTCTTTTCCCATTTTTCACAGAAAAACCAAAACGCGAACGTGTTGTGGCGTTCCCCATTCGGCTGTTTTTGCAGTAGCATGACACCGGTCGATGTCGAATCGCAATGAGTCCAGATGACAAATGAGCATCGAAACCCTGCATTCATCGTCGCTGTCGTCATGGAAACGGGAAAATTAACCCTGATATTTCCTCTGTCATTCTCCTCATCGCATGTGCAACTCGTTTTGAATTATTCTTTCGATAAGTTAATATTTCCAGTTGATTTGTGGAAAAACATTTCAAATTATTATTCTTCATTGCATCAAGGTTTGTTAGAAAGTAGAATTCGCTCGTCATACCCAAACATTTTCAATGAATAAAAACTCTCATATTTCTTGATAACAACGTTAAATGACTTCAACGTACATTTTGTGAAAGATATTGTTTTGTTTCATTCTAAAATTGACATAATTATAGAACTCCGCGTATTAATGCTTTTTAGGAACAAGACAGGTATTTAATATACCTCATTAAAAAGAACCTTGTAAAGAGGATTACATCAAATTTTATTTCTCATTAAGGTCCAACGGTAAAAATTGCATTATGGTTTTTTAATAAATATTTATACTAATATTAATTTTTGGTGTTACTCTACACCTAGACCCATACTTTGTCGGAATTCAGTCAAAGAAAGTGAAATTCATCATGATTACCGTGGTCTCGTTCCATTCATGGGCCTAAAAGGATCATATACTAGCTCCAATAGAATAAACATGCTTCGCAGAATACCGTCGGTTTATTTATGATGAGTTTTCTTATTTGAATCCCGTCATTTGTCCTCAGCACTGTTTTCTATTATTCAACATGTTTCGCTGCATCCCTTTCTTTAGTCTCTTACACTTAAACGCGTACACAACCTTAAACACCTCCCTATATCTGTGTTTGTGATATGGGCAAGAGAACCTTTGCTTTTTAAACCATGGTCTGACGTCGTTTCACGCTCATGCACATTTCGCCGAGTGATCTCAGAGAAAGAGAGAAACGTCCTCAGCAATATCCCGGATTTCGAACGGAGTCATCTGCTCTAGACTGCCTCTTTTTGCTTCAAGAGGGCATAAAGCAAAGCGAACGCGATAACAGCCACTCTAAACTACTGCATGGAAAATAAATCTCTGCTACCCTTCACTCCAGGCTGGAATATGGACCATGGGGGTAAAACGAGGAGGTTAAAACACTGAAGGTAAATTACAACGGTTCAGAGTCTTGTCTTTTCTCTCTCCCTCTCACTCCTCTCCCACTCCCTCTGTTTCATTTCCTATCTCTCACTCCCTCCCTCTCTCTCTCTCTCTCTCTCTCTCACTCCCTCTCTCACTCCCTCACTTTCACTCCCTCACTTTTACTCTCTCACTTTCACTCCCTCACTTTCACTCTCTCCCCCCACCTTCCTCTCACTCTCCCTTTCTTCTTCCCCATAAATAATGCGTCGAAAACTACGTAGTTCGATATTCATCTTCCTCTCTTAATTCTTCGATCCGTCCATTTTGTATCGGCTTAATATTTTCGGGAGAAGGCAAACAGCAGCGGTAATCCCTTCAATGGACAGAGAGAGAGAGTAATCATTAAAAGTATAATTTATGATTTCCAACGCCATACCGGTTATCGACTTCGCAATCGGGATCGCTACTAGCGCACTCTGGCGCGCCAAGCTCGAGTTGCGCCGCGTTATCTGGAAAAGAAAATTCGCGTGCCCTCCATCTTTTTACGTTTGAATCGTTTTCGTGAGACATTAAAAGGGAGCTTATAATATACATTTTTTCGGAGGAAATTTTAAGACACGCTAACGAAAAAATCTTCGAACATCAACCGTGGCATCGTCGGTGACACTTAAAACCTTTAGGCGTATTTTTACCCGCATTAAAATAAAAACTACATCGTTCAAGATTTATGGCAAATAAATCACGATACCAGCGAGAAAAACAGTCAAATTGTTGTTATATCTGCCGCGTATTAAAACAATATTTTAAACCTTATGAAATCACGTTTTTTCAAGTTCAAACAAAAAATAATTTGTTTTCATCTCACAAACCGAGCGAAAGAAGCTAAAAAAACTTTAAAGGGCCATATCGGTCGAAAATGTTTCATAAAGATTTGCTACAGTTGGTATTACGAGCCGTTACGCTCTCGCTGGCAGTCATCTTCCATACATACACTCACAAACAAGAGGGTTCACCTAGTGCACGTCGAGGACTTATAAATAAAACAGTGGTAATTAAGAGGCGGGAGTATTGGACATAAAATGAGAATTTGAAGAAGCAATTTGATTAAAGCTCAGGTTCCTAAATTGAGATTAAGTTCGCAATAGAAGGCGTGAGTTGGCAGGCTGAGAGGTGGAGAGGGAGAGAAAATGTCGATGGGAGGGGATAGAAGTGGGATGTGGAGAATGGAGTACGCGGTGCAGGAATGATAATGATATAGTAAAAGGAGAGACGCAGGAGTGAGATAAATAGCAATTTAGGAAAAAGTGGAAGCTGTTAAAATGAAGGGATAAAGTGAGAGGAAGAGAGATAATAGAGGAAAGGGGGAAAGACAGAAACCGAAAGTGTAAGATGGTGGGAATCAGCGACGTAACAAATTGACTTAAATGCAAATTTCTTCCGTTTGCATGCCCAGCGAGGTATAAAAAAGAGAATAGCCGATATCGAGAAAGCCTTTAACAGGATAACAACCAATACGGAATTCGGAGAGATTGAAGGATTCGTTTGAAGAAAATATTTCCTTCAAATCGCAGAAGAGGTTCTCAGACAACAGTTAAACACTCCCACAGCCTTTTAAAATTGCCATTTCACATGAACGAAAACATTAAACGATTTCACACGTTATTTTCACCTTAATTCTCTCCATTTCTCGTTAAAATAAAAGTAAATAAAATAAAAATACTTTGTTTACAAAAAGGTCTATTATACGTACATGTATTCCGACACAATATTTCTTCCACCCATAAAATTTATATTCCTTTTCCTAACTTGCTTGCCAAATTATACATCTAGGCACAGCGTCGAGAGAAGAGACGAATATCCAGAGACAGATGGGGCAGACGAATATGCATGAACGACTGTGTGCGTGCGTGTGAGGAGTTATGTGCGTGAGTGGGAGAGTGTTTGACTGAAAGAGGTCGAGAGTGAGAGAGTGAGAAGAGAAATCGAGGATGAAATTAGTGGAGAATGAGGGAATGATAAGGAGGGAGAAGGGAAAGAGAATTTAATATGATCTGGAGCGTTGGTCGAAAATAATGAAAGGAGGGAATGAAAGGAATGACGATAAATGCCAGAACGCGGAGAGGATAATAATAGAGAGAAGATATGTAAAGTAATATCGATATTATATTCCATAATATGTTAAACGATATTGACAAAATAAACAGAGTAAAACAACAGGAGAGAAATGAAAGGAAGTAAAACGGTCACAAAAGACACAAAATAGGGGAAGAAAGATAAATAAAGACATGGACAAAACGGAGAGAAAGATAGTCATTAAAATATGGCGAATAGAATAGAATAGATGGAACAAAAAAGAAATGTGAGAAAACTAGATATAAGAAAAAGCGGAGAAAAAATTAAGTGTGAAGAGGGAAGAACAAAAAAGTGGATAAAACTGTGGAAAAGAATGATAAAAAAGAAGAAATAATATAAATAGATGAAGAAAAGAGAGAGATGTGAGGCGGTAAGATGAAAGGGATATGAAAGGGAAAGGGATGAGAAAATATGCGATAATGGATAGGGCTGAGATATGAAAATAAATGAAATAAGAGATAGATGGAGAGCCAGAGGAAAAGATACATACTAGACAGAGGTGATAGGACCATTCTGATGAGAGAAAAAATAAGTGAATACAGAAAAGAATGGAGTTGGAATGAACGGAGTGCGAGAGAGACAAGTATAGAAGGATCCAAAATGCCAAAAATAGAGAGGCAGAGAGAATTTAACTTCTAGAAAACTGAAATGGGATGAAGGAGAGGAATGAGGTAGGTGAATAATTTAGGACGGCGATGAAGATAGATATATATATATATATATATATATATATATATATATATATATATATATATATACTTATAAAGGGTTCCGGAGACGGCGCGATAGAAGAGTAGAGAGAGAATAAGAGGGAGAACGGAAAGAAGGGGTATGGAAGAGAAGGGGGAGAAAAAGACGGAGAAAGGGAGAAATTTTAAAGGAGAGAGGAAAAGCGGGAAGAGGGAGATGGAGGAAGGTAGAGAGGGAAGAAGGGAGAGAGGGAAGAAGGGAGAGAGGGAAGAAGGTAGATAAAGAAGAAGGGAGAGAGGAAGGAAATGAGAGAGAGGGTGATAGGGAAAAAGGGAAAGGGAGAAAGCGAGAGATAAATGAAGGAGGGAAAGGAAAGGGGAAGGAGTGAGAATAAAGACATGCAGCGAGGTAGAGAAAAGCCAGACCATGTGAGAGGAGGTAGAAAGCGAAAATGTAGGAGAAAATAGGAGGAATAGAGGGATGAAAACAGAGAATGTAGAAGGAACACAGGGTATTGAAAAGAAAGTGAAATAGAGTAATTGAATAAAATATGGAAGACAAAGATATGTGGGGGAAAATGGAAGGAGACAGCAAGACGGAAGGGAAAACTGAGTAAGAAAGAAATAGAGGATGAGGTAGACATGGAGAGAGATGGAGAATGCCCCAAAGGGTCGTGGGACGGGGGCGGAAATAGAGGGAGGGAAAGAGGTGGACCCCCACCACCCGCACAGGTTGCGTTCATCTGCCGCCTCCATCCTCCTCCTCCTACACACACGAGCGTTCCCTCGCTTCGAAATGAAGGAATTCAATTATTGAGGCAGTCGCGGGGAGGGCGGGGAAAAGGTTGGGAAATGAACCGGGGGCGGATGCGGCTTTGAGGTGCTAAAGGAAGGACGGCGTGGCGGTGGTCTGGGGAGGCGGTTGGCGGGGGAGGATATGGGGAGGGTGAAAATTAGGCGACTCGGAAAGCGCCAGGTGGATGTAGCGGGGGCGAGAGCTCTTCCCACGAATAGGGCTTTTGGCAAATAAAAGCTCTCGTTCTGGTTGATTTTGACGGCTATTACTACCGTAAATATCTTTCCGTTAAATGCACCTTAAAAAGAAGTCTGTGTGTGTCCTGGATGCAAAAGGTAGCACTCAGAGTGCATATGATCCTGGCGTGGCACCTGCTAAGAAACAAACTTCGGAACGCGCGCAATAATTTCAACGTTCTGATACCCCGTCAAAATAGTTTAATGAAATGCAGGCCGACAAAATCGCATGGAAATTATCTCTATAGGATTAATAATAGAGCATAACAATTTCATTGATGTACTAGAATTAAATATTAAACCGCAGAGTAGATCCTTGATTCGCTATTCGCACATGAAACGTTCGTGATGGAGTTATCGACGGTCTTCCTCGCATCAACAACTCAGTCGAAGGGATGGATGATGATGGATTGCCATTCCCTATACAAACTTGTCGACCAATTTCGAAAAGAGCAGATCGAGTCGAGATGGAGCGTTTTCGTGGAGAGATTCGACAGCCGGAACCATAAAAGACGAAGTACGTACAACTCAATCGACGACTTCAAACTCGAGTTCCACCTTATGGTGATACTGACATTATTGATTATCTTCGTGGAATTTCACACAACCTGGCGATATAGATACCACAGCTATATACACATCTCAATATTGATACTTAACATGTACATAATTAAAATTGACTAACTTGCTTGAAATATTGTATTACTTATGTATTGGTTTTTCACGCTAAAATATAAATAAAACTGGGCTCTTTTGTCGGGACTATTTTGACGGATCACGCAACCTTCAATGAATGATTGCGATTGTAGAGAAAAAATGGACTTTTATGGCGAATGGCGACCTATACCTGGAGCTTTAAGTAAATTATTCACTTACGCGTTGCATTGCGATGTGTCAGTTTCCTTGGAAAATGTCCACTGCTGACGCTGTAAAACAAATATAATACTTTGCCAGATTGTAAAGAAGTTCGAATAGGATTTTGATATCACTTTTATATTCTATATCTGAGTATTTGGAATTATTCCTACAAAAACCATATTTTTCGTAGCATGTGACATACTAATAACAATAGACTTCGTCCGCTAAGTAAAAGTTAAATCAGATGCAAACAGGTTTAAACACAAATCACGAGGTAATTTACAAGTGCGAATAAATCCACACCATACAATAGGCAGGGGTAAAATTTTCAGTCCAAATTACAAAATAAAACTTAAGTAAAAAATTAAACGACCGATGATTTCAAATACGAGAAGGAATCCCGAAAAATAAGAATTTGAAACTTGTCCCCTCCGAAAGCGCTCTTACGTTATTTCGTTCGAGGATGTCCTCTTGAAAGATATTCGGGCCATCCCATCACTCGATATAATCTCGGGAATTTTGGAATGATAGGGAGGCCGGAGGGAGAGGAAGGGGTTGGAAGGAATAACCGAACGAGAGTAGTGAGACCTTAAAGGCATTCCCCAAGGATCCGCCTTGAGTGCCGATTCCTGACAGCTATAATGAGTGGGAGGGATGGCGGGGTGTTGGAGGGGGGGAAGAGGACAAACGGGGTTGTTGGTCAATGATAGATAGATAGATAGAGAGAGAGAGATGGGAGGAAATGGAGAGAGAGAAAAGGGGAAGGACATTTTAAATTTTGAATGCTGAGGTAGGGGACTGCATGAAATATGTATGCGTCGACAGCGCGCTATGCCTCACAGAGTATGCGTTGTGGAACGCTCGGGAAGAGGGTGAGAGAGAGCAATCCACATATTAGATTAGGTAAGAAAGAATAAGAATTTACGTAGGCACGTGCGTTCATGTTTAGCGAATGAAAAATGAGGTGCTGAAGTGCGAAGAACCCATCTAAGCAGGGTAGGTGAAGGATACTTGCAAAAAATTCGTAACCGTGCTGCACTCCATAAGGCGTGGATAAGGGACCCCTTCCATTAATTATAAATCGAAAGAGTTGGTTTGGACCTTAACACAAAAAATGATGGAAAAAAGGAAATGATGCATGGATGCATTACAAAGTATCTTGATTTCAAACAACTTACCCACACTGTGAATATTATATTTGGCATCATCATCATCATGCTTCTGTCCGAAGACAGGTTTTAACTGAATCGCTGCCTCCATTTCTCTCTCTCCCTAGAAGCCTCTTTTATACCTCTATAAGTAGTATATCCCTGCTTTATATTATCTAATATTCCTATTCTTTTTCTCCCTCTTCCTCTTTTTCCACTAATTTTTCCTTCTAAGATCGTCCTTTGTAAACACTGTCTTCTCAATATGTGCCCTATCCAATTTGCTTTTCTTTTCCTGATTGTTTTTATTAGCATCCTATCTTCTCCCACCATTTCTAATACTTCTTCGTTTCTCTTCCTCTCTGTCCATTTCACTTTCATCATTCTTCTCCATACCCACATCTCAAAACTTTCTAAATATTTTTCCTCCTTTCTCCTTATCGTCCACGTCTCTGCACCATAAAGAGCTATGCTCCATATGTAGCATTTTGCTAATTTCTTCCTTGTTTCTAGATTTATTTTCTTGCTTGTGAGAAGCTCCTTCTTCTCGTTAAATGCTGCTTTTGCCATTGCAATCCTACTTCTGATGTCCTGTGTACTACTTCCATCCTGTGCTAAAATACTGCCGAGATATTTGAAACTACTAACTTGTTCCAATTTTTGGCCATTTACCATTATATTTAATTCTTTATGTTCCTTTGAAACCACCATGACTTTCGTTTTTTCTGTATTGATCTTCATTCCATATTGTTGGCCAACCTCAACTAGTCTGTCTGTCATCCTCTGAAGCTCTTTCTCTCCTTCTGCTATTAAGCCCTGATCATCTGCGTATTTAATGGTGGTAATACTTTCACCTCCTATCTTAAATCCTTTCTCTTCCATCAACGCTTCTTCTGTTATTGTTTCTGCATAAATATTAAATATCGCTGGTGAAATAGGACAACCCTGCCTCACTCCCCTCCCTATTGAAGTACTTTCTGTTTCTTCTCCTTCAACCCTGACTCTAATCTTTTGATCAAAGTAAAGGTTTTTAAGCAGTCTTTTATCTTTCCAATCTATTCCTATTTTGTTTAAAATACCCAGCATCTTATCCCATTTCACTCGGTCAAAAGCTTTTTCCCAATCTACAAAACAAAAATACATATCTTTATTGACTTCTAGCGCTCTTTCTATCATGATCCTCATACATCCTATAGCATCTCTAGTCCCCCTTCCTCTTCTAAAACCAAACTGATTATCTTGCAGCTCCTTTTCTATTTTACATTCAATTCTTTTGGTTATTATTCTGGTTAGAACTTTAGCTGTATGAGAAATTAAACTAATAGTTCTGTAATCCTTACAACATTTTGCATTGTTCTTTTTCTCCAGTGGTACCATCACAACATCTAAAAAATCTTCAGGCCATACGCCAGTATCATATACTTGGTTAAAAAATTTTGTGAGTTGCTTAACTGCTTTAGACCCCAAAACCTTAAGAACGTCCACGGGTATATCATCACTCCCAACAGCCTTTCTTCTTTTCATGTCATCAATTGCTCTTTTAACTTCAGACTCGAGAATACTTGGTCCTAGCTGATCTTCTTCCACATCCTCTTCTTCATTTAATTCAATATTTCTTGGCTTTCCTTCTTTGTCATACAGAACCTCAATGTATTCTTTCCAGACATTCTTTACATTGTCTGGCTCAGATACTATTTTACCACTTTTGTTCATGATTCCTTTACGTCCTATCTTTCTTGCCTTTTTCTTGAATAGTTCCCTTGCTTTGCTATACATGAGGTCTGTTCTACAAATTCTTTCACATTCGACAATATCCTCGCATTTCTCATTTATCCACTGTTCTCTGGCTTTATCTGTTTCCCTTCTTAAAGCATTATTTAACTCCTTGTACTTTCTTTGGCCTTCTTCAGTGTTTATGTTCTTCCACTTTCTCCGCTCTTCCATTTTTTGCAGCATGGCAGTTAACTTTAAATAAAGTTAAGAAAATATCATTTCGTTTTTTGTTTTTTGTCTTACCCCTGTAGTAGTTCTTGAGGTTCAACTTCCATGTGAGACATAAATGACGGTGAAGGCAGATGAAACTTTGACGCAAAAAAGTACGGCGAAAGACTTCAACAGAATAAAACCAGTACAAACTCTCCTACATGAAATGCCAGGTTCACCGGATACGTAAAGGACGCCGGAACATTGATCGATATCAGGCACGCGCGAACCATCGGTCAACTTCGTATCTCTCGTTAGCCCATAAAATTTAACGTAATGGCTGCTTCCGTTTTCCGTGCGCGAATCGGCTACAGCCGTCAACTCTCGATTTCCGTGAGCACATTGATAGGCCCGTAGAGTGGAATGGAAAAGAGGTGATTGAGAGGAAGGGGAGACAGCTATACGTCGCTACCGAAAGTTTCCGAACAGAATGCGAGGTTTATTAGTTCCCGCCATCTTTGCATCTTTGGAATGTCAAAACGTAACAAACTTAACAAAGGCGCTGTATAAGATGAAATAGACCAGAAACTCATGCTGTCAGAAAACTTTTGCTAACTCTTCTGGTCCAAAGGCTTGTTAATATATTAAGATAAAATATGTCGTTTCTTCAAATAAACTTAAAATATCCCAGGGGAAAACCGATACTATAATGGAAACAAAGCTATGACCGTGATTTTTTAAAGTGCTTTTACAGATACATGCTAGTACTTGGATGTAAAAAGGATGAATTTAAAATCAGTAACTTTTCGGATCATTTTTAACGTCAACTTTCAGAAATTAGTATGTGCTCGAGAGTAATTTGACAAATAACCAAGATCGAAGAGGAATTCTGCACCTAATAATGAAAAACGAGCAACAACGATCAGAGAAGAAGAAATTTATATCCAATAGAAACGCCTAAAATAAAATTCCACTCCGGAGGCGGACAGACTGAGAAAAGGACCGTATATGCAAATTAAAGAGAGAACACGAGCGAGAGAGAGAGAGTGAGAGAGAGAAGATCAGAGAAATGAATCCCATTTGTATAATGCGAGAGGAAAATGAACTGGATAAAAAGCCTAAAGGTCCGCTGAAGGGAGAAGAGGGAAAGGAGTCAAAGCAAATTGGAGAGATGAGGTACGTGATTAATAGGCGTGGGAATCTCCAATAGAGTGCAGAATTTGGTAGGGAGGTGGAGGGAAAGGCAGAGAGGGAAAGAAGCGACGCCGACGCGAAAATCTACGGATCGCGTGGCTGTGAGGACAAAGAAAGGTGGTTAACCTTGGAAAAATTGAGGAAAGTGGGGGAAGTGAAGGGGAAAATGGAGTGCATGAAAGAGGCAGAAGAGAGGAGAAAAGGATAGTGAAGGAGAGACAGACAGACAGACAAACGACTTTATTTAGAGCGAAATTGAGACTATATAGTCCCTTCTTACATTTAACCCTTTCGTCATATAAGTAATTACAATATTTACATATTAAAAGAAATTAAGTTACATAAATATTACAGTAAAATATAAAATAAAGAGAGCGAAAGAGAGAGAAGGAAAGGATGGAGTTGGAACAAAGGAAGGTGAGGTTTGGATAGTGAGGAAAGGAGGAAAGTGGAGGAGAAAAGGGAGTGCACGAAAGAGATAAGAGGAGAGGAGGAAGGCTGAAAAAGAGAGAGAGAGAGAGATAGAAAGATGGAGTAAGGCAGGGAGAGAGGTTGAAAGGGAGAGGAAGAGAGAGGTGGAAGATATGAGACGGAGGAGAACCAAAAGTTGGCAAAGAGAAAGAAATGAGTGAAGAACAAGAGTCGAAAAAGATAGATATGAAAGGGAAAAGGAATATTGGGGAATCAAAGAGAGAGGATGTAAGCCGCAATGAGCGGGGGAGAGTGAAAGAGAGGTTAGAGAGAAAGGAACCTAGGAAGGAAAGAAAAAGTTTAAACAGGAAACATTTTTTTTGCTATAATGACCCTCAGGTTCCTCCAAATTATTTTATGCAAGTTCACCACTATATATATTAAAACGAAGCTTCATAATAAAATTCAGTAGAGAATTACCGAGCCGAAAACAAATTCAAGAATAAGCACTTGAGTAACAAAAATTTAAAAATTAAGTATGTACTTATCTTAGGCATCTTCAATACCCATTACAAAAACCGTGCAGTCAGTTTATCGGAAAAGTTGGGCGTGTGCCATTGATGCCTCAGAAAAAGACCAACCATAATAACTCAAATGACTTCAAGCTTTTTAACTACAATGTCTTTTACAGACGCAGATATCGAAAAGGTACAAGTAACACAAACTGGGTTTAACGAACGTTATAAGAAACGCATGGAAAAATTTTAAAAATCTGTCTCCGAATCACATGACCTCAGAGAAAAATGAGGAAAACAATCGAAAAACAGTGGCCGATTGATATCTCGAATTCGACAGAACACGACGAAAACGAAACCAGTTATATCAAAATGTTTGGTTACAGTAAACGATTTTTTTGTCCGTTTCTGAATAGGCCGCAAATTCAAAAGGACGGGGGAAAAGTAGAAAATAAATTGGACAATGATTACATTTTGATTATATTTTTGGCATTTATTTTGCGGGAAAAAGTTTTTCGACTAGGGCCATTATTTTCAAAGTAGCTGTTTGTGATGTGCTAAACATGCGCAGTCAGCGTTGATAATCCAGTGACGTTGAATTGACTGCTAAAAAATTACGATTTTGACCCGGGAAGCCCTATCCCATCCTCCTCTTACTCACAAGTTCGTCTGTTGTATATATAATTTTCAATCATTTAGTCTTCCCTATTAACCAAACCTGGAGGAAATCTAGATTATAACACATTTTGTGATATTTGTCATAGTATTAATTCAGGAACGGTTGACCTAATATATGAGGTTTTGAACAATAAAAATTTAATTACATTCACGAAAAGGAAACAAAAATCACCATGATATTCCAACAAAAGGCAGACTGCCAGCAAATAAGGCTTCCCATTAGGGTTGTCTTACGAGTCATAAAACGATGATATTAAAACTACTACTTACAGTTAACACTGAATCTTCCATGAATAAACATAATTGATGGTTTCAAATGAACCAACCTCTTTCGGGATAAATGGTATTTCCGATAGCTATTTATTGGAAATAACTATTGCGTTGAGTTGATTTTAACCAAAACTCCCTATTTAATCTTTCAAGGTAAATACATAATATAAATACATAGGCGTGGTCGTAGGAACAGCTGATAATCTATGTTCGAGTTAGCACAATATTTTGCCATGTACGAAACACTTGCCTCGTTGACCACAAAGTTACCAGCAAATTTCCAAAGTTAGGAGCTATAATAGATAACCCACCTTACTTTCCTACAACGTTACCCGCAACTTGAGCAAACTATCGAATTACATATATAATAAACACAAAATCATATAAAAAGATATCGAAAAACTTACTGGAGTAATCTTATTAAAAAGTTAACAGTGTTATAGACAACCTTGCGTGGAAAAATACTTGACGAGAATTGAAAGTAAAATAAAACTAAAAAAATTCTTTTAGCGGAGTTATCTTAAAAAATATACAGGGTGTCGGGCGACTTTGCGTCGTAACTTCGGGATCTTATTCCTTAAGTGATTGTGAGTAAAAAATGTCATATGAACATGGGTCCGATTCTCATTTGTTGCAGAGCTGCGGGCAATTGAAATTATCTCGTACTTTGATTTGTACAACTTAATAGCTGAAAAATGCATTGTTTAAATAATTATTCGTATACATTGTTAATTGTTGAAAAATGTATTCTTTAAATAATGATTCGTTTACATTGATACTTAATCCATTGTTACAACAATGAGAAGCATGAAGCTAGCACAACAGACGTGGACGTAGTTTGCAAGCTCGCAGGCAGCATGTCAGTAGAATGTAAGCTAGCGTTCAGCGTAGTGCGCTGTGACACGTGTGGTATCATTAACTTTCAATAATGCCGTTTACATTTTCAAATGAAGAGTATGCGGATATGTACTTCGTGTACGGGTTTTGCGATGGAAACGGACGTGGCACCATTTACTCGTGATGGAATAACAACACGAGAAACTACCATTTATGGGCTTGCGAAAATCCTCACGGAACAGTTGAAAGCAACTTCCAACTCCGTTTTTCTGTGAACGTGTGGTGTGGTGTCATTGGGAACCAGCTGGTTGGACCATACTTCTTCCCGCCACGTCTGACAGGTGCAACCTATGCTGATTTTTTGGAAAATAAAATGCCGGGTTTCTTAGAAGACAATCCTCTGCAAACACGACTTCAGATGTACTACCAATATGACGGGGTGCCCCCCCCCCATTTTAGTAGGAACGCTACGCTGTATCTTAACAAGAAGTGGCGATGCGCAGGATTGGCCACCGAGTTCTCCGGATCTCACTCCGTTGGATTTCCATGTGTGGGGGCAAATAAAAAACATTGTGTATGAAGCCAAAGTGAGCACGAGGGAAGAACTTATTCAGCGAATTTTCGATGCTGCGAGGCGCGTTCCCTACTCAAACGGGTCAGATGGTGCATCCAAGCTGAAGGCGGCCATTTTGAACAATTGTTCTAACAATGGATTAAGTATCAATGTAAAGGAAGGATTACTTAAATAATACATTTTTCAACAATTAACAATGTATACGAATAATTATTTAAACAATGCATTTTTTCAGCCATTAAGTTGTACAAATCAAAGTACGAGATAATTTCAATTGCCCGTAGCTCTGTAACAAATGATAATCGGACCCATTTTCATATGACATTTTTTACTCAAAATCACTTAAGGAATAAGATCCCAAAGTTATGACATAAAGTTGCCGGACACCTTGTATAAAGCAGCCTTTATTTACATTAAATTCTATGCCCCGTATCAAATCGCGGTCCGTTAAGCACGCGCCTATTTTGAAATTTCCGCAATATCCGGAAATTTTCATAAAACGGTTCGCAAGTGGTTGAATAACGCACAACGTTTCGAAGCGATCCGTTGGTAGATGATTAATGGTCGCGGAAACAGGTATGCGTTCACAAATGATTCATTCGAAAACGAGAGATCAATCTCACACTATGGTTCGAACCCGAGTTGATTCCAATAACAATGAGATGTAACCCATGTGCGACTTAAGGCTACAAAATAGCCGTCAAAATCGGCAATTCACAAGTTGCTAATCTCAAAAAGAATTTTAAGCCTACGTGAGTTACTATGACTATCTAAAGATTGGAATTTCTAACTACAGTCGCTTGAGTTGAGTTAAATCTTCAACAAAACGCCATAAATTTCACTGATGTGCTTTCACCTGCTGTTCAACGATATTATGCATTATTAGGATGGAAAGTGCGAGTCTGTTTAAGTCTTTCACGCTAGGAAATGTCGTTATGTAATATTTGCCATCTATCTGAATAATTATACGATATAACAAATAAGAGTCGCTTAATATTAGACGCCTCGGTATTCTCGGAATTGGCCCTTCAGTTAAAAACAAGCCGAATGGTGGTCATAAAAAGAGAGAAAAATAAAGGATATTATGTAGAAAGGATGGAGAAAGAAACGAAAGAGACCAGGAAGAAATAGAGGAAAAAATAAAAAAAAAGAGAACGGCAATATAAAAAGTAAACAGCACGATAGGATAGAGAGAGAAGGCTAGAGATGAGAATGAAGGAGAGAAAGGGAAGATGCAAGTTATGGAGATGAAAAATAGAGAAACAGCAAGAGGCAGGGAGAGGAGATAGAGGTCTGAGAGGTAGAAAGAGACGAAACAGTAAGGGGAGAGATGGAAGAAATGAAACAGAAAAAGTACGACGAAGGAAAAAATACATATGGAAAGAGTAAGGGCAGACAGATGAAAGAAAAGAAAACGAGAAGTTTGGAAAATAGGAGAGAAAAGGTTAGGAAAGACAAAAAATTGAGCTGTTAAAAGAGAGAGCTACGGAGATTAAAACTGAGCTACAGCGAAGTAACAATGGATGAGAGTTTGCAAACAAATGGACAAGGAGAGGAGCGTGAGATGCATAGAAAGGAGTAAGGATGCGTCGAGAAGAACAGGTAGTTGGAGGGTAAAGAGACGGAGAACAGGGGAAAGGAGAGGTTGGGAGGGTGTTCCACGGCCAGGCGAACGAGCGGTACACTGAGAGGAGGGAACGAAAGCGGTACGGTATGTTCAGGGGTTAGGTAGAAAGATAGAAGGAGATAGGAGGTAGATATAGATGGGAAGGGGGCAGGGAGTATGTCGGAGGAGTACAAAGAAGATGAGGGAGGGAGGAATTCAGAGGTAGGGAAAAGGTTTCTTGTTCCCCGAGGCATTTTGAGAGGTTACGTTACCATGGTAACTCATCGATGTTAGGGTGTAGCCGAGTGGAGGGAAGGCAGGGAGAGATGGAGGGAGGGAGGGAGAGAGGTTGCGGAGATGGATGGGGAGGCGAGGGAGTACTCTATACGGAGAGTATACGAAGAGAATAAAGGGGACGAAATTGAGAAATGATGAGGGAGAAAGTGAAGCAGATGAGGGGAAGAGAATTTTGTTCGAAAAATCATTAATGAAAGTTAATAATTACGTTTTAAGGTTGAAAAATTGCGTTCCGATTCTGATTTAAAGGTCGTCCGGCTCTCAAAGGAACGATTCGCTTAGAATTTTTTGTTGGTGTTCTTATTTATCGAAAAATATCGATTTCCAAAAGTTGCGTGGAAACGTTATAGGTTATAAAATGTCTACAACCTTATTATGTTCATTGGGTGCATCTAAGACTAGTACTTAAAATTTCGACTTTTCACACATGTATTCTAGAATTTGTTGTTTTCAGCCGTAAGAAGAACTCAATAATTCTGTAGTGAACATTTCTCGTGATTATTTTTCCAATTTTGTGACGCATTTCGGTCGGCGGTTTGCATATTCTTCGATGTTGTACACATCTACTTGCTTCATAAACAGCTCTTAACAGCCTTTTGCAAAAGGCATATCAACTATGACCTGGGTAGGATTCGATCCCGCGAACGTAGCAATTCAAGTGAGACATTCTAACCACCTCTTTTCCAATACCGGCATTGATGGCTCATAGATAGGGTTACCATACGTCCGGTTTTTCGCAGACGTCATCTTTTTAGGGTGTCCGGGGACGTCCGGACGGGATTTTAACACCTGTCCGGAATTTGATTATTTCCTTCTATTGTACATACGTTTTTTATATTGTTTACGTTAATTTTTGGAAAATATTTTTAGAAAGAGACATTCAAGAATTGGTATACACAATTTTGGGCCAGTATTGCAATTTGTGATTTTAACATTTGATCCCTAATTATATCGCAAAAATGTTAAGTAGCTTTATTGACGCTTTATTCGATCATTTTGCTTTTAACTTGTAAATAAGTCGTCCCACAAACCGCGGTAATAATGTAATTTGTCATATTATTTTTTTAATAATCAGTTTAACTTTTATTTCGAAGTTAATTGAAGTTTGATTTAAAGTTAATATTTTTGTAAATATTATTCAAGATACGCATAAAAATTGCATATTCTTATGTGTTATACATACCTATTTAGTCTGCATCGTCAGAATTGTTTCGGATAGCGAGTCATAATAACACATGACAATTGAAGTATTATAGCATTTTATATTTGTATGCATAAATGTTTAAGTAAAAAAAAACATTTACGATCAACAATTTACTTTAATAATGTTAATTATATTTCCTTTATTTATATAACACCACAACACAATTTTTGTGCTTAAATTGTTACATTTCGTAAGTCCGGGTTTTGTCCGGATTTTTGTGTGCTGTTGTCCGGGGAGTATGATTAACAAGGAGAAGTGTACACGGGTTTCCCGTGGTACAGAAGTACTTTTCGTCAAATTCGCGGTAGTATAATTGTATACTAATGTATTTGCTTTAAAATCAGAAAATTATTTTTCCTTATATTGTGGTAGCCCCGTTTTTTGATCCGTTCTAATCATGTTCATTTCGTTTTCCCTTTCTATACTCGCCTTACAAACGAAATTTCTTTGAAATCCGTTCAGCCAATACCTTCCAAATTCATAGTTACAGAAAAATTCTAACCTTGATATTGTGGTAGCCCTGTTTAGTCGACCCGGTTGAAATATGATATTTTGGTTATTTATTTATATGAAGATTAAATATTATTATATTTATATATAATATAATATAATATAATATAATATAATATAATATAATATAATATAATATAATATAATATAATATAATATAATATAATATAATATAATATAATATAATATAATATAATATAATATAATATAATATAATATAATATAATATTTTATATTATATTTATTATATTTGGTTAAAATCCATGAGGTCAGTTCTCTAGAAATACGTGTAAAAGAAATATTATTTTACTTTTTACTGTGGTAGTCCTGCTCTTTAACTCCACTTTAAATATCTTGATTTCATTACGGTATGTTGTACAAATCTTACATACAAAAGTTAATGGAAATCCGTTCGGCCAATTCATTCTAAATCCTTAATTTAATTACTGAATGAGTTTAATTTGTAATTGTAGCACTCCTGTTTGACTGAATCGGTTTAAATATATTAATATGTTTATATATATATATGTGTGTGTGTTATAACTATTAAATTTGGTTAAAGTTTATGTGGACAGTTAACACAAATACTTGTAAAAAGAATTTTTTTATTGCTTTTATTGTGGCGGCCCTGTTTTCTATATCTACACTAAACATATTAATTTTGATTTTATATGTTGCCCTAATCATAGATATTATCCATGGTGCGTAATTTACGTCGAAATTAGTCACATGGAGGACACTGACCTCGAAATATAGTGTCAGAGAAAGGGTAAAAGGAAAACAAGACAAAAATATACTCAAGGATATAAGGTTGGTATTCGAGGAAAAGATCAAAAAATGAAGGAGATACACGCTAGTTCTGGGAAGCCTATAAAAATAGTGTAACGCCTGGATACAGGGAGAGGATTTTTATTGAAGTAAATATCCTAATAAGTGGAGAGGTATATCCAAGAATAGCAAAATGAATAGCACGAGCTCGAGGAAAGGGGCAGGGACAAATACAGAGCGTTTAGCCCTAAAGAGGTACACTGGGGCACTGAATACCTCACGGATTTATATTTTGCGTGTAAGTAGGAGATAGTTATGTATATTAACTTGTCACTTTTACAGTTCCTTCAGGGTCACTTAAAGATGATGTTCAGAATTTTTTTGTTTGTCATCCCTCTTTTTTGTGCTTTCTGTAGCGTCTTTGGGGAATGAATACTTCATTGTACCGGAATCGGATGTTTTTTTCGAACTTGTTTCAGTGCACTTGATTATTCATCGTAATTTCCAAATCCGACGCAAACTACAACTCTACCGATCAGATTAGTACAAAATGCAACATTGAGACGCGTTTTTATACATTGCATCGATCTTAAAACTTTTGCCACGGATGCCTATATAGCTGTTTACCTCTCGGAGTGGATAAACAAGAATATAGCCTCTTGCTATCTTTTATGGGTTGTTAAATGCTGCAGCTAACAATGCATTTGTTATTTTGTCACACAATAATGTCATGAAAAGCAAATATAAACTGTCTAGGCATTCTTAATTGATGAACTTGGGAAAAAATATGATCAGGCCCCAGCTCCGAGAACGCCTCCAAATTACAACTTGGAGAACTTCCCTCCGTAAGTCCATAGCATCACAAATTCGACTGCCAGAGGCTTCAACGAGTACTGCAATCAATTTGGAATCAAGGAGTAGAAGATGCTATGCGACCCCAGCAAGGGCTGCAAAACTGCAGCATGCTGCAAGAGTTGTCAGGAGTTCACTTGCCGGAATAATTCGGATATAATTTGCAACAAATGTTTTAAATAATTTAAAAAACTTTATTTTCACTTTTTTGTTTATAAATTAAAAAAATAAACACATTTGTTTGCTAACAGTTAATGGCTAAACAAATTTTCTTCATGAAGTACTCAGTGCCCCAGTGTACCTGAATAGGGTGCGAAAACCTAGTGTACCCTTCCAGGGTTAAATAAGGGTATTCATTCTGCGTCGAGAGGTTAAGAGAATAGATTTCTTGGAAGAGGTAGACGGGAGTGATGGCGACTGATGGAAAAATTGAATGGGTCGGAGTGAGATGGGTTGAATAATGGTTCGGCGAAAATGGGATGAAAAAGGGGATAATTCTGGTCAAATGGGAACGGATAATGTCCGAGACGCAGTGCCATCAACAATACGTAGAGAACGAGACTAATTACACCGAGGAGTAATGCGCCCAGGGAAAAACATGTCAACAATGAAGTTTTACTTTTAGAGAATGGCGTAGTGCGTCCGAGTCACCGGGGAGAGGTAAGGAATCCGTCTTAATTTATAGCCGAGAATTGCACTATCGAGTCAACTTTTTAGCACGGAATGACAACCACAAATGTCTATGTCCTCGGCTGGCTTGGAACCTTTCCACCTTGGTATCCGACTTCTGATACACGAGCCACTCACATCTAACAAACGTAGAACACGACAGATAAAGCGCGTTCACAATACGAAAGAAAGAATGCGCATAAAATTCGACTCCAGAGAAATAATACGAAAAATAAGTTTTAAGATGTAAATGAATGATGGGAAGAAGATTAATTTGAGCGATAATTTGCAAGCATTTGGATTCTTACGTCTTAACTTCAAGGAAACGCGGCGATAAATGCCGAAATTTTAAAAGGGAGCGAGATCAGCAGATGACGAATTTCCATGGCACTTCACGAAGCTGTCAGAGGTCAGTTTAAAACTCCGAAGTGTTAGATATAGTACTTCACGGTAAATTGAAAAAGGAATACGAAAGCCACCACGATTAAATTATTATACTATATACCGAGTAGAAGAATAAATATCCAAAATTAAAAACAAACTTATCGACATGGCCAAGGCCAACAATAATTAATTCGAAAAACTATAAAAAGGATTGAAATCTATGCAAAACAATACTTCAGCAAACACGCATATTTAAGGAATATCGCCGTCACAGGCTTATGGAAAACATCCCCGCTTAAATTGTAGGAGAACTTTTCAATGTGGCAGAAGAAGAGATCCCGAAGCGAACGTCCCAGAATCTGAATCCCGCAATACCGATCGGTATCGTAACTCATCGCATTATCTGAAGTCTACGACTAAGAAGACGTGGAGGACTCTAAGAAAAAATGATAAATTCAACTTAAACCTGCGGCTGGAGCAAAATTCACATGAGCAGAGAGGTTGCTCGGGTTAGGCTGAGCTGTAATCATTATAGAGGATGCTACAACGCAGCGTAACCTGAACATACTCTGTGTTCATATTATGAACGCCTGGAAAAGCCTAAGCTCCAATATAGGAGCTTACAACGGGGAGCCGAACTGTATTTTAGCCAACCACCTGCTGGCCGCAACGAGAGAAACCCAAATATTTCTACCTCATCTACATAATAACGACAGTATTTTCTCGATAAATCAATAGATGTTTTTCTCAATAGCTATGGTAAAAAAATAACCCATTAAACCGTCAATCCATGTACTATACATTGCTGAATAACTTAGAAAAATGAAACTTAGCTATTTTACAGAATTTCTCGCTAGTTGCAAAGTCGTACGAAGGAATGCCTGATGCACAGTCTATAATGACGGAAACATCGATACGTTAGGAGTGGTTCCAAACAGTTTAACTGTCCCCATTTCATCCAGTGATGTGAGATAATGGGGGTTAGAAGGATATATGAACAAGAAGAGAAACGGACAATAAGGGAGGGACAGAGACAGATGCGGAATTCAAATAAGAAAACAAAGTGACAGGTTACTTTCACTGCCTACGGATAATATGCGAAGATGGATGGGTGAGTTTAAGGTAAGAGAGAGATACGGAAGAAACGCGTCAAAAGAGAATGAAGTAGAACAGAAGTCGGCTACCTACGGCCTTCGGGTCTCATACGGCTCACAAAACTACCAAGATAAAGGGATCCGTTACATTTAAGATGATATTTTACATTTTTAATTAAGATTATGATGGTATAACCTTTTCTGGTGATGTATTTAACGCCAATAAATAACTTGGACTGATTCACACAAATATGATAGCATAGAATCTCCGGGCAACTCTTATCAGGCCCGCCCAAATGTTTACAACATCAAATGCGAAGCATGCTGAAGGATTCACGGCTGTGGATGTAGGCCAACCATGTAGGAAAGATTGCCGTCGCCTGGAGTTGAAGGTAAGATTTCGACTAGTAAACTGGCGCTACTTTCTGCCAGATAAAAAATCCAACATACTTTTTGGTCCGATTTTACTGCAAGTGGCGAAATCGAAACCGTTGCCGGATACGTTTTTCCCATTGAAATGCACCAAATGCAGGAATCGACCTCTCCGTGTAAAATGCTAGTATAGGGGCAGCTATAATTTGTTCGGCGAACACAGGTTTCCGTAATTTTCCTTCTCTCTCGCAACTAGGTAATTGAGTAGGATGAGAATGCTTTTGTGATCGAGTTCTCGTGCTCGAGTTTGGGTCTAACGTCCAAAAAATTCTTTAGTGCGCTAAAAAGGGCTAATGCTTTCATAGTACAATTCTCTAGTAGAAATCGAACAGTTATGTTTTTTGAGGGCACAAGTTGCTTAGAGCGTGGGATCAATTTCAGTAGAATTATATACCAACTATCGTAAATGCCCGTCAAATATGACGGCTTTGTGAGGAGTAAGTATTACATTTAAGGGACTTCCCATTTTCCTCCTTTTCTCTCTTTCTGTCTCCCATCCTCCTCCCTCCTTTTCCCCCTCCCTCTCCCCATCTCTGGAAAAATATAGTACTTCCTAGTCTCAATCTTGCCCTAATAAAGACATTATCTATCTATCTCTCATACCTCTCCCTCCTCTGTCTCCCTCTCTCTTCCTTACTATCTCGCCCTCCCGCTCTCTCCTTCACTAGAAAAATAGACCTCCTAGTCTCAATCTTGACATAATAAGGAACATTATTTATATAACTCTCCCTTTCCCTCTCTCTCTTTCTTTCTCTCTGTTCTATCTCACTTCCTCCTGTTTCTCTCCTTTCTTCTTCCTCTCCCTCCTATGAAAGAATTCAAAGCACGCTTTCCTTACGTGTATAGTATAAGGATTGAGACGACAATAAAATCTCGAGGTTTAACAATGACACGGTCGGCAAGACAACATGTAGTTAAAAATCTTAAATGTTTCAAATAAATATGATTTAAACGTATGACTTGAGCGATTTCGAATCAAAGGCAAACATTGACGACAAGAATAAGAATTTATATTTATGTTTCTTTAAAATGGTCCCTGTCCGAAGATAGTAGGTCAATTACTTCTAATTTAATTTTGCAAAAGAAAAAAAGCCTGCAAGTGAAAATAAGTAGGGATGCACACGGGTTTCCCGTGGTACAGAATTGCTTTTCGTCAAATTCGTCGTAGTATAATCGTAGATTAATATATTTGCTATGAAATCAGAAAATTATTTTTCCTTATATTGTGGCATCCCTGCTTTTTAGATCCGTTTTAAACATGTTCATTTCGTTTTGTCATTTTATACTCTCCCTACAAACGAAATTTCTTTGAAATCCGTTCAGCCAATACTTTTGAAATTAATAGTTACAGACAAATTCTAACTTTGATATTGTGATAGCCCTGTTTAGTCGACCCGGTTAAAATATATTTTGGTTATTTATTTATATGAAGATTACACATCATATTTGGTTAAAATCCATGCCGTCAGTTCTCTAGAATTACGTGTAAAAGAAATATTATTTTACTTTTTATTGTGGTAGCCCTGCTCTTTATTTCAGCTTTAAACATCTTGATTTCATTATGGTATGTTGTACAAATCTTACATATAAAATTTAATTGAAATCCATTCGGCCAATTCCTTCCAACTCCATTATTAGTGAAAGAATTTAATTTGCAATTGTGGCACCCCTGTTTGGCTCATTCAGTTTAAATATGCTATTATGGTTTTCTATATATTTGCAGACATTTCAATACAAATCTGTGTAAAATTGACGTTTTTTTAATTTCTTGTTTTGTGGCAGCCCTGCTTTCTATATCTATACTAAACATCATGATTTTGTTTTTTATGTTACACGCCTCCTTCCTACAAAATTTCATTAAAATCGGTTCGGTCGATTCCTTCTTAATTCATAATTATCGAAAAGTTTAACGTTGTAATTGTGGCACCCTTGCTTAGTCGATCCGGTCCAAATATGCCAATTTGGTCAGTAATTTATGTGCGTATTCTATCAACCGATTGAAATCGGTTAAGCCATTTCTTCCCTGATATATGCGTACGGACGGACATCACGAAGATAATAGTGCTTTTCAGCATTGACGAAAAGCACTAAAAAGGGATTTTTGTGTTCTCTTATGGGGATTTGTTTAGAGCGCTCCGGACAAACGTACGTACCAACAGAACTTGGGCTTTCATTATAATAATATAAACAAATAACAATGAAATAAGATGAAGAGACAACTAAATTACTTATATAACCGGGAGTGCGGGTAATGTGAGGAAAAATAGAGAGCGATGACGTGTTTCAAACTTGAGCTAGATGCAATAATCTATCTATATCTATAGATATCTAACAGTAAGTAAATGGAGAGAGAACTGAGCGGAGATGGAACTCCGAAAAAAAACAAGAATGTTTGATGAGGGGAAAGCGTAAAAAGAGAAGCGGTAGAAATGTTTTTCCAGAAATACTGGTCTAAACAGAATTCTATAATTCCTCCGTATTTGCGATAGTACCACGAGAAATGAAGTGCGCCATACCATTGCTCCGCAACCTCTGTGCTGCAGTGAATTTCGAATTATAAGGAGGGAAAGAACAAAAATGAATTTTACGCAAGATAACATAAAATAAATTACTTTAAAGAGCGATAATTTATAGGTGAAACTGTTACACTGCTTTAGTTACTCGGAACCGACAAAATTTAGTTCTTAACTGGGGAATTAGGCACTTTTATTTGTATTTCTTAATCAGATCGAAATTTTTAAATGATTTGAAAACGTAATATGCTCCCGTAATATTCTCCATCTATGTGGGAAAGGAGATTATTTTCTCCCAGTTTCATTAAATACTGAGTGATAAAATGTTCCACGCAATCTCATGCGATTTAGTTCGGTACGTTTGCAAAGATCAAGCCAACCCAAAAATGTGTCGTGAATTTTGAATGGTTGAGGAGGAACACTGACCCAGACAACAGGATGCCTTCCTCCGTTACATTAGAGAATTGACAAGTTGACAAATTTCGGATGTTTAATGCTATGAAACCTTATTAATATCAAACGTATGTGATTTTTCAAACAACCTCAATTGAACGATCTAAAGATAACTCTTACTTTTGGAAGTTGCGAGGGAGTTAAACGATAAAATTACTAGTAGCAAATGAGGTGGAATAAGAGAAAAGATTTTAAAAATCTATGGCTTTTTTACCATAAGGTGGACTCGACATATTAAAATCTAGACAAAAATCAAATTAAAGTTCACGCGCAGAGAGCTGTAACAAAACTTTGGGCCACGAGTTTAAAAAAAAAACAAATTAACGTTATCTTCAGTTCGACATAGCTGAGATTGTTTTAGTTCTGGTGGATTTATTTTAAAGGAATCGCGATTTATAAGTTGTCCAACTGGATAGAGAGAGAGAGAAATCCCCGCCCTTGGACAATTCCCTTCCGTACTTCCTTTTCCCCCAAGTCCTCAAGGTTTGTCTCGTGATGGACCCCAAAAACTTGTAGCTGCTCTGTACATTGGCAACATTGTAGCTCTCGCATTTCTGATCACATATATCGACCATCCAAAATCTATATCTATAATTAACATTTCAAACTTCTGCCCAAAAATCATTATAATCGCACGTTTGTCTTCATCTGCTTGTTATATAACATGTTATCAAAAATAATATGAGGAAGCACGGTGGTTTCGGCAGATGTCGCCAAAACCTGAGCAGTCGGTGAATGAACGGAGTTACCATTCACGTTGATCTTTAATGTCATATTCTCTATTCTGCGTGGTTTCATCCCGCGACTGAGACCAACATTACAAGCTGATCCAAAGCGTAATTTCGGAATAGATGGCACTCATCTACAACAGGTTAGAATTATATCATCATTGATTTGGAAATGTCAATAACAACGAAATCCTAGTATCATATTTTGGTTGTGGTCTATATACTACGTGAACTAAGCCTAGGTTAACCGCCGTAATTTCTTCAAAAACCTCCAACCATTCCACAATTCCGTTTACAACAGTTTATAAAAACAGATGCGGAAGGTGATGGACGCAACTACGTCAAAATCGGTTCGATTCGTCTCGATTAAGGAGTTTTATGAGCTCGCATGACATAAACGGGAAGGAAAGTAAGCATTGCGATTTCGACTGGAATAAATCTAGATCCAACTAATGGACTGATGAATTAGCTTGTTCCTATACTTCTCCACCGTATATATCCCTCTCTGGTGCGAGGGAATCTCGCGGAAAAAACTCACGCGGTCGTTTTGACCTTTCGGAAACTATCCATTATACAACCGACCGGAGAGCGAAGACTTTTTACGACTGTTCCCGTAGTAAAGTGGAGCGGAATCGGCGAAACGTCCGAATGGTTGGCGGAGATGAAAAAGACGTCAACGATCTCGTGGAAGTGAATTAATTTTGAAAAAATATGCATCCGCAATTTACGCCGCTTCTCATAAAACCGCAGGAGCAGCAAAAGAAAACAAAAAGCCAACAAGTGATAATATGAAAATTAATTTTTATAAATAACTTTCATATAAATAATACCTTTAGATATATGTATTAGCTTAATTTTATTTGCATTAGCTTAAGTTAAATTATTTACAATATTAACGATGAGGAGATGTAAGGGGTATCTAACAGTAAGTAAATGGAGAGAGAACTGAGTGGAGGTGGAACTCCGAAAAAACAAGAATGTTTAATGAGGGGAAAGCGTAATATGCGTAAAAAGAGAAGCGGTAGAAATGTTTTTCCAGAAATACTGGTCTAAACAGAATTCGATAATTCCTCCGTATTTGCGATAGTACCACGAGAAATCTAACTTCATCAAATTCTGCCAAAGCACATTGGTTACTCCCACAGGAGTTTCTTGCTCTCTAATTCATAGATATCTATCCCATCAAGCGATCTAACTCGAGAGAGCGTGTAATAGACTTCATCAGGATGAATTTATACAAAACTTATAATCGCATATATATATATATATACACACACACACATATATATATATATATATATATATATATATATATATATATATATATATATATATATATATATTACTTATATATAAACAATCGGCGGCCCAAGCGGAAAAAACTCTTACCTGAGCGGAAAATCATAAAATGCATCTCAAATAAAACCACTTAAAAACAAAAATTGAAAAAATAAGCATTTATCTCGTCTCCAACAGCCATAAAAAGCTTGTAAAAAACAGATGCGAATTTCAGCTGCTAGGCAGCTGACATCGGTGGTATTCGCCGATAATAGAATCTAAATGAATCTACAATCAAGTTGTAAATACCAATGATGACGGTAGCCTCCTAGCGGAAATGCGCATCTGGTATTTTCACTACCTTTTATGGTTACATATATACCTTATATAAGCGCCCCCTTTTTAAGAGCTCATTTTTTGGTTTGTTTTAAGCCATTAAACGAGTTTGATAAATTTCAAGTGAAATGACATGATCTATAAATAATTCTTCAATATCTGTCCAATGTTAAAAAATTCAGAAATGTTTTTTAAAAACAATACGTTGACAGACTACAAAATCACAACCTCCAGAGCGGAAACATCGAGCTTTGTGGAATTTTTGACGAGGTAGAAGCAAAAGAGATTTTTGCAACCCTATTCGCGATGGAGTGGCTCTTTGTGGACAAGACGAATGTCGATTTCGGAGCGTATTGCCAAAATAAATATTTTGATCCTGATCACAGCCTGATTTTAATTTAATGGCGAACTTTCTTTGCCATATTTAACACTTAAAAGTAAAAACTAACTCAAACCGTTAAAAGTGAGCTCATGCTTTCTGAAAATGTTTGCACCTTTAAAAAATCTCCATTCTACCAATTTGATGACGATTTTTTATAGTTGACAGAGGTATAGAGTACAAGATTCGATTGTTTTATTATAAACAAGCAAAATGTGTCACATTTAAAGTTAACAAAGTGTTTAATAAAGGGTAAGAATTAAAGTAAAGCTCATTTAAACGCATGGTAAAACTTGAAGAATTGTCATCAAGCATACACTCAGTGGTAACTGTTTATATGCCGCCATAAATCGTTAAATCTCATCATTAACCTAAAAATGTTTATGAGCACGCTTCAATCGGCAAAACTCGCCGACATGTTGCGAAAAGTTATTTTTTAGCAACAGTTATTTCATCTAAAATTCATTTCCCCGAAAATAAATTTTCGTAACGGGGGCTATTATTAGACGGTTCTAGAAATATTCAAGTCCGTCCCGTAAAAAATCACCCCTTCCGATGCATCGACGAATAGATCGATTCCGGGTAAGGACAAATTGAACCGAAACTCGCGATTCCCTAAATTGGGACAAAACTGGACCCTCCTAAAATTCATTTTAAACAATTCACCGCTGGAGCGAAACTCTGTCGCGAGGAGATGGAGTGGAGGGACAAGAGAGAGAGGAGAAAAACTCCCTCCCGATCACCCTATCCTTTTCCATCCGTCGCTACCTCACCTCAAGCGGAAATCCGCTCCCTACATTTGGACGCGTCCCTTTTCTCTTTCTCACTCTCTTTCTCTCTCATCCTCTCACTCCCCTCTCCATCTCTCTGCCTCCTTCCAGCTCCTTCCTTTTCTTTATCTCCCTCCACCTATCCTCCCTCTCTCTCCTTACACTACCTCTCTCTCCTTACACTCCCTCTCTCTCCTTACACTCCCTCTCTCTCCTTACACTCCCTCTCTCTCCTTACACTCCCTCTCTCTCCTTACACTTCCTCTCCCTAACCTCCCTCTCTCTCACTCATCTCTCCTACCTTCTCTATCTCCCTATCTCTCCTTCCCTCTCCCTAACCTCCCTCTTTCTCCCCCCTCCTCTATCTCTCTCTCTCTCTCTCTCTCTCTCTTCCTCTTTCTCTCTCCCGACATACAGATCGATAGTTTTTGCGTAATGTCAAAGGGTGTATCGCGTGGTAGCTGCCTAAAGGGGTCAGGGGTCACCGAGACCGAGTGAGTTGGGGAGGAGAGGAGAGAAGTGACAGGAAGAGATTTCATTCATTAGACCATCTCCCTTTCCTCTTTCATACTCGCATGCGTGCCGCCAGTTCAGCCGCCCACGAATTTGGCAAGCGGCGTATCGAAACTTTTTCCGAGCATCGCCACCTTGAAAAAAAAAGACGAAAAAACAAGCGACACGCGAAATTCTTCCACTCCACACCGCGCGAATGAAAAAAAGGGCGGGGCACGAAAATTTTGGCACCGGATCGATCGCGTTTTAGGAAATACAGAAGGGCAGAACGACGAGGCAAAAGGCCATCGGGTCGTTGAGTTTCATATCCCGAAAACGAATGACCTTATGGTATTGACAAATTTGGATTGGGCGGAATCGAAATCTTTGAACAAATTTTGACATTCGTAGACTTCGCTTGCGTTAATTTCTCTTCGTCTATTTTTATATTTTGAATGTACGCTTGCCTGGGATTGCCTAAGACTAAATATAGGAAGTTAAGCTTTCATTGAATAAGTGTTTTCAAGAGCATAATATAAAAAGATATCCGTATTTTAAAAATTTACCTTTATTAATGATAACATTTGTTTCTTTCTGTCCGTTTGTCTGCAATTGAAATTTAGGATTTAACTTCAATATTATCTTGGGTTTGAGGCTGTATAAATTTTTTTCGAGAGCTCTGACGCACAAATTTTCACAAGTTTTCGCCAATTTCATAATATAAAAAATATATTGCTCGAATTAAGGTACCAGAAACGGTCTTTCAAAAAGATTCGAGTAAAGACATACCTGAAAAAACCACTGCATGTTAATTTTCCTTTAATAGAGTTCATAAGCAAGTACAAAGAGATATTAATAATCGTAATACTCTCTTTTTCGATTCGTATCTCTGAAAGAAGAATGTTATTTCCAAAGAAAGTTTAGAGAACTTAGAAAAATCTGCTCAAACGCGAAATATTATTAAGAAAATTTGAACGAGTTTTACGACTCCACTTGCTTTACGCGTATCACTCGTCCTTCGGTAGAGTTAGGTAACGGATTTACCAATCAAAGCGAATTAACTTGTGCTGCTGCCTTTAAGAACGAAATTGAGCATGTGAGGTAAAGAGGGCACGTAAGGCTCTGGAGAGAGAGGGGCAAAGCGACATGCAGCAGGGAAACAATTTCCTTGAAACCTTTTCCGTCATATAACGTGCATTTTTACTTCCGACATTCGCTAAAATTTATGAAATTACATGCAAACTGAGTGCTCTGTTTTTGATATAGTTAATTACGATTCACCGATTAAATTTCTAGTCAAGCGACAAAATTAAATAACCCAAAATAAAACACTTACGCCTTTGTTTCGCAATACTCGCTATAAAACATATTATCTCACATAAATGTTAGTGTGTACACACAAACTGTAATATCTTTTAATAAAATTTATATTAACTTGGCTACTACGCCAGTATTAGATATGTATATATGAAAGTTTACGTCCTTCTTATGGCATAGCAATGAAAATTTAATTTTAATCAGAAAGCATTTGGCCATATTTGGTGATTTGATCCTAGGAACCATGTTTCTTATCTCCGACATCACACGGCCTGCGCCAACTTTCCTATTATACAACGAGAATAAGTACTGCTATTTACTTTGGCAAAGTGGAGATTTTGCTTGCAAGCTTATTTCGGTGGGTTTTTAAAGTATGATAGAGTTGAGCTGCCAACTCTAGATTTTTTCTATTCTACGAACAAAGTACTCGTAGTAAATTTTTATGTAATATCACAGTTATATATTTTAAAGAACTAGTGTAACTTCCCGTCAAAATTGACGGGTATGAGTGATTCAACAGGGGACTATAGAATGGCTGAAATTTTTCAATAAAAAAGCAATTTATAAAATAGATTTGCTTCAGGTATCTCCTTGTTGCTATTGGAGATACCTGAAGCAAATACATCCTTTTTCTAAATTGCTTGTTCTTGGGTATGAATGAGTTAAGTAATAAGTTAAAGCTTAAATAAAAATTAAGGAAACCAACTTTTATATGCTCTAAAAAGCAATAAATGGTAAATATAATAAATGGTAAATTCGCATAGTTGAATGTTCCAGAATGTAAAAAGCTGCGTGACAAGAAAATATTAATGGCGATTAATTTGTTAAATATTATGCTACACAACTTTTATAGGTCCAAAACTATATTTACTTTTACAGTAAACTATTTTAAATTTAGATTTCTTTTTTACTTGTAGTGGACATAAGAGGTTATTTCATTAAAATTAATTGATGTAAATTTTATTTCTCTACCTTTAGTCAAAGATAAAAAACTTAGCTTTCGCAGAAAATGCCATCAAAGAAGTTCAAATAATCATCAGCTATTTTAATCTCCGTATCAGATTTCATTAAAAAATATCACTGAATTACTAAATATTTGTTCACTTTAGTTACCATCGCATTATTTATCGTAGCCAATGCATTGTCAAAACTTTAAAAAAGCGTCGAAATTTCGTGAATATGTAGACAGATGTGACGCCAAATTATAGGTAATCCCTGTCAATCACACGATACAATTAACAATGAAAATTACCTAGACGAAAAAAGATTTACTCTTAAAAATGCGTCATTTTTGCGTTAAAAACTAATTTGTGGACCGATTCGACGGGTATCCGAAAATCGACGGCAGGAAAACTAAAATCCGTTTTTGTTAAATTGTTCATTATTTCAAGTCTCGAAATCCTGCGATGATAAAAAGTAATTTAAAAATGCAATTGACTAATATGCTACATCTCTCTCTCTCTCTCTCTCTCTCTCTCTCTCTCTCTCTCTCTCTCTCTCTCTCTCTCTCTCTCTCGGCCCCATGTGAATCAATTGGAGAAAAAAATCGCACTTGGAATTAAACCTATGACTTCAACGTAAACGGAAAGCAGCTTAAAATCTAATAGTGGAATATTCACGTAATTCCTGAAAGTTTTATCGAAAAATAAAGGGTTTTTCTAATTCACAAAATCGATCGACCTGCCATCTTACAGCATGACAGGATGACCAACTCATTACAGTGCAACCTCTATAATCCGAACCCACGGTAATCCGAACTCCAAGTAATCCGAACTGATTCTCAACATCAGGTGTAAAGTGTCGGTTGAGCGAAGCGAGCGTCGGAAACTGAAATTTGAAGCTTTTATTTTGTAACAAAGTCGGACACAGATGTCCACTACTAATGCCTCGTGCGGCTGTATAGATCAGTGGTGAGAAACCCACGGCCCGCGGGCCCTATACGGCCCTTAAGAGCGTTTTATACGGCCCGCGAAGCTATGATCAAAAAGAGATTTAACCCTAACTCATATCTTCTACATTCAAATTACGACAATAAAACACTTAATATTGAAATTTTAACCATAAAAAACTAGACGTGATTTTCTCTGACCCTCAGAATCTTTCGTTGACGTCCGATTTAAAATCTAATCTGGCTTCCTGAAGCATTGACAATTTTCCAATGGCAACAATCCGATAAAATGCCATTTAAAACGCAAAAACCGTATATTTTAGTAGAAATTCAAGAAAATACGATCAATTATCAACATTCTGTGATGAGAATTAGAATTTACATTCTTTTCCCCTTAGAACAGTACAAACAACGCTCCGATATCACAATTTTAGGATATTTTAAAGTAATAAAGAAAACATCATTGCACGATAGATTTGAGTCTTCCTATGTAAAAAATAGGGAAAGAATGTTCCTGGAATCGAACCCGGGACTTCAATCTTTGCCAAAAAAATATAGCCCGGAGGTGTACCCTGGCAGCGCGAGCCTCATTCCAAGTTTCATGAAAATCGATCCATTGATGAAAACGTTGTTAGTAGGGGACACACATAATACACAGACAGGACCATTTCATAAGGCTATGTTTCCTTTGGAAACTTGCCTAACAGAGCCGGTCTTAGGGGCGGGCGAGCCAGGCGGTCGCCCGGGGCCGCTGAATTGTACATTATTCACTCTATAAAAGCTGGGAGAAAATCGCATGATTTTTGGCCAGATACGTTTCATAATTTTTCACGTATGCGATAAGAAGATTTAATAAAAATACAATTATATCGTTTAGTGATAGTGTCGTACTGGAAAATGTGTAGACCCTCCACCAAAACAAATTTGAAGTCTACAAAATCAATTTGAAATCCTAAAAATATATGGGCCATGGGCTTCCCGCCGCGTGGGATTATCCGGTACGCCACTGGCGATAGTTAAACGTAGAACGATGCGGAGATGGGAGAGACTAAAATAATGATGGGGAGTCAATAAAGGGGAAATGGCGTGTAGTCCAGGGGTGGTCTGAGCAAGCTTCCATTTTGGAGAAGGTCCCCAAGTGTGTTTAAACATAAAAAGGGCGTGGCATTGGGTGAATGGTGTGAAACAAATTAGTTACAGCATACTGTTGCAGTGCAGAAGAGAGAGGTCCCTGTGATTGGCAACACTTAAATACATCAGTAGCACATGGTTATCCGGATTTTGACACCTACCAGCAGGGCCGGCCCGAGCTACGGGCGAGCTGGTCGACTGCCCGGGGTGCCAACGTTTTGGGGGCGCTATCCCGATCATTTATCTATGCATTACTTGAAAGTGAATAAATATTGGATACCAATTTATATCGAGGAACAGGCTAGAATCTTGATGGCACTCCTTTTAATTTCTCATTATCAATATTTTTTACATAGCGATGAATAAATTAACGGGTACTTTGTAAATTTCTAAACAAACATTAGCGGAGAGGGGTGCTGGAGTGCTATCCCGCCCGGGGCGCCAAAATGCCTCGGGCCGCCCCTGCCTACCAGTGTCTTGTCCAAGACTAACTCTCCGCCATTCTGCTGCAAGAATTTTGTTCGCCTGTTAATAGGCCCTATGCGTTTGTGTCGGGTGGGAAAAAAGGTTCTTGGTGTGAAGTGGTCAGTGTGAAAGAGGGCTTAGTCTTTGTCTCCTTGCGTTTTAATCTTGTTTTGCGTTTAATTACTTTTGTCAATTCCATACCTATCGTGGGTGATCGTGACAGTTCTTTTGCGTCACTGACACTTTTGTCTGAGAGCGGCATACCCTCTTTATGCCCTGTGGATGCCACAATTTCAGTTTAATGGCAGAGTCATCTATTGCTAAATCGCTTTTTGGATTTTGTAGCAAATTTATGTGCCTTTTTCTGGCTTGATATGATTATGGCAGGTTTTTTAAAATCATGTTACAAATTTTACAGTAAAATAATTATCGGATACTCGGTGGGAATGTAACATTAATTGTGTTGAAGTGATTCGGTTTCAGTTGGCGACGTTTATGCCGCGTTAGTTTCTGTTTCAGAAACAACTAATGGCCTAAAACGCCGAACAGAAGCACTTTCATTGGCTAAAGAATTGAATAACTTTTACTTTATGACGATTTTAGTGTTTGCTGCGATATTCTCGCGCAAACTGTTGTTAGCAAGATTATGCAAAGCTAAAATATGCAGTTAGATCAAGTATTATCACTTTTGCAAAGCAGAGAAAGTTTCTTAATGCAATTCAAAGAGAAAGGCTTTGATAGTTTGAAAATTTAAGTAAAAGAGCTTGCAAAAGAATTTGAAATGGATCCAGAAGTAGTCGTTTCTCTAGTGGGATCATCTGTTTGACGAAGAAAAATAAAGAAACTAGTACGAAGACTTCCACGGCGTGCTGTTGATATGGTGGTGATTTCCGAGAATCTGCCGTGTTGATCCATTTCCTGGACAATATTTTGCCGACGTTCCAGTCGGCTTCTTCAGGTCACTTCGGACCTGAAGAAGCCGACTGGAACGTCGGCAAAATATTGTTCAGGAAATGGATCAACACGGCAGATTCCCGGAAATCACCACCATATCAATAAAGAAACTATTTTCACATGAAGCTGAAGACGAATCAATACATGATCCGAAGAAAAAATTACGCGTCGAAATTTTTAATTATTTATCGGATCAAGCATTTATGTTACCAATGAAACTATTTCAGTTGTTAAAGCGTTTTAAACAAAACTTAGGGTTTTTGTACAATATTTTGACCCTGAAAAAACATGTCTGATGGTAATTTTCTTAAACAGCAACAATTGCTTTCGGAGCAACAGGATGGATTTAAAAGTTACCTTGACGGCTTAAGCAGCATGTTTACTGAACTTAAAACGTTGTCACAAGTAATCTCGGATCAATCTAGAACGGCACTGGATGCCTTTTGATAAATTTGTGACAACCGTTTCATTGAAATTGTGCTAAATATTTCTAATGTGTTTGGAATTTTATTGACTATACGGGTCATTGTAGCCAGTGGTGAATGTAGATTTTCAAAGTTGAAATTAATTAAAACGTACTTGCGTTCAACGATGATACACGAAAGGAGGGTTGATCTTGCTACTATTTTAATTGAAATTTCTGTGACATCATCGCTCGGTCATCCGACTTTAATCGCTGATTTTGCGATTCATTACGCAAAAAAAATCAACTTTTCATTGATGGAAGTTTGTTATAAGATATAGATATAGACTTAAAACGTTAAAATGAATTAATTGTGATTTGAAATGAAACTTTTCATCTAATTATTACCTTTTTATTTGTATCAATTAACAGTTATTTATCATAATACTGAGTGTTTAATAATGTTAAGGGGAGTCGTCAAAAATGAATTTGCACGGGGCCGCCAATTGTCTAGGACCGGCACTGCTGCCTAAAAATGTACTTTGTTTATAGCCGATGCTACGAACGACAATAATAGTTTATAGCTGTTCCTACAATTAGCGTTCTGAAAAGGTACCCTTCGGTAATATAATATACATCTAACCTCGTTTTTATATATTTTTAGTAGGAATTCCCAGTCAAGTTCCAATATACAGAATATTTCCACTGTTTTATTCCTATAAAACATTCAACAACGTTCAAAATCAAAATCGAAATGTAAACAAACAAAATGACGTAATGCCATTAATGGGCTCAATTTTCACGTAATTTACCCCAAGCTCAAATGAGATTGCCATGACGACTGAAGTTTCTTATTTTTGAGAAATTGCATTTTTACTTTCTCCATAGGTAGTAGATTTCAACGGAAATACACGTTTTGAGGTCCCCTGAACACGTTTGGACCATATTTAGCCTACTTCCAGAATGGAAATAGGCTTATAGTTCTGTCGTGTCTGTTTGTCTGTCCGTCCCCCTATTAACTTTTGAACCAAAAGACCGATTTTCATGAAACTTGGTGTAAATCTCTTGCTACTTAGTCCAAGCTCCCGAGTATAGTTTTTGTTGCGAAGATTGAAGTCCCGGGTTCGATTCCAGGAACTGTCCTTCCCATTTGATTTACATGGGAAATCTTAAATCCATCGTGCAGGGTAATTTTCTCTTGCACATTAAAATATCTTAGAATTGTAATATCGGAGCGTGTTTTGTACTATTCTCTAAGTAAAGGAATGAAGATTCTAATTTTTATCGTAGAATTTTGCTTATCGATCGTATTTCATAGAATTTTGCAGTTTTTATCACTCATTACGAGAGTGTTGCTATGGCAAAAACTATTGTTGGACTCGAATTTGGTATATTCTAATATATACACGCGCTATTTTTGCCGCACAAATACGCGTGATCAATTTACATCTTTAATTAATTAATTTAATATTCCGTTCGAATGTATTTTTAGTATTTTATAACGCTAAATTATGAAATTTGGGAACACAAAGAGCCTCATATCCGCGATGACTTTAAAGCTATTAAAGCCAATATAAATATTACATAAATGATTAAATGGAAAGTAGTAATTATATGTTGTTTGGATCATCTTGTTACTTTCTCCATACTTAGTATAGGGGAAAGCACCTACTATTTTCATGAAAAAATCGATTTCGAGATTTCAACGGAAATACACGTTTTGAGGTACCCTGAACACGTTTTGACCATTTCTCGATGATGTCTGTGTATGTGACAGCTTTTTTGTGGGTGCTCGAACTCGAAAACTATTAAACAGGTCAATGCGAAATCTTATATTTAACATTTTTATGATAGTCACAAGAACTGATTAGTTTTTGGTAAAAGTCGATCAACCGGAAGTGGGTGTTGACTCTTGTCACTTATTCGTTATTTTGAAACATTTGCTTTAATATTTGATATACGTAAAAATGTATTAGAATAATAGTTGTAGAAAATTTAATTTTCTACAACTTTTGATTGAAATATTTTCCCACATAATACATTGTTTAAGAGATATCTTATATTTTTAGCTGCCACCACAATGCCACCTACTGACGACTGTGAACAATTGACGCTTAGTTACGCTCCTTTATAGTTTCTTACTTGTTGGAGCTTCGTGGGTATAACCACCATCAGAAGGCTGTGGTATGAGTTTATTTCTGTTCTTTTTAGTCTTTAAAATTTTCTCAGTTCCTTAAAATATTTATTATCATATAACCCGTTTCGAATTTTTAGAAATATGTAATACAGGTATGGAGAAAGTCATGTGGTGGCCAAATCAGATTTTTTCGTATTAAAAACCGTTTTTCCGACAAATTCGAAACGTAATGGAATTTTTGCGGTAGCTAAAATAAACGTCTTTCTTTTTTCTATATGACTGTTTATGTGCCGAGTTCTTGTATCTATTCTAACTAATTTTAAAATGCAATTTTATAATGCCATATAAAATTTCTATCCTTATGGCGAACAGTGGCTTCGGAAAACCCTCAAAAAAGGGTAGTATTTGATATTTATGATTGATATTAGAATCATTAAATAATAGAAGCCTTTCTTACAGCGCATAGATGACAATAATTGTCTAAAATCGGGAATTTTACCCTATTTTGGATTAAAAGCAATTATTCGCTCTCATTCTACATGGTTTTGAATTCGGTTTTCTAAAAATATGTCTTTCAACTATAGAACTGTTCATGCCCCGAGCTTATAACTTAATAAGCGATACGCTGTTTCACGATACGGTTTTTTCGGTTTTACGCTCATTAAACTTCCTGACTCTACCTCTCGATACGCTCGCTTGATTTGGATATACGTTCTTACAAAACCCGGAGAACGAAGAACCTTTCTCTGCCCATTCGAAAGGTCTCAACGCGAGCAATGAAAAACAATTTTATTTCATTATATAAGAACTACTTTTAAATTGTTTTTATATTCATTTCATGTGTATACAATATTGCACTGGAGAAATAATGTAATCGACGAGTTTCTTTTTGTGTCCAAGGTAGTGTTTCGGCGGACTACAGTCAGTTTTCACTCCGAGCTCGTGTTGGTGACACATTGAATTTGTGCTCGAGTTTTTACCCTTATTAGTTGGAAATGTCGCAGGCAAAAAAATTAAAGCTAAGTATTTATATTAATTGATTAATTTAATTGTGTACAGGTTTCCCTCTCATTATGCCGGATCGCTTTATGCGAATTCGCTATTATGCGACAAACTTATAGCTACCGGAATTTCTTTTTATGCGTCTTTGATTCGCTCTTATGCGGTTATGCGGCCAGTGCAGTGCAATGCAAATGAAAGAAAGTTCTCCACTACACCACAAGGCGACCATTCATTGTCTCTTATGCTGTGCATATTAGTACTAGAATAAAAGAGATGAGAGTGGAGAGGATATTGTAGAGCAGAGATGAGATGGAGATTTTGTGTGATACTGTTTGAGCACACTTGAGAAGTTTTGTCTCCTTGTCCGCGAAACTTGCGTTGGGCCAAGACAACCCTCCAGCACTTTAAACTTTCACTATTATGTCACCCACAACAGCCACCACTTGTGCTCATCTGCTTCCTTTTATTGGCCAGTATAATTTACAGTGTCAATTGTTTTAAGTTTGTATTTAGCGCATAAGAAGTCGTTATAGAGCGAAAGAATAGCGTCTTGGAGGGGAGTCAGGATTGCTTGTGGAACGTATCCCTATCCTTTACATTTAAATGTGGGTTCTGTTTATGCGAATTCGCTGTATGCGTCACTTTCCTGGAACGCATCCCCCGCATAAAGAGAGGGATACCTGTGTAATAAAACGTTTTGAAAATGGATCAAGGCACGCTGCTGTAGGTAGTGCTCTCTCTCTAGCTCCGTCGACCTAGAACTATTTGCAGTACTGCTGGAAAAATTAAAAAGTGCGCTCAGGGGGTTTCTTCTTTAGCAACTGTGCTGGGGAGGCGTAATTGAAGTGAGACATTGTAGTGGCGTTGCCTAAAAATTATATAATGCCCTTCCGTTGGACAAATTGTAAAGATATTTTAAGCAACCAATCTCGCGCTCTCTTTTCCCCTCCTATCTTTGACATGGGATTTTTTTGCATTCATTTAGCACGATTTCGCGGAACAAGACCCCCTTGTAAACATGGGATATTATATACTAAATTATAAATTCACCTTCCTTCCTAAAATTTTTAACTGCCCAGCTATTCATTGCACTACCTCTCAGACACCCACTGCGCGTAGGCCAGAGGGAATCAGCAGGTCGTAAAAAAGACCCTTTTTATTAACATATGTCGTGCTTGTCCGTGGTTTTAATCCACTTAGAAATGCATCTCTTTTTTACTCTCTCCATACGTAGTATAGAGGAAAGTATTGTTTTCATGAAAAAATCGATTTAGAGATTTCGACGGAAATACACGTTTTGACCATTTTATCGATGATGTGTGTGTGTGACGGTTTTTTTGTGGGTGCTCTAACTCAAAAACTATTTATCAGGACAACGCGAAATTTTATATTTAATATTTTTATGACAGTCACAAGAACTGATTATTTTTTGGTAAAGATGTCAACCGGAAGTGGATGTTTACTCTTGTCACATCCGTTATTTTGAAATATTTGCTTCAATATTTGATCAATGTATACAAATATTGAACTAAATGCTGTAGGAAATTTAAATTTCTACAAACTTTGTTTGAAACATTTCACATATTTCAAAAACTATTTCTTTAGCTGCCACCACCTACCGGCGACTATTGTTAACAATTGACATTTAGTTACGTCTCACTAACGCTCCTTTTTATTTTCTTAACTTTTGGAGATTCCTGTCTATATCCAATATCAGAAGGCTACGGTATATCTATTTCTGTTCTTTGTAAAGTCTTTAAATTTTTTCGCAGTTCCTTAAAATATTCATTATCATTTAACCTATTTGGAATTTTTAGAAAAACTAGTACAAAAGCCCGTCAATATGACGGATATGCGTGGATTAAATATTAAATTTAAGGCACTTCCCATTCTTCGTCCTTTTGTCTTCTCTCTTCCTCTCTCCTCCCTCATATTTTAAGTTTATATTGGATTTTTCCCCCCGATTTCGCCACATTTCATAAAGAGGTTGCAATGAAACAAAATCATGAAGGACAAAAACCGATTGAAAATTTATGTGAAAAATTTCATGTAAATTGGAGACGATTATTACCGAACTCGGCTTGAGCATAGACGAGTGAACAAATGGGTTATTTTCTTTTCCACTACCACTACCCTTCAGCAATGGACAGTTGATCCATACAAATTACACAGTAACAGTAACATTTATTAAATTCTTTTATTTATAATACATTCAAAATATAATGCCAGCAAGAGATTTTGACATTGCTTTTAGTATTTAAACCTGATAATGCTCTATTAATTTGTTTTCCAATTTTTCTCTATCATTGATAAACTATGAATTACAAATGGTATTTATGGTATGAGAATTTCTAGGAATGACTATAATATACTGAAACATTTCCTGTCAATATATATAAGTAATCAATTCGGGACGTCAACTTTTGGAAAACCAGCCTGCATTAGTCCTGGTTTGGACTTCTTGTATTTAGTTCGGATGCCTACGTAAGGGAAGCATTTCAAAATATGTTTTAAACGCTAAGGTTTTAGTTTATTGATGAGAAATTATGGCAAAAGCTAAGAGGAGTTCCTTTTTAATTTATTAAATGGTAAATAGTTATTATTTCCCTTAAAATATTTATATTTTTATTCCTTTAAAATTTATTACAAAAGGTTCTTACTTCAAAAAGGTAATTTAGAACATCATAAATTGTTTGCTGATTTTAATTACACAATTTTAAGTTGTGTAGAATTAAATTAAAGTCTTTAAAAATTCAAATTGAAACTACTTTTTGAGATGATAAGACCGCTAATGGTCTGATAGTGACAGATAATGTGGTTTAGCGGGAAATTGTTTCGTAATTTACCATTTCAATGGTTGTGAAAAAGCATTACATTTTATTTAAATAATTCTATCTTTATATTATTTTTTTATAATTGATACGTTAATTTTGCTACCTCATTATATAATTTATGCTTATTATTCGTTAATCTTTATAAATTAATTGCAACCTCTACTTTAAATTTCATTTTGAATTATAGTAAACTGATTATATATTATACAATAACTGTTTTGTAGTACTGCTTACTTTACTATTTTAAAATTTATAATCAAATGCTGAACAAAACGTTTTCCTTGTTATAAGTGACCAAATGAAAATATTTATAAATGCAAAGCATGTGGCAGGCTCTCTAGTATTAACACAGCATAAATAAAGAGTTTTTAAAGACTATATTATGAGGCCGTCGATTTAACCAAATACTTAATCTTATGATTACGTCATAATCCAAAAACAAGAAAAAAAAAGCGCCTTATGTAATTTACTCTGCAATTTTTTCTCGCTTGTTATAACTATTACTTGCTTCCATTTACATCATACGAATATAAAATATCCGCGAATCAGAACATGTACGAGATCGGAACGCATCCTTTTCCTGTGCCTTCCGCCAAAAGACCCGTCTCCCTATCAAGTTTTCACGCACGTTTCTTCAGGCAAGAGGGAAAATTCTTGCGCCCAAGGAACCTTCGGATTCTTTGCGAAAAAAACCTCGTTTCCGCCCAACTCCCCCAGTAGAAAACTTTGCCAGTGCGGGATTGGTTGCGTAATAAAGAGGGTACTGAAAGAAGGTCGAGACGAGGTGATCTGAAAAGGTTCGGCGGAAGAAAGGCCGAGGAAACCGAATGAAGTTGGGGTAGATGAAGGAAACAGGAGAGAGAAATTTATCTAAGCGAGTAAATGGAGAAATGAAGATAAAGGAGAAAAGGGATGAGAGATGGAAGAGAAGAACGAGGAAAGGACGGAAGAAGGAACGGTAGAGTGACGGAGGAGGAACGGTGTAGGAACGTAAGAAAAAATGGGAGCTTCGTTTACTGGCTTAATATGCGAAAGCGCGTTTTATTTGTTGAAGTGTATTTAGAATTGTATTAATATTCTTTATAAATCTAATAATATAAGAATATGACAAAGTAATTTATTCAATGATTAATTTTTAAAATTCGACTTTCTATCTATAACCATTTTCTCATAATCTTAATTTTAAAATTTCGAAGTCACCCCCAGCCGCCCACCAATTTCTCCTAAACAAATCTTCGGCAACATAGACCACATACACCCTGCAAGTAATACATCTGTTGCCATTTAAATTTAATTGATTGCATAGATGGACAGACGGAGAAAAACATTGGCGTGTTTATAAAATTAAACGCGCTAAAAAGTAGTAATGAAAGAGGAACGGCGTAGAGCAGTAATGGAAGACTAAGGAAGTAGGAAAGGTGCATGGCCGTAGTAAGGATAGAAGAGAGAATTAATGTAGTGGGAACGGAAAAATAACGAAAAGTGTGAACGAAAAAGAACGGAAAAGTAACGAAAAGTAACCGATAGGGAACGGAAGTGAAGCTGAGGAACGACGGTAAAAAGAATAATAGAGGCAAAAAGGAGGGCAGCGCACAAAAATGAAGAGGAATGGATAGGGAAGGGAAGGATCGGAGAAAGGAATAACGAGTAAAGAGAGAGGAAGCGGAGCAGGAATGCATTTGTAAAATCGACTGGATGAATTAGGAGAAATGTAAAGGAAAAGTATTATTTGCAGAATCAAGTGGATGAATTAGGAGGAGAAATGTAAAGGAAAAAGAAAATAAATAAGCGGGAGGAGGTCCGGGGCACCGAGAGAAATCGAAAAGTTGAAGTCGAATCCTGCGGGAGTTAGTAATCTCGTCGTTTTCATTTTATGCGAGCCTTTCCTGCGATAGAGCCACGATCTCGAACCGGGATCACTGCCTCGACGTTTGTGAAGATATTTACGAAAAATGTAAATTTCTCCTTGTATTTCGTGGTAACAAATTACTTCTTTTACCTGCAATTTTGTGCATGAAGACCTTATTCCTTCTCATATTAAATCGGCGTGGATCGGGGAGTCTCCATTTATTTTCGTATGTATGTATACATAGGTGTGTGTATATAGGCATATATGTATGTATACAGTGCTTTTTTTCTGGCGGAAAGCACCGGAACCCCGTTCCGGAACCTTCATTGCAAAAAATAATAATTTGCATAACTTACAACAAATGAAATGAAGTTATTTGCAATGCGATGACGTTTTACTCATATTGTACAATTACACGCATCCCTCCGCTGACAATTTACATTCAGTTCCTATTTTTGCCCCACTCACCTCTTTCGCGTTCTGGCACCTTTTATGTTGGAAAAACAGCACTGTACATATGTACTTATGTATATGCGTAAATATTGGTATTTGCATAGATGTAAACTTTTCGTCTATATAAGTTAAAATAATTACGATAAATATCAAACAGTAAAATTCTAATCCGCGACTCAATGTCGGAGGAAATAAAACATCCACCAGGCGGTGCTGTCGTGGGTGTGTATGCGTTTATAAATGGATGAAGGCTTGAGTTGACCTTTAAGTGGTCATATTTATGACCTTTGACCCGGCCAAAGGATTTTGTTTGGCGAATCGTATAACATTTGCTCCATCCACGTACGGTGACATATAACACGTCTCACAGCATTTGACATGTCGTTTAAGCCTTGAATTAAATTTTAAGGCCACGGTAATAGACTTCTCTCCATATATAACAGCACACATTTTGTTGTTTTATACTGCTCGTTGTGGACTTGTTGTAACGTTTGACCTTTATCGATTTCAGGAGGCGATTGAAAATTGCCTTATTTAAAATAAAGAACGGAGATTTTCGGTGAATTGTTTTCCCGAAAAAATATAGTTAATCAATGTCACGCGAGAGAGAGAGCCAAACTACAAGCATCCGTTTGAATTGCATTTTAAGAAAAGCTGCTATTGCCTTCCAATTCCGTCAAATCGAAACCTAACTATTTTTAGGATAAATTTTTTAAACAAATTCAAAATTAAAGTAGGACAACCATTCATGACGAAATTATAATTATAAATTTGATTAGAAAAGTAAGATATTCGTTTGGTTTAATTAGTGATCTCACACTACTCCTCATAACAAATAATAAAGATAACGCCATGAATACATATTGGCTGAATATGGGTATAAGAGTAATGTATTTCTCTTGCAAGACGCACATACTCAACTCGCTAATTTAACTTTGAAGGCTTTTTATAACAATATTTTAAATGGATTCTTATCCAATTATAACAAGTGAGGGAAGAATTACAGATCACATTACATAACATACATAGAACTATCTATCCTGGAATTTTGGCGTTTGTGATTTACGTTATCTTCGAGTTATTTTGTACACGGACAGATGAAAGCGATTTTTTGAAATAACGCTAAAAATTCTGATCTTTCGCGTAGGTCACTTTATTGGCGGGAAAGCAAAGAACCTCCTCGTGATTCCTGCTCGTCTCGTGCTGAAAACTTTCGAAAACTTTTTTCCTCCAATAGAAATACATTACCTTTAAAGAAATTCAAATCTCTTTATCGATCAGCGAATATAAAGGAGACCCCTTATACCGGCGAAACTTCTCCTAAACTCGGTATCCCAAGAGAGATACGCCTCTCTCGTTTCTATGATAATCCGACTTCGGATTCCATATATTTTTCACGTTGGCATTACCAAAAGGATCAGGAAAGTCATTTGGGATGTCTCGTATATGCAAAAGTAACGCGAGATTATGAATGTAATCTCCTTACACCGTGAAAATGGTAAATGAATTACACACCCATTCGCACCGCTTTGGGAGGAGGTTATTCTTCGCCAGGGACCGATACACTCTCTCCAACGATCACTCAATCACACGCGCACTGGCTTTACGAAAATTAGGCTGATGGGGCGAATTCGCGATTAATCAAAAGGCGTATCTCCGTGGTTCATTATTGCGCGCCCACATGCTTAATCTGGTGCTTTTTTAGATACTGTCTTTTTTCTCTATTGAGATGAGTGGATTATTATGTAATGGTAGTTAAGCGGTAGTCACGGTAATTCACCTCGAAAAGCAGTTTAAGGAAGAGCTCAAACAACCGCTTAAGAGTCCTGAGTTTTCTGCGGTTCTTTCTGCAAAATTCGTCCAAATACTTGCTTCAAAAATTGATCGTTGTTTTCTGGCATGGGTTAACGACCGCTAAACCTGATGATGGGATTCTACTTTATTTATAATTCGGGCTCGTTTTTTCTTTCACGGTATTGTACTAATCTGCTAATTCAAATCCATAAAAACATTCTTATATATTATCGATTTACTCAAGGCATGGTAGACGTTCGTATATGCCTGAGGACCACCAGCAAATAAATTATTTTCAATTGGTACAATTATGTAAATTATTGAATGGCTAAGATATTAATAATTGTTTTTCATAGTAAAATTTCTTGATTCCTGCCTCGAACCTAGACTATATAATGAAACATCGAGAGTTTAATCGCAGCAGAACAGAGATCTCTTGAATCGGCGAAAGATGCTTCCTTCGACTGTTGATGTTTTTTTAAGTAGGAGATATAAAAAAAGTTATACGCGATTTCTTATCTACGTTAACTTCCATTCAGATCTCCAGAGACAGCGACGAGTTGAATAAACAGTTTCGAAAATTCTCCCCACGCGCATCCACGAAAAATAAATTAAAAGTTTTGCGAGGGAACGAAAGAAGGTGGGAACAAAGTTCGCTATTTTTCCCCTTCCAATCCCAGCGTTAAATTAAACGACTTTTCAAAAAACCGAAACAGGCTATTTCGTTAAGTCGTCCCGCGAACCTTTGAGTCCGCGAAACGATGCCACGGATCGCCCTGCTTAGATCCAGAAAATTCCGTGGAGACAATGAAGGAAGATGAGGATAGAGGAGGGAGAGAGAAACTATCCAAACCTGAAACAATGGACACGCGAAACCTTGGAAACGCCGAACGAGTGAACGAGATGGGCGGGTCGGCGGTTCTTTTTTAGAAGCTCTATCGAAAATTCGGAAGGAGAATGAAAGAGGTTGCCGGAGGGGGAGGATTGGACATCAAGAAATCAAGGAGTGTACCTATGAAATGAATTCCAGGTAATGAAAAAGAGAGAACGAAATAAAGGGATGCGGTTGAAGGTGATGACCCAAAGAGACGCCTAAGTATAAGGACATGAAAAGAGAATATTAAAAGACAGGGAAGGACGCACAGAACAGATGGATGAAAAGAGACAAAAATGAAAGATTAATCGAAGGAGAAAGAAATGGAGAGAATGAACGGGATTGATCTGAAGAGAAAGACGTTGCGAGAAAGAGTTTTGAAAGATGAAAGGTTTTATAGCTAAATTAATAATTCCCGAGAAATATATATTATAAAGAATGCGACTAACTGACGGAGAGAAGAAATTGCGGTATGGGAGAGAAAGAAACGGATGAGGAAAAGAAATGAAACTGTCGGATGCAGGGAGTAATATGAGAGATGTAGGGAAAGAAAAATAATAAAGCGCTACAAGGAAAAGAAAACACAAAAATGACGTAGCAAAGGGAGCAACAGAGAAACAGGAGTAAAAGGAAATAAAAGCGATCAGATGAATGACAGAGAAAGAGCAAGTTGAGATTAAAAAGAAAAGTCTAGAGCTGTAGTTTCCAACCGTTTTCATCGCAGTATCCCTTTAGCCATCAGGTTAATCAGTTATTACCGTAGCCGCAAAATTGAAAAACTTAAAAAGCGTCCCTAAGTTCAGTCTGCTCAATAAGCCTCAGGACTACAGCTATAGAGGATTCCTCCGAAGTTGTAAGGGAGTTGAAAACTTTCAAAACTGGGAAAAAATTATTAACTTTCATTTTATTACATACATCCGTGTCAACAAAAGATTTTATGAAAAATTAAAAAGAAAAAAGTGGCTGCACGTAACTACAGAGATATAAGCAGACCCACGCGAATTGAGAACATAATTCGCGAATATAAGACGACCAGATGAAGTGGCCGCCAAAAATGACGGGACATAAATGTAAATGTCCTTTTTTACGTTCTAAACCAAAAATCGATGGCCAATTTTTTTATCATTTTAATTCACAAAAGGATGAAAGCCTGCACGTCGAAAAATCGCCTTTTACCTGTTATCTCACCGAAAACAGAAATTATATCCTGGATCCTGGATCTTTTTTTCGTCATTGTCTTTTAATGCGCGATTGAAGCATACCTGCAAATTTCAATCTACCTTGTCGGGAAGTCGTTTAAAATGTTTTAAAATAGCCTTACACAGGGAAGCAGAATAAGCGTTTTATTTGATATTGTTGATTTTTTAATATGCTAAATAGTAAGAAAACCTCTTTTTGTAATCAGGTGAATACAGTGTTTCCATCAAGTTTTAATGGCATAGGTTGTAGACTATAGATTTTATTAGCATGACAGGTAAAACGTGGACGGTCAATGTCTATTAACCATTGGAAAATCCAAAATTACCCCAAATTGAGTATACTACAGGTTGGAATCCACTTCTTCAAGGAGATAGAAATTGACAAATACAAGATCAAGATAATTGTGAAAAGAAGGTGAAATTAAGATGATACCGAAATCGAAGAGTATAGGGAAGAAAAAGAAACGGGTTGGAGCATTGGGAAAAGGAAAATAGAAGAAAATGTTTCAAAAAAGACGCGAACGTTGAAGGAGAAAACGTAGAGAGGGAGGAAAAATAAGACAAAAAACTTTTAAGGTTATTTACGAACTAGAATATTTTTTCCACTCCTGGTCTCTTAAGGAAAGTCTCTCTTGAGAGATTTTTTTAGCTCACAAAGTTTTCTCCACGTGCCGCAGGAAAAGTCTATATAATGTTTTGAGCGCTTCGTGAATAAAAGCGGAAAATGTGATTCTTTTTTAATATCTTGCGTAAGACAGTATCGTACATCAGGATTTTCTTTAATTTAATCCACAACGTTATGCCAAGTAGAAGCTACGTTAAACTTTGCGTATGCATATGGATCACTGCCGCATTAATTTAAAATGGCGTCATCGACAGGAATGCTACATTATCAAAAAGCTCTTTTTCGTTTTGTATTAAATGCTTCAATTAATTCGGGAGGAAGTGATATGGCATAATCTGAAGAGGCTAGAAATTACCCTATTCCGTCGCATTCTTACGCTGAAAATTACTAGCTATATGAAATCAACATCCATCATTGCGCATCTGCAGATTGCTAAGACCAGTAGAAGGAAAAATCAGGAATAAGTGGAGTGTACGCGAGTATTCATCACCCAAGATCCTTAATAAAGACGTCATTTTTACATGCAGGTTGCATTGTGGCATTGAAGATACACTACAAATCCCAAAGTAGAAGCTGATTGCTGCATGAACTCACCATAACATTAAACTGTGAGTATCACTGTTGACCCGCAAGGATTAAATTTCATGTGCATCATTATTTATCCGATATTTTCATTCAGTGGCGATGACTTGTAATTCTTATAATGAATCATACTTTACAAGACGCTTCTTTCAGTTGTCATAAAAAATGAGCGACTTTCATAAAAAGAACGAAATGTTAGCAATGGCCGACCTGTATACTACGCTTTGACTGTCCGACAATTCTCTCGCTAATCATACTTACCTCCTGCCTCTAAATGAATAACCAACTTAATATTCAACTAACAAGGTCCGAGAAGCGAGATCCTGAAGAAAAGCTAACGAAGGCAAATTTGGTAATTAAATAAGCAAGGATGGAACGAGAAAACGAAAAAATAACCGTCACATACTTCCACATACACGAAAAAAAAATATTTTAACGCGACCAGTTTCGACAAGTGGCCGTGGTCATCAGGTGACAAGCATTGTTACATCAAGTCTGTATGGATAAGTGGAAAGAGAAGTGCCTCTCTTCATACTTCCACTCTTAGTTGTCTCTTCTCCCCATCCCTCGGTTCTAGAATTCCCTCAGCTCCCGCCGCCTTTCTTCTGTCCACTTGGTGCTTCCACCTTACCCACATCTCCTCCTCCCAAAGTATTTCCCACTAACGCCATCTTGGCCTTTCCAACCCGCCTTCCCTTTCCATCTGAATATGAAGGCTATTAAAAATACTCGTCACTTGACTATGACGACCACGCGTCGAAAACGGTCGTATTTAAATAAATTAATTTCTCGAGGAAATTACTAAAAGTTAATTACCACACGTTTATATTATATATGAGTTCCTATCCCTATTATATAATTCCACCACGCATTGGCTGACTCATCTGAAACATCTTCCCTACGGCAGAAAATTGACGAGAAGCAAAGCCGAAAGGAGAAAGAAAGACAAAAGGAGATGGATGGTAGATGCAAAGGTAATTTTAAAAAAATAACTCGAAAGGCATATGAGATGGAGGGAAAAATAGAAAGGAGACTAAGGGAGAGAAACAGAACGAAATAGAAAAAATAAGAAGTGCAATAAAAAAGTTCCCGGACTGGCCGCATGGCGCGCCACTCGTTTGTACCACGTAGCTGCGCAACTTAGGATGTGTAGTATACTTCATTGTAAAGTTGTCTCCCAAGTTTGAAGGTGTTTACAAGCTGCGTTTTATTTTTACGTGTTTTTAATTGCGTTAGTGTCATAGTGTTTCGGCGATTTTCTCAGCACGTAAAAATGACTTATTTGAAAGAACGTGTTTGTGTGAAATGTTGTTACAAGCTTGTGAAATTAGCATCTGAGACCCTTGCAATGCTTAATCAAGCATTTGGTGAGGAAGCCATGGATAGAACCCCAATATACGAGTGGTATTCACGTTTAAAAAATGGACAAACATCAGTTGAGGACTCTGAGCGATCTAGTCGTCCTTCAACAAGAAAAAATGATGAAAACATCGAAAAAGTTCGTGAAGCCATCCTCGAGGATCGCCGGCAAAGCATTCTCAACATTTCTAATAGTCTTGGTACCTCCTACGGGTCTGTTCAAAGCATTCTCACTAACGTTTTGCACATGAGGCGCATTGTGGCAAAATTCGTCCCTCGGCTGTTGACACAATACCAAAAAAACCATCGCGTGAACGTTTGTCGAGGCCTTCAAGAAAGTCTTGCAAACGACCCAATCATTTTTTCTAAGATCATTACAGTTGACGAAAATTGGGTTTATGTCTATGATCCCGAAACGAAACAACAATCATCACAGTGGAAAAGTGCAAACTCCCCAAGACCCAAGAAAGCACGACTGGTCAAGAGCAATGTGAAGAGCATGCTCATTGTTTTTGACAAGGAAGGGATTGTGCACAGGGAATTCGTTCCACAAGGCCAGACAGTCAACCAACATTATTACACTGAAGTTCTGAGACGACTGAGGGAGAGCATCAAGGTGGAAACGTCCAGACAAGTGGGCATCGCAGGACTGGCTGTTCCACCACGACAACGCACCAGCACACACTGCACTGTCTGTTCAACAGTTCCTGGCTAAAAAAAACATGATAGCTGTTCCCATCCTCCGTACTCTCCCGACCTTGCTCCGTGCGATTTTTTTCTCTTCCCAAATTTGAAAAAGTTCTCAAAGGACGCCGATTTGATGATGTGGAGGAGATTCAGGCCGAGCTGCAAGACACGCTCGACAACATCCCCAAAAAGGAGTTCCAGGAGTGCTTCGCGAAGTTGAAAAGGTGCTGGAATCGCAGTATCTTTGCCTAAGAGGACTACTTGGAAGGGGTCAACATTCAATAGGACCTGCGGTAAGCCAGTATTTTTTTATTACGACCATCCGAAAACTTTTTGATTGCACCTCGTCGGTGGAGAAAGGAAGAGGAAGACTTCAAAGCCGACAGAAATGAACAAATATAAGAATAGACAAAGAAAAACGTCTAGAAAGAGGCAGCAACAAGATGAATGAAGGCTATCAATAACACAGAGCCGGAAATGAACGAAGAGAAGGAAAGAATGCGTTGTCGACGAAAAATACCAAACGAGATGAGACAAAGACGGAGGTAAATTGGTAAGTGGAGAAAGACAATTAGCAAATAACCGGATAAAGTGATAAGGTAGGCAAGGGAGTGAGAGAGAAAACGACGATGAGAGACGTCACGGATTGGAAGAGCAAAGCGAAACGCGGAGAAAAAGATGAAGAAAGGGAAAGTAATGAATAGATAGGGAAAGAAAAAGAGACGTCCATCAATTTCATTACGTGTTTTACGGCGGTTCGTAAAGGTGGCATCTCAATCGACTTGCTCTAATGGAAAAGACATCTTCGGCACGTCGCAGAATAAAAGAGTCCTTGCGACTGACTTTATCTTACGCGATAGCCTATTACGGAAGCTTTTAGTTCGAGAGAGAAACTTTAATTTAATCCTGCCTGTCTCCCTTGCCTCAATTTTCCATCCACTTCCCTAACCCCTCCACTCTCGTCGCTCTTTACGTTAAGTAATATTGATGAAAAAATAAGTGCTCGTTATATGAGGATAGGGTTATACTTGATCCTATCAAAGATAACGAGAAGTCACCTTTCTTCCTAATATTTTTAAACTGACCAACTATTCATTGCACTACCTCTTACGTTAGATACCATTGCGCGTAGGCAAGAGGTAATCAGCAGGTCGTAAAAAAATTACATATATAAGAACTCCCTTTTATGGCGTTAAGTAAAAAAACATGATTACTTTCCGTCGAAGGGTTTCGCGAAGAAAACTCAAAGCAGTGCAATATGGAAAACATAAATGAACTATCTTTATTTCCTCAAGAATTTCTTGAGAATTTTTATACCCAGTCCTAAGATTATTAAATTTCTTTTTAAACAGTTCCTTTTACGTTAGCAGACCTTTAAAAAAGATAAAAACACATTTTTATCGGAACCTCGAGCACATGTAACAGAATCTGTAACCACTCACATTCTCTTCTGCGTTGCCGAGATTTATGGATTTTTAAAAGGAAAGAAGAACATTCCAACGACATAAGTGAGAGTGACAACCTAAAACCTTGATTTTTCAAATTAATAAAATAGTGCGCGCGTACCTCTAAGCACACACACGAACCCAAAACACTCGAGTAACTATCTTCGAGTGAAAAAAAGAAACGTTTCGATTAATAGAAAATCCTAGTTATGGAACTTTATTTTAACGCATGTGAATGCCGATGGTATAAGTATCTTTTTCGTCTTCACTAAAATTCGGAATTAAGACGTTAATGTTACGGAAGTTCGAATATAAACATTTGAGTATATTCTGCTTTAAATCCAATGCATAAGTTATAATCATACTTTGACGTCCCTTATGGAAATAAACCATCTGGCTACAATGGCCCACACTTTTCGTCGTCCAAACCAAATATTATCACCTATGTTTTATGTCACCGTTTTCACCCATTATATGATATTATATTTGCCTTCACGTTCTCTAAAAGTGATGTTGTCCTTGCTACGAGGAGAACTTCCGACAAAAAGACTCGGCCACCCCGTCGTCACAACGATTACACAACCCGATCGTTCATTTTAAAGAAACTCCGCCGCGACATGCGACAAATATCCCGCCACAGTCGAAGGGAAGTGTTTGTTCCTAGGAAGAAAGATAGAAAGGGGAAATTTCAGAGACATTGAGAGAAAGAGGTTAAGAAGAGATAGAGGGAGATACGCTTCAAAAAGGCTCAAAGGAGAAAAGAGAAAGTCAAGAGAAAGTGAAAGAGGTAGCTCCCTACAAATATTTACGTAAGAAGGGATGGCAAACATTTTTTGAGATCGGTAGAGGAACATAGGAATCCTTAAGAAGAAGGGAGGGAGGGAGGCGTGGGTGGTAAGCAATGAATATAAAGGCGTCTAGAGGAAATCCATTTCATCCCGTCTTCCTCTCGTCACCAATGTGTGTGAGAGAGAGTGTACATGACTCTTTAAAGTTTTGATATCATTTCTTTAGTCAACTTTGAAATAAAAAAGAGACCAATAAAAAATCCCGGCTTCTGAAATTATGTTTTGAAACGAAATAAAAAATCTATCACGTCAAAAATTAGTAATGGAGCACTTTAAAAAATCATACCCTTTTTCATGTGAATTGTATCTTGCATTCAGGTAATTCAATTCGAATTTCTCTATAAAACTCAGGCTTTCAATGCAACAGCACTACACATCGGTACCGGATTTTCCTTTAAAGATGTATCACCAACAAGTTTTATCTTCATTGGTGAATTAGTTAAGCTAAAATAATGCATATACTGGCAGACACGTAATAAAGCGAATTCAACGAATGAAAACATTATCAACACTACGCAAGAAATAAAAAACTAATTTCTCCAGCAGACATAAAATTTGGATAAACCAGATGCGGATGTCGGCTACAAAGCAGCACCGACAGAAGATTTAAAAAGGCGTTATTTAGCTTTTGGAGAAACGTGGTTTTTAAATATATCATATATATATTCATCCATAAAGCGTGACCGGCAACGGTTACTGCAAAATGTTTTCGATTTTCCTTAAATTTCTACTCTGCAGACATTTCGGAGAAAGAGCCTGTATCTACTGGCTTTGTTTTAAGCACTGAGATGCTAGTGCGTGTTCCTTATACAAATGCCAAGTTATTCAGTATTTAGCCTATTCAAAGGTTGCAGAAGAGACCGCATATCATAAGTAATTGCCATCAGATGAGATAAATAGTAAGCGGACGTTCCACGTTTCTTGCACGTGTTGTCACAAACCCTTGAGAATATCGAAGAAACAGACCGCGATATCCATTTTCGGCGGAAACCGCGAGAATATTCTCGATTCGTTTCCAATTAATTTAGAACCGAGGAGTATGGAATCGAAGTCCCTCTTTTTTTCGCCTGGCGGTGTAAGAATAACTAACAAAACGAGCGTCGGAAATGAATTTGGCGTTCGCGAACCATGATGTTTGCTTTAGCAATCAATGTGTCGAGGAACAGTTTTGAGATAGCAACCAAACAATTTATTGTTTTCGTAGGAATGCGAGGTCTCGATCCATATTTTTATCGCATATCCGGTACGAAACGGAAATTTTTAAAGATGATAGAGTGCGACATGAAAAAGCGAGTTACGATCTTTATACAAGTGGCAAAGAACGCACCTCTGAAAATTTTTAATTTCCACGACGAACTATTGTTCTCCCAGAAAAATGATTAGGACGTTATTCACCCGAGAATCAAAAATACCAGATATAAGGTAGTTCTTCATCATAGTTAATTCTACCTTCTGGTAGGTTTTAGGTACACCCAACACAATCCGTGCCATCCGAAGCCTTCATATTGTAGTTCTCATGCCCAATTCCTTCTTTTAATGTATCTAATATACCTTTCCTCTTCCTTCCTCTTTGTCCCTTTCCTAACATTCTTCCTTCGCTGACTTCTTTCAATAGACCGTTTTCTTTCAAACTTCGCCCCACCCATTTCCTCTGTCTGTCCCTTATTACTCTAATTAACGTCCTTTCTTCCCCTACCATCTTCAAAACATCCTTACTGTTATCGTCGCCAAATTAGTTATATTTCTTGTAAGTGAACGACTTCGCGTTCTCATCCGTTTAAGTGGAATACTTTTGGTGAAATGTATTGCAAATGATTTGACCAAGACAGTTGACATGCGGATGGAAGTGATAGCGTGCAGTAAATGAATCTAAATTTAATAAATCATACTAAAATTTTGACATTAACCAGAGAACGGAATACGAAAATAGTACTTCTCAATTTGCTGCGCGCATTTATCGGCAAAATAATCGATCAAATAAAGAAAAAGAGCTTATAAAAAGTAGTCGTTTATTTCAACGAAGTAGTATAAAACGTCTGAAGTTTCAAATATTCATAAAATATTTAATAATAATTAAAGTTCAACGGAGGTTTTAATCTAATCGACAAAAGTTTCAGGTGAAGGAAGTCTTTTTTTTTAGTAGTTTGGGGACACGAAAACAGCACCACTGCGTCATAATCTTAAAAGGTTGACTGCTAACGAACACGAGCAGAGGCTCAAACCGGCCGACAGGAAAGCATCAACCGCTGGGACTCATCCGGACCGACATTTCCATGGTAACCCCTTTGCCAGACGGCTGGAAGGGGAGGAGGAGTTGGGAGGAGGGAAAAGGGAAGAGAATGCCAGACTTCCTCTCTTATGTTATTCCTTTCTCTTTCTCTCCCTCTTTTCCTTTTGCCTGTTTCGACGTCTCTATTATAGCATTATTCCTTTCTGTTACTCATGTCTTCTCCAAACTTGGTATAAATACCACTTCCTCCACATTTTCTCTACTCCTTCTCGTATCGTCTCTTCTTCCTCTCTTTCCATCTCTCGCCTTCTACATATTCGGTATAAACTTCTCTTCCTCGGTATTGTTTCGCCATATACTTTCTCTCCCCATATCTCTCCTTTTCTCTTCGTCTCTCTGCCACTCTTTCCCTATCTTTCTGAAATGTAAGAATAAATAATCTCAATTTTGCCTCCAATAAAATTGTTTGTCCGTCTGTCTCTTTCTCCCTCTCATTTCTCACTCCTCTTTCCGTCGCCCTTATCACCAACATTTATTACCAACTTTTATATTAACTTCGCTTTATATATATATATATATATATATATATATATATATATATACTAGAGTAATTGCCCGTCAAATATGACGTGTATGCGTGAATTAAGTATTAAGTAAAAATAAAATATTAATGAAACTAACTTTTATACGCACTAAAAAGTAATCAATGGATATAAAATTCACATAATTGGGTGTTCCAGAGAGTAAAAATAGTTTTGGCTAATAGAAATTTTATGACAAAGAAATACATTACGCTATAGAATTCTCTTATGCCCAAAACTATTTTTAATTTATGGAACATTTAATTTTGTCTCTCAGTCCCTCTCTCTCTCTCTCCTTCTTTCATTCTTCCTCTCTCTCCTATCTCTCTAGTATTAAAGCATCATATTCGTAAAATTATCCCAAAGATATTTGATTTCGTTATGAAAAATCAGTAAAATATGCTATGATGAGGTTTGGCTTTCATGCACAATCAAATCAGTGTTTTTGATAGCTATCTTTGTTATATTGTTTAAAAATTATCAGAGAGGTCAAATTCTTATCCAAATATTTGCTGAAAATAAGAGTAAAATCGAAATAATACGATATAATTTATGAAGAATCTGCAGAAATACTTAAAATAAATAAATTATAATTTATTATTGTTATTTTTGTGCTGCAGCTCCATTTAATTCTATGCAAACTCTACGTCCTCTTCCTTTTTCTCAATTTCTGGTCATTTCCATTCCCTTTTCCTTCCACCATCTAATTACTTAATAGATTCAGTATATGTGTTATACCACTGCATAAAAACCTGATCTGTATTAAAGCCCTAAAATGGTGCATTTATTGAGCATTAATATGAGACCAAGAATATAATTCAACTCTGGGACATACTATAATGTGAATTATATACTTTTTAATTTTCAGTCCACATAAAATGTTTCATTAAATCAAAATTTATTAGTTTTATTCGAAGGAAGTGCAATATATCCCTCCCCTCACAATAACGCCACAAACGGACAGTTATTTCTTAAATTACCATGTCAACCCTAAATAAACGAATTCTGATTAGCTCATTATATAAATTTCTGCCAAATTTCAATTTTCTATCTATATCCTTGATCGAGTTATTCGCGTTTTACACTAATACCAACGGACTGAAAACCTTTTATTATTATTTTCGCGATTCTTTTAAACCTCTCTTTCTCTATTTCTCAAACCGTCCTCAAGTCCTCCATTCTTCTACCTAACTCCCGTAACCTGTCGCCCAATGCTTCACTTCATAAATTTTCAACATGCTCGGTTTGTTTATTAAAACGTCCAGCAGGTTCCTTATATTATCATACCGTTTCTATTTCATTCATATTGATTTTAGCTCATTATTGCGATTTTTAATCTTTTTGAATAATATTTCCGCTTTTTAGGTATTCCTTCTCGTAAATAACGCAACGAATGTATTTATTGCTATGAAAATCATTTCCCTCTCCTCCGTCTTTCTCTTCTTCTCGTATTAAAAGCCTTCAAAGCACGCTTAAACCCATAAGGATTGGAATAACAAGAGGATTCCGAGGTTTAACAATTGGTAGGCAAGGCAACATCCGGATAAAATGGCAAGATTTCCCCAAAATATGTGAATTAAACGTTTAACAGGAGAAATTTCGAACTGTAGGCAGAAAATCATGAACAGAATAAAAAACCTTTAATGTTTTTTAATAAATGGTTAAGATCCGAATATCGTAGGTTAGTACTTACTAATTTTAATCTCAAAAATAAGAAAAGCCTGCAGGTCAGAAGTCGATTTTTACGTGTTATCTTATGAGGAATGCAAATCATCGTCTGGAATCGAACCCTAGAGGGTATTCGTAAATTTTCCTTCGTCACAACATTTTCATATCCGAGTAGATTTTCTCGGCCAAATTTCAAGTTTATATCTGCATATTTGATCGAGTTATTTGCGTTTTAAGAGCGTGACATGGACCAACCAACGGACCAACACAGCTTTTTATTATAAGGGGAGATATATATATATATATATATATATATATATATATATATATATATATATATATATATATATATAAGTCAGTATTTTCATTAATGAAACATAAGACACCATCAAACTTCTTACAACTTATATACCAAACATTCTTACGTTTGCCACTGAGTTCTCTACCTCAATCTACCATTCTCTCAACTGTAAAAAGATTAAAGGTTAAATATAGAGACCCCCCACATCACTCAACAGCTAGCCACTTTTGCAAGCAGAAAGGTTATCATAATTATATTATAGTTTATTCATATTAAAGTATTAATTATATAAAAATTGGTTATAAAAATTCCTTTTTATAGCTTCACTTGTTTTAATCTTCTGGATAAGAGGAAAGAGGTACAATCACAGGATGAATGAATCCATGGAGGGAAAATTCCTCGATATACGTCTACTTAACGCTAATGTTCTTTCATCAGATAGACAGATATTTTTTCGAGCGAATTTCTCAGATCCAAAAAAAAATAAATAAAATAAAATAAAAATCACTATTTATTTACGTCATAACATGATTTCGAAACGCACGGAGAGAGACAAGAGATCGCTACGGACAGCTCGCATTGTTTTTGTGTTTTACCGTTTCAAGGATAGAAGTAAGATGATACCGAGAAAGAGAAATATGAAGAAAAAGGAAAAATAAGTGAGGAAAGAATTGCAGAGCAAATTACATTAGGTGCTTTTGTCGCCGATTGCTATCTTTCCAGCGGAGTAAAGAATAGAAAATGTGATTTATCGGAGGTTGCTTACATTTGTAGCAGCATGTACTTTTTAGTGAGTTTTTCCTATAAATCCCCAGCCGCTAATTTTAGATCAACCAACGATTTACCATGCATAAAGTGGTACCCCTGATTGGCTTACGTGATTTATTTTTTTTATTTTCTTTTTTTCTTTGACTGTAAGTCCTTAATATCAAATTTCATAAAAATCCGTTCGGTAGAAGCCGAGAACGAACATGCGGACGGACGGACGGACGGACAAACCGACCCTGTTAAGCGCTTATGCTGGAAGCGAAACGCGCCAAAAAGTCTCCAAATCGATTATTTTTCAGTAGGTCAGCAATGAAACGCTGGGTGATAATTATGCAGGGTTAAACGATAAAAATATCTACAACGTACATCCGCAAGGCACGATAATTGAAGAAGAAAAGTTTTTTTTTCTCGATTTTTTGGCACTTTTATTATTGGGTGGGGTGACAAAAGTAACTCCATCCAGAAATCTTATCATACGCAATCTTAACTGAAAAAATAGCGCCGTATCGATACATATTTTTTCGTTTCATTTCACTCTCCGGAACAATAATACAATTTCGATGGAGAATATCCTTGAAAAAGTAACACATTTTTCTCAAAGAAGGGAAAACTGATAGCCCCTCTTCTGAAAAATATATTAAAGCTAACGATTACGCATTCGCCCACTGAATACATGTGCGTGCGTGTAAGCACACGCGCACAACAATAAATACTCTCATGTATGTATTCATTTATGTGTGTGTGTGACATTTAATGCGTTACGTTTCCTTTCATATTAAATTATTTTCTTTACTTTTCAGGTAATGTTTAACATCCATCTCTGCATTTCCTGAAGGCGCTTGACTATTTGATCTTTCAAGGTCCATTATAACACCCGTAAGTTGCACCAGGAATTTAAATCCTCAACTTTAATGCTTGGGCACAAAACGGCAAAGTTTTCTGTCAAGTTATAGTACTAGGCCTAAAGGTAATGAAATTACATTTGTGAGAAAAGTGAGAAAAAATTTATACACAGTATGTATCAATAAATAAAAACTTGATGAATATCAAATATAATATGAATCGGAAATAATGCGCCAACATATTTATGAACGTGTATGTTTTTTTGTCTACTTATGAGTGCCGTTGAAATTGATGGTTTCTGTATCATATTTCGTTACAATTTTAACAAGATTATTTTAAAGAAATAATTTCTAGATTTAAGTGAATCGCTAACAAACTAGTTTAGATTTGTTTTTAAGGCGACCTGAATTACTATGTCATCCATAAAGTTTATGGATTAATCGATAAATTCATCCGGAGCACAAGGTGACAAATAGAACTATATTCTGCCTTCGTGATACATTCATTTGGAATTTGTACAATAAAAAGCAAACCAATCGGTCACTCCGCCAAAATATAGAAACACACTAAATTATCATTAACAATGAAAAACTTTCTATTTTCTCAACACGAAAAAACTGCATTCAGATTCCGAATTCCCATTATTTCTCTCAAGTGCCAAACATTAAAATACTTATTATTTAAATATTATTTTTAACTAAATGAAATAAAAATTCGGGATCATTATTTTATTTCGAAACGAAGGAGAATTTTATGAATCGAATATTGTGTGGACGTAGCAACACGGGATTTGACGATTTATTTGCTCTTCATATACTGAACAACTCAATAACAAAGGACAAATTATATCAAGTGTTACACCATCAAAGCATGACGAACGCAAAAGTGAACCCCCATGGTGGTATACTACACGCATATCTCACGGCATTTTCACGGCGATACATTTTCCAACTTTTTCGGCATATTAAAAATGAAATAGGTAAGAGACGGTTGACCTTTGATTACAGGTCATATAATCGATACGAGTATGAAATTGAATGAAATATCTGCGGATATAAGGGTTTTCATCGATCTCGCGTAAATTTGAGTGTTTCATCGGATGTAATAATGCGATTTCGCAATTACAGCAGACTAATAAAAGCCCTAAATAACTCGTCTATCTAACTGTAGCTGACGATGGTTTGATTAGCGATGACGACTGTTACTTAGTAGCTGAAATATGCATTCGGTTCATTCATGCTTACGAGACGCACCTAAAGATTATACATATTTGAACATACGACCTAATGGCAACATCTTGCGTTGAACAGCTAATTCTGAAGATCAACTTTATGTATTTTCTCGTAATTCGCCTTATAATAATTAAAGGGAGGGAGGAAGGAGAAGGTTGAAGAGGTCATAAGTTATTCGAGTCCAAATTAGGTTATCATCAAAAACTCATTTTTTTGCCTTATGAAAGGAGGAAAATGGAAATATGATAGAAAATTACGAAGCAGCCTCTTATTCTTTAAGAGGCTGTAAGGAAGAGACCGTTTGCCGTTTTTTTTTTCGAAAATGTCTTTTTCCTTTTTTAAAACGGGAGCTGCGTCAAATAAATGGAAAGAACCGGATATTGTGTCTGGATTTTATTTTTTACCATGGATTTAAGCAGAAAAAAGGTTTGAATTTGGTTAAGTACCCTTGCATTTTTCTCGTGATTCCCCTAAAAATGAATAAAGGGAGGGAGGAAGGAGAAGGTTGAAGAGGTCATAAGTTATTCGAGTCCAAATTAGGTTAGCATCAAAAACTCATTTCTTTGCTTTATGAAAGGAGGAAAGTGGAAAAAATGATAGAAAATTACGAAGCAGCCTCTTATTCTTCAAGGAAGAGACCGTTTGCCGTTTTTTTTCGAAAATGTCTTTTTCCTTTTTTAAAACGGGAGCTGCGTCGAATAAATGGGAAAAAACTGGATCGTGTGTCTGGATTTTATTTTTTACCTTGGATTTAAGCAGAAAAAAGGTTTGAATCTGGTTAAGTACCCTTGCATTTTACTCAAAATACAGGAAAGGACACATTACTTGATTGTTTTTTCTACAACGATATTCAGCATGCTTACTTTTCCTCATTTCTTATAATCACTGATTGTGAGACGAACTGGAATATTTGATTTTTTTATAATGCTCGGAAACTGCTTCAAAACGAAATAGACGGCCGAAAACCTAAAACGTGTAAAACGAAACCGTGCAATTCGAGGAATGAATGTCGGTAACCAAACGAACGAGAAGAGCCGCATTTTTCCAATTCAGCATATAACGCGACGTGAGCAGAGCCGCAGTATAGGTGAAAAATATGTTTCTTGTTATAAAAAGGTCAATTCATTTATGAGAACATTCTTATAAGTAAACGAGAGCTTCAGATAATGGAAATCGCGAGTTAATTTAACGTCCCATGCTTTTTATAATTTACAAATAGTTGGTTTTGGGAATCGCACGTGTGAAAAAGCCGCAGGTTGCCGACCCTATCCAGAGAGAGATTTTGATGCGATAACTTCCCCAGGAAATTACGCTGCTTGCCACGCAAGTTGGCACGATCACTAGATCAAACCCACGCAGCGTAAGATCTAAATCCGCAACGGAAAACCTTCGATTCAAGTACTACAGCGTTAACCTCAACTCTATCGCGTGTTTCTGCAAGTAGCATAAGATCACGCATATATACACGATTCAATCGACCTAAAGCAGCATACGGAGAAAAATTCGCCGAGACGAAAATTGAAAAACGTCCTCCTACGCCACAAATGTATCCTCGGAGATATATATATATATATATATATATATATATATATATATATATATATATATATATATATATATATATATATATATCATCATCATAGGTAGTCTGTCCGTAGACAGGTCCGTGATTATTCTTGGTTAAACCTGGTTCTCCATATACTCCTATTTTCCGCTGTCCTCTTTATTTCTTGATAACTCTCTTTCCCTTTCAAATCGTCTATCAGCTGAAACCTTTTCCTACCTCTTTCCCTTTTCCCATCTAGTTTTCCTTCTAACACGTCTTTAATCATACTCTCTCTCCTCAGGTAATGTCCAACCCAGTTAGCCTTCCTCTTTCTGATAGTCTGTATAATCATTCGCTTCTCTCCTATTCTTCGTAGCACTTCATCGTTTTTCATCCTATCTGTCCATTTTATCTTCAGCATTCTCCTCCAAGTCCACATTTCAAAGCTTTCCAAGTATTTGATGTCATTTTTCCTTAGCGTCCATGTTTCTGCCCCATACAATGCTATACTCCATACGTAGCATTTTATCAACTTCTTGCGGATATCTTCCCTTATATTCCCTGTAAGTAGTTGTTTCTTTCTCCTGAAAGCCGCTTTTGCTTTTCCTATTCTAGTTTTGATCTCATCCGTACATTTTGCCTCTCGTGTTATGATACTTCCAAGGTATTTATATTCTGAAAGTTGTTCTAATGGCTTTCCCCCAATAGTTATGTTCAGATTCTCTTCTTTACCCGATATTCGAATGACCTTGGATTTTTCTGTATTTATTTCCATACCGTATTTTCTACCTGTTATCACTAGTCTATTTATCATTTTTTGTAGCTCCTCTTCCTTTCTTGCTAGAAGTACTTGATCATCTGCGTATTTTACTGTTCTTATAATCCTTCCTCCAATTTTGAAATCCCCTGTGCCTTCTAAAGCTTCTTGCATTAGACTTTCTCCATATATATTGAATAGGGTTGGCGATAGGCAGCAGCCTTGTCTTACTCCTCTACCGATATTTATTCCGCAGGTGTCCATATTCTCAAACCTGACCTTTACAATTTGATTCTCATATAGATTCCTAATCAGTCTCCTGTCTTTCCAGTCTACACCTATATCCTTTAATATCTTTATCAACTTTATCCAATTTACTCTATCAAAGGCCTTCTGCCAGTCTACGAAACATGCGCAGATATCTTGACTGTATTCTATTGCCCTTTCTGATATGATTCTAACTACTCCTATAGCATCTCTAGTTCCTCGTCCTTTTCTGAAACCGAATTGATCTTCCCCTATTATTTCTTCTGCCTTTTTCTCCAGCCTTTTATTAAGAATCCTCGTGATGATCTTCGATGTGTGTGACAGAAGGCTTATAGTTCTGTAATCTTTACACTGCATTGCCTTTGGCTTCTTCTTTAGAGGGATCATTGTTACTTCTAGGAAATCCTGAGGCCACTCTCCCGTGTCGTAAATCTTATTAATTAATTTCGTGATCGCTTTTAGTCCTTCTGATCCTATGACTTTAAGTATCTCAGCCGGTATTCCATCGCTGCCCATCGCTTTCCCCTTCTTTAGTTCCACTATCGCCTTTTCTACTTCGCTCTCCATAATGCTTGGTCCTAAGTTGTCTTCTTCAATGTTTTCCTCATTTTCCATTTCTATTTTTGCCGCTCCTGCCTGTTTGCTGTATAATTCCTTAATGTATTCTTCCCATACCTGTGCTACATCCTTTGTTTCTGAGACTATCTTCCCATCCGTATTCATAATTCCTTTACCACAAATTCCATTAGACTTCTTATCCTCTAATTCCAGTGCCCTAGCGTACATCATATCGTACCTTCCAAACTTCTCCATTTGTTCTATTTCATCACATTTTCCTTTTATCCAATTTTCTCTAGCTTTATCTGTTACCCTTCTCAACTCATTGTTTATACGCCTATAGTTGGCTCTTCCTTCTTCACTGTTAACGTTTTTCCATTTTCGTCTCTCATCCATTTTCTCCAGCATTTCCTTCGTGATCCATGGTTTTCTGATTTTCTTCTCTTGTTTTCCAATCTCTTTATCCAAGGTATCCTTGATACTGGTTTTAATTTCATTCCATTCTATATCGACGGTCTTCGGATTGTTTTCCAACTTTCTTAGGTTATCTTCCAACTTCATGCTGACTACATCCTGCCTTTCTTTCAGTTTTTCTAGGTCCCAGGTCTGTCTTTCTCTTCTCGTTTTTCTTATTTGTTTGAGCTTTGTATTCACGTCAAGTATTAGAAGGCTGTGATCTGAATCAATGTCTGCTCCTTGCAATGCCTTGGCATTCTTTATGCTGTTCCTGAATCTTTGTTTTACAAGGATGTAATCTATTTGGCATCTCATTCTATCTCCTGGGCTTTTCCATGTGTATAACCTTCGTTTATGGTTTTTGAACCATGTATTAGTCACTACAAGGTCATTATTGATGCAGAATTCTACGAGTTTCTCCCCTCCTCGATTTCTCTTCCCAAGTCCGTATTGCCCGACAACATTTTCTTCCTGTCCTTCTCCGACTATGCTGTTCCAATCTCCCATTATTATGCAGTTTACCTTTCCTCTTCCGTCTTCTTCGTAAATTTCATTAATTTGCTCATATATCTCATCTATTTCTTCATCGTCATGAGCTGACGTTGGCATATATACCTGGATTATCAGCATGTCCACTGGGACTGCTTTTAGCTTTATTGCCATCAGTCTATCGTTCGTTGCTATTATCTTTGTCACGCTTTTCATCATATCTTTCCTAAGTACCAGAGCTACTCCCCTTTCTCCACTATTTCCTCCAGAATAAACTACTGTGAATTCTTCCGAGTCGAACTGTCCTTCTCCCTCCCATCTAGTTTCGCTTAGCCCTATAATGTCAACTCTATTTCTTCTCATTTCTTCTTTCAAGTTCTCTAGCTTTCCTGCCTTTCTCATAGTTCTTACGTTCCAAGTCCCTATTCGTAATTTACTTTCGACATATGTTTTCCTCAAGGCAGTCCCCGCCCGGAGATCCGATTGGGGGACTATTTTACCTCCGGATTGTTTTACCTCGAGAGAACTCATATTGTCCAACCATATAATCTTTACTAGGGATTGTTATGTGGTAGTTTCCCTCTTGCTTTCCACATCGCAGTACTGTAGCCGTTCAAATCGTCCTGATCACGCCTACAGCTGTATTGGATATAGACCCAACCAACATCATTTGTTTTCGGCTCTATAACATACTGACAGTACTGCTGCCTACTGCCAGGCACTGATGATAGTTTTTTTTTTTTTTTTAATAAAACCTCCATTCGAGGGGTTTGAACCCCCGAACTTTGCAATAGAAAGCCGACACGCTAACCACTACACCACCAGTATATATATATATATATATATATATATATATATATATATATATATATATAATGCATCCCTCCACGGATCTTTTTGTCAAATTACGAGTGGAGGATTAGAGAGGCAGGTCGTCGATGAACAACAGAAAAATAAAATCCCTCCCACCGGAGGATATCGGTGACAGCGGATAATAAGTTAGGAAAGATATATCGACGAGCGTCACCGTAGAATCGGCACTGGAGAAGGGTAAAAGGCTGGAGCGAAGCCCCATTCTTCCCTCGAAAGATCATTCTTGGAATGACAGAGGGCAAAAGGGACGCCAACGTGCCGAAAGCGTGGATTTTGAGGTGGGTCAAAATGAAGGACACCATGGAGGCTGGTGGGTGACAGTTGTGGAAAAGAGGGACAAAGAAGCGCAAGGCAGGAGAGATGTATAAGGATGAACAATAAAGTAACAATATAAGAACTAAAAAATATTTTAAATGCCATAATCGATGCTGTTCATAAACGGCGGAATTAGGGGGGGGGGGTGGTAGTGCTTGTCATTTCCCGGTTCTTTCACAATCCCGGGATTCAAAATTATGAATAAATAAATAAACATTTTTAAAACCATTTAAAAAGAAAGAAAAAATAAACATAAGGTTAGCAATTGCTTGTTTATGACCCATGGTTGATATAAAAACTTTTAAAAATTATAAAAAGGAAGAATAAAATAAAAATAGTGTTACAACTTTTTTTATGAACAGGTGAATCTTATTAAGTAATTTTACTCTAGATTTAGGATTTTTTATCAATTCATTCAGGTTATATAATTTTTTAGTAGAAAATTACTCCATTTTATTTATTTGAACCTCGTATCAGACAAAAGGTAACACATTGATGTTTATACTAGTGCTTGTGTTTCCCGGTTTTTAATCGATCCTGGAACTCTGAGAAGTTCGAAGAAATTTGTTAAAATCATTAACAAATATGGGTTACACGGATAAAATAAAAATTAATTGAAATTAGCATTTATTTATTGACCTGAAATTTGCCTATTATATCGATTATAAAAATATAGTACCAATACACACGGTATGTAAAATAAAATATGAATTGAAACATCTATACCATTAGCAAACATTTACCATATAAATACAAAATCATATCGACAACAGTGTTCTAGTTCTTATTCCCTATTAGTAATTGATTTATAGTAACTTTTAAGAAAACATAATGTGTTCAGACTACGATCGCCCAGTGATGTGCATATTTTAGTTATGAAAAGACCGGCTGCAGTCGTGAGAAAAACCTGAAATTTGATACTCCAAACAATTTGTCATAATATGCTCAATTTTGGAGACAATCTGTATAAATGTCAACTCACCCTATAGCACAGTGGTCTTCAGCCGTTTTTGCATTAAGTAACCTCAAGGAAACATTGCTGTTTCAACTAGTACTAACTATTAATCCTAGATGTCAGGGCATTCCCTATATTGACCTTTACATTTGACTACTAGTAGTTGAAGAATATCATTTCGAAAATTGATGCATACCTATAGATAAAGGGTGGACGACCTTTTCTAAATGGCGGGAACATTGGTGGCTGCGATTACTTTGGCGGGACACATTCGAGGCTGTCATGACGTTCTTTAGGGTTAATGCTCCAATACTAGACAACACAAATCAAACTCACTGTGTAAATTTCTACTTCACAGAGTGAGTTTGATCTCATTTGTATGTCGTTCTTCCTAGTGAAACCTACCAGTAAATTTACCATTATTTGAGTTTTTAAAATGTAAATTTGCGTGTTAAATTTTAAGGAACTTTTGTCAATGATAACTGTGTAGGTCGCAGGCCGTAGGTTGCTCGCCCATTCTATACTGCTTTGAGAGTTATTTTTTGCGTTTTATCATGGATAAAGACCATAAGGTGACATCCTCGACAATTAATTATCTTTCAAGAACCATGTGTAGAGAACGGTCAAACAACTACAGAGAAAATAACGAAGATTATTAATGAGAACGATAAGTAACAAAAGAGACAACAAAAGAAGAGTGGGAGAGGAGCCAAAGGTGGAACTAAAGAGGAGAGAAAGACGAATGAGAGGTAAAAGAGAAAGGCGAGGCAGAAAGAAAGGAGAGTCGAATTAGAAAGAGTAAAAGATGAAAGGAAGAGTGAAAGGAGGTAGGAGAAAGAGGACGGAAGGGACAGGGGAATCTGTGGAACGGAGATTCAATCAGCAGGTCAAGATGGGAGGGGTAAAAATGGAGGAAGGCGATTATAGAGGCAGAGGGCGAAAGGGGAGAGGAGAGGGGAGGGAAAGGCGAGCGATTTCCAAGCAAGGGGCAGGGAGGCGAAACCAACCCCCTCGAGGGGAAAGGGATATCGACCATACCCATATCCCCATCCCTCGAGAACACATCCTCACTTCTCCCTCCTCCCCATCCTCTCCCCTCCCCATTGCATCCATTCCCTATACCCCTTCAATTCTTCAATTTTTCACCATTTTCCGCAACTTTGGCTCGACCCTTCGTCTCCCGCCCGCCTCCTCACGATGCCCTCCTCTTCTCATCCGCCCCTTTTACACATCCCTCCTCCCTCCACCTTTCTCCCTCACTTAAAACCCTGCTTATCCCCTCTCTCTCTATCCCTGCGTCTATTCTCCCTATCTCTCTCGCATTCCCTCCGCTTCCCTTAGTCTATCCCTCGTCCACTTTCTTGTTGGATGTAAATTGGGACCTTGCGGTCTCTCTCGCCCATTGTGAGGGACCTTTCCTTTTCTTTATTTTCTTCTTCAACCCGGCATTCCTCTTCCGCTCTTCCATCTCTATCTCCCTCTATCGATCTTCTATTCCCTTTATTTTCCTGTTTTTAACTTCCACACCCGTTCTAGATTCACAAAAATCCTCGACTCCCACTTAACTTTCTCATTTATTCATCCCCATATCTCCAATTTCTTTTTTCGTATTGAATTAATGAGGATTCCTCTTTCTCGATGAAAATTGGTAATATAAACACGCCATTTTTGCATTAAGGTGACCTTATATTTCAGCAGTATTTTCCGACGAAATATCTTATCGACCATCCTTTCTCCCATAACTATCCAATGCAAGTCTTCCATTTTTATAGAAACGTGTTTACTGATTTCATCTACTCATTCCACCTCGTACTAAATTGGTGTTTATGCGTAAGATAACTTATGTTCAGAAATCTCATTAGCTTCCTTGCGCTTTCACGGGCTTCTTCCGATATTTTAAGCGATGTTATGCATCTATTTTCAGTCTAGCGACTCTTCCCTTGCTCTTCCTACCTCCATTTCCTTCGCCTCATAAAATACCTTAATTCCCTATTCCCGTCAGAACGTTTTCCGCTAGATATATTCCATTTCATTCTACCTTTTTTTAGAATTGCTTTTCTTCGACCCTGTAATTTATGAATGCCTGAGTGTTTCCTAAACAGCTGCCACCCGTCTTGCTAGCAAGATATAAGATCGAGTTTGAATAGTTTTTGAGTAAGTATTAATTTAAATTCACTTAGCAATAGCTTTTCTTATGCAACAACATGAGCAAATGATTAACTTAATATTATTTTGATTATCAAGACATAACTGATGGTCCGGAAGTTAAAATCTCCCTCGTGATAAAGCTCCCGGCAATATTAATAATTTGTGTATAACAAATCGAGTTTCTTTATTTTGAATAAAGCAGCGGAATACTCATTCTGAATCGTTTCATTACTGAGAGAAGAGAGTCGAGATTTTCATTCTTTTTAACCGAAGAGGCTTACTCCTTTCAACCCTTCACGAGTCGATTTTTGAGTCAAAACTAACGTTTAGCTTTGCGGAAGAAAGGAACGAAAATTATTAAATACTCTAAAATACTCGATCCGTCGTTCGGGAGATTACTGCGAAGGTAAAACCGACTTCGCCAGTAAACGGTCGTGAATTATACATATTAACTTAAGGAAAAGGAAAGGTAGTGATGAGGGTGTCAACAAGGTGCTGAAGGAAGCCCAGCCGTCACTTACTAAGTTGAGGACCAAGTTGGCAGGCTGCTGGGGGCGTCGTAGAGACACGTAGAAAACACGCCCACAAAAACACGTGAGCTTTTCGGGCATATGCCCTTCATCAGCGATATATATAAGGATTCTATAGTGCTTCCGGCACGAATATTACTACGTGCTTCCCGCAGACGCGAAATTTAAATTAGGTATATTTTACGAATGATCGTAGTTTGATAGAGACGATAGAATTTTAACCTACGTTTCCGGTCCTTTTCCTCGTCGAATTCTTTCCTTTCCTATCTCATTCAATAATTCATAGTACCAACATAGTTCACTAATTTATGATTTCCATTGCCGCAAATATCGCCATTTTTTGCAGTTTCGTACGAAATAGGTTTTCTTCCTCAGAGGTCGCGACAGAAAATCTCATCTCAGGATTACTCTTAAGCGAGTTCAAAAGCGAAAGCCTATACTGCGTAAGAAAACTTACATGAAAATTGGGTTTAAAATATGCGATAATTCCACTTGGCCAAATGCTACAGGAAATTCAATTATGAGGGTAAATATATTCTTTCGAATCCGTAATCTTTTTAACGTCATGGCAGTTTTTGACGTAGCGTGACTTAGGGAATTACTTGCTATAGAAATACAAAAGAAATATAATTTTTAAAAAGCCCTTACTTGGTTTAAATACACTCGGAGGTTAAAGAACCTCGATAGTTACATAAGGGTAAGAAAACGTAAGCTGAAAGAACTGATACGGTTAATGGATTAAAAGACTAAAATAAACTGAAACGCAGTGCAGCATCTCAACAAATTTGGCTCACTGACGTAATTGCTATTTATTATTCGGTATTTCTCACTCAATCTTTAACAGCAATAATTTCATTTTTCGCCCAACTTTCATTTTCAGCTTTCCCCGCAGGTAGTTGAACTTTCACTAAGATCGCTGGTCAGTTCTTCCCACCTGTATCCTTTTTTCTGCTTCAATCTTTTTTAATCCGTAGGGTCTATGCGAAACACTGCCTCTGACACAGCCTCTTTCTCCTCTAACAATTCGCCAAGCTTTTGCGGCCACCGGCATCAATTCCTCCTCTCGCTCACCTCCTCTTTCCTTTTATCCTGGAGAGCAAACAAAGCAATGTGCGCCGAAGCGAAATACATAGAAGACAAAGAGAAAATAAAGTGGTCAACGTAAAGGAGAGAGTGAGAGATATTAAAGGCAAAAGCCGTTTTGGAATGGGAATACAATAAGCATGAATAAGGGATATAACTAGAATTTGGCGGATATGGAATGGGAGTGGAATGAGAATGTGGCGGTGGTGGATAGAGAATAGAACGGAAATGGAACTGGAATTTGGATCGAGCAGAATATTAACGCTGAACATAATATATTTAAAAGTGATCAATTCAAAAACGAAATGTCGAATTCACGTCACCAATCGAACCTGGTTCACGATCAACTAAACTCGTATAGCCATAAAACGATGGAGAAAATTGGACCTACATGCCAGCTATGAAATGACCACCCACAGGGATACTTCATTTATAGCTACTTCTAAAAAGTATCGATCAATTATCGGTGAATTACAAGTTTCGTGTAATTATTTTTTTATTTGGAAACAAATACTGCAAGTAATACGACTAATACTGTAAACCCAGGTAAAAAATTTTTCATTTTGTTTTTCTAACATCGAACTAAAAGTGAGCATTAAGGATTACGAAAAGTAATACCTAAATTAACATCAACAATAAGAACGAATGTCTTTTTTATCTCCTAAAGAAAACCTTAATTAAATGAAAAGATCCCGAATGTATTTGGCATTAACTTTTGGTTAGTCTGGTTAAAATTCCAGGGAAAAATATATTTATACTTAAATGTAAAATTGTTCATTCACTAATTCACTCATTCACTAATCAAAACTATAATTTGCAATGGCGAAAAGAATAATCTCCCTACTGAACCTTTACACACAAAGTGAAACAGCATATTATGATCGCCAAAAGAGATCCATTGAAAGAGTAAAGCCGGTTACACACTATTTTTCCCGTCATTTAAAAATGTCATTGAAAAATGATGGGACGGCTTCATTTTTTTCCTCAAAGAAAAATAACTACAAAAATGAATCCAGTTGTGGCACGCGTACAGTAGTAGTAGTAGTCATGGAAAAATGCCAAAGCAAGAAGATTCTTAAACATTCGTGAGATATTCGCGATGAAATTTAGCGAGCGTTCTAATATATACCATACTAGGAGATTGAGCATCAAGGTCAAGCGGTGGCCTACTAAAAACCACTAATAGGTGACTAAATCCTCGTTTGCTGAAGCTATCCCAGCACTTGCAATTTCCTTTTTCAATTTCTATTATTTGAATTTTTTTAATGTTCTAGATTTTTTGGGTTTTACAATTCTCTGAAAGTTTATTTGATTTATAATTACATTTTCACTAATTATACAAAGCGAAATTTTTTTCTCACAATGTTAAAAAAGAATTTAATTTGAATCACCAACAAAAATTAAATTGTAATAAATGCTCATGGTCCGTTTATTATATATATTCAACACTTTGTTTTTATACTAAACTAATGCTTCATTGCAAATTATGATTGTACAGATTTTTCATTGATATTATTTGAAGACGTACAATGTTTCGAATGGTAGTTATCATAGAAACATGATAAGCAAAGATCTAGCTTACACCACGCACACGTTGTTATGCAAATCGATTGACAGGCGCAGTTATTTTTAATCGAGTTTGCTGTAAAACACGCATTCACAATTTTGAAAACCCAATCGTTTGTCAGTTTCGAAGCAAACCACGCGTACTTGATCATATCACGAAATACTGGCGCCCTTAATTGGTGATGAATCAACGAATATGGACTTCAGCATCTGCAGCATGGTATATATTAGAAGGCTCGCTAAATTTCATCGCAAATATTTCACGAATGCTTGTGAATCTTCTTGCTTGGGCATTTTTCATCACTAAGAGGGTACTACATGCTCACGTAGTTTCAACCAAATCGGCGGCGAACATGTCGTAAGGTCCTTTTGTTAGCTGAAAATAAAACTTAAAACCCGGTGAAGGCTGCATTTTTATTATCGCGAGCAGCGAGAATGGCTGATAAGTATTATCAGACGTTGTCATATGGGCATTCAGTAGTTGCATGCGCGTTAGTTATTGCTAAGATGAGACAAAGAAGAACGGTTTGCGGTTCTCTTATAAAATCTCTACAAGCACAATTAGTGCTGTCATTCCTGAAGTATGTAAGGCAATTTATGAATCCTTGTCATTTTTAAATGACAAAAAATAGGACGGTCCCTATTCCATCATTTTTGTATCATTTTTCACTGAAGCCATGCGTGCGCATGCGCACGTGTTTAAAGCGTACACACCATTTTACAATGACAGCTTTTACATCAGTTTTCTTGTACAAGAAAAATGATGGAAAAATGATAGTGTTACCGGCTTAAGCAGCACACATATCCTATTAACACCTAGCTTGAACATATAAAAACCGTGAACATCTTTACAATTAAATTACAGTATTTTCCCCAGATTTGATGTAATAATAATAATCCTATTCGGAATATATTAACCAAAATAATTGATAGTTCAAGTACAAAACTTAAGTAAGAAGAGCTCCGCTTACAGCACAAATACCTTTCCGTGTCTAGTTTTGTAATTTAGAATAATTAATGCAACGTACTGACTATATAATTACCTCGTATATTTTTATTTTAAAAATTATCCTTATAATATGCTTTAATTTTTATCATAAAATTTACAAGCATAGGCACCGTAAAGGTATCATAATAACTGGCTGGTTTTTTGTACATCTCTTTCGGAGATATACAAAAAACAGAATTTTAGGCCCCAATCCGAACTTGTATATTTTTGAAATCTACATAAAAACAAATGGCAGCAGTATAGAAATGTACCCTCCAAGTGTCAGCTCTCTATCCGTTACGGTTTTGTCGCAATTTTAATTTAAACAAGTGTACAGACAGACGCCAAAGTGAAACAAGAAAGAAAAATTCGACGTCAGAGAGTTAATGCGTCGAATGTTAAGCTCCATTTTCAAGGCATAAATAATAATCACGAAAATAGCGTCACGCATTCATTTCACGAAAACGATAAAAAATTAATTTGGTGTTTCGAACCCGGATACCTCGGCGGGAATAAAAACCAATCCAACCGGCAGCGCTTTCAACTCAAAGGGCATAAGAAATTCTCTCTTCCGCGAATAAAGACCATTTTATACCTGTCCAGCTGACCTGACACGTGTGTAACGCGGACAGGGTCGGGATTAAAGATAAATCCCCTTTCGCGGATTTTTGAGACGACGGATTAAACCTCCGTTTTAAGAGAGGTGATGGAGGGGAGGAGGGTGTTGGGGGTTTCAGCGGAAAGGGCAACCGGGGATTTATACGGCTCCGAAAGCAATTACGAAGAGGCGGAGGAGTGCAGCACAGTTTTTGAACGCTTGGGCGGAGAGGCAACAGGTGATTCAGGACATAAAGGCTTGGAGAGTGGTCGAGGAAACTGAAATAGGGGACCTCTAAAGATAGAGAGAGAGAAAGAGAGAGAGAGAGAAGGGGGATAGGGGGAGATAGTGGAGGAATAGGGAGCGGAAGGAAGGGAGAGAAAGGGGAGATGAAGATGGAAGAGGATGGGCGTGGGTGGATGAAGCGACGGAGCAAATAGTGGAGTAAGTGGGGCTGCGATTTGGACGCGAGATGCGTCAGAGCGGATCTTTACGGTTTTCTCTGGCGCGGAGGATGTTGTGTGGTTTCCCGCATCGGTTGAGCCTTTTTATACGGATACTATCGAGTAAGCGCGACTTTTAAGGATCGGAATATGTAAGCATAAGTTTATATGTGGGTTTCCAAGTGTGCTTGCGCAGATCTTCGTAACCATTTATAATCTGTTCGCGGACATGGTCGTGTTTATAGATCAAATCTGCTTCTTCACATTCTTCTGCCCTTCGCAACTTCCTTCGTTTCTTGTTAACTCTTTTCTCTCTTCAAGTTGCCCATCAGCTGAGACCTTTTCCTTCTCCCTTTCTAAAGTTTTCCTTCAATCACACCTTTATCTTGCAGTGTCTATACATATAATGCTCTAACCAGTTCATTTTCCTTCTTCTTATCGGTTGAACCATCCTTCTGCGATTCTTCTTAATACTTTTACCATATCCACCCTTTTTCATTCTCAGCATTCGCCCCCCCCCCCCCCCATGTCCACATTCCGAAGCTTTCCCATTATTGTATATTGCCTAAGCGCTATCTCCATTTACGGAGATACTCCACACAAAATTTAAATATAAGTACGCATTACGCATAAAACTGGAGAATTCGCTGTCTTGCCCCAAGGTTCAAATGGCCGGTGTTCGACCCACCTTGTCAAAAGCTTTTTTTTCAAGAGTTTATCTCTAAGGAATTAATGTATCATGTACGAAATTTACAAAATTAGAACAATATTTAACTGTCCGAATATTTTGCATACGAACTTGACTGTATTAGCCTTCAGTTGGTGGTATTCCATCTTAAACAAGATGATCCAAACGGAACTTATGATGCCTACTTTCCCAAATTTCATATTTAGCGTTATAAAATATTACAAATACATTCTAACGGAATATTAAATTGGTCACGCGTATTTGTGTGCCAAAAATAACGCGTATATTTACTACACTATACCGAACCCCCGCCCAACAATAGCTGTTGCAATGGCAACACTCTCGTAATGAGTGATAAAAACTGCAAAAACGACAGTATTCACGCAAAATTCGAAGAAATGCGATAAATAAGAAAAATTCTACGATAACAATTAGAATCTCCATTCCTTTCCTCAGAAAATAGTATAAATCCCGCTCCAATATTATAATTTTAAGATATTTTAATGTGCAGAAGAAAATTATTTCTTAGTTAAACCAAATGCGAATGACAGTTCCTGGAATCGAACCTAGGACTTTCAATCTCCGCAACAAAAACTATCGTCGGTGACTCGGCCCAAGTAGCAAGATATTTTCACCAAGTATCATGAAAATCGGTCTATTGGTTCAAAAGTTCGCATTTTATTAGAGTGTTGCCATGGCGACGATTATTACATTTCCTGTCAATTCGACATGTAAACGTTGGGAAACCAGCCTGACTTGTTCCTGGTCTGCACTTCTTATTATTTGCTCTCGCTCTAAGCGTATCTATTCATCTCTCTAATTCGTGGCAGCTTTTCTGATTCGACGGTTGTGAGAAGGGGCTCGCGAATCAAGACGTGCTTTTTCATTGTTCAGAAAGCGTCACAAACGGAGCTAGCAACGGTCTATTTTTAACAGCTTCCCTTTTACAAGTTCTTCCAAGGCCACGGTGGTTGAATCTAGAAAGCGCCAAAAACCGTTGACACTTCCCTCGGTTGGTGTCAACAGCGCAGTAAGTCAACGCGAGGGCTAAAAAAAAAGGTAGGTAGGTCTCTCTCTAAATTCAACATGGAGCTCCCATCTGCCCCAGTCTCCGATGCGTTCAGTCTCAACTCTTCAGGAGTCCATATTTGGTACGCTAGACCTGTTTGAAGCGGTCCAAGTTTCATTTCAATATTTATTAATTTAACTTTCATAATGGTGTTACGGTGTTTTATACTCGTGCATAATTTAAAACAGTTGCATAAACTGGGATGTCTACTTCAACTTAACCACGCTCTAGTTCAGTTGCTTTCCTTTTTTATTTTTCATGGCGAATAATAATTTTTAATTACACGAATTTCTTTTACAACTTGGCAAATCTGGTAATTATTTTCTGAATTTTTATAAAATTATAAATATATTATAAAACAATCTAACAGACGCCCGTGGCTAAAGCTTTGTTTTTTATATATTTTTTACTTTTTTAAATAAATAACCTTTGTTTTCGGTTCATCCGCCCGTGTCGAGGGTATGTGCCAAAATAATAAAGCTAAGGAAAAAAACTAATTTACCAACGGAAAGGCACGGCAACACGCCGCTTAACGCCTGATCGCCTATCCGTCAGTGTTTAGTGTTCTTGGTCTTTATATATATATTTTTAATTAGAAGATTGAAATTGAAATCTTGAAACCGGTGATTTTAAAAATAACGGACAAATCCCTTCACAAGAAAAATGCCCTCACTTCATGTTGTTGTTGTTGATTTGTATTTATGGCTAATAAACCCCTTGGATTATTATAACCATATCCTCACTTCATTTGATGCACGACAGTTTAAAATTAGCCCACTTCACTTGAGCTTTATTAATATTATCTTTTTTTATGAAAAATCGATATGAAGTAATATATGTATCTTAAATATTTAATCCACTTTTATTAGAATCAATTTAATACGAGGCGATTCACTCTCCCTCCTGCAAACTTTCTCATCTCTTTCTTTTTACTGCATTGCCTTCCATATCTATCTACATTTTTAAGTTCTTTCGTTTTAACTTCAAATGAATCAATTGAAACATCTATGTACTAGGGGTCATCAATATTTTTACTAAATGGGCTTAATATGCCCTTTGAAAGGACTGATCGGATCTTGCGTAAATTTCAAAGAGTAGTTTTTTGTGTAATGTGCCATACGTCATTAAAAGAAAGTTACAACCGCGTACTTGAAAATTCCGTTTAGACTGCATAAATGGTGTCTAATGACACTTCCTGATGGCAAATACAGCCATACAACGATTTAGCGCCATATAGTGGCATCCCCTCACACCGCTCATGAATCGTTGTGAACAGAACTTACATCTCATGATTACATAGAGAAACACGCCAATGTCAGTGATGGAAAAACAGTGGCGCTAAATCGGGGTTTTAATTTATTTATTTATTTGTATACAATCGGTTTACAGCACGAGGCCCATTACAGCCGATTGATTAACAATGTTTAACAATAACAGAGACATTCACAGACGACCATGACCAAGGCGGGACTCGAACCCGCAACCCTAGCATTGGGAGCCAAACGTGCTAGCCACCCCTCTACCGAGACCGTTTGACTGTACATGAAAACGAATGTCTTAAAGAAATTGGTAAGGTAAGGCGGGTCGGATGAAATCACTGCGCGGGCGTAGTTTGGGAAGAGTCTAGGACGTTTCGCAGCAAAGTTTTATTTCGAAATTTGTGCAAAGAAGCATAAAATTGCAATTTTCAATTATTTGGATATAGGATAAGTACTTCAAAATCATGTTAGGCTTAAAGAAATATTTTATCTCGGAAACGTGGATTAAAGGGGAAAAAATTAATGAACAAGCGTAATATGAAGAAATAGATGTTGCGTTACAACTAAATATCACCGATTTAATACAAGGTATACCCGATAGGATCACTTCGATAGAATATGCTAGATAGACTGCAGTACCGAGATTCCTTATTCTTTCATTCATCCCACTTGTCTTATTTCATACTTCTTCTATCACCACTTTCTCTCCGACTTTTACCTAACCCATGCATCCGGGTAAAAAAACTAAGTTATCTGGGATTCTGAGGATGGCCAAGTTTCAGGAACTTTATCGCAGCCGTAAATTACAGCGAAACCATAATAATTAGGACTTTCGATGCTGCATCTACAACAAAACACTTCCAAGACACATATCAATCTTTTCTTCCTCTACAGACGTAATCACAAGCTGAAGAATCGTTTACAGTACATCCTCTCCGGGGAATGGAGCCTCTCTCTCTTTAGCTTTTATCTTTTGGTCCAACGAAATTATTCAGAGAGATGGATCGACCCGAGTGAGGCAACATATGCTCCACTGCCTTTAAAAAGTTATATTCCTTCCTGCTTACATTCAGTTCCCCTCTCTTTCTCTGTCTTTCTCCCTTTTTCCTCGCTCACGCTCCATCTCTCTCTTCCACTTTCTCCCCCTCTCACGCTCATCATATCTCTAAGCTCTCCTATCCCCTCTCCCATCCCTCTTTCCGTATCTATTTCTCCACTTGTATCGTCGTTTCCCTCTCTTCCTCTATCACCTCCCTACAACGTTTTCCACTCCTTCTAAGCACCCAGTTTTTTTACCTTCTCATATACTACGTACATAGAGAAAACAGCGCCAATAAAGGAATTTGACTTCGAGATTTTGATGAATATACACGTTTCAGGTTCCTCCGAACTCGAAAGATCGTCTGTAGCCTGCCATCTGTGCGCGGTTCTATGGGCTGAACTGCCGAAAATAACCCGATTAAATCTCATGTAAACACCCTGTATCACTCGGAATAAAAACTCCGTTGAAATGAATTATATACCGTGCAACTGTGCAGGGTACTTATTCTTGATGATTTTCACAATATTTCGGTTCACTTAAAAATGGCTCGAAGTATTTTAATTAAAAATTCATCCAGTTACAGAGTTTTATCATGAACAATGCTACATTTATATCCTTTTATGCCCAGCTGCCCACTCCTCTGAGTGCAACGATTGAGTGATCGTAGAGAAGCAGCACAGGATAAACTACGGGAAAATAATTTCCGCGCGTAGATTCGTATTGACGTAACCAGTGAAATTATTCAGAGTGGACTAGAAGCGTACGGATACGAGGAATTCCGTGCAGTTTATGTGCGTAGGTAAAGGGGCCAGTCATTGCATACCAAGGTCGTTGTTCGATACTTATGGGATGTTTGGAAGGTTGTCGTATTCATTATGTGCTAGATTTAAAAAGGGTTAGTTTCAATCATGTCCTTAAAAAAGGACGGATTATATTTATCGTATCCCTAGCATTCTCTTTTTCGATTGCCAATCACTTCCTCTCGGATCATCTTTTCTTTTTTAATAACTTTTCTAGTCACTTCGAAAGTTATATATAGTATACTAGCGTAATTGCCCGTCAAATATGACGGGTATGCGTGGATTAAGTATTAATTTCAAGGCACTTCCCATTCTTCCTCCTTTTCTCTCTTCCTCTCTCCCATCCTCCTCTCTCCCATCCTCCTCTCTCCCATCCTCCCCTCTCCCATCCTCCCCTCTTCCATCCTCCTCTCTCCCATCCTCCTCTCTCCCATCCTCCCCTCTCCCATCCTCCCCTCTTCCATCCTCCTCTCTCCCATCCTCCTCTCTCCCATCCTCCTCTCTCCCATCCTCCTCTCTCCCATCCTTCTCTCTCCCATCCTCCTCTCTCCCATCCTCTTCTCTCCCATTCTCCCTCCCTCTCCCTCCTCTGGAAAATAGACTTCCTAGTCTCAATCTCGCCCTAATAAAGAACATCTATCTATCTCGGTTCCATGACGTTTCACCCACGGGACGTTTCACCCATACACTCTTCACCCACGAGAAGTTTCATCCAAAGACCTTTCATCCATGCCTTTTCACCCATAGGTTTTTCGCCCACAATCCAGTTCACCCACATAACGTTTCACCCAAAGACATTTCACCCATTGTTTTTGGTCCATGCTTTAGTTTAAATGCTGAAAATTCAATTGAATCTATTATAGAAGGAATCCTTTACTAATATAATAGAATATCAAGGTATTTATTATTTAATTATTATTGTAGCAACGTAAACAATACACAGAAACGGAAAGAGGAAGAAAACTTTTATTATTAAATGGACTATCTTACCGATGCTAAGGTAGTTGAAATTAGGTATTTATAATAATTTGTTATATTAAAGTTGTAGTCTATTGACCGTCAAAATTGCAAATATAAAGCATATTCTTCTACAAAATAATATGCGTGTGTAAAAATTCATTTTCTCAAATAGTCTGTTTGATGTCGAAATTACAATTACAAAGCGTATTCTTTTCTAAGAACAATATTCGTGAGTGTAGTACAATTAAAACGTTAAAAAAATTACGTTTAATTCTCAGGTGAAATAATTTGGACTACTCTCTTTATCAGATAGCGATATTTAAACTGTTAAGTTGATGAAAGTTGTGGAAACTATAGTGCGTTCCACACTTAGTTGACAGTATGGGCTATTGCTAATTCTCTCTTTTCCATTGCTTTTCCCTATAGCTCTCTCCTTCTCTGATCCCGCTCAGTTGCCAAATTTGTTTTGATTATGGTGATATTGTCGTTTAAGTAAAATGATGACGCTTAATCGCAGTATGATTTACGTAGTATGTTTTTACGCTAAATTTATAAATGTAAAAAGTTTCTGACTTCATACAATTTCGGTCGCGCATTGACATATTTAATAATAAACAAGTATTACGCAAATTAACGTATAAATGTAGAATCGTAATATAAAGCTTATTTACAACGCATTAGGTATATTTTGGCTAATGAATTAATTGAAAATCAATGAAGAAATGAAAACAATCAGATTCCTCGAAAATTAGTACTCGAATCTGGAACAAAATCAAAAGATCTTTCTAAAACGGATTACGTGTATTATTTCCATTGAAATGCCATGTCCTATAACCATTAAATAAAACATAACAACAATTGGCTTTCTTTCATTTCTAATTTCATCCTGTGAGGGCATAGGTATATAAGGAAAGAATGGACGAAGTGACGTATGGGCTGTGCTTGTGAAATACTATGCCAAATGTATTTTTAATTAATCATTTCATTCCGTGATATGATACAGAAAATTCATTCCTCTGAAACTAAGTTTCTATAATGTACTTCACTTTATTAAACAAATAAAGAATATCATATTAAAGATAGAAGGATGATGTTATGTTAAAAACGCTATTTCTATTCTATACTTACTATTGTGCGTTTCACGTCGTCCGTGCACTACGTGTTCTTATGGGAGAATCGCTATCCCATGTTATTTTCCTATACTGCTAATTCTCGGCGTTGCCAATTCGGGCAAAATCCATATTTTCGTCGTTTTTGGAATAATTACTCACTTAAACACCTAACGAAGGATGAAAAATTAACAAAATGAATAGGAAAATAAACTAAATATTTTTTTAAACCGAAAAATCGCCATTTTTGCATGGTTAAACAATAGTTCCGTTTTCATCGCAATTTCCGAGATTCTTCCGCCGCATTCATATTTGAACGACCAAATCTCGCAGTCTATTCGCTGAAATCACACGAAATATTATCTGTGGCTTTCTAAAGTGGTTCATAAGTCACACATTCTATTAAAAGGAACATGTAAAGCAATTCATTGTAGTTAAAAATTAAATAGAACCTAACGAGGTTCTTACATTCTGCATCAGTGCACTAAATTTTCACTCGCTTGCTGACTTACGTACTATTAGGAATAGGTGGCTATTATTTGCAGATAAAATGGTGAGAAAAAATTAAAGTTACTTTTGAAAGTGGGAAGAACTCAATATCTTTATTGGTTTTCGAGATATGAAATTTTACATTTGAGCGCGAGAAACTTCTGCCGCCTCGTAGAAACTTTTTCCCGTGCCACGAAAGGTAGGCCAAAGAGACGCTTAAATTATTATTTTCTCATCTTATGTTTGGGGATATTACATAACATTTAAGATTGTGCTATTTAGTTGAATGATATATTTGTGACGATAACAATATCAATGTATCTCTTTATTTTATGAATTGAATTTGTTTTAACGGCATTAATAAGAATTTCTGCTATTGATATAGTAAACAAGTAGGGGTGTACAGGGATTTCCCGTGGTACAGAAGTGCTTTTCGTCAAATTCGCTGCAGTATAATCGTATACTAATGTATTTGCTTTGAAATCGGAAAATTATTTTTCCTTATATTGCGGTAGCTCTGCTTTTTAGATCCGCTCTAGACATGTCCATTTCATTTTGACATTCTTTACTCGCCATACAAACGATATTTTTTTAATCGGTTCAGCCAATACCTTCGAAATTTATAGTTACAGAAAAGTTCTAACATTGATATTGTGTTAGCCCTGTTTAGTCGACCCGGTCGACTTTTGGTTATTTATTTATATGAAGATTACATATACCATATTGGGTTAAAATCCATGCGGTCAGCTCTCTATAAATACGTGTAAAAGAAATATTATTTTACTTGTTATTGTGGTAGCCCTGCTCTTTAGCTATGCTTTAAAAGTCTTGATTTCATTACGATATGTTTACACATCTTACATACAAAATTTAATTGCAATCCGTAGAGTCAATTTCTTCCAAATGCTTAAATACAGACAGTATAATTTGTAATTGTGACACCCCTGATCGGCTGATTCGGTTTAAATATGATAATATGATTTTGTATATATGTATACATTATAAGTATTATATTTGGTTAAAATTGATTTGGACCGTTCAACGCAAATACGCGTAAAAAGAATTTTTTTATTCTTTGTGTTGTGGGTGAAATACCCATAAGAAAAACATTGAAAACTGTGCAGGGTTACATAAAATTGCTTTTTTAAATTATTTAAAAGTGAGACACACAGTCGAGACATGCACCGTACGGTGCATGAAATAATGTAGTTTATTTTTCTTGAAGACAGAATTCAATTCCATGCTGAATTTGCGTAAAAGTGTGATTTTAATCATAAAATTATGAAATTTTTTTCGGTCTTCGACAATGAAAAATATAAACTGATGTGGACAACACATGACTTGCTCCATATTTATATGGCAAATTACATGTTGTTAGCTCTGGTATCATTGTCAATGTTTACTTCCGGTTGACAATTAAGAAAATAAAAAGGAGCGTTACTAAGACGTAACTAAGCGTCAATTTTTAACAATAGTCTTCGGTGGGTGGCGTGGTGGTGGCAGCTAAAAATATAAGATATCTCTTAAACAATGCATTATATGGAAGAATGTATCAAACAAATGTTGTAGAAAATAAAAATTCCTACAACTTTTATTCCATTACTTTTTTACATTTATCAAACATTAAAGCAAATATTTCAAAATAACGGATAAGTGACAAGAGTAAACACCCACCGATTTTTACCAAAAACTCATCAGATCTTCTAATTTTTATATAAATGTTAAATATAAAATTTTGCGTAGACCTGATTAATAGTTAGAGCGCCCACGAAAATCTATCACATACAGACCGACACACAGACATCATCGAGAAAATTGTCAAAACGTGTTGAGGGGACCTCAAAACGTGTATTGCCGTTGAAATCTCGATTTCGATTTTTTTCATGAAAACAATACTTTCTCATATGGAGAAAGGAATAAACTGCCAAAGCAACGACTCCAATGCATTTCAATGGGAATTGATTATTCATACCTCAACAGCCCTGATTTAATGCTCAAAGACTGCATTATTTGATCTGCATCTATTTGATTTCAGCCAACGACGTACACATATGATGACATGATAATTTAAATTAGTTTTTTTTATCCGGATACGAACTAAAAGCCACGGATGATATCGCCATAATCCTAACACACAAAATATCCTAATTTTTACATAAATTGTAGTGATATATGTATAGGCTATTTTATTAATGATGATAATAGCTATTGCTGAAACGATCTAAACCATGAAACCGGAAATTCTAAAACTTGGACGCGGGCCGATTGCCAGAGAATTTCGAAATTCCGGATAGATGCCTTGATTTCGCGGAAAATGAAAATTGTCTTAGTTATATATTATTATGGCAGTGTTTTTAATGACGACGTAAACTTATGATGACGTCATTATATCTACTCGCCCAAGAAATTTAGTAAAACATGAAAAGTATTTTAATGTTGTGCTTCGTAGTTTTACGAGAAATTTTAACCTTTCAATTTTTAAATATAATAGCGTCATACCTATTTCGTGATTTTTAAAATCCAACTAAGTGCTAAAGTCACGGATGATGATGCCATAATCTTGACACAAAATATTCTAATTTTTCCATAATTTTAGTGTATAGAGTATTGTCTTAATGAAGAATAGTATTATTGCTCATGCAGGGATATCTGAGTCACGAAACTTGAAATACGAAAACTTGGACACGAGCCGATTGCCAGAGAATTCGGAAATTACGGATAGTCGCCTTTATTTCGCGGAAAAGTATAAATATTCTGCTAGAACTCTTGGAACTTATACATATAGGCTCCACGTGGCTGAAGTGCTGTTGCCCTGGAGATCGCGTTGGTTTATTTATGAGTTTAGATCTGGCTGTATGGTGATTTTTTAAGCGCTTGCAGTATGCAAGCACCGACAACTCGTATACTATAAGGATTAAACTGACAATACAATCTCGAGGATTAACAATGGCACGGTCGGCAAGGCAACATGTCGCTAAAAAAACTAAATTTTTCCAATAAATATGATTTAAACGTTGAACTTGAGCAATTTTGTATCGTAAAGATCGTAGGTCAGCTCTTTCTAATTTTAAATTACAAAAGAGTAAAAGCCTGTAAGTCCAAAAACAGATTTTTACGTGTTATCTTATGGGAAATAGAAATTATATACTGGAATCGAACCCGGGTCTTTTTTGGGATTTTGTTTCGTAAATGGCTTTACTATAAGAGACAAACATTCCTACCAAATTTCAATCTTCTACCTACTCGGAAAGTTTGTTAAAATAGCATTACAGTCAGTCATAAATGAAGTTGTTACAGACGGAGTAAGAGTTAAATATATATATAATCGTAATGGTCATCATCATGATGCGTAACGCTCTAATTTTGTGAATAACTCGATTATAAATTAACTTAGAAGCCTGAAATTCCTCAGAATTTCAGTGTTAATGAACCTCTACGTTATGACTAAAAATAATTTAGTATGAGGCCAAGCGTTTGACTCCCAAGGATGAATGTCGTTTCCCATAAGATAACACGTAGAAATCACCTTTTTGGTTTGAAGCCTTTCATTCTTTTACTCTTTAAAATATCTACAAATTAGGTTATCGACACGAAATTTACGCTAAAACACGCCAAAATGAATGAGGATTCTAATAATTACCGTCTAATATTCAGTCCCATGCGAATTTGCACATATTTTGAATTTATACTAGAGTTTTTGTAAATTTTTTAACATTTCAATATTAAGATTCCATTGTTACGGGTATTGTTGTCCCCGGTAATTTCGGTGTATATGCATTCAAAGAACGAAAATAAGATTAAAACTTGCTGGAAATGACCGAAGATATGAATTAAATGCAAATAAATCGGCCGCAGTATTCATGCTATTTATATTTTTATCTATATTACTAAAATCGTATTGATGGTTCTCTCTCTTAACGCCCTATACCTCAGACATTTTTAATCATCGGGAATTTCAGCTCTCTTTTTTATCGAGTTCTTCAACTAATTTTCTTAATTTGTTATTTAAAACAAAACATACATCCCTAAAAAATATATTCATTAAACTCAGGTCACGTCAGTGTGTAAATACAAATAACTGGAAACGAGAATAGAGCAGAAAATCAAATAGTAAAAAATGTGGTTTATAATGAAGTGTTAAATTAAATGTCATTAATATTTATAATTTTTGTTAATTTGTTATCATAAAGCCAAATGTGCATTCCGTATAAAATACCCTTATTTAATTAATCCCCTATTCGAAACATATTCACTTGAAAGTTTTTTTAGTAAATCCAGTAAGTACATGTTATATCTATAATAATAAAAGACGCCGTCTGTGCGTGTCTGTGGCAGTCATAACTCTTCATAAAATAAACGTAGGAGCTTCAAAATTTGTCAGCAGCTTCAGGTTGATCCTGAGAGTGGCAGTGCCAAAAATATTTTAATCGGCCCACGGGGGCCCGAGAGTCCCCGTTGTTGGTCTAAATGATTTTGATGAATTCCCCACCAATATCAATGTTTTGATGAGACACATTTTCGAGCTTAAAATGGATAAATTCGGTCTACGAGGTCAAGGATCGTAATACGTATAAGGGCCGATCAAAATTTCACGATTTCGAGGGGTTCCAATGGAACGGTCGATACGCATATATCAGGGAAGAACTGGCTGAACCAATTTCAACCAAATTTGGTAGATACATAGAAGCTTCACATAAATACATGACCAAAATGACATATTTGGACCGGATAGACCGAGCAGGGATACCACAATTGCAAAATAAATCTTTTCGGTAATTATGCTTTTGGAAGGAATTGGCCCAACCGAAATCAACCACATTTGGTGCATAAAATTTTCACATAAATTCATGACCAAAATGACATACTTCGACCCGATTAACTAAGTAGGAGTGCCACACTTTCAAAGTTAAACTTTTCGGTAATTATGAATTTGGTAGGAATTGGCCCAACCGATTTCAACGAAATTTTGTATGAAGGAGTTGTGCAACATAAAAAAAACAAAATTAAGATTTTTAGGATAGATTTAGAAAGCAGAGCTGCCACAATAAAAGTAATAAAAATTTTCTTTAAAAGTGTTTGTGTTGAACTGTCAGCATCAATTTTAACCATATTATAATATTTATTATGTACATATATATAAAACCATAATAGCATATTTGGACCGGATCAACTAAACAGGGATGCCACAATTACAAATTAAACTCTTTCAGTAATTATGTATTTGGAAGGAATTGGCTTAACGGATGTCAATTAAATTTTATATATATGATTGTTACAAAATACCATAATGAAATCAAGACTTTTAAAGCGGAGCTTAAGAGCAGGGCTAGTAACACAAATAAAGGTAAAATAATATTTCATTTGCACGCATGGATTTTAACCCATTATGGTATATATAATCTTCATATAAATAAATAAATAACCCAAATAGTATATTTCAAACAGGTCGATTAAACAGGGCTACCACAATATCAAGGTTAGAATTTTTCTGTAACTATGAATTTCGAAGGTATTGGCTGAATCGATTTCAATACGATATTTCGTTTGTAGGGCGGGTATAAAATGGAAAAACGAAATGACCATGTTTAGAACAGCTCTAAAAAGCAGAACTACCACAATATAAGGAAAACTAATTTTCTGATTTCAAAACAAATACATTAATATTCGATTATATTACGGCGAATTTGACGAAAAGCATTCTGCTTGAAGATATCTCAGCAACCAATTCACCGATTTTGATTAATCCTCCACCAATATCAATGTTGAATCAAGAAACGTAGATTTAAAAGTTGGTATACATACTAAAGAGACGTTGAGGACAAGCGCCTCGGTGTCAGAACTTTGAATTCTTGGAAGGGTAGGGAGGTATCAAATTTGAGTCTAAAATTAATTTGTTCATACCAATTAAAGGGGAATATTGTTCACTTACCATGAGTTTGGATGAAAATATTACAGAGTGATATGTGCATGAAAATTCTAAACTCTATACTCAGGGCAAAGCCCGGGCAATTACGCTAGTTTATATATATATATATATATACATATAAGATAAAGCACATACATTATATGTATAATGTGGGCTTGCTTCATTAGTCATAGCAACAATAATTTCTCATTGGTAAAGCGTTGAACATTTCTCACTTTTTAATCAACTTCTATATTAACTTTGAATGCTATTATTTATTTACAAAAGTTATTTATAAAAAGTTATTTATTAAAAAAGTTTTTTATAACCATTACTTGTATACTATGCCATCCTTTCGCTTCGTTTCCCTTTCATTGCGCTCTCGTTTCACCCTTTTACACCTCCCTTTTTTCTACCTCCTCTTCTTTGTTGTCTCATTCGCTTTTCTCCGTTGGCCCTCGGTCCCACAATGCGGATATCCTCTTCTGCCAATCCTCCTCTTTACTCCCTCCCGCTTCCTTTGATCTCCTCCTTTCTCATTCCGATTGACCCTCATGACTCTCTTCGACTGGTCATCTGTTCGCACTCCACGCCGCCCGTTACATCAATCCGCACTTCTCGTTGTCGAATGCCAAGTGAGGGACACTTCCGCTGCGGAATTTTCTTTATTTCATTTATGGCAGCGGACGACAAAACGAATGGAGGCCGCGTTTTAAGGAATGGAATTAAAAGTCTGACTCGGAAACTTTAGAAGTAGTCAGTTGAAAATACTTTTTTAAGAATGAGTACTGAAATTTTAAAATTGTCTTAAATTACTCCTAATTATTTATCAATATTTCGTTTCAAAATTAAGATGCTTAGATACATCAAATTTATTTATAATCACAAAATGTAATAAAAACAATCGCCTATTAAAGATTCAAGTAAAGAAAGGAAAACTAAGCATAAACGAAGACAATTCTTTGTTGATTAAAATAAAGGAGTCTGTATAATTCAGACAACCCTCAATTATTTTTCCAACACTGCTCGACGCTTGGAAGTAGCGGCGAATAAAAATGTGAAATAGCCGACCTTAATGTTCAACTTCGTTATTATTTTTTTTCAAAATAATTTTTCCATAATATTTATAATCAAGAACATTTACAAAAATCAAAATAAATTAGTTGATATTTACCTTAATCTCGCAGAAATACCGCAAAAAGCTGGTTTCGTACATTTCCCTTAAAGAAAATCATAATTCACGCCATCTGTTTCTTGTGGAGATACAGTGTTCGTCCGCATGGCAGTGCCACTGCCGCTGTCACTCAAAAAGCCTTCGCCCCAACGTCCTTTGTCACAGATCCGGTGAAAAATTGGACGGAGCCGGACGAGGAGAAGCGACGGGGGAAAAACGCGAACCCGCCACTCTTTTGATTTTTCCTGGCAATGAATTTGTCGAAGACATCCGAAACCATATTTTCTTGATTTTTATGCCTCTTTCCCCCTTCCTCCTCGACTCATCTCTTCCTGCTTTCGCATCATCTTCCTCTCACTCTCCTTCTCTCGCTCTCTCTCTCTCTCTATCCCTCGACGACGCGTCTCCACACTAGGCAAACCCTTTGGGGCTCCACGTTTGAAAATAGAACAAAGCCCGGTTCTAAATACGTGGGCTGAGCTGTGGCGGGTGAGAGGAAAAAGGCTGAAGAAGGTGTGTCAGGGAATGAGATAGGAGAAGCAGAAGGAGAGACACGAGCACGAGGGAGGAATAAAAGAAAGGGTGGGCGAGATTGGGAGGCTTTGAGGAGAGGGAAGAATCGTGATAGGGAAGATGTTAGGGACCATTTTCCTACGCGACGATGCGAGTCATTGGAATTGGTCCGGATTAGGAGAGCCGGAGGCGTCGGGGAAAGATTTTTAAAAATGAATTGAAGAGGCGCTTGGATGGAGATAGAGAAGAGAGTTCTTGGGTGGGATTTTGAATGCGGGAATGAGTACAGCAGGTGGTCTGACTCGATTCGAGGGGAGGGGAAGAGAGAGCTAGGGAGGGAAAGAGAGGATGTATGGGGAAAGGAGAAGGGAGCATTCACACCAAAGGGACCAGCGGATGAAGAGACGGCATATCAAGCCGTTTGTTACGCAAGCGAAACCGACGCATATGTAGCTCAGAGCGGAGCGAATGGATTTCTTTTATCTCCTTCCCTAGAACTCTGCGACCCAAAAGGATAAAAAAATGTTGCGAATGTTTTTGATGTATCCGGCGTGTTTTTTCGAGAGTGCCTGCTTCTCGCTCCGGCCCAATTAGCGCGATTTTAATATGCAATTGAAGAGTTCCCGCTTGTTTTTAAGGCATCCCAAAAATGCCCATGGAATAAAAAAACATAAATTAGGCATTTTGAAGGTTGATTCAAAGTTTCGGTGGAATTTGTTCACAACACATTATATAATTCTTTTAAGTGTAAAGTTAAGCCTTTCCTTTTCGGTGGACCTTTTGTGTTACATTGACCTTCCATTAATTTGGTAATGGTTAATGAGCGTTTTTAATCAGCAGAAAATTTAAAGATAAGAAAAGGTTACGTCTATCACCATGAAATGTTAAAGATAAGGGAATGGAAGGTCTTAACGATAAGCATTAAAAACGCTGTAAATGTAAGTACAATTTTAATTGGGATAATCAAAGGATTATCCACGAGCTTTGTTTTTTAGCCGTAGATATAATACACACTAATTTTCCACATGATGACAAAATTAACTGGGAGGACAAAATAGATTTTATCACTCGATCCCATTTCATTTCTCGTTTACGCTAAAATCAAATATCTTTCCCTCAACTTTCCGTATGATGCAACTAAAAACTAAAATCCTCATTCAACCAGTTTCATTCGTATTAATGATTAATTGAATTAGTTTACACGGTAAGTTAGACATCCTTTCTAAAATTGCCACGTTACCGGTGACTTGTGCATTTTTATTTCCAAATTGTATCAGAAAAGCAGGGAAATTAAATCCTTTAAAAAGGATAGACAGTTTATATATATTTCTTGATGATACTCTCCCCCAAAAATGTAACTACGCGTCGTTCAATTGGTTCTCTCGAGTTCTCAAATGCGCGTCTTTAGCAGACTGCGGGATGTAAACGTTATGCGCAAAACACCAGATAATGAGTTTGATACTCCATCGACGACGTGTGCGCGAAAAAGTTTCCCCAGTAACCCCAAAATTTCTCAGAGATGGAGAGACGGAAAAAAACCGACGAGAGACGCGTGAAAACCTATTTCTCCCATTACCTCTCGCTCTCTTTTTCTCTCTCGCACGGCTGGATTTTCGGAATATTACCAAATAAACAAGCACCCTCGCCGCGAGGTGTAGAGAGAGGGAGACTGAGGGAGAAGTAAGAGGGAGAAGGATGGGGATGGAGAAAAGAAAAAGGCTTTAGAATAAGGGGGAGGGCCAAAGAGGTAATTCCGAGAGATAGCGGAGAGCCGTTAATGACCCAGCCCACGCTGCCTACGAAAGGCGAAGGAGGCAAGAGGAATAAAGACGAAGGGAGAAAAATAAAGGGCGGAAAAAGGGTTCGGAGAGAAAGAAGTGAGAAATAAGAAGGGAAAAATCATATGAAGGTGAAGAGAGGTTGGGAGAAGCATAGAAAAGATACGGGAGAAGCATAGAAAAGATATGGGAGGAGCATAAATAAGAGACGTAAATAAACAGAAAAAAATAGGAAAAATCGAGAAAGGCACGAAAAGAGGAAAAAGAAAATGATATAAGGGGAATATAATGAGGGAGCCAAAATAGGAACTAAAACAATATTGGACAAAAAGAAAGTGGAAGTAAGATGTAGAAGAGGCAGGCACACAGACTCAGAGAATTAAATTAAAAAAGTGAGAGGACGAAACGATAAGAGGAAAAGGGGAATATGGAAATAGCTAAAGGAATAAGTAATAGGAAAACGTAAGAGAAGGAAGAATTGTGCATAAGAAGTCAGCAGAAGCTAAAGGAATAGTTTAAGTTGAATAAACGAGAAGAGAGTAAGAGAGAGGAGAGTGGGCGGAATGGGTTAGGAATGGCAAATTGAAATTCTGAGCATGTAAGAAAATTGATTCGATGGCCGGATGGAGCGAGCGAACGCACCTTTAACTTCCTACGAGGAAAGGGATAAAGCGTTCGATGGAGTTATTCGGCCGTTAAAGGAACTGCGGTATGATTGATGTAAGCTAAGGAAAAAATTCCTACAGGCCCAAAAATATTACAGCCTTTTCGCTACTTGTACTTCTCCCAATTTATTACATGCTGGCGATGCCACTTTTAACTACATAACGAAGAACTGCATATTTGATATAACCAAATATCATACATAATATAAATGACGTAAGGAGTGAGCTCATTTAATAATTAAAGAATTTAATTTTTCTTAGAGTTCAAGTGTTCCCCAACTTATTTGAACAGGTAGAACGTCTCCTTCGCACATGTTACTGCAAGATTAAAAGAATCTAGAACATAAGCCTCATAATTTTTAATAAGCCCATTTGTATGAATTTAACGCAGGCTATCCTTAATCGAAAGGTAGAATATACCAGGCAGTTTTCCCTGTAATCCATACATGGACTTCTTTTAATCAAGTGAATTAACGTAAATATCTCTCACCTAGATGGTAATGAAAATGAAGATGAATTTCAAAGCTTTTTACTCTTGAAAGTTTTAGAAATATTTTATAATATTCGCTCTTTCTGTGGTAAATATTATTCCAATAAAAGGAAATTGAAAAAATTAATTAAGCTTAGACTTGAACATGACAGTATTTCCTCTAGAGCCAACTGAACCCCTTTAATTAATTCCACGGCCAAGCAAAAACATTTCTTTGATTCAATAGCACGCTCAATTCCTGAAAAGTTACTAATTGCTGAACCAGCGCCACGAACAGCATGCAAGACCGCTAGGCAAACGTGAGGACCACTCTTTTCAGGCCGATTTCTTTACTTGAGCTAAATTAAATATAAGATTCTTTTCGGCGGAATCCATTAGTCTACGCTTCTTCTTCGCTGAATTCTCCAGGTTTAAAAAAATCCCAACTCTGTAATTGACATTTAAATATATTTGTACAGGAGCTCGGTTTTATATCAAACCCTAACCACAACAGAGTTATTGACGTTATAGTACTTTATTATTGAAAAACCGACATATCGTCCATCGACGGAAATATCGAAAATGAAGCCGGCGAATGATTTTTTTTATTGCCATGGTGATGATCGCATCTTTAATGTAACGTCTAACGACCATCTCACGTCCTTTCCTTTCCGCAAGCGGGCCACTCGTCTTCGCGCTTAATATTTTAATTAACTCTTGGCGTTTTCGGACGGAAAAGACGACAAGAGATCACCCTGCCAGTTCTCCTAAGGTCTCCTCTTCGCAGGCAATCCCACATGACAAAAAAACCTCTACCGTTGTTAGCCCAGATCCCTTGGCTCAACCGCACGATGCCATCCACCCCTTCTTCTCTCCCTATAAACCACCTCATCCCTTAACTCGGGAAACCTTCCCCACCCCATTCTCCCAATGACTCTTTCCTTACCACCCCACCTTCCTTTCTCGAGTCTCGCAGATTTCCTCCGATTTTATTTTTGGGCTGTGGGTTCAAGAGGTATGCGTGGTAGGGAATCAGAAGGAAGAAAATAAAGATGCAGGAGGAAGGAAGAGGCATGGGCGAAATGGGGTAAGAAGTTTACGACTCTCGCAAAAAAATCTCTTTGTAGCGATACTTAGGTCCAACCGCAGCCCTTCTCCGCCCCCCCCCCCCACCCCTTCCCAACGCTCCCATGTGCTCCTCCCGCCATTACATCTTTTTCCACCCCCTTTCCTCCGCCACCCTCTCTCCCAAAAATTTTCAGCCATTATCCTTTTCTTTTGTTCATTCTTTTTATTCTTTGTATTCTAACACAGGTTTTTCATCTAGTATTAGTCACCTTGACTATATTCACTTTTTTACATGTAATTTTGTGATAAATTTCCTTAGTTCTTCTATATTCACTTTTTTACATGTAATTTTATGATAAATTTCCTTAGCTCTTCTATTGTAGCTTTGCGCAGGTTTCTCACGTCCCACTTCTTGTGGTGGGTGTTTTCCTACGAGTTGGTTTTAGCTTGTTCCTTTTATACTTCACTACATTTTTTATCCCATTTAAACTTAATATTCCAATTGCATTGTTTGTTTACTTATTTAATCCTTTAACAGTTTTGCTGTAATTTGTAAATATTTATTAACATTTTATATGGAAAACTGTAAATAGTAGACAATTGGGTTTAGGTGTAAGAGGGTGCTAACAAGCGTCAACTTCTCCAAAATAAAGGCATTTGTCTGTCTGTCACCCTTCCCCAAAATCCACTCTCCTCCCTCTTCTCCAAGAAAGGTCAAATGTTAAAACTTGAAATTTTTTGGCTTTTCCATGAAGCGGGGAGAAAAGAGTAGGAATTTTAAAAAGCGGTACTCGAGAGAGTGGCTAATCTAATTCTCGAAAAGGGCAAAACGCCACTCGCCTTAAAAAGGGTTACCAAGCTGCGGTCGGCGAAAGAACGCCATCCGTTTCGCAGTACCTTCTTTGTCGGGGATGTCGATCGATATAGATCCACTCGTACGATGGTTCACTGGAAGAATTTACGCCAATGCGATTAATATTCGTTCTTCACTGTTTTTTTGTAATTTAAGTTAATAACAACCGTGTAATAAAGAGATATCCCAACGTCTGGGCTTAATACTACGTGTCCCAATACCAGGGGTTTTCAATCCTTTCTTATTCTTTGCTTCTTACTTCAACATACATGTTTGGGTTTGGCACAGAAAAATGAATTACCGGAAGCCATGCAAACTCGAATAAAAGGCTTATGACTACTGATATATACTTTGCACCCATTTACTTAGTTGAGGTCATCGTTTTTCGATTTGATTCAATCCATCAGAAAAGCAGCGGTTACAACTATTTATTGGTGTTTCCCATTAATGCCATTGAGGATCCCTATTTTTTTACACGTTCGATTTCACACGTCCACAAACACATAGAAAGAGTTAAAATCAAACAAAATCTAGTACGGAAATAAATCTATATGATTGCGTTACAAGCAATTGTGATAGAATTCCGTAGCCGTTTAAATGCCAACTTCTTTAATTCTGATGGATTCCGAAAATTGTAACGAAAAAAATTCCAAAACGTTTCCGCCAAATTATGATTCAACCCATCCGCTAGAGGGGTTTGCCTGTTCCCGAATTTGCTCCTGCGGCTGTATATCTTTGTCAAAAATCTTCTGAAAGTGGAGAAAGTTTTCAGCGAGCTACAATGAAGAAACAACTCCTAGAAACTCAATTACTCGAATGGAAATGAGATATTTGGAGAGAAAATAGTTTCAGGAAAACTTTCAGTAAAAGAAGAGATATAAAAATCTTAATAAGAATTCTTTAATGCACTTCTCCGTATGGAAAAATGAAAAAGTTTCGCGAATGTCACCCTTGATCGGTTGAAGACGACAAATCTGGAAGTCAATTTAATTAAATAGTATTCCCGCGCTCGATCAATACTGCGCACCGTGGCATTTTTGTCGTTTACATTTTTTGCTGTATAAGTAAGTTAATCCTACCTCCCTATAAAACAAAAGTATGGCAAAAATAAGGAGAATTACGAGAATATTCCTCCATAGCAAGTTTTACATTGAGATCGTATCCAATAGTATTCGCGCGCCGATTAATTTATTTTTAAAGCCCTATATTCACCCGGCATCACATAAATTCTCCAACGCCTTCACACATTCATTCGTAAACTCGAGTACACAATCACCACGTCAGCAGTGATCAGACATTCTGCAACGGCTGCCATATTGCAGACACATTCACTTCCTTCTCACTCTAAATAAGCGTCCAATCGCACATTTTCTCGCACTTTTCGTACTTCATTTTAACTTTTTAACACATCGTCCGTTCATTTAGTTTCTATTGCAACGATAGAAATGATGGATGTCGAGCATAAAATCTATTTCAACACCCCGAAGCGTAACCCCTCCATAATAAAATAAGGATAAAAGAAAAATATCTGATAACAGTAACAATGAAAGGCTGCATTCCGTGACATTGGTTTATTATGACCAAAAATAAAATAGCAACAAAACTGCTTCTTTACGTAAGGTCACGAACATTATCTTCCGCTATGTCTCAACTTAAAAACTAATATGACATTAAACTAACAAATGAATTAAAATATTTTTAAATAGATAGCTACCACCACCCATATACCTACTTGGTCTCCTACTGCCCCCGTATGACCGGCATTCAATTGATGACGACGATAATTGAGACATCCACAAAACGGATAGGAAAACGGAATGCACATTTCGTCTCCGAAGCAGTCTTCCTCAGTGGTGACCCGCCGATCTTCGATTCTATAAAAAGAACATTCTTCATCACAATGAAATAAAACTCCATTTGAGGCAACGGAGTTCTGCCAAATTCTCTCTTTGGAAATTTTTTCCTCCTTTTTCCAATAAAAGAAAAATTAACATATCCCCACCTCTCAAAGGGAATCATTTTTGAAATTTGTACCGAGATGACCGTTTTTTGCGTTCGTCACGATAACAAGAGTGTTTTTCAAACTTTTCGAAAAAGTCTCGTCACTATGTAATAACGTATTTATTCGGAAATTTTGGAGTCTATGTATTTGAACTACATTCGTAACTGATTAATTTTCAAATGATAAAAACATAGTTATCGTCAAATTCAAGATCAGCCCGAAGTATTTGGGCAAAGGTACTTTCTAGTGCACCCTTTCCAAAAACTTTTATGAAATCATTTTAAACCTATATGTTCATTTAGTCATTTCTGCTTTTAATAAGCGATTCAAGTTTTTCTAATGCGCCGAAAAACTTAAATTTCATCGAGATTCGGGCCCGATCACCATTACCCGATTTATCTACTTGCAAATAACGAATTGTCAGATCGCCGGGAAAGAGCCTCAAAACCATGCTCTTATTTCTATCTTCCCTCCTATTATTTATGCCATCTTAGGGAGGACGTCCAATGAAATGATATGGTATGTGGTCTAACAAGTTACGCAGAAGCAACACGTCAATTGTTCTTATACAATAGAAATGAGTCATGTTAGTCCAGTTATATTATTTATTAACCATGGAGGAGAAGAAAGAAAGAGGATATCTTGAGTAACTTGGTTTAATACCAAACTACAGAAAAATTACGAAACGAACATGGTTTCGGCCAATCACACCGTCATTTGGCATGTATTAAATCAAGTTACTCTTCTTCTCTATTATGGAATTTCACCAAGTAAAGGCTTCTCTAGCCAATGAAACTGTAAATCATGCGTTAGGTGTTACTTCATAAGTAATATCATATTAGTGGGAGACCTTCCATTCACTTCCCGTTTATTTAGTTGTGTTGCCAATTGATTTTAATAGACAATAATCGATGATTGGACGGATTAAAAGCAACAAATACGTCCATACCAATAACGATATTAATCTCCTATTAAAAACCCAGACAAAAGAATGACACCTTCCACCAATAAAGATAATCCCGAACGGGTGGAAATAGACACGTCTGCCTGGGAAAATAAGCTGCCAGGGAAGAGAATAGAGAAGCTCGGTGTGGGTCAAAAAGAGAAAATGACAGTGAAATGAAATTAAAAGGGACGTGGAGGGAGGATGTGGGAGATGTTGCGAAAAATGGAAGCGAGGGAGGGAGGAAGGGAGTTTAGTAAGTGGAGCAGGGTAGCCTTCGTCTCCTGACTAAATTCAGTCGATCAGGGTAAGAAATAGGAGTGGCGAACTCTATGAAAAGCCCAGGGGTCTGCCTTAGCCTCCACCAGTTAAGAGACGGGAGAAGGAGGAAGAGGGAGAAAGTGAGAGAGAAAGAGGGGGCGGGAGGTTGCAGATGAGGGAATTAGAAGCTGCTATGGACGCCGCACGAGTTTCACGCGATGGGCGCAGTCACGCAAACATAACCGCTACTGAAAAAATTTTAAAAAACGTGGCTACAACCTCGTGGCTTTTAACTTTCCCGGCCCATCTTAATTGAGACCCAGAAAATCCCTCCACCTACCTCCTCCCCTATCCCTCGATCCCATCCTCCCTCACTATCTCCATCCATCCTGGGGGTCCCTTTTTTATAATAGCCAAAATCGACCGTGTCTTTCAGAGCGCCCTCTGCTCCTAAGTGGATTCCAAGCGAGAAAATTGAACGCGACAAGTTCCGAGCGAGGAGCGTCCTTGATAGAGAGCATTACTCTCGACGTCTTTAACGTATAGAGAGAGTTAGTAGTAATTGGTATCTCTTTGACCAATGGAAATATTTCTCCCAGGTGACTTTGGGCCCCATCCAATCGCTTGTTTATAGGGAAAGGGGTTCTCCTCTCTCTCTCTCCACATATCTCCCTCTCCACTCCTCTTTCTTTCTCTCTCTCTTCACTCCGGATGATAAACAGGGCCTCAGAGGCTGCTTTTAGAGGCCTTCCGGGAAAAACACGCGTAACACACGTGCGCGCATGTCGGGCCGTTGTGGCCGGCCACATTCTACCAGGCGGAAATTGAGTGGAGAGAAAGAAAGGAACAAAAGAGTTGGAAGCTTTGACCTTGCACGCGTTCAGTCCGCAATGGACTCGGCGAAAATAGTCGTTCCGGGATCAGGGCATCAAAAAATAAATTTAAAAAATGTAACGGGGAGACTCCGAGGAGTCAGTCCAAGAAGGAGAAAATGGATGTGGGGACAAATGGTTTGGACGGGTTGGCGGTTTCCGTGGCCTTATTTTCACGCTATGCTACCCGTTGCGTTCGAAAGAGGGAAAAGGAATAAGAGGTATGGCGAGGCTCAGTGACCCAGGATCAAGTATTCGTATGGGGATGGATGTCTCTGCGAGTTATGGAACGTAATTTTCTTGTCAGAACGCATGATGAACCCATTTCCATGGCAGTATCGAGGATCAGTAAACAACCTCTCAGGAGAACTGTTCTGCGCGTGAATCGCATCGGTGTTACATGACCATTTCATAGCTACATAAGTTGTTCGATCGTTTCTTTTGACTAAAAAAATCATTTTTAACGCTCATATAAATCATCTTAAACATCTAAAATACGATTTTATTTGTTTCTCGATTCGTTCTTCTCCCCGTCTTCGTTTTTTATTTATTCTTGGCGGTTGTTTTCGTCCTTACGGGCCAGAGCTGAATCTTTTTTTTTTGCTCGGGGGATGATCGGTTTTTTTTCCTGGCGACCATTTTATGGTTTCGGCGTCTTCGCTCTTTTATATCGTATCGCTGAACCTCGCTTTGGACCCTCACCCATACTTTCGTTTTTTTCCTCAATCTCTCCCAGTAGTTTCCAGCATGTGTCATTCCCGACTTCGCTTTTCGACCTCTGCTTGGTAGGTTCCCGCAATCTCTTCCTGTTTCGTATAATTTTCAGGACTTTCTACGAAATGATAAAGACAAAGAATAATTTCCGACACCTCAAAAATATTTACGGGAGGCAGGAAAGATATTAGATCATTTTTCCAAAATACTGTCAGAAGATCCGATGTAGCGTTCTTAAAAATATATCTTATATCGCAGGAGTTGTATCTCATCAGCTTTCGTCATAATTCACATCCACAGTTTGGATAAACAAAATAATAAACTGGTTTAGTGAGTATATAACAATAGAATCGCGATCTCTGCCTGTAATATACATTTCCAATTTACGAACTGAAGGCAGTCGTCTTTTTTTCTCGCTCACGGAACATTAGAACTTTCTTCAAACCTTGGATACATCAGCATACTTCGAACTGTATCAATGATAGTTCTTCCCGCTACCGCAGTTAACCTATAAAACAGAGGTTGCAAAATCAATTTACACTTGAGAGCCGCGTGGCACACATTCTGTGCTCATAAAATCACTAACAATAAATATAATCAGCATCCGAACCAATTCAGATATAATACATGTTTCTTAGGCATTCCAACACATCTCAAGTTACACTACGTCATTGTGTTCCGTAGTGAAAAACGTTGACATGCCTCCGAATAAAAATTTAAAAGAGCCGCATGCGGCTCGCGAGCAGCGGTTTGGCCACCACTGTAAATTAAAGTTTTTAGTGACATGAATACGCATCTATAATTTATTTCCAAAATTGCGCTCTAATTCACCATCAGGGCGAAAAAGAAAACAATTTACTTTTTTACACTTATCACGATGACACTAGAAGAGCTTAGAGATAAACACCTTCGCAAAAATCGATGATTTTCGCACTTTCCCAGCATATCTAACAAACTCCAGCGTGATAACAAAAAATTCTACTCTTTTAATGAAATGTCTCGAAGAGTTAAGATGAAGCTAATCGCGCGACATCTTAGAATTGACGACCGCTCACATCATTTCCCACGGCTTTGAGGAAGGGGTAAAGCGATCTGAAAGGGAAAGAGGAAAAGAAGGAAATGGGGTTGGAGGAGGACAAAGTGATGGGGAAAGGGATTTGTGAGGGAGTGGGGTGGGGAGGGGGAAGGATAAGGAGAGAAATTAGGGGGAAAGGAGAGGTAGAGAGATGGTAGGAGGGAATGGGGGGAGGAAACTGGAGTGTGGAGATGCTTGGGGAAGGGGAAGTCGAAAGCGGTATGTGAAAGATATAAGAGGTTATGGAATGAAGGAGAGAGGGAGAGAGAGGACTTGAGTGGGGTGGGGAGGAAAATCGGTAGTTAAATTTTATCTCACCGTATGCTAGTTAAGGAGATGATAAATAACCGTTGTTTTGAATCCACGAGGTAAATATCTCGATCTGCTGGCAAAGGATACGTGCCGACGGAGGGAGGCTCCTCGTGAATATTTTTTTTTATGCGTCTGGGCGTTCCTGTAGGAGGTCCATGGGCCATTACCTATCCGGATCCCTTCTCTCTCTTTTTTTATTTTCCCTCCTCTCTCTCTCTCTCTCGACCTCTCCCCCTCTACTTGTTTACGGAGGGGACAGTGACAGAGAAGAAGAGAGCGGTCGGCAGATGAGAAGGGGAAAATCCGCGAAGAAAGGAGGACGCGAGGGAGAAGACAAGAGAATCCTCGGCGGAGAGGTATTTTGGATGCGGCGGAACGGAAACACAAAGCGGACGAGGCTTATTTTTTCTGATTTCGCGTCAGGACATGGCGGCGCTTTATTAAAAAACATGCGTCTCGGTGACGGAGTGAGAAAAGCTATGTCGACAGTGGACGACAAGGTATATCTTTGTTGTATTATTGGTAAAGACGACGGCGTGAGGGCATTGAAAATACCGTACCAGTTATACAATCACAGGATTTCATCCGGTTCGTCCAAGAAAGCAATTCATGAAAAGATAAAATTAAAGTTTTCAAAAGGAAAAATTTAAAAAAAAACTGGATAAGAGGAGAGGCAGAGATCAAAGACAAAAGGAAAAGGGTTTAAAAAAGGACAAAGTATAAGCGAACTTAAAAATGAAAAGGAAGAGATATGAAGGGATAGATGAATTAAGGGAAATTGAAAGATAGGAAGAAGTAGATGAAAAATATAGTGTCGAAGGAAAGCTCTAAATCTTTTCACTCAAATTTCAATGTATCGGACATTAAATTAACCGTAAATATCTCTAGGTTGACTTTTAGATATGTACCAAGAACTATGCACCACTGGATTTTATTCTCCATAAGGAACGAGCAACGGACCTGCTTTTCTGGTCTTCCAAGCAGCTTTGCGGCCATTGGAACTACTTTTTCCGTGAGTTATAGCTTCTACAGTAATCATAACGGAGTGAAATCAAAAGAAATTAAAGAATTACGAGTAGATAAATCTAAATACGAGACGGATTATTGGAACAAGAATATCGGAAAGAAGATAGATATTGAGAGAAGAGAGATAAACGACATCCTAAATTAGAAAGGCAATTTGGAAAATTAAGCAAAACATTTCGAGAAAAACATTTATTGAGGTTATTTTGGAGGTCTAAATTAACGTAAAACATGCAAACAATGTGGCAATTAAGTCCTTTTTCACGACCTATCGAGGTTGAATGAGCTCCAGATGACCGCAAAATAATAAATATCTAAATCCAAATTCTTATCAATTCCCGAATTTTTGTATAAATCTGACCTACGCAGGAGTTGGAAGGGACAGGATAAAGAATAAAAACCTCTCGGTTACGACGCAGCATCCTCTTTCCCGTAGTTAGGGAGTGAGCTTGAAAAAAATATTTGAGAAAAATCTCCAGAAGATAGGACAATGCACGGAGGAAGAGAGCTTGAGTGATTAACATGACATACTAATTCTAACAAGACAAACGCACTTCCTTCTTACGCACGTCTGCGACCATACCCTTGTTGGATTCACGAAAATGTCATCCGGAAAAATAATTTAAGACACTGACGGAAGAAGGAAAAAGAGGAAAACCACGCTCAAACAACGACAAACTAATGAGTCGGAATGAAGACTGATAGGGGGTTGGAATTTGGTAAATAGGAAGCTTGGAAAGTCTTACGTGTTATGTTAGGGGAAGAGGTTATAAAATAGTGCCACATAGAGATTGCCTCTATTGAGAAATGGCTGATATCGGGACTGGGGAGAGAAGAGAGAGAAGTAGGGAAGAGCATATGGATGGGAAAAGAGAGAGAAAGGAAAGGAAGGTATAGGAAGAAAGGAAGAGATAAGAAAGGTGGAAAGGGAGGTATATGAGGGAAGAGAAGAGCCGGTTCACACTAGAGGGACCGTCGCAGCCGGGACGCGGACTGAGCTAGGACTCTTTTTGGGGAGACCATTCACACTTATAGGTTAGGCATTGGTCGCGGCACGGCTGTCACCTAGGATTGCCGATAGTAACCGAAGAGGCTAGGACACGAAGGAGTTTAAAACAAAAGTTGTCTCCTCAAGCGGCCCAAGGAGTTCGTACCGAGGCCTGACCGCGTCCTCCACTACAAGTGTGAACGCACTTAGGCCTTCCTCATAGAATCCCCAATGAAAATAGGATTTTTATATTTGGTCTAAAATGTCCCAACCGCGACCGTACTCCGCCTCTAGTGCATGAGCAACCAATTCTACGTGGCGGGCCGCATTGGCGGTTGCGGATTCCTCGGCGGGCCACATTGCGAGTCGTCAATGTTTCAGCGAGCCAGATTAGACTAGAAATCGGATGTTTACTGGATAGTCTGAGGTATCATATCAGTGAAAGTCACGTCAAAATTAGGTTTTTAGGGTTAACATTTCAATGTCAAGTGTTCCATTATCGTAATTTGAATATATATGATATGACTTTGGGTTAAATCTTCCTTTAGTCATAGCTTCGCGGGCCGCATAAAACGCTCTCGAAGGCCGTAGGTTGCTCAACACTGCTCTAGTGTGAACCAGTCTTAAGAGAAGAGAGAAATAGTAAAGACATGAAAAAATAGTGAAAGGAAAAGATGAAAGAGAGGAGAGAAGAGAAAATCTGAGAGAATGGAAGATAGAAAGAGAGGGGAAGGCCACGTTCGATTTTTACTGCATTCGCTCGGGAATTATACGACCCTATTTTATTGCCACGTGGCTCTTATATGAACGACCGTCGCGCAAATTTGTAGGCCGTAAACGCAAATGAGCCGTCTCATCTGAACCACTTGTGGTGAAAAATCGCAAGGCTTTTGATGAGAAAATAAGAGGCACTAACGGCGTCGTTAAGTGAACAACCGCACGATTGAATCATCGTCGCCCATTTTAGATTTATCGTTTTTCTCATTCCTAAAGCAGCTCGTAAGATGAAGAAACCGATATATCGCCCCCTTTCCTTTCCAACTATTTAGATTTATAGATATTATTCATTCGCCACATTTTTTATAGTATCTCATCTTTTTATCATAAGACATTTTTAGGTGCAGGATCTAAAAAAGGCATTTTTAATTCACTGCTCCAGGATAAAAATTAACGCCAGATGCAGTATTGCTAAGCACTGGCATGAAGTATTACTAAGCAATTTGTCGTATTTTCGGAAGAAGTTATTATTATCAATGTTTCTCAATGTAGACTATTCGCTTAAAATGTATTATTAAATGATATTCCAGGTCTTCCATTGAAATCCATTCAATTATTCTCAAAAATTGTAAAACAGTTACCAAATTAACTTTCCCGCGAAAAGAATCGGATCCAAATCAACAATACCAAAAATCACTGCAAAACCGACAGCCTGGACAGAAACTTGAATAGCGGACAATATTTTGAAAAAAATCGACTCTGCCCCTCTCCTTCCACTCGTCTCACACGAATAAACAACAATAAATCGCTCCGGAAAGCCTAAGCGAGGCTTCCGATACGCTATCGATCATTTGCAAATAAATCCTTCCCTTTTTGTTCGTTCCGGAATATGCGAAAACGTTACATGTATGCCCATCCCCATTTTTTTCAACAAAGATAACGGAGACCTTCCTTAATGGAAAGCTAGTGTAAAAGTTCGGTGGTGAGTGGGAGAGACAGAGAGATGAAGAGAGTGAGAGGGGCAGAAAGGGCGTAGAAATGAGTATGAAGGACAGACAAGTCGGTGTGGAGATGGATCCTAAGTGCAAGGGATAGGAATCGGGACGGAAAGAGAAAGAGAGAACAGGAGAGAAGGTGGGAGAGAGGGAATGAGAGAGAGCGGGTAGAAGTGAGAGGTTAAGGAAGAACCAAAGGGAGCGCGTTGAAAGCGGTGGATTCATAATGGATTTTTTATGAGCAATGAGGGAAGAATGAGGGAAGATGTGAACGAGAGGCGGCACTCCGAAAGAGTTTAAGTAGTCTCTCAAGTGGACCTGGAAATGGGGGAGACAAAGAGAGGGAAGGGAGAGAGAAAACAGAAAGGAGAGGGAGCAAGGAAACGAGAGGGAGAGAAGGGGAGGAAAGGATACGGTACGCAGGGAGGGAGTAAGAGAGGGAGAGAGGGGGAAGATAGAGGGAGAGGGAAGATAGAGGGAGAAGATAGAGGGAGAGAGGGGGAGACAGAGAGGGAGGGGGATGGAAGGACAGAGGGAGGGAGATGGAAGGACAGGGAGGGAGAGAGATAGATAGATGTTTTTATTCGGGCGAAATTTAGAACATAAGGTTTACTCTGACATTTAAGGGAGGGTGGGAGAGGGGGAGGAAGAAGGGGAGAGAGAAAGGAAGAGCAGGAGAGACGGAGGGAGAGGGGAAGAGGGAAGGAGAGGAGGAGAGAGGGAGGAAGAGCGGGAGAGACGGAGGAAGAGCGGGAGAGGGGAAGGGAGGGAGGGAGAGGGGAAGAGATGGAGGGAGGGAGAGATATGGGGGAAGGAAGGAGGACGAAGAAGGGAGGGAGAGAGAGTACATAAAAGCTCCAACGTTAAGTTAGCAGAAGCCGAAAAATAAAATTCGCAAAAAGAGTAGTCATTTTCAGGTCACTCGTCCATAGTGAGATAAAGAGAGAAAAAAAGAGCTCCGAAAACTAAGGAACAATGAAATCCGCTTCTTTTTTAAATTAACTCCGCCGTAAGTGGGTTCCCGATGCCGAGATTTTAAAAATACTTCTTTAAAAATAAAGCCTCGGTACGTTACAGTGATGGATGACTCCACACATCTGAGGCACCAGCCTAGCATGATAACGGTAGCCTTGATTTATGCTATGTTGCTACCTCATTAAAGTACTTTCCGAGCGGGGAGATAAATTTTGACAAGGATTTTCGTGATGTTGGTGCTCATCTAATAGTCGCGTAGTTTGTCCAGTGGATTCTCTGCCTAAGCACATTTTGGGAAATTTCTCCATGAATGTTTATTCGAAAATTTTGTTGCAAATAAATCTTCATTTCTTGCACGTACTTTAATCTTAAATTTCCTGAAACAGTGAGAATTAAATGACGCCAAATCAAATGGAAGTATGGAACAGATAGAATATATAGAACAGAGAGGTGATAAAGCTATCTTCCATGGCCATAAACAATACCTATAGAATAGCGGCACTCAGAGGTAATTCTCTAATAGTTTATTCTGAACTTTATCGAATTCGACCATTTTGTAGCTGAAATTCCCATATAGTTCACCCAATAGTTTTATTACAACAGGACACACCTTGATCGTTAACTGGACTCAATCCGTAAAATGAGCTCGACAATTAATAATTAAATAGATAAAACATTTCTGAAATGTCAAAACAATCTTTTGTAAATAATTTCCACTGTTTTTTTTATCTTTACTGATCAGCGGGAACGTTAGTATCTGTGATAACTGAATGCTTTCGATTCGACAATCAAAATGTTACGTGTTGGAGTTGTCCTCTGAAAACTGTGATTTAAACTCGAAATTTACGCAAATCCAACCGGATCTATTTGCACCCATCCCGTGCAAAATAACGAGAAAGTTATCCTAAAAAATTTTACTCACGTTAATGTAATCAAATCTGACTCCGAACGGAATGAATGAACACGCGCTATAGAGGCTGATAGGCGGTATTGCGGAAACGGTCCAGTACAACTGCGACATGGTCTAAATGATCATTTGTCCCCCAACGAAATGGGATTGCATTCCAAATGATTCATGGATACTGTTTTATTTCGGTGTAGGTTTTAGATTTCATCCGTCGTTTCCCGCGTCAACAATGCGTGAGAAAACATTTGCTATACCATGGGCACGTCCGACGGCAGAAGTGACTGATGGATGACAAGCGCTCTCACTCTCCCTCTTTCTTTCGCTCTCTCTCTCTCTTCACGTTCTCCTCTCTCCGTCACGCAACCCGGAGCCTCCATCGCCCAACAACACACGCATATACCAACACAACCAAACACGCAGTATCTCACACTACCCTCAGTCCCCGTTATGGGAGCAACAGGTACTTCAAGAGGCACTCGTTTATTTTTCTCGGTTGTCCCAGTGGAGAGAGAGAGAGAGAGGGAGAAAGAAGTAGGCCGGGAGAGAATCCGTAATTCCTCTCCATCTCAACCTCAGTCCCTTGCCTCCCGAAAAAAACCTTTTCGCAAAAATAAATAAAAATACCCATTTAGAGAAAGGGCGTGCAACCTACGGCCCTTTGGGAGTAAAACCGGCCCGCCAGGCGCTATCTTTTATATTTTTTTGGACCTCGAGGGAGAATTAATTTTAATAAGGGCCCCGCCGTTATTTACCTTTTTCGAGAAAAATATTCTCCCTGAGTCAACGATGGTACAACTCACTCTGTGCCATCTGGTCTGCCGTATTTGCTACATGGGCGCTCGACCTTGCATTTCGGGAGTTTTTTATCCGAAGTTCTCGATCGAAGACTTTTTTATCATAGAAGTAAGTATATCATCTGGCGTACAATTTGAGGTTTCTCCCCATTTTCGAAAAGGCATGTTCGTCCGAGCCTCGGGAGAATGTGCCTTAGGCCACGACAGAAGGGAAGGTTTTTGTGCGGTCGGAAAAAGCCATTTTGGAGAGGTTCGAAACTCGTTTCCTAAAAGGTGAGGTTTTTTTGCGAGAAAATAACCGCCTCGCGATGAGAATGGGTCGCTCTTTCCCTGCAAATACTGTTCATGTTGAATTCTCTGCAAGTAAGAGCGTAGGCGACTTTGCATCCAACCCCTAATGAATCGAATGTTGCACAGCATTTCTGCCTTACAATACTCAGGTCGCGGTTTCGAATGATGGAGCAGGTACAGACAGTAGTGTTTGTCTTATTTAGTGTTAATTGCACAAATGAAGAGGCGATTTTTGTTGAAAACTGCTGATAAATACACACTAAAATTTATCTGAAGATAGTTATGATATTATATTCTGAAAGCAGCCATTATATTTGTCACTATCCCTATTCATCCAATTTTCGCGTTTCATTAACTTGAAATTCGTTTTCCATATATATGAAAACATAACAAAATTCTTGCATAGCTACATCCCCAGGGCGAATTTGTGACTGATTGTGAATGTTTCTCTATATTTCCAATTTTACAGGTAGACTTCATTGAATTGATTCGTGGTATTTTCTGAAGATATTGCTGAAATATTCAAGAACAAGCACTTAAAAAACGCTTGCCTCAGGTATCTCTTTTCTTTTAGAATCTATTCTCGGTGAATTACCACTGAAGACGGCTGCTATGTAGTCGAAATACCCATCTATTTTTATAATCTTGTTGTGGTTATTAGAGGTATCTGAGACTAGTATCTTTTAAGTGTTTCTTCTTGAATTTTTTCAGCCATAAGACGAGCTCGATAATTCCCTTTGAATTAATTGCTGAAATAGACACACAGAAACTTATTGGGTCAACCATGAATAACCTAGCTAAAGCCATATATGAAACGTCACCTGCAATAATTCGAGAAATGTCGCTCATTCCTCGCATTTTGCTCCTCATTTTAAATCAGCAACCTAAACCGTATTCTCCGGTTTTCCCTCACTCCCGTGTGGAAATGCCATCACAACACGTCCGGAATAACACCAACCCTGCTTTCATCCCGCATGGTTTGGGTTTGCGAATAGTAGAGCAAATATAGGCATATTGTTGGTCAATGCGAGAGTTATGTTGGTGTTCCCTGGTAGACAATGAATGAAAAAAACGTTAAAACTTTAGCAAGAGAATTAATTCTCTTAGTTAACATAATAAAACGACTTGTAATGTGACTCTCTCTATTTCTCTGGGCACCGTTATGCTAAATGCTAAACGTGTGAACACATGTGGTGTGAGTCCACAAGAAACGGGCTACACAATAAACGAGAGCTTTTAAAGAGCATTGTAACATGTCCAATTAGGAAACTTCAGCAAATTAAACTGTTAAAAAGATACAGCCATCAAGCAGTGGTATCAAATAACTGGCGTGAGATGTCAAAATTACAACGCTGAAATGTTTTACTTAGGATTATAATATCACATTCATTTCTAAATTAAGTAATTTAAGGTGATATACAGAAAATATTGTAAAGCTTGTTTTTTTGACAAATATAATAGTTTTGTGAAGTTTCCAATACTTGGGAATCAAACACTAATCAAGAAAACGATAATTAAAATGGTGGAAAACTTGATTGTAAAATACATAAGGCGAGTTTTTGTGAATCAATTTACTTTTCATAATTTTATTTTATTCTATTCAAGCAAAATAACTAATTCCTTATAACCATAAAGTTCAAACGGACAGACACACAGCAGATGTTTTCCTCCAAAAAGTGCTACAAATCACATAAAGGTATAAACTTTAATCGCATTCGTCGAGTTACAATAACATCTTTTATCCAGGATAAGTTTAATTATCATGGAAAAAACTAAAAAATTCTCACCAGCATTTTATTTTTTCTAGGTTTATCACCTTTAAAAGCCAAGCAACCCAACAAATTCTAAGATGGCCTACAGCTGGGACAACAGGGTGAAGTTCGTGGTCCGCTACCTTTACGGTAAGAGCGTCCTTTCTATGCATGTCACTTCATCACTCATTCACTCACGTCAAAATGGAAGCGATTCCCATTTAACTAAATTTCCTGTGGGCTTTCATATCTGTTAAATTATGCAAGATATTCCAGTCCGAATCGATTTTATTTTATTTCGGAATTTAATCAAATTTTCAAGAGATTTTCCGAATAAATTCTCGATATTAAAGTTTGAGCAATGATGCAATAACGACAAAGTTAAGGTTTAACTATGGATGAGGCGCAAACATCCTCGGGAGTCAAAATTCCAGTAAAGAGAGATGATATTCTCTCGTGGGAATAAAAAATAAACGGACACAGTGGCGGATTTACGCCTTCTGGGACCCCTGGCGCTAAGAAATCGGGGCCCTGCAATCTAGATATAAATCTCTCCTAACGACTACCCTCTTTAGTGACCACTCTTAATGATAGTTTTCCTATCGAATTATAGAGAGGTTCCGCTGATTTTTAAATTGAGATATTTAATATATCAGAGATTACGAACATTTTTTTCGGGACCCATGTCGCGCGCCAAGTGCGACTCCCCTTAAATCTGCCATTGGTCGGACATTAAGAAAATTTGTCAGAAATGTGATAAAACGTATATTCCTAAAAGTTTATTTCATTCCGACAAAAATTTTATTATTCGCGCTATCGCGGAAATATAATGCCTTTTCATCTCGTTTGTAATATAAATCGGTTCTACTTTTCAAATTAAATCTCATCGAGAATAAATGATAGATAAGGTCTGCCACTCAGATTTGGGAACGAAAATATAAAGTAAAACCAATCATTTCAAACGAAAGCACAATAAGTGAGGGTATTTAGAACTCATATAAATGAAAAGCGAGATATGGTCGTTCAGTTATGCTCAGTAAACAGAAAACTCGTACAGAAAGTAGATTTTGAAACAAAAATTGGAGCTTTGGTAAACATTTCAGAGTATGCATATAAAAAACGGCATTATAATTTTACTACTTTTCCATAATGTTTTAAATTTTATTTTATACCTACGTAATTTCTCGGAAGAAATTAAACTCGTTATTATTCCATCATCCATTTGTTACCTTTAATTGATTGATGAATTTTCAACATCTAAATAGGACAAAACGTTTACTTCTAGCATGGAAAATTCTGTATATTTTTGCAAATATTCTTCATTAGGTCTGAAATAATACCATATCCTATTTTCATCTGGTATTAAAAATATTTTTCTATAATTTTTTACAATTTTTAGATACTTAATAAAGTCCACCTAAATAAAATATTTCATTCGTGCATGCTCCTGTTTATTAACAAATACGCAGTACAGCTTATCATGGCGCAATTTTCTACATATTAATATGTTTTAAAAAATGTATATTATCTTAAATTAATTAATAAGTCAGATTCTCGCTATACTGGCGTTATAAGTTCTTTGTAATCAGACCTGTTTCATTATCTTAAGATATCTCTCTTTTTACATGAGTTCTGCGACATTCTACTCCAATTTAATGGTTTGCCTTATTTGGAAGTTTCAAGCCGTTGTATGTTTATTTTTGCGAAATGAGAACACTTTCAAGCTCCCCAAACGCAGAGATATCAATTCTCCAATGTTATACCCACCATCAGTTCCGCAATAAAAATTGGACCATAAATAAACGTGACCTATTTCCGCGGATTCAGAATTCTTTCGAGAGCGTCGTTCACTCATTCCGGAATAATATCCTCGCTTTGTGGGAGAATAATAACAGCAGGAGCACCGTGTGATTCGCGGTCATATTCCTCCCGCACATTACGTACATTCGGCTGAAGCAATGGGGAAACATCTCGCGCGGTAAATCTTCCGAGGGAATCGTGATAAAAAATAAAGTTATTCTTTACTACTGTCACTACATTGTTTTCGTGCATTAATCTATGGAAGCGATCTGTGCGGAATATCGCATTAGCGTTGAAACCGCGAAAAGTTTCGCAAATCAAATACAATACGGAAGCTGGTGTATTTATTTCTCTTCATCCTACAGCTAGGGCGGACATTAGAAGATATCGCCAAGGGCCGCATGACGAGCTATCCCAAATATTTTTGGGTATTATTTCGCAGAAAAAAGGTGATTAACGCCAGTGGCGGGCTTAAGGAGAGTCGCACTTGGAGTAGAAGGTGATAGAGGAAGAGGTTGTCTTTTTATCCTCCATCTCCATCTGGTCGAGTAACACATTTTTCAATTTTAGTTAATTCTTCTGAGCAATCCTCTCTCGCGCTTTCACGATTGCCTTTTTATATCCATTTAAACCATTCTCTCCATCTTTCCCCTTTTCTATCGTTTTATCTCTACTACTATCTCACCTTGGCTCTCTCAAAATGCTTTTTCATCCCTTTTCGTCTCCATCCGTCTCTCTCTCTCTCTCTCCATCCTACCTCTCTCCTCTCTTCGCCTTTTTCCCTCTATCTGTTTCAACCTGCACTAACTCGACCAATTCAGTACCCAAGACAATTCTTATGATTCCGTGTCCTTATTTCACCTATGTCTTACTTAGAGATACATATTTACAGCTAAGATGTACAATATGTACAAGTACACAAGAATTTAACTTCCAATAGGGAGGAAGAGACAAACTCTGAATTTTACCGGGAATCAAACCCGGCTCTTCTAATTTTTGGCCTTATCCAGCTAATCCATCACGCAGTCGAATTCAGAATTTTTCTCCTAATCTCCCTTGGAATTTATATTTACGGTTATGCACCACCTCAAACCCAAGGACAAAACGGCAATTATTATCTTATTTATAGAAATTCCCAAGTACACCCAACAGTTAGATAACGCAAAATAACTAGTTTTATTAACCATTTCGCGGAACGACATTACACAAATGAAATCCGACTCACTCTATACATTTCCAATTTAATTTATATCCGCGACCGTTTTCCTAGTAACAGTTACAACTGCATCATCAGTCATGATGATTAAGTTGTAACTGTGAAACCGGCCGGGCGCGAATGTAAATTAAAATGGAAATTTAAAAAGGGAGTTGTATTCCGTTTGTTTAAACAACTGCTTCCCTGCATCCAATAGTCCCAGGTTTTTTTCCCTCGCGCCCACTGACACCATCTCCTCTCTCGTCACAAGCTTGATTTCTTGCCCTCCTCGAAAACCCTCTCAGGAGAATTATTCCCCGAGGAGAATGAAGGGATGGGGAATCAAAATGGAGAAGAAGAGAGAGAGAGGAAAGCGATAAGGGCAAGATGGGAGAGGACGAGGAGAAGGGAAGGGCGAGTGGGGAAAGAAGGAGGAATAAGGATAGAAGCAATAAAGGGGAGGAAAGTAACGGAGAAGAGAAAAATAAAATTGAGAATAGGAAAAAGATACAGTCGGGCGACTATGTCTCGGACCTCGAGGAAAGATAGAAAAGGTTCGAGTTATCGAAACTTTATTTTAGCGCAAACGAATGCAAACGTGAAAGAATAGCATTTAAACTCATCGAAAATTCGAGTCATAGGCGTTCGAGTAATAAATGTTCGACGGTATATGATGAAGGTGGAAAGAAAGAGAAAGAATAATGAGAAATAAGAACGAAAGAAAATGACAGAAGGTTTTAAATAGTGCATGAAGCGAGAATATAAGGGAGGGAGAGAGATAAAATAAGCATTTGGAGGCATAATGGAAATAATAGCGAGATGAGTGACACGAGAGAAAATGTAAGAGAAAAGAGAGGAAAAAGAGAAACTAGAATGGATGGAGCGAAAGGAGATGAAGACTGTTACCAAAATAAGAAAACTAAATTAAAAAATAGAAGAAAGTGATCGATCATGAGAGTGGTTGGAGAATTAGGGGTGTAGGGCGGAATAAAGGGATGCGTATATATACCAATGAATGGAGCACAAAATAAAATATAAAAACGAAATAGAGGGGAGCAGAGAAAGTGTTGAATAAAAAACACATAAAACATGCTGGGAAAAATAAAGGAGGAGATAAGAATATTTTTTCGCGTAGGCGCAAGTATAAAAAACATTCGAACAAAAAACAATGAGGCAGGGGCGATGATACATCTTTTCACTGTATCAGTGAGGTGTAGGAGGAGAGATAGAGAAAAAGGTAGAGAGAGCAGGGGAGAAGAACGAGAGTGAGCGAACCGTCAGGGGGAAGGGAGTCACCCAAAGCGCATTGAAGGCTCGGCTATAATGAAAAATAACATCGAGCATACCATAGCTATAAGAAAGAGATTGGATACGGCTCTCCCCCCCCCCCCTCTCTCCGCCGTCCTCCCTCCCTCTCCCACCGATAGGACCAAATAAACTCTCCCGTTGCTCCCAATCCCCCGCAGGAAAGCGTTTCATTTTTCCATAAAGGAGGGCTTTATTGATTTTCGACCTCACGTGGGGTTTGCGACAATGGAACGGAATTACATTGCACTCTTGCTCTGGAGAATAGATGCAGGAGAAGGATCGTCGAGGGATAATAAAACTTCAGACAAACTTCTAAGAATCCCGCGAATCCTTTGACAAAGAATGCGGAAACGTTGGAGAATTCCCGGGGAAATAAAAAAGTTTTCAGCTACTGGCACGTGAAAATCTTTAAAAACAAAGCATTTCAAAATACGCTAACACCTGAGAATAATGTGTGCTCGAAATATACATATATTTTGTAAAGCTCTCAAAACGGTGAATTCATCTCGTTAAAAAACTATTCTCTCGTGTTTTCACTGCACCACGGATGTATGTGGGGCCCGCAGGCGCCTAAGTAAATGCGTAGGATGCTGCGAATAAAAAACTGTTCTCCATTAAAATATGGCACCTAGTTGTGAAACGGCGTTTTGTAGAGGCAATTCATCCCATTACTCATTGATTGATCAAATCACGTGCCATGAAACGGATATTGAACAAATGGTTTCTTTCAAGCTGCAAATTCTCACGAAAAAAGTATTCGTACACATTTGAAGCCTAGTGATAATATTACTGTTGATCTAAATCTTTTTATACATATTGGATGCAATAAAGCGATTCCCGATGTCTACTTACTGTATAGCAATAACGATTATAATTTAAGTTGCCTTTTCCTAATGCGTAAAATATTCCAAGCGAAAATGTTATTACGGGCCGTTTATCTATGCAACCATGTGTGTTAAATGATATGCATAACTGCCAGGGGTATTCGACTTTGTAGGATGCATACTTTGCAGGCGCATGCTTAATTTATTTTTAAGGGAAGAAACTAATAAAATTAACACTTTTTGAGTGCACAGGTAGGTACACTTGCATATACCTCTACACTATTTATCAACATGTGTGATAGTGAAACAGAGAAAGATGTCGGGAAGAGTTGGAACGACTTAAAAGAGAAACCGAAAGAGAAAGGAAAAATGATGGGTTAGAATGGATAGGTGAAAAGTAGACCGAAAAAATGCGAAGAAAGAGGATGAAGGAGAGAAAGTATCGATCATGGAGTCTGCACAATACCGATCGTTCCCTCCCCCTCTAATGGGCGCTGCAATATCCTCAATTGTTCCCGCGTCGCCCCGTGGGGTACATTGCACACAATAAAGGCGTCCGCTGCGAATCGTCAAGGAGTTTTTGTTCGGGAGAGAAAGACTAGTGATTTAGGTTGAAAATAAAACAAGAAGTATGACTGTCGAAGTTTTAAAAATAGTTAAAACCCATTAAAGCTAGTGATAAAACGACTTATCGCTCCTCAATAAAATTGAACTATGAATCAGAAAATTTTCATTTAGTAATTATGGCCACAAGACCTGATATGATTTAAAAATTATTTTTTTGAGAAAAGCCCAAGTTTTCCATTCCAAAATAAATAAGTAATCACCTCATTAACAGAGTTATTTTTGGTGGCAGAATACCAACTACAAGTTGCTACATACGCGTTACTTCTTTAGATGGATGTTATGAAAATTGAAATTTGAGAAAATATTATAAATTCCTATTTCAACTTTAAAAGCTCAATATAGTTCCCTCTTATTGGGTTTTCTCATTTCATTCTCATTTAAACGATTATGATAGAAGTAAAAAAGGAATCAAAGAGCAAAGTTAGACTCATACCAAACAAGTCTTTAAACAATATTCAGCAAAACAATTGTTGTGATCCTCTCTAGTCGTTCAAGGAATAAACATTTCCTATGAGATTTTAGGCGGCAAATGTCTAAACTTGAGACATTTCTTAAGATATTTCCTTAAGAACCTTATAGAACCATCCACTATTTCTTTAATTAAACACGAATCAATGTGTTTTTCACTGCCACAAAATGTTTCCACTTCGATTGACCTTTATTTATCTCTGTTGTGGGGCAAATCCGGTTATAAAAAATCCTTATATAATAATTCTCAAGTGTCCGTCTGTCTGACTGCCCCGGTATTTTTTAACATTTCCCAATGGAATTAAGAGCTGAAACTTTCACAATCGTTAAACCCCCATGAGGTGGTCTCTAGAAAAATCAAACATCCTGGAAAAAGTCCCGGACTCGACTCCGGGAGACAATTATATTTTCCCATAAGTTTATACGGGACATTAATAATTGAAGAATATTATTATTCAGTAAACATCCGAAGAGGAAGAATAACGGAGCCAAAGAGTGGCAAATTAAATCGTATATTGATGCCAGAATGTCATAAATTTCAAGCGCTCCATTTTCTGGAAAAATTCAAATGATTGTCAGGAATTTATTAATTAATGAAACAATTACATTTACTATATATATATATATATATATATATATATATATATATATATAAGCTTACGGAAAAGGAAAGGTAAAATGGATATATGGATGGCAACAAGGTGTTGGGATGAGGAAACCCAGTGAACACTCACCAATCGGACGACTTCAGGTTGGCGAGGCCCCGGGGATGTCGAAGCGACACACGTAAAAGAACACTAAAACACAGAAACATCACAAACGTAGAAGCTTTCGGAGTTATTCCTTCATCAGCTACAGAGAGAGAACGTTTGTGATGTTTCTGTGTTTTAGTGTTCTTTTACGTGTGTCGCTTCGACATCCCCGGGGCCTCGCCAACCTGAAGTCGTCCGATTGGTGAGTGTTCACTGGGTTTCCTCATCCCAACACCTTGTTGCCATCCACATATATATATATATATATATATATATATATATATATATATATATATATATAAAGTTTTTACACACACACACCTCAGAAGTTATATTTTAAACATACTACAAAGTCCCGTTGATATTCAACGGGTAATTCCGCTCGTTATCATTAATTCTCTTAACTATTTATCGAGTCTATATGTTCACAACATTGGAAATATAATCCGTCATAAATAGTAATGAAAACCATGAAGAAATTTCGTGGACCGTAGTCAAAATAATTTATTATTCTTAAGTTATAAATGAAATTTGGCGGAGTTATCTCGAGAAATAGTTTTACACGTACAGGAGCAACTACGGCGATGTTTCAATACTGAAAACTGATAGAGAAGTGATTGATAGCAAACTAAAAACCCAAATAATACAGTAATAAAAATTAACAAAGACCCCAGAATAACTGCAATTTTTTGGATCTACCTTTCCCCTTTTTAGTTCCTCCGTAATTATTGTGACTTTCTTTGATAATTTGAACGCTATCCTTGTTGGATTTTCATCGATTTTCTATAAATCCACAATTTGTACGGAAAAGGTGTACTTTCCATTCGGAAAATATTAAAAACTCATTTCAACGCTTTAAAAATCTAAGGAGCTTTTCCATCCACGCATTCATTAGGGAAAAATAGCAAAACGAGTAGAAAATCATCTGAAGAGGAAGAGCGGGAATAAAAGGATTGAGAAATAGGATATAAGGGTAAAGGGGAACGACCAAGGCAATGACTGTGTGTGCGAGCGAATGAGAGAGAGGAAGAGAGGGGGGAGGGAGAGAGGGGGAGAGAGAGGGGGGGGGGCATGAATGACAAAGGATGGAAGGAGTGTACTGATTGAATTAGTGCTGATACCATTATGTGTAGCGAGGTTTTCGCAATCCCGCGAGCTTAACCAAGTAGAATTGACAGGGTGAGAGTTCGTCCGCAAGACTGAGCAAGACGGTTTACGAGGGTGCGAGAGATGTATTGATAGAGATAGGACGAGAAAATAGGATGAGAGAGGGATATGAGAATGAAAAGAGAGGAGGAGAGAGAGATATAGCGACAAAGATACGGTAGATAAGAAAAGGGAGAGAGAGAGAGGATTTGAGATAGGGGGTGATTTTTTTTCTGTAAGTTACAAACCTTCTAAAATGGCTTTAGTTGCCAAGATACAAGTCAAAGGACATTTTCCTCCATTGCTCACAAGGGAGGAAAGTCGCCAGGATGAAGGGTCCACAAACTTTACGTCAACTTGTTTGGGAACTCTTCCGCTGTCTTGACGGGTTTTGAACCACATTCCCCATCCTCCGCTTAGCTTTATCTCCTTGTTTTCCCAACACGTATACCCTACAATCCTACACGAATAATGTATTTAGGAAGCGGCATATTTATAATTATTAGAGTTAGAAATCAGTCTTTTGCCCCATAACTAAATTGATCAATTTCGTTATAGGGTAAATCAGTAAACCTCAAGGATATTTTCCTAATAAGTACAAAAATTGTATCTAGATACGTTTAAAAATAGCTACCAACTTTCCTTGTCTTAAGATGGAGAATAAAAAATAGGAAACTATTTTTATAAGTTTTGCAAAGATTCCTTAGTTAAATTTCAACCAGTCAATGAACATTTAAACAGCTTGAACTATTAAAAGCAGTAGGACAGAAATCGCAGTCTTAATATCGATATGTGAGCTCAGTGACCGCATTAAATCAATTTGTTAAATAAGAAATTAACATATGAGTCGACACAAAATTCAGTAAAGATAGTTAATGAACAAAAACTTCTAAATCGGTGCAGTTGGTGACTTCACCCAAAACATGAACTATTTTTTATTTCATTTCACTCCAAAAAACAACTCCGCAATTTTTTAGTTTAAAAAATTATAGAATACTGCCAGTGAAATAATCTTAACCTAGCAGGTTAGATAACTTCTATAGACATAGAACCGTGAAACGTAACTACGGAAGCTATCATTTACTTGATTAAATCCGTAAGCTAATTTCATAATTAATTTTTGAACATGGGGTGATAAATAACAAGCATTACGACAAACGTGTCATTCAAAAGAGTATATTCACAAACTATCAAAAACAAGTTATCGCTTGGCGCGATAATTGAAATCTTTGAAGGAATTATTTATAAATCTTTTTCTTTAGAAAATAGAAAATATATAACAATATAATATGAATTTTTAAAAACTTTCCTAGGAAGTCAAACTATTTCAATTAAAGTTAAAAAATGAGTAACTTGATTCATCTTCCGTTACCTCATCAAAGCAATTTTGCCTTGTTTGCCTTTCAATTTACAACATCACAAAATAATTTTATTGTTCGCTCTCGATTAAAGGAAATAATTTTTTTAAGATTGAAACTAGATATATTCAATCTATATCCCAAAAAGTACACAATTTCGGTCTATTGGATCTATTCTACCCTAATCATTCCCACTTATTTTTCATAGATTTATTTTCCTTGGCTCTATACATAAAACAAAAAACTCATAAATACAAACTTTAATTTCCGCTGGCTTTCCTTATCTGGCTGGAGAAGGGTAATTATTAGCTTTCGAAACCACTTTAATAGACACATTCCCAAGCATATATACTAAAAAATGCTCAAGTGAAACCTCGATATAGCGAGAATTAAGAAAATTCATAAAAATACCCGTTTTAACGGGTACTCGTAATATCCGAAAATGAAATTCCGTAAATGTAACGTTAAGAAATTTACGGCGACGGTGTTTTCGCACGCAGTAATGAAGGTCCGTTATATACCGTACTCGTTATATCTATTCTTAAACAGAAAACGACTTTTCACGCAAGGGCAGAACGCGATTAGAGCTAATTTATCCTAAATTCTTTAAACAAAGAGAGGACGCGAGAAACGACTTAGAATAAAGGGGGTGGGTTTAAGTTAGATTTGAGGAAAGAAAGATGAACGTAATTGGAAGACGAATTAGTAGTGCTTAATAATAGACAGGAATAGAGAAAGAAAGATAGATAAAGATTGGAAGAGATTGGGTACTGGAAGCGAAGCATAAGGGCGTGGCAGGTTGGGAGATGGAAAGAAATTTGGAGTGAAAGAAAGAGGAGAGAGGGAAGAAAAGAAGCAAGGAAGAGAATTGAAGTCAGACGTGAAAATTATAAAGAGTAGGAGAAGTAAGAGGAATAAGGGCGAGAAGGATAGAAACATGGGGAGTCTACGGATGAAGAGAGGGGATGTGGGTGGGATCAGATGGAGTGAAAGTAGAGAGAGAGGTGAAATGGATGAGAGAGATAGTTGGAAGAGGACAGGGAAATGGAGATGAGTTGAACAAAGGGAAGATCAAGGGAATGAGGGGAAAAGAAATAATGGAATAGGAAGTGAGTTAAAGAGAGAGAAAAAATTAAAACGAAGAAAGATATTAAGATAAGGAAAAGGAAAGAGTAGACAGAGGAAGAGAGGGAGAGGGAAATAGAGGGAGAGGGGGAAGAGAGGGGGAGGGGGGGAAGGGAGGGAGAGGGGGAAGAGATGGAGAGGGGGAAGATAGGGAGAGGGGGAGAGAGTTAGAGAGGATGAAGGAAAGCGAGGAGAGTCCTGGTCCTTGATTATATTACCCACCACTCACCTCTCCACGCACGGTCAATCAAACACCCCTTCCACCACCCGCAGGAATACCCTTCACACAATCCCTTCTTCTCTCCTACCTCCTCTCCTCCCAGGCATCATCCATCGCATCCACTTCCAACTTAATCCCGCGATTCTCTCATCACTTGTTTACGATTCTCGGATTTCGACTTCGGGTTTTAAGCGTGGTCTGTTCGAATCCGAGTGAACTTCTGTGTTTGGAGCGCCTGATATCGTTTTGCTGCCGATTCTGATTACTGAAATAGCCACATATTGACTATTTCGGTAGAAATGATCTAAAATATTCGCGACTTTTTCATCTCGAATAGCCTTGATCGAAATGAAAATCTCATGAAAGTCTTTAATGGCAAATACCATACAGTAAAAAAATTTAAAAAACTCTTTTCATCAGAGCTCTGGCGGCTGATGCGATTTACACACACACATATGTATGTATGTAAGTATGTATGTGTGTGTACACATACACGCGCGCGATTTGGCCGGTAAATCAGAAGCGTTTCTTCTCTGGGACCTCCGTCAAAGTCCGCGGACTAATGAGTCCCTTAATTCATTTAGGCACGTCGAGTGGCTCATCCCTCGCACGACGGACGGTGACGTACACCTATCCGATCCAGCGGAATCCACTCAAGAGTCATGAACTAAATTCGCCCCCAATACGCTCGAGGCGCCCTGATTTTAAGCTTATTCATTTAGTGTGCAAATAATTTGATATCGTGCTCGGTTCGTCTCTTCCGCCTTTATCGTCTGGTGATGAAAGTTATCTTCACATCCCCTTCTCTCGGAGGGTAATAACTATTTTAAAGATATTTTCACTAATACTTATCATTTTCATAGGCTACAAAATCGATATTACTAAAGAAAAGTATGGGTCGGTCATTTAAAACTCAAGATTTACGCAATGGAGTCGAGAATCTGAGAATACTCAATTCAACAAAATGGGGGAGTCACTAATCAATCATACCGTACTTTCACGGAAAGGACAAATTGGCAACGATCCCTTATTACGAGATCTTAGCAGCGATGTGCGTTCATTAGCATGAAGTCGTACATTTTGATTTTTACTGAAAATGTTATGAAGTAAGCCGTTAATTCTGGTTCAAAAATGTTTTGTTAACAAATTATATTTTTAAAATAAATGATTCCCCCGCTAATAAAATCATCCATCCATTTGGTGAAAATTAGTATGGTAAGAATCTTTGGGGAACACATCGATATCGCTATGCTTTCGAGTTTACAAAATAACAGGAAAAGTATTTAATTATGTTCCTAAACTTATCAGAAGGTATGCGCTCCCACATGCATACAGACAGACAGACAGACACACACACACACACACACACACACATACACACACACACACACACACACACACACACACATATATATATATATATATATATATATATATATATATATATATATATATATATATATACACATACATACACACACACACACACACACACACACACACATATCAATAGACCGATTTTCATTCAACTTGGTGGAACTCTCAAGCTACATGGGCCGAGTTCCCGATGATACTTTTTGTTGTAAAGATTGAAGTCCCGGATTCGATTCCAGGAACTATCCTTCTCATTTGATTTACATGGGAAATCTTAAATCCATCGAGCACCGTCATTTTCTCTTGCACATTAAAATATCTAAGAATTGTAATATCGGAGCGACTTTTGTACTATTCTCCGAGTAAAGGAATGAAGGTTTTAATTTTTATCGTAAAATTTTGCTTATCGATTGTATTTTTTAGAATTTCGCGTAAATGCCGGCGATTTTGCAGTTTTATCACTCATTACGAGAGTGTTGCCGTAGCAACAACTATTGTTGGACTCGGATTCGGTATACTCTAATACGTACATGCGTTATTTTCGGCACACAAATACGCGTATTCAATTTAGTTTTCCGTTCAAATGCATTTGTATTATTTTATAAGGCTAAATTATGAAATTTGGGAATACAAAGAGCTACATATCCGCGATGACTTTAAAGCTATTCAAGTCAATATAAGTATTAAATAAATGATTAAATGGAAAGTAGGCATCATAAGTTCTGTTTGAATCATCTTGTTTACTTTCGGATTGTTTTTTTTTGCTCTTAAATTAAATAGATGACAATCTCAGCGAGTAAATAACAATTATCAGCAAGTAACTGGACTGAATCGGGATTTACCAGCGTCATTAATTCAGAAGAAACATGTACAGCGGCTTCTTTATCTCCCAAAGTCAGTTTTTTTTCAATGCCATGGAGTGCAAGTGACGCTCCCCACAATTGTTTCTTTTCAACAAAAAAACAAAGAAAATACTTTTTACAACTGCACAGAACTTTTGAATTAATTGACATTTCTACGGGAAATTACATTATCAATCCGTCAACACGATATTATCTGTTATAAAAGCGTGAGAAATTAAGTTTTTCTTGTGGATGAGGTCAAGTGGATGACGCGAACATTTTAAAATAAATCCCAACTATTGGCTTTAAAAAATCAATGATATAGACAGTTCTTTAACACAAGAGGAACGAGTGGGGCAACAAGCAAGTCGCGAGTCCATACGCTACTACGAGTGATTAAAAAATATTGCAGTTGAATTGTAATTTTTGTAAATATGGTAATAAATTTAATATTTTTCCAATTTGGTAAAACGTTGAAATTAATATTTTTACCATAACTATGACTTAGATACAGTGTAAATAAAAAAGAAACTTGTAAATTTCCACTTGTTAGTGAAAATTTACAAGTTTCTTTTTCGTTTAAATGGAATCTTTCCAAAAAGTGAATCCATCCCAAGTGGACTTTGGATACAGTGTTAATCGACCCTGCCCCGGGCGCCAAACATTCTTGCTACTGAATTGGATGTAGGTAATATACTTGTAAATGCTATGCACGTAATTCATTGCAAACATTCATTCATCTTTTTATTAAACAACTGTAAATCAGCCAAAATTTTTGTCTTCTTAACAAAGCGTAAAGATGAAAAGAAAGGGATCCTCCACGAGAAAGATTAGTCCAATACTCTTTTTAAAAAAACTTGATGAAACGAAAATTTCGACAAAACATCCATAACCAACTGCATTTATATCATTTCATTCCCACACCATTGTAAACGGAGATTGCTTGTTTGTCGAGTGCCAAATGATGGGATTTCCTCTGAGTATCATAAATTCCCATTCTCTGCTTCATCCGCGAACTCGTTTCAATCTCATCTCATTCGACTCGGGTCCCCTTGATTCCTTTTATATGATCCAAGACCTGCAAAATTAAGTGAGAGCTTCTTCTCTCCTTCCCTTTTGCCCTTCCCTTCCTTCCATCTTTCCATGCCATACCCTAACTTCCCACAACGCTCTTTTCCCTCTTTTCTTACTTTTCCTCTTTATTTCTTTATCCTACACTTACCAATCTACTTTATCATGCTCCCCTGCATATCCCTCTTCTTTTCCTTCACTTTCTTCTTCTCACTCTCCTCCCTCCCCTTACTACTCCCAGTACCACTCTCTCTCCCTCCTCCCATCTCCATCCCTCTCCCTCCCTCCATCCCTCTCCCTCCATCTCTCTTCCCCTTCCTCCATTTCTCTTCCCCTCCCTCCATCTCTCTTCCTCTCCCTCCATCTCTCTTCCCCTCCCTCCATCTCTCTTCCCCTCCCTCCCTCTCTTCCCCTCCCTCCCTCTCTTCCCCTCCCTCCATCTCTCTTCCCCTCCCTCCATCCCTCCCTCCCTCTCTCCCTTCATCTCTCCTTTCATCTCTCTTCCCCTCCATCTCTCTCCCCTCCATCTCTCTCCCCTCCATCTCTCTCCCCTCCATCTCTCTCCCCTCCATCTCTCTCCCCTCCTTCCCTCATCCCCTCCTTTCGTCTTTGTCTCTCGTAACCCTCCAATATCTTCAATACCTCGACGACTGACTCTCCGCCTTATGAGCATCTAACCTTCGCCGCCGAGAAAAAAAGTAATTTCGCAAAAGTATAGCAGAGAGACATGCTATATCGCGCCCACCATCTTTTCCCGGGAGTATGTTGCCTGGCTACAAATTTCGCGAAATTAAAGATGTAATAAAGCTTCTTTCTCCTATTTCTTGAATCGGGTCATGAAACACATCAATTTATGAAATAAAGCAAAATAGGACTTATTGGGTTTTGCCGTTTTGAGCCTGGGATTTTGACTTTGGAATGATGAGGCTGAAATTGGTTATCTCGAGAAAGATTTAGAAATATGAGACCTATATACGAGGTCCGATATTACGAAATGCTATCAGTCGAGATTGTTCAAATATTACTATATCACAATGCAATTCTTTTTATAATAAAACGGTTGGTTGCCATAAGTGCAGTTCAATTTCTATGTAGTCTCTTTTAGAGACAATTCTACTGCTTCGTGGGTGATCTCCACCAATACAGCGTGTTTCAAAAGTCGCGCAACCCTGTATATTTCACTGAAATATCTGCGCATCAGTTGTACTTCACACGTCAGCTGTGCATTACCTCCACATCCATGTCATAGAAAGTGTTGAAAGTAACCACTCATCACTTAAATCCACATCCACTTTAAAGCACAACAGATACATAGATATTACAGGGAACGTAAAGGGTTGCGCGATTTTTGAAACGCTCTGTATTTTTCTTTCAATTCCTTTTTGGCTAAAGTAGTCACTTGTATCATTCATGATGAACTGAGTTCTATATTAATTTGTAAAGAGTAAAAATATGTTTTTAAAACATAACATACAAGCAGGACATGAAAACTAAAAATATGTCGCTTCTAAAATATTATGTTGTACAAACCGTTCGATGGCTATGGGAGCCACATAAGACATAGGATAGAATAAGCTATGTATAATCAGCTCTATGATTCCCTTTTTCGGTAACTGAACTTTAAAATCAACATTTTCAGTTTTTTTTAATCCTCTGCCTAACAGTTAATCCTAATTTGATTTAACGGACATATTAGTTTGAAATGTACAATTTTTTTCAATTTTTCCGCGCTCACTTTTAATATCATTCGGCATGAAAACATATGTGTGCTTCCAAGCTTGTTTCCTGACTATTAATTCCAATTACGCACCTTTCCTGTTATTGACTGATAGCTTTCCTCGATAATCGAATTCTCTAATGACACCTCTGAAATGAGCTCGGTATCTCCCCGCCTCAAGACGCTCTTGATTTTCCTTAAAACCCTTTTCCTGCCTTTCTTACCTCTCTGTCGCCTTTTGTCCATTTTCACCCTTTCATCTTCCTTTCCCACTTTCTCCCACCGCTCCCCTTGTTTCCTCCCTTGCCATCTCGTCCACTTCATATTTTCAAAATCTGCCCCAGCTCGTGCCTCTGCTCTTGACCCCTCCGTTCTGACCCCAAAACACCTTTCTTACCACGCAAAGGACCCCTTTTCCTTTCTCCTCACTCTCCTCCATCATTCCCCTACTTCCTCCCTCAACCGCACCCAATCTTGCCCTCTGTTCTACCAACTATCACGAGATACTCGTTCCCTAACTTTCATGGGTTCCTTTAATGAAAACCTTGCCGATAATGGCTAGGAGCAGCTTCTTCCGTCGTCCTACACTTCCTCCCCCTGCCCCCTGCGCAGCCATCCCGGCCCCCTGGCAGAAGAGAGGCGAAGGAACGCGCGGCGCATGATGAAGCAATTTCTCACGAACTCGGTACATTCCTGCTCGAACAGGTGGTCAACGCGATGAGAAGCTGGTGAAAAGGGAGAGACGGGAGGGATGAGATAGGAAGAGGTTTTGGGCGCGGTAGGCAAAATTCGCGTTGGGGTTAAACCACGGACGGAGAAAAAGGACACGGGCCGTCCGTTCTTATGCGTGCGCGCGTTGCGTGGCCAAGGAGAAAGCGAGAATCGATAGTGGCGCGCGCCCGTCTCTTTTTTTCGTAATGGCGGGAAGCTGCGGTGGCGCGCTCAGCAGGGTCCAGCGGTCGAGAGAGAAAATACGTTTCGTCGCCGCTTATCCTCCATTATTTTCTTTCCGCTACATTTCCTCTTAAACAGCTACAGTTCTGTCCCTCTTAATCCTCCCTCTCTTTTTTGTTTTATTTGCTTATCACTCGTCATCTTAATTCGATAGAGAATTATCGAGCACGCCTTATGGCTAAAATCAAGTTGGTAGTTACCTATGTATCTCCAGCAGCCATAAAAGGTTTATGGAAAACCTGATGTGCATGTTGGCTGCAAAGTAGTCGTCAATAGCGGTGATTCAGCGAAACTAGATTCTGGTAAATAATTAATATTAGAATTATTATTAGAATTGTTAGAACTAGAATTATTTGAATCTACTATCGCATAATCACCACGGATGACGGCTACTTTGTAGCTGAAATGCGCATCTGGCCTTCGTGATCTTTTTTAATGCTATCGGAGATACCTATTCCACCATCTCCTCGTTCTTGTCTTTCTTTATCTCTCTTTTGACTAACTCTTCTTCCTCCATCTTCGTTTTTCCCTCTACAATGCACATTCTTTCTTTCATTCTCTCCCTCTTTTTATTTGTTCTCCACCTTAACGTTTTCCTCCGTCTTTCGCTCATTTCTTTTATCCTTTAGCTCCCATTCTCCTCTATGAAATTCCTTTCTCTCTCTCTTCTCTCTCTACCTCTACTTTTTCCACTTTTTCTCTCCGACTCTCACCAATCCGCCCACCCCCAACCTAACAATATGAACTCAGGGGAGTGGATTTATGATGGCAGAAAGAGGGATCGTTGAGACCATGAACTCTGACCCCCTCCTTTAAACCACCCGTTGATAACAATTTAGACCCTTCTACACTAGCGGCGTGTGAAGCCAATGAGACCATCCGCACCTTTTGCATACCTATATCAACTGATGAAAATATTTTGGCATGTTATGTTCTTGTACCATGCACCATACATTTGAAAAAGTTTTAGATTCATGCCGTGACACATAATTTCTAACAATGAATGCCAAGCTGTTTCATTAAAAGACTGATGGACAAAAGAATTTGAATGGAAACGCTATACTTCGAATCCTGTGTTACCTTCAACATGCTAAGTACCCATTCTTATTAAATCGATGCTAAAGTCGCGGATTTATAAGCATCATATCTTCTGTTATCTACCTATAAGCGTATAATTGCGTCTCTTATTCAGTGATATCGTAAACAAACGCCTATGAAAACAATTTTTATTTTCGGCGTGGATAATTTTATTAGGAGCGCATAAATATTCCAACTTTCTTTTTAGCCAGCCATCTTTGTATTATCTGTTTCGTGCGTGTATTCCACTCCTTAATACAAAGATCTAGAGTTTAAATCTTGCTAAGAACACAGAATCGTGCATGTGCAGTCGCTATTGCTGAAAAGGTCGAGGTAATTTGCATGAATTTTGCCACTGAGCCATCGATAAATGAGTAAATAAATCGATTATCCGGCACCCTTCTCATCACGTCCGCTTAGGTTAACCGGTGCATTACGTTCAATAATTCCTTTAATTCCCGCTGACTTTTGGTTCCCCCGTAAACCGTGTAAGCCTCTTCTGCCAACGGGAAAATGCGTGATCAAGAGAATCATTACCTCTTCACATCCGGTTGCTAAGAGACTGAAGAGAAATAATGACTACTACTAACGTTTGTGTGATGTGAGAGTGTGATATCTACATCAGGTTCTACTATAGAACCGGCAAAATAGATTCAACAACAGAAGGTAATGAAGAATGAATAATTTATTTTCAAGCAAGTTACTGCAAGTATTATAAATTCTATTTCCTCGACCATATCAGAATTTTATAACGTTACATCAGAGATAAACTACTCATCTCGTTTTGGTAACAGGTAGCAGAAAGAGATTCGTGCGAAGTTGATAATATGTTTTTTAAAACAATTTTCAAGAATTAAATCCTAAAATATCATATCTATATTTCCCTTACTCCGTCTGCAACAACTTCCATCACGCGCCTCCAGACCGCGCCACTGACTGACTGTAATGCTATTTTTAACAAACTTTCCCAGTAGATAGAAGATTTAAATTTGATAGGGATGTTTGTCTCTTATAGTAAAAGCCATTTACGAAACAAATCCCAAAAAAAGACCCGGGTTCAACTCCAGTAGACAATTTCTATTTCCCGTAACATAACACGTAAAAATCGATTTTTCGTCTTACAGACTTTAACTCTTTTGCAAATTATAATTAGAAAGAATAGACCTATGATCTTGGGACCTACTATTCGTATCGTCGCATTTTGCCTGCGATACAAAATCGCTAAAGTTCTACGTTTAAATCATATTTATTTGAAAATTTTAAGCTTTTTAACGATATGTTGCCTTGCCGACCGTATCATCGTTAAACTTCGAGATTGTATTGCCGCCTTAATCCTTATACTATATGCGTAAGGAATGCGTGCTACAAATGCTTTAATACGAGAGAGGGAGAGACAAAATTATGTTACATAGATTAATAATTTTGGGCGTATAAGAATTGTATAGCGTAATGTATTTCTTTGTCAAACAATTTGTATTCGCCCAAAACTATTTTTACTCTCTGGAACACTGAATTGTGTGAATTTTATATTTATTGCTTACTTTTAATGCATATTAAAGCTGGTTCCATTAATTTTTATTTAAATTTTAACTTAATACTTAATTTACGAAATACCCATCATATTCGACAGGATATTACGCTAGTTTTATATATTTTGCTTTTATTCAAGTTTAGCGATGAGACAAAAGACCTATCCAGTATCTGCTTATAGTATAACTATATAAAATAACCCTTTTAAAACAGACTTTGTAATCAAACAAACGGCTGAGATATTTATTGTCTTATGGGAGATTGAAATCACCCTCTGGAGTCGAACCCAGAGCCTTTTTTTTAATTTTTGTCATTCGCTATTGTTAAGTGATCGTAGCAATCCTACCAAATTTGGTTGCGTGGATTAAGTATTAAATTTAAGACACTTTCCATTCTTCGTCCTTATCTCTCTTCCTCTCTCCAATCCTACTCCTTTCCATTCTCCCTCCCTCCCCCCTCTCTCTTTCTCTGGAAAAATATTTCCTAGTCTCTAATAAAGAACATTATCTATCTATCTCTTCCTCTACCTTTTTCTCTGTCTCCCTCCTCTCTCACTACCTCTCCCCGTCTCTCTCCTTCTTTCTTCCTCTCTCGCCTATTAAAACATTCAAAGCAAGCTTTCCTTACGCATATAGTATAAGGGTTGAGACGACATTACAATCACGAGGTTTAACAATGTCACGGTCGGCAAGGTAACATATCGTTAAAAAGTTTAAATTTTTCCAATAAATACGATTTAAACGTAGAAATTGAGTAATTTTGTATCGTAGGCAAAATATGACAATAAGAATGAGAAACGATATTTAATTTTTCTTTAAAATGGTCTAGATCCAAAGATCGTAAGTCAATTATTTCTAATTTTAATTTGTAAATGAGTAAAAGCCTTTACGTCGAAAAATCGTGTTATCTTATGGGAAATTGAAATCACCTTCTGGAGTCGAACCGAGGACGTTTTTGGAAATTTTTTATGTCATTCGCGACTGGTACGTGATCAATCCAATCCTACCAAATTTGGTTGAACTGGCCGAATAAACAAATGAGATATTGAGCGTTATGGACATAATGACCAAGTGACCAAGAGAATTAGCATTTTATAGTTACTAGATAGGATTATTTGTTTTTACGAAAGCGCTAATAATAGCTGGCTACTTCTAGGTGATCCTGGCTTGGCCCGTAAATGTATTCAAAACTGAGCTGAATAGTGGTGTCTTAAAATTCTTTCATTGGAGAAAACTGCTCTAAGCATGTGGGTGCATTTCTCCCGAAGTCCTTACCAAATTCCATAGCCTCGCTCACAAAACTCAACAATCCAGATCTTTCTGTCGGCAAATATCCCTTTTAATGAGCTTTTTCTGATTCTTCATTTGAAAAATACTAATCGCGTAGAGATACCCCGCCTGAACCGATTAGTATACCATCTCTTTATATGCGTTATAATCGCAAAATCTTAGAGAGATTAATTTCGTAGTTATAGATCGCAGCGGAAGTTTCAGTATACTTCGGAATATCTTTCAAATATTTCCCTTTCCGCAAACAATGTCTCTTGGAAGTGATAGCATCATCTCCGAAAGAATTTCTCAATGTGGTTTAAGATGTACCTAATAGGAGGGGAGAAAGCTCAGATCCGATCGTAAATGGCTTACGTTTCTATGACAGCACCCCCACACAGCAGTCGCTTCTGATTCTTTACGTAGAGCGGTGACACATCCCCAACTTTTAATCATATACAACGATTCCAAATTTCTCAATCAGATAGTGACTGTTCTTTCAACAAATACACTGTACAGTTTATTTTCTCAATTGAAATACTACTTTAATACAGATTTATTTAAAATCGACAAATAATAAGATGAAAACGACGAATTGAACACGAAAGAATTATTTTTTCCTTAATTAGTCGGCTCATTTCACAGTTTGGTATTAAACTCATAAAAGTCAATATAATAGTGCCTTTTTCCCTTCTCGAAAGATATGCTCTCTTCGATTCCCTGAATTTCATACCCTTTTAATCAGTACGAACATTCCACTACGAACGCATGCCAAAAGAGCGCGGCCAAAAAAACTGCGTGCTCATTCGTGAATAACAAAAGGGAACATTCCATCCTTTGTCATTGCGAGGTCAAAATGGAATCTATTTACCAATGATCATTATTCACTCGACTTCTCGGTGCATATTGAAACGCTACAGCGTGATTTTTTAGCCGAATGGGGTAGAAATGATTTCGAGAGAATCGACACACACAGAACTGCTTAATGAACATTTTATAAACCCTTCAAAATCCCTTCTAATGTCCGTTTTGAAGTGCTTTCCAACCGAGTTGGAGGGAGAGAGAGATAAAAAGACAGAGGAAGAGTGAGAAGATGATGGAGAGGAGAAAGAGTGATGACGGGGGCGAAACAACGGAAAGTGGAAGTAAATAACGAAAGAAAGAACTGCAGAAGATAAAAGAGATGAATAGACCGCGATAATAATAGATAATGGAATAGAAAAGCACGACAAAAATAAGGCAAATAGAAGGAAAGGCATTAATAAAGCGACAGATGAGAGAAAAGTAAACAAGAAAATACGAGATGAAGAAAAAACAGGACGATGAAAATCCACAATATAAACGTAAAAAAATTTGAGTGCGATGTAAACGAAGAGAGAGAGGTTAAAAATAAAGAGAAATACGTAACATAAATACTAATAGGAGCTGTGAGAATAATATGGGAAATGACGATAAAGACGAATTCTAATAAAGCGATCAAGGAATGGCCATAGAGGCTAGAGATAAAAATGTGTAGTGGCCACCACATGCCTTTCCCCACATCTGTAATATTTCTAACAAAATGATCCGAACGAACTTATGATGCCTACTTTCCATTTAATCATTTATTTAATGCTTATATTGCCTTTAAGGGGTGCCGGTGGTGTAGTGCTTAGGACGCTGGCTGCTACTCGCCTGCTGCTTGAAAATGCAGCGGGCACGAATCCTGCGCAAGTAGGATTTTTTCCAAGGTCGACCGGCCTCCCGTTTGTGTGGTTTGAGAAGACCGCGAAAATTCAGCGTTCCGTCCTTCGGAAGGGACGTTAAACAGTGGCCCCCTTCGTCCTCTTCGCAAGGAGTAGGCGAATTCCGGCACCGGGTTTCCCTCCCGGTTACCCTCCTACCTTCTGTTCCTACCTTCTGTGTCTGTGTCCGGTGTGGAAGGCAACGGGAAACAACCACACCGTGTATATGCATATATTCCCTAGTCTGAAACCAATCAATGAATTGGTAGGACCTGTCGTAAGACAGAACACTATGAATTAAATGAATTGCCTTTGATAGTTTAAATCACCGCTCTTTGTGTTCCTAATTTTGCGCTATAAAATATTATAAATAAATTTGAATGGAATATTAAACTGATCACGCGTATTTGTTTGGCAAAAATAACGCGTGTATGTATTACACTATACCGAATCTGAGTCCAACAATAGTTGTTGTTATGGCAAAACTCTTGTAATGAGTGATAAAAACGCCATTATTTACGCGAAACTCTTAAGAAATACGATCGATAAGAAAAATTCTACGATAAAAATTATAATTTTCATTCCTTTTCTCAGAGAAAAGTATGTACAAATCCCGCTCCGATATCACAATTCAAAAATAATTTAATGTGCCAGAGAAAATGATCCTGCACGATGAATTTGAGATTTTCCATGTAAATCAAATGGGAATTATAGTTCGCAACAAAAACTATCCTCGGCCCCAGTAACAAGACATTTCCACTAAGTGTCATGAAAATCGCTCTATCGGTTCAAAAGTTAATAGGGAGGACAGACAGAGGGACGGGCAGACAGACATAACGACTAAACTATAAGCCTATTTCCATTCTGGAAAGGAGGCTAAAAATTCCAAATAGGTTAAATGATAATAAATATTTTAAGGAACTGCGAGAAAAATTAAGACCTAACAAACTGAAATAAAGTCAAACCGTGGCCTTCTGATATTGGATATAGCCACGAAGCTCCAACAATTAAGAAAATAAAAAGGAGCGTTACTAATTGTAAGTAGGGATACGATATCGAAACGAAAGTATCGATACCGTAATCATATGATGTATTGAATGAAAGGTATCGATACCACATAAGTATCGGACCGAAAGTACCGATGTCACTAGAAAATCGAAAGAAAAGAATCGAGTATAAAAGTACTTGGTATCGAAAGGAAATTACCGATGTGAGTAAAGTATCGATACTTTTTTCATATCTAAGGATACGAAATCGAAACGAAAGTATCGATACCTTACTCAAATGTTATGTCGAATGAAAAGTATCGATACCACAAAGGTATCGGACCGAAAGTACCGATATCACTAGAAAATCGAAATAAAAGAATCGAGTACAAAAGTACTTGGTATCGAAAGGAAATTACCGATATGAGTAAAGTATCGATACTTTTTTCGTATCCCTAATTGTAAGACGCAAGTGTTTACAAAAGTTGCCTCCAGGTGATGTGGTGGTAGCAGCTAAAAAATATAATTATTAAAATATCTCTTAAACAACATTGTAGAAAATTAAATTTCCTACAACTTTTATTCCAATACTTTTTTACATTAATCAAATATTAAAGCAAATATTAAAAAAACACGTGACAAGAGTAAACACCCACTTTTGGTTGACCGATTTTTAACAAACTAATCAATCTTGCCCCTTTAACAAAAATGTCAAATATCAAATTTAGCATTGACCTGGTTAATAGTTTTTGAGTTATAGGTCTACCGCGATCAAAAGAACATTTTGGGTGTACTGGGTGTGGCCTAAACCCTCACTCCACTTTCAGCCCTCCCCTCTCGCCCTTCCTTACGGCACGGGCTATCGCTGCCTCTGTCCTTTTCTAACTACACTGTTGCCAATTATTCGCAAAACTTCGTCTCAGCAGCAACTGTAAATAGTGAGAACTGACAACCTAATGAGGAGAAGGACGGGCTAGTAGTGGGGTGGGGGAAGTCAAGATGACCGAGGGAACTTCCCCTCCGTGCGCGGCCGAAATCCGCGCATGTTCGTATATTTGTGGCATACATATAGAGCACCCACAAAATTTCTATCACATACACACACACAAACAAACATTATCGAGAAAATGGTCAAATGGTGTTCAGGGAACCTCAAAATGTGCATTTCTGTTGAAATCTCGAAATCGATTTTTTTCATGAAAACAATACTTTCTCCTATACTAGTATGGACATAGTAAAAATGGGAGCTTCATTTGCTGCCACAATATGAAAATGCTCGTATTATTTATTGGAGTTCATTTATGATTGCAAACTTAAAATTCTTTATGAACTTACAATTAGTAATATGATTATATAGCATAGAGTAAATTATTCGATAGTTAATTTTAAAAAGTATATTTATATTATTACACATGTTAGATTTCTAATCTAATGACTATTGGCCTATGATATGAACATATTACATTACTAACACTGACATTCCCCGATTTTTCAAAAAACTTTCTTTTGTTGTGTTATAGATGGCATTAAAGGAAAGTAAAAAAAATTAACATTCTATCTGTAACCATTTTCTCAGAAATTTAATTTGAAAATTTTAAGGTCTCCCGATTTCCCCAAAAAAATCCTTTAGCCGCGTAATAAATGGCATCATAGATCACATACTGCAAATTTCAGTCAAACATAAGCGCGTCCATAAGATAAAACGCTCTAAAAATGCAAACGGTGAATGCAGGAAGAGAAAGAAAGGCGAAAAAGAGTGTAGAAGGCAAAGTAGACAAAGGAGAGGAGAGAGATGGTGGAACGAGGATAAAATCCCTCAGCATCTCTCTCTCTCTTCTTCCGTTACAAGCCAAAAATCCTCACCCTAACTTCGCCACCCCCTTCGCTCCAGCTCACCTCCTTTCGGCACCACATCAAACCAACGAAACGCACGCCACCTCCAGGGCCCCCCGCCGGGTCACCCTAACCCGCAAACTCCCCGCATCATATCCCGCCACGAACATTCCTCCGCCTTCCTCTCTCTCTCTCTCCTTCACCACCCCTCTCCATTGCCACTCCCTCCCGCCCCTCCCAAAACACGCTCCTCGCTTTTTCGTCCGCAGCCCACACCCACCTGACTTCCCTTTGTTCGCCGTCGATCGCTCTTTGATCCGATATAGCGGATCTATTAAGAGCTCCCCAATGCAATCATAAACCTTAATGACTCTAATAATTTTAGAGATGGGATTAATATCCCCTTTAATCTTGCCAACGGAACGAAGGAGATTTTTTGTAATTGAAGAGAGAATTGGAGTGCCGAAGTGTTTAATTTTCGCAGTCTTAGCGTAGCATTTTATTTTCCTTTATGACATTTATTATTAATCAGGAAAGTGTGTTAAAATCGACTTTTTGGTTGCCCGTTCAACTTATTTTTTTAATTCAATTTTAAATTACTCAATTAATGTCACCCCATTAATTCGAACGTTTAAAATTTTAATTTCCGATAGCGGAAATTTCCCAGCAGTAATATTGTCTGCTACTAAAATCTTTTAAATTGCTCTCGTAGTTCGCACTAATGAGGTGCAACGGTGGTCCCCCGTAGTTTCTTTCATTAAATCTATTAACATTATCTTAATTTTTCAATTGATTTTCTTAAATACTAATTGATGTCCTAACTAACTTCCGTAGCCAAGAAGTGGTTGAGTAAACCACATGCGTCTTTCACTTAAACAGGATATATTCTCAATAGTAATTCACCGATAGTTTATTCTAATGAAAAGATGCACTAATAGTATCGTGCGATTTATTATATAAAATTGACCTTAAAGAGACGCTTCCTAACGAAAATCGGTTTCAAACACTTTCTCTCCGGCGAATAGAATACCCACTGTATCCGACGTGTCGTAATATTTGTTGAGAGGAGCTATATAGTAGCATTTCTGCCAAGATTTTGCGCATTTTTTCTCATTCCGTCTATTTCCCGTTTTTTCGGCACCATTCCACTCAATTTGGTGAGAAAAATGAACCCGAATAGTGCATAAAATCCAAGGACACTGCACCAAAGGGGTCCATTCTCGGAAAGCTCCCTTAAAATGGTTTCAGACATATTGCTCGTTCCATCCATTAAGAGGGATCCAGCAGTTGACTGTAGGAGGAATATGGAAGCAATATTTTTTCCTGGGATTATGTAATACAATTATCTGCCTTTCCCTTTCTCTCTCCACCTTTCACCCTCTCCGCTTTCTCTGCTCTTCTCTCTCTCTCTCCGTTACTAACTCTGATTTGAAGGGCGTAACCATCAGAGCATCGAGGCAGCGGGATAAAAAAATAGGAATGATAATTCGAGAGAGAAAACGGGCAAGGCCACATCTTCGAAATTCGTCCAAAAACACGCACGCGCGAGCATTCCTGAACCCTTTCTCTCGCACGCACTCACACGATTGCGCTAGCACACGCGAGAGAGCTCACGAGCCGATGCGCCGGGTGTTTTTTCCGTTCTTTTCCTCGAAACGCATGACGAGGACGTCCCCATCGGATTTCGTATCGGACCTCCGCTCATCAACGCTTCGGGGGAGAGGGCGGAGTTTGCAGCGAATCCCTGCAAAAATGGCATTCCTTCATGCATGTTTGAGTAGCGGTCATGTTAGCCTCATGAAATTCGAAAATAAACTCATCCTGTCCCTTTATACCGTCGAAGCAGCGTGGCATCGCTTGTTTTTCGCGTCCTTGGGTGCAATTGTCGGAAGGCTTGCACAGGAAAATTCGACGCGAGAGGGAGAGAAATAAATAAACGACGCTTCAAAATATTTAACGAGAAAGAAGCGAACATTTCGTCCGTTTTATTTTTTCCAAAAAAGTATTGGTTTAATTTCATAACTAAAGCGATGATTAAAAACGCTTCTCCTGCGAAAAATACTAACACATACTATGAAATCCCGATTTAGCGCTCCCCTATTTAGCGCCACTCCCGCATACCATCCATGAATAGTTGTGAACAGAACTTCCATCTTATGATTACATAGAGCAAGCACATTCCTCGATTAACGCCACTCCCGCTTTAACGTCACTGATGGACAAACGGTGGCGCTAAATCGGGGTTTGAATCTACACTACTAGTCCTGCTCAGTTAATTGCTTGTAAAATATAAACTTCGAAGTATTATGTGCCCATTTTGATAAGTTTCGCAGAAACGGTACACAGTATCCGTACGACATAGTCGTTTATTTTTCCCATACGCGTTAAAAGGTTTCTAATCAAAGGTGTAAAGCTAACAAGAAGAAGTAAAATTGCGTATAAGAAATGCGAACGAGGTAGGGAGGAAATACACTCCAGATAGTGGAATCTGAAGCGTGCCTCCAACCCAGCACTTGGATCCAATTTTTTCCGACATTCGATCGTTTTTCTGCGTTGGACATTATCGGTATCACCAGTTGCAATATACACTAAACAAAAACGGTATCATCTGCTTGGTAAATTCTAAGGAGGGTAATTTGAAGGCGGAGAGCTGCAAGATAATACTAGCGGTATTTACTTAAATCTCGAAATTTCGTCGAAACTTCATGTAAATGTCCCCATTATAAACGTGGCGTTATTTACTTCCGTAAAGTAAAAAAATAAACTGTTCTGTTAATAAATCCCAAATCCCTAAATAGTGCCCGATAATCCTTTTATGGTGTTTCCACTTTCAGAATAAAACTAAGCATTCCAAGTTTGATGTCTTTGTACGACATTTCTTTAATACTAGTCTTAGTATTTTTAAAATAAAATAATGGAAAATTTGTACAAACTATATTTACAGCAATCGCCGTCTCATTTGGAACCATTCTATTTGAGAAATGAATAATAATTTTATCGATGTCACAGAGATTCAACCCCTTTTCAATCACATTACCGAATTGCCGTTTTTACTTTTCCACATAACACGCCATCATTCGAAGCAATATCCAGTTCGTGGCTTTTATTTCTGATTAATGAAAATATATTACATTTTCTTCTGGATTTGGAAGTGACTTCCCAATAAATCCACTTCGAAAACCTGCATATGCTTATTCTTTCTGAAGTGAATTTTCTGGGTCATTTTTAAAGATGAAACTGTTTTAAGTGCTGGTGTAGGCAACTTTAAATAGCGCTTTTTGCCTCGTTCCAATTTTGTCTCTAACTGTATTTAAAATCCTCGATTAATTTTCTGAGTCGTGCGTAATTGTTTAGCAATCCACCAAAATTTGTTTTTCTCTCATATAAGTGTCACTAAATTTACGAATTAATCCCAATCTGTACATTGATGCCCAAAAATTAAGTCCAACTCACTGTCAGTAAGACAGCGTAGATGTAAATTATGCATTCCAAAGACATTTCATGTACTTATTTTCATGGAAAAGCATTGCGTCCGGAACTATTATGATCACTAATTTCAGTGGAATATCGTAGCGGATAGGAAATTATTGCAAATCATTTGACTTGATTTAACTCTCGCCCTAATTACTTCTTCGACAATTACGGCGTTTTGCTACGAAACCTCCGTTAAGCAACGGAGGACCAAAAGTCATTCGCGCGCCGTGTATTAAAACTTTCCAGCCATTGCTAAGTCTCCTGCATCTTATCATCTTTAATGCACCATTCGGTTTTGAATCCAAATTTCCCATTTCGTTTCGAACACTTCAAAATCGCGCGAAATAAAACAAATAGTTCGTCAAATCCATTTTATGAGCAACTCTCGGCATCATGATTTAATGTTATCTTACAGTTCTCTTTCCTCCTCTTGCTTGGATTCTCCATTTTATCAATACGATATTTTTTTATATTTTCGGCTAGTTGCTGACAAACTCTTATCATTCTTTCAATGTTGAATGCCCGATGATTGCATTTTTTACAGCTTCACGAACACGATGCCAAAATTAATTGCTTCGCATTTGTGGAATGACGTCTTTCGCATCACCGTTCGGTTTTTTTCCAATGGCCGCGCGAAATTTTTGCTCCTAAAGAGAATTTTTGAGCCGGTTTTTGTGGGAATGTTTTCAATCCGATGTCACACTACGTGGCACTTTAAAAAATATATATATATATATATATATATATATATATATATTTGCCGATACCTATCATGCCGAAATATTTTTATCTCAAATATGACCAAACAGGCCCACGAAAATTAAAATAGGTAATTAAATTCGTCGAAAAATATCCGCCAGAGTCGTGAATAATGGAATGACGCGATGCAAAACGGTGAAATATTAATTCGAACCCATCCGTTTCTCTCGACCCCAGCCGTTCCAAAAAAATGGAAATTTTCTAGAAAGGCACGAGATTGAGAGGGAGTTGTATTTATCGCCGAATGACATCGCAATTTTGGATGTTTCCTGAAATATTTATTAACAACGTCGGGTGCCTTTGTGCTGATAACTGAAAACGGCGTCAACAATTGTCTCGGCTTTTTATCTATCTTTATATCGACAAAAATCCAATAATGTTTCGGTTGCATTTATCCTAGAACATATTGAATAGGCCTATATCGTCAATTCAACCCGAATCGTCAATTCTTTCGAGGAACACATTAACAAAAGAGAGAGAAAGTTCGAGTTATCGAAACTTTGAGTTACAGGACCTCAGTTTGCCATATATGAAAACGAATTGGAGAATATCTACTTAGAATAATCTGGAAGTTTAGAGACGATCGACGTTCTAATATACATAACTTTAGTTTGAGGGATAGTGGATGATTCGCTATTTCTTCTGAATAACTTGTTTTATTTGAAACATACGACGCACGTCACTTTTTTTGCGGAAAATAAAGAGATTTTACGAGGTTTAGCTTTCGATAAATCACTTTACTATCTCTCTCCCTCTCACGCACTCATTCTCATACTTTATTTCGATCTAATTCTCCCTCCATCCACCACAAATATAGAAGCAAGTTGGGTCAATAATAAGATTGCGCGCTTTGATGACGCATGGCCATCAAACGCATTTGATTGCAGTGACGAGGATAGTCAGCCATCGGAGCACCAAGCTGTAAACGTTATAAAACAAACAGCAACAGAGTGTGCTGTGACGTAAAAGGATAGGACGGCCTCGGTTTAAGCTCTGTTTCCATGGCAATGACACTGAGCTGTCCGTTTTGTATCTTGTTTGTGTCTTGAGTACGTAGAAGCGACTACTTGTTCCAGAGATATAAGGTAGTTCTTTTGTTCTCGTATTTGTAAAGTTCTCTTTCTTTCTGCAGATGACTGAGACAAAATCAGGTATGGCATCGGAAATATCATTCAATGGAGATAGGATCGATATAAATTTAATCGAACGGAAAAATGTTCATCAACTATAATCAAACGGAAGAGGAAAGGACGTCTTTGTATGAGTGACGATTTATAACCGAACAGAATTCTTAAGAAGTTTTAATGCTTCATCAAGGATAACTCATCTATGAAAGCAATGAATTTTACCATAACACCTAATTTATGACAGGCACTATATCTACGGCATTCAGAAGAATCCAGCAGCAAACTAATTACGAAAACAGTCCATGTTATAACGTTGAACAACTTTATGATATCCTCGTCGTGTAAGTGTATGATCACAAAATTTATGGTGCGGTTTCTTTCCTTTCGAGCCAATGACTCGGTTAAATTCCATAACAATAACATGGTTAAATAAACTATAAGAGGATTTCGTCTAGACAGCAACAGTCCTCAGCGGTAACCCAAATATTAATGCTTCTAATTGATTTCCATCGACGACTTTTATTTTGTCGTTGAAATGCTCTTATAGTTCACTCAACCATTTCACGACAAAAGGAGCATCCTACATTATTTATTTGTTGAAAACTATAAGCTGAACTCCATAAAATATTTCTGACATTACCTTTAATTCACTCTTTTAAACCTAAACCTAAAAGTAACTCACTATGCATTTAAGCAGGGGTCGGCAACGTATTCCTGTTGGGTGCCACTAAATCAATATTCATAATCCGAGACTATCCGCGCGTGCCACTATTACATTTATTTTGTCTATAAAGTGGATTGGGAGAGCGAAAAATCTATCGAAAGGTAGAATAACTATGATGAACGCCTACAAAACTCATCATTATAGTATCCTGAATATAATTATTTATCATCACAGTACGAAATCTATTTAGAATAAAAGTGAAATTCTTTTAAAAATGCATAATTTTCGCAATTTTTCTCTGAATTATCGTGCCATGTTAAATCTCTTTGCGTGCCACCTTTTGGCACGCGTGCCATAGGTTGCCGATCCCTGCATTTAAGTTATCTTAACAGGCGTCATCATGGCAAACAAGAGAAGATACTAAATCAAACACAACCACTCTGATGAATAATGAAATAACAAAACGTTCTTTGCGTGAGGTAAAAATTTCATCGCTTTTTATGCCTCACAGATTGACTTAAGGGACGCTTTTACGACCACTTTTAATAGTTGTCGCTTGAAAGCTATTTCGTAACGACGAGAGCATAACGCCATAACGCCGCTTCTGATACCCGAGGCGAGCGATCCCGCTGAGGATTGGAGTTACGCCAGAGATGGCACCACTCCCCAGAGATCCAATAACACATTGCGTTCTCTCCATCACGGATTATTTATAGCTAATCAAGCGGAAAATATTAAAGAGGGGACGATAATTTTATTTTATTTCCATTCTTAACCTCGGTAAGATTCGTTCTGCGAATAGCTCGTTTTTAAAGCAGCGATTCCCAAGTGCGGCCACCAGAAATTTTTATGCGGCTATCTAAAAATTACATTTTATAGTATTTCATAAATAACGAATTTCTAACCATACTCACTGATCGAAACCTTGAGACAGTAATGCGACTTGTTTAGGAAGAAGTAAGTGTAGGCAATTTTTATTTTAACAAATTAATATAATTTATAATTATATTTGTTTTCCGCATCTTAAGTTTTGTTATTGTGATTTGTATATTTTTTCCATTATTATGATTATTTGAAACGTGTTGTAAAAATATCAATATAAAAATTCATAAACATTTCAATGTATGGTTATTTTATCTTGTTCAACTTCTTAGGTGCCTTACGTAGAATACCAAATATCACTTAGACCAGAGGTGGGCAACCTCCGGCCCCCGAGAGCATTTTACGCGTCCCGCGAATTTATCATGAAAAAGCGATCCACACATTCGTGTTTTTGGTTACTGATATAATAATGAAACCTTAAATTTTTTAATTTTTACCCTAAAATCCTTATTTAGACTTGATTTACACTTATATTACACCTCGGAATCGCTAGATAACTTCCGATTTAAACACTAAACTGGCCCGCCTATACACTGACAACTTACAATGCGGCCCGCCGTAGTATTCGCAACCACCGATGTGGCCCGCCATGCATAAAAGGCCCTGAATTAGGCCTTAAATTTAACAATGCGACTACCACAACATGGCAAACGCGTCCACGACAATTTTTTTCTGTTATCAAGGCTCCAGAAGCGTATGAATCGGAACCAGACCTTTCCAAGAGAGACGATTGTTACTGACAACTCTGCCGCGAAGCCACCAAAGGAAATGAGCGAAGCAGCGAGTCTCTTCCGGAGTATTCCATTAAAGACAGTATGATAGCGAGTACGAGGTTAACTCTATCCCGAGTCCTTAAACGGGCCGTGACCCGTAACTCTATCGTTCTCTCTCTCTCTCTCAGAGAAGAGAGAGAGAGAGCGCGCACGGATCTTACGGGATTAAGCGAGCGTGGGGAAGGATGAAGGAGCCAGAAAGATGCCATTCGAACGCAGAGAAAGGAGGAAGAATGGGATCTCGAAAATCGCTCAATTTCGCAAGAGATTAAGGGAGAGGGAGACTGACAGAGAAAGCGGATCCTAGCGGTAATAATGGCAACTGCCAATTTCTTCGACGCACTCACAATATGTTGTGAGAATACATTTAATTTTAAGAGTACTTTTTTCATTTATATCTTCAAAGAACGTTCATCATAAATCAAAGATTTATTTACCCCTTAGGATGGTAACATTTAACTTGAGATTGTTAAGTAGGTTCACTGCCGTGTTTTTTTTTCAGTAGGTATTTGATAAATATTTTAACCATCCTAAAAATCATCCTAATTCCTTCCTCGTTTGCTTATCACACAACAGAATCACACCATTGATAACTAATGCAAAAGTGGTCCTTAAAATTTACTTAAAAGAGCGTTTTTTCCTGATGAAATCTTTACACTAATTCGAACGTTACTATGAAAGGAATTCAAGAAAGAATTATCCGAGTCACCTTATGGCTATGGAAAAACGCTTTCCAAAGACATTAACGACTGACAGTTGAATCTATTACCCTTTACGCTAGGCAACCCAATCAGCAGTGAAGCAAGAGAAAAATCTGCAATCGTATCGTAATAAATTATTCAAGATTATATCGGCGATACTGCTTGTCTGGAGCTTCATTTCGTTAATTAAATGGTCAGATCGAGAGGGGAAATCTTAAGAAAATTCAAGCTAACTAAGACTAAAAAGATGGTCATGGATGTCTAAGTTTGAGATATAATGCGGGTCCGGACCTCAGCGCACTGCTGGTGTAGTGGTATCATGCAAGATTCCCATTCTTGCGACCCGGGTTCGATTCCCGGGCAGTGCATCATATTTTTTCGCTCTATTTTGCCACCGTTTCTTCAAAAAGAATCTACGTTGCGACTATTTCTACCAAAACCTTTATTTGAAGTTCTCGCTTACTAATTTTAATATGGTTAATGAAACAGTAAAAGACTAGCGTTTCAAATTACTACAAATGTATGTTATACACTATCCCTTGATATAATTATCATCAAAATTCATGTTTTATAATTACTTTTAGTTTAGACTATATATATTTATACTTTTTGGTGGTTAATTTTAATATTTTAACTTATAGTAAACTACTATGTTGATAAAAAAAATAATAAAAATTTTAAAAATGATATGACAAGAAAAATATATAATCATTACATGAAAAAAAAAACTATTACATATTTTAAAACTATTAATAAATGATATGCATTTAACAGACAAAAATGCAAATGCATACGTACTTTTTAAAAATGTATTAAGCAATAACTTTTAGTTTAATTAGAAAATAGTTTAGCATAGTACACCAACCTCACACCACCAAAAGGTTTGAACATCTCATGTATTACTTAAATACCCCATGCAAACTGAGTCTGCCCAACCGGCTGGGAACGTTGATGTTACCACGACGGACAGCCTTATTTTGATCAAACACTTGAAATTTTACCCTATAAGATGTTATAAACCGGACATACCTAGTTGTTTAGCTTCTCAAATAATCCACCATATGACTAGATTATTTTTCACACCGTGATTACAAGTTGGATCAAACTTTGACAATAGTAGAATCCTCGTTCGTATCTTGAAGATGGCAATTTTTTCTCCTCCTTTGATTCAATTTGATCGCTGATCAGTTCGTCTTTTCTTTATCTTTTCCGTCCATGAATGACTGGTGGTAACATCTCTCATCCCAACGAGCAGACGTCGACAACAATGGCTACCTCGATCGTCATGACTTCGAGTGCCTGGCACTGCGCGCTACCTTGATGGAGAAGCGTGGCGAATATTCCGCCTCACGCCTTGCGGAGAATCAACACATCATGATCAATTTGTGGAACGAGATCGCAGACCTGGCAGATTTTAATAAGGCAAGATTGTTTTTTTAATTTATTGATTGGTTTTATTCTTTAGCAGAAGGATGAAACGCGGTTATGCCTTTCTGTCTCATAACATCGCATATCGTTTTATTATAAAACCATTTATAATTGAACTTACATGAAAGAAAAAAATTCCACGGGAGATTAGGGTGTTGAATGGCAGACTCGATAAACGAAGCTCACTACAGAGTGAACATTCTTACAATCGAGGTATAATCATAAAATAAATGTTTATGCTTCCCTTGAAAAAACTTCATATTCCCTAAGATGGCGGAGGAAGATTCCATTTAATTTATTGAAAACAGAGAATCCCCATTACGTTAGCGACACAGCTACGTTGTCATGCAGATGAGGTGTGACCCATGTAGGGACTGAAAAAAGGGGTCGTTCGTATATGTTTTACGTTTATATGTTAAGGATCAACTAAATTTTGTAATAACTTTCTGTACAAAATTTCCAGAAGATCATTTAATCATTCTAATTTTGAAGATTTTGAAGAATTGAATTTTTAAGTACGTAACAGCTGAAAAAAAATTCAAAAAAGCACCCTAAACCTTTTATGGAATATGCGAATCCCTTTGTTACTTTGTATTCAAAGACAACAATTCCTGTTTTACGTAAAAATATAACTTCATACGGTCACGCTCGCACGAACGCTTCGAGTCTCGGCCGATCTAATTTTGAATGAGCCTCGTTAAGATCAAAGCGTAAGACATTTTTTGTTTTTTATGTAACCCAAAGCAAAGCTAAAAAAATGGGAAATGTACGCAAAAAATATCCCTCATATAATTCTCATAAACTAAAATTAGACAAAATCTTGCCTCTCCAGCAAAAAGATTCGAGAAGAAGGTGAAAAAATGGCAAAATTGTTTCGTGAGGGTATCTGTGGTGTCGTCCGATTGCATTAAAAAGATGATCACGCTATATTTCCATAAAAAAAACCGGACCTTGATAGAGAAAATGGGAGAATCAGCGCCAGAGACACCGAAATCGAAAACATCGATCCTCTACCATCACTTCAAAAATCGTTCGCGGACATTTTCCTGGTGACTCCGCCATAGGATGCAAGTTCCGACTCTTCGGGATTCTCTCCCTTTCTCTCGGCCTCGGCAGTCTGTTTACTTTATTCCACTTTAATGGCTTCCCATCTCTATTGCGCAGGTTTTCGTAAAATGTTGATCGATCGCTCATCTTAAATGGCGGGGATGTTTTCCCATCGAAGAATTAGTTCCACACGAACTAAAATTCAATTGGTTTCTAACAGATTACATCAATTATTACAAGAGTCGATAAGTCACATCCATTTTTTTTCAAATGTAGGTTTTAGCCGATTCCGCATATCAGTTAACATTTTAATTCGATCTAAAATTATATTTTTTTACTATTCAAAAGTTTAATACTGTGAGTAATTTCATTGAAGATTTTTTACGAAAGCTTTTCGTAACTTTCCAAGGATCGGAGAAACTTTTTCTGCGTACTACCGTATATACAGCATCCGGAAAGCACTCCATTACAGTTTCTAACAATAAGAACATTTTTGTAATCGAGAAGAAATACGTTTGCAACATGATTTAAAACCGGTCGCATCCCATTTTTTTCTAGATTCAAGGGATTTACTCACAATAAATGGTAGTTATTTCCAAACTCCAGTGCTTTGGCGTCTAAATCCGGACGTCAAGGGATCGATCTATTTAACAGCTGCATTACGCGTCAATAAATTTATATTTTAATTTATAATTATTGTTTATATTGTTTATTATTTATTATTCACATTTTAATCGTGCGTATGATCTGCATGATATATCTCGACTTGCGCCACTTTATAAACAATCATTTGTATAGCATGATTATTTTTCAGAAAAAGATTCTCTCAAAAATAAATAACGCAATAATTCGTAAAAATTATTCCCTGAGTTTCCGATGATTGCAAAATGTTGGACATTTGCAAATAGGTCTCAACCTAAAATGACATTTGTTTCAAAAAATATAAAAATTACGAAGAATACTTGGGATTAAATAAACGGATATTGACTATTCATTAATCCGTAACTTAAAAGTATCTGAGGTGACTTTATCCTCCAAATTATGCAACAGAACGCTTTCGTCATTAAGAATATTGATATTTATTGTCAAAAACTGAGTATTTCAGTAAATTTAATATATTTTTACAAATATTAAACGATAAAAAGTAACATACACTGTCCTGGAATCGAACCCGGGTCACAAGAATAGGAATCTTGCATGATACCACTACACCAGCAGTGCGCTTATCGTTAAGATTGCCGAGTTTACTTTATCTATAGTTTTAAAACTGATCCTTAAAAACTCGAATTCCTCCATTTAATTGCAAAGCCTTTCACAGGATGGTATGATCACCGTGGACGAGTTCAAGAAGGCAGTGAAGACCACCTGCATGGGCAAAACCTACAATGAGTTTCCTCAGGCCATGAAGATGTTCATAGACTCCAACTTCACCACCATAGACATCAACGGTTAGCCTTTTTGAGCGGATTTCCTTCAACCCCTGAACTCGAAAGCTAACTGATAATACCCAGCTTGTACTTTTCCTTTTTTTTACCTTTCTGTCTCTCTCTTTGCTCTAGAACTTTGAGACTGGGAGGGAAAAAAAATAACACACGGCATGAACTAACGCTAACTTGTTCATTTCAGCAAAAGATTGGAGCAAGAAGATCAATAGTTGGTTTTGGCTACCACGGTGAGATAATCAATCACGCCGGATTATTTATTCATGGGTAAAATATTTTAGGTTATCGACGAACTGTAAGGTCATCCCCACAAGTGAAATTAAATTTATATTACTAAACACTAAGGATCCTAAAATATCTTGATAGAATTATATGCCTACAAAATATTTTCCTCAGGTGAAAATCGCGCGTGGGCGGTTTACGAGATATGAAATTTTAAGTGATTTCCTCCCAAATATCTCGCACCGGCGTAAACCACTCTATATGACCAAATGGTGATATTAGATCGGAAAATTACTTTGCTAGTTTCGTTATTCAACATTTAAGTTTGTATCCATATCAAATTTTTCATTACATATCAATCAATCAAGCAATAAGCTTGATCGCAACGAAGTTTATATTTAGATAAAAATACATAAATAAATTCTAGTAAAAAGTTTTGTCTTTGTAGAAAACTAAATGAATACAATTACATAAAAGCGCTAGCTAGTCTAACGGCTATTATGCAAACAGCATAAAAGAAATAAATGTATAATGGACGCTATTAGGAAACTCTCCGAGACATTTAAAATAATTACGCTATGCCATATATATCTTTACCACGGAAGACTGGAGGGTAAGTATTATATGTGTTACATTTATAAAAATCCCGACGGTGATATTTTTCTACAATAAACATTAATCACGCATGGACCGATATCTCTTTACTAGTATGTATCAGTGAAGTACCGTGTCAACACTAATAACTTCCAGATAAGCAAGGCTGAACGTCTCGAAACTTCTCACTAACATTCTAACCTTTGATTTCCAAGATGAATAACAATCTGCATGCATTTTTCTCGTGATTCGCTCCGAGACGTGAAATACTTTCTCCGTTAATAGTACGAGCGAAAATAATCCGTAAGACACAATTATAACTTTGAGGTACCATAATTACTCGGGTTGCTTTATATTCATATCGTAATTATTTGTCACTGTAAAATTCGATTACGAGAATTTAAACCAAGAGTTGGGTTGTATATTACAAGGGGCATGCTATTTAGACCAGGGGAGTGCCACCTTTTTACGTGGCGGGCCGCATTCATACATGTGAATGCTTTAGCGAACCGTATTAGAAGTCACGAGTGCCTTGCCAGATGAAAATTTAAATCGAAACTTACTCAAGAAATTATTATTTTTTTATGGTTAGGCTAGGTTTTATGTCAACAAATTTAATTAAAATACACAAAAATGTCTGTATATTATATCAAAGGCCGCATCTACATAAAAGATTCGCGGACCGGATCGGCCCGGAGTCGTAGGTTGCGAGCCCCTGATATAGCCGTTTTGATTTTACTAGAACAACTGCTTTCGTTGTCAACAGCTTCGCCTAAGGGTAAATGTGTATTGTTTTTCATTTTTTCGTTATAGTCACAAGAAACGTTAAAAAATACAACACCGTTTTGAATGGATACATAGAGTTTAACAGCACCGCAGTTTACTTAATTTAATGTTTACGATTACGCTCAAGCACTTCCTCTATCTCACATCAACATTTCCATTTCATCTAAAATAATAATATAAGCAACGAAAAGTACGCGAGTAAATACGATTATTTCGAAAAAAAGGGATGCGGCGACCTAATTTCCGCAAATACGAATGCGAAGAACGGCTTTAATTTTTTTCTACGCCGTAGTTACATAACGGCATAAATTCCTGTTTAACTTTCCCGTCAAATAATCTTTTTTGTGCATGTATCGACTTCCTGTGTTTGTCTTGTGGGATGACCCCCTGTCCTCGCTTCTCCATATCCATCGGCATGGCAAATGTGATCCACTACTGTGTTGAAACGGACCCCGCATGAATCTACCAAACCGACCCGACCACCGACCGCAGGATGGACAGGTGACCGTTGAGGAGTTCAAACAAGCTGTGCAGAACCTATGCGTCGGAAAGAATTACCAAGAGTTCCCCAAGTCTATGAAAATGTTCATTGACTCCCGGTTTAAGACTTCTGACGTGAACGGTGAGTACACAAAGGTTGTGAATATGAGTAATGAGCGAGAAGGAAACATTGCCGTAATGCTTCAGCTCAAAAAAAATTTAAGCATTGAAAAATATACGGAACACAAGCAATTGTACCGATTTACAGACGTGATGCAGGATATGATTGATTCGAGGTTTTGGCGCCATGTGAAAATTAACTAACTAAACTGGAACTAATATAAGAACAAAAAAGTTATATTTAAGGCTAGTTTCGACGCAATATATTATTTCTCTATTCTTAGTTCAGAATAAATTTTAAAATCTTTCATAATTACGATGTCTTCTAAACTAAATTGGTACTTCATAAAATACGGTCATTTCAACAATAATTTACTATGACCTTTGATTAGTAACTGTAAATTTAAAAAAAAACAGTTGATATTTCAAAAGGCGCGTGATGATAACTTTCGTTCTTTTTAAATATACCGTATTTAATCGCATAATTACCCCAATTTTCTTCGACATTTAAACTCTCAAGCAGAGAGCTCAAAATTAAATGGATAAGTTTTCACTTTAATGCAAAAGTAGCGGTTTCATTAACTAGACTAGCATAGATTTTCGAAGAAGTCAACATTAATTTTATTACTTTACAGGCGCGAGATTCTTTTAATATTAATTTCCACACGTGAGGTGAGAGCGAAGATGGAGAAAAATACCGTTTATTTCCCCATCAAAATCGTGGGAGGGGACAATACGCGACGAGGAATTTTCCCGAGTAAATACGTTACCTTTGTCCGCTGCAGCCATCAAATATATCCGCCGTGGCTAAAATTATCTCTTCGGGAAGAGCGAACGTTTTTCCCTCAATCCTTCCACCCGTGCAATACATCCAATTGAATCTTCCATTCATCCTCTCCACCCCCCTCCACCCAACCTAAAATACTTAGGCCGCGCGCACACCTCACCTCTTCCTATTGAGGAAAAATATAGAAATGAAGGAAAATTTTCGCCCATCTTTCCCTTCTTTTTTGCTTCTCGAGGTTTTTTCCTCCGACTGATTTATCGATCAAGTTTGGTTCCACCCGAGTTCCGGCTGGCAAGAGTACGAGAGGAGCTCCCACCGCTTCTCCCCCCACCCACAAGAGGAGCTCCCACCCCTTCTCCCCCCACCCACGAGAGGAGCTCCCACCGCTTCTCCCCCCACCCACGAGAGGAGCTCCCACCGCTTCTCCCCCCATCCACTAGAGGAGCTCCCACCGCTTCTCCCCCCACCCACTAGAGGAGCTCCCACCGCTTCTCCCCCCCCCCCACGAGAGGAGCTCCCACCGCTTCTACCCTCACCCTCCCCCTCCTTCTCACTTCTCACCCCCATTCACTTTCATTTCGTATACCATCCGTTCCTCACAACTTTTACAGCCTTACATTTTCTTTCTCTCCCATACATTTTACTACTACTTTCCACCTTATTTCAAACCCTCTACCTCCGTTTTTATTTTATTTGAAAAATCTTTTATCCTCTTCCAAAATATATTTATACTGGCCAACTACATCTGCGATTTATAACACCGTACTTCGAGGCTCTTTATCTATAATTACCGATATGTAGGAAAGAACGGATCGTCGATTCCTTTGCAATAGGCACAAGTTGGAATAATGGAGAAACTTGAAATCAAACGAGAAAACCTAGCATGACCGAGAATCGAACCCGGGTCTTCCACTTGCCGGCCGGATATTCTACCACCGAACTCTCGTAACATACTAATTCTCCTGTTTCAGAACTATCGGTATATTTAAAATACATTTCCCATTTCCCGCAATCTATTTTCTACAATTCCATTTTGGATTCTCCTGCGATTCGACTGATAGATTCAGCTGCATCAAACTCCATGATTTGGAAATTTTATTAAGCCAGCCTGTAAAAACTTCCGAAGTTTACCGCAAATCTTATAAAATATTTCACATACAAATGAGAAACTACAGTCACGACCGGCTCGGGCAAGAGTTGGGCTAAAAGTATACCGCCGAGAAGTGAGATAATGGCGATCTGAAAGGACTCCAAACTTTCGAAAGGAGGAATATTATGCATTCAAACAAATGACCGAATCTTGTAGTTGCATACCGTAGTCTTTCGAAGTTCAAAAGCCGCAAGACCCGCGCTGTGTTCATCCATACTTTCCTAAATAAACCGTAAATATAACACGTTTTCGAGAAAATTTAGACAAGGTGAGCAGTGTTTTTCAAACTTTTCTCTCGCGATGGAATGTTTCACGACCATGTGGAAGGGCGGTCAATATGAAGAAAAACATGTTCTGCCGCGAGTTTTCATTAACTCGCGATGAAACGCATTGTGCTAAAATTTGCATTTAACTGACAGGACAATTCATTTCGTTCCTTGTAACTTTCGATATATTTTAGCTGGTTATGCGTTGAGTGAATACATTATTTTATGAACCTCGCTACCCGGACTTTGAAAAACACTGCTTTAATTACCACAGCATATTTTGAGCCATGCTCCCTTTTTGATCACCAATGACACTCCCCGAAATAGGACGAGTTAATTTTTCCAGAGGGGTAAAAAAGAGTCGCAATTCAAAGTAAACGCCCCCTCATAGACTATATATATTGTCTCTGTAACCCCATTTCTTTAGGAAACCCGGGTTTTAATGAAATATTAAAAGCTGTGGAAAATACAGTTTTCGTTTTATTTGTTCGCCATGGAACAGTTCCACAAAGTTACGCCCACCAAAGTTAATTTTAAAACGGCTGCATGTGGCTCACCAGCCTAACCTTCATAATTTAGAAAAATCGTTAAGGATGTTGGAGGGTAACTGTATTGCTAATGTGTTGAATATTTCTGCCGTGTATTTCCATCAAGAAGAAAAACAGGTCAAGAACAGATCCGAGGTGATATATTGTAAGAATATTATATTATGGTTCCATTTGATAAGGAATAAAATTATCTCTGCGTCACACTAATTACAATGAATCATATAATATATGGCTTTGGTTTGTTTTTTGGAGATACAAAACAATAATATTAAATTATAAGAAATTAATATAAATATAGTTTTATGTTGCATATCTAAAAGCATATAATATATTAAAACACTGAACAGACGACTACAGACAATTCAACTACATTCCTCTGTCGTATCTGTTGTTTGCGTGAGGAACCATAACACGTACGCTGATAAGAAGTAACACCGAAATATTCAAGTCGATAACAAATTTCACGGTTAAGTCCAAGATATTTATAAACGCGTCAACTCCGTAAAAAAAAATATTTTAAACGAGTCTCCATCATCAAAGCCTTCCGCGCCTTTCCTCCATAAAAAGAAAACAATCACTCGACATAAATTTCGCTATCGTAAATCGGAATGTTTACGTGTTTTCGAAAGAAAACAACGCGGCAGGAGACTAAGAGGGAAAGAATGTGAAAAGGGGATGAGTTACAACGAGTCGCCCACGCTCGCCTCAGATGAAAGATCGCCCTTTGACGTTCACAGCTCCTTACGCTGCGTGGGAAAAGAGGAGCAGCAGCTCAGTTGGCAAGCCATCGAGTCACACAGGTCGCCATGATTTCCCGCAAAGAAAGACCCTAGGGGATATGAGGCAGAAGATGGGGAACGGCGGAGGATGTTTGACTTCCTTTCTCTCTCTCTCTCTAGTAAGCCAGTTCGTATAAAAGCTGCCCTTCAAAAAATAAAATTACTGTCTTCGCGCCTTACCTCTTGGGCGCCATCTCTCATCTCACCAAGTATAGGGAGCCAGAGAAGAGGATTGATAGTAGAGCAAAAAGGAAAAGTTTTGAAGGCCAATTTTGCGCGGCAGGTGTGCCTCTGCGCGAAAGACGGGAAATGGGATCGCATTAAGCGTCATTAATACGTTACCATCTCCTATCCCTTTCTCTCTCTCTTTCCTCCCTTCCTTTTCTCGCACACGCAAACACCCACGCGCGAACGCACCCACGCCATCAAAGAGAGGTAGAGACAGTCAAAAAGAGAGGGAACATTCGCTCGACATCGAGGAAGGTCGTTCCTCGTTTCGTAATCTCCCGTTTACTCGCTGCTCTTTATTTACAATTTGCTGCAGTGTGGCCGTGGAGATAATGGCCGAGAATAATATATATTCTTTTTAACGGGAGCTTCATTTACTGACGCAATATAAGCGCGTTTTATTTATTGAAGATTATTTAGAACTGTAAACTTAAAATTATTTATAAATTTGTTAATATAATTATATGACAAAGTAATTTATCCAATAATCAATTTGAAAAGTTTAACTTTTTATTTTAACTTGAAAAATTCGATGAGATCTCCTACCGCCCACCGATTTTTCAAAAACATTTCTTCCGCAGTGTTATTGATGGCAATAAAGATAATACAAATAGTGAAAAATTTTAACTTTCTATCTATAACAATTTGCTCGAAATCCCAATATGAAAATTTTGAAGGTACCCGCTGCCGCCCAACGATTTCTCCAAAAATATTCTTTGGTAGCTTAATAAATGGCATCATAAATCACATGCAACCTAAAATTTTTAGATATATCTGTTACCGTGGACTTGCTATTTTAATTTCATTAATTTCACAGAGGGACATAATTATAGAACGCGATAATGATTGACTCATCTGAATAAGAAACGTTGCAGGCAAATTATTATCTCCTTTTCACATAGCGTCTGTTTTATGTAGTTACTTTACTTATGTTTTAATGATAATCATTGCTATATCAAACTGCGGCATAGTTCTCGTCCAATCATCGTTACCTCGAATCTGAGAGATTTTTCCAGGAAGTGCTGCAACCAAGGTTTCCACATTTAGTCAATGACGGATCTATCTTACAGGCTCAAATCAAATACTATTTTCCGAAATGAGTTTTATTTTTTATATCTTTCTTTCGTCTGAAATGTTTTATGAAATGTTTTATTATAATTCAACTTCAAATTAAAATTTAGACAAATCCCGAAATGTTTTAGATGAAGAACATTAATGTGTCTTAATGTAAGGAATCTTACGATTCTTTTAATATTAAAAAATACTTATTAAAATCGACTCGGGGTAAAAAGAGAGACGACAGTAGAAAAATGACGTATTTAGAGTAAACACGCAGAAAGGTCCCGGCGTCTCTCTTTTAAAATCTAGCCCAATGCATTACATATTCATAACATTACTAGGTATTTAATTTAGAAGAAATAGCATGTTAATATTGAGAAATTAAGGAAGGCACGTTCAAACAGAGGACTGCAATCTCAGAATGAGAAAGGAAACAATCTTAACTGCACCGGCCAACGAAAACCGCGAGTCTATTAATTGTGAAATTTGGGGTGAACCGTTCCTTTAGCCATCTTTCCTACCATCTATTCCTCACAGCCACCATATATTTCCGCCTTGACTTCACCGGCTCCAGGCCGCTAGTAGCCAATTTTTAGAAAACCTTAGCGACGAAAATATCCTTAAATACTTGCAAATTTTGACTGTGCTTCCACGGATCGAAGAAAAGAAAAGAAGCACGGTTCGCCCTTGCATTTCACGACAGTTAATCTTTGTTTTAAAAATTCTGATGATCGAATCTAGGCAATGACTTGTTCAACAGAAGGGAGGACTAGCTTATTTTTTCCTTCCCCGTAAAACCTTAACCTTAAGTAAAACAATCTTATCCAAATCATTCAGCACATGCTACAAAATTGTTCTAATCGATGAGAATTTCCGCATACATATCCCACGAACATATATTATTCTTTAAAGATTTTAGGGTAGTAGTTAATTTTTCAGAATAATGCTGCTATAATTATGCTCTTCATTAACTACTACCCCAACTGGTTCTGATGGCGTTCTTCGGAATAACAAACTTAGATGAAAAACGCGAAAAACATACATACATACATACATGGAATAAGCAAAGAAAACTTTTTATCGATTTAAAATAATTAATTAGTTTAAAAAATGCCGATACTGTAAGCTTTTGCCTGTGTATAGATTTATCTCATTCGTTCATCGATACGATCTAGTCAGGAGAGAATTGTTATCTATCACGATAATATTTAAGTTTAAGTCTTTAGAAAGTTTCTCCGTGAAAAATAAACACATTTCTAAGAATAAGAAATATAACAACTGAAGATTCTTTCCGGAAGAATTTTTTGCAACACGATTCATTCTTTTCTCTCTCTATTTTTATCAGTTACACCCATTAACGTGCCAAAGTACCTCAAGAAAAAAGACATTTTCCGGAGCTCCTCCCAACCGCCGTACATATATCAAGCTGAATCTGGAAAATTAAGTGACGTCTGACCTTCGCGGGGCATAAATAAATTATTAACTGCCGTAAATAACCTTGGCACCAAACGTTAAACGTGAAATATTCCCTTCCGCGTCCGAAAATTCCAATTCCTCGGGGGATTAATCCACTCGTTCTCCGTGATAACTATTCTCTTTTTGGAAAAAGTTTTAATGAGTATTTATATAGTGTCTTATCTCATGATTCACTGAATAACTCCAAATAACGTCGAATCACGCATATATTTCTTACACATACATGGAGGTTTCATATATACATAGTATAAGATTTATATATGAGATGTCACTTTTAATAATCTCCCTTTTGTTTAAGGTATTTAAACTAAAAACACTAGGTGCCTACACCAAAACGAATGGGTTACGTTAAAGATTCAAAACAGGATATTTTAATAGGAACGATGCCATTATATCACCACCGCTTGTCATTTTCAACGCAAAATATTTTCTCCCACATAAACGTTAAAAGAGGACTAAGGATTAACCTCCCTGTTTGAGAAATTTTCCAATCGCCGAAATTAAGTCTAACATCTGAGATTTTTGCTAAATTTATATCTTCCGAAATGTTGTTTCGCGGTGCCGATCTTTTCACTTTGATCTACTTTGCGGACCTACTAACACAGCGTATTACGTAAAAGGATTCGGCCGAAATTATCCATAAAATTTCGTGAAAAATTAGGAAATTTGGGTCGTAATCGTTTAGCTCTTTCCTTTTGATCGAACGATGTCTGCCGTTATGTTTATTTAGTCGGTACACAGCGGTTATACACTTTCCTAGGTCGATTTGTTATCCGCTATTTACAAGTTTTTGCGCTTCAATGAATACCGTTCAACTAATTATTTGAACCAAATAAATAAAGTGTGTTTTTCAATACTATGTCGCCAGATTTTGAAAGATGCTTTCCTCAAGGAACCCGAGAATTACGGTAAGAGACTCGTAAGGATTAAGAATTACGAGATTGATTGAATTGCATGCACTGCAAAGCAACTGTTGGAGTCTAAATTAATTTCCTCCAACTTTCTGTCGCACCTTCGAATTTCCAAAAACTAATCTTTAAAGTTAAGCGTTTGGTTTATTATTAACAGCGTTTTACTTTTTTATCTTCTCATTGTTCAGCTAAATTCATTAGCTTAATTTCTTTAAGGGTAAAAATTTTCTAACTATCTTCCCTTAAGAAAAATCACTTTTATAGTGATGATTTGCGAGTAAAACTGAAAAATATATCATATTTCAATTAAATAAAATTTTGTTTTTTAAAGTTTCTGGAACTTTAAAAATCGAGCGCTGGTTACAATGAATCCAATTCAGCTGCCAGGGAGAGAGGATTCTCAATTTATCCTAAGCGCATTGAGACTTGTGCTATAATTCCTAACGTCTTTCTTAAAATAAATTGATTACTAAAGCTATTTTAGAATGCTTATCAGTAAATACTATACGTTAAAATATAAACTGGGAATCTCAAGAGTAAAATATTCAGAGAAAGCCCTTTTGTGCGTTCGAAAACCACAAATAACGTAAGAGCGCAAATTAACGTCTTCCTTTACTTCCTTGCTTTGTGGCGTGGTGCCCAGGAGACGGAGTGATCGGAGCTGATGAATACCGTTACGATTGCATCACCAGGAGCCCATTCGACACCGTCGAGGTCCTCGATGATGCTTACCAGAAGCTTCTGAACGTAAGTAAAACATAATGCGCCATGGTTTGGCATCAGAAAGAGTTGCAGTCTTCGTTCAAAGATAAATTTAAATCGCCACTTCAGAAGAGCACGAAAATAAATTCAAAAGCACTCGAAATTTTAGTAGTAACAACTTCTGCGGATGTTCAAAGATACTTAATATGTCCCTAGATTGTATACTTTTTTCAGAAAAGAGTTTGCATTATGATGATCTACACAGAAACATTTATAGTATATTTTGTTAAAAACTAATTCACAAGTAAGTCTAACAGGAAAAATTATAAATATGTTTTAAAACTTTGTTTTGCGAAACATGTAATAAATCGGTTTGAAAATTTCAAAGGTGAATATAAGAAAATAATTTATGAATAATGATTAATTATCAACCAATATTTACCGATCCGGTTTTCCTACCACAATAGTGCCAAGTTATCTGGATGTATAAATCTCTAACTTATAAATTGTCACCGCATGAAAGAAAGAGAATTACCGATCCCAGCTATTGGCTGAAATAGAATCGAAACCATGAAAAGTTTGGAAAAACCAGATGCGCATTTCGTCTGCAATGCAGCCGTCATTGGACATGATTCACCGATAGTAGTGTCTTAAAAAGTTTCCAAGTACAGAATTCAATGAAGTCCCACCATATAATTACAACTTCTGGGTATAAATTATTCTCGGATGAGTCAACATTTTACGAATTAAAGCAAAAACATTCACATTTTCCAATTAAATGGCAGCACTAACTGGATTATTTGACCTGTGTATGTCCTCTCCATATTTTACTTGGACATAAATCCTATATACAAAACTTTCTCGAAATTCGTCAAGTGGTGGAGCCTTGATATATGCGCACAGATATGCCCGACAAACCAAATTCGTCTTAAAATTTCTATAAATATTCAAACTGTATGCTGTCTCAGTACCGGACACATCTTCCTTTTACGATGAATTTAACGCATTTCATTTCTTTTTAACAGGATGATGATAGGCGGCGCGGAGGCATCACGTTATCCCGCTACCAAGAGCTTTACGCCCAATTTCTTGGTAACGCAGACGAGAAATGCCCAGCTGTCTACCTGTTCGGGCCCCTCACAGAGCTAAGCTAAGCGGGATCGGAAAACGCGATTTCCCGCCCCATCCAATAAAGTCAACTCTTTTTGTAACTCTGTTCTACAAGAGGCACCGTCTGAAGGAAAGGGAAGATAAATGAACAGGTCAAGCGGGTCTTTTCATTTCGAACGTTTTTATTTATGAGTAACGAAATCCGTAATTGTTTTATATGACCATCGCAGATGAAGATGCTTCGAGCGTCAAAAAAATGAACCAAAATCATTACGATGAGAATCATTTCATTCTTCGGTTAATTTTTAAGAAAAGAACTAACGAGTGGTTTTTGAATGACTTGAGAAAAACCTTTTACAATTTTGAACCCATTGAGTGTTTCCTTTCCATTGTACTATCTTTCATCCTTTCTTTTTGACCCATTCCAAGGTTGTTATCAATGAGTCTGGCTGTTTCGTTGTTTTGTGATGTTTGTGGTCATGCGGCCTAAAGGCCCGTGGCAGTAACCTTGTTTTTTATATGTAATCCGTAGGGTGAGTATAGGTAAAAAGAATTCAGGGGTAAGCAAATTACTGATGCAAAAATGGCCGTTGTCTTTATTTTTTAAAACTGTTATTCGTCTTGAGAAGACCGCAATTTACGAGCGTCAAACGATTCATGCCGCGGAAATAGCTTAATTCTCGATTCGCGCGCAAAATTCGTTGATAATTAATGTCCTTTCGCTCATGTTTTTTTCTGAATAATTGGCAAAAAAGGCAAAATATTTTGTTGTCGTAAGTGCACAATCAACTTTAAAAAAAGAAGGGATGGTTTTGCACTTTCCAAATGTTCACAATGCACGTATATGTTGGGAATGTTAAAATAGATGATATCTCGGTATAACGAGCTTCATTACAAATCCATGTGAGATATTTAAAAGTTATAAAGTGCTTATATGTTACTGTTACAATTTAAGGTGGTAGTAGTGGTTGTAAACATAAGAATTAAAAATTATAAACCAAAGCATGGTACTTGTTCGTTTTCATTTTGGTACGTTTTATTTCTGCCATCTACCAAATGCAAATGTTTTTGCTGTGCCCTGATATTGTAATATAGCACTATACTCGTTAAGTTCTAATAATGTGCATCTGTAATTCTGCTGTCATAAATTGATTGCACACTGTGTCATTGAATATTAAAGGATGAATTTATTAAATACAATAAAAATGTTTCAAAATCCATCCACCCGGTAAATAATTTAAGTTCCTTCTTCCTACATATTGTTAAAAGATCCGCCATCGAAAATAGTATGACAGATTTAAAACACGAATGGCGAGAATAAGAAAAATATTTAATTTGCCAACGATGAATTTAATTTTAAACTCAATTATTACTCAATCACTAAATGTAGTTTTTCACTTTCGATGATAAGAAAGAATCCAGACAAAAAATTCCTACGTTTTGACACATATGCACCACGGCTATTCACGATCAAGCCTATTTTGGGCGGTACGGTCGGTCAAAACGCAAATCCCACTCCATCTGTCTCGACAATCTATAGCACAGTTTTTCTATGCTTAACTTCATAATAATTTTCCAATTTTTTTCTCCGGGTTGTGATACCTCAGAAATTACTTTCTGGAAGTATGATTTTTGCATAAAAAGTCTCGACGCTCACTGTCACTGCGTACGATACAAGTCAAGGTTACTTTCCTTATAAAGAACACACATAAAACGATGACAGATACATTAAAATTGCATTTTCTTTAAACCAAATAAACGCTTAGAATAACGTGCAGTTAAAATAACCGAGTCTAATTGTAATATTGATAACATTTAAATCTGCATCTAAGAAGCCTAAAATCGTTCAAGAACCAGAAAAATGCGTATTTGTGATATTTAATAAAATTGGTGAATACATTTTTTTTCGTGTGCATATACTTCATTCGCTAAATTAAATTACAGCACATTCAATGTGATGGATTTAATTAATGTATAAAATCATTCAGATTATTTAAATGATTCCAATTAAAAGTGCCGCAACTAGGATTTGGAGATGGAATTTTCTATAGTCGTACGCGAAAAGATTCCAAGAATATCACTTCGTTTAAACAATGATTTAATTGGTATTAAAATATTTCATTTACTTAAGTTAAAGCTAAATTGTTCTATGTTACAAAGCGGAAAAAATAATATTCAACAAAACTGTTTCATGGAAGGCGCAACCTTAAACTTTTTATAGGTGCAGAATCTTCCAGCTACAGCTCTACTAATTAATACAGGTTCGTGAGAACTACAGTGAGAAGACAAATACCGCAAGTGTAGAAGAAGTACGGAAAAAATGCAATACCGCTCCGTATGCAAGCAATTTTCTCAATCTTCTCCTTATATTGAAATGCCCTGTCTGACTTCACACAAAATTCTTAAATTCCGATAGTTGTAACATGCTTCAAATGAAAATTACAGCAGACCAAAGTTGTTTTTGGAAAAGTACCTATAACCTCGCTTGAAAAGAATCTGCAACGCTAACAAAAACAATCGATTTCGCTGATTCCATCGATAGAAGAAATGTCCCAAGGTCATTTAAAAGAAGATTTTTAGCTATTTTAAATTCAAGTGTTTAGTTGTTACCTTCCATTATAGTCTTAATTATTCAATATATGTAAATTATCCTACTATAAAAACTATATAAATTTCATTAAATGTTTTTTCATAATTTTTTCCATTATTTATTAGTCCTCGATATTCCAATGTTCGCAGAACGCCTCCAAAGACTATTGCGGAAGTCTTCTAACGGCATGCATTAATACGTAAGTCTTCCGATGACAGTGGCTGTATCTGCCCTCTGCTAACCATTTTTGAAACTATTTGAAACTGTTTCGAACGCTTATGCCACAAATGTTGTCGGTGATATACGAGAAAGCGATGGCAAATTATACTACTCGGCTCGCTTAAAAACATTCAATTGATTAAATTTATAAAATAATAGATATGGTAAAACTACTCTTAAATTATCTGTGTATAGATTACAATAGGAGTATCACTATTAAACATCACATAAAGCATAACATGGAATTTATCATTTATTTAATATTAATAGTTTTTTTAAACCGTTTACTGTATAAAATAATTATGCTCTTAATATGATGAACAATCAAGGGGAATTATTATATTGAAAGGAGCGAATTTTATTTGGCCAGAATGTTATCTATACGTTTTCACAAAGAACACGACTATACACGTGAATAAAAAACTATAAATGAAAATAATCCGGACCTAGCTAAGGCCTAACAACATATAAATACAAACCCCCTCATATATTAAAATTATGCAACTACCCTACCCAATTAAATATCTGTAATAATGGTGACAAAATTTTCGTCTCGAAGACAACTATCCTGTTATCAAGACTAAATTGGACCACATACACTGCACAATCGAGCTGGTGAATATTTAAAGGTAACTTATATCAAATGATGATTAAATTCCTATTTAAATGACTTCTAAGTCCTAGCATCTGATGCCCAGCTTCCGACACGTTTGTAGTAGTCGGCCAACAGGTTCATAACCATAAGGATCAAACTTTTTGCGCCAAGCAATTTTCATAGCCAAGAATGCTAATTCACACCGGTAGCTAGTTCTAAACAGTTCTGAAGTGATAAAGACAGAGCGAAATCAAGGCAGATAAGAAACTCATCTAATGGTAATAGTTACCTAGCATAATGTGAGTGGCGATTTCGTTGACAACATTCCCATTTTACTAAGATTTCCAGACGAATAAACTTGTTTCACACACATCACCTGGAATTAACAGTAATTAAAACTCAAGCACACGCAAAGCCATCCATTCACTGTAGGTTAACGCCGTATTCAGAGAACTGACAGAAATATCAGTTTTCACTTGAACTTCGCTAGTAACTGCCAACTACTGGTTGAGCTCGCTTAATGAATGGTGGAGATGGATCACGTGACACGTTCTGGAAGTTCATGGATACGTTGATTGGCTGGTGTATTTGATACCCGCCATGCCCAAATGAGTGAATCAAATAAAAAGTTGATTGAAATAGCATGATTACGGCTCGTTCATCATTTCCAAAGAACCTTTGTAATTAAAACAACGATTTTTTCGGAAAGGCATAATTAATGTAAAATATTTTAATTGTAATAATAAAATTCTAGTTTAACCGTGTAATGTAAATAAAAGTTGAACTTGTATTAAGTTACATACACAAGTAATATCCAGGACCGGCTCAAGGTGTATTGGCGCCCCGAGCAGAAAATTTGTTCGAGCGCCCCTCTCCGCCAACATTTTTTATTGCTATTACAAAATTCATTATATCATCTAATATAATTATTAATTATTTTTTAAAAACTGTTCACCATTCACTACATTGAGATACATTACGATAAAGATTAAAGCTAAAATGCAATGAGACACTTCCGAGAGATTGGTGTAAAAATTGCGAGTAGAATCCTTGTATGAATTTGTATGCAAATTCTATAATACAAAGTCATAAAGTCTTTATAGATTGGCACTTTCCAGTATTATGTGACCGCTCAACACTCTTAGTTGCAAGAGCTCAAAGTTTTAACGACACAGCGAACCATGATGGGTGCCATGGCGCCAGCAGGCACCACGTTGGGAAGCCCTGGGCAAGAGGTTCTCTGATACGACAAAGGCTAGTTATAGTCAGGTTGACTCTGATTCAATCGTACTCGGTCACCGATGTTAACTAGCAAATTGCAATCTTCTGTTTTCCCGCCAAGGCTATCCACCCTATTACCCAGCGCATTGTCACAGGTGATATATTACTTCCTTTATCAACATTTACCCATCCATATACTGCACACATGGTGAGGACACTCTGTCTTGGGGATTGCGTGGGGCATGTAAGCTGCCTGAGTGGTATACATCTTACATCCAGCACTAGAAACTGAAATTACAGGAAGCTGATTATCGTCTCAAAATTTGAATTTTAAATCATCTTTATTTAAATTTTTGCACATTATTATATTGAAATTATTATAATCAAATTATTATTGCCACTTCAGAAGAAAATGCTTCATCAAATCACTTTCATAACGATACATACGAAGTAATAACTAAAAAGATTGATATTCGTTACGGAATGCTACTAGGTAAAATCACATCTGTACTGTCAGGTTGCTCATGATCAATGTTATTACTTAAGGTTTTTCTAGCTATAAATGACAATATGATCATTTCTGAATTTCTAATGTGAAAACAAGCTGAAAATTGGGATGAAAATTTTGTCTTGAAAAGAGTAAAAATAGAAATCTGGCAACTCATTTCATCACTGATGTGATGTTTTTTCATATATTGAGCCCTTCTGAACTGGTGTATTAGATTTTTTAAGAATTAACTACAGCTAACTTCATGATTTTGGCGCCCCGAGCTTGTACCTCAAGTGCTCGTCCCTAGAGCTGGCCCTGGTAATATCAACTTTTACTCAGAATAGATGTTACTTTGCTATCAGGGTAACTTGTAGCTATTCTTTTACCAATTTCAACCTATGCAATAAAATTTTACATTTTTAGATACTATACAGTATCTCTATAAAGTTAACAAAATAGTATTTATTTAAGCTTCTACATACAAATAATTAAAAAATTTACGCAAACCAAAATGACAATCAAATTTTAACCGTAATGTAAATTACAAATTTAAAAAAATCTATTGGATAGATAAATGTTTCGATTAAAGTATATCAGACATGATTTTTTTCCCAGAAAATGGTAATTAATGAGTCACTTCCTGCCTCAACTCCTTTAAGTTCCATAATGAATATTACCCTCAACAATAAAGCCACAAAAAACAAGCATATCATCAAACATGATCAATGATAAAATTAACTTTGCTTTAAAAATATGCATTACTTCCTGACAGTGGTCTGAATGAATTTGTAAAATGTTAACAATGAAGAATGAAATTTGTCAAACCAGTTTTTTTAATTTCTAGTTTACCATGAAAACATTCTTTCTGGGTTTGTATGAAGAATGCATTCAGATAAAATAGCCTTTCAAATTTTATTCTACAAATGTTTCATTTTTTTATCGAATACAATGTATATTTTTTGTCAATCATCAGTTCTATACTCAACAAAAATGGTTAAAAAATGCAGTAAATAAAAGACTGCTTTCCAAAATTTTACTCAATTGTGATGTCTCTGAACAGGCTCACATTTCTTATCATCATTTGGATTTGGAAGGTAATGTAAAATAAGTAACTTTTCCATTAGCTTTGGTAAAATTTAAATCAACATTTGCAATGAAAATAAGAGTAATGACTGAAAAATATGTATACTTCATTTACTACAACACTTGTTTACCATTTGCACATTACATTCAGAGATCACCACCATCCTGCAAGACACAAAATTAAATTGAAAACAACGTCTAAAATTGAAATATGAGTATAACTTTCAATGGCAACAATTTCATTTATTAGGTTTGCTTTCTCCCACAATTTCTTCCAGGTGAAATTTTCCATGTCTTCCTGTTCCCTCAACTGCAAATCTTGCTGCTCCTGCCACTGCCTCCTGATAAAAACAAAATATTAACTGGTGAATCAAAATTGCAATATGCAGTATGCAAGAGGAGATTTCAAATCAGAAATAATTTAAACAATGGTTAAATCAAAGAAACAAAATGGATGTTGAGGTATTAAGTACTATATGCAGTTACAAATATCAGATCAAATATGTTTACAGGATGGAGAGAGAATGAAACAAATTTAAAAAAAAAATATTTTAATGCAAAAAATAAGCTTATTAAAACCCAATAACAGGCAATACATAGCTAATTTAAGAAACATATGTATCAGATATATCATTATTTGAAAAAATGAATTGCAGAAAAAAATGAATTCCAGAAACATAAATTTGGAGATTAAAGAATTAAGGGTAATTTTGATCATTCCCTCCTTTAAGACATTTTATCTACAGTTTTACGAAGACAGTCATCTGACTTAGAAATTCGTACAAAATTAGTTCAACTGAGAAACAACTGCATCAAATTTTTAATTTAAAATTACGATTATGAGGTAGTTCAATTCTTTGTCTCCAGGGGCAGGGCTGTTGCTTCTCAGCAGCCAATGAAATTCTGGAGATACAAAATCACACTTGCTCCATTATAGTATGATACAGAGATCACTTCATCTTCTAAGGTCTTTATAATTCCTCGTGAAGTGTCTTCTGCAGTCTTTCTGAAACAATTTTTAATAGTTCTGACACTCAGAAAATCCCATGAAGCTGATATCACTCGCATGGCAAGTTCTTCGGTAACCAAAAAGTCATTACCAACACTGCGGATAAATATTAACAATTGGGCAATATCCTTAATATTTGTATTCTCATCCAAAGTCATTCACAATAGTTGCTCTAGACAAGGACAGGGAGTTTTCTTCTTGGGACTACATCAGTCAAGCATTCTTTAACCCTAGAATTGTAACGCTATTTTTTTTAGTGATTTTAAGGTCAAAATGTAGTAAATGTTAGAAATGTGTAAATTAACAATTAGGGCAGTTTTTTTTGTGCTCACCACAGATAAGCTTCTTGCAAAGTATGCAGAGAGTGGAGGTTTTCCTTCTCTTGGCATAATGGCACAAATGACAGTACAGGTAGTCCCTGATTAACACAAGTTCACTTAACACAAAATTCGCTTGAGCATGATTTACCAACTGGGGAACCTGTTCACTTTACATCAAGAATTCCCAGTTTTACATGAGTTTCAACACAATCCGTTACGTAAAAAATAAAATAAAAAATGTCGCCATTAAGGCAACGTGTATATTAATTTATATCTATTCATAAAATACTAGACAATATATAATTTGCAGTCTAAAGTCGAAGTAAAACTTCACGTAGCCATTTTTTGTGACATTTACCACAAAAGAGTGAAAGATGAAAAAGAGAAACTCTACACAATGAGGGAACACTAAACTAAAACACACGAAATAAGCTTTGAAAAACGAATTCTGATTGTAATGCCTTTTGCATTTGCTGCCCCCACTCAGAGGGAAAATCAACTTTTGCGAATTCTACTTCATGTTTTTCGTCACTTTCAAGGTTAAAGTCGCAGAAAGTATTATGAGAAGTTTTGTTTTGAATTTGCAGGTGCAAATTATAAGTTAATGAATATTCTAAGTATATTTATGTATAAATAAAAACGTATATATCCACTGTGATTCACGATCTCTCTCGCGCTCGAACACACATCTCATGCATTTTATTTGGTTTCTTATGGTATTTATGCATTTGCTTATCACAAATTTGCTTAACACAACACTTTTTAAGAACGTAATCTCGTGTTAAGCGGGGACTACCTGTACTTTCTTGATATATGTCACTCTGTTGCTTGATGTGTTTCAGGGACCTTTTTTTCCTCTCCTAAAGCTTTGAAAATCATAGCTTTCAGATCATTACTTAAGTTTGCCAAATTGAGTCTGCTTTTTTGCCATTGGCACATCAGCCCCTTGTGCAACTCTTGCATATATATGTAGTGGTAATGGTGACCGGAGAAAAATAACGTTTTGCTCCTTTGACAGCACATAGACAACTAACTAGAGGAAGCACTGCTAAGAGAGGGGAGAGCATATTTGAACACAAACAGCGTTCAACATCTTTTGGAAATGTGTGAGTCAGAGTGGCTCACATTACTATTCTAGGGTTAATGAATTCCCAGTCAGAAAATGGTTTGTTGGCTCTTGCTATTCTATAAGCTTCTGTTCTATAGCTTCTGTTGCTGATTCTTGAATATTTTGTCATCCTAAGAATATACTTTTCTGCAATTTTAACTCAGAAAAGAGCTCTTGGGCTTTCATTCTTCGTCAATCTTCATTCAGACTGTTAAAGCATCTACTATGTTTGGCGTTGAAGTGTCTACTGATGTTGTATTCATTGAATATAGCCACACTTTCCTTAAAAATTAGACAAAGGGAATTCCCTCATGCAACCCAATAGACCCCACTCTTCTTCCAGAGCATGATGAGTCTCTGTCTTTTTGTTTGTTTGTGTGTATTTCTGGTTAATCAACTTCTAGGGCAAAGGTTCCCAAAATATGGTTCATGAACCCCCTAGGACCTTGGGGTCGCGACCCAAATCAGGGTCACAGGGGGTCCTCAGGTGGATTGCAAAGGATCATAGAGGAAAACTTTCCCAACAGTCAGATTATTATCTATATATTATTATTGAAAACTGCCTAACCTTTATCAGTCTTAACACATTGCGTACCGGTCATGAGAATTCTCGTTTCGTGTGCCAGCCATTGTGTACTGCTCAGGAGAATTCTCGTTTTTCCAGCAGAGGTAACACTAACACCATCTACAGGATTTTCCATGGACTTTATCTATCCAATGTTATTTGTACACTTGGCTAATGCATCAGAGATTCTTTTAGTTCCATTTTTTTCCATTTTAATAGCAGATTTAGTTATTTGTTTGTTTTTCGAATACAGTTATCCCTCACATAAGGAGGTTAATTCATCCCATGAAAAAGCATCGTTATGCAAAATGTCGCTTAAGCGAAAACTCATAACCACAAGTTGTGCACATCATTAAGCGAAAAAGGTCGCAATATTACGAAGTCATAACCTCAACATCGTTGAGCAAAATGTCACTATGAGGTATGCCTGTACCCTTGTTTACATTTTCAGTTTTCCATCCTGAAAGGCATGGCTATCTTTGTGAAGGCGATATTTTAAACGAATTACGTGCCGTCAGTTTGTCCCAGTGTGAATGCTGAATATTCATCTAGTTCAGATGAAAATTCAAGTGACTCAGATGTATATCCAACTAGAAACAGTAGTGTGTTCTATTCACAAAAAAAAAGAAATGAAACAATATTTTTGTGAATTCTGTGGAGTTCCTTCAGCTGTTTCCAAAAATATCATACCCTAAAAAGTACTAAATGTATTCAGACACCTACACAGCAATTTTGAGGAAAATAAAAGTATGGCGAATCAAACTAGGCTTATTTTTATAGTTTCATGCATGAAGTTTTTGGGGTCATGAAAAATGCATGGGAAACGAGCATAGTATGGGAATTTACATCCAGTATGCAAGGTGTTAACAGCCGATGCAAGCCAAGCTCCACTTTTGAAGCTTTTAGCATCTATGCGGGAAAATAGACGGGGAAAAGCAGGAATACTATATCAACTGAAAATTTTCCATCCACACCCCTGCAAACATGGCTTTCATACATTAATTCTACCCTTTTCTCGAAAATGTTCATGACAAAGACTAACCAAATTTACAGCCCAGTAGAGCGATACAATAGTAGCGTCCGCTGGCAGGGACAGATTTACAGCTATCTATTGTATCTTAGCTCAATTAGAAGCACGAGTCGTGTGAGTCCAGATATGGGTTGCAAACTCCTATTGGTGGTCAGTTTAGGGTCACAGAAGAAGGAGGTTGGGAACCACTGTCCTAGGGGGTTCTCGAGAAGACTCAGGGGGTTGATGGAAAAAAATCCTTGATGGCGTTTGCACAGCATATTCCATTGCACAGTTTATGTTAATCATTTTCTACAGTGATGGGACTGGATCAATTCAGAGAGTACTTCTTTCCTACATTTGTTTTTTAACATAGGATTGAGTGTAGAATATATTTAGTTTTCATTTGAAGGTTTCTTAAATTAAACAACGAAGTTGAGACAGAAGCTTGTATGTGTAAATTAACACAATTTATTTTTGTCGAAGAGAGAAATCGAATCCTTGACAAATTTGCGTGAAATTTTTTTATGCTCAGAATTTTTCAATTTTTTAACGAACAGAAATTTTAACTATAACAACAAACACATTATCGCCACATCTCCGTGTCTAAGGCTGTCATTAGTTTGATGTGATATTTTGCTTTGATTATATAGTAACACATAAGTTGTTGAGCAAATGATTACATTATTAAAGCAAAGTGATAATTTTAAGTGTCTAAACTTGAATTCTACAATACGGTATAGGACATTATTTAAATAAGAAATTTTTAATCATTTTTTGTTTAAGAGTAATTTACAAGCAGAAATGAAGTATTTTAATTTCCATACCTGAAGGGGGATGTTTAAACACATAAACACCCCTTTGGCTACGCCACTGATATTCAAGTAAGGAACATGATCCTTGAAAATATTTATTTTTAAGAGGGGGTTTGCTAGATCTGGACTTTTATGAAAGAGGTAAATTCTATTAAAGGGTCATTAAAGCCATAACTCCTTATCCATGGGACAATCCCAGGTTGTAAAATTCGACCTCCATCAGATTGAAGTTTGTCTTCAGTAGAATGCTTACACCCAAAACTGCACCCTAACAGGAGAAGACGCAGAGATGCGGATATTTTCTTCTTTCACCCTTAAGAAGCAATTCTATTGGTTGAGCCATAGTTGTTCTGCTAAATATATTATTTCGTCAGTATGGCTAGAAACAGAGAACAAAGTTGGAACTCAGCGGGGCAAAGATAAAAGAGGAAATATCAATTTCATTCGATGACACTGAAAAGAAGATCCAAATTTTTCATGTTCTACTCCTAGCAGTGAGAGAATAACACTTGTGTCTCTTGCAGGTGTGGTAAGCAGTGCAGAAGTGCAATAAGCTCTCAATACCGTGCGAATTTGAGCATTTAGCAGTTACCATATTTCACGGCATATAAGACACACCCAGGTATAAGATGTATCCCGGTTTTTTAGAAGATTTTTCAGGAAAAAAGTATTTTGGTTCACCAAGGCATTTGAAGGGCCATGTGTATCATTTCCAGCCATGAGTCTGTATTCGGCAACATTTACAGATAATATTAGGGTGTGATAACAGTTAAATATAATGTTTTAGATAAACTTTATTTGCAAAATAAATAGGGATGATCTAAAACATAAATAATAGCTTCAAGACTTGTATAGCTAAATTTGCCCTGCGTGAACTCGGCAGTCATATTAAGTAAGCTGTCAGACTGCGCCACACACGTCACATGTATAGATACCCTTTACAGATAGTACTTACTTAAAATTAAGTGCAAGATGATATTTTAATTTAATGGGATAAATAATAAAGGGAATGCATATTTAATAACGATATGTACATTCAACTAGTCCTTTTTATTCTGCAATTCTTTTTGCCTCGTACATAATGATTTTAATCGATACAGCAATACCAAACTTCTTCTATTCTACTATCCATCACTTCCTCCTCTAGTTGTGGCCATTTAAGACCAACCTTACCTCTTATCCCATCAGCATCAGTTTTTCCTCGTTTTCTCCATTCACAAATCATCATTTTTTTCTGTGGGAGGTGGACCAAAATGATGTGCTGCTACTCGATTTCCATGCGTTTTTTGCATATTGAATTGCCTGAAGCTTATAACTAATAGCGTAGGAATAGCTTTTCACTTTTCTAGCTATTGCGATCTCAATACACGTAACATTATTTATCCTAGATATGTATAAAATATTTATGGCATCTACACAAATTCTACTGTTCCATGGCATTAATAGCACTATTCAACAGGCTCATTAGGTACTAAAACATCGCAAACACACCGAAATTGTAATCACTGTGAGCGGACATGTAGGTATTACTGTATATATTAACATATTTTTCGCTATTAATTATTAATAATGTATATTTTATTGCTTTTGCAATGAATGACTGCCAATTATTCCATTTTGGGGATTAGTGTGCTTGGTAGTATCAGTATTGAGAACAGTAATAATCTTACCTATTTGGGGGTTATTTTTTTGGAAAAAAGTACATCTTATATGCCGATAAATATGGTAAATATCCTCATTACAATTGCTGTCACATCAAGGCATACTGTTGTTCACCGTGAATGATATTATCAGACAAAATAATTCCCTTCCTTTCCTCCTAGGTGATCTGTTTAACAGAAAAAAAATTGACCGTAAGGAATGCAAATACCCATGTTGACAAAATGAAAACATCTGAATTTGTCATGTCTTCTCCTGTTTGAGGCACTCATGAAAGATGAAACATGAATGAAGTGTCAAGGGCAGGTAGAGCCTGAAATGAAGATAGTTGCTGAATCACCCATCTTAGAACCAGACTGCATCCGCATATTAAACTTACACAAAAAACCTCTCTACACACCAGAAACAAGTCTTATGGCTCTAAAATACATTTGACTAAAACAAGCGTTCGTGTTAATCGATCACTTGAGTTCTTGGTTTCCTAATTTTGTTTGAAGTTTGTCTTAAGCAAATTTCATGTTAACCAACCAACTCATATACATTGAGAGCTGGGAAAAATATTTGTTCGTGAAAACAGAGGGTTTGTGATATCTGAGTTCGTACTAACGAGGGTTTACTCTTTATTGTTTGCTTCTAAATTCCAATTTTATAACACCAACCTTTTCTGACAGAAATGAAATTTCTTTCTCATGTTGTAGAAACATAGGATGCACACACTAGTTCTCAGCTTGTAATATAATATATGACATCTTCAATTTGGTATGATTTTATATATTTGGATAAGTTTACAGTGGTCAATGAATCTCAAATTTATAGCGTGCTTTCATGTAAACGCCACAATTATTATTTCCTAACTTACTTGCTTATTTTGATGAAACTCCCATTTAAATCACTTAAAAAAATTAAAGAATGTCACTTCAGTGCTTTTTCTTCTTCTATGACCTCTGACTGTTTAGAAAAAAGCTTAAGAAGAGAACTTTATCTATTATAATAAGTCTAGATCTGTTGGTTTGTGTGTTTGGGTGTTTGCCTGAAACACTCCTGTGTCTGGGAAGGATTTGAGGAGACCATGAGTGAAATGATTCAAGATCGTATGATTTTTGAAGATTTTTTGCAATATATCGGGATCAACCTCTTGCACCTCTTAAGGGCCCTTTACACACTCGGTTTTTTACTCCAGTTTAACTGCACAGTCAGGATTATGCATTTTTAACTGAATTAAGCATTCAACTACAAATGAATCAATTCAGCCAGACTAAACAGTTCAGTTTGTGGGTAGAGACCAAAATGTCCACAACAGATGAGGTTATATTATTAGCAGCCATGGCAGCATAAATTGATAGAAATTGAAATATGTACATATAAACACGGAAGTGGGCAGGAGAATGGCTTCTTTAAAGGAAACACTTTACACGTATTAATTTAATAGCTTAACTAAAATTTCATCCAAATGACTGGAATAATTATCTCTGCATGGAGGAAGAAATGTATCTTCACCCTTCATCGATGGTCATTGTTGCCAACAAAGGCGGTATTGTTTCCATAGTTGACTGGCAAATTTTTATTAGTATTCATCATCACACGTATTCGCAGTTTTATTTATATTATATTTTCAAAATTTTATTATACTTTTTCAAATTATGGTTGATGAAATCAGGTTTACCAAAACTGAACATGGTTGTGAAAAATTAATATACCAGGGATACATGTTTACGAAACATCGGGCTCAAAAAAATGGCATTGTGTGGCAGTGTGATCACCACGGAGAATGCAACTCTCTGGCCACAATCTCTCATGATCAGCAAACCATCATCAAGGGACCCTCTGAGCACTCAAACCATGCTCTGGACTGGGGTACGGTTCAGGCGAAGGAGTGCATCAAGTCGAGGAAGGAGACAGCCTGGACATCAAGGGAGCCAACGCCATCCATCGTTCAGCAGAACCTGCAGTGTGTGTCAAGCGAAGAAAACGTCAAGCTTTCCAAAAAGGAAACTATTAAAAGAACACTGTGCCTGGTCCAGAGGGAAAATTTGCCGTCGAAGAAGAAAAGCATCGATGAGTCTCAGGATATTGCCGAGAGATACACCAAAACTATATGGCGTCAGGTGGTTTACTGTATTATGACCCAGAAGCCAATGAGAAAATGGCTATTTTCGCAACTTATCAACATTTGAAGTATTTATTGAAAGCTATGTATTGGATTATGGATGAACATTCAAATCAGCTCCCAGAGTATTCTTACAGCTCTATGCTATCCATGTAAATATTCGTGGACAATGGTTTCCAGAGTTGCTGGTGCTTATGAAGAGGAAAACCAAGTGCTCTTATGAAATGTTGTTCCACATTCTGAAGCAAGAGGTCAGTGATTGATTGCACTGTCAGTTAAACCCAAAATTTGTGTCCATGGACTATGAGTCGACTGTTATGAATGCCATCAGTGTCGCATTCGCCGAAGTCAAATTAGCAGGTTGCCTGTTTCACCTTGGGCAGTCTTTTTGGAGACATCTGCAATCCGAGGGACTGAGTGAGGAATACAGCAGAGAGGACAATGAAGAAATGAGAGCCTAGTTCCATTCCCTAATAGCCCTGGCATTCATTCCAGAGGAAGACATCATCACCACATTTGAAAGCCAGCAGGAGACTGTCGAGGCTGACCTCATAACAAACTTTTCACACAAACATTTTTTTTCATCCAGCATTATCGTTTTAAATATATGGTACGACGATACAAAATACTGACAAATTGCACATAGTGACAAGCAGAAATCAGTGTCGAATATGCTATGTATGACCAATAATATGGTGATGAGTACAACATAACCAATCCTAACAATGACGAAAAAACCCGTGACAAGTTCCCCTAAACGCATTCACGAAACCACCTTTTAATACTAAAATAGTCTACATTTGTATAATGTGCGCCTATATTTTCAAAAAGTTTTTCATGTTGATATTCTCGCCTGCAAGCATAAAATTTATCAACAAAGTGGTCCACTTGTAAAAAAGTTTGTTATAAACCCGAACTTGAATTCCAACTATCAGTGGAAGTTCAGCTCTGGAGAGAAAAGCAGGTTAGATCAGCAGGATCTATGGAGATGCCTTTATCCATTCAAGAAGCTCTTAAAAATTTTGATTAGGACATATTTTTAGTGAACCAAATCTTAAAAATTCCTCGGACGTTGCCAATAAGCATTGTGTCTGCTGAGAGAATCTTTTCTCCATTGCAACGTTTTAAAACCTATTTAAGAAACCAAATGAGCTAAGAGAGGTTGACAAGTTTAGCTCTTCTGCACACACATCGTGAAGTCAATGTTAACAAAGTGATTGAACGATTTGCTAAGAGTGGAAATCGAAAATTAGATATTTTATTGTGATAGGTATGTGATTAAGTTCATATCTGGCATCATTTACAGAAAATATTAGTGCGTGATAACAGTTAAATATAACATTTTAGATAAACTTTCTTCGTAAAATAAATTGGTGTTATCTAAAACATAAATAATTGCTTCAAGATGTGTATAGCTAAATGTGCCCTGTGGGAACTCGATAGTCACATAAATTATGATGTCGGAATGTGTCACACACGTCACAAATATAAATACCCTTTACCAATAGTACTTACTTAAACTTAAGTGCAAGATGATATTTTAATTTAAAGGGATAAATAATAATATGTATACTCAACTAGTCCTTTTTCTTCTGCAACTGTTTTTGCCTTGTACATAACGATTTTGATCAATAAAGCAATACCAAACTTCCTCCGTTCTACTTTATTCATCATATCCTCCTATGGTTGTGGCCATTTAAGACCAAGCTTACGAAGACTATGTTTCTCTTTTCCCATCACCTTCAGTTTTTCCTCATTTTCTCCATACACGTGTCACTTTTTTCTGTGGGAGGAAGACCAAAATGATGTGCTGCTGCTTGTTTTCTGTGCATTTTTGTGTATTGAATCACCTGAAGCTTATAAGTAGTAATGGAAGCATATTCCTCTGAAATATTTGATCCTGAGCTCCTTGGCATCTTTTGATCTGACAGAAAGGACAGGTGTTCATAACACCTAGCTGTGGCACATAAACATCATCAGCACTTGCCCCTGATTTCTTGGAAGCAGCAACTTTTTTTAATTTTCTTCAGTAGGCACTGCATCTACTATTTATTTTTAACTACCGACTAATGGTTTGCTTCTCAGTCCACCTCTTCAAATTTCTGAATAAGAATTTCATAAGCTAAATTGTTTTTGCTTCTGTCACAACAGCCCTTGCTTTTTACCTTCCAGAGGCATTTTGATTGGCTGTATAAATGAAGGAATTCAATGATAGATTCTTTTGAATGGTTACAGAAGTCAGTCATTTGCTTAATAGGCCCTACACACGTTCAGTAATTCACTCTGGTATAAACTGTTATGTGGTCGCAAGCTCTGAGTGAACTGAGCAAATAAGGTTTATCTGCACATGCTCGATATTGGACTGTGCAGTTAAATTTCAAGACATGCCTGATATTTACACAGTTTAAATATAGAGAAAAATTTGGACTGTACAGATAGCCATTTTCCCTCTAGCCCAGTGTTTTTCAACTGGTGATCAGCTGGCATTGTCTAAGTGTTCCATGAAACATTCCACCAAAAATAATTTTTCTATAAATTTAGATTTCTTAATGGATTTAAAAATAAAAAGTATTTTAATTTTGCTCTCACACTGCAAGACCATCTTTCAGGGAACCAGAATGTAGCAAATTACAACTACTAAACTGCTGCAGTACCCATGCGCGTTCCCACAGCCATGGTAAATATATGTGCGTATGTATCAATTCGGTTTCAGAAAAGGACGCGGAACTACAAATGCGATAGGGGTAGTTAGAATAAAACCAAAAAAGGCATTAGAGTACAGCCAAGATATCTGCGTATGCTTCATAGACTGGCAGAAGGCCATTGATAGAGTAAATTGGGTAATGTTGATGAAGATATTAAAGGATATAGGTGTAGACTGGAAAGATAGGAGACTGATCAAGAATGTGGACACCTGCAGAGTAAATATTGGTAGAAGAATAAGACCGGGCTGCTGCCTATCGCTGACACTATTCAATATATATGGAAAAACTCTAATGTAAGAAGCGTTAGAAGGCACAGGAGATTTCAAAATTGGAGGAAGGATTATAAGAACAGTAAAATACGTGGATGATCAAGTACTTCTAGCAAGAAAGGAAGAGGAACTCCAAAAAGTGATGAATAGACTAGTAATAACAGGTAGAAAATACAGTATGGAAATAAATACAGAAAAATCCAAGATCATTCGAATAACGGGCAAATAAGAGAATCTGAACATCAGTATTGAAGGAAAGCCTTTAGAACAAGTTTCAGACTATAAATACTTTGGAAGCATCATAACAAGAGAAGCAAAATGTACGGATGAGATCAAGACTAGAATAGGAAAAGCAAAAGCAGCTTTCAGAAAAAAGAAACACCTACTTACGGGGACTAAAAGGGAAGATATCCGCAAGAAGTTCATAAAATGCTGTATGGAGTACATACAGGGCAGAAACATGGACGCTAAGGAAAAATAACATCAAATACTTGGAAAGCTTTGAAATGTGGACTTGGAGGAGAATGCTGACGATAAAATGGACAGATTGGATGAAAACGATGAACTGCTACGAAGAGTAGGAGAGAAGCGAATGATTATACAGACTATTAGAAAGAGGAAGGCAAACTTGGTTGGACATTACCTGAGGAGAGAGAGTATGATTAAAGACGTGTTAGAAGGAAAACTAGATGGGAAAAGGGAAAGAGGTAGAAAAAGGTTTCAGCTGATATACGATTTGAAAGGGGAAGAGAGCTATCAAGATATGAAGAGGACAGTGGAAAATAGGAGTATATGGAGAACCAGGTTTAACCATGAATAATCACGGACCTGTCTATGGACAGACTACTTATGATGATGATGATGTATCATACATAGGTGTTCCGCCAATTTTTTCTCTATTCCAAAGTGTTCCACCACTCAAAAAAGATTGAAAAACACTGCTCTAGATGCACAGGTTTATCTGCGCAGTCCTGGTCTGATCAGTTAAACCAGAGTAAATAACTGAGCATGTATAGTGCCGTTTAGGCAAGTCATCACCTATCATTAGATCAAGGATTCAATTCCAGGAGCATTTATTTTCTCCCTTTGATTAATGCAAGTATGAGTGTTATATATTAGTCGTCGTCATCGTCAAGGTGATTTGAACAGTTGCCAGTTTAACTGCATATGATTGGCTGGGATTATAAGTCACACATCTGTCTACATACCATATTTCCCCGAATTTGTTGTTTTTCCAAATTTCAGTGTGCAAAAATTAGGAGTCATCTTAAATTCGAATACAAAGTCGTATACCGTCTATACATCAAGGTCAATTGATCGTGCATCAATTCGACATGCTTCAATTCATGGTGCATCAATACATCACACGACAAACTCATCGTGCTTCAATACATTGCTAGACAGATTCGTCGTGTGACAATTTCGTCACGAGATAAATTCGTCACGAGACATTGGTTACGAGACATATTCATCATGAGACATATTTGTCGTGAGACAAATTGGAGGGTGAGACACCATGACTGATGTATGGCAGGGGGGTACACTTGTTGGGTTGGGAGTCACCTCTTGCCATACAACATCCAATGTGTCTCACGTAATTCACAAAGAGAGTTGCAATTCATTCTGGTATTATCAAAATACAAAGAAAATTTTTTGTGGAAAATTGTCTCCCCCAGTCATTCACCAGTCATAGTGTCTCACTTTCCAATTTGACGAGAGATGAATTGATGCACGATGAGCTGCTTGTATGATGTATTGATGCACGATGAATTTTTCATACAATGACTTGACGTGCGACAAACTGACTACGACGAGTTGTAAGTAAAAAGTAAAGTTCAGTCAATGTTTTTTAAACAAATGAAACAAAATAAAATAATTACATCTACTGAAAGTTTTCATTGCAAACTTACGATCCAGAATTCAATTGACAAAGTCTTAATTTTAAAAATACATTTTTAAAATTCTTTTTTTAAACAAAAATTTCTAACCATTTAAATTAATGAATGAACTAGTATAGCACCTACATACACAATACATGTATTCGAAATATACACCAAATAGTCAGTGAGAAATTATGTCATAAAATCTTTTTCTGTTTTGACAGTCTGCTAAAAGGGGGGGTCGCCTTAGATTCAGGGTCGTCTTAGATTCCGAGTCGTCTTGGATTCGAGTAAATATGGTATTTGCGAAATTTCAATGCTGTTTAAGTTTATACAACACCTTGGTTACAATAAATTATATGGTAGTAACAAAAATAAATATTCATTGATATTGTGTTAATGAAGTCAGATATAAAGATTAACCCTGGAGGAAGCGCGTCATACTTTGTAACGTTGGGTATTTTTTATCGAAACGCTGCAGAGCTTTATACATCGCGTCAAATAAATTGTTAGCATTATAAATCACTAACATATTAATTCCTACAATGGTTAGAAACACATAAAATATCGTCTGCAACCAACGTGATTATTTTCTGGACATCGAATATATTTCACACAACTGATCAATGGTATCCACTCCTCCTTTAGTTCCATTACAAAAGTAATAAAATTAAATCTCATCAATAATAAATCCATTAAATCTTATATATATTACAAATTTGTAGTGCAATGTTACAAAAAATTAATTAGTTTTTACCATGGATGCGTGACAAATGCCCTCTCTCTGCTTTCAGTCTCAATTACTCATAAGCAACTGGTCGTAAGAATAACAAAACAATCTAGAACTAACAGAGAGAGTCCAAGTGGAAGGTATTGGGGATTAGACTCAAATAATACTGATGAGTCAAAAGATAAACGGTTTTCTTTTCTGCTTGGGTATTTTTTACCCAGACACGTCTTCCCAGGTTAAAATTGATGAATTTTTTTAAAGTCTTTGAGGGCATTTTCTGCAAAAGTACAGTACATTTTTAATCCACAACTAAAACAAAAATGAAATTGATATAAATTTTGTTAACGAAATATTTTTTTATATTCACTAAAAATTAAAAAATACATCTAAAATTAACATAATTGAATGTTTCATAAAGTAAAAATAGTTTTCAGCATATAAAAGTTGTGTAGCATAATCTTAACAAAGAAATCTTCATTAATATTTCTTAGCCATACAACTTTTATTTGCCCATAACTATTTTTAATTCATGGAACATTCAATTTTGTAAATTTTGTTTACTTTTTAGTTCATATAAAAGTTCGTTTCATTAATTTTTCATTTAAAGTTTATTTTAACTTAATACTTCATTCACACATACTCGTCATATTTGATGGGCAATTATGCTTGTTCTTTAATAAGCATGAACAAGATATGGGAAATATGCTTTAGTAAGCAATATTAATATAACATTGTAACATGCATCATTTTCCAAAAGAATTTCCTGCTAGTCAATAGCTTCCGTTTTGTCTTTCATACATTAATGAAAGTGTCCCATATTTTTTACCATAATTTTGGGATTTGTGGGTCCCCTGCATAAGGTGAGCCTATATGCATTGCACACCTTGCAAATCAATAGTTACGCCATTGCCCCTTATCATTTTAGCAGTCTTCAATCCTACTGCATGTTTGTTTACTGAAATCACACTGCTGTTTCAATGAGTCTAAATTCTCCTAAACTAGTTTTTCTTGACCAGTGCCTAAAACTTGACTTATTAAACTAATGGCAAATACTTTTTGTAAAAATTTTTAATTCTCATGAATTTCATGCTTGTCATCATCAATGAAAATCTAGTACTGACAAGCCTATTTATGGGCCAACAAGATGAATGATGAAACAGTTCACTTAATATCCATCAATGTAAATACTAGACCAGGGATGGCCAACCGGTGGCTCTTTGAAACTTTGGCTGCCTTACATATACCGTAAGACTCTGATTAAAATGCATATGGGAACTGTTGAAGTCAAAGATTGCCAGAATTCCCACCACATAAAAGAGCAAGATTTTGTTTATATTATTATTATTGTAAACTGCAACAGCTACTTCATGTGCTAAATATATTTTATTAGCTCATCACCTGTTACTGTGACTCTTCAGTGATGTCAACTGCAGTATTGTGGCCCCTCATAAGGCCCAGGTTGATCATCCCTGTACTATATTATAAGTGATGGTAGGTTATCCACTTTCAGGGTAGGAAATATCTGCTGCATCGACTACTTTAATTAGAGCCATAATATCAACATATTCAAAGCATCAGCTCATGAAAAATGAAAGAATGACTTACTTTTAAAAGTTCAAGATCTGAAACAGCTGCAGCAGCTTCCTGAAGAAATGAAGTTTGTGGTGAGATGGCATGTTCATAGGCAGAAGCTCGATCAGCCAGCAGACAAAGTTGAGGAAATTTGGCAATTGACCTTGCCATATTTACTGCTTGCCCTAAAGCTATAAAAAATAAGAATAAGAATTTACTTTCCTCAAAGCTAAAAGTAAAACATGTAAAACAATTAAGGAAAATTATTTAAGCCTTCCTATACTTAAAAATTCACTTTGGAATAATTTTATCATCCATGTAGCCAACTGATTTAAATAACGCATATTCACGAGAATTAAATGGCCACAACTTAATCTGAATCAACTGCCCTTGGAAACTATAGACCTTCAAGTGATCCTTAACATCAATGTGACATTCTTATGTTGAATTTGCATTTTGCATATACCAAATAAAACATGGAACATATAAGGCCATGAGAAGGATACGAATATAAGGTCTCTATTTCAGTTGTAAATTAAACATACCCAGAGACAATTCACCAAATGCATACTAATGCTACAAGTTCTGCAATTTAAATGCCTTTACGTATTAAAAATAACACTTTGCAGCAAAAACATTTAACAGGCATTTCCATTAGGTTAAATTATTATAGGAAGACTTGAAGACCACAATCTCATCTAACTTTAAATGTTTTCTCCATAGTACCACCAACTATTGAGCACATACAGACCTGTTCCCACAGCTACGAATCTGTTTGCAAGACCCCACTCCAAGGCTTCCTTTGCAGATATAGCTCTCCCAGTAAGGATAAGGTCCATTGCTCTCGACAAACCAATCATGCTTGGTAGCCTAACAGTTCCACCGTCCACAAGAGGAACTCCTGCAATCAAACAACAGAACAGATGAAATTTGAAAAGGGTCATTTGTAAAAATAAAAGCCCAAGTATCTGACATTCAATAATTCCAATCATGACTTTCTGAGATTTGGGAATATGTGGTACATACACCAGTAATTGAGGTTGCCCATATTTCATATCTATGTGAGTGAGAGACTCCTTGCAAGGTGTTATGCTTAAAATTTAATGTAAGGGGATTGCAGCGGTGGAGTGGCTAGAGTGTTGGCCTTCCATGCAATGGTCCCAGGTTTGAATCCAGCAGACGTAGGATTTTTCACCCTGGAATCATCCCATCCTCTACTTGTGTGCTTTGAGGAGTCCATGCAAGTCAGTGCTCTATCCTTCAGAAGGGAAGTTAAGCATAGGCTAATGGCAGTACTGGATTTCCCTCCTCCCTTCCATACAAACAAACAAAACATTTAATGTTGATGGTAGCACCAGTGTATCCATTGCCTCCACTCCTATAAAGCCACGCAGATAACCAAGCGCCTGACCTTCCAATACACTACAAATTTTTTGTGGGTAACTAAATCTCGCAGTATATTTATTCCATCCCAAATAAAGGTAAGAAAAGTGATCCACCAGATATTCTTGCAGGCATGTAATATTGCAATCCTTATTTGCATGACTGCTCTAAGTAATGACTGTACCATGACAATTCTCCTATCAACAACTGGTATGGATTAACACAGCTTATTTTACATTTAAAAATATATTAATATTATGAGAATTCAACATTTATTTATTGAAAAATATTTATTTACTATTATCCCACTTCTATTTTCTGACCTTTGACTTTCAATCCAAAAGCAGATAGATGAAATGACATTTTCCATATATTATATCTATTTTCTCCAGCTAAGCCATAATTACCTAACTATCCCTAACATAATGATGAAAATTAATATCACCATAAAAATATCAACAAATATAAAATATAACTTTTACCTCACTACAACAGTATATTCTTAGTCGAAAGATAGATAATCTACCATTTTCCTGGAAAAGTAGGAGAAAAAATTCTGCCTTGACCAGGAATCAAATCCAGATCTTCCACTTGTAGGACATATATTCTGCCACTTAACTACCAAGAGAGTCTAATTCTCCTGTTCTGTCTGTAGAACAGTAGTAGTAGTCATAGTAGTAGTAGTCTGTAGAAAATCTATGGTTTCTTTGATAGGTACGCTTGGGAATAAAGAGGTGACATCGAAGGAAACTAAGATTTCATTATCTGCAAGTGCAGTGATTTTTATTCTCTTGATGAAATCTTGTGTGTTTTTAATGCGAGAGTCACAATCTAGTTGTATTTGTTTGAATTGATAGTTTAGCCACTGAGATATTTTGTAAGTAGGAGAGTTGATCCCTGAAACTATGGATCTCATAGGTTGTGCCTGATTTGTGTAATTTAGGAAGGCAGTACATCCTGGGGATAACCAGATTGGAGATATTTAATTGAAGATTGAGTCGTTTGGTGGGAGAGAGAGAGAAGGAAAGTAGCAATTACAGCATGCGCTGTTGTCACGTCTTCTATGTTAGTGAGTCATTTACATGACCGGGCATGCAATGAAAACGGAGAAGGTAGCAACAGCGCACCCTATCTCCTCCTCTCTCCCGCCGTTTTACTACGCCAGATGTAGCTATAAGGCGGAGGGAGAATGAAGATAAAATAAAAATCGGTATCATTTTGGGAAGTAATTTTGTGATGTTATTTTTTACATATTAGTAATATAGGCATTTGTCCGATGACAACGGTACCTCTAACTTTGAAAACAACCCAGGATTGATAAAGAAAGCCGAATTTCAGAAATGTAACAAAATGGGGTATTAATGTTGCAGTTATAAAACAACACTGGCAGATACTGATTTCTAATAGTTTTAGGTAAGTGCTATTAAAATTGCAAGTTGATACATGGTAAGGTTTCTGAAATGTAAACATTCAAATTGGTCTTATCAGATTTCCAGGTCTAAAAACCATGTTTTTCTTCAAATAAAGCCCAATATAAATATTTAAACATAGACTAAAAATTTAAGGTGTACATCAATTAACGTAGAAATAAATTCTCTAACAGCTATTTTTCACCCCATTAAAATCGTCTTGGTTGTTTTCGAGATATACGGTCTCAAACTCGGGTGTCTAGACTTTTTGCAAGGACAGCAGGTTGTCTCAGAACTGTACTCCTATTTTTACATTGCGTCTTATGGAAAAACAGGACTTGCACTTCACGAATTTGCATTTTGCATCAGTTTTCCAGAACCAATTATTCGCGAAGTTCAAAAAGGTGGTGTATTAACTTGATTGACAAAAAAATGAAGTCTCTATCATCTTTTATTTAGGAGGAGTTAGGATGTCAATGAACAAACAAAGTATAAATGGAGTTTTTTTAAAACCACTACAAAAACTATTTTCATACCAGATAAACACAAATAAAAATGTTGGTGAACATTCTATGCAGACAGGCATATGCTGAACATGAAGACATTTTAGAAAAGCAGGAGAAAAACTTCTGTATTGGCTGCGAATGAAACCCAGGTCTTGGATAGGGGTCCCCCAGTTACCCCATAATACCATAACACTATACAGCAGTACAGGAAGAGAGTAGAAATTATGCTGTGCTGGTGCATAAGGCATGTAGGGTTGCAGGCAACGCCAAAATATAATTCATGAAATTCACTCATTTGGCAACATTTGTAAAGTATTTTAATGACAAAATTTGAAAAATGCCTAAGTCAAAGGGCACCTTAAAGCTATGGTGCCTGGTGTGATTGCTCCCCTGCACCATGCCACCATATGGCCATGCACAATCTATACATTAACTAAATGATTCTTATGATAATACTCAAATACAGTAGAATGATTCACTAAAACACTTAAATTTAGTCCCGAAATTAAATCATGAATTTTTAAATATCAAAGGAAATTATACCCATATGATGATAAACAGCTCCATTATAATACATAGTTGTTTTCCAAAAGAATTCCAAAACAATAACTTCAACAATCAAGCAGTTAACCAAAAAATTAAAACTATATAACTTTTTATGATTATAAATCTCACCAAATCTTCTATTGAAAACTCCCATGACTGCATTTTCTTCCATGACTCTTAAGTCGCAGGCCAATGCCAACTCAAAACCACCAGCCACAGCATATCCACTTATACCAGCTATCACAGGCTTCCGAAATACACTCCTAGTGGGACCCTACTGCAGCATGCCAAAATGAATGAATTAATACTCCAAAGAGTCTCATCGTGGAGCTTTATATTTAAAGGTTAGTATACAGGTGCCAAAGATATAGTCTGTATTTATGATACAAACCTTTATATTTTTACGTATAAAACAATGTTTCTCAACAGTACGATTCCATAAAATCATAAGTACACCACTTTCTTGGCCGGCTGTTTTAGATTCTGGTGATGTAAATAAACAAAAATGGCTTTCTCATAAAACAATGAGAGAAATATAGGGGAATTATTGCTTCATTGTAAATGGAATGGAAATACTTATATAATGATACCAATAATAAAATCATACATGGGTAAATAACAAATAAAATAACAATAAAGTCCCTAAAAAGGATGACAAAATAACAATAAAGACCCTAAAAAGGATGACAAAATTCCACAAAAATTTTCCAGAACATCTAAATAGAAATTTTCGACAAAGGTTTACTAAAGGCAGCCCTACATTCTTGGTTTTATCAACAGTTTCACCTGAACAGGTAAGTTGGGGCGTTTTTACTCATACACCAAAGTCACCACCACACTTTTGGTTTTCTTCGCAATTTTATCCATACAGGTAAGTCGCTACGTGTTCACATGTACACAGAGGCGGACACACACTCTCAGTTTAAAATGTTTTTCTGTATTATTACCCCATAAGTATGGCTCCTAAAAGGAAGACAAGTGTTCAAGGAAGTGATATAACTATAAATAAAGATAGGAATGTGTTATCACTTGACATTAAATTAGAAATTATAAGGTTTGACGCTGGTTCCTGCCTTGCGGATATTTTGAAGTCTAGGTATAAAAATATTATCAGAACAAGAAACTATATAATTTTTTCTTTAAAATGTTTCAGATCCGCAGATTGTATGTTAATTCTTTCTAATTTTAATCTCAAAAAGAATAACAGCCTGCAGGTCGTAAAGTCGATTTTTACGTGTTATTTTCTGGGAAATTTCTTCGGAGTGGAACCCAGGACTTTTTTCGACATTTTTGTCATCACCTTAAAAAATGTGAATCCAGCATTTATGCTAAATTTCGAACAAAATCTCGTCCCTTTATTGAATAATTCCCATTTTTCAGTGTGACGGAGGTTGACAAATCTATAATGACTGGCATAATTTCCCGTCAAATATGACGGGATTATGATAAATGTATTCAAAATATGTTTGATTGACCAATTTTGATGAATCCTCCACCAATATCAATGTTGAACCAAGAAACGACGACTTAAAACTTGGTACACATACTAAAGAGATGTTGAGGATATGCATCTCAGTACCATAACTTTGATTTCTTGGGGGCAAGGGGGAGGGAGGTATCAAATTTAAGTCTATAGTATTTTATTTATGCATACCAATTAAATGGGAATATTGGTCACTTTCCTTGATTAGCAAATGATAGGGTAAGTTGGGGTATTATGAGCATGATAAGGGAAACTTAATGTAGAGCAAAAAATACACATTGTAGAATCAATTTCAAGGTGGGAAAATAAATTCCAAGCCTGATTTGCAAATAAACATTGCTTTTTATTTAAACACAACCAAATAAAAAGATAATTACATTTTGCATCATATTACTCTTATGGGAGGGTATTATGAGCACATATAATATGGCTGAAACAATTTTTCAGTGTTCATGAACAAAACATGCACACAAATTGCTTTTGCTTTTTAGTAATAGAACTACATTCAACAAGGGCCCACTTTTCACAGGCACTGTAGCCAGTCACCTCCGGTTACACTGAATAGTTCGTAACAGTTAATACATTCCGTGTCATCTTCCTCATTGACATTTCTTTTTAGTTTCTTGTTTTTGTTAGATGGCAAAAAATTTGGTTTTTTTCAAGACCGTTTTTCCGAGTCCTTTGTTTTCTTTTCAGTTTGAATTTTCTCAGTACCGAGGTAAGGAAGGCCGAGTGAGTAATACCCTCCCTCCTGCGGTTTCTTTTAGCTTCTCTGCGCTCCCTGGCATGCTCAAAATTTTCAGTTTATTGGTAGCGGCTCCTATTTGAGGTTGGGTTTCTTTTAGCGCTTCTTAGTAATTACCACCCTGTAGGTCGCTTAGAGAGTGGAGCACATATTCCTTCGTATTTCGAATCTTTAACAAAGTACAAGAGTCCACATCAGTTCCAATTCGTAAAGCGTTGTGAAAACATTAGTAGAGTGGTCTGCATCCTTCAGTGCCTGAAGTGTTTTTACCAGTTTTTGCAGGTTAGCTTTCCTTGGGAGTAATTGATTCATTCTTCCCTTTGCTCAAGAAGTGGCATCAAAACTTGGTATACACATTATTCTTTTCCTAGTGATTAAAGGAAGTTTTTCAAGCTGAGAGTTTCCAAGTCCACGATCAACAAAGTTCATCAACTCAGAAAGTACGTATATATTTTTTTCGATTGATTTAATTACTGTACCTCATTTTGTCTGGTAAAAATCTTTTTTATTTTAATTCAAATAATTTTGTAGCGATCAAAATTTTTTAAACAAACCTTGACTAACTAAGTAGTTTAGTGAAGTATTTTCCTTAAGATTTAAGGTAATCTCTGCTACTAAAAATTTTGTTTCTCTGTAAAAATTAGTCGTGATGGTCATTTTAACATTTAAATAGGTGGAAATCTCTACTCCATTAGCATATTTTAGGGATACTAACTGTGAGAAAAATACTAATAGATATTTTATTTATTCTAATAAATTAGTCTGCCGAAGTTGGTAAGAAATTTTTGTCCAACCTGGGGGAAACAAAAAGCATCCAGTGGAAAAGTTAGTCTCATTTTTATTTAAAATTCAATATAATTTCAATAATAATTTCTACGATAACCTGTTACATAGTTATTGAAAATCCAATGTCGAATGTGTAGGATAATATTTTTTTTTAGTCAAATGAAAACTTTCTTTGCAATTTTTGTATTAATATGTATAAAAATATTTGCAGAAATGATCGGTCCATAAATAAAAATGCTCGAGATCATAATTGTTTTATGGCTTCTAATATGCATATACTTGTAAACATTGGCTTAATAAGATGTAATATATATCGATAAATGATTAACATAATATTTATCACTTTGTACTCATTTCAATGCAATACTCAATAGCTATGATAACATCTATACGATACACAAATTGTCACTATTTGCTTATGTTATTGGACCTATTTTTTTATTCTTGGACATCCTATGTGTAATAAAGCAAGGTTTAGCCAGGAAAACGTCAACTTACTCCATGTTTTGAATTGGAGTATGAGCAACCTTTGACTTGTAAAAGATGCCAGAATTGTTGTTTATTTATTACACTTAAGAGTACTATAATTTATTCAGCAAGGATACAAAAACATTGAACTTGCGTATAAATACCTTCTAACACTCTCCACGGCTCAGGTGGCTTGTGAAAGAAGTTTTTCACCTTTGAAATTCATTAAAAACAGGCTTAGAAGTACTATGGGTGCTGATAACTTCGAGGCCTTTATTTTGATGTCAGTAAAGAAAGACATTCTGCAAAGAATAGACCATGATGCTGTCATAGATGAGGTTTCATTAAATAGCATGTTATTACTAGACCGCGGATATTTAGGTAAAAACCTATTTATTTCCTGAGTGGATATCTGAATATACAATTGTAAATATACGTTTCATGAATAATAAATCCCGAAAACGTATATTTTATAGTGCCTAAAAATGCCAATTTTGACATTAATGTCTAAAAATGCCTATTTCGACGTTAATGCTTATTTTTTCCATTTTGATGCAAAAAAGCCTAAAAAGGGCTAATTTTGTAGAAAAAATCGACAATAAAAGCAGATTTTGGTAGTAGTCATATTTTTTAAACTGACTGTACAATGTTCAATTGATGGTTGGGAAAATGTCCTTCACACCACGGTCATGATCAGGTGGCAAACACCAGCTCAGACCTGTCACGCATCCGGCGGTGCTATTGTTTCCCTGTGTCGCGCGATGCGACAATGGAACAATGGGTTTAATCTGATGTTGCATTAATTTCTCGTCGTTACATTGTCATATTGTGTGACACGGGAAAACGAGAATAACCCAGCAGTCCATCTCCAGACCGCAGAGGGTGAAGGTGAGAAGTGTGAACGTAAAAATTGTGAAAGTGCAATGCATAAAATAGCAGGTTCGAAAGCTTATTTAATACGTCAGTGGCTACAAGAGTTTCCGTACTTCACAACGGATGGAAAAATTATCTTCTGTCAAGCATGCAACAAGGAGGTAAGTATATTATAATGCTGGCTTGCAACGAATTATTGGCCGTGAATTGCTTGTCATCTTTGAGGCAAAAACCATCTACATTTTTTGTTTATACGAGCCATTTTATGGTAACTAGGTTATTCAAAATGTTCAGCAATCCAGCTGCAAACCTTTGTATCTCTAAAGTAAATTTTATATTTTTGCCCCATTTCCATATTTATTAGATTATTTCCGTATTTTTATGGTTAATTATTTCTTCATAATTTTTCTTTATAGGTTTCGAGTTTTAAAAAGCCCACCTAACTCAGCATGTCCAAGGAGTACAACATAAGGCAAATGTTGAATGCAAATCGAAGATGAAACAAACACTTTTAACAAAAACTTCTGAGGGATCCAGCAAGAATAATCAGTTTTATGCAGATTTGTGTCATGCAATTGTGGCAGCCAACATTCCATTCAGAACACTAGAAAATCCAACATTCAAGGGGTTCCTAGAACGATACTGCCATCAGTCGGTACCTTCCGAGTCAACGCTAGGCAAGAATTACGTGCAACCCACGTACGATGATGCAATGTGAAGGATACGGGAGGACATTGGAGATTCACATATTTAGATATCAGTCAACGAAACCACTGACGCTCTCAGCAGACACATGGCCAACTTGGTTGTTGGGAAATTTGACCCAGATGTGCCATCCAGAGCCTACCTCATCTACACGAAGCAACTTGCCAAAACAAATCAGGAAACAATAGCACACTCTGTGAACAATGGACTGAAAGTGCTGTATCCCAACAATCTAGATGAAGAGAAAGCGCTGCTCCTATGCACAGATGCTGCGTCGTACATGGTTGCTGCCATGCAGTTGCTCAAGGTATTCTATCTCTCCCTTGTGCATGTGATATGCCTTGCTCGTGGTTTGAACCGCGTAGCAGAGCAAATAAGACTGGAAATCTCTAAGATGAACAAATTGATCTCCACCGTGAAGAAGGTTTTCGTCAAGGCACCAACAAGAAAACAGGCTTTTTGAGAAAAACTGCCCTATGTCCCTCTGCCACCTGAGCCTGTGCTCACCCGCTGGGGCACATAGCTGAAAGCAGCTGAATATTACAGTGAGCATACCCTTCATGTCAAGGAAGTTGTGACAAATCTTGCCGCGGATACTGCCTGTGTCACTCCGGCAAAAATGTTGCTGGATGATCCCTCCATTCCCAAGGATTTGGTGTATATTAGATCCCACTATACATCCCTTGTGTGGATTATTGCTGAATTGGAGGGCTCAGGAAAACCCATCTACGAAAATACTGCTTTGCTGAATGAAGTGAAACAATAAATCAAGTAAGCGCCAGGTGAAGTGGGGGAAAAAGTATGAGTTAAACTAGAAAAAGTGCTACAATGAACTTGGGTCTGCAGAGCCTATGTACACCAGCAGATATACTGGCAGGAAAATCCAGTGAAGTTGAGTGCAAAATTCCATTTCAACATGTACCTAAGTTGAAGTTCGCCCCCGTCACATCAGTTGATGTCGACCGTTTTTTTTCTGCTTACAAGATGATATTAACTGGCAAATGCCATAGTTTTGTGGTAGAAAACTTAGAAAAGGTGCTTGTTATTTGCTGTGAGGCCAACTACGGGAAATTTGTGGAATAAACACAAAGAGGTGACAAATTCATTACGGGAATTTCGAATGAAACAGTTTGTCAAACATTCTGCATAGTACTTAAATATATACTTGAATAGTGTTTTCAGTCAGTATTACTATATGTAATGTAGATAGTATTTTCTCTGTAACGCATGGTAAATCAACCATAAGAATAAGTTTCAATGCATAGTAGTCAAATATTTTTATGTTCTTTGAAAACACAAGTCAATAATGTTTCGTTGACTGGTAATTTTTGCGTGCGTGCATGTTTCAGTCCTTTTTCGTGAATTAAAGTTGATAGTTGGCAGAGATGATGTTGTTGTTCTTTACTGGACACAGTTTTTGGAAGTAGTTTTAGAGCTTATTTTACGTTTTATAAAGCCTAATTAAGCTACTTAAAGAGCCTATTTTAGTTGCCTAAAACTTAATTTTTAGAACCTAAAAATCCGCGGTCTAGTTATTACACAAGGAGCTTTATATTGACTAATATAACACATTTAATACCAAAATTTTATTATTTTAATGTAGTTGAAAAAAGATTCTTGTGTATTTACTTTAGATTTTGATTGCTTATTTTAAACTGTGACATTTAAATAATTACTATGTAATTTCAAAATCTATGTTACTCATTTTTACGCCATAATATTTAATTAAACCACTCCACACATTATATACTATATAACTATATAAATGGTTCCAATTATGTATGTACTGATTAACTGCATATGTTAGTTACAGACTCTTCATCAATGATATTTGTAAATAATAAATATTTATAAATTTTTCATGTTAATGTTTATCATATTTACGTAAATATTTGCTATGCACTAGAAGCAAAATGCAGATAATTGTTAGGGTACTAATACTAGGTTAGATTCCTCTTCATCATGTTGTTCATTTTATATTGTTTTTATAGTATCATATTATGGTTGTTAAATATATTCAGCTACATTGTAAATCACCAGAAATGTTGGTAATATATGGAGTGACCAGATATTCTCTTTTTAGGGAACATGTCCTTTTTGGTCACAGAACTTATTTCCTCTCTTTTTTGTTTTCTTTTACCCTTTATTTTAGGCAAAACATTAAATTTGAATCACATTATTAATTATATATGTAATGTTTTTTTAAATTGTCCTCTTTTTCCTGCTTTTTTAAACGTTTGTCCTTCTCGACTGAATAAAAAATCTGGTCAACCTACTCATATAAACAATTGGATTATATAAAAATTATGTAAACTTTGTTTATTTAAAATAAGCCTTAAACAGAATGTAGCCTCATTATATATGAGCTTACATTATATGTCTCATGATAAAAATATAGGGGAATATTTTACTCAGATGTGTGGGCCGAGGTCAGAAGATCTGCCCAGGCCGATTTTTGCTCCCAATCCGCCCGTCTGAAACAGATGGGGATAAAGAGTCTAACGCAGTGACAGTCTGTGAAGATTCTGGTATGGCAAGGGTGGGATCTGGTTGAGCTGTCAATTCAGAAGCGACAAAGTCTTCAGGCGAGAAAATTTGTGGGATAAAAGGATGGATCCCGGAGGATTACTCCGACATTTCTAGTGTGACTTGTGTGACCACCCACAATTAGCAAAGTGGGCTAAGGACGAGATTTTTGCTGAACCTTTTCTAAAAAAATGGTCAAACCAAAATGCAAAAGATTCTTCTGAGGTCAAATCTGACGGTGAAGCAAAGCCAATACTGCCAGTAGGAGCATTATCCAGGAAATCAGGGAAAAATGAAAAAGGGAGCTACATAGTACCCACTAGCACTTACACAGTGAAGCACTGTAATAACAGTTTATCCCTTTTCCACACAGGTGATTACATCCACAGATTTCTTTCCTTTCAAGGCAATCACTTTTCCAGGTTTTGGCATCCCAAACCGAGCATGATCATATTACCCTAATAGGTAATTGTTTTGTTGGTGCCCATTTTGCTTGGCTCAATGGTGACTATAGGCCATTTCCTCTCAGAATGGAACTAACAAGACCTTAATAGATATATTTAGAAAGGTAATCATAAGTATAAGTGTAAACTCTGGTGCTTAAATCTTAAATATTCACCAAATAAGGTGGCTCCGAGAAAATGCGGCATTGCCAGATATGGTTCCGATTAAACAATGGGCACTCTTTTGAGGAGTCGTGTTCTGTTCAATCCGACAACTTTGCATTCCCATCATTGCCAATTTCCAGTGGTTTCCCAGTTGTAACAAGTTAATTCACAATGTAACACAAGTTCCACATGATATTCCCCATGTGCATCTTTTGTAGTCCAGTAGCATGCTCCTCTACTTGGTGTTCGAACTGGCAATGCCGCATATTCTCGGAGCCACCTTATTTGGTGACGCGGACAGTAGTGTATCATCAGCTGATCCAAAAACGAGAAATAACAAATAATCACCAAAAAACACATTTGTTTTGACATTTAACAAAGGTTAGTAAAATTTAAATTCTTTTATACAATAAATTATAAATTTCAAAGTAATTATATATAAAAGAATATATTATAATCTAAAAAATGTACTTTTACAGAATGAGTTTGAAAAGAAGAAAATGTACCTTCAATGAAAAATTGAAAAAAGAATTTGCATTTATTGTGTTTCTAAGAACAAAGATAGTGAGGATTTATATACAATCCGTGGGACAAAATTTTCGGTAGCTAATGGTCGTTCAGATATAACATATTGAAATGAAAAATCATAAGAAAGTATTAGATATTGCATCCACCTCGACAACCATAACTTAGTTTTTTAATAAAAGCAATGTTTTCAATGACAATGAAAAAAAGCTGGCTATCGCAGGTATATTTACATATCATATGGTTCGACATAACCATAGCTTTAGAAGTATGGACTGCACTTCCAAAATTAATTCAGAAAATTTTCTATAGCAAATTTCATTGTGCAAGGACAAAAATGGAAGCAGGGATTGTAAATGTAATTTGCCCATTCGTAATACAAACATTACGAAACGAGCTTGAGCAATCAGAATTTGTAACCATTTCCACCGATGCCTCAAATCATAAAATTAAATTGTTTCCTTTATTAGTGCATTTTTTAATATAGAAGATGGAATTACAACTAAGATTTTAGAGTTTTGTTCTCTACCTGGAGAAACTTTGCAGGAAATTTTTCAATTTATTATGAATGTGTTGAACAAAGAAGGGATTACAACTAAAATTATTGTATTGAGTGCTGACAATACCAACTCTAACTTTGAAGGGAAACAAAGAAAAGGCATGGAAAATGTATATCGAAAACTACAAGGGGGCCTTAAAAAAAAAAATTATTGGTATTGGTTGTTCAGCACATATTGTGCACAATGCAAAGTCAATTGCCACTGGCATGATGCTTATAGACATTGAAGTAATAGTATATAAAATATATCAATATTTTGAAATATACACAGGGTTGAAAATTTAAAATTATTTTGCAAAGCTTCCATAGAATATAAAAGATTATTAGGATATGCTAAAACATGTTGGTTGGCATTATTACTAGCAGTAGAATACATTTTAACATTATTTGAACCATTGAAATCTTATTTTTTATCGCAAAACAAAGTCCCAGTAGTTTTGTTAAATTTTTTAATAACGAAACTGCAGAACTATTTCTATACAGGTTTCCCTCGCTTTATGCAGGTTCGCTTTATGTGAATTCGCTATTATGCGACCAACTTTTTGCTATCGGAATTTCTTTTTATGCATCTTTCATTTGCTCTTATGCGGTTACATGGGCAGTGCAATACAAATGAAAGAAAGTTCTCCACTACAACACAAGGAGACCATTCAGTCTATCATTGTCTCTTATGCTGTGTGCATTAGTATTACAGTAAAAGGGTTGAGAGTGGAGTGGAGATGCGAGGGAGATTACGTGTGATACTGTTTGAGCACACTTGAGAAGGTTTGTCTATTGAGCATTTTTCTTCAGACAACATGGTGTTTGGTTCTGGTCAATCAACTCATCCCAAATACGAATGACGCTGCGGCTGTCGTAACTGTGTAGGTCATCTCTTGAAATGCGGGGAGGGCCCGGATTTAGTGGAGTGGCAGACCCTTGGATGTTTTCCCTTACTAGTCAGTTGTTGTCCCCTTCATCACAAAAGATGCCTTGAATATCTTCTGAGAGTTCCTTTTGCCTTCAGTTAGAGGTTACCAGTTGTGCTGTTAGTCCCTTTGTCCATTGTGCTGTGCACATTAGTACTTTTTGGTATCTTTGTAACACATTTATCCACTGTTACCATTAAAAGAATGGCTTCCAAATGCATGGCTCCCCTCACACCAAGCATGAAATAAAGAGGAAGAGGACCGACCGCATTGACACTGGTGCAAAAACTCAAAATTTTAAAGCATGCTGATGCTGTCAAAGGATCTGCTTCCATCGGTCGAGCCTACAACCTCGGTGAGTCTACCATTCGCTCCATCAAAAAGAATGCTGAGAAAATATGGATTTCCGTTTTGCACTCTACTCCCTTATCTGCAAAAACCACAAGGATGCGAAACCCTATTTAGAAAAAATGGAGAGTATGTTAGGGATTTGGGTAGAAGACCAGAACCAGAAGAGGATGAATCTTTCATCGGCTGCTATAAGGGCTAAAGCAGTGCAGCTGTTTGAATACCTACAGCATGAGCAGGATGGTGCTTAAGAATCGTTCTCTGCAAGTAAAGGATGGTTTGACAGATTCATCCATCATCAAAATTTACACAGCATTAAAGTTAGTGGGGAAGCTGCAAGTGCAGACCATGCTGCTGCTGCCACATTTATCACGATGTCATTGCAAAAAAAATAAAATGTACTCAAGGCAATACGTGCAAGTAATAAATATAAAATAAAATGTGTAATGTTTTTACTAATATGAAAATCCCCTTAAATTAGCACATTTATCGCCAGTATTTTTAAAAAATCCCCCCTCCCGTTTTCGGCAACCTCCAGAAAGATACAGTATGCTTTTTTTTATTATCCAGTCTTTTTTAAGTATATATCTAAAATTGCCTTAAAATGTGCTATTTTCATTACATATTTTTAAAAATTTCTCCCCGGACTACCTTACCTGGAGGGTTATTCCATACCCCACAGACACCTCGAATTTTGGGTATCGCTATCAGTTCTAAATAATATAGTCACCCTAAGCGTACTGATTACTTATCTCAACAATATGGTCACCTTAGTAGTTCTGCTTTCAGTTCAAAATAATATGGTATACCCTAAAGGCTGGTTCACACTGGAGGGACAGTCGGAGGACGGTCGCGGTTGGGGCATTTTAGACCAAATACAAAAATCCTATTTTCAATGGGGTTTCTATGGAGAAGTTCCAAGTGCGTTCACACTTATAGGGGAGGTCGCGGTCAGCCCTCTTGGGTCGCTTGAGGAGGCAACTTTTGTCCCAAGCCCCTTCGAGTCCTAGCTTCTTCGGTTACTATCGGTAATCCTCGGTGACACCGTGCCGCGACCGAGGCCTAACCTACAAGTATGGTCTCCGCAAAAGTAGTTGTCCCTAATAGCGCCCTCACCGCGACTGTCCTCCGACCAGCCTTAAGCGTATTGATTGTTGATCTCAACAATATGGTCACCTTAGGTGCTAATTCCCCATGCTCATATTACACTGACTTACCCTGCGTGCATAAAAAATTCGAAACTCTAAACCCGGGGCAAAGCCTGGGTAAAAACTGTCTCAGGTATCTTCAATACCCACAGAATGGTTATATAGGTTAACGTTTTAACTGCAATTCAGAATTAGGGACCTTACCTGAAGGTGTTACATCTTGGAATTTTTTATCCCATTCTTTATAAGATGGAGTTAAATGATTCCCTGCTTTCTGATACTATTCCTAAGTTTTAATAAGGTAATTATAGAGGTTTAACGACAAATACCGAGAAAAACGCTAATGTTTAATTTTCGTGACTAATGATAAGGCAATCGGAAACCACATGCCATAAAATATAGGTTCATTTTACAAAGCCTTTAATTTGACATACCATAGGCCCTAATCCTTTTAATGGCCCTTGTGAAATAACATCTCGAACTTTTTCTTCTTCGTTATTGGCTGAAAGTTCCTGTAAGTCATAGCCGGCACAAAAGTTTCCTCCTTTGCCGTATAGCACACCGACAAGTGTTTCATTATCCTCTTCAAATTTTTCAAAAGCTTCTGATAATCTCTTAGCTGTTTCCATGTTCAAACAATTTCTTTTTTCCGGTCTATTAATACCAATTGTGGTAACAGGACCAAGTTTCTCCACAACCACAGTATCTTTCCTTTCATCATGACAACTACGAACTAATGACAAAATCCTTAAATGGGAAGTCCCTTGAAAGCATTTTGTAAAAAATTTGGAATCTGCATAATTCTTAACCAATACACTCGTCATCGACATTACTTTGAAAACTTAAACACACATCAACAACGTAATCACGTAATTCAACTGCTTTCGATTTTTCGATAAAGTTTCCCGCGGTATATCGACACATGCAAATGAATGCAACCCGTAGGGGTACTAGTCTTTGAATGCAAGCAATGCAAGTAAGAAAGGCATGAAACACGTTATTAGTTTATATTATTCTAAGATTTATGTTATGGTAAAATTTATTATAATTTTTTGGATTAAATAAAAAACTATTTAAATGTATATAGTGATTGTCTAAGGTTTCTTAATTTATTAACCAGTGCATATATTGGCCATCCGTGCTTGATCATTCCGACTCATACGTATGTGTTAGATAATTTTTATTCAAATCAAAATCGATTCTTAATAAATTAAAGTTTATACAAACGAAATTGATTAAGGTAAATGTGTTTTCTCTTGACGTGAACTAGCTTTAGTGGTCTTTTAAATTAAAGGAAATTCTTATTTTGGAATGAGCTGCTGTATAATCTTCAGTAAGCCAGCGTTAGTTCTTCGGTATTTGCGCTAAAGATGATTTAGAAATTATCTATCTCCGATAGAAGAAGACGTTACAGTGATGATTAATTTATAAATTAATTTAAAGCCAAGTGAGATTGATGAAGTATATAAACTGGCATTGACTCGTATATTTTGCGATGTCATTCTGTTGCTACTACGCTCCTGTCACCAGAACTCGCTCTTTAAAACTTTTTTCAACGGGGAGTGACCTTGGAGACGTGATTTGTACTTTGTCCCTTATCAGCTTATCATTAGATGCAACCGAATCAGTGGCGTTCTTGATTTCAGATACCGGCATCTGATGTTTGAGCATAACTTGAAAAATTAATACGTCGACAATGAGTATCATAGGTAAAATACTTGTGGCAGCAATTGCGATTGGATCGGCGATTTTGTACAGTAAATTATCTAGCATACCTCCTCTACCTGACTTGGAGGATACTTGGTGGGGTGAAGGAAAGGAAAAGTCTGAAAACACTACTATTAACTCTTTCACTGTAGGAGTGCCCTTAAAGGTAATATTAGATTATTAATTAATGTCGGTAGAATTTTATATCCCTTTTTAATGAATGATAAAATTTTTATTGAATGAAGCCATACTAAAGATAATATTGCATATACAACTCAACTTACAAAAGCCTTAGAAAGTACGTGACTTCTGCACATCATTCTTTTATTTTAACTCGATATAGTATGCAAACACTCTATTAACCTTCTCCTTAGTTGCTGCAAGTCTTGAATTTACGCCTAGATACAGCAATTAAAACTATTGCTTATCCACTGGAGGGAGTCAACTTTGAGTATGGTTTCAACACAAACACACTTAGGAAAATACTCCACTTCTGGAAGAATAACTATGATTGGAGGGCTCGTGAAAAATACCTCAATTCCATACCCCAATTCAGAACTAGTATATCTGGTCTGAATATTCATTTTCTACATGCTAAACCCAAGTTGAGTACTGAAGGTAAGATGGCACCTTCTCTGCGAACATCTGATTTAAGGAGACATTTATGTAACTAAAACAGCTGTTGCATTTTATTCCAATCCGGTAGAAGCCGAGTCTGTAAGAGTTTTGCCGTTGCTGATGCTGCATGGATGGCCAGGATCTGTCAGAGAAATGTATGATATCATACCATTACTCACTAAACCTCGTGATGGGCATGATTATGTTTTTGAAGTCATTGTCCCTTCCCTTCCAGGATATGGATTCTCTGAGGGAGCCAAGAGGTAAGGATTTTATTTTCAAATGTTAATGTTGTATTGAAATTTCAAGCAAATTTGCCATAGTTTAATTCATAATATACATATTTGTTCTATGACATGCTATCTTGTGTCTTTAAAAGAGATACTGGAATAAAATCCTTTCTTTAAAATCTACCATTGTGTTAGCTGAAGTAGCTCTACTGCTCCATTATTCTTTCTCCCCAACATTATACATGCTTAATTCTATCTTACTGATTCCAGATTTATGGATAAGTATATCATGAGTGAAAACAACTTTATGCAGTAAGGCATTTGTATTTCCCTGCCCTGGAACATTTCTGTTTACATTCCTTATGTATGCTCTCTTAGTGTATGAGCAAAATTGGTTGGGTTGGGTAGGTTGGTGGAAGTGTTTTTCATTCCTCCTCGCGTTCACTGTATTTAGAGGCGTCTCCATTCAAAGAAAAAAGAAGGGATACCATTAAAAATGAATTTTCATAATGGTATCCCTTCTTTTTTCTTTGAATGGAGATACCTCTGAACACAGTAAACATGAGGAGGAATGAAAAACACTTCCACCATCCTACTCAACCCGTTGGGGACGTGTAAAATGTTCCTTCATGTTCAAATTTCCCTTCCTTGGCCCATCCGAGTTCCATTGGAGTACTGTTCCACGTAATTCCAAATCTCGCCACATTCAGCGTCTTGTAGTTCCATATCTCTCCCCTTGGGGCACTGCAGAGGTGGTACCACGTTAACCACAAAGTACCAAATCTTTTACCAAAGTTTTAATTTAATGTAAAAAAACAATGTTAACTGTCATTGAAAATTGATGGCATTTTGGTGTTTATTTTAGTTGCTCTTTTGCAAAAGACCTAGTGAGAAACAAGTAGTGAAGCTCAGATACTGTTATACATAGGCATTCTAAAAAGCAGAAAAATGGCACCCCAGTTCATGACACACAAGTGCAGATCTGCAGCGACCTTTCTGTAATGCCACCCTTTTAAAAGTAGAGCTGTAGGTAGTCACCTGTTAAACTCACCTCACTTGGCTACTCTGAGTGTGATGCATGCTTTTTCTGGTTTTATTTTTACTTTAATGTTTCTCTCAAAGCTGGCTAAAATATTATTCGTGCTATACAATTGTGTTAAAAAAAGTATTTTTTTATTTTACAAAATGTTAATCATCATTCTTTTAATTTTATTTCCTTGTCTGTAGACCTGGATTATCAACTACACACATTGGGTTGATTATGAAGAAACTCATGGAAAGGATTGGATTCCCTAAGTTCTATGTCCAAGGAGGAGATTGGGGTGCACTCATTGCTTCAGATATGGCCACATATTTTCCTGATAGGTTTGCTCAAAATAGCTCTCCTTAGATTTACTTGAGATTATGAGTTACAGTAAACTCTAACATAGTGTGAAAACTACTTTACTGTATGAATAATGGGTTTTTTCCTTAGGCTCAGCCACATTATATGGAAATGAGCTTTGTTGCAAGAATATTGGTATCAAAGTAAATTCCATGCTATAGCAAAACTGAGCTATGAAAATGCATGTTACATGAGAGTTTACTGTACCATAAAATTTTTATTTTTTTCACATACAACGTATTTTTATCTTATTTTTAAAATGCTGGATTGCCATCTATGAGAAAAATGATAAAATATGTTTTTCTATGAGAAAATGATCGTCACAGCTACATAGCTTAGTTTGCCTGTCATCTGATATATTTTCTGATATAAATCTAGAGCAGGGGTCGGCAACCTTATGCTAGTGGTGGGCTGGATGGCCAAATTAGGATTGACCAAGGACCAGGGGAGAGCCTCCCCAAAACCCTTACCACTGTATAGTTTTTTAACGCATTACACGTCTTCTCCCTTCATATCCAGCATTCTAGGATGAAACGGCAAAAGGTTTTTTCACGAATCAATGTCTAATATTGACAAATCGTTTCATTTAGCAGTACATATATTGTGTGCAAAATTTTTAAAAGGAAAATTGTTTTTTTCTAAATTGTTTTTTATTTGCTTCCGAACTTAAAAGATATTCAACATACGTAGAGTATACGGTAAAGTAAATAAAAGTTAGCTTTTATCAAGCGGTTCATTGGAAAAAGCGAAGAAAGACCCTTTCCCCTCTCTCTCAGAAAGATTGTTTCGTTAGTGAGGCCTTATTTTGAATATGCGTCCAGCACATGGGACCCTTATGAGAAGCAGTTATTAACTGAAATAGAGAAGTTCAACGGAGAGAGGGATATCGAAAAAAACTCTTATGGCAAGCAGACCTGCATGACTGCACTGGAGTCGTTATCGCAGCATAGGCAGTATACAATGGTAAATTACAAAGCCACATTCATCTATAGTTAATAAAATAAGGTAGTAATAATAAAACAATGAACTATTAATAATGTTTATTTGATTTAAGCAACATTTATGTCGTGAAGTCATAAATCATACAAATTAGTGTGAGGCTTGATGCTGTTTGTCCCGCAAAAGTCTCTCAATATTAGGCGACAAGCTGGATGAGGCCTGATACAGAATGTCATTTAAATGGGCATCAGTCCGCTGGGTTCTTAACTTGTTCTTCGTGTATCTCATTTTTGAGAAGAGTTACTCGCACATATAAGTACTGCCGAACATCGATGCCATTTTTCCCGCATGAACTACCAAGTTTGTATAAATCCCAGATTCAAGAAGATATTTTCTGTAGAACTCTAGTAATGTTATGCCATCTGCATGAAATTTAGATTTTAATAGATCACTGCACTGCATCTCAATAAGTTCCATTTGAACATTTTCTGGTACTGTGCCCACTTCCACATCAAACGGAGTGCCAAAAAGCCTCAAATCGCTTGTGATCGAACGAATGTCAGCGAAATGGGAAGAAAACTCAGTTCTCAATTCACTTATCACAGTCACAAATATTTTGGCGTCTGTTGGTTTGGTCTCCTGGAGTTTAGGGAAATAAGCGTAGTTTGATTTCACAAGCTGGCATTCCACAGTCATAGTTTTGTTTCGGAGGCGACAATGTATCCATACATCTCATGTATCAGGTGATTTCTTCTCTGAAGCTGCAAGTTTAGGTTGTTTAAATGTGATGTTAAATCCACCAGAAATGCCAGATTTGAAAGCCATTTGGGATAGCAAAATTCCGAATCCATATTTTTACTTTCAAGAAATGTAGCTATTTCTTCCTGCAACGCATATACTCTTTCTAACATAGCGCCTCGACTGAGCCAGTGAACTTCGCAGAAGTATAGCAGGTCCCCATACTGAGTCTCTGCTTCTAACAAAAGTTGTTGAAGCTGATGATGCTTCAATCCCCGAGACACGATCAGGTTAACTGCCCTCACCACTACATCCATCACGTCTTTAAAATTTGAATATTTAGCACATAATGCTTCCTGGTGGATTATGCAGTGCACTTTTCTGACCTTGTGTTTAATTCTGAGGCCTTCCGTGTGACTTTGAAGCAGGGCTATGACACGTTTCTTTTCCCCGACCATGTTCGGCGCTCCATCGGTTGTTACACATACTAGTTTTGATAGATTCAGCTTCATATCTGTAGTACACTTGAGTAATGCTTCAAAAATATCTGCCCGTGTGGTAGTGCCCTTCATAGGTATCAGTCCAACCAACTCTTCGACAATGTCTAAAGTTGAGCTTACTCCATGTACATATACTGCAAGCTGAGCGGTGTCTATGGTATCTGTACTCTCATCGAGCACTATTGAGAAGAACTGGAAATTTTGGCAGTAGTCTTTTAAAGAATTTTTTACATCTGCTGACATTTCTTCAACTCGTTGTGTAACTGTTCTTGCAGAAAGACTGACATTTGAAAATAAAGTTTTTTTTTCGGGACAGATTATCTACAACTACCATTACACACTTTTTCATGCAATCTCCATCAGTGAAGGGCTTCATGTGTTCTGCTATTAACTTCGACACCGCATAGCTGGCCCGTGAATTTCTTTCAGATTCTGCGCTTTGTTTTTGGAGTACCAAACATTGCTTTTCTAGACTCAATTTAAGTTTATGAACTTCATCCTTCCTTGCTTGTCCATTAAATTCACTGTATTTCCGATGATTTGTCTCATAGTGCCGCTTGATGTTGAATTCCATATTTACAGCAACAATTTCATGGCAAATTAGGCATGTGGGTTTGCCGAAGTGTTGTGTGAAAAAGTACTTCTCTGTCCAAGTGTTTTGGAATACTCGGCACTCAACATCAACGTTCCTGCGTTTTGTTGCCATTGGGATTAACTGAAAAATAAAATAATTCAATTTCAATTTAACACAGAATTTAAAATTTTATATTATGGTTGAAGATTATTATTAAAAATATATAACATATAATACTTACAATTATATGATGCACAAACAATAAGAAGAAACAGTAATCATCAATGCACGTATATGTATTATAGCCAATTAAATACAGAAAACTCTCACAAGGAACTATAGGTCTTTTCTCACAGGCGACGACTTTCTCTCTGCCTTTTCTTTCCGACAAGGTGATAGATAGGTATCGGGTAGAGGGGGTTTGTGTTGAGCTGTCGTCTTTTGTAAGTAATTGGAGGAGAGTTTGATACAATGTCTACTGCTCTACCAAATTTACATGCAGCTGATGCAAAAACTACTTTGTTTCATAAACGAAAAATCATATCCCCTGGCCTGCGGTGGTCCAAAAAAATAATTCAAGTGTGTATTTCAGGCCTGATGTAGAACTGCATGATTTGGATCAGGTGCATTATTTTGCTAGATTTATTTTTAATTAAAAAATTTAATTTACAGGGTATGGTTATTATAGGATTTCATATGTATATATATATATATATAAATTAAATTTCTTAATTAAAAATAAATTTTTATTAAAATATTTTTAAATTTAGCAAAATAATGCACCTGATCCAAATCATGCAGTTCTACATCAGGCCTGAAATACACACTTGAATTATTTTTTAGGACCACTGCAGGCCGGGGTATACGATTTTTCGTTTATGAAACAAAGTAGTTTTTGCATCAGCTGCACGTAAATTTGGTTTGGTTTGGGAACTGCATGCTGGATAATTTCGGCCGGCGGGCTGGATCTGGCCCGCAGGCCGTAGGTTGCCGACCCCTGATCTAGAGTATGAATTTCTTGTAATTTGCTTAATTTAATCTTGTTATGTTGATTTAAATGTTATATAGGCATTTAAATTCAGTGTTAAGAACTACTATAGTATTAGAGATTTTTCTTGCATGAAATTTCAATAATGGCAGATAACAACATAATATCAACTATGTAATTTGCAATCACAGTCAACTCTTGATTATCCAGCACGTTTGGGTATCGGGGTGTGCTGTTAGATCAAATATGCCATTAGAGCAAGAGCTGACATAGAACAAGCAATATTAATGTGCGCTATCATGAAAAAATAAAACTAACAGTTAGACATGGATATACTAAGGATAAATACTTGTTTAGGTACATTACTCACCGAATTAGTTATCTAAAGACCATTACAGGATGCAGAAAATACAGTATAGAGGCAGCAGTACAGTATTTTGTAAACTTATCTATTGTACAGTCCAATCCAATGTATTTATTGCAACTTGGGCACAACTTGATTTATCTATTCTTATTTTAAACTTATATGTACTAAGATAAGTAGCTATGATACATATTTACACAACACTGCAAGCAATAAATTTTATAGCACAGTGTTTACTGCCCCTCAGGAGCTGATTCACTAGGAGCTGATACATCATCAATTTCTTCCTCTTGGAGATCAGCAACGTCAGAGTTAGAGGTGGCGGGGTTTACAAGTTTCTCTTTGGAGATCCTTGAAGCCTTTTCTGATGCTCTCTTTAAGAGTGTTCAAATGTCGGCTTGCTTAAAACAAGTCTGCTTTTTTCTAATGATGATGTTCTGGAGAGCATGAGCTTGCATAACTTCCTGTGCACCAAAACTTGGGGTTTGCTCCAGAAATTTGTTTACAGTTTGGAGAGATTGCTCAGTAGTATTCCAAGAAATTTTCTCTTCTTCTGCAATTAAATCCTCTTCTTCTGAATCTTCATCAGCAGCTCTAAAACTTTCTGGATTTACAACACTGTCAATGAGTTGTTCATCTGTGATGGTTTCTGTTACATCAACTCCTTTATCAATGTCAATCCATTCTTCAATTTCATTCTCTTGTGGGTTTGCAACTGGGTTATCTGAAAGTGCTGCTTTCACTGTCTCAAGAATTTGCTGCACAGTCTTCTGCATTGAAGGTCTAACATTGAATCCTTCAAAGTCCTCTTCATCTGAAGATCTCTCTGCACACATAACACTTGGCAATAATTTTCTCCAATCTCTCTTGAGAGTTACAGGCTTAACTGCATTCCAAGCAAGTGCAACTGAAAAAATTGCATCCTTAATAGAAAAGCTGCTTTGAAATTTTGGAACAGGAATGTCTTTAGGTGCATTGATTAGTTTTCTCATGAAATCTGTTCTGTAATGACATTTAAAATTTTGAATTATGCCCTCATCCATAGATTGTACAAGTGAGGTTACATTTGGTGGCAAATAACAAGCAAAAATGTTTCCACAGTCAGATACCAATTGGGATTCATGTGGGCGGGCTCTGCAATTGTGTAATAGGAGAATGCACTTAGAGTTTGGGGGCTTGCCTAATTTTTTAAGATTCTGCTTAACTTTTGGAACAAACACAGAAATGAACCAATCCAGAAAAATTTCCTTATCCATCCAAGTGCTTTTCTGAACCTTATAATGAACAGGTAAACGAGAAATTCTCTTGAATGCTCTAGGTCTATTGTATTTGCCAATAACTAACAGCTTAATTCTATGCTTGCCTGCAATATTTGCACATGTAAGAACAGTTATTCTATCCTTATTTTGCTTAAAACCACTTGCCAAAGTCTCACCTTCACCAGCTAATGTTGACGTTGGTGGACATCTCCAAAACAGTCCTGTTTCATCCGCATTGTAAATTAGGTCAGCAGTCAGATCATTATCCTTAACCAATTCTTCAAATATTGTACAATATTGGTCAGCAGCATCCTGATCAGCAGATTTCTTCTCTCAAGAAACATCCAAATTTCGAATCACATGCCGAAGTTTAAAACAAGTAAGTCAGCCATCAGAAAAAACAGTGTTCAGTTATTCCCATTTGTTCCTTAAAGTCTTTTAGCTTTACTGATTAGAATTGGCCCAGATATTGCAACTCCTTCACTGTGTTTTAAAACAAACCACTCATACAACACTTTGTCTAGTTGCTCTACCTTAGGCTTTCTAAGGTTTCTTTGTTCACTTTTAGCTTTACTGCTACTCCCAGAACTAGCAACAAAATTCAACAATTCATCTTTTTGAGCCTTTATATCATAAATGGTTGATGAACCAATATTGTATTCGTGCAACACATTGCGATTAACACCTCTCTCTATTTTCTTAACAATTTCAATTTTCTGAGCTAGGGTTAACACATTTCTTTTTCTTTTCTGTTCACTACACTTCGTTACATTTTTAGGAGCCATGGGTCAAAGATGCATAAGTTATTTATGGATATGAACAAGGAATAACGCTGAGGTAACCCACAACAATCACTGCCGACTAAAAACTAAGCCTGGTTGCCGAGTCAGCTTGTCTGTGCATGCAGCATTGCCAGTAGGAGACTCTGAAACCTTCGGGACCAGGGGTGGGAAACATAAGGAAAATTTATGTAGCCCCTTGTTTGATTCTTCCTTTAAGTTCATGGTTCAGTTCATAGACGGTGCTGCCAGTTGTTGAATCAAAATAGTTATACAGGAAACTGATAGATGGCGCTGTTGCTAGTATAGGTATCGTAGCCCCTGTTCAATACTGCTCTGGAGATGCTACGTGATGCCAGATAGCGACAAAAATATGCCGCTAAGAGCAAGAGTGCCGCTAAATAGAATGCCGGATAAACAAGAGTTTACTCTAATATGAAATAAAGCTGGTTTAATGCCTATAACATATCATTAAGTATGTATGTTGTTATGGTGAACAGTAAGTAATGCAATAAATTCAATAGTATGAATAACAATCAAAAACTTGCTTAGTTTCCTTAGTGAAGGAAAGTTAAAACTTCCTTCAGTTTACGCCAAAAGTTTTTTGAGCCATCTTTGAGTAGTTTCCTTAGGTCTATCTTTTCATGTATTTTAACATGTGCATTTAAGTTTTAAATTTTAAGAAAATACCATATTTCCTATTAACCAGCATTATCATGATTGACTTCATTTTTTAAATATTTAATATTTCAAAAATTTTCAGGAAGGTCATTGTATTCTCTGATGAACAATTTCTTCTTACTTTTAAATGACAAATGATCTTTTGATTTCATAACAAAATCAAAAAAGTGTTCACAATCAAGAAATTTTTAATAATTTACATATTTTGCATAAGAATGTGTATTTTTAATGGTAAATAGTAACAAAATATTTCCGTAATTTATGTTTATCATTCTAAATTTTATACTATAGTAAATAAAACATGAAAATGCATTATTTTTTTGTATTCTACACACATTCATTCTATATTTGCCAAGAGATTGCTAATAAAACTTTTATGTTGGTAAAAGTAATACTTTTCATAATTTCAGCATTCTGGGAGTTCATTCAAACATGTGCGGCACAATGAGACCATTCAATTTCATCAAGCTGATGATTGGCTCCATCATCTCTCCAACTCTTTTTGCTGATGCTACGAGTGCCTCGCATATATACCCCCTTTCTCAGTTGTTTTCATTTCTAATGCGAGAATCAGGTTACATGCACCTCCAGGGAACAAAACCTGACACTGTTGGTTAGTATATTTGCTCAATTAAAATTTAAAATGTTAATGTAATTAGTTATTAACAGATTCTTTTGATTCATTTGGGATTAAGAGTTGTTTGATCAAGTTTATTAGGATTTACTTTTAGCTCATTTTATTTATTAATATTTATGTACACATTGTTTAATGTTCATAGTTAATACCTATTTTACCCATTAAAAGTTCAATGTTAGGTTCAATGCTTAGGTTAATATCTCCATAGTGATTTATTATTCAACTTTTATCTAGCTTTTCATAATTGATGAGGTAATTGTCTGTTTCAGCCCTTTCTATTGATAATAACTTCAGGGCAATGTTTTCATTCAAGTTGATGAATGCAGTGACATGGTTTTCCCTTATTTTTTATATTTCTGAGTTCAATTTGAATTCAAAGGGAATGTCTAAGTCAAAAACTGCCCCATCAAAGCATAAGCATACAATCTATATCTAATTTGTCAAAGACGATAGATTCTGGTCCAATGTCCTGGTGCTAGAGATGTGAACTAGGGAATAAACCCGGTTTATTCTCAGGAAAAAAACGGAAATTTTGGGAGGGAAAATATCAATTGGTAAGATTGGGAATTTTAAATAAAGTTGTCTCAAAATCCATCTGGCAACCCTGTTTCCAACATGACAACATTGGGTTTCCAGGGAACCAAAGACAATAACTTACCAGTTACAACTGTGTCATCTTAGGCATGACTTAGAGTGACTTTAGTTGACCTGCAAAAATTCTGGCAACCACAGATAAAAACACGTGATAATTTTTGGCGCACAACAAACAAAGAAAATTTAGCGACCAAAATACATTTTGAAAATTTATTCAGAATATTTCCTAAGAAATTAATCAAAGTAACAAGTAATATCATTTGACATTTAAATCACACAAGTATTCATTCTTTAATATCACTTGTCTGCACGTATGGCGCTAGTGGCAAGTTGCTCTGTTGTCCCCAAGAAATAGAACATGCAGCAACTGTACTTTTCTGTCATTATGACGTAAATGTAGCTTGTGTGAATGGGGCCATTTAAAACAGTGTGTTCCATTTGGGGCAACAAAGTGCAGCGCTACTAAAGTCACTCATGTGAATGGGACATTACTCTATGCATCTCCCAATTCTTGGTGAGTACTTGCGCTCTACCATATCACTGTACTAGTTAAAGCTTTACCTATCCCGTACACATTATGTTGTATATAACACAACGTCCTTTGCTTAACTTGGTGTTTGAGTTATAGGAATTACTTTCCATTTTCCACTTGAAGATTTGCTTTTGAGTGTCCAGAAAGAGCGCTTCATTATATCGTTCAGAGACTTTTAATGCTAAAAGGTAAAGAAGATGCTTTTTTTCATTCATCTTTTACAGTAATTTTGAATGTTCAAAATTACGCTGTATATAATAGTGTGTTTTGCATTAAGTAGAAATGATTCAGACGCACAAATAAGTAGATAAATAGTATAAACATATTTTTTTAAATGCAATCAATTTGTGAGACAAGTATTACTCACCTCTTGTCAGATTGTACATTCATTCCTATGTATTTAAATATTTTGAGATTATCTTAAACATTATATAAATATGAGATTTTTAAATATTATTTATAAATATATCTATGTAGAATATACAATATTTAACATTATTTTAGCCCCTGAAAATGGTTATCCCTACATCATCAGTGTGAAAACATTTTTCCACAGAGTATCAGGGATTAAACAGGGAAAAGATAGCAATCTGCCATTATTGTAAAACTAGATACAATTTCCCAAATGCAACAAATATGAGTAGTCATGTGTTACATTGCAAAAAGTGCTCTACAAATGTAAAAACATTACATCAGAATGAAAAAATGATTGAGGATGAAGAGAGTGGAATTAATGATTCATCTGGTTTACAGAGTAACAGATCAGCCTAATACTAAAGATATCATCAGTTCTACACCAGCAGCATCTACTAGCGGAACACTTATGTCAATGAAAGCAACAAAGAAAACTCCCTTTGCACTCAAAAGAAAGTTTAATCAAGTTCAAAGTACAATTGACAGCATCACTTCCAGTGAAAATGAATGATTTGATTAGGCATTTGCAAGGGCTTTGCATGCATCCAATTGCCCTCTTTCTCTCACAGAAAATTTTTACTGGCACAAATTTATTAAGGAGATATATCCAGCATGCACGCTACCATCCCACAATGTTCTTTCAAATTGTCTACTTGAAGCTGAATATTTGAATGTTCAATACACTATAAAAGAACACATCAATAAAGCACACTCTGTAAAAGTACTCACAGATGGATGGTCAACGTATGGGGAGAAAGCATAGTTAATTATATTATTGCTATTCCAATTCCACTGTTTAACAAATCTGTGGAGAAAATTTACAGTTAAAGACATTTTTAACAAAAATTCTTGAAAAACATACTCCTAAACCATATGGTTTTTGTTAAAAATCTCTTTAACTGTAAATTTTCAATTTTTCGCTGTAGTCTCCTTTCTCTCATAAATTTGGGGAGAATTGCCATACCATAGAATATATAACCAAGAGCATAGATGAAGTTGGAAATGAGAAAGTGAGTTATGTAATTACTGACAATGCTAAGCTGTGTAGAGGATTATCAGTGGAAAATATCCCCATATTAACACATTGGGTTGTGCTGCTCATGAACTAAATTTGTTGTCTGGAGATGTAGTGAAGCTCACTTCTATTAATGAATTACATCATAAAGCAAAAATATTAATAAAATATGTAAAAGGCATTCATGTTATCTTGGCAAGCTTTACAGCCAGACAGAAACTTAAAATGGAAGAAAATACAAGCACATTAAAACTTTCAGTACCCACACGATGGAGCAGTAATATTACTGTGTATGAAAGTTTACTGAAAGGGAGAGATTTTCTTAAGGAAACAGTTATACAGGAAGATTTGAATGTTGTCAACCTCATTAAACATATTTTGCTTGGAAGTAATGCATTCTGGACCAAACCACAACAAATCACATATTTTGAAACCAGTAGCAATAAACACAACTTGCATTGAGTGTGATAAAGCATTGCTATCTGATGTCCCAGAAGCCTTTCAAAATACAAAACAAGATATTGAAACTAAACTACTTTCATCCTTTCTACCTCAAAATGAATGGAAAAGGCTTTTGGAAGCTATAGAAAAGATCTGTACTGTCAAGGGATTCATTATACAGCTAATTTATTAGACCCACGGTACAAGAGGATAATGTTGACAGAGAGTGAGTCAGAAGAAGCATTGGACTTCATAGCTCAAGTCGCAACATCGAGATTTGATCCTGGGAAAACTGGCAAATCTTGCTCACTATAAAGTTCGTGAAGGTATTTGGAGTAGGCAGTCAATATGGCAAAGCTCGGAGCATGTATCTCCTCAGATATGGTGGAAAGGACTAATGAATAACCAAGACCAGTTGCAGTGTTTTTGTTTTCTATTCCTCTATCAACTGCTGCATCAGAGAGAATATGATCAGCCTTTGGAAAAACACATACAGGTTTTCCTCTCTTTATGCAGGCTTGCTCTATGTGAATTTGCTATTATGAGACAAACTTATTGCTACCGGAATTTCTTTTTATACGTCTTTGATTTGCTCTTATGTGGTTATGTGGCCAATGCAATACAAATGAAAGAAAGTTCTCCCCTATACCACAAGGCGACCATTCAGTCTCTCATTGTCTCTTATGCTGCGCATATTAGTACTAGAATAAAAGAGATGAGAGTGGAGTGGATATTGTAGAGCAGAGATGAGATGGAGATTTTGTGTGATACTGTTTGAGCACACTTGAGAAGTTTTGTCTCCTTGCCTGCAGAACTTGCGTTGGGCCAAGACAACCCTCCAGCACCTTAAACTTCCACTATTATGTCACTCACAAGAGTCACCACTTGTGCTCGTCTGCTTCCTTTTATTGGCGAGTATAATTTAGTGTTAATTGTTTTAAGTTTGTATTTAGCACATAAGAAGTCATTACGGAGCGAAAGAAGAGCATCTTGGAGGGGAGTTAGGATTGCTTGTGGAACTTATCCCTATCTTTTACATGTAAATATGGGTTCTGTTTATGCGAATTCGCTTTATGCATCACTTTCCTGGAACACAACCCCCGCATAAAGAGAGGGAAACCTGTACTTTGTTGCAGAGCAGGCTTACAATTGACAGGGTTTCCAAGTTGGTGGTAGTGAGGTGAAACTTATTATTGAACTGCAAATAAAATAAAGAGTGCTTGTCATGAAGAAGAGTTCAATTCAGAAATAGAAGACATGATTGATTCCTGTTCTCATTAACTCATTAACTAACTCATTAACTTGCTAAAAATATTGGTGTGAAATGTAATAAAAAAATTTTATAATATTTCATTTAATATAAATATTTTTTCTCTTCAATATATTTGTGTTTACCTTTGACAGGCTTAATACCTAAGATTATTGTTTAATCTCAATTTTCCCGTTTCTTCCTGGGTTTTTCCCTAATTTAACACGGTTTTTCCCCAAATTAAAAATTCTCAGGAAATTTACATTTCTACCTGGCATATAGTGGTAGAGGCTGTAAGGAGAGTAGTGAGCCCGGGGAAGAGAGGAGTGCATTATGCAAATGAGGGGTTGAAGGAATGGTAAGGAGGAAAGATCCCTGCACAGAAGAGAGGAGTGAGATGTGCGAGACAGGTCGCTACTGGTTGTACTTCCACAGCATGCTACATTGTAGAGATCGGTCTTCCGTACTCTCTTTGTTTTGATCAAGCTCTAAGAAAAAGACCAAAATGTTCAATTGAAACCAACACACAACGAACTAAAAACTGGCAGATCAAGTGCTTCACTTTCTGGGAGAATTGAAATTAATGTAACACTCCCGTTCATTTTCAACAGGGAAATCTATAGTTAACTATAATTGTAGCAAAGAATTTAATTCTGCTCTCAAAAACATGAATCCGAAGAAGCGCATAATATATAAATTTATCATAATTACAGGTGTTGCTCTAAGTGATTCACCTGCAGGATTAGCAGCTTATATTCTGGAAAAATTCTCCACATGGACCAAAGCAAGTTGGATAAGTGAGCCAGATGGTGGACTGAACCTCAGTGATAAGCTAATAAAAAGAGCAGATGGAGGGAATCTTATCCCTCTAACCACTCTCTTGGACAATGTTATGCTGTACTATGTAACTAGTAGCATTACAACCTCGATGAGGCTGTACTCAGAAAATTTTTCTCCAGCTCATCTGAGCAAAAATATCGATAGGTAAGTAATTTTCATTTTTCCATGCTTTTTCTTTCTCATATAAGAAGTACATACATAGAGAAAATATTGTGATGGTCAAAAAATTCGACTTATTAGGGGAATCCATGACATTCTTATCACCGATTTACTTCAAATTTCCACAGTTGGTAGCTGGGTGAATAATGGAAATCTGTGAAGTGAGAAAACATAACTCATTATTATTCTCAAGAAAAATGATCTTAAAAAGTTAAAAAATTCTTATTGCTACATATGAACCGTAGGAATTCAACCCCTAAACAACAATCACAGTAGTCTAGTGGGTAGTGTGTCTGACTGTGGTTGCCGGCTTTCTCCAGCTCCCATGTCCAGAATTTCTTTCGGGGTAATATTCCTTTTTCTTTAATTTTACTCTGATTTTTCAAAAGAACATACACCATTTTAATTATTGCCTTTTTTGGAAAAAATTGCTGAAAAAAGGCAATAATTAAACCAGACTACAACTAATTTATGTGGCCATTATTTTGGGTTTGGGTGGGAATGGTATCCAGGAATGAGGGAAGTGCAGGATAAACAGCTATGGCTTGAGTTATATATAGGAAAATTGCAAATGCGCATTTCCCACAATGGCAGCGATTTCCTTGAAGCTTTAAGGGGAAGCAGACATCGTTGATATCCAGAAAGTGTTTTCATCCATCAGTCAATTTTGAGGCATGCCCTACATATTTAATCATGTCATTGAAAATCGGTGCGATCATTTGGTGATGGATGAATTTTAATAGCGTATTCCCATGATGCTATATCCCATTGTTCCTCCAGCAGCAGTGAGCAGTTCTGCAGACATTTGATGAAATTCTTCACATGCTGGTAGAAATAAACATCGCACTGCTGACATAAAGCTGTACATTTGGGGATATCACTTTCAGTGAGCAAGAGGCATCACCATTGCTGTCAACAAAGACTTCGTCGTACATTGATGAATTTGTCTGTCCTCCGCATGAATCTACCAGCAGCATAAAATGCTTATCTTTGACAACTGGTTTAACCGCTTCCCTTATTACCCCGAGTATACTCGGATCGAGGCGAGGGTCAAATTCTGACAAGCCCGAGTATACTCCGGCCGCTGTATTTTTTTCCTTTTCTTTAGAAACACAACTGAGTTTTTTCGATCCTTCATAGTAGTTTACGTTCCAACAGTTAGAGGTCACTCAGAGAGACAGATTAGATTTCTCGGAGGGTTTCTCGAAGCGAGTTCTTCGAAATATCGGAGTACTGAACTCACACGGTCATTTGCACCAATGACCGCTGATGCCAAAATTTCTCTTTACAACCCAGTTGCTTCAATTGCTACTCCAGATGTTCTTTACCCTACCAAGGACACTTTCCATTGCTAGGTCATTTGCTCTGAGAGGGTTTTCCCCACCCACCCTTTCTTTTCATTGCTAGGTCATTCGACCTGAGAGGGTTTTGCCCACCCACTCTTTCGTTCCTCAGTTCCTGGAAGGTCCTTTGTCTCCCCTCCTTGGTGATGCCCCTCAAGATAAGTATGCACCCTTTAGGATCGGCCTTTCAAAGAAATTTTCAGGTCAGTTATTCAATTTTCGGGTCAGTTATTCGTACAGCTTTCGAGTGAATACGTCTAACAGTTTTCCTTCCGTTTGTGCTCCGTAGCATTTTTATTTTTCTCTTGTTTTTGTTGTTATATTCTGTTACCTTGTTACTACTACTGAAAAGAAGGAGAACCCCATGAAGCAGTGCGCATTGTGTGGACGAAAGCGAGACACCCGGGGAAAGCGGATAAGGAAAGAGAGCCGTTTCTACTGTGCGACGTGTAATGTTCCGTTATGCGTGGTGCCGTGTTTTAGAATTTATCATTCAAGTTCAAATATATGAATGTTGTATATTTTGTATACAGTTTATTTGTTACATATGTGAATTAGTTATGTTTAATATTTAGTACCTTTTTACCTATTATTAGTTATTTTTTATTGTATGTTATTTTATTGTTTCATGTTTATTACGTAAGTGTATATATAATTTACACCATATATATGTATTTTTTATTGCATAGAAATGTTTTATGTTGTATATAAGTACATTTTATACATAAGTTTTTCTTAATTTTGTAGTTTGCACCAAAGAAATGTAACTTTTAAATATGAATCGAGTTCAAGTACCTCGTATCTATCAATAATATAAAAATTTTAAAGTTCGATAACATTTTTATTAAAATTTACTGTTAAAAAATGAATGGATTTCTTTAATTGTATCATTATGATTTTTTCGAAATTGCAATAAAAAATATGACTTTTTTAGATCCTATATTGTAAAAAAATCGTCAGGGAAGCGGTTAAGCACACTCTCTAGGAATGATATGTAAATTTCCTGGAATTGGAGCAGGTCACTATGATATTTTGATAATCTTCAACCAACTTATTTACTTTTCTCTGAACTATTGGGCCAAAATTTCCAGGGGGTTCTTGAAGACCCAAGAAGACTTTTGGTAGTAACCTCCTGATAATGTAATTGAGTATTGGGTGGTACATTATATATTATTTTGTTCAGGCTACATTTCTTCACCAACACTGATTTGATGCCTCTGTGTGCAAGAGATCTGTCAATTGTAGATTGATACTGACAGTCAGTTTGGGTTCGTATTAATGATGTAATTGGCTTCAAAATTCATCATTATCTTCCTTGCCTGTGCCCTGAACTTTTCTGCACTTTTGAGCGTTTGTTCTAATGTTGCCGCATCCTTCTCACTGATATACCTTGTAATTTTTATTTGTCTAATATGTCTTTGATTCTTAAATTTTGCAACCCATGAATGACTGGCGGTGAAGTGAAAATTATTTGATTTAAGAGAGGATGCTGCTGCCATGGCCCACTACTGCAAAGTTCTTGTCATCACCTGTTCATAATTTTCTCTTCTATAAACCTACAGTATATTGAAGAATTTATCTTGCTTGGTTCCTCCTCCCATTGTTTCAAGTCTTGCTTGCTCTTGTTTTTGAAGAGTTTTCAAGCCATACATTGGATGAAGTTTTCCTCATTGAATATCAGTTTGAGAATGTGGTCGCTCCTGAGTTCTATAGATTCCTCTCGTATCTTTAGAGAAAACTCCTTAATTCATCCACAGATGAAACAAAAGGACCACAAACCCAGTCATATTTCTCTATTCTAGTTAAGTTGGAATAGTGTTTAAACGAATCATTAAGAATACCCAAATGCTCATTATTCATGGCAGGCAGTTTCTTGTTAGGATTTATGCTGCTGACACTTTTGAACATCTCCAATGATCCACATTTTATTTCCTCTTTCCAAAGTTAAAATTTTGATTTGAAACCATTTAGCTTGTCCATACATCACTACCTCCTTGCATTTTTCTATTTAATTTGTTAGGATGTTTGAAGTCATCAGTCATGTATGCAAGTCTTTCAATCCAGGATTTTTCTTTTAATAACATTTTTGTATACGTTTTGTTATATAAGAAATGACCGAATCTCGTCTTTCAAGAAAAAAATTCTTGACAAAACCTTCCCTGCAAAAGTCAATGTTGTGTCAATGTGAAGAAGTAAGGATTGATGATCTGTCCACATCTCCTCACAAAATACTGAAAAAGGTGAGAATTAAGAGACCTCGCTTTTATAAAGTTGACGATTTTCACAGCTTTAGCCAAAACTGACTTTAATTCATCAAGTAAGCTGTTTGCCATGAAAGATTCACAGTGAAGGAAACAGTGTAGGATATGGGTTTTTACATTCAACAGGAACCTTTTGACTTTTCCTGTCATACCATGCAGTTTCTCCATTGAATTTCATTGCTTTTTAGATATTCATCTATAATGCAAAATATTTTATCCTCTGTTGCATGTTGAAGAAGTTCTTTGCTGGAAAATAATGATCTTTAACACAGCCCTCATCAGCAAAGTGTACGATGGCAATGGGTTGTGCACAATTTCCTAGGTCTGTTAACCCATCAACTTGGATACTTGCAATTTCTCTCTCCAAGTTGTTTCTGTGTCACCCAACATGGCATCAATATGTCTCTCGATGATGTCATCTGAAAGCAGTTTTCTGGTTATCTTCTTCACTGCCTTGATTCCTATCCTCGCAAAATTTCTTGGCACGCTAGTAAAATAAGTGTTTCTCCTATGGTGTGTGCTTCTTTTGCTTTGGCAATTAACATTGTAGCTGGGTCTCTTGTGCTCTGTTGAAACCTTTTACACACATTTTCGTTAAGGCACTTTCTTTTAAGTTCTGCTCCTGTAACCGTTTGATATAACTGATGCTCTTACTGAGATAAGAAGGGGATTTTGTAGAAAGGTGCCACTTTAATCTGCTTGGTACCATAACTTTGTTTGACTGTTTTCTCTACAAATGAGACCATTAAGTTTTGGTGATGATATCTCTCCAAACCATGAGAAGCCCTAGGCCAGGTATTCTTCTTTATATTGCATAATTGATGTCTTTGCCATTTTACTTGTTAGTCTATCTCTTTCAAATTTAGTTGCAGATGAGCTTTCTCTGGTCAAGAGTTTGTCCGTGTCACACTTAACCCTTAACAGCAAGACGTATACATTTTTTTAAACATTATCACTAAGTACTTTTGACACATGCATATAAACCAACATAATAGAACAATTATTTTTTCTCATGATACACATTAATAGATCATTCTCGAATATTCTCATTGAAAAAATCACTGAAGGGAATGACAGAAACTATCACCAATTTGCGAAAGATTCCTGTGCTGAAGATAGAAATTTTGATTTATTGATATTGTCAATCTTTCACCCTGGGGACGAGAATATTAACCAATGAGAAAATAATTGAAATGCAATTTACAGGATGAAACTAACTTGATGCCATAATTGGTTTGGATGATTACTTCAAAACTGCCCTCAACGTCAAATTAAGCTTGTATAAAACTCACTGTAATTTATGTAAACTATAGTAGAAAAAATCTAGAAACTCAGTGTTTCAATATCATAATATCACAATTACTCAAAAACTGTGGAGAACATATTGCCTGAAAGCATTCAGTATGAATTTGAGGCTGTTTGTATAAGCACCTGTGTTTGTTATATGTGTTACGGTAAAGGTATGTAATCAGGAAATGTGTGCATTTACTGGTAAATGTGCACATTTACCACCAAGTTCGGTAAATGTAAGTTTAAGTTTCCAGAAATACGTATTATCCATACATTTCCTGGTAAATATGCACTTTTACCAATATGCCTTGGTAAATGTGAAAATAAGTAAGAATGAGAAATGCTACACTTTAATAATTACGTTAATTTATTACAAAAGTCATCGAGGGTTCGCCTCCACTGGTATATATTAAGATGAATGCTTCCCAACCCGAGGGGGGAACACAGTGAACGTGAGGAGGAACCAAAAACACTTCGACTAACTTACCCAACCCGGTGGGGCTGAGTAAAATTTTCCTTCATGTTCAAATTTAGTTTAGTTAGTTGTGCACATTTACCGGACAACGCAACAGATGTTCGCGACGCTGCCATGTTGTGGCCTGTGTTGTGACGTTTATCCACATTTACCAGTGTCTCTAGGTAAATGTGTACATTTACCCAATCCAATCGGTAAAAGTATGTTATACTTACATTTACCGAACTTGGTGGTAAATGTGCACATTACTCAGAAAATGTACACATTTACTGGACTATGCACATTTATCATGACATATATAAAAGGAGATTTGTCATCAATTAGTAGTATAATATATTGAGAAAGATTGCAACATTTTATACAAATGTAATCAAATATTTCCTCTCACCTTGTTGCGAGCTGATCACATATCTGATACTCGATCTAAATCACTGATATTCCAAATAAGAAGTAACTCTGTTTCAATTTCAAATAATTGAAACTATTGCAAATTCGATAATGAAGTATTGATTTTCATTAAAAATTTCTTTCCATGGTCATAGATTGAGAATAAAAAAGTTATATTCTTCTCTCCACTCTAACTCCAAATGTCTGTGACACACTGGTTGTAGAGCAATGGTTTAATCATATTGATTTTTACAAAATGTCTATTTACTCAAAAATGGGTGCATTGATTTTATTTAAAATCCATCCATTTGAAGAGCTTGATGTTATAACTAGTACTATGTAAGCTATAGATCTCAAAAAAATAAGTATATAATGTCCAGTGATCTTAGAATGCATCGAGTTTTTCACTCATTTACTGCTAAACTCTCCCCAGCAGCTGTATCACGAGGAAATATTTTCTATGCCTGAGTCCTAGAGTTGTTGCCACACATCAAAGAGTTCTTGATGAGAGAAACAGTGTTAATGCATCTTTTCTTCAAAGCAAAAAATTGTTACAAAAATATGCGTTTTTAACAGATACATCTATGAAATTGAATGGGGTCAATATAGAGTTCCAAGGAAAAATAAATCATTAATTGAGATATCGTTGGTAGCTCAATAACTTTGGCTCAGATTATTAAAAGTAAAGTACTCCTTTAGCCAAGCAATTGTAGGGTTACAACACCCAATGCATTTCGCCCACAAGGTAGGCATCTTCAGGGGCAAAACCTGTCTCAACAGTGACTGGGAGTCGACTACCTTATGGGCGAAATGCATTGGGTGTTGTAACCCTCTAATTGTTTGGCTAAAGGAGTACTTTACTTTTAATTAATTGAGATGATTAGTTTCATCAATGCCTTCAAAATAAAAAAATCTGAATATCTCAGCTTCATGGAGGCTATCTCAAACATGTTTTAAACTTAAAAGATGATGTGTGTTCCAATGTAAAAACATTTGGCTATGAAGAATTTGCAAATGTATTGGAAAAAAATTAACTAAATTACATGGAAGATACATGACTTCTTTTCAAGTAGTAGAACTTGCATTTTTTTTGCCTTTAAAGTTGAACATGGATGTATAAGTTAAAATTTTGAGAATTGTTTTTATGAGAACTTTCTTGTTAATGAAAAATGTATTTTGAATGTTTTATCACTAAATTTATAAGTTGAGGAGTAGAGGGTGAAAACCTTTATGATTAAACGAAATGGGACAACTCTCAGGCTCATAAATATAGGGCACCCATAATATTAGGTAATAAGCTTTATTCCTACATTCAGGTATAAAGCTTATTTTTTAACCAAATCATAAGTTTCAAAATTTAATTGAAAAAATGTTTTTACTTCATCAGATACTGTTAATAATTGAAGCTTATAATGTGTCCTCATTTCCTTTTAAATTAGCATACCAGTGGAGACAGTTCCAGCTTCCTGTGCTCGGTTTCCAGAAGAAATCTTTTATGCCCCCGAGTTTGCTATACGAGCCAAATTCCCTCGTCTTGTTAGATTAACTGACATGCCACGTGGAGGTCACTTTGGTGCCATGGAAGAGCCAAACCTTATGGCTAATGATATTTGGGCCGGTGTGAAATTGATGGAAGAGGAGCATGATAAAGACGAAGCCAAGAAATTTTCTGAAACTAAAAATACCTAAGATTGTCCTATTCTTTCATTGGAAAGACAGGAGACTGCTATTGCATTTTTACAAAACTTTTAATGCGAAAATTATATTTTGAAATGTAAAAGCTTTAATAAAGATTTATTTTTTAGTTGTTTGTTTGTTCAGATCTTGTTTCATCATTCAATTGTTATTGAACTATGTACTCTTAAACTTTTTAGGCTAGCATTTCTAAATACTAGATACTTAAGATTAATGGGTCTTTGATTCTCCATTCTGCAGCTTAGCAGTACATTTAAAAGGACTACAATTTTTTAACAATTTCACCAAAACATATTTATTATACTGTGGCACATTAGAAAGAAGCACTAACAATCGATCTGAGTGAAGTTCATTTTCCACATGCCTGTACAAATTGCAGAAAATATCTATTTCACAGTGAAGCTTGAAGCTATTTCAATACGAGCTGTAGTATCCATTGAACAACAACCAAGACTTGTTCATTTAGTCAATTTTGTTGAGCAACTTTGGTATAGGGGAAGTAAGAAGAGGGTAGATTAACATTTGGTATTTTGTAAGCATGAATATGGTCAAAGTTGAGTTTTTAAGTCAAGTTGAATGTGAGGAAGTTCACTGTTGCAGTTACCACCATTAATAGTTACAATAGAAAATTTAGTCTAATTATTTCAACCAAGTATTTAAATGCTTGTGGATTATAAGATGCAAACAGTGGATGGCATCAATATTTGAGTTCTTCTGAGGGACAGATGAATGGATGCATGAGAAACAAGTCGAAATTGTATTACATCAAGGTCATTTGTCACTATCTTCGACTGGAAATACCTTGCCAAGTAAAAAAGAAAATGTTACCATTTCACAAACATTAGCCATGTTAAACTAACGCAATCACATTGCTAATGCAAGTGAAAACTGGATGTTTTTATTTAGTTAAAATCACATTTACACTTAATTGTATATTTATATTCAACTCTTTTTTAATTGATTTGACAATTTACGTTTTTCTGGGCTCAAAAATTGGTGAGTAAGCCTTGCGGTTTATATTTTAGCTGTATATTTCTAAGTCTTTCACACATATGATTTGTGACAATTTCTTTTAGATACATTGGGTTAAATTTCTCGAGTTCGATATTCTAATCATCCAACTGTTCTTTGGTAAGCAATTTCAGTATCTTCCATAAAATATATATTTCTTAAAATAGTCATCCTGATTATCAACCTTCCCATATAAATTTATACAAAACCGGTGCTCTCGTCATTGAAATGAACAATCACTACATTTACGCGTTAAGTACGCATTACGTATTAAACGTTTAATTCTTGAAATCTGGAATGATAGCCTTAAGGAAACTTTGGGCCTGTGTGAGATGAATATACTTTAAAATACTGGTCTATTCCGTTTTGACTCTTTTCTTCAACTTAATTAAAAATTTTTCATACCCTGGCACTAGGACGGTTAACGCTTTTCATATTGAGCTATTTCGCTTAAAGGGTTTTATGAATCTCGCAACGCTATAAGATCGCACGGCGACTTTAAATCAAACTCATAAGTAGGTGAAAGTCGCCGATGTCAATGATATTTTCTAAGTTTCACCTACTAGTATTTATAATAACTCCACGAAATTGAAGAGTAAGCGCCGTTATTATGAGTTATTTAATCAAAATACTCGTTGTGGCAATCGCCGCAGTATTGGCGATTGTGTACAGAAAGTTGACAGATATTCCTCCTTTACTGCAAGTAAAAGACACTTGGTGGGGAAAAGGGGACCAGCAGCCGGAAATATATGATAAAATTCCTTTCTCCATAAACGTATCGTCAAAGGTAAATGTCAGCAGTTATTTTTTAAGCTCATAGCGAAGTCATTTTAAGATGTAATGCAAATCATAAATTGTGAATCTGACATTAAAAAACAATGAATGAGTTTTTTATTTGTTTGTTGAATCTGGATTTTCAGTTTACGATAATTAAGTAATTTATTTTATTTTAAGACGTTGGAAGACTTGGATACGCGTTTAGATGCATCACTCGAAACGCTGACTCCTCCGTTGGATGGTATCAGTTTTGAATATGGTTTTAACACGGACACGCTTCGTAAAGTCATCCATTTCTGGAGAAATAACTATGATTGGAGGGCTCGGGAAAAATACCTCAATTCTGTACCCCAATTTAAAACTCGTATTTCTGGGCTGAATATACATTTTCTACATGCCAAACCCGCGTTGACTTTTGAAGGTAAATTAATGACTATATCTAGTTTATTCATTAATATATTCCAAAATATTAACAAAATCTTTCGCTGATCTTTTAGAAGCCAAGTCTTTCAAGATTTTACCCTTACTTATGCTTCATGGATGGCCAGGATCTGTTAGAGAGATGTATGAAGTCATCCCATTGCTCACTACTCCTATGAAGGAACCTGTTTATAGTTTTGTTTTTGAATTGGTTATTCCTTCTCTCCCAGGATTTGGATTCTCTGAAGGAGCTCACAGGTTAGTATTTCATGTAAAATGCACTTCCCTTCTTAAATATTGCCACCACTCTACGATATTATTATGATTTTCAATTAATCTATTTATTACTTGGTTTATTCACATGTGGGCATTTGAAGGCAGGGCGTATATTCAAACATGTTTGGCTGTCAGTGTGTAAATTTTGATATCTGGATAATATTGTTACATACCTACTCATAATCATGCAGATAATAACTCAAAATAATTTCTAATTTGTTCAATTCATTAGAAAAATATGATAATTATATAAATTGTAATGCCGATTTATGCTCATTATAAGTAGAGAAGATCAATGTGATTTATAAATATTAATGTCGGTTTTTAAACTGCTGAGAAGGTGGATCATTCCTCATCTTATACAGAGTTACTACTTGATTGGAAATTTATATTTAATTGAACTTCAGGACTGGTTCCAACACTATATATAGATATTCTGCAATTAACAGAACACTAGAACATAATTACGTACTCTAGCTATGCTTTAAGATTAAAATCTGCAGCTAATGGAGACATGTTTTCATCATTCAATGAATTAACAGTTTCCATTGGCACTAGTATCAATATAATAACTATTTTTTAACATACCCTTGTGAAACCTTGGCTTTAATTGAAGCCAGAATGAATGCCATTTCCTCTTTCCAACTAAAGATTGGTATATATCCAAGAAACATTTTTAATTAAAGAGACCAGATTACAGACAAGCCAATGTGGGATAAACCCCAAATAAATCTCATAAGGCAGAACAAAAGAAAAACTTTGTAAAAAGGATAATTTGTCAGTTCACGCAGTTTGTGCAAGTATTATTACGGCAGAAATTGAAATTTTGGAATTTAAATGAGCCTTAAACCACCCATAATGAAATCATGGTACAACAAATATGGCGAGAGTAATAATGGAATATAACAGAAAATATTTCATATAAAATTATTACAAATCTAAAAGTATACCTATATATGTCTCTCTTTCTGCTCCAAAAAGTTAATGGCATTTTTCCCCCGAGTCCGAGTTTTATTTAACACATACTTCTACCATAGAAATTTACTTTTTTATTATCGTTCTCTCTGGCAATAGACCTGGAATGACGACTGCGCAAATCGGATTACTCATGAAGAAACTCATGGAAAGGCTTGGATTTAAAAGGTTCTATGTCCATGGCGGTGACTGGGGAAGTGTAATTGCTTCAGAAATGGCAACTTTATATCCTAAGAGGTAGGCTTTTTCTATATTTCGCAGTAGATGATTGTAAGTTTTTATATTTTCCTGTAATTTACTAATATTCTTTCTGGTACTAATTCAGTGAATTTCACTAAATGTTAAACAATAGAGATATGCATGTGGTTTATGTCTGTGGAAGTTATCTCTGTCATTTATTCCATGACAAAATAGCCATAGAAAATGATAATATCATCTCAGTGCTTTAAATTGAAAAAAATAACTGCCAGTGCTTTTAATGCTCAGGACACAATGGTGAAAATCTTTTACAAATAATATGAACTCTATTTGATGTAAAAATGAATAAGTAATTCTTTCAATAATGAGCTAAGAAATCCGGTCATGCTCAATTAATATGAAATATTTATGACTAACTGTAATGCTATTTTTGACAAACTTTCCAAGTAGATTCTTATAGTAAGTCATTGACGAAAAAAATTCCCGAAAAAGATCCGGGTTCGACTCTAGTAGATAATTCCTGTTTCCCATAAGATAACACGTAAAAATCGATTTTTTGACTTGTAGGCTTTTATTCTTTTGCAAATTAAAATGAAAAAGAATTGACCTACGATCTTCGGACCTGACCCATTTTAAAGAAAAATAAATAGCATTTCTTATTCTTAATGTCACATTTTGCCTACGATCCTTTATCGCACAAGTAATACATTTAAATCATATTCATTGGAAAAATTTAAGCTTTTTAGCGATATTTTGCCTTGCCGACCATGTCATTGTTAAGATTTTATTGTTGTCTCAGCTATACATAACTATATACATAATGAAAGCGTGTTTTGAATTCTTTGATAGGAGAGAGGGAGAAAAAAGGAGAGAAACGAGAGGAGAAAGAGAAGAGATAGATAGATAATCGTCTTTATTCAGACAAGAGGGAGGGAGAGATAGAGAGGTAATGGTCTTGATTAAGATGAGATTGAGACTAGGTAGTCAATTTTTCCCGAGAAGGAGGGAGAGAGAGAGAGAGAGAGATAGTAAGAAAGAGAGAGGGAGAGTCACAGGAGGAGGGAGAGATAGATAGATAATGATCTTTATTAGAGTAAAATTGAGACTAGGAAGTCTATTTTTCCAGAGGAGGGGGGAAGGAGGAGGATGGGAGAGAGGAAGAGAGAAAAGGAGGAAGAATGGAAAGTGCCTTAAATTTAATACTTAATCCATGCATACCCATCATATTTGATGGGCAATTGCGCTAGTATTGTAATAAAACTCAAAAGAAATAAAAAAGCAGTCAATGAATATTTTTTTGTTAAATCAGTTTCCATATCGACTGATGTTTTTTCCTCCTTTCATTCCTTTTCGCTACAAGCCATCATCTCATCTGCTGACCTTCTTTCTTTCAAAATCCATCATTCTACATACAGTAGTGGATGGAATAGGTGCAGTGCCGGTTAAATTAAAAGTGTCGTTACTGCATGCTGGATGGTACTGGCCCATTTAAAGCACTGCATCATCTCTTAACACATTCATCCCGGAGTGGCGCACCAGTGGGTCGACAGGTTTACTTCCCTCTAGCTGTGGCAGCTTATTTTTACCCATTGGTGGGCCACTGCCGCTACTCTTGTATGAATGTGTTTATTTGGCAAAAATATAATTTTAATTTGCAATCTTGTTGTGTTCTTCTTTTTAAGTATCATGGGAATGCATTCCAACCTGTGCTATGCTAACAGTCCACTAAACATTCTCAAAATGATCCTGGGCTCATTCACTGCACCGTATCTGTTTTCCGATCCACATAGTTCTGCTAAAATCTACCCCTTATCTAGACTTATGTCATTTATAATGCAAGAGACTGGATACATGCACCTGCAGGGAACAAAACCTGATACTGTTGGTAAGTATATTTAATTTTGTGTTCTTTAATTGTGTTCAGTTACATTTCATCATAGAGAAGTCCACATTTCAAGTTATAATAATAGTGAAAATAAAAATAAAATGAATGTTTCAATTTCAAATAGATTATTTTAAAGAAACTCATTTAAATTAAATTCATATTTAGTCCTTTTTGTCAGGAGCAAGTTATCAAATATCAATATTTGCTAGTTTTGATGAAATTTTCAGTGACAACAAAACAAAGCTGCTTTCTTCAGGAGGTTATTTATCCCTTGAGTGAAAAAAATTTTATTTCTCTTTTTATATTTATATTTTTTTGCAACTTAATGTTCATCATGTGAATTAGGCATGATGGTAACAGAATCAGCCATCCCACTTTAAACAAAATATTGTGTTCCTTATGGTTGTTATTATTGTTATAATTTATAATTATATTATAATTATGTTAAATCCTAACTTCTGTCTTTGTTCAGATAATAAGTATTATTATTGCCAATAAGAAAGTTTCAATCACCCAAAATGATAACCATTAATTTTAATTTATTTTTAACCAGCTCATAAATAGCCCTTTTCCAATGAGTGCAGCAATGATAACAAAGACAAATATGACCAGAGCTGGTGCTAATGGTTTTTTCACCCTGTTCAAAACAAAATTCGGTATTCCTGTTTCAGTATGTTGCAAATGCTGGGGACATAAATTCCATAAAAATTTGGTGCTTTCGATTAAATGGCGCCGTGCTGAAGCACTGTTTGCACATCCCTTGCACCATCCTTGCTTACAACCATGCCTTTCCCAGGACTCGAAACTGTGACCATACCATTGGGAGCTACACATACTAACCATCTATCTGCCAAAGCCAGCAAATTGTATTTGGAAAAACAAATGCTATAATAGGCATTATTTTCTCGATATTGCAGGAATTGCATTAAGAGATTCGCCTGCAGGATTGGCAGCATACATACTGGAGAAATTCTCCACATGGACCAAAGCAAGCTGGATAAGTGCTCCAGATGGTGGACTGAATCTTGGTGAGGAATCAATAAGCAGGGTTGATGGAGGACACCTTATCCCAATAACTGCACTCCTGGACAATGTTATGATATACTACATTACTGGTAGTATCACCACATCTATGAGACTTTACTCAGAAAATCTTTCTCCTGCACATATCAAAAACAATTTTGACAGGTAAATCATTCTTATCTTTTTCAGCATTACCTTTAGAAAAATGCTTATCCTTAACTGAAGACATCATACTTTTAATTCACATTGGAATAAATAATTAAAAAATTTTATTATTAAAAATGTCAGTTTTTATCAGATTAAAAATTAAGTTTTGGAATAATTCCTAACAAATTCAAATTATCTTAGTAATATATATCAATTTCCTTTTATTGTCTGTATATAAATTTAAAATTTGAGCTGGTTATGCAAATTACCAAGAGAAAGCTACTTTCTTACCAGTGGCAACACTCGTTTGACCTATCCAGTTCCTATACAGAATTTACAATTAGGTTACCTTTCTACTATAAGACCCCGGTTAATTTTAGGCTACCTTTCCCAGAAAGAGTGCATATTATAGGATGGTAAACAATTTTTAATATTATGGTTGCACAGTTAAAATTGAGTTGGAAATTGCTGTGTGCATGCTAAAATTTCAAATGCTTGGACTTTAAGGTCTACATTCTCTATATTCTTTATTTAATATAGCATTCCTGTGACAACAGTTCCTGCCTCTTGTGTCCATTTCCCAGAAGAAATCTTTCACACTCCTGAGTTTGCTATACGTTCTAAGTTCCCTCGTCTTGTTAGGCTAAGCATTTTTAATCAAGGGGGTCACTTCGTAGCCATGGAAGAGCCTAACCTTCTTGCTGATGATATTTATGCTGGCGTGAGACTGATGGAAAATGAACATGAAAAAGATGAAGCAGAGAGAAGGTCAAAAGCATGAATTAATGGAATCTAATATTTCAGTGACTTCAAGACTTAATTTATTTTAAAATTTTAAAACCAAAAGTTATATATTAAATGTAATATTTATGAAAATTGTTTAATTTATTCAAGTTAGTTTAGTTGTTATTTATTGTTGGTTTATTTTTGTTGCAATCCGAAGTTTTGTTTTTCTGAATTCTCTCCTATAAGTCATTGTTATTGGTGTATTTCATTTCATCTATCGGAAATGTGAAACAAGTTAGTAATGGGAATTGTTATAAAAATAAATGGCTGCAAAAACCATCGCATTCCATTGGTTGGTCGACCAGATCAGCTATAAATTAAAAGTGATTAAATAAGTGTGATTTATTATAGTACTCAGTATTAAAAGTTATTTATGGTATTATAAGAGTAGATTGTCCTGAACTCTTGAAAGATATACATTTACAAGTTTTTTATTGCAGTTCAAGAACTATTTTTAAAATGATTAGAGTAATTTCTTTGAAAATAAATTTCATTATTCCAATCTCTTTACTGTCATTTTTGTCATCTTAAGTTATATTACCGATCCTTAAAAAATGAGATCTAATTAACAATTCTACCTTATTGCCTTCATACCCAAGAGAAAAGCTTTTAACCCTCGAGTACTCGCACTATAAATTGTGACGTGATTCCTTGTGCCAGGTCGAATCGACCAATGTATTTTAAAGCTTAAGAAAAAATTATTAGAAGGCCAGAATATTTTTAAAAATTATTAGTAATCCTAACAATCTATCAATACAAAATAACAGTTGAATTAATTTTAAATAACTCATCACTTTATTTGGAAATATATATTTCAAAACAAAGATTTCTTATCCAAATATTTATTCCAAATTTTAGTCGTCCTTAAATCAACAATTTTTCGAACAGATTCTAAATAAACAATATCAAAATTTGTGATGAAATGAATGAATAAAAACTGCAGCACTCACTTTGAACAGGTGATCCAGTCCACAAAACAAAACCTGTTGCTCACAAGATGAAGGAATCACATGTTTGATGATTCTTCAGCTATATTCCAACTAAAACTGATGTGGAATGATATGATGATATGCTACATCTCCCCAAAATATTCTGTTATGCATTATTGGATAGGAGATGGAGAGGTCATAATTTGTTGTGAAGAAATATACTATACAGCCTCGTTCTCAATTTGGGTCAATATTGGACTCAAGAAAAGCAAAAATAACAGTAAACAGTCTAATTGTAAAAAGAGGTGTTGTTTTATCTTGTTCTGGGCTGAATTGGGTGGTCATAGGGAGGTTTCCAGGCTTTCCCTGCTGTTGTCAGGTTGATATTTTTCATTTAACCTGCAAATTTCTATTGCAACTAGCGCATCCTTTCCAAGTTATTTGCTCTTCTACATCTTTAAATTTTCTATTTGGGACCCATGAAAACATTTAACACATTTAAAGCATCATCAAACTCAGCTACTAGAAGAATAAAGTTAGATATATATCTAATTGTAAGTAAAAATATATGAACATTTAAATTAGGTTCAGGTCGATTCAACCAATATGCAAGTACTCAAGGATTAAGTAGGTTGCCTTAGGATAAAACATTTCTATTCATATGATCACCAACATATTTACTCAAGGACTAACCTCACACCATAGGGATTTAATTTTATCTGGTTCTAAAATTGGCAGCATCAATCGTAACAAAGCTGGGAACTTACTAATTGTCACAGAAGTATTGTGTTGCCAAAAAGTTCATGTATATTCTAATAGGTAGCAGTGTGGTCTTATTAACATGTAATTGGTGTATTAGATGCCAAATCAAGCTTGCATTCAACAAGTGGATATTGTAAGCAATACATAAAAATAGATTTTGGAATTTTACAAACGATTTTAAATATTTTTTTGACAGGTCAAAGAGAATGAAAACCAAGTGCATTTGTGTCATGGTGCTTTACGAGTTTAAAAATGGATATAATCACACAAATGTAGTAAAAACATATGTGAAGTGTATGAAGAATGTTCTTAAGCTATTTGAACCTGTCAAAAGTGGTTCAATTTTGGCATTGAAGATGGCCCATGCTCTGGGTGCCCTTCCAATGCTGATGACAACGGAACTCGGACATAAATCGAAAACTATCCATAATCAAGTGAGGTTGCAGAGATTATGGGAATATCAAAATCAAGTTCGCTCAATCATCTGAAGAATACAGGTATGGTCAGTAAGTGCAATGTTAGGTCCCACATCTGCTCACGAAAAAATTTGATGGACCCTATTTTTGTACGTTTCCTTGCTTAGTCATATAGAAAATGAGCCATTTTTGGAAAGGGTGGTGACTGGAGATGGAAAATGGGTACTTGACAGCATTTGGGAGAGAAAATAACTGGTCACTGATGAGAGGCCACCTCTGCACTGCAAAGCCTGAATTGCACCCAAGAAAGGCAATACTCTGCATTTGGTAGCATTCTAAGGGAATTCTCTACTATAAACTGCTCAACTCAAATGAAACCATCGATGCAGAGAAGTATTGCATCTAACTTGAGAAATTGAAGCAGTCAATTGCCCAGAAAAGTCCAGCTCTGGTGAATATGAAAGGGGTAGTTTTCCATCACGAGAGAATGTGACTGTATTTGTTGATAAACCCAGCAAAAATTAAGAGTTGAAATGGGATGCATTCATTCACCCTCCCTATTCTCTTAACATTGCACCATCAGATTATCATTTGTCCAGTTCTCTTCAAAACTCCCTCATTGGCAAGACTTGCAACTTTTTGAGAATGCTGCAAAAATTAAGTATTTTTTCGCTTAATAATTCAAAAATTTTATGAATATGACAACATAATGCTAGCCAGTATATGGGAAGAGATTACAAAATATGAGGTGAACCATGTAATTGAATAAAAAATATAAAACATAAAGAGAGCTTCCCGTTCCATGGTAGATTATTTTGATGAGAACTTATTTAGTAGTAACATAGCTTAATGTAGCAGAATTTCATAGTAAGTGTAGGGTGAATCACCAGGTTTAACTCTTCATTGAAAAACCTGCAATTACTTTAAAAAACTAATTGAATATAATCATCATGTGACTTTTCAATGGTGTAAACATAGGCAAAATGGGGAATACAATGAAACTCCTACATTCTTTGATATGCCCAGCAACACCACACTTGATGACAAAAGTGCAAAATTAGTGATACTGAAAACTTGGTAATGAAAAGATGAGACTAATGTTTTGTTAATAGTACAAGCTTGTCATCTTTTGTCATACTAAAGAGAAAGAAATACTCAAAAAGAAATTACCTGGTGACATCATCTTAAAATGTTATGAGCAGGCCTGGACGAATCTGTTCATGGTTTAGAAGGAAATCTGGGAATCTATGCAATTTAAATATGCTGGTTGTTCAAATTTGTATACATCAGACATGAACTATACATGAAAAATTTTAAAAATATTACCTACTTCATAGCTCAACCAGACAAAATATAACAGAAAAAATCTAGTCACCACTATGCAATTTCTAGTCGCCAATGGTGAACAGGTGTCTGAGATTATCCAGGCATTTGTGAGAAAGACTGGATGAACAATGAGTGTGTAACCTGATACTCTTTAGAAGAAACAAGAAATGCTAGTACTGGACAGTTTTTATGTTCGACTCCCACACAATATGAAATCTTGTATATCCAACCTTAACATTAATCTTGTGGTCATAACTAAAGGAATGACCTCTCAATTGCAGGCTAGAGACATTGATCAAGAAATCCTTCAAAGATCACTTGCTTCGCTTTCACAAAAAATGGTTGTTATCAGGGTAATGTTCTCGCACTCGAGTAGATGAGAAAAAATCTGATTCTTTGCATGTACAGTGAATGAAAATAGCCTGGGACAGTATCACCACAACATTAGTAACTCAGGGTTTTAGTAAGTGTTGTTTCAAACAGGATGATGGCCAAAGAAAGGAATTTAGTGAGAAGAACAGAACACTAAATACGTATTTGGAGAGCCAAGGCTCTCATCATCAATAGCTTTTGTCGAGTGAGGTGTGTTGATTTGCGCATACAAACACACCCCACTCGACAGCAACTGATGATGAGAGCCTGGTTCTCGAAATACGTATTTAGCATTCTGTTATTCTCACTAAATTCCTTTCTTTGTTTAGTGTTGGAGTCGAATCTTCAATTCATAATATAGACCTTAACTGAAAAACTGATACATTTCTCAGATTGATTACAAGGACACTATTGAAAGAGAAAAATCAAGTATGATGATATCCTCATTGCCCATATTATTGTGACAGTATATTGATGTAAAATATATTTTATCCTGAGCATTACTTGTAATTTTTACTTTTTCCATACCTAGTATAGGAGCAAGTATTATTTTTCATGAAAAAAATCGATTTTGAAATTTCAATGAAATGTTTCGAGCTCATCAGAACATGTTTTGACCAATTTCTCGATGATGTGTGTGTGAGATAGGAATTTTGTGGGTACTCGAACTCAAAAACTATTAATCAGATCAATGTGAAATTTTATATTTCACTTTTTTATTAAAGGAACAAGAGTGATAAGGTATCGTTAAAATTGGTCAACCAAAAGTGGATGTTTACTCTTGTCACATCCATTTTTTTAATAATTGCTATAATACTTGATCAGTGTAAAATAGTGCTGGAATAAAAGTTGTAGGAATTTAATTTTGTTTGTTCGAAACATTTCCCCATATAATGCATTGATAGATATTTTAAAAACTATATTGTTTAGCTGCCACCACCACACCACCGACTACTGTAAACGCTTGACGTTTATTGTTTGTAACAATCCTTTTTATTTTCTCAATTGTTGGAGCTTCATGGCTATACCCAATATCAGAAGGCTCGAGTTTATTTCTGTCCTTTGTCAATTCTTTTAATTTTCTCACAGTTCCTTAAAATATTTATGATCATTTAACCTGTTTGGAATTTTTAGAAATATTACAGGTACCTGTGTAGAAAGACATGTGGTGGCCACATTAGATTTTTCATTTTATTATAACAAAACCATGTTAGTCGATTTATGGCAATGTTTTCCAACCAGTATGTTGTGAAAAACTATAAAATAATTAAATTTACTTGTAAATGTTGAGTTCATCAAAAAAATAATCTTACCTCTAATGAATTTACTATGATTTAGAAACAACGAATGCATCCTGGTGCTGTGAACCCCATATTTTAAAATATACCTTACTTCATATTGGGGATGCCATGAAATTATATTTGAATGTGTCATGCCTACAAATGTTGGGAAATGCTATCAGATTGAAATTTAACCAAGATAGTAGTCTTTTCACAAATACATACGTAAGTCACATGAGGATAACAATTGAGCTATAAAATTGGTTTTAATCCTTAAAAAGTTTGAAGTCTGCAGTACAGAATCAGCTTAAATTAATGAAAAAAGAACATATTGCTCAGAATTGAATGTTATGTATTCCCTAGGTTATCATAGGCATTGTACTTACAGCAGATTCTAGAATTGTTAACTTTTCAGTATGACTGGCTGACAAGAAATGGACATTAAAGCCAAATCCCAAAAACCTTGCCATTCCACATTACTTCCTTGTACCACCTTTACTCTATTGCATTTGGCTTTAAATGAAAAGAACAATTTGACTGGCATGTTTCCCATGCTTGAAGAACATTCTATGTAATCATTAATTTAAAAACATCCAATCCTTCTGCAGTAAGCAAGCCAAAACGTCTCATTATTATCCATCACACTTTAATATAGAAATGCCAAACACTGGCTTAATTGTTTCTGCTTGTTTGTTGGGTCAGCCCCGACGATGTATATCTTTCTATCCCCTCATTTTTCCTCACTGGAAATCCCAATGTGGTTGATACTCAGTCATTCTCTAATATACATCTTTGCAAGCCTTCTTTAGCATAAAAGTGAGAATATAAAAATACAGCGTAGTTGGACACTCAATTCCGCATCTGAAAGGTAGGCTTGTGATTCCCATGTTGCAGTATACCTGATCAAGTTCATCAAATATGGAGTTTGCTTGTTCTTACTTGTCCAGTGCCTATTTTCTCAACCTGCTGCTACAATATGATGTACTTCAATTGCACAAATTGCTATATTGAAGCATCACACCAGTGTTGTTTTATCTCGAGTTTCAAAAACTTATTACAATTCCAACAAATTTCTATATTTTTACAATAATATTATTACTTATTACCATATAGAGGATTTGGAGAGGACGACACATCTTACTGACAAAGAGATATTAAACATTTTTTACGATGTACCATCTGAGTTGAGTGATTATCAGTGTGATACTGCTGAATTTGCCAGTAAATATTTGTTAAGTACTTATAATAACAATGATATAGTGCATTGATAATTTTTGCTATATTTTAAACAAGACTACGCGATCAATACAATTTTTTAAAACCTTGAAAAATGTTGGATTTTACTTGCAATTTGTTGGAGAAGCACATAATATATTCAAGCAGAAAGGGTTAAATATAGAACTATATTCATCAGCTTGCCACATCAGACCCATTAAATAGTTACAACCTAAGAATCTACATGATAACAAAGACATGATAAATAGGATAATAACTGAAATACTTGTAAGGCCCCCATGAGATTTTTATTATTACGAAGAAAATTTATTGTACAAATAAAAATCACATACAGGAGGTTTTCATGAACTTAGACCATCCTTCTCAACAACTCATTGATTTTATCCTCACGGTTACCAAAGTCACCGCCCTCAACATAATGGTTAGTCTTCTTACGCCAGCCACCAGTTGGGGTATTTAGCTGAAACAGACAATTAATATACATAAATAACAAGATTCAGAACCAGTATCTTTAATTAAATCTACTCAAGTAAAACAATATCATAGTGAAATTTGTCTAAACCAATGGCGAGCAACCTTTTCTATATGACGGGCTGCATTGCAAGTTGTCAATGCTTCAGCGGGTTTGGTTCAACTTTCAATTGGACGTTAACTAAATCTTCTATGACATCATATCAGTGAAAATCAAGTCTAAATTGTTTTAGGATTAAAATTTCAATCTGGTGTTTTAATGTTGTAATTTGAATGTATATGATAGGATGTGTTCAATTTTACAATTACTTTTTAATCATAGCTTCAAGGCCTATGGTTTGCTCACCACTGGTCTAAACTATTAACTGCAGCATTTCCTATGCAACACAATAAGAACAAAATACCTGTACTTCAATACCTATACTTAAATCTATACAGCATTAATACCAAAAAAATCAATTTGTAAGGTTCAAGACATCCCTGATTTGATTGTTTTTAAATCTAACAATTAATGATTATGAATCAATATGATTAATTAATAATCCATCAATAAATAATAAAGCATCCTTTAAAGAGGGTTAGTATACCATTTTTAACTTTTAAATATTATGTAAGGCTTCATCCTTATCTGCCTTCAAGCTCAAGGCAAATGTTAATAGAAGTGAAACTTATTGCTCTTCGACAACATGGAAGGAGGAGGCTTGAGGAATAGGCAACCTCCATGGAATGGTCGGTAGCAGGCAGTATTGATATTGTAATCACTAGAATATACTATAACTCAATCTAAATTTACTAACAAAAAACAACTAGAAACCTCTGTAAAGGCCAGCAGTTATATTAGTTAAAAAACTGCAGCGTTGCAAGACAATCTCCTTCCTGACATAAAATGCAACAACCAGGCTTACAAAAATCTCAAGCAACTCTTTCAATGACCAACTGTGTCTTTTACCTTGAAAGGCCACAAGAAGTTGGAAGCATACTTGAAGTTCTTCCCAACAGTGAAAATCTCATGGATAAGGTCTTCCATGCAGATGATATTCATTCTACCTGCAGGACAAGACATGATTACCACAAAAACAATGAATAGGTGAACATTGCTTACAATGGAATCTTGACTAATATTTAACAGAACACCTTTTCCTCACGTTTCTATCACATACAAGTATCAAATAAGCCAGTAACTGCCTTGAGAAAGTAACATTGCAATACAGTCATTGAGGATACACTGAAAATTTAAAAATACTGTATACACTAAAATTAATGGTGAGAAATGAATTACCTTGATGTGTACTACATCAAGACTATCACCTCAAACTTGTAAATATAACTCAAAATGAGCGCAGGTCGATTAGTTATAAAGGTGCTGTGCATTTCCAGTTATTACCCCTCAGATCTCCAAGGTGATTTTATAGATTTGAATCAGCATCATTCATTCCTTGCAGTTCATCATATAAAAATAATTCTAAAAACAAAAATGAAATGCACTCAGCACAAGAACTCACCCAGTTTACCCTCAATGATTGAATTAGACGTGATAGGTATCCTCTGCCCATTGAGCTTAGCAAACCCTCTCTTATAGATAAGCTCTCGAACACTCTTTAGATTAGGATACCCCCATGTGACATATGGTTCACATATTCTGAGCATGTTCAAAGTTGCCTGAAAAAGAACAAATACACTTCATAAACAACAGAAATAAAAGTACTATCTACTACAGAGACATGAAGAGTTATCAGATCTCCAAGGTGATATTGCATTTTGAATCATATTCACTCATTCAGTACAGTTCATCATAGTTTCTTCATTTTCAATACAAAAACTGACAAAAAAATACCTTGTTGAGCCGGAGGAAAATGCCATTGTTGATCTGCCTCAGGCGAAACAGTTGCAAAACCTTACGAACTTTAGGTGAAACTTGATTAATACTGTAAAAAGAATAAAATTATTTAGTCCTTAATAAAAGTAATTTGTATTATCTAACAACCACATTCAAATGTAATTTCATCACTCTTCACTAATACTCACCCTCTAATACGAATAACAAATGCAAGACGTGGCTCAGATGGAATATAGTAATTCTTGCGATTTCTTGCTTGACGTGCTAGTCTTATTTCGTCACGCTCACGTCTACGGTACTCCTTCACGTACTTCTCCGCTCGCTTGAAGATTTCTTTTCTTGTTTTGATAGCCGCTGCTCTTTTCTGAATTAAAATTAAAACAAAACAATAAATATCTGTATAAAGGCCGCTTGCCGAAGACTAGGACACGTGTCTCTTTAATACCTTAATATTACTTCGAAGGATTGTTGTCTTAGATTCCAAACGTCGCTTCCTTCTTTTCAACACTGATTCTGGAACGGCAGGAAGCTTCTTTGAAGGCATAGCCTTCTTTTCAGGCTTCTTCTCAACTTTCGCCCTATAAAAATATGTACAAGACAAAAACTCATAATTCTGGTACTATGTTTTATCCGAATAATAATACTAAACAAATGCTCGCAATTGAAGTAAATAAAAAAGACTAGATTAAAAAATATTCAGTTTATTAAAATACAACAAATTTTACAACCGATGGTGGTGGATAATAAATTAAGCCAACGTGTACTTACGCGTCCGCCATTGTCCGTAGTGAGAGAAGGAACCAACTGACAGTCGATATTCTTCCGAAATGCAAACACAGATGGTGTCGGCAAGGAATAGTGTCGGTATTGTGAGTGTTGATGAGCGCAATGAAAAAAGACTGCTGTGGGACGAGCGGCAATCTCAACATGTCTCAACCTTCTGAATGTGGGAAGAGTAAACATCTGTAGCTTTTAATTAGCTGAGAGGTGCAAGTTTTAAAATTTCATAGAGAGAAATTATTATTAATCCGTTGTAGTTTTAGTTATATTTTTCTGTGTAAAATGACCTTGATCAATAAAAGTACTAGTCTTTCTTTAGTAAAGCATTATTTGTGTATACGCCCTAGTAAAAGGGCAATAAGTTTTAGAAAAATTGCGCATATGTATCGGTCCTATTGGTTACCTAGAAATCCGAAACCTCCTTATGATCACATCTGTCAAATTGGAGACCCAGTGTTAAGGAATAAGGCTGAGTTAGTAGATCCTAAAGATATGACATCTAAAGAAATACAGCTGGTTAGTGATTGAAATTTGTGGATTAGTGAACCGTATTATTAAGTTGATAGTAAAATAGATCTCTTTTCATAGGTAATCAAGAAAATGAGAAACGCACTAAGAGGTTACGACGCGGTAGGAATCGCTGCACCACAAATTGGCGTGCCGCTCAGAATTTTTGCTGTTGAATTTCTCGAGTCCAGAAAGAAGGAGTTTAGTAATGAAGTTTATCAATTGAGGGAGATGTCAACGTTTCCTTTTAAGGTGTGTTTCAGAATACTTATGGTACTAACAGTATTTTTTATTGATAAACAATTATTTATTCTTATAATAAGGATATAATTATAACTGCAATCAAAATTCTAGATTAAGCCAAAAAAGCAATGTTTGTAAGAAATATTTATCCACATAACCATTACTTACAGCAATACTGGATGCCAAAATACATTCAAACATTCTAGTAACATCCTCGCAGTTATTTTTGTGCTTTAATGGCAGGATCAGAGAAAAATGTTATCAAATAAAGAAATTCCTAAACTGTTCGAAAATTTATAGATGTTCTAAGCAACATCACCAATACAGTTAATATGATATAATTATGTGAAACTGAGAATAAACAATAATCAAGGGCAATGGTTAAAAAAATACAAACATTTTTCTCATACATAATTTTTCAGTGCCAAACTTTTTAAAAAATATATTTTTCGTTTCTTTATGCAAACATAAGTGAATTGCAACCAATGGAACTAGGAGTGATCAGAGGCTTCAAATTCAATTTCTTTTTCAAAATTGGATAACTGAGTGAGGCTGAGGATAAATAAAAGAGGTAATGTCACTCAAGGTCTTAGTTGGATTAAATTTCGGAAATTACATAAGCAAGAAACATACATGCAAGAAAAGAATCCTAAACAGTTTTCATCAATCTGCTTTTAAATCAGTGAATCATAAAAGTGCTGATACTATTACTGATGAAGTCAGTGTTCTTTGTGGGGTGGCAGTGATGGAGTGGTTAAGAGTGTTGGCATTCCATGCAGCAGTCCCAGGTTTGAATCCAGCGGAGGTTGTATTTTTCAACCTGGGATCATCCCATCCTTTGCTTGTGTGATTTGAAGAGACTGTGCAAGTCAACGCTCCATCCTTTGGAAGGGACATTAAGCAGTTGGCTCTCTTGGTGCTCTTCGTAAAGAATAGGCAAATGCTGGCACCAGGTTTCCCTCCTCCCTTGTGTATGTGTTCGATGTGGAAGGAGTAATGGCTATAATAATCCAAGAGGTTGATTAGCCAGAAATTCCATATAAACAAACTCATTGTTCTTTGTCAAGGTTAATGCAAAGCTATGATTGGTATGATTTAGATGCTTATGTAAAAATATACATCGGCAACAACATTTCCTAAATCAAGATGGAATATTGATAATAAGAAAAATAAAAGGAATAATGAAGGTGTGGAAGAGGAAAGAATGGTAGGTGTCAGAGAAAACCTCATTTTCAGCACAAGTTTTGCTCTGCAAGTCATAATCTATATAGCCAGAGAAACAGACATCAAAATTGTTCTCAAGCTACTCATGTTGAAGAAGATTTAGAAAACTGAATTGCACCCAAGTCAGACAACAATTATTATTTTCTCATCTTAAAATTACAATTGAATGGTAATTTTCCATTGTAAATTTCTGTTTAATATATTTACTTGATAACTCATTGCAACGACGTATTAGGCTGTGCATAAATAAAAACATTCTTAGCTGGTGATTTTATTCAGAACTTTCCAGAGTCACATGGATTGAAAAAAATTCACAATACCATCTGTTTTTTTACCAATTTTTTCAGTTCTCAGTACTCATGATAATGCTGCGTCTCGTACACAAGAGACCATCCATCGGAATGGCAGAAAGGAATTCTCTCTCTCCCTATATTCCCACATGATGGATCAAGCTGACAAGAGTTAGGCCGGCAAGAATGCCATTAATTGAGGAAGATCAACTGACTTCCAAAATTTCATGTTCATAACCACTCTATATAAATTGTGTTTGCAGGGCTGCAAAAAACATTCACAAAAAACCGAGAGTGATGCATATTGAGCAAAATTGCGGGTGGGCACAAGATGTGTATCATCACACCACCCCAGAGAAAACAAAAAACCTTTATGGTGATGCCCTTCTGTCACTATCACAGATCTGTCCCACACCATTTTGTCTACCACAACACTATCTCTTGCATGGTGCATCACTCATTTCACACTTCCCTATTGTAACTCCACCACCTTGAGTGTTGTCACCTTACAGTGCCAATAATCAAATGTTAAAGAGTCCCCAGCATGCCAAATCATGGAGATCAGAATTGCACTAAGCAGTATTGAAGAAAAATTCTGAAATAAAATCAAAATCCCAAGATTTATGTTCACAGTTAATTCATGTTAAAACAGCACAGTAAGTTGAACAGTTTTTCAAAGTAATAAAATCACAGTCTTAAAATTAACATTTCCATAACTAATATTCACAAGTACAAGGGGCATTCAAAAAGTAAAGCCGCTGGTTGGTATACTGAAAGATGGTGGGGGAGGGTGTTGTAACCCTGTATGCAGTTGCTATGCATAGGGGCATGACTAGCCAGTTTCAATTTGTAGTCGTCTCACAACAGCCATTAGTAAAAGACGTGTTTTTTATACCTACTCGTAAAATCAATATTCAGTAAAAAACATGCTGCATCCATCGAAGGGACGACGATCACTTAGCAAAGTTTTCGTGATATCCTGAATGATAAACTTTTGCCAGCAATCACGCAGAAAAGCAATTCAAAAGTAAGATTAGTATGTAAGATGTAGGTTAAGTAATAAATTTTTTTAAACGAAACAGGCATTACATTATGATAGCACCTCGTTATCCATACTAAATCAAGGCCATAAGTTGAACAAGTTTTCAGAATAATATTATTAGTTTTAAGATTAACATTTCCCTGACTTTGATAAAAGGTAACAAATCTTCAAATGCCGTACTAAAATTTTAAAGTTGAGATACTCCACTAAGAAAAGAAGGGGGGAAAACAATATTTTTAATTAAAAAATTAATTAAAAATTGAATACAGGTGAACCTCTACTTACGAACTTATGTATACCTGGAAATGCATTCATAAACAATGTTCGTAAGTTGAATTGACTTTTTCTATAAAAAACAATGTTAATTCATTAATCCTTTCCTGAATATTTATAAAGTATCAGTTTTTTCCATATAAAGGGAATAAAAAGTGAGCAGTTTGGATAAATTCATTTATTTTCAATAAAAACTTTAATTTCCTTGTACAAAGTTAGTCGTGTAGAGAACATTCAGTGGTTTCCAAGACATCTATTGATGGGAGGGAACCAAGATTGTTATTCTGAAGAATCAGGGAAGGAATTATTTGGTTCAGCAGGTCTATTTGTAGGTAAGTATGCAGGATATTTTTCTGATATCTGAGAAGTTGATGCTGGAGAAGATGTGCTGTTATCTACTTTTTTGAAGAATCTGTTCAACGAAAGTTGAATTGAAGACGTTCTTTTCTTCTCTTCATAAAGGAGTTTATAGCTGAATAGCTCTCTGTGAGCACCTTTATAAACTGTAGAACTTCTTTCTGCATTTGGGTCCTTATCTTTTAATACCTTCAAAGCCCCATTGATTTTCTTTAACGAATCGCTGAGGACTTTTGCAGACAAAGCTTTTGTGGGAGGACAAGGAGTGTTGTCATCATTGCTGTCATCTTCCTGTTCTTTGACTTCCTTCTGCATTACTATCAGCTCATCATTTGTAAGTTCAATCAAATGAGAATCCACTAACTCGTCCACATCTAAGGCATCCATTTCTAAATTTATACTTTTTCCCATTTCTACAACTTCATGGGTGATTTGCTGTTCGGTTTTTTCAGAATCCTGTGAATCATAAACAAACTGTGGGCACAGCTTGCTCCAACAGTGATTCATCATCGTTTGTTTGATTTCCTTCCAACAATGACCAATGTTTTTAACTGCATCAAGGATGCTGTACCCTTTCCAAAAGTCTTTCAGGGTTAAAGAATCTTCTGCATTGGTATCAGCAATAGCTTGAGTGATAATTCGACATAAGTAAAACCTTTTGAAGGTCGCGATTGCCATCTGGTCCATCGGTTGCAGTAAGGAAGTAGTGTTGGGAGGCACGAAGACAACTTGGACATTTGAATCCAAGTTAGCTAATGTTATAGGATGACCTGGGGCATTATCGAGGACCAATAAAATTTTAAAGGCCAAATTACTCTTCCTACAATAATTTTTGACAGCTGGAACAAAGTGATCAAGAAACTACTGCTGAAATAGCAAAGATGCTACCCATGCTTTCTTATTCAAAGTCCAAATCATGGGAAACGTTGCCTTGACTATGCCCTTGAAAGTCCTCGGATTTTCAGAGTGATAAACAAGAAGTGGCTTCAATTTAAAATCTGTGGCATTTCCACCCAGAAGGAGGGTTAGACGATATTTAGAAATTTTTAATCCAGGAACTTTCATCTCTTTAGTTGCAATGAAGGTCCTGGAAGGCGTCTTTTTCCAGAAAAGACCTGTCTCGTCAACATTGAAAACTTGTCGAGAACAGTAACCCCCATCTTTAATAATTGTTGCCAATGCTTCAGGAAATTTTTTTGCTGCCTCATGATTGGCACTTGCAGATTCACCAGATGATGAAAGGTTTTTCATATTTATCCCAAGCTTGAATTTTGCAAACCATCCAGCACTGGCCATAAATTCAGCAGAATCACTCGCCATTTCCCCCATACATGATTTAATATCCTGAAAAAGGCTTCTAGCCTTATCTTGAATCAATTCAGTACTCAATTGGTAGTTTTTTCTATTTTGATTCTGAATCCAAATTGTTAAACACCGTTCCATTTCTTCAACGATGACACTTCGTATTTTACTGACAAACACAGACTGAAGTGAGCCTGCATTGCGAATGTAATCAACAATTTTTTCTTCTTTTAAAATGGTTCCAATTGTCGAACGATTAACATCATAAATACATCCAATGGAAGCAAATGACTCACCTCTTTCTGATTGATTTATTATGTCCATTTTTCTTTCCATCGATAGCACTCGACATTTTTTACTACTCATAGATGAAGCCTGATCAGTATCACTACTTTTATGCTTGCTTTCCATATTTTTAATGGTATTATAAAATAGAAAGGAATATATAATGTCACCGCACACCAGTACTGATTGAAATGCACAGGGAAACTCAAGAGGCATAAGCAGGAGCATAACTATCTATCTAAGGGTTGTAGGACGACCTAGTAAGAAGGCCTCTGTGCATACATGCCGCTCAGTAAAACTAGCTGCAGAACTCCTCTTGCAGTGGAAAACTGGCCTAATAAATGACATTTTTTTAAACTTTAATTTTAGTAACGTTAGAAGGCTTAAGTCTATCTATAATAGTTAACTTTTACATTACAACATACCATCACCAACACAAGAACCCTTGAAGCTCTATTGATTATAATGAAGTGAATTTCAGATGATAATGGAAACATTACAAATAAAGTTTAGAATAGTTAAGGTATTAAAATGTAGAAGCATTATTGCATGGTCTTTTCTTAATTTTTTAAAGATATTTTAGTGAATTTTTCATAATTAAAAAATGTCAATAATATCCAACAATATGTTTTGATAAATAATAGAGCTCCATGGTTTTCTCGTGTTATCGAGGAAATGTACTTAGCAGAGGATTGTGATTATTCAAAATTATGGAAAGTGTACTTACTGATGTTGAAGGGTTTTCCAGTCCTTTTTCTTAGCTACTTGAGTGGGTATGTGATAATATCCTTCGTTATACGGTACAGTCAGATTTAACTGTAAAAATTGTTTCACTAAAGAACAAGAACTCACTACCGTCTGCTTCCTTACAAGTAAATGTTTTGACAATGACTGTCTATGATCGACTAAAGAAAGTCCTAAGCTTAAATGCAGGTCCCCAACAGTCAGAAACTTAATTAAAAGGATCTGTTTATCCTTATGTCATGAGTGACAGAATCAAGATGCAGAGCAGAGATAAGACTTCTCATATACGGGGTTGTTTGCGTCCACTTGAAGATAAAAAGAACAAAGAGCTCCTACAGACGTTCGTATCTGCGAGTAGTATTCGTTAACTGAATAGGGAGTCAAAATTCCTTAGTACATGTAATGTTCGTAAGTATGAATTGTTCATAACTTGAATGTTCATAAGTTGAGGTCCGCCTGTAAACGGAAACCTCACTCATACAACCAGACATTCCACCTGCTGTTAAGGGGCTTTTTAAGGCCAGAGACAGCAGGTCAGCCAACCAAGGTTTACGGGAGACTCCTCTGCGCCAGAGACCTACAAACACACTCAACATTCACAGGTTGGGTGTGCGAAAAAATTGCAGTGACCCTTGTTGTAGATAAAAAACAAAACAAACCAAAGTCAGGGAAATAAAAAATAAAACCTCAGTGAAGCCAATTAAGAAGAATAATTAAAAGTGATTGAAACTATCGGGTATGCGAAAAAAGGGGGGGAGGACTAATACCGTATTTACTTGTGTACTGCATGCACCTTTTTTCCTAAAATGTCAGTAAGAAAAAGAATCCTCTTACATGAGGATTTCGGAACAAGTTACCAAATTGTGTGTATCCATAGTAAATTCACTGCAACATGCTTGTGTCTACGTTTATACTCGCAGAAGACAAAAAATTATGAGTATGCATGGGAAGTATTTTGACAATTCAGATGACGTTATATTTTTATAATATTAAAGCTTTACCTTTTAAATGAGTTTTAAGGTTATTATTGTTACTCAAAATAAGAAGTTCTGTCGTTAAAAGTTCACAATCAATTTCTACCTATACTTTTGCTGGAATAAGTTGGCATCTGGTATCTGTGTTCACCGAATTCATTGTGAGCCCTTGATTTCCTTTAACATAAGAGGGGCGACTATCAAAGAGGAGATTTCTGCTAGCATCGGCATAAAGGAATCATCCAATAAATTGCATGACACAGGTAGAAGAGAGAAGATGGTTTACTTGGGCAGACTTGTTTCAGTGAGGGAGAATTTTTTTAAACCCGACATGTCAAATTATTCCAGCACGAATTTATTTTTCCCCCTCCAAATTGGACCAAAAATATGGGTGCATGTGGTACACCAGGGTGCATTTTACATGAGTAAATATGGTCATCATCATGAGGTGTTCTGCCTCTAGGCAGGTCCCTGGCACCAGCGTTGTCTCCACTCATTTCTGTTCCTTGCCATTTCTTTCATTTCCTGATACCCTCCCCTTTCTTTCAGATCATCAAACATTTTTATTCTTCTATGTCCCCTTTTCCTTTCACCTTCTACTGATCCTTCCAACACCATCAATAGTAAACCTTCTCCTCTCAAGATATGCCCTAACCAGTTACTTTTCCTCCTCTGAATTGTTTCAAGTAATCTTCTCTTCTCATTCACCCTTGTTAGTATTGCTTCATTCCTTATCCTATCCGTCCACTTAACCTTCTCCATCCGCCTCCACACCCACATTTCAAATGCCTCTAGTCTTTCTTTCTCTCTTTTCTTTAGCGTCCATGTTTCACACCCATAAAGCAATACACTCCAAACATAGCACTTCACAAGACGTTTCTTCAGATTTAAATCCATTTTACCACATAGTACCCGTTTTTTCCTATTAAATGTTTCTTTTGCCATTGCTATTCTTGTTCTTATTTCTTTTTCACTTCTCCAGTCTTCAGTTAGCATGCTTCCCAAATATCTATACTGTTTTACTTGCTCCACTCTTCCATCCTTTATTGACACATTCATAATCTCTCTATCCCCTATTCTCATCACCTTTGTTTTCTTTATGTTCATTTTCATTCCATATTCCATCATCCTGTCTTCTACCTTTGTAACCATTTCCTGAATATGCCTCGTTTCATCTGCCAAAATTACCATGTCATCAGCAAACCTTATACAATTTATTATTCTACCCCCAATACTAATTCCTTTATCATTCCCTATTCCATTGTCAATCATTTCTTCAGCATATATATTGAACAGGGTTGGCGATAAGCAGCAACCTTGCCTTACTCCTCTTCCTAGATCATACCATTCGGTCTGTGCATCTTTTATCCTCATAGCTGCTTTCTGTTTCATATACAGCTCTTTAATTAACCTTCTATCTTTCCAGTCTACTTTTTTTGCTTTTAGTATTTCCATCAGTTTTTCCCAGTTCACTCGGTCAAATGCCTTCTCCATATCTATGAAGCACAGACTAATTCCTTTACCCCTTTCTATATATCTCTCTCCACTCATTCTTATCAATCCTATTGCATCTCTTGTACCTCTACTCTTTCTAAATCCAAACTGTTCCTCTGCAGCATTTTCTTCCATTTTGCTAATTAGTCTCCTGTTCATAACCCTAAGTAGAACCTTTGCTGCATGTGTAATTAAACTGATTGTTCTGTGTTCACTGCATTTTCTTGTTCCTTGCTTTTTCGGAATCGGAATCATAATTGTTTGGACGAAATCCTCTGGCCACATCCCCTTGTCATAGATTGCATTACACAACTTCACTATTTCTTCCAGTCCTTCCTCATTAAGACACTTAAATAATTCTATCGGTATCTCATCTACCCCCATTGCCTTCCCATTCTTCATATCCTTTATTGCTTGTAGCACCTCTATTTTCAATATCGAAACCCCTGTTTCGTCATTATTTATTTCATCCTGCTCTTCAATACGGAGATCCTTTGGTTTTTTCATTTGATTTGTACAACTCCTCCATGTATTCTCTCCATCTATTAAGGACCTCCTCTTCCTTATATAGAACTTTATCTTCTTTACTTGCAATCTCTTTCACACATGCACTTGTTCTCCATCTATCCCACGTTACATTTTTTACTTTCTTATACATCAAGTCATACATTCCTTTTCTCTCTAGATCTTCTATATCTGAGCATTCCTCCTCTAGCCATCTCTCCCTTGCTTTTTGGGTTTCTCTTCTTAGTTCATTATTCAGTTTCCTGTATTTCCTTTTTCCATCTTCATCAGTCCTGCTTTTGTATTGCCTTCTTTCTTCCATCTTTTCTATCATTTCCTTTGTCACCCATGGCTTTTTTATTTTTTCCTTTGAAAAACCCAATAGCCTGTTCTGCTGTTTTCCTTATAGCCTTCTTTATCCTATTCCATGCTTCATCCACATTTTCCTCCGACACGTTTTCTCTTTTGATTGCCTGAGCTAATTTTTCTCCTATTCTTTCTTTTCCTACTGTGGCTATATTCTCTAAATCCCATTTCCTAACTATCTTAGCCTTCTTAACCTTCTTCAAGGCTAGTTTTATTTCGGCCATGAGGAGCACATGATCACTGTCAATGTCTGCTCCTGGAAGTCCATATGCCTTTTTTACTCCATTTCTATATCTTTCTTCCACTAGAATATAATCTATTTGATATCTGGCTCCATCTCCTGGTGATTTCCACGTGTATAGCCTTCTCTTATGATTTTCAAACCAAGTATTTGATATAAACATCCTCTTCTCTTTACAGAACTCAACAAGTCTTTCACCTCTTTCATTTCTTTTTCCTAGTCCAAATTTTCCTACTACTTGGTCTTCTCTTCCCTCTCCTACCACAGCGTTCCAATCGCCCATCACTATCTTGCAACAGTTTTTACCTTCCTCCTCCATAATATTTTCTATCTTCTCGTATATTTCTTCAACAGCCTCATCTTCATGTTGGCTGGTCGGCATATAAACTTGTATCAACAGTAGATCTTTTGGGTGCATTCCTATTCTAAGACCAATTGCTCTATCATTTACAAATATCACCCTCTGTACACAATTGGCTATTTCCTTATTCAAAATTACCCCTACTCCATTCGTTCCTCTAGTACCTCCTGAATAGTACACCGTGATGTCATCACTTTTTATTTCCCCTCTTCCTTCCCATCTCATTTCACTTAAGCCAATCATATCCATTCTATTTATTTTCATCTCTTTCTTTAAATTTTCCAACTTCCCTGCTCGTAGGAGTGTTCTAACATTCCACGTGCCAATTCTCAACTTCTTTCCAGCTTCCTTCCTTCCTTGTGTTAAACGGAACCTCTCGTGTTGTCCCCCCCGGAGATCCGAGCGGGGGACCATTTTGCCTCCGGAATATTTAACAAGAGAAGACTCCGTCATGATGAATACGGTATTCAGCAATAATTCACATAAATCAAGACAGTAAGCCATATGAGCTTTTAAAAAGTAATTTTTAATATCCTTAATCTAAAAAAAGGTTTGAGCACTATGGCAATATGATAATGTTGTAAAGAGGGACTCTAATTACCATAAAAATAAAGAATATATCTATAATAATAAAAGAAGCTGTCTGTGGCAGTCATAACTCCTTAAAAAATAAATGTAGGAGCTTCAAAATTTTATAGCAACTTTAGGTTGATCATGAGAGTTGCAGTGCCTAAAATAATTCAAATCAGCCCACAGGGGCCTGAGGATTCCTATTGTCTGTCCAAATGTCAGTTTTTTAAGATATCTCAACAACCAATTGACCGATTTTGATGAATTCTCCACCAATATCAATGTATTGATGAGACACATTTTCAGTGGATAAAATCTGTCTATGGGGTCAAGGATATTAGTGTAAGGGCCGATCCAAATTTCACGATTTCGAGGGGTCCAAATTGGTTGGTCCAAATTTCATCAAAGTCTGTCCGTCCGTCCGTATGCATATATCAGGAAAGAACTGGATGAACTGATTTCAACAAAATTTGGTAGGTACATAGAATCTTCACATAAATACATGACCAAAATGACAAATTTTGACCAGATCAACCAAGAAGGGGTGCCACCATTTCAAAATAAACTTTTCGGTAGTTATGTGTTTCGAAGAAATTGGTCAAACCAATTTCAACCAAATTTGGTACATAGAATACTCACATAAATTCATGACCAATATGACATATTTCGACCCAATTAACTAGGTAGGGGTGCCACAATTGCAAAGTTAAACTTATTATGAATTTGGAAGGAATTGGCGAAACCGATTTCAACAAAATTTTGTATGAAGGAGTTGTGCAATATAAAAAAACAAAGTCAAGATTTTTAGGATAAATATAGAAAGCAGGACAGCCACAATAAAAGTAATAAAAAAATTATTTTTAAAAGTGTTTTGAACTGTCCGCATCAATTTTAAGGAATTTATAATATCTATTATGTACACATATAAATCCATAATAGCATATATGGACCAGATAAACTAAACAGGGGTGCCACAATTACAAATTAAACTCTTTCAGTAGCTATGGATTTGGGAGGAATTGACGGAATGGATGTCAATTAATTTTATATATATGAATTTTACAAATAACCATAATGATATCAAGATTTTTAAAACAGGGCTACCACAATTAAAGGTAAAATAATATTTCTTTTACACGTATTTCTAGAGAGCTCCCCGCATGGATTTTAACCCATAATGGTATATATAATCTTCATATAAATTAATAACACAAATAGTATATTTCAACTGGGTCGACTAAACAAGACTACCCAATATAGAGGTTAGAATTTTTCTGTAACTATGAATTTCAAAGGTATTGGCTGAACCGATTTCAATAAGAAATTTTGTTTCTAGGGCATGTATAGAATGACAAAAAAACGAACATGTTTAGAACATCTAAAAAGCAGGGCTACCACAATATAAGGAAAAATAATTTTATGATTTCAATGCAAATACATTGGTATACAATTATAATACCACGAATTTGATGAAAAACACCATTTGAAGATATCTCAGCAACCAATTGACAGATTTTGATGAATCCTCCACCAATATCAATGTTGAACCATGAAACGTAGAGACTTTAAAAGTTGGTATACATACTAAAGAGACATTGAGGATATGCACCTCAGTGTCAGAACTTTGATTTCTTGGGAAGAGGAAGGTATCAAATTTGAGCCTATATTTAATTTGTTCATACCAATTAAAGGGGAATATTGGTCACTTGGGGAATATTGGTCACTTACGTTGAGAGTACCTTGAGTTTGTATGAAAATATTACCGAGTGATATGTGCATAAAAAATTCTTAACTCTAAACCCGGGGCAAATCCCGGGCTATTACACTAGTATATAGAATGTATTCTTTATTTTTTCAGCAATTAGAGTCCCTCTTTTTCAACATCCTTAATACCAATTATTAGGTGTGAGGGTGTTCTCTCCCCAAAAATATTTTTGCTGGTGTATAACAGGTGCTACTGTGCTTAGCTGAGTTGAAGGCATTTAGTATGCCCCTTGCCCGACTTCATGTTTTGATGTTCTCTTTTTGCTTGGTTTGTCTAAGAGTGAAAAGGAGCAGTAAACATTTGTTTAATTCCAAATTTGAAGCGCATGTCATGGAAGGTATTGGATCGAAATTGTGATATTATCTGATACCAAATACTTTGGATAGCCAAACTTGAGGAAAACATTTTCTGGCAATAAAGAAATCACTTGATGGGATGTAGCTGACCTAAGAGACTCAATAAGAGTACTGAACCCATCCACCATGGTCAAAGCATATTTGTACTTGCCACTACTCCTGAGTAATGGCCTAATAAAATCAATGTAGATCCTTTCCCAAGGATAATTGTTTAATGAGGAAGAGATCATTCTTGGAGGAAGAGTATTATGGGGCTTAATAATCTGACAGGAATGACAAAGTCTCACCATTTCAATGATCTCAGATCTCATATTTTTCCACTAGTATTCGCGACAAATTCTTTCACAGATTTTTGCAACTCTCATGTGGCCAGCAGTATGGAGACAATGAAAGTATTAAAATGGTATTGGCCTTAGGGCAGCTGGGACCACAACCTACCCTTTCTTGTGCCTATCAAATCTGTGATAAAGGAGATTGTTAGAGAGAAAATAAAATGGAATAGGTTTGTTTACCTTGCTGAATTTGAGTAATAATTTGTTTAAGTTGAGGGTTTAACATTTGGTGATTACCAATGTTAATAAAAGACAATGAAATTTGCTGGAGAAGTATTGAGTTTTCTATCAGATTTTCAGGATTTTCTATTATTATGCAAGAGAGACAATCGGAAGCATTGTTGCAAGGCCTCAGTACATGATAAATAATGAAGTGAAATGAGGAGAGTTTTAATACCATTTGTCCAATTTTTCCCAATTGCTTAGGTTGTTTAAATAGCCAAGTCATGACACCACATAAAAATGGGTTTTACTGGCAGATAAGTTCTAAAGTTTTTGTACTGCCCAACAGCATGCCAGACATTTCAACTCATAAGAGGGTAATTTCTGCTCATTGGTGTTCAGCTTTCTGCTGGTATAAGCCACCAGTTGGAATTTTCTATCTATCAGGTGGTTTAATACCATCCCTAAAGCAACCTGGCCTGCATCAACAAATAGATTCAAAACTTCATCAAAATTTAGCAAGGAAAGAACAGGAAGCTGGGAAAGACACTGATTTAACCTCTAGATTAACTCCTATGGTTGCTGTGCCCAAACAAAAGCAGCATTTTTATGCCTCATAGCATTCAGTTAAAGTGATATTTGTATCCAAACATCACTTATGTTATGACATATCATCTGGTAATGACTTGAGTTATTGGGTTCATCTAACAATAAGTATGTACATCATTGATTTATAACAAGTCCTTCACATGATGTTTGACTCATGCTTAATTGTACTGTTTGCATTTAAATATTTATGACCACATCAGATCATTTAAATAGGATTGCTTACCCATTATCGACTGTTGATCTCATTGCAGGTGTTCATTAATCCAGTTTTAAAAGTTTCAGATTACACTAAAGTAAATTTTCCTGAAGCATGTGAAAGTGTAAAAGGATTCTCTGCCATTGTTCCAAGGTATGCAGCAGTAAATGTTTCAGGTAATGGCATATTCTGGCTATAAGTAATGTAGTAGTAATAATAGCGTTACTTAATTGCACTTTAAGAACATCCACCTTCTCACTATTCCATTTTGACTAAAATTTGATGCAAGTCCACGTAAATGGCACCACATCTAGCAGCAGGAAGATGCACTCCAACACTAAAGCTACTCCCAATAAGTGAATGAAAACAGAACTATGTCCAAATAGCAGCAAGCATTGAACTGATTATGATTTACATTCTCTTCTGTCCCCACAGGTTGGGTTGCCTGGTTAAGAGCTGGGTTCGTTCTCTTCTGTCCCAGGTTTTTTTGGGTTTTTTTATTGGATATGTTAAAATAGAAGCTGAAATATATCAATAACAATTTCTTACTATGCGAATAAATTAGAAAGTGAGTGATATTCATGTTGCCTCAAAGAGTGTATTTTCCTGCTGTTAGATGTGCTGCCATTTGTGTTGACTTGTATCAAACCTGTTCCTTTATTTTAAACAGTTTAAAAAATTACTGAATATATATTTTATATTGATTTTAAATAAAGTATGGTTTTATCATGTCTGTGTATATATTCTAATACATTTGTGAGCAAACCATATGTTTAGTCAAAAAATGTGTAATCATACATAAATAGTTTTTGAGTTTAAATTAATGGAACAATTTGCCCTTTCAATTTAGGTTTCAATGAAAATGGAGAAGCAGTTGAGTGGAAATGTAGAGGTTGGGCAGCGAGGATATGTCAGCATGAAATGGAGCATCTAGATGGCAAAATTTACATAGACTCCATGGTTAAGGGTTCACTAGAATTGCCACTATGGCAGAAGGTCAACTACCGTAGTGGACGCATAACTCTGACATTCTCACCCCACAAGTAGCTTCAGTTTCCCTCAGGGAAAAATCTCTTATATTTAAGATCATGAGATTTTATCTAAAAATGGAGATATTTGATCATCCTTCCCTTAAACTCCAATGTGATTGGTTTTTAAGTATTTCTGTTATAATATAATTTAACAGTGTGCAAGATAAATTTGGTTGGAGACAATTTCTTGTCAGTTTAGATTATTTCAATAAGATTTTTTTATAATTTTTTGTATTTGATGCAAGAAAGTTTTGAATAGAATAGGAATTTATGCCATAGCAATTGCAGAAATAAATTATATTTTCTCCTGTTACTTTTTAAAGTTACTATTTATTTCTTGTAAACTTTATTAAGTATGTACAACTAAAAACAATAGCAGTAGCCATTGATAACAATTATTTTTGTTGAAATATTTTTTCAAAATCTCCTACACAATCCAGTTCCTTCACCTGTTCTAAATTAGCACATTTATCTGGATTTTCAGTTATTGATACCTTGAAAACTAAGCTCTTATCACAAATTATTACAGTAAAGTTAAAAAACTAGCTACCTTGGAATTTTTCCAAGTGTTTTTTATTGGCAAATAATTTTTTTAGTCAAGTTTTATGCAAAATTTCCACCTGGACATGTTAAAAATTTGGCAAATCTAGGATTAACTGCTGGGGAATAATTGGAAAAAATCACTAAAATTTACATGCTCTACAAATGTAGGCAACCAACAATACGTCACATCTGTGATTTTTGAACTTTGAGGAGAAAAAATCCTGTACTTGACCGGGAATCGAACCCGGGTCTCCCCATTTGCCGGATAGGTGCTTTAACCAACTAAGCTATCAAGCCAGCATGATTCTCCTTTCTCGAATTGGGGTATTTATGGTGAAGAAGGGCTAACAGAGTAGTAAACCTCCAACACTAAACGTCCTCACTGAGGCATCGCGGAAAAAACCCCTACTTTAACTCAAGAAAGTGAGTTGGCTTCATCTAATAAGATTTCAGCCCAGACTATCTTACAGTCCTCATTTAGATCGGCTTTACGTTTCAAGAGAATGTTACAGTTTACATCAATCAAAATGTCTTATTATTGCTGGTTATTAATGTACAAAGGGACTTAAATAATGGCCTAATCCTTTCAGGACTGAATTATGAAATACACTGCAAAAAATAATCATATTAAAATAGAGGTTAGCAGAAGTTCATATGATGAGATATTAATTAATTTACCAAATTAATTAATTTTAGTCATGTCAAAAAAGATAAATATTAATGGCTTAGTATAATGTCAAAGAACTGAAGAATGATAGGCCAGTAGTGATGCCAAGTAAATAATGAATGTTTGATTCACTGACTTATTTCCTAATCAGTTGTAATTAATAAAACAATTGACAATTATTTAAAACATACCTCACTCAAATAGTAGTAATATAGCCTTTATGATAGGATGGTAATTCTCTGGGTTATCAGTATCTCCACCCTTGTAAACCGCTGTCATATATTCGATCTTTCAGTCTCGGTAAAACTCCTATAAGTGTTTTGTCAAAAATAATATTAAATCTTTGTTGGCCAATTCCTTGAGTACTCTCAAGGGTATGCCTTTTGGACCTTCGCCTTTAGTTTATTTCTTAAAATATAGAAATTTTTCCCTTAAGTCACTTGAAAATCATCATAATTAGAATTATTCAACAAATAGATATACCATATGACTTTTATATTCTTTACTGTTTGCTTATCTGAGCATATAACAACTTGTAATCACTATTACGTTCTACTGTTGTTAACTTTAGGACGTTCCGCAAGGTTCATCACAAAAAGATCTAACACATTGTTTATTCTTGTCGGCTCTTTATCTAGCTGCTCAAAGAAATTGTTTGAAAAAGGTGAGTGCTTTTGATGCTTCTCTATTGTTATCACCTGGCTCAAGACATGAATTATCCCAATTAACTGACAATGGTTGAAGTCTCCAACAATTATAATCATGCTATCCGCCTCTTTCTTTTCAGTAATTTTTCTTGATGTCGCTGAAATTATGCATTGCACTCTACTTCAAACTGGGCAGTCTATAAAACGAACAAATGATAATTTTCTTTATTTTAAGTCTTGCACAACACCAAACACTTTTGGTAATGTCTTCTTTTTTGTCTATAATGTGACTGTCTAACAGTGTGATTACTGCTTTAAATACCTCTCCAACTGCTTTGTTGCATTGATCTTTCCCGAAGGCTTGGTACTCAGAAGGGAACACCTTTTGACTGGCAGTGTCTTCAGAAAGCAAACTCTCAGTACCTATTATTATATCTGATTTTACGCTCCGAATTAGATGCTCAAATTCAGCTCTTTTCTTTTGCAAACTACGACAGTTGACTACAATTTATTAGTTTAACTGTCCCCTGATCATTCTTATAACAGTTTCCATATGTTTAGAATATATAATTTCTGTAGTTCCTACACGATATTCAGTAACCTGAGAAGATATATTGTCATTAATTTGGAGTATATCATTTAAAACTGCACTATCAGATTCTGGGAAATCACATTCGTTTCTTTTTTCATCCTTCTAGAATTTAAATAGCTGATATGTTCAATGACAGTAGCTATTCCTGTTTCACTCCGAGGTCTTTCCTCAGCTACAGATTTTTTATTCGCAGTACCACACTGATTTCTCATATTTTCTTTTGTGCACTCTCAATTAATCCCATCCCCCTAAATCACCTACACTCTGCCCAATGTTGTTGGAGTTTTGACAGTCAGCCCTTTTTCTGGCTCCCATTTGTTATGCCAGCTATCAAATCTAAGGTTAAGTGCTTCACTCAATATAACCAAGTCTTTTAAAAAGAAAAAACTTAAACTTAGGATGCCGTGAGTATTAAAGAATATTAGCTTGTAGTTAAGAGCTCTTTATTTGGGAAATAAATAAAAAATATGCAGTCCTATCAAGGAACTGCAACTTTACAGAAACAAAGTATGTAGCTAGAAAAATTGAATCAGTATCTTCAGGTATTGAAAATCAGTGGCACAGGGTTGTATGTTGAAGGTAACAGGTGTGGTGCCTCTAGAATATGATACTTTAAAAAGTATTTGAATAAAAAAAATTAATCAAGTTTAGACTTAAATAAATAGTTTTTAAAGTTTAAGAAATATTGTTGAGCAAATTGCTATTTTAAAAGAGCACTCCCATTAAAAGAGAACTCCCATTATCCGAGCTCTGGTTATCCTGATGTCCAATTATCCAGATCAAATTTTAAATTGCTATATCTCTTAATTTCAGTAATCAATTTTTTTCATCAAAAAATAAATTCCCTAGTTGCTGTCACTTGGATGACACAGTCCTCCATTTAAATTCTCTCATTCAAATAATATTGCCATTCTAATTGCAACAGACTAGTCCAGGAGCATCAGAAAAAGATGCTGTGACTTGTAGCAAAATTTTGTCTTGACCATCATCAATCAGAGCAATGGTGCCTATCTTAGCAGCAGAGAGGAAGCAGATAAGTTGCACTGATAAACATTGTTAAACCCAGCCCTATCTTTTTCCTAGGCGATATTAGTCTATGTCGAGTAAGTTACTGCTGTGTTAACTTGAAAGTTAAATTCGTTAATTTTTTAAACTCATATTTGCTCATTGTTGGAGTTAAAATGTCTACCAAACACAAAAGTGGTTATTTTGTCAACTGATGAAATGAACCTTGTGAACAAGTTAACGAAAGGTGAATATGGCAAAAACTTAGCAGAGAAGTATGGTGTTGGAGCTTCAACAATATTGGACACAAAAATTTGACTCAATTCTTGATTTTGTCCATTTTGGATAAGGAAAATGGAAGTTCAGTTCATGTATTTTAAAATAAATGTTTAAAAAACATGTAACTCCTTTAATGTTAACACATTATTTTAATTTTGTCCAATTATCTAGATTTTATTTTCTCTGAATTACACTTGGTCTGGATAATGACTTCTATTGTGTTTGTTGGCCTTGGTAAAGTGGTTCAAGTATCTTGCAAAGGATAGTAAGGTCGCTGGTTCAAATCCTGCCTAGGACATGGATGTTTGTTCATCATGTCAGGGATATATGTAAGAATGGACAGTGTTATCCAAGTATCACCCTCAATAAGGATATTATTATTATGATTTATAAATTGATAGTTGATTCTGTGTAATCCGCATCCTTCTACAATAATTTTATCAAGCATTATTTAGTAAAATTATTGTAAAAGTCTCATATTTTTCACTCCTTTCATCAGGAAGAGAGCATAATAAAGAAAATGTTGTATTATGTTGTAGCGATTTCCCCCCCTCTCCTTGGACTTTGTCTAGGTTCCAAGGCAGGCCTCTCCAAACAGACTCCGCCTTAAAAAAATACTCCGAACTGAATGGCAACCTCCCATCACCTCGTGGTTAGAACAGACGCTCGCAATATATAGTGCAAATGGACTACCCTCCCTCTCATCCTGTTCCAGTTTTCAATGGTTTCCATGATGAGAAGGCAAATCAAGGTTGTTTTCTTCAAATATTTGTCCAGTAAAAACTTTCCAGCTAAACGCCTGATCGTGATGTGCTACCCTCTCCCCTCCCCCTGCTCATCGTTTGCGCTTGCATGGGTTGACGAGATAAGGTTTTTTTGCTCTCTCTACGCTACGAGAAGGTTGAGTGTGGCACCTGTCCCGCCTGCCCCTGATGAAGATTCCAGTGCCAGTTCAAGTGAATATTGAAATCTATCCACGCTGCAAGTTGACTAGTATTTTCTGTTAAAGAACTTTTGCTTTTGGGCTAATAAATGTAATTTGTTCATTGTGAATTTTGTTGTTTATGCAGCCTACGATTGTATCACTGCAATGTGTTAAAAATGTTTTTAGGAGAAGGAAGAACTAATTGAATCTTCAATAGTGTTTTAATATAAAAACTCAAGAGTTGAAGATAGCTATAGATTGGGCCATACAAAGCCTAGAGGGTGTCAGTACATTATGCCTGGTTAAAAGTGGGAGATGGTCCCAATCATGTTAGACCATTCCTCTTCTTTCTTCCATTTTTCATTTGTTAAAATGAATTTATTTAACTATAAATATAAAACATTTTCAAAAACAGTAACTTTATATACATTTTTTAACTACAATACAGATCCAAGTTGCTAACTTGGGCATACCTTTACACCCAATCCATCACAACCCAGCAATAAATAATGACTACAATCAGATAAATATTTCATTAACAATAAGAAATTTTGTTGTCTAAAACTTTAACAAGCACTTTTGAGTCACGACACAATAAAAAAACAGATTAGCATCTTTCAACAATTCTCTGTGGCTATCCTTCCATGTTAATTTATTTGTTTAAAATTGACTTTGTCTGAACTAACTCATCCATTGCTGTCAACACAACAAACACATCAGTTAAAAAAACAAGAATGATGGTGGTTCAATGATGTTGATATTGTCTGCCTCCACATACTTTCAATGAGAAATTGAGCAAATAAACGAGGCAAAGCAAACTACCTTTCCTATAGTATCTCTCTCTGCATAAACTGAATTTGGTTAAATGGCCTTCTTTTCTCTCTCTGCATAAACTGAATTTGGTTAAATAGCCTTCTTTCAATTCATTAGCAGTATATTACTGCCAAACATCAGTCCAAATAGAGATTTCAAAAAATATTTTATGCAAGCGCTGAGAATTATGGGAGTTATATAATCCCTCACTATTGTGTCATCAACAACTCCAACCAGAAGAGAGATTTGTTTTCAATACACCAAATATAAAGAAGTATTTATTCACTTTACCTCACCATTTCTTCTAAAAAGAAAATTAAATTTGAGATAAAACTAAAAACATTATAAAAACTTGCTGGTAAACTAAAATAGAACATTCAATGCTTATTGACCATAATCACAGCTGTTCTATTTTGTACATAAAAGATATTACAATTCAAGATCTATAAAATTGTTTAAAGAAACAATATTTAATTTCAAGAGAGCTACTTCATGGCCATTTTTAACCTACCCCCAAAAATTCTTTTGAATTAACTGATATAAAGCAAAAACATAAACTGTTAACTTCAGCCAATCAGGGTAAACAAAATTGATCTTGAATGAGTTTTTTGTGATACACTTATCATTGTAGAACATGCTGATGAGACAATCACAGTTAAATAGTGAATTTTTCTTAAATTATTACATGAAATTATAAAAATTATAATTATTACTTAAATGAAATGTCTTCCATACAGAGATCAAGCAATGCATAGGCCATGAAGTGATGTCATCGTAAATGAGACCAGTAATGGCTGAGTATAAAGTAATGTGTTTCAATTACTAGTATTTCTATGGAAATTGTTCTGTTCCTAAGAAAATGGACATGTATGAGATTTTTACAAATAAAAAGAGCAGTGTAAATCCTAAAAGATGTAATTCACTGCGAGGAATGAAACTCTAAGGCCAAACGGACAAATCATCCATTTCATCACTTCACAAAATACTACACTTAAATATTCCACCTACATTTTCTCTTAATTCAAAACAAGAAACATCAGCAAAAACCTTTAAATAAAAAGGGTATACATTTTTTAGATAGGTCATATCCAGAACACATTTTATGCAACTTCAAACAAAATCATAAACCACTGTGAGTTGATGGAAAAATGATAATATACAATGGGTTCCTTTAAGGTTGGTAAATCTAAATTCCCATTTCAAAAGAGCATGGCAAAGTCAATGACAGATTCAAACAAATATCTAAATCAGGGTCTGCTTTCGGAGGGACTGACCACATAAGCCTTGCAAGCAATCTTTAAATATCAGGGAAGACCTGAAGATACTTTCTCCTTCATTTTTCCCCGAGCACCAGATCTGTGACCCCACACATTCACTATAGCACACTTGCATTCACACTCCTCAAGGCCTCCAATTATTAAATGAGGAAGCTAATTGTCCAGTCACACGATTGCAGGGAAACAACTAAAGGAGCATGGTGTGAGGACGTTCGAGGAAGGAACGGAAAGCCGCAAGCCACTGTGCCCCAACGGCGCCATCCACCACCCTGTGGTCACAGCTGAGCGTCACACTTAGCATCTGTGCCACAGTATGCCTGTATGAACAGAAAATATTCAAACTTAATGATAAGTGCTATTATTCATGATAAAACATTCAATGCTGATAAATGATGAAAAAATCAGGAGTGGTAAGTTGATCAATTTCATCATTTTAAGATGCATTAATACATATATGAATACTATCAACAAAAATTGTAGTGCAAGTTGTTACAGTGATACAGAATGTAGGTATTTCAATTCTTTTAGGTTATTCAGAATTAGTAAATTATCCAAAACAATTATATTTTGAATAATAAATGAATAATATGAAAAAGGGTTCCTACAAAATTACCAGTAAAAATTGATTGTTGTTCCATTTCTGTTAATAGGAAACCAGTAAATTCCCAGAAAACAATACTATGATATCCAGTCAAAGATATAGGTTATTTTCTAAATATAAATTCAAGTTTTTATAGACTTATTTAAACTTAATGAGAACTTATTACTAGTTCTAAGTAGCCACTGTACTACCAGACCATACATCCCTATTATAATAAAATACAATCTCATTCTTGCACTGTGTGGGTGAGATTTTTAGAATTAATGTGAATACTCAAGAACAGAGTTTGATTTCAATGAATCTTTCACCAGATGCTCAACACATGCCCTTGCAGGTTTTAAGCAGGTCGTCCATCCATTACAGTGGAAATGGGTTCAATTTTAGCCAGTGCTGGAAAACTTTATGCGCAACGTAATGAAATAATGGAATTATTTTGGATTCATGTAATGAAATAACGGAATTATTTTGGATTCACGTAATGAAATAACGGAATTATTTTGGATTAACGTAACGAAAAACGTTAACAAAATTTTTCAAATAGCTGTAATGGAAAATGTAACAAAAACGAAAAAATAAATTTCATTATTTCGTTAACAGATGGTTAAGGGTTATGTTCTAGTGGCATTCATCCCAGGCAGCGTGTCTTGAGCAAGGGAAAGTGGCTTAAAATCCCTTTCCCAGTTTTGTTTGTCCCCCACTGCGCCAGTTTTGCCGCCTTGTCGTGAAAGAAACACTATCCTGACCACTACTGATTGTCCTTTGGGTTTTCCTTCCATTTGTGAATGGAATGGTTCCTTGGTGTTAATCCTTCTCCAGGAAGCATGAGATAAGGATTGTCGAGGATGAGGAAGGAAGCTTCAATAAATGTGCCACTTGTAGTTAAGGATCTCTACCATTCCCTATCCTCCACCACAATGCCTCGTACTTTGAAAACATTCTTTTAGATATTACACCAGAGTGGGTTTTCCTCTTTTAAAAGTTGATGCCCTTCATGTTCCAATCCCATCATCCCCTCCAATCTCAAATTCTATCCACTGTTCATCAGCCTAACTTAACAAGGTATTTGAGAAAGGTCGAAGTGAATCTACAATTCGAACATGTTGTCATTGTTCATTAGAGGTAAATACTGCTTCATATCTATTATTATTAGATTTATGAGATATTTATAGTAACAGTGGATAGTTATTGTTCCCTGTAAATGAAGCCTAATTAACAATTTCAATTTATTTCAAATTACCAAAGACGATCAAAGGGAGACTTTTTGACAGCCATAAGAGAAACAAAGTTAATTTAGTGTTGAAGAAGTAAGTCCTATTTTCATACATATTTCAAGTTTATATTTTGTTTAGTATTAATTAAGGTCAAGTAATTTTGTTTGGCAGCTTTCTTCATCATTATATTTAAAATGTCATTTTATATACCATTGGGTACTGGGTTCGATTCTGAAGACAGCAATGTCCACCATCTGCATAGGAAAGGAGTATCTGATTTTATAATGAATTAGGATAAACTCAGCAGCGCCTAATGGAATGTTATTTTACTTACTTATCCCTTATTTGCAAACTAGTGCCCATCAATTTTTAAATTTATTTCTATTTTATGAAACCTCATACAATGTCTAAATTTTTACGCTTCTTCTCATTTTTCATTTCTCTCTAATCCACACATCTTCCTCCCCATGCTCTCCCTTCTCCCCTCTCTCTTCTCCTATCCATTTCCTCTTATCTTTCTTCCCATTCCTCCATCTCCTGTTTTTTTTTCAAACTTTTTCATATTTCTTGTTCTTGCTGTAAATAAAGACAATTTTGGTCATTATAGTTTTCAAAGCTAGCATTAAAAGAATGCTCTGAAAAAGTATTGAATCATGCATTTTACCGTACTTTCCAGAATGGAAAATAGGCTTATTGTTTCGTCATTCAGTCTTTCTGGCCCCCTATTAACTTTTGAACCGATTGACCGATTTTCATGGTATTTGGTGGATATCTTTGACCACTGGGGACGACCTGTCGAGGGAAAGTTTTTTCTGATATTTGAAGGCACGAGTTCGATTCCATAAATTTTCCTTTCATTCAGCTTACGTAAGAAATGTGAAATCCACCATGCAGTGCCTTTTTCTTTAAGTGTTAAAAGAAGGAAATCGTCCTACTGGCACGGGATTTGTACTATTTTCTGTGAAAAGAAATAAAGATTTCAATTTTTATCATAGAATTTTGCTTATCAAACATATTTATGTAAATTACACATAAGCAAGCGCAAGTAGGAGCTATTTTAGAAGAAAATGTTTCAATTTTAACATGTATTTCTATTCAAATGCAAAATAAAAGAAGTATTAAAAACTAATATATAAAGAACACTACACGTGACATTGAGATATGGCGTTCGCGACATAATATTAATAATAATATCAATAATTAGTTATAGTGGAAGCGAGACAGTTCCATTGCTAAAATGCGGTGAGTGATCAAGAGATCACAAGCTCGATGGTGAAAGCATAGAGAGATCGAATTGGAATTTGCGATTTACAGTGAGGTTGTGGCGGTACATGACACTATCCTTTATCCTCATTTTATTAAATTTTATGTATTTTCCGATCCTAAAAATTTTTATTCATAACTATCGAGCATAAGTCTCATCAAAATGATAAACACTCTAATCAACTGAAATTAAAGAATTTTTTTAATTGGTTCTTCATTTTATCAAATACGTTGGAAACAGACTACAAACTAAAACATTCATATAAACGTAATCAGATCCCACTGAAAGCATTCAAGATTTCACAATAATTTTGCTATTCGTTAAAATTTAATAGTATTCTTTTCATCATGACAGCAATTGAATACCCGCATTGTTCAAGATTCCAAATTTTTCTATTTTATCCGAAAAATTACCTACATTCATGGTAATTTGGAGTAGTTTCAAATTTCGTCTTACAAATAATTTACTCTATTCTTTCATATACAAAATAAAGCTATTGCTGGGTTAATATCTGTAGTAGGAGCATGTTCTCCGAGTTACAATCGGTGCAACCGACTGACGGGTTCCTTTTATTATCTTTAATTATGGATTCCTGGGTTCTCAGTGTACTTTTAGTGTTACCTATAAAAAATTCTAATATAGGGCATAACCGTTACAACACTAATATTTTAGTCTTAAATATGTGTTAAGATTATTAACTTGAATATAAAATTTTGAATATGAAAATCCGAATTTTCATACATGATCATCAAAAACAAAAAATGTGCTGAATACTTCAAAATCTTAAAAACATTCCTGATCTGCTGCATACATTTAGAAGTGCCTATAAATTATTATTCTAAATGAAAAGCACATATTTAAGGTGGATACATAACCTATAAACAAAAACAAAAATATAAGAGTAACTACACTATTTTTTGCCGAATTATTTCATTATAACATTAAATGTAACAGAAAACGAAAGGTAGAATTTTGTGTAATGAAAAACATAATGTATCATTTTTTTCATTTGCCAGCACTAATTTTAGCAGTTTACTTTATTAATTTGATTAACATGTGAATGAGTGTTGGATATTTTTGTTTGCATTTTAAAAATATTTAGCATCGAGATATGATCAGAATTTGAATGTGTTGACTTTGGATTAAAGAAAATTCATTTTTCTGGTCAATAAAAATTGGAAAAGTTTCCAGTTGGTTTCAAAATTGAATTCAAATCTTCGAGATGAGAAATTTTAAAAGATCTTATAATTACAAATTATTGCTGCCATGACTACTGAATAATGAATCTTTCCTGTTATCTATGAACCAACTACTGAATCATAACTATTAATAGGCAAAATAAATGGGTATATAAGACAAAAATTCAATTTTTACAGAAAGTAAAATATGCTTGATAATTATGACTATGAGTAATGGAAATAAGTCAGCAGTGGGCAGCTTGATATCAATCAGTTTCAGCAGCACAGATTTAAATGTAGGAATGTCTTTCCTCCCTTGGACGTAAATATTTTTATCGGCATTTAAGAAGTCAGATGTAAATTGACAGGGAATTAGAGACTACTTTTGTCTTTAACTGTTTCATTTACTTCTCCTTTTGTCTGGATATTAATGTTTTATGACATTGTTAAATTAATATAATTTACAAACAAAACTTACATAATTTACATTAGAAAATTAGAGTAGATGTAAGATTATAATATTACTGGTAGTATAATAAAATATTTATTATTCTGATGATTAAAAGTACCTATTAATTACTAAATCAACATTCATTGTTCAAGGCCTGTCATTTATGGGTGGCAATAATTGACATTATTTTGTAAGGTTCATTAAATGTTCACAATAAACCTGGGAGTTTTTCATTTAAGTTGCCATTTGAATTGAAACTTAGCTAATATCTACATCTTGAACTTTTTAAATGTTAATTAATTACTTGATTCATTGGCAACCCAACGCAACCATCATTTTATATATTTTTTAAAATATAGAAGGACGTCTGAGAAGTCTTATTAGTAAAAAAAAATAAAGTTGACACAGTTTTCATTCTCTGTGCTCCTACAGATGAAAAGAAAACATTAATTCCAATCAACATGTTTACATGGGAAACTTAAATGCCCCTAACATCAACATGAGATATAAACAAAAAATAGTAAGTTAAAAGATAGGTATACATCATAATTTAAGGTGTACATCATAACTTAAAGCTAATTTGTTAATAAGTTTTGGGATCTTTTACTAAATGTGTGAGAGGAATTATTTTGAATGCCCACCATTAAAGCAGATATAAAACAGGAATTTAAAAGCCAAACAAGCTTAAGAAATTAACAATAACCACTGTAAACCACCTTGTTAACTATAGCCATATAGTTACGCCTTACATTACAAATGATTGCATCATGAAGAGAATGATTACTTGCATAACAAGCACAATAAATTCATTTTTTGAGAAGTTGGTAATGCAGAAAGTATTTCTAAATTTCATAAATGATACTTACCCGCTCTCAGAAGATTCATCTGGAACAAGCCTATTCTCAGTAGTTCCTACAGCAAGAATACAAGCCTGAGGGGGATTGATGATGGCACTGAAGTTTTTCACTCCAAACATTCCCAAATTAGAAATAGATATGGTACCACCCTAAAAGTGTAGAAAGTAATATCTTAACTTTTACTCATAATGCAGATGAAATAAGCTTCAAAGCACACAATAAAATAATAATTTTCTGACTTATTTTTTATCACTATACTTTTAGGTCATCTTGGTCTAATTTTCATAACAAACTTTCAGCAAATAGCAATTAAAAATCTAAACATTTAAGTAATTACAAAGATTGAATGAAAGTCTACTATGAGGGGAATCTTGTTTGATTCAAATCGCATATCCAAATAATTATATTCAATTATTACCTGGAATTCATGGGGCTGAAGTTTTCCAGCTCTAGCCTTTTCAGCCAGTGTTTGAACATCTTGATTAATGTCAGCTAAACCCTTGCGATCAGCATTAAATACAATGGGAGTAATGAGACCTCTTGGGGTTGCAACTGCTACACTGACATCAACAGTGTGATATCTGCAAAAAAATGTAATATCCAAAGGGCTTGTTTTGTAATAATATTACTAGCAGCGGTATTCATCATACTAAAAATGCTGTATTCATGTTTCAGTTAACCTGAAAATTTCAAATGAATTTTCTCTAGTAAAATTATAACTTTGCATGGCATGATTGTACAGATCTGAACACTAGCCTGTATCCATGTCAGAAGTTACTCAAGGCTTTATTTAACAAATGTCAAACAAAATTTATATTCATTACTTACTCTCGAATAACAGTACCCAACCAAGAGGAATTTGCTTCAGGCACTTTTTTGCAAGCTAAAGCTGTTGCTTTAATGATGAAGTCATTTACACTAAGTTTTTGTGGCTTTGCATCTCCCTCACTTTCAGACGAGGAAGGTTTGCGCAAAGATGCCAGTTGCTCATTCAACTCCTTGCGCATGGCCATAATTTTGTCCATTTTAATGTCCACAGAGAGGTAATAATGTGGTATATTCTGTAAAAAAAAAACAAATTTACTTAAAAATTTCTTCAATGAAAATTCACTTAAATCTTTTATCAGAAACAGTACTCTTACAAAACATACAACTGGTCAAACATCTTATTTTCTATAATAGCATTGTAAAAGGCGCTGTGACACTTATAGGTCATTATTATCATAGAGTCCATGCAGGTGGTTACCTTAAAAATATTACACTTTCCCATGGTTCTAATATTTGAAGCTAAGAGATGATGCACATATTGATTTATTGGACCCTTTATTGACAAGGTTAGGCCCTGTTAGGCCTTTCTACCACCAAACCTTGTATATTGATACTGAGTAATAAGTAGCAAGACAATAATAAGTAAACAACATGTATAGTCATCAATACCAAAAATCTGATGTGGCCACCACATGACTTTCTCCATACCTGTAATATTTCTAACAATTCCAAATAGGTTACATAATAATAAATATTTTAAGACTCTGCAAGAAAATTTTCGACTTGACAAAGCGTAAAGCAACCAAATGTTAAATATAAAATTTCGCGTTGACCTGATTAATAGTTTTTGAGTTAGGGCACCCACAAAAAATCTGTCACATACACACAGACAGACATCATCGAGAAAATTGTCAAAACGTGTTCAGGGGACCTCAAAACGTATTTCTGTTGAAATCTTGAAATCGATTTTTTTCATGAAAACAATACTTTCCCCTATACTATGTATGGAGAAAGTAAAACTGTACAATGGAACCTAAAAAATACAAAAATAAAGGAGAAATAAAAACAAAATAACAATAAGTAATACAAAGAATGAGAATATGAAAATATATAATACTAATGTAATATAATATTAAGATATGAGGATGCACAGTTACCTCTCTAGCTTATACAGGGTGTACACATGAAATGTAGATGATTTTAATTTAACATAGCTCACAAACTAAAAGGCACTGGAATGAAAACTAAATGCATTTCAGTAGGTTATATGATCAAGTTTTTGTGACCTACATTTTACAGATCTTCATTGAGGGCACTGTGAGTGGGTGGCAGATATCATGTCAGTATTCAGTTTCAGTCCACACATTGCTAAGCATGCTGGATGTAACTGTAGCCACTGCAGCTCTTATCCTCCCAACAAGTTCTGACAAAGTGATACCCAATGGTGGCACGTACAAAGCATCCTCTATTTACCCCCAAAAGAAAAAATCAAGGGGTGTAAGTTCAGGTGAACGAGGTGGCCAAGTGATAGAACCATCCCTCTAAATCCATTTCCCTGGAAACTTCTGATCTAAAAAGTCCCTAACTTCATTGTGGAAATGTGGAGGTGTTCCATCTTGTGGGAACAGCATGTCGTGGGGACCCTCATCATCCAAAATTGGTATGGGGAATTCCTCCAACATATCTAGGTACACTATGCCAGTCACAGTGCATTTGGCAAAGAATAAAAGCTCGAACACTTTTTGTTTGGACAGAGCACAAAACACATTTAACTTTGGACTATCTCTCATATATTCAATTACTAATTAATTAATTAATAATTTCTCAGGTTATGTTGGTTAACATTCCCCGACAAATGGAATGTGGCTTCATCGCTGAACACAATTTTGGCTGTAAAAAGTTCATCATCTTCAAGTGTTGAAAGAATGTCACAGCAAAATATGTAGCGAATTTCTTTGTCTTGGGCAATTATATGTTGCAACAGTTGTATTTGTGACTTTTAAATCTCAAATGTTTTTGCAGAATTTTGTGCACTGTTGAGTGTGGTATGCTTAATTGTTGGGCAGCATGTCTGGTTGATTTGCGTGGATTATGAACAAATGCTGCTCAAACTTCATTCACCTGAGCTTCAGTGACTGGTTGTCTACTGGAGCTACAAATGCAGCCAGTCTCATTAAACACATGAAAATGGACATCTTTGTTGGTGGTTCCCTTCCAAACTACATACAAAATCTCCTTTGTAACCACAGACTTAGACTCGTGAAACCACAGCATGCACTTAGCTTCCTGTATTTGAGACGGCATTTTTAACAACTGTGAGTGTAATGCTACTGGTGGCAAGATTTGGAAACTCAAGTGGCACGAATTTCAAACTTGATCATATAACCTACTGAAATGCATTTATTTTTCATTCCTCTGCCTTTTAGTTGGTGAGCAATGTTACATTAAAATCGTTTACATTTCAGGTGTACACCCTGTATAGATGCTTAGAGACAAGGGTTTTAAAGGATGACAGAGACCTGGATTTTAAATTGGAAAAAGGCAGCGAGTTCCACAGTCTTGCCCCAAGCATGATTTAGTGTAAGCTTCTGTTCTATGAACTGAGATAAGAGTTTATCAGTAGAACACATGCTAAGCTGTGTTGTGCTGAGTAATTTGAAGTTATCCGAAAGACATGAGGATAGATTTAGAGTTTTATGGACCAATGTAAGAATGTGGTGCTTGTTTCTTGAATCTGCATGTAGCCATGATAGCTCAATAAGTAGTGGAGTTACATAGTCAAAGGATTTAGCAATGAATACAAATTTAATAGATTGGTTAAAGGTGTGATTGATTTGTTAGTTTGTATGAAATTTTCAGCTAATAAACCTGTTGGATTATTATAGCCATTACTCCTTCCACACTAAACACATACACAAGGGAGGAGGGAAACCCGGTGCCAGCATTAGCCTACTCTTTATGAAGAGCACCAAGGGGCCCAACTGCTTAACGTCCCTTCTGAAGGACGGAGTGCTGATTTGGGCAGTCTCCTCAAACCACACAAATGGGAGATGGGACAATCCCAGGTTGAAAAATCTGACCTCGGCCAGATTCAATCCTGGGACCACTGCGTGGAAGACCAATGCTCTAACCACTCCACCACCGTCATCCCAAAAGTGTGATTGAGCTTGACGGCAATAGATTTATGTATATTGTTGAGGATGATGTCACAATAATAAAATATGGTATTAGGTCTTATTTAGTTTATGTGGGAGAATGTTTTTCATTTGCCTTAGGTTGTGAAAAGCAGTATAGGATTTTTTGCAGAGGGACATGACTTAAAATGTGAGACAAAATGTGATACAAAATTTGAATAGTAAATTTTAATATTTATTTTCACATACCTGCTTTGACTCTAAAAGTCTCTGAGCAATCACAGCACGAATGTTTGATACGGGAATATCAGTGAAGGCTGCACCAGGGGCTCTTGCAACTGGTGCAACACCAGGGGGTCCAGCAGGAGCTGGTGCAGAAGCCAAATCAGCAGAAGTGATTGATGCATACAATCCACTCCCAGAACCAATTGCCTGCCATTTATGGAAATAAAAAACAATAAATTTTCAGATGCAGTGCACAGTATTATCAATTAATTATGTGAGAAATGTCTTTGTGAGTGTGAGGATGTACTTTAAATCCATTTGTAAGAAAAATATTTTCTTTAATTTAAGAATAAAAATATTAAACCCATGATAATTTAAAAGCCTTAAAACATGTTCTCATAATGCTGTAAATAAAGTAAACGTCTTTTATATATAATTACTCAATGTCTGTCCATCTGTCTGTCTGTCCATCCCCCCTTTATCTCTGGAACAGGTTGAAATAGAGAAATGCTGTAATTTTGTTTTGTCCAACTAGGAGACCTCAAGAAAACTATTTTTGTTTACATAAGTGTCCCAGGTTCAACTCCAGCAGACAATTATAATTTCTCATATGTTTACACAGGAGTTTCGATTTTTAAGGTGCAAGATATTTTCCTTCGTTCATTAAAATACGTAAATATGGACCGAATTTCTGTTTTTGCTTTATTCAATAGCTAAAACAATCAAACATCTTATTCTTGTGATGTTTAGATGTTACATGGAAGAATTTGTCAGATATATGCATTTCTTTTTGAAATTTTATGGCTATTTCAACTCTTTCTGAACGTCACCAAGAGGACCCGCATTGTTGCCTCCAATTGAATTACAATCTATGAAGCCTTCAAATACACAAAAGAATTGCATTATTCGCTTCATGCTTTTTATGAACCATTGAAATTATAGTTGTAGCAACATCAAACTTTATAGATTGCAACGTTAAAAATTGCAGAATATTATTATTCAGTCAACTGCTGGTGGACTGTGGGTATTTTTAACGATTGACCAAAATAAAAAAATCTTCTTTATTTCAATACTGGAATGCTACCTTTTTTGTAAGGGGGAAACAATTAAAATTGCACATATAAATTATAAAACAAACATGAAATTCAAAATGACATTAAGGAGAAATAGGCTATTATTACTTTTAAACATGCATATTTCTGACTTCGCAAGAGTTTTTGCAGGTAACACTAGTTTGAGTAAATATGTTGAAATATTTAAGCATTATAATTGAGTAAAAGATGGTACATTCGCGTGGTTGATAAGAAAAGTAAAATTGACTACAATACTTCAAAATCTCAAAGTATGCTAGACTTCACACACAAGCCATACACTACCAACAAATTAAAAGAGGAGAATGTCTATGATTAGAAAAATGGTTTTTTTCAACCCCACAAGCATGGAGGACATTTAAATCAAACCCATCCTGGAGGTTGGAGAAGATTTAAATAAATTGGCTACTCTGCTGCGAAATACATAAAAAGTCGTAACTTTTTACCTATTGTATTAACAAAATTATTTGAGGATTTACATAAAATTATTAATAGTGATACTATATTTTTTACACTATCTTAGTACTTTTTCTAGGTGATGTGCTGTGATGCATTTCAAGCATTCATGGAAGCAATATTCTGCATCTTTTTTTGTCCGAGTTAACGGAATAATTCACTTCTGTATGGTCGTGGATTTTTACATCTTCTCCTTAAGTATTTTTAGAAACCAACTCCAAATAAGGACTCTACAGATATGCTAAGATGCTAAAACTGCACAGGTGTAGGAGAGGGAAAAGAGACATGATGTTTTGTGTTTGTCTATTCAACAAAGAATTGGGCCTAACCTCGGTAATTCTGGTGTGATAAACCTCAAAGCACAAAGTCAATTTGTGAGAGATCTTCATATGATTCTCACTATCACTGAATGAGCTCAAACCTTCTGAATTACTTTCAAGTAACGTTTCCATCTGTGTTTTATCATCTGGTGTGTGTATTTTTGGCTAATCAACCTCTTGGATTATTATAGCCATAGCTCCTTCCACATCGAACACACTTACAAGGGAGGAGGGAAACCCAGTGTTGGCATTAGCCTACTCTTAACAAAGAGCACCAAGGGGGCCAATGGCTTAACATCCCTTCTGAAGGACGGAATGCTGACTTTGCGCAGTCTCCTCAAACCACACCAGGCAGCCTTGGAGAAAATCCTACTTCTGCAAGATTCCTGCCTGCTGCCCTTTTGAGCAGCAGGCGAGTAGCATCCAGTGTCCTAAATACTACACCACCGGCACCTCCCTTATCATCTGGTATTACAGGCCTTTTCATATTTATTGGTGCCATGATGTACAAAATTTTGGTATTAATTCTGAAAATAATACAATTAATAGAAAATGCACGAACAAAAGTTACCTCAGCAGACCACAAGGTTTCCTCTAAACTAACTTCTTTTTAGATTGGCGAGAATATTTTATCAGACCAAACAATTGTGAGAAAGAACTTGAACTTTTGATCGAATACCATGTTTACTCACATATAAGCAGCACTTTTTTACTTTCTCCATATACGTAGTATAGGGGAAAGTATTGTATTCATGAAAAAAATCGATTTAGAGATTTCAAGTTTTCTCGCAGTTTCTTAAAATATTTATTATGTAACCTATTTGGAATTTTTAGAAATATTACAGATATGGAGAAAGTCATGTGGTGGCCACATCAGATTTTTCCTAAAATTTTCATCTCCAAAACTAGGATGAGGCTTATATGAGAGAAAACAAAAAGAAAAAATCCAAAAGTGTGAGATAATCGTTGAAATTCACTATGACTTTGCTAAATGGCTGGGTAATTTAATGCGCAGCACGTAACGTATAAAAACATCATAATCACCAAAACAAATAAAAAGGAAAAGAAATGTTATTAGTATTGATGACGGAGTTTACAGATGTGAGTTTTTTAGGCGATCGCCACAGTAGTGCCAGGGGCTCACAAGAAAAATTTCGTAGTTTTACAGATATCAAGGCATTGTCACAGTTTAGTCTCATATTCCAATAATTCTATTGCAAGTAACGTTTCAGTGATGTTCCTTTCGGTTCGAAAGTCATCATGATTTTTCGATGTTTAAAATACGTGCTCCAAGGTTTTCGGCAATATTGTATTTTATGAACTGCGAAATGAATATATTGCTGATTGGTTACAAATAATTCTCTGAAGTACTTTAATATTACAAAGAATACCACATTTACTGATATTTGTGTACAGTTAATGATACATATCAGTAATTATTCAAGATATTTTACACCTAATCACGATTTTTGAAGCGCTGCTAATTTTCGGACTTTTTTTTCCCTAGCGTTTCAAAAAACAAAGGTGAGGCTTATATGCAGTGGCGGCTTATATGTGGGTAAATATGGTAATTGCATCGTAAATATCTCTGAAGCAGCTAGTATATAAGCCGAACTTGGGTGGTGTTTATCTTTGATGATTCATTCAGATAAAGACCCTTGTTCCTCTCTCATTATAAAGCTCTCAAGAAATGAAGATGCAAAAGAATTTTTTTTCTAATTGCTAAAAACTGTGACCTTAGTATTTTGAGCCAGAAATGATCAATATCCCTCAACCAAAGTAGGTGAAGCAAGAGCAAAGGAGTTAACTACAAAAGTTTAGATCGCTAACTAAAACATGTTAAACAATTAAATCCAAATTTCAGTTGATACATGATTTGATTACATTGTTACATATGCTAGTTGATAAAACTATTAAATTAAGAGAAGTTAAAATAAACTTTTGTGTTTGTTTCAGAAATTTTCAGTTAATTTGATCTAATTTCTAATTTGATTTAAAACCTCTCCTTTTTTCAATTTTTTAATTTAATGAAATTCAGTATAATGTTCATATTGGAATAAAAAAATTGGAAAATCAACATTATGATTGCTAATTTGTTGCTGAAATTTATATATAGTTTACTCAAATGTTTCTAAATAATGGGAATTATTGAGATCGCCTAAGGTATTGAAGTCGTAAGATAATTTGATCAGTCATTTGTTGTATTTGTTTGGCATTAAAAAAAGTAAAAATTGACAAATAAATGAGAAAAAGAGAATAGCATCCCAGTAGAAGTTTATTCCACAGAGTAAAGATACTGATGTATTTATATTTCATAAAATATTTTTTATCCTACCTTTTCACCTAAATAATACAAGCATAAAATAAAATTAAGAAGTATTCATTTTGGCAGAGAACAGGAAATGGCATTCACACTTCAATGACTTGAAATAATGTCTGGAATTTAAGCGTAAAGAAGCTGTTTATCCTACATGACTTGAATAGGAATTTAGTTTCCTTATTTGGTGCCAAGGAGATGAAATAGCAATTCTGACTGCAACATACTACAAAAGTAACTGATAACAAGCATATTGCCCTATAAAACTCTGTTTTTTGAGAACACATTAAATCCACTAAGTAGAAGATGATTTATGACAATGTTCACTTTTAATTTACAATCTCAAATTCTCCATTTTTTCAAATTTGCCTATTTTTAACATATGAACCACAATATTTAAAACCTTTACAAAAGATGTCAATTTATTTATATTCCCCAGCAAAGCATAAGCAAGAGCTCAGGTAAATTCATTATGGTAGAAACATGACTAACTCTTTAATCACTTGATAATCCTTGATAAAAATGATAAAACAAATACTCACTCCCAAATCAACACCTTTTTCAGCAGCTAGCCTACGTGCCAGTGGACTGGCGAAGACCCTTCCACCTGGAGCAGCTGAAGGTGCTGGTGCTGCCACTGGTGGAGGTGGAGGTGCCATTGGAGACGGTGGAGGAGGAGGAGGAGGGGATGGAGGAGAAACAGAAGGGGTGGGTGGAGGGGGTGCTGCAGATTTCGGTGGACCTGCAGCCTCCCCAGTGTCCTTATAGTCTTTGAAGGCAGCCACATCTTCTTCGTTCTCCACAATGATGCAAACCAACTGTTGCAATGAAAAGCACAGTTAGGGATCAACTTTTTCACAACAATTTATGATGAAGTTTTCAATTTTAGTTGCTGAACTACTGCAGAAATTTTTATTAGTGAATACAAGTGAGCTAAAAGTGGTATATAAAAATACAAAATCACTGACATGCTTTGACAAAAATCAGAGGAAATGCACACGGTAGACAATATATGTACTGATTAAATCTAATGAAATGCTATGTTAAAATTTTCTTAAATCTAAGTAGTATGCAATAATACCAAAGTTGACAGTGACTTGGGGAGGTGAGATAATAGAGTGAAAATAAAAAGAATTTTATGAAGACTTTTGATGAATTAGACTAATATGCTCCTCAGATGGACAGAAAGACAAACCTAATACACCAGTGATTCTATTAGGAAAAAGTGCCAAAAGGGGGGCAGAGAAGTAATTTGGCCTAGTGGCAGAAAAATTGCAAATCTGACCTGGTATTACGGAAACCATTTCACAAATTTGATGCATATATCTATTGAGCTATTGATTTGCTATACAACAGATATTATTCATTTTTTAGTCAAACCAAAGTCTTATTTAATTCAGAATGCTTCTCTCCATAAAATGATGGACTATAACTTTTGAAATTAACAATTTACACACAATGAAATTCAACAGAAAACTGCCAACAGAAAATAAACTGCACAATAGTCTCTGGACAACTGTAGTTTTGAGTATCCATAGTTAATAAACTATATATTATTTTACCAACTGTGGTATCCAGTCTGGAGTAGCCATAGTTATCTATGCGGCCAAGGTTAACTTTACTAACATTAAAATTGATGTTAATGAAGAAGCTACATACTATTCTTTACAAGAAAAAAAGACAAATTAGCCAGGAGGTGAAGGTTTGAGTAATTTTATGGAAGCATTGGTTTTACAAGCATTCTTTAGGGGTAGGTTTTCCATAGCATAGTTGTGGTCATTAATCCCTATGGAGTTATATGTAGTATATGTTGGGACGCAAGGGGTTGTTAGGAATAATTTGTATTATTTATATACAATAATGTTTTTTGGAGCATAGCATAGCAATTTTTAATTTTGATGAGTGCATTTTAGAACTTAGATATGTCTCTCAAAGATTACTCCTCCAACTGAACAATTTTCCTTAGGCCTGGGCCTTCGCCAAATGCAAGTCGGGAGCATAACCTTGCAGTTGGCGAGGGATTACAGTACTTGAAGTAAAAACATATTCATGGAAGATATTAATCAATCACAATTGACTGGTATCAACTGAAAAGATTGCTATGATAAAACCACATTTCATTTTCCGATGGAAAACATGTTTGCACAAAAACAAATCAGATTAACTACTTTTTACACTGACCTTTCCTATTGGAACATCTTTAGTACCAGCAGAAATAAGAATTTTAGCCAAGTACCCTTCTTCAGGAGTTTCAAATCCCATTGTTGCCTTGTCTGTTTCTATCTCTGCAAGCAAATCTCCCTCATTCAACTTGTCCCCTATTCAACAAAGAATGATTGTTATAATATTCCATAAAAAACAGAAAAGTTAAATATTTCAATGAAGCAAAATGAATTACAAAAAAAAACATTTTATATTATTCATATCTAGGGGTCTCATTGACAAAAAAAGAGTATCACCCATCAGAAAAATAAATAATTTACAAATACATATAGCTTTTGTAATCTCTTGAACTTTCTTCAGAGAACTTAAAAAAAAACTGAGTAATAAGTGCTTATGTGCTCATATACATAAAATGAAAAAATAGCATGGAAAGAAATTAAAAAGGAATTTTGGTTTATTTCAGTGATGTAGCAAACTTCTTGGGGACCACAGTGCAAAATACCTTTTAGTGTGTCACATTATTAATTTTTATATAAAAAATAACCTTTCGATGAGTAATCAACTTTCTATATCCATTGATAAGTGCAAGACTATGAAACTATCAACATGATATGGTGTTAGCAAATTATTTTCAGTTATTTTGACGAGCCTTGCCAAAAATATTGGGATAACTGAAAACAATTATTGTGGCCAGGGCCTGCTTGATGGCAGTGCGACTACTGTACTCTCCAAAAATTATTTGATATACAGTTTATCCTTGATTTAATCGACTAATTGGGGGGGATAGGGTGTTTGTTATTGCCGAAAGTCTGTAAAATCAGAAAGTTCATCATATGACGAAGCAAAATGCTCCTAAATGGCCACATCTTTATAATGTCAAATGCAGCACATTAGGAACACTGTTAAACGAAAATAATATGTTTATCTAATGCAGTAAAACTGTTCATTCGAATTCAAAGAAAATGTATAATTAAGACTTAGAAATTTCCATACACCTCATCCACGTAGGGTTGCCACCTTTTTTTGACCCGATTCCCAAACATTCTAATGACATTTCTAAAAAATTACGAACATAACTGAACATATCACGAACAAAGCCAAACAGAGTAAATTACATTTCCTAACTGGATTAATTATATTACTTAGAAGTTTCTACACATCTTTCTGTGACTATTAAATAAAATAATTGAAATAGAAATAATTTTTAAAGGAGACAAGAAAACACTTTTGCAGTCTAGACAATCTTTCACCTGATGCAAATAAAATACACCTTTAATTTTGTAGAAAAAAAAAATGTTAATACACAGCCCAATGCCCAATATAAACATCGAAAAGATAGATCTTTTTAACATTCTTTAGAAGTGAATAGAGCGAAATAGGTTTTCATTGGAATCAAATTTTGGTGCCCCTTTGGATAGGTGCCTGAGGTGGTCGACTCATCTCTATATTTGCAATTTATTAGTTTGCTTATTAAATATAATTGGCAGAGGTTTTATCATAGCATTTTCGACTTTGAAAGTGTTAGACACCACAAAAAAGCTGTTACTGAATTCAAAATTTTGACCATATGCTCCAAGAGAGCTGATATGGTGGAGAAAATGGAATAAAAATTGATTTCGATTTCATTTTTGTGTGTTACACATTTCATTGATATCTCATCATGGACGTAAATATCTATTATAACAATATTTTTATGAGGAAACTTACAAAACATGATGTGTATAGATTTTTCCTTGTATATTTTCTCTGATTTATGTAGATTTAAGTCAGTCCCTTCAAAAACATACATTATTTCGTATTCACTGGATGCTGTAGCATTTCCTTAGCATAGATGATTTTTCTCACTAATGAATTCACTTATCCTCCTTCCACACAAGCAATCTATGGGTGTAGTATGTACAATGGATTCCGAACACCTAAAAATTTTCTAAATTATCTAACTACGGTGTACGGTAAAGCATCAGTACCGAACACCGAACAGTTTGTCTGATTACCGAACAGTTTGGATGAAAACTGAACAGGTGGCAACCCTACATCCATGGTGATTCTCCTAGCCAGCTCTGGTTGTGGTCTCCTGACAAATGGAAAAATTACATTGCCCCTGCGAGTGTTTCATGCTGCCTGTGAAGCTATGATAAAAAGGCGATTGGTAAAATTTAATAAAGAGTTTCATATTTTTCAGCAAAATTATGATTTCAAAACCTTGTCCAGTGTGAAGTTCAACTCTAATCAATTATTTAGACTTGATTATAATTAATATGAGATGACAGAATCCCAAGGTAACTTCTGATTTAAATACTCATCTGGCTCACCCAAGCCCTTGTGTCTTCCAATTTGACCCTCCGGAATATACACCAAACCACAAGTTGGAATGGTTAAAAATAATTTACAGAAAATGATGTGCTAGAAAAGTTGATGACAAAATACAAATAATTTTTGATGAAATGATTCTTTGGATACATGACTTTCGGTCATCCACCACGTCTGGTGACAACAGTTTTGTTTGTTTGTTTCCTGGAATGGAAACAAAACTGTTGTCACCATAAGTAACCAGACGCGGTGGATGACATAAAGTCATGTATCCAGTAACCAAACACCACCCAAGCCTTTGCCACGAAATGCTTCTTTGTTGTAGGGACCCCATGACTGGGGGCTCTGGTTCACTATTAGTATGTTATGCCATTGGTTTAATAGGAAATAGGTAAAAAAGAGAGCATCTCTTGAAAATAAAAGAGCAAAAAAAGATGTGAAAAAATTATCTTGAAATGACACTCTGACCACCCTATTCATAACCCAATTATCACGTCATAAATATAATTATGACTTATGAGATATTTCACATTAACAATTAAAAACCTCAACAAATCCCAATGGACAATTTTAACCAAACATTTACATAAACCATATTGATCACTTAATGTGATATTAATGAACATAACGTATAATGTGAGTTATACAAATTTATACGAGTTGCATAACTACTGTTGATATATTAGTTAGTGTTTAATAAAAAACGTTTAGGTCATAATCTTACAGCCATTTACCGATAATTATAACATTAATCTGGAGGGAAAAATGTGACAAATTACCTTCCTTTTTCTCCCAACTAATAATTGTGCCTTTTTCCATTGTTGGGGATAACGCTGGCAGGAGGACTTTGTTATGAGCCGGAAAATCACTATCAGATGCATAGTAACGTTGCCCAATAGACAGACTAGGAGAATTATATCGATGACTTCGGGAATTCAATTGTGAAGCCAGAGAGGTCCTATGAAACAAAACGATTGATAACAATATGGTAAATTGAACAAACATCAAAGAAATTAAATATATACGACTATTGCAAATACTTGTCAGAAAAATTATCGTCAAGCCACCGGAATTAAACCTGGCTACTGAGCAAGAGAAACTAGCCTCTTACTCTGCATTTTTATTCCTATTTCTTAGCATTTAAAATTTTATATAATAAATGGATAAGAAAAAGCAGATGCCACTATACCAATGTCAGCATCAAATGATCCTTTTAAACTGTAAGCGAATATAAAAGAAATATAACACAGCTACTGACTGGAAGCATATCCACGGAAAACGAAACATACGGTTAACATACAATTTCTTTCCTTTTAATTGAAATAACCGAAAATATATCTCTGTATTTACCGTTGTCCAATGTGACATACTTCTTACCTTCAGAAAGCACAGGCTCCGGTTGCCCTTCATGTAACTTTCACAACATAATTGATACTTCGATTGAGTTAATAAAATATTTCACTAGTACGAACTTAACATTTAATTTCGCGCATAATTCATACCATGTAATAATGAAATCAAATAATGCGATTATTTGTTGTAACACAATATAGTGAATTATTATCACCTGTTAGAAAGCTTTCCTTTCATACATTCTGCGGTTAAACATCTAGAGACATTATTTCGAGATAATTGTTTTGAAGTAGATCTTAAAAAACCATTTCGAATGAGTGAAGTCGTTCGTAACATTCTTCTTTTACTAAATCAACACAGATCGAACGAGCCTTCAATTTCCGTCTGCCACAAAATGGCTCGAAGAGAACTCGAATTGCTATGAATTGCTACAATTGCTATTAATTCTTGCCAAGTAGTGGCAGCACATGACTTTGAGTTTCCATAGCAACGTATTTACACGTGAGAGCAAGCTTGTAAGGCGGCAAATTAAATTTAGAATATAACGCATATTAGATTACATATAGTCATTACTAATGTTTATTCTATATAAGGTATAGAGATATATGCCAATTTTGATCATTTCATGCTTTTGATTTGAAGAAATTCATCCATGGAAAATTCTCTTTGTCAGTCATTTAAATATTTTTTAGGTTTTGTTTGTAGATATCTTTATCTTATTTCAACAATAAAATGTAGTTTACGTATATTTCCTCCGACTTAGAGTTGGAAATTGTTTATTAATGTCTATTTTATAAAAGTAAGTTGCAGATTCGAGCCTCACCCAAATGAAATTTGAATTTGTAACAAAGTACATATATAATCATAACTTTATAAAATTGAATCTTATGGTAGTGATACAACATGCATTTCTCGCTTCACTGATAAGATCCCAGCATAATGTTATTTTTAAAAAGTACTGCTTACCGAAACATTTATTAATAATATTATACAATGAGCTTATTTAAGTCCTTTTTAAATGAAAAAATTATGCATATTTGAAAACAATAAAGGTAGGAAGTGTTTGGCTTCATTGAAATGTAAATATTTTCTCATATTAAAGTATTTTATGATTGGAACAATATAGAAATGACATTTCTACTATTTAATCAATAAATTGATTTTAATGTTTTGCCAGTTGTATTTTGCCTTAGCTATAGCACACTGAATTTCAACTAGGAATTTATTACTTAGAGAATATATTAAGATCTCCAGACTGATGACATGTCTTTTACTTTTAGAAAATATTGTCTGCCAATATTACTTGAATATGGTAGATTCAACCTCTATAGAAACTTCCTCTGCTCTTGAACCTGATACTGAAAATACACTTGCAAGTAGATTAGGTATCATTCATTCTGGAAACACTTGCATTGGATGTGGCAATTTTTCCTTTTCAAATGGTGATACCTACTCTGGGTTCTTTAAGGCAAGCAAGGATAAAAAAATAATCCGAGAAGGTAATTTCAATAATGTAGCTTGAGCATAGATAAAAGTTTAACAAGCATAAATATTTACCTATGATATTACCACTTTTTTGAGTGTTTTTTTAGCTTTTGTTATTAATCTAAGCTATTCCTGTAAAATATTGATTAAAGAAACATTTTAATATAAATTAAAGATTGATGAATTAGAAGTTTGCATGCAAAGTAATAATTTTACTACAACACAGTAAGTGTAAGCATTTATTATCTATTATAAACAATAAATAATAATGGGAATAATTTTCACACTGCCTATTTGCATTCTTAGAAAGTGTTTTGAATAAAAGAATGATGAATTTCAAATAAAATTTCTTGATAAGAATGCATGGTATAGAAAGGGTCATTTTATAAAACTAAGTTTTTAGTACTAAGATCATAAATAAATAGTCACTATACCAACAAAAAACCATTTTATTCTGATAAAGGGATAACTTATCATTGAAGGGGATATGTTTTTGGAGAAATACCTTATAGTAAATATGAAAGATTTGCATCTGAATACAAGGGCACTTGCAAATATTATTTAAATACTTCTCAAAAATCACCTTCATAAATCAAAAGCCTGCAGGAAAAATGTTGCTAATAATTCAAATTTTGATCACCTAGTTTTTTGTAACTTATTTGCAATGACCAAATGGCAGGCATAGGGGTTTACACAACTGCTGATGGACATTCCTATGATGGTCCATGGGAGGAAGATAACCTAGAAGGTGAAGATACTCTGCTGACATTTTCTGATGGCTCTTCTTATAATGGTTCCATCAAGAACATGAAATATGATGGTGATGGTGAGTTTGTTAATAAGATATGATTGAGAATAAGATTTTTTAAGAACTACGTAAAAAAGACTATATAGTACTTAGTTTGTACTGTAAAAGGTTTCACATTTGGATGTACTAAAGATATTTAATCAATCGATTTTATATATACTAGATACAAACATTTTCATTACTATTACACTCAGTACCTTCCCTTCCACTATTCTTCTTCAGTTTAGTCTAGCAGCCTAAACTCAATTGTTGCATGCATAAAATTGCTAGGCACTTTTTTGTCACCTTTGGTGCATCAGCATTCACATCATAGCTTTGGATAATAAAAAATGTCATTATTTTTGTATTATAAGATCAATACTGTCCAAGTATTCATGTATACTTCATATTTATTGTGAAAATATATATTGGCTACTTGAGGATTTTTTCGGCTACTTATAATTTAGTACCTTAGGTACTAATATTTTCAGACGTGAGTTTATTCAATAAGAAAAATCGGAAAAGAAATAGAAATTTATCTGTCATAAAAATGTCCCTAAACCCAGTGTCAGATTAAGAGTGCCCTATGCACAGTATAATTTAGATTTTCACAGTATGTATACTGATTTACTAAGAAATTGAGCTCAACTTTTGAATCAAAATCAATCCAGTTATAGAGCTTTATGCCATAAAAATAATAAATAAGACATTAATAGAAAAAAAATGTGTAGTTATTTTTTGAGACCTATGACCAATGACTGACAGTAAAATTTTCCAGTTTTACACCCAGCTAAGGCTACAGAAAGCCACCATTCCCACCATTTGATTTAGACACCTTAGTAAATCTTTCTTGAGCTCTAATGAGAGTAATTCACTGTGGGGAAGAAATCCGAAACAACTCCGGGAGATGTGTCACACAATCTTTTGCATCCTTTGAAAATTCGATGGAGTTTTTAATCACGGGAAGATTACAATGGAAATGCCTTTATTATCATTTTGACATACAATATTGCAAGTTTACAGGCCTTTCCAAAAACATAGACCCTAGGCATTTATATCTGTTGCCTAGGCCATAATCTGACCCTGCCTAAACTTGTGTGAAATTTATCAATTAATTTTCATTGAATTGCATTATTAAATTAAAATTTTAAAGCAACTGGGCCAGCAGTGGTGTTCGTATATGGGGTGCAGATTCAATTAATTATTCTCAAAATGCTTGTATTCTTCCATCTTCATAAATAAGAATTCATCAGAGCACCTATTACCCAGAATGACTGGAAAAAAGAGGAATCAATAATTCAAATATTAGGTGATTGGACATGATTTAAAAAATCCAATTCTGTAGTACTTCAAGCTAGGTGCTATTTATTATGTACAAACATGTTAAAATGTTATTGCTAGATTAGCCAATATTAGGAGTGTCTAATGAATACGAAGGTTCATTAATTTACAAATAAGAATTGTACAATAGAGAAAAACAATTTGCATGAATCAATATTTTCAAAAATATACTCTGAAATAGTTTAAAAGTATACCTGTAAAGGTGCATGTTCCATGCAAAGGTGAATGACATTTATAGAAATCAAGATTCAGGCCATAGTAGAGATTTCTTCTTAAAATGAGGACATTAAAATATTAACCTTCCATGGATTCTAATTCAAAATCATGGGGTTGAATGATTCAGAGTAATATTATATTTCTTTCAAGAACAAATTTAATTTAATATAACAGGCTGTTACACTTTTCCTGATGGAACTTACATTGATGCCAAGTTCTTCAACAATTGTCCAATTGAAGGAAAAGAAAGTCCAAATAACCTGAGATTTGTGGATAAGGCAGGGAATAAATGGATTGGAAAGATTAACCCCAACAACATCATTATGCTTCCTGTTCATCACTTTATTCCCAAGGAATGGAAGGTTCCATTAAACCAGTTTCCAATGATAACAGAATCTGAATTACTGGGAGTGCCACTGAAAATTTCCAAACCTAAACTAATTTTCTTGCATGATTAAAACAATAAACAGTTAAATATTTGTTGTAAATTATTCAAGGTATTTTAGAGAAAATCTGTAATAATGAGTGCCTATGTGTATATAAAAAAGTTACTTTAAATTGATTGAAAAAATAAAAACAGAAATTAAACTTGGATGATTTATTTACTTTGGTGCTTGAATTTTAAGTAACCATTAATTTTTAAATGATATTCTGGGAAAAAATTAATCTTAAAGTTCAAGCATGGAGAAGAAAATGCATCCGACAATTATGGTTGATATGGCAAAAGATAAGATAATGCAATAGGAAGAATTTCATATAAACTGCAGTATATTAAAGGAGAACATTTTTATGCAAAACCTATTATTTTGCTGAATTTAGAGAAAAAATTGAAATATTTCTTAATACTGCCTTTGACATGTCCATCGAAAATGTGTGGTTTCTTTATACTGTTGGCTTTGTGATGAGGGATATGCCCCTAAGAAAGACACTTAGTGAAGGTTTAGTCCTCAAGTGAGGAGCATTGGCTTTCTTTTTAATGTTTTGCAAGTAGTCTTCAAGCAAGATTTTAAATGTTTATACATTTTTTTACGATATTTCTATTATTTTTTGGTAAATTTTGCATCTTACTTTTTTTAAATGGACACTAGCTATATCTTTCTATTATTTTTTTTCACTTATTAGAATTTTTGGGGTAGTTTTGAAAAAAAAATAGGAATTTATTTTGAAGTTGGATTAGTTAGGAAGTTGTTTATATGCTATTTTGTTTGGTGTGTTATTTTTATAGTAAATTCATAATATTGACTAAATCCTGTATTTTTCGTTGTTTTACATTGATTTCAAATAAGAAAACTAAAATTACAAATTCGGCTCCTAAGGAAATATCACCAATATTTGGAGGGCAGCAAATGTGTTAAAAACATAACAGCGATGAATGAATGGTATAGATCAGTACCGTTGAGCTATTATTTTTTAATATATAATATAGGTTAACAAAATTCGAGTTTACACAATTTATGGTTATAGGAATCCTTTATTATTTATTTTATGGCAGTTAATAGAATAAGTAATAAGAAAAGGTACAGTGACTCTAACTAGGTCTTCAAGGGACCTGGGGAAAGAATACATTCAAGACCACCAACTCAATCACTGAAACAGAAAGAAAAAATCGACACAAGACAAGAACAACGAAAAATCCAATGCTCTTATGCAACTATGATAGATTTTTTATCTTTTCTTTGTTTCAGCAAAATGGTCCTTCATTTCATCAAAGTGAACAAATCTTTAATGCTCATGTTCAATTAAATGAAGTACTAACCTTTTCAGGTAATCTTTATGTAAGGTGCTTCTCTAAATAATTTTATGAATTTTCAAATTTGAAAATAACCTTTTCGTCCAGGATACAGTAACTACAAGAGTAACATGAATTCAATACACATTTTCCAGAAACTCACAAGAAGTTAAAGTATTCTCAGGAAATAATTAGCGGAATTTTGGATGTCGTTATAACATACTGTACATATGTAGTCAGTCAGACTAAATGAGTCACAGAGTCAGGTTTCAAATAGTAATTTCTCCCATTTATTATTAGCTAATACAATAATGTTTCATAAAAAGATCCACCAATAGAGAGGCACAGTCAATGAATTCATTATTTATTATAATAAATTATCAAAAAAATTGTAAAATTGCTATTTAAAACTATTCCTTAAATCACCATAAATATTACCCCATATCAAAATTATCCATTACAGGTAACAACTCAGCTTTTAAACAGCAAAGATCATTAAAATATATATACATATAAATTTATCATTCTATAGAAGCTGAAACATGACAGAGGTAGGAAGAATAATTTATAATAAAAATAAAAGACTGGAGAACATTTATGTGACAGTGAAAGACTAAGTATCACAACAATGTAACTATATTCTTCATTTAAACGTGTTACTAAGGTCTTGGTTACATTGGATTGGTAATAAGATGACTAAGTGGTTGACAAAATACGTATGAAGTTGTCCACCGTTTGATGTAACAAACAAACACATTACAAGTCATCCACACTCTTATGACTTCAGACGAACATCTGGATCAAATCAAATTAGTTGGCTATGCACACAACTAATCCTGTAGATTGTTTTATAAGGGGTTTAAAATGCCAATAAATAGAAGTATATAGTATAATAACAACATATCCTAACCAACTGTAGGGATGCTGTACTAGACAACATCCTAATATATATATATTTTAATTTTTTTTGATGATTTGCATAATAAATCATCAAAAAGTGAAGCAGAGTCACCACTACACTATCTAGTAAGTTATAAACTGTTTACTCAATATTTCCTTCTGGATTTCATAAGCACAAACAAATATTAAGAACAACTTTTTATAACAAGAAAAAGTTGTCAGCATCAAGATTCTTGTGAAGAGTTTAACTTCATTGAAGTTTCACATCCAATGATAAGGCTTAATGTAGTTTAACCATCCAGATCAATGACTAAATTTTTCCAAATATGCATCCAATGTAACTTAAGCCTTAGTCAGTAGAATACCATCCACACAGCCATAATACTTTTCATTTAAGATGGATGAAACAGACCACTGACGTCTTAGGAGTCTGGAATATTGGCAGTGATAGGCTCGAAGTAATTATTTTCTAAATTCCTTTTCATTACGTCCGCCTGGGAATGGCCTGAAAGATAAATTTAAAAATTATCAATCCTGGCAAATAATCTTTTTGGCTAAATCTAAAAAATATAGCTTTTTTGGGTTTTTAGGCATTCTTTACCAGTGAAGCGGCAGTAGCACAATACCTTATGGGCATGTCTTGTCTGTCCATCATAACTTTCATCTCCTAAACCGCTGGACGGATTTTAATTAATTTAAGTATGAGTGATCATTATTAAAATTTATCGCCCAATTGTAATTTTCAACTGAATCCGTCAATGAGAACTTCCACTTTACATAATTACCTTACTCTCCCTAGCTCTTATATGCTCTGCTAGGTATAGATTAAAAAACTTATTTGGATAGAGGACAACATTTACTACAAGAAAGTTTACGAGACTACATAATTACGAGTTATGGTTTCAGAGATAAAAATTCAAGAAAATCCAGAGCAAAACATTGCATATTTTGTTTACATCGCTCACTAAGACAGTTCTCTCAGCAAACAACACTAAAAAATCCATATATTTCTCTCCCATGCTCTTATATGATCTGTGAGGTATAGATAAAAATATTTATTCAGATAGAAAACAACATTTACTACAAGACAATCCACGAGACCACATAATTACGACTTATAGTTTCAGAGATGAAAACTTGAGAATCGCACAATCTTTCGATACAGTTTCATACATTTTTTCCATTAAGAACGCCTTTGAAATCTCTCTATATTTCTTTTACAGAGTATACTTTTCCATCTTGTTTAAAGATACTATTTTCTAGTGACAGTTTACAGGCAAATGATCCTACAACAATTACAAGGAATGCAAGAACAAAGGAAAATAACTGTACCATTAACATGAAGATGAAATGACAAATCTTTTTGTATAATTAACATAAAAACAGCAAAAGAGTATTAACATGCTTTTACCTTTGGTTCACAAGCAATTCGGTCTCTAAGTGCTCGGCGAAAGCGAGCATAAAAACGAAGCACATCAGGGTGAGCTCGCACTTGTGAGGCACTGAAGTCAACAACACGCAATGAGGACAGTGATTTGGCTCTAGAGAGAGCTACATATGCCTGTCCTGCCTCAAACACTCGAGATAGAGACATCTCAACACAATCCAGTGTCAGACCCTGAGGAAGACAGAAGAAAAAAATGTAGAATTAATAAGTCTGCATTTCTTCTACTCCTTGATAAGAAATTACCGAGTTAAAAAAACCTTAGAAATTCTGGAATTTTGAAGAAAAAAGATAAAGCACAAAAATTCTGCATTAAAATTATTTAATAGTTTTGAAGAAATTTATGAACAATCACCACTCTGAACATGACAAGTATATCAAAAACTCAATTCCAACATAGGCTATGAAGATGCAAAATAGGCTATCAATGCAATATTTTATTTTTATTGATATTTACACTAGGCAATAATAGCTATTAAGTTTTTTCCAGATAAAGATCTACAATAGTCCACATTCTACCTGAATTATTATAGTCTTTTCATAAACAATTTTCACTTTTATTAGATTCATATTTTTCAATCGATTTAGAAATCCTATGTAGTTTTGGAAGCATACTCATGTTGTAATATGCATGCATACCTGTGATTTGTGAATTGAGAATGCCCATGCCAACCGAAGAGGTAACTGACGTCTTGTAAGTGTTACACCAGCAGCTGATTTGATAATCCATTTATCTGGTTTTATGGGAACTTCTAACTTAGCTTTAAAACGCACCACAGGAAAACCTTAAATAAGAAAGTAATACAAATTAAGCAAATGGTCTTACAAAGGAAACTAAACTGCTCCCCTTACAGGTTTTTATAATGTCACAAAGAGGCAATTAGAAATATCTGATGTGGACACCACATGACTTTCTTCATACCTGTAATATTTCTAAAAATTCAAAGACCTTACAAAGACAGATATAAACTCATACCGTAGCCTTCTGATATTGTATGTAGCAACAAAGCTCCAACAATTAAGCATAAAAAGGAGAGTTACTAAGACGTAACCAAGTGTACATCATCGAGAAAATGGTCAAAATGTGTTCAGGAGACCTCAAAACATGTATTTCCGATGAAATCTCTAAATCCATTTTTTTCGTGAAAATAATACTTTCCCCTAGACTACGTATGGAGAAAGTAAAAATGCATTAATTTTTAAAAAATTTTTATTACAAATTTTATTTCCCTTACAGGTTTTTTACAGTACATGATCAAAAAAATATTACTTCTTCTTTTAGCTTCGAAAATATCACAGAGACAACTAGAAAAATGTGTTAATTTTTTGTTTAAATGTTTTATTACAATTTATATTTAATGTCATCACATTCCATTTTGGGATATATAAAATAGCAAAGAACAACAAAAATGATATAAAATGACAAATATAATACAATAAAAATGAAGAACAGTAAGGGAGTGCAAATGTAAGTGAAGATTCTAAAAGTATTCTCTATAAAGCTCAATGACTAAATGCTGTGAAAGGCTCTTTGAAAAGGGTACTTCATCACCTCCTGTGGCATCTTGAAAGATGGTGTGTATGTGTGTTTAAGTGAATTAGCCTCTTGGGCTATTATCACTGTAATTCAACTTACATGACTCTACACAGAAGGGAGGAGGGAAACCCATTGCCAGCATTAGCTTACTCTTTATGAAGAGCACCAAGCCAACTGCTTAACATCCCTACTGAAGGATCGAGTGCTGACTTGTGTGCACTCCTCAAATTACATAACTAGGATATGGAGCGATTCCAGGTTAAAAAATCCGACCCTCTGCCCGACTTCAACCCGGGACTACTGCATGGAAGGCCAATGCTCTAGCCATTCCACCACCACAACCCTATCTTGAAAGGCCTTCCAGGAAATGAGGTAAAGGAAAGCTACATGGAAATACCGTGAGCATGATCAGCCTGGCAGTTTATGGATACTTGATACAATAAAGCATATTGAGAGTTGAAATCAAAGTGGCTAGATTGTAAATAATATCTTTGGACATAAGCTGTATCAATGACTGTTCAGTGACATTGCACATGGATTTCAAAAAACTTGCTTGAAGAGATCCAAACTGCACCTGCTTCTGACTCTTGATGGACAAAAAAGCAAACTATAAACATGAATAGAATATACTCTGTCATATTATGCATGCAAAGGAAAAAAAATACAGAAGCCTGAGTATACTCAGGCTCGTCAGAATTTTCTCTGCTACTTTTTCTGAGTATACTCAGGTAAATCAGGGAAGCATTTAAAAATCAATGGACAATCAATACTATCTCAGACAAGGGCTCCATAAATACATTCACCCACACGTCACGGGCGACTTAACACATTCAGTGCAGACAACTCACACGTGAGTCACCTGGGATTCTACAGAGGGGCGGGCGACTCAGTGTGTGCCATCAGGACAAACACCCACATGCAGTTTATGGTATCTTGCCTTTCAGTACGACTCTAGCTTCGTAGTGAATAGCATCATTTCCATTTCTGCCGAGTACTTTTTCTCCCAACCTTCCTCTTATCGCTCCTCTTATAATATTGCCTTATACATGCATTTTATTATTATTACATTATAATCACATTCATATTGCTCTACTATTAATAATCAGTAATGCAATCTTCTCGGAACTGTTCACACTGAAAATTCATTTGAAAACTACTTTAGATGACTATATTTGTTTATGTTGTTTGTGCCATGAACAGAATTTTATTCTTTGGAGCTGTTCACTTGGTTTATATTTTACTTTGGATGAAATCTTTTCTAATTATAGACCTTTAAGACCAGTTGTTCTTGCATTTTTCTAAAAGCCCTCACATTTAAGTATCATATTCCTTTTTCAGTATTTAATATAGGTAATACTGTTGTAAAGGATGTTAATTTGAACAAATTTAAATAAAACATTTTAAAGTGTTGTGTTGTAGCTTAGCAATTCTTCAGCTAACTATACTTATACAGTGGTTTTATATGGATGGTTGATGTGATGTTAGGAAAAGAACAATTTATTATTTTTGTCATTTAAGTTTGGTGACTAAAATATGAAATATTCAAGTTTCACTCCTACTAGTATCTAAAGCTGAATTACTCTTAACTAGCAGTATATTTTCGTTAATTTTAAGCAATATGAATGGATAAGTCAGTATTTTCATTAATGAAACAAAAGCTACTAAACTTCTTACTACTTATATACCAAACATTCTTACGTTTGTCACTGAGTTCTCTACTTCTGTCTGCCATTCTCACAACTGTAAAGAGATTAAAGTATAAATAGAGAGACCCCCACATCACTCAATAGCTGGTAGACACTTGCATTTTTTTTACGCCCATGCAAGCAGAAGGGTTATCATATTTATATCATAAAGTTTATTCATATTAAAGTATTAACTATATAAAAGTTGGTTATAAAAATTCATTTTTATATCTTCACTTGTCTTTTTTATAGACAACAATCTTTCATCTTATATCTGCTTCTTAATAAAAGCATCGAGTTCGTAGCTTGCAGTGAATGTGCTAAAGATGGTCAATGGCGAGTAGATTTTTAGCATAACCAACACAGAAATGAATTGTCAAGTGTCGAGTAGATTTTAGTTGTATTATTTGAGCCTTGTCTCAGACAATATCCTATTGAAAAGTGAAGAAATGACAGAAAATGAAACAAATGGAAAATAAAAACCCAATTTAATGGTATGTTTTAGAAAAGAATAGTAATTTACCTTCTCCAGGTAAGAATTTTGTGATAACTCCTCTAGCTCCATTCACTAAGCCCCTTCCTACATCTAGATTCTTGAGCAACATCACTTGGGCTCCAATTTTGAGGGTGAGAGCACTTGACACAGGAGAGGCACGATCAAGATGTGAAGCCAGTTGAGGGTCACTATCTACTGCATTGAAAACCTTTTCCTCACCTACATTTTAGGAAATAGAATTAATTTTAATAACTAATGGATTAAGTTAATAAGCTGTATCACAATTATGGTCGACAGTTAAAAATTATCAATGAAAAGTGAATCGATTCAGCATTTAATAAAACATTTGGACAACTCGGCTCAATACTTAATAAAAACATTTTGATCCTTTGAGAAATAGATTAAGATGTATCTTTTGATGCCTACTATTCATAATAATTTGTTCCAAGATTTTGCTATTCATTTTTCCCTTTCACTGGAGAATATACTTAAAAAGAATAGCATTCGAGGTATTTTATTATTGGCTTATAATATACTTTTAATTGCTTTACACTTAAACTATATTTCCTTCAAACAAAAGACTGGTCCAAAAACATCTATCTTATGGAAAACAAAACTAGTTTGAGATGCATTGAAAAAAATTGAAACAACAAGTAATGCTTATAAAAAGCTGTTTGACCAACGAAGATTAGAGAAAAATGTGCAAATAATTTAGTTTGAAAGATAACTAAAAGTACACAGTAAGTGAGAAATCAGCAGTTTCCAACTATTATTATTTTACTTTTAATATTTTTACTGGGTATTATAAATACACTGTTTCAAAGCTCATCAGGTACAGTAATGATTTACATGGCTTACAAATCATGATTTGTTTCTAAAAAATTAACATTTTAGCTTTGTGTCTGTCCAAAATACCATGAAAAAATGAAACAATACAAGTACGAATTTAAAAAAAAAATTCAATCTTCTTTAAAAGAAGAAAAATATTTCAGACTATTTGTCTGTTATAAAAGATTTTGGTGTCATGTTTTCAATTCATTACCATAAATTTATTTAACTTAAGTTTGCATATCAAAGACGAGAATATGACAATTTCACTTTAATTCAAAAATTCGAATTTTGGAAAATCCTCCAAATATTAAAAATGAAAAGTAAATTAATCAGGACAGCAAAATCTTTTCTAACAGACAAATAGTCTGACACATTTTTCTTGTTTTCTTCTTTTAAGGACGACTTCTTGTGAATAAATGATTTCTTTTTAATTTTTTAAAAATTTGTACCCTTTTCCATCCGAGTAATAATCAACGTAAAAATAATAACCAAAACACTGAAAAAAACGGTCTACCTCAAAAATATATATTAGATGAGCACATAAAAGGTTTTAATAACACTTGGAAAGAATTTATAAATATTCTTATGCATAGGAAAATATTCTGACTCGCAGAGGAAGAAAAAATGAGGAAAAATTCCAAAGTGACAGGGGTTCAAACCATGACATTCTGCTTGCCTGGAGTGTGCCTTAGCCATCTCAGCTATGTGCCAGTTATGTTACTCTCATAAAGGCAGAGATGTCAATCCTGGGCTCCCAGACCCACCAACAGAGCCATCTACAACATGTAGATGTTTGAAAACTTTAAACCTTAATGGTTTAATTTTTGGAACAGATACGAAATTGAGTATGGTCTAAGAACCATCTACGAATTATGCATCTTCGATCTATGCAACATTCATTTCAACACGATCATCAGTTCAAGAGATATGTGGGAACAAAAAATGGTCAACCCCAAATATGCATATAAATATATATCGGACAAACACACATAAAAGATTTTATAATATTATAATAACAAAAGAATCTTTAGCATGACTTTCCATGAAAATGCCTTCAGGTAAAGCAAATATTGTTAAAAAGTAGAAGTGAATAAAAAACAAAAGGTATAAATTTACGCCTATCACAAGGAAGTTCATGGGATTCTATAAAAGCAATTGACCTTTCCATGTTTATATTCTCACTATTTTAAAGAACTTACTTTCAAGAGCTGCAAGGCGAGATTGGTTAATTTGATCAGCATCATTGGTGTGACTACAGAGACGTGTAGCAAGGATACCTCCTTCTTCCAATTTATTTGTCTTGGTTGATGTTAATTTGTCGGATATCTCATCTGTGACTCTGGTAATGAAAAGCAACGGAAAGGATATTTCTTAGCATATGGCATAAAGACTTTAATTTATCTTTGAGTTTGATTATAAATCAAAATTAAGTTTAAAAAACAAGCATTTCTAAGAGATTATTATCAATAATTTACTATTATTATAAAATTTATCAATGTAAAATAACAATGGATGCCAATCAGTGGCGGATTTGGCAATTTTCCATTAGGCCAAATTATTTTTTGGCTGCCTTTTTGGTGGTTTATTTCCTAAAAAAGTGCTTGTGTATTCATTTTGCCTGTCTGCGGATCAAAATACTCGAATTAATCCTAAGTCTGCAGAATATTTTTTTTCATTCCTACCCTGAAATCCTGTTTTTATTGCAGCTTCAAAATCTCGCTGCCCCTAGGTTATCGCCTACTTTGGCCTCATTGTAGATCTACTAATGATGCCATTAAATATAGTAGCCCAAAATTCACTCTCCATAGGGATTTGTGTAAACTAGCCCTGTAGGATTCTAAATGATTACTAAAATAATATTTTTACTAAAATAAGGCTGTTACTAGAATAATTTTGTTGCTGAAATAATGTCTCTTGTCCCCCATGTAGATGATGGCAACAAAATTACCCTTTATTACGATTTGTCCTTGTATTAATTAAAATCCCTAAGGGATTTTGGGCCACCCTGTACATCAACATTTTTAACCTATGACAAATTCATAAGTACGTTGGTTTCAACATGTGCGAATATAGTTATAGTAGTTATAATGCATGGAATATTTTTTTAAAAAATGTTGTGCAAGTTTTATCGACAATGTGCAGGAAATTGCGAAAAAAAACTTTTTAAAAAATCAGAAAAAAATGTTGGATCCATCGGGAATCGAACCCCGGCAAAAATATTTGAAATCCAGCTCGTTTCCCCTAGACCAACGCTCCTAGGTAATTTGGAAAGGACTTTTAACGTTCTTATTACGTTGACTCTCGGATCGCGATTTTCAAAGGGCATTTTCTCATAAACGACGTCGAGTTGGCACCTAGGTAGAAATAAGAGTCTGTTATTTTACATATACTTTCATTCTGCAAAGTCTCAATCCGATGCGAGTGTCACACCTTGGGGGCTTCCCTTGTAAGCATTAAATCAATGCTCTTCAAGTATGAAAAATTAATTCCCATTGAAAGGCATTGGAGTTGTTACTATGGTAGTTCATATTTTTCATTGTTGAAATCTGAAAAACTTTTCATAATTTTATGATTAAAATCGAATGTTTATGCGAATTCTGCATGGATTTGAATTTTGTCTTCAAAGAAAAATAAACTTCATTCCTTCTTCCACAGTATGGTTCATGTCCCGACTTAGTATCTTAACTGTAAATAATTTAAGAAAGCATTTTTATATAGCCCAGCACAGTTTTCAATGCTTTTCTTATGTGTGTTTAAAATTGGACTTTGGGGTCACACCTCTTAAATAAAACTTTTTCTGAGATTTCGGATTTTTTTCCAATGACCTATATTCCTGCTAAATTTCAGCTCTGTAGCACTTCTAGAAGTACCTTAGGTTTTATATGATATATATATATATATATATATATATATATATATATATATATATATATATATATATATATACACACAGAATATACTCGTGTATAGTTCGACCTTCAATTTCTCAGCGAAAAAATTAGATTTTTTCATATATCTCGTGTATAATTCGACCCTAGCTTTCTACTTACTCTTTTACCCTAGATTTCCGTCAGGATCGACATTTTTCGTTTCGATATCTCAAAGCTCACAATCGAGGTATATAGAACGATCTTGGTTTTCAACAGCTTCTAGCATCATAATAATACTATACTAATAATAAACTGTAAACATCGTAAACCTATTGCACGATCTTGAGAAGAAAAACATTTATTACTTTTTAACTACGAGATGTGACATACGAATGGTGACAGAATTTCTAGCAAATAGACGAAAATTAACCTTATATAATGAAAATTAATAGACGCCTATTACTCGTAAAACCTTTAATAAAAATGAAATGATAGTTGAACAAGATGAAATAAACTCATTTTAATTCTTCAGCTTTGTGACTTTATACATTGATATCATCATTTGGAATCGAAGCAGTAGGAAGACTGGAATGTTACAAAGTTATTAATTTTTATCCAAGTTGTTAAAGTTCCATAAAGTAACGTCGTCAATGACACTTTCAATATAATTCATTCCAACTCATCTGTTGTTATAAGACGCAAGAAAGATATGCATAGAAATCAAGAAAACAATCGGTGAATATGAGACAGGCTTGAGTATTCACGTAACAACATTACGACGACAAAAGGTCAGTATAATGGTTACATTACGAATTTTGGTTAAAAAGCACTATAACCCACCACAGAACGTATAAAAAAATAATGAAAAATACTACTGGGTCGTAATCAAATCAGAATTTCGAGATAATACAGGACAGGTATATAAGTCTTCAAAAAAGAAAAAAATTAAAAACACAACATAGTTCTAATGAAAATCGATAAAATTAAAGGTAAATAGGAAGTTTTGGAGCTATATCATAGAAGTTAAGGCAGCGAGGAGGGTGACCAAAAAATATCTTGATTTTTATTATGATATTTTTAAAAAGACAATTTTTTAGATCCGAGATTTTAAACCCTCAAAAGTATTACTCGTGTATAGTTCGACCCCCAATTTTTTGCACAAAAATTTGGTCTTAAAAACTCGAACTATACATGAGTATATATGGTGTGTGTGTATATATATATATAACAGCTTACGGAAAAGGAAAGGTAAAATGGATATATGGATGGCAACAAGGTGTTGGGATGAGGAAACCAAGTGAACACTCACCAATCGGACGACTTCAGGTTGGCGAGGCTGTAGCTGATGAAGGAATAACTCCAAACGCTTTCACGTTTGTGATGTTTCTGTGTTTTAGTGTTCTTTTACATGTGTCGCTTCGACATCCCCGGGGCCTCGCCAACCTGAAGTCGTCCGATTGGTGAGTGTTCACTGGGTTTCCTCATCCCAGCACCTTGTTGCCATCCATATATATATATACATACTAAAATCTGTGCGCAATATACGCGGGTATATAGAAAAATCATAGATTACGAGGCTGAAAACCCCCCTGCGCATTATACGCGGGTATTTACGGTATATATAGATGTTTCTTACAGAGGAGGATATAAAATTTAACATATAGGAGGATACTAATGTTTAGGCACTTCCAGTTGAGCTGGAGATTAGAAATTTTTTTCATAGGTAGGATTTTGTGCAAAATCAACTAGAAAAACGAAAATCTTAAAAAAGTGCAACAAAGCGGCCGTTAAAAATTCGCAATTGTTTAAAAAAATTTCAAGGTTTATGTATTTCCAAATGTGCTACAGAGCTGAAATTTTTTTAAAAAGTAGGGTATGTAAAAAAACGAAATAGGGATTATAGAAATTTTGATACTTTTATTTTTTGGCAGTTAAAAATTCTTCAAGTTTAAACAAATTGGTAGATGCTTAGACACTACGCCGCAAGTTAGGGAGCTGAAATTTCAAAATTATTTATAGGTTAGTTTACGTAAACGAATACACATTTCAACTTATCAATAAAATTGTTATTTTGGCCGTTAAAAATTATTTAAATTTAAACAATTAGATAAATGTTAATTCACTTCTAAGTGTGCTATAAATTTAAAATTTGGCAGAAATTTGTGGCATTTTTAACTCAATGTGCAAAAAGTATAATATTTTGAAAATTGCAAAAATTAGTTATAGTTTTACTGCATTATTGTTCCATAATGAAAAAACGAAAACCTGTCCAGAGGAGAAATCTTTAAAATTAAAGAAATATTTCTCATGATGAAATATCTCTCTGAAAAATTAATATTTTTTTCAAGGTGAGATTAAATGCTTCTACTAGTATGTATATATATATGGCAAGAAGATGTTGGGATGAGGAAGCCCAGTAAACACTCACCAATCGGATGACTTCAGGTTGGCGAGGCCCTGGGGATGTCGAAGCGACACACGTAAAAGAACACTAAAACACAGAAACATCACAAACATAGAAGCTTTCAGAGTTATTCCTTCATCAGCTACAGAGAGAGCCTCGCCAACCTGAAGTCGTCCGATTGGTGAGTGTTCGCTGGGCTTCCTCATCCCAACATCTTGTTGCCATCCATATATCCATTTTACCTTTTCTTTTCCGTAAGCTGTTTTATATATATATATATATATATATATATATATATATATATATATATATATATATATATATATATATATATATATATCCTATATATGTAAGAAGCAGCTATTTATAATGATATAGGAAGAGATTTACTTACCTTCCAATTCGGATGCTTTGTAAGATTGAAACAAACTCAGAATCCTTTTGGCGATGAACTTGCTGCAGTTCATAACTTTCTAGGCCACAACGTTCCCATGCTTCGGATTGAAAGCAGAAGGTGGCAGGGCCTTCAGATTCCTCATAAAAATTATGCTCACTGCCTATAAATAAAAACATTAACAAATCAGATTCCCAACTTTCTGTCTGAGGACCAGCGAAAAAACATTAAGAACCAGTGTTAATTCTTACTGCTATGAAGGAATGCCAAACTAAAATTATAACACTATGGATCAAATTGATTATATTCTTCAAGGCTTACCTTTTTTACCTTTTCCTGTATAATCTCTGGATACTGGAGGTAACTGGAAAAAATCTCCACAGAGAATCAGCTGAATACCCCCAAATGGCTTATCAGATCCTCTCACAGCTCTTGCAACCCGTTCCAGTTTCTGCAAAAAGAAGCATAAAATCTAGCTTGAAGTCACGAGTTTCTTCTCTCCATTTGAATAACATAAAAAGAGCAGAAACATGATGTGCAAGCCATTTTTTCATTACCATTTTAAAATTATGTAAACTCGGGACTTGTACCAAAGAATGCTTAAGAGAATGAGAATTTATTTTCCTGCTACCAATTTTTGAATGCATGTAAAATTGATACACAAAATTGTTTTAATATCAAAATTTTACATTTTTTAAGGAAAAATTGCTTGCCATCATGGCAATCCTCTTTGTTGGATTATTCACAAAATTATGCAAATCTAATGGGGCTCACATTTAGTATGGTTTCTTTTGCTTATCTAAACCACTATATAAATGTAGAGAAAGGAGATGTGGGGAGGGAGATAGGTAAATAGAGTGGAAGGTAGATAGGGAGGAAGAAAGAGATAGAATCATATCATCATTTATTGATCCAAAGTCAGCATTTAGAAAAGGACAGGAAGAAAGAGTTAAGGAGACAGAGAAAAAGAGGGAGATCGATGGATTGGGAGAGGAGGGAAGGAGAGAGAAGGGGAAGTGGGAAGAAAGAGTCAGAGAGGGAGGGAGAGTTAGAGGTAAGGTGAGAGAGAGAGAGTTAGAGGTAAGGCGAGAGAGGAATAATAACAATAATTCGACTTTATTTTAGGATGATATTTAGACAATCTACTCCATTCTTGCATAAACCCCACTATAACAAACAAAAACATCCTTGCCCTCGGCAGGATACGAACCCACGACCTTAGTATCCTTCAGCAGATACTCTAACCACACATCTATCAAGGCCAGAAGGGAGAGACACAGGAAGGATGAGAGAGCATTACAGTAAAAGACACTATTTAACAAAGTAACAAAAAAGGCTTTTATTATTTTCAGATAAGGTATGAGCTTGGGACAAAGCCATTGTGAGATAAAACTGATTTATCTATCTTTTATGATTGAAATCCTGGCATTATTTTGACAGGAAATTAGACTAGTTTCGTACATAATAATTTTTCAGAATCAACAAGTGTAAATGATTTACATATGGATTAAATATACACAAATAAAAAGAGCAAAATTAACTCATTATTGACCAGTAAGCATGTGTTTTCTTTAAATGTTAAGAATTAAGATAAGTGGAATAACTCATTACAAGCTATCTAACTTTTGAAGTTGAGTTACATATTACTTTACATTCCCAAGATATTCAAAATTTATAGTTGTATCTACTTTAATTTCTATTATCTAACTAACCAAAAATAATATCACTACATACTTCAAAGAAATTTCCGTCAACCATAGAGATCTCATCCATCACAAGATGACGACAACGCCTCCAATTCTGTGCAACATTTGGCCGTGACGCTTGTTGTATACACTGGTTTATAGGTGCCCTCCCTGTTCCAATGCCTGGATTAATACAAAATCAACAGCTATTATATTTGACAGTTTTTCATAAAGCAGGCAACTTGGCATAATAAGATGGACTGAGCCTTCAGACAATAATGGGAGCACTCATTGTATAAACAGCAGGAAGATAACTGCTAGTATTAGGCAAATGATTTTCTTCTAGCATATACTAAGCTTTTTTCCAAGTTTATAAAATCTATAGATAAAAGAGTATATTATTTAGGGGGAAGATCACAGGAATATCTTTTTCTTTCAACAGATCATAAAAAAATTGACATGTTAAATTTTTTCTATAACAACTTTTATCAATTATATCAAAAGTCGAGTAACTGCCCATCAATAATGACAGGCAAACATGAATAAAGTATCAAATGAAAATTAAGACACTTTCCATTCTCCCTCTTTCTCTCTACCATTTTCCTTCCTCTCCCTCCCATTCTCTCTCTCACCTTCTCCCCTATTTCTCTCAGCGTGATAAGTATATATATATATATATATATATATATATATATATATATATATATATATATATATATAAAATCTTACGTTAAAAACAAATGATGAACAGAAAACACAAACAAAATAAGCATACAACGTTAAATAACTCAACATAGTTTGCGGGGGTTGCGTTCTAAAATACAGGCACTCCCTGGGTTAAGCCTCGACTTACGTAAACCCCCACTTGCGTAAACGGCCTCATAAATTACAAAACAAAAATTCTTTATGTTTACGTTAAAGTTTATGTTAGCGGTTTTCATTCATTCTTTCAATTCAATCACCATAAGTCTTAGTTTTCTTTGTAAGCTCTGTTTCCTGTTAACTTCATTCTATACTCACGTTAGCCGCTGCATTTACATGCCTTTATTTTAACTGATTACTTGTACCATACTGATGCAGTAAATTAAACTTTAAACAAATGCATTTATACACACACCACACAGTATTCACACATTAGCAAAGTAAAGTAGTGGTTAAAAAATGCAAGCAAAAGTCTATGTCAAATTGAGTTATGGCCCTATACTTTACTGCAGGGGTAAGGAAAATTTTCATACGGTGGAGCGCATTAGCAGTGGCAGATGCCTCAGCGGACTGGATAAGGGGCTACATGGAAATTATGCCATATCGAATAGCCGAAAATAATCAAAATAAAACAATATTTTAGCAATGAAATGTGAATAGATAAATATATCCTGCATTAAGCCAGTTTAACTTTGTCTGATTAAAGATCTTCAGTATTTAACAAAATAGCTTTGCATGCCAAATAAAATGCCTTCATGGGCCGGATCCGGCCAGCGGGACATAATTTCCCCACCTCTGCTGTAATATATACTATCCGTAGTAATTTTTGACTTATGCAAATTTTGAGTTAAGTAACAGTTGCCGGAACGCATTCCTTACATAACCCGGGGAGTGCCTGTATAGGTTCCACATGGCTAAAGTGCTGTTGCCCTGGATATTGCATTGGTTTAATTACTAGTTTAGATCTTGGTATATAGTGATTTTTTAGTGCTTGCAGTATGCAAGCACCGACAACTCGTATATATGTGTATATATATATATATATAAGGGTGGTCCTTATTTTTAAGTTTTGGAAAACTGGAGGGTGCACGTTTTCAATCTGTTCCATTATGAAAAAAATTTTTTTTTGGTAAATTAGGTTAGTTTTGAGTAATATTTAGGGGTCACTACCAAGATCTGAAAAATAGCAATATATCGTAATGCTAAACATAGGTGCACTCATTTTTAAATTAGTTTAAATTTTAAACTTATTTGAATTGAATTGTGAATTGTAGATACTTAGTATTGAAAATTGTGATGCAGCACCCATTGGTCAACGTTATGCAATACTGCAATAGATATAACCTTTCAGATGTACCCCTCAGAAATCCTGCGTAAGTCCACTTGCAGGAGCACTCTTTGAGTTATGTAATAGTCCATATCAGGTCTTTTGGAACAATCTAGAACTGTCCAGAATGTTATAGAACCTTCATAAACAATCTGAAACGTTCTAGAACCTTGCGGAACAATTTGGAACATTCTAGAACCTTCTGTAATGATGTAGAACCTTCCAGTATGTTCTAGAACCTTCTGGAACAATCTATGGCCTAAACTATATAAGCACACATCACCTGTGACTATTTTAGTCACAGGTGATGGAGTACAACAACTGCTCGGTGTTCCAAAAAGTGCGGCTGGAACTGGATTGGAAATGGGCAAGGCTGTTGTTGAAACTTTGGAACTGTGAAATCTAGCAGAGAAAGTGAAAGGGATGTGTTCTGACACCACTGCATCAAATACCGGAAGAAAAAACTGAGCAGGTCTTTGGATTGAACAGAAATTAGACAAGAACCTTCTCTACATTCCCAGCAGGCACCACATATTGGAGCTGGTACTGGAAGCTGTCTTCTCTGTCATCGTAAGCCCATCAGCGAGCCCAGAAATACTAATCTTCAAGTGATTTCAAGCTCATTGGGTGTCACTGGATAAGTCCGAATACAGAACTGCACTTGATGATGAGTTCACTGCCAGTGCTGTTGCCGATATTAATGATGAAATAATCACTTTTGCTACAGACCAACTGAACCAGCAGCAACCTCGCGATGATTACAGAGAACTCCTGGATATCTCTATCACCTTTCTTGGAAGTGAACCTTCTCGTGGAATTAGATTTCTTGCTCCTGGTGCAATGCATAAGGCTCGGTGGATGGCCAAAGCCATTTATGCCATCAAACTGTGGATGTTCAAAGGACAGTTTCCATTGAATACAAAAGAGGAAGCTATGATAAGGGACATAGCAATTTTTGTTGTGAGATTCTATTTGAAGTCGTGGTTTCAAGCTGCACTTCCAACTGCTGTGACTTTAAATGACCTGGTGCTATTGAAGAACCTCCAATAGTACAAGACTACAAACTCAGTAGTTGCCAACGCTGCTCTGAAGAAGCTTGCTCGTCATCTATGGTACCTCAGCGAAGAGCTGGTTGCCCTTGCTTTCTTTGATAAAAAAGTATTAATAGATACAAAAGTCAAATTGATTCAAGCTCTCCAAAATGATGGTAATGAGGACCACTCAAAGAGAGTGACTCTCGATCTGGATAGCATCTTGGAGAAAAATTTGGACTATTTTGTGTCAGCCAACACTTGGAGGTTTTTGGACATACTTGGTCTTGACTCGAAATTCACAGAATTGGATCCCAAACTCTGGGCTTCTGATGGGAACTACATTGCCACAGAAAAGTGCATCAGATCCATTAATTGCATTAACGATACGGCAGAATGCAGAGTTGCCCTGATCGAGGAATACAATCGATTACACACCCAGGGTGAATGGCAAAAGCAATTTCTTCTGCAGGTTGTCAGCAATCATCGGAGGAGATATCCAGACTTTGCGAAAGGAACACTTGCCACAAACAATTAATATACCCGTGCCAGTATTGTTATGTTCATCATGTGACAGTGTAGCATGGAAATTACCAACTGTAAATTTTATATGCTTTGTACTGTATTGCATTTTGTTTAAAATAAAGAAAACTTAATGTTTCAAACTTTGGTGGCAACCCCTAAATTTCATCTAAAATTTACCAAATTTTGGGAATATTATTTTTTTAAATATTGGAACAAGATAGGCTGGTGCCCGTTCAAAATAAAACGTTTGTTTTTTCCCCCATTATAAGGACCACCCTAATATATATATATATATATATATATATATATATATATATATATATCATCAGCCCTTTTCAATCCAATGATGGGTGAAGGCCTTCCCCAGACACCTTCAGTTTACCCTATCAACTACCTTCCTCCTCCAAGTTGGTCCTAAGAACTTCACAAGCTCTCTGTCTCATTTGTCTTTTGGTCTTCTTTTCGGTCTCTTGATGTTTCTTGGGATCTATTCCATGGCAGTAGACGTCCAACGCCAATCATTTCTTCGAGCAATATGAGCCGCCCACTGCCCCTTAAGTGCCTTTACTCTTTTAATTACCTCAAAGACTCCCATCTTCTTTCTTACCCAGTCATTCCTTTTGCGGTTTCTTTGGGTGATCCCAAGCATACATCTCTCCATGCTCCTCTGTGCTGTTTGCAGGCGCTGGACAATTCTGGCATTCATGGTCCATGTTTCGCGTCCATAGCTCAAAACAGTCAGAACACATTGGTCATACAATCTCCTTTTCAGAAAGACTGGGATACTTGATTTAAAGATACAGTAAGTCCTCAATTTAATGGACTAATTGGGGAGATAGGTTGTCCATTATTGCCGAAAGTCCATTAAATCCGAAAGTTCATCATATAACGAAGCAAACTGCACCTAAATGGCCACATCTTATGTCAAATGCAGTACATTAGGAACACTGTTAAACAAGAATAATACGTATGTTTATTTAATGCGGTAAAACTCTATTAATTTGAATTCGAAGAGAATGTATAATTACGACTTTGAAATTTCCGTGAGTATGCCATCCCTGGTCTCCTACTCTCGCCGCTTCACTTCCGACCAATGTGGTTTTTTTTATATTTACGTAAATATTCTATAAACATCACCACATTTTTTATCAACCTAAAACCGCAAAAAATAATACATTGGAACTATTGGCAGTCTGAAGATTTGGAACATAAATATGACAATCCAAAATTGCCCGGAAAAGTTTTTTTTTTAGTTCCTCCTTTCTCGGAGCAATCACTGCATTCAACTAGTGATTATGCTTTCAACCCTTGAAATTCAAATTAGCATGTCTTTTGTTTCATTCAACATACCACTCCACAATGTTTCCGTCTCATAAGTTACTAACGCACAGACACGGAAAACATCGCCACGGCAAGTACGAACTCCTGCGTGAAATCCTGTGGTATCGAGAATTGAACCAATGTATCCCTAAGTGCAGCATAACCCATGAATTCGTGGTGAATATTTTATGGCGAAAACTGAAAAGTACAGAAAAACATCAGACAGGAACCAAATGTCAGGCAATACATAATGCTCTTTGTGAATGGACTGCCCTCGGCAGTCCATTCACAAAGATATATATATATAACTGGAACAGCAAATCCATAGACAGAGAGATTAAAGGCTTACAGAAAAAATAGGCTAAGGTTCACGGTTCGTGAAATATTTTGGAATAAAATATTATAACGATAAAATATTAATATGCAGGGTAATTACAAATGATCTTCCAGATTTGAAAATTTTTAAACTAAGAAAGATGCAGTAAAAATTATGCAGGTTTAAAAATTAATCAAAATGAAAACAAGTTTAAACAATAAAATAACCTTTTAAAGAAGAATACCGAAGCATTTGCACAAGTTTTGGTGTCCCCTCATGGTCGCCTGTCGTAATGGGCAGAATATATGTGTTTTCAAATCCGCATCATCATTCAACATGGGCCTTTCTTCATATAGAAGACGAAAATGGCTTTTCCTTCACTATACATAACAAATAGCTGGAATATTTATTAAGCTCACTCTATTTATTTTAGCAATTTTGTTCATTGTTTGAATAATCATTCATTTTTATGTGTATTAAATTGTTTATTTATTTTAATTAAATTAAATATTAGTGATCCTTATTAAAATGTATCACCAAATTGTGATTTTGAACTGCATCCATCAATTAGAACTTGCAATTTATATAAGCAATTAAATAAACATATAGATACTTGTAACTCATTAAATGACTTCCATCAAGCAAAAATTAAATACCACAGGTACAAAAACTTGCAAGGTCAGTCAGAAATATGCATATTTAAAAGTAATAAGAGCCCATTTCTCCTTATAAAATTAGACAACTGACATTTTGAATTTCAAGTTTCTTTTTATAATTTATGTGCAATTTTAATTGCTTCTCCCTTACGAAAAAGGTAACATTCCACTATTGGAATAAAGAAAGATTATTTTTCTTTTGGTCAAACGTTAAAAATGCCCACAGTTCACACTCAGTTTACTGAATAATAATAATCTGCAATTATTAACATTGCAATCTATTAAGATTGATGTTGCTACAACTATAATTTCGATGCTTCATAAAAAGCGCAAAGTGAATAACACAATTCTTTCATTTATTTGAAGGCTAAATAGACGCTAATTCAGTGTTTTTCAACCTATGTGTCGTGACTCAATTTTGGGTCGCCCAGCTATTCTGAGTGGTTTGCGAAACAATTTCGAGATTCTATTAAATACTTGTTGGTTTTTTTCTTTTGTAGGGTCTAAAGGCGGTAGAGCAAGAAACAGAAAACAAAAGAAAAATGACATTAAACCAAAACAACTGCTCAGCTTATGGCCGACATTTTTCACCATTGCATTTTTAAACCACTTTGATAAATGTTTTAAAAGCAGCATTTTTTTGTAAATGTAACAACATTTCTTTTATAACACGACGATCAAGCAGACGCATCAGCTTTATCGTCATGTTATAAAAGAAATGAGACAGACCATTGACCAAGTTAGTCATCGACGCAAACCTATCCCCCCCCTTCTGCACAACTACTAGTACCAGTGTCTTTTCGACTTTCGAGTAGTGCGTACATTTCAAATAAGTTTTAATAATATTTGTCTTGTGAATGAAAAATAATATACGTTACAAGTTTTTAATTAATTTTACATATTAAACTGGAACATAACCCTAAAAATGTCAAAACGTGACTACAAAGAACAGTTTTTAGACCTAGGTTTCACATACATTACTACACGTGGAGTAGTAAAACCACAGTGTGTGATTTGTTGTGAAGTGCTTAGTAATGAGTCAATGAAGCAAAATAAACTCAGAAGGCATATTGAAATGAAACACAAAGATTTTGTAGGAAAAGAGCGATGTTTTTTTTGAAAGAAAAGAACAGCAAATTAAACCGCAGCGGCTGGATGCTCCAAACAACAGTGTTATATTTGCTGTGCAGCAAGCTACATTGGCTTCCAATTATGTTGCTTGGAGGATAGCGAAGCAGAAGATGCCACATACCATTGGGGAGGACCTCGTGAAACCAGCAGCTATTGACATGGTGCGTATCACTTGTGGGGATGAAGCTGTTCGGAAATTGGAACAGATTCCATTATCAAATGATACAGTTCGTAGGCGTATTTATGACATGTGGAAAGACATTAAAGAACAAATGATTGCAGCTATAAAAGCTAGTGGAGTGTTTAGTATCAAGCTGGATGAATCGACTGATGTAAGTAATGATGCTCAACTCATGGTTTACGTACGATATCCTGGTGTAGAAGATATAGAAGAGGATATTTTAATCTGCAGGCCGTTTTCCACCAGAACAACTGGAGAAGATATTTTTAGAATGGTAGATTCATTTTATAATGAAGAAGGACTGAACTGGAATCAATGCTTCAGTGTATGCACAGATGGTGCACCCACAATGCTTGGAGCTTGTTAAGGTTTTTGTGCCCGAGTAAAGGAAATTAATCCAAAGGTTAAAATTTTTCACTGCTTCCTACATAGAGAAAATCTTACTTCAAAAAATATGTTGCCGGATTTGAAGGCTGTCATGAATGACATAATAGAGACTGTTAATTTTATAAAATCAAATGCTCTCAATTGTAGAATTTTTAACTAGATGAGCTCTGATTTTGGCTCTGAATATGAACATTTATTATATCATTCTGAGGTTAGGTGGTTGTCTCAATAAAAAGTCCTTCAGCGAATTATAGCACTATGCCATAAGGGAGAAATTTTTTAAACAGAGAAAAACCACCCTGTAACTTCAAGATTCAAAGTGGATGTTACAATTAGCCTATCATGCAGACATTTTTTCAGAAATCAACAACCTAAACATTTCTATGCAAGGCCGTGACCATACACTTATTGAGTTCACTGAGAAGATAAGTGCTTTCAAAGGAAAGCTCAAGATGTGGAAGAAGAAAGTAGAGGAAAGGAAAGTTGCTTCGTTCCCAACTCTGAATCTACTGATTGAAGACGGAAATGTCAATTTCACGGAAATACAGAATATCATCGTAGGGCAATTAGGAAAGTTGATAATAGAACTCAATCGCCACATCCCAGAAGAGGATATCACGAAATACAACTGGGTGCACATCCCATTTAATTTTGAAGTGAATGATTTGCATTATGATTTTGCAAATATGCAAGGGTACATAATCTTTCTATTTTCATTAGACCCCATATTTCCACAATTTTGGCACATTAATTACTGCCCAGGTATCCTCATAATTTTATTGGTGATTTTTACGAAAGTAAGATAGATAATAGTTAAAATTTATTAACTAATTCTATAAACATTAATTAGATATGAAAAGAATAAATTCAGTATTTATTCATTTTAAAAACCAAGAAATACTTCATCACTGGACCATTCTTCTTCGATGTTGTTATTGGAATTGGTATTTTACGCATGACGTCACCATACACCGACGCCCAGCCTGTTGGTGATGTACTGGTACTACTTACAATTAGAAACAATGGCAGCTGATACCTTTGAGTATGCTGGGAGTTGATGCTTCTTGTAGAACTACCATCAAGTTATCATTCCCTACTTTTCTCTCAGCATTCATACGTGATTTATTCTTGATTCTTAGAGTCTGTAGTTAATTACGATTATTCGCTATCGTTTTTATGTGCTCCAGAGTGTTCTAATAAGGGTAAAACTGAAGGTTAGGCGAACCCATCCAACTCAGGCGTGACTAAAATGTACGTAAAAAACTTCGACATAGGATTATCATCATTCCTTTATTTTATTATCTCAAACAATGTCATATGCCATACTATGAAATTAATATAATTTGATTTATTGTGTCTATCCTAATATCACCTTGTAAGAAAACAGAGTATGTAATGATTGAGTTAGCTGATGTTCTTCTGGAACATTATTCGAAAATTTCATTTTGCACTTTCGTTATGTTACCAGTACATAATACCAATAATTCGATCACTGCTTTAGACCACGTTACACCATCTACTTAATTCTGGAACGGTAACGCTAAAACAAAATCTGTTCGTGCTATATGTGGGTATATAGAAAAATCATAGATTACGAGGCTGAAAACCCCCCTGCGCATTATACGAGGGTGCACATTATACGCGGGTATTTGCGGTATTAATAAATTTGAAGAGAAATTTATCGAACTACAAAGTGATAAGACACTACATTACAATTTTTGTAAAAATACTATGTCCCTCAGTGCATCTTGGTTGAAAATACGAAAGGAAAAATCAACCCTGGGAAATGAAGCACTGAAGGTATTACTCCCCTTTACTACTACATATTTGTGAGAGTCAGGCTTTTCAGCCCTTACAAACATAAAAACCAAGTTACGAAACCGATTACCGCCTGAGCATGATTTAAGATGCAGCCTTTCAAGTATAAAACCCCAATAAGGTTTACATTAACATCACTAAATGTTAACATTAACATGATCTAATTACATATTTTTATGTATTTGTAAGATTTCTGAATATAACCTATTCTCTTTTTGAAAAATTTCCTTATGTATTTATATAATTATCTTCGTTTCATTATATCATTAAAATGCAACATTCGTTATACTGATTCATGTTTTTAATTTTACACCTCTCTTTATTTCTGACTCCTGGGTCGTGAGACAAAACCATTGGCCTAATCTGGGTCATGGCTCAAAAAGGTTGAGAAACACTGCACTAATTCAATCGGAGGCAACAAAGAGGGTTGCCTTGGCAACACCCGGAAAGAGCAAGAAAAAGCCATAAAATTTTGAAAAGAAATGCATGTTTCTGACAAATTCTTCCATGTAACATCTAAACATTGCAAGAATAAGATATTTATAGTTTTAGCTATTGAATAAAGCAAAAACGGAGAAATTCAGTTCATATTTACGTATTTTAATGAATGAAGGAAATAAACCTTGCACCTTGAAAAATCGAAACTCCTGAGTAAACATATGGGAAAATACAATTGCCTCCTGGAGTCAAACCTGGGACACTTCCGTAAACAAAAATAGATTTTCCTGAGGTCTCCTAGTCAGCAGAAACAAAATGGCGTTTACAGCATTTCTCTATGACAAACTGTTCAAGAGATAAAAGGGGGGATGGATGGACAGACATTGAATAATTATATATAAAGATATTAAAATTTAAATGAATAAAAACAATTTCCACTCCTATGAAACATAAAACTGACCCGCAAATGAATGGAGAGTAACACCTCCAATATGACATGCAGCAACTCCAGTACTGGCTGTTGCTACAGTATGATCAGGTGGAAGTACTCCAAGAATCTGCCGAAGTAAGTAAGACTTCCCTGTCCCAGCACTCCCTAAAAATTGTTGGATATAAAAGGAATCGTGTCATACATAAAACAGCTATTTGATCAAAGAATGCCCATTAATGGCAAATTTTTTATGCAAATTCTAAAAATTATATTCTTTTCAAAATTTTCCTGAGAATGTAAAATTTAGGATTTTAACCAAATTCAATTTTTTAAGAGCAAAAAGAAATTAAAAATGCAATGAATTAAAATGACCTACATGAAATGATAAACATTGATTGGCGATATTTAAAAACCAATTGATGTATGTATACTTATATCTATATAAACATTACTAATTAAAATAAAGGGAAGAAAGAAAATGAGACTTTCATTTCCCATGCTAACTTACATTCATCAAAAATAAGTACAGTGAAAACAACATATGAAGCCGTTATTTTGTGGATCTTCATCGTAAATGAAACAAGGAAGTATAACTTCGTATAAAGTGGAACTTTTATACAAAGTTATACTTTTTCGTTTCAATTAAGTATAGTGGAAATGGAAATTTAGACAAAGCTCGCTTATATAAATAGAATTGTAGCTGCAAAAATGGACTTATAGGCTTTGTTGGATACAAGAGTAATTTACTTCTTTTAATTGCTGTGATGTATTGGGAAGGATCAGTGTAATGGAAGGATTTGTCTATAATACTACTGGAATGTTGTTCTCACAATAATCAGGAGGTTGTAAATTTCAATTTCATCGACGATTATGATGAAGGGAATGAAAACTATCGAGTGCACAATGTGGAAGTTTGTATAACGAGAATTTCCAAATTTTGAGTCAGACTTAAAAAAATAAATGGGCCTTAATTCAATCAGCTATGTTCCTCTTTTGATAGCTAATCACACTTGCATATAAAACATCTTTGCAAGATTTTGTAAATTGCAAATTATACCAATAAATATAATTCATTATATATACTATATAGGGTTTCTTTTATTTAAATGGGACGTTAATTTCGAGCCATTTACCATATCCACATCTATTAGTAATCCGAAGACTATATTACCGCAGTAAAATACAATATTCATCAATCTTTCAAATGAGATGGGATCTCTTCTTAAAGCCAAGGGTAAGATATTGAATGTATTACCAGTAAAAAAAATATTTTTCCCGCTAAGAGCAGCTTGAACAACCATCCTCTGCTCTTCTGTCATCAAACTTGGTCCGAATTCCATGTGTAAGCTTCTCCGTTTCTTAGCCTCCTAAAATCACAGGACCACACCAAAGTAGAAAGATTTTATCAAAGAAAATATCTTAATTAGATTGCTTTACTGCGTATTTTTTAAATATCATAATTACAACTTTTAATAAATACATCGATTATATAAGTGCCGGGAATAATTAGTAATAATGGACAGGAAAGTTATCACATATCTATTGCATATAAATATTACCTTATTGTCATTCGTTTCCCCTGAGCCTCGTTTTCTAGTTTTCGGTGTAACATTGCTTCCTCCGAGGGGGCTTCTCTGCTGAGCATTGGAATTATTTAACTTGCTCAAATCCTTCACTGTTACTGGGCTAATTTCTTCTACACTTTTATCTTTATTGGATAGCAAACGCGTCCTAATATCGGTTTTGGGTTCGGAGGATTGCACAGTCATTTTCACATACATAGTTTTGAGAAATAAAAATAACTGAGAAGTAGGAGCGTTAGAAATAAGCAGCATTAGCTTTTGTTCCTGAAAATGAATTGTAGCTTTTCCTTCCTTTAGAAACTTTTTGTGGACAACTATTCCTTTGAGGAGATATTTGTTAGTAATTTTAGGAAGCTTTACTTCAAGAAACAAATCACGAAATTCATTTCTGACTAGACGAAGCTCCACATTTTTCCAGTTCACTTTTCTAGGAGGTTGTGTACACAAAAACTCGGCTATGATAGAACAAGTAAGGCTGGAAGCTTCACCATCCGATACGCTCATCTTGCGATGAATAAAAACGATAAAAACAAAATAGACCGCAAATTTAACTAATAAGATCGTTATATTACTTAGCCAGCGAGTAAATTGGCGGTGATTTAAAAATAACTCTAAAGTCAAAAGTGCTGTGAAACTATTTGAATGTATCAATGTTTCTATTGCAAAATGTAATTAAAATTGTAAAAATAATTTAAGAATAAGTTTAATACATATACTATATAAATTATTTAAAGCTATAAACTAATTAGCTTGACTAAAGTATGAAGACTATGAGAAATATTATAGATCATGTTATTTAAGTTGCATAGTTTTCAATATTTTTATGTTTACACTTTAAGTTAGGGAAATAAAAAGTTTTCTTTAAGTCATATTTTATCCAAGTAAAATGTTTACATAATGCAACTAGTTATTGCATTCATACTATTGAAAAATCATGATTGAAACATCTTGCATTGCCAAGCTTTAATTTAGTTTAAAATGGATAATTTATAGGAGTAACAGTGCAGAATTTCTAACATACAATTTTTAAATCCTATAATTACCCAAACTGGAGTGGCACGTAAAATGTTTTTTATTGCTTAGGTGTAATAGATGGCAGCATTGACGTTAAATTTGGTATCGTAGTTTCTTTTACTTTTCAGCATCAAGTTCTGCAGGGGTTCCGTCTGTTGTCTGGTTTTGAACATGTTCGGGATATTTAGGGTGCCAGCAATATTGGCCAAGAATGTCGCTGTTAACTCAGCGGTAAGCATTATTTAATACTTAGACATATACTTATTGGTTATTGTCTGATCACGGCGAAGATAATATTTGCTCTGATTCCGAGCGACGAAGTATGCAATAACTATTATATAACAGTTGTTCGGTATGTGAATGTTGTAGAAATTATGCCATTTTTATGTAAAATCCATTGTCTTTCGATAAATAGGTGAAATAAGGCAAATTTATTATTGTTTCGAAACCTTTATATTCTTGTTGAATTTCCTAATTGTTTTATTATTAAATTTAACAATCTCATATATTGTCATGCGTTAAAATAAAGGCGAATTTTCTGAGATTTCTTTAAACAATACTCCATTTTATCTCATACTCCATCAATTTGAGGGGTGAAAGTTGTGAATAACAGACACAAAATTAGGCTTCTTCAGCAGCTTGAGCAGGAAAAATACTTTGCTGCAAATATAGTAAATAGAACAACTGAATAATAAAGTTAATATTTCTCATTAATGTGCTGATTATACTATATGCAATGTAATAATATTTTACGTTTTATGGTCTATGGTGTCCTATTGAAGAGCTTTCAAGAATTAATACATTTTTGTATTTCATAATTTTATTCTTGATGGGTCTTATTTACTAGAGCGATTTTGTGATTTTTGTACGTAATAGGTAGGTATATTAATTGTTGCCGAGTATAATCAACTGTTACCTTAATAAGTTGGCCAGGCATAGTCACATTGTTCTTTGAAAATTCATTTCCTTTTCATCCTTGATTGTTTCCCTATAGCTTCTTTGTTTTGATTTTTATTTGATAAATACCTTAGGTAAAGTTTTTAGTCTCCCTATGTATGAAACTATTATTTAATGCTTGATGGATGGTTTGTATATTGGGAAACAGTTCCTGTTATTCCAGTTATTATTTATACAGTGGTTTAGGCATAAAATTGGGCTTTTTTCATTTTGTCTAATATTAAACTAATCGGAGCCCTTGCTGTTGTGGCTATAAAAAATAAACAAGACAAAAATTATTGAAGGTGTGGGGTCTGCAGTGAAAATGTTTGTCCTTATTGGTGTATTCTTTTGCCTTGCATTAAACTCTTGTTTTAATTCCTAATTTTAGACTGCTGCTAAAAAAAATTATTTACCTTTCGAAAAGAGATGTGGTAATAATTGTTCCAATTATAAGTGGAGACATTTTTTCTACATTTTCGTTAATTTATATGAATGCTTAAAAACCTATTTGGAGAGTGACACCATGTAGTTTTATTATTTAAGGTACCATAGTTTCAACAATGTGTAAAAGATTCACAATTGTTAAAAGTATTTGTAACTTATTGCGTACGGAACTACATAACGAAATATCATGCTTTATTAATTACCATAAGCTCAAATTCAACAGGGACAAACCGACTCGTCTTATGGTTGAAAAAAATTCAAGAACAAGCATTCTAAAAATGTACTTGCCTTAGGAATAACCAATAGCCACAATAAGGTTTAAAAAATCAGTTTTTTAGCTTTGTTGTGGCTATTGGAAATACCTAATGCAAGTACATTTTTAAATTGATTGTTCGCGAATAATCTCCAATAGTAATAATTCAGTCTTTTCCTATAAATTAGAAAAATATATAATGTCCTTCATGAACATTTCCAAGTCTTTTTGATGACTTTAATTTTAGAACTTCTCGTTACACAAGAATATTTGTAGTTTGTCATCAGTTATTTGTTTTAAAGTTCAGATGATCATTTTCCTGCGTCGTAAAAATTTTATTTCGACGCAGTAGTGTTACGGAAAATATAGGTAATTCTGATGGCGAGACATTTTCTCAATTACGGCATTTTGTCAGATTGTACACTTTTATTATAGATTAACATAGGTGGAATTGGAAAAGGTCATGATTTATCATGCCTACTATCTTAGGTAAGCGGTGATAACGGTGAATGAAGATTGAGCACTGTACTCTTGCTCGTATCCAATATTTACGCCCAGTTTTTTGTCGTAAAATTTTTTTTCACTTTCCTGCAATGGAATTTAATTTCTCGTTTAAATTGCAATATGTGGTGCAGTATTTAAGATATGGCGAATTTTACCACATGCTCTCCATCGAATACTCCCCATCCTAGTTTTGGAACTTCTATTTTTACGTAATTTGCGGGAGTTGGGATTTGTAAATAGTAAACACCGAAACAAATTTGATGGATCGTGGTAAAATATTTATAGCTGCTCTGTTGTATCCAAATATAAAGTTTTAAATTTTCCAATCACTGAAACAGTCAACCTAAATCAAAATGATATCAAGAATAAGAAAGTAAAACGCTGGAATAAACATGAAGAAAATTAACTTCGATGATTGTATGGTTTTATTTAGGAAAATTTGTGAAGATAGGGGTGTTTTGCTTGCAGTCCCTTTCAAACTGCTATACGGCGTTGACCGTAGTTTCAATCGTTTTACCTACTACTTATTCCGAGTAAGATTTCACAGAAAGTATTGGAAATAGAGATAGGTCGCCACAGGCTTGAGCCCTCATATCTCGCAATAGATATGCTTTTCTCTAGTTATTTTATTATCTCGTCGTTTGTTTCTTTGTTTGCTTAACTTCTATATTTTCCATTATGGGATTTTATAATTTATTTTGCTACGCTTCTAAGTAATAACTTTATCACATGTATTTTCGAACTTATCGGAGTTTCGATTGTTTTATTAGAAATTCCATACTAATGATTGTGAGGCGAGGATTTCCATCGAAAGTGATTAAGTAGATGGCGGAAGAATTGCGATTTTGATCAATTTAATGGATAAATACCAATAAATCTAGAAACTTAGTTTTCTCATGGATAAATTAAATCATTACCGTCATTCACTGGACGCTTTCCGTTTAATTTAAATTTGTTATAGGCACTCGTGGTGATTTTTCATGTACTGCTGTATTTTCATAATTCGTAGAACATTTTTTTAAAATCCACCATAACCACAAAACAACGATTCCTATGGAGAAGGAATGCGGTTTCTTGTGCGGCATTTTCAGGTCAAGAAAAATATTTTTCATTCCTTATCATCATCATCATCATGCTACTGTCCGAAGACAGGTTTTCACAAAATTTCATCATATTTTTAATTTCTGACGGTCAGTATTGGTTTTACTATGGATGGAAAGGAAATCGGCAAATCATTTTAATCAATTTACACCCATAACGACAGGTCGTTCAACTAACATAGGCTTATTTACCAACATTGAATTAACCTCCTGTTTACATGTTTTTATTTTTGTTTTGTATTTTTTTTCTGCTGCCGATTAGAGCTTGTAATCCATTGTTAGGTTAGTTATTTCTTTGTAGACATAGTTATTAATATTAGTAGCTGTCGGCCACCAAAAAAATAAATAAAAATAAGAAATGAACCAAACAAAAAATTATAATAGTAAAATATTGCATTAGAAAAGTATTAAAAGTGAATAAAGCTAACATAAAAATATATATAAAAAATATAATATACTGGCTATTGCATGGAAAAAATTAAATGTAAGAAATCGCATTATTTTCTATTAGAGGCAATATTGTGTAACAAAGGCTCAGTCTCCAGAGCCGAAGTGTTCAGAGACCGGATCGGCTTATCACACCGGGGATATACCCCAGGCTCTCCAGATGCCAGATGTCGTTCAAGGCGAATCTGACAAGTTGTAATAAAATTAACTGTACAATAAACCATATTGTAATGGGCATGGGTTGTTGGTGTTTGGAGATCAATCAGATTTATATTTGAAAGGTGGAAGATTATACTTTTTACATTCTTTTGAGAATGACCAAGAGACATTATTATTTATAAATTTTAAATTATGGTAAACCTTTACCTTGTTTATGCTTCATATCTTGATAATCTTCAAAGTTTGCATTTCTAGCTCCTCGTTGTCTACTAATATAAACTTTTTATCTATATTAGTACTCTGCATTTAATTATTTTAATTGGACTAAGTTGCATTGTCTTTATTAAATAAAATAAAAATGTAAGAAATGAATAATAATTAATTTTATTCATTGAAGTTTCAGAGAAATCTTTCTACTATGTTTATTTGTTGTCATATCATTATTTTTGCATAAGGTGGCATGCTAAGTATTTGAGGGTTTCTGCTCTATATTGTTTCCTCATCCAATAAAACGTTTCAAGAGTAATTAAACCATCTTATTATTATAGTTAAATTTTATACTTGAGCCTTTTTTGTAGTTTTCCTATCAGAATGAAGTTCTACCCACCTCAATATTTTGGATCTTTTTTCCCAATTAGGAGAATGTGTAGAATTTCTGTCACATATGTTAAGGTTGTAGGTTTGAAACCCATCTTAGCACATTTGTATTTGCTATGGTTGTCAGCTCAGCAAAAAATTCTACTTTGGATTTTATACTTTATATATAATTAATTTCCTGAGTATATAATTACACAATATATACAGTTGGAATCCTTTTAATAAAACAACAATCAAATTTAAATTAATACTACTTGTATTATTATTCATATTAAATACACAGTACTTTTCCACAACTTTTTATTTTTGCGACTGGTTTCACACGTGATGCAGCATCATCTGGCAAAAATCATCGCTAAAATAAAAAATTGTGGAAAAGGACTGTGTATTTAATATTAATAATATTACTTACTTCCACAAAGTCACGCCTGATTCGATTAATTACTCGGACAAATTTAAATCACTGAACAATTACTACTTTTTTAAACAAAGTTATTCATTATGCTAATAAAGTAATTTTAGGAACATATGAATTCATATTTATTAAATTTAAAAAGGAGATGAAATTACTGTTTTGTTGAACCACATTTGCTGTGAAAATTTTTTCCAATTAGTTGTTATTTCTGATGTCTGGTCTACTGATAGGGGTTTAATTAGCAACGTTGCCTCATAAATTGTCACTGTGTTGGCGGTGGAATGTAAGTTGTTGATGTTAGGCCATAGGTAATGCAACTCATCATTACTATTCAGTAATTTTCTAATGCAGCAGCATAGCTTAATAATTTTTTAATCATGTTGATATTTTCTGTATACAAATTAGACTGCAGGGTAAATTTTGATTTTTCTTTCCCACAAACATTAGTTGTCTTTTCCTTTTATAACTTTTTCCTATAATGTTAAATCTTTTTAGTCTCATTTTTCTAATATTTTTACTTAATCGCATTTCTGGGTACCAAGAATGTATAGAATTTGTATTTATGCAGATTTGAGATATATGGGCTCCAGTTTGTTGTATGTAAATTGGTTTCTGTATACCTTAACACAAGTTCAAAATATCATCCATTGTTAATATCTATAAATATATACCACATGTAATGAAATTTTAATGCTGTGTACAATGGAAAACATGTGCCAAGTAGTTGTGAATCTTGAAGATATTGAACAATGGATTGTGAATGTTTGTGACTTCTAGATATGTATGTGTATTCTTCCTTACTTCGTATTTTAACACCTTGAATTTTTTGAAATTTTTTATATTATTATGTATCTTTATGACTCATGAAACATTTAAGTATATAAATTATAGTAGTCTACAGCTGTCTTATTTCTGTCCAAACAGGGGTCTTTCAGGCCTTTGGCAGAAGCCAGAAATTTACATTTTTCAGTTAGTGGGATGATGGCTGACTCTAAAAGTTCTGGAAAGGTAAGTGGCTCTTAAATTTTTAAATTAATTAATTAAATTAAAATTTAATTTAAATGCAGATGGCAACAATTTCATTTGGCAGTAGTTATTTTGAAAAATGTGTAATTACTGAGGGAAAATATATCACCAGTATTTTCTTGAACCTTATTGGAGGGCATTTAATTTCCCATCACTCCATCTCACAGCTGATTTAGTTGGGATATTTAAATATGCTTACATTTTTATAAATTATCATATCTCAGGATATCACATCATTTCACAGAGTTTGAGCGGTATCACATAAGCAGACTCAGTGCACAGCATACATTTAAATGTACATGCAGCTGTGAGTGCCAACATATGGTATACATTTTAATGTATGCATTACTGATAAGGGTTAATGTTTGACTTTTTGGTACTTACGTATTAACCCCAGGACCCTTATGTGGTGCCTTGAGTGACAAGAAACTATGTGGAGTTTGCTCTGCTTCAGGCACCCAATCTCCGCTGGCATGGAGAGGGTGACATTCATTTAGGCAGGGCGCCGCAGGCACCCTGCACCACTTCAATCTCTAGCTAACCTAACCTGGACAGAGGAACTAGAACAAACCCATCAACCAACCTTACCCAACCCAGTTGGAGAAAAACAAACTCCACGGGTGCCTGAAGCAGAGCGAACTCCACGTAGTTCCGTTTTTCATCACTCACGGTGCCATGTAAGGGTCCTGGGGTTAATACGTAAGTACTGAATTTTTTAAGTTGAACATATTTGGAGTTGGTTTACCTGAATTTAAATAAAATTTCACCAATATCTTAGAGTCAATGTATGGAGTTATATTCAAAACTATGGTTGCTTTATTTGACAAGATATAATAGTTACTATTTTAATTGCAGATTTCAAGAGAATATCCTGTTGTAGACCATACATATGATGCAGTAGTTGTTGGAGCAGGTGGAGCAGGGCTGAGAGCAGCATTTGGATTGGTTGCTGAAGGTTTCCGTACAGCAGTTATCACCAAACTATTTCCAACACGTTCCCATACTGTGGCTGCTCAGGGTGGTGTCAATGCAGCCTTGGGAAACATGGAAGAAGATAACTGGACCTGGCACATGTAAAATTATAAAACAATTGAATAATTTTACATTTGATGCACATTTATTAATTATTTCAATAGATGAAAAAGAAACTAGTAAATTTCCACTAACAATATTGTTAGTGGAAATTCACAAATTTCTTTTTCATTTAAATGGAATCTTTCCACAAAGTGGAGCCTTCCCAAGTGAACTATGGAGTACAAATTAAAGAATAAACATATGATTAGGCCTACATTATTCTTGCAGACTAAAAATCGTTAATTTATAACATTGACTGTATGTCAATATTTATGAATATTATACTTATTGTTTATAATAAGCATCTCAGAGAATTATTTGGGACCAATCAGCAACATATGCACATAACAGGATACAAGGGCATTGCTGTCAAAAGAAACTGAAACACAAAAATCACAGGATGCACAGCATTTTACCCAAACATACTGCATGCAGAAAATGTGGGATACATGTCTGAAGGATTAATGGAGAACATAGTCAGAATGCTGTTATGCTCAGTTTTGATGCCTAGACCACCTTCTGTTCTACAAAAACCTTTTTAATAAATTGAGATATTACAAGGAGAGGAATCATAATGAATTCCACACTGAAAGCGAGAATATAACTCCATTATCAATAACGATCTTTATTTTCTTTATCATTTGTTGCAAAGATTATGTATTTTTGTGTTACTCACTGCATAATGATTCGTGAACATTATTTAGCAGTTTCCTAGAATGATTTCATGATTATCCCAGATTTTAGACAAAATTTTTTCCATTTATTTATTTTGCAAATGTAAAATTTGGAGAAGTGTTGCTTATAGGTATAGGAGTAAATATGGCATTTCTGAAATGATGAAAAAATTTGAATCTGTGCATTAGGAATATTAAAATGAAGCATGAAATAACAAAAACAAAAATTTTTGTGTGATCATGTAAAATGAGAAGTTTTCTCTAGTGTTTATTTTACTGCAATATTAAGACCAAATGGCTAAAACATTTATGTAATAGTATCCTTTATTGAATTATTTTAATTCTCAATTTGTTTCTTTATTTCTTCAGCTTTGCACATGTAAATTTAACATGCATTTTGTGAAATTAACTTACTAGATGCCAGCTCAGCTCATATAATATGAGCAGATTCGACCATATTGCCTGTTAACTTCATGAATGTTAGATACCTTTCAGTAGAATTTATCATTGAATTTTTGTTGAACATATATGTGATGTCTCACAGGTATGACACAGTAAAGGGTTCTGATTGGTTGGGAGACCAAGATGCCATTCACTACATGACAAGAGAGGCTCCCAAGGCAGTAATTGAACTCGAAAATTATGGTATGTTTATTATAAATCAAATATATGCTGGTTTGGTAATTACCATAGTTATGCTCAAAGCAGTCTTTCATCCATCATTAACTTATACTGTTGTGGACAACCATAGTTTATTTGCTTATTTTTAGGAATGCCTTTTAGCCGAACGAATGAAGGAAAGATTTACCAACGTGCATTTGGTGGTCAGTCGCTCAAGTTTGGGAAGGGCGGTCAAGCGCACAGGTATGTTGCAAAGATATTTTTAATGTGTACTTATTTAATTTTAAAGACTTTATTGATAATTCTTTTGTTGAAAGATGATAGCAGAATTTCTGGCAGAGCAAATTAAAGCTTCCTTTTTCAGTTCCTATCAATTGATGAATTAACCTTTATTGTCTGACTGAGTTGTTTGGTATCAGCCAAAATTACTGCTCATTGCATCCTCACATGGTGTTACATGCATTATTTTTGTTTGAATCAGCTCATGTAAATAGTAAGGATTAGATGCACAATTTTTTTAAAATATAAACGTAAAAGTTTGTGCTGAAAATTAAATCTAGTTGTGAGTGATAATAAGCTATTTAAATAATAGTAAGGTAATTGATTGCATTAGATAGTGTAGAGATCACTGAAATTATTATGAGAAAATTTCTTAATTATAGTTCAGAAATCCTGTCAGATTGTGTCCAGAAATAATGAAAAGTTTTAATAATTTGTGATTGTTTTTCCAGTCGTATTACTATGAAATATTTGTATTGAAAAGAAATATTTTAAAGGCTGGCTTTTCTTATTCATGATAACTTAAGGTATTTTAGGAATCTCATTTTATTAATAACAATTATTTCAGCCATTTGTTTCTTTCATGTTAAAATGTCGAAAGATGCTTTTTATTTATCATTTATGACAGGTGCTGCTGTGTAGCTGATCGTACTGGTCATTCTCTTCTGCATACGCTTTATGGACAGTCTCTCCGATATGACTGCAACTATTTTGTGGAGTACTTTGCTCTTGACCTTCTAATGGAGAACGGAGAATGCAGAGGTGTTATAGCCCTTTGTCTGGAGGATGGAACTATCCATCGATTTAGAGCCAAAAACACAGTAATACAAATAACTTTTTCTGATAACTTTTATGTTAGCAATATTTTGTGGGTGTTTATTTAAATTTTGTAATAATTCTATTCAAATTAACTGTTGGGAAAGGAAGACAATGATTCCATTGTTTTTGTTGCTAAGGAAAAAATCTTTTGATTTTTTGGCAAAAGGAAATACCATATATACTCGTGTATAGGTCGAGGTTTTAAGACCAAATTTTTAGCAATAAATTCGGGGGTCGACTTATTCACGAGAAATATTTTTGATAGGTTTAAACCCGTGACTTTATTTGCCCTGCGGTTATTAAAATTTGATGGAATTTACACTCTTCTTGTAGGTTAACTGTATCGATAACTATCGAATATTTAAATACCGATGTATAGAAAGAATAAATTACTATATAATTTGATCTCTGATGCTTTGCAAATAATTAAGCAATTTTGGTAAAACTAACATTCGGTAACGTGACAGCGGCAAGACAGAAAACTGGCAACAAGACAGATGCGCAATATGATGACACTGTAGCATGTAAATAAAAAACATCTTATTGGTGATTCGTGGAAAGGCAATGCAGATTAAATTAGTATCACCGAAGTATTTATGGTACTGTGCACATAACCAGGGTGAAGGTAAACATGGCGACGCCGAGAAAGTGGAAAAATGGAAGACAAATGTAAATATAAGATTTCAAGGTTTGTAATGTAAGGGGAGACGTAATATTCTTTATTGTAACGTTAGCAGCTTTAGCGTCGCTTTGCATCCTTTCCTTCCACATTCACATTTACCCTCACTGAGATATTGTACTATGTATTCATACCTACGTATTATGGAAATTTGAAACTTAAGAAATATTCCACTTACCCTCTGGGTTAGATTGGTTAGGGGCTATCTTGGTTTTCCTTCCACGTTCATATTTGCACTCTCTGAGGGGTAGGTTTCACCATTCCTCTTCCAAAAATGTGCAACAAACAGATTTCCTTGGACCACGTAGTACATATTTCTGTCGATTTATCGTCAATTTCGGCGCCACCTATCCTCGGCGGTCCAACGTCAACTTTGGTCCCTGTTATCCTTTACAAAGGTAGCTTCTGAATGAGCACCAAAATATGAAGTCTATCTTGAGTTATTCGATCTATTACAAAGGCATATACAATGTAAAGACTTTTGGTGTTATGCAGTGGTGCTGTGGGAGACATCGGACTGCTTCACTGCTACTTTGACACAACGTAGTTATATCAAACTAAAGGGAACAACGTGGAACTTAATGGGTCAACACGTATTGAATACAAAAAAATTCTTTCTACTACAACTGAAAATTTGGAGTTGACTTCTACATGAGATATACGAAAAAACAAAACATTTTATGAAAAAGTCGGGGGTCGACCTATACACGAGGTCGACTTATACATGAGTATATACAGTAGATTTCAGAAGAAAATCTTTTATTACTATGGCAATTTCTTGTACGTGTAGATAACAGTTGGTTGTTTCTTCAACAAATGCTCATATTTGTGTCATAAAATAGTATGTAACATTTTGTGACCCAGCACAAAGTAATTGTTCCTATTTTGAAAAACACTGATTTATACTAATATGATTGGTTTGTTTGTAGGTATTAGCTACTGGAGGGTATGGTCGAGCTTATTTTTCATGCACCTCTGCCCATACTTGCACCGGTGATGGAACTGCAATGGTCAATCGAGCTGGTCTTCCTAATGAGGATATGGAATTTGTACAGTTTCATCCAACTGGTGAGAAATTTTCAATAAATTTAGATGAAATTTGTCCTGCTAATGATCTAAATGTTTTTAATTATTTGTTATACTAGTGCAAAAGCTTGTCAATATGATTGGAAGGAATATATAACTTGTTATTTGAATTAAATTTTTGCACTTATTATTATATGAAATTTTTATTCATATCTTTAAAATGTAAAATTTTGATTCCAAATAGAAAAATAAAGTAACTAAATCCTTATTTATATTTCAAAGAAAACAATAGTCAATAACATTATATATCAGAACCAACTTGATCATTAAAAACAAAATTTCATTCTTTCATTTGTTCTTCCATTCACATCCCTAATTCATTCGGTGACCCTCAAATGCAAATGAAACATACACCATGCCATCCTTGCATTGTCTGCATATCGGACAATGCTATATATTCATGCTTATTACACATCTTTATTGATTTTGTTCCTTTTTGGAAATGAATGGCAATTAAAGCTCATAAAATGTTATTCATTTGTCTTGTTACAAATTTTGTCCAAAAATTTCATTGTATAAACAATGTAGATGTAAACAATTCATTCGAAATACAGTGAGATATGTAGCATTTTACATGCCCAATAGATATGATGCAACTATGGATCTTACCAAAGTGGCAACATTAATTTTAATGTATTTATATTTGAACAACTTTATATTTCAATAATAAAAACGATTTTATAACAACATTTTTGTTACGCAAACAAATCAAAACAAAATTACAACAGTGTGTTTCCTTTAAGCAGTGAAAGGCAAATTAGAATAATTAGTATGTCAATATGTCAACAACATTCGTTTTATGTAAACCATATAAAAACAAAATTATAAAGGATATTTATTGTTCCACAAAGTAATAAAGGCATAAAATGAAGATTGAAATTTTTAAATATAAATTTAGCTTTCAAGTACCATATTTCCTCGATTCTAAGATGCCATGAATTGTAAGATGCACCCTTGATTTAATAATAGCTTTTAAAAAAAATTATACTACAGATTGAATCGAATCTAAGACACACCCTGATTTCAGAGACATTCAAAAATGTGAAAAAAGCATCTTAGAATCGAGGAAATAAAGTTGTTACGAACAAACTGTATACTAAGATAATTACAATATTTATTACAAAGTAATATCACCATTCTTTGCATGCTTGTAGTTCAAAAGTTGGATGGTAGGGAGACTGACAATGTCAGAAGGTGGAGAGGTGATGGACCTCTAAGCGATGTGCTAAATTTGTCCAAGTAGCAACAATGCGACTACCCTTGACGGCGGAAGATTTTTAACCCAAAAAAATGTGAAATTTTTGTGTTCAAAACAAATATGGTCCAATTAGATGTGTATTTAAAAACCAACAGTAGGATAATGAATTTTCTCTCATTAATACATTGTATGGTTCAAGTACCATATTCCTGTGACGATTCTAAGTAATTTTAAAATAGAGAAGGAGATACAAAACCGAGATTCAATTCTATTAGTAAAGATTATTTGGTCTTTGTTTTCTCTTATGTCATATGTTCACAAGAAGGATTTTTTTACTGGTTAAATTTTTGGTTTATGTTGCTCTAATGAAATATAGTATGCATACCGTATATACTGTCAAGGTCAAATGTTGAATGAAGTTTAAAAAAGTCATTTATTTTAAATTTACCAAACTATACATAACACTTATTTACAGAATATTAAATGGCTAGAGATATTTAATGACAACATTTAATATGAAATCTTAAATTTCCTTGCATGTCATGGTCACCTTCATCACATAGTTATTTGGTGCTGAAGGTGATGAGGAAGATAAATTCTATGGGTATTAAATTACTTACATCGTTATTATATATAATATATTCATTAACTAAAAAATTATTTCAATTTCCATATAGCTATACTATGTTTTTTGTTTTTGATACTTGTTTTTTAGAAAGTCTACATGGCGATTTTGCATGAGACTACAGCAATCAGCTGATTAACTAGTGAAATGTGGAATATTAGGAGAGGATGGAAATATGTTTGTAAGGAAGTAATTAGGTGTTTGATACGTTTAATAAATATGTATGTTATGGTAAAGATACGTAATCGAGAAGTGTGTGCATTTCCCAGTAAATGTGCACATTTACCATCAGCTCGGTAAATGTAAGTTTAAGTTTCCAGAAATACGTACTATCCATACATTTCCCAGTAGATGTTTACTTTTACCAATGTGCCTTGGTAAATGTGGAAATAAGTAAGAATGAGAAATGCTACACTTTAATAATTACATTAATTTAATACAAAAATCATCGAGGGTTTGACTCCACTGGTATATATTAAGATGAACGCTTCCTAACCCGAGGGGGCTACACAGTGAACGTGAGGAGGAACCAAAAACACTTCGACTAACCTACCTACCCAAGCCGGTGGGGCCGAGTAAAATTTGCCTTCATATTCAAATTTAGTTTAGTTGTGCACATTTACCACGAAATTTACACATTTACCGGACAACACACATTTACCGTACTTCTAAACTGTGACAGATGTTCGTGACACTAACATGTTGTGGCCTGTGTTGCGACGTTGATCCACATTTACCAGTGTCTCTAGGTAAATTTGCACATTTCCCCAATCCAATCGGTAAAAGTATGTTATACTTACATTTATTGAACTTGGTGGAAAATGTGCACATTAACCGGGAAATGTACACATTTACCGAACTACGCACATTTACCGTGACACACACACACACACACATATATAATATTATATATATATATATATATATATATATATATATATATATATATATATATATATATAATATATTTTATATATATATATATATATAAGCTGAATTATCAATAATTAGCGTGTTTTTTCTCTCAATTCACACAAAAAGTGAGAATCTGGTGTGAGATATGTACACTTCAATTTTTTATTTTAACTACACAAAAGTGTTACCTTTATATAATGCGCATCCCTACTTTATGACCTAAAAATTTGGTCTTCCAACTGCACGTTATACACAAGTATAGACCGTATGTAAAATTTTAATTGAGAGTTTTTAATATGTAAAACTTAAGTGTTTTGGTTATTTGGTTTTATTGTTATTTCTGGCACATTTGTTTGTTTTTGAACGATCCTGGTCAGAATTTGTAGCTAACTGTGGTAAAAAATTTCAAAAATGCCCTCAAAATCTGTTTAATTAAAAATCCCTTTTCTGATTAACTTCTTTAGGAATCTATGGTGCTGGGTGTCTTATAACAGAAGGTTGCCGAGGAGAGGGTGGTTATTTGTTGAATAGTGAGGGTGAACGTTTTATGGAGCGATATGCTCCAGTTGCCAAGGATCTTGCATCTCGTGATGTCGTTTCAAGATCTATGACCATTGAAATTAGAGAAGGAAGGTGAGCAGATTATAAATTTGATTTACCTTATTGGCCCGAATACAACATGATGTTTTTATCTTGAAATTGCATTTAAAAGTTAGCTCGTATGTTATATTCGAGGACTAGTGATTTTAATAAGGGGGGTGCTGAAAGGTTCTTCATCCAAATTGGAAGCAGTTGATTTTGAACGTTCATATTTTAGGCTTTTTCTAGTTAGTCTGCCGATGTTTATATATTATGAAACTATAGGTTGCCGCAAGTTTCTGATTTTGTGTGCATTTTACAATTTTTCCTTGAATATCCTTCCAAAATCCTGGGGTTGTTATATTCGAGGTCATGTTATATTCAGGCTAATATGGTATATTTTACCATGGTATCCTTTATCTGACAATGTTTGAAAATGAGTGCATATCGGGTATTGATGTAGCTGGATGAAGAGTTGATTCACTTTATTAAAACTGCATTAAATTAAAGGTAGGAACACTGCAACTTAATATATTTCCAATTTGATAACGGTTTAGTACTCTGAAATCAGTCACTCTTTATTAAACTCAAAATATAGAAAGTTTTATTATTCTTTCCTTAAATGTAATAATTTCAATGAATTAGTATTTTCATCTATGATTTGTTATATTTTGTTGCTAGGGGTTGTGGTCCAGAAAAGGACCACGTGTACCTGCAGCTTCACCACCTCCCTCCTGAGCAACTGGCTACTCGACTTCCTGGGATCTCAGAGACAGCTATGATATTTGCTGGTGTGGATGTAACACGTGAACCAATTCCTGTACTTCCAACTGTACACTATAATATGGGTGGTGTTCCTACTAACTACAAGGGGCAGGTAGGTAGACCAACTTGCAAACCGTACAGGTAAAGGAGAAAAATTTAGCTATGAACCCAGGAAATTTTATTTTAGTTGAACATTAACCATGTAAAAGCTTAAGATATTGATATTTGATGAACATCCAATCATTTAAGATCAAATTTCCTTGTGCAGAATAGGCACACAGTATATTTCTTCATTTTGTATCAACCATGAGGCATTTTCATAATTTTCAGCTAGTATCCGTTAATTTTAGCTTGATTATTTTGTATGAAAATCGATAATAAAGAAGGAAATTATGCCCTGCTTAAGTTTATGTAATGCAAATTACCGTATTTACCCTAATCCAAGACGACCTTGAATCTAAGACAACCTTCCCTTTTCTGGACTGTCAAAACAAAAAAGGTTTTATGATCTACTGTCTTTGCAAAAAGTCGAGACACCCAAGTTTGAGACCGTGTATCTAAAAAACAACCACAACGATTTTAATGGGGTGAAATGTAGCAGTTAGAGAATTAATTCTCATCTTAAATTTTTAGTCTGTTTAAATATTTTATATTGGGCTGTATTTGAAGAAAAACATAGTTTTAGACCTGGAAATCCGATAAGACCAATTTGAATGTTTACATCTCAGAAATCCTACAATGTATCAACTTGCAATTTTAATAACACTTGCTTAAAACTATTAGGAATAAGTATCTGGAAGCATTATTTTAAAACTGCGATATTAATACCCGATTTTGTTACATTTCTGAAATTTGGCTATCTTCATTGTCACCAGACAAATGCCTATATTACTAATATGAAAAAAATAACATCAGAAAATTACTTCCCAAAATGATACTGATTTTTATTTCATCTTCATTCTCCCTCCGCCTTATGTCTCCGTCTAGCATAGTAAAATGGCGGTAGAGAGGAGGATAGAGAGCACACTGTTGCTACCTCCTCCGCATTCATTGCACGCCTGGTCATGTAAATGACTCACTAACATAGAAGACATGGCAACAGTGCACGCTGCAATTGCTACTTTCCTTCTCTCTCTCTCGCCAGTTTTGCTAAGCCAGAGGTAGCTTTAAGGCGGAGGCAGAATAAAGATAAAATAAAAATCGGTATCATTTTGGGAAGTAATTTTCTGAAGTTATTTTTTTACATATTTGTAATATAAGCATTTGTCCGGTGACAACGATACCTCGAACGTTGAAATCAACCCAGGATTGATGAAGATAGCCAAATTTCAGAAATGAAACAAAATCGGGTATTAATATTGCAGTTATAAAATAATGCTTCCAGATACTTATCCCTAATAGTTTTAGGCAAGTGTTATTAAAATTGCAAGTTGATACATTGTAGGGTTTCTGAGATGTAAACATTCAAATTCGTCTTATCGGATTTCCAGGTCTAAAAACCATGTTTTTCTTCAAATACTGCCCAATATAAAATATTTAAACATAGACTAAAAGTTTAATATGTAGATCAATTAAATTAGAAATAAATTCTCTAACTGCTCCTTTTCACCCCATTAAAATCGTTGCAGTTGTTTTCGAGATATATGGTCTCAAACTCAGGTGTCTAGACTTTTTGCAAGGACTGCAAAATATCAAAATTCCACACAAAAAAGCAAAAATTTTACTGAGTCCCATCATTTTCTTGAATATCATACATCAGTCATCATCACCCTCTATACTCTCTTTGTCAATGTTCTCACTATCTTTATCACTCCAAACTTTGTCTGTAGACTCCCACAAAACATCATCTTCACTTCCATCAATGGCATTGGATAAGCAACACTTCTTAAATGCACTCACAATTACTTCTGTATTTATCCGTTGCCATGATGCCTTGATCTATTGGCATAGCATTTCCTTTTGGTATTATAGGGTGATATCCACTCAATAACTACTCAGAATATAAATCTTTTAAATTGTCTTTAAATGGCTTGTTAACAGCAACATCAAAAACTTTAAGCTGCGATTTAATTCCTCCAGCTATTATTACAAGTTCAGTATTCATTACATTAATTGAATCTTTAACCTCAGGAGTTGTGTCCTTTGAAGGCATTTGATACAAGCATCTCTCTTTCTTAATAGCACTCCTTGTCTTCTATTCCAGACAATGTGTAACCAATCTCTCAGTTCTTTTGACATCCATCCATTATCATGTCATCTGACTATAATTCCTGTAGGCATTGTTTTTGTTTTAGGATAACATATGGTTGTAATTTTAATCCATCCGCTAAAACAGACAGCATTCATGTAACTCGCATTTTTCTGTTACCTGTCATTTTTATTATTGCAGATTTTGCACCTTTTTCATTGATAGCAGAATTAGATGTTAATTACGGAAATTCCAGTGAATTATGCAGTCATTTGTTTTGACATCTGTGACAAGAAAAGTTTAGTTCACTTTTGGCAATCGCTCGCGTAATAATTATTCACTTAACATCATCGTTCAAAACTAAAATTTAATAGTTCTCTAATTCGTTAAATAACATGTCATTTGTATGTATTCGTCATATATTTCGAACATGTATTCAGGCGTAGGTATAGTTTGTTCGTTCTTTGAAAAGGGTTATTTGAAAGGAATGTAATACAAAATCACAATTAGAGAATTTATGGCTTAAAACCATTGAATGGGTAAATTCCGGTGACACACCATCATTTGTTTTGACATCCGCGAAATGATATTTGCCGATAGACAAGGAAAGTTTAGTTCTTCACTTTTGGGAATCGTTTGGATAATAATTGTTCACTGAACGTCGTCGCTCAAAAATAAAATTCAGTAGATATCTACTTCGTTAAATAACACGTCATTTGTATGTATATGGCCTATATTTCAAACTCATGTATTCAGTATAGGTATAGTTCGTTCAATCATTTAAAAGGTTTGTTACAAATTTTTGTTTGAGAGGGATTTGGTAGAGGGATGGCAAGCACGTCTTGCTCCCAATGCCAGGGTCACGGGTTCGAATCCTGCCTTGGTCATGGATGTTTGTGATTGTATATGTTAGAGTTATTAATAATTCTATTAAAATACATGTAATTGGGGTTAACCTGTATGTATTAAATAAATTATTATTATTATTATTAAAAAAATGTAAAAAATAATACTGCATTAATTTTAATCTGAATAGTAAGTTTTCATTGAAAATTTTCAGTATATATAATTATTTCATATTATGCTTCATATACATGTACAAAAAAACGATAAATGTGTAAACTTACTTTATACCCGAATCTAAGACGACCACCGATTTTTGCAAGCTGAAATTCGGAAAAAAACCCTCGTCTTGAATTCGGGTAAATACGGTAATTGCAAGATTGGAATTTTATGTTGTTGTCTCAATCTCTCTGCAATCATTTTTAAGTAAGGAGGGGTTTCATGTCTGATTTTTCTACAGGTTCTCACAGTTGATAGCAGTGGTGCAGATAAGGTTGTGCCAGGATTGTACGCAGCTGGAGAAACTGCTTGCTCTTCTGTTCATGGTGCCAATAGATTAGGTGCCAACTCACTTCTCGATATTGTTGTTTTTGGTCGTGCATGTGCTCTGACTATTGCTTCTGAAAACAGGCCTGGAGAAAAATTTGGAGACATTAGGCCAGTAAGTTCCTTTTTAGTCTTATGTGGAAATGAGTATTTCCTAGTTATAATCATCACTATTCTAAGAATACTACAAGTATTTTCGCAGTATAAAATCCTGATTGTGACTTTGTATAGAAATGGGTTTTTAAGTGATATTTTTATTAATAATTGCAGTTTCAATTTTTTATGCAAGTATACATAAAACAAAAAAATGGTCTAGTTAGTGGTCATGGTTTAAAAGAGTAGAGGAAACGAAAAATAATGTTGTATTTAACCCTTTCAGTCAAGAATTTATCCAGGAAATGTTTTTTATAAAATTGCCACTTCTGAATAATTCAGTAATTCCTTTACAAAATTTTTAGGCCATAGGCCACACACTTTCCAATATATTTTCATACCACTATTTTTTCTATAATATGCATCAAAATTAATCAAAATAATCTAATTGAATGTTCACAAAAATGGGCATGATGACTCAAAGGGTTCACAAGCTCATGCTTATAACTGTTAATAATTCTGATAGAGCAGTACATATTCTTGAATTACATGGAGTTGTAAATTTTTGGACTTTTCTGCCTTAATATTTGCAAAATGTTAAGGAATTAAACAGATAATAACCTGTAGACCAGCATTTCCTTACCGGTGGTTCATATGCCCCTAGGGGTTCATGAAATAAATCTGAAGGGTTCGTGAGAAGCATTTGGTAATGGCGTCTTTTTCACTTTTTTGGTTCCACAATTCTTACCAATATTTTAGTTTCTTTCTAATTAGTTGCAAGGTTTTATTTTCAATTTCTTCTTATTCTTCAAGAATTATATTTGAAATTTACAAGGTACTAACTAGAAACTGATGACATTATCAGAGATTCTGATTTCATTGTGAATGTTTACATACTATGTGCTAGATAAACTTTTTATTTTTCATGAATTAAATGCATTCAAGAAGATTTGTTTTTACAAATTTACTCTCCATTATAAGGGGTTCGCTGCCAAAACTGTTGCAACTTAAGGGGTTCACGAAGATAAAAGGTAAATAGAAGGGGTTCGTGATGAGAAATAGGTTAGCTCAAGGAGTTCACGAAGTGAAAAAGGTTGTGAACTACTGCTGTAAATGTACATTTGGGAAACAAAAACTGCCAGATAGTAAAAAAAGGAAATTATGCTTCAGTATCTATTGTTAGTGCCCTACAAAGTTGCATCTTTAAAGCAGTTGCTATCATAATTGCTTTATATGGAAGGAATATCTTTCAGGAAATTTTCATGCGATGAAGTGGTTACATGAATCAACTTTTGGTAGTGTTTCTTGGAAGATTTTATCATAGTCCACGAGAAATTTAACAGTGGACTTTGGTTAGTCATACTGTGTATTAGTGAGGTGAAGTTTGTTAGCATTATATAAACTGTATCTCTGCAAAATTTGCATCCTTTAAAGTTGTATTTCATGAGGTAATACAGGCAATCTTCACAGTATGTTGCTTTGCTCAACATTGATCTGGTACATGGATTTCATTCTTGAAAGAAGTACCTGCTTTACACTCGCTTGGGTTGCCTTTATGTTGATTCTCTTAAGAGCAAACTCAGGTAAGGCAAAGGAATTGTTTTGGTTTGTGGTTTCCTGCCTTTTCTGATCTCTCACTTGTGGAGTCCACCATTGTTTATCATCCAGAGAACATCAGACTGCCTTTGCTCCAAGCTATTTTGCATTTTCTCATTAAAACCCTTTCACAATTTGTAGCAAAAGGATGGTTGTTGCTTGTGAATGTTCAAGCGTTAATTTGAAAACTTTTTATGCATTAAAAACTCCCCTGAACACAGAAATTCAAATAATAGGAGAAAAATAGACATTAACAAATGATGTTAACTTAGTGCCACTTAAAGCATTTGGAAGAAAAAATAAGCCCTTGAAACGGTTGGTTATGCATGACAACAACAGCCCATCATCCAATTTTAAGTCCATGGAAGATAGCACAACTACAGGTCATCAAACTAGGCAATTAGGTCAAAGGAAATATCATTGAATGAATATGTAACAAAAAGAGACGTGATCAGGTGAATACTGAGAGATCCAATGTAATCAAAATGCAGATATACTTTACTACGCAGTCTGTGGGAGAGGATGGTGAGTAAACCACACTTGACTATGCTGTTAATGTACAGTTTCTGTCATAAATTACAGTAGATAATTTCTATTTCAGTATTTTATTTCTGCGTTTTCCCACCTTATTTTTTGGTATTTGCCTTTTTTGTGTGGAAAATATCGTATTAATCTGAAAGGAAGATGGCTTTGAATTTAAGACGACCACAATAAAAAAATCTAATGTGACCACCACCTGACTTTCTCTATACCTTTAATATTTCTAAAAATTCCAAATAGGTTAAATGATAATAAATCTTTTAAGGAACTGCAGAAAAATTTAAAGACTTTACAAAGAACAGGATTAAACACAAACCGTAGCCTTTTGATATTGGATATAGCCAGGAAGCTCCAACAATTAAGAAACTAAAAAGGAGCGTTACTAACATAAGATGTAACTTAGTGTAAAGTGTTTACAATAGTCACCAGTAGGTGGTGTGGTGGTGGCAGCTAAAAAATAGTTTTAAAAATATCTCTTGAACAATGCATTATTTGGGAAAATGTTTCAAACAAAGGTTGTAGAAAATTAAATTTCCTACAAATTTTATTCCAATACTGTTTTACTTTCATCAAATATTAAAACAAATATTTAAAAAAAAATCTGATGTAGCCACCACGACTTTCTCCATAACTGTGATATTTCTAAAAATTCCAAATAGGTTAAATGATAATAAATAATTTAAGGAACTGCGAGAAAAATTTAAAGATTTGGCAGAGAACAGAAATAAACTCAAACTGTAGCCCTCCATTATTGGATATAGCCCTGAAGCTCCGATTAAAAAAAAATAAAAACGTAAAGTGTTTACAATTGTTGCCGGTAGGTGGTGTGTTGGTGGCAGCTAAAAAATTTAATTTTAAAAATATCTCTTCAGCAATGCATCATATGGGAAACTGTTTCAAACAAAATTAAATTGCCCACAACTTTTATTCCAATACAATTTTACATGGTTCTATGGCAATTCGTCTTGGGCAATTTGTTGCGTGACAATTTGGCGCATTTCAAATTCATCGTAAGACAAATTCGTTACAAGACATTCCTCTCATGGCAAATTCATTGCAAGACAAATTTGTAGCAAATTCAGGAACCGTTGAGGAAATTGGAAATATTTTCTGTCATTTTCAATGTCACGATTTTCATAGTGAAATCCTGAGTCATGCATTGGCAGTGAAATGTCCCGCCATCCAAGATGCAGCTAAATTTTCGTCCGACTTTGTTTTTCATATGCTATAAAAATATCGGGCAATACATGCTTTCTTGGTAAATGCTCTTCTCACTCAAACATGTCAGTTTTATCCATTTCCATTCTTTCCCTTATAACATAGCTTTCTATGACTACTCTCCCAGTATTGCAGCAGGGATTACCGTGCATAAACACGAAATAAAATACAAAACTAGTGTATGCAGAAATATGTTTAATGTACACCGGTTTTCTATGAAAAAGCGTTTAAGTTTATGTTATACATCCATTATGTTCAACTTATGAATAAAAATTTGATTTTTGAAAGATATGAATCAATTTTTTCTACGAATAATTCTATTTTTCATAAAGTAACATGTAAAAGGAGACATTTGGACATGCAGGTTTTATTCTTTTGGAAGTTAAAATTAGAATATGAACGACCTACAATCATCCGATTTGAACAATTTTATAGAAAAATTAAAAGTTTCTTATTCTATTCATCTTTTTGCACCTTCAGCTCAAAATTGCTCATATTAAACATTTAAATAACATTTCAGAGTAATATTTCCATTCTAACAGCATTGTAATTGTCAAAACTTGAGCTCAGATTGTTGTCTCAACACACTACTTCCACCAGTATCTATGAGGTAGAAAGGCATCCTTTTGCCCATTGTGAACTTGAAGAATATGAATCAATGTATTGTGTTAGTAAATTAGATGTATTGTATATGTATAAATAAATGCATTTTTGTTGACATAAGAGTTTGCATCTGGCTCTTCTGTGCCACGTTTAAAACTTTGTACTCAATTTTAAGACATTCCTTAATTTTTTTGTTGAAATTTTCAGGAAAAAACTTCCTCTTCCTTTTGGGTTAATATGGTAGCATCCCAAGGTCAGCCTGGAAGGTATCCCTTATAACTTGTAACATTAAATTAAAGGATAAATGCGATCTGCATAATGTTGATCCACATTGTCTGATTTTTATGGAACTAATTAAACATAATGTGGAAACTCTGTAATATTATCTCTGCATCAGGCACAGGTGTTTAGAAGTATTTTAAAAGCTAACATTAAGTAGATTAAACCACGTATTTTTCCCCTGATATTTTCAAGAGTATTATTGATAGATACTTACTCATAAATGTATGGTTGTGTTGTGTACTTGACTCAAATCCCATAGTATGGTTCAGCTCATGGTTTTGTAATTCTTATTTAGAATTCTGGAGAAGAAGCTGTGGCCAATTTAGATTCCATAAGGTATTCAGATGGTTCCATATCAACTGCACAACTTCGTCTTAAAATGCAGAAATGCATGCAAAACCATGCTGCTGTGTTTCGAACAGGTGAAGTTCTCAAAGAGGGATGTGTCAGGATGGATGAAATTTACAAAGCTTTTAATGATTTGAAGGTGGGTGTCTTTCATTTTCTTATTGTATGTATTTTATTTCGTTTTGCCTACATTTATTTAGGAAGATAGTTATTTATATATTATAATGATAGAAACCAATTAAATCTTAATTTTCTTATCTGTTAAAAATACTTAAGTAAATGCTCCTTTTTTTAAGTACATAAGCCAAAATCCTGTTTATACATAGAACACTAAAAGCTCATTCCACTGGCACCCAAGGTGCAAAGTCATGCCACTAAATTGAATGTGTCCGTATAGCAAATGGCTCACCATATAACATTTGTATTGCAATGGAAGCAAGTATAAATAATACATGCTAACCATGTAGCATAAATTAGGCTTGTTTCATATCTTTTTTATTTATTATCCCTGTCTGTACTACCTAAGTTCCCTTTTAAATATAAAATAATGAACAAAATGTTCTATAAAAAGTTCTTGCTGCTGTGGAAAAGCATTACTAGTTTTCTTCTTAAACCCTTCTAAAAAATATTACATTTTGTGTGAAGTACCACACGCCTTGGGTTACATACCATTACCTGGTGGTTGTAAATTATTGTGTCATTCCATAATATGCACTCCCCTCCAAGGAGCTATGGAATAATGAGATTTTAGGAAAATATATCATTATTTTATATTCACAATTTACAGGTTATTCTGAATTTTTTTCTGCAAAAAGTAAACATTCACAGGTTATGAGTACCATAAACAATAATGATTGTAGTATTATGAACAATAATAATTTATAAAATTATACATAAAACTCAAAAAGAATATTAGGTTAGTCTTTTAAGTTTTTAAAAGGAAATTTATTTATTTTTAAGATCTTATTCTTTGCCGATTTTTATACTCGCTGATTGAATTACAGCAGTTAAAATTTTTCCGAATGAGAAAGCAGTCCTGCATAAGTTCCATATACTTTTCATTCAATTCTTTGTTAATAATCAGTGTGTTCACAATTTTAAGAGAATTTATGACTAATTTGCATTTAATTGAAGTTAAGGCTGATTCTCATCAGAAAACTGTTGATTAAAACATGCATTTCCCTTCACCTTCCACAAAATGAATGGAAACTTTTGCCTAAAAAATTAATGTTTTAGCCGACTATTGATTAATAATCGGTTTTGAAAACAACTGGTTGTGCCTATCACTACGTGTAATACGAGTTTAACCATACACTATATCAGTCACGACTATAGTGACACCTAGTAGTGGAACATTTTCATGCCGAAGATGCTGTTAGATTGAGTTTGCCGGTAGAATGGGCTTTTATTTTACCAAAAATTCCTGTTAGACGGAATGAATATAACTAGGTGGTAGAATTTGAATTTGGCTCCCTATAGTTTCAAATTACCCCATATGCAGTGCTGGTATTTTAATCTCATATATTTGTGCAATTTATACTGTATTTTTTAAAAATCTATAATCGTAATTAAACAATCATTATTTTCCAATATTGTTCATATTTTTGTGTATTTCACTGAAAATTCTATGGGTACTTTACCCAATACCAGTTTTAAGGAAAATCCTTTTATATGGAATGAACTTGGTCCCAAACCACTCCATAAAAATGGGGTATTGGTATATAGTGATATTGAACTTTTTTTTGTAATTGCTGCTATTCTTAAAACATTTATAGGATAAAGCTGTTGCTCTTATGTTTCTCATAATATTTGATCCAAGTTCATTCTCTTATTAATATTTTATTTTTCTTCAGCTTTTTGACCGTGGTTTGATATGGAATACAGATCTTGTGGAAGCATTGGAATTACAGAATCTTCTGGGCAATGCCATGGTGACCATATATGGTGCAGAAGCAAGAAAGGAATCTCGAGGAGCCCATGCTAGAGAAGACTTCAAGGTCAGTTATTCCCGACCATCCGTCTGTCTACCCCTTTTATTTTGGATATTTATAGGTAGAATTTTTAGCCTACTTTCCAGAGGGGAAATAGGCTTATAGTTTTGTCGTTGTCTGTCTGTCCATCCCCCCTATTAACTTTTGAACCAATACACCGATTTTCATGAAACTTGGTGAAAATCTCTTGCTACATGGGCCGAACTCCCGAGGACAGTTTTTGTTGCTAATATTAAAGTCCCGGGTTCAATTCCAGGAATTATGCTTCCCATTTGATTTACATGGAAAAACTGAAATCCATCGTTCAGGGTAATTTTCTCTTGCACATTAAATTATCTTAGAATTATAATATCGGAGCGAGTTTTGTACAGGCATGCTTTGCTTACTGCATGAGAGGTGTTCCGAGATATCTGTGCACTATCAGAATTGGCACTAAAAGACCAGTTTTTAACATAGCACTTAACCCAGTTGATTTTTACTCTTCATAAATTTTACTATTTTTATCTTGCAACTTATATAATGATAGGACATTTTTATATATTAATTTAAAGTCAAGAAAACAAAGTACAGTATTTACTCGTGTAATACCTGTACTTTACGCGATATTTGCCCCTTCATCTTTTAATGGCAGGCAACCCACAAAACTCCTACTAACGTGCGTGCCTGGCGTGAGATGAGTATGCGTTTTCTTCGACAGGTGCAATATGCAGTGCATTTTATTTCCTCGATTTATAGCCAGGGTATTTTTTTAATGTGTAGAATAATATGATAAGCACAATATATATTTTTTTAAATTCCTTGCCAGCTGTCGGTGTGTCATTCGTTCTCATAGAAAAGGTGATGTAAGAGAAATAAACAACTGAATTGCATATATTTTTCATGAAAAACGAACAAATTCATCGTGACATGCTCAAATCACATTTTACCGTGAATTTTTTTGGGTTCCTTTAACATTACGCAATCCTAAAATAATATATGTACGTACTTGATTACTCTGTATAAAAACAAAGAACACAATCTTGCAATGGATATGTGTCACTAAATAGCTCTTGGAATTGTTTGTTTGTGCTTTCCGAAAGCTGTGATACATTTGATCCACAGAAACATGAGAAATGCTTCTATTTAACCGGTCGCAGTGCATCTAGTGACCAGTTTATTTTTGGTATTGTGATCTCTGAGGAATTTGACATGGGGATTTATTTTAAGCATGAACCGTTTATGTTTATTAATGTAAAATTCACTCTTTTTCTAGGTGAATAATGGCTTAGCATAATTTTGCAAAATTAGTGAAAATTACTTATTTTAAATTAATCTTTTTTTGCCAAATGTGCTATATATGTACCAGCAAATGTGATGGCAGTATGTCGAATGGTACACTTGTGTACCGCTTACTTTAAAGGCCGCTCACAGATGTCGTATTTGTCACAGGGACATGAGAGTAAGAGGAAAATGAAGATGAGATGTAATTCCTTCTTTACCTCTTCTTCTTCTCTTCCTCTCTCTAAAAAAAAATTTTTAGTGGAGGGAAACGGTAAACAAACCCTTAAGAGGCTCTCTCTCAAACGGTTGGCGTTAGCTGTGAGACTCTTTTTCACAACTCAAAATAGATGCAATACAAATCGAAGCTTGTGAAAACACTCATGCGTTTGCAATGACAAGTGTGAACTCCCTCTACTTTTTTCTTTCAAAGTTCAGTTTAAACTTTGGTGCCCTAGAAAAGGACATTATATTTATAATGCTCATTATTAGCAGTTTTCGAAGTAAACAAATGTGATAACTCTCAATTATTTTGTAGCTCAGTTTGAACTTCACCATCAACGACACTATATTTGATGATGACACTTTAGTTTAAAATTTAAAGAAAAACCATCATTTTGGAATGTAAGGTTTTCATTTAAAGAGAAACAAAGGTGTTGAGAAGACTTTTTATGCATGCGTGCATAAATCTGAAATTGAAATTTGAACTTTGAGAAGGAGAAAAAATCCTGTACTTGACCGGTGAGAATTCGAGAATCATGCTGGCTTGATAGCTTAGTTGGTTAAAGCACCTATCCGGCAAATGGGGAGACCCGGGTTCGATTCCCGGTCAAGTACAGGATTTTTTCTCCTCAAAGTTTTTCATTTGTTATTGTCTTTATACGTATTTTGAACGTAATTTAAGGAAATGTTACTTTCTTTTGGTTTCATTTTTTATTAAGAATTTAAAATGTAAATCAAACATTTTCTATCATTTTGTAAACCTAAGATTTTCTGGTGCGTATTTCGATCACGATTACATTTCGCATCAGTTTTCTGGACTTTGTGAAGTTCAAAAAGGTGGTGTACTTTAACATTTGTCCGTAGAAAGAATTCCATAGGCACCTATGCTGTGCTATAGACTATTACAATTTATTGAATCAAAGGCTAGTTAAATGATGAACCATCTATGGGTGAACTTGCATGAAAATTACGAAAATGTTTTACATTTACTTAAAAAACTTGTCCACAGTACTGTGCTTTTTATATTTAACCCCCAGTTCATAAATTTTTTAGTCCAAATTTGTAATTAGATTGATAACATCGTCTCCTACCACAAAACTAGTCATTTATCAGTGTATTATGTCCAAAACCTCAACTGTTTTTGACAGACTGGGAACATTCTGGCTCAGGTTCCTTTTCATCATCACCATCTTCATTTTCTACAAACTGGTTTATGTATGTCATCCATTGGCATGGTCTGGTAGACGGCAATATTGTTGCTTTGAGAACATGTGGAATGGAACGTCGTCTACAGTGCTACGGCTAATTAGCCATTATTGTGATTGATTGTGTCTTGATGAGGATCATAAAACTGAGGGACCTATTCCATTTTTTAATGAATTATAACTTGCATCTGCATTTTTATTGTTTCGCCTTTGCTTAAGAGGCAACCTCTGGAGTGGCGCATTTTTTTGTGACGATTCATTGAATGTACTAACCAGGAAACATCACTACTTTAAGACGTACTAGCCAAATATTTTTAACAAGTATTGAAATGGAATGGGGACCTTGAGAAATCTACTTACTAAAGAGGAAAACATGCTAATGAGGAACATACTAACCAAGTTCCACTGTATAAGGCTTGTGCTGCCAGGGCTGGCCTCTGGGCTATATTTTATTTGGCCAAGATTGAAGTTCTGGGTTCGATTTCAGGAACATTTTTTGCCCTGTTTATTATACATTGCAAGTCTCAAAACCATTATGCAGAGATGTTTTCTTTAATACTTGAAAATATCATAAAATTGTTATATCGGAGCGAGGTTTATACTGGTCTAAGGGGAAAAGAATGTAGAATATAATTCTTATCACAGAATTTTTATAATTGATCATATTTTATTGAATTTCTACTAAAACACCGTTTTTACGTTTTAAATTGCATTTTATCGGATTGTTGCTATGGAGACGATTATTACCGAACTCGTCTTCAGCATAGATGATTGAACAAATGGGTTTTCCACCCTTCAGCAATGGGCAGTTGATCCATATTAGCATATAAACAGTAATATGTATTAAATTCATTTAGTAAAAAAAAAATACATGCAAAATGTCAAAGAGATTTTGACATTGCTTTTAGTATATTAAACCTGATAATGTTTTATTAATTTGTTTTCCAATTTTTTCTATCATTGATAAACTATGAACTACAAGTGGTATTTATGGTATGAGAATTCCTTGGAATGACTAGCACATACTGAATCATTTCCTGTCAATATAAGTAATCAATTCAGGACGTCTGCTTTGGGAAACCAGCCCGCATTAGTCCTGGTTGGGACTTCTTGTTACTTATTGTGGTTTACAGTTGCAGATAAAATAAATTGTAGTAAAATGATTGATTTTAATTTCCAAACTTTTGAACTAATGTTTAGAACGCAGTAGCTGCCTTATTTCTGTACAATTATATATTTTCGTGAATTATTCACACAGTATACCAACTTGCATTATTACTGTGTCAGCTTTTATGTAATCCTTATATATAATTACTCAATCTCTGTTTGTCTATCCCCCCCTTTTATCTCTTGAACAGTTTGTCATAGAGAAATGCTATAAACACTATTTTGTTTCTGCCAACAAGGAGACCTCAGGAAAACTATTTTCATTTACGGATGTGTCCCAGATTCAACTCTGGGAAACGATTATATTTTACCATAAGTTTACACAGGAGTTTCGATTTTTCAAGCTGCAATGTGTTTTTCCTTCAATTCATTAAAATGCATAAATATGGACCAAATTTCTCCGTTTTTGCCTTATTAGATGGCTAAAACTACAGAATATCTTATTCTTGCATGGTTTAGATGTTACACAGAACAATTTTACAGAAATAAGCATATCTTTTCGAAATTTTATGACTTTTTTGTACTCTTTCCGGGTGTTGTCAAGGCGACCTGCATTGTTGCATTCGATTGAATTTGCATCTATTAAACCTTCAAGTAGACGAAAGAATTAAGGTATTTGCTTCGCGGTTTTATGAAGCATTGAAATTATAGTTGTAGCAATGTCAAACTTAATAGATTGCAACGTTAATAATTGTAGATAATTATTATTCAGTAAACTGTGTGGACTGTGGGCATTTAAAATGATCGACCAATAGAAAACAATCTTCTATTTCAATGCTGGAATATTACCTTTTTCATAAGGGAGAAGCAATTAAAATTGCATATATAAATTATAAAAACAAACATGAAATGGAAAATGTCAGTTGTCTAATTTTATAAGGAGAAATGAGCTATTATTACTTTTAAACATGAAGATTTCTGACTAACTTCACAAAAGTTTTGCAGGTACCACTAGTTTTTAATAATACATATAGAAGAAATATTATAAGTTGATAAAGAAAAGCAAATAATTTTGAAAAGACAATAATCAATAAAAATAAAGTAAAACTGTGCTGTGGATTGTGGAGATTTTATTCCAAGGACTATTTATATTTTCAGGACAGAATAGATGAATTTGATTACACCAAGCCCCTTGAAGGACAGGTTGCTAGGGCATTTGAACAACACTGGAGGAAGCACACTTTGTCCTGGATTGATCCCTCCACAGGAAAGGTAGGCTGTTATCCGGGATTTTAAAATAATTTGACATTTTTTTATCCCTTATTACAAAGTGATGTCTGTGAAAGTTGAAATTTTGCTACAAGTGGAACCATATTTCAGTAAAATGTCTTCATTGCAACATCTACATATTACATAAATTAAGACAATACACCTAAAGATTTAAATTTCACTATGCTTAACTTGGCTGAAAGTTGAATATTTCCTATCATCGCATTCTATACAATTTAGTATATAAGATTTATAGATGTTTATCAAAGTTTTATCTTTTGTGTATGCAGTAACTTGTGATAATTATTTAATTTTTATAATATTGCAGGTAACTCTGAAGTACCGAAGGGTGATTGATGAGACTTTGGATGCTAAAGAATGCACCACAGTTCCTCCTGCTGTCAGGTCTTATTAGATGGCTAGCAATCTCCCGTTAAAATGTCTTGGAAAAACAGGAGCTGAATATATTTTAAGAGCTAATGTGCAGGGACATTTGTTGTTTTTAAGTCACGGATTATAAATGAGTTGGACCGATTTTTGTGCAATGTAATGGTTGTGAGATGGTATGAAATTCATCTAGAATACCATTCTTGCTCTATTAATAATAAATACTCTCAGGGGTGATTGCAATGTGATCGAGTTACAAAATCTGCATCTGGAATATTTAGAATGAATTCAGCTCAACTGTATTATTAGCAGTTAGCAAAGAAAGGTGATAATATCAAAGGCTGTTTTCAGGCAATACTTATGGGTGATACACCTAGTCACTCAGCATCTAAATTATTTAGATTGCATAGTAGGAATTGTAAAGTTCCAAAAGCAACTAAAACCTTTTAAATAGTATTAATTCTTCTTCACCTAGTAGATGGAGTTGGTATTGATTTTTAGCTAGCAACCTATTTATTTTTAAATTTCTGTCAATTCATTAACAGGACTGCTGTATAAACTATATTTTCATGCGTTTTATAGTACAAATATATACTATATCACTTTTTTTATAATCTCATTGTGGTGGTTGTGACATCAAACCATCATTGGTTTGGGACATTAGAGCATTATTTTCTTGTTAGCTTAATTTGATGACGATTTGCAAAATGGTGAACTGCTGAATGAGATTTGTGATATTTGCACAGTGATTCTATCACAGCCAGTATTTCATGATTTTTTTCTCAGGATACGTCAAAATTTTGGTGGTTATCAGAATTAGTAACACTAGAAAAAACATTGTTAAAAGACTGAAGTAGAATTTATTTGGTATTGATCTTGTCCTCCATTAATCAGCTGCATGTATTGTTTTTGAATCATTTTAAACAAAAATTTATTTATGATGTGCTTGGTGATATATTGGTACTAACGTTAAATCGAGCCTGGAAATAAAAATGGCATGATCATCAAAATATTTATTTTGTGTCTAAGAAGTGAATGGAGGAATGAATATTATTGTACATAAAAATAAAAATGAGCAATTTATAAATGAACCTCTCTTAATATAGTTTGTATGAAATGGCTATTATGAGACTAGAATGTTTTGCAATTGTACAGTTTTGAGTAAAAGCCGACACTGGATGTTTCCCTCTCCCCTCCAAGCAGAATCATGTAGTGGTAGTACCACAAAAGGTCATGTAATCCAAAATATTTTTTATCTGAGATTATTCAAGTAAGCTCTGAAATATAAAAATAACTTAGTAATTTTATCATCTTTATTTAGATTATTTTATAATCTTTTAGTGCCTTGCTTAGCTGTGTTCTTTTCTATACATTATAGCATAGCTTTGTTTAAGAAACACTGGTTAGTGGTTCTGGACTACGCAGTCCTAACCTTTCCATAATTCTGTCAAAACATGCAAATAATGTTAAACTTTAAGTTGCAGCTGGTGCAGTATGTGTCAGCAGGGTTATCTCCTGACTGATTGACTTACTTATCTCCTGCATTCCAATGTGATTTTATACAGGTTTTTTGCAGAAACATTAAAGGTCATTATGATTTTCTGATGCTCCCCGACTTACAGATATCCCACTTTATGGATTTAATTCTTATGAATTAAAAACATGTCAAGACATGGAAATATTCTGTAAGTGCATAGCGGTGCTTGGGAACTACTTAGCATTGTGTTTGGAAGAAGGCATTAAGCAGGATGCCTTCTAGATCAGATTGGGCATGTGCTCACCCATTAATCGGATTAGAAGTTTACACATTTACCGGACAATGCACATTTATCGTACTTCTAAACTGTGACAGATGTTCGCGACGCCGCCATGTTGTGGCCTTTGTTGCGACGTTTATCCACATTTACCAGTGTCTCTAGGTAAATTGCACATTTTCCCAATCCAATTGGTAAAAGTATATTATACTTACATTTACCGGACTTGGTGGTAAATGTGCACATTAGCTGGGAATTGTACACATTTACTGGACTACGCACATTTACTGTGACATATACATATGATGATGTGATAATTTTTAATTCATTTTTATCCAGATATGTACTACGACTGTCACTCCAAAAGTAATGCACCATATTTTTTTTTTAAAATCCTCTGTTATTCTTCCGTGTTGCTATTCACATAGTGCACAGATACAATCATCTCACTTCTGTTCCAACTTAATTCATCCTCCTCCCACGAGTGGCATAACTGTATCAGATGTTAAACATGGCTGCTGTCCTTGACGTTCGTAAGAAGCAATGTGGTTATCGAGTTCCTGTTGCGTGAGAACGAAACAGTGGGAAACATCCACAACTGATTGCTGAAGGTGTACAGTTAACCGCTAGGTACAACAAACATCAGGCAAAAGAGGACATGCCAACATTCACAACTTGCCAAGCAGGGACAGGCCACAGCATGAACGGATGCCAATGTTGAGAAGGTGAACAGATGTGTAACCGTGAAACAACTGTCACTCCAGCTGGACATTGGAGAAGCAAGTGTGTGCAGAATATTGACAGAGTTGGGATTTTCGAAGATCTGTGCGAGGTGGGTCCCACGGCAACTGACACCGCAAAACCATTTGTGCAGAACTTCTGGCGCCGTATGAGGAGGAAGGAGATGAATTTCTTTCACGCATCGTGATGGGAAATGAAACAGGGCTGCACCATTTTGAACCAGAAACAAAGAGACAATCAGTGGAGTGGCATCATGTGAATTCTCCGAGGAAGAAGAAATTCAAAGCTGTGCCTTCAGCAGGAAAGGTCATGGCAACATTTTTCTGGGACTCAGAAGGACTTCTGCTTGTGGACATCATGCCAAAAGGAACCACCATTAATTACGAGGCATATGTGGATACACTGAAAAAAACTTCATTCACGGTTGCGCCGTGTTCGACCACATCAGCGGATGGAAGACGTTCTGCTGCTGCATGACAATGCCCGGCCGCACATCAGTCTGCGAACCATGGAGGTCATTACAAAATTGAGGTGGACAGTGTTACCATACCCACCTTACAGTCCTGATCTGGCACTGTCAGACTATCACCTGTTTGGTAAACTGAAAGACCATTCATGGGACAAAGTTTGAGGATGACTCCACTGTGACAGCTATGAAAATGTGGCTCCAAAGCGCAGATCCTGAGTTTTACCGTGCAGGCATACATGCCCTTGTTCTGAGGTGGCATAAGGCAGTTGAGAGAGATGGGAACTATGTAGAAAAATAGCATTCTGTTCCTCAAGGATCCACTGTGTTAATAGCAAAGCTGTAGAATAAAAGTTGATTTTTTAAAAAAATAGGATGCATTACTTTTGGAGTGACCCTTGCAAAAAGCATGGTTGATGACACCATGATCATAACAGATAAAATATCCTTATTTTTACATATATTTTAGTGTAACATTGTCTATTGTCTTAATGATGATTATAGTTATTGCTTAAAAAGGGTGATCTGAGCCATGAAACTTGAAAACTTGGACGCGAGCCAATTGCCAGAGAATTCAGAAATTCCAGATAGATGCCTTAATTGTGGAAAATGAAGATTATTATCTTATTATATATATATTATATATAATTATAAAAATTGATTTCGAAAGTTACGATTTTAACATCCAATTTTTTGTCTACTTCAAAATATATAGTATATTAAAATATAACTACTTTGTAAAAACTAAATGGACAGATTATGCAAATAACTAAATAAATGTGTGTATATTCTTGGAACACAGCTGCACTGGAGTAGGCTAATATCGTAAAGAGGCAAGACACGAAATGAAAACGGATCGTTCTCGAGCATCTCTTCTTCAGTGATGGAAGGGACCCTCCGTTTTATTCGTGATATATCTTCTGATCGTGCTCTCATTCTAATATTAGGAACACTTCATATTCTCAAGATTAAACAAACTCGAGAGGCAACAAATCATTGTATATTGGTGCCGTCATTGTGAAACCCCGAGGATGTAATTTCAGTGAAGATTTTGTGAGCTAAGCTAAGTGGTCACGAATGGACGATAGGAATACAAGACTTCTCTTTGTTAGGCATCCAAATGCGATAACATTCTCTCTCAGAGAGAGAGAGAGTTAATAACCAGGCATAGGCTCCAAAGAGTCAGTGTTTACAAGAAGCCAAGAAAGCAAAGGCAGTAGACCAGAGAAGCAAGCTAAGACTATACAGAGAACTTCAGCGTGTGATATCACAAAACGTTGAATATATCGATGACTATTTCAGAAAAAATTGCATTCAGGAATCGGTAACATTTCAATTGGCACGGTCTCTCATCTTCACAGGTTATTAACGTAAAAGAATATTAAGATATTATATTGTACATTTAATACTAAATGCAGAACGCTATACAGCCGTTGGTTTCAAGATTTCATTCATCTAACATATATAGATGAAAATTTATATTTTTTTAAAAGATGTTACTTATAAAATCTGATATTGTTTAAATACCAGCCGGCCGTACAATGCCGTAGGATTTAAATGTCTCCCGTGGCTGAAGGGTTAAGCCTGAAGCATTTTGCCTTGTAAGCAAATATCCGGATTTTAAAAATTAATTTTAGGTTTTTACATAAAGACGGGTTTACGTAAGTCAAGTATTGTGTTACCCAGGACGAGTCTGTATTTACTTAACAATAGTACTGTAGTTAATACCTAACATAATTCTAAAATTTTGTTCTTACACACCTCAAAATCTAGGGTGCGCGTTATACACAAGTATGTATATATGATATATTATTGAAAATTCTGAAAAATAGGGCATAAATGCCATTGTTAAAGCACATTTGTGGATTTTTGGCCATCTTGCAAGATTTGAAAACAATTTTGTTCCTTGAAATTTTTGCAAAACCTTTGGATTATACTGACGTCTTTTACAACCTATTACAAAATGCAGCATATGACATTATACTTTTGTAAAAAATAAATGATACTAAACAGCAGCTTAAGTGTGATAAGGAATATGAATTTGATGATGCATGGGTTTCAGTTGTAACTGAAAAAAATCTATGAACCTAGGCCTAAAACACTAAAAGGAAGTCTATTAGACAATAAAGAGAAAAATGCCTATCTTCAATTATTTTGCAAAACGATAGCATATGCATAGAGATTGATGCAAGATATGCTTAAACGTTTTGGTCTTTTTCTTAGAGCTTGATCTAAGTGTGACAGACCGATCTCTACAATGTAGTATAATGTGGAAGTACAACAGATAGCGACCTGTCTTGTGCATCTCACTTCCCTCTTCAGAGCAGTTCACTCCCCTCCTTACCATCCCTACCACCTTGCGCCAGGACATTGGACTAGAATCTATTGCCTTTGGCAAATTATATATAGATAATATACGACAGAAACATAATAGTTGTTTCCTAATTTTTGCACTATACTTAAACTTTATCTGACCTTGCCAGTTGCAAAGCTGAAAGATCTTTCCCTGAAATGGCCAATATAAAAAATAAATTTCAGACAACTATGATTGATAAAAGGTAAAATTGTCCTCTCCTGCTTTCCATAGAAATGATTTAATGAAATTAATAAAATATGATGGTATTATTTCGTACTACACTACTGCAAAATGCAAAAGAAGAGCATTACTGCATTCACATTATACAGGGCAATCCATTTGGATACGGATAAAATAAAAATGCTGTGAAATGGAAACATCTTTTATTCTCATTGTTGTGCATTCACCGCCTTCTTTGATTTCTCATAATTCTCATGCCATGGATGTGCAGTGAGTATCACATAACAAACTCCCAAATTTTATGACCCCACACGTAACAGACAAGCGCTATACCACCTCTTGCTTCATTTTCATATTTTTATTTTATCCATACCCAAACAGATCACCCTGTATATTATTCTGCATACATTTGTGAAGATGTTGTTAGCTAAGATTTTTGTAACAATAATATTATTTTTGTTTATAATAAAATAAGTAATCTTTTGTTTACTTAATTCTAAAAAAAATATACATCCAGGGATCCCAAAAAAGGTTGGTCCAAGGGTCCTGAACATTCACCATCCACTACTGAATGTATCCAAAATATTTTCAACTACTATTTTTCAAGAACTGGCTGAACCCATTGTCTTGTATTAAAACTTTCATTTACCACAAGCTAGTCACAGACCCTTCTCGTGGCAGATCAAGTTTTAAGAACTTCATTGTCTGACATTTTGTCCGACAGCATCTGTGACTATTACTTAACATATCTTGCTTAAATGTGTCCAATCAGTTTGTTTTGAAAGACCTAATCTGACTGGGACTAAAGATTTAAATTGTTAACTAGGGTTACCAATCTTAGACTAGTAATAAAATTCACTTGATAATTTGCTCAAGAAGCAAAAAAAACTCGTTTTCTCTAACCAGGGGGGGGAGGGAGGATGACAACGATAAGGAAATTAATAGTTTTTTGTGCTCTTTATAAATACAAGGTTAGCACTATAAATTATTATATCTATGTGTGTGTATTAAAACATTCAGACGATATGCGGTGTATAGTTTAATTATTTAAGTACTAATCACTACTGCGATATAATTTTTTGGTTGTTTTCTCTCTATATTATAACCACACTAATGTGCATTGCGCTAACTATGTCTTACTTCCATATGAGCTAGGATGCTGAAAAAATTCTTATTGATTATTCATAATTTATAAACAACGGAAAAATTGCAAAAACTGGAAGTTTAAGTCCCCTAAAACAATTTTGAAAATTCGAAATATTCCCATAAGTCTAACATTGGAGCATTGTTGCTGTCAAGCATGCTTCTAAAGAGGGCTTTCAGATGCAGTTTGGCGTTCAAACTCTGCATTTACACGGTAGATTAGGGGGTAAATAAATCGCGATAGGTCAGTTCGATTTTGACGAAACTTTAATTATAATAGTTGGCGTGAGGTTCTGCATGTAACAAATATGCAGTTGTCTAATATAATTAGATGGGTTCGATGCCAGGATAGTTTCCATTCTCCATTTGATTTACATGTAAAAGAGTGTAAGACATCTTTCGTATGCTTTTTAAAATTACTGATAATTGTCCTAGAAATTAGAAACTTGAACCATAGTACATGCAAAAGAATGCAAATTTATTTTCCTACCGTAGATTTTCAAATACTATTTGAATTGACTCAGAAAATTGTTTTGTAGATGAAAAGTTTTTTTCGTTGCCAAGAACAACCAGCACTGTTGAAGTACTCATCCTATAAATAAAAGAATGTCTGTCTGTCTGTGGCAGCCATAACTCTTCATGAAATAAACGTAGGGGCTTCAAAATTTGGCAGCAGCTTCAGGTTAATCCTGAGAGTTGCAGTGCCAAAAATAATTCAAATTGGCCCACTGGGGCCCGAGGGTCCCCATTGATGGTCCAAATGCTGGTTTTTTGAAGATATTTCAGCAACATATTCACTGATTTTGATGAATTCTCCAACAATATCAATGTTTTGATGAGATACATTTTCGAGCCTAAAATGCATAAAATCGGTCAACAGGGTCAAGGATCGTAATGTAGGGTCGATCCAATTTTCATGATTTCGAGGGGTCCCCATGGAACAGTCAGTCCAAATTTCAGCAATGTCCATCTGCCTGTAAGTATATATCAGGGAAGAACTGGCTGAAACAAATTAGGTAGGTACATAAAATATTTACATAAATACATGACCAAAATGACATTTGGACTGGATAGACCAAGCAGGGGTGGCACAATTGAAAAATAAAATTTTCTATAGTTATGTTTTTGGAAGGAAAAAGGAATTGGCCCAACCGAATTCAACCAAATTTGGTACATAGAATTTTCACAGAAATTCATGGCCAAAATGGCATACTTCGACTCGATTAACTAAGTAGGGGTGCCACAAATGCAAAGTAAAACTTTTTGGTAATTATGCTTTTGGAAGGAATTGGCAAACCCAAATTCAAACAAATTTAGTATATACAATTTTCACATAAATTCATGACCAAAATGCCATACTTCGACCCGATTAACTAAGTAGGGGTGCCACAATTGCAAAGTTAAACTTTTCGGTAAATATGAATTTGGAAGGAAATGACCAAACCGATTTCAACGAAATTATTTATGAAGGAGTTTTGCAAGTTTAAAAAAAAACAAAAATAAGATTTTTAGGATAGATATACTCAGCAGGGCTGCCAAAATCAAGTAATAAAATTTTTCTTTTTATAAGTGTTTGTGTTGAACTCCGCATTTTAACCATATTATATTTATTATGTACACATATATACATGAAGCCATAGCCATATGAAGGAGTTGTGCAAGATAAAAAAACAAAAATAAGATTTTTAGGATAGATATACACAGCAGGGCTGCCAAAATCAAGTAATAAAAATTTTCTTTTTATAAGTGTTTGTGTTGAACTCCTCATCAATTTTAACCATATTATAATATTTATTATGTACACACACATATAAAGCCATATTAGCATATTTGGACCGGATCAACTAAACATGGGTGCCACAATTACAAGTTAAACTCTTTCAGTAACTATGGATTTAGAAGGAATTGGCTCAATGGATGTCAACTAAATTTTATATATGGTTTTTACGAAATACCATAATGAAATCAAGATTTTTAAAGCAGAGCTACCACAATTAATAAATAATAAAAATCGTTTGCAACTTAAAAGAAAACTTTCCCGAGTGTAGCCAGGCATTTCAGCTAGTAAAATTATAAAGGACCATATTGGGAAAACTGAGGAAGACAGGAGTATGGGAAAAAGAGAGTGAATGATAGAAGAGAAAGAAGGAAAGGAGGGAGAGAATGAGGGGGAAGTGGAAGTTTGGGAAAGCAGGAGGTTTGATGGGAGGGAGGGAAGTAGAGAGAGGAAGGGGAATGGGAGAAAGGGAGAGAGAGAGAAGCACAAAAATATGGCTAAATATAATTTTCTACCTTAAATATATGCCGAAAGGAGGAGGTTCAGGGTTGCAAAGAGGCAGCAGACGAATTTGCTTCGAGGAGTGAGGCACGGGGTTGACACGCATAGAGGCGCAGCCCCTAGTTATTACATAAAAATAACTCATTTGTTAAAAAGGTTTCTGTATGTTGATAAGGTACAGAACAAAACATGTTGATAAATTAAAACCTGCAAGACTCTTAAAACCAGAATAAAATCATTTGCCTAAACAAAGACTGCTTGCGACCCCCCTAAAATTTTCTTCGGAGCCCTTAAGGGGGTTGTGACCCACAGTTTGAGAAACACTGGTCTACAAGATATCCATCGTATTGATTATGGCAATACTTAAATGTGCATATTTAAGCATACCAGTAATTTTCATGATAAAAATGAGACTTTTACAGTACATCCTACATCTCAATAAAAACCTTTCTAATGTCTCTAGAACAAACAGCATGAGGCATATGAGCAATCTGATATATGAATGGGCGGGAAGGACTGAACAATAAATAAAAACATCAAATATAAAAAATTATGCTGCATATAGAAAAATAAACTATACTTTCTACATTACCTAATTTTCATAAAAACTTTCCCTCATGTTTAATTTACTTTTAGAACCCCCAATTAATATTAGCCCTGGGGCCCCAAAATTTGCTGCTACTGAGGAAGTGCTATTTTGCCATCATGGATTGCATTACCAACAATGTATGGTGCGCTATAATGCAAGATGTGATATATTTTTCGATCAGAACTTTGTCTATATACTGCAGCTTTTTAGATGACACAGCCAAAATGCAAACCTGGATTATTCCTTCAAAGATAGGGCTACAATCAGGGGTGTATTCTGATCATTGGTGTTGGGCATGCAGTTGGGACAAAAAAAAGCCATATGCAACTGGAACAGCTACAGGCAATATCTAAGTGCCCCGCTAGGGAAATAATGAAACTACTAGTATGGTCAAATGACTGTCACCTTGTAGATGGGTGAATTGCATCTATGCAAATAATCTCATGCATGCAAGGTGTCCTGGCATTTATCCTATAAATATATAACATATCGCTCACTTTTTAGTAAGGCTTTCTTATCCAAAATTGGTTGTTTAAAATTATTAACGTCGCATGTGAAAGAACAAAACAAAATGGTAAAATAGAAGTACTGTGCATACATATACTTACAGTTATCGGAATATCAACAAACTACTGTGAAATAAGTCTCAGTTGAGATTCCAACACACACCCAACTCGGAAGTTTACCGTTATTCCTGGTTTGTAGACTGATTGATTCATTTTTATGAACATGGACATATCCTTTGGTGAATAATAGACAAAGGCACAAACTATATTATTTTATATCATATGATTTTAAAATGTTAATATACTATGCATATAAAAAGTCCAAAGAAGTATGCATTTAAATAAAATTATTTATTAAAGATGTTGACAGTACTGAAGTTAGAGAATTCATATTTCTACTCATCAATTTCATTTATAAATTAGTTCAATTCTTTTTTGCAATAAAAACTGCTTTATAACATCATCACAAAAAGAACCTCTTGAACTTCATAAGTAAACTCTTTTCAATTGAAAGTAAACTGAGGTCACAATCTTTCCTGTTCCTCTGTAACACATGTATTCGTTTAATAGAAGAAAAGAAGCATTCCACTGCAGCAGTACTACTCCATATAGTTAGAATTAGTACAGCAAGTTATAAACCTCTTTAAATGCAACCCTGAGATGATTTTCTTTCATGAACTTCACTAATTCATGTATGGGTTTGATTGATAAATTCAGAAGACAAATAAAGAAAAAACATATAGCCAAAAACTGATCTGTACAAATATTTTAGTTTATCTACTACAATGTCTGGAAAAGTTTCAGTATACTGTCCATATTTTCATGAAAATGAGTCAAAATTCAATTCAAGTTTCAAGACTAGAAAATAACAGGATAAACGAGGGGGAGGAACAACGAACCCAGAGACTTGCAAATCAAGTCATAAAAAAAGAGCAAGGATGCCATAATGTAACATCACAGATAATCACAAGCTGTTCTTGTCAGTATCACAAAGGCACCTTTCTGCCAGGGCCACATTCGTGAACTCATAATTGCAGCAGCAGAAGAAACGTATTCCTCTCGACTCTATTGTTCTTACTCAGCATGTTGGGATCCCTGACGGCTGATCTCTTTTGCCAAAATGTTTTCAAATTGCGATCTTACAATCAGTTTTTTCTCTGGCTTTAGTTTTTTAATATATGGAAGGAGAGACTTGAAGAAATTGAGATCATCATCTTCCTTCTCTCGTCGTGATGCCATCTTCTGAGTTGCAATGCGCAGTAATTTTTTTTTAAATGCCGAAATAGTTCGTACTTTATTCCTATATTTAGTAACATAAGACTGTTTACAACTGCTGCTTGATGATAGAGAAGGTGAGAGTTGTGGGATACCTTTATCCATTGTTTCACATTCTTTGTTCATCTCTATAATTTCAGTTTCAGTGTTTCCTTCGTCTTCATGGGTGATGACTGTGGAAAGATCTTCGCTGCACCAGTTACCATCCTCCAGATAACCAGTTTCTGTTTCCAAGTCCTCCATTTTTCTTGGTCTGATGATATTCTTCAAAAACATCATCGATTGGAAGTAAACCCATTTTGGTTGGTAATGCTCTATAGGACACGATATGGGTATTTTATTAATTTCCTTTCGGAAATTGTCTCGGAGATTTTTCCACTTATTTTTTGCAGTTGCCTCTGAAACAAAAAATTACCCGTTATTATCCTCGTAGTAAACAACACATAAGGGTGCATTCAGCACAACATATACAATAATAAAATGCATCACTGGGCAATACTTCCGTAAGTGTAAGTTTGTGTGTAGTAGAAATTAAAAATCTGATGTGTTCCGTAGAGAGTAATGAATATGATTGCAATAGTGCTTACAGGTTCCTCTTGACAACAGCTTCCTCAAGATTAACTATCAGCAGTTACACATATGAATAATTTTTTAAAAAGTAATAATTTTTGCAGTGGAAAATACTTGGAATCACTTTTTACATTGAAAAAAACAATATGTAAACAAAATTCTTAATTGTTGCTACGGATAACAAAATGTTGATTACAGTTGGTGTTGCTATCAGTGATTCAAAGATTTATCATAGCAACGGAAAAAAAGCTGTCATCTAGTGATATTCAACATACTGAACATAAATACAGGCAGATATCCCTGAAACTCCATTCTATGGAAAAATGCTTCAAACGAAAATTGTTGGAATTATATTGTCCACAACTCTAATAATAACAATTAGGTTCTGTTTCCATAACTGGGCAAAAGGTAAACAAAGTAACGGTTGTGCTGTCGGTGGCAAGAAAGCAACAAGAAGTTGTATTACAATGGGTAAAGATGAAAAAGCGGAACTTGAATGTCATACATTAATATTAGAAGTATTTCAAAATAAGGACAAGTAATATAACTGAAGATGAACATAACCCAACCTGAGGGGGGGACCACAGTGAACATGGGAAAGAAACCAACACAGCCCAACCAATATTACCCAACCCAGGGGGGTGAGGAGGCATATGTGGTAGTGATAGCATTTTAGTAACATTTGTTTTGTCAGTGTGACCATCATCTTGTTTGCCTTTTGCCGAGTTATGGAAACAGAACCAACAATTGTCCTAGAGGAGACATCTGAAAAAATCTGATGTGGCCACCACATGAGTTTCTCCAGTCCTGTAATATTTCTAAATAGGTTAAATGATAATAAATGTATTAAGGAACTCCGAGAAAAATTCCAAGACCTTACAAAGGACAGACATACTGTAGCATTCTGATATTGGATATATCCATAAAGCTCCAACAATTACACATAAAAAGGAGTATTACTAAGACGTAACCAAGTTACATAAGTTGCCTCTAAAAAATATAATTTTAAAAGTGTCTTAAACAATGCATTTTATGGGGAAATGTTTCCAACAAATGTTGTGGAAAATAAAATTTCCTACAACATTTATTCTAATAATACTTTACATTGATCATATTAAAGCAAATATAAAAAAACGGATGTGACAAGACTAAACATCCACTTCTGGTTGACCGATTTTAACCAAAACCTTATCAACCCTTTTCCCTTTAATAAAAACGCCAAATATAAAATTTTGCATTTATCTGATTAATTGCTTTCGAGTTAAAGCGCCCACAAAATTCCTATCTCACACACAGAAATCATTGAGAAAATGGTCAAAACGTGTATTTCCGTCGAAATCTCGAAATCGATTTTTTTCATGAAAACAATACTTTCCCCTATACTACATATGGAGAAAGTAAAAAAAAACGAAAAAATGACTAGTAAACCCATATCTGGTTGACGAATTTTAGCCAAAAACTTTTTAGATCTTAGTTTTTATTAAAAATTTTAAATATAAAGTTTTGTTTTAGATATTTAGTTTTTTAATTCAGGCTCGTAGAACATTCCTATCACATAGATATCGATAAAATAGTGAAATCATACTCGGGGGACCTTGAAACGTGTCTTTCCATTGAAATCTCAAATTCGATTTATTACGCGAAAACAGTATCTACTTCCTCTATAACTGCGTATGGAGAAAGTAAAAACACTAAGTTAAATAAATGTTAGTACTGCAATTTTATTTACTTGATAATCTAACAATGCCAGCTACTTTTCCCCATTCTCCATCTATTAATTGGCGATTGTGGTATCCTTTATTCTTCGTATCCCATAAGGCGGGCCTCTTCTGGATTTCTGAAATCAGCACCTCGCACAATTCCATGAAAATGCCGAGATGCCGACGCACATAAACTTTTCAAAGAAAGTAACGGTCGCTCGCTTCAGAAGCAAACAACAACAATCACCCAATCTCCGCCCGCCCGCGCATGCGCGTAGCCACCTTAACTTGGCAACATTGCCATGCCATCCTGTTATCATTTCTCCCGTTGCCATCTCCGCCCGCTTTCACGTGGGAAACGGTTGGGGCGCCTCTCCCGGACCCCCGGACTGTGAAAGCTCCATTGCCTACCTGAAATCGTCGCATAACCTCCTTGCGATGTTGACTCGCTTTCTTTCGACGGCACGCCTCGACGCTCGCTCTGCGCCGCCCACTAGGTCGGCACCCTCGTCCCCTCGTACACAAACTCGCCGTGCCGGACGCATTTTCTCCCTTCGCCGTTTCCTCGCTCTTTTTGTTAGTTTCTCTCGGAGGAATCTCACACTTCAGCCGATGCACACTGTCAGACACCTCTTCCCCAATAAACTGCGCGATCCAAAAACTAAAGAATGTCTTCCATTTCTAAAGCGAAACTATTATGCCATGGCCAACATATGCAAGCATCGTTCAAAATCGTTACACCATTGCTGCATTTCAATTGAAAAATACGTACGTCACGTCTTTGGCGGGACAAGAGCGAGGCACCCGCTTAGGACGCAGCACACTTAGTGGGCGGCAGACGACAATTTGAACTTTTAAGTGTAACGTTTTATATTATAAAATATATTTTATTTTACCTCTACATTGTATATAAACTAGTTTTGATAGGTCAAGTTGCATACAGGATAATTTCATTAGGAGGGTGGAGTAATATTCAAACCTTGCCTAGGGTGCAAAATTGTCTTGTCCCGGCTCTGCGGCACGTGCGTTATTTTAGGTGGGAAAATTACCGCTGAGGAAGGATACATCTTAGTGACAAGTGGGAAATTACAGAGCCAATTACACATGGCGCGTTTTTCTTTTTCTTCCAAAAACTATCGTAAATAAATATTATTGTGCCTTGCCAAAAAGCAACAAAAAAATTTAAGAATCAAAACTTCGATATTTAAAATTGAATTCCTGCGGAATTAAATCCCGGTACTGGAATTTTGAAAGACGACGAGCCATCCATTACACCAACGTTTCAAACATAAATGTTTCCCTGCAAAAACCATCTTGCCTTTCTAATATGAATTCTTCTCGAGTTATTAGCAGAGTTCCGATGTAGACACCAATTAATCCCCAACGGCTGTTCCTAGATCCACCATTTTTATTATGTCTAGCTTTTATATAGACCGACCTTTCCTGAAAATTTGGCTTCTTCAGGTTTCAGGACTCTGAGATATTGCCCACACAGACGGACGGGTGGACGGACAAACTGAATACATAAGAGAGTTTTTTTTAGAAAAAAGCGCCTAAATTACGAGTCTCGACCACTAGCGCATTTGGTTGCCAAATGATTTGCCTAGATCATGATACGATGATTTAAATTCGGTTTTTCATTTTTGACTTAACATTTTTGGGTGCTTCATTTGGTCAAATATTCATTTCCGAAGTTAGTTTTCAAAATACAAAGAGTTCGGAAAATGAGCTCGTCAACTTAATAGGATACTGCTTGAGAAGTAAAGTTATGAATGTTGAATCTAAACAGTCTTTTCGACACGTACCTGCTAAGCGATCCCAGAAATGTATAGGACGCGAAAACTAAAGTGCAATGTTAAGAAAAATACGCCGTTAACCTGAAAAACAGCTTCTTGTCGCAAATCTTTGCATTTTTTCAATGACTTATCTCACCAGTAATTTTCAAATGGTATCGAAAACTCAATTATATTCAGGCAAAATGTAAATATTTCCTGTATGAATGAAATCATAAAATAAATCAGCGAGTAAGTTTTATTCGGAATGTCACCTTTCTTTAGAAATAATAACGCAAAAATAAGCGTCGATCGAATGATAAAAACGGCGTGCCATCCTGTTTTTTATAGTATGGTTGTGCCACATGCTGGCCCTAAATCGGGATCCAAAGACAATTATACTAATACCCACAATCCTGTAAAAAATAGAATTTCCATTCCAATTTATGGTTACGCCTCCTTGTTTTTTGAACACCTGCTTCGCGCTATAACGAATACGCTTAAAATGGGGTCGCGCAAAACAAGGTATGACTGTATGTATTGGGAAAAATTCGAGTTCACCCCGGGCCTGAGGCATTTGGCCACCCTATTGTTACGCCACTGGCCGCAGCTGATTTTTAAGGGTGCCACCGCGCCACGAAAAACTGTAGTAAATAAACAAACGATTTGAAAGAGTTGATGGATCACTTGGGTAATAATTTTCCCCTAAAAAATTGATTACGGTATAGCATAAACAAATGGATGCGTCCAAAGGTTCTAATACTCGCATGTAAAAACATAAAATGTTGATTCAAGGCTGGGGTGTCACGAAATCCTTTATCATTTATCGTGCCTAGGAAAAGTATGGTTAAAATATTGAATACTGAAATGAAGAAACTCTGTTCATAGGCCACGAGGACGCGTAAAATTTCAGATAACGTTTTATTCCAGATGGGCTTAATAGTGGAAAAGTGGGAGTGTAAGTCAGCGCGTATCGTTTTGTAAATATCCTTCGTATGATTTTATACGACTCTTTAAACTTAAGACAGTATCTCCGCACACGTTGACCCTAATGTATTATTTTTTAATGTGAGACTGTAATAACTGAGACGAACGATTAAGTAACTGAAATATACATAACGTTTATTGTTATTAAAAATTAAGTAAACATCCCAAATTTTTAACAGACATGAAAAAGTCGGTTTGCGAGAATATCTGCCGTCATTTAGTTTATGGAGACACAGAAGGCAAGTGAAATGTGTTTAAGTGCTGAAATTAATTTCTGAAAACATACTCTACATCAGGGGTCGGCAACCTAGGGCCCGCGGGCCATATGCGCCCCCCGAGAGCACTTTATGCGGCCCGCGAACCTATGATTAAAAAGTGATCGGTGAAATTTAATATAGACAATTTCGTATTTTTTCAGTAAAATTATAGCATCAAAACCTTTTCTGATGAAGTTCTAATGCAAGTAAATTACTTGGACTTGATTTTCGCGTATATGAGACCACAGAATCTCTAGTTAACTTCTGACGTAAACACTCCTCCGACCCGCCGAAGCTCTTATGACTTCCATTACGGCCCTGAGAAGCATTCACAATTACGAATGTGGCCTGCCATTCAGAAAAGGTTGCCGACCCCTAATCTACATGGTTAACTTTAATGTTTTTCGTGATTATTTATTTATTAATGTATATACTCGTACAATCGGCTTATAGCACCAGGTCCATTACAGCCGATCGATTAACAATTTTTACTTTCTCCAAACGTAGTATAGGGGAAAGAATTGTTTTCATGAAAAAAATCGACTTCGAGATTTCAAAGGAAATACACGTTTTGAGGTCCGCCGAACATATTTTGACGATTTTCTCGATGTCTGTGTATGTGATAGCTTTTTTGTGAGTGCTCGAACACAAAAACTATTAATCATGACAACGCGAAATTTTATATTTAACATTTTTATGAAAGTCACAAGAACTGATTAGTTTTTGGTAAAAATTGGTCAACCGGAAATGGCTGTTGACTTTTCACTTATCTGTTATTTTGAAATATTTGCTTTAATATTTGATAAATGTAAAAATGTATCAGAATAAAAGTTATAGGAAATTTAATTTTCTACAACCTTTGTTTGAAACATTTCCCCATATAATGCATTGTTTAAGAGATATCTTATGTTTTTAGCTGCCACCACCACGCCACCTACCGACGACTATTGTTAACAATTGACGCTTAGTAACGCTCCTTTTTCTTTTCTTAATTGTTGGAGCTTTGTGGCTATATCCAATATCAGAAATCTATGGATTGAGTGTATTTCTGTTCTTTGTAAAGTAAAAATTTCTCAGTTTCTTAAAATATTTATTATTATGTAACCTATTGGAAATTTTTAGAAATATTACAGGTATGGAGAAAGTCATGTGGTTGCCACATCAGATTTTTAACATTATCAATAACGAAGACATTCACAAACAACCATGACCAAGGCGGGACTCGAACCCGCGACCCTAGCGAGATAAATATAAAGGCGCGGAACAAGCTGAACGCTAAGCGAGTGGCAACTGTTGTTCTTTCGGCCGAGTTGTTGATGTTATGGTGTTAATTTATTCGAGGGTAAGGTTACGAAAAAATAACACAAAAGTCTGTTTTAATTGTGAGGATTTTTATTTCCTGTAAATGAATGATTAATTTGCAAACAAACAAAACGATTCCTGAAAACGGTATGTTACGCGATATACACGAACTGGTTATAGATAAAAACAGTTAAGTATATTTTCTAAAAAATTGAAATTGTTAAACTTTTTCCTAGAAATTAATTTCTCGATTTTCGATAAATATTGAATACTTTCTCCATATGTTTATCAGCAGAATTATTTCCAATGGATTTTCGTCGAAGTACGATTACTATAGGCATTATTAAACAAATTTTGGTCTCACGACCCAATGGAACCAAAGGAAAAAACTGACCAATGCCTTCAAAAACTCGTACTAACTATATACACTAAAATAAAAAAAACATTTTTTAAAATGCAGCATCTACTTGTCTGTGATTTTTTCACTTATTTCAGAGTAGATTATGTAACTGTTAAATAGGATTTCTCCAAAGGAAGGTAAATTTTTGAAATGCGGCTTAAAAATTAACATCCTAAATGCAACAATACGATTCACAAGCTCTTATTTAAATTCCCACGTATTTTATCATCTAAAATTTTGACAAGTCCATTGGAATACTAAATATCAAATTTGGGACATAAACAGCCCCGTGTTTAGGGCAGTTAGGCCCTTAGGAAAAAAATGTTGGCCCCCCTCTTCACATTAAAAAAAAGGTATATAGAAATAATGTAATGGAAAAACAAATTTAATCCATAGAAAATGATAAAATGCTTTATTTTAAAGTAAATAAACATAGATAATAGTTTTTTGCGCTTTCTGCAAATTTATCAATAATTTCATCATAATTTCATTAGCAATCTCATTTTCATTACAGAGCAGGGATCTTGTGGGTTCTACCCTATTTGCGACTAACTATAATGGAATTAAATATAAGATTGGAATCGTATAAATATATTAATGAAAGTTTCTGTAGATTTTTCTGTGATTTTAAAAATATAGATGTTGAGGAGATAACATTAATGACCAATGAATGAAAATCTTCGTACAAAAACTATAGACATTGAAAATCTTGATGAATTGAATCAATTTTTTTATTGGCACGTATAAATAATTTTAAAATGCCTCAAGAGATGTTAAATTTCATAATAGAAAGCGAAATCGTTGCAACATTTCCAAAAGTTGAAGTATTACTGTGAATATACTTCACAGTTCCAATTAGTAATGCTACTGGTGAATGGAGCTTTTCAAGTTTGAAACGTATGAAAAACTATCAACGTAGCAGTATCTCACAAGACAAATTAAGTGCATTGGTGCTGCTTTGGGATCTTGTGTGTTATACGCCACTTTCTTCGAAACAACAAATTAAACGGATTTTTACCTTTATAGCACAGCCACTTTTTTTACAAACCTAACAACCAAAATAAAAACAAAAAAACCATCCTGATTGAGAGTACAAATGTGGACGTGCAAGGAAAATCAAGCCGAGCCGCAACCCAACCCTATGAAGAGTGCAAATGCGAACGTGGAGGAATTGTTTTGCAAACCCCCCTTCCCCTTAAACTCCCGCATCAAGGTTTTGTTGCAGTCGATAAAGGGGGCTGCCGCCCCCTTAAACCTCCGCATTCTCTCGGGTTGGGTTAAGTGGCTGGGGGTTGGATTCGTTCTATTTCCTCTCCTCGTGTTGGATTAAGTGGTAGACGCAACATTACAATAACAAAATTAGATAAAAATATGCAACAATTGTAGTTATACACAATTTAAAGCAAACAAGATTCCATAATTAAATATTCTGAAGAACGGGGCGTATAACACACAAGATCCAAACATTACTCTGAAATGCCTCTTTACCCGTCAAAGTAGGACCTTGATGTAGACTTCGTCGGAAAATATTTATTGTCTTAATTCTTTTATATTCGTCTTTATACCATTTGATATCTGTAATTTGCAATGATGCATTTTAAAAATCATCATCATATATTTCTTTTTTCTTTTACACCCTTCACTCAAACCACGTCCTTTTGTGTATACCCCTCCTTCCACCACAATTAAGAATCTTTTCTCCGAAATGAACGCTTGCTCTTTAGACCACCCCTGGACTTCGTCCTTTCTCATCTTTTATGACTCCCATTCCTTTTTTTAAAAGAAAAATGAGGAAAATTCTCTGTCGTTCCTTTCATCTCCATACCCTTCTTCTATTACTTTTGTTGGGTATCTGTGCACTTATACCCCATGCGACAGTGTGCTAGTGTGAAGGGTGCCTAGGAAATTCAAGAAGATTTTCCGTCTTAATTTTTGGGCCCCTTAAATTTCGGGCCCTATCATTTGCCTAGCTTGCCTTTTGGTAAACATAAATGAGAAAATGTTACGAAAAAGTGTGCATATAAAGTTTGTGAGTTGGGGAGATCGTTTTCTATAATTAGGGTTAAACATAAAGCCTTAGGGGAGTGTATTAATGAAAGTTAAATTTATCCTTTGCTTGAAAAGAGGAAAATGGAATAGCAATATTAATACTAGGTGGTAAGTAGGAGCAGGATCATTTTTAAAAACGTAAATCATGTGATTAGTAATAAAACCAAAACACGTCCAATTAAAATGTTTCTTCTATTACAACAGTATGCTTTTTGTACGATAAAATTACTATTTTCTTATTAAGGTTTTAATTCTAGAAAATAAGATGAAAATAGGGAAGTAATAAGGGCACAAGACTTAATATTAATTCCAAATTTGTTGTGGAATGTAATGTATGAATGTACACGTCTTTTGCATTATTCCCTTTACAATCATTAAATCTCTCACACGCTTTTTCTGATTTAAAAAAGCTAGAGGCAACGCTAGCGTCCGCGATTTTCACAACGAAATCGGGCGGTCATCTCCAGCCCGAAAGACAAAAAGGAGACTAAGAGACCTCCAGCCCATATGGCCAGACTCACGAAGAATAATTCGATGGGCAAAGCCTTGCTGCTGCGGTGGTACTCCCTCCTTCCTCCGTTGCCGGAACGTATCGGGCCGTCTCCACTTCTTAACGTGCGGTCCAGCCAGTAACGCGGAAGACCAGAGGCCGTGAGAGCAGCCAGCGCCTTATCCAGCTTCGGAATGAAAGCTATACCATCCCTTCGGAGAGCCCAAGCGTGTCCGGAAGCCAGTATCTCCGCATTGCCCACCCTAAGCCTCGAAGAGGCCTCCTCAATCGTCCCCTTGGGCAGTATATTCTTCAAACCCCAGCGCAGGAAGGTGTTCTCTGCCACGAGGGCCACTCTCGGCCCGCCTCTGAGGGAATCTACGAACGGCTTCACGCATTCCCCTAAGGTTTCCAAAACCTTGATCCTCCTTCCGGCAGTGCGGTAAACCGGGTCGGAAGAATTGAGCAGGTCCCTTACGGCGAATATGGAACTCCTCGGTGCTATCATCTCGAACCTCTTGAGGAGCAAGTCTTCGAGGGACGAAAGGTCGTCGGGAGGAGCGGGATTGATCAGAGAGGATATCAACTTACTGTCGTAAAGGGATATGAGGACGAAGGAGAACCAGCACCAGCAGAGGAGAAGGAGGCGGGCGGGACGGAGGCGGCGAAGCCAGGCGGGCGTGGAGGAACCCTGGCTAAGAAGCATCGCTCCGGTGGCCCACAAGCCGTCGAGGAGCGACCGAGGCGTTAGAGAGGTCCCAACTACGACGCAGAGTAAGAGAGAAGTTAAAACCCAAGCGGCAGTGAGGCAGAGCCAGAGGGAAGGGGAGAAGGGTCCGGTTACCCCGGTGGCGGAGCCGTCTGCCGTGAAATACGCGAAATTGTGCGGTTCCCGATTGAATATTCGGGTGAAGTGAACCTGGAGGGTGCGCGGTAGGGTGACCGATATGTCGCCGATGGCCATATCACCCTGGGATTCCGACACGCGAATAAGCATCAGGAAGGTAAATTTTTGAAATGCGGCTTAAAAATTAACATCCTAAATGCAACAATACGATTCACAAGCTCTTATTTAAATTCCCACGTATTTTATCATCTAAAATTTTGACAAGTCCATTGGAATACTAAATATCAAATTTGGGACATAAACAGCCCCGTGTTTAGGGCAGTTAGGCCCTTAGGAAAAAAATGTTGGCCCCCCTCTTCACATTAAAAAAAAGGTATATAGAAATAATGTAATGGAAAAACAAATTTAATCCATAGAAAATGATAAAATGCTTTATTTTAAAGTAAATAAACATAGATAATAGTTTTTTGCGCTTTCTGCAAATTTATCAATAATTTCATCATAATTTCATTAGCAATCTCATTTTCATTACAGAGCAGGGATCTTGTGGGTTCTACCCTATTTGCGACTAACTATAATGGAATTAAATATAAGATTGGAATCGTATAAATATATTAATGAAAGTTTCTGTAGATTTTTCTGTGATTTTAAAAATATAGATGTTGAGGAGATAACATTAATGACCAATGAATGAAAATCTTCGTACAAAAACTATAGACATTGAAAATCTTGATGAATTGAATCAATTTTTTTATTGGCACGTATAAATAATTTTAAAATGCCTCAAGAGATGTTAAATTTCATAATAGAAAGCGAAATCGTTGCAACATTTCCAAAAGTTGAAGTATTACTGTGAATATACTTCACAGTTCCAATTAGTAATGCTACTGGTGAATGGAGCTTTTCAAGTTTGAAACGTATGAAAAACTATCAACGTAGCAGTATCTCACAAGACAAATTAAGTGCATTGGTGCTGCTTTGGGATCTTGTGTGTTATACGCCACTTTCTTCGAAACAACAAATTAAACGGATTTTTACCTTTATAGCACAGCCACTTTTTTTACAAACCTAACAACCAAAATAAAAACAAAAAAACCATCCTGATTGAGAGTACAAATGTGGACGTGCAAGGAAAATCAAGCCGAGCCGCAACCCAACCCTATGAAGAGTGCAAATGCGAACGTGGAGGAATTGTTTTGCAAACCCCCCTTCCCCTTAAACTCCCGCATCAAGGTTTTGTTGCAGTCGATAAAGGGGGCTGCCGCCCCCTTAAACCTCCGCATTCTCTCGGGTTGGGTTAAGTGGCTGGGGGTTGGATTCGTTCTATTTCCTCTCCTCGTGTTGGATTAAGTGGTAGACGCAACATTACAATAACAAAATTAGATAAAAATATGCAACAATTGTAGTTATACACAATTTAAAGCAAACAAGATTCCATAATTAAATATTCTGAAGAACGGGGCGTATAACACACAAGATCCAAACATTACTCTGAAATGCCTCTTTACCCGTCAAAGTAGGACCTTGATGTAGACTTCGTCGGAAAATATTTATTGTCTTAATTCTTTTATATTCGTCTTTATACCATTTGATATCTGTAATTTGCAATGATGCATTTTAAAAATCATCATCATATATTTCTTTTTTCTTTTACACCCTTCACTCAAACCACGTCCTTTTGTGTATACCCCTCCTTCCACCACAATTAAGAATCTTTTCTCCGAAATGAACGCTTGCTCTTTAGACCACCCCTGGACTTCGTCCTTTCTCATCTTTTATGACTCCCATTCCTTTTTTTAAAAGAAAAATGAGGAAAATTCTCTGTCGTTCCTTTCATCTCCATACCCTTCTTCTATTACTTTTGTTGGGTATCTGTGCACTTATACCCCATGCGACAGTGTGCTAGTGTGAAGGGTGCCTAGGAAATTCAAGAAGATTTTCCGTCTTAATTTTTGGGCCCCTTAAATTTCGGGCCCTATCATTTGCCTAGCTTGCCTTTTGGTAAACATAAATGAGAAAATGTTACGAAAAAGTGTGCATATAAAGTTTGTGAGTTGGGGAGATCGTTTTCTATAATTAGGGTTAAACATAAAGCCTTAGGGGAGTGTATTAATGAAAGTTAAATTTATCCTTTGCTTGAAAAGAGGAAAATGGAATAGCAATATTAATACTAGGTGGTAAGTAGGAGCAGGATCATTTTTAAAAACGTAAATCATGTGATTAGTAATAAAACCAAAACACGTCCAATTAAAATGTTTCTTCTATTACAACAGTATGCTTTTTGTACGATAAAATTACTATTTTCTTATTAAGGTTTTAATTCTAGAAAATAAGATGAAAATAGGGAAGTAATAAGGGCACAAGACTTAATATTAATTCCAAATTTGTTGTGGAATGTAATGTATGAATGTACACGTCTTTTGCATTATTCCCTTTACAATCATTAAATCTCTCACACGCTTTTTCTGATGTAAAAAAGCTAGAGGCAACGCTAGCGTCCGCGATTTTCACAACGAAATCGGGCGGTCATCTCCAGCCCGAAAGACAAAAAGGAGACTAAGAGACCTCCAGCCCATATGGCCAGACTCACGAAGAATAATTCGATGGGCAAAGCCTTGCTGCTGCGGTGGTACTCCCTCCTTCCTCCGTTGCCGGAACGTATCGGGCCGTCTCCACTTCTTAACGTGCGGTCCAGCCAGTAACGCGGAAGACCAGAGGCCGTGAGAGCAGCCAGCGCCTTATCCAGCTTCGGAATGAAAGCTATACCATCCCTTCGGAGAGCCCAAGCGTGTCCGGAAGCCAGTATCTCCGCATTGCCCACCCTAAGCCTCGAAGAGGCCTCCTCAATCGTCCCCTTGGGCAGTATATTCTTCAAACCCCAGCGCAGGAAGGTGTTCTCTGCCACGAGGGCCACTCTCGGCCCGCCTCTGAGGGAATCTACGAACGGCTTCACGCATTCCCCTAAGGTTTCCAAAACCTTGATCCTCCTTCCGGCAGTGCGGTAAACCGGGTCGGAAGAATTGAGCAGGTCCCTTACGGCGAATATGGAACTCCTCGGTGCTATCATCTCGAACCTCTTGAGGAGCAAGTCTTCGAGGGACGAAAGGTCGTCGGGAGGAGCGGGATTGATCAGAGAGGATATCAACTTACTGTCGTAAAGGGATATGAGGACGAAGGAGAACCAGCACCAGCAGAGGAGAAGGAGGCGGGCGGGACGGAGGCGGCGAAGCCAGGCGGGCGTGGAGGAACCCTGGCTAAGAAGCATCGCTCCGGTGGCCCACAAGCCGTCGAGGAGCGACCGAGGCGTTAGAGAGGTCCCAACTACGACGCAGAGTAAGAGAGAAGTTAAAACCCAAGCGGCAGTGAGGCAGAGCCAGAGGGAAGGGGAGAAGGGTCCGGTTACCCCGGTGGCGGAGCCGTCTGCCGTGAAATACGCGAAATTGTGCGGTTCCCGATTGAATATTCGGGTGAAGTGAACCTGGAGGGTGCGCGGTAGGGTGACCGATATGTCGCCGATGGCCATATCACCCTGGGATTCCGACACGCGAATAAGCATCAGGTCCCAAATTCCCACGTTCGTCCCCATCGAGTCCCTGATTTCCTCCGTCCCGGAGAAGTCTACCATTCGTGTGGTGAAGTTCAGGCTGCGGCTTATTACGCGTATGAGGTTCCCTTCGGGACCGGAAGCCCCTCCCACGCAAACAGTCTCGTTCGCGGTGGACTCGTGCTTGGGGACCATCCTTGTCGTCTCGCACCAGATGACCGGAGGAAAAGGGACGAGCATGACTTTGAAAGGGTGACCGTTGAAGTCCGCGAAGTTGTCGGGAAATATGTCTGGGCCATCCATCTTATAACCTTTTCTTCCCGGAGAATCGGTCCAGACGCCTATCTGCCTCAATACGCCAACGCGCGTGCCGCAGAAATAACAAGTGTCGTAAAGTTCCACTCCTTCTGGCGTAGGGACGACGAAGACGACATTTCCGAATCGCGCTAGTCTGCTCTGGTGCCTCCAGAACGCCGAATCTTCCAAAGAATCCTCCGATTGCAGTTGAGACTTGAGAAGGACGAAGACAGCCTTGTCGTGAGAGCGGACGTTGTCCGAGATGTCGAAGAAAGACTGGAACTTTGACGGTTTGCCCAGAAGGACTATGTTGATGAACTGCAATCCAATTGGACGTCGTACAGATTCAAAACCTCCCGGATAGTCGAGGATGAGTCGGTCTACTTCAGTGTCCGGCGAAAACAGTCCGGATAATTGCATGTCGCGCGGGGAAAAGTCTGAGAAAGAGGGATCAGGCGTTTCACCGAGATCCGTGTGGAACAAGAAACGGAAGTTCTCGCCAGAATAGTGGGATATCTTCTCGCCGAGGAATGCCTCGATCTTTCTAGCATAATCGGATGATATGAGCGGCACAGTGCCGAGTTTGGCGGACGATGGATGAGGATGCAGCGAGAGAAACACGTTCGCTGCAAGCCAATGAAGCAGGAGCAGATGCATTTTTCGATATTTTTCCAAGGAACAAAAATCGGTTACAAGAGCAATGGCCAAGTTATTGGTCAGAAAGTTTCAGTTAAACAGATGAGACCGAAATAACTTATTACCTTTCGTATGTTTTATACAACACTTAATGACGGAAACGCGTGGAGTTGAACCTTCACCTTATTTAAATAAGGATACGAAAATGTTCTTCGGTATTAAGGGATTGACGCTTTTAATTGGAAGAAGAATTAAAGATGAATCACAACTTATTCACCGCGAACACAGGTGATGAGGAACGCGAACTTAACGTTATATGTACTTTGGTTTCATAGGAAATGGTATGGTAAAAGCCGATCCAAGTATGTATGATAATTTACGACTCATTCCATGTTCTATTTCGCAGATTTCGCTGCAAAAAAGGTCTTCTTCTTGTTAAAAATAAGATTCTATTGAAAAAAAAATGAATTGACAACTAAATACTCAAAACGGGCAGTAAAGCAGCTTCGGTTAAGAATGTAGTCGAACGGCGTCACAAGGAAAAGTCTTCTACGAATCTGAGATCTTATTTTAACGACAAGAATTGTAAACTGGCTGAAGGTAAATCACTTCAAAGCTACTCGGCGACATGGCCAATTTTTCAGGTAGTGTTTTGCTAACAAAAGCGTCGAACTTAAGTAATTCTTAGACGAAATAATCAAACAGAGAGGACAGCGACAATTTTGTTTGCACAGCGTTCAATGATGGCAATCTCAAATACTACACATACAGCTGCTGATGGCCTATGTCATTTTAAAAATAAGTGATTTAATGAATGTTTTCTGTTCGTCGCTTAGCAACAGGCATTTGCTATGCATCCAAGAGAAGTTGTGAACTTCTCAAGTGTTCTTCGTAGCATTATATAGCTTAAATATGTTTAAGATATTTACATTATTAAACGTTTTAAACCAAATCTTGAGAACGAATTTCCGCTAGAACTTACGTACCTATTTCAATACAACGCTGGATTCAGGATTATAAATAGCACAAATGCTTCATTCTGCGATATTTTTTATCCCTTAGTTATACGCTCTAAAAAAAATTCAAGAACAAGCAATTAAAAAAATATATTTGCCTCAGGTATCTCCAATAAGCACAACAAGGTTAAAAAACCATATGCGCATTTCGACTACAAAGCAGCCGTCTTCAGTGATAATTCAGCGAAAATAGATTCTTTAGAATCTATTTTCAGTGAATTACCACTGAAGACGGCTGCTTTGTAGTCGAAATGCGCATATGGTTTTAAACCTTATTGTGACTATTGGAGATACTTGAAGTAAGTATATTTTTTAAATTGCTTGTTCTTGGATTTTTTCAACCATAAGACGAGCTCGCTAGTTTCCTGTTAAATTATACGCTTTTAAATTAACAAAAGTATTTAATAACGGCCGTAAAAATCATCTCACCTGCGTATTAAGTAATAAATATACTTTTTAGATGTGATCAGTGCTTTTTGTAATATAAAAACGTTCTGGAATCGTTTTTCTAAAATATTTTTTTGAATGTTCCCAGAATTTTTAAAAATAAATAACCTGAAAATATAGTAAACGAGTTTAGTATTTATGGTTAATGACATACAATTTAGTAATGGTTAGCTAAACCTTTTTGCTCAGATAAAATTTATCAGAAAACTTTTCAAAACTCACATGAAAATTAGTGCTAAAACGTAAATCCCCAAAAAGTTACAGCATTAAGTGCTTCTAAAAATGGTTCTCTTTCTATAAATCTCTCACCTACATCTGCATAAATCGTTTAACACTAGAACCTCCGATGGCACTTTTTAGTGCCATTTTCAACTTTAAAGTTCTATGATGTGCATTTTTCAATGCACTGCTATGGGACTTTTTGACTTTTCATGATTTTTGACTGGTGACACAGTCCAAATTTTGGCCCCCTCACCCCCTTCGCTTTGATTCCATAATCAGTTTATAATAGAACCGCCGATGGCACGTTTTTGTGCCACCCTCATATTAACCACTCCTAATACTATGCACTGTATCAGATCGCCCTTATTGGTCCTGCTGTTGTTGGGAGCAATGACCTTGACTCAACTGCTAGTGTAAACATGTGCCTCCACCCCTCCCTCCTTCTTCTCCCCCCTCCCCCCACCCCTCACCTGCATCTTTCTGAATGTGTAGTCCTTTGACTGATGCAACATTTTTTGAACAAAGGACAAATTGTAACTTGTGATAATTTTTTTACCTCTTTGGTGCAGACAGAGAAGCTCAAAACAAAATCCACAAGCTTGGTTGGAACAGTTAATCGAGCAAGGAGAGAGACCTGTCTTTGTAAAGAACTCACGTGAACCTGTGTACACCATTCATGTGCTGAAGAAGTCTGAAATTACATTTACTGTCTATCAGGGTGAAGTAAATTGGAATGTGCTCCTACTCAACACACTACACCCTGATGTCCAAATAGATAACGACAACAAGGCAAAGCTGGAAACTATCCTTCTATAATGAAACAAAGTACGGTGTAGATGTGATTGATCAAATGGCGTGAAAGTATTCAGTCAAGGCAGGTTCATGCAGATGGCCTGTTTACATGTTCTATAATATACTTGACCTTGCTAGCATAAATGCGTGGATAGTCTACAAAACTGTCACTGAGAATAAAATCATGAAAAAATATGTTTCTTGCTAAAACTGGCTGAAGAGATTAGTCAGAAGTATGCGAAGAGCAGAACTGCGAAAACCCATGCTCAAGCAGCTCGAGAACCATTTGATGATGGCCAAGAGGACCCTGCAGATGATCATACAGATAACACAAAAAGATGATGTCAAGTGAAAAGGAGCTGCAAACAAGGCAGAAGCATAAATAAGTGCTCCACATGCAAAAAATTACTTCCAAAAAGTGCATTGAAAGTATTACCAAAACGATTGTGTGCAGCAATTGCACACAAAAATGTTACATACTTAGAGTAGTCACACCATACCAGTAAGTGCTAACACGGAAACAGGCTCATTGTGTTTTTTAAATGTCCTAGATCTTTCATTTTAGTAAACCAAAAAATAACCAAGATTTACCTAAACTATTTACGCAAGTTTTATCTATTGTATCTGATTTAACTCACTTTTTGCAGAGGCTTTACTTTTTATTTTAATAAACATGTGTTCTTTGTATTGAAAATCTCCCTTTTCTTTAATAAACACAGTCCTACCCTATGACCAACATTTTTTTGAAGCAAAACACTTATTTTCACAAGTGGCACTTTTTTGTGCCATTGGCGGTTCTTGAGGGGTCGCCATGTTTGGCTGTTCTAGTGTTAAAAGTATGATGAAAATTATACAAAAATTACTTCATCTACTTTAAGCGCATATTTTTTGGTTAAATTTCTTTATATTGGAATTAAACATTCAATTAAGGTCATAATTCAAAGAATTTGCTACAACTGTAAAACATCTTAATAAAAAAAATCATGCCCGAGTATATTTCTCATATTTCATAAAAATAATGTTGATTTTTCATAAATTTCTTCAAAACAAAATTGTCCAGTTGATTATTTTATGGGAAAAATTTTTGAAAACGCTATATAAATAAAAAACAAGAAAATAATTTTTATAAATATTTATTTGATAAAATCTTTTCAAGAATACATATTTGAGAAAATATCATTTAACAAAAATTAATAATTTATTTAAAAAATATGTTAAAATTTCATATTGGAAACTTAATTCTTAAAAAAATACCTATTCCTAATGCAATACAAAAGATATTTCATTAAAATTATTAGGGTGAAACATTTTCCAAAAAATATTTCTTAAAATATTTTAAGAAGTACTAGATTAAATATCTACCACATAATTATAGTTGCGATTAAAATTAATTCTTTTAAAGATAACATGCAAGTATATATGAATAGTTCACAAACATTTATTAACATCCTATTCACTTTAATATTAAAGCTTCAATGCTTTTCTAATTTATCACCTCACAAAAGTTTACCTTTTTGTTTTTTTATGCTTATCAAATTAACACAGACGAATACCTTGATTTTTCTCATTTTGGGAAATGACTAGGAGAATTGTTTATTCCTTATGCCAAATTAGGACAAAATGGCAACATTGCTCTGTGCTACATAAAAGGGATTTCTTTGGCTGCTATAGTTTATGCCAAATTGTTGTCAATAAAAACCAAGCTACCACTGAATAAATTCCCTATCTTTCATGATACTCAGCATGCTTGTTTTCTACGATGTTAACTTTAAGAATGGGAAACACAGATAAAAGTGATGAATACATGTTTAATACTGATTATTTTGTTCATCACTGTGTATTTGGCCATTCTATACTAGTAAACACATATTCTTTAAAAGTTTAAGGGTCAAAAAATATTTTTGAGTTTTAGTTACAGTAGAGAAAATGCAGAACAGCCTAAAAGAGAGAAATGTTTAGAATTTAGCATAATGGACCAATGAAAGAACTTCTGAAATTGAATAGTTTAAATCCATTATAATGAAACTTATCACTATACAGATTACATAAATGATGCAGGTTAAGTGATGCGCTCTAAAAAATAATAATCAAGTACACATTACGATGTACTATGCCACAAGACACTTGTACCCTTGGCCTAATCTAACTTGAGAAAACCCTATCATTGGCAGCATTATGACCAAATCCGCACAGCCATCAACTTCTTACAATCACCAGATACATATTAATATATGTTAATTTTAATTACTGTTACTCCCATATGTTTGAAACTGAATTGGAATTTAGTGTTTAACCAAAAATGGATTGCAACTTTTCCAAATTTCAGTTTAGACTTTGTTATTACATTTCATCATGAATTTTTAAATCCTTGTACACAAAATACATAAAGAGAATGAGATTATGAAAAAATTGAGATTTTGATGATAATATTCACTTATGTGTGTCATTAATTTACAGAGCAACTGCCTAGAAATAGCACTGCTGCAAAGTGACAAACTTCAGAAAAATATTTTTCATATTAAAGCAACTGATAATATTAATGTATGGACTAGAAGCATAGATAGATGAAAAAGTTTTTGTGGTGTGTGCTGCACTAATTTTGTCATGTAGTAATGAACATGACTTTGCTATTTTCTGCAAGTAGGAAAAGAGCTTTGAGTCAAAAATATGTCACAGACTTCAAAGGACTTAGAAAGTTCCTGCAAAATAATCACAGCACCATTTTCAAACTGAAAATTGGAAATAGGTCAAACCAACTCTTATATATATGATAGTTCTTGTTAGGAAGTTGTAGATTACTCATTATTAGTCAAATTACTAGGGTCCAACCAAAGCCTGATCAGCAAAATATACAAGGTTTCCAAAAGATCAATGACCAGAACATGTGCTCTACTATACCACTGAAGGGCTATAACCCAAGGGTTTTTTGTGTCTCCGGACATCCCCATTGTATTGGGTTTCTTCAGTATTAAGAAGGTAACAGCACTAAGTAAGACAAAAACTCATGAGAAATAAAAGGGGAAAAAATAAAATAGGGTAAAATGAGATTCAGATAATAATAAATACGAAACCGAGAAAGATGTTGAAAAAAATGTCTTCCTGCAGATGCCATTCAAGATAACAATGACTGTAGCATGACAATGGCTGACTAAGAAAGGAAACTGCTAGGTGCAAAATGAAAAGATATTTCTCTGAAAATGTGAATAAAAGGCTCTTCCATAAATACCGCTTATAATAAAAACTAACTCAATGTTCATACTAAGTACATGTACAGCACCATACCCTTTTGTCGGTTAAAAATGAGTCCAATAGATTTTCACATCATTTGATATGAATATCAATGTTCTCAAAACTCTGAATAATAATTAAAACATACAAATAACAGAATGGTTTTACAATAGACATTGATGGCTAAGATGTTACAGGCAATAATTACATCAACAGTGAAACACAAACATGCTGCATACATGTGTGTGTGTGTATGTATATATATATATATATATATATATATATATATATATATATATATATATATATATATATATCATGAACATATATGATTTTAGCTACATGACAGTGCTATCAAGGATAAAATTCCATTGGAGGGGATACAGTTGGATTTTTGTCAACATACTTGAACATATCATGGAACACATAATCATCAGTTGTGTACACAAGAAACGATTGAACAGTGACTGATCCCTTTGGACACGGCAATGATAAAAACATTGAGATTAATCTAAAGCAAGGTACATATATTCTGGTGAGATTTCTGATATAGCAGCAGATGAGTTGCAAGTGAAGGACAAGACGAGGGCATGTCGGTGACCAATTCTCACTCTCTCTATCAGATGATCATTTTCTGATCCTGACGTATAGATGGATATCCGACCTAAGAAAGGAATGAAGAAATACAAAGACCAACTACAATCTCTGCAACAAAGATGCAAATTTATGTTCAAGGAGAGAATTAGAATATATCATTGATAAGTGATGGTGATACGAAACAAAAAGTTTATTCTTTTCATGAATCGGTTTGGTACTGTATCAGAATTTGTTTTTTATGAAGAATCTGAATACAGAACCAAGTTGGTTATAATTTCTATAAGCAAAAAATTAATGCTCAGTTTTTTGCAGCATCACATAACACTCCAACATTAAAAAACATTCTTAAGTCCTTGCATTTTTATCTATTTTAAATTCAATTCATTACTAAGGCATCCATAAAAGAAGATTATTACCTTAAGTTTTATTTACACCCACCTCACAGTTTTGTTTATATTAAGCAGTTTTTAAGAAGGGCTGATAAACTAATAGTTATTTATAAACAAATAATAAAATATGCCATTTGAATTTTACAATTTTATTGTTCACATATGAGATCTCAAAAAATTTTAGGCTTCTTTGCTTTTTAATTAATAAACAATGTTATCAACAGAACACTTCAATCATATTATGATGATAAACTCATAAATCATGACTACTGTAGTGTAATTTGAGCATCTGAAAATGTTGGACCAAGTGCCACTAATTAAATCATAAATTATTCATTTGCACCACAAAGATAGTTTATCTCTCTCATGTTTTAATCTCTTATGGTCCTAAAAAGAATTTTCGTATCATGACATAACTTTCATGGTAGATGGCGGTTCATACCGTACCCATGCTGCACTATACAGAATCCATCTATGGCTTTCCTAAAAATATTGCTCACTAGTTAGCAAGAATGAAATAGCATTTGCAATTTGGTCACTATAAAATTTTCAGCAGCTAATAGTTCCTCACCAAAGATATAAAACCTAAATTGTTAGCTTGAATAGGATGAAAGAAGAAATATCATTGTAGCATAGTTTGAAACAAAAAAATTTATTAAGATAAATATTGGGAGTAGCTGATTTTAGCTTAGGAAATCCAATCACAGGCTATTCTCTTTGAATGTTCTTAGAAAAACAAGATGTCATGTTTCGATAATTTGTGGTATGAATTGTCAAATTGGTACAAATTTTTGCATTTAAAAGTTCTGCAGCATTGTTTTTATCAAAGAAAATGGTATAAATCATTGGAAAAACTACTTACCCCTTCTAGGTTCAATGGTTCTATTAAAAGCAAGTTTATAGCTATCACCATAAATGAACCGCCCTCCATGAAATTCCTTTCCATATTCATTCAGGTATATAACACTTGTGTAATGGACTGATGGATGCTTTGCCTGTAAATATAGACTTTTCATTAAACTTGGCATGAGTTCTGGTATATAAATAAATATCAACAAATTTTCTTAGTTCCTCAAAAATGTGGCTTTGAAATCAAGAATGTTTCAAGCATATTAATTTCAAACAATAAAAGATCGTTATAAACAGTACAGTATATTACAACAAATAAAATAAATGGACCAGAAGGCTGTAAGTTGACCAATTATTCAATGTGATAATATGAACAGATGCTTGAAAATAGTTGGATACAAAATTGGTGAGAAATAATTATGTTGATGAAGGATCTATTTTTTCATGTTAGCTACAAGATACAAGGAGATTTTTGCTTGAATATGACTAAGGCAATGATTTTGGGAGAATATTTGTCAATGGAAAAATTTACAGAATAATTCATCAAGTCAGAATGCAAATCAAAGCAGAGCTAAGGTAAAATACCATGCTTCCTGAAGTGAAGTTTACATCATTATGCTTGTACCTATGTAGAATTTTTTTGTACTGTTTTCAAAAATAATACTGCACTATGTCACTGCTTGCCATCATGCCAGTCAGTAAGTAATGGAAAGCCAAGTTTTATAGAGATAAAGTTATATTTCATATCATATTTGAAAGAGATATATTCTTCTACAGGTTTCACAGCAAATAAACACTAGTAAAAAATACTGGCCATACCTTATCCACGTGAAGTTTCCAGTACTGTTCATCACTCATTTTAGGTTCTTCACCAGTTAAACGAGAGAAAAAGGTTGGATGTATAAGATATGGACTGCTTGCTAACCCAAAGATTGTTTTTATTGTGCCACGCACTTTATTCTTCACATCTCTGAAACATTAGTCATTCATTTTCCATGAGTTAATGCCAAAACTAACTCTTGAGGAAAAGAAATATTTTTAAAATGTTGAGTACCATTTTTATTGGGTAAATTAACAATTCTTTTTCAATAGACAACCTCCATGTTTGTAGAAGAAATATAAACAATACACCATATTTGCCTGATTATAGGGCGACCTCCTATTCCAGAAGCCACGTGAAAGAACATTTTTCTGGGTACTGATGCTAAATTTTTATTTCAAAATACTCAATTGGTTACACTTCAATTTCATTGTAAATATAATTATGTAATAAGATTACCAAATAATTACGATATAACATGTACATTTATTGACTTCCAAGGATCTACGTTAAATTGGTAGTTTTATTTTTAAGACGTTTAATACAGGATGAAGACATAAGCGCTGGCTCTAATGCAGGAGAAATTTGGCAGCTGTGAGCACCATAAGCATAATACTGTCTTCTAAGGGTGGAATAGACCACTGTTTCTCAAACTAGGGTTCCTGGCCCCCCAGGGAGCCACAAAATTATTTTGGATGGGAGGTAAAATGTCAAAAATAAGAATTTCATGAATAACAAATTTTTATCAGAGAATTTGAGGAAAATTCAATGCTATAAAAATTGTTAATAGTTATATAAAATAAATAAATTTGTATTAAAGTTTCTCATTTTTGCTGTTTTCAATTCAAAGGGAGTTGCATGATATTCAAGGAGGCTGTGACAATTGAAAGTTTAGAACCACTGGAGTAGACTACGGAACATAGAGGATTGAATTTTAGTGGGGGTAAGAAGGAGAGGAGGAATAGAAGATATCTTTAGTCATGATTGTAAGGTGAATATGAATTTTTCTGCTTACATTTTTAGAAAAAACACTGCCTTATAATCAGGCAAATACAGTAATCAACCATTGCATGGGGGTATATTCAGAAATTGGTTATTTTGCTAAAAAGAAATAGTACATCCATAAATTAAAAATATCACTAAAATTTCCAAGTTTCACTATGAAATTTCAACTAACTTTCATGAAATAAGGATATCTAAATTTTACAGTAAAAATAAGAAATTAAACTTTTTAGCTATACACAACCATCATAAGAGAATTTTCACCTGTTACAAGCCACATACTGAATTTTCAGTATAAAAATTAATGTTTTATATTAAGTGATGTATTACTTGGTGGAAACTTGGATATGTGAACAAATGAATGGCCATTAATTCATATATTTTGTCAATGATCATTATTTAGAAATAAAGCAGTTCTCAAATAAGAAAAATCATATTGCTGTATAACTTTATGTTTTCAAAGTACCGAATTCATTTACTTTGCACAGAATTAAAATTAAAATAAAGTCATATGTACAACAACAAATTTTGCAAAATTAATAATACAACTCTAAGAATCAATGCCAAGCATTAAACACAAGAAGGCAAGCAACATCAATAAATCACATCTTATTAGGAAAATGATAAAGGGAAACAGTTTGACAACAGCATTAACGTTTTTAGAAATATACATAAACTTAATTTCTTTTGGAAAATATTTTAAGATAAAAGGAATGCAATTTTTGGTATCTGATATACGTGTGGATGAAAAATATTTATGCATATTTCTGCAGAGAAAACAAAGTTGTTCAACAATAGCATCTGTAACAAGTGTATTGGTAATGGAGGGCTAAAAATTGACTTATAGGTGTTAGCTGCATGAAGGTACATTCTTGTAACTTCTTGCATCACAATTCACTCGTCTTCCAAATAATTCAAAATGAAAAAACTGAGTTTATAAACAAAAGAAAAATAGTGTAATTTAAATGCATCTGAGACATCTTTTAAAACATCCATTTGAAATAATATATTTGCCATAATTTTCAACTTAGTTAAAACTTATATTTTTAACATCTTAAATTTAAAGAATTATCAAGCTTATCTTATGGCTCAGATCAAATTGATAATTCTTTCTAGAATCTACTATCACTGAATTACTACTGATGATGACTGTCTTGTGGCCAAAATGTGCACTTGATTATCACAATCATTTCATGGCTTTTGGAGGATATCAATCGATCAGCTTGATCTTTAAAATGATAATTTAAATACCAGAAAAATTCTTATTTATGCATAGAAATTTTTACATCTTTTTAAATTAAGACAAAATAAATAAAAAAATGTTGACTTGAAGTGGAGAGTAGTTAAATTGCTTCAGAAATCACAAATATATGAGAGTTTATGTAACAAAATATGAAAAAATCTCGAACAAAATCATCTGAATAAAGAAAAAGTAAATAAGAAAAACCTATTCAAGCCAAAGAAAAATGTCATGATGCAAGGACTGCTAAATTTTCTTTTTCTATAAAGCTATCTATTTCAAATTACTACTGCCCACTAAATGGATTTGAACATAGTTGTAAAATAAATTCTACAGAAGAGAAATATAGAAGTGTTAGTCAATGGCTAAGAATATTTGTTGTTTTTACAAAATGGACATGCATAAAAGTGATGTCTTTTTAATAGCGGACATATTTGCAAATCTGCATATTCTTTGAATAATTCTACATCTCTTCTGCAATATTAAGTATCGGCTCTCACAGATTCATTGCATACCCTTTTCTTCATGTACCCCAATGGGTAGACAAACTCCATGTTGAATACCACTGATGATGAGCATGACTAATTGAGTCTCTACTGCAAAAAAAAGTTTACTTTTAGGTATACAAGAAACACACATAGGAAAAAGAAAAGAGAATACAACTGAGTAATTATTTCATAGCAAATTACGTTTTTAAATAATTAATTAGAAGCAATATGAAAATCAAGCAAGACCTTATCACCTTTAAAAACCATCCATTTTCTCTTGGAAATAATAACTTCAGAAATAAAATTATAACATGGTGCACCAAAATAAAGTCAACTAAAATGTGAATGGATGCTAGAAACTGAGCATAAAAGTGATCTTGATTTCAAACTTTAAAGTTTGCTCCTCAATTCAGATTAATTTAGTAGATGCTGTATAGATATTTACTTCACCATAATATTTTATCATAGATGAAAATTTATTTATCTTTATTTTTATTAATAAACAGAAACTAGCACTGGAGGGTTAACCTAAGGCACAGTATACGAATCAGCCTTTTTCAGGTTATAGTATAAATAAAGTGACAATTCATCAATGTGAATAATTTTAAGATTAATATTTTTCCTGTTTTTAACAGTTTTACTACACCTTTCTTATTCCAAACTTAATTATGCAGCAGCTGCTCATATGTTTATATTATTACAAAGATGGACCAACAATTTTATTTTACAATCCAAAGTCTACCTACAATAAAACATGGTATGCAAAATAGAGCAATTTATTTAAAAAAGAAAAAAATCTCAACAATACATTTTTAATATTAAGGTAAACAAAGTCAATATTATTCATACCACATATGGAACATATTAAAATTTTACCCGCATACAGTCTTAACAAAAGATAGGCTGGGTAATATCTTTGTCTCATGATATTGACAAAAACCAAATAAAATAACTTATATTGACCACAGGTTAATAAAAAACAACAAACTTAAAACAGCTTAAAATCAAATGTCAAAGTTATGAATCATTTATTAATGAAAAACAGTGTCAAAAATATTAACACAATTAGGGTTTATGAACTATCTTGTGGTGGTAGTAACAGTGTTTAAGTCGTAAGTACAGACAGACATTTTTATATTATATCAAAAGAATGTTTAACTAAAAAAATAATTAATCCCTAGTAATAAACTCGATACACTTTTTACTTTATAACTGTTCAAATAATTATAATTTGAAGATTTTAACCTTGAAACGTGTGGTATATGTGCCACAGATGACACAGTGATATTGTGCACTTTTGTATAGTCATTCCAGTGCTGTCTAGGTAAGGTTAGACTCTCTTTCCTTTGAAATTCTTTGCAAACAGGCAAACTATCAAAAAAATAAATTTTATTACTCATGATACCAAAACATTTATGGCTCAGCTTTTCCTGGCCCACTTCTCCATGCAATAACTAAGGAAGTTTTTTCTTTGTCCAATTGAAATGGGAATGAACCATGGTATTTACCATTTTCAAGAAGAATCAGGAATTTAAAATAGAAGGAAGGGGAGACAAGGGAATATACCATAATTATGCGCAAGGGATTTTGATCATCTCTTCATTTTGGTTCCTATTATATTGAAAAAATAATTCAGCAAAAATCATCACATGACATGATTTATCAACACTTTTCCTTTAAAATGTTCTTTATTTGAATGTTTTCTGATTAATAGTTGAAGGAATGTGATTATTTTTATGAATATATTTAAATCCTATCAGAATGTGGGATTTAAATCTGGCATTCAAAGGTTAATAATAAGGGATATCTTTTAAAATAGGGACTATGAGTTTAATGATTAAAAGAAATTGGAAATTTTAGAAGTTAAACCTGAAAGTGACAATCTTTGGTGAATATTTTTCTACTGTTACAAGCAATCATGACAACACAACTCCAGTGGCTCATTCTATACCGTCTCAAAGCATCTCTCAGACCCTTTCTCATTTACATCTACCTGTATATTAAATGACTTTACTTTTACCTATAGAAAATCTGATGTGGCCACCACATGACTTTCTCCATACCTGTAATATTTCTAAAAATTCCAAATAGGTCAAATGATAAAAAATATTTTTAAGGAACTATGAGAACATTTTAAAGACTTAACAAAGAACAAAAATAAACTCAAACCATAGCCTTCTGATATTGGATATAGCCAGGAAGCTCCAACAATTAAGAAAATAAAAAGGAGCATTACTATAGTTGAGCAGGCCAGAGTTGGCACTTGGCTGCTCGGAAGCAGTCAAATGCCAATTCTGTGGGGAGAGAGCTATAGCCAATGATACAGCATAAAGAGCAAGCCATTATCATGGCAATGGTGCACTGTTGTCATTTTCTTTAACCCCTCCTGATTCGCTAGTCTCTCATGCATAATGAATGGTGACTCAGTAGGTTGGGGTAAACCGATGGTCATAACAGCATTTGGCATCATCGCCTTTCCATCCATGGGTAGGCAACCAGCTCTTCAGGTGCCAACTTTAGCTGGCTCGACTATAAGACGTTACTAAGCGTCAAGTGTTTACATTAGTAACCGGTAAGTGATGCGGTGATAGCAGCTAAAAAATTACTTTTTAAATACCTCTTAAACAATGCAATATGAGAAAATGTTTTGAACAAATGTTGTAGAAAATTAAATTTCCTACATTTATTCCAATACTTTTTTACATTCATGAAATATTAAAGCAAATATAAAAAAAGGATGTGACAAAAATAAACATCCACTTATCCACTTCCGGTTAACTGATTTTAGCTAAAATCTAATCAGTTCTTGATTTACTAATACAAATTCTAAATATGAAATTTTATGCTAAATGGATTATTAGATTTGAGTTAGAGTACCCACAAAATTCCAGTCACAGATACACCCACAGACATCATCAAAACATGTTCAGGGGACCTTAAAACATGTATTTCCATTGAAATCTTGAATTTGATTTTTACTTCCTCCATATACGAAGTATAGAGAAAGTATTGTTTTCATGAAAAAAATCGAATTCGAAATATCAACATGTTTTAAGGTCCCCTGAACACATAATGACTATTGTCTTGATGATGTCTGTGGGTGTGTCTGTGACTGGAATTTTGTGGGTGCTCGAACTCAAGAACTATTAATCAGATCATTGCGAAATTTTATATTTGACATTTTTGTTAAAGGGAAAAGAACTGATTAGTTTTTGGTAAAAATCGGTCAACCGGAAGTGGGTGTTTACTCTTGTCATTTTTCTGTTTTTACTTCAAGTTTCAATGGAAATACATCTTTTGAGGTCCCCTGAACACGTTTTCACCATTTTCTCGATGATGTCTGTGTATGTGATAGCTTTTATGTTAGTGCTCTAACTCAAAAACTATTAATCAGGTCAACTTGAAATTTTATATTTAACATTTTTATGAGTCACAAGAACTGATTAGTTTTTGGTAAAAATCAGTCAACCGGAAGTGGGTGTTTACTCCTGTCACATCCGTTATTCTGAAGTATTTGCTTTAATATTTGATAAATGTAAAAATGTAGTGGAATAAAAGTTGTAAGAAATTTAATTTTCTACCTTTGTTTGAAACATTTTCCCATATAATGCATTGTTGAAGATATATTTTTAAAACTAAATGTTATAGCTGCCACAACCACACCACCTACCTCTGACTATTGTAAACTCTTTACGCTCCTTTTTATTTTCTTAATTGTTGGAGCTTTGGGGGTATATCTAATATCAGAAGACTGTGGTTTGAGTTTATTTCTGTTCTTCGTAAACTCTTTAAAATTTCTCCCAGTTCCTTAAAATATTTATTACCATTTAACATATTTGGAATTTTTAGAAATATTACAGGTATGGAGAAAAACATGTGGTGTCCACATCAGATTTTTTAATGAAAACAATACTTTATATTTGTACATGGAGAAAGTAAAAATTATACCATATGTTTTTGTCTTTAACTATTTTTCACTGTTTTTGACGTTTATTAGTAAAGAACACCAAAGAGTAAAATCAGTACTCTCGAATTTATCCTTTTATACAATTATATAAGATTCAGATATTTTCAGAATAAATGTGGGACTGATATAAAAAAGAGACCACTTAAAAAATTTCAAGAAATGCATTTTCTCCTATATTTTAACTACTTCTGATCATTTCTGAGCACAATAATCTTCATTGCAAAAAGTGCTATCAAGATAGCAATAGATTTACTGCTCTTTCATGTTCTTCATTTATAAAAAAAATTTCAACATTTAATCTTTTCTTCAGAACCTTTCTGTATCTCTTTTTCACTTCATGAACCCCTTGAGCTAACCCATTCTTCGTTGTGAATTCCTTGGATTAACCTTTTATCTTTGCAAACCTGTTAAGTTGCAACAGTTTTGGTGGCAAACCTCTTATAACGGAGAGTAAATTTTGTAAATAGAAATCTTTTTGAACACATTTTTTTCATGAAAAATAAAAATTTTATATAGCACATAGTATGTAAACGTTCACAATGAAATCAGTATCTCTGATATTGTCATCAGTTTCTAGTTAGTACCCTGTAAAATTCAAATATAATTTTTTAAGCATAAGAAAAAATTGAAAATTAAATCATGCAACTAATTTGAAAGAAACTAAAATATTGGTAAGAACTGTAGAACCAAGAAAGTGAAAAAGACACCATTACCAAATTTTTCTCACGAACCCCTCCGATTTATTTCGCAAATCCCTAGGGGTATGCGAACCACCAGTTGGGAAATGCTGGTCTAGATCAATGACTCAAGAAAAAAATAAAGGGTTACATAAGCATACCAACAATTTGACTTTAATTGGATATTTGATGAATGTTAATGTGGGATGCTATCCTCAAGTTTTTCTTGAGTTAATTTAGAAAAGCTAATATACTCCTATCCCACAACAAATTAAAATTTTAACAAAGAGTTCTATCCGTTCTTTAAAATTTAATTCAATAATGAAATGTTAACAACATCCCAAAAATTGCAAGTTTCACAGCCAGCTACAACAAAAGAAAAGACATATTTCCCAATTTGGCCCATAGGGTATATGAAATGTAGAAATTGACACATACTTTGTGCATGTCATAAAATGACGAATGAATAGTTGTACACATCAAATACAAACTGAAAAACAATCAGCAGCTTATGGAGACACAAATAATGTTCACATAAAAATTTATACAGCAATTAACACAAGCATGGCCCATTCACAAGCCAGTTTAAGACATGCCTAAGAGCTAATGTCATGACGATGAAAAGCATAACATGAAAAAACTCACATTTAATGCTATATTCACAATGACAACAAAAGGGGTTAGAGGTAATGATCTGCATGTAAAAATGGTATGCTCTTTGTTGTATGATTTGTCTATGACACAATGGATTAAAAATCATAACAGAGAAAAGAGTCCATCAAACAACCACAGATGCATGCAACTCTACCCACTTATAAAATTTTAGATATAAAATAATGGAGCTAGCAAGTGAAAAAAATATTAATAACCTTCCTTTAAAGGAGTATTTATGAAATTAATAATAAACAAAATCTAAAACAATTTCTCACAAATGATGCTGTAAATATTTAACAGATATGTGGTGAGAAAATCAGCCATAATAGTCAATGCTGAGTTAGCCCTGTTAACAAGTCCAAGTTTCACTTCATGGGAAAATCATAAACAATTGAATAAAATTTACTGCTGTGATTTGAAGAAAATGGCAGATTTATGAAAAGTAAATAATATATGGCTACCTATATATCATTATAAGACAAACATTTACCCTTGTTTCTCTCAACAGCAAAAAATATATAGGTGTATATTTAACCTTGTTCATAAAATACATGAATTTTGAAGGATTCAGACATTTTCATTTGACAACACAGCCCTAAATATTCTCAGCATTATGAACTAAAAACAACACAACGATTTTACAGCAAGGCACTGGAAACTCACTAAATAGAAATCCCATTGTCAGAAATCAACAACATCATTCCATAAAACTTATTTTTCAATTTCACATTCCAAGTATAAATGTTTTCTCATATCATTGAAAGAACTTGCCTGGATAGTTGTAGAAACAAAAATAAAGCATAACTATTTCTCTTAGTTACCTGAGTAAGCATTTTTTTCATTTAGTATAGTCACTTTCAATAACTAATTACTTTTTCAGAAAGTTGAAAATTATTCTGAGCTACCTCACTAGAGAGATTTTACCTAAGAAATTGTATCTCCTTCTCAATGAATATATTTTCCATCCCATTCTCTCCAGAGAGCAGATCAAATGTAGCTGTAGCTGAAATAATATTGCTCTTGCCTCTGTTTTTGTCAAGAGCAAATCCTTTGCGAGCAAGGAGTCTAAGCTTTTCTGTCTCAGAAAATGATAACAATGTATCAGACACATACCGCCCACAAAGTTTAGGGACACAACCTGAAAGGAGAAAAAATTTTCTTGACCATGAATACCTATGTTGTTGTTAATTATATATACTCCAATCACATCTTATGAAATAACATTAAAACAAAATTGCTCCTTATGACTACAAATACCACAATGCTAGCCATTATATTGCCTTTTACAGTAATGGATAAAACCTACCTGGTGTCAATAACTTCGAATCTTCATCATAATCCCGAGAACAAGGTACTTTTTTTGACTTGTGATGAATTCTCTCCGTAACTTGTGCAAATGGTCTTGCCCATTCAATTCCATCATTTGAATTTGAAATGTATACCACTGTGAAAGCTCCCAGCAGTAATGCACCGCGGTATAGCAATCTATGCGTTGGAATGTAAGACAAAGGACTTCCAAAGGATTCCTTTGAAATAATCAAAATTTCAAAAATGTTTACTCACAAGTCATTTGAATTTGCAATACAAGAACAAGTCAGATGGTAACATTTCGTTTAGGATGAAAACGTTTTTGGATAATTATTTATATCTGAAAGTTCTGGATCAAATAAAACTTAGCCTACCTCCGTTTGGACCATAAATTTAAAATAGAAGTAGATTAACTCGATCAAATGAATTATTGCAAAAATAAAAACATGATTTAGGTCAAACTATTTTTATTTTTCTAAGAAACATTTACAAGTTTTTGTGAACAATACTATTGTTACATTTAAAGTGTTACATCTTATTAAGTTTATACAATATTCCTTCATATTTTATGAGAAATACGAAGAATCAGATTTAAACAATGACAGAACGGTAGCAAAAATAATGTATAAAAATATAATTTAAAACATCGAATAAATCGATTTATTTTGGATGAACGATGATTCGTGACCTCGCTTATAAAGGGTCAATCAATTTTTAATGATAACGTCGTGCGAAGCAGACTGGCTAAAATCACAATAATGCTGCAACTGCTACAAAATGATCATGGCGGTAGAAATTAAGTTAGAAACAGCTATAGAATCCAATTTCTTTAAATAAATACATCAGTTAATAATCCTGAAATCTTGGCTCTATTATATAAATGTTATTGGGTAACTACGTGTAACCCTGATAGAACAATGCTGTCAAGGTTCGTTATGCGACAAGATTGATGGAATAACAACGATAACGGTGCAAATGATCGTGAAACAATAAAGCAGAAGTACAATTTCAACATACCATACTATCCTACAGCTAGCAATAACAATCCCGACGAAACCTTGCAGGATAAAAAAAGTAAGCACTTAAACCCTTTGCACAGCTTGGACCAGCTGATCATTGGGGGTTTGGGGTGTCGCTCTCAGTCGCTCTTCCGAGCATTTTAGGAAATATATTTAAATCGATATAAAGTGATCTGGAATGTTACAATTTTCGCCTGAAAACATTTATTAAAATAACCGAAACTCTTGTCAATGAAAACTAAATGCTATTCCAGGTAACTCAGATTTTTTTCTATAATTACCCATATAAAAAATTAACCTACGCCATAGATTATTGATGTCGCTTTTCCGAAAAGAAATGCTATGATCATTTGGTTGTCAATTGTAAAAATTTTAATGTGTAACTTATTGCTAAAATTGCACACCTAAATTTATAATAGATAATTTTTCAATCATGGCATACATCAAAAATAAATTTTCTGGAGCATGATGAGAAAACGTTTTCATTTTGAGGGAAAGCAGGTGCGTTAACTATTAGCGATGAAACCAAATTGAGTAAAACCTTCCAAGTTAGAAGGATAATATAATTACTAATGCCACTTATTTATTTCTCAAAGTAAAACAGGAAATCATTATATATTTATGTTGCTATTTGATGAAGAAAAATTACCTAATTTTACATTTTAAAGTCAGATTTTTATAGTTTCTGAATTCTCAGTACTTTATCGAGCGTATTCTAAATTACTGATATGTTTGGAGATTATTTTAGGTGAAAAAATATTCGGTGAGATCTTTCTGATTCTCAGCAACATGATAAATTGGCACCATGTGAATAACTTGTCACTTATTTGTAAAACTCAGGTGACATATTATTCTCAGATACTGCTCCAGAATATTCATATTGAATAAACGAGTTACTAGTTGAATATAATTTTTTGTAACTATTGGAAATGCAAGACTTGATTATGCAAATCAACATCATCATTTCCTCCATTAACCGGTAATACATAGGGGTGAGGGGGGCACTTTGGTGCAATTTTTACAAATCGGCTGCTATCTACTCCTAGATAAGTCGAGATATCGATGTGTAATTTTTATTAATGTATTAAAGAAAATAATTTGGTAGTCAAATAGTTTTATTTAGGTACTTCCACTTTTAATTTTATTTAATTTTTTCTAACTAATTGTAAGAATTTGTGTACCAATGTACCCCTGGGAGGGGGAAATGAGGGGAAATTTGGTACAAGCGCGGGGGATTTGGGTACAGTTTTATAATGACAGAAAAACACTATATAACAACATGTTATAAAATACTTTATTTACTTAAAACTTCAAATGGTAGCATTTAGCTTAACAAAAAATCACATAAAATGTTAAAATTTAAGAGGGCGTAGATAACGATAACAATTTAAAATACAAAAATAAATAAAATTAGATCCCTTCCAGCAGATTCTACAATTCTCATAGGTTGTGGCAGTATAAATTCAATGACTTTAATTTCAATTGTAGAGACATCAGGATTATCTGGAAACACAAACATCCAAGTCTAATGGATTTGTCTAAAAAATTTCACGCATACTTCATCTGTACTAAACACTTACTGAATTTCTCCTAAGTAAAACTGCCTGCTTTTTTGTGCAGAAACGCACTAGCACAAAGCTATCCACACTCACATTACTCTCTCCCGATATAGGGTCGATCGCTGGAACAAGTGAAACTACATCTTCATCTGGGTCATTAAAAGTAATTAAGTCTGACATGAAAACATCTGAAAATCATTTCCAATAAGTGATACCGCATCATCACTCAGTGATGAATCAGAGACATGGTGGACTTTATTCTTCAGTGTGTTCTTCTTCGATATTCGTTGTTTTTTATTAGTTTTTTCCACTGCAGATTTTTCAAACTATTCGCCGTACTCTTCTGTTGTTTGGATTTGGCTAAGACAGCAATTCGGTCTTTCTTGGGCATCTCTGTTAAGATTCTAGTCTTACCTCTTGCATGTTTTCTCGTTAAACCAGGTTTCATCTTAGGGGGTTTTGGGAAATGGTCTTATCATCTCTGGTGAAATGGAAAGGGAAATCTGCTCCTGCACCACAGTCACTGTAGTGTTAGAGGGGCATAGCAGTATATAGTGCTGAATATATGATAGCATTGATTTAAAACATTCAGGACATTGAAAATGGGGCACATCCTCTACATGTTACCGATATACCCTATTTAATTCATGTTGCTGATGACGAAGTCATTAACTGTCAAGCTATGACTCCAGCTAGAAAGTTTGTCATTAGTTAGGAGCTGTTTTAAAACATTTGCCGAAACAGTATGGTAAATTTTTAGCCTCATGTACCAGTTTAGGCATTTCTGGAGTCAAACCTTCAATGGTTGTACCTGTTCATTAGGCTAGTTTTTGTGAAAACTTAAAAATAACTATCAAAATTTGGGATGGCCTAAAAACGTTTTGACAGATTCGGAGGCACCCAATGGTAAAAAAACATTTGACCCTCAAAAAATTGTTGAGTCATTTGATTAAATTGAACTCTACACTTTACTCTTATACTTATCAGAGCAATTGATGCCAATCATCGATTTTCAGAAGCAGCTTGAAACTAGCGCACCAATCTTACATTGTCAACATAAGCGTAAAGGAACAAATGGAACATTTCTGGAAACCTCAATATACAGGTGTTTGTGACACTGGTATGAAAATGCTTCCTAACACTACAGCAGTTATTGAAGCATTTAATGAGATTTTTGAAGTTCTTTCTCCAAAATAGATTGCTATCATGAATAAAAATGTTCACACATCAATGAAAGAAATGGGGAAAAAGTCTTCCATATTTGAACCATTTTACAAATCTAAGCATGTCCCGAATGTTGACCACTATGCTCAGCTATTAGGCTTTTGTGACTTAAAGCCAAACTTGCAGCCTATTTATGACAGCCCTCACCTAAAAGCAAAGACTTGGATATTATGAACTTTTGGATGGATGCTGGTGCTTGATACCCATCACTAAGCAGGACTGCCTTAACATTGTTATGTATGCCTACTGGTAGCTATGATGTGAAATTATCATTTAGCCATTTGCATCATTTGCCATTGACAAACTCCAGAGAAGAATAGTGAAACGGAGGATTCCCTGTGTATGCAAATGATGCTCTATGTAAACAATATAGTTGTTTCATTTTCCTATGGTAAAATTTCAAATATGGATCGAATTTTTCCAAAACAGTTTTAAACCACAAAATCTCAAGTTTTTTGAATGAAAAAGTTAACTTTTCCAGTGGCCGATATTGTTGCCAAACTCAATATCCATGTAAATAAGAGATGGCATAACAAACTATTTCTTCAGTTTCAAGTATTAAAATATCATAATCAACATACTTTAAAAAGGGAAGCGTGGAAATGGAGGGTTGGGCAATACAGGAATATAGGGAAATAGCAGGAGAGGTGGAAAATGTGTTTAGTTGCTGTAAGGTATGGATGGGGAAACTTTTCATGATGATGGGCTGCATTGGTGGTTGTGAACCCTTCGGAGGGCCATGTCGGTCATTTCCAATGCTTCAGCAGTCTGGATAAGAGATTAAATCAGAAGTTTTGTGATGCCATACAAGTGAAAATCAAGTCTGAATGCAGTTTTTATGGTTAAAGTTTCAATATGAAATGTTTTATTATTATAATTTGAATTAAAAAATATGAATTTTTGTGTTCTAAATTTTACTAGTCTCTTGTTCATAATAGTTTCGCGAGCCACATTAAATGCTCTCGAAGGCCACATGTGGTCTGTGGGCCATAGGTTCCCCACCCATGCTACAAGGCAGTGGTGCCCAAACTTATCTACATGGCAGCCCACATTGGTGACTGTGAATCTCTCTGCAGGCTGCATTGGAAGTTGCCAGTTCTTCAGCGGGCCAGATTAGAGTTTAAATCAGAAGTTTTCTACATATTCTGCATTGCCATATAAGTGAAAATCAAGTCTAAATAAGGTTTTCATGACTAACATTTCAATATTTAAAGTTTAAGTTAAAAAAATATATGAATTTGTGTGCTAAAATTTTCAGATTGCTTTTTCGCCATAGCTTCGCGGGCCGATCAAAAACCCTTCGTGGGCCATAGTTTGAGCACCACTGATGTAAGGCATTGTAACTAAACAGTTTGTCCCACTCCCTTGATGTTTGACTTTTCTCTTTGCTCTTTGTTTGTTATTGCTTTTATCATTTTTGCTTGTCTTTGTGATTCTTTCTTCGCTCTTATTGGTTTGTTCCTCATTTTGTCACTCTCTCCCACTGTTTGGTTCTTCTTTCCTGTTCATTCTTCATTTATTATAATATTTTCTTGATGTTTCTCAAAATCTCCCACAGTAGAACTGCAGGTTCTCTATTAGTATTGATAAAAATAATCATATCTCCTAACCTATCAACCAGAAAACATTAAAATAAGAGCATTTTAAAGGAGAAGTATTGATAAATATTGCCATTGATGACTTTTGCTGAAAGATATTTTCTTACTATAAAATAGGGACCAAAACTAAGAGACAACCAAAATCCATTGTACATAAATTTGATATATTCCCTTGACTCTTCTTCCTTCCATTTTCACTTCCTGATACCTCTTGAGATTGGTAAATACTTAACTTCCTTTGTTCCTACTTCAATTGGGCAAAGAAAAAGCTACCTTCCTATTGCACGGAGAAGTGGGTCGGGCCCAGCAGAGCCATAAATGTATTGGTATCATGAGTCCTAAAATTTATTTTCTTGATCCCTAATTTTCCTGTTAGCAAAGAATTTCACAGGAAAGACAGTCTAATGTTACCTAGGAAGCACTGGACAAAGTTTAGAGTGATGTAGTTTATACAAGAGTGCTGAATATCACTGTGTCACCCTTGGTCACGGCCTGATCAAGAGACCCATGGGCCCCATACATGCAAGACCCATGGGCCTCATGTATGTGGGACCCTTGCCCTCCATATATTTAAGACACATAGGCCACACACTTAGCACATTGAAACTCCAACAATATGCTTAAATTATAAAAAGAAATGATGGAAAAATAAGCATTTCAATAATATTACATTTTTATTTAATACAAGATACAATTCATGAAACATATTCAATAATGAAACTATTCAAACAAGGAAACATACTTTTTTAGGTTTAGAGTTATGACAAACTAGCATTTTAATTTGTAAATTTACGTGATTTAGATGCTGCAAACTGTTCAATTATTTCATCTAAATCTAATTCCTCAACCATTATCTGCTTCAATGCTTAGCATTGCAAGGTTTGAAAGCCTTTTTTGGGTCATGGTCATTCTTAAATAATTTTTTATTAAATTTAGTTTTCTCCTTCTGCATAAAAATATTCGTAATGCAATCTCAACATTTGGAAATAGTAGTTTGTTTGAGATTAGCTAACAGCACAACCAAATCCAATTTATCAACTTCAAACATTATGTCCCTGAATGAATTATATTACAATAATTCTGCTTTCAAACAATTTTCATCAATATTTTTCCCATAGATTTTAACAAACTCCACTATTGAATGTTGTTTATCCCATAGAAATGCAAACACATCAATTATTTTTTGTAATTTTCATGCTGTTGTTTGAGACAAATTATCAGAGTATCTTACATAATATAGTAGGTGTTTACTCAGAAAGCAGAATATAGGTTTTCAGTAAACTTTTCATCATTCACCATGCATTTAGAATCATCAAATAACTTCATTCTTGTCCTATTTCTCTTTCCTTTGCCTCTAAATATTGGTTGAAAATCTTTTCCATGTGTTTCTTTTGACAGTTTTTTTCTCATTTTGATATAACTCATGAAAACATTTTCAGTATGTTTGCTCGATACATATTCAATAATTCTTGATAATGAAGCATAACAATATTTAATGTTAGATTTTATGTTTTGAATTGAAATACTGACTGCATCAGTCCTTGCCAAGACATCCTTCAAAATGGCACAAAGCACTGCTGTGTTCAAGTACAGTAATTCTTTCTTCAAGTTTTTACCTTTTATTATGCTCTCCTGATTCAAGAACTTGTCATCTATAAGATTATCCAAGCATTCTGTCACAGCCCTATATCTGTTGTATAATGCATGTACAGTTTGAAAATGAGCAGAAAATCATGTAGTAGATAGAGATTTTAATAACTTTCTTCCTGTTAAATATTCATTTAACTTCTGCCATCTTCGAGTCGAAGAATTGAAAAATTGTACAAATGCTGCAATAGGGCGAAGAAACATGGGCATTCTTCAGAAGCTTTCATACCTTTTTTGCTTGCAAAATTAAGGCTGTGCATGGTGCCAGGTATATATATGGCCTGCAATGTCTCCTCTCTGATGAATTTCTGTGCTCCATTATATGGGCTAGTTAAATTTGCTGCATAGTTGTAACACAGGTGGGCAAATTCCTTAAGCCATCAAAGTTTATAACTAACCCGATGCATTTCGCCCACTAAGTGGGCATCTTCAAGTTGACTTTCAGTCACTGTCAAGTGAAGCATGCCCTTGAAGATGCCCACTTAGTGGGCGAAATGCATCAGGTTAGTTATAAACCTTTATGGCTAAAGGAGTTTTCCCACCTATTTAATTGAGCCATAAGTTAATAAAGCCACCAATCTTTATGGCATTCTTGTAAGTCTGACATGGACTGACCCACACAGTCTGATAATTTATTGACTCTTTTTTCAACTTTTTTGAAATAGTTTCTGCCAAATATTTTCCAGTGTTCCTTTCTTCTTAAGCAATGAATCATAAAAATGATGATGCTGGTTCTCCCGCTTCAGTACAGTATTAGATTATAACATAGAGTTTATCTTCATTTCATGATCTCCCACTCCCTCCCTTCCCCTCTCCCTCCCTTCCCCTCTCCCTACCTTCCCCTCTCCCTCCCTTACCCTCTCCCTCCCTTCCCCTCTCACTCCCTTCCCCTCTCCCTCCCTTCCGCTTTCCCTCTCCCTCCCCTTTCCCTCTCCCTCCCCTTTCCCTCTCCCTCCCCACCCCTCCCCTCCAGATCTCCCACTCCCCATGTGCCCACCATCCTTTCACCATCCTCTTCCCATCTCCCTCCCATTCCCATTTCCCTCCCATTTCCATTTCCATCCCCTTCCACTTTCCCTCCCCTTCTCATCTCCCTCACCTTTTCATCTACCTCCTTTTCCCCTCTCCCTCCCCTTCCCCTCTCCATCCCCTTCCCCTCTCCCTACCCAACCCCTCTCCCTGCCCTTCCTCTCTCCCTCCCCTTGCCATCTTCCTCTCCTTCCCATCCCCACTCCCTCCCATCTCACTCACCCTTTTCCTCTCCCTCCCATCTTCCTCTGCTTCCCATCATCTTCTCCTTCCCATCTCCCTTCCATCCCATTTCCCTTCCATCCCCATCACCTTCCCCCTCTCCCTCCCCCTCCCTCCCCTTCCCCTCAGCCTCTCCTCCCCCCTACCACCCCTCACACTCTCCCACCTCCCTCTCCTTCCCCTCACCATCCCATCCCCCTATCCCCCCATCCCCCTATCCCTCCCATCCCCCTATCCCTACCATCCCTCTATCCCTCCCATCCCTCCCCTTCCCATCTCCCTCCCATACCCTACCCATCTCCCTACCCTTCCCCTCTCCCTACTCTTCCCTTTCCCTAACCTTGCCATCTTCCTCTCCTTCCCCTCTCCCTCCTCTCCCTCCTCTCCCCCACCCCTCCCCTCCCCCTCCTCATCACCCACCACTCCCCATGTCCCTACCATCCCTATCACCCTCCTCTTCCCATCTCCCTCACCTTCCCCTTTCCCTCCCATTCCCCATCTACCTCCCATTTCCATCTCCCTCACATTACCATTTCCCTCCCCTTCCCCTTTCCCTCTCCTTCCCATCTCCCTCACCTTTTCATCTCCCTCCTTTTCTTCTCTTCCTCCCCTTCCCCTCCCCTTCCCCAATCCCTCCCCTTCCCCTTTCTCTACCCATCCCCTCTCCCTAACCTTCCTCTCTCCCTCCACTTCCCATCTTCCGCTCCTTCCCATCTCCCTGCCATTCCCCTCCCTCCCATCCCACTCACCGTTTTCCTCTCCCTCCCCCTCCCATTTTCCTCTCCTTCCCATCTCACTCCCATCTCATCACCTTTACCCTCCCTCCCCTTCCCCTCGACCTCTCCTCCCCCCTACCACCCCTCACCCTCTCCCACCTCCCTTCCCTACCCCTAACCTACCCATCTCCTCCTGCCCATCCCATCCCTCTATCCCTCCCATCCCCCTCTCCCTCCCATACCCTACCCATCTCCCTCCCCTTCCTCCCTCCCTATCTCCCTCCCTCCCAATCTCCCTCCCCTCCCCGTCCTCCTCCTCTTCCCCTCTCCCTCCCCTTCCCCTCTCCCTCCCCTTCCCCTCTCCCTCCCCTTCCCCTCTCCCTCCCCTTCCCATCTTCCTCCCCTTTCCCTCTACCTCCCCTTCCCTTCTTCCTCCCCTTCTTCTTTCCCTCCATCCCCTTCACCTCTCTCTCCCATCCCCCTCACCTCTCTCTCCCATCCCCCTCAACCTCCTCTTCCTCTCTCCCTCCCCTTCACATCTCCATCCCCTTCCCCTATCCCTCCCATTTCCCTCTCCTCTCCCTCCCCCTCTCCTCTCCCTCCTCTTCTCCTCTTCATCCCCTTCCCCTCCCCTCTCCCTTTTCTTCTCTTCACCCTCCCCTTCCCATCTCCCTCCTTTTCCCCTCTCCTTCCCCTTTCTTTGAGTGTGAATTTTTGAGTATAACGTTTTTGTAGTTGGAGATGTGTCATGTTATCTTCAATTATTTTAGCAAACCTTTGGATTATGTTTTAATTCACTGTAAATAATGCATATTGAAAGGATTGCCTGTTTGCAGCTATAATTGTTATTTATTTTTGCTATTTCATTTCCTTAATTTTTGCTGCTATATTTCTCTTGTGCATCTTTTTTATAAGAATTTGCCCCTAAGAAGAGGTTATGAAGGTGTTTTGGGACGTGTTTGTTGTAGCTATAGTTAACACCAGTTAACTATCACAGTCTTAAAGGAAAAACAAAGATAATAAAGGTCTAACTTTGTCATGACAGATCTAACGAGCTAGTTGTTCTGATAAAGTTGATCTGAATTAATATATATTTTATTCAAACAAAGTGTGTGACCTTTTTGAGGTCAGTTTTTTACTACCAAGAATTATCATAGAATGGAAGTTTATATATATTGATTCCTAATTTTCCTGCCATTTTCTGGGTTTAATCAGAGTCTTATTCTAGTCAATGTCATTTGAATATACACATATATCTATTTTATTTAACATTGTTTTGTAATCAATATTGTTAATGATGAATATTTTCTAGGCATAAATATGTATTATGTTATGATAAGAAGTGGTATAGGTTTTAGGTACAATTAAAAATGGGTATGTGCATGCTTTATAAAAGGAAAGGACCTGATTTGATTCCAGTCTTTGTATAAACATCAGTCAAATCTATGAACTATTTATTGTAATATCATCTGTTGTCTCATTCAAGATGTTGTTTATTAACAATGTAATAAAGTACCTAAACATTTTCACTTGTGGATTTTCAAAAGCATGAATAGTCCTGATTAATTAAACTATTCATTCCTTATTTTTAAATTCAAATTATTCTCTTGTTACATTACCAATACAAAGCTATTATTGAAACTAATATGCAGCCTAAAAATCAAATTGAGTGACAGAATTGTTTTATTTTGTTATTCCTTTTAAAGTTAAGTAGAAGTACAGTAAAGCTTACCTGAACATGGCTTCCCTCAGCATGGATTCAATTTTAACTAGTATCCTAACGCAATGAACTTTCCCTAACTCAGTAGAGTGATTCACTTTTATGCAGTTTGACATTAAATGGCCAAATTGCAAGAAATTACCAAAAGTGCAGATTATAACTTCCTATGATTTTCTTCACACAATGTGGATTAAATTTTATTCAGCATCCTAACATGTGGCGAACTTCTCCAAATGCAGACATGGGTGTTTAGGAAAATAAGAGTAATTGGAGAGTTAGTCGATTAATCAAAAATCTGTGTATGAACTGGACTTCATTTTTATATATTTTATGTTTCCAGATGGTGGAATATCTTTAGAATACATAAGATACCTAAAAATATTAAAGAAATTTTCCAAAGTGAAGAAAAATTTGTTAAAAGCACAGCATAAATAACCGCATTCAGCCAAGGTAAATAGAATTAACAGGTAGTGTTGATTTACAGTTTTTGGGTGTTTGTGAATGTCACAGAAGTGCGAGAATAATATTTCGCTTATGCATAATATAAGATTCAAAGTTAAATATTTAGTGGTGAGTTGTATGAGAGTTGAAAAGTGAGGTTAAAATTGAGAATTTTGTGAGTCTTTAATGATATTATGCAAAAATCAGAGGATAAAATGTACCAAAATATTCTTTATTATTTCGTCCATATTATCCAAGTTTCTACCGTGTGATGTTTTCTTTTACGACAGCTGTTTCACTACCATTCCAGGTGGCATCTTCAGATCAGGTGACCTGAAGATGTCACCTGGAATGGTAGCAAAACAGTCATCACAAAAGAAAACATCATGTGGTAGAAGCCCAGATAACATGGGCCAAGTACGGAAACACCGCTGAAGCCTTGGCAATAATATTCTTCATTAGGTTGAGCTGCTTTATATTAATGTTAAAAATAATTCTAACTTTTTTACTAAGTTATTTTTGTTATTTCATTTGTATGTAAGGCTAGGTATAATAAATGTAATTTTTGCAATGTGTATTGGTAACATTTTAACTAATACATTTGCAAAAATTCATTCTTTTCCTCATCGCACTCCCGATTTCCTTGTCAATACTGCCTGTTTATTCTATATCAGTGGTTTTCAAAGGGTGGTCCACGGACCACTGGTGGGCAGCAAGGGTCTTTCAGGTGGTCCCTGAGCAGCCAGAAAATGAAATTTACGAATACCGATCACTAAAGCCAAAGTCATACGTGACAGCTAACCAGAAGCTTACTCCTAAACGTTGAAAAAGTAATTAAAACCATTAAAATAATGATCCTGATTAAATCATAGTATACTAAAGTTGTTTAATGTATTAATCTTCCTCTCGTTTGTTTGCAAAAACAAGCATCCCTACTGCAACAAAGTATTTAAGAACATGAGCTAATCAATCGCAATGGAGTTCACAGTCATTTATCTCAATTAATACAATTCTTTTATGTATTGCAAGTTCAACATTTTTGTTTTCTCCTTGTTCTTTTTGTTACAATGTCTCCTTTGGAAAAATATTTTTGTTAATTTTGATTTGTGATTTATTTTGTTTTTGTTTTTTTATTTTAAAAGATGAATTAAAGAAGAATTCAAATATTAATTTTATTTTTCATTTTTCGAAAATGGTGTTGAAAGAGGTAAGTTTTTGCTTGTCGTCTTTTCTTATTTGCGTACCCCAATTCTAAATTTATGTTCTGGCCACCCTAAACACGCCGCTCATTTGTAATTCCTATGCCCGAGTGCACCAACCCCGGTTAGGAGTTAACTGCGGTAAAATTATTCCTTAACAGCGATTATGCCCGTTTTGGTGTGAACCAGTCCCGGTTAGGGCTTAGATGTTTAACAGCGATTAAGAATTAACCGGCCAAAATCGAGCGGTTAAGTTCCTTAACCGGCGTCAGTTTGGAAACAAGCATGGAGTTCCGATGGGATAATTTTGAAGACGATCTCGTTGATCTAGATTTTTTAGAAGGTCGAAGAGTAAACCGCGAGGTATTCATGGAAAGGGGTGACCCCTTTGAAGAGTTGACGGATAAGAAATTCCACGAAAGGTTTAGATTAACGAAAGCGACCGTACTTTCTCTGTTGGAAAGGATTCGTCACCACCTGGAGTATCCAACACACAGAAATAAGCCCCTTTCGCCGATGAATAGACTTCACTGCGCTGAGGTTTTACGCCACAAGAGCTTTCGCATATTAATTGGAGATTCTTTGGTTTGACAAAGGCTGGGTTAATTTATTTGACTAATCATGAGAAAGGACGATTGGTTGGCGATACATCTGTTTGAATATATATTTCAAAATATTGTTCTTGTGAAAAAAGCGTTAATTGGGTACCTAAAAAATTATTTATGGAAAAAAGTAGTCGTATTAGGTCACAGCAGCGAATAAGTTTGGATGCTTGGAATAATATAATATTTAAAAGAAACTATTATACAATTAATAATGATTGATATCTCACAAATTTTAATTTCGAATGCAAATATATTATTCTGCGTCCGTCTCATCAAAACGGATATTTAAAAAGTCGTCTGCTCGTAAGTTACCTATCTTTAACATGAGAGGTTTGAAATTCCGCTTGATTAAGATCATTGAAAGTTATATCCCCGCAAACTAGTTAATAATAGCTACATTTTTAAAGAATTATATCTAAACGAACGAAATACATAGCATAATTTATAATTTTCAAGGTAACGAAACAAAAAATTTTCAAAGGTATTTCCATAAATCGCCACCAGGAAACGCAACATTCGATTTTCCCCGCGACGCTTATTTGAGTTTGAGACACGGTCGACAGTGCTCCGCCGCAGAAAAGAGTAGTTTGGTTTGATGGCATCTGGCATAGCAACATTTTAGCAAGTGTGACAGGTAAGCGTGAACATCTCACTTTTATTTCTATAAAATAAGTTTAAAGTGAAATGCAAATTACTTTAGTCCCTTCGTATTCATTATTTCTCTAGAAGGCATTTTGTTTTTTGTGAGAGTGGAGACAATATTCTTGAATTAAGATTTTACTACGAAATTTGAGATTTACGGATAATGAAGAATCTTGTATAAAGGTATGAGTGAGTATACAACGTTTATTTCACGATGAATGTTATGGGTTAAGATGATGGTTTACAGTTCGACTGGATGAACTAAGTTACTTTTTTTCATGATGAGTAAATTCCATCGAGTTGAGCCTGACCTCATTATTGATATGTGTAGCTTTTGTTTTAAATATAAATATTTTTACATTTTATGTAATTCGTCAAGTTACATTAGTACAATTTTGTGAACGTGACATTAAGTAAGCGCAACGGAGTAGATTGGTACTTTAATAAAGCTTAAAATTCATATATCCGCATTACTAGATCGGGATGGAGTTAAATAGGCATTCAATAAGTTCGATCAATTTTACGCCTTTAGGTCCATTCTCGGGTATATTACTAATGCTTAATAGACGAGAGGGATTAATATTATAATATAGTTCACCGTCTTTGTACCTGTTGGTGTTGTAGTTTGCGCATGTTTTTAATAACTCGCAACGTCATACTGGAATTTTTTAAGTGATTGGATTGAAATGTTAGTTAATTGTATCTCGAAACCAAGGAAAGTTTTATCAAGTAATCTGGAAGTGGATATCGGTTTCCATTGTCGGACGTTTGAATTATCCTGTTATCCTAGCAATTTTTCGCAATCAGTTTAATGGCTCCGTGTAAACTTTTCAGTGTTAATTTGTTTTCGAATGTAATCGTAGCAGTATAGGCATTTATTGCTCTCATTTTTGGATTTTAATGAATAGTTACCTTTACAGTATATCTACGGTGGCAATTTAATTTAAAATGAGTTATCTACGTATTAGATTTAGTGGGCATATACTTTAATTCCGTATCGTTAGCATTTCAAGGCGTACTGAATCGGGGTATTTTACATAATCTGCCGTCTATCGTCGATAACGCATCGGAAAATTAGCCGAAGGAATGCATAACATTGAAAGAAGTAGCTTGCGAGGAGGGCAAATTTTACTTGGTCAGCTACTGTGATTTTCCTATTTAGTAGACATGGGGTAGCTCCTTCGGTTGCATCTGATTGCGTCGGAGTGCGCGGTCTACCCATTTTGACCCTATGTCCTCTTCGTACAGGTCATGCAAGACGTAGTAGTATTACGAACCCTCGCGAAAAAAATTCCTGACTCATATGTGGCTTATCTCATTTCGAAGGCTGGTAGTAGCGGAAGCGTAAGGTTCCTTCTACTCGGCAACTCACCATCCCCCCCCCCCCCCCCTTAACCCTCCCGTTTCTTAAGCGGAGAGGTCTTTTTTACGGTCGCTCCAAATACGTAGTTACTATCCAATCGTAAGATAATATACTGAATAGAATATCTCAAGAAGCTTATAGCGCGCCCAAAACGATACAAACAGTCCTGGTTTATCAAATGTTATTAAAATTTGAATTTGCACTGCAAGTATTCTGATGGTGAATCTTCCGATCATGAGCTGCATGTATCTCCGACCGCGCGGCAAAATCGCAAGTCGGCTCATGTACTCTGTTACTTTCCAAGAGGAAAGGTAATTTTTCTGCCCTTTCTTGAGTAGAAGTATTTTAGCCAAGAAGGGAATGAGTGATTTGCAGCATCTTAGTGAATACTTAAAATCACATGAAAACTCACCTCAACATTTAAAATGCCACAAAATTTGGTTTGAAACGAATTTACGTCTTTAGATGAAGATTTTCAGTTTTACAGATGGAAAAAAATATTGGAGAAGTGTGTTGGAGAGGTTAATAAATATAACCTATATTTAGCACAAAACAATTTAGCTTTCCGTGGATCTTCGGATAGATTATTTACACCACATAATGGTCATTTTGTTTGTCTCGTGGAATTACTTAGTAAATTTGATTTAGATACGAGTGAGCACGTACGGTGGATAACATCATGTGAAACTCAAGCGCATTACTGCGGCAAAACTATTCAAAACGAATTGATCAATTTGCTTGGAAATTTTACCATGGAAAATATACTGGGACGAGCTTAGGAAAGCAAAATACTTGAGCATGATAGCTGATTGCACCCCAGACGTCAGTCAAGTAGAACAGCTTTCATCAACTATCAGATTTGTTGATATTGATGAAATTAAAATACAAAAACATTTTCTTTCTTTCCATCCACTCTCAAACGCAACTGGCAAAGGAAATTATGAATCAATTATGCAAATGCTAAATGATTTTAAACTTGATTTAGGCAATTGCAGAGGCCAGGGTTACGACAGTGGTGCCAATATGAAAGGCAAAAATAAAGGTGTTCAGTCTAGAATTTTAAGTTGTTACCCATGAGCATTTTTTATGCCTTGTGGATGCCACTATTTAAATTTAGTAATTGGGGACAGTGTGGCATGCTCAATATTTTCTAAGAGGTTTTTTGGTGTAATACAAAGAATTTACGTATTGTTTTCAGCTTTGGTTAGTAAATGGGAATTGCTGAAGAAATACGTTAATGCTTGACCCCTAAACCTTTGTGTGAAACCAGGTGGGAATGTAGAATTGACAGCGTTAGGAATGCCTTAATTGAATTGGCCAAAAACACATACACTGAATCTATGGTTGCATCTCTTATAGAGAAAATCAAAGATTTTAGTTTTTTTAATACACTTGGCTTGTGGGATGACATTATATTTAAAATCAATATGGTAAGCAAATCCATGCAGGGTACCGACATGGACATAAGCATTGCAGCCATGCTTACAAAGAACTGTACTGAATTTTTAAAGAAATACAGACTCTGGTTATGATGAAGCTTTAAAATTGGCAAAATTAATAGCAGAAAGATTAAATGTAAAATGTGAGTTTAAAAATACCATATTCACACAAGTAAATGATTTTAATGGCAAATTAGTACTGGAAAGCAAAGAAAAGAATTTTCAAAACAATGTTTTTAATGTAATATTAGACAATGCAATAATGTCCCTGACACCAAGATTTCAACAAATGGAAGCGTTTCATGACACTTAGGGATTTCTGTATAATATTTTAAAAATCTGATGTGGTTACAACTTTCTCCATACCTGTAATATTTCTAAGCATTCCAAATAGGTTACATAATAATAAATATTTTAAGAAACAAGAAATTTTTAGACTTTACAAAGAACAGAAATAAACTCAAACCATAGCCTTCTGATAAAGGATATAGCCACAATGCTCCAACAATTAAGAAAAGAAAAAGGAGCATTACTAAGACATAACTGTCAATTGTTAACAATAGTTGGTAGGTGACATGGTGGTGGTAGCTAAAAATATAAGATATCTCTTAAACATTGGGAAAATGTTTCAAACAAAAGTTGTAGAAAATTAAATTTCCTACAACCTTGATTCCAATACGTTTTTACATTTATCAAATATTAAATCAAATATTTTAAAATAATGGAAAAGTGACCAGAGTAAACACCCACTTCTGGTTGGCCGATTTTTACCAAAAAATAATCAGTTCTTCTGACTTTCATAAAAATGTTAAATATAAAATTTTGCATTGAACTGATTACTAGTTTTTGAGTTAGAGCACCCACAAAAAAGCTGGCTCATACACACACACACACACACACACAGAAATCATCGAGAAAATGGTCAAAACGTGTTCAGGTGTCCTCAAAATGTGTATTTCCATTGAAATCTCAGTCAATTTTTTTCATGAAAACAGTACTTTCCCCTATACTGGGTATGGAGAAAGTAAAAATGGGTATCATGATGATTTATTAAAAAGGTGCAAACAACTTGAAATCAAGCTTAGTGATCATAATGAATGCCATCAGCCATCCCTGAATTGCTTTGTTTGAATTGGGCGTATATATTGGTTGTATCTGCGATCTTTTTAAAAAAATCCTCACCACCTAACATAAATATCAGGTAAGAAAATTCATTCACACCAGAATAGGGCCACTAAACCCCACAAAATCACCAAGCCCTTCATATCTTTCCAGTAAGTAAGATTCATGTGGAGTGATTCACCTGATTGAAAATCTCTCTCGGCAAGAAATTGAGTAATATCATCCTGGGACTCTTTCACTTGGAACTTCTAACATCTCTGAATCACTCAAATAAATTTCTTTATTCAGTTCTTCTGCATCACTCAACACAGCCATATTTTGTTGGGGCTGGATTAAATGTAGGCCATTCTGGATCCAAGCTGATTATCATTGGCCTTGCATCATTGATGCACCACACTTTATTAGATTCTTGTAATCCACCATTGCTGGAAAGATCTTCAAGAGGATTCCATACCTTTCTATGTCTTAATCCCAAGTCATCGTCATCTTCCTCCGCATTTCAATATCTTCGATGGTAAAATGGCTCAAACATTTTCTTTTTATTTATTCTTCATAAATAAGATGTTCATAGTGTTTTCATTTATTTTTATTATAATTATCATTATTGGATTTATTATACATTTATTCTTATTGGTCCTGAACATCTGCTTTGGTTTCCATATGAATGACTCACGTGAGTCCCTTTTTCCCAAAGCCTTTGGTCGTTAGACGCTAGTGGTTTTGATATCCATGGCAATTTCCAAAGGTTTATTGTAGTTATCTACCATGGAATGTTTTAGTAATTTCAATAACTAAAACAAATTCTGCATTAATGCAGGGTTTGGAAGCTTGTAACACACAGGTTATTTAAATTGCTTATGTATGCTACTGAATATTGTTATTAAAGAGACAGTAACGTCATATGAAGGCATCATAAAGAAAATATTGTAGACCAATTTTGACAATAGTAAACATTTTATTGAGATATCCTGCAGTAATAGGCATGCTGAAGTTGATTTCATTGCCTTCAATTTTTCTTTCCATTTCAGGGTCTTTCTTGTGTGACAGGTGAAGCATATACAGTTGAGGTTGATACAGCCTGTGCAACAGTTGGGAGTCCTTCATTGAGGAGATGAGTTGATTTAAGAACTATATGGAAGAGAAAAATAAATTTCAGAATTGTTCTTATAAAAAATTAAATGTCAATATAATTTCACTATCAAATAACTCTGTTACAAGGGTGCTTGAAATAAACAAGATATGAGATTTTTAATTATAATGCCTCTGAAATGGTGATTTAGAGATGCCCAATAATTGCCCAAAATTATCTTATGAAATACATTTTGGTGCATTTGTTGGATTTCACTTACCAAATGCTAAATGAATGTGCTTAAAATTTTTTTGAAATTATTTCTTTCCCTCGTATAATAATAATACTTGGGTTGATGCTCTCATGGCTGATGTAAAGCTACAAAAAGACTGCTGTTTAATTGAGGTTTTCTTCAATGTGAAACTAATGATTTCTCGGTACTTGCCCTTTACCTACCCGCACAATTTTCTTGTCAGGAGTGGTGCCATAGATAACGAGAAATGGAACTATGTAGTGTACGAGAAATGGAATTAACGCACTTTACGTATTTGTTGGAGTTTGCATTGCTTCGTGCTCCCAATCTCTGCTGGCATGAAGAGGGTGAGAATGGTTAAAGCTGGATGCCGCAGGCATCCTGCGTAGCTTAAATCTCCAGCCCAACTTTAATCTCTGAAATTACTCCCAACTTATTGACAAGAGAACTCACTAAGTGACCATTCAAATGCAACCTGCATGTAGTTTCATTTCTCATCACCTATGGCACCACTTCCAATGAGAAAATTGTGCAGGTAGGTAAAGGGCAAGTACCGATTTCTCTAATACAGATTCAGTTTGCGGTGACTGAATTTGAAGTTGAGTATTTTTGTGGTTCTGGCTTTGGTAAATTTAACTATGCAAAGCAAGATAATATAAACGAATATTTCTTTGAAGTTATGAGGCTATTCTATTTATGATTCTGTTTTTTCTCTTTCATAGCAATCCATCACAGCTTGGAGTCCTGCAGCATATTTGGAGGGACAAAAAGAGGCTAAATTGCCATCAATTTGAAAAAATATAGCTTTTTGGATTAAAATAAGCCATCCTTGCCCATAGCACCATCTATCACTTGTAACTGGTGCCACAAAAGCTATTTTTCTCATTCTATCATTTAATAAAAGCAGGCTTTGCTTAATTATCCTTGGATATTGTTATTTCCTTCTCTTTGCCTTTGTGACTTCAAAAAATATAAAATAACCATGGATGGTAGTTTCCTTTAATTAATTTCTCTAAAATAGTTACCAAATAGTTTCCCCATGGTTTAATTTCCTAATCTTCTATATATTTGATGACATGAAGGTTATTATTTCCCATGAAAACTGTTTTTGCAGTTGCGCTCTTCCTCCTCTCCCAATTTGTACATGTTAAACACTTACAACCAACATTCTTCCCTCTCTCTAAAAATTCATTAGCTTATGTTTCCTTAATTAAATGGTGCCTATAATACATCTACATTAACTACATGCACTTTTTTCATACTAAAAATTGATAATTGCTCTAATAAGTATCTGATTTGATAAAAATTTTCATCTTTCAATTCTTTCTATTTAAATATTAATCAGCAGCAGTAATGGACCTTCTACCCTTACCTGATTGTTTACTAATTAATGATTAATAGATAAATAAAAATTTTCTGAGTGTGAACAAATCTTACACAAAAATATTGTGACCTTTTTATGCTTCATAAACTTCTCTTTCAGCTGCATGCTAACTACTTTTAACTTAGCATTCTCTCTTGCTTGCAAAACAAAATCACTGTAGTAATGATGGAATCATATTTTTATGTACATAAATGCATGTATTTATTAAAATTTCCACAAAAATGTCATTTTGTGAATTATATAAATATAATTAGTTTGTATATTTATACTTTAATAATGAAGAAAAATATTGAGAACTTTTTATGCTTGATAATAATTTTCTCTTTCAGCTGCATGCTAATTATTTTCAAGTTGAACTTTCTCTTGGTTATAAAACAAAACCACTGTGGAAGTAATGAAAGCATGTTTATATATTTATATTAAATTGCATGTATTTGTTAAGTTAAATTATCTCGGGAATATCAGTGTCACCTTGTGAATCATATGCATATAATTATTTGTGAATATTTGTTCTAAGATAGAGAAAATGGCAGATGGAATCATTCATGCCAGGGAAAATGTAAAGGTGACAAGATTAGTCAAACGTTGCACAAATGTTATTGTTGGGAATAATTTTGAAATGTTTAAATGTTATTGTATTTTTGTGATCAAAATGCAATTATAACTTGGTATACAAAACATTTCTAAAATGTCTGTTGAAAATATTATTATTAAAATAATGTTAAATGTATTTCCTAGAACCCAGGTTAACAGTTCAAAATAGTTGTGTATATTGTTGTATAGGAACAGGGAGTGAATGTAGGGCATCAAGCGGAAAAGGAAATATAGGTGGGAAATAGTATTTTCTAGATGAGGGAAGTAATAGCACTGTGATATATAAGGGAAGGGAAAAGTTAGGAGAACCAAGGACCAATGTAGGCAGATTAGTAGCAATCATAGGAAATTTAACATCAGTATAAAATTTACATGAGGTATAGCAAGATATTATTTAAATAAATTAGATGACTATGATATTTTAGAGAAATCTGTCAGTGGCAATGAACATTACTTTTACTTGAATTGACAACTATAGGTCCATGACACCAAGGGATCACCCTAGGAAGAAGAAGAGGAGCAAGGAGGAACACTTGTCATGAAGAATAAACTGTGCACAGATGCAACCGTGACAGTTCTCTTCACAGGTGGGTAATGAAGTTATCTTACATTAGAAAGTGTTTGTGATAAATTGGATGCAGCATTTTATTAAAGGGGACATGTTTACTTTCTAGGCCTCAAGAGGTCATTGAAGCAATTCTGACCAGAGGGATGGATAACAGGAGAAGCTATTGAATAAATTCCAGAATCAATCCCAGGAATATTTTAATTTTCAGGTAAGAATTGATAAGTTCTGATTAGTTTTGTGTTATGTATGCAAATAGATTTGGGACATTCTGACAGTTTTTTACTTTAAATGTCAGTTGGCTATATATGGTTTGATCTCATGTAATAATATAAAATCTTCACTTAAACTCAAAACTGTATGGCTGCATTGATGGACCACTTGGCCAGAGAGAACAGCAACACATAGGCATAGAAGAAGAGGAAGGACTACGGCCAGGATTAAGAATAGACTGTGCACCAGAGATGCTCACCGTGATTCTCTTCACAGGTTTGCTTTGAAGTTAAGAGTTGCATTGAAAGCATTTGAAATTTGTTGGATGTTTCTTTTATTTAATTTGTGTTATGAACTCCCAAGGTTTCAAGAGGACATAGAAGCCACACCAGGTAGCTGGATGGAAGGGCCGACGCATGAAGAAATTCCAGAATCGAGGCCCGGGATATATTAATTTTCAGGTAAGAATTGATGAGTTGTGACGAATTTGGTGTTATATATTCAAATAGATTTCAGATAGTTTCATTATTTTAACCTTTAAACGCCTGATGTAAATGTCCCTTTGTAGAATCTCACTGCCATATTTAATTTTGGCCATTTAAAGTTTTCTTGCATTTGATCAGAAAATACCTTGTATTTCCTGAAATATTAGTGATAAAACGTTCAAATAAAAAGCATTATTTAATGAATCACTTTGGGAATAATGGGAGTCTTTTATAGTATAAGAAAACAAAAAATGCATATCTGGCATAATTCTATAATATAACAATAATAAATTCAATAAAAACATTAGAGATACTTTTTACAGTGCTTTTATTTGTCCATTACAGTACAAATATCATTCTGCCTAATACTTTGAAATCCTGCTGTGTGTGGTATTCTTCAAAATGGGAAAATACGCAGACATTTTGCCACTGTGTATTTTCCCACGGCTTCAAAGGCGATTTCCCCTTTATGAGCCAATGTTTATTTTCTTTTGCCCTAACCGTTACAATGGGGTCCCTCTTGCACTTGGTCTTTCCTTTTGGGTTGTTTTCAAGAGAATAGCTTCTTCAATAAGTTCCCTCACAGAAGCAAGGCGAAACTGCCGATGCATCATTTGCTTTCCCTCTGACCTCAGTAAAAAACAAAGGTACTGAGCACTGTGACATTGAGGAGGTGAAAGAAGAGCTTCATCTACTTCCAACAGCCTTGGGTCATGGAGAGATTGGAGCCGGGGAGTTGGAAAGGGACTATGCTAATGCGTTCACCTTATTTTCTATTTACTCTTGGTGTGAGGTGTCCCTACCAACATTAGTTCAATTTACCGCATGTTTCCCTTAGTACATCCTGAGATCATGCCTCTAAGGGGACCTCTTCCAAATTTCACTCATTCATGATGAATGCAACATCTGTCGGCTACTTAAAAACTAGGCATGCCTGTATGGGCATGCCAGGCATTGAACGGGACCTATTTTGCATGCCCGTGCAGCCATGCCAGGCATTTAAAGGTTAAATTTTGATTGTCTATATATCGTTTGATTTCATGTAATTATATAAAATCTTCACTTAAATTGAAAACTATAGGACTGCATCGATGGATGACTTGAGCAGGAAGGATGGCAACCCATAGGCACAGAAGAAGACGACAACAGCCAGGATTAAGAACAGACTGTGCACAGAGGTGCCCATCATGTTTCTCTTCACAGGTTTGCTTTGAAATTAACTATTGCCTTGAATGTGTTTGCAATTGGTTGGATATTTCTTTTTATTTAATTTGTGTCATGAACTCCTAAGGTTTCAAGAGGATGTACCAGCCGTGCCAGGAAGCTGAATGGAAGGATCGGCCTATGAAAACATTCTGGAATCAGGCCTGGGATATTTTATTTCAGGTATTAATTCATTAATTTTAAGATGCAAGGTACATTGTAAGTAAATAATTTTCAAGAATTTACCCTGGAATTTTATATTGTAAGATATTTTTTGTAGATTTACCATATATTTTAAACTTTAAAAATATTTAATGTTGCCCTTGCATATATTGGAAAACATAGGCAACACATTGAGGGATGGAGGATGATGGTGACCTAAGAAGGGAGCAAGAAGAGACAGGAAACCAGGAACTAAGATGCTTGGCACAATAACACAGTAAAATTTCTCTTTGCAGGTAAGCTGTGAAGTTATTTGGATTGTTGAAATAGTGTGTGTTGTTGGGATATCCATTTTGATAAATTTCACATGTTATCTTTCAAGGTGTGAAAATGAGATTGCAGCCCTGACTACCTCTTGGACAGACAGGATGACCAGCCAATGGAGTAAATCTGGAATGAAGACCATGGATATTTTTTCCAGGTAATAATATTTCTCAATACATGGTAAAATATTTTACTCATTTTCAATTCTTAAATTGATGAAAGTTAATAAATACAATATATAATTATTAAACCAGCAGGACTTATTTTGGCGAGGCTGCTAAATGGTCCTGGAAATGAAATTTAGATTGTTGAGGGCATTAGTATATGCTCAGCTTTTTATTTAACCCTTCAGCGACGGGATAGATTTAAATACCACTCTACCAGATGGCCGGGTGTTATTTAATCAGTCTATGCCGGTATCGTTACATGGTACGGATCTCAATTTCTTACCATGTCGCAGGTGTCAGTGCGTGGTACTGATTCGTACCGCGCTGGATTTAATGTGCTATATTTAACTTAGTTTTTATTTCTTTTTAGATTGGCTTTCACATTTTTATAGTAAAAGGTTTGTTTTGTATGTGACCATTGAGCGAAATTGTTTTCTTAATATTTTAGTTAGTAAAAATTACATTTCTTCTGCTGTGACGACGCCTGCTCAGCTGGTTGACGTGACTAAAAACCATTTATTTTATTTCATCACCCTTAATATCTGTTAATTCCTAACAGTTTATTTACATCTCTATATCATTTTAAGGTGTAACCTCTTTCTTTTTGGAAGATTTCCGGCCATTTCTTCTAAGAAACTGATTCGTTAAAATTTTCAATGATTTCGATAAGAAAATATCGTCTTTCAAAATAATAGGCTCAATGATAACCCATCTGTTCGAAACTGTCGATTCTAATGCTAATACCATTACAAGAGTTCTTTCAGTTAAGAAAGTTAATAAGAAAGGCAAAGCTTATATTCTGAGCCGCTTGAGACTTGCTTGTGTAGCCCACTCTCTTACTCATCTATGCGGGCCTGAGAAGTTATTGAGTTGGTTTCTGTAGAGATTATAAACAGAACCCTTGAAAAAAATTTGGGTGCACTTAGTGACGTCAGCCAATAGGAATTATTAGTGATAGACGTCTCAGAACTTTTCTTTTTGTTGAAAGAGAGCTGACATCGCTGGAAAGTAAAAGAATCGTTCTGGCCCTTTGGTTGCCATTCAGTTTCTTGCCTCTGCACAGTACTGACTAGATTATAAATGGAGTTGTTTTCTAAGAAAATATACTTATTTGTTAATATACGTTCCTTCAGTTCTAATTTAATTTGAGGAATCGTTACCCCTCATTGTGCAGACATGGCTAGTAGGAATAAACTTGATGTTAGTGATGAAGATTTGCAGAGGATTTTGGAGGAATCTAATGATTTCTCAAACGATAGCGATAGTGATAGTGGCTCCAGTGTTCAATTTTAATTTAGTTAATTCTAGTTTAGATGCTGACATTTCAAAAATCGGCTGATGATAAGACGAGCTTGATTTTGGCAGTAAGATATCGTGAAAGTGAGGACAATAGGGGCCAGCTGGAGGTGATTCACCATCATTCCATCCTGGGCCAGTCATGTGGTGTTATTCGTAAACATTTTAGAGTGCCGAAGCATCTGTGTTTGGAAGAGAAGTATTTTGCATTGATTAGCCATTTCAGTAATCATATTCTATCAGTGGCGTGCAATCAGATGAAACAGGTGAATTTGTAGAAACAATTTTAATAATATAGCCAAACAAAATATTTCTTTTATAGAATATTCAAAATAAAGTGATTTCCGTGATAATATTGCACTACGATGCAGGAAAACGCTAGGGGCGATATGCATAGTCATTCTATGGGACCTGTCAAGGTCATTTTCTCTTAGAGCTATGCATACGGCCTGATACTAGGAGCAAGTGAAGCAAATCCATTCCTGCTTGAGTTGAGACAGTCTGTACGTATGCACGCACACCCAAAGCAGCAGCCGCAATTGGTACATTCTTGGAGTGGGTAGTTTTGTCGTGTCTGGAAATTTATCGTTACCGAATGTGAATGTTTGCTTTGTGTGAATAAGCAATTTACGTGTACTTTCATCAATGTTTCTATACACATTGTATTTTTGATTAAAAAGTTCTTAAATGATCAGTGAGGGTTCTTCAGACAAAATGACTTTTTGTATAATCAAAGATATTTTAGAAAAGCCATTTTCTTCTCGAGCTTTTGCAGAAAAAACTGAAATTGTTAAGTATGGAAGACCAACTCCTCATCTTTCGAATTTAGTGCAGAAGTGTAAAACTTTTACAAGACATTTCCAATCTAGTACGTACAGCAAATACGAATGGCTAGCAGGTAGTATTGAGCTTAATGCTGCCCTCTGTTGGAATTGTATATTGTTTGGACAAGACAGAAATACCAGCTGGATGAAATCAGGATTTACTCATTTAGGAAATTTAGTTAAGCCTATAGTTGGTCATGGAATCACTGTGAGACACTTAAGATCATTACTGTCCATTGCATCGTTTGGTCAAAGTAGAATAGAAACTGCACTAGATGATCAACTTAAAACTGAAATATCTGCTCACAATCAAAAGGTCCATCACAATGGACATTTTGAAAAGACTTCTAAATGCAGTGTGTTTTCTAGGTAAACAAGAGTTAGCTTTTTCAGGTCAAGACGACTTGGAGAAATCAGTTAATCGTGGGAATTACATAGAACTTCTCAAGTATGCTGCTGAATATGATCCTGTTCTTTCAACACATCTAGACAATGCTATAGTTTTCAAAGGACTTTCTAATGGAATCCAGAATGACATTATTGAAGCAGTTGGTACATCAGTTTTAGCAGCAATAAAACGTGAAATAAGTGTCTTCATTGATTGCTGTTTTAGTTGATGAAACTATAGATGTGTCAAATAAGGCCCAATTTTCAATTGTTTTCCTTTATGTTTATGATGGGGAAATAAAGGAAAGATTCAGGGTTCCACTGATGTAAGCTCTGATCAGCGTGCTCAATCTATAGCAGAAATTATCTGTCAGTTCATAACGGAGTTCGAGTGCAATGAAAAACTAATCGCGCAAGCTTACGATGGCACTGCAAACATGGCAGGTCATTTAAATGATGTGCAGGCCCATATGAAAAGTACACATCCTGAAGCACTTTTTGTCCATTGCTATGCCTATGTCCTAAATCTTGTGTTATCACAAAGTGTTAGTTGAATATCAGAGTGCAAAATATTTTTCAGCATGCTCAATGGACTTGAAGCCTTTTTTCTAGATTGCCGAAACGGTTAAAAATGTTTGATCAATTTCTTCAGCATAGACTTCCTAGTGTGTGCGTCACCAGGTGGAATTATTCTTCGAGGCTTGTGAACACTGGGAGTAAGAACAAAACTCAACTATGTAATGTATTTAGTGAGATGCTTGACAATCCTGACGAGATCGAATCAGATGTCTTGGCCCCTGTGAATGGGTTTCGATCAACAATGGAGGACTTTACATTTTGCTTTTTCTTGGACACTTTCGATAAAATATTTTCTTTTACTCATGCTCTTTTTGGTGTTCTTCAAAATCAAACAAATGACATTCTTTAACTGTCGACAAAAAATTCAAACTCGCCGAAGTATTGCAAGTTTGAAAGATGAATTTGAAGCTGTTTTTCAAAAAACTGGGTCTGAAGTAAGTGATCCCCCAAAAAGAAGAAATGTAAATCATAGGCACATTTATTTTGAAATATTTGACATCGACAGCCACCTGGATTCACGTTTCCAAGATTATTTCAAGCTACAATTTTTAAGTCTGTTGTCTACAGAAAAATTCGAACAATACAGAACAGAATTTCCAGATGATGCAATCAGTAGCCAATTAAAAACAAAAATTTTTTTTGATAAAATTCGTTTAAAAACAAGCTTATTGTACTTTACAGTGGTGAAGAATTTCAAGAGAAAAGTCCTAATCAAATAGCTAAATACCTGAGCTCTAGTCAAAATCTAACAACATGTTTCCCACAAGATTTACTCCTTGTGTCGTGGATATGTAGAATTCCTGTTTCTACAGCTACAGTGGAGAGAGGTCCTTCTCGACATTGAAGAGAATAAAAACTTATTCACGAAACTCCACAGGTGAAAGAAGACTCCCACCTGGTGGTAATTTCTATCGAATCCTGTCTCTTAGAGGAAATAAGAAACCAGCCTGTTTTCTCTGACGAGGTAGTTAAAGCATTCACAAACCAAGAAAGACACATGGAATTTAATTTTTGATAAGCCGTGTTCATTTAAACTGATTATAAAGGCTTTTACTAAATGTAAATGTTGAAAGAAAGTACACATTTAAAAAACAATCAATTTGTTATTATTCATCCTTTGAGTAAAGTTGTACAAAAATATTTTGGAGTTCCAGTGCTTACACACAAACAAACATAAACATACACATTCTATTTTATTTATATGATATTGAAATAACTTTAAGGGAAATCCAAACCTGCTTCACTAACCTCTTCTTCGGTGCATGCCACTGCATTCTATTGAGCCCTATAATTGTCAAAGAGTTCAAGACCCTGCTCTTAGGAAATTTCATACTATGTCCATTGTTATTTGGACTAAAACTATCAAAAAGAAGTATTTACAGTGTGTCCTCGATTAATGTCACTTATTCGTTCCTGAGAATCTGGCATAGAATGAAACAATATTTCCCATAAGAACCCATCTTATACAATATTATAACTATTTTATGGAGCCGCATATGATATGAACGGTGATAAAAATAAAATAGGAGAACATTAAACTCAAGTTATCCCAATAGTACAGAATAATTTCAAGTTGGTAAATATGGTGTTCGACAGATCTTCCTTTCTGCACAATTCACAAAGCTTGTCAAGTTTCTATTAAAGGGGATTAAGAGGATTTTAATGACAGCTACAAAGTATCACCATGCAAATAATGCAAATTTAATTAAAATACATCAGTCGAAAGCACATCCCACTCAAATAAGGTGGTCTGCCACAAGTGGAGAAGTGCTGCACAGTAGATGTACGTGAGTCATCTATGCAGTATTTTATTTGTACATTATTTCAGTGCTAAGTCAGGGTGATGTTAACTTGAATCATTGATGACGTTAATTCCAATATTGGTGGTAATTTTTGAACAACGTTAATGCAAATCAGCATTAATCAAAGCAACGCTAAGTTGAGGACACACTGTACTCATAATTTATCAAACTTAATAGTTCCACCAAATGACATTAATCCAAAATTATCAATGCAGATCCATGAGGGATAATCACCAGAGGAATGATGGAGCCCTCATGTCCTGGTACAAGTTAGAGAAGAGGACCACAAATGGAAGGCAAAACTGTGCACAGATGCAGTCATTCTCATCACTGGTATGAAGTTCAAAGTTCAGCAAAAAGAATGTGGGATAGTAATGTAGTTGTGAAAAATTATAGTTTTACATATGGAAATTTAAGGGATTATTAATTTCAAAACAAGGGTTTTTTTGCTGAAGTCTGTTCTTTTATTCTTACGGTATCTCATATACATGCCTTGTTTAGTGCCAAGGATGCATTCCAAAAGGGTACTAGGTAAAATTAATAGAAATTTAAAAAACTAAAATAAAAAAATAAAAAATTACAATTAAAAATATATTTTTAAAACCACACTAGATAGACTTGAGCGTCGGAGTATGTAAATTACCAGAGGCTGCGTACAATACAATGTATCCATATTGGAGTTGATAAATCTGGCAGAAAGTGAAATGTGTGTAGGATTACATCATTCAGTTTAGCACTTGTTCATCAAATGAAGAAAGCAGGAGTTGCGGAAGCCTTCCAGTGACTTTAGCTTTGTTGTCTTTATGGGTAACTCATTCCAAAGTCTGCAGGATGCTACATGAAATGAATTACTGAAAATCTTTGTTCTATGAGTTGGAATATTTAGCGTTCTTGAGTTATGGGTGTTTTTTTCGTGTAGGGAAGAGAGAAAGGAATAGTTCGACGAAAGATAAGAGGGAGAGTTTGAAGACAGTAGCCGAAATAGTGTATTAAGGATATGGAGTTTCCTGCGGAAATCGAGATTAAGCCATGACATCTTTTTGTAATAGTCAGATATATGATCTGATTTTTTAAGGTTAAAAATAAATCTTACGAAGGAATTTAAAGTTTTTTTAATTTTATTGGACAGCTCTACTGATAGATCACTGTAGACCACGTCGCAGTAATCTATATGAGGCAGAAGAAGAGAGGATACGAGTTTTTGCTTTAAATTCTGGGGTAGGAAGTTTTTTAGTCTCTCCAATGAATAGAGGGAGCAGTTTACTTTTTTACAAACACTCGTGATATGGTCTGTCCACGTGAGTGTGTCATTTATGATAAGACCAAGTTTTTTTACGGATTTAAAGAATTGGATGGGTGCATTATCAACTTGCAGACAGTCGATATCGAAGTTGATGTGGGAAAGGAGCTTTGGGTAACCTATCCAAATGGCTTGTGATTTAGATGGATTTATTTTTAGGACATGATAACTGCTCCAATCGGTTAGTGATTTAAGGTCCGCATTCAGTTTACTAATGGCGTCTGGAAGTTCTGAGGGTTTTGAATGTATATAGATCTGAAGGTCATCGGCGTAGAGGTGATAGGAGCATGATGTAATTGCCGTGGAGATGTCATTAATGTAGATGGAGAACAAAAGAGGGCCGAGAATTGATCCTTGTGGGATGCCTCTGGTGACGGGGAGCCAAGAGGAGGAGGAATTATTTAGTTACTTTTTGGTGACGGTTATTTAGGTAAGATGAGAGCCAATCTAACGTAGTATGAGAAACCCATGCCTTTGAGTTTGTCCATGAGGTTATCCTTCTCGATTGAATCGAATGCCTTAGAAAAGTCGACTAATGTTAGAACTGTAATTTGTTTTGTGTCCATTGCTGCGCGTATACCGTCAGTTATTTTTAAAAGGGCAGTGGATGTGCTGTGGTATTTTCTAAATCCAGATTGGAAAGGATCTAAAAGATTGCGTCGTTGGAGGAAGTCAGTCAGTTGCTCGTGGACCTGTCGTTCTAAGACTTTAGATAGGGTTGGTAAAATACTTATAGGCCTGTGATCGTTTAAATTTTCAGGAGCTGATTTTTTCGGAAGAGGAATGACCATAGCTTTTTTCCACTGTGAAGGAAATTTGCCTTGCATTAGTGATGTGTTTATGATGTTAGTAATTGATGGCAGGATATAAGGTGTGAGTTTATTAAGCATTTCTATAGAAATTCCATCTATCCCGTAAGATTTGGACTTGATAGATTTTAAGCACCTGAGTGTCTGAATCTGTGAGATAGGAGAGAAGTTGAAATCAGTTAGATTAGCTGTTGACTGGAAGTTTTTCATTCTGTCATGTTAGTTAAGGGTGTAGTAGTAAAGAATTGGTTAAGTGCGTCGAGGGAGAAGTTAGGATTGGGAATCGAGTTTTTTTGTTTACCTATGCCCGTGTTCCTTAAGTTTCTCCAAATTGATGCTTGTGATTTGTTAGTGCCAATGATTGAATGGTAATATTTTAACTTGGAGTTTCTTAGCATCTGCTTGGTTTTATTGAGCAATTGCTTGAATTCATGATCAACAAACCCCTTTGTCCTTTTGAAGCCACGAAAAGCAGCATCTCTAAGTTTCATAAAGTGTTTTATTTCTTCCGTTATCCACGGCGTTTGCCGTTTGGAGACGCGAACCATTTTCATAGGAGCGTGTCAATCATAAATGTTGATTATCATGCTATTTAACGCCTCTACTTTGTCATCTACTTCCTCGGAAAACTCAGTGAAATACCAGGGTACGTTGGCGGCGTCCGCAAAGAAACTTGTGTCGTCTATGTTTTTTAAGTCTCTGTAATTAATGATTTTAGATTTTTGTTTTGGGACCTTAAGAGAGAAAACAATATATATTAAGTCGTGTAATGAAATTCCAGGAACCGGTAGTTGCCCGAATGATACTGTTTTGCTTATACTGGAGGTCGCTATTAAGTCAAGCCAGGTGGAAGAATATGGGGTGTGATGTGTAGCATCGAGAGGAAGAATATCTAGCCCTAAGTAATCAAAGGAGTTTCTTAAACAGTGTGTGTCGTAGCTATTTGCAGAAAGAAGATTGGCATTAAAATCACCCATTACAATTATGTGATCTGAGTTAGGGATGTGTTTGGTTAGAGACTCAAAAATGTCCGTTAGGTGGCCGATAAACCGAGCCGACAATGAGTTTATGCGAGTTTAATGTAATTTCGATAAAAATAAATTCTGGGCGTTTTGAATAATGTGGTTCGCTAAGGCTAAGTATTTTATATTTCAAGTCCTCGCGTATGTATAATGCAACACCACCTCCGATTTTACCCACACAGTCATTTCTAAAAATTCTGTAGCCTGGAATTTCCACTAGGGATGACGAAAGGTTAGGTTTTAGCCATGTTTCCGATATGGCGATGCAGTGTACTGTGTTTTCGGTTAGAGATGAGCAAAGTTCGTCCACATGTGCTATGAGGCTCTGCGCGTTTATGTGAAAGGCTTTGAAACAATGCCGAAAAGGTTTGAAGGCTTTACTGAGTAGGTCCCCCATAGAGTTCAAGGTTCTAGAAGGAGGGTTCCTTCCAGCTCCCTGGGGAGGGGAGGGGTTGGCGTCGTCCTGAGGTGAAAGGAAATCTGGGTGGCTTGGGTCACTGGTTGAGTCACTAGTTAAATCATTGCTTGGGTCGCTGGTTGGTATGTCCGACAAACTATCTGCTTTCTCATGTGATTTAGATAAATACATTGCTTACAAGCATTTATAATTGACGATAAATATAAATCAGCCTAGATTAGCGCTAAAGAGAATCCAATCAAATAATATACAGTGCGACGAATAAATAAGATATTAAAATGATGATTTCAGAAAGGAAATATATAAAATCAAATAAACTAAAAAAATAAAATAATTTTTAAAAATGATTAAATACAATGAGAAAAGCACTCGTACAGGATAATAAGGCAAAACACAGGACGGGATAAGATAATTATTACTGCGAGGGAAGACAATGAATAAATTCAATGTATATTTAAAAGGAAGGAGATGGAGGAGAGGGAGGGGGAAGGGGAAAGAGGGAAGGGAGATCTGAAGGGGAGGGAGAGGTGAAGAGGGGGATGGGGAGGGGAAAGAGAGGGGAAGGGAAGGGAGATGGGAAGGTGAGAGAGATGTGAAGGGGGTTTGAGGGGAATGAGATGAAGGGGAGAGGGAGGGTTGAGGGAGAGGGGAAGGGTGATGGGGATGGGAGTTGGGAAGGAGAAGAAGATTTGAAGGAAAGAGATGGGAAGGGGAGGTAGAAGGGACGGGGCGGTAGAGAGAAGGGGAGTGGGGAAGGGGAGGATGATGGGGAAGAGAGTGAGGGAGTAGAGGGTGAGGGAGAAGGAAGGGAGATGTAGGGAGGAGAGGAAGCGGGGAAGGGAGGAGGGGGAATGGGAGTGGAATTAGGAGGACAGGGTGAGGGGAAGGGAAGCGGATTGGATGGGGAGGGGATGGGAGGGAGAGGGGCAGGGAAAGAATAGGGTAAAAAGAGGGAGGGTTGAAGGGGAGGAAAAGGGAGGGAGATAGGTAGGGAAGGGTGAAGGGAGGGAGATGGGAAGGGAAAGGGAGGTAGTGGGGAAAAGAGATATGGGAAGGGGAGGGAGAGGGAAAGGGAGATGAGAAGAAGAGGGAGAGGGGAGGAGATGGTGAGGGGAAATGGAGGGAGAGGGATGGGGAGTGGATTAGTGAGGGCGCTGGCAGGGAGAGGGTGATGGGAAGGTGTGGAAGATGAGATGAGGTTGGGGAATGGGGGGAAGGAAATGGGACGGGGAGGAATAAGGGAAGGGGAGCGGGAGGGCTGTGGGAGAGGAATGGGGAGGGGGGAGGGAGATGGCAAGGTGTGGAAGATGGTAAGGGGATAGATGAGAGAAGTGAAAAGGGGTGGGAGTGGGGAGGCGACAGTGTGGGGAAGGAAGGGATGGGAACTGGAGGGAGATGGGAAGGGGAGGGAGATGTGAAAATGAGGGAGATGGGAAAGGGAGGGTGAGAGGAGGCAGAGGGCGATGAGAAGGGAAGGGAGGGGGGGAGGCGAAGGGGAGGGGGGAGAGGGAAGGAAAGGGCAAGTATGAGAGAGATGGGAGGGGGATGGGAGGGAGAGGGGAAGGGGAGTGAGATGGGGATGGGAGGGAGATGTGGATCAGAGAGAGATGGAAAGGAGAGGGAGAGGGGAGGGATAAAGGAAAAGGAGGGAGATGGGAAGGGAGTAGATGGAGAGAGTAGGGGAGGGAGGGGAGGGTGATGGTGAGTAAAGGGAGTGGGAGGAAATGTTGAGGGGTATGGGAGGGAGGGGCGGGGAGGGGAATGGTGAAGGGGGTGGTTGGGAGAGGGAGATGGGAACGTATGATGGAATGGGGAGGGGAGGTAGAGGGGAAGGGTTGGGGGAGGCCTTTTGCGTGTGATTTAGTTGGAAAACAAATAGTGCAGGTTTTATCAACAGATTATCCCTTTAGATATTTTGAGTTATTTTTTGATGATCTAATTGCCCTCATATTGGTTGAAACTAATCGTTACATGGAACAATTCCTTGCCCGCGAGAAAAATAAGATCACGTCCTTAAAAAATCGCGCTATCAAAAGTGGTTTGCTTTGCTAATGTTGATGGGAATAATTCAAAAACCAACTCTCAGAATGTATTTTAGTAGAAAACATATATTAGAAATGTCATTTATTCCAAATGTAATGAGTGAAGAAAGATTTTATTTGTTGAGCAAATTTTTGCATTTTGTAGATAATACCGATAAAGACATTGTAAATAGAGATCCTATTGTATAAAATTCTACCTATTAGTGATTATTTGAAAAATAAATTCCATAAAATTTATATACCGGGTAAAGAAGTATGTGTACCAGACGCAGCTGAACTACTAAACGTCGGAGGAGCAGCACATAGTAGAAATTGGATTGAAATAAATGTATGTATTTATTTTTTATTATATAAAATGAACAAATTTAAATACGACATTATTTTTTGGAAATTTTTGAAATGATAATTAAAGTACAAAAAATATTAAAGTGAATGCATGCATTTTAGTATTTTGTGCTTGCGAAAAAAAGTCATGCTGAGCGATTTAAATGCCATAGATTAAAGTCTCGCTTAAAAGGTTAAATCAGCTTTAAATGGAAAAGAAAGATACTAAACAACATCTTCGATTTTTTAAAAATCATTGAATCTGACATCAAAGTCCTCCATAACGCTTTTAATTTCTACTATGTATTTTTCAGATGTAAAAATAAAACTAGGATATTTTTGCAAATGGTCTTTCATATTTGGAAAGTGATCAAAGTTTTGTTTTTGGAGATCGCTGATCAACATTGGAAATTTATTTTTATAAGCTTTAACACTCACTTATGGTCTTATTTCTTCCTATCAGTTCAAATGTCAAAATGCTCAATTTACCTGTAAAATGTGTTAGAAATGCTAGATCACAGAGCCAGCTTTCATCATACAAATTCTTGTATTCATCGTTTCTTTGTTGAAGAAAATTAATACTTCACTCAACAAATTACGAAAATTGTGAACACTGCCGTGATCGACCGAAAATGGCTCTGCGATCAACCTGTTGGCCACCCCTGGTATATGCAATTACTAGTATAGACAATTGAATGGGTAATGCATACCGCCAGAACTGGAAACAATTGAACAGACAATTTGTAGTGTGTATTATTGCATATACTATCAATGGTACACTTTACCTATTCAATTGTTTATAGTTGAGATATTGTAATCCTATTAATTGTTTTAAATAATTTTTATGATAATAATAATTATTATTAATTTCAATGACTATTAAAACAATTGATCTTATTTAAATGAAAGTAAAGTTTTTCTCAAATATTCATCGGGATGAAATGTCCCAGGGTGAAAAGACCAGGGTTGGGAAGGACCGGCCACCTTCCAAAAGGTGTTTATGCTAACCAAATTTGCACTAAACAGTTTGTAATGTAGTGCTTAATAGAGATCAGTTAACGATATTGCACGGTTCCATATATTTTAAAATTAAATAGAAGATGTCTAAATATACATGAATATTATTGAAAATTCCATTTGATTAATATTTATTTAAAAATGATTATTGTAACTGATAAAAATAACACGCACGATGTAAAGAAGCTTGCTGATTCACAATATAAATGAATGCTATGAATATTTGAGTGGCATTTTAAAATTTGAAACTAAATATTAATATTAATTAATATTAAATATTTCAGAAGAATCATCACTCTTCTTGCTTTATAAGTTCAAATGGAGAAACAGTTTCATTGAATGCTTAATGTAGATGCTTGCGGTCATCAGAACTTTTAGAATCATTACACAGCATTAGCAGTCTCTTCATTTTTCTATCAAATCACATTGTGATTGTGAGTTTCTTCTCGGTTACTGCAGTAGAACTTTTTATTTTGTCGTTATTTAACAGAATTGCACATATTGTAGAAATTGTACATTATCACTCCGACATTCATCATTTACTCAGGCTTTAAATTTTCCTTGCCAATTTAGGATTATGTTCTGCACTTTTATTGCCTTCACTCAATTTTCTCTTTCCTGCCATGATATATTTAAATTATTTTCCTTTATTTTATGTTGATTATTTATTTAGCATGACAAATAAAGCAAAATAACGATGTTGTATGATAATTAAACTGACAATGTCGGAACTGAAAGTTGAATGTTGATTTGCCAGCACAAAAATAAAAGAAAACAGTACAAAACCTGTAAAAATGCAGTATTTTAAGTTTCAAGTACAGTGCAGGAAAATTTTTCATTTTAAAAAGAAACATTGCACTCTATCAAAATTGTTCATAATAAAAATTTCCTAAAAGAGGCATAACTCTATATAGTATCACCTAGAATATGAAATTGGTTCTAAAAATATATAAGAACCTTACAAGTAAGTGTGAAACTACTTGGACCATATGGGGGCAAAAGGACTTAAATATCATTCAGTGACAATGTATTGGGCTTGAGCTATTTCATTCCCAATCCTCTCTAAATTCGAGATGGAATTATTGATTTTGCCTTGTGGCTGAATTCAAATTCACCTGTATCTGTAATAAGCCCTTGAAGAGGTTGCCAAGTATATACAAGGAACAAAATAACAGTTGTCTGTGATGATTCACCAATTGTAGATTCTGAGAGAGATTTGGTTGACAGCAGTCAAAATTTGCATATTGTTTTTCAAAGCTGTTTAAGGTTGGAATGGGATAGTCCCTAGAAGAGGACAAGCCTGATATATTGTCATGTTACTTTTTTACTCTTACAACTGTTCTATGAAGGACCCAATGGCATTGAATGGATTGATTTTTATCATGCATGTTGCACAGATATTACATATTAGATAACTTTCAAGGTTTGAAGATGATGCGGCAACAGACCCACCTACATGGATGGATGCAGCAGCTGACCCACCAAGAATAGATTCTGGAATTGGAGTGGCAGGGAGCATTGGTTTTTCAGGTAGGCATGGTGAATAAATTTTAATCTATAGATAAATATAGTAATTAGTCAATTAGATGTCGATTGTAAAAAGCAGGACATTATAAAGAGAATAAAATAGGATTGAGATTTTAAAAATAAAAATGTAAAGTAGGAATCTGATCCTTGGTTCTTAGAATAGTGATTATGATAGGGCAGAAAGATAATAAGAACGAATAATGTAGATCAATTTGAAGGTAGGATGGGAAGGCAGAAGAAAATAAGCATAGCGTAAATGATTCCAAGCATGGTGAATGGTGGGGGGGAGAGAGAAATCCCATGCAAATGTGAGGGGAGTGCCACTGTTGGAGGGAGGGAGAGGGGAGGGAGATGGGAGGAGAGGAGAATGGAAGGGGACAGGGAAAGGGGGAGAGAGAAGGGAAGGGGTGGGAGATGGGAAGTGGAGGGTGAGGAGGATGGGAGGGAGAGGGGAAGGGAGATGGGGATAGATAGATAGATAGATAATCGTCTTTATTTAGACCATAAGGTCCATTCTTACATTTAATGGGAGGTAGAAAGGAAGGAGAGGGTGATGGGAAGGGTAGGGTGAAGTGGATGGGAGGGAGGGGGGAAGGTAAGGGAGGTGGGAGGGAGAGGGGAAGGGGAGGGAGATGTGAAGGGGAGGATGAGGGGGATGGGAGGGAAAAAAGGTGAAGGGAAAGAAGGAAAGAAGAGATAGAGGGGAAGGGGAGGGTAAAGGGAAGGGTGACAGGGATGCGTGGGAGAGGGAGATGGGAGGGAGAAGGGAAGGGAGAGGGGAAAGGGAGGGTGATGGAGATGGCATGGAGAGGGGAAGGGGAGGGAGGAGTTGGTGAAAGGTAGGGGAGGGAGATAGAGGTGAGGGAGGGGGGAAGGGGATGGAGAAGAGGGAAGGGGAAAGAGGGAAGGGAGAGGTGAAGAGAGGGATGGGGAGGGGAAAGAGAGGGGAAGGGAAGGGAGATGAGAAGGTGAGAGAGATGAAGGGGAAGGCAGATGGCAAGGGTAGGGAGACGAGAAGGGGGGGATGGAAAGGGGAGACAAAGGTGAGTGAGGGGAAAGGGGAGGGAGATGGGAAGGGTAAGGAAAGGGGAAGTGGTCTAGAGTAAGATGGGAAGGGGAGGACGAAGGGGACAGGAGGGAGAGGGTAATAGGACAGGTGGATGGGAGCGAGAGGGGAGGAAGATGAGGATGGAAGGGGGAGGGGAGTGAAAGAGAGGGGAAGAAAAGGGAGAGGGGAAGAAGAAAGAGATGGTAAATGGAAGGTTAAGGGTAGGAGAGGGAGGGGAAGGGGAGGGAAAGGATAAGAGGGGGATGGGAGGGAGAAGGGAGGGGGGAACAGGAGGGAAAGGGAAGGAAGATAGGATTGGGACGTTGAGGGGAAGGATGGGGAGGGGAGGATGGAAAAGAGATGGGAAGGGGAGGGATAGGGGAAGTAAGGGATAGGGGAAAAGGAGGGAGATGGGAAGGAGAGAGAGGAGGGAAAGGGAGGGAGATAAGTGGTGTGAGGGGAATGGGAGGGTGAGGGGAAGGGAAGTGTGAGAATGGGAGGGTGAGGGGATTGGTGAGGGGGATGGGTGGGCGAGGGAAGGGCAGGGAGATGGGAAGGATGGAGAGGGGAAAGGGAGGGAGGAGGAATAGGGAGGGGGATGGGAGGGAGAGATGGAATGGAGAGGGGAAGGGGAAGAAGAGGGGAAAAGAAGGGAGGGGGAAAGGGAGAAAGTTAGGAAGGGTGAGGAGAGAAGCGTGGGAGGGAGGGGAAGGGTGGGTGATTGGGAGGGAGAGCTAGATGGGTGGGAGAGGTGAATGGGAGGGGAAGGTAAGGGGAAAGGGATGGAAGGGGAAAGCGAGGGAGAGAGGAAATAGAGGGAGATGGTAGGGGAAAGGAGAAGGGAAGGGGAGGGAGAGGGGAAGTGAATGGTGTGGGGGATGGGTGGGAGAGGTGGATGGGGGAAGGGAAGTGGAAGGATAGGAAAGGGAAGGAGTGGGATGGGAAGGGGAGGGGAGGTAGAGGGGAAGGGGGATGATGGGAATGGGTGGGAGGTATATGGTAAAAGGAGGGAGGGGGAGGTTTTAAGGGGAGGGAGCTAGGAAGGGAAGCGTGAGGAGAGGGTAAGGGGAGGAAGGGGTTGGGAGGGGCGGTTGAGGGGGATGAGAGGGGAATTGGAGGGAGAGGAGAGGAAATGGGAAGGGGAGGCAGAGGGGAAGGGTAGGGAGAAGGAAAAGGAATGGTGAGGGGAGGCAAAGGGGGATGGGAGGGAGAGGTGAATGTGAGGGAGATGAGAAGGGGAAAGGGAGGGAGAGGGGAAAAAGAGGGAGATGCGAAGCAGAGGGTAGGGAGAGGAAAGGGAAAGAGAGAAGGGAATGAGAGGGAGGTGGGGAAGGTGAGGGGAAAGAGTGGTGAAGGGGAGAGATATGGGAAGGGATCGGGAGGAAGAGGGGAAAAGGAGGTAGATGGGAAGGGGAGGGAGAGGGGAAAAGGAGGTAGATGGCAAGGGGAGGGAGTGGGGAGTAGTTGGTTAGGGGAAGGAGAGGGGGGAGAGAGGAGAGGGGAAGGGTGAGGAAGATGGGAGAGAGATGGGAAGTTGAGACATTGGTAGGTGAGGAAAATGTGAAGGAGAGGGATAAGAGAAAGGCAGGGAGGGAGGAGCTGTAGCAGGGTTGGGGGAATAGGAAGAAAGGAAAAGATGGGTGAGGGGCAGGCTAGGGAGAGGGGAAAGGGAGGGTGAAGGGCGAGGAGATGGAGAGCGGAAAGGGGAGGGAGAGAAGGATGGGAGGGAGAGGTGGATCGGAAGTTGATGGGAAGAGGCGCGAGAGGGGAAGTGGATGGAGAGGTGAGGGAGAAAGGAAAAGTAGGGAGATGGGAATGGGAGGTTGTGGGGATGTGAGGGAGATAGGAAGTAGAAGGGAAGGGGAGGGCCGGTGGAGGTGATAGTGAGTGGATGGGGAGGGTGAGTGGATGGGGAGGGGAGGAGAAAGGTGAGAGGGTTGGGAGGGAGAGGTGAATGGGAGGCAGATGGGAAGGGGGGACTAGGAAGGGTTGGGAGAGGAGAAAGGGATGGAGATGGAAAGAAGGGGAGGGAGTAGGGGAGAAGAGTGTGAGAGGGAGATGGGTAGGTAAGGAATAGGGGAAGGAGAGGTAGCAGGAAAGGGTTGGAGGGTATTGTGAGGGGAAGGGGTTGGAGGGAGAGGGGAAGTGAAGGGTGAGGGGGATGGATAGGAGAAGGGAAGGGGAGTGAGATGGAAAGGAAAAGAGATAGCGGGGAAGGTTGAGACGGGAGGGAGAAGAAGGGGAGGGAAAGGGGAAGTGGAGGGCGATGAGAAGGGGAAGGAGAGGGAAAGGGGAAGGAGAGGGAATAGATAGGGTAAGGGGCGGGAGGGGGAGGGGAGGTTCAGGGGGAATGAAGGGAGATGGGAAGGGAAACGTGAGGGGAGGAAGAGGATAAGAAGACAAAGGGAAGGGTGAAGGGAGGGAGAGGAAAGGGGAGGGAGATGGGGAGGAGATGAGAAGGGGTGGGACATGGGGAGATGGAGGGAGGGAGGAGAGGTATTGGGAATGGGAGGGATGTGGGAAGGGAATGTTGAGTGGAATTGGAGGGGTGGGAGAGGGGAAGGAATGGGAGAGGTGAATGTGAGGGAGATGGGAAGGACAGGAATGGAAGGGGTGGGAGATTAATAGGGGAGGGTGATGGGAAGGGGTGTGAGATGGAAATTGAGGAGTGAGGGGATGGAGAGAGGAAGAGGGCAGGATAGAGTTCCCTCTCCCTCCCTTTTCCCTACTCCATTCACTTCCTATATCCCTCCTTTTCCCAACTACCTTCCTTTCCCCCTTACAGCCTCTCATCTTTCCCTTCCCATCTCCCTCCCCTTTCTTACTCCCTACCATCCCCCTCTCCCCCCTTCACCCTTCTCTACTTGTCTCCCGCCCATCGCCTTCCCATGTACCTCACCTTCCCATCCCCCTCCCACTTTAATACTTGCCCTCTTCCCACTCCCATCTCCTTCCCTCTCCCCCTCCTCTTCCCCTCACCATCCCCTTTCCATCTCCCTCCTTTTCACCTCTACCTCCCTTTCCCATTTCCCTCCCCAACTTCATCCCCTTCACCTCTATCTACCCTTACCCCCACTATCTGCTTCCCATAGCCCTCACATCCCATCCCTCCCCATTCCCCTCTCCTTTTCCCCCTACCTCTTCCTCCCATTCCCTTCCTGTCCTTACCATCTCCCTCCCCTTTCCCTGTCTCTACAATACCCACTCCCCTTCCTCTCTCCCTTCCCTCCCCTTCCCGTCCCATGCCCCTCTCCCTCCCCTTCCACCCTCCATTACCTTCCCCACATACCCCCCTCCATTCCCTTCCCCGCCCCCTTCTCTCCTCTTTCCTCTCCCTCCCCTCTTCTTCACATCTCCCTTCCATGCATTTCTCCCTCCCCTCTCTGCCCCTTCCCCTCCCTTTCCCTCCTCCGTCCCCTCCCCCTCTCCTCACTTCCCTGCTTTTCCCCACTCCATCCTCTTCACATCACCCTTCTACCTCCAATCCCCCTCGCACTTCTCTAACCCTTACCCACCCCTTCCAATCTCCCCTCCACCCTACGCCGATACCTCTCCTCCCTCTCTTTCCCATTTTCCTCACCTTTCCATCTCCTTCCTATCTCCCACCATTCCTTTTCCCATCTTTTTCCCCTTACCCCATCCCTCACCTTCCCCCCTCCCACCGTTACCCTCTCCCATTCCCATCTCCCACCCCTTCCCATCATCCCCCTTCCCCTCACCTTCCCATCATCTCCCTTTCCCATTCACCTCTCCCTCTGAACCCCCTCGCCTTTCCCTTCGCCCACTCCCTCCCCCTCTCCTACCTCCCTTTCCCCCAATGCCTTGTCTTACACCATCCATCCTCCTTCCCTTTCTCCCTTCTTTCCACTTCCTCTTTCTCTCCCTCCCCTTCTCCTTCCCATCTCCCTTCAATCCACCTCTCCCACCCCTTTCCATTATCCCCCCTACTGCTCTAACCCCTCCCCATCCCACTCTCATTCACCTCTCCTTCCCTTTCCTCTCCCTCCACTACCCCCCTCCCTCCCACTTCCTCCCTCCCTCCATTTCCCCTCCCACTTCCCTTCTCCCATCCACCTCTCCCACCCATCCCCCTCACCATTCACTTCTCTCCCTCCCCTTCCCTTCACCCTCACCTTCCCCTCTCCCTCCCCTCACCCATCCCTTCCTCCCCTCTCACCCTTTGCCATCACATATTCTTCCTCCCTCCCCTTCCCATCATCTTCCTCACCTTCCCTTCACCCCCCATCCCATTTTCCCTCCCATCCCCCTCTCCTGCCCCTAAGGGTTAAATGTAAGAATTGACCTTATGGTCTAAATTTCGTCCAAATAAAGACATCTATCTATCTATCTCCTTCCACCTCACCCCTCCCCCCCTCTAAACTTCTTCTCCCCCCTAAAAACCTCTTCTCCTCCACCCCCTCCCCTACTCTCATTTCTTTCCACCTCTGTCCTTTTTCCCTCTCCCTCCCCTTTCCCCTCCCCCAACCCTTCCCCTCTACCTCCCCTCCCCATTCCATCATACGTTCCCATCTCCCTCTCCCAACCACCCCCTTCACCATTCCCCTCCCCGCCCCTCCCTCCCATACCCCTCAACATTTCCTCCCCCCTCCCACTCCCTTTACTCACCATCACCCTCCCCTCCCTCCCCTACTCTCTCCATCTACTCCCTTCCCATCTCCCTCCTTTTCCTTTATCCCTCCCCTCTCCTTTCCATCTCTCTCTGATCCACATCTCTCTCCCATCCCCTTCCCCTCTCCCTCCCATCTCTCTCATACTTGCCCTTTCCTTCCCTCTCCCCCCTCCCCTTCGCCTCCCCCCCTCCCTTCCCTTCTCATCGCCCTCTGCCTCCTCTCATCCTCCCTTTCCCATCTCCCTCCAGTTCCCATCCCTTCCTTCCCCACACTGTCGCCTCCCCACTCCCACCCCTTTTCACTTCTCTCATCTATCCCCTTACCATCTTCCACACCTCGCCATCTCCCTCCCCCCTCCCCATTCCTCTCCCACAGCCCTCGCGCTCCCCTTCCCTTATTCCTCCCCGTCCCATTTCCTTCCCCCCCATTCCCCAACCTCATCTCATCTTCCACACCTTCCCATCACCCTCTCCCTGCCAGCGCCCTCACTAATCCACTCCCCGTCCCTCTCCCTCCATTTCCCCTCAACATCTCCTCCCCTCTCCCTCTTCTTCTCATCTCCCTTTCCCTCTCCCTCCAATTCCCCTCACCCTCCCCTTCCCATATCTCTTTTCCCCACTACCTCCCTTTCCCTTCCCATCTCCCTCCCTTCACCCTTCCCTACCTATCTCCCTCCCTTTTTCTCCCCTTCAACCCTCCCTCTTTTTACCCTATTCTTTCCCTGCCCCTCTCCCTCCCATCCCCTCCCCATCCAATCCGCTTCCCTTCCCCTCACCCTGTCCTCCTAATTCCACTCCCATTCCCCCTCCTCCCTTCCCCGCTTCCTCTCCTCCCTACATCTCCCTTCCTTCTCCCTCACCCTCTACTCCCTCACTCTCTTCCCCATCATCCTCCCCTTCCCCACTCCCCTTCTCTCTACCGCCCCGTCCCTTCTACCTCCCCTTCCCATCTCTTTCCTTCAAATCTTCTTCTCCTTCCCAACTCCCATCCCCATCACCCTTCCCCTCTCCCTCAACCCTCCCTCTCCCCTTCATCTCATTCCCCTCAAACCCCCTTCACATCTCTCTCACCTTCCCATCTCCCTTCCCTTCCCCTCTCTTTCCCCTCCCCATCCCCCTCTTCACCTCTCCCTCCCCTTCAGATCTCCCTTCCCTCTTTCCCCTTCCCCCTCCCTCTCCTCCATCTCCTTCCTTTTAAATATACATTGAATTTATTCATTGTCTTCCCTCGCAGTAATAATTATCTTATCCCGTCCTGTGTTTTGCCTTATTATCCTGTACGAGTGCTTTTCTCATTGTATTTAATCATTTTTAAAAATTATTTTATTTTTTTAGTTTATTTGATTTTATATATTTCCTTTCTGAAATCATCATTTTAATATCTTATTTATTCGTCGCACTGTATATTATTTGATTGGATTCTCTTTAGCGCTAATCTAGGCTGATTTATATTTATCGTCAATTATAAATGCTTGTAAGCAATGTATTTATCTAAATCACATGAGAAAGCAGATAGTTTGTCGGACATACCAACCAGCGACCCAAGCAATGATTTAACTAGTGACTCAACCAGTGACCCAAGCCACCCAGATTTCCTTTCACCTCAGGACGACGCCAACCCCTCCCCTCCCCAGGGAGCTGGAAGGAACCCTCCTTCTAGAACCTTGAACTCTATGGGGGACCTACTCAGTAAAGCCTTCAAACCTTTTCGGCATTGTTTCAAAGCCTTTCACATAAACGCGCAGAGCCTCATAGCACATGTGGACGAACTTTGCTCATCTCTAACCGAAAACACAGTACACTGCATCGCCATATCGGAAACATGGCTAAAACCTAACCTTTCGTCATCCCTAGTGGAAATTCCAGGCTACAGAATTTTTAGAAATGACTGTGTGGGTAAAATCGGAGGTGGTGTTGCATTATACATACGCGAGGACTTGAAATATAAAATACTTAGCCTTAGCGAACCACATTATTCAAAACGCCCAGAATTTATTTTTATCGAAATTACATTAAACTCGCATAAACTCATTGTCGGCTCGGTTTATCGGCCACCTAACGGACATTTTTGAGTCTCTAACCAAACACATCCCTAACTCAGATCACATAATTGTAATGGGTGATTTTAATGCCAATCTTCTTTCTGCAAATAGCTACGACACACACTGTTTAAGAAACTCCTTTGATTACTTAGGGCTAGATATTCTTCCTCTCGATGCTACACATCACACCCCATATTCTTCCACCTGGCTTGACTTAATAGCGACCTCCAGTATAAGCAAAACAGTATCATTCGGGCAACTACCGGTTCCTGGAATTTCATTACACGACTTAATATATATTGTTTTCTCTCTTAAGGTCCCAAAACAAAAATCTAAAATCATTAATTACAGAGACTTAAAAAACATAGACGACACAAGTTTCTTTGCGGACGCCGCCAACGTACCCTGGTATTTCACTGAGTTTTCCGAGGAAGTAGATGACAAAGTAGAGGCGTTAAATAGCATGATAATCAACATTTATGATTGACACGCTCCTATGAAAATGGTTCGCGTCTCCAAACGGCAAACGCCGTGGATAACGGAAGAAATAAAACACTTTATGAAACTTAGAGATGCTGCTTTTCGTGGCTTCAAAAGGACAAAGGGGTTTGTTGATCATGAATTCAAGCAATTGCTCAATAAAACCAAGCAGATGCTAAGAAACTCCAAGTTAAAATATTACCATTCAATCATTGGCACTAACAAATCACAAGCATCAATTTGGAGAAACTTAAGGAACACGGGCATAGGTAAACAAAAAAACTCGATTCCCAATCCTAACTTCTCCCTCGACGCACTTAACCAATTCTTTACTACTACACCCTTAACTAACATGACAGAATGAAAAACTTCCAGTCAACAGCTAATCTAACTGATTTCAACTTCTCTCCTATCTCACAGATTCAGACACTCAGGTGCTTAAAATCTATCAAGTCCAAATCTTACGGGATAGATGGAATTTCTATAGAAATGCTTAATAAACTCACACCTTATATCCTGCCATCAATTACTAACATCATAAACACATCACTAATGCAAGGCAAATTTCCTTCACAGTGGAAAAAAGCTATGGTCATTCCTCTTCCGAAAAAATCAGCTCCTGAAAATTTAAACGATCACAGGCCTATAAGTATTTTACCAACCCTATCTAAAGTCTTAGAACGACAGGTCCACGAGCAACTGACTGACTTCCTCCAACGACGCAATCTTTTAGATCCTTTCCAATCTGGATTTAGAAAATACCACAGCACATCCACTGCCCTTTTAAAAATAACTGACGGTATACGCGCAGCAATGGACACAAAACAAATTACAGTTCTAACATTAGTCGACTTTTCTAAGGCATTCGATTCAATCGAGAAGGATAACCTCATGGACAAACTCAAAGGCATGGGTTTCTCATACTACGTTAGATTGGCTCTCATCTTACCTAAATAACCGTCACCAAAAAGTAACTAAATAATTCCTCCTCCTCTTGGCTCCCCGTCACCAGAGGCATCCCACAAGGATCAATTCTCGGCCCTCTTTTGTTCTCCATCTACATTAATGACATCTCCACGGCAATTACATCATGCTCCTATCACCTCTACGCCGATGACCTTCAGATCTATATACATTCAAAACCCTCAGAACTTCCAGACGCCATTAGTAAACTGAATGCGGACCTTAAATCACTAACCGATTGGAGCAGTTATCATGTCCTAAAAATAAATCCATCTAAATCACAAGCCATTTGGATAGGTTACCCAAAGCTCCTTTCCCACATCAACTTCGATATTGACTGTCTGCAAGTTGATAATGCACCCATCCAATTCTTTAAATCCGTAAAAAAACTTGGTCTTATCATAAATGACACACTCACGTGGACAGACCATATCACGAGTGTTTGTAAAAAAGTAAACTGCTCCCTCTATTCATTGGAGAGACTAAAAAACTTCCTACCCCAGAATTTAAAGCAAAAACTCGTATCCTCTCTTCTTCTGCCTCATATAGATTACTGCGACGTGGTCTACAGTGATCTATCAGTAGAGCTGTCCAATAAAATTAAAAAAACTTTAAATTCCTTCGTAAGATTTATTTTTAACCTTAAAAAATCAGATCATATATCTGACTATTACAAAAAGATGTCATGGCTTAATCTCGATTTCCGCAGGAAACTCCATATCCTTAATACACTATTTCGGCTACTGTCTTCAAACTCTCCCTCTTATCTTTCGTCGAACTATTCCTTTCTCTCTTCCCTACACGAAAAAAACACCCATAACTCAAGAACGCTAAATATTCCAACTCATAGAACAAAGATTTTCAGTAATTCATTTCATGTAGCATCCTGCAGACTTTGGAATGAGTTACCCATAAAGACAACAAAGCTAAAGTCACTGGAAGGCTTCCGCAACTCCTGCTTTCTTCATTTGATGAACAAGTGCTAAACTGAATGATGTAATCCTACACACATTTCACTTTCTGCCAGATTTATCAACTCCAATATGGATACATTGTATTGTACGCAGCCTCTGGTAATTTACATACTCCGACGCTCAAGTCTATCTAGTGTGGTTTTAAAAATATATTTTTAATTGTAATTTTTTATTTTTTTATTTTAGTTTTTTAAATTTCTATTAATTTTACCTAGTACCCTTTTGGAATGCATCCTTGGCACTAAACAAGGCATGTATATGAGATACCGTAAGAATAAAAGAACAGACTTCAGCAAAAAAACCCTTGTTTTGAAATTAATAATCCCTTAAATTTCCATATGTAAAACTATAATTTTTCACAACTACATTACTATCCCACATTCTTTTTGCTGAACTTTGAACTTCATACCAGTGATGAGAATGACTGCATCTGTGCACAGTTTTGCCTTCCATTTGTGGTCCTCTTCTCTAACTTGTACCAGGACATGAGGGCTCCATCATTCCTCTGGTGATTATCCCTCATGGATCTGCATTGATAATTTTGGATTAATGTCATTTGGTGGAACTATTAAGTTTGATAAATTATGAGTACAGTGTGTCCTCAACTTAGCGTTGCTTTGATTAATGCTGATTTGCATTAACGTTGTTCAAAAATTACCACCAATATTGGAATTAACGTCATCAATGATTCAAGTTAACATCACCCTGACTTAGCACTGAAATAATGTACAAATAAAATACTGCATAGATGACTCACGTACATCTACTGTGCAGCACTTCTCCACTTGTGGCAGACCACCTTATTTGAGTGGGATGTGCTTTCGACTGATGTATTTTAATTAAATTTGCATTATTTGCATGGTGATACTTTGTAGCTGTCATTAAAATCCTCTTAATCCCCTTTAATAGAAACTTGACAAGCTTTGTGAATTGTGCAGAAAGGAAGATCTGTCGAACACCATATTTACCAACTTGAAATTATTCTGTACTATTGGGATAACTTGAGTTTAATGTTCTCCTATTTTATTTTTATCACCGTTCATATCATATGCGGCTCCATAAAATAGTTATAATATTGTATAAGATGGGTTCTTATGGGAAATATTGTTTCATTCTATGCCAGATTCTCAGGAACGAATAAGTGACATTAATCGAGGACACACTGTAAATACTTCTTTTTGATAGTTTTAGTCCAAATAACAATGGACATAGTATGAAATTTCCTAAGAGCAGGGTCTTGAACTCTTTGACAATTATAGGGCTCAATAGAATGCAGTGGCATGCACCGAAGAAGAGGTTAGTGAAGCAGGTTTGGATTTCCCTTAAAGTTATTTCAATATCATATAAATAAAATAGAATGTGTATGTTTATGTTTGTTTGTGTGTAAGCACTGGAACTCCAAAATATTTTTGTACAACTTTACTCAAAGGATGAATAATAACAAATTGATTGTTTTTTAAATGTGTACTTTCTTTCAACATTTACATTTAGTAAAAGCCTTTATAATCAGTTTAAATGAACACGGCTTATCAAAAATTAAATTCCATGTGTCTTTCTTGGTTTGTGAATGCTTTAACTACCTCGTCAGAGAAAACAGGCTGGTTTCTTATTTCCTCTAAGAGACAGGATTCGATAGAAATTACCACCAGGTGGGAGTCTTCTTTCACCTGTGGAGTTTCGTGAATAAGTTTTTATTCTCTTCAATGTCGAGAAGGACCTCTCTCCACTGTAGCTGTAGAAACAGGAATTCTACATATCCACGACACAAGGAGTAAATCTTGTGGGAAACATGTTGTTAGATTTTGACTAGAGCTCAGGTATTTAGCTATTTGATTAGGACTTTTCTCTTGAAATTCTTCACCACTGTAAAGTACAATAAGCTTGTTTTTAAACGAATTTTATCAAAAAAAATTTTTGTTTTTAATTGGCTACTGATTGCATCATCTGGAAATTCTGTTCTGTATTGTTCGAATTTTTCTGTAGACAACAGACTTAAAAATTGTAGCTTGAAATAATCTTGGAAACGTGAATCCAGGTGGCTGTCGATGTCAAATATTTCAAAATAAATGTGCCTATGATTTACATTTCTTCTTTTTGGGGGATCACTTACTTCAGACCCAGTTTTTTGAAAAACAGCTTCAAATTCATCTTTCAAACTTGCAATACTTCGGCGAGTTTGAATTTTTTGTCGACAGTTAAAGAATGTCATTTGTTTGATTTTGAAGAACACCAAAAAGAGCATGAGTAAAAGAAAATATTTTATCGAAAGTGTCCAAGAAAAAGCAAAATGTAAAGTCCTCCATTGTTGATCGAAACCCATTCACAGGGGCCAAGACATCTGATTCGATCTCGTCAGGATTGTCAAGCATCTCACTAAATACATTACATAGTTGAGTTTTGTTCTTACTCCCAGTGTTCACAAGCCTCGAAGAATAATTCCACCTGGTGACGCACACACTAGGAAGTCTATGCTGAAGAAATTGATCAAACATTTTTAACCGTTTCGGCAATCTAGAAAAAAGGCTTCAAGTCCATTGAGCATGCTGAAAAATATTTTGCACTCTGATATTCAACTAACACTTTGTGATAACACAAGATTTAGGACATAGGCATAGCAATGGACAAAAAGTGCTTCAGGATGTGTACTTTTCATATGGGCCTGCACATCATTTAAATGACCTGCCATGTTTGCAGTGCCATCGTAAGCTTGCGCGATTAGTTTTTCATTGCACTCGAACTCCGTTATGAACTGACAGATAATTTCTGCTATAGATTGAGCACGCTGATCAGAGCTTACATCAGTGGAACCCTGAATCTTTCCTTTATTTCCCCATCATAAACATAAAGGAAAACAATTGAAAATTGGGCCTTATTTGACACATCTATAGTTTCATCAACTAAAACAGCAATCAATGAAGACACTTATTTCACGTTTTATTGCTGCTAAAACTGATGTACCAACTGCTTCAATAATGTCATTCTGGATTCCATTAGAAAGTCCTTTGAAAACTATAGCATTGTCTAGATGTGTTGAAAGAACAGGATCATATTCAGCAGCATACTTGAGAAGTTCTATGTAATTCCCACGATTAACTGATTTCTCCAAGTCGTCTTGACCTGAAAAAGCTAACTCTTGTTTACCTAGAAAACACACTGCATTTAGAAGTCTTTTCAAAATGTCCATTGTGATGGACCTTTTGATTGTGAGCAGATATTTCAGTTTTAAGTTGATCATCTAGTGCAGTTTCTATTCTACTTTGACCAAACGATGCAATGGACAGTAATGATCTTAAGTGTCTCACAGTGATTCCATGACCAACTATAGGCTTAACTAAATTTCCTAAATGAGTAAATCCTGATTTCATCCAGCTGGTATTTCTGTCTTGTCCAAACAATATACAATTCCAACAGAGGGCAGCATTAAGCTCAATACTACCTGCTAGCCATTCGTATTTGCTGTACGTACTAGATTGGAAATGTCTTGTAAAAGTTTTACACTTCTGCACTAAATTCGAAAGATGAGGAGTTGGTCTTCCATACTTAACAATTTCAGTTTTTTCTGCAAAAGCTCGAGAAGAAAATGGCTTTTCTAAAATATCTTTGATTATACAAAAAGTCATTTTGTCTGAAGAACCCTCACTGATCATTTAAGAACTTTTTAATCAAAAATACAATGTGTATAGAAACATTGATGAAAGTACACGTAAATTGCTTATTCACACAAAGCAAACATTCACATTCGGTAACGATAAATTTCCAGACACGACAAAACTACCCACTCCAAGAATGTACCAATTGCGGCTGCTGCTTTGGGTGTGCGTGCATACGTACAGACTGTCTCAACTCAAGCAGGAATGGATTTGCTTCACTTGCTCCTAGTATCAGGCCGTATGCATAGCTCTAAGAGAAAATGACCTTGACAGGTCCCATAGAATGACTATGCATATCGCCCCTAGCGTTTTCCTGCATCGTAGTGCAATATTATCACGGAAATCACTTTATTTTGAATATTCTATAAAAGAAATATTTTGTTTGGCTATATTATTAAAATTGTTTCTACAAATTCACCTGTTTCATCTGATTGCACGCCACTGATAGAATATGATTACTGAAATGGCTAATCAATGCAAAATACTTCTCTTCCAAACACAGATGCTTCGGCACTCTAAAATGTTTACGAATAACACCACATGACTGGCCCAGGATGGAATGATGGTGAATCACCTCCAGCTGGCCCCTATTGTCCTCACTTTCACGATATCTTACTGCCAAAATCAAGCTCGTCTTATCATCAGCCGATTTTTGAAATGTCAGCATCTAAACTAGAATTAACTAAATTAAAATTGAACACTGGAGCCACTATCACTATCGCTATCGTTTGAGAAATCATTAGATTCCTCCAAAATCCTCTGCAAATCTTCATCACTAACATCAAGTTTATTCCTACTAGCCATGTCTGCACAATGAGGGGTAACGATTCCTCAAATTAAATTAGAACTGAAGGAACGTATATTAACAAATAAGTATATTTTCTTAGAAAACAACTCCATTTATAATCTAGTCAGTACTGTGCAGAGGCAAGAAACTGAATGGCAACCAAAGGGCCAGAACGATTCTTTTACTTTCCAGCGATGTCAGCTCTCTTTCAACAAAAAGAAAAGTTCTGAGACGTCTATCACTAATAATTCCTATTGGCTGACGTCACTAAGTGCACCCAAATTTTTTTCAAGGGTTCTGTTTATAATCTCTACAGAAACCAACTCAATAACTTCTCAGGCCCGCATAGATGAGTAAGAGAGTGGGCTACACAAGCAAGTCTCAAGCGGCTCAGAATATAAGCTTTGCCTTTCTTATTAACTTTCTTAACTGAAAGAACTCTTGTAATGGTATTAGCATTAGAATCGACAGTTTCGAACAGATGGGTTATCATTGAGCCTATTATTTTGAAAGACGATATTTTCTTATCGAAATCATTGAAAATTTTAACGAATCAGTTTCTTAGAAGAAATGGCCGGAAATCTTCCAAAAAGAAAGAGGTTACACCTTAAAATGATATAGAGATGTAAATAAACTGTTAGGAATTAACAGATATTAAGGGTGATGAAATAAAATAAATGGTTTTTAGTCACGTCAACCAGCTGAGCAGGCGTCGTCACAGCAGAAGAAATGTAATTTTTACTAACTAAAATATTAAGAAAACAATTTCGCTCAATGGTCACATACAAAACAAACCTTTTACTATAAAAATGTGAAAGCCAATCTAAAAAGAAATAAAAACTAAGTTAAATATAGCACATTAAATCCAGCGCGGTACGAATCAGTACCACGCACTGACACCTGCGACATGGTAAGAAATTGAGATCCGTACCATGTAACGATACCGGCATAGACTGATTAAATAACACCCGGCCATCTGGTAGAGTGGTATTTAAATCTATCCCGTCGCTGAAGGGTTAAATAAAAAGCTGAGCATATACTAATGCCCTCAACAATCTAAATTTCATTTCCAGGACCATTTAGCAGCCTCGCCAAAATAAGTCCTGCTGGTTTAATAATTATATATTGTATTTATTAACTTTCATCAATTTAAGAATTGAAAATGAGTAAAAAATATTTTACCATGTATTGAGAAATATTATTACCTGGAAAAAATATCCATGGTCTTCATTCCAGATTTACTCCATTGGCTGGTCATCCTGTCTGTCCAAGAGGTAGTCAGGGCTGCAATCTCATTTTCACACCTTGAAAGATAACATGTGAAATTTATCAAAATGGATATCCCAACAACACACACTATTTCAACAATCCAAATAACTTCACAGCTTACCTGCAAAGAGAAATTTTACTGTGTTATTGTGCCAAGCATCTTAGTTCCTGGTTTCCTGTCTCTTCTTGCTCCCTTCTTAGGTCACCATCATCCTCCATCCCTCAATGTGTTGCCTATGTTTTCCAATATATGCAAGGGCAACATTAAATATTTTTAAAGTTTAAAATATATGGTAAATCTACAAAAAATATCTTACAATATAAAATTCCAGGGTAAATTCTTGAAAATTATTTACTTACAATGTACCTTGCATCTTAAAATTAATGAATTAATACCTGAAATAAAATATCCCAGGCCTGATTCCAGAATGTTTTCATAGGCCGATCCTTCCATTCAGCTTCCTGGCACGGCTGGTACATCCTCTTGAAACCTTAGGAGTTCATGACACAAATTAAATAAAAAGAAATATCCAACCAATTGCAAACACATTCAAGGCAATAGTTAATTTCAAAGCAAACCTGTGAAGAGAAACATGATGGGCACCTCTGTGCACAGTCTGTTCTTAATCCTGGCTGTTGTCGTCTTCTTCTGTGCCTATGGGTTGCCATCCTTCCTGCTCAAGTCATCCATCGATGCAGTCCTATAGTTTTCAATTTAAGTGAAGATTTTATATAATTACATGAAATCAAACGATATATAGACAATCAAAATTTAACCTTTAAATGCCTGGCATGGCTGCACGGGCATGCAAAATAGGTCCCGTTCAATGCCTGGCATGCCCATACAGGCATGCCTAGTTTTTAAGTAGCCGACAGATGTTGCATTCATCATGAATGAGTGAAATTTGGAAGAGGTCCCCTTAGAGGCATGATCTCAGGATGTACTAAGGGAAACATGCGGTAAATTGAACTAATGTTGGTAGGGACACCTCACACCAAGAGTAAATAGAAAATAAGGTGAACGCATTAGCATAGTCCCTTTCCAACTCCCCGGCTCCAATCTCTCCATGACCCAAGGCTGTTGGAAGTAGATGAAGCTCTTCTTTCACCTCCTCAATGTCACAGTGCTCAGTACCTTTGTTTTTTACTGAGGTCAGAGGGAAAGCAAATGATGCATCGGCAGTTTCGCCTTGCTTCTGTGAGGGAACTTATTGAAGAAGCTATTCTCTTGAAAACAACCCAAAAGGAAAGACCAAGTGCAAGAGGGACCCCATTGTAACGGTTAGGGCAAAAGAAAATAAACATTGGCTCATAAAGGGGAAATCGCCTTTGAAGCCGTGGGAAAATACACAGTGGCAAAATGTCTGCGTATTTTCCCATTTTGAAGAATACCACACACAGCAGGATTTCAAAGTATTAGGCAGAATGATATTTGTACTGTAATGGACAAATAAAAGCACTGTAAAAAGTATCTCTAATGTTTTTATTGAATTTATTATTGTTATATTATAGAATTATGCCAGATATGCATTTTTTGTTTTCTTATACTATAAAAGACTCCCATTATTCCCAAAGTGATTCATTAAATAATGCTTTTTATTTGAACGTTTTATCACTAATATTTCAGGAAATACAAGGTATTTTCTGATCAAATGCAAGAAAACTTTAAATGGCCAAAATTAAATATGGCAGTGAGATTCTACAAAGGGACATTTACATCAGGCGTTTAAAGGTTAAAATAATGAAACTATCTGAAATCTATTTGAATATATAACACCAAATTCGTCACAACTCATCAATTCTTACCTGAAAATTAATATATCCCGGGCCTCGATTCTGGAATTTCTTCATGCGTCGGCCCTTCCATCCAGCTACCTGGTGTGGCTTCTATGTCCTCTTGAAACCTTGGGAGTTCATAACACAAATTAAATAAAAGAAACATCCAACAAATTTCAAATGCTTTCAATGCAACTCTTAACTTCAAAGCAAACCTGTGAAGAGAATCACGGTGAGCATCTCTGGTGCACAGTCTATTCTTAATCCTGGCCGTAGTCCTTCCTCTTCTTCTATGCCTATGTGTTGCTGTTCTCTCTGGCCAAGTGGTCCATCAATGCAGCCATACAGTTTTGAGTTTAAGTGAAGATTTTATATTATTACATGAGATCAAACCATATATAGCCAACTGACATTTAAAGTAAAAAACTGTCAGAATGTCCCAAATCTATTTGCATACATAACACAAAACTAATCAGAACTTATCAATTCTTACCTGAAAATTAAAATATTCCTGGGATTGATTCTGGAATTTATTCAATAGCTTCTCCTGTTATCCATCCCTCTGGTCAGAATTGCTTCAATGACCTCTTGAGGCCTAGAAAGTAAACATGTCCCCTTTAATAAAATGCTGCATCCAATTTATCACAAACACTTTCTAATGTAAGATAACTTCATTACCCACCTGTGAAGAGAACTGTCACGGTTGCATCTGTGCACAGTTTATTCTTCATGACAAGTGTTCCTCCTTGCTCCTCTTCTTCTTCCTAGGGTGATCCCTTGGTGTCATGGACCTATAGTTGTCAATTCAAGTAAAAGTAATGTTCATTGCCACTGACAGATTTCTCTAAAATATCATAGTCATCTAATTTATTTAAATAATATCTTGCTATACCTCATGTAAATTTTATACTGATGTTAAATTTCCTATGATTGCTACTAATCTGCCTACATTGGTCCTTGGTTCTCCTAACTTTTCCCTTCCCTTATATATCACAGTGCTATTACTTCCCTCATCTAGAAAATACTATTTCCCACCTATATTTCCTTTTCCGCTTGATGCCCTACATTCACTCCCTGTTCCTATACAACAATATACACAACTATTTTGAACTGTTAACCTGGGTTCTAGGAAATACATTTAACATTATTTTAATAATAATATTTTCAACAGACATTTTAGAAATGTTTTGTATACCAAGTTATAATTGCATTTTGATCACAAAAATACAATAACATTTAAACATTTCAAAATTATTCCCAACAATAACATTTGTGCAACGTTTGACTAATCTTGTCACCTTTACATTTTCCCTGGCATGAATGATTCCATCTGCCATTTTCTCTATCTTAGAACAAATATTCACAAATAATTATATGCATATGATTCACAAGGTGACACTGATATTCCCGAGATAATTTAACTTAACAAATACATGCAATTTAATATAAATATATAAACATGCTTTCATTACTTCCACAGTGGTTTTGTTTTATAACCAAGAGAAAGTTCAACTTGAAAATAATTAGCATGCAGCTGAAAGAGAAAATTATTATCAAGCATAAAAAGTTCTCAATATTTTTCTTCATTATTAAAGTATAAATATACAAACTAATTATATTTATATAATTCACAAAATGACATTTTTGTGGAAATTTTAATAAATACATGCATTTATGTACATAAAAATATGATTCCATCATTACTACAGTGATTTTGTTTTGCAAGCAAGAGAGAATGCTAAGTTAAAAGTAGTTAGCATGCAGCTGAAAGAGAAGTTTATGAAGCATAAAAAGGTCACAATATTTTTGTGTAAGATTTGTTCACACTCAGAAAATTTTTATTTATCTATTAATCATTAATTAGTAAACAATCAGGTAAGGGTAGAAGGTCCATTACTGCTGCTGATTAATATTTAAATAGAAAGAATTGAAAGATGAAAATTTTTATCAAATCAGATACTTATTAGAGCAATTATCAATTTTTAGTATGAAAAAAGTGCATGTAGTTAATGTAGATGTATTATAGGCACCATTTAATTAAGGAAACATAAGCTAATGAATTTTTAGAGAGAGGGAAGAATGTTGGTTGTAAGTGTTTAACATGTACAAATTGGGAGAGGAGGAAGAGCGCAACTGCAAAAACAGTTTTCATGGGAAATAATAACCTTCATGTCATCAAATATATAGAAGATTAGGAAATTAAACCATGGGGAAACTATTTGGTAACTATTTTAGAGAAATTAATTAAAGGAAACTACCATCCATGGTTATTTTATATTTTTTGAAGTCACAAAGGCAAAGAGAAGGAAATAACAATATCCAAGGATAATTAAGCAAAGCCTGCTTTTATTAAATGATAGAATGAGAAAAATAGCTTTTGTGGCACCAGTTACAAGTGATAGATGGTGCTATGGGCAAGGATGGCTTATTTTAATCCAAAAAGCTATATTTTTTCAAATTGATGGCAATTTAGCCTCTTTTTGTCCCTCCAAATATGCTGCAGGACTCCAAGCTGTGATGGATTGCTATGAAAGAGAAAAAACAGAATCATAAATAGAATAGCCTCATAACTTCAAAGAAATATTCGTTTATATTATCTTGCTTTGCATAGTTAAATTTACCAAAGCCAGAACCACAAAAATACTCAACTTCAAATTCAGTCACCGCAAACTGAATCTGTATTAGAGAAATCGGTACTTGCCCTTTACCTACCTGCACAATTTTCTCATTGGAAGTGGTGCCATAGGTGATGAGAAATGAAACTACATGCAGGTTGCATTTGAATGGTCACTTAGTGAGTTCTCTTGTCAATAAGTTGGGAGTAATTTCAGAGATTAAAGTTGGGCTGGAGATTTAAGCTACGCAGGATGCCTGCGGCATCTAGCTTTAACCATTCTCACCCTCTTCATGCCAGCAGAGATTGGGAGCACGAAGCAATGCAAACTCCAACAAATACGTAAAGTGCGTTAATTCCATTTCTCGTACACTACATAGTTCCATTTCTCGTTATCTATGGCACCACTCCTGACAAGAAAATTGTGCGGGTAGGTAAAGGGCAAGTACCGAGAAATCATTAGTTTCACATTGAAGAAAACCTCAATTAAACAGCAGTCTTTTTGTAGCTTTACATCAGCCATGAGAGCATCAACCCAAGTATTATTATTATACGAGGGAAAGAAATAATTTCAAAAAAATTTTAAGCACATTCATTTAGCATTTGGTAAGTGAAATCCAACAAATGCACCAAAATGTATTTCATAAGATAATTTTGGGCAATTATTGGGCATCTCTAAATCACCATTTCAGAGGCATTATAATTAAAAATCTCATATCTTGTTTATTTCAAGCACCCTTGTAACAGAGTTATTTGATAGTGAAATTATATTGACATTTAATTTTTTATAAGAACAATTCTGAAATTTATTTTTCTCTTCCATATAGTTCTTAAATCAACTCATCTCCTCAATGAAGGACTCCCAACTGTTGCACAGGCTGTATCAACCTCAACTGTATATGCTTCACCTGTCACACAAGAAAGACCCTGAAATGGAAAGAAAAATTGAAGGCAATGAAATCAACTTCAGCATGCCTATTACTGCAGGATATCTCAATAAAATGTTTACTATTGTCAAAATTGGTCTACAATATTTTCTTTATGATGCCTTCATATGACGTTACTGTCTCTTTAATAACAATATTCAGTAGCATACATAAGCAATTTAAATAACCTGTGTGTTACAAGCTTCCAAACCCTGCATTAATGCAGAATTTGTTTTAGTTATTGAAATTACTAAAACATTCCATGGTAGATAACTACAATAAACCTTTGGAAATTGCCATGGATATCAAAACCACTAGCGTCTAACGACCAAAGGCTTTGGGAAAAAGGGACTCACGTGAGTCATTCATATGGAAACCAAAGCAGATGTTCAGGACCAATAAGAATAAATGTATAATAAATCCAATAATGATAATTATAATAAAAATAAATGAAAACACTATGAACATCTTATTTATGAAGAATAAATAAAAAGAAAATGTTTGAGCCATTTTACCATCGAAGATATTGAAATGCGGAGGAAGATGACGATGACTTGGGATTAAGACATAGAAAGGTATGGAATCCTCTTGAAGATCTTTCCAGCAATGGTGGATTACAAGAATCTAATAAAGTGTGGTGCATCAATGATGCAAGGCCAATGATAATCAGCTTGGATCCAGAATGGCCTACATTTAATCCAGCCCCAACAAAATATGGCTGTGTTGAGTGATGCAGAAGAACTGAATAAAGAAATTTATTTGAGTGATTCAGAGATGTTAGAAGTTCCAAGTGAAAGAGTCCCAGGATGATATTACTCAATTTCTTGCCGAGAGAGATTTTCAATCAGGTGAATCACTCCACATGAATCTTACTTACTGGAAAGATATGAAGGGCTTGGTGATTTTGTGGGGTTTAGTGGCCCTATTCTGGTGTGAATGAATTTTCTTACCTGATATTTATGTTAGGTGGTGAGGATTTTTTTAAAAAGATCGCAGATACAACCAATATATACGCCCAATTCAAACAAAGGAATTCAGGGATGGCTGATGGCATTCATTATGATCACTAAGCTTGATTTCAAGTTGTTTGCACCTTTTTAATAAATCATCATGATACCCATTTTTACTTTCTCCATACCCAGTATAGGGGAAAGTACTGTTTTCATGAAAAAAATTGACTTTGAGATTTCAATGGAAATACACATTTTGAGGACACCTGAACACGTTTTGACCATTTTCTCGATGATTTCTGTGTGTGTGTGTGTGTGTGTGTATGAGCCAGCTTTTTTGTGGGTGCTCTAACTCAAAAACTAGTAATCAGTTCAATGCAAAATTTTATATTTAACATTTTTATGAAAGTCAGAAGAACTGATTATTTTTTGGTAAAAATCGGCCAACCAGAAGTGGGTGTTTACTCTGGTCACTTTTCCATTATTTTAAAATATTTGATTTAATATTTGATAAATGTAAAAACGTATTGGAATCAAGGTTGTAGGAAATTTAATTTTCTACAACTTTTGTTTGAAACATTTTCCCAATGTTTAAGAGATATCTTATATTTTTAGCTACCACCACCATGTCACCTACCAACTATTGTTAACAATTGACAGTTATGTCTTAGTAATGCTCCTTTTTCTTTTCTTAATTGTTGGAGCATTGTGGCTATATCCTTTATCAGAAGGCTATGGTTTGAGTTTATTTCTGTTCTTTGTAAAGTCTAAAAATTTCTTGTTTCTTAAAATATTTATTATTATGTAACCTATTTGGAATGCTTAGAAATATTACAGGTATGGAGAAAGTTGTGACCACATCAGATTTTTAAAATATTATACAGAAATCCCTAAGTGTCATGAAACGCTTCCATTTGTTGAAATCTTGGTGTCAGGGACATTATTGCATTGTCTAATATTACATTAAAAACATTGTTTTGAAAATTCTTTTCTTTGCTTTCCAGTACTAATTTGCCATTAAAATCATTTACTTGTGTGAATATGGTATTTTTAAACTCACATTTTACATTTAATCTTTCTGCTATTAATTTTGCCAATTTTAAAGCTTCATCATAACCAGAGTCTGTATTTCTTTAAAAATTCAGTACAGTTCTTTGTAAGCATGGCTGCAATGCTTATGTCCATGTCGGTACCCTGCATGGATTTGCTTACCATATTGATTTTAAATATAATGTCATCCCACAAGCCAAGTGTATTAAAAAAACTAAAATCTTTGATTTTCTCTATAAGAGATGCAACCATAGATTCAGTGTATGTGTTTTTGGCCAATTCAATTAAGGCATTCCTAACGCTGTCAATTCTACATTCCCACCTGGTTTCACACAAAGGTTTAGGGGTCAAGCATTAACGTATTTCTTCAGCAATTCCCATTTACTAACCAAAGCTGAAAACAATACGTAAATTCTTTGTATTACACCAAAAAACCTCTTAGAAAATATTGAGCATGCCACACTGTCCCCAATTACTAAATTTAAATAGTGGCATCCACAAGGCATAAAAAATGCTCATGGGTAACAACTTAAAATTCTAGACTGAACACCTTTATTTTTGCCTTTCATATTGGCACCACTGTCGTAACCCTGGCCTCTGCAATTGCCTAAATCAAGTTTAAAATCATTTAGCATTTGCATAATTGATTCATAATTTCCTTTGCCAGTTGCGTTTGAGAGTGGATGGAAAGAAAGAAAATGTTTTTGTATTTTAATTTCATCAATATCAACAAATCTGATAGTTGATGAAAGCTGTTCTACTTGACTGACGTCTGGGGTGCAATCAGCTATCATGCTCAAGTATTTTGCTTTCCTAAGCTCGTCCCAGTATATTTTCCATGGTAAAATTTCCAAGCAAATTGATCAATTCGTTTTGAATAGTTTTGCCGCAGTAATGCGCTTGAGTTTCACATGATGTTATCCACCGTACGTGCTCACTCGTATCTAAATCAAATTTACTAAGTAATTCCACGAGACAAACAAAATGACCATTATGTGGTGTAAATAATCTATCCGAAGATCCACGGAAAGCTAAATTGTTTTGTGCTAAATATAGGTTATATTTATTAACCTCTCCAACACACTTCTCCAATATTTTTTTCCATCTGTAAAACTGAAAATCTTCATCTAAAGACGTAAATTCGTTTCAAACCAAATTTTGTGGCATTTTAAATGTTGAGGTGAGTTTTCATGTGATTTTAAGTATTCACTAAGATGCTGCAAATCACTCATTCCCTTCTTGGCTAAAATACTTCTACTCAAGAAAGGGCAGAAAAATTACCTTTCCTCTTGGAAAGTAACAGAGTACATGAGCCGACTTGCGATTTTGCCGCGCGGTCGGAGATACATGCAGCTCATGATCGGAAGATTCACCATCAGAATACTTGCAGTGCAAATTCAAATTTTAATAACATTTGATAAACCAGGACTGTTTGTATCGTTTTGGGCGCGCTATAAGCTTCTTGAGATATTCTATTCAGTATATTATCTTACGATTGGATAGTAACTACGTATTTGGAGCGACCGTAAAAAAGACCTCTCCGCTTAAGAAACGGGAGGGTTAAGGGGGGGGGGGGGGGATGGTGAGTTGCCGAGTAGAAGGAACCTTACGCTTCCGCTACTACCAGCCTTCGAAATGAGATAAGCCACATATGAGTCAGGAATTTTTTTCGCGAGGGTTCGTAATACTACTACGTCTTGCATGACCTGTACGAAGAGGACATAGGGTCAAAATGGGTAGACCGCGCACTCCGACGCAATCAGATGCAACCGAAGGAGCTACCCCATGTCTACTAAATAGGAAAATCACAGTAGCTGACCAAGTAAAATTTGCCCTCCTCGCAAGTTACTTCTTTCAATGTTATGCATTCCTTCGGCTAATTTTCCGATGCGTTATCGACGATAGACGGCAGATTATGTAAAATACCCCGATTCAGTACGCCTTGAAATGCTAACGATACGGAATTAAAGTATATGCCCACTAAATCTAATACGTAGATAACTCATTTTAAATCAAATTGCCACCGTAGATATACTGTAAAGGTAACTATTCATTAAAATCCAAAAATGAGAGCAATAAATGCCTATACTGCTACGATTACATTCGAAAACAAATTAACACTGAAAAGTTTACACGGAGCCATTAAACTGATTGCGAAAAATTGCTAGGATAACAGGATAATTCAAACGTCCGACAATGGAAACCGATATCCACTTCCAGATTACTTGATAAAACTTTCCTTGGTTTCGAGATACAATTAACTAACATTTCAATCCAATCACTTAAAAAATTCCAGTATGACGTTGCGAGTTATTAAAAACATGCGCAAACTACAACACCAACAGGTACAAAGACGGTGAACGATATTATAATATTAATCCCTCTCGTCTATTAAGCATTAGTAATATACCCGAGAATGGACCTAAAGGCGTAAAATTGATCGAACTTATTGGATGCCTATTTAACTCCATCCCGATCTAGTAATGCGGATATTTGAATTTTAAGCTTTATTAAAGTACCAATCTACTCCGTTGCGCTTACTTAATGTCACGTTCACAAAATTGTACTAATGTAACTTGCCGAATTACATAAAATGTAAAAATATTTATATTTAAAACAAAAGCTACACACATCAATAATGAGGTCAGGCTCAACTCGATGGAATTTACTCATCATGAAAAAAAGTAACTTAGTTCATCCAGTCGAACTGTAAACCACCATATTAACCCATAACATTCACCGTGAAATAAACGTTGTATACTCACTCATACCTTTATACAAGATTCTTCATTATCCGTAAATCTCAAATTTCGTAGTAAAATCTTAATTCAAGAATATTGTCTCCACTCTCACAAAAAACAAAATGCCTTCTAGAGAAATAATGAATACGAAGGGACTAAAGTAATTTGCATTTCACTTTAAACTTATTTTATAGAAATAAAAGTGAGATGTTCACGCTTACCTGTCACACTTGCTAAAATGTTGCTATGCCAGATGCCATCAAACCAAACTACTCTTTTCTGCGGCGGAGCACTGTCGACCGTGTCTCAAACTCAAATAAGCGTCGCGGGGAAAATCGAATGTTGCGATTCCTGGTGGCGATTTATGGAAATACCTTTGAAAATTTTTTGTTTCGTTACCTTGAAAATTATAAATTATGCTATGTATTTCGTTCGTTTAGATATAATTCTTTAAAAATGTAGCTATTATTAACTAGTTTGCGGGGATATAACTTTCAATGATCTTAATCAAGCGGAATTTCAAACCTCTCATGTTAAAGATAGGTAACTTACGAGCAGACGACTTTTTAAATATCCGTTTTGATGAGACGGACGCAGAATAATATATTTGCATTCGAAATTAAAATTTGTGAGATATCAATCATTATTAATTGTATAATAGTTCCTTTTAAATATTATATTATTCCAAGCATCCAAACTTATTCGCTGCTGTGACCTAATACGACTACTTTTTTCCATAAATAATTTTTTAGGTACCCAATTAACGCTTTTTTCACAAGAACAATATTTTGAAATATATATTCAAACAGATGTATCGCCAACCAATCGTCCTTTCTCATGATTAGTCAAATAAATTAACCCAGCCTTTGTCAAACCAAAGAATCTCCAATTAATATGCGAAAGCTCTTGTGGCGTAAAACCTCAGCGCAGTGGCGCAGTCAAGTCTATTCATCGGCGAAAGGGGCTTATTTCTGTGTTGGATACTCCAGGTGGTGACGAATCCTTTCCAACAGAGAAAGTACGGTCGCTTTCGTTAATCTAAACCTTTCGTGGAATTTCTTATCCGTCAACTCTTCAAAGGGGTCACCCCTTTCCATGAATACCTCGCGGTTTACTCTTCGACCTTCTAAAAAATCTAGATCAACTAGATCGTCTTCAAAATTATCCCATCGGAACTCCATGCTTGTTTCCAAACTGACGCCGGTTAAGGAACTTAACCGCTCGATTTTGGCCGGTTAATTCTTAATCGCGGTTAAACATCTAAGCCCTAACCGGGACTGGTTCACACCAAAACGGGCATAATCGCTGTTAAGGAATAATTTTACCGCAGTTAACTCCTAACCGGGGTTGGTGCACTCGGGCATAAGAATTACAAATGAGCGGCGTGTTTAGGGTGGCCAGATCATAAATTTAGAATTGGGGTACGCAAATAAGAAAAGACGACAAGCAAAAACTTACCTCTTTCAACACCATTTTCGAAAAATGAAAAATAAAATTAATATTTGAATTCTTCTTTAATTCATCTTTTATAATAAAAAAACAAAAACAAAATAAATCACAAATCAAAATTAACAAAAATATTTTTCCAAAGGAGACATTGTAACAAAAAGAACAAGGAGAAAACAAAAATGTTGAACTTGCAATACATAAAAGAATCGTATTAATTGAGATAAATGACTGTGAACTCCATTGCGATTGATTAGCTCATGTTCTTAAATACTTTGTTGCAGTAGGGATGCTTGTTATTGCAAACAAACGAGAGGAAGATTAATACATTAGACAACTTTAGTATACTATGATTTAATCAGGATCATTATTTTAATGGTTTTAATTACTTTTTCAACGTTTAGGAGTGGGCTTCTGGTTAGCTGTCACGTATGACTTTGGCTTTAGTGATCGGTATTCGTAAATTTCATTTTCCGGCTGCTCAGGGACCTCCTGAAAGACCCTTGCTGCCCACCAGTGGCCCGTGGGCAACACTTTGAAAACCACAGATATAGAATAAACAGGCAGTATTGACAAGGAAATTGGGAGTGTGATGAGGAAAAGAATGAATTTTTGCAAATGTGTTAGTTAAAATGTTACCAATACACATTGCAAAAATTACATTTATTATACCTAGCCTTACATACAAATGAAATAACAAAAATAACTTAGTAAAAAAAGTTAGAATTATTTTTAACATTAATTTAAAGCAGCTCAACGTAATGAAGAATATTATTGCCAAGGCTTCAGCGGTGTTTCCGTACTTGGCCCATGTTATCTGGGCTTCTACCACATGATGTTTTCTTTTGTGATGACTGTTTTGCTACCATTCCAGGTATGCCACCTGGAATGGTAGTGAAACAGCTGTCGTAAAAGAAAACATCACGCGATAGAAACCTGGATAATATGGAGCAAATAATAAAGAATATTTTGGTACATTTTATCCTCTTATTTTTGCATAATATCATTAAAGACTCACAAAATTCTCAATTTTAACCTCACTTTTCAACTCTCATACAACTCACCACTAAATATTTAACTTTGAATCTTATATTATGCATAAGCGAAATATTATTCTCGCACTTCTGTGACATTCACAATCACCCAAAAACTGTAAATCAACACTACCTGTTAATTCTATTTACCTTGGCTGAATGTGGTTATTTATGCTGTGCTTTTAACAAATTTCTCTTCACTTTGGAAAATTTCTTTAATATTTTTAGGTATCTTATGTATTCTAAAGATATTCCACCATCTGGAAACATAAAATATATAAAAATGAAGTCCAGTTCATACACAGATTTTTGATTAATCGACTAACTCTCCAATTACTCTTATTTTCCTAAACACCCATGTCTGCATTTGGAGAAGTTCGCCACATGTTAGGATGCTGAATAAAATTTAATCCACATTGTGTGAAGAAAACCATAGGAAGTTATAATCTGCACTTTTGGTAATTTCTTGCAATTTGGCCATTTAATGTCAAACTGCATAAAAGTGAATCACTCGACTGAGTTAGGGAAAGTTCATTGCGTTAGGATACTAGTTAAAATTGAATCCATGCTGAGGGAAGCCATGTTCAGGTAAGCTTTACTGTACTTCTACTTAACTTTAAAAGGAATAACAAAATAAAACAATTCTGTCACTCAATTTGATTTTTAGGCTGCATATTAGTTTCAATAATAGCTTTGTATTGGTAATGTAACAAGAGAATAATTTGAATTTAAAAATAAGGAATGAATAGTTTAATTAATCAGGACCATTCATGCTTTTGAAAATCCACAAGTGAAAATGTTTAGGTACTTTATTACATTGTTAATAAACAACATCTTGAATGAGACAACAGATGATATTACAATAAATAGTTCATAGGTTTGACTGATGTTTATACAAAGACTGGAATCAAATCAGGTCCTTTCCTTTTATAAAGCATGCACATACCCATTTTTAATTGTACCTAAAACCTATACCACTTCTTATCATAACATAATACATATTTATGCCTAGAAAATATTCATCATTAACAATATTGATTACAAAACAATGTTAAATAAAATAGATATATGTGTATATTCAAATGACATTGACTAGAATAAGACTCTGATTAAACCCAGAAAATGGCAGGAAAATTAGGAATCAATATATATAAACTTCCATTCTATGATAATTCTTGGTAGTAAAAAACTGACCTCAGAAAGGTCACACACTTTGTTTGAATAAAATATATATTAATTCAGATCAACTTTATCAGAACAACTAGCTCGTTAGATCTGTCATGACAAAGTTAGACCTTTATTATCTTTGTTTTTCCTTTAAGACTGTGATAGTTAACTGGTGTTAACTATAGCTACAACAAACACGTCCCAAAACACCTTCATAACCTCTTCTTAGGGGCAAATTCTTATAAAAAAGATGCACAAGAGAAATATAGCAGCAAAAATTAAGGAAATGAAATAGCAAAAATAAATAACAATTATAGCTGCAAACAGGCAATCCTTTCAATATGCATTATTTGCAGTGAATTAAAAATAGTCCAAAGGAATATAAGGTTTGCTAAAATAATTGAAGGTAACATGATGACACATCTCCAACTACAAAAACCTTTTATTCATAAATTCACACTCAAAGAAAGCTTATGAAATGAAGTTGAGCCCTGCTTTCTGCAGTTATAGAAATATTGATCATAGTGAGCAACATTGGCTTGGAATTGTAGCCAATTCATACATAAAACTTTTTATAAACTGACAATCAGGCTGCTATATCTATATTATGCCAAATGATAATAACAAAATTCTTAAACATTTCAAATTGTTGCTTTCATGAACAAGTGCAATGGAAACCATCTTGTACTTCTAAGATGCAAAAAAACTCAACCATATCATAGATATGGCAGTCTCACAAATATTTCCTGAATAACCATTAGTATTTGTGATTACAAAAATAAATACTGCAGTATATATGACTATGAATAGTGAACAAATTAATAAGAAAACAAAACTTCTACCCGTAGTAAGCAACTTCTACCATAAAAAACCATCTATTAATGTAATCAGCTACATAGTTGCCCTACATAAATGGCAGACAATTAAATAACAGTCAAACTAAGAAATATATTAGCTCATGTCATTCCTTAAAAATGTTAACACAGAACAACCTCTGGAAAGGGACCAAAGTAGGACCTCAATCACCCTCTATTTGCACACAAAAAAAGCGGTTGCAACTACTGCCACACTACAACAGCTATAACACCAACAGATAAACAAGCAATCAAAGGACAATGCAAAACCCCAGGAATAAATGACCACTAGGACAGACGAGAAAACAACGATAGTATAATATGCATACCCTTTACATAGTTAAGACTGGCTATGCCCACAGCACCAAGAAACGAACAACACCAATAATGTAAGAGGGGTGGGCTGATAGCTTGCATTACAAGTCATAACTCATAGACAATAGATTAGCAAGAAAATAGACACGCAAAAGGAAGTTGACTCACACATAACATGCATACCATCCACTTCGATCAACCTACCTCATTCACTACTTGACTGTTAACTTTTTACATGACACATGCTCATAATGGACGATTACCAAGAATTCTTCCAGTGAAGAATGCACTGGTTACAAACAGCCCATGAGGTAAAAATTTTACATGCAGTAGCTTTTGCATATTTTTCCTTCTGCTGTAAAGAATCTATACTTGGCTTCATTTGACGCTACCCTTCCCTTCAACATATCTGCTGCACCTAACATTCCTAGCCTCTCATGTAACAAAGACAATTCTTTAAATGATTTCATTCATTTAAATTTATCGCTGAACTATAAAAAAAAAAATTTCACCAAGGTAGGTGGTATTACTCAGTTGCACCTGCAAATTTTGATAAAAGATTAACACTGCACGGAATTGCCTTTGTTTCTTTCATTAAGACCAAGAAATTCTTAATGGCTGACTAATCTTTGAGTCGAGGGATTGCCTCTCGAATTAAAGTGATCTCAAAATCATTTGGGCATCAGCCTGTGGTGAGCATTTTCCTTTTTTTATTTAAAGGGCAATTCAGTAAGTTGATATGGTTAGTCATACAATTAGAGTCCAAGTCATCAAAACTGAGTGAGAAGTTTGTGCCGACATGAGATTGTTAACAGCCAAATTGTAGCACTTTGACATACTGGACATATAATATTAAATGAAACATAATGTAAACTCCAATATTCTTTGAAATCTAGAAATTCTGACACTAAACACGAGCTCTGGAATACTTTTGCAATGATATTTTTATCAAAGTAATTTGTCAAATAGAATATGGAGGGTATTTGTTCCACATAAAATTTACATCAAACCTTTTCATTACCAGATGATTCTGAAATAATGATAAAGATGATGCAAGCAGCCAATTTTATATAAAAAGGTGTTAATTAATAAGTTCTGATACCAGAACTTTGATATTTTCCTTACGATTAGATCCATATTTGTTAAAAACGTAAAACTCATACATCTGTGTATTCTCCACTTGAGAAGTTCAGGATCCCGGGAAAGAATGAAACGCATGTCACAGAAATCTCGGCTGACTCGTTCCATCTGTGAGATCTGATTGAAAAAATAGAAAAAGAGTCTTCCTCATTCACGAGGAACGCCCACTGATTTATGGGAGGCTTCATGGGAGGGTTGCTTTCAGCCAGCCTTATTTTTTCCTTACAAAATTCAAGCCATCATAACATATCCTTCACACAGCACTGTCCTTGCCCTGTATCCCTGCCAAATGGGAACACCCCACCCCCACCACCTCCCACCCCCCCATTATCTTCCTCTGCTGCCCTCTTCTCCATCGCCAAAGTGTGCCTCGAGCCATGTGAGTATCTCTTCCTCACTGCGTGCCACCCACTGGGCATTGAGGCGAATGGTCTCCAGGCTCTGCTCAACTGCTCTTTTACCCCCTCCCAAGTCCATGTTCTCAAAGAATTGGCTCACCTACACAACAGAAGCAGAGAATGTAATTAAACCATTAGAGGTGAATTTGACTGAGCAGAAAATGGCAGATTTTAGAGTGCTATGGGAAAAAATTAATAAATAAAATCAAAATTCGATGAGGAAAATTTTTCATACACTTACTAGAATTATTTGCCTAACTAATTACATAATTTATTTATTATTCAATGCTACATTTTAGCTGAGATTTCAATGGGAGAGCTCCATGTATGGTGCTGTGCATGACTCTTCCTTACACAAAGAGCAGACATAACTACTTCTTTTCCTCAGGCTAATGCTTTTTATCAGAACATCAGCTGCTAAACACAATCGCATTATTCTCACCTGAAGATATGTCACCAGTAAGTCCATCTTCTGGAATAATATTCCATATATGTCTCATTGGTAAATTCTCTTGGTCATTTTTCAAGAAAAAAATCATTAGAATTTGTTAAACCATAAAACAAAAACCACCACTTTTGTACTGTGAAAATTCCCCAGAAAAACAAGCCAAAACATAAAAAAAAGGATGAAAAATTTCATAGCTCCACATAATACTATATCATCATGACATATGCTTGAAGGTTAGAGAGCAGTTGCGCTGTGAAATTGGAGCTCCATCCATAGGTTTCAACATTAAAAAAAAAAACATTTTAGACAAATCATTCATCTTAATGCAGAGACATGCAACCATTTTGTGTGGCAGGCCAAATTTGTAGTTGCGAGTGCCCAGGAAGATTTTACATTGGAATTCACTTAACAAAAGTGAAACTCAAATCTAAGCCATTTTTGAGCGCCATAACTTCCCCAGAGAGGTTTTCTGACCATGATTTTATTGAATAAAAAAAAATTCCTTAAATATCTCAGACTGCTTTTTCATGGAAGCTATACAGGCCACAAAAAATGTTCCCAAGGGCTGGATATGGTCCACAGACTGCAGGTTGTATGCCCCTTTTCTAATGTATAACATTCCTTGCACTATTTTTACAGAAACTGCAAAATTATAGAAAGTGGGTTTCATCTTTTTAGGAGCCTAACTTTTATATCTTTTACTATAAGTACAAAATAATTGAGGAAGGTTATGCATTGCATAGAAAATAATAAAAAATAAGTTCAGTGTTACTAATAAAAATATTTTTAAAACGTAGAAGTTATTACTATAAAAGTTAGCTTTGAGACACAATCTTATAAATATTTTAGAATGTGTGTGTGGATGTATATGTATGTGTGTATGTATGTATGTTCTTTATATGTTTTTACACCGTTGAAGCTATTGAATTCAAAAGTTTCAGGGGCCATCCTATGGACCAAAGGAAGAACTTGGTCTAAATTTGCCGACCGTGAGGTCAACAAAATACTATTTTCATAAAAATGCATGGGAAATGGTGTGGAGAAGCCTCAAAATGCCATGCAGCCCTTCACTGATGTGGATATAAATATACCTAAATATTAACTTACTATCACGGAAAATGGCTTATTTTATGCACGAAAGACAATATTTTAATTCTGTTCATGTTTTGTTGTATTACATGTTAAATCGCTCGAAATTATCCTTTAAGTGCAAAATTGATTAACATTTTCAAGGTAGCTACAAAGCTAAATTTCTTAATTGTTGTCCTCTTCAAAGGGAAATAGCCACGTAAAGATTACTGCAAGAAAAATCCATGGGCGTGCAGTAGAGGAAGAAAAGCCAATGCCAATATAAAGGATACAAATGGATTTATGCCTAAATATAGTCTATTAATACTTTTAAAGTGTCAAATGATTTTTAAGGAATATTAGAACATTGTTATCTTTCACCATTAACATTGAAAGATTTATTGCAACATAAATCGATACATTTAGCGTATTTACCCGAAAGGAAGACAAGGTTTTTTCACAAAAATGCCATTAAAAATATTAGGTATCGTTTTAGAATGGAGTATGAATATTTAAGGTGAGTATACACCCTTATTTTAAATGCACCATGAAACACCCAGATGTCAAGTATATGTCCATTAAAATATTTATTATTGCATAAAGTAATTCATCGTATTTAATTAATTACTACAATACTTGAAAAATTTAAGGTCAAATTTCTTAAAATTGCTCCCACAGACCAATGGTTCCACTTTGGCCGTAGGGAAGTGTTTAGAGCTGGGTAGGTAATCGTGTGACAAGTTGAAAAAAAATGACTACAGCTGGGCGGTTCCATGCGTAATATGAAACACAAAGTCATGTAGGCACCAATTAAGATGTCTAGTAATACGAGGTGCTACCCAAAAGTTCCGGGAATTTGAATAGCGCACGCGAACCGCTTGTAGTATAGCCACTCGCTGCTAGGTAGTGCTGGCAGTATCCTTTGTGAATAAGTGTGCAATGTGGCGGCTAGCTGAATGCATGTGTTCGCAAGTTCTGTGCATTTTTGTAAAGTCGTATTTGAGTGGTTCTGTGAATTCGTTTCGAACTGAAATGGCTGATGTTAAGGAATTTGCATCAAATTCTGCTTCAAACTCGGCAAAACAGCAGCAGAAACACACAGAATGCTTAAACAAGCATTTGGTGATGATGCTTTAAGCCAAAGCGAAATGTTCCTTTGGTACAAACGTTTCAAGGACAGATGGACGTCTGTCGATGACGATGAGCATTCTGGTCGACCGTCGACAAGCACAACTCTGGAAAACGTCGCAAAAGTGTGTGAGGCTATCCTGGCAGACCGAAGGCGAACAATCCATGACGAAAAAATGAAAATGAAACTCTGGCTGAAAGAGCGACGTTTTGACATGATTAAGGAGATCCAGGCAGAACCGCAAGAGGTGCTTAACACTCTCACACCTGCGGACTTTCAAGGATGCTTTGCATCATGGAAAAAACACTGGGAATGCTGAATAAAAGCCCAAGGGGACTACTTTGAAGGGGACGGTGGAAATTAGGACTTAAGAGTAAGTAATTTTTTTTATGCACAAATTCCCAGAACTTTTGGGTAGCACCTCATACAATGTAAACAAGACTGATACAATTTAAACGTATCTACAATAATTTAAACATAATGCGTTTGGTATTCCAACGGTAGATGTAAAGTGGATGTGAATTTCAGAGTGTAGAAAATTTATGAGAGCACTTGAGTAGTACATGCTTTGCTGAGTTTTAAAGTGAAATAGTGACAAGTTATTATTTATAACTTTTAAATAAGATACTCCAAACAAATGGCAGACCGCATAGAGAAAAAAGGAACTGCGGAAAGAGGGACTGGATCGAAAGGAATTAGAAGAAGTTACGACAGAAATTTTAAGTTAATGGTGGTGCGCTATGCTGAAGAAACAAATAATTGTGTGGCAGGGAGGAAATACAATGTGAGTAAAGCTAATGTGCGAAGGTGGAAGCAAGCAAAAGAGAAACTTGAAGGTGCTAACTCAACACAGAGATCATTTAGTGGAGCAAAACGAGGCCAATTTCATGCATTAGAAGAGGAAATTGCAAACTTTGTGCCTATTTAAAGAATGGACGGTAAACCAGTGACGCGGGATATCATTAAATTGAAAGCCCAGGAATTAGCACGATTACAAAACATTCAACACCAAGAATTTAAGGCTAGTAATGGATGGTGTGTGCATATGATGTGTCGTAATGGTTTTAGCCTGCAACGAAGAACTTCACTTTGCCAGCGTCTACCTTCCAACTTCATGGACAAACTAATAACTTTCCAGAGGCATGTAATTCGGTTGCAGAAAAGTCATAATTACTTCTGAGCCAAATGGGTAATGCAGATGAGAAACCCATTTACTTTGACATGCCATCCAATTACACAGTCAATGGAAAAGGTGCAAAAAATGTCATCATAAAACTTCCGGGAATGAAAAACTGTGCATTACTGTAATGCTGGCTATAATAACAGACGGAACAAAGTTGCCGCCGTATGTTATTTTAAAACGCAAAACAGTGCCTAAGGAAGTACCACCAAATGGAATAATTGTTAAATGTCAAGGCCAAGAATGAATGTCAGCTGATTTAATGAAGGACTGGCTAAGCATAGTGTGGAATAGACGACCTGGGGTATTTTTAAGGCAGAGAGCAATGCTCATCTTCGATGCGTTCAAAGAGGAAGAGGAAGTTCAAAATACCTGTCATGGTATGAATACTGACCTTGTAGTTATACCAGGAGGTATGACATCACAAATTCAAGTGCTAGATGTTGTAGTGATGAAGCCCTTTAAGGATTACATAAAGTCATTTTATTTAGAATGGCTTTTGGCAGGGGACCATGCATTAACTCCTCAAGGGAAAATTAAGAAGCCCGGTATACCACTTCTCTGTAATTGGCTCATTCCAGCATGGAAAAAAATAGATCCCAATAGTATCTCAAGAGGGTTCAAGAAATGCTGCATATCAAATTCCATGGATGGTATGGAAGACGACATGTTCAAATTTGAATAAGTTGTGATGAATGAACAGGACAGCAAGAATAAGGGAAGGAAACAGAGGAGAAGGAGATGTAAGCAGTAAATTTACTTTTTTTTATTCATCCTCTTAATGTTAGCTTGTTATACATATATGTAAAAGTTTTTTTTGCAAGTGAACCTCCTTTTTTTAGAGGTCATCTTAAATTCAAGGTCGTCTTTCAGGTAAATACGATACTTACATTTGTTCGGTAATCAAGATGTTGTTTATTGTTTACGTTTTGGCTAATAGTATTGACATAATCCACATAATTTTGCTGCTTTAAAGGCTTCGGTGCATCTATCCATGTGAATATTAAGTAAGACGTTAATGCATAATTATATTAATGGTAAAACTTTACAATACAATACAAAATAGTAAATGTTAATGCAAACATCACTTGTGTAATTAAGGAATGGGGAACATTTGATAAACTTGGAGTACCCAACAGCAAAAGTAAGTAAATTCCAGAATTTATTGTATTAGTTTTATTGTAATATGACATCAAAAGTGATATATCAATAAAAATAATAAAAATAGTTTGCTACTTAAAAGAAAACTTTCCCGATCAAAGCCGGGCATTTCAGCTAGTTATCTTATAAATAAAAGAAAATGTGTTTGTGTGTTAACGCTGTAACTCCAAAACCAATAAACATAAAACTTGGTACAATTATTAATGGGACCATGAGGATGTGCACCTCAGGACCAGAAATTTGATTTTTGCAGGGAGCGGGAAATGGAGGGGGGTGCCATTTCCCATAAGATAACACGTAAAAGTTGATTTTTTGACTTAAAGGCTTTCACTCTTTTGCCAATTAAAATTAGAAATAATTGACCTATGATCTTCGAACCTGGAAAGTTTTAAAGAAAAATAAATAACGTTTGTTATTCTTATCATTAAATTTTGTCTATGATACAAAATCGCTCAAGTTCTACGTTTAAATCACATTTATTTGAAAAATTTAAGCTTTATAACGATATGCTGCCTTGCTGACCATGCCATTGTTAAACTTTGAGATTGTATTATCACCTTAATCCTTATACTATATGCGTAAGGAATATGTGCTTTGAATGCTTACTCAATATTTTTTGTCTTGACTCAAAAACCCAAGCATTACCAGGTACTTTCACCTAGTCAATTATAATAGAAACCTTATAAAAATATCAAAATGTGAAAATTTTTCAAAACTGCCATTCTATGTCTTTCTAAACAACTGTTTCACAGAAAAATATATCATTTTGCTAGCCAAAATAAATCAGATCTGAAGTACATAAGCATATGTATGCTACAAAGGCAAAATATAATGTTTTAAAATGGATTTTCTTTCATATGATTTTATAACATATATAATCATCTCATGAAACAAAATATATAAAAGTAATTTTGCCACCTTGCTTCAAAATTGATTTATACCAGGAAGCTTTCTCAAAAATGATTATGTTATTGATCATCAGACAATGAATTAATAAAATTTGAAATTCTGATGGAGAATTTTTGGAGAAATGTATGCTACCACACTCTCCAAATTTTTATTAGCTTACAGAAAATGAGCTGATGCCTATTCCTTATGCCAGTGTAATTATAGTAAGACATCAATTTGTAGCAAATACAGATTTTTGTAAAAAATTATCTCGATGAATACATTTCGGATATTTTAACTTTAACCTTTATGTGCTGAACATGCCATCTATGTGCCACTTAGTTACAAGTCAGCTTACAGAGGTCGTATTTGATAGTGAGTTGGGAGCTTGGGATGAGAACACCCCAGTAGAATTAGGTCATGGCAGACCAAGACAAGAATGCTCAAGATAAAAAGGCTTACGGAAGGAGAGACTTCAGACAAACAGTAAACAGATGCTAATCTAGATCTAGGGCCAAGCACTCCGACCTGCTTTCACACTTGAGAGACTGTAAACCTTTCAGCTTCAAACCCTTAATGCTCTCCTGTTATTTATTTCTTCCATTGAGGCATCTGCATTTTGTGAGCTGACATATTCAGTCATCTAACGAGAGAGAGTAGGCAAGTGAAATTTTCATTATCTTTTTTTGAACTGTTTCTTTCCTCTAAAAAGCAGAAGCATGCAATCTGACATTCTTTTTAGTATAAAGTGCTTTTTATTTGAACATTTTATCTCCAACAGTTCATGAGAAATGCAATTTTTCTAGAAAACGATCAAAAATACTTTAAATGCCCCAAAATAAATCCGGCATTTTAAGGTTAACAGAGTTACTGGAGACATGGCTTTCGGTGATCCACCGCGTCTGGTGACTTATTGTGACAACAGTTTTGTTTCCGTTCCAGGAAACATCTTCAGGTCGATAACCAAACGCCACCAAAGCTTTCCCCACAAGGTTAAGAGATAAAAGGAATTACTAAAATGAGCTAACCTCTCTGTAATCATACTCCGTAGCAAAGTTTGAGACAACTGTTGATACTAGTCCTCCGAGCGCAAAGGGTGCAGCCGGAGGAGGATGGGAAGAAGTGGGATGATGCAGCGGTGTGCTCGTGGGTGCCGGAGTTGCAGCTTCTCCACTTTCTCCTGCCCCATCGTCTCCGCCTTCTGATCCGTCCCCACCAAACAGATCACGCAAGTGAGACCAGTGTGCACGCAAATGCCGCCATGCAAGGAACTGTCCTTCTGGGCTAGCTGCTGCCACCACTCCAAGGGCACCCTTAACATCTTGAGGCTTCACCCGATCACGATCCAAAGTTGCCAAAAGGTATCTAGTGATGATAAGGTTCTGACAATTATTTCAAATACATACAGAGAGGAGTTTTTCTAAACAAAGTCTTTTCAAGTGATTTTAATAATATTCAATTAAGATTAATAAATGAACTCACCTCTGTAGAATCCAAGGGTCAGATGCCATTCCCATTGCTCTGAGCAATAGCTTCTGCTCTGATGGAATGGTCGTAGTATTATAGCGACTCCAACAATACTGCCATTCCTTGTAGCCTCCATATTTTATACCTTTCCCAGAAAAAATTCAGTTTATAATTTCACTCAATATTTCTCATAAGGATAATTAAAAACTGCCATTTTTTAAACATCACTCTTGGATTTTGATATGAAAGTTTGAAAAACATGTTAAGCTTTCTTAGTACACAATATTCACATAACTTGAGTTCAAGATAACTTACACTGCTGTAAAACTTAAAGCAATGGCAGATGTTTTGATCATCAATTGGATTTGAGCCATAAAGTGAGCCTGAGTATTCATTTTTGGGATAAATCAAATTAATCTGAATTTTTAAAGTCTACAATAAGAAAAACTGACATGGTAAGTCTATGGAATGCCAAGAAGAAATCCTAGCCTGTTGGCTACTGGCAACTTTTTGCCACACATGGCCTCAGTGAACCATATTTTATCAGCTATTAGGTGATTAAAGAGTATTAACAATGTTTATAGGTTTAGTACAGCAGACCCACGACTTACAACTGCTCGACTTATGACATCCTGCTCATACGTCCTCTCTTAAAGTAAATAAGATCTACACACTTCCATCCAAACTCGTATATATGACTGCCTAAAGGCCAACTCACACCAAAAGCTAAGCCACGCGAGCAAGCTTTCTATGCGATGTGTCTTTGAATCGCCACAATAGATTTCCCGTTGTAGTCTCACACCGAACGCGAGCCATATAGTATGTATCGGATGTGGTGGACATTATATCATTGACAATCGCCGGGTAGGTGATTTCTCTTCACATAGCTGCGCTACGCAGTTTGGGTGGCTGTTCCATCATTGCCTTACCCTCTCCGCCAAAGGAACAAGTGAGTGGTCTAACATCATGTGGTCTCATAGCGTCATAGCATGGCCGATATAGCAAACGTGCGGTCTCGAGACCGCGCAAATTCAGCTGTTCCGTCCTTCGGAAGGGACGTTAAGCCATTGGACCCCTTGGTGATCTTCGTTAAGAGTAGGTTAATGTCGGCACCTGGTTTCTCTTCTCCCTTGCTATTCAGCTATTCATTGCACTACCTCTTAGATATCCATTGCGCGTAGGCAAGAGGTGAATCAGCTGGAAACATACATTAGTTACATTAGTGACTCAGTCTGCAGCCTACGCTTGAAGCGAACGCATCTCTTTTGCAAATCTCTTTGATTTTTTGTCAGTTTTCTTCAAATTTAGTGGTCAATTTTGGTATTTTGTGATGTGAAATGTGATTCCAAGAACGAAATCCCAATTTATAACATTGCGCCTATGGGAAATAAGGATTCAACTTACAACGTCTTGACTTATGACCGTTGTACAGGAACCAATTAGGTCGTAAGTCTGGGGTCTGCTGTATTGCAATTTAAAGAGCTATCTGTTATACATTTGAAAATACAATTTTATTTGTAACTAAAATTTTAGTAAAATTCTTAATATCAGCTTGACATTAAGTGCACAAATGCATCTGATGCATGACATGCAGCTGTAGTTCACATCTATATCATGCAAAGTTGAGCTGTTAATAAATTTAAAAAATACACGATCATTATCTTCTTACATATTCCTAAATGAGATATCACTCCATTCCCTTAAAAGGTCCTATTAAAATCCAAATACATGCACCTTAAATGCTATGAAATTTTCGAAGTTATCCTTACCAGCAGCATATACTGCCTCCCTAAGATTAGGAGGCACTCTCTGACCATGAAGCATCCACCCTTTGAATCGCACCTTGGCTTCTTCTACAGCACTATTAACCCCTGCTAATACTGCTGATGTCAATATCTCTGAACGAACCAACCTAAAAGAGATTGGAGTTTTTTTAAGAACAGAGGAGTGTATTACTGCTCGACAAGGCATGACCTTTCCAATTACATTCAATTTTAAACACTATCTTTGTTTTCATTTATTAATTTGCAAATTATTTATTAGAAGACATTCATCAGCTTAACTGACCAAAATACTCATCAACTAGTATAAGAGTTTAAAGAACTTACTAAATAAAATATAATATAAACAAGAAACTTAGTACAAAAAGTGAAATTTTGTACCAAATGTATACGATACTTATTACAATACATTTTACCAAACCTATCCCTAATAATCAACCTCAAGAATAATGGTTTAACTTAATGTGTGGAAGTTACAGGAAACAGTGAAGGGCTATAATGAAAGACTTCCAAAATGGGGAGGTTGCATCAATGAGATAGTCGACATCAAAAGAAAGGGTAAACATTTGGTGAAATTTTTGTCTTTAATCGTTTCTCCAAATGATGTACAAGAAATCACAAGAGCAAATGACATGTCACAAGAGTTCCACATCCAAAAAAATCATAAATGCATACAATACTAACATGACAAACTCCATTGGGGAAGGTTTGACTTTGTGTAAAGATTCCATAATATAAATAGAGACAATTATTGTAATTTCCACTAGACATGAATTTAATCAACCGGTTTTGCCTGTTACAGCATCATCAGGTGATACTAACATGAGTTGAATTGAGGAAGCAGGTGGATTAAATTTAATTTAAATTAAGAATTATATCATGAAGACAAAAATTAGTAATGTAGTAATAAAATAATTAAAAATAAAATTTTTAAAAGATAACTTTTATATTTTGTACTAAAAAGTAAAAAATAAACTTCGATTTACTAGACTGTAAAAGTGTAAGAAGGTTAGAAGTCATACATCTTTTACAAAAGTTTTGAATCAATTGTAGTAAATCAAAATTTATTTTTTAGTTTTTAGTGCAAAATATAAAAGTTATCTTTTAAAATTTTTATTTTTAATTATTTTATTTTTCACTTTTTAGTTTCACTATGTAATCTCTGATGGAAATTTATATTGCCTGGCATTTTCACCGGAGATTTCATACTGCCACTAGATGGTGGGCAGACAAACCAATCAAACGACTCAGCCTTTGATCCATAAGGATCTCTAACTGGTTCGGAGTTATTAATGATTTTATGAGGCCTTCTACAAACTGACAAATAATATTAATATATAATATTAAAAATGTCTTTAATTTAAGATGGCAGAAAATCATTCTAGCCTTTTATTCAATGGCTCTTGCATGCTACAAGTGGCATGATATTACAAAGACAAACAGCCGTAAATAATTACCTAGTGATGTGTAGTCCTTTGTCTTCCCAGCCAAGAGCTTGTGCAGAAGGAGCAAGAAGAGACTGAACAAAACGACGAAAAAGACGGTAGGGTGCTGCTGCTGAAAGACGTCTACTCCACGACTGAAGGTGTTCCAATGCAGTTGCCCAAGGTACAAGATCACGTTCCTTCATTAGGTACAGGGATAACCGAAGAGGGAGAGTTGCACTTACCAAACCAGCTCTGCAAAGTGAAAAGTAGAGATGCATATTAATAAAAGGTATAAGGAAGCAACAGCCATACTGTCCTTAACCCTTCAACAATGGAGGTGATTTAAATTCTAGTCTACCCCATGGAAGCAGGACATTTAAACAGAAGTGGGAATTTTGAAGTATGAAGACAATTATTTTTCTTTTTTCTATTTAATGAATTTGCATAAAATTTTTAAATAATTACTGTAAAACTACTGTTATTATACCTAATTTTTTGTTGCTGTAATATTCTTATAAAGCATTAAAATATTGCTCGGCGAATAGAATATCATTTCATACAACAGGAGTGATTAGCGTAATAATATTGCTTTTAGGCTTGCAAGATATTTTTTGTTGCGTTCAACTCCATTCTAATACCATGGTCAAGATATTCGTAAACAGACTTCAGATGGTTTGTTATCTCTTCTTCGTTCTCATGACTGTGCAGTCCCGTCTCTGAGCCGCCATTCCCTCTCTCTGGTTCTGCCCCACATTCTCTCATGCACAGCTCATCGCTCTCAAGAAGTGTTTACAAAGAACACCACATGGACCTATAGCATGAACGAGAGTGATGTACCTCTCAAAAACTAGTCCATATTTTCTTTCCTCTCGCATGATCTTTTTGCCGAAAGAAAGCTCATCTTAGCATGAACTGAATTTTTTTAAATCCATCAATGTCCCTTCGGCTCTACTATTTGAGAAATACTATAAATCTATTACAAACATGAATATGATCGTAAAACTATAGAAATTAAAACTTTATTTTGATTACCTTAATAGTTTAACTTTGTGTGTTAAGTCCCGAAAAGCAAACACGTTGCCTCTCGCATTTTTGTATTGTTCCACATATCTGTTAGTTTCTTCTGCTATTATTTTTATCAGATCTTTGTCATAAAATAGTTCAAAACATTCAACAATATCAACCACACCTTTAGCAACATTCTGAGGTCCACAGTTTCCAATAAATACCTCCAGTTGTCCAATAAAATTTTCCATGATCTCCCAGTGAAATTCTTCGTCCCTTCTTTTTTCATCTTTGCTATCAGGCTGATTTATGAGTTTGTCTGCAACTGCAACATCATCAACAAAACTAAAACCACTATCACTACTGTGAAACATCATTGGAATCCTCCAACATTTTTTGCAACTCTTCAACACTGAAATCCAGTGCACTTCTACTGGCCATTTCTATACAGGGAAAAGAAAAATTGCTCAAATTTTTTAAAGAATAAATCCCTAAAACAGATGATATCTCAAGTAGAGGTATTCAATAAGAACTTATAAGGAACTTCAAGCTTTACTGTCCGTGCATTGTGGATGTGGAACACAAAACGGAACCAAGGGACTGGAGTGTTTCTCTATCTTTATGCAGCCATATTTGCATTTCTTTCAGATGCACTTAGAAAGGTCACTACTAATAGGTCTGGGCGATCCTGCTTGGTTTGTTTGGGTTCTGTCCATTAGTTCTTAGTAACCAGCACCTTATCTTCCTGTGCCCATGGTCTCATTATTTGTTAGAGCATGACTGATGCATGAAAGACTTTTGAAAACCGCCGATTTTTTCCTAACAACATTTTCGTCTTCTTTTTTCATATTATTTTTCCTTAAAAATGTTATGAAAATTGGTAAAAGAATGATGGATTTGCCTTTATGAAGAAACTCAGATGCAGAAAAAATAAATTAGAATATAGGGTGAGGGTGAAAACAGGAAACTTGTAAAAACTTCGTCTGTGCCCGCATCAATCAGTCAAGTACACGTCGTGGCACAATAAATTTGATGTTACATAATTATTGCAATCACAAAAAATAAATACTTTAAGTAATATAAAAGAGAAAACCTTTGCCTTTCACAATTAAAAAACCATTTGAAAATTGACCAAAAATGCAAAAATAAATTAAAACAAGCACAGCATGGGTCGGTACCCTGAACAGAGGTTGGCGCTGAAGGGTTAAGGAACTTTCTGTAATTTTTATTACTGAATCCGAAAACTTAATGAATATAACGCTCTTAAGAACAATTTCAAAATAATAGTCAAAAGGTAATATTTAGAAAAGAATTATAGTAATCAATATTTTTTTAACCCCATACTGCCCATTTTAAAAGTAAGCACATCCTGTTTAAACTTAGAAATTCAAAAGCACAGTAAAATGGGTAGGAGAGTTAAATGGCAGTTGTGACATCTTGCTGTTATATTTGATAACAAATTATAAGAGGTGCCTGACTATAGAAGGAAAACCTTCAGAAAAATACAATACAACGAAGCAACCTATTAATTCACTTTTTAAGAAAAATATATGATTATGTATAATGAAGAGAACCAGAAAATTCTACTGCATGGAAAGTCAATCTATCAAAATTTTTAACAAAACATTTTTACAAAAATATAAAACAATCGAACAAACACAGACATATAGCTTGAGAGACAAACTAATAACAGAAGGGCTTCATTTAAAACCATGTAGATCTAATGAGCAGATCTTTAAAAATAGAGGATTGACTGACAAGTTGATAATCAGAGTAAGGCATAAACAACCTAAATGAAATTTATTTTATTCATCTGAAAAAAGACAACCATCTACACTAGTAACCACTATAAACATTATAATATTTCACTAGAGAGTTATCGAGCCCATCTTATGGCTGAAAACAAACTCAAGAATAAGCACTTAAGTATCAAAAATTGAAAAATAAAGTGCTTATCTCAGGTTTCTCCAATAACCATAAGAAGGTTACAGGTTTTTCATAAACTTGTGCTCATTCTTGAATATTGTCACTCTATAATATAAAAATCTTATGTATGAACCACCTAGGTTTCCCATGCCACATTCTAAGGTAGAAGGGCCAGATATCTGAAATTTGGCATGCTGGTCAGTTATAGGTCACAACCAAAGGGAAAAATCGAAAATCCCAAAAATTTGCATTTTTAGGGAGTCTTTGTTGACCCCATTGTTCCATTTCAATATCCTATAGAAAAGCATGGGATTCAATGCAAGAGATTCTAAATAGTATGCTTTTTTAAATGACTTAAAGTTGAGATACAATCTTGGGATGAAAACAGTTTTGTAGATGAAAGAATGAAGATTTTAATTATAGAAGACGAAATTAAAATCTGTTCTGAATTACCATAAAAATGTTTTTAATTGCAAAGAAGGTGTATTTTTCTGAGGCACAACAATTAAAAATTCCAATTATCATAGCAATGAGCAGGCCCGGTCCTACTGGGTGTTCATTTTGTTCTCAGAATAAAGGCGGCCACGTTTGAGAATTAAAAAAAAACCACAGTATATTTAGGAAATGTTTGAAATGCAAGTGTGTAAGATATAAGAAATTATTTTCCTAATATTCATCATTTTACTTTCTCTATTCATTGGTGACGTATTGTGTATTTTATTAAGAATGCAATAAATTAATAAATTTGATGGTTTAAATGGTAGTATTGATATTTAACTTTTAGTAAAGCAAGTAATTAGATTCAAGAAGTATTTTTGACAATAATACCAATTGGCTAATAAGATACACATTTATTGTTTATATGTTGTTCAATGCATTTCAATCTATCTTGCTATAGTTTGTATACAATGTAGATATTATTCTACAATCACAACACTGTTGCAATTATAGTTTTTAATCTGGGCAGTTAGTAACAGACATTATTACTCTCAGTTATGCCAGTGATTGCTACAGAGCAACAAGGTATCGTTTGATATATTTAAAAGAGAAAATAGTATTGCATAAGTGAACGTAATTTTTTAAAAACAAAAATTCAAAATGTCTGATTGTAAAACTAAAAGATTATCAGCCAGTCAATATAGGAAAAGAAGACTTTTAAGAGAAGAAAAGAATAAAGAACTTTCAGGACTATTAATGAAATTTGTGAAAATATCAGAAAGTAATCCTACACCTTGTAGTTCTCCTGAAGCTGAAATTCAGGTGGAAAATGAAGCTGAACAAGACGTTGAAATAGATACAGAAAATGCAGCTGAAATTGGAATTGAAAAGGACACAAATTTAACAGGTGATAACGCGGGTGATAGAGACTATAGTGAGAGTGAAAGTGATGACAACAATATAAGTTTAGTAAATCAAGAACCCTTAAATGTTGTATCTGATAAACATAGTATTCAAGGAGAAACAGTATGTATCGATTTTAATGATCCTGCTAATTGGCCAAATATGTTATTAAACAAAATTATAGATTGCATCATAAAGGAAGGTCCAACACATGTAAAATTACCTAGTTATCCAGTTAATGAATTTTGAAAATGTTTTTCACATTCTTTTTACAAAGCTGCTTCCAAAACGGAGAAGAAATTTTTCGTGAGTGGCTTGTAGATTCTATAAAATTTTATAGTATTTTTTGTTTTTGCTGTAAAAATATTCAGTAAAATTAAAATGCAGCTTTTGTCAATTAAGGGAACAGAATGAGTTTCAATTTTTTATTTAATATTTACACTATTGCAGATGATGAACTTTTAAAAAATTGCGAGGACTTACAATTAAAATTAAAATATGGTGATTCCACTGACATTGATGGTCTAGAATTTTTTGATGAAATAAAAAGTTGTAAAATAAATCCAATACGAGACCCATGGAACTGTTAAAATTCTTAAACGATAATAAAATGCTCCTAACATCTGCATTGCACTTCGCATTTACTTAACAATTCCAATAACTGTAGCTAGTGGAGAACGCTCCTTTTCGAAATTAAAAATAATTAAAAATTATATCATCCATGGCCCAAGAACGATTGTCAGACTTGGCTGTTATTGCTATTGAAGATGAAATCGTTGAAAAATTAAATTTAGATGAAGTAATTAAAAATTTTGCGGCTATTAAAGCAAGAAGAGTTTCATTTGTTTAATTTATTTTTTAAGTAGTTTTAGTCAAAATAAAATAAAATTATTCAAATATTTTATTTTATTCTGTATTACTATTAGTTAGTTATGTGTATTTACGATTGTTTTTGGAAAAACTATATGTACCTATGTTAAATTTTGCACAAGAATTACAAGTTATGTTGCAATAAAAGTTTTTCATTTAATTTATTTCTAAAAATTTGTTTTAATTTTTCATCTACATAAACAATTATTTCAACAATGTTAGCTGATAATATAATATATATATATATATATATATACAGTCAAACTCGGATATAACGAGCGCCACGGGACCGTCTAGTTTTGCTCGTTATAGCCGTTAAACTTAATATCCGTGAAGGCAAAAGCATGCATGCGTATGGTGAAATAAGACATAAGAAGTAAAAGTGAATATATAAACAGAAAGTTTATTTAGTAAATTTATGGAAAAACATAAAAATGAGAATAAACTAGAAAATTTAAAATAAACATTTGTACATATAAAATTTACTCACAGCTGCATCCTTAATCACTCCCCTTTTTAGAAAAATAACTTTGAATGGTAGCCTGTTTCATAGATTTCACTTTGAAGACTCTTAAGTTTCCTCTTATTACACTTATTGCACTAAAAACACCATTGGAAATGTCAATGTTTTCAAAAAAATCATTTAATGTTTCCACAGCATCCTGAGCTTGAGAGTAAGCTGGCACGGCTTTCGTCGGGATTGTGTCTTCGACACATTCAACAATGTCTTCATCACTGTCTGCTGTGTTTTGCACTGTCTCTATTATTTCACTCTCCGTAGGAATTCCACTGGTAATCAAATCATCATCAACATGAACAAAATTGTCAATGTCATTTACATGGTCAAAATTCGCAATTCCATTTTCTTTAAGCCATTCTGACAGAGGTAGATCATCTTCATCAACGTTATGGTTATCAATCGAAAATTCTCCCGATATTAAACCAGACTTCCGAAAACAGTTTATGATCGTTGTAGGTGAAACATTGTCCCATGCATATGTCATCAAATGAATTGCATCCAATACAGAGACGTTGCCATCTAAACCTCTTTCCCTCCTTTCAATCAACTGTAGAACAAAAAATTGCTTGAAATGGCCTTTAAAACTTTTAATTATCCCCATGTCCATTGGCTGCAAAATAGAAGTCGCATTTGGAGGCAAAAACACCAGTTTTACATTGGATAACTCCTGCATATGTGGGTGCGCAGGACAGTTATCGACAAGGAGTAGAATGTTTCTATTTTTCCTCCGTAACTCGTTGTTCCACTGACTTACATATTTCTGAAAAATATTGGAAGTCATCCATGCCTTTTTATTAGCTGCATATTCAACGGAAAGCTTCTTTACATTATTGAAACAATGCGGCTTTTGTAACTTACCAATAACAAAAAGTTTTTTTTGTCACTCCCATTCATGTTTGCGCACATTAAAACTGTTAAACGATTCTTAGGTCTTTTGCCACCAACACATTTGTCACCTTTGAATTTAAACGTTGCATCAGGCATCATGTTGTAAAACAGTCCAGTTTCGTCGGCATTGTAGATGTCTTCTTCTCTGTAACCTTTTCGACACTTCTCCCAAACACTTTTCACCCATTCACTTGCCGTTTTTGAATCTGCTGACAGGGCCTCTCCACTGACTTTCGCATAAACAATGTTATGCCGATTTTTAAAATGATCGAGCCACCCATTATTGCATGTGAAGTTTTCATGTCCTAACTGTTTTGCAAATTTATCTGCCTGTACCTTTAAAATGGGGCCGTTGATGGGGAAACCAGCATTTCTCTGCCTCTTAAACCACTCCAGAAGTGCTTGATCAACAGTACCCAAGTCGCACTTCCTCATTTTCTTGTTCGTTGTTAGGTTGTTCTCTAGTGCAGATAAAATCGCTTCTTTGTTTTTCCATAAGGTTGAAACCGTAGACGACGATAAATTAAATTTTTTGCACACTTCAACATTTTTTTCACCACGTTCTAACTCTCGAATAATATCAACCTTTTCGTGAATAGACAGACACTTCCTTTTATGTACGGACATGCTACTCGTTCAAGGGCAAAATCTCAACTGATTTTTGTGATCAACGCTACGAACTTTCTTTGCAAACTGCGAGCATACCAATTCCAGGAAGAGTTAATGAGGAGACGGATTAAATCTGGGATTTCCCATCTTTACGTGGGAAAGGGTGTTGGGCGCATTCGGCTGAGTGACGGGGGCGAGCGCCATTGTACATGCCCTTAGCCCCTTACCCCCGTTCCAAACACAACCTCCTGGCTGTAAAAGAGCTGGGGGTTGGGAGGAGAGGACAAAGGACCTCCGCGGGTGCCACTGTACCTGCAAGTTGGGAATTCTTGGTTTGGACGAAAAGATTATTTTTTAACAACAACGCCGCGGTCTTTAACCTCCCCGAGGGACAGGGTGTAGAGGCTGGACTCGAGAACACAAGGTTACATATCTTGGGTCACTATGAGGATTGAAGGGGCTGACCGCCACCACGTTTGAGACAGTGAGAAGTGGTCGAAGTTTGCTCGATATATCCGTGAAGCGTGCTCGTTATATACGTGAAATATTTGTATGTAAATACTCGTAAACTTATCTTGGAGGTAGCATTTGCTCACTATAGCCGTGACCTCGTTACAACCGTGCTCGTTATAAACGAGTTTGACTGTGTGTATATATATATATATGGATGTCAACAAGGTGTTGGGATGAGGAAACCCAGTGAGCACTCACCAATCAGACGACTTCAGGTTGGCGAGGCCCCGGGGATGTCGAAGCGACACACGTAAAATAACACAAAAACACAGAAACATCACAAACGTAAAGCTTTCGGAACTACTCCTTCTTCAGCTGGTTAGTCCGTCCGTTGGTCCGCCAGAATGCTCTATAGAAATCCCCATAAGAGAACACTTAAAAATACCTTATTTTCACTTGCAGGCTTCTTTTCTTTTGTAAAATTAAATTAGAAGTACTAATTGACCTACAATCTTCGGACCTGGACAATTTTTAAGGAAAATAAACAGTCTTATTCTTATCATCGACTTTTGCCTTCAGTTCCAAATCATTCAAGTTATATGTTTAAATCACATTTATTGGAAAATTTAAAGATTTTTAAAGATATGCTGTCTTGCCAAGCGTGTCATTGTTAAACCTTGAGATTGTATTGTCGTCCTTATATTATATGCATAAGGAAAGTGTGTTTGAATGCTTTAGTACGAGAGAGAGGGCGCCCGAATTATTTATAATTAAAATCGTGTTTTTCATTAATTTCTTTTCAGTTAACTTCCTATTTAAATTTTTTTTATTTAACTATTTTTATAGTTTTTTTCAGTGCATCTTATAATTAACCGGAGTTATAAATTCGTATCACATATATGAATCACGCAAAAAGCCATTCCTTAACATGCAGACCTTTTTTGTTTACATTTTAAAATATTTCAAGGATGAGGTATTTAACTTACATTAGTTATGCGAAGAGAATAATTTAAATCTCATTTGTAAATCTCCAAAAATTACGTTTTAATGCGATTTTCATGTTTTCATGCATTTTGTTTATATTGGACCACTGTTGTCTCAATTATTGAATTCTATTCTTGGCCTCATAATAAATGCACCAATTTAGTGCTTTAACATGGGTCAGACTTTTATACATGGGTATAACTTATGTACTGAATCTATTAAGTAATTAGAGGGAGGAAGGAAAAGAGAATGGGAATGAGCAGAAATCGAGAAAGAGGACCGAGCATTTGTATAGGATTAAAAGGAGCTGCAGCACAAAAATAACAATAATAAATTATAATTGATTATAAAAAATGTTATACTATTGAATCATGCGCCATTGCCAAATGGTGCGAATTCATAAAACTAAATATAGGTCACGTAAATTTCAATGAGTTTCTTTAACCCTTCAGTGACGGGATAGATTTAAATACCACTCTACCCGATGGCCGGGTGATATTTAATCAGTCTACGCTGGTATCGTTACATGGTACGGATCTCAATTTCTTACCATATCGCCGGTGTCAGTACATGGTACTGATTCGTACCGTGCTGGTTTTAATGTGCTATATTTAACTTAGTTTTTATTTCTTTTTCGATAGGCTTTCACATTTTTATAGTAAAAGGTTTGTTTTGTATGTGACCATTGAGCGAAATTGTTTTCCTAATATTTTAGTTAGTAAAAATTACATTTCCTCTGCTGTGACAACGCCTGCTCTGCTGGTTGACATGACTAAAAACAATTTATTTTATTTCATCACCCTTAATATCTGTTAATTCCTAACAGTTTATTTACATCTTTATATCATTTTAAGGAGTAATCTCTTTCTTTTTGGAAGACTTCCGGCCATTTCTTCTAAGAAACTGATTCGTTAAAATTTTCGATGATTTCGATAAGAAAATATCGTCTTCCGAAATAATAGGCTCAATGATAACACATCTGTTCAAAACTGTCAATTCTAATGCTAATACCATTACAAGAGTTCTTTCAGTTAAGAAAGTTAATAAGAAAGATCTGCCGAAAGTCAAAGCTTATATTCTGTGCCTCTTGAGACTTGCTTGTGTAGCCCACTCTCTGACTCATCTATGCAGGCCTGAGAAGTTATTGAGTTGGTTTCGGTAGAGATTGTAAACAGAACCCTTGACAATACTATAAATGGTGGAGTTGTTTTCTAAGGAAATATACTTATTTGTTAATATACGTTCCTTCAGTTCTAATTTAATTTGAGGAATCGTTACCCTTCATTGTGCAGACATGGCTAGTAGGAATACACTTGATGTTAGTGATGAAGATTTGCAGAGGATTTTGGAGGAATCTAATGATTCCTCAAACGATAGCAATAGTGATAGTGGCTCCAGGGTGGTTGATGATATTGCATTTGCAGATGTAGTGATGAATGAAGCTGATAGCGAAGATGAAGGTAGAAAGAATGAAGATTTTCATTGGGAGAGAATGGAAAATTTCATCGGATAACTGGAAATATTTGCTGAAGACTGTGGGCCTCAGAATAGGGCCAAAAATGTAGTAGATATTGTGGAATGATTTGAACTTCTTTTTGATAAGGATTTGATTACAATTATAGTTGAAGAAACTAATAGATACGCAGAACAATATAAGATCATGAGAGGCAGCATCTTTTCACTACGATCTCACATGAGGTCATGGCAACCAGTGACCGAAAGTGAGATTTATGTTGTACTTGGTGTAATGGGAATGGGAATAGTGCAAAAACCGACTCTAAGGTCGTATTTTTCTAAAAGAAGAGTGATTTCAACACCTGGCTTGGCTGACATCATCTCGAGGGATAAATTTGAATTGATCTGCAGATTTCTTCATTTTATGGACAATGAAAAGAAGGCAAGCTATGAAGGACCTCCAAAATTGTTTAAAATTTTTCCTGTTTTGTCTCACTTGAAAAAAAAATTTCAAACGTTATATCTGCCTGAAAAGAACATAGCTGTAGATGAGTCTTTAACACTATGGAAGAGACGACTATCTTTCTGACAGTATCTGAAATAATTGCAAGACATGCAGGTCCCATATCAGTAATCAAATGGTGCGATAAAAAAGTGGTAACAATGATATCCACATATCATAATGATGACAAAAAGTTAGTAAGTAGTAGGGGAAAAGCCAGTGTGTGTGATTGATTATAACAAATATATGGGAGGGATAGATCTTAAGGATCAAATGCTTCAAATGTATTTGATTGAAAGAAAAAGAATGGCAAAATGGTACATGAAACTGTTCAAGAGACTACTAAATTCCTCCGTTTTAAATTCACTAATTATATATAGTAAAAATACCGGAGAAAAAGTGAGCCATTTGTCATGCCGAATTTTGTTAGTGAAAGGACTCTTCGCCAAGTATGCAATTAGAGGGGCGGAAAATGTTCATTGTCGACAATCGACAGATAACACCGTTACGAGACTCAAAGAAAGGCATTTTATTGAAAAGGTACAGCCAAAAGGAAAGAAATTGAGGCCACAAAGGAGATGTGTTGTGTGCAGTAAGCATGGAAAAAAGAAGGATACGGTATACTGCTGCAGTGAGTGTCATTTTTGTGGAATAAACTTTTATTTTTTCTTTCTGTGATAATACACAATACTGTGGTAATATAATTATATAAAAAATATGGTATAATAAACGTTCTATAACAAATATTCCAAAAATTTCACGCAAATCCCATTATTAAATAAAAACTTATAAAGGTTTATATTCAAGTACCTTCAAATTGGCCATTTGGGTTAAAAACCCACCGGCCATAAGGAAAAAAGTATTTAATTCTAGCCCGTCCCTAATGATGCAGCTTTAAGTCAGTACTATGCACAGACACCGGTGGTAAGGAAAGAAAATGAAGTCAGTACCATGTACTGAGTCCATCGCTGAAGGGTTAACTGATAATACAGCAAATATTTCTAACCGAATTTCAAATAGGAGTGAAAAATAACATTTTATGGCTATTATTTAAATTTTTTTTAACTAAAGTGATTTTTCTGGAAAAATTTCAAAACTAATATAGTTAAAAGAAAAATGCAATCTTAAAATATAGTTAAACTCATTACAGTTCATGTAAGTATTTAGTTAATAGTAAGTAAGTTACTACACATTTTTCCTTTGATGGTAAATTGACAGTTCGTTCACATTTTATCCTGTTTTTATGAGTTAATTAGAGTAAAATAATTCATTTATTAAGTTAAATTCAATACGTTTTAAATAACTTATAATTTGTTAAAATATTTCAAGTAAATATAAGCTACTTCTTTATGCATTATATCTTATTATTTCGAATTTACTCTTATTTTCATCAAATACTTGGATAATCATTTGGCGCCTCTGCTAATAACTACTTAAACAGTGTAATCAAAACAATGATAACTTTCAAAAACACTCATTTGATTGTGGAATATATATATATATATATATATATATATATATATGCATTGTGAGATTTATGATGATTTATAATATATTCTATATGCTTCTATTTAAAATATCATAGAAAAAAATTGAAGGGGCGACATTTCCTTATAAGAACAAAGGCGGCTGTTATCCTAGTACCGTCCCTGGCAATGAGCTCAGGGCTTTTAAAAGGAAAATGGCAATCTAATTAAAGATTGCACTGGCTGGATGCTACCTTAAATATATGCTGGAAGGAGGAGGTTTAGGGTTGCACACAGGCAGTGGACGAATTTGCCTCGCAGAGCGAAGCACAGGTTTGACACATGCAGCATGTAGAGGCAGAGCCCCTAGTATTAGAATAAACTTTTAAAATTTCACTTATGAGTTACAGTGAAATTCCATTTTCTAAGACTAAAAATTAGAAAAATCCTATTTTTATATCAGGAGATGAATATGATACTTGGTCAAGATTTTATAATGTAAATTTTGTTTTAAAATTTTTCAATTTCTTATGTGAGTCTGTTTAACACATGTGAATACATACCTACAGAGAGTAAATGCATCATCAAGAATGGATGCTCTATCAGCTGGTGCAAATGCTGTGTGGTTTCTCAGAATAGCATTCACAAGGGCATCCCACAGTTCTGGTGGCTCGTACATAACACGGTAGAATCCTTGCTGGTCAACATTTCCCTTCAACCATTTCACCTCATATTTATCCTTTGCCTTCACAGAGGACTCAGTAGTGTCTTCTACATCATCATAATCATCTGGGGCACCAGGGATTGGTACCTTTATCGACACTGAGAATGAAATTAAATAAAAAGGATAATTACCATATTTTTCCGAATCCAAGACAAAGTTTTTCTCCAAATTTCAGCTTGTGAAAATCGAAGGTTGTCTTAAATTCGAGTATGACATAGGGTGACACATTTAATCAATTTTTTTAAAACAAATGAAACAAGGAAAAATAACAGTAGCTACTGAAATTTTTCATTGTAAACTTATGATCAGGATTTCAATTAATACAGCATTAATTTTTAAAAATTGATTTTAAAAAATTGTTTATTTTTCTCTAACGAATTGCAACAAAACATTTCAATGAATGAACGAACTATAACTATACTGTTCAACATATACACTGGATACATACAAATTACATATTCTTTAAAAAGCTAGAGAACTACTGAATTTTATTTTTAAACGACGACGTTGAATAAACAAATAGTTTGTGAACGATTCCCAAAAGTGAACTAAACATCCCTTCTTTATTGGCTTATACTTCCTCTTCAGAAAAACCATGAAAGTACTCTTCAAGATCAGGAAGAAGTTTGTCCCAAGACCGAACTAGGATCACAGGCGTCACAGAGGCCCATGCTTGAGAAATACCATGCACTGCATCTAAAAGCAACATATTTTTCCAAAATTCCAATAACTTTTCATCCTCTTTAGCTAGTCTCTAGAAGACCAGCCCGATATTGTCGCTTCATTGATGCGATCACTCCTTGATCCATGGGCTGTATTAATGCTGTGACATCTGGAGGCAAGAATTTTGTGCAGATAAGACCATCATCAGAAGTTATAACGGCTGCATTTAGAAGCGAGGGAGCATTATCTAATAACAACACTGCTTTGGTGGTAGTCCTTCAATGCTTAAAAAAGAACGAACGTCAGGCACAAAATTCTTGTGGAACCAACCAGTGAATATATTTCTGTCCATCCATGCACCCTTCCGGTTGTAGTAATTGACAGGCAAAGTAGCGCATTTGAATGAGCGAGGTTTTTTTGCCATGCCTATCACAGCAAGCTTCAACTTGTGATTGCCTGCCACATTTCCACAGCATAACACTGTGATTCGCTCTTTGTGTAATTTATGGCCACGAGCATGACTTTCTTTCTGAAACACCAAGGTTCGTGTTGGGAGGCCTTTCCAATGCAATCCTGTCTCATCAGCATTAAATATCTGGGCAGGTGTCAACATCTCTTCCTTCACAAATTTTTGAAATTCTAATCGAAAGGAATCAGCAGCTGACATGTTACCACTCAAGCGTTCTCCTTGAATGGCAATTTCACGTATACCGTATTGCTGTTTAAATCGAATAAACCACCCAGATGAAGCATTAAAGTTCCCTTCTAGCCCTAGTGATTCATGGAAATATCTCACGTGCTGTGCACACATGGGACTGGAGACAGGAGTTCCATCAGCTTGCTTTTGATTAAACCACAGAAGTAAGGCTGCATCTACTTTCTCGTAGGTTGATATTTTTCATACTCTTACGTTTTGAGGGACCAGCACCACTGTCAGAAACTCCATCAACTTAGTTTTGTTTTTCTTTATATCATGAATGTTATGTATTCCAATACCATATTCGTCTGCCAATTTATTCACAGATTCTCCTTTTTCAAGTCTCACAATTAATTCGAGTTTATTTATAATAGGAAGAACAATTTTCTTCTGTTTCTCTGCCATTTTAACAAGGGGTGAGAAAAAAGTTTATCACTACAAAAACCACAATACAATGAGCTGCACACAAGATGAAACAACGATAGGAGAATCTATAATTCGATCACTCTTACTGTGGCATACCAGTAAAAGTGACTGTGTCGCAGCGAAGAAACAACTGACTGACGAAAGTCGCATGCTGATTCCCAGGATATTGTCATGAAACTCACTAACATTAAAAAAGCAATATCATCTATTATTATTTATACTATGTATTTACAAACTTATCATTTTTGCACATAATAAAATCTTTAGACATTAATATAATGGGATTATGAAAATGTTGTCTCACATTGATGAATTTCTTCGCAATCCGAGTATTAATAAAATGTCGAGGCATAAAGAGAGAGACAGTACGGATAATCCGCAAACCGGATAACCCGTGTATGGATAATCGAGAGTTTACTGTATATTTAAAAAGTCGGAAAAAATAACAAACACTCATAGTGAGAGAGGCTGCTTAATTTATTTGAATTTACTATAAAAAAATTTTGACGCAAACTTTTAAGCGGGCCCTGCGATTTTCCTAGCCGGCTTTGTCAAAAGGAAATAGGCATAGTTATGATGGCAATTTTAAACTGATAATCGTAAAGTATGCTGAAAAACTTATAACTATTAAGCCAGTAGAAAATTAAATGTCACTGAAGCAAATGTTTGTAGATAGAAACTCTTAAAACAGGAACTTGAAATTGCTAAATCTAGTTGGAAATCATTCAGTGGTCCAAAATGTGGTCGCTTTCATAATGTAGAAAAACAAGTACGTAGTTGAGTTTGTTTGCACTCAGAGACAGTATGGAATGCCAGTTTCATGTGAAATGATTAAACTCAAAGCACAAGAAATAGCATATGGACTAAAAAACCTATGACAGAAATTTAAGGACAGTAATGGTTGCATGCGAATGATACAACGAAATGCCGAAGACAGCTAAACATGCATAATACACAATTAAAAATGCATAAACATAATACACATTTACATACAAATCACAGAATAAATAAAAACCACAAGAAGCACTGTTCAGGACAAAGACTACTTTTGGTCTGTTTTTACAGATGTGAGAAATGTTTGGCATAAAAATGCTCATGGGATCAGTCGGCATATTTCCACGTAGGTTTTTAGCTTTCTTGCCCATCCATTTCTATACTGGCTTATACTGGTCCTTATCCTTTGGAGATATGTGAGGCTGTTTGAAAGACCCACATTGTCTCACTGCCTTGCTCTAAAAAAGTTTGTGGATAGAGAACGCATGGCCAAGAGATTCTGCTGAGGGTAAACAAAAGTGATGTGAAATCCTCATAAATCTTGCCCACACTTCCAACTCACTTATTGATGGTCATTTCGAGTCTAAATGAAATTCGTCTCATCATAGATTTGAGAGATTTGGAAGGCCAAAAATTCAAAATTTCACACAGCAGCAAGAAAAAAGTATTGAAATAATAAGGCAATATCTATGCAAAGAAGGAATTAAAAATTCAAAATTTAACATAAACATAAACCTTACTCTATTAGAATATATAAACAAAGAACTGATACTGTAATATATGATCAGGCAAAATCAAAATTAAGCCAAATGTACAGGATCAGTGCAGAGCACATATGACGATGCCATATGATGTCATTGAGGGGTTAATGCTAGACAGTAGAAACTTCTCCATTCATTGCTACCAATGCGTATTACACTTGGTAAATTTTATAGCACATTATAGAGTAATTTTCATGGAAATTATAAGCATAATTAAAGACTTTAAAAATGAAAACAGAACTACCATTTTAAATAAACGATTTTTTAAACTGCACCAAAATTCATTAAATTTGTTTATCAGATAAATTAAATTCTATTAAAACTGTAAACTATAGACTATTAATAATTGAAACACACAATTAAAAATATGATAAAAAAACCCTAAGCTCCTGCTATATAGCATCAAGATGCTTAACCAACGGTGGTTCATTTTGTACCCCATGCATTGTTTTTTCAAATCGTTTGCACAGTTTATTTTCAAATTAATTCTCAATTTTTATATTTGTTTAAATCTATTTTGGAGTAAAAATGTGAATGAAGTTTTATTACACTTCATTTTAAAGCAATAAAAAATTAAAAAGCTGGTGGGGTCCAAAATGTACTCCTATTGGTCCATGAATATTCATGTTCAAGAAGTTCACGAAGGCAGCCAATAAAACTCATTTTTAATATTTTGGACACAACTGAAGTAAATTCACTAATAATATGGCTATTGAAATTTCCTGATTGGGAGAAAAACAAAAACCATCGTTGCAGAATATTATTGTTGAAGCTAGGGGAAGAAATGTACCGAGAGCATTTCAAAGACAGCTAAATGGGGAAAAAGTCTGACAATGTCTACAAAACTTGCACTATAGTATAGAGTTTTGAACTTGAAGAAAAAACAAAATCCTATTAAGATCAGTGTGAACAGAGTTCAGGTGGCAAAAGAAGAAGATATACCTATTTCCCGTGGAACAAGGATCAAAATACCGATAACTTCTGTTCAAAAAGTGGAAAGTGTTGCTGTAAAGTTCATTGCAGTAAAATAATGAAACTAACATGCAAAGATGATTAAATAACACCCTAGCAGTTACCTGTCAATAAATTGACTGGTTGGTTAGATTAAATATTGTCTTTGTAGTTAGCCTTCTATCACATTACTATGAAGGTCAGCGACTGCCAGGTTTATTTCCTTTTACTAATGTACGCTTGGAGTGCCACTTTATTTCCTACAGTCTAATGTCCACATAGCAGCACCACCTTAACATCAACCACTGCAACTACGTTAGCAGAGCTTAGCCGGTCAGAAAAACCTCAATATCTCGCCAATGCTTTGACCGATTTCAATTTCATATTTTTCCTGCAAATCTGCTGGTCAAGACGTTTAATTTGATGCATCACACGTTAAGGTGGTTGTTACCTTCGCTTTAAAAATTTCATTTTTTTATGCTATTAATATATAGAATATAATTCTTTATCATACTTACTATTTCTTGATCATTTCAATTTGAAAATGTTTATAACAAAAAAATGTCAGTATGGAAACAAAATAAAAAGGAAATATACAGGTATAACTCGCAATACGCTCATGGGTAAGCATGACAGATATATTCCTAAAAAGGGTCTTGTTGCGCAAAATCGTGCTAAACAAATGCAAAAATCCCATTGAAAAACATTTCAAAGATAGGATCGCTTTAATTTTTTCGCTTGCGACATTTCAAACTTATAAGGGTAAAAACTCGAGCACAAATTCAATATGTCACCACCATGATCTCAGATGGAAACTGACTGTAGTCCGCCGAAACACTACCTTGGATATAAAAAGAAACTCGTTGATTATATTATTTCTCTGATGCAATATTGTGTACATATGAAATGAACATGAAGACAATTAAAAAGTAGCTAGTATATAATGAAAGTTGTTTTTCATTGCTCGCATTGAGACCTTTTGGATGGGCTGAGAAAGGCTCTTTGTTATCCGGGTTTTGTAAGGGCGTACGTCCGAATCAAGCGAGTGTATCGAGAGGTAGAGTCAGAAAGTGTAATGAGCATAAAACCGAAGAAAGCATATCGCGAGGTATACCTGTATTGTTTACACTTGGAACAAAATAAAAAGGAGAGTTTAATGTGACATGTGCATTAAAAACAGTTATAATTCATAATCATACTTACAATGTCCCGATTATTTCAATTTGAAAATGTTTATAACAAGTTAATGTCAGTTGTATCTTGACACAAATCTTAGTACTAAGCCTTCGTGTTTAAACTTGAAATAAACACATTACCAAGAAACTCAGCAACTTCTACTATAATCTGTTTCTACTGCTCGTGCGGCTGGGACTCGAAGTATTCTGCTCGGGTTTGGCTTACGAGGTGCTACCCAAAAGTTCCGGGAATTTGAATAGTGCATGCGAACCACTTGTAGTATGGCCACTTGCCGCTAGATAGTGCTGGCAGTATCCTTTGTGAATAAGTGTGCAACGTGGCGCCTAGCTGAATGCATGTGTTCGCACGTTCTGTGCATTTTTGTAACATCGTGTTTGAGTGGTTCTGTGAATTCATTTCGAACTGAAATGGCTGATGTTAAGGAGGAAAGAATTTGCATCAAATTTTGTTTCAAACTTGGTAAAATGGCAGCAGAAATACACCGAATGCTTAAGCAAGCATTTGGTGGTGATGCTTTAAGCCAAAGCAAAACATTCCTTTGGTACAAACGTTTCAAGGGCGGACGGACGTCTGTCGACGACAATGAGCGTTCTGGTCGACCGTTGACAAGCACAACTCCGGAAAACGTCGCAAAAGTGTGTGAGGCTATCCAGGCAGACTGAAGGCGAACAATCCATGACGTTTGTGACATCGTTGAACTGTCGTATGGGACGTATCAATGCATTTTGTCCGAGGATTTGAAAATGAGACGCATTGCTGCAAAATTTGTTCCGAGATTGCTGAGCAACGACCAGAAAGACCATCACGTTGCTGTCTGCAGGGAGCTTCAACATGAAGTTAGAGATGACCCCAACTTCATCTCCAACGTCATAACTGGTGATGGACCTTGGGTTGATGGTTATGATACTGAGACAAAGCAGCAGTCGTCACAGTGGAAGTCGCCAAATTCACCGTGGCTGAAAAAAGCGCGTCAAGTTCGCAGCAATGTCAAGTCCATACTGATCATTTTTTTGATGTTGACGGGATCGTCCACAAAGAATTCCTCCCACCTGGTGAAACTGTCAATGGAAAGTTTTACTACGATGTTTTGAAGCGGCTAAGGAAGAACGTCCGATGCAAATGCCCAGACAAGTGGCGCAACAATGACAGGGTGCTCCCTGTGCTCTCCTGGCCTCGCCCCCTGCAACTTCTTCCTGTTCCCCAAATGAAACTCCAGCTGAAAGGGCTACATTTTGACATGAATGAGGAGATCCAGGCAGAATCACAAGAGGTGCTTAACACGCTCACACCTGCGAACTTCCAAGGATGCTTCGCATCATAGAAAAAACGCTGGGAACGCTGTATAAAAGCCCAAGGGGACTACTTTGAAGGGGACGGTGGAAATTAGGACTTAGAGTAAGTAATTTTTTTATGCACAAATTCCCAGAACTTTTGGGTAGGACCTTGTATTTCACTTTGGCTACGATGCTATGTTGTCAAGTTTCCAATTTTGCTCAGTTCATCAGTAGCCACTGATGAGTGAAGTTCAATGCTCCAATAGATCCGGATAAAGCACGTTCACGCTTTTCGCCATCGCCAAAATACGATTGGAAAGTGTGGGCAATCGTGTCAACAGCGCTCTTCAAGAAATTTTGAGTGGAGAGGGAAATTTACAACCTCTTATTGGCTGGTATTTTCTTCCCCTCTCTCCATGGGTCTAACTGTAGACACGCCTCACCCGCATGAAATGCTGGAATGGACTATAATGTCCGCTAAGGGCACTACGTTATTTTCTACAGTGCCATGTTAACATCAACCATTACAACTACGTGGAGCAGTGTTTAACCGGTCAAGAAAAACCTCAATATCTCGCCAACGGTATGACCGATTTCAATTTAATCATTTTCCTGCAAATCTGCAGGTCAAGATGTTTAATTTGATGCATGTCACGTTAAGGTGGCTGTTACCTTTGCTTTAAAAACTTCATGTTATTATGCTATTAATATATAGTTTAAATATGTTTAATATGTTTATTTCTGATTCTTTAATAATATGTTTGAATTTATAGTTGAATTGAAATTATGCATCCAATTCCATAAAGTTGTTTTATAAATGAAAATAAAAATGTTGCTTGCATTTTATATTGTGTACTTGTTCTTAAAAATAATATTTTAATTCTAAAACAGCTTCAGCTATAAATATTAAACACAAATTTTACAAATTTGAATGGGTTACAAAATGTATCCGTTGGTAAAAAAAAACAGAAGAAAAACTGTTTGGTAATCTGAGGGTTAAAAAAGATTGTTAAGGATAAATCTTGTGTACTATAAAACCATTTGTAAGCAATTCAATAATTTTTCTAATTACTGGTACTGCTCTTCCATATAAATCAATCTTTTCTACATTTTCACGCAGAAAAGGTTAAATTTAATCAACCATATATTCATATTATATGTTTCAGTTCCATCTTTGTGTTCATATAAAAACAAATCTGAGACAAATAGAAGAATGCAAGTTAAAAACCTTGAGACTATTTTTCTTAATAATCATTTTAGTACTGCAGTTATTTCAATTTTATTAAGTGCAGATACCAGAAGAATTAACAAAAAATATGAAGCAAAGATATGAAAATTACTCACCACCAGTCATATTCATCCACACTAGGTTTGGTGCCCCAGGTTCAAGGTCAGTGTGAAAGGTCAATGGAATATACCACTTGTAGCCAAAGGGAGATGTTGAACTTTCATGGGGAGCAGGTGTTGTATGGGTTGTGGTGACAGTTGAGAAGTTAGCCGAGGATGAAGTGAAGGGATAAGATGGAGCATTTGGAGAGTGAGGTGAAAGCAGGAAGCGCTTCTGTGTGGCTCGGAATTTCCTAGGACCCTCTCTGGTGATGGTCACCAAAGGGTAACCCATTTGCCTTGTCCATGTGTCCATTATCGCCTGGAATGGAAACAAACTTAATACATACAAGGAGGAAGTATATTACATTATTAACAAATAAAGCATATATTTTTACCAAAGAAAAATAAATCCAAATCACTCAGATGTTAGGTTCATGTCATCTAACATAAACAATCAAATCAAACAGTGGTAATCCATTTATGATGAAGTTCATAACCTCAAGAAATAATAAGAAAAAACAATATTGAAAAATAAATGGTTTATAATTTATTTTTCCATCCAGCGAAAAATGACAAGTATCCACACACATCTCTTGCAATTTATTTTCTCACAGATGTTTTAACAAAATACTTTCGTGGAAACCATAAGTATGATATTTAAATTTGAATGGAAAATATAAATTTAATTAATGAAGATAGTGCCCTCAACTCATGATGCTCATATGACAGAAAAATAACAGTTCAAATATCGCAGAAACTAAAAGACTTTATTGCACTAACACAGTTTGGTATGCTTGTTTTAATTTATTTGGAGTTTGAACAATGTTTATTTTATCAATGTTTCAGCATCATGCATATTTTTTATTAAAACTATGACTATATATATATATATAGATTTTCAAAACATTGATTAGAAAGTTTTTCATTGACTGGACAATAAAGACGTGATTATTTACCAAGTAAGTCTATAATGGTGTCCAGACATTTTGTCCAGATTGCATTAAGTCCATCTGTTTATTAGTCCAGTAATATTTCATCCTATCTATTTTGGTTCAAGACTTTGTTTGTCCACTAAATATCTGTACTAAAAATCTAGATTTCGTTTTTCTATGTTGCATGCCTTCTTCATACAAAATTTCGTTGAAATCAGATCAGCCAATTCCAACCAAATTCATTATCACCGAAGTTTTATTTTGCAATTGTGGCACCCCTGCTGAGTCGATCTGGTCTAAATATGCCATTTTGGTCATTAATTTTTATGAATATTCGATGTACCAAATTTGGTTGAAATCGGTTAAGCCAATTCTTCCCTCATATATGCATACGGACGGACATCACAAAGATAGTGCTTTTCAGCAATGACGAAAAGCACTAAAAATAGACAGAAATCTAAAATGGATGTGAATGATAATGGATAAAATCGTATTGAAAAAAAACTGTTAGAGAACACAGTATTAGACCAAATAGCTTGGACAAAATATCTTTGGACCAAAGAACGTTTGAACGAAATGTCATTGGACAAAATTTATTAGATGATTTGTCCTGTGTCTATAATAGCACATGGCGTTACATTCAGAATGATTCCAATCATACCTCAGATTCTTTAACAAAACCTGAAGATTCGAGTGATTGAAAAAGCACATATGGATAATTTGCATTTCCATAATCAATGATGTATTTTAAATAAAATTTAGAAGTATAGTTGTTTTTATAAATTCATCACATATTAAAAATCTCCACGACACTGGAGTAATGAGAACATTTATATTAAGCATGTTAGAAGTAAATAAAATTATGTACAGAGGTAAATAAAAGGCAGAGGAATTAATGTTGCTCACTTTTACGTTTATCGTGTGATTTGCGCTAAGTGACAAGGCACCCCAGAGATCATCGGTATCAGCATTGCCAAATTCATGGGTGTGCAAATAGATGCTCAATCCATCACGTAGGGTCTCCTCTCCAACAAAATCTTCCATCATTCGCAGGATGGCTGCACCCTTTTGTGAAGAAAATAAGACATAAATACCAATGTTAGAGGTTATCAAACAGAAAGAGCAGTAATCAGATTTATTAAACTCCAAAACTTTACACAAACATTACTTTTATTGAATAATTTACCTTTCGTATGTTTGGGACAAAAGTAGCACCAATAAATGGAAATGTGGTTTGATTGTAGTGTCAGGAAAGCCTCTTTTCAATCAAGTTAGAACATTACATCAAGCTGACAGTTATTGGACATAGCAGGTCTTGATATCAAATGTGGAAAAATGGCACTTTTGTGCTAAATGGTTAATTGAAAAAGATGATACACTTGTTCTTACCTTGCTGTATGAGATTGTGTCAAAGATTGCTTCAATCTGTGCTGGATCCTTCAGTCCATCATCGTCACCATTATTATCATCCTTCCCCCCTCCAACAGATATAGGATGGGAAGAGGGAAGGGCATCCAAGCGCAGTGCTGGCTGAGTCTTGTCCACAACAAACTGATCTGCCACTCCCCAATCAGGACAAGCCCAAGATACACCAACACTCTCAGCAAAGCTGGCAAAGCCCTCGTTCAGCCACAGATCATTCCACCAGCGCATGGTAACAAGGTTGCCAAACCACTGTCAAACAAATTATTAACCGTTAACAACATGGGATCTCTTACAAAATAAACTTTTGTAGATCACGAAGCAACTAAAGCAGAATATCAATATGAAAATCTACAAAATCTAATAAGAACCATTAAAAATGGATATTGAATAAAACAAGAAAAATGATGAATGATTTAAAAATAATGCATATGTAAGCTCTCATAATAATCTTTGAATTATTCTAGCAAAAATTAAAACAATAATTGTATTCAGTAAAATCTTAACAAATGTTAATTGCTTCATAAAATCAATCAAATTAAAACTGCATTCAATAATGTCCAATTAACAAACAATTAATTGTTTTTTTTTCATAAGTGAGACAAGCCAAAGTGTGAATCCAAGAGGGCTAATGGGCCTCCCCTCCCCAAGAATCTATCAGACCCTTTTTACATTATGTAATTAAAATTGTTATTAGCAAGCAAATTAAACTTCATAGTAATTTTAATGATATATAGAAAGTTATAATGCATATTCTCATATACTGTGTTTACTTGTGTACCCTGCGCACCTTTTTTCCCAAAAAGCCGGTGAAAAAAATGGGGTGCGCATCTTACACGAGTTGCGTACTCCGTGCACCTTTTTTCCAAAATGTCGTGTCGGTTAGCAAATACATCTTAAGCCATAACCCATGCCGTATTCATTATTCTATTTCTAAATTGTGTCATATTGAGGCATTTGTGTTCTTTATTCATAAATTTTACGTGTATAGCGATAGGCACAACGATTGCATCATCCTCGCCACCGTGGGTTGAACACATCGCAAGAGCACAGTCACCAAGTTGTAGCGGTGATATAAATTAAACACAATGTATGTTTAAATAATTGGTATAGTGGTTTTAATATCACTCTGTCGCAACAATGTTAATACGAATAAAATTAAAATCATGCCATTTAAGTGAGTTTTAATTTTATTAACAGGCATTTACTAATTTCCACGAAGTATAGGCATGGAAGCTGACTGGCCACTGTGAAATCGGAATAGGTAAGTACAATTAGGTTCTTTTCTTTCCTTCATTTCAAGTAATTAAGAGTAATAAAATTTTATTGCAAATAAAAAAATCCATCGTACGAAAGGAAAACAGAGGTCTCCATCTCAAGTGCTTGGATTTGTTTCTTCCTAACCTCCCCATATTTACCCACGCGACACTGCATGAAAAAACCCATCTACGTGGGGAAGTCCTGATCATAGACGAACAAATAATTTGCAAAGCTTCACATTGATGCGTAATTATGTCTCAAAAAGTAGTGTGGACGAATTGCATAATATGACAACAAAAACAGTTTAACTAAAGAGGACTATCGAGTAGATTTTGTTAGTATCAGTAAAAAGAGATCATCTAATAAATTATGTCACGGAGGAAAGAGAAAATGCTTAACTTGAGCAGAACATATTTTGAGAAGCGGGAATTGGCGAGTAAAGAAACTTTTGGCACAAATTATTTTTTTTTCTCTTCGAGCCGGCCCAAAAATCTGGATGTGCAGGGTACACAGGGTGCATCTTACATGAGTAAATATGGTAAACCCTTGGATTTTAGCATTTGCACAAATATTTTCACTTCTCTGACTAGTGAGCTTCCAGACAGAAATCTATGGTAAATCGCATCACTCTTTTTACTTTCTCCATATACGTAGTATAAGGGGAAAGTATTGTATTCATGAAAAAAATCGACTTCGAGATTTCAATGGAAATACACATTTTGAGGACACCTGAACACGTTTTGACCATTTTCTCGATGATGTCTGTGTGCGTGTGTATGAGACAGCTTTTTTGTGGGTGCTCTAACTCAAAAACTAGTAATCAGTTCAACGCAAAATTTTATATTTAACATTTTTATGAAAGTCAGAAGAACTGATTAGTTTTTCGTAAAAATCGGCCAACCAGAAGTGGGTGTTTACCCTGGTCACTTTTCCATTATTTTAAAATATTTGATTTAATATTTGATAAATGTAAAAACGTATTGGAATCAATGTTGTAGGAAATTTAATTTTTTACAACCTTTGTTTGAAACATTTTCCCATTGTTTAAGAGATATCTTATATTTTTAGCTGCCACCACCATGCCACCTACTGACGACTATTGTTAACAATTGACGCTTAGTTACGTCTTAGTAATGCTCCTTTTTATCTTCTTAATTGTTGTAGCTTTTTGGCTATATCCAATATTAAAAGGCTATGGTTTGAGTTTATTTCTGTTCTTTGTAAAGTCTATAATTTCTTGCAGTTTCTTAAAATATTTATTATTATGTAACCTATTTGGAATTTTTAGAAATAATATTCCAATGATTGATGCATATGTTGGACTTAAATTTACATTCAAATGAACAAGATTTATACATGCTAGCATTCAATGATACTTTAATCAGTTCCAAAAACTATTTATTTATTATAAAAACAGCAATTAAAGCACTTCCCAATGTAATTCTTTATTGAAACATTAGGTCATTCTTTTTCACTGCTCCTAAATTTTCAACAAGTTTTCATATTCATTATTATTCTCTTTATGGAAATATCTTAATAAATCTTATGTTTCTGAGGTTTCCTTATTTTAGTCTACTGCCATTACAGAATACTTTTAAATTAATGCTGTGATATTTCTGTATGGCAGATTATATATAATTTTTTAAATTAAGGAGAGCTGATGACAAAATAATATTAATTTTAGAACAAGATAAAATCATATTATACAGCTATATTGGTTTATGCATAAATGAATATTGGACAAAGAGATCACCTGCAACAAGAAAACACTTACTTGATGCGCTAGTTCATGCGCCACAACGATAGCGACCCACTGGTGAGCAGCAGATGAAGTTTCATTGGGATCATAAAGGATGGATGTCTCTCGGTATGTAATTAAGCCCCAATTTTCCATTGCACCAGCTCCAAAATCTGGTATAGCTATCAGATCTACAAAGATAAAGAAAAACTTATCTAGTAAATGTCGAAGAATTAGAACATGATACAGTTTTTTGAAATATACAATATTGAAGGAATGAGCTTCAACAAAAAAGCAAGCAGCAAATATTAACGTTTTTAAGCATATAAACAGCATGAGGATGAAATTTATTGATATAAACTCAATGAAATTGATTCATTAAAATTATAAAAATACAACTAAAATAACACAGTAAATTTATATAAATGCAGTAAAATACCGTATTTTTCTGCATGTAAGACGCACTATTTTCTAGAAAAATGACCCTCAAAATCAGCCTGCATCTTATATGCTGAAAGTAAGATTATTACTATTCTCAATACTGACACCAATGAACACACTCATCCCCAAAATGGAATAATTGTCAGTTATTTGTAGCAAAAACATTAAAATATACATTATTAATAATTAATAGAGAAAAATTCATTAATATATACAGTAAAACCTTATGCAATGTGAATTCCAACTATGTACTTTCAATATTGCATTTTATTATAAGTCCACTCTCATTAATTACAATTTTGGTGCGTTTTTGACATCAGTCATGTTTTAGTTCCTAATGGGCCTATTGAATAATGAAATTAACGCCACGAAACATTATAATTGCAGTAAATGTGATAAAAAATTTGTAAATATCTAGGATAAATACTGTTACATGTATTGAGATCTCAATGGTTACAAAAGTGAAAAGATACGCCTATGCTGTTGGTTATAAGCTTCAGGTGACTGAATATGCAAAAACACATGGAAATCGAGTAAGTCAATAAAAGTGAAACAACAGTTACATGAAAGCTATTTATTCTACTACCCTGTGTGGATAATTGTAGACATCTGATGCAAATTCTATTGCCAAGGACAAGTGCCATCTATCGAAAGATCATGGAGATGTGTCCGTAAGTGCGCAGTAGATTTGAAATGCGAATGCAAATAGGAACACCACATAAACTGAGGAAGGTTGATCTCTCTGGCTATATTTATTATGTAGATTCTTATGTAGATTATAAATAACATGATTTCATGAGTGCTTACATAACCAAACTCCAAGATATGCAATTCTTCAGTGGTTTTCTGCCATCAGCTACTTTTGTACTACTAAAGCTATGCACCTATCAAATTGAATTTTATTTAGTTCTAACGTAGTTTAGTACTTCTAGCTCATAAGAGATGACTGTTTTGCTTTTACTTGGTCACCATTTCAAAATGCGAAAAGTTTATAACAAAAACCATATGTTTTTATTAGGGGAAAAATGTTCAAATATGGGGTGAATTTTACCTCATAATCAAATAAACGGCGCAATATACATTGCACAAACTTTCTCATATATGTATATACTAGGGATGGGATGGTTCCACTTTTTCCTGGTTCCGGTTATATTAATCTGATCCCGGTTCCGGTTCTCGTTATTATGCGTTTTTTTTGCGAAGTGAACGCATAAAGGAGAGGTCGTTTCCATCCATCCGTCTGCATATTTAATCTCCTCAACTGTTAAGACTTACTTCGATGAAATTTGGTATTTGGAAGTTTTACTAAAATTTGTCAACCGATTCTAATTTTGGTTAAAATCGGACAATAATTAAGACCACTTTACATGAAGACCTACATGCATTTTACAACGTACTTCACAAGTCTCATTAAATACTCATCTGAGAGGAAAATATTGAGAACAAAAGGTAATAAAAGAATTAAATAAGTATTTTTTGTCAAATAATTTTTCCCATAAAACGTAAGAATTACGATCAATTTAAAGAAAAAGAAATTTACATAATTATACGATTTTCGATGTTCTTTTGTCCATTCCAAAAATATCAATTAAAAATTTTACAACTCGGGAACTGCTGGACATATTTTAATGAAATTTGGTATTGGGGAGTTTTACTAAAATTTGTTGACCGATTCCAATTTTGGTTGAAATTGGACTACAATAATGACCACTTTACATGAAGACCTACCTGTATTTTACAACATGTTTGTTTTGCAACTTGGGAACCGCTGACGTATTTTGATAAAATTTGGTATTGAGATGTTTTACTAAAATTTGTCGACCGATTCCAATTTTGGTTGAAATCAGATGATAATTATGACCACTTTACATGAAGACCTACATGTAGCTGATGATGTACCTGTTTCAACTCGGGAACCACAGGACGAATTTGATAAAATTTGATATTGGGGAATTTTACTAAATTTGTCGATCTCAAAGAATGCATTTGGAAACTGTGCACTCCGACATGGAGTACACCTTTCCATACTTGTATTAATCTGATCTCGGTCTTTAGGCACATTCTGCTTCCAGCATAAGTGCCTATTAGCTTCAGTTTGTCCGTCCGTCCACATGTTTGTTCTCGTCTTCTACAAACAGTTATCTATGAAATTTGATATTAAGGACTTGCAGTCCAAGACAATAAGAAAATCACAAAAATAAATCAAGTAGGCCAATCAGGGGTACCACTTTACTGGTGACAAAAATTGAACTTTTTGTTATATCTCGTAAATATTTGGTCATATCAAAATATTTTTCAAATAAACTTGTAAAACTAGTAACTTCGAGTATTTCCTTTCCTTTTATTATATTATTATCATAGGAGTAGCCGTTATCAGGAAAATCGAACAAGAAAGTCATACTTCGCTTTGAACTTGGAAAAATTCATGCATAGCTACTTAATTGCTGTTAACGTAAACAACCTTATTGGTTGCTGAAGTAAATAAGATCTGCTATAATTACAAAATACATTTAATTCCTTACACATGCATGACAGATTTTGTAAATGGAAGGAAATCTACAGCAAAGAAAATAACGTTAACGTAAATTTTACAAGTACTAAACTCAAGTGAGGTATGTTTTAAATAATTTTTGATTGTTTGGTTGATTAAAACTGATTAGAAAATAAATCGGTAAATAAAAATTGAATATTTTCCTGGGATTTCTGATATATCATTTTGCAGTATTTAGTTATTAAAATTATGTAATGTTTATTGATGCACCAACTATGGGGGGTAAAGAAATTTTTAATAGACAGAGATATAATCAGGTCGTGGTGTTTTGCTGTTTTATGGTGTGTGATTGGTCAAATTATATCATATATCTTCAAATACTCCATCGCATGAAACGCCTATTTGTGATACACTGTACACTTTCCTAACTTGTTTTAGGTTAGAAGTGCTTTTTGGTACACTACGGGACATTCTAGCTTTACAATAGTTACAGTTACAGTTTGTACTGTCAATTCTGAAGTTGTTCCAAACATCCGACATGGCTTTATTGTTAACACACACAATAAATTGATAAAATTTAAAAATTATCCACGGGGTATCTATTTAAAATTACTACACAAGAAAATAAAATTTATTTCTGTTAATAAGTTATAGTAACACTTCAAACTGATGGATTTGACTCAAGATATTGCTTGAATGTTTACATTATAAAACCACGCAGCCACGAACCAAATATTGAATGCCGGAAGTTCAGAACCCACCATTCATTTGTTTTGATAATATTTTTGCGGAACTATCATTCGTTGAACTGATTTGTCATCCTGATTTTTGTATGCGCTACAAAGCTCTTTTACTTCATGAACTAAAGGAAATTCAGACTTGCTTATCCCATATGAAACTGGTAACACATACAGCATAAAAATATATTTCATGTTGTAGTAAACGCGCAACTTCCATCATCGATATACGTATTGAAAATCAAACGCCGTCGCGGAAAAATATGGCGGTTGCTTTCCAGTTAGTGTCTACTTCCGAGTTGCAATCATTTTTTTTATTAAAATGAGGATCAGAACCGAAGAACTGGATTATAAATAGTCGATTCCGGTTAGACATATGGATTATGCAGAATAATTTCTGACATCAGGCTCTACAATTGGATTGATTTTAATCAAATTCTCTGGAGCCATTTTTGAGTAAATCAAATTTTTTTAAAATCGCCAAGAATAAACTACCCTTTATTTTTGTGCAATATCATTTTTATGAAAAAAGGGTCCGCAAAAGATATGTTGCATAAATATGAGATATAATTTGATTTTATGTAGGCGTTTGGGCCCTAGAGCCACGAACAGACAGACAGACTGCATGGCAAAAATCACTTTTATGGACTTATGGACACCTAAAAAGTGTATATCCATCAAAATCTTGAAGTTGAATTTTTTCACAATTACAATACTTTCTCAATATACTATACGTACGTGAGAGAGTAAAAATGGTTGGTAAACAGCAATTTTCCCTATCACTATGATGATTAGCAAGTTTCAATCTTCAAGTACGATAATTTTTATCACAAAAATCAAAACTTTATTTTACATTGAAATCCCATATGAAAATTTTAACTTTTTTGTTTTGACCCTTTAAGAGGTTGCTAAAATTATTTTTTTTGACCAATATTTTACATATTTCATTGATGGTACAGGAAAATTTCAACCCTTTAGCATGAAAACCATAAATTCTGCAATGTTTTGCTCTTCTCCCTGCAATTATTAAACAGTCTGTACAAGTCTCAAAGCAATTATTTATGCTTTAGATTATCTCTATTTACATTCACAAATCAAGTTTACCTAAAACGTTATATTTAACTGTTATCACACCATAATATTTTCTGTAAATGTTGCCAGAAACAGACTTAATCATGGCTGCAAATGATACATGACATGGCTCTTCCTAAATGCCTTGGTGAATCAAAATACTTTTTTCCCGAAAAATCTTCTAAAAAAACCGGGGTGTGTCTTATACCCCAGTGCATCTTATATGCCAAGAAATAAGGTATATTTAATAAGCAAACATGTACTCTTCCAAGCCACTCTCAGTTGATGCAACAAGTACATTTTAAGCCAATGGGAAAATTTAAAAGGACAGTATTTCATTCAAGTTATGGCCAATGAAAGAAAGCAAGTGCTTTTTGAAATGGCAATAGAGCTTCAAGATAGTGGGAGTCTCAACTGAGATTTGCTATGAGAGTTCTTTGTTTTTACTCTTACATTTCCTCTATTCAGTCAAGATGCTCCATAATTGTAATGATAATCAACAAAATCAGATGTCACAATGAACAACTCATATATTATATTTTAGTGTTTTTATCTTAACAATACTAACCTTGCTTCGGAAGAGGATATGGCAAACCAAAAAAATCTTCAAAATATGCAGTAAGATTTGTGGCAAGAGACAGGGCAAAACCGGCTCGTTGTAAGTGGTGTTGTGGAGCGTAAACAGACACTGATATCCCTCGACTAGTTGGAGCAGAGATGGACTTGTAGTCACAAACAACCCAGGCCACCAAATATGTAGACATACGTACACTCTCCTCAAAGTCGTCCCTTAGCTGTGACAAGAAAGTCAATTTTTCCTTTACGAAATATCTTGGAAAGAATTAACTACACATTATAAAAATCACTTTTCCACTTTATGATTTATTACTCTAACACAAAAAAAATGGAAAGTTGAAAAATGAACTAAAAACTATTTTTATAGGTTTAGCAGTCTCATATCTATACAATTCAAAATATTAAGTGAAAACTTTCAAACATTTTATCATATGGTTTTGATTCCACATGGGCAATTTACTCATGCACTCCCTTTATAATAATAAGTGTATCATTTAATAAAGAATTATTTAACTTGTCTGATGACTAAAATCAAATGGACACAATCTATCTTCAGTAGCCATTAACGGTTAAGAAAAACAGATGCGCATCTCAGCTAGCAAAGCAGCCATCATTCATAGTGATTTACCATTAATAGTTTCTAATCAAGAATCTTGTATTCCTATCCTTTTAATGGGTGTTGGAGAGAAATATTGTCTATACACCATATTAACTTGTATATAAGCAACATTTTTCCCTATGAATTGTCTGCCTATAACATGAAATATTCTATTAAAACCAGCTTTTTTTAAGGAATTGCAAATGTTTATGAAAACTTTAATTTTACAACAATATTGCATTGGTTTAATAGTATTATTTTACTTGCATTGGGTAAAACTTACCAATCCTGTTCCCATGTAGAAGCCAGCATCTTCAGTGGCTTCTACTGGCATGTTAGCAAGAGCAATATGGAAACGATCACGGAAGATAGAAAGTTTGAACCGAGCCTTCAGCTGAGGTTCATCCAAGCATGGGAATGCTGACCTTGCATACGTTGGTTCAAAATGTGTTGTTGCCAAATATCTAAGTACCAAACAAAGAATTCCAAATTTAATGCCAAATCAATGCAATTGGAGTCTTACATTAATTATATAAAGATAACAAAACTTGAAAACATGGATTCAGATTATAATTCAAAGAGCAGATATTTTTGTTATCAAAGCAATCATTTTTCATAAATGAATAACAGTTGATTACATGCAAAATACATGACAATAAAATATAATTAACTTAATATAATAATGTTTACTATAAAAACAAATCGAATTTAAATTACTATAAAATATCACTTTAAACTAATAATTATTTCAACAAGTAGGGTTGATAATGAATTAAACATTAATATCCCAGCAGGTTTTTCAATAATTCAGGGTTTATTAAATTTTAACTTTATTGCCAACTCGGTATTACGCTGAATCCTACTTAACTTGCCTCTTGTCACCATTCTCATCATTGTAACTGCTAAGATAGAAGCCTTCCAATTCCCTTGAAAGACGGTAAGAAAATCTAAGGGCCAGAACATAAGTACCACCAGTTCTTCGTAATGGCTGCCGAACTTTCTTTTCACCAGATTTCTTCAAACTTTCTTCTGTGTGGTTCTAATGAAGGAAAAAAGTTAAGTAAAGGCTTGTATGAACTATTTCCATTCAACTTTCTTAAGCTTTAAATTTACAATTATCCTTATATTGATAAAATAAATACATACTTGAATATTTTATCATTAAATAGGTTGACCACTCTACATTGGGGAGAAATAGTGGGGAACAGACATAACAGTAAATAGTGTGAGAATTGGCATACTATTAACAACAGTCTATCACAGAAGTGAGGTCATTGAACATGTTTTTTTACTCTAATAAGGGGACCATCGTAATTATCTTAAGCTTATGCATCACAAAAAAATTTATGGAAATTTCATCTGATAAAAAAATCAAGTACACTCTTTCTACCTCAGGCAGAAAGAGTTACCCCATCCAATAATAAAGTCCAGATGGAGCTTGAAACATACAGACTGAAAAATATTTAAGGCATTGCAAAAATATCACAGTGTCTCTAATTATGTAACAAACCACCCTCGTACAGAAAAAAACCAGAGAAGCACCCTGGTGCCAGACACCATCAGTCCAGATAAATTCCAGATGGCTGCCACATTTTGGAAATTTTGAAATAACATGACTATATTTCAAACTGCAATAAATGTTTATTTTTAATTAAAATTGGTATAGATTTATTTCCGAGATATATGTCAGATTTAGTAAAGTCACCACCTGAAAAGTCTGATATCTCAATGCCCAACTCTCTGTCTGAACATCAGTGAGTTCCTGTACAGCCACTAGATCCCGGGAAAACATCATCTTATATCTCAAAACCAGGAATTATGGAGATAAATCTGTCTTCAAAATCATACCGTATATACTCCTCAGAACCCAAAGAATTATTGCAAGAATTTTAAGGAGGGTTGAAAATAAAAAGAATTTAAATAAAAAAATGCCTAAAACTTATAGCAACTAGCAACAATATGAACAATGCTATTCCTTTTTCTGTGCTGTGTTAATATCACATACAGCCATATTATACGACAGCAGTCGTTTTGGAAGGCAAATATGAAAGTGTATTTTATGGGCAGTCTGGGAACCCCAAATGGAATGTGATTTCAAGCAGCCAGGCCACAAAACACTAAAGAAATGGATGATTTTTCAAGAAATCTCTACAGTAAAATTAATTACAAAAAGAAAAAAAATTGGAATTAAAATAGACTGATAAATCAATTAATAATATAAACAGTTTAAAGAAATAGGCTAACATAAAATAACAACAGCAGGAGGGGTGACTGCCAATCTATCTTTCTGGAGATTAAAATCCATTTCAACAAATTAAACCAGACCTATAGTTACTCCACTGAAATTTTATTAAAACATTCCCATACAAGACCAATGCCAACTTAATGTAGAAAAATCAAACCAATATCAAATCAAATCAGCTTTCCCAGATTTCTGGAAATGACAAGATTGGGCTTGTTGTTTCGTTGAAAAGTAAAAATTTCCTCCTCACCTTTGATCCCTTCCTTCTCTTCTTTGAGTTGGTTTTTTTCTTTGAGGTGCCACCTGTGGTCTCTCCCCCACTCGCCCCATTTGTCTTCTCAGGTTCCTCCACGTCTGGAGTTAAATGCGCACCTTCTGCTTCATCTACTTCTACATATACCTGTTGCAGAGATGGGCACTCCAGAAATCTCGTTATGTTCATCTCTCGCCCATGGCTATCTCGCATAGACTGAAAAAGAAATAGCAAGGCATCAAAATATTTGACAAAACATACACAAAATAGGAATATAAACCCTCAATGCATAGCATTAAATATAGTTCTTGATATTTTTAGGCTATGCTGGCTATACTTGCACAATGAATCAATATTTGTTTTCATGAAATTTCAAACTCATTTTGACAAATCACATTCAGAAGAACTTCTCATAAAATTAAACAACGAGATAAAATTTCTCCAGCAACTTATTCAATAACTTGGATTTAAAAAGTGAATAAAATATTATGACAATGGTGTCTTTTTTCTGTGGATAAATGCATCAGCTTTCTTTTAGAAACAAACTGAAATCCCATTATTTACTTAAGGATGAGTAGGAAAAAAGTATATCATAAGTGAATAAATTTTAGAACTAGGACTAACAGCCTACCTTATCATTTATTGTCAAATTTTTACTATGGAAGACTATGAAATTTGTATCCTCATCCACTGCAAACTCAATGGTAACTTGGCCTGCAATTAAAAAAAATAAATAGTATAGATAACAGAAAAGGAGCAAGGATCTTTGGATTTTTTTCAGATTAGACGGGGTTCAAAGCATATATATAATACGTCATTTTTTACCAACTTTTATATTAACTTCGCTTTATATATATATATAAAGCGAAGTTAATATAAAAGTTGGTAAAAAATGACAATGTGCCCAGTCAGCAGCATGAACATTTGGTACAGCAGTTACTAAATTCAAAACAATTATTAAATCAAGTTTTAGAGAGTAATTAACTTCTGTATTAACTAGCTTATCTAATAAGAGTTGATGATCTTCTTAGGGCCGTGTTTATAGGTGAGACAACAGTTACAAACACAAAATGGGTACCAAAATAAGACAAAATATTTCCATGAGCATTAATATATTTTCAGTATTGTTTATTCATTGGTAAACTAAATTACGTCATGCGTAAAGTAAATATTTGACCTACGATGAATATTAATGAATAAATAATAAAGCTAGAATAATTGAATTTAGCAGTAACTGTTTCATTACCATTGTTACCTGTTCTTTAGTTTCTAAATGCTATTGGTTATTTCTTTTGTTTCTCAGGGCTATGCATATGTATCATTAAGAATAGTTAGCAATTTGTATTATTTTTCATTAATCATTAAAAGAAGTTCCTATTAGTTTGGCTTGGCTATTGTAGTTATTGCTATAGCCATTGTAATGTTTGTATGCATGTTAAAACCTCATTCATGCAATCCATTAAAATGGCATACATTGACTACGCAGATGGTTACGCAAAGTGCGATGATGGTTTTTGATGCTCAACTGTTTGAGTGTGTATATTTTTGGCTAATCAACCTTTTGGATTATTATAGCCATAACTCCTTCCTCACCGAACACAATCAAAAGGAAGGAGGGAAACCCGGTGCTGGCATTAGCCTACTCTTAATGAAGAACACCCAGGGGGCCAATAGCTTAATATCCCTTCCGAAGGATGGAATGCTGAATTTTCACGGTCTCCTCAAACCACACAAACAGGGGGGCGGGCAACCTTGGAAAAAATCCTACTTATGCAGAATTCATGCCCGTTGCCTTTTCACGCAGCAGGCGAGTAGCAGCCAGCGTCCTAACCACTACATCACTGGCACCCCCACTCAACTGTTTGAATTTTGGTAAAACTTTACATGAACGTGTATAATTATAAAAATGCAATTTCTTAAGGCAATGTAAATGCTAATTTCATTGGAAATAGACTTGGATTAAAAATTATCTTTGAGAGGTTGTTATTGCTTTATTTGACTTTTTTGTGAAAATGAAGATGAATGAAGTTATCATCACTGAATGTGGAACATTATTCAACAATGCAAAATTATTAATTGGAGTAATATTTCAAACTGTCAACAACTAAACCATTTCCCACTCTTTTCTTCAATCTCCAATAATGTATTCCAGGCAGTGCATGCATGCCTGGCACATTTCAGCATAAAATCTACGAAATTTACTTTTTTGTCAAAAAATGGTGGAAATTTTGGGGGGGGGGGGGGGTCGGCTTAAATCCAGGGTTGGCTTCTATTCGGGCAGATACGGTAATTATTGCATGGAGAAATTTGCAACTCACCTTTGACATGAAGGGTGGTGAGGTTTGGGTGTATAGTGATGTTATAGCGAAGTGGATGGAAGGTATGGGGGAGTCTCAGGTTGGACCAGGGGCATGGCTCTCCTGTTGGAGTAGTTGGAGTTGTCGTTGAACCAGGCCCATTTGTCAAAGATCCTTGGAGAGAACCATTTGCTCCTCCATGCTCTGAGATACACGGGCATTCTGTGAAGTGATATTATGAAATACACAATACATGAATTTCACAATGCATGCTAAAATAAAATCCTTGATGATAAATAATGACAATTTTCAAAGTCGAACAAATTATTTCAAAAGTATGTATGAAAAAGAACGACAATAATTATGATATTAATTTGTTTCCAGGAGTTCTCATAATTGCAATTTTAATTACCATAATGCCGTTCGTATCATCAAATAAACTTCACTAAAATTCTTTTACTTACATATAGAAGATTATTTTAAAATACTATAAGCTCTGCCCCTATGTGTATCAACCCTGTGCCTCACACCACGAGGTAAATTTGTCTGCTGTTCGTGTGCAATCTTAAACCTCCTCCATTTGGCATATATTTAAGGTAGAAAATAATATCTAGACCTATGTGATAGATTTTTGTGGGTGCTCTAACTCAAAAACTATTAATCAGGCCAACTCGAAATTTTATATTTAACATTTTTATAAAAGTCAGAAGAACTGATTAGTTTTTGGCAAAAATCGGTCAATGAAGTGGGTGTGTTACTCTTGACACTTATTCGTTATTTAAAAATATTTGCTTTAAAATGAATGTGAAAAGAGTCAACACCCACTTCCGGTTGACCGATTTTTACCAAAAACTAATCAACTCTTGTCCCTTTAACAAAAATGTCAAATATATAATTTTGTGTTGACCTGATTAATAGTTTTTGAGTTAGAGCACCCATAAAATTTCTATCACATACACAGACATTGAGAAAATGGTCAAAACATGTTCAGGGGACCTCAAAATGTGTATTTCCACTGAAATCTCGAAATCGATTTTTTCATGAAAACAATACTTTCCCTTATACTTATATGGAGAAAGTAAAAATGTCATTTCATTACAAAGCCCATACAAATCACTCAAATCTTTTACGGAATGGCAATGATAAATTTTCTTCTACTATAATATAAGATCCTTTAACTCTACAGTTGGAATTGAATAGATGTGTTTAGAATGGGTATTCAACTAGTTAGAGCAATCCCTCAGTTAACACCATTTGGAACAAGAATGTCTTATGTTTATGATGCTTTAACATATAACCCTTCCTGACACTTATTGACATGGCTAATTTGCAGTTATGTTGCTGATGCCATTCTTTCTGCCTATCAGTTGTGGCACTCAGCTTTGTCACTGACTTCTCATCTTGCAATGAACTGTTAAAAAATTGAAAGAGAGCCTGACAGATATTGCTTGTGAGCATAAGTAGTTTGTTATACGTTTTGGACCCCATCAGATGTCAACCTTCAGTTCCTATCCTTCCACCATTTGTACAGTGCAAATTTTTAATCATGTGTGGTATTTTAAGAACTTTTTGCACTAAAAATAATTCATTAAAAAAATTTCCAGTAATTTTTTGTTTTACTTTAAAATGAGAATTTAATGTTCGATGGCCTTTGGCCCGGCACTTATTAGAACATTTTTTCCATATAGAATTTTAATATTATCATTACATTTCAGATAACAGTTTTCATGGAATGGATAAATATGGTTATGAAAGGGGTCAATAATATGCGCATTTTTCTTTTAAAAAAAAATTGACAAAAATTTACTCATTTCTTACAGGCCTAAGGTACTCAGGTCATAAAGTCTATGCAAGAACCAGCTAAGTCCAATATTTGCAGCTGCTATCAGGAGAAACATTGGCCTTTGCTTTTAGTATGCCACATGATACAAGTTTCTTTCTTGACACAAATGACTCAAGTGGATTTTTTAAAGAGCATACAGACATAGTATTGTAATCCTAAGAATCCCATACTTTGCAATATATAGCAGCAATACTAGAGGAAAAACAGAAGAACTAACTCCTGAAGCAAAAAAACTATTTCACAAAACTAATCTTATGTATATTTCTCTTACTCTGTCTGCAACAACTTCCACCATTCGCCGCCAGACCATGCCACTGAGTGACTGCAATGCTATTTTTAACAAACTTTCCAAGTAGGTAGAAGATTGAAATTTGGTAGGAATGTTTGTCTCTTAGAGCAAAAGCCATTTACGAAACAAAATCCCAAAAAAAGATCCGGGTTCGACTCCAGTAGATAATTTCTTTTTCCCATAAGATAACACATAAAACTAGATTTTTGGACTTACAGGCTTATGCAAATTAAAATTAGAAAGAATTGACCTATGATCTTCAGACCTAGACCATTCTAAAGAAAAATAAACAACGTTTCTTATTCTTATCGTCACATTTCGTCTACGATACAAAATCTCTCAAGTTCTACATTTAAATCATATTTATTTTTTTAAATGTAAGATTTTTAATATGTTACCTTGCTGACTGTGTCATTGTTAAACCTCGAGATTAAATTGTTGCATTAATCCTTATACTATATGCCTAAGGAATGCTCGCTTTGAATGTTTTAATACGAGATAGATAGATAGATAATCGTCTTTATTCGTGCGAAATTTAGACCAGAAGGTCCATTCTTACATTTAACCCTTCGTCCATATAATAAATACAAGAAAAAGAATAAAATAAGGTATAACAAAATACATTATATAAACATTAACACCTAAATCATACAAATTAAAAAGATAAAATTGAATACAGATTTGTGTTTGTGGGGAAAACCTAGGTAAAAACAGACATGTCCTCCCTAGTAAAACCCACGCAGGAAAACACCCACTAGGAAGGGGGGTGTGAAAAACCTGCGAAAACCCTAGATAGTGTACATATGGTAATACAAAACTACAACATTAAATAGAAAGGAGTATGTACAGTGGGAGAGTTCGTATATACAGCGTAATTATATACCGTCATAAAAAAAGTACACGTAAAGGTAATAACGTAATGTAAACAAGAAATATACAAGTATGCAGAATGAGATGAAATATACATGAAATATATACAATGAATGAATATAAAGAATGTTGTTGGGGCATGCATATTATAAGAAAGCAGGAAAAGATATAAAATACATAAATAATATAATACAATACAAAATAATATAAAACAATAGAAAAAAAATAAAAACAAAAAATATATGTAAACAATAGAAAAAAATATAAAAAAACAATACAAAATTATATTAAGAAATACAAAGTAATATAAGACAATACAAAAAAAAACTTGAGTAAGGATAATTTATGGGGAGTGTAAAGAGATGATTAAGGATTACTTTGTTGTTTTAGAAAGTGAGTGACACAGGTGCGTTTGAATAAGTTTAAAGAGGGAGATGTTTTAAAATTCTCATCTAAGTTATTCCAGAGTCGGCAACCGGAGACTTGAAAGGATTTATTGTAGATATTCGTCCTGTGATGAGGAATAAGGAGGTTATTCTTGCCTCTAGTATCTTGTGTACTGTATTGATTTCATTGAAGAGGGAAGAGAGGTAGTCAAGTTTGTTATAAGTAAGGATTTTGTACATTTGCATCAGGGTATGCAAGTTCCTTCGAGCGTCAAGTTTGAGCCATGAAAGATTATTGTATTGTTCGCTAATGTGGTCACTCTTTTTAAGGTCACCGATGAATCTCATGCAGGAGTTTTGTGTGCGTTGAAGTTTTAATGCCAGTTCACAGGAGAGATAATTATAAACAACATCACAATAGTCAAAGTGAGGAAATAGGAGTATGGTCACTAAGAGTTTACGTAAGGAATTAGGTAATAAGTTTTTGAGTCTTTTGAGAGAGTGCAAGGAGGAGTTGATGGTACTACAGATTTTATTGGTATTAGGAGCCCAGGATAGAGTTTCATCTACTATGACACCGAGGTTGACTACTGATTTTTGAAAATGCAATGTGGACCCCTCTAGCGATAGAAGAGCAGATTCGCTATGATCTATGGAAGCCAATAATTTAGGGTAACCGATAATAATAGATTGACTTTTTGCGGGGTTGATCTTCAGAAAGTTATTTGCGCTCCAAAGAGAGAGAAGCTAGATCAGAGTTAATTTTAGTGACAGCATCGGGAAATTCAGGTACGCGCGAGTGATAGTAGATTTGAAGATCGTCAGCATATAGGTGATAATTACAGTGAGTGAGGGCATTTGAGATATAATTAATGTACAGAGAGAATAGCAGGGGGCCAAGAATAGAACCTTGCGGAACGCCTCTATTTACATTTAAGGGACGAGATGATAAATCATGAGTAATAACCTTTTGAGAGCGGCCATTTAGGTATGAGCGAAACCAGTTTCGAGAAGCGAGTGAGAAGTGCAAAAGTTCAAGTTTGCAAAGTAGGATGTCTTTGTCGATGGAGTCAAAGGCTTTACTGAAATCCAATAGAGTTAGAATGGTGATTTTTCTCTGATCCATTGCTTTGCGGACGTCGTCCGTTACTTTCAATAGTGAGGTAGCTGTGCTATGCGATTTACGAAAGCCAGATTGGAACGGGTCGATGAGATTATTTTTTGAAAGGAAATGAGTTATTTGCTCATGTGCTAGTCTTTCAAATGCCTTGGAGAGAACAGGCAAGAGACTAATTGGTCTGAAATCAGTGTTTTCGTGAGAATTGTTTTTCTTGGGGATGGGACGGAAAAGAGCTGATTTCCATGAAGTAGGGTATTTAGATTGAAGAATAGACCAGTTAAAGATATGAGTGATAATGGGGAGAATGATAGGAATTAATTTATTTATTAGTATTATAGATACGCCGTCATCTCCTATTGCAGTTGACTTAATTGCACAAAGTGATTTAGCTACCTGTGGTTGTGTGAGTGGTGTAAATTCAAAGATTGTATTTGAGGTGTGATTGGGTTTGAGGCTACGGATACGTTCAATAGTTTCAGATTTTAGGCCTACATCTATGGTCGTGGGAGGTTTAGTGAAATGAGCGTTAAGCTCGTCAAGGGACAGGTTTGGTGGAAGTTGCATATCTTTATTTTTACCAACACCCAAGTTCCGTAATTTTTTCCATATCGAGGACTGTGTTCGTGCAGAGTTGGTTGAATCGTGTACATATTTAATTTTAGCATTGCGTATAAGTTGTTTTGTTTTATTTCGCAATGATTTATACCTCGATAGTACATCAGGATCCTTAGATTTCTTAAAATCACGATAAATGCTGTCACGGCGGGACATAATCGATTTTATTTCTGGAGTTAGCCATGCAGCATGTGGCTTTGAGACCCGAATGATTCTGGGAGGGGCAAACTTTTCAAGTAGCTGAGACATATATAAATTAAAAGTCTGAACTTTATCGTCTATGTCTTCTAGGTGCTCGATTAAATGCCAGGGTAGGAGCGCCGCCTCTGATGTTAATTGTGATTCATTAATAGATTTATAGTCGCGAACCGTTATGAATTTCTGCTTAAGTTTTTGACAACGTAGGGAGTAAGCAATGTAAATCATATCGTGCGAAGAGATACCGGGAGCTGCTAATTGTCCGTATTTAATTATTTTCTTGGGATTTGCCATGATAGCAAGATCAATCCATGTGGCGGAGGTTGCCGTATGATTCGTTTGCTGGAGTGGCAAGACGTTTAGCCCTAGGGACTCGAAAGACTGTAACAGAAAGTTACTTTCATGGTTGGGTACGAGTAAATTAGCATTAAAATCACCAGTGATTATTAAATGTTGAAAGTCTTGAATGTGTTTGGATAGATTTTCTTCTATATCGGAGAGGTGTCCTATTTTAGGTGGCCGATAAACGATTCCTATGAGGATTTTTACGGAGTTAACTCGCGCATCAAGTAGAAGGAATTCGGGACGTTTAGAGTACTTAGATTCACTATGAGCGAGGATATTACATTGAATGTAATGAGAGAGACAGAATTAAATGTTAAATAGATTAAAAATAATTTTGGATGTATAAGGATTGTATAGCATAATGGATTTCTTTGTCAAACAATTTCTATTCGTCCTAAACTATTTTTACTCTCTTGAACACTCAATTATATGAATTTTATATTTATTGCTTACTTTTTAGTGCACATAAAAGTTGGTTTCATTAACATTTATTTAATTTAATACCCTATTTCCTTGATTGTAAGATGCACTTTTTTCACTTTTGCGGTCAGATGCCCACATATAATCGACATTCCTAATTTGGTTGTTTGTCGACCATTGATTGAAACATTTATTTTATGCTCTTTCATTGTCAAAAATTGTACATCAAGGCACCTATTATATTATATATATATATATTATATATATATCCTAAAGGAGATATGTGGAAAAACAGAAAGATGACAAGAGTAAACCTTCACTCCTGATTGACCAATTTTAGCTAAAATCTAAGTAGTTCTTTGTTTTATTAAAAAAGTTTTAAGTATGAAGTTTTGTACTGGTTTGATAAGTAGTTTCTTAGTTAGAGCGCACACAGAATTTCTATTACACTTACACATCACCAAGAAAATATTGAAAATATACTGAGGGGACCTTAAAACATGTATTTTGGTAGAAATTTCAAATCCGATTTTTTTTATGAAAACAATACTTTCTCCTATACTGCATATGGAGAAAAGAAAAAGCCTTCTCATGGAGAGCAAACATGATGCGCAAGAACAAAGGATTAGTTTGTGAGCAAATCTTCATAATGTGAAAATCCTAAGGACTACGAGAATCTGAATGTGGCTGGTCATCATCATTATAAGTACAGACAGCAGCATGGAAAGACAGACAAATCTCTCTATGGCCGAGGTTCCCAACCTAGTGCTAACAAGCACCGATGTACTCTTTGGAAGCCTGATTGTGCTCTTATATGGTGCTTAAAATCCCATTTCTTAAGATCAATAATAATTTAATTTGAACGGTTGCTTTCTTTCTAAATGTATTCAAGAATATTAAAAATAACTTTGACATTAGTTCGAATTTATTCATGATGATCCCATTTTTTGCAGAAGCATAGTGGTGCTCGCTTGATATTTTAAGATACAACTTGCTTCTCGCCACCACAAAAAGGTTCGGAACCTCTGCTCTATGAGTGTACAAGAGGGCTTTTTGACTCTCTTTCTGACCTTTTGTAAACATATGAATTTCTATTATCCAAGTTGGTTATTTGTTATTGTTCATTAAAGTGAACAGTACATATGGTGAAAGGAAGGATTTTAAAATACAATAATTTTTTAATGTGAACATATGTTAAATGAATGTTCATTGAAAGAGAGTTGCCTGGTCATCTGTTTCTATAAGAGATTAACTTGGCTATTTTAGTGCGATAAAAGACTTTTTTTCCTCTTAAACTACATAATTATTTCATAATGCATTGCAAATTTTTCTGAAAAATATCTTTAAAATCTTGGTAAGCCTTGTTGATTGGATCATCTTATCAGCAAGAAAATACTGCAGTTGTTATTTTATGAAATCAGATAGAAGGGAACCAATTGATTCTTAACACAATGTGAATTTAAAAGAATTAAAATTAATCATTAAAGAGAAAATCATGCATTCATACATCTCGAAGCAGCATCCTTACCATTTTGAGGTCCCGCATAAGCAATGATAAGTGAGATGGTGAACAGGGATGCAAAGACAATGGTGGCAATGAGGAGGGCCCTCTTCTGTGAGCATACTGCCACACTTCCAACAATTCCCACCCCATTTCCATCGCCCCCATGCCCATACAGCCCCCTCTTGTGGTGGAGGCCTCCAGATTGACTTTCGCCTTAGGGGAAAGAAAATGACAAATTCTTGACGATTTTCATTTACACTGTGTATTAACTTCTTGCCATTATGTACTATGGAATCACTTTATATTTCTTGTAAAAAATTGAATTTATTTAAAAACATAGCTGAAGGTATAATAGCTTTAAGTTGGCTAGCATGAATCAAGTAATACAATCAATGAGCTTGCACAAAATATTTATATATTAAAACAATTTTGTAAATGAGCTCCAAAAACATGAATATTTCTGCAAGGCTATTCAACATGGAAATCACTTGAAATATCACAATAAACGCTATCAATTTCAACAAACAATCAAGAAAAGTAATAAAATCACAGCAACATACCACTTTCTAGTTTTAAAGTAAAAAACAAAATTGAAACCATGCAGAACGTGAAATTAAATCAAGGCATTATTTTTAACATGCACTTAAACATTAATTTATAAGGTATGCCATGAGAAGTATGCTTGTCCGTGGTATATAAATGTATGTAGAGCTTACACTGGTCCCTATGTAATAATAAAAAAAGAACATACATAACTATACGCAGACCCCCTGTCATGCTTCCTCGGAAAAAAGATTGCTGATGTAAGCAAACACTGTAGTCATTTTGCAGTAACAGCTTCGAGATCTCATTGTCTGAAATAATAAGGTCATATAATCACTATATTACAAATAAGGATTACAGCATAATTTAAATTAAATAAAAATTAATTAACTTAATAAACAAAAAACAATGAAATCTTTTGATTTCGCAATATAATCCTCGTACGCATAGACAAACAAATGAGAATGAGACAAAATGCATTTATAATCAAGCCAGGCCAAGTCTATAAACAGTGTGGTAATCTACTCTGGAAAGGAGATCTTCACTTCAAGTAAATAAAAGTCAAACGAGAGAAATAAAGTATTCGGGACCCGTTATAAAAATTGGGAGGTGCAGGACGCTGCTGGATGACAGCCAGAAGGATGCGATACCTGTCAAGAAGGCAACATCGTCCACTTCTTGGTCACTCATCACTTCGCGCCGCCTGTAGACAACGGCCTCGACGTCGTGTGCGCTGGACACAACAGACACCTTGACCAGGGGGTCTCTAACACACCGTTCGTACGCCACACTATCTCCCGCCTAACGACAACTCCCACGGAGAGTTGACGATTCTCAGCACATTCGCCAGACTAAAAACCGCGTTAAGGAATGGGCCTTACTCTATACAATAAGCTGAAAATCCACAGGTTTGTACTCCACAAAATATTTGAGAATACGACTTACATTTACCAAAGGATCTTTCGCGAATGAAACGGGACGATTTCGTATACAACAGCGAAGAATAGAGGACGCAATGTTCTTTACATACTTTATAAATGGTACGGTTTAAGTGCCAAACGTTTTATTATTTGACTTAATTACATGGTTACAAAAATAACGGTTGTAAAATGATATAAGTGAGACCTATTCCATAAAGCACAGCCGTATTGACAGACGATACAATTTTTGTATACGCGATTACTACGCCAACTCGTGGGTTCACAATGAAACTGAAATAAGAAACAGAAAATAAGCGGTCACAGTAGTAGGGTATGAGAACCTTCGCATCCGCTTTGAAAGTGACCATCACATAATGAAACCGATATTATATAATCATCTTCGCGCCTCAGAGCATTTATCGAAGATTAATAGAATCTTACTGATGTATCGAAAGAAAAGAACGCCGCCATAACACAGTACAACGTAATTTCAACTGAGGAAGAAGGGGAAAGTGAAAATTAATCGTTGAATTTACTGTAAACAAAATACGTCACAAAATAAACGTACTGTCCTCATTCCCGTTCGAAACTTCAAAAGGGTAGTAACCTAAAATAAAACAAGAAATTTCTCGGACGCTAAAATAAGACGCAATACGATTTTTAGCCATCCATCTCTTTGGTCAGACCTCCGTAATGAGATCTCTCCCTGTAGGATTTTGTCCTTCACTTGAAACAGCTTAGCATGCTGAATCGCGATTTTAAAGCACTACTATGAGGATTTTCTAGGCAACAAAAGCTTATGGAGCTCACGTCCACCCATATCTTCTCCGATACGACTTGCTGGACAGACAAATGTGCACTTGGAAGGGTTCGGATCAGCTCTGGGCGGCATGACAGCACCGTAGGTAAACGAGAGAAGAGGATTAATTGCTGGACGTACCTGCCCCAGCTGAAGGCATTCCATTCTGTGCGTACTTCCCAAGCGGCTCCAAGCGTATGGCATCCCCGGCACCCTGCTGTCTTGTCCCCTGTGGCATTGTTGCGTCTTTACGGTTTCCAGGTTTACGGCGAAGGCAGCCGTTGGTCTCTCTTCTTGGATAGTGATTGTTGCACAGTATCCACTCGTTCCGGTGGTTGATTTTTTTAAAAATTGAAAACACTTAGGCTTCAGCTTCGATTTATTACACCCATTTTATGGAATGCTAAGCCGTCGTGCTTACATTATAATACAATATCATCAACGGATTTCTACGATTGCACCTCGCTTCATCTTCACGAAAGCTTGAGATTTTGAGGATAAGGAGATATTTAAACTTGTGTTTGTCATCATTGCCCGTGGGTCAACGTTCGGAGGCGTCGGTAACGTCCACGCCGTCGGTTCCTAATGCTAGGAAGTCCATTACTTCCGCCGAACGAAAACAACAACCTTCTCCATGGGAATGGGTAACAGAACCAGCGACAATCTACCGGGTTTAAACCCGTCAAGTACGCGATATTTCTCTACGAAATGCATGCCCGAAATCGCTTAATCGATTGTTTCTTGCAACATGGTAGGCAGTTCACTAAGTCCAAATCTACGCGTACACTAATTTTACTACGTCTACACTACGCTATGTTATAAAACGACAGCCAAAATAACTACGTCGAAACGCAGGCAATCAAAAAAGGGAAACAAGGACTTAAAAAACGCATACTAATAACTATGGTGACACCAATGAGTTGTGCCTCACTGGGGCTACACATTTTTGTTCTAAAGAGGAAACAAACTATTTATAGTGTACATTAGCGGTAGAGAGGTTAACGCACCGCTGGTAACGCGTGGATCACTGCTAGACTATCCCCCACCATCCTCCCCTTCGCTCTTCCTCAAAGAGCAATTGGGGTGGCGGGAGGATGGCCAGGAGGTGTGCTCTCCCCCTCTTTTCCTCTCTCTCTCGCTTTCTCCCGTCACCGAAAAGTCTTCCTACAACACTCCTCTTCAGTCACACTGTAACCTACGTCTCCATGCTCGTATCCGGATACCACTTTCCCCTCTGGTAAGACCTCCGTACGAGGCGGCCGATGGTAACCAGCGCTTAGTCCCTCCGTGTCTCCCAACAGAGCTGTTGGTGCAACAGTTGATCCCCTACGACTGTGAGCCATCGACAGACCGCCTCCCCTCTCTCTCTCTCTCTCTCTCTCCCCTCTCCACACTTCCATCCACCAATCCCTCCGCTCACCCTCCTTCATCTTCGCGAGTTGGCGCTGCCGTGCCATCTGGCGGCCCACACCCAAACTGAGTCCGCCGCCTAACTATATTAAAGGTGCAACACCAATCACATTCTGGGAGAATTACATCGTCGGAGGTGCTTCAAGCCTTGTTTTCAAGCCTTGATGAACGGATTACTAATTGATTAAGACGAGAAAATTAGCTCCGCAAGCCGCGTTCCCTCGCCAGGCGATTAAGTAAATTTAAATTTTCTTCGCAAACTGGTTAGGTTAAATAGACGTCTGGTTCTTTTTTTTTTGACCGGGAGGGGTAGATACGCCGCCATCGCCCATTCATGAATCCGTTTTCTTTCGGATGAGGATAAATCATGATTAGGGCTACCGTTTGTTTATCGAAAGCTCGGAGATATTTGCTAAGATAGACATTACATATGACTGTATCAAATTTAAATTACAAATAAAAAATGGTTAGTTACGAAATATTTTAACAAACTTAATTCTCTTCAATTACTTTATTCAATAAGGAAAGATTTGGTTAACTCCTATACGCAATAAATAGAAACATTGTCGTCGATTGTCTTTCTAAAAACGGCGTCTTGTCCACATACTTTTTGTCTGATGTTGGCTTCCCTAAACGTTAAGTTAAATTTCTCTCAAAAAGACTCGGTTCCCCATTCACCAGACAATCGACAACAATGTATTCGTGCAGCGATATCATAAAGTAAAACTGAAACCAAGAATCAAGATGTAATCGTAGTCATCTGCGTAGCTGCATTGTTATAACTACAAATGTAGCCCGATCATTTTTTCCGAAAAACTAATCATATAGAAGAAAATTAATATTTACATGTCTAATAAACTTATATGTATAATTCAAACACCATTTTGTTTATGGATATTTAGTGATCAACTAATGTTTTCGGATGATTTACCAAAGGTGACTATTTATTTCGAGCGCAAATCAATAAAATATCAACAAATATGGGAAGTATAAAGATAAAGGAGAAATAATAATAATAATGATTTATCAAACGCGTAACTTCTTCTAAAAGTTGGATTATCAAATTCACAAATTAGAAAATATTTGTAGTTTTAACAATCTCTGTACTTTAGTTCAATCGCTCTATGAGCATTTTATAACTATGTACTTAAATGGACTAAAAGGTGTTTGAAATTTACTGATGCTAAGTAACGTCATCTTATGAAATAGGGAATTACTTGTAAATCAGTATAAAAATCATAAAATCTATCAGTACTAATCATCATATTCAAGCCAGCGGTAGATATATATCCTTAAAAAAATAGTTCGAAAGAGATCTGCGTCAAAGGATGATATTACGTTTCAGGGCTGCCGGGCATGTTTACATCAAACTTTTTCGGGACTCTGTTGATTGAGCAAGGTCAAAAAGGAGGATTTTTAAAAAGGATTTTTCGATAATAAAAAATATTTCTAATCTAAAAAAACCATCTCTCATTACACAGGATCAGTTTTTAATTAAAAGCAAGCGCGCAATTTTTTATAATCGACCTCGGAAGACAGTTAAATACTGATCGACATTTTGCGTCCCGTTCAAATTTTATGGGTAAACGGGTATTAAATCATTTACGTTTATACTGTCCCGGGAGAGGCGGGACGGACGGGAACACTTATTAAGACAAGTCCTCTGACACGATCGGGTTATTTACGTCGAAAAAATATGCACCAGTAAAGACGACGTCGGAGTAAACCTGAGGTAATATTATTGGGTGAATTAATGTTGAACACGTTTAGCTTGGATGGATGATCTCTGGTGGAGTGAGATGCGGTGACAATCTTAGCACCCATATTTCCCTTCCCGCTGTTTTCTTAAGTAGTAGGTTGAATAACGCTGGGTTAGAGGTTATATGGAAAGGTTTTGTTGACAGATTTTGCAGTTAACTGTTAGTTTTAGTGTTAAACTAAACTAAAAGAAATTATTCGAAAAATATTTCGTGCAAATAAAAACTTTTTCATCGTAAAATATAACAAACAGCTTATCTTTGAAAGATCCTTATTTTACATCGCAGAGCGCTTTTTTATATTACATTTCACGTTTCGTCTTAAACTTAACGCCTATTCGTTTTATTTGAAAAATGTTTTAATAAACCAACTATATTATCTCCAGGGGGAAATTTTTTAAAAATATTCCTCTATTTTCAATTTCACGCATCTAACAGTGCATGCAAAATTCGAATTTGCGTTGTTTTTTTGTAGACGACAGGAGAGAGCGGTAGTGATGGCTCATTTTCGTTAAACAAGACGCGCAAGATAGAAGTTCTTGATCATGAAAGTATCAAGATATTTCGCGGAAGTCATCTTGAAGATTGATAAGATTAAAAACAAAATTCCGGGCGTTACTCAAGTCCTACTTGAAGAGAAGCGATGAAAATTGTCGCGATGAAGTTAAAAAAAAAAAGTCTGTCCCTGATTCTTGCTACCGCGGTTTGCGAAACTCATTTTTACTGGCATAAGGCCACAGAAGAGCTTAAGCAAAAATCCCTTCAGCGAGCGAAAACCAACGCGCCCAGAGGCGCGGAGACAACTTGTTGGCTGTAAAACAAATGAAAGGCGATATATCTCCGATCATTTGCTCGGAATCGAGGAGCGGGAGGGAACGTTAGTCGCCCTGCGTAGTCTTCCGCATCAAAAGGCTTGGTTGGAAAGAACAACAAACCAAAAGAGACTTGAAAATTCTCACGAAAATGTGACACATTTGCATTTTTATCTCCTCATCCAACGATCCCGCAAAAAACGAAAAAATACGTTACCGCATAATATCATGTCTGAAAACATTTGTGTTAACCACGTCAAATGAACAAGTCGGGAAATGGTAATTTGCAAAAATATGGTTATTTAAAAATTTTAAAGCAAAATGTGTCCTAGCGAAATTCGTTAAATTAATCATTTTTTTAAAATCACACATCGGCGTATTTGTCTATAATTGCCGTTGAAATTTATCCCCGGTGAAGCAATTTTTTAAAGCAAAGTTACAACACTACAGGGTGCGAGCGACCGCCGACTCACCGTGTATTGCTTATAATTTCCGTCTAATATGTGGAAATCTTGAAATTTAGCCATTCCGGTTGAATTCGAGGGGTGTACAAACTTATGGCTTAATCCGAATCAGTCGGCTACGCTAAGTGAATGAAAAGATAACGTATTGATTAACGTTCCTTCAAATTGACCTTCTCCGGAAAAAACACGATTCATTCATTTACACTTATCATTCGAAAAAAATACAATGTTTACAAAAAGAGTCATATATCACGGCCAGAAACCAACGCTAGTCAGCTGCCCATCTATAAAGTTGACCATCAACTATGTATTTTTTAAGGCTCTTTATCCAAGTTCCAGGTTAACAGGTGACCCTTCATGACTTAAAGTTCGTAGGCCGTAGGTCTAAAGATATGAATTAAATAAAGAGAGGTTAAAAATTTCAAGATGTCTCAGATTTTAAAAATATCAATTATCCGTTATCGGATTCATGGATATCACCGATAAATATCGGGAAATCGGATGCCGACTCCGAGACGTAGAAAAAGTAATTGGATTATAGAAAATCTGTGAAAGCTGGAACGAACCTTATAATATACTCGCTCTCAAAAAAGGTTATCTCCGATAAACAATAAATAGGATGAAAAAAGTTTAATTTAAAATTTAATAATCATGGAAATTAAATGAAAAAATAGAAAAAACGATCGATAAAGCTCTTCAAATAATAAAGAATACAAGATAGAATAATCTCTATAACAGACAGATATTATTGGTTCTTTTTCTCGGACGCGAAAAGATACCATAAAGAGATTTTCATTATTTTAGGCATGGTGAAATGGCCCCCTGCCACTCACCTTGTGCTTGCTAGCAGAGTAATAATATAACTGTAAATAAATGCAGGATCGGACGCTAACTTATTACGGCACAGAAGTTCTGACACTGTCAAAGGAACACGTATTGAACCCAAAATTTGTAACCTGATGTGCATCATGTTCAGACCTTGGCACCCTCTGTCGCCGGTTATGTTATTTAGCGGGGAGTAGATGTAAATGTAAATTAGAATTGATATACTTGGGAACAGCGCAGTGGAGAAGAGTGGGGAAAAGACAGTGCGGGCTTGATCCACCTACAGCTTTGGGGTTGTGACTTTTTCGGTGAGCACTATAACCCTCATCCCCCTCGCGTCGATCTGTGAAGTATTGCTCTCGGAAGATGGCCCGAGGGAAAGGGGAACATGCCACCTTTACGGTGGCACCGTAAAAACAAGCTCGTGTGACCGTCGGGTAAGGATGGCATCGCCCAGTCCTCGCTTTTTATGGATCCATTTTTAAAAGGATTGCACATGAACGAAAAATTATTTTATGATAGACTAACGCTTAGAAAAATGACGCCAAATATATCTCTATGCTATAGCGCAGCCTCCAAAAGAATGGCTTGGAAATGTATAAGGAAAAGGTACCTTTGAACTGACACAAAGCACGAAGGTGGCTAGATTTTATGCAAATGAGAAGCGGTCCTAAGTAATAAGACCGGCAAAACCTTAATATATAAAATCATGTAGGATGGAATTGGAAAGTAAATTAAATTAATGATGCCAATATGTATTACGGGAAATCCCGATTAACGTGCAGGTAATTACAAAAAGTTAAGGAATGGAATAAAATGTAGGAAAGATACTGGAAAATCAACTGTTTGCTTGAATAAAATAAATCTACCATAGCAGAATAGGCAGTATTAAAAATGAGCCAAGATTTATAAGTACCCGCAAACAATGTTCCCTCTAATTTTTTCAAACCATGCGCGGACGGCCAAACTTCGTGAGCAGCAGTGATAAGCCGGTGCACAAAAAATATATGTCAGCCCAAAAGTCAAGGATTCCATGGACTCCCCTCGAAGTTGAAGAAGAATTTTCTGTCCATGAGTGATGTCACGGGAACTATAAATATTTTTCTTTTTAGAAAAGGAACGCCTTGTGTAATGTCCTCTGCGATTATTAATAGGAAATTTTCTGACTTATGCGCGGCAAAAAAGTGACTATGCGCGGAGAGAAAAATAGCCGTGCACGGCCGCACACCCGTGGAGCTTAGAGGGAATATTGCTCACAGACTATAAATTTTAGAAACTGAATTTTTCCTATGAGAAAGTCTTCTAAAACAAAATGCCACACAGACATAGCGGCAGGAAATGGGGCCTTCGTCACTTATTTTGATAAGAAAAATAAGCAAAGTGAAATAGTATCTTTTTAACGAAGAGTTCTTCATGCCATCATTTTCACTGGAACCTGATACCAAGCCATGATTGAAAAATAAACACTAACGCAATTCTGAAGACGTAAAGACGCTCGAAAATTATTACGGGAGGCGATTTAAACCCTGTGTAAATCTATCGGTCATCTGGAATTTATGAGAGCGATGATAAATATAGAAATTCACGATCAGTTGGAATTGTCTGGATAAAACTGTAAAAGAGCCGATGGGGATCGATTAAAATTGTATTTAAAGAGAAAATACTTTTACAGCAAGTGATATACAGTTGACAATTTAAGATAGCTCCAATAGCCATAGAAATTCCCATCCTCTTTAAGAATTTGGTAGTTATTTAAATTATAAATTGGATTGTAGTCACGAGGCGAGCTCTACAATTGTTTGTTGGACAAATAAGATACCAATAATCCTCAAAAGATCTGACTAAAAACGTCTCCTTTAAAAACATCGACAATTGCAGACTAGAATATATTTCACCGAACTGAAAATTGTCGAAAAAATTATTAGATGCAAATCAGCAAAATTGTTATATTATACCGGCAATGTATTATCCGAGCCCTCTGCCGCTCAAAAAATAAGAGGAATGGGAAAATTTTGGAAAATTAAGGCGATGCCTTGAATCGACACCATTATATTGATCTTTCATCCATGCCATCGCAGCGGTGACGTAGATGCGAGAAAGCCGCCGAGTCGATTTCACATCCAACGTCGGAGTGTTTTTTTGTGGATCTATCCTATCCAACCACAAAGTTTTAGCGATCCATTCCTAGAAAACGGAAACGAAAGTCATAAAAAGCATTTTAAGTCGCTGTATAACTCTGAGGAGAAGCCTATCTTTCTAGCTTCGAGAATATAGAGCGTGAGAACCCGAGCTTGTGCTGAACCTCGCGTGCTGACCAGCGTCCATGATACACGGCATTTTTGCGTGTGGTTTGGAAGGAGTCATCCACTTTTATATCCACCGGATCATTCCCCGATCGCTGGACGAAGACGAATCTGTGTAGTTTACTCGCGAAATTTCGGCTTCATTTTGGCTAGCCGCCTTAACCTGATCATGCGCACTATATGCGATTCACGAAAGCAATTAACCAATTATACATTACTGAGGTAGAAGAGAAAAAGTAAAAGGCGTTTTCAGAAAAAGAAACTTCTACTAACGAGAAATATAAAAGAAATTGATAAAATGTTGTTATATATGGAGTAAAAACATGGACATTCAGGAAGAATGATATAAAATACTTGAAAAGCTTCGAAGTTTGACGATGGAGAAGAATTCTGATGATAAAATGGACAGATAAGAAGAAAAGCGACGAATTACTAAGGAAAATTGGCGAAAAGCGATTAATTTCGCAGATTATAAGAAAGAGGAAGGCGAACTAAATCAGTGATTATATCTAAGGAGAGAGAACATCATTAGAGACGAGTTAGAAGGAAAAAGAGGCAGGAAAAGGTTTCAGCTGATAGACGACATGAAAGGGAAAGGAATGGAGAATATTGAGGAGAGCAAGAGTATGATAAAAAACAGGTTTAACTATGGTTAATCACGGTTCTGTTTAAGGACAGATTACCTATGATGATGACAATTATTACTAACGAGTAACAAGATGGAAAAGTATACTCCATAAATGGAATACACAGAGATTTCAAAGGCGTTCTTTATGAGAAATACGAATGAAACGGCATCGATAGATTGGTCGGTTCTTTAATTTTTATCTACGAAACTAAGTCTTACCTAATTATATGGTCCCGGGGTTGATGACCTCTATTCGAATAATTTTTTAAATCTATACCTCACAGATCACATAAGAGCTTGGGAGAGAAAAATATGAATTTTAAATTGTTGTTTGCCGATAGAATCGTCGTATCGACCAATGTAAACAAAATTTTGCGATGCTTTTATCGAGATTATCTCGAAATTTTATCTCCGAAACAATAAGTCGTAATTATGTGCTCCCGCGGACTTTTATGTGGTAAATTATGTCCTCTATTTGAATAAAATTGTTAGTCTATACCTCACTGATCATATGAGCATGGGTGAAAGAAATATGCGTTTTTAATTGTTGTTTGCCGAGAGAACCGTCATAGCGAACCATGTAAAAAAATATGCGATTTAAAGCTTGGCATTTTATCAAATTTTTATCTCTGAAACTATAAATCGTAATTATGTGGTCTCGCGGTCTTTATTGTGGTAAATGCTGTCCTTTATCCGATTAATTTTTTGAATCTATATCTTATGGATCATATAAGAGTTAGGGAGAGAAATATATGGTATTTTATTGTTGCTTAACGGATGCCATTTAACGTGATGCGAGTATAAGTTTATTAAAGTAATTATCTAAAGCGGTAGTTCTAATTGACGAGTGCAGCTAAAGATCACAATCCTAATAAGGATCACTCCTACTTAATTTAATTAAAATCCGTCCAACGATTTAGGAGATGAAAGTCACGACAGACGGATGGACGAGATGTGCCCGTATGGCGTTCTGCTACTATCGCTTCGCTGGTAAAGAACGCCTAAAAAGCGGCAAAAAATACTGAAAACATTTCCAATTACTCACAGGCGTTGTTGGATTAAACCCACCTTATTCAATTCGTCATGTTTCAGGGTACATCGTGATAGTACCAAAGGTTTATTGCCCGTTATTACTAATTTTGCTTTGATACGTCCAGTCCTTTGTGTTTTAATTTCAAATAGAGCTAAATATAAATACACGCTGACAAAATTATAAAATAAAATAAACAAGGGAATATCGACCGTTTTTGCTTGCATTTGTTTTAAGCGGTTGGGTACGCGAATTCCTTAAGGTTAAGTGACTATAAATTGGAAATTAACCGCATCTATAACAGTCCACAAAAAAGGAAATAAATCATTACAACAAAAATGATATACAGATATTGCCAATTTCATTCTCACGCAAATATCTGGAGTGAAACTTTGTCTGAATCTTTTGAAATATCGCACGCATCTCCACAATAGGATAATTACTTCTATAAATGATGCCCAAATTGGGAACAGCATCATTTGTGCTTATTCATGTCTCTTCAATACTAAACACATAACTCAAACGTCACGACTTGACTTCAGAAATGTTTTCCATTATAATGAGCTTAAATGCACACAACCTAGGAAACTGCGTTGCGGCAAACCGCTAATAGTAATGCCAGCCGTACGCGATATTCGTACGATGGGAGCTATCCGAAGAGTCCCATTTGCGGGAAACGGGCCAATTTGTTATTCGTTCGTAGATGCCGTTCGTTTTGCTTCACCTATCGGACAATTTAACGAGGAGCGTTAATGAAAAAGCCCTGCCCAAAAATGCGCAATATTGAATACTAGTGTAATTACCCGTCAAAAATGACGGATATACATGAATAAAATATTGAGTTAAAATTAAAATACTTCCCATACTCCCTTCCAACCTCCAAACCTCCTCCCTCTCTGCCTCTCTCTCTCCCTCCCTCCCTCCCTCCCATCCTCCCTCTGTAGGAACAGGACAATTTGGTCTCGCCGATTTAGTCCCGGACAATTTGGTCCCAGGACATTTTGGTCACGGACAGTTGACGCCTTCAATGCTCTCTCTCAAGAACTTCTCGAAGAACTGCAACTGAACTGGCTTGAAGACTTCTACCTTGGCAGACTATTTAGACGCAACTGCCGGCGTCGCACGCCTCAATTTCCGCCGCAGCTTTGCAGCGTTTTAAATCGGGTGCTTGACGACCAGGATCGAATGAACAATCATGCTGAGGCTGCCCGTCGACGACAGCAAGCGGAGCTAGACGTGAACCATCCCTCAATTTGGCGCTTCATAGACGGGCTGAGACATGTGCATAAGGGTCGCGACCTGGTCTACGAACAATATGTGAGAGTCAATCCAGCACCTGAGAAGCAAAGAAAGTACCAACAAGCAGATGAAAGGATTCTCAACATCGTCACCACTTATGCTGATTGCGAAATCATCGAATGACTCCGAGGGCTGGCACACAACTATCTGATGGAGTAGCTCGTGGTTTTCTACTATTCCCATATTCCCTATTAACCACCATATTTCCATATTCCCCTATTCACCAATTCTCCTATCCTCTATTCTCCATCACTGGTCAATTTATTTTTCGCTGCAACTTGCTGATTGTCATTGTCACTGCACAAATAAATAAACTATTCTCTCCATTCCTGCACCTTTGCATCAATTAATTTATTCGGGGCCAAACTGTCCGCGGCCAAATCGGTGGGACCAAATTGTTGCGGACCGCCCTCTGTCATTCCCAAAAAAGTGCTATCTCGTTCAGCGTGATATGTGTCTCTGGATCTTACGCAGCTGGTGGTTCATATAGTTGAGCGTGACGTAATTATACTTGAATCACTCTTCTGGGTGCTATTTATAGATGAGCAATTATTATAGCGAAACTCTCTTTTCCGAGTATGTAAAATTTTGTGGAAGGCTATAAAGTATTTATCATTTCGTTGCGTATTCTATATAGCGTGCGCAATTGATGGCACATCACGAAACAAAGGGCGCGAATGCATCGGTAGAAATGATTTTCTGCCGATTGTTTGCGATTTTTTTAAGCACCACGGATGAAATACTTTTTAGCGAAGTTTCCAGGCCACGGTTTATCGAATTATATGCTCAATAGGCCAATTAAGAGAGTATTGTTTTAGAGAAATAAAGAGGAAAACAAAAACACGGCAGAACCCGGTAAAACCTAGGGAGATAAAAGGAAAATAGGACAATGGAAATTAGCGCGACATTAGCACGGTTCATGCAACAGAAACAGTAAAAATGGAAATAATCCTATCAAAAATTCGAGTTATAGGGGATTGGAATAAAAAGAATAAAAACGTTCAACAAACATGAGACTTCGCATTTGGGTCACGTGCAAAGTGAGCGGAGTGAGAATTGGTCGGCGGCGAACTGCAAAAGGCAGGGTTTGTGTGAATCGATGGGACGAGTGTCCCAAATGGCACGTGAGTGGAATGGGACAGGCTCGCCGCGAATGCACGTGACAAACAATCGCATTACGTCATTCTTCAACCCTTTTGATGATTTTTACACCTGCAGGAGAAAAATATGATGCGACAATGGCCCTTTAAATAAGGAAGTGTATATAACTGAAAATGTGAGAGTTGATTTCATCACTTCGACAAAATATTACAACCCGGTGACATAAGACAGTAAGCGTGTACGATGAAAGGATTTTCCATTAAAACACACCCAGCGCAAGTGCATTCAATCTTTCCTGTGCATTTGCCACACACCACCATCTTACATGACACTCATTTTTAGCCTACATTCCAAAAAATAGAAAGCCTTATGAGATCGCCTCGGTGTCCGTGTGTACGTGTGTCTGCATGTGTCCCCCACAAACATCTTTTCCATGAAACTTGGTGTAAAGTTAGTGCTCCCAAAGATTACATCCGGGCCATAATTTATATTCCAAATTTACAGGTCCCGAGTTCGATTCCAGGTGAGTTCTCTCCCCATTTGATTTACATGGTTAATCTAAAATCCGTCGAGCAGAGAGTTTTTCTTTTGCATTTTAAATTATTTTAGAATTGTGATATCGGAGTGGGATTTGTATTGCTCTAAGAGGAAAAAGTGAAGATTATTATCACACAATTTTGATTTCCGATTGTATTTGTTTGAATTTCTCTTAAAAACCTTCATTTCGGCGTTTTGAAAGCAATTTTTTTGATTTGTTTCTATGGTGATGATTATTTCCGAACTCGGCTGGAGCATAGCTGAGTGCACATTCTCCAGCCGTGTTTCAATTCATAGCTATCGGGGTAACAATCTACACTTAGGTCGATTCATACCTATCGGAATTGCGGCGAAAAATGTACCAAATATACATATTGTTGTCAGTAACCATACCGACTCTATAAACAAAACGGCGCTTCTTCTTGTGTAATTATTACCGCATCTTTGGTGAGAGAATCTTGTTTTTGGTTTATGTTGGTCTTGAATTTTTATATATTAAAATTGTATTGAAAGGAATGTAGGCGGATTAGTTCTTTCCAGAACTACTTGTTTTGTTGTCATGATGCTGATGCATTTGGCTAATTGGCGTTTTCGGCGTTTAGTGGTATGTATCTTCAGAGCCTTTGCGCGTTGGGGAATGGTCTCGCTGGGTCTTGAGCTACTCCGCTCTAAACTCTTCTGAAAGTTTTTAGATGAAGATTCTTCGTAAGATCTTTTTTCCGGTTTCTTCCTTGTAAGTTATCAATGCATTTATTGCAGCAAGGTCAAGAACATTAAAAAGGTGTGTACAGGCCACCTGCGGCAACTAGACTTAACGGAGTACTTCCTGGCCATTTGGTCCAGAACGTCTACTCCATACTTCGTCTCATTTTAGAATGAGACTGTTTCCAGAGTTTTCTTCTGATTGTTTCCACGATAGGGTTCTTCAAATCTGAATCGTGATCACTGCCATCTGCATCAGACTGATCTTCCGCAATATCATGCAATCGACGCATAATTTCGTCCGGTGCGAGTCCCCGGCGTTGCATTTTAAATTTATGTCAATGCACACTTATAAAATAGTAAGCGAACGGAACGATACAAGTCAAAACGGGCTCGCGACTCCCGCTGCGAGAAAACTGACGCGCCAGCACCTCATGCTGAAGGGGAGGGGTTACTGAAGGGTTGAGAAGGGGGTCTGGTCAGAGGGGAGGGGAGAGGAAAGCAGAAAAAGACAGCCGAGGAAGCGACACAATCACACCTACTCGCAAAAAATATTGGAAAGCGAGAAGCTTCCTGGAATGATCAAATTATCGACCGGAGTCGAAATGACTCATATGGGCGGAATAGGGGTTAAGACTTATTATTCGAAAACGACAACAGGTAGAGAAAAATGTTTTGGTGCATACTCACCATGTTAATCGATGAAAAGTCACGGAAGGAAAAAATTGTCGTATAAATATTACGAACGCGGCAGCAAGTTTTCACAGCCCAGGAGTCGAAATGACGCCTCTGGGCGTTCTAGTGATGACACTGAATTTCGAAAAAAGTTTTACCCTCACTGACGTAGATCTACTGCGGACAAATTTCGGAGGTAAACTGAAAGACCTATGAAGTCTTACTAATTTTTACTTTGTAAACAGATGAACCCAACGGAAAATTTAAAAAAAATCTTCCTACTTTTCCGGAGACAGTTGAAGGTAGACGTAAATTACTGCAGTCGTAAGACATCTGAGGGAACCGCATTTGCATTTTGGCCGTATTCAGTTGCAATTCGTCCATAGGGATATAAACACCTAATTTAAAGGCTTACGGTCACAAGCGACGCCCAAATTCACCTATTTGACGGAAGCCATAAGGCGGACTCGTTAATTCGTTAATTTTAAAAATTTCTGTTTTCAGAACTTCTAAAAAGGCGACTAGGAGAAGCGAAAAAACTTAATTACTGACCGCCGACGGATTCGAGGAAGGTATTACACACGCAAAGTTTTTATTCGGTTATGGTAAAAAAACAGTAAAAACATCCTCTCTATCTTCCGGAGGAGGTTTTTCCTGAAATTATTGGACGGAGGAAGGCGAGGGATGGAAATGTTTTAAAGGGTACTCCCTCCCTCCCTCATCGTTCTCCCCCATCCCCTTTGCTTCGGACCGTAAAGGGCACCCTTGTACGTTTGCTTTCCAACCCCTCGTCCCCTTTTCTCCCTTGCCTCCCCCGTAGGGCGCCCGAGCATCCCGCATCGACCACCCCTCCCCTCTCCCTCCTTTTCCACTCCTTTATCCTTCCTCTTTCTCCCTCCCCCTCTCATCCTCCTCTCTTTCTCTCCTTTTTATCTTCCGTACAACTCTGCCATGGATCAATCTTCAGGATAAGGGCTTTAGCTGCGGTCAGATCTCTCTTTTTTCCTCCGTTGCGCTATTCATCCTACAGACACGCGCAAACAATTCTTCTTCGACTGTCTCTCTTTGTTAACGCCAGGCGCTAACGACGAAATGAATGCTTCGGAGGGTGAAAGTTTAAGGGGGCGAATTCGAGTCGTTATTTTTTACAATAGGGAAAGTTTCTCTTCGGTTTAAATTTTCGTGATGACAAAAAATGAAGGAAGCCGCGAGATTGCTTGTTATGCATTTTCTCGCGATATTCGTATAAAATGTAAATTTTAATTTTACGTCGAGGTTATTGAGACATTTTTACCTCTATAGCCTTTTAAAAAATTCTCATCGGCAGAGAATATTGAAGATTTGCGCCTGTTTGTTTCTTTTTTTAGTTTAACCGTGGTGAATTACCGTATTTTCCTAAAAGGAAGACGATTTTTAAAATTCAGTAGTCGCGAATTAACATGAGATACTCCATAGGTCAAAGGTTCTACAGCTAGTAGGAAGATGGATCGTATTCCTTCTTTAAGTACACATTATACAAGTCCACAGGTGTTTCATTTGTAAAAACTTCTACGGATCGTTTTTTGCTTAAGAAAATAGCCCTCGCATCCAAAATGAAGCACTTAAAAAACAAATATTTGTTTTCAAATAGCACATGAAAAAATAATGTATATCACAATTTTTAATTGAATATACCAAAACTTTCTTTCTGGGGAAATTTGAACCTGGGTCGAATATCTCTATGAAAGTAAGAAAAAAGTTGAAAATTGTTCTGTTATAATTATTCTTCACAAATGCAGGCAATAGTAAAACATTTCAAGTGTACATTAAGTTCTCTAGTGCCGATATCCTATCTCAATTAGAGCCTTATTATAATGTCTCTGTAAGTTTTAGGTGATGACGACGGAGTTAGAGAAAGTGACTCGATGGAGTGTTGTGCGGTGGGGAACTCGTGAGATCCATGCCCACTATGATAGACCAAACTTGAACCTTTAAAACTCTTATAAAAAACTATGCACATCATGCGAAGAACATGCATATATTTGAGCTGAATTGTATTACACTGAATTTTTGTTGCCTTTCGGTTGTTAGTTGAACTGCAGAGTTAATTTAGCAAAAACGGCAATAAGTAACCAAACAGCAAATATATATTAACAAAAACATACCGAACCCTATCCCAATACGTATATAAGCAATGAACCTAAATCTGCACCGTGAAAAATGACTTTAAAATTGAGATTTTGAAAAAGCTCCCAGAACACTATAGATTAATTTAAAAAAAATGCGTATAAGGAACGAGCTATGCGCAGAATTTAAATCAAAGAAGTATTTTTCAAAACGACGCCAAGCAAAAATTGGAATCTCTCTTCGGGGAGATTCTGTAACGAGTAATTGCCAAGACTTCACTTCCTCACCGGAACTCGCTCTCCTTTCCTCTCACCTCCCTACCTTCCTCTCCCTCGGGGACTAATCTCCAGTTTGTTTAGGCCCGCGCTCCATGCTTCAACACTCCATCTCCCCTTTGAGAAGCTCCTTCCTCTCTCTTTCTCCGCTCACGCATGGCATATTTCTCTCTCCATCTCTCTCTCTCTTTCTCTCCCACAGACTTCCCTCCTCTTCCTTATCGAACGCCTCGGAATGAAATATAGGGAGAGAAAGAGATAGAAGGATAGTAAGGCGCATCGAGGCAAAGGAAGGAAGTAATAAGGAGGGAGAAAATATGAAGGATAAAAAGAAGTGCGAAAGGGTAGGAGGAAGCGGTAAAGAGGAAGATGATTAGGTTAGATAAATCGTTATTGTTAGGAGGTTGAAATTAGGTTGTCTTATCATTTACGCATAGAAAAGAGTAAGAGGAAAATGGCGGGAGAGAGAATGAGAGGAGAGAAAAGAATAGGGAGGGAAGGTGAGAGAATAGAAGAGAAAGAGAAAATGAAAGATATACATAAGAGGAATTAGGAAGGGAAACAGCAAAATATAGGGGAAAGCGACAAAAACAGCGAAAGTGAAACAATAATAATAAATGAACAGAATATTCTCATATATTGTATTTGCTGCTTTTATCATTAACTAGCTCATAATCGGCACGTGATGGCCTCTCAAAATATGCATATCAATCATAAAAAAGTCCAGCACAAGTCCTTGCTCTCGGTAGAATTCGAACCCTTGACCCTGGCAATGAGAGACTAGATTCGTTAACCACAACTCTATCAATATCGGCAAAGGGTGCAACCTTTTTTTTGTAATTTATAACAAATGGAACCTTATAATTTCCCAAGATTTATGCGTGTAAAAATTCATTTCAGAATTTTTTAAAATACAAAACGTTTGTAGAGGGACAAACAGACGGATAGGATAAACGACAAGAAATAAAAAGACCTATAAATGAAAAGCAGAGAAAGGAAGCGAAGACATTTTGGTACATCTAGATATGAAACTTTATAATCGAGGCAAGGAAGACTTCACTTCCATATAATGTAAGTTAAAATGGAGAGAAAGAGAGAGAGAGAGAGAGAGATAGAGAGAGAGAGAGAGAGAGAGAGAGACAGACAGGCAGAGGGGGAAAGAATAGATGGATTAGGTAAGGGAGTAAGAGAGGAGCGAGTGGAGGAGGAGGGAGAATAAAAAGAAAACGAGAGATTTCGGAGGACGGAGAAAGAAGGAGAGTGCGAGACGAACAAGAATTGGAAAGAGGAGGAAGAAAAGGAAGGGAAGAATAAAGTGGGATCGAGGCGAAGAGAATGGGAGAGAGGGATTCTGAGGAAGACATCACTGTCGTCCTCGATTGATGCTCGCTTCGGGAGCTTCGACGGAGAGGAAGGAAAAAATAAAAAAAATCGACGCTGGAAGCCAAGGGTTTCGATCACTTTCGCCCTCAGGCATGTGAGTGTGTTTTGTTTGGGGATACGCAAGGATATTCCTTTTCGTATAAAGCACGGGAGAGCAAAGCGGGTGAGGGGAGAGTGTGATGTTTCGTAGAGGATAGTCCTTCCCTATAATTTTAAGCGGACCAACGCTTGTACAAGCAGAGAAAGCTCTCAGAAGGTCGATTTTCAACGAGATAAAACGAATCGGAACATGTTATTTTTAATTTTGATTTAAAACCGCCACCGTGCGATTCCACGTCGCATTTAATTGTTCGTTTTCATAAAAGTAAAACGGCGAAGTATTTTCCGTTGGAATAAATTGTAAAAAAACGCGCGTTAAGGAAAATTTGTTTTGAAATACCCATCAGCGGGTTGCAAGCTATTAAAAACATCCAGAAAATTTCAGCAAATTGTATATATTTAAAAAAATGCGTAATCAAAGGAGCGCAAATGTAGCGAAAATGTAATCGCTAAATGCTCAATCTCCGGCGATGAGAAGAACATTATCATCCCACAGACTTTGTATGTACCTTATTTTTAAACGAAGAATAAGAATAAATATTGATTAGTAAATAAAACGTCATTCCACAATCAAAATAATTCATAGTTAATAGTGAGATTATAGCAGTGATTTTTATATTTACTGATAACGTGTAATTCTTCCATTATAGTGGTTAGAAAGATTGATCAGGAAATTACCCTGAGCGGAGTAAATATTAAAGTGATATTTTATCGAACCATTTGATGTAGCATTGCGGTGTAACGAAAATAACTCCAAATACATAAATGGCATTTGTGAAAAACACGACTGCTTTTGTAGTTCACACATTTTTGTTGCCGGCCTATCTTCCCGCTGCACCACTAAACTCATTTTATTATCATCATTCAACATCAGAACTGCAAAATGTAGCATCCACTATGTTCACTGCGTTTAATATTTAGTGAAGAATTTCATTATTGATTTAACGTTATGAGCCGCTGTCCATGTCTCTATTATAACGATTTAATCATCCGCCATATGTTTCATTTACATTCAGCAAAGACACATAACTGAACCCAGCAAACCAAAAGCAATTTTTAGATTGTGCACCTTCGAAAGAGAGATGGAGAAAGGGAGAAAGAGAGAACGACCCACAAAATATCCTCGACACAGCTTCCCTTAACGAATAAAGATAATCGAAACAACGGATCTGTCAGAATCGCGAAGGAGGGCGTGAGAAACGTGTCTTGACTCCTAATCGAATTAGTTTAACCCAATCTTGCGAGTGGATGCGGGATTAAACCAGCTTACGGTATGGGATAAGAGGGATGATGAGATGTGGGAATGAGAGCGAAAGGGATTGAAAGAGAGGAAGGAACGAGAGAGAGAGAAAGAAGAAGAGAGGAGGAGGTTAGAGACATGGAAGAGTGAAGGAGAAAGAGGAACAGGAAGGGAAGGAGAACAGAGGGAGGTAGTGGGAAAGGGAGGGGGAGAGATGGAAAGTGGGATAGAGATGGAAAGAGGGAGAAAGAAGGAAATAGGGGGAGCGATGGAAAGAGAGGGAGAATGGGAAAGGGAGAGGGGGAAAGAAGGAAGGAGAGGGAGAGATTGAAAGAGGGGGGGAGGAGAGTAAGAGAGTAAAGGAACAAGGAAGATCGAGGAGACAGTAAGGAAGCAGTGAGAGGAAAAGCGAGAGTTGGAGGAAAAAAACAAGAGACAAGAGGGTGGAAAGAGACGAAATGAAAGAAACACTAAGAGAAGGAAATATACGCTTTTATCTGGCGAGATTTGAACTGAAAATTCTTCTTTTCCACATCTGAGAGCTAAATTTTGAAATATATAATGATGCGGAATAGTTATATAGCAGCTATAAAGTAGTTACGCAACATCTGAGCAATAGCTTAGAGCAGCGGCGCACGAACTACGGCCATCGGGCCACATCTAATTAAAGGAAACAATATGAGACTAAATTAAAATGAGAAATTAAAATAATCAATATGTTTAGTCTTTATTTCTCAGTAGGGATAAAAAGCGGCTTTTGGGACAACCTTGACCATGAATTGGCGAATACGTGTGTGAACTGACCTATACGTGGACTGTGTTGTGTTCTGCGTAAGTCATTGACCTTGTCGTAGGTCTGGTTGGGTCATTGGCCTGGTAGTGTGTATGATGTAGGTGGGATTTTGTTAAAAAGCGGGGATTGGGACAACCTAGTCTGTGAATTGGCGAATATTGAATTGGCGAATACGTGTGTGAACTGACCGTGTTGAGTTCTGCGTAAGTCCTTGTCGTAGGTCATTGGTCTGGTTGTGTGTATGATTAAGGTGTGATTCTGTGTGTGTTTAGCGATGATGTAGTGGAATGATGTGATATTGTGTAAGGTAATGGTATTGGTTTTGCGTTAGTGTGGTCATTGGCCTGGTTGTGTGTATGATTCAGGTGTGATTCTGCGTGTGTTTAGCGATGATGTTGTGGAATGATGTGATATTGTGTAAGGTAATGGTACTGGTTTTGCGTTATTGTTGATATTCGCATGGAAGTTGAATGACCCTTTCGCTTCTGCGTCATTCGTTGACCCTAATTTTCGCAATGTTTACATGTTTGAGGTGTGTATGTGTAAAGATGTGATTTTGCAGAGTCATTGACCAAGTGGTAGGTTTGTTTCGGTCATTGGCCTTGTTGTGGGTATGATAGAGGTGTGTGATGAAGTGTAAAGATGTGATTTTGCAGAGTCATTGACCTAGTGATAGGCCTGTTTCGGTCATTGCGTGTTTTTATATTCGAATGGGGGTGATATTGTGTAAGGTAATGGTACTGGTTTTGCGTTATTGTTGATATTCGCAATGTTTACCTGTTTGGTATGAGTTAGTGCGATATGGTGTAGTCAAGTGAAAGTTGAATGACCCTTTCGCTTCTGCGCCAGTCGTTGACCCGTGGAGGGGATAGGGCCTTCCAATATTTACATCTGCGTGTGTTTTGGTTTCTCCTCAGCGCGTGTCTTCGGTCGGTCGTTTACCCTTCTAAGCAGGTTTTCGACGAGCTAAGTAGGTCACCAACTTTTAGGTAAAGAAAAACCGGTTCTGAGTGGGGTGGGGAGGGGAGAAGAATTGGGACCTCAAATTATCCAAACCTACTGTAAATAAACAGTCCGATGAAAAATCTCCAGACAAAACTCTTTTTAGTAATTACATTAAATTGGTTATGAGCAATGATAAGAGATTAGATCGTACTTTTGGAGTCAGATATAGCGGAACTGATTGGTTTATTGGAGATTCACCTGTTGAAATGGATGATGAAAACCTCATCGTGAGAGATAAGACTTATGTTGAGACACCGGGACTGCTTGAGCTTTTATTTATGACGAAACCAAAAATGGATGAAGTTAAGCCTAAGGATATGGAAAATTATCGTCAAATATTAATAGATACCAATGCTCATAAACGAGGATATAATAGTCGGGAGAAGATAAACAGTAATCGAGGATCTAAGTACGTAAAAATTATATCTAAATTGTTTCCCAATTCTACAGCAGGCCGAGGGATGGATGTTTCACAACCTATCATTGAGTATTGGGATGACCCGAATGAACTTGTGGACAGACTTAAATTAATTCTTTCATCTAAGACTTCGGGGCATTCAGGTCACGACAATGAAATTGTCGCCATCATAGAAGAGCTTAGAGATAGCGATATCATTATATAAGATATGATAGCGATTTTACTTTCGCAGTAAAATAATGCCTGTGGATAAGTTTGGACGTTCTTTGAGGAGAAGAAGGAGGATGGATTCGTATGATATGCTAGGAAATCGTTTAACAAATTTAGCTTCTCCTATAGACACCAATGATGCTGTCACAAAAGGATATTTGAGAGATAACACACTTTCATTGACTGAACATCAAATAAATGCTGACAATCGTCGCATATCTAATATAGGCAAATCTCTTCAACCTAGAGATGCTGTCTCAAAAGAGTACGTGGACTTTCGAATACCAGGAGCGACGAGACATTATATTTCAGCAGGTGGACGAAGAATCGTAAGTGCGAAAGAACCAATAGATGAGGGTGATGTAGTAAATAAACGTTTTTTGCTTCAAAATGCTATAACAATAGCAAAAGACACTACGAGTGCAAAGAAAACCCGAATAACGGATTTGAATGATCCTCAGGATGAATATGATGCAGTTAATTATAAGACCTTGCTTACAAAATTACAGAATGCTGTTATCATGGATAGCGGTGTGATAGATGTGAAAAGTCATCGGATAACAAACGTATCAAACCCTCAAGATGAAAGTGACGCTGTTAATTTTAAGACTTTGCTTGAAAGCTCAACAGTTCATCTAAATCATGTTGCAAATAACACTATCACGCTAAATAAGAATAAATTTGATGCACGCGGACATGCTCTGACTAATGTGAGAGATCCTGTGGAAGAAACAGACGTTGTCAATTTGGGTTATTTGAGGAGATTGCTTTTAAAACGTCAGTATTAATAGAGGAACATTTCAACGGTCACGGAATAATTATGCAGTCAACCTAGACGTGAAGATGGATATCAGACGTGGAATTGTCAATGAACTTCACAAACCAGCGAGGAAGAATTATGAACGAAGAAAAGTTCTGATAAAAGGTTTGGACGACTTATGGCAAGCTGATTTGGTAGAAATGCTTCCTTATTCAAGTGAAAATCGTGGATACAAATACCTATTAACCATGATAGATGCCTTATCAAAATACGCTTGGGCTGTTCCTGTGAAACGAAAAACCTCAGAAGATGTCTCGCGGGCTGTGAAGATGATTCTCAAACAAAGGAAACCGAGAAATATTCAAACTGATCAAGGGAAAGAGTTTTACAACAATAAATTCATTGGTTTGATGAAAAAACATGGAATTAACCATTACAGCACATTTAGCACAATGAAAGCTTCAATAGTAGAACGATGGAACCGTACTCTTAAAACTGAAATGTGGAAACGATTTAGTTTACAAGGTAACCACAAATGGTTAACAATATTACCTATTTTAGTTCAAGAGTATAATAATAGGGTACATAGAACGATCAAGATGAAACCTGCTGATGTCACTAAGGAGAATGAAAAGGATATATTATCAAGAATTTATCAAAGGAAAATAAGAAAAGGCGCTAAAAAGGTCAAATTTAGTGAAGGGGACAATGTACGCATATCAAAAAGCAAGGCAATATTTGAAAAAGGTTTTACGCCTTCTTGGTCTACAGAGATATTTGTCATAGAGGAAGTAAAAAATACGGTTCCACCAACTTATATTCTCAGAGACCAAAATAATCAACCTATTAAAGGCGGCTTTTATCAAGAGGAATTGCAGAAAACAAAGTTCCAGGATGTTTACTTAGTGGAAAAGATTTTGAAGAGACGTGGTGATAAGGCGTACGTTAAATGGTTGGGATTCGACAATTGTTATAACACATGGGAAGATGTAAATCAAATGTTGAAATAAATAAAAGATTTATGTTTCATATTCAATTGTTTTTATTCCAATTTAGGAAATAATTTTCCATCACCAATAGAATAAAGCGCAATTCAATTGCGCACACATTTCACATAAAAAGTACAGAAATATCAATACTAAAAACTAAATAGAAAAAAATTATTTCAATTGCGCACACACAACACATAAAAAGTACAGAAATATCAATACTAAAAACTAAATAGAAAAAAAAATATTTCAATTGCACGCACATTTCACTTAAAAAGTACAGAAATATCAATACTAAAAACTAAATAGAAAAAAAATTATTTTCATTCGTCATTCGGAGTTAAGTAATGACCATGAGCTAATGTATTGATTCCATCACATAAAATGTACCTCTTGTCATCAAAAGGTGATAACGATAGTTTGTTCACTTCTACAGAATATAACTCATGTTTTTTAGATCTTATCTGTCTAAATGATGTCATTTTTTCTTTACTTTCATTCAAACAGTCCAAATAATCTTTGAATTTTATTTTACTGTTAACGGCGCATTTTTTAACGCCTTTGGCACGCTTTTTTTCCTCACCGTCGATGATAATGGAATACATCTTTGCTCTCAATCCTACAAATTCAGAGATTGATTTTGCACAGGCTTCATCTTTAAATTTACCCAACACTTTCTTATTTGCCAAAGAATAACATTTGTGATCAGTTGGATAGTCTGAAGTATCAAAGAAAGAAATATTTTTTATCAAGTCTTCATAAAAATCATCCGTTTTTACCTCGTAAATAAATGAATCTGTATCCATATACAACAATTTTAGATTTTCTTTATCATACATGGACTTCATTACGTTGTAATGAAAATCATACATTAAAATTTTAGATAAATCTAAAATTGCCATTCCTACATAAATGGGTTTATCAAAAACAATTTTTTCTTTCGCCATATGTACTGCGACCAGATTTTCCGAATATATGGTTCGATCTAGAAAATTACTTTTTGCTATTACTTTTTGCAATCTTTTCATGTCACAGATCAATTCAATATTTATTCTTTTACGTACGTTCTCCATAGATTTCCCAAAAACTGAATTGTTCATTAATTTAAAGAATTCCTTTTCGAAATCGTTAGTAGCCAATTTCCGCTTCTCAGTATTATTTAATATATATGACTCAAGCCAATTAGATTGTTGAAATTCTATTATTCTATTAATATTTTTTAATTTTAACCCTAGCTGTAATGCTTGTTTCAACAGAGAAATGTGAATTACATAGCGTTTCTTATTGAATAATGTTGTTAGAAGTTTTTTCTGATCTGAACCTGGCGGGTTATCATTTTCAGGTAGAAGGGGAAATTCGTTATGGTGATCGTGAAGGTAACTTGGGTATTCCAAATCTACATCTAACAAATACCCTACGGTGCCTTCATCATCAATCTCTTCAATGTCTCCTATATCTTTTGGATCAACCCATCTAAATCCCGAATAAGGCATTTTTTTACACATACTATACCCATACAAGTTATTTGCGTCTATATATGCTATATATGAACTTTCTTCTCTAGGATTATATTCATTCATGTACTTATTGTTTGCTTTCGAATATCGTTTAACACATTGAGCCAAACCTCCCCTGATTCCACGTTCTATCATAATAATCATATCGTAATCAGTCAGTAGATCTAATTTTGCTTTACTATGTTTGAGGGCGGCTTCCCAAGCAAGTCCGGGGGATGTGAAATAGTAACTAGGATCCAAACCATATGATTGCAAACATTCACTGCGGAAATTCTCAAATACATCGACGAGTCCCACAACGTCACCCGTCAGATATATATCGCTGTACTCCCCTAAGTTTTTAACATTGAAAGTCTCCCACACTTTTTTAGCATGCTCATAGTCAGAAATAGAAAGCTCAGTTTCATTTAATTTATTTACAAAAGAATCCATCGGAGGAAGAAATGGCAATTCTAATTTTTCAAAACAATCGATGAAATCATATGGAAAAACACCTTTCTTTGTAATTAATTTAAATTGTTCACCATGAAAGTGTTTTGATGTCTCTACGAATTTTGACGCTGGGAGAATTGACATTAAATACTCTAAGCTATAGGGCATAAATCTATATGTATCCACAAATCTTAACTGTATGTTCCCAATATACTTTATAAAGCTAATATATCGCTCCTCTGTATTGGGAATCACTCCTATCCTCCCTGGAATATTTCCCAGTTCTTTTATAATAAAATGTGAATCATAACCACTCAAATTGTGTATGTACACAGGAATGAAATTCGGATTCTTAAAATTTAAATTACATATTCGATGAGCAGCTCCTCTAAACTCCCCACTCAAATGACAATGATCTTTAACTTTATAATTTTTGCTATTTTCTTCAATTTTTCCTCCGCAAATATGACAATCAGCACAGTTTTTGTAATTTTCTTCTTGTATTGACGTTAATTCTATCATTCCAATTTTCCTTGCATAAATATCTGAAATTTTGTTTGCTAGATAAGCTAAGTACTCTACTAATTTATATGCTGCATCTACTCCTCGATATATGTATGGTTTCTGTGGAATAATATCTGCCGCAAAAGATGATTTAACATAAACGCAAAAGCTCATTGCTTCATGTTTCTGATATGAAGACGTGTGGGAACTTGTCGGATCTCCAGGACAACCTTGAATGGGTAGTAATATTGATTCGATATCAGCATAAATTACAAAGGGAACTCGAAGTTTGTTTTGATAATTTTTAAATTCTATATGCGGTACTTTACCATCTTTAATTTCAGGCAGAACAATTCTTGTTGGATGATTAAATTTACATAATTCTAAATGATTTCTTAATCGAATTTCACGGTCATTACCTGTGTAGTAATTAAAACATCGTTTACAAATCGATATTGAACGTTTACTTTTAATAAGTTGACGGGAAATTAGTCTATTGAAGTTCTTTATCCAAACATAGTGAATTTCATTGCCCTCAGTCAATAGCAACAGATCGCGATGATCCACTAATTCTTCATCAACAACTTTCAACGGATACACATTAGAGTCATTATCAATACCGAATACGTTGATGCTAATGTTATTTCGACGTTCAAATAATTTTATCTGATTCAAAGGTGTGGGAAAATTTATACAGTCAAAATCGTAAGAATGAGTTATATTTCTGTAGGAACTTACTCTCTCAGGATGGTGAATGGTAACTAATTTTCCAAGAATAGAATATCGAAAACAATTATTGTCTAAATTTTGCACATTTACACATGCTCTAGTTGATGCTATGCAATTTGGTAGATTAATATATTTTCTTCCTCTTAAAGGTTTAAACACGTTAATTCTAAGTAATATGTGAACAATTTCATTTAACATCCACCCACTTTTTTTTGTTCCACTCTCTTCCATCTCACATGTGATTTTTTTTAGGGCTGAATCTACCATCTCACCTACATTTGAATCCATATAAACAGCTACATTTTTAGTTTTGAAAGCTCGCTTCTGTTCTTCACCAGCAATATTGACGAAGTTACATTCTAAAAATATGTTAAATTTTAATGTTTTATCTACTATTAAATTTTTTCTAATTTTATCAACCAAATATATTCTTTTATTTTCTAGAAATGTTTCTACACTCTTACAATCCTTAATATTACTAAATTTATAGGTTCTCAAAGAACCATTAAATGCTACTTCTACTTCGTCTTCTTCAACTCTTCTTTTTTTATCGCCGATCACCGACGTGTCTCTTTCACTTTCTAAATCATTACCCACGATCGGACTGTTTGTATAACTGTCTAAATATTCACTAAATTTTCTTTTTTTCCAGTGTTTTTCCATCGTTACACTATTGTCACATCATGAACATTCCCAAGTTTTCCCTTATATATTAAATTATGTTTTTCTTCCCCAATATTATATTCTTCTAGCTCTTTTGAGGAGAACTGACTAGGGTCGAATCTCTTCGGCAGGAAAACTTTCCAAGACTCACCGTTCCTTTCAATGTATGCTCTTAGTGTCGGACCGTATTTGGCGTCAACCACATCAAATCTCAAAATCCGGTATTCGACGTGCTTTTCGAGCTCACCAATTGGTTTGTAGGCTACTATTTGCGATTGATCGTTCAATTTTTTCATGAATGCCATCTGAAAAGACAAAAGAAAAAGAACAAAGAATAGTTTTTGTCCACAATAACCTCACTGGAGTTAAAATTACCATTAATTCATACATCATTAAATAATTTATCAGTAGGTACTTACTTTTTATATTGAAACGCTTCTGAACTGTTGAGTAATCTGCAACTGACAACTGTATCTTCACTCGAATGAAAATAAAACGTTGCTTTACATCAGCGCGGAAAAAGACGAGTGTCTTCGAAGGTTGATCTTTGATTTCTGCTAGATTTCTACCATTTCCTTCGATATATATATATATATATATATATATATATATATATATATATATATATATAATACCCCACGCTCCCGGTGACGTAATAGAAAACTCATTGCCATGGGTTTCTAAAATGGGAAATAAAAATTTAACTTCGGTTTCTAAAGCCTCATACCGGGTTTCATAATACTTTCACTTTTACCTCGGGCTACGTAATAGAAAACTCGTTCCCATGGATTTTTAAATTGGGAAATAAAAATTTAAAAATTTGTGACGTGATAAATTATCATCTATCACAAGTCCTCCATCCATGGTTCTAATACGATATTCTTGACGGTTACGTAATAGAAAACTCGTTCCCATGGGTTTCTAAATTGGGAAATAAAAATTTGATTTCGGTTTTAAAAGCCTCGTACCGGGTTTCATAATACTTTCACTTTTACCTCGGAAGAGTGTGAGTTTGACTCCTTTTTTATGTTAACGAAATTCCGCTTAGAATGTCTCCTGATTTGAGACGTAATAAATTTGGGAAATAAAAATTTAGCTCCGGTTTCAAAAGCCTCGTACCAAGATTCATGGAAATAAAACACATGTTTGAGATAATCAGTTTATTTATTTATTTAAAAAAAGTACAGCAACTACTTCCAGAATTCAATATGATTATCCCTTTTAATCGTTTTAAAATATTCATCGTCTTCTCTCCACCAGCAGAATTCTTCAATCGCTTGATTTCTCACGTCTTCAATCATATCCTCTCTATCGTCTGCTTTAATATCAGTACTGTTCGTTCTTCCACTTTGCACATTCACCACGGTGTTGGCTCGATTTTTCAACTCCTGTTGCGCCTCACAATGTGCTCGTCTTATCTTATCCATACCTTCCTTGAATTTGAGTTCTTCAGCAAAGCTTTACTCTAAAGTGAGTCTTGATTTGATATTACCTCGATATATATAACACATCCCGAATTGTATTAATTATGTCAAGCACATCGATGGTTTTTGTTTATTTTCTATGACGATTACAATAAATTTTTAAATTGTTTTTGTACATAATTTATGATAGTGAATTTTCTATGACGAGTCCAAATAAATTAATTTTTAATTCGTTTATGCATATTCATTTTGTTTCCGAAAATATATTTTCTATGATGGATCACAAAATATTTTTTGTTAATCGAAATCTTTCTGTCTCTAGCGGAGTTCTCCCAATTCGTTTCTGCACATTCATTCTGTGCGTTTCCGAAAGAATACTTTCTATGATAGGTCCTAAATAATTAATTTTTAATCTAAATCTTTCTCTGTCTCTAGCAATGGTCTCCCAGTAACATTTTCTTGCTTCTCTGCTAGCAAACGAATATACATACAAAACTTTCACGCTTATATTATCTCCAAACCTTACAGATTTCTCGGATACTATTGGCTCTCTCTTCTCCTCATGAATCGAGGTCAGCTTCTGTGAATCCATTTCTTTTTTTTTGTCGGATATAAATGGACTCGTCAAGCGACCACGATGGTACTGCGCTAACGGCTGGTGTGTGGTAAACTACTACCGTGTCTAGAGTTATACCGAGACAACCATGAGTGGAAAATACGCAATATTGCTTACAGCCGTTAAGATTACAACTCAGGGTGACGAGAAGTGTACCTCTCAGATATTAAGTGAAACTCACGAAATTCAAAATTTAGATTATTTACGTCTCCGCAGCTATGATTTCACTTTAGCAACATTGGAATTGCCAGGTGAATATTTGTTGCAGCTTTCCCTTGGAACTCGTGCGTCTTTTGAAGATGTGTTGACAGAAGATAATCTCTCTGATGTGAAAGAAGACATTTTAAGTTTCGTGTTAATCATAGAAAGGAAGATATGTGGCAATGTTTTACCACCTCTTCTTATGCAGTGTGAAGATGGTAAAAAGTCTTCATCAAAGTGTAAAATAAATGAAAATATTGACGTGATAATAACATTAAGACTCATTCAATTATTGGATAATGGATTCAGAAAAGAACTTATCGAAGCAAAGAAAGACGATTTAGTAAAAAGTGGACTGGTGAAGTCGTTATTAAAAGAGGCCATAACAAATGAAGCGACATGGAGGTTATTTAATAATAAATATAGAATGAGTATGGAGCAATGTTTGTAAAAAACTAACTTTGTATATTATTTTTGTTAAATAAATCGATTTTTAACTTTTCTCGTGTTTTATTTACTTGATAAAACCTGCCCCGACCGTAGGTTTTTAAAACAACTAGAGGCCAATATCCTATCCTACCCAGGTATTAAACATAACTTTCTCTTCCGACACGCTGGAGCAACCGCAGGTCTTTTAATTTCCCTTTCTTAATTTGAGGTCCCAATTCTTCTCCCCTCCCCACCCCACTCAGAACCGGTTTTTCTTTACCTAAAAGTTGGTGACCTACTTAGCTCGTCGAAAACCTGCTTAGAAGGGTAAACGACCGACCGAAGACACGCGCTGAGGAGAAACCAAAACACACGCAGATGTAAATATTGGAAGGCCCTATCCCCTCCACGGGTCAACGACTGGCGCAGAAGCGAAAGGGTCATTCAACTTTCACTTGGCTACACCATATCGCACTAACTCATACCAAACAGGTAAACATTGCGAATATCAACAATAACGCAAAACCAGTACCATTACCTTACACAATATCACCCCCATTCGAATATAAAAACACGCAATGACCGAAACATGCCTATCACTAGGTCAATGACTCTGCAAAATCACATCTTTACACTTCATCACACACCTCTATCATACCCACAACAAGGCCAATGACCGAAACAAACCTACCACTTGGTCAATGACTCTGCAAAATCACATCTTTACACATACACACCTCAAACATGTAAACATTGCGAAAATTAGGGTCAACGAATGACGCAGAAGCGAAAGGGTCATTCAACTTCCATGCGAATATCAACAATAACGCAAAACCAGTACCATTACCTTACACAATATCACATCATTCCACAACATCATCGCTAAACACACGCAGAATCACACCTGAATCATACACACAACCAGACCAATGACCACACTAACGCAAAACCAATACCATTACCTTACACAATATCACATCATTCCACTACATCATCGCTAAACACACACAGAATCACACCTTAATCATACACACAACCAGACCAATGACCTACGACAAGGACTTACGCAGAACTCAACACGGTCAGTTCACACACGTATTCGCCAATTCAATATTCGCCAATTCACAGACTAGGTTGTCCCAATCCCCGCTTTTTAACAAAATCCCACCTACATCATACACACTACCAGGCCAATGACCCAACCAGACCTACGACAAGGTCAATGACTTACGCAGAACACAACACAGTCCACGTATAGGTCAGTTCACACACGTATTCGCCAATTCATGGTCAAGGTTGTCCCAAAAGCCGCTTTTTATCCCTACTTTTCTCATTTCATAATAGACGAATTAATTAAAAACAAATAAGTCGATATTGACCCCAGCCTAATCCTATAGTTTCCTTAAATTATTCTTCAACTCTATTTTGACTGCGTGGAATAGCCATGAGTGTGGAACTGGGCTATGTAGCCCTCGAGCCGAAAAGTTTGGCCACCACTGGCGTAAAGAGAGAATGGGAAGAGGGGTGTCAGATGTGGAGAGGAGAGAGAGAGAGAGAGGGAGAGAGAGAGAGAGGGAGAGAGAGAGAGAGAGAGAGAGAGAGAGAGAGAGAGAGAGAGAGAGAGAGAGAGAGAGAGAGAGAGAGAGAGAGGGGTTAGGCAGGCATTCGTAGTAGTAATTATCATAGTGCCAGTTTACGAATGTTATCTCCGCTCAATTCAACTCCACGCTCTACAGATGCTCCTCCAGTAGCATTTCACGTAGTATTCCAAATACGCTGTGGGTCAATGGATTTTCATGGCGATTTACCTGGTTTTCCTCCAAGGATCTTCTGCGACCCTTTCCTCTCATCTCTATCCTTATTTCCCGCAGATAGTAAAAAAGAGGAAAGATTTGAAGGTGTAAGGTACCGCGTTCAGATTGAAAGGCAGGATTTAGGAAGATATAAAAAGAGAGAGAGAGAGAGGGAGGGGTTATTACATGGTGGAGAGTGATTGAGGCGGTTGGTAGTTGGCGGCGAATAAGGGATATTGGTTTTTTAGACAGGTCGACCGGTGCCTCCTCCTCTCTTGGTGTTGGAAGAGTCTCTCTTCTCTTTTTTTACCTTGAGTGAGGTCACTTCGATCTCGCGGAAAGATTGAATTGATAAGACCGTTCTCCCGAGAGCCAAGGCAGGGGCAACGACTTCCATCTGGGATATTTCTGAGCTTTTTTTTAAAATCCGTGGAGGTTCGAAGGGGTTTGCGTGAATCTAGAACAATTTTTCTCCATTTTTTTATACCTATATCTTTCCTGGAGAAAAGTAAGTCGCGTAGTTTTATTACAAATATACTACTTTGAGGGTGCAAGTTTTAAATGTTTCGGCGAAAATAATTGGCACAATCTTAGTCATTTTTGAGAATTCGGTAACTTCTACAAAAATGCCAATTTTTTCAGCCAATAATGCCGATACTTTTCTCGATATGACAAATTAAACTTTTCCTTTCAGTTATAAATTTCTTCTTATTTTTTTCGCATGCCCTATTATCGTTGCATAAAGTGGTTTTGGCATTGACGCAAGCAGAACTTAATTTTCAATTCTTCCAATCGCATCGGATATTATATATTATAAACATGAAAATTTAGTAGGTAAATTAATACTATTCTGATCTTTTAATTGAAAAATTACTGAAATTAACAAATGAATCTTCGAGCACCTTATGACTTGACTCCAGTACATCGAGTGTTCTCAAGTTGTGTTTCGGAAACTTGCGGTACTCTCAGTGGTTAAAAAGCTTAAAGACGAAGTTAAAAGTTTAAATAATCTAATATATTATAACCGCTGTGTCTCTGCCTGCGTCTCTGCATCTCTGCGTCTCTGCGTGCCTGCGTCTGAAGCCTCGAGTGACGTTACCTTCCGACATGAACGCAAATAAACCGAGAACGGTCACTTCGATTTCGACAATTCTTTCATTCTTTCGCCTGAATACTCGGCGCGAACTCTTGCAGGTTTTAAGTGGGTAGTCGTCCCCCGGATAGGTATGGGTTCGATGCCAGGATAGTTTTCGCTTTTTCATTTGATTAGCACATAATCGGATAGAATACGATGTGTAGACCTTTATCCTTTAACATTTTAAAATATCTTACGATCGAGACTCTGGCTCGAGATTTATACCATTTCACGCAGAAATAATTGGAAATTCTTATTCTTACCGCCAATTCTGTTGTTTAATTCGTGTTTGCTCATATTTTAAGTTTATATTCGATTTTCTCCGGGTAGCCGGCATTGTTCATCTCGGATTTTTGCATTGTTAGACTCGGACTTCAAATGCATTTGCATAGAGATTTACACTATTTCACGTAGAAAGATATGAAGATTTTTATTCTTACTTTCTATTCTGTGGTTTAATTTGTGTTTGCTCATATTTCAAGTTTATATTCCATTTTTTCAATATTTCAATTTTTGATCTCGGATTTTTTCATTGTTAGCGTCGGACTTTCAAGTGAATTTGCACTAACAAGGGAAGCCCCCAAGGTGTGACACTCGCATCGAATTGAGACTTTGCAGAATGAAAGTATATGTAAAAAACGGACTCCTATTTCTACCTAGGTGCCAACTCGACGTCGATTATGAGAAAATGCCCTTTGAAAATCGCGATCCAAGAGTCATCGTAATAAGAACGTTAAAAGTCCTTCCGTTATTAGCTAGGGGCGTTGGTATATTGGAAACGAGTTGGATTACAGATAATTTTACCGGGGTTCGATTCCCGAAGGGACCAAAATTTTTTTCTGATTTTTTTAAAAAGTTTTTTTTCGCGATTTCCAGCACATCGTCGATAAAACTTGCACAACATTTTAAAAAAATGTATTCCATGCATTATAACTACTATTTTCTTCATCGTAATTCTTCACGAACATAATTTTATTGATCACTACCCATTCGCTTTACCATCATGATCAATACATGACGAGATTTGAAAGGAGGAATGAAGGACAATGCACCGAAATAACCCAACAATATTGTGATATAATGCCAATTATAATTATAATGGCAATAATTGACACCAGCAACCGATTTATCATAATGAACAATACATGAGGAGATTTGAAAGGAGGAATAAAGAACAATGCATCGAAATAACCCAACAGTATTGTGACATTATTTCAATTATAATTATAATGAAATAATTGACACCTGCAAATGATAACGAATCCCTAAACAACAACACCGTAACTTTAATAACAACATTATAAGATGACTAGACGCAGTTTTTCGTGGCCTTTTTAGCAGACGTCCTTCAACGTCAGAATATTGCCGAGCAATTTATTGTTTGAGGGCACATTTTGGAGTGGCGATTGGAATTGTTTGTCTTTGTTCGTGTTTAGCGAGTGATATTCAGTTTTTGGGGCAATAAAAACTGCATTACGATGAAGAAAATAGTAGTTATAATGCATGGAATAAATTTTTTAAAAATGTTGTGCAAGTTTTACCGACGATATGCTGGAAATTGCGAAAAAAAAAATTAAAATAAGAAAAAAATTTTGGTTCCTTTGGGAATCGAACCCCGGCAAAAATATTTGAAATCCAGCTCTTTCCCCTAGACAAACGCTCCTATATAACCATCAAAGGACTTTTAACGTTCTTATTACGTTGACTCTCGGATCGCGATTTTCAAAGGGCATTTTCTCGTAATCGACGTCGAGTTGGCACCTAGGTAGAAATAGGAGTCCGTTATTTTACATATACTTTGATTCTGCAAAGTTTCAATCCGATGCGAGTGTCACACCTTGGGGGCTTCCCTTGTAAGCTTACAATGAAAGAAACGCATCAAGGACAATAACCGATTGAAAATTTATGTGAAAATTTTCTAATGCATTGTAATAATGGACAACTTAACATTTCATATAGAAAGATTTTACGTATACATTGAAAATATCGTTTCGTTTGTAAGTTTTACTGTGCAGTTTCAGCAAATTACTATATTGATAATGTTTTTGATTAATTTCTTTCGATATTGACGCGTGGCCGGTGTATTTATTAGTTAATATTAAACAAACCACAGAACATACGATATGCTGTACCGTCAGAAATAGTGAACAAAACAAAATATATTCTGTTCCGGTAGTCTAAATCATGTAGGCATGTATTTTTGGTTATGAAAATGGTCTGAGCTATATGATTATTTTAAGAGGGATAATAAAAGTGGTTCAACTAATAACAATCTTTGTAACAATTTTTTACGGGCCCCTAGTAGAACCTAACTACAGAAACATGGCTAATGTTGGCTCTTGTTTGTATTTTGTTCTGGAGGGTGCCTTGCAGGCACGAAAAGATTGAGAACCATTACAACAGACGATACTGATTACTCCTAAAGTCATAAAACCTTTGTACAAATCAGAAGATATACTGAGCCATAAAATATCGCCAATGGTTGATTCTAACTCGAATCACCACCGAATGCGGTTACTTATTTACTGAAATACTGCTTTGCCAAATTGTTTTATGAAAGAGGTAACCTCGAACAGGGGTGCCCAATACATTCGCCAAAAGCTACATTTCAGCATTTAAAACTGTGTACAGTATCATTCTTCACGGATGTCGGTTTACAACCTAAAACAGACTTTAAAAAATTAGCACATCCTATTTATTGCGCATATTTTGAATCATGAGGCTAATATGATGTAGGTCATAGGTTTTCTTACGTTTTACTCCCAGCTGATTCACCTCTTGCCTACGCAATCTAAGACATAGTGCAATGAATAGACGGATAGCAAATGAGGAGAGAAACCTGATGCCGGCTTTTAGCCTGAATCCACAGGTTTGACGAGCATCGATGTGCAATTAAACAGCCCTGATTTACAATACTTATATGGTTTTGCTCAGAACCGTGATAATTTGACTCCCACGATAGGTCAGCGGTAGAATAACCGCCCATAAAGTGGAGGATCCGGCTCCGATTTCCGTTCATGGCATAATTTTTCTCCTGTTTCAAACTTATTCTCAAATTTCCAATAGTCAATTTATTTCATCAAATTATTTGTTTTTAAGCCAAGTGTTTTTTGTCTGTCAGTTGAAATCCCTACCAGTTATTTGTAAACATTTCAGTTATCATATCTGTCTTCTGTGATCATCATTGATCACATTTCGGTATGTACTTATATCGTTTGAATGACTATATCTAGCAGTTGTTTCTGGTAGGTAGTCCTTTACATTAAGCAGGAAAATTTATAAGCTCCATTTAACTGGCTGGAAAAACTCACAGCTGATTAAAACAGATTCAGCAATTTTCTATTCACAACTATGATAGGACTCTCTGATCCAAAATGGACGAAAATAAGATTAATAAATCACTTCATTAAACCGCTTAACCTGTCAGCAAAAACGCTACTTCGGAAAGCTAAATTTAAATTAAAACTTTAAGACGAGACTTTAAAAGTAGTTTATGAAAGGACAAGGAACTTTTCTTTATGGAACATTTCTCGCACAATGTGCTATACAAAAGATCTCCTTACCAGTATTTCTTTAAACTATGTATGTTGTATGCGAGACAGATGAACGGTGATTTCCGTCGATAATAATCCCTCCCAGATTATTTTAAAGGAGAACATATCTCCGAGGTGACAAAAATCATCCCAGATTTTCTTTAAAGGCACGAAAAATGAAACAAGATTACGGCGGCTCCAAACTCCCTAAGTTTCCCTCATTCGTAACCACAAGACAGAGAGAGTGCGCAAGTGAATGAGAGAGAGAAAGATAGAGAGAGAGAGAGTGACATATACCGGCGGTCTTAACGCCATTCCATGACACTTGAGATTCACGACGCTCCTCAACCCACGCGGCCGCCATCTTCTCTCCCCACAATCCTCTGCGTTTCTATTTACATCTCCTCGCGCGCGGAAGGGAGACATTAAGGGAAGGGAGCGCTTCGAGATTAATGGGGGAGTCTGGGAAGGATGGAAGAAGGGAAGGAAAGGGAGAGAAGGACCTAAAGAGACCGCGACGAAGAAGACAACGAGAACGGCGGGAGAGAGAGAGAGAGAGGAAAAACGGAGAAAAACCGAAAGATTGCGAAGTAAGGAAACAAAAGAAGGAGGCGGATTTCACGACGGTTCCGCTCTCAAACGAATAAAAATGAAAAGAATTGAATAAATTTAATGGGCTTCTCGGAGAGGGGGAAGGGAAGAGGGAAGACGGGAGGGAGAGAAATTATTCATGTTAATAATTACGGCCAAAACCGAGCAAAATTCTCAACGAGGACGGAAATTGCGTAACGGCCTCTGTCACGAATGGTTAAGTCGACCGACAGAAAACGATTTTTATGGACGCGTTTGAAATCATTAGGGTGATTTACCGGATATCAACATATATTATTCCACATCCGTTATGTGTCGATTAGCAACTCAAAAGATGAATTATTTAGGTACAAATAATAAAAAAACTATGTACAAAATTCCACTATATTTTTCAATAACACGGCCAGGTTTCAACTTAGCTACATCATCATTATACATGATGATTACGTAGCTACGTTGACACCCGGTCGTTTTACTGAGAAATATAGTGGAATTTTTACATGGTTTGTTGTATTGTTCGTTCCGAAATATGGAATTCCATAAAATTACGATTTATGTATTTTAACTCGCTCATCAACAGCTGTTATCTGTCTTTTGCATTAATAACGGCAACAAAAACAATCACATGCAACCATTCCCTCGGCAGGATTGAAACCAGATAGCGAAATACGCTAACCATCCCTTTACCGAATCCAATAATGAATTTACTCATCGAATCAAACCATCATGTGCAAAAAGCAATGATCAATAACTTGCAAACTCAACGTGAAAATTTTATACCCGGTTAATAAAAATAAGAAAACAGAATGTACGCGTCGAATTGGGTTAAATATATTTTAAAATAACCAAAATAGGATAGCCTCCATCATGATATGAGCGTAGAGTTAAATGACCTCGCGTTAAGAGGAAAAGGATGAGACATGTGGAAGGTTGGCAAAAATTCAAGTCGTGTCATTAATATTCCTGTGTAGTCTGATTTTTTTTCTGCATTGAAGATTACCTCCATCGGGGTTAGCACCTGGTTCCAAAAGTTCAGAACATCCGCACCGCATAGGCTGATACGAACACAACGCGCGTTGTTTTAGCAGTGGAGAAAAATAATACACCTCCCGAAAAATTGGAGCTCTAATAACAAGGGGGTATCGAAAAACGTTTTTTAAATAATATTTTTTCCCCTTTAAGGCCTGGAGCGAGCACCAAAAGAGCGCGGAGGGAGAAGAATGACGGAGAAAAAAGAAGTCGCGAGCTTATCTCCCGAGCAACCGAGCAAAAATAATGCGGGATTATGTTTTTTATCATATCATCATCTCGAGAGAGGAGAGAAAGAAAGGTCTCCAACGAATAAAAAAAATAATAATACGGAGGATGATTTTTGCGAGAAGGATTAATTTGAATTTTGCCGAAAGTCTGGGTGAGAAAAGGGAGAGATTAAGTCGCACTATCCGGGGATGCTCGAGACACACGGATATGGACCCGAGCCGTGATGGTCGAAGATTCGAATCTTGACTTGGACGTCACGGCGAATCACGAATCTCGTCGCTTCAGTTATGAAATTTATTTTTTTGTTCCGGAATACGATGATGAGTCGAATCATGCACAGGATTGAATAAAATGATGTCATGAAGGAAATAATGCAAAAACAACTAGGAGCTCCTCCTCCGACACCTTTGGCGTCCGACCACACGCTTCGAGTCGCAAGCTTTCCACGGGATCACCTCACCCCAGGCATCCCCCCCAGATTATTATTTGACGAAGTCAATTATAATAACTACCACTGCATAGTTATTGGTATCCGCGCGCATTCATCACTCCTAACTCTCGTTTCAAAAATATTCCCAACTCTTAGCTGATGCAATTCTCACCCCTCCATACCTTCCCCCTCCGTTCTTTCCCTGCCAGGATGCGCGTTAAAGCACGTTATAATGGTTGATAGTTAAAATAAGTTCATAAACAAATTGATAGAAAACGTTCATTAATCCCAGCACATATATTTTGCAACAACGAAAAACGAAGAACGAACGCAAACAACCAACGGCAGAAATAATACCTACAGGTAGTCCTATAACGCGCTTTCCGTTAATGCGTTTTCGTTACTATGCGGTTTATCAATTAGGCACTCAGCTCTCTTTCTTTAAGCGTGATCAGCTTTGCATACCAACGTCTCAATTTTGCCCTCGTGATTATTTTCGCTTGGTCAAAATCAAAATGCTACAAACCCGCCTTAAAAAAGTGATTTAAATGAACAATTATAATTTTTTAATTACGCGATTAAATAGAATGTATTATTTAGTTAACTAAATCGGGATAAAATAACGTTATGTATTTTCTACTTTTCACCGGTACTTTTCAAAGTTGACGTTTAGTCGATATTCAATCAAACGTTTGCTTTTTTAAAGGAACCGGAGTACTGCTATATAACTTTCTAAGGGAATGAAGAGATGAGTTTACTGTTTTACATACATTTAAAATATGTGGGGCAAAGAGAGTGTTCATCTATAAGCAATCCTAGATTCTTGACCATTTTGCAATAAGGTTGAATTTGCTATGTTGATCGGGATTCTTTGGACTTGACTAATAACATCTAATATCTGAAGTTGAAATGGCCTGTGATTTTTCTGGATTGATACTAAGAAAATTTTTATTACTCCAAATCTCTAGCATTCTAAGTTCTCATCAATATTTTTTAGAGTTTTCGAGAGATCCCTTGTGGTAGAACTTAAGTATATTTGCAAGTCATCTGCATATAAAAGATGTTATGTTTCTAATGCGGTTATATTTATCGAAAATATCATCGTCTTTAGTTTTTTAAAAATCGAAAAACCGAACCGTGATGCGCCATAATTCTTTTAATACTCTTCGTAAGCCTCGGGGCGATTAGATGTTTTCGTATGGGAAATAGATTTTTGTTTAAAAGCTTTTTCTCTTAAGGTGGTACTTTAAAGGAACGCATCTACCGCGTTAACCGAGGACCATCCGTACTTTGTATTACATCCGCTACTCGATCGTAAACGACAAAATCTCAACTTCACCCCTCATGGTAAATCCTCTAATCGTATACGTGCGCAATTATCACCACTCCCAATTAATACGATTTTCACCCTTCTGTTCTCTCTTCTTACTAGGAATGCGCGCCCATTTACTTCCCCTTCATCCATGAGCGTTATAGAAGGATAAGACTTTTATAGTAGATAGAGATATACACGAGGAAAACTAGCATAAGAATTTATTTTTTCAGATTTTTATTTCAGGCAGTACACTGCCTTAGATTTTTTAAAATAGTGAGCAGTAAAGCTTGTCAGATGATACTGTAAAATATCTACCTTCCAATGCTATGTTCATACTGCTGTTGGCATATGTTCGCTGCTGTTACAATGAGCTATGTCGATGGGCGTGTTCCTTATTCAAACTTATTTTGAATCAACACACATTCATTAAAATAAAATGACAAAATTAATTAAACGAGTATGTCAATAAAATAAATTAATCAATTAATGAAATATAGTCGAGCTTTGATAACTTAAACCACAAGGAGAGACAGAAAATTTCAAATTATCGAAACTTCGAATCATAGAACTTCATTTCAGTATGGGCGAGAGAAATCCCACGTAGGAATAGACAATTCGAGTTATCGAGGTTTGACTGCATTAATCAAACAAAATACTAAATTAAAATATCTGAGTTGAGGTAGAAAAAATGACTCGAACTTCATTTCATTACTCTGATATATTGTGCTGACCAAGTAGTCATTCAGGAACCTCTATTCTACGCGAGTAAATGTCTTTCCGACACCCCAGCGCCTCTTCTATTGGTAAGTGTTCACTGGGCTTCCTTTCTTCAACACGTAGTTGCCGTTGATATACCTATTTACCTTTCTTCTTCTGAGCTTGAAGTACATGGCATTGCCCGGGTAAATCCAATATTCTTCATGAATGACAAAGTCTTACATAATCTGTGAAGCACCGATCAGATAATTTATTAGGTGACAGCACAACATTTGCCACAAAACAACGAGCGCACATAATACAACTTATGGTTTCGTAAATAGAAATTCAAGAAAGTGCCAAACATGCCATCATATATTTTTCTACATTGGTTGACAGGGATATTTTTAGTGAGCGCAATATCTCTGGGTTATATGACCTGTGAGTTAGCAGTTAAAGAATTTATTCAGAGATGAAAATTCGAGAATTTTCCAAGACTGCTTTAGACGCAAAACTCATAAACGAAGGAAAAATTGCACCCGGACTTGGACTCTTGATACTTGGAGAAAATTAATGCCTTGTTGCACTTCGGCTCGAAAGGAATAACAAAACAGTACCAAATTAAAGCGCATTCGGTGGCTGCCGTGAGCGTCAAAGAACTAAGGGATGTAAAACAAACCAACAGATGGCGCACAACCCTTAGACGGATAAACGAAAAGACGAAAAATCCAAATAACTTTTTTGCAAAAACCCTGGTGGGAATCTTGACCCCATCGTGTTACTTTTGGGGGCCGTAGGAGTCACCGTGCCAAGTTCGTTGGAGATTGGTCAAATAGTGTAGGAGGAGTTTGTGGACAGATACACGATTCCGATTTTGCGCTATAAAATAGGTTATGGAGACATTTCAATTGATATAAGAGATCATTTTTTCACGTAATCCGAAATTTAACTCGGGTCACCGAATGTTCTTCTCACAGATAATCCAATCTGTACTTGTTTTGCGGGATCATCAACTTAATCGTGCAAACTGAGCGCTGAAGATGAAACGTACAGAAATGAAGATTTGAGTAGAAAAGAGCCATAAAACATTTAAAATCGGATTCGGCAGTTTTTTTTTCGCTAAACGGCCAGAAGATAAATGAAACAAGACTTTTCGTCGATAATACCCCCAATAATCACTGCGAGAGAAGGAGATAGAGAGAGAGGGGGTGTGCATAATTAATTGTCCGCGATTAAAAAAAACGACTTTTCCTCGCAAGACTCGCTCAACGGCAGAGCGAAGTGATAGTTCGGAGCGGTAGAAAAAAATTCTCGAGGGAGAGGAAAAGCGTTCGGCATGCAAATTTTCTCGGGATAATGATTTTGGAACAGAATGGAGAATATTCATGGCGGCGGTTATTTCCTTTGGAGCCCGGCGAACGCTCCCTGAATTTTCAAAAAGTCAGAAAATTTTCCCTCTCCATCTAATTTGGAGTCGAGCGAGTCGTTATTTCGTCAGGATTTTTTTAAAACCCTGTAGGGGAAGATACTCAATCGTTTATTTCGGGGTTTGGTATGTTTAATTGAGTCGTAATCAAATGTCGAGAAGTGTTTGTTAAATCGCGTTCCCACGGAGACGGAGAAAGAAACTAACCCATTAAAACAAATAAAAATGTGCAATGCAAGGTGAAAAAATTGGGTGTTAGTCGGAAACTAGCAATTTTGGGGATTATTTCGTTACATGCGAATTTGAAGTCGCTTAACGGAATAGTATAACTTAATAAATCAAGGAATCGATGTATTTGAATTCCGAAAATAATTACTTGAAATTAAATATAATGATGATTAATTAATCATTTACGGCAATTACAACAGTGAGTTATTAATAGCAAAATTTTACGTTTTTATCTAATTAGCAAAGCTCTCTATTGAATTTTCGAATTATTAAGCATAAAGATAGAATTAAAGTTTGAGTGACTAGCAAAGGAAACGACCAAAGCTTGTATAATTTCCCTTCAATTTTTATTTTCCACGTAAACTAAGTATATATGACGCTATTTAATAATGAACTCTAGATTGTATAAATAATAACGGTTTGTCAAATGAAAATTTACTAAAGTTTTCGCTTTATTTGACCGTAATCCTGACGAAATTCAAAGAAATGACGACTTTGTCCGCGAAATCCGCCAAATTGCGTTTATTACATGGTATTACCGTGAACATATACACGCATTCGCATTTATATAAGGTAAAATCCTAAACCAACAGAGATATTTTCCTCCGCCATTTCCAATAAAAATACCAATTAAACACTACATACCTCAAGGTTGAAGCGTTCAAGATCACTCCATCCATTTCGAACGCTGCGGCGAACGGAAAAGGCTGAAGAACACACGCACCCACACAAACGCGCTCGCGGGCGCGCACACACGCACGCACACAAGAACACGATATCCAAACCGAGCGGCGAATACTAGGATCGAGAGGGGGAGGGGAAAAGGGGAGCGGGGGAGGAACCGGACTGCGGAAACGTAACGCGGGGACAAGTGAGCCCGGGCAGCGAGCGGACGGGAGACAACGAGCGCTAATCCCCGCTCCCTTTTTTACACTCCCGTTCGGAACACCTCCTCTCCCACCAGACGCCAAGTCGAACACTAAGGAAAACAAGTGCTCTGACGGACCGAGGGGCGACAGAAAACGGGCGCACGCAACGCGGAAGAAACGAACGCAGTCTCGAGAGAAGTTATATGACCGAGGTTCCTTTGTTCAACCTTAGGATTTTAAAAGGAGTTTTTTTGCGGAGGAAGAAGAAGGCTCGGCAAGGTAGGGAGAGTTAGGCGGGAGGATGTTAGAAAAAAAACACCACATTATCGATCACTTGAGGCGAGCCGCAATGGACACACTATCTAGCTACCTCCCCCTCTACCTTATCCTCTCCTCCTCCCTCCAGCTCACTTGGTGCGGGCGGGAAAATGGCATTGGTGGGACGGATCTCCGCATACGTGAAATGGGAAGGAGGAAGGGGGAGAGGAAAAGGGGTAGGGTGGTGAGGGAGGGGGGAAGTAGGATAGTGAACTGGTACGGAGTTCCACGGGGAAGCCAGTGTCTCTAAGGTAGGAAGGGGTGACTTAAGGAGGAGGCGTGCCGGAGAGGAGGAAAGAGAAGTTGGAGGGGGGAGAAGAGTAAGAGGGAGGGAGAGGGTGGCATGAACGGGAGGTAGGACGAAGGGAAGCGGGAGAAATGAAGATGAGGAAGTGAAACGTAAAAGAAGGAACGGGTGAATTGAGGTAAGGAAAAAAATTAACGCGGAGAGATAATTTAGATATCACTTTTGGGAAAATTTAATTACTTATTCATTTTTATCTATAGATTTTTGTTCGCGCATAATCATGAATTTATTTTCAACTGAATTTATATTAATTATATTTATAAATTTATTTTCGAGACCGTTTATTTATATTGGTTCGTTAATGAGAAAAAAGGAACATCAAAGAAGTAACAGCAAATGACATGTAGCAAATAGACATTAAATCTCTATGTTCCTATGTAAATTTTCAATGCATCGGTTTTCTTATTTTATTTTTTATCGATTAAATTTTGTTGACTGTTACAAATCTGAAGCAATGGTATTTCATCCTAAAATAATTTAAATTACACTATTGTACGTTGAAAAAATATTTTTAGACATTTTAGAACCGCGATTGCTTTCCTCTGATAAAAAGCGATTTAGATCACAGAGGATTAACAGGGTTAAGGGTATTAGTCCACGGCCTCCGCAGGATTCTGACCTATTACTGGAAGGAATAATAATAATACTAATAACAATAATAAATCGACTTTATTTAAAGGCGATATTTAGACCATCTGGTCCATTCATACATATAGCCCTGTACATACTACGAACACAGACGTCCATGCCCTCAGCGGGATTAGAACCCGCGGCCTTGGTCTCCGTCGTAAAGGAAGGCCCTCTTTAAAATATCCCTTTGACAAGAAAACCGCTCACAAACCTGATATATCTACAGAAAACCAAAACGATTCGTTTCGCTCCGAACGCAAAGTGGAAGATTATAGTCTCATATTTTTCTTTACTATCGCGACACGCGCGTCGTTTTCCGAAGAAGTCTTTTCGCGAAAGGAATCTTCGATCGCTATAACTGCGGATGTTTAGCGGTTATTTTCGTATGGGTGACGAACATAATGCGGTATTCTTACATTGCATGGGTGCATATATCCCCGTGCTAAAAGTCGTCTTTTCGAAATTCCCCTTGATTAACGTGTTTGCGCTGTCGCCGTTGAGGAAAATGTGTATATTAAATACATACATATACATGGAACGTCACGCATTGCAAGCCCTTTAAATGGTAACTCGTTTTAACTGCGCAAAAAGAAGCTAATTTTTTGAGTGATGTTAATATAAATTTTAACATACATTGATCCTTTATTGAGCCAGAAATAAATATAATAATTACAAAAGAGCGTTATTTAATTATTCGAAGCGAGAAAATTTCTATACAACTATTTGTGAATAACTACATAATAGAAGACAAAATATTTTAAGGAGCTCGAAGGTGTCCAAAAGGTCTCGGTAATACAAATTTGTGTTATTCATGGAAGAAGGGAGTTGAAATTTCAAAAAGAAATGTTTAAATACTAATCAGTAAGTTAATATGTTTATGTGTATATCCGATGTTCCATAAAAATTATTTCAGAACGCACTCGCTCGTTTCATTTAGAAAAACTTTTAGACGTTCTTGTACGAAAAAATCAACTCAAATTTCAACTCCGGTAGCCAACCAAAAGACCATTAAAATCTTGAAAGCCATAAAACAATTTTTAAATGTCGGAAATGCTTCAAAAAGTACGGAAACATAATTAGCGCCTATTCTTATTGGGACGATATTCGCTTTAATAAAAATTTATCGTAACTTCCATAAGTTAAGAAAATTAAATTCGTATAGAAATAAAAAATAAATATTTTCAGGTTATGAGGATAATTTTGCGAGTCGTTTTTATTTCTATTACGGTGTAATGCCATTTTTATGAATGCACGCAAACAAGCTATTCTTTCCAAACGTAATCGATTGCGAACGGCAAGATTTAAAAAAATAATCCAAAGCACCTTGCGCGTGAGGCTCTTGATGGCGTCGAATTCATAACTTTAGCTTTAAAAGATTGAACGCGTTTTTAGTTCGCCATTCCATCCAGTCTTTCCCTCGGAAAGCGTATCTTAAGAAAAAAGAAAAAACCTTTTGTGTTCTTTGCCAACTCTTTTCCGTATTTTCGCTAAAAGATCCCGATACATTGAAAAAAAAAATGCAAACTAAAACGGCGACATTGTGCGGTCGATTTGTACATAAAGCACTAAATATAATATAAACGAATTCGCGTAAAAACAGTCTTGGAAGATGGATGTAAAATGAACATGTTACTAAAACGTATGAGAACGATAATTTTAAACATGGAGGGGAACTGTGACTAGGAGAATACCATTACAATTTCTGAAGAAATGAAATGAAGAATTGAAACGAAGAAATGAAAATATGCAACTATATCATCGATGTTTTTTACTTTTGACATTCTCATATTTTTATTTTCTCCATATACGAAGTATAGAAAAAGCAGTTTTCCTGAAAAAAAAATCGAATTCGAGATTTAAATCGAAACGCATGTTTTAAGGTCTCCTGAACACGTCTTGACTATTTTTTCGATGATGTCTGTGGGTGTGTGCGTGTCTGTGACCGGAATTTTGCGGGTGCTCTAACTCGAAAACTATTAATCAGGTCAACGCGAAATTTTATACATGACATTTTTGTTAAAGGGACAAGATTTGTTATTTTTTTGGTAGAAATAGGTCAACCGGAAGTGGGTGTTTACTCTTGTCGCATATTCGTTTTTTTAAATAGTTACTTTAATGTTTGATATATGTAAAAAAGTAATATAATAAAAGTTGTAAGAAACTTAATTATATACAATCATTGTTTGAAACATTTTCCCAAATAATGCACTGGAAGGAATCTTCTCAGGTTTGCTCTCCTTCTCCCATGCAGTCGAAAAATTATCACTGTAACAAAAATTCTTGACAATAGAGTTTTGGTAATATGTGTGTCTTGCAATATTATTAAATTAAGCGTATTACAATTTTCGGGATAGCCGTCAGAAATCGTTCATTATCCTACGTAGGTAACTGAAATTCCAATTGCTTGTTGTTCTAACTAGTATTCTATATCTGGTATATTTTTACCGAATTCTTTATCATTCAGAAACTCCAGGCAATTTATTTACAACATGAACATGATAAATAATACCATTTAATCTTACAAAAACCTAGACGACAAACCTTTAAAAAAATATTTTAGTAGTTATGCTGTTAGGGGAGGCCATTTGATACAATTATAAATATTTATGATTAGATAAATACGAAAACGAGACATTGTTTTATGATAAAATTCACTGAAGAAGCCGAGACGTTGCGGAACTCCATATTAAAATGGGATTAGGTTAAACGTTGATAAATTAAACACAACAGCACATAACTCAGGTCAAAATAACTCGGTTAATTTCACAAAACAATATACACGTACGATCGGTTTCGATGCATTATCATCATCACCTGATGATGATGCAAATGCATCAAAATCGGTCATACGTGTATATTGTTATGTAGAATTTTCACAAGGTTATTTTTAACTGTATTGTAGTGTTTAATTTAAAAACACCAAACTTGATCCTATTTTATGTTACCTTTAAAAATGGATCGTCCATCATTAATCCAATCTGCGAGTGTCGTTATATTTTGGTAATAGAATATAAAAGTTTTAATCAATTAATCTTACTTTCAGTATTATTAAGATAAAGGCTTTTCAAATACGATAAAATTAGATTGTGATTTCTCGACTTTTTTCTGTTCTCGAGATTCGAGATTTATCTTTTTTCGCTATATTTTCCCCCCGAGAATTCGAGAATTTATCTTGTCTTCTCGAGAACGAAAAAATTGCCGTGTGAGAATTTTTATTAAATATCTTTTTCTTAAAAAGTATTATTGGGAAGTAAGGATGCTAAAATATTTTTAAATTAATTTTAATTAATATTTCTCGTACAAAAGTGAACTATACTTTCCTTTTAAAAATAGATTGCATACAAAGGCGGATTTATAGGTATGCGCATTACGCGCAGAACTAGGGCTCCGTGGGAGTGAGGTGGTCCCTAGTTCCAAAATTAACAAAAACTTCCAGAAATGAAAATTTGAAAGAAAGGGAATTTTTCGAGAATTCTCGAACCCAATCACAAGATAAAATCTCATCTAAGCCATGATCGCGGAAGCGAATTTAACTTTTTAAATCCACCTTTCTATTTTCCTAATACTACTACATCAAAAAACCGAACAATCATTCAATTAAATTCCATATTCACTTCTCTTCTACGAGATACTGGTCGTAGGTGCGTGCGTTTGTGTATGTGTGTATCGGCGCGTGTCTGTGTGTGCATCTCACCCTTGGAAAAACTCTTTTTCCAATGAAAAATTCATTAAATTCTTCTTTTATCTCCTCCCCCTCTCTCTCCCTTTCCTCCGCCCTCCTCTTCCATTTCACCCTTTTTCCACTTTCACTTTCGTCTCACCGCCTTCGGGTTTTTATTTTGTTACCTGGTGCTTGGGACGTCGTCTCCTGCGAAAGGTCGCCGCGGTCGGGATGGCGCCTACAAAACGCGTTTTGTAAATAAAGGACGAGGTAGAAGGCGGGAGGGATAGCTATAAAAGGGAGAGAGAAAGAGAGGAACGAAGAGGAAGGAAAAGGTAAACGGGAATGGCGAAGGGAGATAGACATGGAGGGAAAGGGCGGATAAAAAACAGAACAAAGAAGGAGAGGTATAAGAGGTCGCGAGAAAACTTCTCGTAACACGTTTTGCGGTTGAATTTGAAAAAAATGTGTCGAATTAAAATAGAGTGACGTCTATAGCCTGGAAATTTTTACTTAAAGTTGCAGATTTGCAACTTTTAGCTAGTTTTTGGAAAAAATTTGTTCCGTTAACATAGGTAAATATTTGTTAAACGAGTACGCAAGAGGACTGCTGCAGTTTTTGTCTTGTTTGGTGTAATCAAAAGGCAAGAAATCACCAGAGAGAGAAGAAAGGAGGGTGAAAACCGCCAGTTAAATATTTTGTCTACGGAGCAGAATGGATGCTGTTTAGGTGAGACGCGACATAATCTCCGGTCTTTATGGCTTTCGTCCTTTTCTTTGTGGCTATTAAACACATTAAAAATGCCAATTGCAGTCTTTTATTACAAGAAATGGTCCACCTGTTGTTGTTTTGTCTGTATTTTGCCTTGCTGTTCAACTTATTTGTTTCTTTGTATTGGAAAATTATATTGGAGATAAACAGTTCTCGGAAATTTGTCAATTAATGTGTAATAGAATTTCTTCGATGGTTCAAACTGTTTACCTAGAGACGCTGGTCGCGCGAAGTTCAAAACTTGGGAATGGCATTTGCAGAAACTATTTATGTCAGCACAATATAAAGGAAGGCATGCGTTATTTGGCAAAATGGAGAAAGCGCCGATTTCTTGAAGGAAAGAGGAAGCGTGAGACTATTTTAGTCCTAAATATTCCATTATCTGTGGATTTTCTAAGTACTATGAATAAAGTTTTCAATATAACAGACTATTCCTAGCAATAGAGCTTTGATAACATAGCATCGGTGAACCTAACTCTACTTGCGCATTAATAACGGCACATTCTTGCTAATGTATGTGCATTAATATGCGAATTCAGTTAATGTTCTACAAATTGAATAGAATGTATTAGGTTACTAGAATGATCTTACCACCATAAAACAAACCTTTGAAGATAAAAAAATGTTTGAAAACGACCAATAAATGAAACCGGATTAAAAAAATCGATTTAAAGTTTTTATGGCAGGATTTCGGAATCTCGCATATACTGTATCATTGGAAATTTGCATGATTACGAAAAATGTGTTTTATTAACATACCATTACAACATGAAGCCTTTTTCGAAGAAAAATGCAAAATCAAAGCGCTCTTGCAATTCAATATCTTTTACACTGGTAATTCCGCGTTGTTTGACACTTTCTGCGGCATAAAATCCTAGCATGGTCTCCGTTGGGATTGTGATGTCATCACCATTTGTTACGAGGTGGTGGATTCACCCAAAATCCTTTTAATCTTTAGGAAAAAATATTTTGACTGTGCGAGCTCAATTTCCACGGGAATGAAGAGACGCTTTACAATACAGGAAATCAAGCATGATTCAATTTCTCTCCCTCTATCTCCTTTTCTCTCTCTCTCTCTCTCTCTTTCCCTCCCTTCTTTTTCTTTTTTCACACACGATGACGCGTTGCTTGCGACGATGAACTGAGCTATAAAGTCCACGGTTCTACTAATTCATTAAATTTATGCCTCGCGGACCAAATATTCTCCAAAGCGGATTTACCGCGCCATGTATATGTCCACACACTTTCTCTCTCTCTCTCTCTCTCTCTCTTTCCAGCGCTTTCGAACCGAGCGCACGTTTTGTCCTCCATCAGTGTGTAACTCTCTTGCTGCGCTGTTAATTTTGCACCACTGGTTCCGAAGTAATGCAAGCGGAGTTTTTTCCGAAATATTTTAATAGCCAGCCGTATAGTTTTCCGCGTTCTAATTTTCAACCAAAATGGAAAATATCTACCAATTTCCTGATTGAATCCCTAACCGTAAAAGCGCCACCTGTCATAAACTGCCTTTTTTATATTCAGATGTTAAAATGATTAGAAGAGGGCGCCAAATTATATTTTTCTTGAAGGAGAGTTTTTAAAGAAAAAGTGCAACATTAAAAGAATTACAGTGGTTCATTCTTAGATGCCGCCAGGGTGCTTCTTATCACGTAAAGGTATTGATAAAAGTTTGAAAACCCGATTTCCCTGTATTAGAGCATATAAAAAATAATGATACGTGGTGCAAACTCTGTCATCGTATCAAACTATATTCAATATTCATCTCCTTAAATGTCAGTGTGTAATCTGTCTGCGGAAACACTAGCACTGTCTGACGCAGGGGCATCAAACACGCGGCTTCCGTAGTAAGATACTTAATACTGTAATGCAGCTTAAACTCAAATGTATTTCTAATAAAACATTTTAGAATAACCTAAGAACTTTAAGAAATGTATTGAATCAATACTTCCAAAATATCCTCAGTAAATTTTCCATTTACATTGAAAAGACTATGCAGTTTGAGCACAGGAGAATGTTCTTAACATGGTATTTAGCCCGCGGACTTGGCATGTTGGCTTAATGCGGTCCGCGGATTTAGTGCAGTTCTAACATGCCTACGCATGATTTGAGTTTGAGACCCCTGATCAAAAATGTCTATGGAAATTATTGTTATCTTTCAGCATTCCTTCTCTGCAAGCAGCAAAAAAAATGCATTTTGATCTTTTCTATCATATTAATTCTTGTAAACAAAAAAGGAATAGTTTTTTTACCAAAAAGGATTTTACTTAGGGTAAGTAAAGGCTGTATGTGAAAATAATTTATCTTGACTGATAATTTAATTTCGCATCCTCAAGATTATGCAACCTGTAAATCCCTTCCCCTTGATTTTATGCAACTCTAACAACACATTCTATTCTCCCTGGTAAAGACGTCATATTCATATCTAATTGAGTATTAAGAACATAGATACAAGACAAAAATGTCGAGATAGCCAGAGGCGCATGTTGGTTTCAAAGTGCCCTCAGTGGCAATTCGGCCATTGTAGATTTATTTGTTGACCCACGGAGTCTCCATTTCTAAAATGGTACTTCGCGTCCGGTTTTCTTCCAACTTATATGACTGCTGGAGGTATGTAAATTTCTACTAATTTTAGAAGTTATTATGCATTAGATGTCGCTCAATGACAGGAAATATAGCCACGGCGGTTTATAAGAGTTCAGTCATTTCGGGGAGTAGACTGTCCAGATTCCACAATGATTTCCATCCAAAGCCCTCCTCTCCATCGCATGGCTACTTTCTTTCTTTAGAGCTAATTCGTAATCAGTTTCAACCCTTTCTCTGGGATCCTTTCTTTTGATTGACTCTTCTGAACACCTCTTCCCTCTCGGAACCTTCAAAATAACTTTATCACTGTCAGATAACTGTAACTTTTAAACTTCTCGTTTCCCTAACTATGCTCGATACTTTCTCGCACAAACTTACTCTATCTATCCTACGCCACGCTCGACTTCTCGGAAGATTTCTAATTCAATTACATCCACTATCATCGTGGTTTAAGTCTCACAGACTCGTCCAACACCACGCTCCACGTGGAACCAAGGAAATATGGATATGCATAGAAGATTGAATTAAATTGAGAAATTTTCTATCCAAAGCGCACACGGCGGAAGATAAACTACAGAAAATTATACCATTTAAATGACTTTTTTTAAGTCACCGAGAAACCACTTCCCCAGTATAAGCAAGGCGATTATTTTTCAGGTTATTTTGGCGTTTTACGTAACTTAAAAAGGTTACATTTGTTTCTTTAGTCACATTACTATCATAACGAGCCGGCAAGTTTTCCTTCGGCTCTTATCTGCAGCGACATTCCAAGTCTTCCGGCTAAGACACGACTCGGAAACTTTTCTTGCGAAAGAGAAAATTTTAAACGAATCCCTTTTTTGTGGACACAACTGATGTCCACGACGTAGATTTCTTCCGTAATTTTATAATTATGGCCACTTAAAAAAAAAACAAGTTTGAAATGAAGGAAATGGAAAGAAGTAATTTTTGGCTTAGCACTTAGCAGTAGCGCATTCAGAATGAGATTCCGCAGTCTCAAAAATCACGGGAAAAATCAAATTCGAGGTATACGGTGTCAAATCTCATATAAATAAAATACTCGGTAGATTAAATGAAAAAATATCAAGCAAACGGGTTAAAAACTAAATAATTTTACCAGCCGTTGTGAACTATCGCTGTAACCATCATCATTTGGTTCTTTCAAGGACCTTAAATGATGGATCACCAATGAAGACGGCTGCCTCATCCAAACATCATAATCATTTTTAAGGCAACGGTTAAATTGGTTTTAATAACAAACTCTATTTTTACGCTTGAAGGGGAGGAACGCTCAGTATCCACTCGGAGTGCGTTCCTCTGATATGATAGGAACCAAAACGATCCACTTCCTTTTCGAAAATTATCAAAAAGTGAAATTTACATAGAAGAGTACAGTCTGAGATGATGTTTGTCAATTTTTATGCGTTCTTTACACGAAGTGCACGAGATGAACGCATATAGGGGAGGTCGATTCCGTCCGTCCGTCCGCATGTTAAAACTCAGAAACTGCTGGATATATTACGATGAAATTCGGTATTGGTGAGTTTTGCTAAAATTGGTCGACCGATTTCAATTTTTGTCAAAATCGAATCACAATGATGACCACTTTACATGAAGATCTACAATGTTCTTTTGTTTCAACAAGGAAACCGCTTTATGTATTTTGATGAAATTTGGTATTGGGGAGTTTTGCTAAACTTGGTCAACTGATTCCAATTTTGGTTAAAATCGGACGACAATGACGACCACTTTACATGAAGACCTAAATGTAGTTTACAATGTTCCTATGTTTCAACTCGGAAACCGCTGGACGTATTTTGATGAAATTTCATATTGGATAGTTTTGCTAAAATTAATTGACCTATTCCAGTTTTGGTTAAAATCGGACAACAATAACGACTAATTTACATAAAGACCTACATATTGTTTACAATGTTCGTTTCAACTCGAGAACCGCTTTGGCGTATTTTAATAAAATTTCATATTGGGGAGTTTTGCTAAAATTGGTCAACCAATTCCAATTTTGGTTAAAATCGGACAAAAATGACGACCACCTTACATGAAGACCTACATGGAGTTTACAATGTTCCTTTGTTTCAACTCGGGAACCGCTTAACATATTGTGATGAAATTTGGTATTGGAGAGTTTTGTTTAATTAATTCATCGATTCCAATCTTTGCTGAAATCGGACAATAATTACGACTACTTTGCATGAAGACCTACATGTATTTTAAAACGTACCTCGCTTGCCTCTCGTTAAATTCTCATCTGAGCGAAAAATATTGAGAACATTGTGAAAACTCAAAGAACGCATTTGGAAACTCTGTGTACTCCGACATGGAGTACACCTTTCCAATCTTGTTGCAATTACGAAAGAATTATGTTAGAAATTTCACCAGCTCAAGCTAGCCCAAACTAAAATGAGAACCTCACATCTCGCAAATATTAGTTGAGAAAACGAACAAAGCTATCATAGTAAACTTGACGAAGATACAAATGCATGGAAATTCAGCGTGCAGTCACATTATTCTATGCGGAATAACACCATCTTCTGCGATACAATATCTGACTAACCGAGGGAAAATGCCCAGCGAAATTAATAATATATATGATTTTTACATCTTAATTATGGTGTATTCACATAATAGATTACTTATCGGAAAAGAGAATCAAAGCGAAATAAGACATGTATTTTGCTCCACGCAAAATTAAGTGGCCTTACTTGAAATTTCAAAAACTTGTTTCAAGAATAAGGATTTAAAAATACTTGTCTCAGGTATCCTTTAAGAATCTATTTTCGGAGAATTACCACTGAATACGGCTGCTTCTTAGCCGAAAGGAGCATCTGGTTTTTTACAACCTTGCTGTGACTATTGGAGATATCTGAGACGCATTTTCAAGTTCTTGTTCTTGAATTTTTTTCAGCCATAAGACAAACTCGATAATTCTCTCTTAACTTACATTGCTTGTTGGGAATACACTAATCTAAGGCAGTTGGTCTCTAAACAAACGTACGCTTTGTCAAAACATTTTTTCTTCTACAATTGCCTCGTTATAACAATTGGCATTAAAGAATTTGCCTTTGGTATTAAAGAAATTTTAATTTCTGCACGTTTCTTAAGCGTAAGAATTTTATGTTCCAAAGAAGAATTCGAAAAACAAGAAATCCAAATCAGGACTGATGCAGGCTGGTTTCCCTAATTTGACGTCCCGAATTGATAACTTTCATTGACAGGAAATGTTTCTGTATGTGTTAGTCATTCCAAGGAATTTTCATACTATAAATACCATTCGTAATTAATAGTTTATCAATGATAGAGAAAATTGGAAAGCAAATTAATAGAGCATTAACAGGTTTAAAATACTAAAAAGAATGTCAAAAACTCTTTCTGACTTTATATTTTGCATGTTTTTTTTAAATCAACAAATTTAATAAATGTTACTGTTTATACGGTTGTGTCTGGATCAACTGTCCAATGCTGAAGAGTAGTCGAGCGGAAAAGAAAATAACCCATTTGTTCACTCGCCTATGTTCAAGCCGAGTTCGGTAATAATCGTCTCCATGGCAACAATCCCATAAAATGCGATTTAGAACACAAAATAACTTGGTTTTTGTATAAATTGAAGAAAATACGATCAATTATCAAAATTTGGTGATAAGAATTAGAATTTACATTCTTTTATCCTTGGAACAGTACAAACCTCGCTCCGATATCACAATCAGAAGATATTTTAAAGTATCAAGGAAAATATCTCTGCACGATGGATTTGGGATTTCCTATGTAAATCAAATACGGTAAAAATGTTCCTGGAATTGAACTCGGGACTTCAATCTTCGCGAAATAAAATAAAGCTCGGAGGTGGGCCCTAGCAGCACGAGCCTCATGTCAAGTTTCATGACAATCGGTCCATTGGCGCAAAAGTTGATAGTGGGGGACACACGCACAGACAGGATCATTTCATTAGGCTATTTTTCCTTTGGAAACCATATTAAAAACGGAATCAGATAGTCGATTAGAATATTGTTTCATAAAATATCTAAAACATCAAAGGATGCTTCAGAAAGCACCGCGTAGTTATATATTTCAGTCGCATTCTTTGAGGGATGTGTCATTAAAATCCATTGAACGTCCAGATTGTAAATTAACTTAAAGTTCTGAAACCACGTTGGACTTACTATCTGTTCGATTGTGAAAGAGACGGGCACATTCGAATACAAAGCTCTTTAACACGTGCGGAAAAACCCTCAACGACCACATATGGAAACGAAGTTAGATGGTGCGCCAACACCGCTGCGGCTTAAGTCACCTATGACTCCGCGCCGCACTTTATTTCTCAGGAAAGGGGGAGTGCAATGCGGCTGCATTTTAACTTTCGTGCTTCGAGATGATGTAGGCGGGGAAAGGGTGGAGAAGGGGAAAAATGGAGCGAGGAGAGCGAGAGAGGGCGAGAGGTGGAGGAGGAAGCGGACTCCCATCACGATCGAACTCTCCGTCTGACTGCGATTACGAGGAATAACGGCACGCAACGACTTCAACAACAATAAAACTACTTCGCCAGGCGGAAAAAAGGTATCCGAAAAAATGATGATTTACACGCGCGCATACCTTGCCGCATAATGAGGAAACATGTTACGGAGGTCTGGAGGAATATCGCAACCGCTAAAGATAATTATAATTTACCGAGCGCTTAAATGCATAAAACCATGCGGTATAGTTTGATTTGACCGGGAACTTATAAAGAAAACGCCTGGAAGCTAAGCACTTCAAATGCCCAGGGAAACTATTATTCAACAATACGTTTAAAAATAGTTTGGTGGTGAAAATTCGTTTTCTAAACAAGGAATGCCACGTTGACGCAAATTGTTATGTCTCGGTGCAAATAAATAGAAAAAAGTGTCGTATTCCGACTTGCGTTGCCATGCATACTTCAAATAAAAAATATGTTAATATATTACGCAAAGCGAAGTCTGAGCTGCTCACTTTAAGAGGTCAATTAGTGCGAAAAAAGATAGTATTTAGAATCTGCGTTCGTAAGGACATGCACGATAGGGTATATTACTTTCAGCCATTACACGTGCTCTATATAAAAAAGACAATATTAATGAGACTATAGAAAAAGTGCCGCAAGAATAACAATATATTATTTAAAATAAAAATATTCTACGAAAAAGAAGAAAAAACGGGCCTGCGCGGCACTTCTCAAGCACAGAAAATAAATTCCAAGTCGTCTGGAGAAGAAAAAGAAGACAACGCAATTGAAACTACACCATAAACACGCTCAATTTTTCTCGTGGCTATACCCTTGCAATAAAACTTTGCACATGCGTCGATAAAGCGCTTCCGGGAAGAGCCAATTATGAAATATTGCAGTTGTAATTTTTAACACACCGTCTCTTGCGTGAAACTTACTTCTCCTATTAGGTTTGGGGAGCGGCCAGCGTTCGACAACTGCTATTATTATTTTCCCATAATAAGCATAATATAGCTAAAAACGAACCGTTTTGGAACGAAACTGGCATCTCGAAGATAGACGAGCGGACGTAAGTAGCCGAAATATCAAAATAGTTTTAGTACGCACCGTTACCGTTCCAATCCTTTCGGGTGACGCGATGGCGGGGCGGGTCACTGGAGACACCTTTGAGGACATCCTGCGAGCGGATAGAGGCGAGCCGAGCAAATGACACGGAAGTAAAAGTGATACAGAGAACGGGTTGTTTGGAGACCGGTACGCGAGCATTTCCATGGCAACGCGACTTGACGTGCGACTTATTTATTCAATATACGTGACACAGACGCTTTTAAAGCGAACAAGTACGTAATGAATTCACGGTCGTAGCGAGGAGCTTTTAAGTACGCAGATGCGAATGCGAGATACGATATTTTTTTACCGAGTGGTTTGTCCAAGAGCGGTTGCAGTCGGCGCGCGATCACGCCAACTGAAACGCGTCCCGGGTTTATCCACTAGAAACTATGGTGTGTGAATGGGCGTGGTATATGGAGTCACAGAATAATGGCTGCATGCGGTCATTTCTCTTTTACGGCGCGAAATCCATTTTTCTCCACAATTACTCTCGATAAAATGACGAGTTTATGTAAGGGATGGAGACGAGGCGAGCCGCATCAGCAGTTGCGGGAGCTTGGACGGGCCGCATTAGCATACATATGCAAGTAATTCGGTGGGCCGCATTAGAGTTAACATCGGAAATTAATAGAGAGAATGAGAAGAATGGCATTCGTGAAAATCAAAAATTAATAATATTTTAGCGTCATAACTTCACTAGTATAGGTTTTCTGGCCATAATTTCAAATTTAAACTGTAATTTAAAAGTTTAAATATGAAATTATCAGTGGACATTTTGCGAATGGCTTTCGTAAATGCATCGTGCGCCGCATGAAATGCTCTCTGATTTGGCACGAGGGCCGTAGTCTGCCTAATTATAATGAATGATAAAAACAACAATGAGATATTGACAAGTTTGTAAGATTTCATCGCATTCCTTGTACTACGATGCAATTATACCCTTGAAAATCGTCCAAATGATCTCATGTATTGAGCACTCTAAGATGTTTAAGAGAAACATGCAAAATTTAAATAACAATAACATAGCCGCGAAGAGAATGGCTCGAGGACATTTGCTGAGGAGGCCAAATGTTGCTCTTCCTCTTTCTTTCCGACTGCGATGAAATTACAGATCTTGTCTTGATGGCATAACCATCACTGTATCCTAATAGCATTTTGTTAATAATTTAAAAATGAAAATGATAAAGAATAAAATGAGCATATTTGTTGTAATAAAATAATGCCAAGTAACAATAAAGCGATCAAAATTGACCTGATGCCTAAAATAAGCGAAGAAATCGTAAGTAAAATATACCTATAAGATCGTTCTAATTGGCATGCATAAGCCACGCTTCAAATTATTTCTAGTCATTCCATTAAATGGGAAAATAAAAATAAAACGGACCGAGCACAAATCAAGAGTCTATGTCAGGAGCCACCAAACTCTCAACAACATGTAGTTTTATATACCACTGTTCGGGTCACTTACGACCTATCAAATGGTTGACCCACCCGTATGTAAATTTAAAAAATAGATTTGAAAATATGTAATCGTATAATGTGTCATAGGCCGATATTAAAAGTGTATTATATCCACGTTATCGAAAAATATCATTTAGATTTCATAAATGATACCTAAAGACATCTTCTGCTGGCAAATACACGGATATGCTTTTCCTATAGAAAATGATGAGGCGAGGTGGACCATATGGAATCACTGCGCGAACTCGATATAACCCGAGAGTCGTAGTTTGAGGTCCCTTGGTCTACTATGTCTGAAGAAAGATATATGACTAGGCAAATCAAAATAACAATTAAATATCGAGGTTCAAAGGTGTTTTTGGATCGGGTCGCATGAGACGGTATTGGACTAAGAAAATCAAAGTAAAGGTGAGAAGAAAAATGAAAAAAATCGCTGGAAGGATATCCAAGCGGCGAAATTAGAGGCCTTCATTCAAGAAATGAACGAGAAAGTATGATTAAAATGCAAAAATATTTGTCAAAAAATTCACGAGTAATCACTTCAATTTATAGATTGGCGAAATACTTCAACTCAACTCAGTTTTTGAAGCTGTGTGAATGGGAGTTCGTCAAGAGGTACGATTTTCTCTACAAATAAACTAGCCTTTACCTCTTCTTTAATACATGGCCTGTAATTATGTGATCAGAGACCAATTCAGTCCTAATGCCAAGTAAATGAAATCATTGGAGCTCTTGCAAAAATGAGCTTCATTTGGTGACATCTATGTAAATATTTGCTTTCAAACAGGGCAACAGATTCAATGCTCAAGTTGAACCAAACAAACGGCCCTTTTAGGTACCTAAATATGATCCAAGTATAGAGCATAGTGTACTGCATGAATTAGTCCATGAACCATGAACATGAATAAAATTAGCGCCTTTTTTCTGCTATTATTTCATTCGGTAATATTTTCTGCTTTATCGCTATGAATATTTCTTTCATTGAACTAATAGACGAACAGAGGAGAATTTGGAATCTGAACACCTGTTACATGCGTAAATGTGGTTATCTTAATTTATTTTTAATGTGACTGTACCGCCACAGATTCGATCATTAATGTGGCATCAATATGGAAATGTACGCTAAAAATTCAGCTTCAGAGACATTTAGAAAAATGTTTAATTTAACTTTATAATAATAAAATTACCATGATTAGAAGAAAACTTGAATTCGTAGGAACAAGATCACCTTGTGGCATATTTCAACTGGTGTGTTTATACGTCAAATTTTTATTAGAATCGAAGATTACGGCTGCATTGTGGTTGCGCGGACTTGGTTCACTCAACCATATAATCACTAAAACAAAGATATGTTAATACGTAAACGAATTAATTAACATAAAACTATTTCTCGATTGTTTATCGGGATTATAGATAATAGATAAAGTTGTGATAGAATAAATGTAATGGAGACAATTTTTAACGCTAGGAGGTAATATTATACACCGACTATTATTTACGGTAAGACAAATAAGTGTCATGGAAATGTTTTCTGGCCAAAATTCTATCATGAATAATAGAGCTTCTTCTACACATGAATTAAATGAAATGAATGAAATATGTGGTGAAACAAGTTGGAAGTCTTGAGCTGTTACAATTACGGCAAAGCGCGGATATAAATGAAAGAGAGAAATAAAGAGAGAAACTGACACTGCATGCGTTTCAGAATTAGTCTCGTCAAGGTCACAGCAAGCGCAGACTTTAATTGTCGGCGCGTCGCCACCAGAGACGCTGAAATCGACCTCTAGTTAAAAAGTTCTGAGCTCTTCAAAGAAAAGAGCAATACAAAAGAGAGACAGAGAAAATGGAGAAAGAGAAGCTTGTAGAGAAAGCAAAGGGAAGTAACAAACGAAGAGAATGATAAAAAAGAAAGGAAAAAAACTAAGAGAAAAAAAGCGAAAAGAAAAATTACCAAGAGAGAAAGGGCCGAGAAAATTTCTTTAAGTAGCTCTCAGCTAAAAAAATTATAAGGGCTACTAAAATGCAAAATACTTTCAAAAACGTTTTATGGTACTTGAGTAGTAACGATATTATTTTCTGCTGAGATTTAACGATTTGCTTGTCAGATTCTCAGTTTGAGAATTTGCTTTATTGCGTATAAATCAGGTAAAAGTTTTCGTCCCAAGAACATTTTTTCAGTTTTGACAAACACAATTGAGCCCAGATTACAGTAGTTAATATTTAGAAAGTCAACAGACAATGCAATAGGCTTAACTATCGAATTATGCGTCACTTTTCCCCGATGCGATTTTCGTTCTTCTTTTGTTGTTTTGGGCAATTTTGGCAAAGAGGAACATTTTTCTCGCCCTCACCGAGTTGGGTAAGTTGGTTGAAGTATTTTTTGTTACTCCTCAAAGGAACATTTTGCTCGGACAGGAATCATCACAAAAAAGTATTTTCACTGGTTTCTCTTCCTCACCTAAACATTTTTCTCCCCCAATATCTGGAATACACATTATATTCCTTAATTTCCGCTGATATTCAGCCATTACTTATTCCATTCTCTCCATTCAGAAACGATTTATTAAAATATTTTTCCAAATTGTGAAAATATAAACAATATGAAATAAACAAAAATACCGCAATATGCAATTTAAAATCTTAGCAGAAAACAACAAAAGAAGATCGAACATCGCATTGCGAAAATGTGACGCCTAATTCGATAGCTGTTCCATGCAATATATCAGTATGAATGTTCAGAATAAAGGGACGAATAAATTTTGAAGAATTCCCTTTTTTCAATTGAAGATTTAATCTTCATGCTATGTGTACATTCAGAGGACTATTCAGGAGCTATTAAACTATGTAGGAAAAAAATATTATCTCTGGCATGATTTCATTCGGATGTCGATTTATTTAGTGGAAAAAAACGTTTTGACGTAAGCTGTTCTGGTATTAAGAGTGGAATACACACACACGTATAAACATTAGTGCTAACACATCCAAAATTTAAGTGAAAACAGCCGTTCTTAGACAGATTTAAATTTAACCCGCATAAATACTAAAGGAAACAAACATCTTCTCCAAGTGATGAAACATTCAAGTAACAGACACTTTGTATATGATTTTGTTAAATTTGGGACACCCTGAGTGGAAATATAAAGTGACAGAGAAAGGAAAAGAGTTAAAGTAGATGATAAAGTGAGAGAAGAAATTGTAGAGGAGATAGAAAGATTCTTTTTACATATAACCTTAAGGCACAAAGAGAAAGAGAGGGGGAGGGGAAACAGGCAAGAAAAAATAAAGTGTAACATGTAATGCGGCGAATATGTTTTATTTGTCTGCATATGGGTTAATAACATATCGTGCTCGGAGTAATATCAATATAATGCAAAAATGATCATTTAGGAATAAATAAATGAAATAGATAAGAAAAAGGAAGTTGAAATAAATCGATCATTTCTGAAAAGAGGTACAATGATTCAAGATGTTATCGAAGGAAAACTTGAAGGCAAAGGAGGATGAGGAAGGTAAAGGTTTCAGCTATTAGAAAACTTGCAAAGGTGCGTTAACAATGAATGAAGAGATTTTAGGAGAAAATGGTAAATGTGGAGAACCAGATTAAACCAATAATCTCAGACCTTTCTCAGGAAATTCTGTTACTGCTTAATAAATGGAGAATATGTGGGCGCATTGGGAATATTTTCGATGATTCGGAGTAAGAAGTAACTAAGAAGAACACAAAAAATTGGATGAGACGGCTATAGCGTAGAGTCGGGGGAAAGTAATTAGATTGAGAGATTAATATGTAACGATAGTTAAGCCTTTCAAAGGTTTAAATCTCTGAGTTGCTGTGATAAAGAGAATTCAGGGTCTAATGCACTAAAATGGTCGTTGGGAAAATAAGGAACGCAATAAGCGACATAAAACACAAGGGATTAACGGATTTGATTATAAAATTTTCTAGATTTCCTAAAAACCCTTTGGATGTCCTTTTTTCCTAGAAATACGTTAGCTCCATTGCAGGATTATCTGTTAAAACAGAATTTTTCCACAGAACTTAAATTCCGTGAAATGAAAGGAAGAGAAAAAAAATCTTTTAAAATCATTTTTAGCGTAACTGATAAAAAGTTATTAATAATCGATACTGATTAAAATGAAGGCGTAGATGAGTGCAAAAATATTTGCAAACATTAAAATTACGTCTCGCAGTTTGAAATATAATGGTTGTAATACGTTCTTCTGCTACGCAAGCCAAAAATGAATCATCCTAGATCGGAATATAATTCCATTACTTTTAAGTATCTTAGAATCCAGATTAATCCCAAGTTTATGTAATATTCTTTCTGCCACCAGGTATTATTGTATTTTTTCATTTTCGCCTTATTTTTTCATCGTTTTATATAATGTATGGAGTCTCTTAATGAATATAGAATACAATCATTTTCTAATATATGCGTTGGATTAAGGTCACGGATAGGAAAGGTTTTAAAAACGTTCTTTTAGATAAAAAATGCACCCTCATGCTATCAATTTATCCGTCTCTGCGTCCATCATTTTGTTCATATGTCCGCCTATTTGTGCATGTTCCATGAAAATTTTTCCCGATATATTCCGAAAGTTGTTTTTGCGCCCGATACATTTGTTCAACAAAATAATTAAATAATACGCCTCATAGTTGGAATCCAATCAATGATTTATATAGCTCCAAAATCCATGAAAAATGTTGGGAAACCAGATGCGCATTTCGGATACAAAGCGGGCGTTTTGAATTGCAGTACATCAATAGTAGATTCGATAAATTCAGTTGATTGGGCAAAAGTTCTTCCCAAGATTTTTATGGCTATACATTATACTATACATTGCTATCAGCTGATATATTTGAAAACAATTTGTATTCACGCACCATAATTTTTGAAATATCTCATATTCAGTCAAAGGGATTAATTTTTCAAAAATACAAAACTTTTTATTACTTTAAAGAGATCGTAGATATAAAATGAGACTTTCAAGGATGGCTAAGCGTATAAGACCTTAAAAACTTACGAAAGATTGCTTCTTCCTTTCCTCCATGACAGAGATGAAAAATTGCCTATCCTTTATTGCCTTAATAAAGGATATTTCTGTTTGAGATGATTATTGTTAACCACCTAATGAACTTCATTCAAATTCTCGACATTTTGGCTGGTCCTTATTGAATTCGCTTAGGTTTTCTTCATCTTTAATTAAATATTCCCCATTTTCACAACTTAGATTCTATTGTTTTTCTTATAATACAACAACATCATTAAATTCAAGTAGCATGATATAAATACAGCATAACAGTTAAATATTTATTAGCATTTAATTTTTTAATGTAGAACTTATCCGAGAGAAAATAGAAATTAATTTTTACTCGAAGTATTCGCTAATAACGTAAGTTTCGACAAAAGTGTAAACCTCATACCAATCAATGTTCCTTTTTTCTCGCCTTAAGAACCTCATATCGCACATTTTTATCACATCCCGGTGAACCAAGGGCGACTTTAAATTTCGAGATCACAACGCGAAGGAACATTAAAGCTAAACGACGTTAACATGCAAGTAAAATTTGCACGTTAAGTTTCTTCAAAGAAAAACCTCGAAGGTATTCGTTTTCTCCTGGTTCGATGATATTTCCCTCCGTGCCTCATTGCAGCCGATAAAGAAACTCTCTTTACGAAAGCGGACGAGCAGATACGATTCGGGCGGTCACAGACCATTCCCGTTTTTATGCTCCCTGGGAAAAACTCGCCCCTAACAAGTATGGGAGGAAAGGAAAGAGCATATCCCCCTCTCCCTTTCTCCTGCCAACCGGAGCCGAAGTAGAAATATAGAGCCACCCTTGGGAAATGGCCTTGAGAGAGGATTGGGAGGCGCCGCTGAGAGACTAAGGCTGAGAGAAAAAAAGGAGAAAGAGAGAGGAAGCGGAGAGAGGAAGGAGAGACAGGAAGAGCGAGAAGAAGAATGAGAGAGAAAATGAGAGCTGAAGAAAAGAGGAGATATGCGGGATAAAATAAAGGGAGACGAATGAATGAAGTTTAGTCTTTCTTTGTCGAGACAAAAACTAAATATTCTTATTTTCCACATTGGAGAAATGAAACCAAGTTTCGAAGTATGTGATAGTGATAAGAACAGCTATAAGTAACTGTAGAGTAGATATGTAATATCTTAGCAACAGCTTCGAGTAAAGAGAAAATGAAAATAAAAGCAAGGAGTAAGGCTTAAGAATAATTTATTATGTAAGAGGTTGATGATATTTAGACTATCTAGTGAATTTAGCCCATTCTTACATATAACGTAGCATAGCAAACACAAGCACTCATGCTCTCAGCGGGTTTCGAACCCGCGACCTTAGTATTCTTCGGCAGATACTCTAACTACCCATCTACCAAGGCCTGCAAGGATTGAGAGTAGAGAGAGAGAGAGAGAGGAGGGAGAGAGAGAGAGGAGAGAGAGAGAGAGAGCAAGAGGAGATAGATGAGAGAGCGTAGGAGAGAGAGAGTAGATAAAAACAGAAAGGAGAGAAAAAGTAAGAGAGAGGAAAATAGATAAGAGAGAGAAAGAGAGATGTGGTGAGAGGAGAGAGAGAGGAGTTAGAGAAGGTAATATAAGGAAGGAGAGCAAGGACAGGGAGAATGGGAGGGAGGAAAGGGATGAGAGGAGTGTGAGAGATGCGGAGAAAGGAAGGGAGATAGGTTGATGAATGAGTGAGGGAGAAAGCGAAGGGGAAGTCGAGAGATAGAGAGGCATCACGTAGTCATCCGTCTTAAAGCAGTTTCCCAATCCATTCAGAGATTAAAAATGAATCTCTCCTTTCGCTCGCGGGCGTTAGGAAAGAGAAGGAGTTATCGGCGGGGAGGAGTTAGAGGCGATAAGGACGAGCGATGGCAGAGAATGGATGAGGGATGAGTTTCGGATCGAGCTTCGTTCCTACGTGGCATTAAGCGGGTGCTTGTTTCCGATATGCCACTTTCTTCACGCACGGGGAATACAGGTTCTAGAATGTACTTATGGTATCCTTCGGTCTTCACCTCAATGTAAAGACGATTTAACCAAGTGAAAGTATGCAGAATAAATCGTAACTTAGATCCGCGAAAATTTGCTCAAATGAACTACTAAAGTCGTCAAGTTGAAGTTAACACGTGCTCACTGCCCTCGGGAAATGCATTAGCTAATTCGCATTAATTGAGACTATAACAGATATTCCACAAGTGCGGAAAGAATTCCATTAGGAATTGCATGTGGGGCTTTTAAAGAAATGTTTTTCACAAAAAGCGTATTAGATTTTGATAGATAATCTTTCATTGCTTAGTCGGATTCCATATCCTAGATTGGAAAATATCGTGTACATAGACGAATAGATTTCGAAAAGTGGTTATGAAAATGTATGTCAATTCAAGTACGCATACTTATTTCATTGTTACTTTCGGTTTTACAAATGAAATGTATTTAAAAATTTTATGTACTCATTACTGTTAATAAAAAGCCTGGTTATTAAAATAATTTTTAATCTCAATGTTGGTAGGTCGCTTTTAATTTATTAATTGAGGCTTCATCAGACATGCATTCGTTCCGCTCATAACCGGTCACCACGGAAGAAATATTTTTGTTGTCTCTCTGGATCTAGATGGATTACAATGTTATAATTAATTAGAGAGAGAAGGACGGTCGCGGTTTGAGTTGGAAGGAAGGGGAGAAACAAGAGATTGAACACACGGGTGGATCGATGACAGGGTCAAGATAGAGCATCCAACCCGCATCCTACTCCGTACAAACATTTGAGAAGAGGAAAATGTCACGCCCTCTTCGCACCCGAAGATCGAAGGAGATACGCTGTGTCTAGAACCCTTGACGAGCACAATTACATGAGATAATTTTTTAGTTGCGTGAGATAAATTATCACAACGCGAAATTTAAAAGTTGTTTTCGACTTAATGAGACAGAAGAAACTGGTATTTACTTATGTAGATTAATAATTTAATAAGTACAATCGAGAGTTAAGACAAAATTGAAATAATATTCGAGTTTTTAACCCCTTCATCCGATGAAATCGGATTTTTAATTAAAAGAACTGTCAAGACGTTAAATATTTTTGGTTGTAATTTTGTAAGGAGAAATAACTTATTTTTCGATGTTAAGCTAATTAGACTGAATTGCTTGATTACAATTCGAATTAATCACTTTTGTGCGCGCTTGTTATTTTTGCGTTGATGCTAATTATTTAAACTACATTTATATGATTGCCAGGTAATAAATTATTAGATGGATATACAATTAGATCGCATAGCTATTACATTTATATTGCTACTGTAATTGCTTTGCTAAGAATTAATTGAAATTGGATGATTAACGTTTTACGCTTGTTAGGCTGGTTTCCAAAGGAAACGGCCTTATGTAATGGTTCTGTCTGTATGTGTTTGTGTGTGTCGCCCACTAATAACTTTGGCATCAGTGGACCGATTTTCATGAAACTTGGTATGAGGCTTGTGTTGCCAGGGCCAACCTCCGAGTTATATTTTATTTGGCGAAGATTGAAGTCCCGGGTTCGATTATAGGAACGTTTTTTCTCTATTAGTTTTACATAGGAATTCTCAAATACATCGTGCAGAGATGATTTCTTGAATACATTAAAATATTATAATGATAATGCTCTATTAATTTGTTTTCCAATTTTTCGCTATCATCGATAAACTATGAATTACAACTAGTATTTATAGTAGGGGAATTCTTTGGAATGACTAACACATACTGAAACATTTTCTGTCAAAATATGTAATCAATTCGGGACGTCAATTTTGAGAAATCAGCCTGCATTAGTCCTGGTTTGGACTTCTTGTTTTGAAACACTAGATTCGCGATAACTGACCAAGGTGGTTACACCGTTAAAAAATACATGATAATATAAGATACCAAGCAGGTCTTTTATCTCTTACAGAAAAGTCGAAGGTTTTGACATAGAAAATTATAGGGGACCTAACATATTTCACGTGAAAGAACTACAATCCTACGTACTCTTATAGGGGTACTAACATACGAGGAAAGCATTTTCTTCGAAATATCGATAATTCGAGTAGTAGAGTTTTGATTGCACTCGTAAGAAAAACGAACTCAACAATGCGCTTCATTTATCTAAGATTAAATAGAGACCGCAATAGTTATTGCATTTAATAACTTAATGGTAAACTTGATAGAATTTATATAGCGGAAACGAATAACTCTAATGCATTAAACCAAAACTGCTTATTCCACTCCTTAACCATTAATCATAAGCTCATACTTAAATATTAAAAAAATATATTTTCTCAAATTTCATAAAAATATTACTAAAGTTAAAGATCTATTGGTAACATTTTATATTATCTCAAATTCTCCTCCCGTTCAAGTATTCAATCATCTGCCCTCAATTATCAATTCAAAAACAGGTCAAGATACAGGAGCACGAACTCTCGACGATTAAAATTGTGAAACTGAGCGAAGATGAATAATTAAGGAGGCGATAATATTTCTCAGCTTTCGTGACTTGTGGAACAGGCGCTATCCGAATAAATGAATGTGATTCGAAAAAAATCATGCTAATTCATTGAAATTGAGTACGTTTTAAGGTGAGAAGCTTGCACATAATAAAACGTCATTAAAAATAATTATTAAATAGCATTTAGTCATAAGACATTATATAAGAAGAATTATAGAAATTAAAATTATTAACAAACGCCTAAAAACTAATAAGCAAAGATATTATAAATACATATGCACGATAAGCATAAAAAAACTAAAATTTTTAAAACTACCAACATTAAAAATCTTAAATATAAAGTTTTGTGCTGATCTGATTATTAATTTTTGAGTTAAGAGCGTCCAAAAAATTGCTATCTTTCACATACACACGCACGCACACGCACGCACACACGCACGCACACACACACGCACGCACGCACACACACACACATACACACGCAAAGAAAGACATTCAGACGCCATCGAGAAAATTGTGAAAACGTACTCAGGAAATCTTAAAACGTGTATTTCCGTTGAAATCTAGAATTAGATCTCTCTCTTCACGAAAACATTAATTTCTACATATGGAGAAAGTAAAAATATGAAACTGTCGAAAACACTAAGAAAAACGCAAAATTTTATAAATAATATATGTGTGTGTGAAAAATATATAATTACAGAGTATGGATCATATCTGACTATGTGGACCTTTCCTATTGGCATAAAATATAGGCGTATTCCAAATGCAGAATCACCGACTGATCGACAATCAACATCTGCTGGTGACAGCTGTATATTAGTTCAACTGCACATATATATTTTATAGCTAAAGATGTTATCTAAACTATTCCAGCATTAAATATAAGATAAAAATTAGTAGCAAATTCACATCATGTGAATATAACGCAAAACGATTTTGATATAACAAATAGTCACATGCATGTTTTGAATCGATAAGGGTGTTGGATTCACTAGAGAAATATCACAATGAGGGTTTTTCATCCCACTGATCTCTAGTGATAAATACCACTGCAAAAGGAAAGACATTAAATTTAATTGGGAGGTTTGCACAGGACAATTTGAATCGCTGTGCATTCATGTGGCGCTACGATAGGCAAAGAGGTGGTGTTAGTTCGTCAAGGGTCGTTAATCTCCAGTCCAACTCCATTTCACTTCTGGAACTTTTTCGTTGAAATAAGAAGTTTATTTGTGTGAAATACCAGCGCAGGGGATTTATAAGTACCACTACTGCCACGAGAATTGGTGGGTGGGGAAGAGGTGTAAAAGAGACCAGAATGGAGTGAGGGTGAAAAGGGTAAAATAGTAACACAACCGCACATAAATGCGACAGGGTATTTATTTTGCTCCATGATGGAGTTATTATTTTCATCTGACAAGCAAAAGACTATAGAAAATATTGTTGACAACATTCAAGATTAAAATAACTTGTATACGACCGATAAAAGTTACAAAATATAAACAGTCACGAATGGAATTTTTATTTTAAGCACCTTTAATACTATTTTATAGTTACAATACAATTCTGCTTGTATATGTTTTAGTTACCATTGCTAAAAGTATTTCTTTCGAAGGGGGGTATACATATTACACTTTGGCTTTAAAGGAGGATCAAATTCTAAATTCTTCTAATTTCGTCGATTACGTTATTGGGCGAAATCTTCATAGCCAAATTAAACACAAAATATTACCGATTTTAATAATAGAAGAAAAAACGCGCTAATTTTATCCATGTTCATGGATAACACTACTTGTTTTTGCTGTATTTATTCCAAATAAAAAAACATTAATTTAGCGTTGATAATAACAAAATTTGGCCAGGAGCAATAAATGCAGAGTGTGCAACGTGCCATTTGGATCGGACGTATCGATAATTTCTAGCCCGTCTCTTCTCGCTGGTCGGGTGATTAAAAGCCGCTCGTTTAATCTTTGATGGAGTCACTTCGGATTCGGATGATTATGGAGACAATTACGGTCGAATGGATACCATCGTCATACCTCATTTAGCTCTGTCGGATGGAAACTGATAATCACGTCCGTATCGGATCACGACCCGCCTCATTCTCCGAATTGAAAAAAATGCTCTCCGTTCGCTAATGGCGGAAGATGACGCTCATCCCCGCTCATTTGTTTATCATCGGGGTCCCTCCGAAACAAGAGAGAGAGAGAGAGCGAGAAAAAGATGGATACCGTTAATATCTACTCGCGGAAGAGGAGAATCAATTAGGAATATTCCATTAGGGGATTACGGAATGGAGTAAAAGAGATTGGCATCGGTGATCGTTCCGTAATGATTCAAAATCTCCATGGGAACAGTTGGTGCAGCTATAAACGTGGATTTCTCCCCCGTCGTATACGACCGGGGAAAGTGCTGCGAGGAACTCCTTCGTTTTTTCCATTCTCCCTCTCTCGAAACGACTCTAGACAAAGCGATGCGCTGTTTTTATAGGATATCCTATGTGTTTCTAGAGTGAGGTCGTAAAAGCGAAAGGAAGAGTTCGATTTTCTCGTGTGGGAGGCGAACACTGCGAATTATCCACCTCTCATTTTTTGGAAGGCTTTCGTCGTTTCATTCGATGATTAAATGCAGTAAAGGGAATTCTCGGTGTGGCCGCCAATCGGCGCTACTCTACTTGGAAAAGAAACCGAGACTAGTCTTTTTGTTTCGCTTCATCTTAAAATGTGAGTGTATATTTGGTTTCACTCAACGTAATCTTAGTCAAACTAGAATTTTCCAATAAAAATTTTTGTTCGACTGGTTGGCGTTGTTTCTAATTATAATCATTATCGTAACCTGCGTTAAAATTTATTAAATTTGAGAATTGTTATGGTCGCGTAAGAATTAGTAAATAAACTTTTGTTATAATGATTAAGCTGATGAATCAAGTTGGTCCTATGGCCAAACAAAAAGTTTGCGAAAGCCAAAAGCGCAAATAGGCTCCAAAGTTAACTTTAACAGTAGTGATTCAGGTTGTTTTCTTGCAATATACTTTCGATTAGTCACCGCTAATGAGGGCCACTTTGTAGCCGAGTTGCGCGTCTGATATCCCCAAACTTTCAATGGCTATTGGATAGACATAGATGAAGCGATAGTCCTCTCTTGCATTTTTAGCCTACTTTCCAGAATTGAAATAGGCTTATAGTTTCGTCGATGTGTCTGTCCGTCAGTCTCCCCTATTAACTTTTGAACCAATAGACCTGTTTTCATGACACCTGACACCTCTTGCAACTTGGGCCGAGCTCCCGACGATAGTTTTGTTGCGGAGATTGAAAGGTTTCGATTCCAGGAGCTATCCTTCCAATTTAATTTACATAGAAAATCTGAAACCCATCATGCAGGGCAATTTTCTATTGCACATTAAAATATCTTAGAATTGTAATATCGGAATGAGATTAGTATTATTCCCTGACAAAAGGAATGGAAATTCTAGTTTTTATAGGAGAATGTTGCTTATCTATCGTATTTCTTCGAATTTCGCGAAAATACAGGCATTTTTGCAGTTATTATTATTATTTTTGTCACACAAATACGTGTGATCAACTTAGTTTTCCTTTGAAATGTATTTGTAATATTTTATTACGCTAAATTGAGAACACAAAGAGCAACTCATCCGCGGTGATTTTAAAGCCATTAAAGCCAATATGTATTAAATAATTATGTAGCAAGTAGGCATCCTAAGTTCCGTTTGGACCATCTTGTTATAATTTAGTAATCTATGTAGGTAAATTATCTACGAAGTAGAAAAAAATTAATAATTTTGCCATCTCGTTAAAATTTGATAGCATTAAGAAAATGACAAATATAAAAAATAAATAAAGATATAATACGACTGGGAAAGTTTTCTGTATAATATATTCGATTTAGGCATTAAACTGAACTCGAAGACTGATTTTTTGAATGAAAAAACTTTAACCGACGAATTTATTAATAAGATGATTGGTTCTGAATCCATTTGGAAACAACGAGTAATCTGCATTTCGATAGATTAATTTTGGAATTCGCGGAGCGAAACACTTTTTAAAAAATACCTAAATTACCGTAATAACTTCGTCGCGTATGTATTTTTTCCTAATTCCCATCCCACCTGAATATAGATCAGGAGTGGCCAGACCGTGACTCTCGAGACGAATGCGGCTCTTTTAACTTAATGTGCGGCTCTTTTACATTTGTAGTCAAGGGTGTGTCAACGCCTTTCACTAAAGTACACAAAGACGTAGTGTGAATTGAGACGTTTTTAGATGCTTTAAGGGGCACTCGTCCTCTCTGTATTGCTTCGAGTATAGCGTTATAGGTTACTTTTACTGATCACGAATTTATATTCAAAGAATGTATGACTTGCGTCTCTCAAACTTAGAAAGATTATCATATGTGGCTCTGAGGGCAAACAGGCTTGCTCACCACTGTTATAGGTCTTAACATTCCACGAAATATACTTGTAGAAGATATATGTAATAAATGTGTCTCTTATAACGAACTTCGAAATGCAGCAAATTTCTGTCATAACTCTTTATATCTTCATGCAAATATTTTGTACGCAAGCTTTATGGAAACTAAAAAAGTTTCTACCTGTGACAAACGGTTCAGTGAATTTCATCGCAAATTTTTGTTTTTCTATGACTGTGAGGCGCGACTTTTCAATATGTTTCGATGGATAAATACAATGGCGAAACGGTGATTTCTCTCTTAAAAAGAGATCGCCAATCGAAATATCACTGTCCGTTCATTTATGCAAGAGTACAAATAAAACAAATAAAAATTAAATTTTTAAGTCAATAACTTTTATAAAGCGGACAAAAAGTGTAAAAATAAAAATATAATACTTTTGTTATTAATAACTTATATAAAACGCACTGAATGAAAAAAAATAATTTAAATTATTGAATTAATAGAGATATTGAATATAGAACAGTTACTAGGGGCCCGTGTTGCAGTACTTCCTGCAAACATCTCTAGAGAGTAATAAGAAACAAAGGTGTTGAGATGACTTAATATGCATGCTCGCATAAATTTGAAATTAAATTTTGAACTTTGAGAAGGAGAAAAAAATCCTGCACTTGACCGGAAATCGAACCCGTAAATACCCCAATCCGAGAGCGGAGAATCATGCTGGCTTGATAGCTTAGTTGGTTAAAGCACCTATCCGGGAAATTGGGAGACCCGGATTCGATTCCCGGTCAAGCACAGGATTTTTTCTCCTTTTCAAAGTTCAAAATCTCTAGAGAGCCTTGCGTGAGGTGACCCAATAAGATAGTTCCTATGACAAAACATTGTTACAAAGAGTGTTATTAGTTGAACCACTTCTATTGCCCCTCTTCATTAAAATAATTATATAGCTCACACCATTTTCATAACCAAAAGCACATACCTACATGATTTATACAACCGGTACACACTATTTTTTGTTTTGTTCCCTATTTATGATGGTACAGCATATCATATGTTCTGTGATATGCTGTACCATCATATGCAAATATGCACGAACCCCCTCTTTTCCTCTCTCTGGGATTATGAATTGCCAGCAGCAGGCCCACATAAAAAACCAAAATTATCCCTTTCCGTTACCTAAACTAAATTACCTCCCTTTTCATTGTGCCGTGACTCAAGCACCGTGATTCCACACTTCAGGATTCCTAGCAGGCAACAGCGCGGCAGCGCTGGGAACTGCTCTTCGCGCCCTGGCAGGGGTGACATGACATCCATCCATCCATCCATCCATATGTTCTGTGGTTTGTTTAATATTAAGTAAATAATGCACCGATCACGCGTAAATATCGAAATAAATTAATCAAAAACATTATCAATATAGTAATTTGCTGAAACTGCACAATAAAACTTTCAAACGAAACGAAATTTTCAATGTATACGTGAAATATCTTTCTATTTGAAATGTTAAGTTGTCCATTATTACAATGCATAGGTGTCGTTTTTTTCTTGGCTACGTGTTTCATTTGTTTTTTATTTACACGAAACTTTTCACATAAATTTTCAATCGGTTATTGTCATTGATGCGTTTGTTTCATTGTAGGCTTAGGGCAAATGGACTTAAAAGCCCGAGTCTAACAATGCAAAAATCCGAGGTCAACAGTTGATATGTTGAAAGATCGGAGCAAATCGAATATAAACTTAAAATATGAGCAAACACGAATTAAACAACAGAATAAAGTAAGAATAACAATCTTCATTTCTGATTACGTGAAAGAGTGTAAATCTGGAGTCAATCTATCGTACGATATTTTAAAATGTTAAAGACTGAAGGTCTACACATCGTATTCCAGCCGATTGTGTGATAATCAAAAGCAAAAACGAAAACTTTACTGATATCGTACAAATGCTTTTTCGGGAGATGACTTCTCACTTAAAAACTGCAAGAGTTTGAGCCGAGTATTCAGGCGAAAGATTTGTCGAAATAGAGCATACCGTTCTTGATTTATTTGCGTTTATAGTGGGAGGTGACGTCACTCGATGCTTAATCTGTTTTTGTCCTTCACGCGTTTTATTGGAAGCTTAGTGCAAATGCACTTGAAGCCCGAGTCTAACAACGCAAAAATCCGTGCAACCTACTTTTTGAAATGTCGAAAAACAGGAAAATCGAATATAAACTTAAAATACGAGAAAACACGAATTAAACAACAGAATTGGCGGTAAGAATAAAAATCTTCATTTCTTTCTGCGTGAAATGGTATAAATCTAGAGTCAGAGTCTCGATCCTAAGATATATTAAAATGTTAAAGAAAAAAGGTCTACACGTCGTATTCTATCCGATTACGTGTTAATCAAATGAAAAACGAAAACTATCCTGGTATCGAACCCACGCTTTTCTGGGGGACGACTACCCACTTAAAACCAGTAGGAGTTTGCGCCGAGTATTTGTCTAAATGGAGCCGACCGTTTGCGTTCATGTTGGAAGGCTTCAGACGCAGGCAGGCAGGGACGCACTAGGGCGATTCGTTTAAGAAAAAGTTCTGAAATGTCTTGGCGCCAACCCGAAAATCGGTTCCTATCCAGAAATAAATAATTTAGAAAAACACTGGAGTGAGATCGGACAATAATTAGAACTTGCGCATCCAGCCTGAAGTTGGCGCTCTTGTCTCTAGTCTGACTGACAGCGCCCGCGAGGCGCGCTCTGCCTCGCGTCCGTCACCCGCTCGCAGTGGTGAAGGGTGGGGGGCGGCCCCGTGCGGGTTCTATCACGCGTTCGGTATTGCAGGTTTGAACAAGCAAAGGGTGAGCGGGGAGCGACGGTAGTAAGCGGCTCGCAGTATATTAGTTCGCAGCAGCGCGCGTGCGGTTCATCGATGGCCTGTAAGATCGGTGGCAGCCGTGTGAGTCGTGCTCCCTGTTGGTGTTTGGTACAGTGATGCCATTTCAAATATGGAAACGGGAAGGAAGACCGAAGTTTGGTTAATCGGACAGCCTGCGTCTGCCATTACAGGATGTAAGTTACCATCTAAGTTGGAAGTGTTGCGCCTATTTTTCCACCACCATCTGTCACTGGGGAAAACAGTGAGAGAGAGTGCTCGCAAAACTGTAGAAGAGACTGTCACTCTGTGGGAAAAAGCCCGAATTCCGACCAAAGAGGTTCGTCATGCCGCTGACGTACTTGTGAAGTTGCACTCCCGATGGATGTCACACAAGAAGGACAGTGGTAGAACAGGCGATACATATGAGAACAGAAGGCAAGAATTCAAGAAATAGCTTTAGTCTTCTATGATATTGCTCATGAGCAGGCGCTTGCCCTAATCAAGAATGAGGAGGACCGCGAGTTCCTGTTAGCGCAAAAAGGAGGTAGGAAGGCGCGGAGCGATGGCTGGCGCAGACGCAAAACTTGCTCAAAAAGAAAAGAGGATTACTCTGCGTGAGGAAGTCAAAGCAGAAATACAGTTGAAAACCAGAGTGGAGACACTGAAAGCTAGTGAGGTGGTGCAGTTAGACTCATCAAATGATAGTGGCGGCAAGAGTAGAAGTGTGAGATCGGGTGTGAGTGATGATGGAGTTAAAATGGATTGTGCAACACGCCCCAAACGGATAAAAATGATGACCCCTGAACTGTCTGCTGCACTTGACCGAACTGAGACTTCGGATCGAGAGGCAACATTTATTCTCGCTTCCGCAGTAAAAGATTTTGATCATAACTTATCAGAATGCAATTTGTCATTCTCAACGGTACGCCGAGCAAGAATGAAGCAGCGCGCCGGATATGCACAGCATCTTAAAGAAGAATTTAGTTCTGAGAGCAAATGAGTAGTTCACTGAGACGGCAAGCTTCTCCCTGACACAACCGGCGACGGTAAGTAATTCCACGGTCCGATGTCCGACATTATCTATCCCCGTCACCTTGCAGTCGTCTAACCAGTTAAACATTAAGTAATATCTTACATGTCCATACACCTCTTTTACAGAAAAAAACTCGACTATCTTCCTGTGATTGTGTCTGGCTGTGGCACTGATCAATTATTTGGCGTGCCGAAGATTAAAGCTGGGACTAAACACATGCAGGCCTGTCGTGAAACTCGTAGAGGAGTAGTGCCTTACTGACAGAATTGTCGGTATGTGCTTCGATACAACCAGCAGTAATACAGCCTGCACGGGAGGCGCATGCACATTAATAGAACAACAGCTCGGAAAAAATCTGCTGCATTTGGCCTGTAGACACCACGTCATAGAGCTAGTGATGAAAGCGGCGTTTGAGGAAGTCATGAGATAGTCAACCAGCCTTTGTTTGAAAAATTTAAGAATCAGTGGGATACGATTGAGAAAGGTAAGTCACAAGAGAACGAACCCATGAATCTGAATTATCCGAGATAGAAACGCCGCGACTAATGCATTTTATTTCAGGACAGTACATCACGGCCGGAAATAACAAAGCCTTCCTTCGGTCCGTGGACCATTCTGAGGACATCATTCAGTTTTTTAAAAATCAATTGAAGGTAATAACTCTGTCAAGTATGTACCCTGTTTTTTTCACGGTAAAACGCGAACTCGGGATACGTTTCTCAAACCAGTGTTTCGTTTCCTGCAGATTCGACTGCCCCGGGACGATTACAGAGAACTACTGGAACTCGCAATCATATATCTGGGAGGCGTGCCGTCCACACTGTCGACAGGTATTACCTTCAAGAAACCAGGGGCAATGAATCGCGCGAGATGGATGAGCAAGGCCATTTACACACTGAAGGTTCTGGTGTTCCATCAACAATTTCCCTTCTCGTTCAAGGAAGAGAAAGCACTGAAAGATCTCAGCCTTCTGATCATATCTACATACCTCAAGGCATGGTTTGCGGCTCCGGACGCTATTAGTGCGTCAGGAAATGATCTTAACTTTCTGTTAACATTGGTGAAGATATCTAAACCCATGTGGAGTATAGCAGCTGAGAAATTAGGTAGGCATCTTTGGTATCTAAGCCCTGAGATTGTCGGCCTATCTTTTCTGGACTCCGAGGTTCCCCTTAATACTAAGCACAGAATGACCGCCGCTTTAGACAATGATTGCGATGATGGGGAAGAATGGCGCGCCAGCATTAGTGTGTCTTCAGCATCTTGTAAGGCTCTATGTCTGGAAGATTTTGTGAGTAGTAAGACAAAGGACCTCTTTACTAGATTTGACATTTATAACGATTTCCTTCAGTCTGACCCTGAAACATGGCCGAATTGGGATGACTACCGATCGGCGCTGGATACTCTCAAACATTTGCGCGTTGTCAATGACAATGCTGAAAGAGGGGTTGCTCTTATCACTGAATATAATGAAAAATAACCAAAGATGAAGAACAAAAATAATTCTAGATCTAGGTGGTCGCCAATCACAGGAAACAGTTTCCGCAATGCAAGAAAAGTGACCTGTAGCAACATGTAAATCTTGATTGAAATTTGTTCCCACATGTATTTTCCGATAAAAATTCTAAGTTTGCGTCTGGAAAAATGCCAAAGATTGTCAATAAAGCATATTTAAGTCAAATTTTGTGGTCGTTTCTCTCAGAGTTAAACTCCCATATTTCTTTCACCGTTCGTATCCTTCAAGTAACGAGAATATGGCTTAACTACCCATGCGAGGTAGGCAACCTCTGAAATTTAAAATGGCCGTAGAAAGTCGGGACAGGGCTCAAACCAAAGGGTGCAATGTGCCTATTCTAAAGTGTCAAAATAGGTTTCCCCTGAAACGTGCTGTTTCGGATCTATGGCTCATTTTAAGTAAAACACTCAAGATCCGTGTGCCGAAAACTTCAGGCTGGATGCACGAGTTCTAAATATTGTCCGATCTCGCTCCGGTTTTTTTCAAAATTATTAATTTCTGGAAAGAAACCGATTTCCGGGTTGGCGCCATGACATTTCAGAACTTTTTCTGAAACGAATCACCCTAGAGACGCAGGCAGAGTAGGGGGTGCCGGTAGTGTAGTGGTTAGGACGCTGGCTGCTACTCGCCTGCTGCTTGAAAAGGCAGTGGGCACGAATCCTGCGCAAGTAGGATTTTTCCAAGGTCGTCCGGCCCCCTGTCTGTGTGGTTTAAGGAGACCGCGCAAATTCAGCTGTTCCGTCCTTCGGAAGGGACGTTAAGCCGTTGGCCCCTGGTATTCTTCGTAAGAGCAGGCAAATGCCGGCACCGGGTTTCCCTCCTCCCTTCCCCGGTTATTCATTGCACTACCTCTGAGATATCCATTTGTGCTGCAAGAGAGGCGAATTATATATATATATATATATATATATATATATATATATATATATATATATGCACTGGTGGTGTAGTGGTTAGCGTGTCGGCTTTCTATTGCAAAGTTCGGGGGTTCAAACCCCTCGAATGGAGGTTTTATTAAAAAAAACTATCATCAGTGCCTGGCAGTAGGCAGCAGTACTGTCAGTATGGTATAGAGCCGAAAACAAATGATGTTGGTTGGGTCTATATCCAATACAGCTGTAGGCGTGATCAGGACGATTTGAACGGCTACAGTACTGCGATGTGGAAAGCAAGAGGGAAACTACCACATTACAATCCCTAGTAAAGATTATATGGTTGGACAATATGAGTTCTCTCGAGGTAAAACAATCCGGAGGTAAAATAGTCCCCAATCGGATCTCCGGGCGGGGACTGCCTTGAGGAAAACATTTGTCTAAAGTAAGTTACGAATAGGGACTTGGAACGTAAGAACTATGAGAAAGGCAGGAAAGCTAGAGAACTTGAAAGAAGAAATGAGAAGAAATAGAGTTGAGATTATAGGGCTAAGCAAAACTAGATGGGAGGGATAAGGACAGTTCGACTCGGAAGAATTCACGGTAGTTTATTCTGGAGGAAATAGTGGGGAAAGGGGAGTAGCTCTGGTACTTACGAAAGATATGATGAAAAGCGTGACAAAGATAATAGCAACGAACGATAGACTGATGGCAATAAAGCTAAAAGCAGTCCCAGTGGACATGCTGATAATCCAAGTATATATGCCAACGTCAGCTCATGACGATGAAGAAATAGATGAGATCTATGAGCAAATTAATGAAATTTACGAAGAAGACAGAAGAGGAAAGGTAAACTGCATAATAATGGGAGATTGGAACAGCATAGTCGGAGAAGGACAGGAAGAAAATGTTGTCGGGCAATACGAACTTGGGAAGAGAAATCGAGGAGGGGAGAAACTCGTAGAATTCTGCATCAATAATGACCTTGTAGTGACTAATACATGGTTCAAAAACCATAAACGAAGATTATACACATGGAAAAGCCCAGGAGATAGAATGAGATGCCAAACAGATTACATCCTTGTAAAACAAAGATTCAGGAACAGCATAAAGAACGCCAAGGCATTGCAAGGAGCGGAGATTGATTTAGATCACAGCCTTCTAATACTTGACGTGAGTACAAAGCTCAAACAAATAAGAAAAACGAGAAGAGAAAGACAGACCTGGGACCTAGAAAAACTGAAAGAAAGGCAGGATGTAGTCAGCATGAAGTTGGAAGATAACCTAAGAAAGTTGGAAAACAACCGTTGATATAGAATGGGATGAAATTAAAACCAGTATCAAGGATACCTTGGATAAAGAGATTGGAAAACAAGAGAAGAAAATCAGAAAACCATGAATCACGAAGGAAATGCTGGAGAAAATGAATGAGAGACGAAAATGGAAAAAGGTTAACACTGAAGAAGGTAGAGCCAACTATAGGCGTATAAACAATGAGTTGAGAAGGGTAACAGATAAAGCTAGAGAAAATTGGATAAAAGGAAAATGTGATGAAATAAAACAAATGGAGAAGTTAGGACGGTACGATATGATGTACGCTAGGGAACTGGAATTAGAAGATAAGAAGTCTAATGGAATTTGTGGTAAAGGAATTATGAATACGGATGGGAAGATAGTCTCAGAAACAAAGGATGAAGCACAGGTATGGGAAGAATACATTAAGGAATTATACAGCAAACAGGCAGGAACGGCAAAAATAGAACTGGAAAATGAGGAAAACATTGAAGAAGACAACTTAGGACCAAGTATTATGGAGAGCGAAGTAGAAAAGGCGATAGTGGAACTAAAGAAGGGGAAAGGCACGGGCAGCGATGGAATACCGGCTGAGATACTTAAAGTCATAGGATCAAAAGGACTAAAAGCGATCACGAAATTAATTAATAAGATTTACGACACAGGAGAGTGGCCTCAGGATTTCCTAGAAGTAACAATGATCCCTCTAAAGAAGAAGCCAAAGGCAATGCAGTGTAAAGATTACAGAACGATAAGCCTTCTGTCACACACATCGAAGATCATCACGAGGATTCTTAATAAAAGGCTGGAGAAAAAGGCAGAAGAAATACTAGGGGAACATCAATTCTGTTTCAGAAAAGGACGAGGAACTAGAGATGCTATAGGAGTAGTTAGAATCATATCAGAAAGGGCAATAGAATACAGTCAAGATATCTGCGCATGTTTCGTAGACTGGCAGAAGGCCTTTGATAGAGTAAATTGGGTAAAGTTGATGAAGATATTAAAGGATATAGGTGTAGACTGGAAAGACAGGAGACTGATTAGGAATCTATATGAGAATCAAGTTGTAAAGGTCAGGTTTGAGAATGTGGACACCTGCGGAATAAATATCGGTAGAGGAGTAAGACAAGGCTGCTGCCTATCGCCAATCCTATTCAATATACGTATATGGAGAAAGTCTAATGCAAGAAGCTTTAGAAGGCACAGGGGATTTCAAAATTGGAGGAAGGATTATAAGAACAGTAAAATACGCAGATGATCAAGTACTTCTAGCAAGAAAGGAAGAGGAGCTACAAAAAATGATAAATAGACTAGTGATAACAGGTAGAAAATACGGTATGGAAATAAATACAGAAATATCCAAGGTCATTCGAATATCGGGTAAAGAAGAGAATCTGAACATAACTATTGGGGGAAAGCCATTAGAACAAGTTTCATAATATAAATACCTTGGAAGTATCATAACACGAGAGACAAAATTTACGGATGAGATCAAAACTAGAATAGGAAAAGCAAAAGCGGCTTTCAGGAGAAAGAAACAACTACTTACAGGGAATATAAGGGAGGATATCCGCAAGAAGTTGATAAAATGCTACGTATGGAGTATAGCATTGTATGGGGCAGAAACATGGATGCTAAGGAAAAATGACATCAAATACTTGGAAAGCTTTGAAATGTGGACTTGGAGGAGAATGCTGAAGATAAAATGGACAGATAGGATGAAAAACGATGAAGTGCTACGAAGAATAGGAGAGAAGCGAATGATTATACAGACTATCAGAAAGAGGAAGGCTAACTGGGTTGGACATTACCTGAGGAGAGAGAGTATGATTAAAGACGTGTTAGAAGGAAAACTAGATGGGAAAAGGGAGAGAGGTAGGAAAAGGTTTCAGCTGATAGACGATTTGAAAGGGAAAGAGAGTTATCAAGATATGAAGAGGACAGCGGGAAAATAGGAGTATATGGAGAACCAGGTTTAACCAATAATCACGGACCTGTCTACGGACAGACTACCTATGATGATATATATATATATATAGATTTCTCAATTATTATGCGTTCTCTGCACGAAGTGAACGCATATAGGGGAGGTCGTTTCCGTCCGTCCGTCCGCATGTTAAAACTCGGAAACCGCTGGATGTATTATGATGAAATTTGGTATTAGGGAGTTTTGCTAAAATTGATCGACTGATTTCAATTTTGTTCAAAATCGGACAAAAATGATGACCACTTTACATGTTCCTTTGTTTTAACTCGGAAACAGCAAGACGTATTTTGATGAAATTTGGTATTATGGAGTTTTGCTAAAATTAATTCCCCAATTCTTATTTTGGTTAAAATCGGACAACAATTACGACCACTTTACATGAACACCTACATATAGTTTACAATGTTTGTTTCAACTCGGGAACCGCATTATTTATTTTGATGAAATTTGGTATTGGGGAGTTTTGCTCAAATTGTTCTACTGATTCCAATTTCGGTTAAATCGGACAAAATGACGACCACTTTACATGAATACCGACATGTAGTTTACAATGTTCCTTTGTTTCAACTAGGAAACCGCTTGACGTATTGTGATGAAATTTGGAATTGAGGAGTTTTGTTAAAATTAATTGACCGATTCCAACTTTGGTTAAAATCGGACAATAATTACGACTACTTTATCATGAAGACCTACATGTATTTTAAAACGTACCTCGCTTGCTTCTCGTTAAGTTCTCATCTGAACGAAAAATATTAAGGACATTTTGGAATCTCAAAGAACGCATTTGGAAACTCTGTGTACTCCGATATGGAGTACAACTTTCTTGTTCTTCATGCTCATGGCGTAGCTGTTTTAATCCATGGCTCATGAAGAGCAGTACAAGCGTGAGGTGCTTCAAATCCTGCTAAAGGTAAGAAATTTTTCTGATGCCGAAGGGCTTGAATAAAAATATATAAACCTCTATATCTAATTCGAGTAGTCGTTGCTTTCCAACTGCAAGCGCTTCAAAAAATCACCATACACCAAGATCTAAACTCGTAAATAAACCGACGCGATCTCCAGGGCAACAACATTTCAGTCACGTGGATCTTATATGTATTAAATAATAAATTCCATAAGTAATAGCAGTATATTTATAATTTTTCGTTAAATTAAGGCAACTATCCGTAATTTCCAAATTCTCTGGCAATCGGCTGATGTCCAAGTTTTCGTAATTCAAGTTTAGTGGCCCAGATCGCGCTGCATGAGCAATAAGAATAATCATCATTAAGACAATACCCTGTACATTAAAATTATAGAAAAATTAGGACATTTTGTGTTAAGATTATGTTAAGATTATGGCATCCGTGCCTTTTGCGCGTATTTGGATTGAAAAATAGCGAAATAGGTATTGCGTAAGAGTTAATAAAACTACGAAACACAACATTAAAATACTTTTCAAGTTTTACCGTCACTGCTATTAGAGTTGCCTCTCCTATTGTGATCCCTTACAGCCCTTGAAAAAACAAACCTATTCGCCCCTTCCTACAGTCGATAACATAAATTTAATCGTCATGTTTGTGTTTTTGAGTAATACGTGAGAATTTCAATTATCTATGATACCCTCAATCACAGTGTGTGATTGCATACTGCAAGCATTTCATCTCACCTTGAAAAAACTTTAATTTTTCTGAGAGATATTTCATCATGGGAAATGTTTTTTTAATTCAAAAGATTTCTCCTCGGGACCGATTTTTGTTTTTTCCTTATGAAAAAATAATGGAGTAAAACATTCGCTAATTTTTGCAATTTTAGGAATATTATACTTTTTCCACATTGGGTTAATAATTCCACACATTTTTGCCAAATTTTAAAATTGTAGCACATTTAGAAGTGAAATAACATTTATCTAATTGGGAATAATTTTGAAACGAGAAAAAAGTCTGCTATGACCGGGAATCGAACCCGGGTCTTCCACTTGCCGGGTGGATATTCTACCACTGAACTATCTAAAATAAATAAAATTCTTAAAATTTAAACAAATAGATATCTGTTTAGACATTACGGTATGAGCTAGGAAGCGGAAATTTTCAAGTTATGTTCAAAGTAGTGCATTTGCACAAATAAACATTTGAATCTCTCCATAAACATATTGCGGCGGCCATTAAAAATGTTTAAATTTTAAACAATTGGAAAAATATTATTTCACTTCTAGAAGTACTACAACTTAAAAATTTGGCAGAAATGTGTAGCATTAGTACCACGTAATGGAGAAAGTATAAAATTCTTAAAATTGCAAAGTTTGGGGACTGTTTTAATCAATTATTTTTATATAACGGAAAAACGAAAATCGCTGCGGAGGTAAAATCTTTAGAATTAAAAAATATTTGTAATGATGAAATATCTGTCTAAAAAATGAATGTTTTTTCAAGGTGAGATGATATGCTTGCAGAATGCAAGCACCTTCTACTAGTATGTTATATCCTCCTCCTCCTCTGTAAGGAACGTCTATATATAATGATATGTAATATCCTCCTCGGTAAGGAACGTCTGTATATAATGATACATAATATCGTTATTCTGTCCGTTGGTCCGTCCGCCCGTCCGTCCGTTGTACCGCCGGAACGCTCTATAGAAATCCCCATAAGAATACATAAAAATACGTTTTTTCACTTATAGGCTTTTTTTCTTTTTCAAAATAAAATTAGAAGTAAATGATCTACGATCTTAGGACCTGGACCATTTTAAAGAAAAATAAACAGATTCTTATTCTTATCGTTGACTGTTGCCTTCGGTTCGAAATCGCCCAAGTTATACGTTTAAATCACATTTATTGGAAAATTTTAAGCTTTTTAAAGATACAGGGTGTCCGGCGACTTTATGTCATAACTTTCAGAGCTCGTTCTATACGAGGCAAAATTATGCGATGGGTGAGGTGATGAAAAATAAATTTATTAGTTGTGAGATGCAAGGCATAAATTTGGCTCTCGATAGTGCGGCTGGCATGCTGAGAGTGTTTGCGTACTTCTGTAATCCAGCTTCTTGGAGGCTTGGTGCAGAGGATGGGAGGGCGGGGGATCTGTCGGTGGGTTGTTCCACGTTGACTGAACGTCCGCGCTAAGCCCGTTATCGACATGGGCGCCCTGGCGGAGTCCGGTGTGTCCAGGTTGGCTAAGGAGGGGCGGACCGGGCCAGGGGGGAAACTCATTGTCAGCAGCCAAAAGTCCCCGTGGCGGGCAGTAGTGGAATCGCGCCCGGGAGTGGGAACCCAGCGGTAGGCCGACCGACATAATCAGACCTGTACCGTTTTTTGCTAATTTTTTCTTTGAACAATCAATCGAATTGATCGTCTGCATGGATCTTTTTTGTAGAATGTTATATCGTTTTTTATGCACTCTGGTGTGAAGCGATGCGTTTAAAATGAGCGCGGCATTTAAGTACACCTCCCCAGCGGGAGCTTGTAAATTTATAATGGAAAAGATTTCCAGATGCTTGGTTTATCCAAGCGTTGTTTCAGAACGGAAATACATTGTTCATTGCGAAAATTGAACGATTGCTATTTATGTTTTATGTTTCCGACTTGAACGCTATTATCGGAGAATTTGAAACAAATAAATTAATCGATAATACCTCCAGGGGGACCGAACTCGTATCCTGGAATGTAATTATGGCCAAGTCAACGAGGGCTTCAAGTCTGCTATTTGACTCTTGGCATTGACGAACGGGACGAACTTACGCGAAACGAATTCGTGGACCTCGGTCTTCATCAACTGCGGAATCATCCCGAAAAGCGAGCGTGACAGGCACATGTTCGGATTAATTTTCGTTCGAGTTCTTTTGAGTGATGCGAATTTCGGAGCGACCGGGATCAAAATATTTGAGGGTGAATCGCCCACCTCGCCGCACATCATATTGAAGAACAACGCCTCTCCAAAAATCGAAAGCGATTCCTTTTTTTTGTAGTAAGCTACCGGCGGATCATTGGTGGAGACGGTTAATCGACGTCGTAATGCGGATCTATTCTTCCCAACGTTTTTAAGGCCAACGGGGATATACATAAGATTAGGTTTTCGAGCGACATGAAAAAAGCATGAGAAATAATGCAAAGAGAAGGAGACATCGAGAACTCAGGGAAAATCTAAAGCGAAAAGGTAAATGTGCGTAGACTGGGAATCGAACCCGGATCAACTGCTTGGAAGGCAACTATGCTGAACAATACACCACCGACGCCGTTGAGAGTCTCGCCCCGTATTTGAATTTCTGCGGCTCTTACAGTGCCGTGTTAATGCTTGGAAAGTTATTTAATTAATATGTTTGGTAACCAAGATGTTGTCTATTGTTTACGTTTTGGCTAATACTATTGACATAATCCACATAGTTTTATTGCTGCTTTGAAGGCTTCGGTGCATCTATCCATGTGGATATTAAGCAAGACGTTAATGCGTAAATATATTAATCGTTAAACTTTAAAATACAATACATAAAATATTAAATGTTAATGTAAACATCGCTTGCGTAATTAAGGAATGGGGAACGAAAATTCAGGGCTTATGGTGCACTCGGAGTAAATTTTATTTTAACAAAACTGCTCGATTATGCCAAATATTCTTGGAAAAGCAGTCTGCCTTGATTAAATGATGGATTCGACATTGTGATACACTCACGAGCACAAGCCTGACTAAAAATTTTCAATGGTTTCTTTAGGTGGTAGTTAAAATTTCTTGTAAACCTCTTCTCCGAATAACACATTTGAGAAATTTGGGGGCACCGACAGCGCGGGGCCTCAAGAAATGAAAATCATTTGCTACTTAAAAGAAAACCCTTTCCTGGGCGAAGCCGGGTAACTCCAGCTAGTATATATATAAATGTGAAGTTGTTATTAAAAAGTATTCCGCGCTTTGTTTCTATTTTTTTTAGTACCTCGATAAACATTACGTCTGCTACGCGGTGAATGCGCGAACAAATCGGAGTGTGGATGTTCTTCTCCTAAGGATCATTTGTTTCTTTTTATCTTACGTCTTCTGCGATGGCAGGCAATAAACATAAATTCCAGTCATCGGCGTTGGAAAAGCTGCCGCTGCATGCGCGTTAAAGCAAATGGTCCTCACGGCCTTTCTTCCTCTCTCTCCAACCCCAGACCCTCTTCTAGGGAAAGGAAAATATAGAAAACTAACACAGATGGGCGTTGATTTGATCTGTTTTTGAACCTTTAAAGTAGGGATCGGCGATCTATGGTCTGCGAGAAAGTTTTATGCAATGCTTTGAAGATAAGTTTAACTTGAATTATGGTCTCAAAACCCATGCTTAGAAAGTTATACCGCTGAAATTGTTTAGATTCGATTTTAACTAATGCTGTAGAATCTAAATCATTCGTGGCTTTGAATTCGGCACAATATGTAGAACTTATTGTCCAACCCGTGTCGTTAATGCTACATTGAGTCGCACGCATACCAAGATGACTAACAGGCATTGCGGTAGATCCTTCTACCTTATATATTTTTATCATAATATGCAATAGATTGTCCGAAATGTATAGTTTTCATTGCAACATCAACATATAATGTGAATGTAGCGGAAAAAATCATTTAAACTGAAGAGCATTGATGCACTGTGAGAGTTAAATGCGGCATCAGACGCGGATCGCAAGCCTTAGATATGAGAAAATGTTATCTTTTTACCGAATTAGCATTGAGCTGAGGTCTCTTTACGACCAAAATTACATACAAATGCAGAAACCTACTTCTAGCTTCAGGTTTACAATGTAAAAATGCATATAAATATAGACTTTAAAAGGTATGTGAATTTTTCAAGATGTTTCTCTCCACGCCGACGCGGTGTAGCGATAAACTAGGAATGATTATCATAATGACTATCACGGATAACTAAACAGATTTCGTTCCAGTCTACACGTATCACACATTGCTACCTGAGCGACATAAGTGCAACTGTAGGGTGAATGGCGCAGTTTGAATTCTCAATGGATATATTCCGTTCTGTGAAAGGCAGAGGAGGTGCTTATCATCCTGATGACGATGGAGAAAATGGCAGCGGAAAATAAACAAAAGTAATCCTCCGTGCTAAACAACATGCTGAAGAAACAGCAGCAGATATTCATCACGTTGAGATACGAATTCATTTAGCGAAGCTTCACGTGGGAAAACATTGCACGCAGGTAACTAGGTCGACCGTGAAATTTTTTGGTTTGAACAATTAAAATCCCTGTAAAACTTCTCTACAGCTGCCAAAATCTCGTCTGGATAAATTCAATCCTTGCTCGTTGCTACCGAATGCGTGACACAAACTTGAGACAAAAACAGCTGAGGCAGCGAAAATGTGTTCCGTGTTCCCTCACACGGTTGATGTTCTTCTTTTCTCCAGCATGTTTTCATTATTTTTACCCGAAACTGTTTTTGGTTTCTACTGCATAATACACGGGAATTATTATGCATAGGGATAAATTAGTACGCCAAGTAAAATTGAGTAATTCGCAACCCAGCGTTTCCGTAATGCATAATAAAATATAATTATAAGCGGATGTATGCATTTATGTACTTACAGGGTGCCCCATAAGTCCCAAATGGTTCCGATGAAGGAAAAATAAAAAAATCTAAGCAAATAAAAAAAAGTTGAAAAATATTAACTGATTATTCAAAGTTCAAAATACAACCTCCTCAATTAATATCGCTAAATTTGTTTTAAAATTTTACTTAGATTTTTTCATTTTTGCTTCATAACCAATTGGGACTTAATGGGACAAACTGTGCATGCTAATATAGGCATTGACTTGAACGAAAATAGTGACTGGTAGAAAGAAAAAGGCAATGACCGTTGTTATGGTGATCGATACGATATCGAAGCCAATAACGCTTTTAAAATAGCAATGGACATACAATAAGCGAAGCTGTAATTAATGGAGCGGAAGGAGACGGATAGAAACAAGAAAAAAACAAAAAATCAGCGAGAGAGAGAGAGAGAGAGAGAGAGAGAGAGAGAGAGAGAGAGAGAGAGAGAGAGAGAGAGAGAGAGTATATAAAAAAAGTAAAGGTATTTTTCGAAATTCACGGCAAGTGTGATCCCTCCTCCCCTCTATCCCCCCTTCGCTCCGCCTAACAATTCGATGCTGCTTATGCAGCGTTAAGTGGAGCGCAGTTCCGGAACAGAGGAAAACGGAGAGATTTAAAATAAAAGACAAAAAAGATGGGCGCTTCCCTGCTATCTCTTTTTCTCTCTTCCCTTCACTTCTTTCCACCATCCGCACCCTCTCTCTATCCTCCTGATGTATCCGACCGCCGCTATCCGTAGCCGTGTTGTTCGCTAATGGATAACCGAGGTTCGGACACGGACAGAGGGGAAGGAGAGCGAGGGAGATAGTGAGAAAGAGGAGTGGGGCAAAAATGGGCCGAAAGGAAAACTTGAAAGGAAGGGCTGAAAGAGGAGACTGAAAAAATAAAACGAGGGAGAGAGAAATTGAAGGGTGAAGAATGAAATTACCATGGATGCAGTCGAATAATAACTCAAAACTAGAGGGAATGGAAAAAACACGAACTCTTCAGACTTAGAGCAATATAGCATCATTTCAACGTGTTTGGATGGAGATCGAAAAATATCGTCTTCGATTTTAAGAATTTCCGGTCATAGCAACAAAAATAACAGGAGAGGGGAATTAGGCGGGGGAGTTAAATTTGCTCGGATCCGAGGAAAACTCGCGTTAACGGAGTTCGATTGTGTATTTTTTTTAGAAGGAAGGAGTATCTTTCTGGAGGAACAATCATGATTAAGAAAAGAGAGCGAAGAAAAAGTGTCATCTATTTGTAACACTTGGTATTAGGGACGTACCTGGGAGATATGGCGCCTATGACGACATTTTAGGAAACACCTTAATTGCGTAGAGCAGGGGTCGGCAACCTTTTCTGCACTGCAGGCCACATTTGCAGTTGTGAATGCTTCGGAGGGCCGCATTGGGAGTCAAGAAAGTCTCAGCGGGCCTGATGAGCGAATAAATCAGGAGTTTTCTAGAGATTTTGTGATTTCATATGAACGAAATCAAGTCTACATAATTTACTAGCGTTAAAACTTCACCCGAAAAGGCTTTGAGACCATAATTTTACTCAAAAAATATAAAATTGCCCATGAGAACTTTTCCTGATCACTTTTTCATTACAGTTTGCGGGCCGCATAAAGCGTTCTTGAGGGCCGCACGTGGCCCGCGGGCCGTAGGTTTCCGACCCCTGGCGTAGAATATTATTTTTCCTGCGTTTTATAGTGTATTAGCATTTAATTAAATATAAACTTCACATTTGAGTATTAAATTAATACTTATATATATGGGGCAATCCATGTCAACCGGACCACTTTTCTCCCTTGATGCCAAATTGGGATATGTTGTAGAGATCGTTGAGCTGTACATTAGAAACAGTTCGCCCCTGTAAGGCGTGGTTGCCTACCAAGCAGGCAATTTTTCCATAATAATTGGAGTGGCGGTATATTGTTAAGAGCGATAAATCAGTTAACTAAATTAAGTAATCAGGAAAGTCAATTAATGTATTTTATAGAGTTTTTAATGCGGTCTCTCTCCATTTAACGCGCGTTGAGCTAACTTGTAATTTTAAACAAGAAATTCGACTCAAAAATAAATTTATATTTTATCAAAAGTACGGTCATTTTTATTTTCATCAAACACGTTTTAATAGTAAGCCAAACATGTCTTCATATTTTCATTGTCGCCACAAAACACCAATATGGAGGTATTTGCCGGTAATAAATATATGTGTATTTCTCTTATATTGTGGTAGCCCTGCCTTTTTGATCCGTTCTAAACATTTTCACTTCGTTTTCCCATTCTATACTTGCCCTACAAACGAAATTTCTTTGAGATTCGTTCAGCCAATACCTTAGAAATTCATAGTTACCGAAAGTTTCTAACCTTGATATTGTGGTATCCCTGTATAGTCGACCCGGTTCAAATATATTATATTTTGGTTATTTATTTATATGAAGGTTTTAAATACCACAACGTGTTAAAATCAATGCAGACAGTTCTCTAGAAATATGTGAAAATAAATATTATTTTACCTTTTATTGTGGTAGCCCTGCTCATAAGTCCTGCTTTCAACATCTTGATTTCATTATGGTATGTTGTAAAAATCTTATATATAAAATTTAATTGAAATCCATGCAGCCAATTCCTTCCAAATCCTTAATTACAGAAAGAGTTTAATTTGTAATTGTGGCACCCCTGTTTGGTTGATTCGGTTAAAATATGCTAATATAGTTTTGTATATGTGTGTATATTATAAATATTGAATTTGGTTGAATTTGATGCGGTAAATTCAACACAAATACGTGTAAATAAAATTTATTTTATTCCTTGTATTGTGGCGTCCCTGCATTATATATCTAAACTAAACATCTTGACATTTATTTATTTAATAATTTTTTCACATACAGCGATACCGCCAATTTACAGTGAAAATTAAACATTCAAAAATTAACAACATAACAACCAAAATAAAGTACAAATAATATAAAATGAAATACAATATAATATAAGTGTATGCAGGAGCAGTCAATAAAATTAAGTTGTGCGACAACATGACATTCCGTTTTTAAGAAAAGACTCTTTGGACATTGAAAAAGGATCTACATTAGGGGAAAGTGAGTTTAAAAGGGAGGGGAGACGAAAGAAAAGAGAACGTTTAGCAAGTGAAATTCTGGGGGTGGGGTAGTGAAATAAGAAAGAAGAGCGAGTAGATCTATTAGGAACACGGAAATTAAATTGAGCAAGTAACTCAGGACAGTCAGTAATAGAGATTAGTATATTGTATATAAAAGAAAGATCAGACTTAGTTCGATGAACAGAGGGATAATCCAAAGAAAGGGAAGATAAGATCTTACTATTAGAGAGTTGGCGAAAGGAGGGCACACGGGATTTAACAATTCTCAGAAAAAAATTAATGACACAATCCAAAGAGGCAAGGTTGGAAACAGAAGACATTGACCAAATAGGAGAACAGTAGTTAACCACAGGTAAAATAAAAGAAGAAAAATACAATCTAAGAGCCAGTGGATCAGTAATGTCCGTAAAACGATATAATATTCCCAGGAGAGACATTGCTTTATATTTTATTTTCAAAATATGATCAGAGAAGCCAAGTTTAGTATCAAAGACTACGCCAAGGTCTTTCTGTTTGGACACTCTAACCAATGGAACAACATTTAGTGTATAATTAAAATTTATAACATTTTTAAGAAGAGAGATGGACATTACATTACATTTATTTGAATTTAATTTAAGTTTCCAGAAATCACACCAATTAACTACCAGATTAAGTGCCGATTGGAAAGACACACAATCAGCCATACCGGAAATCGCTTTAAAAATTTTGCAATCATCAGCATAAAGCAATATATCTGCTGTGGGAGAAGGGATGAGGGTAGCCAGATCATCGACATATAAGTTAAATAAATAAGGTCCTAAGACACTCCCTTATGGGACTCCTGAAGTAACAGTCAACCAATCCGAGGCAATTCCAGCTAAGACAACACGTTGTACGCGGTTATTTAAAAAACTTTTTAACTAATTAAGAAAATTACCATGGATATTGTACCGTTGATTAAGTTTATAAGTCAGTAATTTATGATCTAGAGAGTCGAAAGCTTTTGAGAAGTCCAAGTAGACAGTATCTAGCTGAGCCCTATTTATTATGGCATCAACAGCATGGTGTTGATAAACTGCTAAATAAGAAAACCATGTTGCCTAGTTGATAGGTGAGGGGATGTAAAATAGTAAAGTCGGTTAAGGATGATTCTTTCACAGATACTAGAGACAATAGGGAGGATAGATATAGGACGGTAATTAGTTACATCGTATTTTGAACCAGGCTTATGAATGGGAATTATGTTAGCAGATTTCCACTGGGAGGGAAAAGTTCCCAGAGAGAAACAGCGTATAAAAATAATACATAGAGGAATAGAAAGAGAAGAAGCGCATTTACGAAGAAATAGAGGGCTGATACCATCAGGGCCCGGAGTACGGTAGGGGGAAACTTTACAGAGGAATTCAAAAACTTCTTGAGGGGTTGTTTGAAGTTGAGATAGAGAAAAGTTACAAACAGGTAAGAGAGAATCATTATTATCCAGGTTTAGAGGGGAGGTAGTAGGGGGTGACAAGCAATTAGAAAAGAAATTACGAAATAAAGCAGATCTACGAGATCCCTCGGCATTCGTATTTTCATAATAAATTTCTTCTGGGATCCTAGAATAATTGCGGCGGCCGTTAACGAAACACCAAAATTTCCTGGGATTGGAGGAAATAGAGTCGGATATATTCTTCGTATGCTCAGCGTAGTCGCGGCGAATTAAAAGCTTGGAATATCGCCGTAAGTCGGAAAAAGATTTGCGAGATTCTTCACTAGGGTAGGCTTTCCACAGATACCAGGCATGATTTTTGTTTCTCAGAGTATGAATTGTGTCAATTTTAAACCATGACGGGAATTTCTTAGACTTAGGAGTAACAACCGGAACAAAGTCCTTCAGAGCACCATCAATGAGGTCGTAAAAGAGACTAACGGCCTCGTCGGGGGGAAGAGCGCTCAGCAGGCACCACGGGATAAAGTTGAGACAGCTGTTGACGTCATCCCAGTGAACCTTAGAGCAAGCAGGAAAGGGTCGTGGAGGGGGAGGGGAAACAGCACGGGATTTCTCAGTGCCTGGAATTCTGAGAACGGCATCTAGCGAAACATGGTCACTGTCGAAAATATTCCGGCCAGGGGTAATTGCGTTCGGAGGGGCAGAAACAGAGGATACAATGTAGTCCAGCGTTGCCAGATTGCGGGTTGGGTGAGGATTGAGTTGAAACAGCCGGAGAGCAGATACAAAGTGATTAATAAAATATTCATCATGGGCATTTTTTGTAGTGCCACACGACGAGGAATCCCACAGAATAGAGAGGTTAAAGTCACCAAAAAGCACAACATGACCAAGGGGTAAAGCATTCAAAATAGATGAAAAACAGTTTTCAAGTACTGCTAGATCACTATCTGGGGGACGGTAAAAACAACCCACAAAAACTCTATTTTTAACATAACGTTTGCAGGGGCCAATACAGACTTCAGTCCACACTATCTCACAATTTGTTTCCAAGTCCATACGGCGCTTAGCCGGCAAACTGGACTTAATTCCAAGTAGCACTCCACCACCCTTAGAGGTGCGGTCTCTCCTGAAAATCTGATGAGTGCGAGAAAAAGACAGTTCACAATCACTAATATTGGGAGACAGCCACGTCTCCGTAAGAGAGATAATGCCAAATTGCGATAGCTCGAATAAGTTAGAGTCACAAATCGAGAGTTTGTTTTTTAAGCTTCTCACATTTTGGTAGTATGCATTAAGAACAGCACTACTGTTGGGGCCCGGGTTTAAGCTAACGTCTCCCGATAAAAGAATCGCTAACAGAACGACGACTCCGGCGGGAGAACGGGCACTCGAGCGAACCGGCGAAGGGACGCGGGAAAGCCGATGAGAGGGCTGGCTGGGAGCGAAACCGCAAGCAGAAAAGCAAGGAAACACAAAATTTCTCCTACTGCACAACAGCACGTAAGTATCACAATCACTGAGCACACTGAGGTTTATCACAACCTCAGAAGAAGAATAGGCCAAAAAAGCAGCTGAAAATCGAAGATGTATCACCAAAAACAAGAGCACAAACAGAGCAAAAAACACGCGAGTTCATGGTGGCGGCCATTCGCGGCGAAAGGGCGGCGGCGAACCGGCCGCGGCGAAACGTCCTAGACCCGATGCCTATGGCCTTCGCCATATCCTAGTTAAGTCACTGCTTGGCATTAATGTGCGAACATGAGATGCGTTTCTTAATTTTCGAGCGCGATAAAAATAATTCGTTGAGGTACATATGCTCGATTGAAACAAAACCACAAATTTCGAACCGTTTCGCGTGGTAAATAACGTTTTATATATTGGAGGAGGGTATTTATTGAAAAGGCTCGGGTTTTGGAGCGACGGCTAAGAATACTGTGTCGATTTGCCGAAAAGGTTGGTTCTCATCTCGGATAACTTCTTACGATCCCACTCGGCGCCAACTTGGTCGCTGTGAGAAATTTCGCAAATAGCTCCAAGTACGCACTTTGTAAAAGCTTAATATCACGGAGGTTACTCACTTTTTCCTCAAAATAATAATAAACATAAATGCCAAGAGCGGTGAAATATTACATTAAAATGGTCGCTTTGAGGTGCGAACCGGCATCGAAAAATTACCGTATTGAGGGGTTAATTAGAACTAGATGGCTTCGCGTTGATCTTACAAAATAATCATAAGATATTGAAAATTAGCTCGTAATGATAGCATAGATTAATTGTATTGTCATTGGAATTAGAATATATGATGAAACAGCGTTTCGTCAACACTTATTATTATACTTTTTTTCTGTGCCTGTGATTTAGAGCCCGCGGAAATCTAGGCATCGGAGTTTCCATCCGTTCACTTTTCCATAACTTTAAAATATTCATAAAACCTTTTGATTTTTTATATAATACGTACATAATGGTGGAAAATTTTCACCCTTGAACCCGAGGTGTTTGTGTCTATAGTGGATAAATTCTTAACTTTCTTACAAGACATTGGCCCATTTAGCCCTTTTTTGGCGTCCTTTACATGCAAAGCGGTAGTAGCGGTACGCCTAAGGTCCGTCCGTCCGTCTGTCGTGACTTTTATCTCCTGAGCCGCTGGAGAGATTTAAATTATATTAAGTATTATTAACCCTTATTAAAATTTATGGCCGAATTATTAGTTTGAACTGCATCCGTCAATTAGAACGCTTACTTTATAGAAGCACTTAAATAAACTTATACTCGGATCTCGTTAAATGTGTTCCGTCAAGCAAACATTAAATACCACATTTTTCTCTACCTAGCTGTCATATGACCTGTAAGGTATCAATTTAAAAATGTATTCATAAAGAGGACAACATTTACTACAAAAAGGTCCGCGAGACCGTATAATTATGACTTATAGTATAGGAGATAAAAATTCAAGAACTGCCCAATCTTTTGATTCCGTTTTATAGGCATTACCCATAAAGAACGCCTTTGAAATCTCCGAGTATTCCATTTATGGAGTAACCTTTTCCTTCTTATTTGTATCTCCTGTCAACGTCACCTTTAAAGTACAAGTACCGGTGCAAGGGGCAGACGTGACACTACTGAGGTTGCCAAATGATACTCTTAAAGTTGGCATATACCTCATCATTCGGTAGGGGCATTGTTCTATTAAGGTTGGCAAATGTCTCGTAATTCGGCGGGAGTATGATGCCCTTCAATAAAAATTGATAAATTGCTTTACGAAATATCTTATGTATTAATAAGAATTTTAAACATTTTTATTATATGAAAAGGTATTTCATTTAAGGTATCAATTTTAGTTTTCACCAATTTAAGTAGAATTAACTCCTTGACCGTAAAATTCAAAATTAGAGGGGGGTGCCGGTGGTGTAGTGGTTAGGACGCTGGCTGCTACTCGCCCGATGCTTGAAAAAGTCATCGGGTACGAATCCTGCGCGAGTAGGATTTTTCTCAAGGTCGCCCGGCCCCCTGTCTGTGTGGTTTGAGGAGACCGCGCAAATTCAGCTGTTCCGTCCTTCGGAAGGGACGTTAAGCCGTTGGCCCCCCTGGTGTTCTTCGTAAGAGCAGGCAAATGCCGGCACCGGGTTTCCCTCCTCCCTTCTGTGTGTATGTTCGGTGTGGAAGGCAACGGGAAACCACCACACCGTGTATGTATATTCCCTAGTCAAAACCAGTTAATTAATCGGTAGGACCTGTCGTAAGACAGAATACGAATGAATGAATGGTGGAAAGATACAACCTGCTATCTGTGAAGAATTATTGATTGTGAAGTTGAATAATCTTTCAGCATAAATAAATGGAAAAATACGTAAAAAGAAGCAAATGCGAATACAAAGGGCGAACAGCCATGTAAACAGGCAAAATACCGTTACGGGCATTCATTTTTCGAGAAAACCAGTATCGTACTCAGTGTTATAAATGCCATGTCGAGATTGGCTCAAGAATTCCCAAGACCGAAAGGTATTAGGGTTAGGTGGACTTGGGGGAGACAAGAGAAGAACTAATTTAATTAGCAATTCTGGAGTTCCTCTCCTGGCGAAACTGCCTCCTTTCAGCCCTTTTTCACTTTTCCTCTCTTACACTTCCCGAAGACCCCGTAATTGGGTTGGGCGACATCAAGAGAGAAGTAGAGATAGAGTAATAGAGGAAAGTTTCCCAAAAAGAGGAAGATCTCGACCGAAACAAGTTATGCCGCTTAAAACCTTTCTTGTGGGAAGTTTGCTCGGATCATAACCTCAATTACAAAAACAACGCCGTTATTTCTCAAAGTTGAAAATGGAAGTTAAGCTTTTCAGCAGTTGGCTATGAAAAATAAAAATGTTGCCGTCTTTTGACGGCCACGGCGGAGCTGTAGAAAAAATGGCTTTGAGGGATTTGTGAAGTGGCGGAATATTGGTACGATTTAGGAGTAACGTTAACGAGCGCTACGGAGTATTTCGGATCATAACCGAAAGGAGATGAGCCTGCGTAAAAGAGACTTCTTAAGTCTTAGTAAAAATGCACGGCACTGTATTCTACGTCTATATCCGACGACACGGGAGAGTGGCCTCAGGATTTCCTAGAAGTAACAATGATCCCTCTAAAGAAGAAGCCAAAGGCAATGCAGTGTAAAGATTACAGAACGATAAGCCTTCTGTCACACACATCGAAGATCATCACGAGAATTCTTAATAAAAGGCTGGAGAAAAAGGCAGAAGAAATAATAGGGGAAGATCAATTCGGTTTCAGAAAAGGACGAGGAACTAGAGATGCTATAGGAGTAGTTAGAATCATATCAGAAAGGGCAATAGAATACAGTCAAGATATCTGCGCATGTTTCGTAGACTGGCAGAAGGCCTTTGATAGAGTAAATTGGGTAAAGTTGATGAAGATATTAAAGGATATAGGTGTAGACTGGAAAGACAGGAGACTGATTAGGAATCTATATGAGAATCAAGTTGTAAAGGTCAGGTTTGAGAATGTGGACACCTGCGGAATAAATATCGGTAGAGGAGTAAGACAAGGCTGCTGCCTATCGCCAACCCTATTCAATATATATGGAGAAAGTCTAATGCAAGAAGCTTTAGAAGGCACAGGGGATTTCAAAATTGGAGGAAGGATTATAAGAACAGTGAAATACGCAGATGATCAAGTACTTCAAGCAAGAAAGGAAGAGGAGCTACAAAAAATGATAAATGGACTAGTGATAACAGGTAGAAAATACGGTATGGAAATAAATACAGAAAAATCCAAGGTCATTCGAATATCGGGTAAAGAAGAGAATCTGAACATAACTATTGGGGGAAAGCCATTAGAACAAGTTTCAGAATATAAATACCTTGGAAGTATCATAACACGAGAGGCAAAATGTACGGATGAGATCAGAAATAGAATAGGAAAAGCAAAAGCGGCTTTCAGGAGAAAGAAACAACTACTTACAGGGAATATAAGGGAAGATATCCGCAAGAAGTTGATAAAATGCTACGTATGGAGTATAGCACTGTATGGAACAGAAACATGGACGCTAAGGAAAAATGACATCAAATACTTGGAAAGCTTTGAAATGTGGACTTGGAGGAGAATGCTGAAGATAAAATGGACAGATAGGATGAAAAACGATGAAGTGCTACGAAGAATAGGAGAGAAGCGAATGATTATACAGACTATCAGAAAGAGGAAGGCTAACTGGGTTGGACATTACCTGAGGAGAGAGAGTATGATTAAAGACGTGTTAGAAGGAAAACTAGATGGGAAAAGGGAAAGAGGCAGGAAAAGGTTTCAGCTGATAGACGATTTGAAAGGGAAAGAGAGTTATCAAGATATGAAGAGGACAGCGGAAAATAGGAGTATATGGAGAACCAGGTTTAACCAAGAATAATCACGGACCTGTCTACGGACAGACTACCGATGATGATGATGATGATCCGACGAATTGATCTGCGGCTTAATTTTTAACAAATCTCAGCAGATGGAGGATATTATGTCTACGGTTCGGAGAGCGCTATGAGTACAAAGAAGTTTAAAACTAGCAATTTTTCAAAAGAGTTGATCCGGTTGCACGTATGTATTTGTTACGGATCACACCTTAAACTATGTATTTCCCATAAAATTCGTACTTTTCGTGATCAGCGCATTTTCTTTCGGATTACATTTCAGGTGGCAATGACAAGCTATAATCGAAATCAAGTCAAAATATAACATTCCATTTATGTTTCTAAAAAAATCAATGATATTATGCTATTTCTGTTATTTTACATGCTTTTATTTGGCTTTCAAGTCGTATTGTCATGTAATATTTAAAAATTCTGTACATTTTTTTCTTCAGATTTGAAAGGTCATTGCTAGTCCTCACGGCTAACATAGTGCTTACTGGACCCCCGAAGTCTCCATAGTAAATCGCTCTTCCAAACAGTTCCATTCTCTTCCTCATCCATTTTATCGAATTTAGTCAATAGAAATGCAAGAAACTGCCTGTAAAACTTATACATACTTACAGATGCTTTGACTAGCCCCCTCGCATATCTTTTTGGTTTCGCGGATTTAATGAAGACATTATTGGCAATTCCTCCTACTAAATTCTCTCGTGGAAAATTAGCACGACCAGCGTCACTCTACCGAAAAAAAGTTATAGGCTCTCGATAAACTTCATTCATGACCATGACGATTTTTTCGTTTGGACTGCCAAAAGAAATTTTTATCATCTCTGCTCCTATTTCATTTGATGTTTGCGTGGTGCGGAACGATTTTCAAGTGTCCACGAAAAGAGAGTAAAATCTGACAAATTGTTATTATTACAACATCTAAAAGGGCTGTCGTAGCGGACGTTCTTATAGTGCGTGTATAAAGGGTATCGCCGCTCCTCCCCCTTCCCCTACCCCTCGGATCGCAAGGTCTCCGACCCTTCGATGACCGGCCACGTCCATCCATCACTGTCACGTCGCCGCCCCAATAAGACATTAATCACGACCCGCTGGGGATCGATCGGGGATCGGTTTTGAAGGGAACTTGACCCTTGGAAATATTCGGCGGACGCGCTTTGTTGTTTGTGGCGGCGATGGTGCACAACCGATGCCACGCCGAACTCCATTATTTTTCTCTCTCTCTCGACCAGCTGCGATTTCCCACGTTACTTTAACTTATTCATCCGAACGACCCATTCATATCTTTAAACGATCATGGTCATTTCCGGTCTATTTTTATAAGCGATCGATGATATTTTCGTCATTTAAATACAGTCGATTCTTGCGTATCCCTCCCATTTCGGTTAGAATTTTACTTTTCCAGTTTGACCACGCATCTTTCATTTCCGTGGCAGTGTTTAGGTTTTATTTATCAGCGGTCCTTAATGGAGATCGGTTTGAAGATCGTGGAATTTTTTTGTAGGACAGAGACCGAACTTCGTCTTCAAGGAGAACTTTTTGGAATGCAGCAACTGATTATTTTCGCTTTTCGACCAAAATTGTTTAAAAATAAATTGATGGAATAAAGTGATCTAAAGATCCTATGCAGACAGGCATAAGCTGTAAAGTTGGGAATACTTTTGAAACGAGAAAGAAGTCTGCTATGACCGGGAATCAAACCCAGGTATTCCACTTGCCGGTCGGATATTCTACCACTGAACTATCGTAGCAGATCAATTTTATTGTTTCTGAACGCGGATGTTTTCTTGGTTGGGGTCGAATTAGCCGGGCGGATATTCTACCACTGAACTATCGTAGCAGATCAATTTTATTGTTTCTGAACGCGGATGTTTTCTTGGTTGGGGCCGAACTAGCCAAGCTAGTATCAACCTGCCCCAACGGATTTTCTCGAAGAGGTACAACGAAGAAAACTCCTCCCTCTCAAATAGCGAGATTGCCAAGCAAAAAATTGTTGGAATAAAGGGATCTGAGGATCCCATGGAGACAGGCATAAGCCGTAAAGTTGGGAATATTTTTGAAACGAGAAAAAAATCTGCTATGACCGAGAATCGAACTCACGTGTTCAGTGTTAGAATATTCGCCCGGCAAGTGGAAGAATGTAAAGCTCTAGCTTTAAGATTTTCGCGGCTATAAGTGTTATTTATTCGAAACAGGTCCAGTCCACTGAAAAAACCTCCCTTTAAAAAGTAATTACCGGCCGCCAATTTAAAATTTGAGAACCACCTCACCAGAACCAATTTTTAAAAACACTAATTTTATATTTGATGGTTTCAGGCGACACTTGGTGGAATTTCTTCATATTGTAGAAATAAAGAGACTTATTTGATAATTCCACATAAACTTTTTTTACATACGACCTAGGTTTCGTTGCAATGCATCACTACACCTGATGATGCTGCCTTGCAACGAAACTTAGATCGTATATAATAATAGATTATGTGGAATTATTAAATAAGTCTCTTTATTTTTAAAACACTAATTTTAGTCGCCCGGCGAACTAATTCATATGATTCTCACGTTAAAACCCGTTCTGCTCACGTAAGCGACGCTCACTCAATTTTTTCCATCCATGTGCGGGATGAATATTTTACTGGGCGCCAGAGCTGTAAATAATGCATTTATTTAGAGCAGTTAACACAGATACGCAATAAAATTTGAAAATGAAAAAAACAAAATGGGATAATTAAATAATGGACTGAAGCAAGACCGCGCAGCTTGTAGTAAATATTGTACTTCGCTGCGTAACTGCATTCGAATCTTTCCGTTATTTTCCTATTGCAATACCATCGAACTCCATCTTGGCATTTTTAACTAATTCGCAAAAATGAAAACACAAATAACTTTGGTATAAGTTATAACTTAACGCTACAATTAAAAATTCAGCTTTTACGACAGCAAAATATACAGCATTTTTATGAACTGTTAAATATTATCGATTTATTTTAATTTAAAGGCCTTATACGTTTTTATAAAAACACACTAGCATGCAATAAATTCCAATGCCGAACAACCTATCTTTACGTTTTACACATTTTCCCTTGATGTTTTACGATATAAATTTGAGTCATTAATGTATTTTTTCAAATAAATTGGTTTATTAGTTTGATAAATTTGTTTTATGGAATTAAATAAACGGATTCTTAAGTAAAAAAAATAAAAACAAATAATTTCGATGACATCTATTGGTTAAAACTATGTAAAATATTTCGTTAATATTGATAAAATATTAATAAAACATTAACATAATATTAATATAAAAATATTATATTATGTTAATATTAATATCATAACGCAGTACATTCATTAAAATTAGAGAACTTTAAATAAAAATCTGGGAAATAATATTTAAAATCTATAATAAGAATTCTCTTGCTTTGAAAACAATATATGGCCGAGTCAAGTACAGATCTCGAGCATGTAATCCATTTGGCTCTTGATTTTCCACAAACGAAATCGTTCTCATCATACGATATTTATGGATTTTTTTTCTACAACTTTCAGCTGCCCAGAAAAAGGGCGATCCGCGATCGGGTCCGACGTTTTATTTAGAAATAATGCACGAGAAAAACGCGGACTAAAAGCGGATATTTCTAAACGAGGACTCCGCATCGCAAAACAATAATGCGTTCTCTCCGAACTGGAGGAGTGGATGACGATTCTACGGTTTTGCGCGCCGACGGTACGCGGCATTAAAGGCGAACGAAGGAGGTGGATACGAGGAGAATTCGTGCGATCCGGCTAGCACTCCGGTTGAGTTATACTACAAGTAGACATCTCTCGCATTAATAAAAAAAAACCCTCCTTATTTCCTCTTATTTATGTCCCCTCTCTCCTTTCCTTCCCCCTCCCGTTCCCTCTCCCTCCCCTTCCCTCCCCCGTCCCCTTTCCACCCCCTCTCCCGATGTCTCCTACTCCCCCCTTTCAAAAGCCGCCGGTTCGGAATTTCCGAGTAGGAAACCATACAATCGCATTTCGCGTCGAATGAAAGAAAAAAATCCCTTTCGCGTCTACGATTCGATATTTCGCTGTCGCGCGAATCCATATTTCGACTCTTAGCTTTACAAATCGGTATGTATCGGAGGTTTTCCATTTTCCATCCCGTTTCCAATACTTGGACGAATGAGATCGGAGGAAAGAGCTTTCTTCTTTCTACACTCCCCCTCGCCCTTTTATAAATCACTCACTCGCGAACTACATGCCGAAAGGCGGCATTCTCTACGCGGTATTTTTTATCGATCGAACGGATTCCGAACCTTATTCACGTCTTCAGCTCGGTTACATTTCCCCGATGAGAATGGCCATACGCTTGGGATCACGCGGCGTTGATGTCTTTCGCCCATAACTCTCTTCTCCATCTATTAAAACGTGGTGACCCTTACGAAAGAGATCTTTAACGCACCGTTTACAAAGCCGCATGCGTTATCGCCCTACTCGAAAAACGTAATCGATGTTGAGAAGGAAAGGACCCCAAATTTTTGAGATTTCAAAAGGCATAGGTTCCAAAACGATTCCTAATGTTGTTTCTACTGAAAGATCGAAATTGATAATGTGGTTTTAAAAAACCTGTCAAATTATCTCTACAACCGTTTCTCAACGGCGACCCCCCCCCCTTCCTTGAGATCCGCAGCCTCAGTAGTAGTTTAGATTAAGACTAAGCATATAGAGTTAATTAATTAATTCAAAGCTAGTTCAGTAGAAGGATATCCGCTCGGCAAGTGGAATACCCGGGTTCGATTACCAATCATAGCAGACTTTTTTCTCGTTTCGAAAATATTCCCTTTGATTTCAAGATAAACACTCATCCGTGCAAAAGTTTGGCACATTTGCAGCATTTTACAATATAGCATTTAATGTCATTTTGAATATTCTATATGTGAATGGTGTCAAATTTAATATTTTGCCTAATTTGAATAAAATATAAACATGTGAGAGATAAATTGCAGAGCAAATTACATAAGGCGCTGTTTCCCTTGTTTTGTTTTTTCATTGATGAAAAGTACTATTATCTTCGTCATGTCCGTCCGTCTGTAGGCATATATCAGAGAAGAATTGGCTGAATCGATTTCAACCAAATTTGGTACATAGAATACTCACATAAATTAATGACCAAAATGGCATATTTGGACCGAGTCAACTCAGCAGGGGTGCCACAATTGCAAAGTAAACTTTTAGGTAATTATGAATTTGGAAGGAATTGGCCCAACCGATTTCAACGAAAGTTTGTACGAAGGAGGCGTTTAACATAAAATAACAAAATCAAGATGTTCGGAATAAAATAAATTCTTTTTACACGTATTTGTGTTAAATTTACCGCATCAGATTAAACCAAATTCAATATTTATAATATACACACATATACAAAACTATATTAGCATATTTTAACCGAATCAACCAAACAGGGGTGCCACAATTACAAATTAAACTCTTTCTGTAATTAAGGATTTGGAAGGAATTGGCTGCATGGATTTCAATTAAATTTTACAACAATTTTACAACATACCATAATGAAATCAAGATGTTGAAAGCAGGACTTATGGGCAGGGCTACTACAATAAAAGGTAAAATAATATTTCTCTTACATTTCTAGAGAACTGTCTGCATGGATATTAACACGTTGTGGTATATATAAACTTCATATAAATAAATAACCAAAATATAATATATTTGAACCGGGTCAACTAAACAGGGATAACACAATATCAAGGTTAGAAACTTTTGGTAACTATGAATTTCGAAGGTATTGGCTGAAAGAATCTCAAAGAAATTTCGTTTGTAGGGAAAACGAAATGAACATGTTTAGAACAGATTTAAATAGCATTACTTCCACAATATCAGGAAAACTAACTTTCTGATTTCAAAGCAAATACATTATTATACGATTATACTAAGCCGAATTTGAGGAAAAGCACTTCTGTACCACGGGATACTCGTGTACATCCCTACTTGTTCTTTTTATTATAGATGATAAATTCTGGCATTGAGTCAGTCCCTTAGTAACTTCAATAGTTATTTCGTGATAGAAATCATGTACAGTAGCTTACATAAGCTGAATTTTAACAAAATTCAATTGGGAAAGCTCAACTTTGTATCTGATGACGTTGTAACAGGCGAAACAGGTAGAATAAATTCGTGCCTAGTGGAAATTTACAATATTTGTTTTTATTTATATTAAGCTGAATTTGGTTTTGGTTTCATATTATTAAGCTTTCTTCCTATGAGGTGGAATTTTATGAAGTGTGCTGACATCTTACATCCATCATTTTAAAATTGCTGATCAAGAAACAATGGATCTGTGAATTTCGAATTTATTTCAAGTGCAATCAAAATATAAAGTAAAAAATTGTATTTAAGAAGCTGGGGAAAATATAACTTTAACAAAAATTAAAATTCTTTCAAAGGGAAAGAAACATTTCCTAGTTACAGTTTTCTGATAAAAATTAAATTGCAAAATACATTTGACAAACATTTTGCTTACAAATATTATTCCACGGGCATAAAGTCGCAGCTTGTGCCATCTACTGAACCGCTCGATAAAATACTCCGTAGTTAAATGTAAAGTATACAGTAGACAGCTATAAAATGGTGGTTCGCCCTCAAACATACGTTATCCTAACTATTACGCAAAACTGAATTCAATATAGCGAAATTGATAACAGGATAATAAAATTAATGAAAAAATCAGTTATCTATTGTCGTTTTGAATACATCTTCTATTACACGTATTGATATGCATACAAAGCAAATCTTTAGAAAGAAACTACAGAAAATTATCAATATGCTAATGAAATCAGAGCAACCTTAACCATTGGGCTAAATGGGCTTCAGCCCAGGGACTATTATCAACATAAGGAACTTTTGAAATTCTTTTAAAAATTTATGAGAGTTTGAACGCACACTTTAAAAACCAGCACGGTATACGTTTTCAGAGAGGTGTACAACGGCTAAATAGTAAGTTTTGTCTAATTTACCAACGGATATGTAATTCATAGCGACTTGCGATACCTACAGAAGAGGGAATAAAAATATATTACCTGTGAGGTTCCCTGTTTTTTATCGCTAAAAATGCGGATCTTCTTGTTGTTGACCACAGGATATACCTGGAACATAAATTAGATTCATGCCAGGAAAACTTCTCCTAGTCAAGGAATAAAATCGAACGGAAATGAGTAAAGACCGCGTCTGCGCATAATATTACTTATACGAAAACAGGTCATTTTCGGTAATCTCCATTCTTTATTCTTGCAATCAAAATCAAATTGCCTCCGATAAATTGACGTTATGATCGCCAAATATTTTCCGTCTAGCGTGATCCCACGGGTACGGCAAAGTGCTTAAATTATTATGATTTCCAAAATGCGGCGAAAGCGTTCAGCGAAAACAGAGGAAAACAAAACACGGTAAAATTTCACCGCATGACGAATCCCTTTTATTTTCTTCTCACTCTACTTCGGATTTTTTCCAATGAACGCGTTGCACGCAACAGTGGGTGCTCCAGGGAGCAGGGCGAAGAGCCAATCGGAATGAGCGTTGCAGAAAAACCTTTTGTCTTCCACAAATCGCGTGCATTCCTCTATCAAGCTGCCACCGGACGGGTTTCTGACGCGCGCAATTTTCTTTTTTGCTTGGGCGTTGGCCGTACGGTGTCCTTTTTGTCTCTCCGATCGCGATATGCGAGACTTTTGTCTTTCATTCTCACGGTACGAACGCCCCCTCAAAAAATCGGCTGTTACAATTGGAGCGAATTTGGAACGAAATTGCGTTCCACGGGCACGGGTATCCTAACTTTTGAGGTCCTCTTGGTGAGATAACTGTTATTGATGATAAATCATTATTTTTATCGCAAAATAAATATATTTTAAATTTTAACTGTATTAACTATAGTATTGAATTATGATTTTTAATAGTTATTATAAATTATTATCCTTGAAGTTGTTAGCGATTCGTATTTTATAGGAAATATTTCAATAAAATGTAATACAACTTAGGATAAAAATTCCATCAAATACATGCAAACAAAATCAAGCGATCGTGGTTTCGAATTTTAGAGATTTATGCTAAGTTTCATCGCATTTTTGAGAATTATATTTTATAAATGCAATTCCACAAAATTCGAATTTTCTCTGTCGATTTCAAAGACGAGAAATTTCGTTAAAGAGAATTTTTTTATCAAACATTTTAAAATTAGTGCGGAAGTAAATATGTTTTATAATTTGTGATACTGGCGGCACACACGATATATTCAACCGAATTTTCCTAAATGGATCGGGTTTTTTATGTTAAAAATGAACGCATAAATATTTAAAACTGATAACATTCATTATATAAAAAAACTTAAATAGCTATCCAGAAAAGTGCTTTTTATGTAGCTAGAACGGTTTGATAGCGACTTTTAAATATGCATGGGATATCATATTGAATTTCGCCGGCGTTAACCAGGCCGGTAACAGTGTGCGATTAAGCGGCGGCAGGTAAATCTCTCACAACGTTACCCAAGAGTAATAGAGTGGGGGTACACTTTATTGATTCATAAACGGTTCTTTTTCTCAGTTTCTACGTGCTCAAAGAGACGAAATCCGCTAAAGCTGACGTACAATCCGCCCTAAAAGAAGAAAAATTAAACTTTCATGTTGCTCGAAGGAGATTCCATCTTCGGTAAATCGAAGGTAATTCATTGCAACCGACTGTAATATTAGCTTATAGAAAAAAGTGCAGCTTAAACGCTTAGTCACGTGGAGAAATGTTACACGATCGATAAGCCTGGAATCAGTATGACTTCGTATTTAATGTTTGCTTTTAGGAAAGAAAGCAAATTCGTTAATTTATTTTGATCGTAAAAACTCTCCTATATCATTGAATTAATGTATTTTTAAGAAGTTATAACAATTTTTGCTTTTCTTTTGGCTTCTCTTGTCGACTACTTCCGAGGATACAAATTTTATCTCCTTCTAATATGAGATCTTTTGTAATAGTATACAGATAGCAGCGGCGGCAAATTCTGCTTACATAAATATCAAACGTTCCGTCCTCTAATCTCATTCGGCTCCGGCATATTATCATCACACGCAATAAACTCGTCGGTATAGTCAACATTCTCAAAATGAAGATAAAGGTCATGGTTACGGCTTCGTTCCTCTGCACTGCTGTAAGTAGTATGAAACGTTGTCAACCCATCCATTCACATTTTTGTACATAATAACTGTTTCTATATTTCGAAAATGTTTAGCTTTATAATAATTTTTTGCACTGTTAAGCATGTTCTATATGGGTATCAAGATATGTATTTTTTGTAATATGCGAAGTAATGTTTGAACTTTTAGTGAAACCAGAACTGCTTCTTCAAAATTCCTCTTGCATAATTGCAAGGAAGTCAGAGAGAGCCATTTACTATAAAGTGAGTAATGCATGACGTCAAAATGCAGCAATAAACAGCAAGGCCATTGAACTCCAAAGCTTTGAAGAAGAATGAATAAATACCACAGCAGTTAATCATCAATATTAATAAAGTACAAACGAAATCAAACTCACTATGAACATTTCTACTTTAATTTATATTGGCTACCAGTTTTACTATCATCATATATAGTGAAAATTTACACAGTTTGATTTCAATTGTGTAATGTCGTTTCACGAAGTGAAACTTTTCTGGTTAATGAAATGTTGAGCAAAGTCTTTAAAAAAAAGAAAACACAAATATGTAGTATTAACGACTGACAGTTTATAAAAGACATTTTCCGTTAAGTACATACAAATTTTCAAGAGTTTGTTTTTGAGATACGTGCGTGTAATATCGCTGTCTTCTTGTTTTTTCCACACTCTGCGCTCGTTTAATTCCTTTGTTTTTAGCGCTTTTTTAAAATCGCTTATGTTTTCACTTCGTCCGTCCGCCAGTGTGCAAAATTTTGAAGCAACGAGATGAGCTGGGAAGCTAAGATTTCCAGGATTGTTTTGGCTAGTGACATTCATGAATCCTACTGCATTTAGAATCCGTGTGTCTGTTCGTTTGCCTTTCAGCAGAATAAAATGAAATCTCTTGTGAACTATTGTGGGTCCGTTAAATATGGTAAAATTTCGTTCTGTTTACGTTGCCACAGCAATTAAAGCGAAGCGTAAATGCGTTCAATTTACTTTCGTTAAGGGATAATGATCAATATCACTGCTTAACATGGTCGAAGATTCGGAAAATTTACATGAACATTCTAAAAAGAGCGCTTTTGGAGTCAGCTTTTGCAGTTCTTTTTTTTAACTCGTTAGCATTATTTTTCCAAAAATTCTTCTCGCATTGGATTCAACTTGGAAATGTTAGTTTCTTTTTGTAAGTTTATTTTTATTTCGTTGAGAATCGAGTTATTGACCGTTGTGATTATAGCTTCAAAACCATTTTTTACCGTGCCCAGTTAACCGGTTCTTTTTAAAATTTTCTTGTTATCCGTTAACCGGTTAATTGTGTCCGACTAACTGAATTTTTTTAAGGGAGAAAAAATGCTTGCCATAATCAGTTTTAAAAAAATCCGAGGGAAAAGAATTTGTTGGAATAAATATGTATTCTTAGAGGAGCTCACCAGGGCTAAGTTATTTCATTAAAAAATCCAAAGGTAATTGAAAACACCAAGATTTGTAAACTGTTGAAATGGATTTCTAGGAAAACAACGAAAAACTATTTTTAAGATCGTTTATTTGTTTTTTGGAACATCACGGAACTGGTGGGCTAGCAGTAGGGTATTCAGTATTCAGCCTACTTCTACTGACAGAACGAGTTTTTTCTGTAGCCAATATCTTTTCGACCAAAATTCGTAGTTATATGAAATACGAAACACTTTATGCTCTCGAATTCCTGAAACATTAATTTTTAAGTTAATAAATATTTTTTTCTTGTTTTTTTTTGTGCTTTCGTAACAAACCATAATTTTTTGTTCATACGCAACATTGAATGTCGTTTATTTATAAAGTTTTATTTTTAAATCATATAAAATAAGTTGTTTTTCTTGTAAGTATTCCGTTACAAATTTTGTTATACCAAACATTGAATGAGCTTCAATTTCTTAAAAAAATTTATTTGCAGCAAAAACTAAGCAGTTTTTCTTCTTTTTCTTTGAAATTTATTTAAATAAACATGTCTAAAAATTAATGGAGGGTTTCTATTTTTACCGGTTAATTATCGGTTAACCGGTTAGCTGCTATTCGTGATACACATTATGTCCTAACAATTTCATTGATCGCTGGGTTCCCTTCCTTCAAAGATATACTGGAAAAATTCTCTTTCGTTTTTTGTAAAATTATCAGGAAATATTATTGGTCGTAGTAGGTACTTCTAATTATAGCAAGAAGAATTTATTATGCTTCATTCTTTTGAAGTTCGCACGAACCGATAAAGTGTTTTGTTTTCCCTTCTCCAATGGTGCGAACAAACTATAGTTAAAGAAAGAGCGATTTCATTCGAAAACCGCTGAACGAAACTCGAGGTCCTTTCTCTTATCTAAACCGAAACGCTAAACGTAACATCCTTAAGGGAGGGAGAAAGAAACCGTGTTCTTGGACGTGGACGGAGCCGGCAAGAAGAGAAAGGCGTGCGAGAAAAAGGGAGGAGAGCGGGGAATAAGTTCGAGGTACATTGGGGATGGAATAAGGATGTCGGACGGAGAGAGTTTAGGGCGAGGTGAATTATGGGAGAGGCTGGGCGTTAAATGGAGGAGGGGAGCGTGCGAGAGAAGGAGGATGTGTAATTTCAGTCTGGAGGAGGAAGGAAGAGAAGGGAGTAAGGGATACAGGTAAATGGAGGTCGTGCCTTGAATGGTAGGGGGCGTAGCCGTGTTCCGCGGAGTGGGATGGATATAAGAGGAAGACCTGGGTGCTAAATAATTGATGGAGAGCGTTGGCTCTAGGAGCGTAACTGGTCGGGAGGGGAAGACGGAGGTATAAAAGGGAGGCGGGAATGGGAGTCCAGGGAGGCGGAGACGCGGGATGGCGTGAGGGAATGGAGGTGGATGATGGAGTAGAGTAGGATGGGGAAAAAGGAAGAATAGAATGACTCGGGTTAGTGTTTTATTCTTATTGAAACGAATTTCATATGAACTCTGGTTTACGTGCGTGCACGCACGCACGCATTCGCACACACACAAACACACGCGCGCACACACTTTTAAATTATTTCCCAAAAAATCATTCACGTCTACACATACACACACACACACACGCCAGCAATTGTATTCAAATAATTCAGTGGATCTACCAGTTAAACTATGAGGTCAGAATAAAACGAACCTAAAAAAAGTAGCGAAGGATTATTTAAGAAGGGAATTTTTAATTTTAATCAACTGTATTCTAAATCAAAAGGCTCGCTCAATTTGTCCTTCCGCGCGCTCTCCTAACCCGTATTCTCGAAACTCGCAATCTCGAAAATGAAACGTAATTTCGCGGGTTCTGATAAAACCATGGTCGATTGTTAAGTGTTTCTCTTTGTTATTGCTAACGCTTCCAACTTATTTAAGAGTCGTTAACGACGCAATCAAGATTCCGAAAAACGAAAACGCAAAGTTCTGAATATAAGTAAATTTCAGGGGAATTTTTACATCTCCATTCATATCAACGATAGTTTATAATTTACCTCTATCTAGGCCCGAAAAATAGATTTCCCTTGTAATAAACAAAGATTTTCATGCTACAGGATCATTCGAGTATAATCCAATTCTCTCTCAATGAAAACGTTTATTTAAGAAAGTCAAATACAGTAGAAAATGTCATGCTAAGAATAAAATTCAAATACCTGAAAGAGAGGAACTTTATCAATGAATAAAATGAAGGAATTATTCAAGCCTGACGGTATATTTCGTCTTAACGGAAAACTTTTGCTTAAGTAGTTATATGGTGAAGTGTTAGAAATATAGCTATTGATTTGGATTCACTACATATTTATATCATTAAGTAAGACTGCTCATTTAAGAACATTTTCATTTTCTCTTACCTTAATGCTAGTTATGTACCAGCGACAAATAAGTTTTTCTTATGGTCGGATTACGGTTAAATCAGCAGCAGTTTCACTGTACGACTAAATCCAACCACTTCTCAATTTTAATTGATCATTATGAGCATTCTTTCCATTTATATCCATTTTTCTACGTCCTCCCCACATTTCCAGAACATTCAACGAATCTACACAAATAACAGCGAATAAATGTATTCATTCCCATTAAGTTTATAAATTATTTCGCAAGCAAGTTTACGAATTGAAAGTTAAGGACTACAGATTTAGTATGAATGGACAATATAAGAATATCTCCCCTACTAAACCACGTTTCTTTATGCAATTGTGGGGAAGGGAAGATAGAAATAAGGATATAGGGAGAGAGAAATCAAGGGCATAGTTCCGTGTGAGAAGGAGAATGCGTGGAAAGGGTCGAGGGACAGATGAAGGCGAAAAGAAGATAAAAGGGAGGGAGGAGAGCGAAAGTAATCCCTCGACGCGAGAGGAATAGCGAAAGGCATCGAGAAATCGAGAAGCGGATTAAATTGGAGGAAAGGTCAAAGGAGTTGGGTCTTAGCAGGAGTTGGGAGCTGAAGGTAAAGAATTTGGTCTGGGACGATTGGTAATCGTCGAATCCAACTTGTGGGGAGCAATTAAACGTTCACGCGAAGGCTGAAAATGTAAAAAAAGAGCTAAATCTCAAAAGAAGAGTATACCTAATTGTTTAAAAACAAGAAGGAAATGTATGCTCCACAAATGGAATACACAGAGATTTCAAATGCGCTCTCTACAGGAAATATGAATAAAACGGTATACCGAAAGATTGGACGGTTCTTGAATATGTATTTATCTCCGAACCTATAGGTCGTGATTATGTGATCTGGCAGACTTTTTGTAACAAATGTTGTACTCTATCCAAATAACTTTTTAATCGATACCCTACACGTTATATAAGAGCTAGGGAGAGAAAGATAAGGTTTAATTGCTGCTTGGCGGATGCCATTTAACGAGATACGAGAATAAGTTTATTTAAGTGCTTATGTAAAGTGAAAGTTTTAATTTATGAAGTCCAAAATCACAATTAAGCGATAATTTTTAATAAGGGTCACTAATACTTAATGTAATTAAAAATTTCCCAGCGGTTTAGGAGATGAAAATCATGACAGACGGACGGACGGAGGTTACGTGAATACGTTCCGCTACTTGAGCTTTGCTGGTAAAGAACGCCAAAAAATCGGATTATTAAATATCCTTTGGATATGAATTTCATCCTTATATTTTTCAAAGGTCAAAAGAACCAAAGCGTAAATCACGACGAAGCTGATGTTGATTCGGAAGCACGATATTTTTTTCGTATAATTCTGAAAAATGTTCAGAAATCATTTAAACTCATTCAAGTAATTTCTGCACGAAATAATACATTTTAAGCACTTTCTTGGCCAGTCATTTTCCAAAAGAATTTTTTGAAAATTTATATTCATATCCCACAATTTTCAGCTAGATAAATAGAAATTCGCGAGAAACGGGAACAAATAAATCCCAATACTCCCAATTTACATAATATGTAGTTACACTTGACGTCCAATGGCTCAGTTAAAAGAAATTAATACATTTAATTTTTCTTTTTTAAGTAATCTATAATTAATAGCGATGGACATAGGCCTCTTGAGAATCATAAATTCAAATAAGGGGAAGATCCTGTGATAATTGTTCCAATATGCGATGACATAAAAATAGTTTGCAAAACGAGATATCAGCACAGTCGTGAAAATCAGTACCGTAATTAATAAATCTTTATGGTTAAGGAGGGTCCACCAATCTTTTCTGCCCAGGGGCCAGTGGCTTGCTTGTCTCAAAACTGGTTTTACCTTTAGTTCCTCTTCAATTTTTCAAAAAGAACTTTGTCCGTATATCTCTGATTTATTGTTTGGTGGCCGAAAACACGTTCAGTTTCATTTAATGGCGAAATTTCGTGTTTAAGAGCAACTTCATCTTTTTTTCTCCGCATAGGGTGAATTGCTATGCACTAACATGCAAAAAACGCCTCGCATGTAAAGGTTAAAAATCTGTTTTTTTTACTCTGCTACTTTATAGCTATTTTGTAATTCGATAAAAACCATTATCAGAGGTTAAAGGTCCAATTTTAAATGCAAATACTGTAATTTTAGAGATTTAAATAACCATTATATAACTTTAAATTAAGACAGGAAAATAAGATAATAGAATTAAACGAGAAAATAGTTTTAATTATACGTTAAAAATAAACGCTCGAATAACATTCGTTCTAAGCAGCCGGTTATATTTTTTAGTTTCCGTGGGAGGGCTTTTACGCTGATCTGCAATTTAATTTAAAACTGCTGTGCCGCTCGAGGCATTGATTCGTAAATAATGGGTACATAATACATAAAAAAACATCACGAACGGAAAAGAGAGAAATAAGAACTTTCTCTCGTTTAATTCGGTTGCATCTTATTTTCCTATGAGAACAGACGTTTGTTACACCATATATATATATATATATATATACACCCTTATTTTTCGATTATAATACGCATCAAAGTTTTCTCGAGTGAAATGCCAAAACTGCCCAGGAAGTTCACCAAATTTCCAACGATGTTTTTTTATATTAATACATACATATACATTGATAGGTTTGAGGCATACCCAACCCAATATGCTCTATCCAAATCCTTTTTCTTGAAGTTCTCATATCAAATTCCTTCTTATAATGCATCTAATATACCTTGCCTTTGCTTTCCTATTTCCATCTAATAACATTATGATCGTATAATAAATGCTAAAATTCTAAAACGTTTACCTTCTTGATCATTTCTTAAAAAAACCATCTTTATAAAAAGTTCAAGTAGAAGATAATTCTTATTTTTACATTTGAAATAAAATTTTTTAAAAATCCATAAAAACGGAACATTAATGCAACCATGCTTTATCGGTGACAATGTGTCCAGAAATAAAGGTTATTGATCGCCTGCAAAAAATGCCCGCGTTTGTTTTCATGTATGATATACACCCTTACTTTTTGGCAAATGTTTTGGAGAAAAATTGCATAATATACCCACACGGAAAATCACAATATTTGATCCGGAAAAGCAATCCCTGCTTGAGAAACTCGATTAATGGTATCAAATCTAATGGTTACCCTTTCCCACCCATACCAATAAAGATTTCTCTTTTCGAGATTATTCAAATCAAACTTATATCAGGAAAAGCATTGCTATTCCATAGAAATAAATTGTATAATCAGAGCGATTTGAACGGCAGCTTACCGAAGCATACCAAAGTACTGGATGAATGGCGGGGGATAAAGAGACAATGCAGAGAGGGAGAGATAGTGGCTAGGGTAGGTAAATGATAGGGAACATTTGGGCAGAGACAAGAAAGAAAGGGTTGGGAATGAAAGAGTTAGACGTGAAACCGATGGGATGAGTTTAAATGGAATTCATAAAGATTTTTGGAGCAAAAGGGGTCCCGCGATGCCTCGGAATATAGTAGAACGGGGAAGTCGAAGATGGTAGGGAGAAAGTTTTAAAGATGGAGACAAACGACCTTGTTTGGAGATTAAAGTGCTCCGAGTATCAATTTTAACAAGAAAAGGTAAAGGATTTCTCCCGGCGGCGAGAAAGTTTTGGGGCTTTCACGCATTCGATTTTGTATAACAGGAGTTTGTAACGTTCACAAAACCTTTAAGAAAGGGCTTACTCGAGACTTTTCCAGCGAATGTTTTTATGACGCGTTTTATTAAAAGTTGGAAGTTTTATTGTGGTACATTCATGAATAAATTACGCCGCCAAAATATAGCGAGAGTTAATATTTTAATTAACGGAGCAATTCTATTTTAAAGAGATTTCAAAGCCTTGAAAACGGAGAAGAAATGAAGATTGAGACTGCATCTGTCAAGAAACAAAAGTGATGATGTTGCAACAATTTTTAAAAACGTCGATAATGCCATTTTAAACCATTTTAATAAACAAATATAATTATAAATATAGTTTGTAGTATCTTTATGATCAGATTTTCTATCGCCAATGCAATGATTATTTTTATAGTTTAAATAAAAATGTAAAATTTACGAAATTAATTAAAATAAAATAAATCAGAATTTAAAAGATTTTTAATTATAGACAAATCTAAGTGAAACGTAAAATATTTTACCGATACAATACAATAATACTCAAGTTGACGTCCCGAATTGATTACTTATATTGACAGGAAATGTTTCAGTATGTGTTAGACACACCAAGAAATTCTCATACCATAAATACTACTTGTAGTTCATATTTTATCAATGATAGAGAAAAATTGGGAAACAAATTATTCCAGAGTTGTGTACGAATGCTTTGATCGCAACCAAGAGAAATATATCTACGAGTTTAGTGGGAAAAATTACTCTGGACTGTTTCGCTTTAACTTTGAAGAGCCTAGAATTAGGTTGCGAGGACGATGAAAAAGGTCATGAGAAATACGGTGGGACAAATCCACGCTTCTCCGATCTATCTCACTCGGGCATCTCTTCTTTATTTTATTCTCATGAAAAAAGCATTTCCTTCCCGCTTTGACCATTATTTCAATAACGTATGGATGACTTTGTTTTCATTCGCCAAGATCAATGCTTGGTGATTTCATACTAATCTTCGAATTGCATTCATTCAGGATATTCAGAGAAAATGATTGATCATTGCGCTATCTGGAGCCGGAAAGAAGAGAAATTTCATTCGTGACTTTAAAAATACGATAAATTGTTTACTGATCCATATAGAGAACGTGTAAATGCAAGATTGTAAAACACGGAAAATTAATTGTATGCAAATCATTGAATCATCATTTTTGGAATGTGTTATTGTCTGCAGAACCAGTATTCACGTAGCCAGATAACAATCCACATAAAATACTAAATTAAACTTTTAGGTTCATAGTCACATGGCGACCTAACTTATACATAAGTTGCCATACAAATCAAATAGCAGAATTAAAAATTTTATTAAAATTAATATATACGCCAAAAGTTGCTAAGGATTGTCAGATTGACTTTTCAGATGCAAAACGAACAACCGTTTAAGTAACATTTGAATATATCTGTGACGGTTTTAATAAAAAATGGCATTTAACGAAATATTAATTAAATTTGGAAAAAATAGTGAACATTGTGACATAACAGTATAATCATCACTCAAACTGTATTTTACCACAATTGTTCTTCCAGTTATATCCTATTGCTCTCCAATATGGTCCATGTCTGCCTTTTCCAATGTTTCTTCTCTTAATCAAGTTTTTAATTTCTTTTTAAAAATTGTAAAAACCCGTGTGCCCTCTCTTCGCCATGCCTCTACTGATGCTATACTGTCCACCCTCTCCCTTAATCACCTTAAAGCTACCCTGATTAAATCCGATCTCTCTCTTATTTATAATACTTTAAACTCTATTACTGACAGTCCTGAATTAGTCGCTTTACTTAATTTCCGAGTTCCATCAAAAGTTACTAGATCTACCTACTTACTTAATGTTCCTTCATTTAAAATTTCTCTTGCCCAACGCTCCTTCTTCTATCGACTTCCCTCCCTTTTAAATTCCTTACCGCCAAATATCGATCCTTTCTCTCTCTCTTATAACTCCTTCTTAAAAGCAGCCCTGAGTAATATTTTTGTAAATAGATGAAATTAATGTCTTTATAATTTTTTTGTACATTACTTGTAATTAATTGTCCTGATTGTTTGTACCTAATTATATTTAATTGTTACCATGTTCACTGTAAATTGGCGATAATGCTGTATGTGAGCCTATTTTAGCAAATAAAAAAAATAATTTGATTGTATAATATTCAAGTTTGAATAGCATTAATTTAAATAAAAAAAATGTTTTCGATAAAAGTTATCTTCTATTTTCTACGCCTGCTTATTAGATGAAATGCATTAATGGCGTCAACAACGCTGGCTTTTGATGATCCCGTTTACTCTTTTGAGAGCCCGTGGCTGTGAAGGAGATGAACTTTTCAGGAAGAAGGGCATTTCTGAATGTGAAAATAAGTGTCGCAAGCGCTCCAATAAAAGGGGAGCTTTTCCATATCTTCGCTATAAGAAAGGTTCACGTTTATTTCGCTCAGGAAACTGACGTTCTTGTATAAAAAACATTTGTAGTCTCAGATAAAATAAGCACCATACTCTAGCCGCCGAAAGAAATATTCCTCAGTCGCTTAACACTACAGTGTACATGTACATATTTTAAACTTTTCACATTAATTCCTACATCCTTTTTGCACGAGGCTCGGGATCTCTATCGCGTTTCCATCTTAGCAAAAACCTGATGGTGAGTCTCCCACTCTCATTCTGTTCCCGCTTTTTTAGCGAGCGAACATAATTAAATCCTCGCTGTCTGTCCACGAGGAAAAACTCTGAATTTTAATTCACGTTTTCCTCGAATCGCTTCCGATGCGAGCTCTCCATACGCGTTCCATATCGATTAAACTTTTATTCGTCTTTTATTACTCCATCGAGTCGTCTGGACCTCTATTTATATTTTCTTTTCATCGTTTTCTTTTTTCAACCTTTTTTCCCCTACCTACCCCATACGAGATTCTCCTCACCCCTCCTTACGTCCCATATACGCGCCGAATCCTACCCTTTTTTATTTTGTTTGGCGACAACGCCTTACCCAGACTGTCCCTCGCCACCACCTCTCCTCCCATTCCGTGCACGGCGGAGTGCTTTATGAAAAGGGAGCCTCCCTTCCACTCAATACCCTTTTCCCATACGCTTCGAATAGTAGGGAGTATTCCTGCGAGATCTCTTCTCCTCCTCCACCCTTCGTCCTTCCACCTCATACCACCCTTCGCCCTCTTCTTTCTGTCTCCCGCACCCTTCTTGGATCCTTTTGTTTCCCTATACTCCTTCGCTTTCTCCGCCTCGCCTTTCCATCCCTCTCCTCACCTTCCCTCCTTTCCCCTTTGACTTATCGAGTGCCTCGCGGCGCACACGAGGCCCTCAAAAGTGCAGCGTCGAGACGGTAAGATGTGCTGATCTTTCAATCCGAACGGAGATGAGAGCTCTGCGACGTTCGTTATCGAACAGCTCCACGAAGTCCATGCTCTACGGACGTATCCGTGCGAGATCATATCTCGTGCATGATATTTTTCACGGAAATAAAATTTAGATTGAAATATTTTTTGTGCATAGGGAAGAGAAAGCACTATTCGAGATTAAATATCTCCCGTAGGGAGGGAAGGAGAAATTATGCAGCATTTTATATTAATTCTTCTTAATCTTATGCAATTCTGAAAACATTATGACAATCATCGTGGTAAAGCTCAACACCATCATAACAATCAGGTATTTAGATCAGGGATACCCAACATGCGGCCCGCGGCCTGGATGCGGTCCACTAAGTAATTTTATGCGGTCCACCGCCAGTGTTTCATAGTTTTGAAAACGTTTTTCATTTTTCTTTTGATTTATTTACCAACTATTATTTTTTATCTAGCAAAATCTGTTAAAGTATCTAGTGTTAAATGAAACTCCTTAGTAAATATTTCTAAATTAAAATAAATTCTATTAAATGTTGTTTTTTGATATTTTCTCAAAGGAATTTTGGAGATTGAATTCCATCATGATTTTTAATATTGAAATGTTAATCCTAAAAATACCTAGTTATAACTTGATTTTCACTCATATGGTGCCTCAGAATCATTAGGTAACTTTCGAAGGATTTGCAATTTCCAATGCGGCCCACCGAAGGATTCACTGCCACTAATGTGATCCGCCATGCAGAAAAGGTTTCTCACCTCTGATTTAGATCAGTAGTTCTCAACCTTTTTTCCGTTGTGAAACATATGACGGCCGATGCGCACGTGCGCGACACACACTGCACACTAAAATCCGCCGAACTAAAAAATGAATTAATAAAAGTTAAATAAAGGTTGTTTTTATTGTTGTTAAAAATGACGCAAAAGAAAGACAGAAACTCTACTTGACCAAAATTCACTTTAATTATTACAAGCCGTTATTTAAATTTTCGGCGACACACCTCTCAGCCAGTGTGTTGGGACGGTTGCTTTGTGGGCGTAATGCAAATGTGATTATAACTACCACAGGCGCTATCTGAATTGTGTGTGTGTATATATATCTGGCTAATCAACCTCTTGGATTATTAAAGCCATCTGAATTTTTAAAACTAGATTCGAGCTATAAGGGAATTTCGATAGTCTTTTTTGAGAAAACACGTCAAAAACAAGCAAGTAAGGAAGTACGTTGGCACGCATACGGCCATACCAACAGTAAAATTCTAATGCTCGAGAACTACATAAATACTCGTAAAAAGCCTCGCAAAAAATATCGAAAATAAAAAAGTAGAATGAAGATGGATAGGCACTAACACTGAGAAATCGATAACACGAATACGATACTTTTTTAAAGGAAACAAGCACATAGTACAATTGTTCATAATTTATCCGGTTACATCACTGAATTTTGGCTAGATCGCAGATGTATTTAATCGTCCCCATGGATAATTTATAAACATGGTATTTATGTCAGAAGGATTGAGATATAAACCTATAGGGTTTATGCGGGTCTATTTGTATTAAATGTCACCCTTTCACGAGGCACGGAAAGCAAAGAAAGAAGAGATAGAGAGAATAGGGAATAGAGCGAGAGTGGGGCTCCGTCCAATGGTTCCCTCATGGATTGACCTGCGGTATATCGCATTTACCCGAGTGTTCAGCGCAGCGCCCTCTGGCATCTCTCTGCCATGAGATTGCCCCTCTCCCCTATCTTAATGTAGTCTCTATGTCAAGGAGGAGTTCATTTAATCCTCTAAGTCCCAATTCCGTTTTAAAGTAATATTTAATACGTCTGTTTTCTTGCTTAATTTTTTCCCTGATTTCATTTTTGTTGACCGCTAAAACTTGAAGGAACAATGTTGCATCAAACTATTATAATTTAAATGCAACCATTTTAAATTTAAAAACGATCTAAAATCTTTTTTCTTCGCAAAAAATTATATCGGCATAGGGGAGATAAGTATAACAGGTAACAATTCTTGAAACCCGAATAAAAATAGATAGGAAAAGCATTTTTTGAGCGGTTTGGATGATTTTTGGTGATATTAATGTACTTCCTTCCTTCCCATCGTGGTTACGTTTCACATTGACGATTTTTAATTAAGGCGTATTCGCTTTATATCACTTTCCTTTTGGAATAGATTCAGTAGCATCTCACTGGCATCGTTGGATTGATATGAATTTTTGAAGCCTGTATTCACATCTACGTTGCGGAAAAGTATACAAACTTTTATTTAAACAAGGTTGACAAAACAAATCAGCTGTAATGAATGTCTTACAATCAAGTTGATTCTTGTAATTTATATCGCAGAGTTATTTGGCGAAAAAGGACTTTTGTGTTCCGAAATTGATGTTGATCTAAATTAACGCTAGCGATATATAATGGACGCAAAGGTCGGAATGTTTCTCAACTGCTTTGATATTTGTTAGCGTTTTCAAGTTAATAACTGCGCTCTAGTAAAAATTATGCATTTAAAAAGACGTAATAATTAAAAAATATGCTTTTATCTGTTTTCCACGGCAAATAAAACCTATTTAACTATTTGTACACATTTACGTAACTTTTATCATAAATAAATTATACTATCTTACGCTTGGGGAAAAATACACAGTTATTCTCACGCACATTTACAAATACATTTTCACTTTAATTTTAAAATAGAAACGTAGAAGTGGTGCGATAATTGGGGAGCAAATTCAAGTTTACAAACTAAGATAGTGTGCATGTATTCATCTCTTCGCAATGCTTACGCCGGGACGGAATGCGAAAACTTCTTCCAAACAAAAGAGATAGAAAAAGGAGGACGAGCTGATTTTATTCCGTCGTCGCGCCTGGAATTTTTTAAGTGACTTTACATTCTATCTGAAATGACGGAATTCGCGAATTAACATTTTTCGCCAGTTCTCTGAATTTGAAAAAATATATAAAGTCCACTGCAGACGATGACACTCGACGGAAGGAAAGCTCGATCGACAAATGAAGAGCACTCGGCGCCATATAGCGAGATGGATGTGACTTGCGACGTCTTTATAAAATTGGAATACAGAAATAAAGAATCCTCTGATTTCATTACATCACCGGGTTAAAAACGTCTCCGATCGAGATTAAAAACCATTAGTAATGCCATTCAAATTTACCTTTTCGTTAGGTAACGACTTCTTTCCGTTCACTCTCTAGAGTTAGGTTTCGAGTTGTAGATTTTAATTTTTTAACGTTGTTACTAGTCGAGGCGTTGGGTGAGGAAAATGGAACTACTTCCTCCCTCTTAAACGCAGGAGGAATAAATTAAGTACTCTCCAAACACACGCACACATTATAAGCGCAGCTCCATAATATTTTAGATTACTGGTGTCCACAAAGGCACGCGCATGAGTCATAAAACGTTTCTTCCCAGTGTACATTCTTAACCGTGTGCAAATGAGGATCTAAAAATTGATCGGTTAAAATTTGGCACTGAAGTAATATTTTTGGGTAAAAACCTTAGATTAGAAAAAGTAATCATATTAAACTAAAGAGATTGTTGGCTTCAGCTTGGCCGGAGCAAAAAGCAGACGGAGGCGAAATAATAAAAAAACCCTCGCAAAACTTAGTTGCTTATAAATTCAGTTTTCATCCCAACGATCATTTAAATAGCCGCAGCTGTTGTAAAAACATTTCTCACTATAACTACAGCGCAATAATGTTGGTAATAAAAAGTATTGTAGCTTAAATGGTTAGGGTACGCCAGTAATAGAAGAAGAGAGAAATTTAAATTAGAGTTGTTGTTAGAAAATATTTTTTGACTAGTGCTATTATCTAGGCTTCGTTCAGAGGGTAGCTCAAAGAAAAAATATGTTGCCTCAACGAGCGAATCAGCAGCCAAGACATTTTCCGCTTAATTCACTTTTATACCAAAATAACCAACACCAACTCGTCTTATTTTGTCTGATTATTGTTATTTTAGATATTTTTAAAACCTTTTTGCGGTATTTTAAATTATGAACCGCCATCGGTTGCTAAGTTACAACTGAATAAATATAAAAGAAACTTGTAAAGATAAAGTTAAACTGATGGTGATACAAAAGACATTTAAGTAAAAATAGACAATAGGCGGAATAAACACGAAGTCCATGAAATCTAACCATACACAAAATTTACAGTTTATCAAAAATAAATCTATGAGGTCAGTTTACAGCTAGTTTGACTGTTTGTTTGTATGTTTTCTGGCTAATCTTCCTCTTACAATTAGACAATTATAGCCATCACCCCTGCCACACCAGATACACACAGAAGGGAGGAGGGAAACCCGATGCCTGTATTAGCCTACTCTTAACGACGAGCACCAAGGGAGGCAACCGCTTAATGTCCCTTCCGAAGGACGGTGCGCTAACGTGCGCGGTCTCCTCAAACCACACAAGTAGGGGACGGGATAACCTCAGGTTGAAAAATCCGACCTCCATCGGATTAGTTTATAACTAGTATGATATACGATTAGTACCAGTGGTCCCCAACCTTTAAGAGTAAGAGAGCCACATTAAATCTACAAGTGCGTGGCGAGGGCCGCGCATTTAAAATGGGAAAAATATTAAAGTGAGACACATTAATTATAACTTTTCCTCATTTTATTATCATGGAGCAAGAAAATTAAGGCTCGGTGTAACAAAATGAAATATCGATGAACTTGAAAAATACCAAATTAATGAGAACAAATAATGGTAATCAATATGAAAAGAGATACGACAGTAAATTTCGTGAATCTTAATTTACAATTTCTTAACAGAGTATAATAGTTGAAGAGTGATTCCAACTATACTACAGAATCATCCTAAAGAGCCATTTTCGAATGTTTTTAACCTTTCTGGTGGTAAGGTGGAAATCAAAATTAAAAAGTATGTAAATTATGAAACTTGTTAGTATGAGTCAAAGGTGGTACGTTGCCCGTCTGCTGTCGAATAAATGGAATTTACACAAAATATTGATAAATTATGCTTTCTTGTTCTAAGTAAAGATAGGGTTAGTTTTCAAATAAAATGTTACAGATGTAAGATGACATATATTTTCATTATCGTTAAAGGTACTCATTCAGCTAATCATTCAATGATCTAATTTTGTCTGAAGGGCTGAGGGCCGCACAAAACCACCCTTGGGGCCGCATGCGACCCTTGAAACAAAGGTTTGTTTGATATAGACGATATAAAATAAAAAATAGCTAATATTGAAAAATAAATAAAACTCAAAATGCCATAAACGGAATGAGTAAACCATATTCTATTAAGAAATATATGCAAGTGGATTACCACCAAGAAAAGCTATTTTGCGTATGGTGCACACATACGGGCTTTCGCATCTGTTTTAGCGGCGTAAAGATTTCATGTATGATTTACGAAGAATATATACAAGGTTATTATTAAGGAAAATCAGACGGAAGGACAGAAATATGTGAGTGGAAATAGCCCATAACTAATTCCAAAGACGTGTTGCTGCGAGGGCGAAGGATGGATGAATGAATAACACAGTTTTTAAGGAATCTTCGATCTCGACAGCAAACCTTTCGTATCGATTCTTTCGACGACCATGAAATCTCTCCGTCTATGGATTGATTCGTCCCGGACTTCATAAACGGGCGTTGTTCGCTCGGAAAAATGGGTTGTCTTTCGGACGTTATGAATGGCCCGCGTTTCTCATATCCCGCGGTGTACCAGGCGGCCAAGGGAATGGAAGGGTTTAATCACTCCCTTCGCCAAATGTCCATAACGTTCCGAGGAATCTGCGATATATTAAACGCCAACGAGCCTAGTAATAGCTGTCACTTTTGGGTGGCCGTGACGACACATCGAGAAGGGTGCGGTTTATGAAACATGTTGGCGAAAATGATGGAATTCTTAATCTAGCGGTATAGGCGAATAATGTGAAATTCAGGATGGTTGGAAATTTTTGTGAGAAATGTGACGCGCTGATTTAATTTTTTCTACGGAGTCGTTGTTACCCTAAAAATTGTTTAACAACAAAAAATGTCCTGAATTCTTTTATTTGCCGTTACAATGATATTATGATTTTACTGAAGAGATTGAAAATGCTTAATGCAACAATAATAGTTATTACTCAAAAATTATTATTTTCAATGACTTTGCTACATAATAAATTAATCCAATGCTCTATAAGTGCCATTCCTGAGATTATTAAAGGGATCTTGACTTTATTCATAATGACGTCATTTCCAAGTCGAATAATAGCAATGAAACCTGTGAAATAGAAGAGTATTCTAACAGAAAGACTAATTAGGACGTAACTTTTTATTCGAGTCAAAGGTTCTGTAAAAAGCTACCATGAAAAATCTTTTGGTTCTTTTTCATTTTTGTATTGGATCGTAAATTTACACATCCGTAAGAACCCAAGGTGGCATAAACAAATGGAAATAGGCAGCAACTTCAGTTCGCGTAGGATCGACGCGAAGAAGGGGGATTCATAAAACAGTTTATGGGAACACTTTGAGGGTCATATTGCAAACAAATCAATAAAAGCTCCGAATCGTTGCGTTATCAAATCGCGACAAACTGTAATAAAATACGCAGGCAAAATTATTGCACTCATGAATCACGAAGAAAGTGAATCGGACAAAAAACAGCGCTATCTAACCTTCGGTCGGGGAATTTCGATTCCATATCGATCCAGGATTCAAAGCTATGTTTGCGTAGCTCTAACAATAAATTTCTTTAGCGTGATATGTCACACCATTTCCATCTCTAAATCTTCGTAGATGACGCGTGAAAAACTCGCCCGATAAATAAAATACGATATCGATCGAGTTTATAGCTTCGCATCATCGACCAACGAATCCTATTTTTAAGCAGTTTTGGATGTCATAGATGATATTTTACAGAATATAAATATTAGCGATTTTTACACCAACTTCTTCAAGTTATAAATGAAGCTCGCAATGGATCCGTAAATAGGTTAAACATGCTCCAACTTGTAGCAATTATAAGACGCTATAAATACAACACAGGTTTAGGAAAACAATTTCCACAAATCAAAGCATTTTCTCTCTTGCATAAGGCATGCAACTATCGAAGACATCGAAACTTAGTCTCCCGAAGTAAAAAGCCAAAATTTCCCTAAGTGCAATTTTTTTTAAACTCCAAACTTACTGAAAGAATTTCTTCGTAGCATTTTAATAGGAAAAATTATGAAATAACAGTTAACCTTAAAGAGATCAATAGAATAAAACTTTTCAACTGCAGACCTATTTTTAATAAATTACCACAACATATGACATAAAACAATTTTTATAATAAATTGCTTTAATTCCACTTAAATAATAAATTACAAAAGAGCGACCGAAGTTTCGGCGCTTAGCTTAGGTTTCTGTGTTTGGTGATGTTGCTGAGCGCCAAAACCTAGGTCACACCATTGTAATTTTTAAGTGGAATTAAACCAAGTCATTCTAAAATAAATTTTGTTTCCTTCTCTGTATAATAGAATTCCACAAATTCAAGGCTAGCTTAGTGAATTTAATCACCAAAAGTCCATATAAATAAAGACGTTATCGTGACTTTTTAAAACTTTGAAAATGATTTTGTCCTCATACGTAAAGGGTTGCTTTTACATAGTAGTCAATGAAGGGGAAGGGGGAGACTCGGCGGAGCTATCGGAGAGGACAGACGTGTTTACGAGGAGCTCCTTACCCCGAGAGCAAACCTTAACCCGGCCGAAGGCGGCTCCTTTAGCCGGGTGAGCCGAGCTAGCCGTATCGGTGTAGTGTTTTGTTTATTAGCTTGATGAAGGTATTCTACCGCTCTCTTGGACTACGATTTTCGGAATACTTTTAGTGACCGCCTTTGATTATATACGACCCGGCCTGCTTGGACTCTAACCCATCGACATGTCCGAGGACATGTCGACTCCCTCTGCGTCTCTTTCGCCGGAACACTCCGTTTCGGTTGACAGCGAGACTGATTCTGCCTATTCCCCTGCTTCCCTCGACCCCAACCCGGTGACTGCTGGTGACATCCGACCCGAAAACCTGGAGAGAAGGACCATTCAGGAACCATCAACCACTGCCGCAGTGGCGGGTGAAGTCTCGGCCGGTCGGCCGCCGTGGGACGTCCCCTCAACCTCAAGACAGCTGAATTCAGTGAGTCACGGCTCGTCCTTCACCTCCCCCCAACCCATGTTACCTCCCGCTGCTGGAACCGTCAATATAAATATCCCAGAAACTTTGCTTGATAACCCGAATTTCATTGCATTAGTATGCGGCGCTGCCTCAAACAATACAACTCTCCCACAAACGAAAGAAAACGATTTCGTTTTAGTTCAATCACGTAAAGAAAAACGAAAAACTAACTCGCCGCAACTTCCGAAAAAAGTGATTGTTAGGGACCCCATTCCAACTAAAAATTCTTTCGCCCCTCTTTCGAAAGAATCGCAATCGATGGATATAGATCTCGCCCCGTTTGACTCTTCTAGCCAATGCAATCTCCCTCCGAGGCCATTAGTGAAAAAGACGCCGCCCAATGATACCGCTACTAATCCTCAACAACGCAATGACATTCTGCCAATATTCATTCATGAAACTATCAATTGGCACAAACGCGAACCGGGTATTATTAATGTTTGCACGATGAAACCGGTGGTAGTTATGCAGGCGAAGCAACTTAGAATCCAATGCTCCTCTATAAATGATTTCCGGGGGGTTATCAACCACCTCAAGGAAAACAACATAGAGTACGTCACATACAGGCTCCCTGAGGAAAAGAAACCAGTCCTTGCAATCCGGGGTCTGCCCATTGACTACCCACTTGATGCCCTCAAGCGTATTATTGAACTGAAGAATATAACGGTGGAAAGCCTTCGTCAAGTACACACAACAAAACCTACCCTGGAGATGTTGGAGAAACGGGAAAAGGAACTGCAACTATACCCTGACGCCTTGCCGTCTCCCTTCCCGCTACGACCGACTCCAATATTCCAAGTCATTGTAAGCAGTGAAGATGAGGCGCAACGCCTTTACAATAATCCGTACATCGGCTCCCTTAAAGCATTAATTACTCCCTATAAGCCATCCCAGGGACCTCCACAATGTACGAGATGCCAAAGATTTGGCCATACTTATAAATCCTGTGGTCTGAAAAGACGTTGTGTCAAATGCGGTGACTTTCATGCTGCTGCCGAATGTACAGTGATGAAACCGGAGCCAGCAAAATGCGCAAATTGTAGCGGCGCTCACCCAGCAAATTACAGAGGCTGCCCAACCTTCAAATCCTATGCGGATAAGCTGAGAGGGAGACGCCAGGACGCGGAGGCCGCTAAAGCACCATCTAATTTTTCGCCCTCTGATTTTCCCTCCCTTCCATCTCGCCAACCCTCTCCCTCTCCATCAGCTTCTATCCCGCCTCCAAACGCTCATGCTTCCTCCGCTTCCACTCACTTCTTTCCCTCTGCTCCCTTAGATGGAGACGCCCTACACTTCCTTATGTCGGCAGTCAAACGTCTATTTGGACTCCTTATGCGGCCTCCTCCCCCAGGGAAAACAAAGCTTGAAATCGTCCTTGAGGAAATTTGGAACATTCTTATCGGATACTTCAATGGCCCGTAGGAATCTTAAAGAGCACCTCATGATTCTCCAGTGGAACTGCAATGGAATCAAATCGAAAGAGGAAGAACTCCGAACACTCATCGCCGTTCACCAACCGGATATAGTCACCATTCAGGAATCAAGATTACTGCCTCATCATTCAATATTCGTACCAAACTATCGTCAATTCAGGGTGGATAGAAGGGCAAACAACGGTGGCGGCGTCATTATCTTTTCAAGGAAAGGGATAACTTGCTCACAATTACCTAATCCACCTACAACAACGTTAGAGCTAGTTGGCCTCAGCGTACGCACCGACCGGGGACAATTCACAGTTTGGTCAATTTACCACCCCCCGGGCAACACATACCCAACCAAAGATAGAAAAGCAATCCTCCAAATTTTAAAACAAAAATCAATATTAACAGGAGACTTCAATGCAAAAAACACTGCATGGGGATGCTTTGTCAGCAACCAGCGTGGCCGCCGATTACACCAACTACAGCAACGTTATAATTTCTCAATATTTTCACCGTTACAACCCACCAGGGTTTCTCCTAACTCAACGGATATTTTGGACATAGTCCTGGCAGCAAATCTACCTCAACCTCCAACCTTTGTGGTTCTTGATAACTCTGCCTCAGATCACCTGCCTGTGTTATCCACCTATCATCTCCTACCTTCACTGGCGGACAGCACACAGTCAGCAATCAATTGGAACTCCTTTAAAAAAGCTACGTTATCATTTCTTCCAACCCTTGTATCCCTACCACTAAATTCTCCGCAAGCTATTGACATTGCGGTAGAAACCCTTACCACCTCCATTCACTCCTCCCTCCAGTTATCTTCATTCTCTGTATCATCAAAATCCCCTGACCAGATGCCTCCAGAAATAATCGAAACAATGAGAAAAAGAAATTCCGCAAGAAAAAAATGGCAAAATACCAGATCCGCAGAAGACAGAAGTAATTTCAATGCACTAAGGAACCGCGTCCGCTCCCTCATCAAGTTACACCGACAGAACTCATGGAACAATCATATTAAAGACCTTTCACATGAAGATTACTCCGTCTGGAAATTAGCAAGAAGCCTTAAAAACAAAAAAACCATGCCTCCACCATTGTATCTGAATGGAGTCACGGCCACTACAGATTCCCAAAAATGTGCTATGTTTGCTTCCCATTTGCAGCAGTCCTTCTCCAATGTCGCCCCCTCGCCTCATGAAGAAGACGTAAACCTATGCATCGAAAATATCAGTCTTACGCCTACATCTAAACCAAATTTGACCTCGTCACTGGAGATTTCCACCATTATCAAACAAAGTAAAAGAAAGTCGGCTGCAGGTTTTGATAAAATCTCCAATAAAGCTCTGAAAAACCTTCCTGAAGAATACCTACATTTCCTGACTAGCCTTTATAATTCCTGCCTTATACAAACCTACTTTCCCACCGCATGGAAAACTGCCATGATTAAAATGATTCCCAAACCACAAAAAAATCCCACCATTCCCTCTTCTTACCGCCCCATAAGTCTACTACCCACTCTTGGAAAACTTCTGGAAAAAATAATAAACTACAGACTACAACAATTTCTCCGAAGCAACAACATCACTATTAATGAGCAAGCCGGATTCCAAGCAAGCATGAGCACTTCTCACCAGACACTCCGCCTTGTTGAATTCATAACGGATGGTTTTAACAGCAAACAAGTCACAACTGCGGCATTCCTCGACCTTGAGAAGGCTTTTGATAAAGTATGGCCACGAGCAGTTATCTACAAACTCGGAACTTACTCCCCGCCAAGTTACCTTCTAAAAATTCTTCACTCATTCCTTTCCTCCCGTCAGTTTTTTGTAAGCCTTAATACCTCTTCTTCTCCCATATTCCAATGCTATGCTGGCGTCCCTCAAGGCTCTGCTCTTTCTCCAAACCTTTTCAATGTTTTTGTTAACGACATACCGCGCTCCGAAAACACCCAACTTCTCCTTTATGCGGATGACACTACGATAGCCGCAAAACACCGGAATGCGCACACGGCTACGGATTTCCTCCAAGACCACCTAGACGTAATCGGGGACTGGATGAAAAATTGGAAGCTTAAAGTAAACCCCAGTAAATGCGTCAACTTGGTGTTCTCAAGACATCCTAAAATAGGCGAAGGAGTCCCGCTGCAACTTTACAATACCTTCATTCCACGGCATGAAAAAGTGAAATTTCTAGGCGTCACCCTAGATAAAAAACTTACCTGGAACGCACACGTCAGTGAGACTATAGGGAAAGCAAACGCCGCGAAAAAAGCACTCTACTGCATCCTAAATAGTAAGTCCCCAATGGCTCTCAAGACCCAAATATTGACGTTTACTGCCATGATCCGTCCCATCTTAACATATGCCTGCCCTGTCTGGTCATACTGTGGAAAGACGAAAATTAAAAGGCTCACCGTGTACCAAAATAAAATGCTACGTCTCATTACGGGTGCCAGATGATTCCAAAAGAATGAAGACATCCATAAAGACTTAAAAATTCAACCGCTGCCGAAATATATGGAGGCTATAAACAAAAATTTTTATAATACCCTGAGAAATTGTAATAATCCGCTAATTAAGAATTTATGGGACTATGACGTTCCAGCAGCACCACACAAAAAACCCAAATTATCCCTTTCCCTTCCATGACCCGCCAATAACTGAGCCGTGACTATAAACAGTGAGAATATATATTATTACTGAACTCAGCAGGGAACAGCGTAGATACGCTGGGTACTGCTTACTTCGCCCTGGCAGGGGAGAGTGAAGTCAACCAACCAACCAATCAATGAAGGGGAAGAATATCCGATCGCATCAATTGTTTATATCCTTCACTCCAGCTGTTATCGCCTCGAGAAACGCATTAACACACCGCGAAATATATCACGGGCCGGACGTAAAATCCATAACCACCTCAATTTAATCAACTGTGACCTCTGACCTAGATAGCGTAGCGGGAATCTCTGAGGAACCACATGTCACCGCTGACCGCGCTATATGGGGCAGTGAAAGGGAGAGCATTACACGAGGCGAACGAGCCCGATGTTAGAACGAGATTAAAACGCAGCGATGTGTGCACCCGCCACCTCTTGTAGACTTTATCACGCACTTAACCGTAAATTACTCAATTTTCTCAAGTAAACAACATTTTCACGCATCATTGCCTCAAAGCAAAAAATCCGTCGTCGACATTATAAACATTTCATACCAGCACCGTTGGAAAATAAGAAAATGATTTATCGAAAACATCATTCCACTTAAAAACAAAATGAAAATGTATACGCCATAAATGGAATACACAGATATTTCAAAGGCGTTCTTTATGGGAAATATGCATGAAACGGTATCGGAAGATTGGGGAAGATTTTTATATCTGAAGCTGTAACTCGTAATTATACGGTATCGCGGACTTCTTTGTGGTAAATGTTGTTCTCTATCCGAAAAAAGTTTTTTATCTAGACCTTACAGATCATATAAAACCATGTAAGATAAAAATGTGGATTTTTAATTGTTATTTGCCATGAGAATCGTCGTAACGATCGATGTAAACAAAATATGTGATGTTTTGCTCTGGATTTTCTTGAATTTTTATCTCCGAAACCATAACTCGTAATTATGCTGTCTCGCGGACTTTGTTTTAGTAAATGTTGTCCTCTATCCGAATAAATATTTTAAATTATACTTTACAGATCATATAAGACCTAGGGTAAGAACAATATGGTATGTAATTATTGCTTGACGGATGCCACTTAACGAGATACGATTATATGTTTATTAAAGCAACTAGGGAGATGCCAGTTGAAATTCCACAGGAAAGTTTTTAAAATGAAATTTCGTGAATAGATGCGACACGAAGCTATTATCCAAGTCAATGGTACCCAAATACACGAAACCGGCAATAATGCGAATCATTAAGAATGCGTCAAATTCTTGTTTTAAAAAGTGATCTGTTGAACGATTCGACGGGTATTAAAAAATCGATGGCAGGAAAACAAACTTTCTTTCTTTTAGGCGTTCGTAGTTTCAGGCCTTGAACTCCTACCATGACTCTAAGTAATTTTAATAAGCAAATGGTTAATGTTCTACATTCAAATGTATTCCTTCTCGTAAATAACGCAACGAATGTTGTTTAGATTCGTTGCTATGAAAACCATTTCCCTCTCTTTTCTTCCTTCTCTCTCTCTCTCTCTCGCATTAAAAGCATTCAAAGCATGCTTGAAATAACAATAGGATTTCGAGGTTTAAGAAAGTAATGGGTTGGCAAGGCAATATCCCGTTAAAATGGCCAGACTTCTCCAAAATATGTGAATTAAACGTTTAACATGAGACATTTCAAACTGTAAGCGGAAAAAGATTAACAGAATAATAAAATTTATAATTTATTTTTTAAGTGGTTTAAATTCGAAGATCGTAGGTTAATTTTTTCTAATTTAGATCTCAAAAAGAATAAAAGCCTGAAAGTCGATTTTTACGTGTTATTTTATGGGAAAAGGAAAGGTCTTCATTGTAGTCGAACCCAGAACATTTTTCGAGATTTTTTTCGTCATCACCTTAAAATATGAGAATTTAGTATTTCTGCCGAATTCCAAAAATATATATCCATCTTTTATCAAGTTATTTGAATTTTTATAGCTTGACAGAGGAAGCCACAAAGGGATAAAGGAACAAAAGTAGACTTTTATAGCGTTTAGATTATGTAAAGTGGAAGTTCTAATTGGCATTTGGGTGAAAACGGTTGGTGTTAGACGACTCCGGAATTAACAAAATTAAAAAAGTTGTTCGTGTTGCCACTTTCGCGAAACTTCGTATTTTATGGAATTATCAATCAATCCACCAACACTTAAAAAAATAATTACCGAGGTTACTTTATACCTAAATTAAAACTGACAAACTGATTGGGAAAAACTTCGGGTTATGCAAGAGTCATTATTTGTCATTCAAACATCTCGTAAAATTTTCGGTGCTTTTTAGTCTTTAATATTTTTGAGAACTTGATTCCTTTAGTATTAGATAATTTATTATGGAATTATTGAATTTTCTATCATATGAGCTTCGTGCGAGTAAATATGAACTGCACATGATGCTCAGTCAACTGATAATCAGTGATTTCATGACATAAATGATCAGCCAAAAGAATTTCCCGGACATATTTACGGTTTAATTAATTTTTGCAGTCAAAATCTGAGAGCAAAACTAAATTCAAAGAAACATTACTTAGAGTGAAACATTATGAAGAGTACGAATGAAATTTAATTCGTGGAAACGGTAAATAATTCACGAACAGACTTTATCACCGTGACTTCATGCCGTTTTCAAAGAGCATTTGATCGTTAAATTTTTCCTAGGCCATCTATAAATTATAGACTCCAATATACGGACGATGGGTAAACGGAGTCACCCCATTCATCTTCTGAAATGGTTGTTTCTTCCGGGACCACATCGGCCTATTTCTCGAGAATATCTTCTTCCACCTTTTCTTGCGTCACGTCGTACGTAGGGCATTTTATTGGGAGGGTGTTTGCCCACGGGGAATAGCATAACTCGACCATGAAATCCCCTCAACCAATCCCGGACGCCACCGGGTTTTTTTTATGTACCCACCAAGTAAGGCTCCTTCAAAAAAAGTTAACGGACGATTCCATCGAATTCCCGTCCTTGCTCACATCTGTGAGCCGATAAACCCAACAGCAAAATGGATGATAGTAACACGACTGGGCCAAAAGGCCAGAGACTTTCGTGAACACGTGATTTCAAGCCGTATGTTACGTCACCAAGGTCGTTCGTATTTTGGCGATGAAGCCCAGCTATATTTTTGGAGATGTGAAAGAAGTTCCAGGAGACAACAAAACAGTTAATCGAACGAGCCTTGAATGGCGCTCGAGGGAATTTTTCTGAAAAATGAAAGGCCGTTTTTTTAACGAATCAAAACGCGCGAAATGCCGTTACTTCTGTATACAGAGTATTTTGTGTGAATGGAAGAATTGGCCGTCAAAACAAAATTTGAGATTAGATCAAAAACGATCCGACTAAGCTTTGAATGTTTCAAAAATATAGGTTTTCGCCAATTTTTATCTATCGCGTGATATGTATGAAAGATTTCAACGGTTATATTTGACATTTAAATAACACGATAACTTTGGCCATGAACTAGCAATGTCTTTTAAAAAAATCAAGTGGATCTGAGCTGCGGAGATTGAGAAGTCAAATTACATATCAAATTAATTGAATCTTAGAATGCAGGAAAAAAGCCAGTCTCATGTCAGAACCTGCCACAATGTGGTAGCTATTCGAGTTAAATTATTATCATTTTATTAGCAGCTTTTGAATAATAAAACTTCTCACAGAATTTTTGCGGGGAAAAAAGTTTTTCGGAACATTTGAAAATCTTCGTTTAAAGACGCTGACTCCAGTTTACAACTCAAAGTCATCGACTTTCATAATAATGGTGTACTGACGTCAAAATTCAACTTGAACTTGAACTTTTATAACTGTCTTCATAAGGAATCCTACCCCAGTCACACTATAAGGCATCTGTTTTCTAGGAAGGACTTGTTTTAGCAAACAGGGATCCTCATTGATGAAACTGAACAATCAACACATAAAACCAGTTTACCGATGAAAATCTAACTCAATTCCTGCGGCTGTGTATAGCAAGCATTACGTCTGGTTTAAAATCTTTAGTTTTGAAAATACAGGTTCAGAGATCCCCTTTAAGCGTGACGAAGTTCAGTGCTAAATAGAGCTTTAAATTTTAATTATGATTTAATTTCTATACCTGTATTTGCCAGTACTATTTACTTAGACTAAATATTGTACTTAAAAATTATAAATTAAGTTGTAAACAAGTAGATAGAGAGTTTTACATGAACTTCTATAAAATTAGCGCGTTCTTATTAGCGCCGTTTTTATTACTGCACTTATAGTTTCACTTTGGCGTCTGTCTCTCTGTGTACTTGCTTAAACTGAAATTGTGACGAAACCATAAACGATAGAGAGCTGAAACTTAAAGTGTAAATTTTTGTGCTGCTGCCATTTGTTTACCTTTACATTTGAGTTTTGAAAAATATACAGGGTCGGGTAGGAGCCCATTATTTTTAGCCGACTTTTCAGAATGGAAATAAGCTTATATTTTCGTCGCTGTGTCTGTCTGTCCCCTTATTAACTTTGAACCAATAGACCGATTTTTATTACTATTGGTGCTATTGGGACCGAGCTTCAGAAGACGGTTTATGCTGCAAAAATTGCAAGTCCCGAGTTCGATTCCAGGAACTATCCTTCCCATTTGAGTTACATGGAGATTCTGAAATCCATCGCGCAGAGTAATTTTCTCTTGCATATTAAAATATCTTAAAATTTTAATATCGGAGCAGGATTTTACTGTTCTCCGAGGAAAGAAATGGAAATTCTAATTTTTATCGTATAATTTTTCTAATCGATTTCTTCGAATTTCACATAAATACTGAGTTTTTGCATTTTTATCACTCATTACCCTCCCTATGGACTACAAAACAATATCGAGGTGGGAGGATTTGTGTACTCTTATGAACAAAAGAACTATGCCGGCGGGAGCTAATTCTCCGTGTAGGACCACCCAAGCCCGAAAGGTCTGAGGGGAAGAGTCAGACTAACATGAGAAGCAGTTTTGAAGTCTTGGAGTTTTACATTCCTCTGTGCAAGGGCAATGGAACTTAAAGGAACTCCTTAAGAACAAGGAGGCTATCATGACTGAGCTGGAGGAAAGGTTGAGGGAGAGAGCTGAAGAAAATAGGAACAATATAGATGAGTAGTGGAGATACATCCATAGCAACATTAAAGATGTAATGGAAAAGAAGGTAGGAAAAATAACGGGCGAAAGAAAGAAAAACCCTGAGTCACAGCAGCCATGCTGCAAAAAATGGAGGAGAGGAGAAAGTGGAAGAAAATAAACACTGAAGAAGGCCAAAGAAAATACAAGGAGTTAAATAGTGCTTTAAGAAGGGAACAGATAAAGCCAGAGAACAGTGGATAAATGAAAAATGCGAGGAAATTTTCGAGTGTGAAAGAATTTGTAGAACAGACCTCATGTATAGCAAAGCAAGGGAACTATTCAAGAAAAAGGCAAGAAAGATAGGATGTAAAGGAATCATGAACAAAAGTGGTAAAATAGTCTCGGAGCCAGACAATGTAAAGATTGTCTGGAAAGAATACATTGAGATGCTGTATGACAAAGAAGGAAAGCCAAGAATATTGAATTAAATGAAAAAGATGATGTGGAAAAAGATCAGCTAGGACCAAGTATTCTCGAGTCTGAAGTTAAAAGAGCAATTGATGACATGAAAAGAAGGAAGGCTGTTGGGAGTGATGATATACCAGTGGACGTTGTTAATGTTTTGGGGTTGAAAGAAGTTAAGAAGCTCACAAAATCCATTAACCAAGTATATAATACTGGCATATGGTCTGAAGATTTTTAGTTGTTGTTATGGTACCACTGGAGAAAAAGAACAATGCAAAATGTTGTAAGGATTACAGAACTATTAGTTTAATTTCTCATACAACTAAAGTTCTAACCAGAATAATAACCAAAAGAATTGGAGGTAAAATAGAAAATTACCTGCAAGAGGAAGAGGAAGAGGGACAAGAGATGCTATAAGATGTTTGAGAATGATGATAGCAAGAGCGCCAAAAGTCAATATGGATACGTACTTTTGTTTTGTAGATTGAGAGAAAGCTTTTGACCTAGTGAAATGGGATAGAATGTCAGGTATTTTAAATAAAATATGGATCGATTGGAAAGATAAAAGACTGCTTAAAAACCTATACACAAATCAGAATATTACAATCAGGGTTGAAGGAGAAGAATCAGAAAGTACTTCAGTAAGGAGGAGAGTGAGGCAAGATTGTCGTATTCTACCAGCGATATTTAATATTTACGCAGAAGCAGTAAGAGAAGAAGCGTTGATGGAAGAGAAAGGATTTAAGATAAGAGGTGAAAGTACTACCACCATAAAATACGCAGATGATCAGGGATTAATAGTAGAAGACGAGAAAGAACCTCAGAGAATGACAGACTAGTGGAGGTTGGCCAACAATATGGAAAGAAGATCAATGCCAGAAAAACGAAATTTATGGCGGTTTCAAACATAAAGAATTAAATGTAATGGTAAATGTCCAAAAATTGGAACAAGTAGATTCAAATATCTTGGCAATATCTTAGCGCAGGATGGAAGTAGTACACAGGACATCAGAAATAGGATTGAAATGGCAAAAGCATCATTTAACGAGAAGAAGGAGCTTCTCACTATCAAGAAAATAAATTTAGAAACATATGGAGCATAGCTCTTAATGACGCAGAGACGTGGACGGTAAGGAGAAAGGAGGAAAGATATTTAGAAAATTTTGAGATGTGGGCATGAAGGAGGATGATGAAACTGAAATGAACAGAGAGGAAGAGATACGAAGAAGTATTAGAAAAGGCTGGAGAAGAAAGGACACTAACAAAGACAATTAGGAAAAGAAAAGTAAATTAGATAGGGCACATATTGAGATATTGAGATGTCTGGCCAGGTTATCCTGCCACGGTAATTGGGTAGACCATGCAGCCAGGGACCCAACGCCGAGTGCCAGGCGGCGGAAAATAACTTGACGACCCTGGGGGGCCAACGGCTTCGGGCGGATGAACCTCTTAGGGAGGGTGATGGTTCCTCAGGTGGAGGAAATGCCCCTGAAACCCATATAGTAGCGTCTGTAACCCATGTTAGGGGCCGTTACAAAAGGCGTCTGTACCCCAGGTTAGGTGCGGCCTCTCTATACAGCGGAAGGCAACGAGAAACCACCGCTAGAATTATCCCACGTTATGGTGCGGAGGAGTTAGAAACATCATAGATTCTTCGCAAATTAAATATTCCGGAGTTAAAAAAGTCTCCCGATCGGATCTCCGGGGGAGACAGTTTACGAAGAGTCTAGAGAATAAAGTGAAGCTAGAAGAAGGAGGAAGATTAAGATTAGGAATGTAAGGACGTTATTAAGAGCTGGAAAATTGGAAAATCTCAAGAGAGAGATGGAGATAAACAAGATGGACATTATTGGGATAAGCGAGGTGAGATGGGAGGGAAATGGTGAGTTCAGGAGTGACGATACCAAGTTATACTACTCGGGGAATACCAGAGGGAGAAACGGGGTAGGAATGATAGTTAATAAGAAGACTGAATCGAGTGTTACCAGGGTCATTTATGACATTGATAGAATTATTGGACTGAAATTAAATGCTCAACCAAAGAACATGGTAGCCATCCAAGTGTACATGCCAACCGGCGACCATGACGATGGGGAAGTGGAGGTAGTGTATGAGAGAATAAGTGCCATACTGGACCAGGAAGGAAAGGGATGCTGTAAAATAGTGATGGGAGACTGGAATGCGAGTGTGGGAGAGGGACGAGCCGATGGAGTTGTGGGGCAGTTTGGGCCGGGACAGAGAAACGAAAGGGGAGACAGACTTGTCGAGTTCTGCAAGGAGAGGAACATGATAATAACCAAAACCTGGTAAAAGGATCATAAGAGAAGGCTATATACATGGAAATAGCCAGGTGACATGTACAGGAAACAGATAGACTATATATTGGTAGAAGAAAGGTATAGGAACGGAGTGAAAAGAGAGTGTGGGCTCCCAGGAGCAGACATAGCAAGCGACCACGTGCTGCTAATGGTGGAAATGAAGATCAAAATGAAAAGAGTTAGAAAAGCAAAGATGGCTAAGAAATGGAATCTAGAGAAACTGAAAGAATGGCAGAAAGAGGAAATCGGTTATGATATGTCAAACCAGGTGAAGAGAGGAAATACACAGAATGAAGGAGTAGAGGGAAAATGGAAGAGAATTAAGAATGGAATAGTAAATGTGGCGGAAAGGGAAATAGGACACAGGAAAGGCAAGAGAGCTAAGAAATCCTGGGTAACAGGGTAAATGATAGCAAAGATGGAGGAGAGAAGGAGATACAAGAATGTAAACACAGAGGATGGGAGAAGGAACTACAGGCGGTTGAACAATGAACTGAGGAGGGAGACGGAAAGGGCGAAGGAAAAGTGGCTGGAGGAGAAGTGCAAGGAGATACAAGAGCTCGAGAAGAGGGGAAGGTACAACCTAGCGTATCAGAAGATCAGGAGTATTACTTGGGATGGACAGAGATCTGGAGGAGGAGGCTTAAAAGAAATTGAGAGCAAGGATGACAGGATACTGAAGTAGGAAAAGGAGGTTATGTGCAGGTGAAAGGAATACATGGAGGAGTTGTATAAGGCGAAGGAAAAGCCGACAGAGCTGGAAATTGAGGAAGAAGGGGAAGTGGATAGGGAGGAGATGGAAGAGGCAATAATGAGGGAGAAAGTGTGGCAGCTATGAAGGAAATGAGGGAGGGAAAGGCGGCAGGAGTAGACGGGATATCTGTGGAACTGTCCAAGTGTCTGCAAGACGAAGGCATTGAAAAGGTGACCAACTTGTGCAATGAAATATATGAGAGTGGGAAGTGGCCGGAGGAGTTCGTCAGAACGGAAATGATACCACTACCTAAAAAGACAGGAGCAAAGAAGTGCGGAGAGCATAGAACTATTAGTCTGATAGCTCACACGGCCAAGATAATGTTGAGAGTGATAAATAGAAGGCTGACGTGGGTAATGGAAGAGAATGTAGCAGAAGAACAATTTGGATTTAGGAAAGGAATGGGTACAAAGCATGCCATAGGGATGGTAAGGACGATTGGAGAGAGGTATTTAAAACGGGACAAGGGTAACAGTCTGTGCTTTGTGGACTTGGAGAAGGCTTTCGACTCTGTGAGGTGGGAAAGGATGATGGAGATATTGAGGGAGAAGAAAGACAGAAGGTTGATAAGGAATTTATACATGAGACAGGAGGCGGCCATGAGGTTAGGGGAAAGCAGGACGGAGTGGTTCGAGATTGGGAAAGGAGTTAGACAGGGGTGCTGTTTGTCACCAACCCTGTTTAACATCTATACTGAAGAAATGATAAAGGAATGTTGGGAGACTAGCACAGGAGTAAGCGTTGGAGGAAGAATCACATCGTCAATTATGTTTGCTGACGACATGATACTGTTTGCTGAGAGGACGAAAGACTTGAGGGAGATGCTACGGAATCTGGTGAGCGAGGAGGACAGATATGGTTAAGAAAAAATGGAAAGAAAACGAAAGTAATGAGAATAGGGGGCGAGGAAATGATGGAAGTGCAGGTGAGGGGGGAGAGGATAGAGCAGGTGGAACAGTACAGGTATCTTGGTACGTTGTTGACAGAGGACTGGAATTGTGAGAAGGAACTTAAGATGAGAATAGGTTTGGCAAAGGAAGCGTTCTATAGAAAAATGAAGCTATTTAACAGCCAGATGGATTTGGGATTTAGGAAGAGATTGGTAAAGTGTTATGTTTGGAGTGTGATGCTATATGGACATTGAAGAAGAAAGACAGGGAGAGGGTGGAGGAATTTGAAATGTGGGTGTGGAGGAGGATGCTGAAGGTTAAATGAACTGACAGGATTACAAATGTGGAAGTGCTAAGAAGAGTAGAAGAGTAAAGGAGTTTGATGGACACGATAGTGACTAGGAAAAAGAAATGGATAGGACACGTTTTGAGAAGAGAGGGATTACTGAAGGATGTTATCGAAGGAACGGTGGAGGGAAGAAAGAAAAGAGGAAGAAGAATAATTAAAATGTTGGATATTCTAAGAGAGGGAGGAGGGTATGGGGAAATAAAGATATTCAGAACACTATTTATTTATTACATATTGAGAAGACATTGTTTACAAAAGACGATCTTAGAAGGCAAAATTAGTGGAAGAGGAAGGGGAAGGAAAAGAATAGGAATATTAGAGAATTTAAAGCAGGAATATAGTACTTATAGAGGTACAAAAAAGGCTTGCGGGGAGAGAGAGAAATGGAGGCAGCGATTCAGCTGAAACCTTTATTCGTACAGCAGCCTGATGATGATGATCACTCATTACGAGTGTTGCCACTGTAACGACTATTGTTGGATTTGGATTTGGTATAGCCTAGTACAGGGGTAACCAAACCTTTTACTGAAAAGGCCACGTGAGGCTTCATGATTCACTGTGCGGGCCGCATACGGCATTTCAAATGACTGATCGGGCCGTGTGAACATTTCAAAGATCAAGTTTTGAGAATTTATTCGATTTTGTAACATGTAATTCGCTTATATTAAGAGTAGATTCCACCCAAGTACTCGGAAAATGTCGTTTAGACATCATAAATGATATCTAATGAATACTCTTACTGATAAGGCGGGCCAGATCAAATCACTGCGCGGACTGTAGTTTGAGGACCCCTGGTCTGGTATATACACGCGTTATTTTTGCCACTAAAATACGCGTGATTAATTCAGTTTTCCGTTCGAATGTATGTTTAATGTTTTATAACGCTAAATTATGAAATTTGGGCACATAAAGAGCAACTCATCAGCGATGATTTTAAAGCTATTTAAGCCAATATTAGTAATTGCTTCACCAAATTTAATTTAAGTAGGAAAGTAGGAATCATAAGTTCCGTTTGGATCATCTTGTTTTTATATCTACGTAGGCATAAGAGATGGAAAGATTCAAATATGAGCGTAAATTTTCAATTAATGCCACTTGCAAGCGAGGCTCTAGTGACTCAATATGTGACGGTATAACTACATGAAAAATAAGATAAGATAAATTTACGTATATAACGGGTGATCGAATTCCAAATTCTTCCGTTCTTCAATTTGCTCTCTATCATTTACGGTTTCGTCACAGTTTTGATTTATGCTAGTGAACAAACTGACGCCAAAGTGAAACTATAAGCGCATTAAATAACGTGCTAAAAATAATGTAAGTAATATTTCCATTAAAAAGTACCCATTTAATAATAAAATATGTGCGTCGGATTTTCTTTCATAATTTAGGTATTTTAAGTTTCCATAATGTGCCCTGCAGACTCAGAAAAAATTGCTACTGTGGCCTTTTGATAGAAAATGATTGTGCATCACAGGATTACTAGGATTAAAAAAATATATTTTTCCTTATACTAAATAGTTCTGTTAAGTTCCACATGAAATGAATTATTTTCACAGTACAACTCAGGCATCTGTGCTTTACACATCATTGACTGTCCTTGAATAGGGCTCTCAATTAGATTATTATTCGTGCTATAACTATTCTTCAACTCCATAATTTTTATTAGACCCTCCCATTGGCAAGGGAATCATAGGCAACCCGCGACGCCGAATCTACGAAACGTCTAATTTCATTTCTTGCACATAATAGGATGTCATCTTGAATGAGCTCTCACGGATTGATTTCCGTCATTTCATTTTGTCGAAACTACCTTGAAGAAATTTCGCTCAAGCATCAAACACACCGTGCTGTTGTTTTATTTTTTAAATCTCTCTCTTAAAAAACATTTCAGCTGCGTTGTGATGAAGATTAATAAAGAACAGGGATGTCCTAATTTCGATTCAAAACAACGATTCATCGATGCAAGAATAGACTCTTATGAGGGAAAGGCAAATTGACTACTTAATGACCTCCAACGAATACCAAAGGTGTTATGATGATCAAGATAAGCCTGGTAGCCACGGAATGGCCCATTAAATCAGACGCACATTTCAGCTACAAAGAAGCAATTTTAAGGAGTAATTCAACGAAGTTTAATTCTAAATAAATGTGTGTGGATTATGTGGGCGACTTATCACTGAGAATAGCGGATTGGGAGCTGAAATGCACTTCAAATAAGTCACACCTTTTTATGGTATTAAAAGTTACCTATATCACTTGTTTTATTCCAGTCATTAAGCGAGCTCGATAATTCATTGTTGTGAGAAAGATACTAACAAGGCACAACATTTAGGACAAGGTTAACATAAGAGTTGATTGCACACTTGGTGGGGGCAGGTCCACGAATTGCGTGGGAGAGTTGCAAAAAATGCTTAGAAGACTAACTAAATTAAATGAACAAGAAATCAAAGAATATTCAGAAACATTTACAAGAAATTTATTGACCAATGCCTTTGTGACGAACTTCTCTCGCTGTCAACAAACACTGTTTTGAAGGATGAGACTGAAAACTATAGTTATATCAAGGAACTTTTGGGTTTAATTATTAAATACAGATCAATCGCATAAATCTATAGCAGAGGTGCACAACTCAATAGTTGACACGAGGCAAAATCGACCTTTATGGGACCTAGGTGGGTCACGTTATGAAAATGTTGTACATAAAAAAATTAAGTAAACTATTGCAGATTCAGTAATTACCGTAACAATTTTTATGCCACAAAAATGAGGTGACAAACAAATATAATTAACTTACGCAATGGGAGATGTTGCACCGTTTTTCTCTCTCCATTCCACTTATATCCGGAGTAATGCTGGTAGTTGCTGTTCTTAGAATGTGACTTAAATTCTGATCTGTCAGTGCTGAACGTAATGGAGAGGGAATCTCTGTTCACTCATGCGATAAATATCCATAACAAATTTTACTTCTTTTTCTTACGGAAAAAGATAGCAACAGCTGAATTAAATTCTGCTGGGCCACACAAAATGTTTTGGCGGGCCAAATTTGGCCGCGGGTCGTATGTTGTGCACCCCTGATCTATAGCATGGGTCCGTAAATTTTCAATTTGGTGAGCACCAAGTAACATTAAAGAGCACCCAGCAAGCACCATTATATTTTTGTGAAAGAAGAAATGACCGTTAGCAAAATCAATTCAACGTCAAAATGATTATGTGTTCTTTTGCACGTTTAGAATTAATACAGGCGAACAAATCAAATTAAAGGTATAAGGAAAGGCGATTTTTAGCATCGTCGAAGTGCACGGTAAGACTGCTAAAGAATATACCTGTGCTTGCAAGCACCAGGTTGCGGCCCCTTGGACTATAGCAATGTACGCGCAGCTTTGACATTGATATTGCCAGTAACTAACTGTGTCGTCAAACGAAAGATCTTTTTCGAAATTAAAGTTAATAAAAAGCGACCTGCACACTTGTATGCCCACGAGTAGATTTAAGTATTCATCACTTATTTCCGTAGAAAATTCACAAGCATGCAAAATAAAAACTGATGAGTTGATAGAGAAAATTTCAGAATTAAAATATCGAAAAAATAAATTTAAATTTAAAATCACAAAAATAATTTAATAAAAATTTTTTCACATTGGTGGGGATCCCAAAACTGTTACTTGCATAGATGTCCCAACATCGCAGTTACGCCCCTGCTGCATATATATCATTTTATAAACATCGACTTATTTTTAAATCGAATTGCGAACAGGTTGAACCATGTGATCCATCTCGTAGCAACCAATCGCGAGTCCCCTAAAGTCTTTGATATCATTAAGATAAGAGCATCCCTAAACTTCTCTGGATCGCTTTCCCACCATAAGCTAATGAGGAAAAAAGTAGACTCGCAACACTGTCAGGCGCTCCGGAAATTTTAATTCCGCTCGCTCTTTAATAATAGATATTTTTTAAAACGGGATCTCGGAGCGGAGATGGCGAAGATTAATCAACCCCAAAAACGTTTAAATATCATTCCTCCTCCTTCCTGTCTTCCCCCTCCAGGATTCCTTTAAGAGGAACAGAGGAGGAGAGAAAAAGGAAGGGAAAGAAAGATGGTCTGCATACATTCGCACACGTGCTGCTTCGTGGGAGATATGCCGCCGCCTGCGACGCCCGCTGGTATAATCTCATTCAATAAAGAGCGCAACCCAAACATTCGGTATCCTCACGCCACCACGGGAAGTGAATACTTAAAGCGTTCCCTCCATATCGTATCTCCCTTCGCCATGCTCTCACTCACTCTCTCTCCCTCTCCCTCTCGGAGGGGAAAAAACAAGAGACTGAGATGAGACTGAATATGATGTGGAATAAGAGCAGGAGCGTAGGACGCAGGATGGGACTAGGTAATGAGGAATGGGAAAAGTAGCGAGATATAGAATGCGAGGAATAGGAGTAGCACGTCGCGTGAGAAAAGTAGGACACGAAATATGAGAGGCAAAACAAGGTAGGGAAGGGAGTAGGGGTAGAGCATGGGGCGTGTATTGAAGAAAAGTAATTGGTACGGCAAGTGAAAGGAGGAAATTGAACGGAAGTGGGAGTAGTAGGGTTTGAAATTGGACGTTAAATTGGGTTTTGAGCAGGACATAGAATAGGAGTAGGATAAATACGTAGATTGAGGATCGGTAAACAGGAGCAGGAACTGAAATTCGGACGAATCTCTCTATCCCTAAACTCTAAGATATACAGAAAAAGGTCGAACAATAGATATTTCGAGTAATATTACTTAATATTTCCCATATTCATGCCTTGATAACTCTAATTTTTGATTTATCGAATTAGATATTTTTACATAAGCAAAAAAGATGGTATATAAACTCAGAGATCTGATAACTCCAAGTTTTTCTGTCAACCATAAAGTTCGAGTTATTCGAGATTCGACTGCAACAACGTGTAAATATTTATTTTCAGCTATCGAATATTCGATTTATAGACTTACGAGTTACCGAAATTTGATTGTCTAAATAATTGCGAGGATAATCAATTTATTTAGGTATAATAGTTAAAGTATTCTGAAAGAAGTGAGGGAGAATAAACACATTCAGGATTAGGAAACCATTTGGAACAGATTTAACTTATAGCAAAAATCGGAGTAGGATTTGCAGTAATAGGAATAAGAGAAGATTCAGTGAGTAATATGTATAAGTAGGATTTGATATAAATGAGTAGATATGAAGTAGGGAGGGGAATCGAGGGGAAATGGGAGAGACAACGGGGGCTCGAAGTGGAATAGGATTTAAAGGAAACAGCCAGGGGGAGTGTAGAAACAGCAGTAGAAAAAAATCCTAAAGAACATGGTGCATTTCTTCCTTTACGCCTTCATTGTATCTCCGCTGCACGTCTATTTGCTCTTTTATTGAGCCAAATGATGGGAAGGGAAACTCCTCCGCTCTGCACAAAATTCTGCGCGCACACCTCACAACCTCCCTCTCTCCTCCCTTTCTCCCTCGCTCACTTATTCACTCCTCTCTCCATCTCTTCTCATTCTACTTCTTCCTCTTCCTCTCCATCCACCCCTCCTCTCATTTTCCACCCTCGCATCACACTTCCCCTTCCATATCTCTACCCCTCCTCTCTCCTATCTCCCTCTCTTCCCTCAGCCTCCTCTCTCACACCCCTCCTTTAATTGTGCCTCTCCTCTTCTTCCTCCTCTCATTCCTCTTCTCTCTCTCAATTTTATTCCTCCTCTATTCTTTCCTATCCATCTCTCCTCCCTTCCTCTTTCCTAAATCCTCTTCCTATTCTTCATTATTTCTCTCCTTTTATATCTCCCTCTGCTCTCTCCTATCCCCTCTACTTTCTCCCTATATCATCTCTCCTCCCCTCTCTCTTTTCTCCTCTTATACCTCCCCTTCCTCTCCTCTCTTTTCCCTATCTGTCTCCTCTGCCCACATAATCTCTCCTTCCTCCTCTTTTTCCTCTCTTTTATCCTTCCCTCTCCTCTCCCTGTTTTCTCTCTCCTCCCACTTTCTCCATTCTCCCTCTCCTTCCTCCTTTTCTACCACTCTCTCTTTCATCCTTCCTTCTTCTCTCCTCTCTTCTTCTATCCCCCTCTTCACCCTCCCTGTTTCTTCTCTTCTTTCCCTATCTCCATTCTACTTCTCCTCTCTTTCATCCCTCCCTCTCTTCGCTTTTTTCTATCTCTCCCCCTCACACTTATCATCTTCTCCTTCCTCCTCCTCTCCTCCTCCTTCCTCTCCGTCCACTAGTTCTATTACTCTTTCCCAGCTCCTATCTCTCTCCCACGTCCCCTCACACATAAAGGCATAACATGACTCCCCTTCATGAAGCTGCCGCCATCCCCAACACTCCCTACCCTCACTCAATCCACTCCCCTCCCTGACTCTCAAACAACCTCGGTATCCCTTCTCCCTCTCTCTCTCTCTCTACCCACACACATCTCTTATCCCAAAAAAAGCTTTCCCCTCCTATCCCATCCCACGTGCTCGTTGACTCGGAGCATATGCGTTGTTGCTAGGGGTTGATGATGGCGAGAGAATGTTAGGATGGAGTGCAGCGGAATATGGAGAGAAAGAAAGAGAGAGGGAGGATGCGGAAGGGAGCTTAAACAGAAAGAGAGAGGGGAGGGAGACGGCATAAATGCAGTAGGATAATTTCGATGCTAAACGAGATGAATTTCTCTCCCTGGAGCGAGAGGACATGGAAGGTTTTTATTGGAACTATCCAGAAAATTCTTAAATTTATAAACTAAATATTTTCTGCGATTTTTTCATACAGCATACACAAAAGTGTTTTTTGTGTTAACCTAGGGAAGAAGAGGTCAAGAGTACCATTAAATTTTAAAGCTATGTCGAGCTTTATAATCCTCGAAAACTAGAGCTCTCTAACGTAAAACACTTACAGGCTGGAATCATTCATGAAATAAATTGCTGACCCCAGCTTATTACTTGAATTCAGCAGATGCCTTTTTTTACTCTTGCATGAAACCTATATCTTGTTTATTCTAGTAATATATCGTTGAAATTTTTAGAAAGTTACATAAAAGCGTTTTCCCAAAGAGAATTGCACCGAAGCAAATTTGAATGAACACGGTGAGACAGGAGAGCAGACAAAATGATTACACAAGCGCATTCACGTTTTTCAGAGAGCATGTCAATACGTTTGTTTCTCGGATACTACGCAACGTAATGTCAGGACTGTAGGTCTGCTTGCATCTTCATGTATGATGGAACATCGACTAGGTTTTCTGAATAAATTTTTCATCGCGAAGATAGGAAACTCGCTGCTAAGTACAAGTTACATTCTGAAATTCAATCCTTAATTAAAGTTACAGGTAGTATTGTTTCTGCAAATGACACACGGCAATAGCCCACCGAAATTAGGGAATAGTTTCCAAGACACACAAAACGGTATGAGTAATAGTATTTTCGAGGGCTTCATTATGCTGCGTTTAGACCTGCATGGAATTTTCACGTATCTAGATTTGGACCACGTGCTGGATTTTTAAAGTAACACAGTTGTCGGATTTTCTCCTTACTTATATACTTATCCATAAAGCGATTAATCAACTTCGAGTTTCAGAAAGACAACCTTCAAAACGTTAAAGATACCTCTTCTGCAGCTGCTATGGTTTTATCTTTTCATCGTTTCATTCGGTAACTCTTGTTTATTCATTTACAAAGAAAGGTACAAAAGCATTATAAAATATCTCTACCATTTTCCGCAACGATGGATTAAAGGACATTTACTAATATCAATTACCTTCTCTCCGACCAGCCTGTTGAGAGGTGAATCATTTTTTGTTCATCCTTAACCATCATGAAGTCCGTCTGATGGTGTGATTGCCAGAGGCAGTTGGGGACGAATCCCAATGTTCTATTTCTCTCTGTGTAACGTATCCCATGACCGGAGGATGAGAGAAAAGAGATGAAATGGGGAGGGAGGTTAGTTTTCATGGAAATGTGGCGAGAGAGAGAGAGGTGATGAGAGGAGGAGGGTTGATGAGGCGACGTTGAGTAGGTAGCAGGGAGAGAGAGAGAGGTAAAGAGTTGTTGACGTGAGGGAGGGAGGGGAGGGGAAGGGGATATGCAAGAATTACGGGAGAGGGATAAGAGGGAGGGCGGAGCAGTTATGGAAAAAGAGAGGGAAGGAGAATGGAGAAAGAAAATGAGAAGAGGGAAGGGTGAGGTAATGGGAGGGAGGAGAGAGGGGAGAGGAGAGAGGAAGGGAGAGGATAGGGAGGGAGGAGAGAGCGAAGGAGGAGAGAGGAGAAAGGAAGGAGAGAGGGAGCGAGGAAGGAGAGAGGGAGCGAGGAAGGAGAGAGGAGGGAGGAGAGAGGGAATAGGGAAAAAGGGAAAGAGGGAGAAAGGGAGAGAAGGAGGGAGCAGAGAGTGATAGGATGATGTGAAGAAGAAGAGGAAGCAGAGTAGGAGGGAGAAGCAAAGAGACGAGTGAGGAAGAGATGGAGAAAATGAGGGTAGAAGAGGATTGAAGGTAAAGATAAGAGAAGCCGTAACTGTGAAGAGGAAGGAGAGTACGTTCTGGAGAGTGAAGAATGGAAAGAGAGTAGAAGATAAAAATAAGAGGAAAGAAGAAAATAATGGGGCAGGAAATGGATAGGAATAGGTTAGGGAGAGGAGGGTAGAAGAAAAGCAGTTGGAGAGAGAGAGAGTAAATAGTAAGATGAGAGGTGAATGGAAGGGAGAAAATAGTGGAGGAAAGAGGGTTAGAGAGAAGATTATATGGAGATAGGAGAAGAAAGGGAAAGAGGAAGTGTGCATATATATATTTTTTTATATATTTATATATGAAGAAGATGAAAGGAATCGAAGAGGAGCAGAAGGAGAGAAGTAGAGAGGGAGAGAAATGGGAGGATGAGGAAAAGGGGTGTGGAAGAGATGGGGAATGGATGGGCAGGGAGGAGAGGGAAATGGGAGGGGCGGAAGAGGGGGAGGTGAAAGAGAGGGGTAGAGGAAACCGGGTAAGCGGAATCCCCGTTCCGAGGGGGGGAGGAGAGTGGTTGGGAGCGACCTTTTCACCCCTGAGGATACCTTCCGAAAGGAAACGTCGACGCGTCCCCTGCAATTGACAGTTTACGGGGGAAAAAGGTGAACGCCGGACTCGGAAATTCTTTCGCGTTTAACAATGAAAGCGGATGAAAAAGAAAGAGGAAGGAGGACCACTGTTTTCCGAACAGAAGGGAGATACTCGGCGTTTATATTTTCCTTTTCTATCATGAGAGCGATACAAAAGCGCGTGCTGTTGGTCCAGTATTAATCACATTCATTTTTCCGCTCCGCCTGCTTGTTTATTTCCTTTACAGCAGGCATATCAAACTCGAAGAGGTATCAGGGCCACATTAACGCGATGAATGTTATGGAGTAACCGCATTAGGATTACAGTCGTTTAATGAGGGCCAAAGTTGAAAAATTAGACTTTTCTAGAAGATTGCAGGTCCGTTTTTCGAAAAAACTATAATTTAGAAACAGCATTCCATTATAACTCAATAGATATAGAAAACTCCTGTCTATTTTTTTACAAAAATAAATTATTTATATGAAATCTCGAAAGATTTATTTGAGAAAAAAACAGCAATCTGACCGCACTAAAGCACAGAAAGTACCGTCAGTTTGATATGACTGCTTTATAGTATTCCCATTGAAGAATATTTATGGCGCAGTGCCTATTACGCATTAATAGATACGGTTTTCGCGCTTTTTTTGGTAGGCATGCGGTGTGCAATTAATAATCAAGATAACTCATGTATCAACAAAACAGTTTAGCGAATCATATTCCTATTTGATCTTGACGCTCATGACGGATGATTTGCAGCCGTAATTATCATCTGTTTTATCCAACCTTTTTAGCACATTTCCTTAAAAGCAAAAAATTAATGTCTGTCTGTCTGTCTGTGGACAATAAACTCTTTTGCTTTAAGTGATATTTAGAAAACATTTCTTGAATTAGATAGCCCTTATTAATGTTTGAATCTTCCACCGATTGGAATTTCCCAGTAGTTCGTAGATTTTCGACTAGGTGGCTTCAAATTCGTAAAATTCGAAGGTTTGTAAAGGTTTGTTAGCCAAATTAATGAAGCTAGAATGGTGACCTTTCCACGGATGGGAAGGTCCCAACTTAAAATTTTAAGAAAACGTACTTTCACCTTTTGCATTAGCAAGAGAATCTTACTTGCTTGTTTATAAAGGTATCAACAATCGGTTTTTAGCCACTAGACCAGTGTTTCCCAACCTTTTTCGAGTCGCGACCCCCCTTTTATAATAGCCAAGTAACCTGCGGTCCCCCGCCACATTTGCATAAAAAGGCATTTTTTATAGGGTAAAGAAAACACATTAAAATAGATTTTTCAGAATAGAATTCTAACCTAATATTTAATGCGATGGTTGTACTTGCATCTGGGCAACCAGCTTCAAAATTCGCGGCTGAGTGTTTGTTAAAGCCAACCTCATGTCATCCTCAACAATCAGTCTGTTTCTTGCCTTTGTTTTGATATGAAGAAGCGTTGAAAATCCACTCTCGCAGAGATATGTAGAGGCAAATGGAAGTAAAACTCGCAAGGCAAGCATGGTGACATTTGGATATGACTGATACATAGCACACCAGAACTGAGTCAGCAATTTTTCATAAAACAAATTACGTGCCGAGGAATCGTTCCGCAGATCCAAGAATTCATCCTGCTTCATCGGGAATGCTGGCTACATTTAGGGAAGCAGAGAATGGGTTTCGTACCAGTGCAGCTTCTTCTGTAAGCTCAGGGAAGTACCGCTGAAATTCCATTTCAAGGAATTCAAGGTGCCCAGTAATCTCCTCTTTCAGATTCTCATCCAGTTAACCTTTAGATTCCTCTACCACACTGCAGAGTTTTTCAAACATGGCGATGTTTCCAAGATTTACTTTCCGACGCCAGTTTTGCAGCTTGGATACAAATGCCTGAAGATTGTCTTGAAATTGGATAATGTGTGTTTCCTTTCCCTGAAGTTTCAGGTTCAGCTTATTTAGCTGGTCTAAAATGTCTGCTAAGCAAGCAACTCTTTTCTTCCAAGCTTCATCATTAAAGTAAGCCACAAGGTCATGTTTCCCTTGCACTTCCAGGAACAACTTGATTTCATCTTTCAACTCAAAGACACAATTGACAACATTTCCTTTCAACAACCAGCGTACAGCAGTGTAGAAAAGAAGAACCTTGTGATCAGAATTCATGTCTTTAGAGAGTTCTTTAAACAGACGGGTGTTGAGGGTTGCAGATTTGATGTAATTCACAATTTCGAACAGAGAATCAAGTACCTCTTGCAGAGGAGCTGAAAGAGTCTTACTGGCAAGAGCATATCGGTGAATCATGTAGTGAATGGCCTTTGCTTGGGGAGCAAGTTCTTTTACTTTTGTCTGAAAGCCCGACTTTGACCCTAGCGTAGCTGGTGCTCCGTCTGTACAAACCCCACAGACGTTTTTCCACTGTAGTCCTCCAGTTTCAAAAAAGGTATTTATCTTCTCCATAATATCTTCACCTTTTGTAGTAGTGGAGTCAAAAGAACTCCAAATCCTTTTTAGTATGTTCTGAATGCTTTGTCTCTAAGTGACGTTTGAGTTTTGAAGGTTTCATAGATTCAGCACTGAGAACAACATTGCACAAAACGCATTGTGGCTTATCTATGCCATTGTCGATCAAGATGGTAAAGCCAAATTTCACATAGTCTTCTGAATATTTACGTTTCTTCTCCATGGGTACGGATTTCTGAAAATATAAATATAAATTAATTCTTTTTCGAGGAAAAAAGAATTTCTTTTTATATTTTTATTATTTATTCTCGTTTCACGAATTTTATCAATTGTAATATTTTTTAAAATAAATGTTTAATAATGTTTAGCGTTAGTCACTTGGCTCACAATTTTATTAAAATAATACATCTATTAATACTAATAATATAACAATAAAAATAAAAATAAATAATTACCCAAATAAATTGTTTTTCCGTCGTGAAACGATAATAGCGATGCAGAAAGCCGACCGACAGCACGGATTGATGACGACCTACTGACGCTCTTTAGATTTTAGAAAGTGCAAGCAGTAGCTAACCCGCGCTCGACAGCGAGTGGCCAACTAAAGGTGGTTGACTATTGGCGAACTAAGTTCGCGCCAGTTTGCATTAGACGGCCCATCGCGGACATTATTGAATTACATCATTGCAAACATGGCGGCGTCAGCAAAACATACGGGGTGATCTTCAACTGCGTTAAGAGAGCAACTCATCTTTATTCGACGGTCCGCATTCAACAGTCTGTTATTCAAACATCGAGACACCGAATAAAAATGAATTTAGACATTGAATTTTGCATCATAGTGAATATTTTTTTAGTTTACTATTTGTAACATAGAATTTTATTCTAATGATAACATGATAACAGTGAATCAAGGTCCGCCGCGGCGGAAATTTGAAAAAATATTAAAGGCCCCCCATAGCAAATAATTAAAATAATATTAAATGTTTAATATGTATGAACACGGCGGGCCTTTAATATTTTTTAAGTATCCGCCTCGGTGGACCTTAAGTCACTTCCTTTCATTTACCAAAAATCAGTGTTACAACCACTAGTACAATATTGCAGTGTAGCCATATTGAAATAAATAAGTGTTGAAAACATTCGTGGTGAAATTTCCTATAAAAATAGTTGCAACTAAAAATAACCGCGGCGCTCCCCAGAAAACACTTTGCGACCCCCTTGGGGGTCGCGACCCACAGGTTGGGAACCCGGGCACTAGGCGATTGAACTAATTCATTTTTGCAATAGTTTATTTTGATGGTGAGGTGCGCGCTTAACGTTTGCGTGAGGTGGATCATAGCATTGTATTTTGCAGATACGTTAGAAATAAATTGGAAAAATGGAGCGCTAAAATATAGTACAAAATCCCAAAGAACGCTTAATTTTCCTACCTTTTAAATGAAGCATTTAATTGCTATGAGGAATTTGTCTGTTACAGAAGAATTTAAGGCCTAAATTCCTCTTTAGTTGGTTTAATATATTTGTTTGAGTTGGCTATATATTTTTATACGTTCATCTTCAATAGTAATTTTTATATAAAATAAAATTTTCTTACAATGGTTGTGATTTCGGTACTCCTTGGCAAATACCGAAGATATGATAGCGATAAAAGTGTTAGAAAAAAGCATATCTTTTCCAAATTAAGAAAAATGGCGGAAATCTTAGCGACAGTGCGGTTTATAATATAGTGTTATATTATATAAACAGATCCAATAACATTTTTTTTCCCAAACTATTTTTCCTTGAAATTCTTAATATTTAGCCTCCTGGTAAATACGGCGCACTTAGCCGTTTGCTGATAGCTGTAGCCATTACCGAATTCCTATTTTTCAAAGGCTAAATAAAAAAATTGTAAATTTCTCTTTAGGGCGGTTCTCTCCTTCTGGAGATATCTTCCACAGTCAAATCATAAACGCACACCCATACTCAGTAGAGAGTCATGAATAATATTTAGGCATTTAAAAACCTCCAAGGCCAGTAAATGATTCTTTTAATTCTATTTTATTATTCCTAGTCGTGTTTCGCTAGCAATATTTTTCAGCGGAGTTCAAATTTTTAAAACTTTAATATATCGGATATAATGCTTCCTAAAACTATCCAGGGCAAAAATTGTCCTTATATAATGACAAACAAAAAATTGAAGGATAGACGGTCACATAAAGTGCTAACATTATTTCTCAGTTTAAAAAATTTCCAACGAGATTTTTCCTCTTATAAATTCTTCCTCGAAGGAATGATATATCACCTTTAACAATTCCAAGAGTTCGTGGAGGATATCTTTCCTAATAAATTGCCAGCCGCGTTTTTTTAATCCTCTTATGCAAAATCATCTCTCTACCTTCATAACCCGGTTTCTCTTTAACGTATTTTACAGTTTAAAACAAAAAAAATATGGCGCGGTTAATAATCTGAGTTATTATTTTTATATTTTTTACCTTTATAAATATATTTTATTGCCATTTTTCGTGGTAACCGCTGAACGTTAATTTACAGTTTACGAAATTCACGTCCGAGTCGTTGAAGAGCGAATCGATGATACTTCCCAGGGAGCCCATTTAACGGGAAATGCAGTGTTATTTATCTAGTCGGGAGGAAATGGCTTCATCTTTTGAGAAATTTACAGCCAGAGAAAGTTGCTCTGAATATCAGAGGAGAAATCAACATTTTTCGCGTCAGAAAAAATAATCCAGTGAGACGTGTTATTATTTTTTCACGACAATGATAAACACGACCGGGCGTTACCAAGCATCCGAATCCCACTTTAATATTTCACGGCGAATGAGAATTTCGAGTTTTCCATTTCTCCAGTCATTTCGAGTGATACCATTTTTCGTTTTCCCTAACATTAGAAGCATAAATCTGCGAAAAATTCAGCCTTTTTAACCCCTCTAATAACAATATTCTCCGTACTTTTATGGAATAACTAATTCATAAAATTTTTATTTAATGTATTAATCATAATGTATAGCTACAAGTTAACACATATACATGAATTTGCATGCTCTGGTACATCCACGTTTACCCATACGCACCCACCCGCGCGCGCACACACACACACTGTAAGCACTCGCCATATGTGATGAATCGGCCACAGACCTCTGGGAAATTGATTCCCTTCATCAGTCATATATTTTTTCTGCTTTCCAATAAGTAACAATGATCCCTCTAAAGAACAAGCCGAAAGCAATAAATTGTGAAGATTACAGAACGGTTAACCTATTGTTGCTTGTGTCGAAGATCATCAAATGAATTATCACTAAAATGCAAAAGAAAGGGGTTGACGAAATGCTAGCAGAAGATCAATTCGGTTTCAGAAAAGGATAGGAAAACAGAGATGCTATCGGAATAACGAGAAGTATATCAGAAAGGGCAATAGAATAAAGCCATGATTGCTAAGCATGTTGAGTCGACTGGCAGAAGGCCTTTGATAAAGTAAAGTGAGTTATGCCAAGGAGAATATTAAAGGTTATAGGTGTAGTCTTACTTGTAGGTGTTACTTGGGGGGACATGGCAATAAATTAGGCCGCATAAGTTTTACAGCAAAAGGTGTATGCAATGTGGTATTACGCAGGAGAAAGTAGTTTAATTTGGGTGGCATAAAATCATGGAGAATATTGTGTTTGGTAGTATAAGCTTTAAGGGGCAAATCAGTGTAAGGTGGGATGCGTAAAATCAGGAGGGTTTTTTAGTGTTTGGTGGTCTGCATTTAGAGCAGGGGTTCTTAACCTGTGGTCCGCGGACCCCTAAGGAGTCCGTGGATGGATTTCAGGGGGTCCGTGAACTTGCAAAATAAATTTGAACTTTATTTTCACTAGCATTTTATTGATATCTGGCTTTTCACGCAATATTGAATGCATGCATTAATAATATTCAACTGTAGTTTATTGTGCATATTCGCTATTCAACGAAAAGCATGCCTTAATTATTCTTCATACACACAGCTGGCCTAAGTTTATTTATTTAATTTTCGTTTACTGGTTTTTGTTTTTACATAAATTACATCACAAAGATTTATTTATTTTATTTTGTAATTTTTTGCAGACCCTGTTTAAGTTGGAAATATCGAAGAAATAGAAGTACGATGAAGCCTACGTATCATATGGCTTTACTTGTATTATTGAACGTGATGGGACACAAAAGCCAGTGTTTTTTTGTGTGAAAAAATTCTTGTCAATGGAATCATGAAACCGACAAAGCTGAAGGAGCACCTCACATCTGTCCATCCTGAAAATACATCTAAAAATGTCGATTTTTTTCGTGCGAAGACAGCTCATTGACTCATTGTTTTTTACATCGGCATGCACAGACATCCAACTCTTCCAACAATCCCGAAAGAAGTTTTGTCAACTACCGTGAAAGTCGTCAACTTCATCGTGTTTTTAAAAAGTTTTGTCAAGAAATGGGAGCAGAATATGAAGTCCTCCTCTACCACACAGAAGTTCACTGGCTTTCCAGGGGACAAGTCTTGAAGAGTTTGATAGAACTTAGGGCAGAAGTTTCACTTTTTTTTGAAAAAAAAAAAGAAAAGCCTACTCTTGGAACAGTTTGACAGGGAGGAGTTCATCCATGGCTCAGCTTACCTGGTGCATATTTTTTAACAATATGAGTGAGGTAAATCTTTCAATTCAACACCCTGCAGTCACCATTATGGATGCTACTGAAAAACTACAAGCTCTTTTGGCCAAGCTGCCACTGTGGAAGAGGAAATTGGAGGGAAACAACTACTTTACAATGCTGGAGGAAGTGCTTTTTCAGGATGGAGTTGAGAGAGAAAAAGCTCTTTCACTTTGTTTACAGGCAGAAATGTGCAGACACCTGGAAACACTGCAGAACTCTTTTAAAGGTTACTTCTGCTCAGATGACATTAAAGTTGAACCATGGATTCGTCATCCTCTCCTTGCTGATATAAATTGTATTAATGATGCAGACCTTGCCAAAGATGACCTCATTGATCTTAGGACAAAGAACTTCATACGACTTGAGTTTAACTTGAAGAGTCTTGGAGAATTTAGGTGTTCTTTGGGGCCTATGGGGGCTCTAATTCCATTTGCATCCACATATCTTTGCGAGTCAGGATTTTCAACACTTGTTACCATCAAAACAAAAAATTGAAATTGATTGGGTGTCAAACATGACATGTATGTTGCCTTGTCAAAAACCCCTCCGCAATTTAATCTTCTTATTCAAGCCAAACAGCAACAGCCTTCTAACTGAAATGTCCTTTTAAACAGAATTAAAGTTTAATTTTTAATTTATATAATTTATGTATATTTCAATTTATTCAGGGAATTGTCATTGATTTTTGCATGAAAAAAGAGATATATTCTTTGTAAAGATTGTTTTTATATTTTGAATATTACTGTATGTGAGCGTAACGGTTTTCCTTTGTAATACAATCTATTATTTGCATATAAAATTTTATATTTATGCGTTTATGTGCATTTTTCTGAGAAGGGGTCCGTATCTTTCATCAGTCTCTCAAAGGGGTTCATGGCACAAAAAAGGTTAAGAACCCCTGATTTAGAGGCAAATAAGTGTAATATGAGTTGCATAAAATCAAGGGGAGTTTGGTGGTATTTCTCCATGGGCAAACTAAAATAAACTGGGTGGCGTAAAATTAGTGAGCAAATAACCCGCCGCAACGGGAAATCTCCGGTATTAAGAAGAATCCACGAACGAACACTGCCACCCAGCAAAGCAGTGAAAAGGCCTACTTATGCTAGAGGCAAAACTCATTCAGCAGCTTATAGGGAGCATTTGATGCAAGTTATGTATTAAATGTTACGGGAGTAAAATTATAGGTTGGCCGGTTTTGGGGAAGATTTGGTGCTCGTTTGGTGGTATATAATTCCGAGACTACTAGAGTAGGCTGATATGCATTGGTTAGAGAAGCTCCCATATAGTAATTACGTACGAGGAACCCCAGCAGGGTAAGACTTGCACTATGCTAGGTAATTAACGGTATATGCAAAAATTTAGCATGCATAAATGGTATAATGGTAGCAATCAAAATAGTTTAAGGTATACTTTATCTTAGAGTTATTTCAAAATGCCATTCAACGTGGTTTTTGCTCCTCGGCCATGATTTTTGATATCCACTTGGCGGTCATCTTCCTGTTGCCAATATAATTGTAGACAATCCCATGAGCCACCTATAGCGATTACCTACACTAGGGAATATTTTTTCAAGTCGTTACGACGGGTAATTTATATTAATTCATCGATCTGATTAACTTTTGATTCAGATCGTGATGGTAACAGTCGATTACCGCAGGGTTCGTCATAGATTAATTCATACGCCTCAGAAAATCATTTAAGTCACTCGAACACCATCGCGAGACAATCTCCTTTGAATGCACTTTTGATCATTTCAAACGTTTTTGTACCTATTTTGCTAAACGCACACAAAACATTGCACTTAACTCTATGTGCTTTGTATAAAAACTGACAAGAATATGTAAGACGCCTACTAATCTGATAACGCAGGAGACATGTTATGAGATGCAGTAAACAATTATCTGGCCTGATTCTGGAGATAATAATTCAGTCCTGATAACCCCGATTATCACTAGTGTATAGGTTCGTACATAGTCCAGTAACCGGAAAATCCAAAAACTGCTAACGCGGTAACTGGTTCCAAGGTTTTTGGACTTTGTGGTGTAATTAAGTCTACTAGCGGTATCCGCAAAAACTTTTGCCAAGTCAGACAGAGGTCTGCATGTTTAATAGTAACAATGACCCATTTCTCCTTATAAAATTAAACAACTGGCATTTTGAACTTCATGTTTCTTTTTATAATTTATATGTGCAATTTTAATTGCTTCTCCCTTACGAAAAAGGTAACATACCAGTATTGAAATAAAGAAAGAAGATATTTTATTTTGGTCAATCGTTAAAAATGTCCACAGTCCACACGCGGTTTACTGAATAATAATTATCTGCAATTATTAAAGTTGCAGCATATTAAGTTTGGCATTGTTACAACTATAATGTCGATGCTTCATAAAAAGCGTGAAGCAAATAACACCATTCTTTCGTCTATTTGAAGGCTTAATAGACGGTAATTCAATCGGAGAAAACAAAGCGGGACGCCTTGGCAATATCCGGAAGAAGTACGAAAAAGCCAAAAATTTCAAAAATAAATACTAATTTCTGACAACTAAATATCACAATAATAAGATATTTTATAGTTTTAGCCGGATCGCCGATTTTTTAAAATTTGTTTTAATAATTTTTATTACCCTTGGAGTTGTTCATACCCCCCCCCCCCTTTTGTCGTCTTTCGTTGGTTCTATCCATTGAAGTTTTTACAACTTGTGTTGCGGTTCTACTGTTTTTCACGTTCCTTACTCTTACACAATTGACATGTCATTATATAATGATACCTCATTTTTTACGTTTTCGACTAAGGATTCAAACCGCTTTCACAATTTACATACCAGAATCAACAATATAGCAGCTGACATTAAATTCTTGAAAGCTTGTAGACGAAATAAGGTCATCCCTAATTTCATGAACGTCTTCTCAAAAACAAGGAACGACCATATAATGACCAAAGTTAAACAATTAGCCATCAACAAATGGTTCCAATTACAAATTAAGAATCTATACGCCAAAAGGAGTTTATTAGAAATATCGGCTTACGATTTACACCTAAAAATAACAAAAAACTTAAATAGCGTTGACTTCGAACTATGGAATAACTTTGAACATAAAATGCACGAGACCAATTCTCATAAATATCACACCAAATCATTAATTTTAGACAAAAAATTAAATATCCTTAAACAAAAACAGATTGGCCATACACAAAACATAGCCAATCAACCCAATCAAATCTCACAAAAATTTGAATTCATTGAAAACATATCCGAAACTTCTTTTTCTCAGGAAGAATTGTCTTTACTAAATATGGGTTTGAAGTTTGCATTACCACCTAGGAAGCTACCTATAGACGAACTCATTACTGACATTGAAAAATCCATAGAATTTTTCGATGAAAATTCAAAAAATTATATTAGACAAGCTTGTTTATTACAATTAAAAGATAACCTGAACAAGCCTACAAAGATTCATCATAGTTATAGTAACTTCCCCAATACCATTAAAAAACTTAGAGTAAAAGATTGCTTTTACATCAAAGCAGATAAAGGCAACAAAATTGTAATTATGGACAAAGCACAATACGTTGACTACGTCCATGCCATGTTAAACAATGACCATATATTAAATTAAATAAAAACCCTTTAAATTCCATGATCAATAAAACCAAAGCAATCATAAAAGGATGTAATAATATCATAGACAAAAAATTAAGTTTCAAATTAAATACTTCCAACCCAAACATACCTAAACTTTATTGTCTCCCTAAAATCCATAAGAACGACAACTCAATGAGACCTATTGCATCAGGGATCAACAGCCCTACTTACAATTTAGCTAAATGACTAAACAATGAATTCAAACAGATGTCATTCCTTGACAAACACACAGTCAAAAATTCTTATGATCTGATCAACAAATTGAAAAATACAACCATAAAAGAATAAGAGATTTTGGTCTCTTTCGACGTGAAAAGTCTTTTCCCCAGTGTACCCCTAGATGAAACATCCCAAATCTTAAAATCTCTTTTATTAAAACAAAATTTTACTGATGAAGTTGTCCACGAATACTTACGGCTCACTAACTATGCATGCAACAAAACATTTTTCAATTTCATAACGAAATTTATCAGCAAACACAAGGTACCTCCATGGGAAACCCTTTATCCCCCTTTTTAGCCAACATATTTATGTCACATTTTGAAAAGACTTGCAAAGACAAATTCCATTATTTTCCTGAAAGTTGGTTTAGATATGTTGATGATATTTTTACAATTTTTGATTTAAAAAACAAAAAGTAGAAGACTTCGTGGATCAATTAAACAACTTATATCCATCCATAAAATTCACTTTTGAACTTCAGGAGAACAATACATTACCATTTCTGGATTTACTAATCATCAATAACCAACAACAAATAGAGTTTGATATTTACTGGAAACCAACATATACTGACAATTATATTCCAAATAACTCCTTCCATCCCATGAATCAAAAAAAAGCTATTTTCCAATTCTTAACACACCGATTGTGCAACATCCCCCTCAAAAAAAGATAGATATGTTAAAGAAATCAAACATATAAAACAAACTGCAAAGAAACTTGGTTTCGATCCCAATTTAATCAATAAATTAATAAGGAAACACAATCTTAAAAAAACGTTGTCCAACTCCACCACTTTCAAACTTGACAGCAATAAAGCCAACAAATATATAAAACTACCGTATTGTCCCATATTAAACAGGGGCTTGAATAAAATTTTCAAACATAAGAATTGCACAATAACATACACGAACCCACATAGTTTGAAAAATTTACTGGATAGCACCAAGGACAGAACGGAGAATTAGAACAAGTCCGGAATTTATAAAATACAATGTTCACATTGCAATTTAATGTACATAGGACAAACCAGACGAAAACTAATAACACGATTTAAAGAACACTTAGCCCATTACAAACACAATCGTTTTGAGAAATCAAGCGTAGCCACTCATATCCTCGAAACTGGACACAGTATACACATAGAGGACTTAACATTGTTAACTTCAGCCAACCATTCACTTAACTCGTTAGAAAATCTGCATATCTATAAAAACAGAAACAATCTTATGAACACAGATACTGATTTTAACAAAACTTTATATAAATTGACCGAACTTGACGCACAAAATTCTTTTCGTCCCTCAAATGTTTTTCGGTCTTCGTTATAAACTTTTCCTCTAACTTCGTCGCAGTTGAACTCTGTTCACTGCCAAGGCAGGTTCTCCCCTGAAGATGCCCACTTAGTGGGCGAAATGCATAGGGCTTACCCTACAATTTTTTGGCTGAAGGAGTTTTATACAACTGTTCAACTTGGAGCCAAAGTGCTTACGAGCTACCATCTACTGTACCTACCAAGTGTTATGCTTGCATTTAGTAATTTTATACATAAATGTCCATAAATAATGTAGTTAAATTAAACTTATTATTTTAAACTCAACTTATACGTGTACAGATTTTTGTGTCTATGGCATCCAATGAACTTGGGGATTCGCGGGAATTCTTTTCTATCAAAAGGGATCCTTACGTTACTCAAGTTTGAGAACCATTGATATAGAACAACTGCTTGCGAATGCGTTTTGTGTTCAACTGCATTAAACTGTGACAGAAACTTTAAAAATGTTTCAAGAGGCTTACGATGATGTAAAGTATGCCACGTACTACTATTTTTTGTTGGCATAAAAGGTTTTTAGAGGGCCGGAAAACGGCAGACGACGAAACCCTTCAGGAACGTCTTCTGGCGTCTTAAATCAAAGTTTTAACCGTTTCGCTGCTGTACTAGGGCTACGATATATTGTACTACTTTGCCATGTTATATCAAAATAATTTATGCAAATTCCAATAAACGGCAGAATGTTCTTATATATTGTGGAGAAAACCTCATTCCATTCTCATTCAGAAGAAAATAAATGAATTTTATGACGCATGAATCGTTTTGAAGAATTCGGAAACATTTACTCACAATCTCACTACTGCAGACAAATCTTGGGTGTTTCGTTATTATCCGGGGATGAAAAAACTATCTAATGGAAAATTCCCAATTCTTCGAACTCTAAAAAGCAAAAACCATGAAAAGTAATGGAAAGGTCATGACGATGACCTTTTCTGACCACTTAGGTATCGTGTGTCAGCTTCGAATACCACAACATTCCGCTGTTAATGGATCTTACCATGCCAATGCTCTACGGACATTTCGTCAGAAGACAACCGACAAAGCAGACAACGCGCGAACACGTGTCACACTTTGTTTTTGTTTTTTTTTTGTGGAAGAAAGGTATTAATGCTGTATGTTCTACCATATGGTCCGGATTTAGCATCTTGTGACTTTTGGGAGTTTCCGTAGTTAATGCAAGAGCTCAGAAGATAGCTTTTTGAATCGAATGAGTCTTGCGCAAAAGTCGTGAAGGTGACTCTGAAAGTGTTGTCCAAAGTGGTTTGTTCCACGTATTCTACTCATGCGTAAAATCGCTAGGTAAATGATTCGAAAATATTATTGAAAAAATATTCCAAGATTGCAGTTATTCCTGCAGGTCTAACAAAAAAGCTGCAACCACTGGAAATCTCCGTAAATAGATCATTCAAATCGAAAAGACGGAGGCACTGGGAAAAATGCATGGTAGATGGTTTCCACTCCTATACAAAGTCTGGAAGGATGCAGCGAGCGAGCTTCTTATGCTGAAATTTGCAAATGCATTGTGAAAAGTTGGGCCGATGTAACCCGTGAATGTATAATTAATGGTTTCAGGGTATCGGGAATATATTCCCCTGATGTTGATGGGGGGTATTGTGATTCATCATCTGATGAAAGCGATAATTTTTCGCTTGAAAATTTTCCGGACTCATTGGTTAAGAACTTGAATGATTACGATATAAATTGTGACTGAATCAGAAGATTTTTATGGTTATGTTAATTAATAATCGAGTGGGAATAAAAGTTTATGAAGAATTTGCGATTTTTTTATTTTTATATGTGAATGTGTTTTGTTTTGGAATTCGTTATCTTATTTAAAAAGGCATTGCGTACATTTTTTTCAACTAATAACTTCGAATCTGCCTTAATTTGTCATAGGTTGAATAATAATTAGGTAACTGAAATTCGATTTTGTATCTGTAATGATTGAAATGCATGGTAATTTATGCCAGAAAATTTTTTTTATCAACGGAACAAAAAGAAAGAAGTTTCGAAAGATTTCAGCCATTTAGTGATTTCACGAAGTTAGTATTTGAACGCTTTAAGGCATTTTATTTTATAAAGCTGTACTTCTTATGCATAACGCGCACTAGTACGTCTTATATATAACGCGCACTAAATAATTCCGAAAATTTGACAAAAAAAACCTTGTATAACGCGCGCGTTATACTTGGGAATTTAGGGTAATTGAAAACAACAATGCATTTGTACAATGCATGCATTAGAGAGGGGTTTGAGAATTTTGGATCTGGAAGAGGGTGCCTGACAGGGGTGAGGAATACAAGTCTCCTTTCACTATGTAAAGCCAAGTTCACATAACACGGATTCATATTACAAGGAACTGTTTCAGAACGCATCCCTCTGGTAATAGGAGGGCCTGATGTGCAATAGGGACCTCTCCTTTTAAGAAACGCGCCCAAAAATTTGAGGTTTGTTGTTACCGACCCTAAGATAGATGGGTGCTTTACGAAGGAGGTCCACGCTTATTGATGTCCTTCAACTGGAAATGGAGAGGAACGTGTAAGGATTTACTGCAATCTCCAAATGGGAAAGTTCTAAATTCACCCTCCAACGTGATCCAAATACACCCTTGGGTAAACCAGAGCCCAAAGAGTGATAATGAAGGGTAAAATTCCCACTAATTAATCAAGCGGCCGCGAGGAAAAGCTTTAGGGTCAGCTATCTCTTGTGACAGAAAAAACTTCCCCGCAGCAAATATTTGTTCGTATAACGATCCAGAAACTGCCGGTGTCAAGTGGCATCCATTCTAAAGTAGCGAAATGGAGAGGAGGGAGAGCTCCATACCGTTTGTAGGGAATGCAATTTAGAGGTAGCGAAACCTAGAAACAGCTGTGGTACTTCGTTGAGCCGCGAAACATTCAACATTAGGTCTCCAAAACTTTCCGGTTCAAAATATTTTGCAGTGTTAATTAGATTAAAACTCTGTTAGATTATTATCGTTTAAATAATGGGATTTTAAATCACACATTCATCGCTATTTAATAATCTGAATGTAATTTCATATATAAAATATCTCAGATTACTAAATATTACTTCCTAAAACACTCCGATCATTTTGTTTTACTCTTCGTATATATTTTACGAACATAAGGAAGTAAAACTTCATGAGAAATTTAGTGCTAAATATATAGGTTAGCATTTGTATTTATTTCATGTAGGAATGTATAATTAAATAAAAATAAAATGATGTATGTATGTACATACTGGAATGATTTTTATAAGATATTTTTTGGATCATATGACATTTTATGCTTCTAACAAGACGAAAATGAAAAGGTTTTAAAATTTATGGTTCAGGAGATGATACCTTGAGACAGGTTTCCGAAATTTTCTTAGTTCATATAAAAAAGTGTATCAATTTCTACGTAACATGGCAGCAAAAATGCTGTAAAATATCTCAAAAATCTAGGTAATTTCACTTAGTCACTTGAATTTAACGATAAACAAAATGAGTCAACAAACTTAATTAATTTAAAACTATTGTAGCTACTATTGTCGCATCGTTCGTGAAAATTACTTTATTTTCAACGGTAGCTACTTAGTGACTTTTAAAATAAAAGTTTGATGCTTATTTCAGTTCTGTCCTGTGGCGCGTTTATTAATAAGTTTAACTGTTTGAAATAATTTAAAAGGAAATATTCGTATACGAGGCGTCCAAGAAGAGTCTCTTTGAATAGCACTTTGAGTACGCGTGTAATGGGTTCGGACATAATTAATATATAGTATTAGTAAAAAATGTTGACCAAAAAAAATACAAAATAAAATTTCTTGGAGTAAAAAAAGACGCGCGAAATATTTTGCAATAATAATATTATTAAATTCTTTCTTCGTCTTCACTTGCTTCTTCAAAAAACCATTAAAATTTGATCCGCAGCCTCAAGTTAATTGAACATCAGGGTGAAATTAAAATTATTCAAGACCAAACAAGTTTTGAGTTTATTTAAAATATAAACAAACTATAATGAAATATATGGAATATTTTAAATATAATTCTGACAAATACCGTTTCTTAGTAAAAAGTAAATTGTCCAGTTTTATCCTTCTAACATTTTAGTTTTTTGTTCACCAAACAAAACTTAAAATCGATAGATTTTTCAATCGTGCTACTTAAAATATATATTTAGCAAAAAACCAATACATTTATATGTAGGAGGAAAAACAATATTGTAAACCTTTTTTTCTGCGAAGAAATGATGGAAGATTGCATGAAAATTTAGAGAAAGGAATAGGAACAACTTTAAATAGGATTTTACTCTTGCGCAACAAGTATTTCAGAAAAACGAATCTAATATCATGAAAAATCTAAGCTTTTTACGCTTGACTGATAATACTCATATTTTCTTCTTCGCGACAAAAATCCTCAATTGAAAATACCTCGATCGATCTATGCTCCTTAATCCTTCATATCCCTTAACAGCCAAACTTTCCAGGATCCAGATTCTCTTCTTTCCTCCTCGCGTCTTTCCATCGACCGCATCCTTCGGAACTCCTTTCTCCCTAAAATATTCCGTAAACCTGCTCTAACCACATTTCCTGCGACCTTTTAATCAATTCGATTAAATTTGTCGCCCTTTGACACGCTTTCAAAATCCTTGCATTAATTTTCTTCTCGTTTTAATGTCTACTTCCTCTGCTCTATTCCACAATCAGCTATAGAGAGAACGTGTTATACGCAAGTGCTCCCTTCTCATAGCTTAGGGTTGCATCCGCACAATACTGAACATTGTACATCTAAAATGTTTTTCTTCCATTCAATGATGATCCTCTAATCTTGTATTCCAATCAGATATTTTCTTATATCAATGAACTGGAATTCATTGTTTATTTTTTTCTTTGGAAAGATAGAATATTTCCGAAATTTCATCTCTGTTACTCAAACCTTCGACAGATTGATGGATAAAAACATAGATGGATAAATATATGGATAAAAATACAGACAAAGGCAATATTGGAACTGGAAATTCTCATATTCCCAGAGTTCCACTTTCCAAGGCTTCCCAACATTTTTGCAGGTGCAAACCCCTTTCAAAGATCAACCTTGAAGCAAGGTTGTATATTTATGCGTACCGGTATCACGAAGTTTGGAAGCATTCATCTGTTGGTACTTGATTACCGTCAACTTAGTTGTGGAGAGGTTTTGCCCTAATGACCTTTCAACATTTCCAACGCTTCGATTAATATTTTTAGCGACTCTTTTCTCCGATAACTCTAATAGTTAAGCTGCGACCTCTATAAATTCAGCTTGATACTGCTTCAGCTATAGGTACGCATATGTTATTGTTTGAAGTTACTAATTCGTTTGTGCAATTTCATCGATAAATTATCATATGAAATATTACTGCCCCAACGACCTATCAACATTTCTAAATCGTAAAATTATTCGTTTAAATAAGTTTTTTCACGCCATCCCCAACAGTCAGTTAAAGTCTAAAAACAAACCGTCTCAGAGGAATACAAAGTCGAATAATGGAACATTTATGGTTAATGAAACTTAAAAACCATCAATCCAATGACTTAAACAAACGTTTTTTTTCGAAAAAAGTCAAAATAATGCCCAAATCCGTTCCAAATAAAACCCAGGGAAAGATCACACATAGCGGCGGAAAACGCGCTTGCGTTAGACGAAATTAAATATCCACCGAAGCTAATTCACCGAGGCGGATAAGGGATGGGAAGGAAGGAGCAGAGAGGACGTTTTCCATCGTTTAATTGCCGTGCACGCCGCGGAAAGACCTGGGAACGACTAGGCATCCCCGGTAATGGAAACGAACACGGAACACATGAAAGCGAAAATGTTCAAGATGGAGGTGTCGGAGTCAGGGTGGAGGATGACGAGTTAGTTCGAGGGAAGGAGAGGGAGTGGGGGAAAAGGAGAGAGAGGAGGGGGAGAGAGAATTGGATAACAAGACAAATGGCAGTTTTGGAGGAGAGAGGGAGAGGAACATCCCGAGCGAGTGAGTCTGGAAATGAGACTACGTGAGCGCGTATCTTTAATTGGAGAATCTCTCCTTAGACGAGGATCTTCCATCCTCCTCCGAAGGTCGGGACCAGGGACGGAGAGGAGAGAGAGTGGAAAGAGGGAAGGGCAGGAGAGTGTGAAATGGGGCGAAGCAGAGTAGATGGGACGGACTAATGACATTTTAATGGGAAGGAATCGGGGGAGTGCGAGGGCGTGGCGAGGGAGTGCCGAGGATGGAAGGGAGAGAAAGTGGAGTGGTGTGGCAAGATGGAAAGAGATGGAGAGGGATAGAGGGAGACTGAGAGGCCGGAAGAGAGGATGAGAGAGACGATGAGAGAGACGATGAGAAAAAGGAGAGAGAAAGATGGGAAAGGAGAGATGAAAAGTGATAGGAAGAGAAAGGGGAATGTGAGGGAGAGAGGATAGAAAATGAGAAATAGACCGGAAGAGATGGCATTAAAGAGAGAGATTGGGAAGAGAAATAGGAGAGATGTGGAGAGAGGGGATTAGAGAGATGGGAAGAGAGAGGAGAGAGAAAGATAGGGAAGATGGAGGGAGAGGAGGTGATAGGAAGATAGTGTCAAAAAGAGAGGGAGAGAAAGGGAGAATGAGAGGAAAAGAGGCGGAAAGACTGGGAAATAGACCAGTAGAGACGATTTAAAAGAGGTAGAGGGGTGGGAAGAGAATGAGTGGGGAGAAAAATGGAAGACTTGCAGAGGAAGATAGAGAAGAAAGGGAGACGAGAGGGGAGGGAGAGAGAGACGAGAGAGGGAGAGGGGAGGGAGAGAGGATGGAGGGAGAGAGGAAAAAGAGAGAGAGGAGGGAGGGAGAGAGGAGGGAGGGAGAGAGGAGGGAGGGAGAGAGGAGGGAGGAAGAGAGGAGGGAGGGAGAGAGGAGGGAGGAGTATAAACGAAGATGGAGATAGGATGCTAAAATAAATAGGATAGTGAAAGAGAAATAGAGAATGAAGGATGGTGAGCGAAATTCGAAAGAGAAATTAAAGAGTGAACGAGAGAGGGAAAAGGAGATAACGGGAGATTTTTTCAGAAAGGGAAAAGAGATGGGAGAGAGCCGATATAAAAAAGCAGGCGAAGTGGGTTCGGGGAGAAAGGGACGAAAAAGAGATGGCGAGAGAGTAGAGCGAATAAAAAAGAAGAGAGTAGCAGAAAGGAAGAGACGGCAAGACAGAGAGAGAGAAGGAAGAGATGCCTCATCGACTGTGAAATTGAGTGGAGTTGGAAGGGAGGATGGTTTGGAGTTTGGGGAGCGACTTGCGGACGCTAAGATTTATTACACCGAGAAGGTTACCTGTGTTTACCAATAAAAACTGGTATTTATATCAATGCAAGCATCCAAGCCACATCCGTCTTAAAACGTAATTCGCCGTCAAATGAAAAAAACGAACAAAAATTCAACTTTCACGCTGAAAGGGCTCACAAACGAAAGCAACGCGCTTTAAAACTATTGACTGGTAGGTGAAACATATCGAAGTAAATATCTAGGGAAAATTATGTTCTCCGACTTAGGATTATAAAAGTTAATCAATTTGGCAATAATTACAGTGAATCTAATTACTTAGTAAAGATATGAACAAGTCTTGGTCCACGTGTAAGGATTCAGACTTTTCAAGTAATTAATAAACTTTGGTTGTTTCTCTAATATCCAGAAACAGGTTGTAAAAAACGAATATTTTTAAGGTTGTTTGAGAGAAGGTTGTCAATTTGATTCAATCGAAAAGGAATTGGAAATTTCTTTCTTAATGAAGTGTTTGAAAGAAAATTCGTCTCATTAAATATTCACAATTTCATATTTTTGGATAAAATATGTTCTTCAGATCCCAAAAGGCGATGCTTTCTGAGCTACATTAGTTCTTTGAGCAAAATCTCTACATTTAGGTTACTAAATTAACTAAATTAATTACTGCGCAAACTCAAATTTCTTCCATTGTAGCATTCGCATCATGAGAATATGATTAAAGACGTGTTAGAAGGAAAACTAGATGGAAAAAGGGAAAGAGGTAGGAAAATGTTTCAGCTGATAGACGATTTGAAAGGGAAAGAGGGTTATTAAGATATAAAGAGGACAGCGGGAAAATAGGAGTATATGGAGAACCAGGTTTAACCATGAATAATCACGAACCTGTTTACGGACAGACTACCTATGATGATGATGTAAACAGAAAGTAAAGGTGGAAAAGAGAGTCATGGTAAAATTGAAATCAATATCTCCGTGAGATAAAAGGCGGCAACTGAAGCACTTATTTTGTTCGAGCATTAGAAGTGGTGATGCATTATTTAAAGTGTAAGGCTATAAAGAACAAATACGGAAAGAGCTGCTTGAAGCAGGCAGTAAATGGCGCTTTCGTTAATTTAGACAGACAGACGGACAAAACAAGAAAACGTGCACAATGATACAGAATATTAAATCGATTGGCGAAAAAACGAAGACTTTAGTTCAGACCTGCCCGATCTTCTACGGTCAGCGGATAATTAATTTCAGCTAAAATTTTTCAAGGTGCGAGCAACATACACCGTATTTATTCATATCAACTGATTAAATTTTTCAAGAGATGAAAATCATCTAAACCTAAGAAAATTCTTAAGGAAAAGTGAATTATTTTTTAGAATCCTTAAGTGAAATCTGACGTTGAATTTTTGTCAGCCAGGTTCACTTATGTACGTACGTCGAAACATGGCATTGATTCAGTCTATGAGAGGCGTATTTTAGAAATGGCATTTCTGAATATGTATTAAAGACCAAAACTTTGATTGTGCTGATCCTGATTTCAATTTAACTGTTATTAGTCAAATTACATATATTTATTAAAAAGAAGTACCACGCTTGAAAATACTCGACATTTAATTGGATTTATCATTTTAAAAAGAATTTAAAATGAATGTCGCCCAGAATTTAATACGATTCTAAATATCTGTTTTTGCTTGGAACTTGATCCATTTCGCGGGCAACATGTTAGCTATGGGTTGGACCTACTCGAGCTGCTTTCGTTTAGGAGTTAGCGCGTCAGACAGACGGACAAACCGAACGCTTAAGCGGATTGCTTTAAAAAAATCCCTAATAAGAAGAAAAAAATTAAAATTTCTTTAAAGCTTACTTTATGTTCAACTTGGTCTTATAACTCACAAATATTTCAGATGGCCGGATGGAATAAGGTAAAATTCCAAATGTTTATCCTTCGTATTTTATGTCATTGTCACAGATAAAAGCACAACAGAGAATATGATATGGAATTCAAACGTTAACACAATGTAGCATTAATTAAAGGGTGTCGACCTCACTGTTTAAAGAGTAACCTACTATAGAGAACCGAGGAAATAGTAGTTTGGAAATTACAAAAAACTACATGAAGCGTGGCTAAATTTACCAATACTTGCAGTATTATTCACACAAATGTTTTTTTCTGAGACGTTGGATAACCTTCAATGTTAATGTGTAAAAATCACTCGCATGTTTATAAATTGAATGCTGGTGTCATCGCAAATAGACCATAAAATTTTTAATATTTAAAAATGAAATACATACATACATTTCATTGTTCCATTAGACGAAAAAATTAATAACAAGGAAACAGCATGCCAACAAACGTTTTCCAATATATAGATAGTAACTTTTCGCTCTAACGACAATCGATTTGTTGATATTGGCTAAAACTCCAAGTTTTATGTGAGATGCAAAGCATTCGAGGGGTAGCATGAATGTATAACCATGAATTATCGGAAAGAATAGAGGCACCTGAGCCTTAAGAAGGTGGTCTTCTCGCAGGCCTCTATTGATTTCTGCAAAGAAGGCTAAATTGGAGAATGGATTGTTGCCTCTCCGTTTTCAGTGAAATTTTGTCATAAATAGCAGGAGCAGGATTGGCTAGAATAAATTTCTCAAAATCAACACGTCTTTGCATTTGAGCGGAATTTTAATTTTAAAGGTAAGCAATTAAGTATCCTTTTTGCAAATATTCATTGCTCTTCCTGGAGTAAAAAAACCACGAATCTATGATAACCCTAGATTAGGGTTGCCAAATATTGGTTTTGAAGATACGGGTCACACCAAGAAAATCTTCATTAAAATACCTGTATTTAAATATGAGACACGTAAACGATCCAAAAAAACTTTAGTCTTGAGTGTGAGAACTATAATTATTGAATATTTTAATTTTAATTATTGAAAAATGAAGCTATGCACAAGATAAAGATATATATATTATCACTGTAAAATTAATCTTTTGTTTCAAAATTGGGAACACACGATTCAGGAAGGGGGGGGAGGAAGGCAACAAATCTAACAATAATAAAAGGCTACTTTGGTCCCTTTGTGGCTCCCTCTGTCACGCTATAAAAATGCAAATAACTCAATAATGGAACAAGATTAATTTTTGATATTTGGTAGAAATGATTGACTTACATACTGTAAGATGATGACGAAAAAAAATTTAGAAAAAATTCATAGGTTCGACTCCAAGAGAGGCAATTCCATTTCCCATATGATAACACGTAAAGATTAACTTTTTGACTTGCAGGCTATTATTCTTTTTGAGATCTAAATTAGAAATAATTCACCTATGATCTTTAAATCTAGCCCATTTAAAAGAAAGAACTATGAAGTTTCTTATTCCGTTCATCTATTCCCACTTACAGTTCGAAATTCCTCATGCTAAACGTTTAATTCAAATATTTTGGAGAAATCTTGCCATTTTAACGGTATGTTGCCATGCCAACTCATTACATTGTTAAACCTCGAAATCCTATTGTTATTTCAATCCTTATGGGTGAAAGCGTGCTTTGAATGCTCTTACAATTAGTACGAGAGAGAGAGAAATTCTTTTCATAGCAACCAATGTAAACAACATTTGTTGCGTTATTTACGAGGAGTACATTTGAATGTAGAATATTAATCATTCGCATATTAAAATTAGGTACTTAAAATCATCGTAGGAGTTCGAAACTTCAAATAACAAACGCCTAAAAGAACGAAGGTTTGTTTTCTTGCCATCCAATGAAAGTCAAGGCATATGTATGCTCATTTTTTATTTCACAAAAACATTTCCCGTTGAATTTCAACGGGCATCTCCATAGTGATTAATAACACAGGACAACAAATTTTCACTTTTTGTCGATAACATGAACGAAATAAGCTGTTTTTTTTACTAAATTGAGTACGCTGATCATGAAAATGACAGTCACAATTTGTAGCACGCCGTTTTTTGTTATCTCCTCATTTGTATTTGTATTCAAAATACATGAACTTACATATCACCTATTTGAAGGATAGACGTTATTTAAATGAGATTAAACTTGGAATCACTATTAAAATATCATAGACTCACACTTTGGTTGCAAATATTTAAAAAAAACACCAAGAAAAAATACACAGATGACGAAAAATGCTGTTTTGACTCTAAATTCAAATCACAGAAAGTTTTTTTCCTCTTAAAAGAAGCACATAATTTAAGTGAGAATAAACTTGAAATCCACTAATTAAACATCATAGTCTGACATTATGGTTGACAAATATCACAAATAGCAATGTACACGGGTTTCCCGTGGTAAGGAAGTGTATTTCGTGAAATTCGTCATAGTACTAATTTATTTGCTTTGAAATCAGAAAATTATTTTTCTTATATTGTTGTAGCCCTGCCTTTTAGATTCGTTCTAAACATGTTCATTTCGTTTTGTCATTCTATACTCGCCATACAAATGAAATTTCTTTGAAATCGATCCAGCCAGTATCTTCCAAATTCATAGTTGCAGAAAAGTTCTAACCTTAATATGAGTAAAAGAAACATTATTCTACTTTTTACTGTGGCAGTCCTGCTCTTTAGCTCTGCTTTAAAATATTGATTTCATTATGGTATTTTCTATAAATCTTATACACAAAATTTAATTGAAATCCGTCCAGCCAATTCCTTCCAAATCCATAATTACTGAAAGAGTTAAATTTGTAATTGTGGTACCCCTGTTTGGTTGATTCGGTCAAAATATGCTATTATGGTTTTGTATATAATTTTATACTATTATAAATATTAAATTTGGCTAAAATTGATATTGACAGTTTAACACAAATAGGTACGTGTAAAAGAAATATTTTATTACCTGTAGTGTGGCAGCCCTCTTTTTATATCTATACTAAACCTCTCGATTCTGTTTTATTATGTTGTATACTTCCTTCGTACGAAATTTCGTTGAAATCAGTTACGCTAATTCCTTCCAAATTAATAATTAGCGAAACGTTTAATTTTGCAATTGTTAGTCGATTCGGTCCATATATGTCATTTTGGTAATTAATTTATGTGAATATTCTGTTTACCAAATTTGGTTAAAATCATTTTATCCAATTCTTCCCTAATATATGAGTACGGACGGACGGACGGACATCACGAAGATAATAGTGCTTTTCAGCAATGATGAAAAGCACTACAACACTCAGAAAAATATAAAAGTGAAGAAAAACATTATATTCTGACTCTAAATTCATTACAGAGAAAGTTATTTTTTCCTCTTATGAACAGTATTATCTTTCTTTTGCAAAAGCCAGCTATAATCACCTATTATGGCAAGATCCCACCTTCCCTGATAGCAATGTTCCATGTTACTTATATCTTGGTGGGATCTTTCACCTCGTTCATCGCTAACAGCGCCCAAGTTGTCTGGGAAGAAGTCCAAATGAGAATGTAAAATGTGTATTTTGAGTGACATCCGGCATCCTAAATTTTTACCCATTGTTGATAGTTCTCTTTTTTATTACCCAGAAACCCAAGAACTGCGGATTTAAAGGATTTCTATGCAGCTAATTCAATGGAGTTTAGTTTGTATTCGAAACTGTTATTATACAAAAATTTTCTAATTTTCGGACCAACAAAGATACCTTCTTTGAGTTTTGCGTCACTCGGTTTTGGAAACTTTCCTTTTAAGTAGGCAAAACCATCACTATTTTTGTCCAAAGCTTAGGTGGTGTAATATGAGTAGGAAGATCTCTGTGCGGCACTGACTTCATTGCAGACGGGATGTTTGGATAATCTACTTTTATTTTTTCTTCTCATAGAAAAACCCTCAATTTTTATGACAGAAATATCAGTCTTCAAGGTGACTGGTTGTATTACGCCAGATAATTGGAACAGCAAATGGCATGCTCTTCTCCTTCCTTTCATCCACTCTGTCATGTTTACGTAGCACGTTATGCAGCATACATGCGGTGCCCAACTTATATCTTGATCTCCAAATGATAACCAAAATAAAAGGCTTGTTTTACTGTCTTTGTTATAGATCGACATTGTAATTTTGCTGTAAACTGGCCACACAACAAAAAATGTCTGGTGAATTCACACAGCCGCGATGGTGTCCTTTCTCCATCTGCAGAACACAAATTTACAGAAAAACAATGTGACTGATGCCTAAAATGCATGTTTGTTACGATATCACACTCCTACTTCCTCTCTATGCTTCAGTTCTGCCAACACTCACGTTATACCCACCAGTTCTGCGAACATTTAGTAAGAGATGCTTATTTTTACAAGAATTTATGACAAATGGTCATTACTGCTTTTTTTCTAAACTGCGACGTGATGCAAAATTTTTAAGTCCAGATCTGGAATGAGCATGTCAGAATTAATGTAATAAGTTAGCTTTCATTCATGTTACCAAAACCTTGTTGACTAGTGTAATTGTTAGTATTTATTTGGGAAATTTATAATGGAATTTAACATTGGAACATTTATGAAAAATATCGCTTATTGCTAAATTTAAAAATTATTCTCATATACGGGATGTTTATTCGTCCCGACAGACCTTTACGGGACAACGAGAAAAGGCAGTGAAATACCATACCGTGTATACGGGAAGCCTGGCAATCCTACCCTGGATAGGCAATCTGGAGTTTAAACAACCCCACGCGTATTGTTTTCTTTTTATTCTAATAGCTACTGCGCAAATAATGTTGTATTCTGTTGCCATGCATAAGATGTCGGTGCCAGGTGCGTGACAATTTACTCCGTGTTTATTTCTGAGACATGGAGCTTGGTAGGGTTGATTCCACCCCAGCTTATTTGGTGAGGGTATTTATTATTGAACAGTTTGCTCGCAAAGATTACCATTTGCAAATAATTTTGGTACATTTACACGATTGTGATTTATATTTAGCTTAGTTTAGGTTATGTAATGTCTAATATTTTTATTACCTTTTCTATTAATTTCAGGGTAATATAAACCTCTACTATTTTTCATTTTAGTCCATTAGCCATTATTTTTACATTATTTTAATGTTATAAGTCACAAATTTGTTATAGAGGCAGATGACCACAAATAAAACATTTAAAATAAAATTGTATAGAAGAATCTATATAATTTTTATTTTCCTCTGTGGGGTTCTTTAGACCCCAGATTATCCTTTGTGTAACTATTTAAAAGGATTACCTATCTAGGCTTAATCTTTTTATCAAAATTTTCTAAGTAAATTAAATTGAATGGTTGTAAATCAACTCACGATTACTGATCGACAGTATATTTATAATTTTTATCTAAAAATATTGAAATGTTATTCAAAGAATTCTTGCAGTATCGCGCAATAAGAAATGAAAAGTTTCTAATAATTACATTCAAATTTATATTTAATAAATAATAAATTTTTATTCGAGAACCATGAAAAATGTTTTAACTCAAGATATAAATCGAATAGGAATGCATAAACGTGCACTCCGCAGCATATTTTCCGATACAGGCTGCACTTGGTGTATGTTCTCCATGGCATAGCTGTTTCTTGATCAAATGTTTTAATATTAGCCACCAATATCGTCTCTTCTTTCCCTCTATATCTCTATCCATCTACCACTCCCTCTCTGCCTCTCTACCTTCTCCTCCCTTCCCCCTCAACTGCCATCCTCCATCTTCCTCCCCCTCTTCTATTCACCTCTCCCTTCCCCCCCTTGCCATAAATGTAACATCTGTGGGATCGCTACAATGTTAACATGAAAATAAATAATAGTATACCTAACAGAGGTTGAAATTCACCGAAGTTGGTTTCAACAAGATGAGCCACGATCCACACAACACGGCACAGCATGAAGTAACTTTTCCTACACTTTAGGACCGTATTGTTTCCAAACCTTTATGGCCACCTCGATCTCCAGATCTGACATCTCCTGATTATTTCATTTGGTGATACATTAAAGAAAGTAAACCTTACATATTCCCACATTTTTGATGATCTAACGGCAATGAGAGTATCTTTCAAAAATGCTGCATTCTTTGTCGAAAAACATGGAGCGGAGAGTGCGTTTATGTACCCAGAATGGTGATGGACACTTTCAGAATTTTGTTTGAGATTTTTAAATACACATTTTTCAGTATCATCAAACTTTAAACAAATATATTTAAAGATTCTATCTGATTTTTATCTTGAGACAGTTATTTTTAAGGTCTCTCGAATAAAAAATCTCCCTATATATGTAGCATAGTGTTTAGAACGTTTTTGATATCATAATTCCATCGTAAAGCGAATGAAAATTTTCAGAACAACGTTGGAGCTCATAAATCATTAGACTACCGCATCGCAAAACGGCAAAGGAGTTGGATAAAGCGTTTGTGAATATTCAATGAAGGATAAGTATTACAGACGAGATCACGCGAGTCTTTTTAATATTACTGACTAAAACTGCTCTGCCAGCAGAGAAAAGATTATTCATTATGAATGTACATATATTAGTTTCTAAATTGAATTTAAAAGGTGTCATTAAGGAATGGGAAAAAGTTTTCTTCCGACTATCAACGTCAAGGAAATGCAATCACACCGATTTAAGAGTTAAGGGAATGAGACAATTGACCGAGACTTAATGATTATGGTACAATTGATAGAAAATATGGATTTAGACAATCTAGTTTCAAGAAAAAGGTGCGTCGGTACTACGTGTGTGTGTACTAAGGATTTCTGACTTAAAGTAGTGTCTCAAAAAGCCTGAGTGCTTGCGATTGAGATCGTGTTCGGTGCCCAGAGAGGACTTCTTCTAAATGGCTCTAAGCATTTACTTTACCTTGTATGATTTTAAGAAGCCTTTTTATCATTACGTGTCGTGTTAACAAAAATTAACATGGATCTATGTGATTGAATAATTTTCCCTCCGACATTTACTTTTCTATAAAGCTGTAATTTAGGATTCACATTACTCTTCCTGCGTATATCTAACTCTTTAATATTGAGCTGGGTATCTCAGTCGTTTCATGGCTGTATCATCTATTATAATGTTTTATTTTATATATTACACGACCGCTGCAGCTCGCTTCGACAATTCTTCGGAAGAATTGAAATTAACTTAAGCATGAGAGAAGAGTATGTGCGAGTTTAAAAAATGCGAAATATAAAAATATTTTGCAATAGAGTAGTGAAAGTGATAGCAACTCTCTCGTCATAAAAGCTTTTGCGGGATAAAAAAGAGAAAAATAGTTCGCTTGGGCACAGGATTGGATCCAGACACTTCTCAAGAGGGATAGGGCGATCACCCCAATCTTCCATCCCCCATCTTGAATCCGCATCTGCCGAAGACCCTATATTTGAAAATCCCTACTTCCCTCAGAATCTTTCTTTCCCTTGCCATACAGACTTAATCTGCGGTGTAAAAACAAGGGATTTTGCGTGGAATGAATTTAGAATGAACCCAGAGGAGGGCAATGGGATCGTCCAAGAGGGAGGGGACAATCGCCCTTCCCCCTTTGGATCCGCCACTGATCTGGTAGTATTCTATCTATTGAGAAGAAATTCAAAGTAAAAGCTCCCAATAACCTCAGGAAATATAGAAATCGCTTTAATGCACACGATCTTGGCTGGCTGTCTGGAAGCCGAGAATTCCGGTCGAAAGTATGCGAGGAACTTCTTCCATGAAGACAGGAAGGTTGTCACCACGCCAGGAAGAGACATTGCCAACGAGACTTATCCAAAGATTTGGCGTCTCCCTCGCCATCATCTGCTGGAATCAGACCGCGCAAAACACGAAAGAAAATAAATATTCTCCTCTTAAAAATTTTTATTTACGATAATCTTTCGTTATAGTCATTCACCTATCGTCACGACGTATCTGAACTTCGATTAACCCTCAATTTCCATTTATCGCGATTTTCTTAAGCTTATGAAACTATTCTGATCAACATATCTCCATACGAAATCTCTCGTAACCGATGAGAAAAGATCGGGAATAAAATTTTAAGCCCGATATTTGCACCAGAAAGATGTCGTTTTAATATGCGCGTTTCTGTCAATCATCTCTCAAATATTTATGATAAATGTCAGTTTTCCAACTAGGTGTGACATCGTAAAAACATCTTTCGGAGGTTATTTTAATTACATCCAACGCTAATCTATGCCCCTTGTATCACCATGGCGGTCATGTACGCGCTACTAAAAATAACTTACACAAATACAGGAAACATTTTGTAGATATAAATAAACACTCAGCATGTCCGTTTACTCGACTCTATCATACGGCGATTATTAATATCGTTTTTAGTTTGTTTATAAATCTAATGTCTCCTCAGATTAGGCACGATTGTCATTATGGTTTCATCGATCCGCACGTATGTCATAATAAGCGTTAAAAGTGCGTGTTTACACGAGGAAATAAAATGGTACGTATTTTGGCAACTGTGAGTAGAGTCATGCGCCAAGCCATGAAGTATTTCACGTTTAGTTTATTTGGAGCCGAAAGTACCAAAATAAAGGGAGATAAACGGTAAGCCAGACAAAAAATTGATTCTGCTGCCAAAAAAGGCCGGCAGATAATAATCGGAGCTCATTTTTTTATTTTACGCAGGAATATTAGCCTCTGCGAGAACCATTCATTCATATTACATTTGGCAGCAATATGCTAGTTCATCAGAAACCACCAGCACATCGGAGGTAAACAACAGGTCTATTTCATAATTGCCTGCATTTCCCACGATACAGACGGTCCAAGAATCATGTTGAATTCTTCACAATTCGTATCAAATTCCGAATATTGCGACGGAAGTACTGTTTTTTATCCGAATCTCTGCCAAAACGACTTTCGCCATTCCTAGGAAGATAATTGGAAAGAAAAGAGCGGTATACAAGTATAACGCCCAAACCACATAAAGGACAAGTTCGCGTAAGGTTGTTCCTGCTCGCTCACAGAATTAGAATATATTCCCGCATGAGTGATTAGGGAGTAAGAAATTCGCAGTCACGAAGAAGTGTTTAACGGGTGCACAGTGAAAGGGCTCCTCAATTCTATGAAGATGATTTCACCCTCTCAGATTGTCACTATATTTCAATCGCTGGAAACTCCTCGCCTAGAATTGCATTGTCACAACAAGTAGTTGAATATTTCATCGAGAATATGAAACGATTGCGTCAGCATAATCAACGACATCCCCAAAACGCTGCGTTAACTCGTTTCGTAAGATGTTTCCAACTTTAAACGGTAAATCTAAGTTAGAACGCCAGCCGGATGCGGATTGTTAATTTTCGGGTAACTGGGCTAATCATCTCCATGGGCCCCCCTTTATCTGCAGTTCATCGTTTGGTCTATTAGAATAGGGGCCCAAAATTGGTCAATTCTCTGGGTTCAAAAGCTCTCGAGGCCCCTAGGATAGAGTGAACAACCGTCCCAATTACGGAGGGGCATTTCCTTTCTTTTCATCACTCGTTCTGTTTCGTTAAATGTCCCAACTTTTGTCCTGGTTTTTAAAAATCGTGATTTATATCCCAAATTTTAATTTACACCGCCTCGGAACACCCTCACTGGTCATCCCAAGCTATCTGATATCTACTAAATATATCTATGGGTGACACATCAATAAATGCACGCCATGTTATATGTCCCTCCTTATAGTCAATACACATTTGAATATTCCACTCCCTAGCCTCCTAAAAAGTTGGCCACCTTACTCTTAGATCAAGCCCATCCTAAAATCCAACTCTGTGACCACCATGTATCAGGAAAAAAATTCCGACCACTTTATCTCATCCGAAAAATTTAAGTCCAAATCCATCCCAAAAGATTAAACGGGTTTCTCATTGGTAAAAACTCCAGTCACGGCATTTCCGAAACAGAGAACTTTGTGAGATCCCGAGCGTTTTGTAATCCCACCACTTTACCGTCTTAGCTCTCCACCAATAAAACTTTTGTTCCCCGATCCCACGCCAAAATAACATCGCTCCCCGTTTTTTTTCCCTGATCAATGGACAGAGAATACAAGCGCCTAGAGATTTCTGTTTGACTTGGGCTCTAATCCTTTAAAAATAGAAAAACTTCGGAACCAATAAAGTTCCGCGCGTGTTTGGAAGAGAGAGGACTTTTGCCTCCTCGGACGCACGGGCATCGAGTAAAAGGGATGGGGTTTGAGGGAGGGGAAAAGGTGAGGGAGAAAGATCAACAGGTCCTGAGGGAAAGAATAGAGGGGGGAGGATGGGGCGGGGAAGGAGAGAGGAGTGGAAGGATCGGAGGAGGAAGTGACGATGGGGAGTGGAAGAGAGTGGTGAGGAAGAAAGGGGTGAAAACAGGTGAGAGTGGGATACGAAACGGAATAGTACGTAACGGAGGAGAAGAAAAAGGGAGAGAGAGAGAGAGGGAGCGATTGGGAGAAGAGGAAGGGAGGGAAGAGAGCAGACCAAAGATAAGGGGAGATGGAGAAGAGACGTGGGAGTAATTGGAAGGTAGGGATGCAAGAATCAAATTTTCGATACGTCAATGTATCGTTTTAATACCTAGTAAAAAGAAGAAGGAAATATGGAAGGAGAGTCAGAAAAAATGTAGAGAACGAGCGATGGGCTGGATAAAGAGATTAGATTATATTAGATATGGTCTTTATTTGGGACTAGATTGAGACTAAGGAAGTCCCATCTTCCACCAAACCCCTCGTCATGACACAAATATAATAATACATTCTAGAATTAACTATAATATAATAATAATACAATAACTGTAAAAAGATAATAATTCTGTGGGAAAAATAAAAAGATCCACTGCAGGGAAACACCCACATTGAAGGGGGGGTGTGTGAAAAACCTGCAAAACCTACTAAAGCTCACTAAAGAGAGAGAGCGAGAGAGGGGGGGGGGGGAGAGGTATTACAAACTTATTCGTTTGGTAAATAAATTTGACCGTCATCTTGCTTAATGAAATTGGCAGTGGTTTCTTCTACTGCCTGAAGGGTAAGAATGGCATTTTGTTCTAATTTCCACAAATATGCCGGTTTACTGCACGACAAAGGATTTGTAGGTAATATGATTCATTTTTACGCATAAACAATTGATCTGATGATTTTTTCAGGTTTACGAAACAATGATGGCGTACTAAAAGGTAATTCCTTGTGAAGCTTTACTTTTCGTTTATGATTTTAAACATCTATTTTTAGCGTGTTATATTTTATAAACGCGCTAATATTTTCACTCTGTCTGCCCGCCTGTGCAATTAATTAAATTAAAATACGTAGCAAGTAAATGGTTACAGATATGACTGATTCGCAGGGTGCATGTGATATGTATTATCACTTACTACACTGCCAAAGAATTTTTTAGAGAAATCCGGAAGGGGCAGGGAGCCCCTTCAAAATTTTCAAATTAACATTCTGAGCAAATGGTTATAGATAGAAAGTTTAAAAAATGTATTTGATTATTTAATAAATTACTTTGCTCTAAAATTATATTACTAAATTAATTAAATAAATAAAACGCGTTTTTTAATATTGTCGTCATTATGTCCCATTTTTTAAATTCCATTTATGGACCCAAATTTGGAAATCCTACAATAGATTGTAAAAATCGATATGTACTTGACATTTTAAATTCCTGAAAACCGATAAATATGAACAGTAGTAAGGTAAGATATAATTAATGCGGAGAAAATCTAATAGCACTTAAAAATAAAGAAAACAATGAAAGAGAAATCGCTCGAATCCTACTGGGATCTACATTTTCCACGCTGAGCTTTATTGCTTTACGCCTTAGAGACTGCCTCTTTTGTCGTTTTCTCCCCGCCCAAAAGGAGCCAACACGAAAAGAGATGATATAAAGAATCACAGAGAAATGGAATGGAGAGATGAAATAAAAAGGCGAAAAAGAGAGTGGGAAAGAGAGAGAAGAAAGACGTATGAAGAGGGTGAGAAATCCGAAGTGCGTAGGTTTTGGTGGTGGAGGGCGCATCGGGAGGGGAAGATGGCGGAGTTTTTGCGTGGGAGCCGTAGGAATTGGAAGAGTGGCGCGGAATGCGGGGAGGAGAGCGAGGGAAGAGGGAGGGTGAGATGGAGGAGGCAAAGAGGAAAGGCATAAGAGGGAGGGAGAAGAGATGAAATGGGGTAAAGAGGGTGGCGCTGGAGCGGAAGGAAAGAAGGGGAGACGGAGGTGTGGAAAGGAAGGGGGGTAGGGAACGGTCGTGGTCTCGGATAAAATAAAAAAATGAAAAGAAGGAAGCGAGAAGAGTATTCAACCGAATATTCTTATGAAACCAAAAAAACAACTACCTTGATTTCATAAAATATAAAGGTCGCCTTTAATAAATTTCGCTTGATTTCACCGCGTAAATTCCACCTCTATCATCCGGGTATTCCTTTAAAAATGACTCGTAAAATAATTCGTAATTCAATTTTATCATAATGCAACAAAAATTGCGTGTGAGAATTGATTATATGAACAACTTTTTATCTTAACATTCTCTCTATTTTCTGAGAAAGAAAAGAAAATTTTTAAATTGACAAGGTTTGATAATAAAAGTGGTCTTGGCTGATATGAAAGTAATCAATTAAATTCATATACGTCAATTTTGGTTAATAATTGTTTCGTATGACACGTGATTCGTTAATAATGGCATTTCTGAATTACAATAATACATAAAATTCGAATCTTTGAGAGTGAAAATATCGATTTCGGAATCGTATTGTTAACTACATGAAAGATAAACGTGACAATAACATGGCATTCTCTGATACGTATGTCGAGCAGGCAAAACGGTCATATTGAGTGAGAAGATAATTTAAATTATGAGTATACCCTTTATTTCCGTCAAACATCCAGTGTTTCTGTGAAAATTTGATTAGCAGTACACTCGGTCCTCTTATAATGTGAAGAATGAATTCTGAAAGAGTGTGTGAAACTAGTTTTACAAAGCGAAAGAGAGGTTACGTTCCGTACTCCCTCAGGTACAATCCTTCAGGGCCATGACTCACGAACCTCTCTCTGCTGTGGATATTGTGCAACCAGAAATCGAATATAAAAGAAAAAATAGGATATAAACGAGATTACTCGTCAATATAATCTGGTGTGATAGTGTAGGTTATGAAGTTGTTTAAACTGCGGAGAGAGAGTGGGGGTAAAAGATCACCAGGGTCAGAGCTCATGCCACCCGCAAAAAGGAGCTTTAGTCGAGATAAGGGCTGCTGTTGTGCCCTTTTAGTACCAATGGACGTCAAAGAGCTACTCACGGTTGTGACGAGGCTAGCAGAAGTCGTGGAATGGGTGATGTGCTTGATGGGGAGATGATGGTGGCCCCGGAGACTGAGAGTTTTAAGTGGATTGCTTTTATGTGACCTTATTCTCCATGTAAGTTTCCTTGTAGGTAGCCAATACTAAAGTTAAGTTTATCCCAAATTGTATACTTCGCTATAAGTTTGGGTCCATATGCACATACTGTTTTCTTGGCCAGATGGTCAGAAATCATGAAAAAAATGAGGCAGCCCTTTGCTTGTCAGTTTGTTCGGCAGCATACTGACGTCTTGATTCAATTCCTCGTCTCGCTACCTTTTTATCAGCTCCGCAAAGTCCTCTAACGACAGTATCTCTTTATGGGACTGAATAAACCCAATGACGTCTTCATTTATTATTCCTTCGGCCCTTCCTCTCCAATATTCTGAACCTAGGTCACTTCTGAGCAGAGGCGGCCCGAGGTATTTTGGCGCCTTGGGCGAGAAATCACTCCAGCGCTCCCTTCCATAAATGTTTGCTAAGATATTTGTTAATTTAGTCATTCTAGATCAAGCAATTTAAAAAAATTTACTTGCCACAGGTATATCCAATAGCCACAACCTTGTTTTTTAAATTGCTTGTTCTTGAATTTCTTCGGCCATACGACGAGCTCGATAGTTCCCCCGTTGATTTTATTCATTGCTCCATAAAATAATTGACAAGGAAAAGTAAGAGGAATTATATTTAGATTCCCGCATATCCAGCGATATAAATTGGTATCCAATATTTATTCACTTACGAGTAATGTATAGCTTGATGCTCGAGTTAGCGGCCCATATATGTATGTACTTTCGTGCCCCGGGTAGCCGCCCTCCTCGCCGGAACATCGGGCCGACCCTGTTTCTGAGAATGGGTTTAATTATAAATTGAATTCGTGGACGCCTTCTTTCCAGAAGGTCTTCCAAACAGCATTTATGTTGAAGTCCTTAACTTCGTCCCAAGTATATTTTATGTTCTCAATGGAGTGCAGGATATTGTAGTTGAGCCATAAATCACGAATTGACGGCTTTTCGGTTCCGTCAGTAGTATCCAGCAAGTGAGAGAATGTTTTTTTCAGGAGGGGATGAAAAAAACACAACTCCGACGTTAGGATGTCGGTTATTTAGGTGTGTTGGGTAAACCGGAACATTTTCAAGGACTAGTTATTCTTTGGACACGACATATGAATCGTTATAGTATCGTTTTACCTTGAAATAGAAACATTGCACAAACCAGCCTTGAAATAGTTTTGCAGTTATCCAAGGATTTTTACCGAAACTCCAATAGACTGTTAAAGTTAGATAAAAAAGACATTTTAAAGCCGCGACATTTTAAAAGCATTTTACCAGTAATGATTTACTTTACTATATAGCAAAAGTGTCAGTCTATCATTCGATGCCTTATGGCTTTGTTAAGTCTTCTCTTCCTTTGAAATATACTTCTTACGCGACAGACGTTTCCAAAGCAAAGCAGTTCAAACTTGCTGCGGGTTGTTTCCTTCGGATCTCAGAATGGCCTTTAACTCGTGTGGGAAGTTAGAAGTGGCTCGATTCTTCTACGCCCCCTAGACTGTCATCTAAATCCTCTCAAAAGATAACGCCAAAATAAAATAATACGGGCCGATCGAAGAGCATTTTTACCGACGAAACATTCCTATTCTCCAGGAAAGAAAGGTTTCCGTTTACTCGCCCAAGAACGCGAAGTCCCGGCGGATTTCAACAATGGCATCTGGGAATCTAATTCAAGAATGCTCTCTCTCCCTCTAAAAGAGGGCATATAAATGTTAGGTACATCCACTAGAATGCTTTTCAAAAGTAATACAGCGGTTTATACAGCACGAAAGCATTTTTTTATACAGAGCCCACTACAAAAGCGGGCGTAATAGATTTTTCCCACGTTCCGCTCAATCTATTATAATCCTTATTAAATACGGAATTGATGAGACTTATACCACAAAGTATTCTTAGGTAAGTATTCGTAAGAACTAAATGAGTTTCATCAATGCCTAAGAAATAAACACGCAAAGCAACGAGAAGGCACAAAAAAGACACCTGGTGGCGAATTATAAAAGTCGGCCAATTAAATCCACCCTAAGGCGCCGCAAAGAATACGATCTACATATTCAAAAAGGATAGGGATGAATAAGCATTTCAGAAAGTTGTGAGGTAGGAAAAACCTCGAATGAATCCTTTTAATTCGACCAACAGCGATTCTTAAATTAATCGTCCGATCTTGGCGGTAAAATAGGGGAATGTAATGAAACCGGGTTATCTACGCAGTCGTTGTTGTTTCGGGAGATATAAGATGCGAAATGTTGTTGAAAACTACTTTTTAAGAAGAACACACTCTGTGTCTTGCAATACAGTTTGAATAAACTGTTACTGCTGCTGCTATTAACCGTATATACTACAGTTAAAGTCAATCATTGTAAATTTCCACTAGACAAGAATTTATTCGACCGGTTTCGCCTGTTACAGCACCATCAGGTGCAGGCAAAACCGATCGTATAAATTCGTCCCTAGTGGAAATTTACAATGATTGTCTGTATTTAAATTATGGAATCTTTCCACAAAGTTGAGCCTTCCCAAGTGGAAACGTATATACTATTGAGATTACTTTTTACATGTTCCGAATGTATGCTTTGAAAAAAAATGGAATTTGAAGACGGTTTTGGATGAGTTATCAATTATTACTGTCAATAAGGCTAAATGTAGGCAAACAAAATTGCTATAATTTTACACTGAGAGCATGCATACAGATAGCCTTCTCGAGTTTCTAAAATTATTATGGAGTTAAACGTTTCCTTAATACTGCTATTGAAGAAGGGTACTATAACCCTAGTGTGTCATCTCGCAGAAAATTTTTATCCAATAAGAATGGAAGGTAGGATAGAGCCAAGCCGAATTCATGTTCTTCACCAAACCTACATTTATTCCCTTACCTCTTGATGTGTGCTTAAGTTTTTGGTTGCCTAGTAGGTCCCTGTCGCGGCCGTACAGACACAAACCTTCTAGCAACAGTGCGATTGTCGGGTCCCTGGGGCAGATTAATCTCTCGCAAACCCGGCCTTTTTTATCCTTCTTCCATCTTTAGGATTAGTGCTTGAGCGAATGAGCGAGTGCATGTGTGAGTGACATCAGCTCCCTGGCAAAGAGTAAAAATTCCTAAACCTGTAAGTTTGTATTTTTTGTTTTCTCGCCCTCCTCTTTGCTGTTTTTCTGCCTTTCCCTTGCCTTCTTTCTTAGTGTGTCTCTAAATTTTGAATCTTACGGTTAAGGAGTTAAATTTTAATTTTAACCAAACCTACCTATTATTCTAACTTCAAACCTACCCTCGAAACTTAAATTTATTATTGCGTAAATTATGCAGTCGACAAAAAAGTGGTTTTAAAAATTAAATTACCAATATTGAAGCTGAAATCAAGTAGGAAATGAAATCAAGTCATTCGGCTACTTAACGGTTGTATAAACCACATTCTCATATCAATTGTTTAAGTAGCTGGCCTCAGCAAAAATCCACCGGTCTTTCGTTTTAGCCAAATACTGGATGTTCATTCTGCCGTGTAATGGCTACCTACATTATATGACAAGGGGAGACTACGTTCCTTGGGTCGTCGATTTCGACGAAATATTTTTGGATGGTAGAATACTTAAAATAAGAATTATTTATTTGCTTCATTAAAATCGATCCACAAGACCGTATTATTAGCTATTTCGATATGAATTGACGTCCGAAAGAACATAACCGAATTGTTGATTAGAAGGGCTATAGAACATTTTCAGAACGAACGAACGTGGAGAGATGGGCTTTGTGTGCGTCGGTTCCAAAAATATTAATCTTAAATTGTTATAGAAACATTATTTTTTACGGCCAAATTCTTCCACAAATTCTTATGCCATTGTCTCCCTGTAGCCTCGTTCATCTCTCTCCGTCTTTCCTTCTCTCCCTAACTTCACTTCTCGCCAATCCTTAGCGCGGGGCTTAAGGGAGTTGGGTAGGAAGAAACGGAGAGGCAGAAAATGGCGGAGCAAAGGAAGGAGGGGTGAGGGTGAGGAAATGGTAGAATGATAAAGGGAGAGAGGGAGAGAGAAAAAGGAAAGGATAGCTGTAATATTTCCGAGATAAGATTGGACGTAATAAGAAAAAAGATTCTCGGATAAAATGTCGTCCTCTCGAGAATAGGACGCGGAAGGGAGTTAAGATGGCATACGAGGCGAGAGGGAGTAGGATGGGAAGAAAGACAAATGGAGAGAGAGGGAGAAGGACAGAGAATAAGAGAGAGAGGGAAATGGGGAGAGAGGGGTGGAGAGGGAAATGGAGAGAGTGAGAGAAAGGGAGATAGGGAATGAGAGAGAGGAGGGAGGAGAAATAGAGGAGAGAGGAAGGAGGGAGAGAGAGGGAGGAGGGAGAGAAGGAAGGGAGAGAGAGAGGGAGAAGGGAGAGAAAGGAGGGAGAGAGAGATGGAGGAGGGAGAGAAAGGAGGGAGAGAGGGAGGAAGAAGAGAGAGAGGGAGGAGGGAGAGAGAGAGCAGGATGAGGGAGAGAGGGGAAGGAGGGAGAGAGGGAGAAGAGGGAGAGAGAAAAGTAGAAAGAGAGGGAAACGATGAGAAAGAGATGGGAAGATAGAGAGGGGGTGGAGAAGGAAAAGAAGAGAGAGAGTGTGTTTGAGAAATAGGGAGATCCAAAGTGTGAACGAGGGAGAGAGTAAGAGGAGAGACAGAAGGGGCGGAGAGAGGGGGAGAGAGAGACGGAGTGGGGATGTGAAGGAGTAAGAAAGGGTTGTTTCGCGGGCTATTCCCTCGCTAAAGGTGACTCGGGCCTAAATAAACGAAAGAATTTAGGGATAGCACTGATGGGGGAAGAAAGAACGGGCCAAGGTCGCTTTTCGGTTTATGTCTTGTAAGTTTTTTTTAAAGGCACGTCTTTTGGTGAACTGCGAAGCCACTTTTCTCTATTAAGGAAGAAAAATCGTCTTTTTATGGAAGGTTTGAGTCTATAAAGAAGTCCCGCGTTCTTTTATATCCTTCGAGTGTAGGAAGAGGCGGTTGCTGATAAATTTTTTGTATCCCCTGGAGAAGCGTTTTCGAGTGATTGGATGAATTTCGTACTGAAACTAACCTACTCGCGTGGCATGAGTAAGAGATGTTGTTTTTCGTCATGCATTATGCACCCAGAAACAAAATACAAGAGGGGTGACTCGTGTGTTGCAATTTTCAAAGATTAAAAGAAACAAATATCGATACTAAGATTTCCCTCTTCTGCATGGGTTTGATTAGCATAATGGCTAGTCATTTGATGATTATTTGAACATACGCACATGCAATTATAGGCAACTTTGGCTTTCTATCAAGGCCTTTGTGTGCGAAATTTATTTTACTACGCGGCTTGGAGATGAAAGAAATACGCCAAGAAATTAAAAATGTTGCGCAGGACAGGACGTTGTGGATTACCAAGCGTAACCTATAATCAAGGGCATCCAACTCTTCAGAGAACGGTTAGAGCGCGGAGGAAGACTGAGTTGGGGCATGTTATCGCTCATACCCTGCTTCAATACATCGTGCGGTGGACTTGTTTTATCACCTGCTGCACGTCGTGGCAGCAGATTGCGTCCTCTCCAAGGCGATCTAGGTGGGTGTTCTCGTAGGTTTTTTCCGCGTTTAGAAAAAATAAAGCCTTTTGAGGTTAAAGAAAGAACAATCTGCCCCACATACCATCTTCAGTGCAATTCAGAGTCATACAAACTATTTTCTTAGAGGTGACAAGTCCGCTTCTGCGTTAAAGTTGTAGAGTGATTTAAAATTCATTACAAATTGCTTCTGGTTAATTATAGGATCTCGCATACAACGCACACGAATTCCCAACCCTCTGTCGATAAACAATACCAAATTCTCGGGAGTCGAGGTTTCAGCCGCTTTCAAAGACTATTTTTTCCAGTTTCTCTACTTCCACTCCATTCCCAGACCCTCTACACCTAGTATGCTCTTTGTCTCTCTACTTCCCCAACTGACGTGCTCTATTCCTTACAAGAAGGTCATTGGCCCCGATGGAATCGGAACGGAATTCAAGAGAAATTCACTTCATCTCTGCGCCACGCTCTCTATTCTCTACAAACGCTGTTTCTCCGCTGGGGTCTTTCCTCTCCAGCGAAAATTAATCAACATCCTCCCTATCCATGAAACCTCATTGAAAATTACAGAACTATTTCATAACTTTTTACCCTTTTGATAGTTTGCGAAAAACTTATTCACCAACGGCTTCTTTTCTTCACCCTTCGCAATATTTTTACGCAACAGCATGCCTTTCTTCCTGAATGTTTCACCTTGACTCTTAATCACATCCCGCATTCTTTTCAAGTTGTTGCGGGCAAATCCCGAAATTGAGAAAAATCTAGATATGCCCGGGCAAATCTCGATTTGCCCAAATGTAATGGTCAAATCCCGAAGTAGATGTCAGATTCGGAGTTTGTCCGGGCATACAGCGCAACGCAGACAGGTGTTTGGGATGATCTAGGTGATCTCAAAGTAAATTGTAGATCCCGGTATTGGATAGTTCGGCGCGACCGTTTTGGCTCGGGACGATTCGGCGCCGGGACTATTTGGCAACGGGAGAGTTCGGAGCCAGCAGGATTACCAGCATGATTTGTCGGGAATGGTGTGATAATAAAAAGATACTACAATTATTAAGTGAATTTTGCTAAGTTGGCTAACTACTGAGATGATAATATTTCAATGTAATGGCAGTATTTTAAAAACGTTTCAATTAAAAATCAAGAAAAAAGTTAAACATAATTATATACCCCCAACTACTTAAACCAATCCGGTGGAGGAAAATGAAAAGAACCCAACCCCCAACCCCCAAACATATAACCCAACCCGGGCGAGGAAAATGAAACGAGCCAAACCACAAACCACTTAACCCAACCCGAGGGAGGAAAATGGAACGAACCAAATCCTCAAACACATAGCCCAAACCGGAGGAGGAAAATATAACGAATCAATACCGCAACCACTTAACCCAACCCGGAGCAGGAAAATATAACTAACCACACCCCCAAACACAAACTAGCTCTGGGAGAAAAATGGAACGAACCAAATCCCCAACCATTTAACCCAACCTGGGGCGCCGAATTGTCCCGCCGCCAAATTGTCCCAGCGCCAAAACGGTCGCGCCGAATCGTCCCATTCCGGGAGATTCTGGGTTGGGTTGGGTTTGGTTTGGGGTGATTGATAACTCTATGCTTGTATTGATTCGTATTTGGTAGTTCGAGTTTTGTTTAAATTACTTAAGACGAACTGAAGATGGAAAGAACTGCTGCTTAATTTATTATAATTAACAAAATCGGTAATTAAATCTACCGAAAAAGAGGTTCGAAATACCGGAACAAACACCGAAAACCGGAACAAATTAGAAGCGAGTATAGGATGTGAACCCGTCACATCTAGATTTTCCCAAAACGATTTGGGCACATCGCGAATTGTCCGGGCAAATCCCGAAAAAGATCCTTTTCTAAAAATATTTCGGGATTTTCCCAAAATACCTGAGTATATCTAGATTTTTTCGGGAAAATCTAGATGTGCCCGCATTTTGGGTTTTGACTAACAGAAGTATCCTCCCAAATCGATACTTGCTACATTGAACTTGTAAAAACCTTCGACTCTGTTGATCATAAACTCCTTTTTCGTAAACGTTCCTCCAGCTTTAATATCATCATAATTTCCTTTCGCTTATTTAATCATTTCTGTCCAATACTACTATGCATTTACTCCTGTTACTTCTTGAGTTCCGCAGGAAAGTTCTCTCGTCTTCCTTCTATTTAATCTTTACGTAGACGATCTTGTCGATGTAATCTCTCCCCCCTATTGTGAAATTCTATGACTGCAATATTTACACGCAGACTGGCTCTCCTGATGATGCTGCTGCAGCACACCAAAGTGCTTTTGATCTTCTTTTCTCTTAAACCAACTATTCGCAGCTGCAAGCCAGCACCTCCATATGTTCTTACCTTACCCCTTAATCCTTTGTAAACTCCTTTAGACACCAGTTATAAGCTTCTTGATCAAGTAAACCCTTCTTTGAGCAAACAAAATGACCTTGGTGTGGTCTTCGATTGGAAATTACTATTCGCCGACCTCTCTAAAATCGAAGGAAACAGTAGGGACGCCAGCATTTTATACAGTGTCCCCTCACGAGGAAGACTTCTCTGATTAAGTCCAAATCTAATGTTCTAAGCGTTCTGGTGAGTCACAGTAGATAACTGTTTATTCCTATAGAGGGACTTTCATGTAGCCTCGATCCGACGCCATCCGCCCTCAGGCAGGCGACTAACCTCTCCTCCTACATGGAATGACCCATTTGAATCTTCTGTCATAGAGTGCTAAACAAGAAAATTTGCGACTTAATTAAAAAAGCAAGATATAATTTCAAAAAATGGTTAACTAAATATGCTATAATTAAATCAAGATCGATAAATCTGGTTTATGTTGCAATGAGGTAACTTAAAAGAGCCAAAAGAATTATAATTAATGGACGAGGTCTATTGCCTATTTTTTGAATGCCTATAACCTAATGATGGTGATTACTCACCGGAACCGGTCTTGTTTTGCATATATTTTGTGAAAATTAGCAAAAGTTTTATAATTTATAATAAAAATACTATCTAGTATTGTTTATTTTATTTGTTCAAAATATTTATATTTAGGTTTACACATAAGAACTCCAAGAAGTATAGATTCAATTATACTGTGATTTTGCTGCTGAAAAACCGACTACACTAGATTCAAATGGCATCTGGCATACAACCTACTTGTCTAATGCCTTTATCTGTTTATTTATTTTACCTAGGTTATAAACAGCTGTCGCTGGTGTTTTACAATTGGCGTAATAAGGATAACAAAGACGAGCACAGATACTATGCTCTCGGTAGGATTCAAATCCTAGTATTGGAGACCAGCCACGCAAATCACCTCTCTACCAAGGATGGCAATTATGACATCCACAAGAAATGAAAAATGAGGCGCTCATAAGAGGTGACAAAATTATGGCAAACTGTTTTGAGATTAGCAGCACCGGGCAATCGCGGGAGGTTTTTATGCACGCTTACTTGACATTTTCTGCATATAAACATGATTATTTGCGGATTTAACCCGCCGCTTAATGTGTAAGTTGCTGCTTTCAAAATGTATGCAGTGGAGTTGTAATATTTGCAGACCTGAGAGCCGCGGTGATTTAAAAGATTTTTGAGGGCATACTGTAATAGATATATAAATATCTGATTTCCGAGTATAAATGCGAAACGATTTCCTCTAATTCGGTATTTCTCAAGGTAGGTGCCGCGGCTCATCAGATGGCCACAAAATTATTTTGGAATTAGGTGAAACGCAAAAACAAGTTCAGGCAAAATAATATTTTACCAGGGAATTTCAAGGAATACGCTGTTATAAAAATTATTAATAGTTATATAAAATGAAGAAATTTGTATCAAAGTTTCTTATTTTTACTATTTCCGACTCAAAAGGGGCCACATGATATTCGATAGGGCCGCGGAAATTGAAAGTTTAAGACCCACTGCTCTAATTGGTAGCATTTTCCAAAAAAAAAACAAAAAACTATTGATTCGGGCAGGATCAAATGTGGACGGAGGGGAGGCTGCTACCATTTTGTCTTATCGATACTTTAGATGCCTATCCTTCCCGATACTTCGGTTCAAAACGTTTTAATAGACCTTCAATCATCCTTCCTCTCCCCCTTTATCAATATCCTCCAGCCCCTAACCCGCCCTCTTTCAACCACCACAGCCTTCCTCCTTCTGGAGCCCGTCTCACCTTTCCCGCGCGCAGAAAAATCGATCCCTTTACATCGCGAGTTTGCATCGATTCTCTCAAATATTGAACAGGTTTTCGGTAGCATCCGTAAATTCTATCCTTTCCGCTCCCTCCCTCTCACTATTCCTTCCCCATCCTCCGCTGTATCTCCCTCCTTCGCGGCAAAGCCCAGGTGCACGGGAGTGTGTCAGAAAGAGGGAGAAGACTGGCGCCATCTACCTCCCCCTCCACTCGACCACACCAATAAAGGAGAGAGTGCGAGATGGAGGAGAAGGGAGTCGCGGGCTTGAAAGGCTTTGGTGTTTGGGCGAGGAGGGAGGACGTAGTAAGCAGGTTCCTAGCCGGTGTTTGGAAGCGGGAAAGGGAAAAAAGGTGAGGTTGTGAAGGTGGATGGGGGAAACGGAGACGGATATGGGAGGCAGATGGCCGATCTCCTACCCTTACAAACCACTTCGGAGAGATGAACAAATTTGCCGTCCTCACCTGGGGGTCACTATGCTCTTTCCACCTCTCTCTCTCTATATATATCTCTCTAATATTTCTCTTGTAATCTCTCTCCTACTTTCTCACCTCATCTCTTTGTCTTCATTTTCTCTTCTCCTCTCTTAAATCTCTCTTCTTTCTTCCCATATCTACCCTTGTGTTTTCTGCCCTTTTCTACCCATTCTACCCTTTCTCCTTTCTCTAAAATTCTCTCTCCAGCATTCTCATCTCCCTCTTTACTCTGATCTCTTCATCTTTTTTCCTTTATCCCCTCGTTCTAATTCCCTTTTTTATTCTCTTATTCTCATTCTTCATCTTTATCTTCTCTTTCTCTCATTCTTCTCTTTCCTCCAGTTCTCATTTTCTCACTCCGCCTCTTGTACTCATTCCCCTCCCCTATTCTCTCTTCTATCTCTCTCTCTCTCTCATTCTCCTCTTCCTTCTCTCCAACTTTATTTTCTGCTTCTCTCATTCAGCCATCTTCTTCTTTATCTCTCTCTCTTAACATTTCTTCCTTTCTCTCATGCGGCAGAGGGAGAAAGGTAAACACTCGACAGTTGGGATATAAATTAGTGTCCCATCGCGAGTAGGGTGGGTCGGGAATTCGAATGGTTGGTCTGAAAGCGAGAGAATTAATTAGGACGTGAGAGCAACTTCTAGAAAGAAAAAAGGTATTTATTTTTTCTTTTTCTCGGCCGATCGTGTGTCCATTCATCTGAACGTTTTGAGAAACCTAAGCAAACATTACATGATCTCGAACACTACTGCTTGATTTAGGTGAATTTTTATTTGTGGCGGCGGAATCGGGAAGTAATTTCTATCTAATACGCTAACGCGTAAGGTAGTGATGAGGGTGGAAACAAGGTGTTGATGGAAGCCCAGCGGACACTTACGAAGTCGGGGACCAATTTGGCAGGCTGCTGGGGGCGTCGAAGAGACACGTAAAACACACGATCACACAAAAACACAAATAAACACGCAAGCTTATCGGGCCTATGCCCTTCTTCAGCGAAAGAGTAACGGAAAGTATATATATATATGTGTGTGTGTGTATGTATATATATAGACGCGCGCCCATATACATGCACACATAAACGCAACGGAGAGCAAATATGCTCGTATCCTTGTTCGAGACGAATGAAAACTCATGATGGGCAAACAGAAAAATAATAGATTTCTCGTGCCATTTTTATTCTTCTTCTAATAATTATTTCTTTCCAGTCTGGAGTTTATTTAGATTTTAAGAAGGAATGGAAGCCACAAGAATTTTCGATAAATCGACATTGAGCAAGGCGGGGATTGATAAAAGAAAGTACAGCGTCTGAATTTGACGAGTGGTATTACTGTTTGACTATTGAATTGAACCATCATTTGCTCATCCTTGCATAGTTGTGTGTGGATAAATCGAGTTATATACATTTGAATTATCAGGATAGACAATACGTGTATGTGTGCGTTCACTTGCATGTGTGCCAATATATTTTTACTTACACATCTCATTAAATAATGAAGTCTAGTGTAATTGTCACCCTCAATTATATCACCACCGGCGGCATAAGATCCAGGGGCATATGTCACTGGGAGAGCAAAGTTTATTAGGGAGGAAGGAGAGTAAGACTGGGAGGGAGAAAGGAGAATGGAAGGTTTTATTTAACTTTAATTTACTTAATTCACTAATACCCAACATTTTTGACGGACAATTACGCGCGAGCAGATGTCATTTATCCCTGGTCGAATTCCCCTAAGTACGCCGTACACAAACGAGCCATTGACGTACCACTAGAAACTTTAATACGTTTGAGCCGAATTTCTAAAACTCTCTTATTTGGGCAGTTGCGTTGGAGCGTTTCTCCTACCTACGCCGGACAGTTCAAATCCTCATCTCTCTTTCTCTCTCTGCCCTTGGTAAATCTCGCAGAAGGGTATCCCGCTGAACTCTCCGCTACTGCACGTTGCTAAGAGATTGGGCAACAGGAGGTTGGCATTTCGCGGAGGTGTGTGTGTGGGAGAGAGAGAGAGAAAGAAAGGGCGAGAAAGAGGGAGAAAGATAGGGAATACTGAGAGAGCGGGAGTGTAGGAAAGGAAAGGGATTTGAAGAGAAAGAGAGAGAGAACGGAATGGAGTTTATGAACACAGAGAATGGGGAATTGGCGGAAGAGGTAGCAATGGCTGCGAAGCGATTAGAGTGACACTTAAGTTACAGCAGATGGGGCATTGAGGGGAGCGAATTTTCGTGTTCGGGAGAAGAGGTATGAGTGAAGGAGTGTGGCAAGCGAAAGGATTCGGAGGGAGGGTGGGGAGAAGGAAGGAAAAGAGGGAAGCTGAAGAGAACTAGAACAAATGGAGATATGCTGAAAGATACGGTGAATAAGAGGAAAGGGATAGATGGGACAGATATGGAAGAGGAGGAGAAGATGAGATAGTGAAAGAAGAGAGGAAAAAGAGAGAGTAAAATGAGACAGATAAGAGGGAGAGAATGAAAGAAAAAATTAAGAGAAGATGGAGATAGGAAATAAAGAAGAGTTGGAGAAAAGAGAAAGATGCAGATGAGAATAGGTAAGAGGGTGAAGAGAAAAGAAATGGGAAGAAAAAGAAAGGAATGATATAGAGATAAAAGAAAGATGAAAGAAAGAGAAGAGGACGAGGAGAAAGGGAAATAGGAGAGAAATATGAAGAGGGAGAGAAATAGGAGAAAGGGTAAGAGAAAGAGGAGAAAAACAAGAGAAATACGAGAAAGAGAGATGAAAGAGAAGTGAGAGAGGGAAGAGAGAGAAAACGAAGAGGATGGCAAGATAATCGAATTTAAGGAGAGTTTCTGAAATGATCCAGAGAATGTTATTAGAACAAATGTACACCTATTTTAAGGTCAGATTAAGTGGATACATTGAATCAGAAGGAACATGAAGCAGAGAGTTGGGCTTGAGCGTGATTCATTGAGTAATTCCCTTGCGGGGAACGCAGCATTCTAGAGCTCGCTGTCTCAAGCGATGATACGTTTTCCGTAATAAAAAAATATGTCCGGATTCATCGAGCGGAAATATTTTTCATTGTTAAAGTCGACATCAAAAGGTAGAGCTGAAGAGATGGCGTAATTCCCTAAACTAAAATTTACAACATTTAAAGGGATAAGAAATTTTTCTATTATCACTTTTAGTGTTACTTATAATTTATATCTATCTGTTTTGTAAGAGTAATTTGTGTAATGGAGGATATAAAATTCCAAGAAACAATCCATCAGTAATCTATATTGGCACGAGTGATTGCTGTTTAAATCTTTCTAGTATACTATAACGGTAGCGTATCAAATATTTTAATAAGAGCGAAATGTGTATTATCACTGTGGACGGCTTCGTTGGATGTGGAATTTCAAGTTAACCTACGTGACTTATTTGATGTAGGCCATACTTTTGGATCTGAAATTCAATATTAGACGCTGACGTATTAGCAAACGTCTATTTTACAATGCTTATATTTAGGATTTTTAAGAAGCAAAGTTGGTCGCAGTTCTCACGCGACCTGTATAACGAGTTTACAATATTCTATGAATTTATCTAAAAAATAATTATTTCCATATAAAACGAAATAAGAATCAATTTATTTAAAGAGGTTTTCACTACACCGGTGCAATATGGGGGCTTAACTAGGTTTCCTTGAATCGATTTCGTCGATTGTTGCGCAGAAAAGAAAACATTCCAAAGTGTAAATTTCTGTGTAAACCAATATTAAGCAGAGAAATCCACCGAAGCATTCCCAAAAACGCTTATGACCAATGTAAACACTACAATTCGTTCGTTCCTATACATAATTAATTATTACTATACATTATTACTATTACTCTGCTACAAAAGAAGTAGTTCACGCCGCACTGCATTTCTTAAAGAGAACGGCGCACTCCATGATTTGGAGCACTAGAACTTTTTTTCGACTCTTTGAAACTGTTTGAATGGTGGTCCTGTCTCGCGAGATTTGAGAGGATCGAAAGGAACGGCAATTTAATTTTCAACAGGAGAGAGAGAGCGGAGAAAGAAAAGAGCCATTGAGCAAAGAGGAGAGAAAGGGAGATGGAGAAAAAGTGAAGGAAACGAAAAGGGAGAACGAAAGAAAGGGATAAGGGAGATGGAGAAGAAGAGGGCGAGAGCTATTTCAACCGAGTGGAGAAAAATAGGACAAAGAGATTTAGAGGGTATGGTGAAAGAAAGGAAAGAGAAAATAAGAAGAAATGAAAGAAAGAGAGGAAGGAAGAATAAAAGAAATAAAGAAGACAACTAAAAAAATTGAGAGGTATTTTAACATGGTACAAATATTAAAAAATGGAAATTTGGAGATGACGTGGAAATAAAATTAAAACTCCTGCACCGTGAAATGATGCAGATGACCAATCATACGTCACTAATAAAGGAAAATATAAAAGATTTTCAAACTAATACTTACAAGTTTGCTGGACAGGGGTGGTCCGCAGAGACTTGTTTGTCGAAAGGTTTAAAAGATAAAAAAGGGGGTACAAATAAACAAAGAGGAAAACACAATCACGATATAGAAAACAAATATACAATCTCGCAAAAGCTACAAGAGTTATCTTCTTTTCTAAATACTAATAATAAAATACTAACGACATTCCGCGACTTTAGCATCAAATAATATTTATAAGAAGACACAAAACAAAGAGAAGATGTCCCTTCCTTCTCGTTTGGAATAGTTAGGGCACTCATCAAATTGTAGGGGGGAAATTCCGACGAAAACGAATAATCATAAAAATATTTTTTGAACCGGACAGGATGGACATAACGGTAAAATGGGCGCGTTTCCGTCGCTAGATAGATCGAATGAGGACGAAAAAACCTCGATGGTGAGACGGAAATAGATATGATTCTTCTTAAAAGAGGCGAAATTTAGGCCAGGACATCTCCTCTTCCGTCAAAGGAGAAATAGAGAGGTAGAGCGAGAGCGAGAGAGAGAAAGAGAGAGAGAAAGGAGAGCTCAAAAAGAGGACATGAATTATAGGAGCTCCTCCTAGTGATACGCCGTGGCCTACCTACTCATTCCCTCTCTTATCGGGTAATTTGAGGTCCATTCTCCGTCTCCGGATGAAGGATTCTGCCCCGAGCTTAATGCTACCACTCACTTTCCTCCCTCTCTCCCTCCCTGCCTCTTCTCCCTTTCTCTCTCCCCTTTTCTTACCCGCCACCTTCATCTTTGCCCCCCTCTCTTCTCCTACCCCCGGAGTATAGTTTTCGGTCGCGACGATGGGGAGTCGCCATCAACCCAAAACGCCATCGCAAAAGAGAGAGCGAGAGGGAGAGAGAGGGAGAGAGAGAGAGGGAGAGAGTGAGAGGGAGGGGAAGAGGAGGGAGAGAGGGAGAGAGAGAGGGAGGGAGAGAGAGATGGAAAGAGAAAGGGAGAGAGAGAAAGGAGAGAGAAGGGGTGTTGGAAAGCAGGAAACGAAGACACGAATCTTAAGGGAGGAGAGTGAGGCGAGGGGATGACGGAAAGCCCAGATGGATGGACGGGAACGCTGGAGCGTTGCCAGCGAAGAAGCAGCACCTCTCGCAAACACTGCACGACCTAATTCAAACTCATGCTCCTTTGTTCCTATCCTTGCCTTCGGGGGATGCTTCATCGTTCCGTTCTTTTTGATTTTTTTTAACTCGCAGCGCGGATGAAGCGCAGTCTGCCCATTACGAGATTTTTAATCTTCGCCCGTCTTCTCGCCGGAGGACGTTTTGTTAGGATGATCCAGTCTATTAACGCTGTTTTGAACGAGTATGAATGAATGCAGCGCGATTTAACGTGTCGGGACGCAGCCTTTTCGCAGGGCGTACTTTTCGAATATTTACGGTTTTATGTGCGGGGCAAATGCAGCGTTGCGATCGTTAAAAAAATCCGTATTCGAGATTTTGATGAATGCGCACGTTTCGGCTGCCACCGGGTCCGAAAAAGTGTTTTTGATATTCCGTCTGTCTGTCGTCGGACGTCTGTGCGCGGCTCTAAGGACCAAAGGTTTTAACATAATCTCATAAAATGTGTTTGTCTAGGTTATCACCAAGACTAGAAGCCTTGTTTAAATAAACCACATGGCGTAAAAATGGAAGGTAATTCATTCGATTGGATTATCACAAAATGACGGTTTACTCAAAATTCACTTCAAGGACATTAATTTAAATTCTCCTGTTTAAAGATATTAATATTATAAACAATAATGCATAAGGTATATATATTAATTTAAAGTCTCCTGTTTAAAGATATTAATATTATAAACAATAATGCATAAGGTATATTACTAACAAATCGGCATGTGCGTGTAGAATGTATTGTGACATTATAATATGTCGAGTTGTACGCCCAACTACCGTCAAGTTCTCCCCACAAATAGCAGCAGCGTTGTTGCTAAGAGTCAAACTGCGCGTAAATGCGTCTTAAATAAACAGTAATATTAATGTTGCACGACAAGCGTACGGGTATGATAAAACTTGTGCAATAAGTGGTGACTTTTTTATGATTTTCCAAAAATTATTTTTCCATAAAATAATAGTATGGATTTAATGGAGATGGGGAGAGGGGCAGAGCGGAAGTGATGACAGAAGCAGAAAGGCACCACTCTAAATGACCTGTTAATATATGCAGATATAAGTATTTTCTCCTTAAAATAGAGGACAAACTAAGATGACCATAGAAGATGCTGATCGAAGAACAGACAAACGTCGCCGGCATTCAAACTGACTCGATTTAATTGACAAAAAGACAAAACTGAATTTAAACGGCAGTTCCCACATTTCTATAGGCGCGGTACCCTTACAAAGACAAGCAAAATTTCGCGGCACCATCACGTTGAAGCAAGTTTATAAATTTGCACGCGCGGGCGTCACAATGCATCGACGCATTTATTTGTTGCCATTACGTCACCATCAAATTATTAAAGGAAGTTTTATTTCTCGTAAGACTTATCAACACTTCTATTTATTTATTCATTGACAGTTTTTCAACGCACTCCGGTTGGGAAACAATGACATAATTTCAAAAATATAACGGAGAGACGCTAGGATAATCCGTTAATAAAGAAGGAAAAGAGAAATAAGGAGAATATAAAGTAAGGGTAGAAAAGGTCAAAAATTAGGGGAAATGACATCTGTAAATCTCATTTAAGCATGCGTGAAAAGAAAATTCACATTGAAAAAGCGAAATCGGCAGTTGAAAGGCTAATTCTTCCAGTAATATGACACATAGCTAAACCCTCGATGGATTTAAACTCGTCACTAAATTTTATACGCATTTAAAGTTATAATTATACTTGATAGTAGCTCAATAACTTTGGCTGAGATTAATAAAGGTGAAATACTCCTTTAGCCAAACAATTAAAGGGTTACAAAACCCAATGCATTTCGCCCACAAGGTGGGCATCGTCAGGGGTAAAACCTGTTTCAACAGTGACTGGGAGCCAACTAATGATTTTCCGAGTGTATTTTATAACAATAATTCATTTCAGAAAAAAATATAAAATTATCAAATTGAACACGGAATGATTTATGATACATATTACCGTGAAAATTCATTACATCTTAAGAAAAGACGTTAAAAAGTGTAGCATATAGCGCCATGGTTTCCGTTACAAGTTGGGTTTCTCTCACCTCTCCCCGGTATCGGAAAAAGGGGCGCCAGTCCTGATCCTAGGGTGGCCTCGGTTTAAATCGACTTCGGAACCTTTCTCTTCAACGACTCCTTTAAGTGGCTCAAAATATTGCCGTAAAGCGTGGCATTCTACGGATCCGAGATCAGGAATGAAACTAAAATGGTTTTCGCGATGCATGATGTAAGAGTCAGTAAACAGAATTTCCTTCGCTGAAACAAAATATAGTGCAATGAATATCCTCAGAAAGCTTAATACTTGAAAACTTATAATATTTTTAAAATACGCATCCGTCAGCCTAAGCAATTTTGGGAATTCAATTTGGAGTACTATTTATGTTCAACGAGAATTCAAATACAAAACAATACATTTTTTAGAATAAATAATTGAGATCAACTTATGCTAGATGTTCAACAAACACTTTAGGTTGTTTGCGGAACCTTATTATAGCTACAAGAGATACTTTTAAAAAGAAAGATACAAAACTATAAAAATACTTATAACCAAGATATCTACAGTAGCCATAAAATCGTTTGGAAAATTTTGCTTTAAAATAAATTATAGGTGGATATTCAACTAAGGGAAACTGATTTGCACTCGAAAGGAGCATGTGGTTTTCCGATTTTTTTGGGAGTTATCGTTATCAATTGATATCACGTCATAAGATGAGTTCAATAGTTCATTTTGGCCTTAGTAAAAATGAGACTAAACTAATTCTGACAGCCCTCTACATGACAGCTCTTAATGAGAATAACAAACAGTACAGTTTTTTAAAAATGATAAGGAGAACCGCGGTGAATTTTGCAAACATTTAATCTCAAATATACACGGTGAGATAGATGTACGGGTACAACAATTACAATTTTATTAAAGTATAAATAATCAGAAAAAACTCAACTTTGAACAAAATTTTCAATTTGTTCACAATAAATTATCCTACACATTCATAGTTCCATTGTTAACACATCTACAATGTAGTAGGTACAAATAGTTGCTCTAAGTCAAGGTTCCCAAACTGTAGTTCGCGAACCCCTTAGGGGCTCGCGAGAAGACTCAGGGGGTTCGTGAAAAAACCCCTAATGGCGTTTGCACAGCGTATTTCATTGCACGGTTTATGATGATCATCGTCTGCAGTGATGGGACTGGTTCAATTGAAAGAGTATTTATTTCCTTCATTTGTTTCACATAGGGTTGAGTGTAGAATATATTTAGTTTTCAGATTTCTTAGATTAAACAACGAATTTGAGACAAAAGCTTGTACGCGTAAATTAACAAAATTTATTTTTGTCGTGGAGAGAAATCGAATCCTTGACTAATTGCTGTGGAATTATTTCAGACAGAATTTTTCAAGTTTTTTTTACGACGAGAAATCGCCGCATCTACCTGTCTAAGGCTGTCGTGAGTTTGGCGCGATATTTTGCTTTGATCATATAGTAACACATAAGTTGTTGAGCAAATGATTACATTACTAAAGTAAAATGATACTTTTAAGTGCCTAAACATGATTTCTACGGCGCGGTATAGGACAATAATTTAATAAGAGATTTTAAATTATTTTTTACACGTCACTTAATTTACACGCAAAATTGAAGTATTTTAATTTTCATACCTGAAAGAAATAGGAAATACCTCTTTAAAATATTTATTTTTAAGAGGTGGTTAGCGAGGTTTGGATTTTTATGAAAGGGGTTCGCGGAATGAAAAAGTTTGGGAACCACTGCTCTAAGTGGATGCATATTCACGTGAGAGATGCACAATTATGTAAGCTGGCATGGTCCGCTTTGGGATACATCGTGGGAAGTGTGACAATATGCCTGCTTGTGCGCACACATGCACGTTTTTATGCATACATGCAAGATACACGGCAGAGGGACGGACGGGCGGAGAACAATAACAATAATAACTTGCTTTAATTTATTCAGTATTTCAAGTGTTTGCCCAATTCGTGAAATAAGCATAAGATTAACATTGGAGGATTGTTGCTATGATATCCGCTTTGAAAAATATAAGGCGTAAATGAGTGCAAGACATTTTTCGTTTGCTTTTTAAAATTACTTATAATTGTCCTAGAAATTAGAAACTTGAACCATAGTATGTGCAAAAGAACGTAAATTTATTTCCCTACCGTCGATTTTCAAATATGATTCGAATTGGCTCAGAAAATTGCTATGAAGACGAAAATTTTAAGTTCTTCGTAAATTAAATATTTCGTTACCAAGAACAACCAGCATTGTGGCCGTACTCATAAAATTATATAGGACCCTATTGGGAAAGCGGAGGAAGACGGGAGTGTGAGGAAAAGAAAGAGTGAACGAGAGAAGGAAGGTGAGAGAGAGAGAGAAGAGAAGAGGGTTTAAGGGGGAAGGGGGAGGGAGAGAGGGAGGGGAATGGGAAGAAGGGAGAGAGAAGCCTGAAAATAGGGATAAATATAATTTTCTACCTTAAATATATACCGAAATGAGGAGGTTCAGGGTTGCACACGGGCAGCAGATGAATTCACCTCGCGGAGTGAGGCACGGGGTTGACACGCATAGTGCGTAGGGGCGGAAACCTTTGTCTAATAAGTCGACCGTAGTTCTTTTCGCAGTCAGTTTTAATAAATATGTTGTTCCAGGAATTTTCCTGCAGGTGGCGTCCGTGTACACTGGTAAGTTACGAATAAAATAAATGTCCGCAATTACAGGTTTTACGATTTTCAAATATAAGTCGTAGAGAATGTTATTCTCTATAACAATTCTATTTGCAAACATCAGTTATAATGAAGTCTTCAAGGAGATATTGGACAAAAACCGAATAAATTAAAACAATTCCTAAACGATGCATTCTAGGATAATAGTTTCAAACAGAAGTTATACAGAATAACAACATCAACAATTTTTAAAATTAATGTAATTATAAAAAGTTAATGGAGAAATTCGGCAAAAACAAAAAAGAGAACAAATGTAAAGTGTCACTTCCGGCTGATCAATTTTAATGAAAAACTAATCAACTTTTGTCCCTTTAATAAAAATGTCAAATATCTTTTATATATAATTACTCAATGTCTGTCCATCTGTCCGTCTTCCCTTTTATCTCTTGAACAGTTTGTCATAGAGAAAGGCTGTAAACACCATTTTCTTTCTACCAACTAGGAGACCTCGGGAACACTATTTTTGTTGACAGAAGTGTCCCAAGTTCGACTCCAGGGGATGATGTGCATTCCCAATAAGATAACACGCTAAAATCGACTTTTTGACGTGCAGGCTTTTCTTCTTTTAGAAATGTAAATTAAAAAGAATTGCCCTACGATATTTGGAACTGGATCATTCTGAAGAAATAATTTTGTTGTTTCTTATTCTATTCGTATCTTTTCGCCTTCAGCTCGGAATCACTTATGATTATCGTTTGAATGGTATCTTTTGGAAAAATATTGACATATTAACGGGATGTTGCCTTGCCAACCAATTAAATTGTTAAATATCGAAATCCTATTGTTATTTCAATCCTTACGAGTGAAAGCGTGCTTTGAATGCTTTTTAATACGAGAGAGAGAGAAGGAAGGAGAGGGAAATGATTTCCATAGCAATCAATGTAAACAACATTCGTTGCGTTATTTACTAGAATGTAGAACATTAACCATTCGCATATTAAATTACTTAAAATCATGGCAGGAGTTCGAAATTTTAAAGTCCGAACGCCTAAAAGAAAGAAAGTTCGTTTTCCTGCCATCGATTTTTTAATTCGCGCCGAATCGATCAACAGATCAGTTTTTAACGCGAAAATTTTATGTACAGTCAAACTCGGATATAACGAGCGCCACGGGACCGTCTAGTTTTGCTCGTTATAGCCGTTAAACTTAATATCCGTGAAGGCAAAAGCATGCATGCGTATGGTGAAATAAGACATAAGAAGTAAAAGTGAATATATAAACAGAAAGTTTATTTAGTAAATTTATGGAAAAACATAAAAATGAGAATAAACTAGAAAATTTAAAATAAACATTTGTACATATAAAATTTACTCACAGCTGCATCCTCAATCACTCCCCTTTTTAGAAAAATAACTTTGAATGGTAGCCTGTTTCATAGATTTCACTTTGAAGTCTCTTAAGTTTCCTCTTATTACACTTATTGCACTAAAAACACCATCGGAAATGTCAATGTTTTCAAAAAAATCATTTAATGTTTCCACAGCATCCTGAGCTTGAGAGTAAGTTGGCACGGCTTTCGTCGGGATTGTGTCTTCGACACATTCAACAATGTTTTCATCACTGTCTGCTGTGTTTTGTACTGTCTCTATTATTTCACTCTCCGTAGGAATTCCACTGGTAATCAAATCATCATCAACATGAACAAAATTGTCAATGTCATTTACATGGTCAAAATTCGAAATTCCATTTTCTTTAAGCCATTCTGACAGAGGTAGATCATCTTCATCAACGCTATGGTTATCAATCGAAAATTCTCCATATATTAAACCAGACTTCCGAAAACAGTTTATGATCGTTGTAGGTGAAACATTGTCCCATGCATCTGTCATCAAATGAATTGCTTCCAATACAGAGACGTTGCCATCTAAACCTCTTTCCCTCCTTTCAATCAACTGTAGAACAAAAAATCGCTTGAAATGGCCTTTAAAACTTTTAATTATCCCCATGTCCAATGGCTGCAAAATAGAAGTCGCATTTGTAGGCAAAAACACGTTTTACATTGGATAACTCCTGCATATGTGGGTGCGCAGGACAGTTATCGACAAGGAGTAAAATGTTTCTATTTTTCCTCCGTAACTCGTTGTTCCACTGACTTATATATTGCTGAAAAATATTGGAAGTCATCCATGCATTTTTATTAGCTGCATATTCAACGGGAAGCTTCATTACATTATTGAAGCAACGCGGCTTTTGTGACTTACCAATAACAAAAAGTTTTTTTTTGTCACTCCCATTCATGTTTGCGCACATTAAAACTGTTAAACGATTCTTAGGTCTTTTGCCACCAACACATTTGTCACCTTTGAATTTAAACGTTGCATCAGGCATCATGTTGTAAAACAGTCCAGTTTCGTCGGCATTGTAGATGTCTTCTTCTCTGTAACCTTTTCGACACTCCTCCCAAACACTTTTCACCCATTCACTTGCCGTTTTTGAAGCTGCTGACAAGGCCTCTCCACTGACTTTCGCATAAACAATGTTATGTCGATTTTTAAAACGATCGAGCCACCCATTATTGCATGTGAAGTTTTCATGTCCTAACTGTTTTGCAAATTTATCTGCCTGCACCTTTAAAATGATGGGGAAACCAGCATTTCTCTGCGTCTTAAACCACTCCAGCAGTGCTTGATCAACAGTACCCAAGTCACACTTCCTCATTTTCTTGTTCGTTGTTAGGTTGTTCTCTAGTGCAGATAAAATCGCTTCTTTGTTTTTCCATAAGGTTGAAACCGTAGACGACAATAAATTAAATTTTTTGCACACTTCAACATTTTTTTCATCACGTTCTAACTCTCGAATAATATCAACCTTTTCGTGAATAGACAGACACTTCCTTTTATGTACGGACATGCTACTCGTTCAAGGGCAAAATCTCAACTGATTTTTGTGATCAACGCTACGAACTTTCTTTGCAAACTGCGAGCATACCAATTCCAGGAAGAGTTAATGAGGAGACGGATTAAATCTGGGATTTCCCATCTTTACGTGGGAAAGGGTGTTGGGTGCATTCGGCTGAGCGACGGGGGCGGGCGCCATTGTACATGCCCTTAGCCCCTTACCCCCCTTCCAAACACAACCTCCTGGCTGTAAAAGAGCTGGGGGTTGGGAGGAGAGGACAAAGGACCTCCGCGAGTACCACTGTACTTGCAAGTTGGAAATTCTTGGTTTGGACGAAGGGATTATTTTTTAACAACAACGCCGCGGTCTTTAACCTCCCCGAGGGATAGGGTGTAGAGGCTGGACTCGAGAACACAAGGTTACATATCTTGGGTCACTATGAGGATTGAAGGGGCTGACCGCCACCGCGTTTGAGACAGTGAGACGTGGTCGAAGTTTGCTCGATATATCCGTGAAGTGTGCTCGTTATATACGTGAAATATTTGTATGTAAATACTCATAAACTTATCTTGGAGGTAGCATTTGCTCACTATAGCCGTGACCTCGTTACAACCGTGCTCGTTATAAACGAGTTTGACTGTATTCTTAATTATTTGCATTGTTGCCGGTTTCGTGTAATTGCGTGCCATTGACTTGGATAGTAGCTTCGCGTCATGAAATTTCATTAAAAAACTTTTCCATTGAATTTCATCGGGCACTTAAACTAGTAATATAATATTTTGCGTTGATCTGATTAATATTTTTTTAATTAGAGCGTGCAGGTATTTCCGTTGAAATCTCGAATTCGATTTTTTCATGAAAACAATACTTTCCCCTAAACTACGTATGGAGAAAGTAAAAAAGAATAAGGTAACAGCAAACAAAAGCATAAGACATCTCGGATAGAAGGTGGTAAAAACTGATTTGAAAAATGAAATAGTTTTTAATAAAGCTACCGAAGAGATGTTCTACAACAGAGGAAGGAAATGAACAGAGATTCTCTATTATATGAAAAAGTAAATGCTTACGGTAAGATAAAACATCGAAATAAGAGAGAATGGGAAAGGATGAGACATCGACAAAAGGCAAAAGAAACTTGTACGGTTGCCAAGGATGAAAGAAGTGCGTGAGGGAAATCGTAACCCTGACCGTGAGGCGGTGCGAAAATAATCCTTCTATAAGTATCCCGGAAGTTTTCGTTCCATAAACTGGCCGGGATGTGAATGTAATCTCATTACTACGCCATAGAGATCCTCTTAATTTATCTCATCTGAGAAGTTTTATCCGGATCAAAAACCTTTATGTCATTTATTTTCATGTAACATAATCGCAAATGTCTCATTTCCAAAACCTCGACACCATTGCTTAGTTTACCACGGAGTGCGCTACACAGAAAGTCAAAGCAAACGTTTATTATTGAATTCAGTAAAAATTTTCATTTCTGTCGCCATTATACTATATCGCATACCCAGCCTTAACTCGGAAAAAATCCTTGTTCAAATAAAGTGATTAGTAAAATACATAACATCTTTTTTGGAATCTAGTAATCGATTCATTGGTCAAGTGCCTTGTTAATGGTCAGTTTAATAATGCAGGAAAGCACATTAAAAAGTTTTATTTTTAAATAAGCTTAAAGTGAACTGGAAAATAGTCTAAAAATACGTTTCGTTGAGAGTATTATAACTCTTCCGAATAAGACCTAAAATTTTTATATAACCCTATCAAAAATTCAATTAAATCCACTAACGTTCACTTCGTTGCCGGAATATGGGCTCAATAACGTTATCAATCTAGTTTTATATATGCCACGTACACAATAAAGCAAATATGAATGGATCCTCGTACAGTTACCTACATATAGGTAATTCGCCGAGATGATGGTTGTCATTGGAGGAATTTTACTAATATCTTCTTAGCGATTATCTTAAGTCCTGGCTTTCCTTTCCTATTCTAATACTTAACAGTGGCAGGGACACACGAACATCTGTTTAACTGTCTTACAATGCATTTCATTTATTTTGTAGTCGTGTCTTGCCATACAGGCGGATGTCTCCATTATCTCTGAAATCCTGTCACCCGGTCTCCCTCCAAATACAAGGCGCCTTCCGACAAAAATCTAATTTTGTCACGATTAACCGAGAAAATATCGTTTACGTATGCTGAAATCAATAACGGGCCTAGACACTTCCTTATGGAACACCATACGAAACTTTCACCGTGTTTTCAGTCTTCCGAACAGCAATACTTTTTGTTTCCTACTTCAGAGAAGATCCATCATCTCATTATCGATTGCGACCTTTTTAGCTGCCAGGACAAATCATTTTAAAGAAACTATTCTAAATTCCTATTGAAATATATGAAAGCGGCATCTATTAAAAAATTTCTCTCTCCGTCGCATTAAAGTGTCAGGAAAAAAGATCGAGTTTTGGACGAATTCCTCTTCTTGAATCCGTTCTGACACATTCATAGCTGAGAACACGCATATGCAAAGCGGATCATAAATTCAAAACAATAAGTTCGAGTACCTTACGGTTTTAACTGAATCAGTACACAATTTCAAACGTTTTCTTTGGTGATAGGTTATGGGTTAACTACCACTCTTTGAGAACTAAACTTTGATAAATTAATTTTCCGAGTATTATAAGGCGTTCTTTGCAGCGAAGCGAAAGTGTCGGAACGCCTTATAGGCACCTCTCCTCCGTCCGTACTTCGGTATGCTTCATCTCCAAAACTATTGGGCGGATGTTCATGAAAATTTGCATAGAGGAATTTAAGGCAAAGAAAATAATAAATATATATATATATATAAATGGCTCGCATAGCCTAATCAAGAGTGCCACTTTACTGGTGACAAAAATGAAATTTCACACATATCTCGTAAAATATTACTTATATAAAAAACGTCTAGCAAACAAAATTTGCAGAACTAGTCAAATAGAATGTTTTGTCCAATACATTTTATTGAAGAAGTAGCCGTTTACAAGAAAATCAAACAAGAAAGTCGTAATTCGCACTGAACTTGGGAATGTTTCCTCGTGTTTTTTTTAAATGTCTAGTCCGACATGGAGTACACCTTTCCACTCTTGTTTTAAGTAATTATGCGATTTATAAGATTTATAATGCTATGGTGGAAATTTCATTTTCCCTAGGGCTTGATCGATTTGGATGTGCACAATGGCTCTGAATACAGTATGACAGCCATCGAATATTTAAATTGGCATAAATCCTTCTGTCGTGCTGGCAACTGTCGTAAAGGCTCTTGAAGTTAGACTAGCAGATTGCGTTTTCTCAAAAGAGACTTGACCCTTTTGGATGTTTGTTTCGTTTTCTTTATATTTAGAGCTTTTTAAGTACGTTCTTTCCGGGGAAGTGACGGCTGATATGAAAAAGCAATCAAAGAACCTATTTGTGCTTCTCCCAACGTGGATGAGAGAGTGAGGGAGAAATGAAAACGATGGAAGGGTATCCTGCATGACGTTGAGACGAAACAGTAACCCGGATGTGTTACCGAGCCTTCCTGCCGAACGAATCGCTCCGTCGTAAATCTAAATCGAGACGCAGTTTAACGAAGAATAATCACCGGACATCCTGGCATGGACGAGTGGCGTGTTATGATACAGAACCCCTCGCTTAAGTGAATTTATTTTCGCTTGTCGCTATGTTTTGAACTCCTGGATCTGGAATGGAGTATAATAGAGTAATTTTTCCCTGAATTTGAGAGGAGTTGGTTTAACCGATAAAAAAGTAATGCTGAGAGGTGATGGACAAACTTACTAAAAGCGAGCCTCTTGGAAAAACACGTCTTAAAAGTTTCTAAACCGGCGCGGGGTAACCAATCCGAAGACATAAACGAAATTAAAGAGTAGCTTGAATAATGGCTATCAGTATTATTAATAACGATCTTTTCTATAGTATTCATTAACATATTGGTGGTGAAAATTACAAGAAACATATTTTCTATGTGAAACTTAGAATTAAAATGTAAACTTTTATATTAATTAGGCTAAGACTGACATGCGTGCTCAAAAGTTATGCATATATGCATCTAAAATGAATTTTTAAAGTTTTCATTGCTGAGATTATAAACACGAATATATAATAACTAAAAAGTATGACGTAAAACGCATTTTTAAGGATTCGTCCATTCCAAATTTAATTACCTTGGCAGCTTAACTCAACGTCGCCAATTAAGGGTCATTGAGGAAATGTACACATACCATGTTCTTGCTTTAATTATAAAATTTATATAAATCATCTCGGTTGAATTAATTTCCATTATCCGAGTAACGGAAACATCGTTAAATTTGTTTGGGAGTCAAAAATCGCAGGGAGGGAACCCAAAATAAAATTTGGAACTAAGCAATGTATTAGACCAGAGGTCACCAAACTTTCCAACTGGAGGGGTCACACCCAGTCGAAAATATAGTGAAGAAAAAGTTTAGGGATCTAAAGAGTGTAGCTCTGAGAAAATATTTCCTGGCTTGTTTTAAATACATATTTGTCTGGTATGAAAATTGAGACGTAAATACGAAATATATTGTTTTTATAAGTTCCTATTTTCATGTAATGCTACAATGTGCCGGCCTTGGTAGAGGGGTGATTAGCGTGTCTGGTTCTCAATTCCAGGATCGCGGGTTCGAATCCTGCCGAGGGCATGGATGCATGTGTTCGTCTTTGTTAACGTTATTACGCTCATTGTAAAAGGCCGTTAACGGCTGTTTAAGAGCTAACAGAAAATAAATAAATAAATGTTAAACTCATGGCAGGTCGGATGAGGATACTCGATGGGCCGTAGCTTGGACATCACTGTATTAAATGATAGAAAAAATGTGTCGTAGATCCTTATGCGACTATCGATAGTTTTCATGTTTCAAAATATCCACCCGCCAAGTGGAAGATCCGGGTTCGATCACCGGCCATGGCAGAATTTTTATCCTGATTACAGGCTTCCAGTATATTATATATACTAGTGTAATTTCCCGTCAAAAACGACGGGTATGCGTGAATTAAGCATCAGATATTACATTTATATAAAAAATCTATAGATGTGAAAGTGAAAAATATATTATATAAAATTCACTTAATTTAATATTCCAGAAAGTAAAAATTGCTGTGGGTATATATAAGTTGTATGCCAGTGAAATACAACTTTTGTATGACCAAACCTCTTTTTACTTTCTTGAACATTTATGTGAATTTTATACTTATCTTTTTACATTTTAGTGCACATAAAGGGTTCTTTCATTATTTTTAATTGTATTTTTTCTTTTTAAGAACAGATTAATTATTATACTTTGAAATTTTCGTTGTATTCGTTGTTGTTGATTAATGAAACTAAATAATTACCAGGGCTTTGGCCCGTATTTACAGTTTAAAATTTTCATGTCCACTTCACTCGCTAATATTTTCATTAAAACTAAAGGTACTCTCAAGATAGGCGTCCAATATTTTTCCTTAATTGGTATGAGAAAATCAAACATAGACGCAAATCTGATATTTTGCTAAGAAAATTCAAAATAAGTTGTGAAATTACACAAAAAATTAACACGGGCCTCTAGTCAGGGTACGATTTGTATGGCATCTCCTCTATTAAAAATTAATATTCTGGCTCAGTCTTGCACATCTTCAAGGTCTTTTTAATATGTGTACCAAGTTTCAAATCTATAAGTTTCTTGATTTTCGAGAAATAATGTAGGATATGATTTGCATGGTAACCCCCTCCCTTTCCCTCACCCCACAAAAATAAAAAATCTGGCACCGAAGTGCACATCCTCACGGTCTCTTACGTAAGTGTACCAAGTTTTATATCTCTAAGTTTCTTCGTTTTTGAGAAATGCTGTAGGGTATGATTTGTATGGGACCACCCTCTCCTTCCGCCACCCCCAAAAATCAAAATTCTGGCACCAAGGTATACATCCTCAAGGTCTCTTTAGTATGTGTACCAAGTATTAAGTCTCTAAGTTTGATGGTTTTTGAAAAATTCTTTATGTATGATTTTTTATGGAACCCCTCTCCACTTCCCCCCTTCCACCAAAAATATCAAGAAGTCAAAACCAGGACTAATGCAGGCTGGCTTTCCAAAGTTGACGTCCTGAATTGATTACTTACATTGACAGGAAATGTTTTAGTATGTGTTAGTTATTCCAAGGCATTCTCATACCATAAATACCACTTGTAGTTAATAGTTTATCAATAATAGAGAAAAATTGGATAACAAAATTAATAGAGCATTATCAAAATCACTTTCTGACATTATTTTTTGCATGTATTTTTTTAAATAAACAAATTAATTAAATGTTACTGTTCACACGTTAACATGTCTGGATCAACTGATCATTGCCGAAGGGTAGTTGAGCGGAAAATAATATAACCCTTTTGTTCACTCGTCTATGCTCAAGCCGAGTTCGGTAATAATCGTCTCCATAGCAACAAACCGATAAAATGCGATTTATAACGCAAAAACGCTGTTTTATTTGAAATTCAAGAAAATAAGATCAATTATGAAAATTCGATTATAAGAATTAGAATATATATTCTTTTTCCCTTATAACACTACAAACCACGCTCCGATATTACAATTTTAAGACATTTTAAAGTGTATTAAAGAAAACATCTCTGCACGATGGATTTGGGTTTTCCTATGTAAAAGAAATAGGATAAAAACGTTCCTGGAATCGAACCCGGGACTTCAGTCTTTGCCAAATAAAATATATCCCGAAGGTGGGTCCTGGCAGCACGAGTTTCATAAAAATCGGTCATTTGATGCAAAATTTGTTAGTGGGTGACACACAAACACACAGACAGGACCATTTCATAAAGCTATGTTTCCTTTGGAAACCAGCCTAAAAATTACATATTTAAAACTATATTGTTGTTTTTATTTTAATTTGTATCTATCCTAATTCAATGCTTTTCCCCCTAAATACGAGTATAGCATTTTTCATAACGTACTAAACATAATTAAGCATAGAAATAATACAGTTTGAATTTAGTAAATAAGCTAAAATTGAAATACTGTGGAGAATTACGATAAGAAAATCTAGTCAACAGAGCTTTATCCCGTAGACGGAACAGGCTGTATCTGAATATAAACATAAATAACATTCTTACAACAGCATGGGTGAAACGTCGCGCTGGGGAAATCTTCTGATGGATGAACTGACTAGCGGGCGAAAAGCGTATGGCTGAAAAGACATGGTTGAAACGTCATGGAACCATTGAAACATGACCTAAATAGTTACTCTTAAAATAATTTCGTAAATGTATTGAAATAATTTTAGGTATAATTTTTACATGAAAATTCTTTGAAAAACGCACACACCTTTATCTTATAAATAAAGTTCACTCGATGCTGCAATCGATTTGGGAGATTTATTAAGCGAGCGTCAAACAAATAAAAACGACGACATCGAAACCCGGGTCGTAGTGAATTATTATTAGTTGTGGAAAATACAAAGTTTTTTGTTTTATTTGTTCATCAACGTCAAACTGACTTATGATATGAAAGCTGTCCCCGTAGCGTGGGAAAGTTATTGATCTACTCCTCGTACAAAGCTGATGCCTACCATAATCACATTAAAGTTATTAAATCGCATAGCCTATTTAACTTGCTTTGTTATTTATTTAAATGATTACTACACCGGAACATGCTGCATTCATTTTTTCTACTTTGTGTATTATTCGTAAGCACTTTCTGGATTTATGAACGGTCCGCTCTGAGTTAACATTTGGTTTGCGGAATAGAAGAAGACCTATATCATTCCTAAAGAAAAGTTTACGCGGCGGAAAGTTTTAGTTTTCGCGGAATGGGTAATAATCCAGTTAAGGAGATTCACGTAAACGGCCGCGACTGACTCTTTGATAGCGCTTCGATGAACTCTTTTCTTAGCCTATCCTATTATCAACGTGGCCTTTTTTGAAATATTGCATGCCAAAGGCTGAATTATTAAGTCATAATATCGAAACGCAAAGGATTTTTTCACATTTTAAAAACTTTAAATGCTTTACTTTCAGATTAATAATTTGGCGAACAAACAAAGACATTTTGATTTTGACATTTTGTCATTGTTTTTAGTATTTTAAACTTGATAATGCTCTACCAATTTGTTTTCCAATTTTTCTCTATCATTGATAAACTATGAACTACAAGTAGAATTTATGGTATGAGCAATCCTTGGAACGACTAACACACAATGAAACATTTCCTATCAATAAAAGTAATCAATTCGGGGCGTCAACTTAGGGAAACCAGCCTCAATTAGTCCTAACTTGGACTACTTTTTAATTTAGAGGTTTCACAGGATGAAATTTATTTCATTGTAATTTTATTTATTTTGATAAGTAAATCAAGTCAACGAACCTTGATCCCTTAGATGTCAGTGAATTTCACTGTAATTTTATTTATTGTGATAAGTAAATCAAGTCAACGAACCTTGATCCCTTAGATGTCAGCGATTGTATTAGAATATAAATGACATTCTTACAACAGCAGGAGTGGAAAGTCGCGTTGGGGAACCTCTGATGGGCGAACCGCCTAGTGGGCGAAAAGCCTATGGCTGAAATGTCTTTTGGTGAAACGTCATTGGGTGTAACCCATGGTGGGTAAAAGACTTCGAGTGAAACGCGCGGAAGCCGTTTCAACATTGATGGCAAAAATACTCCGACTTTTATTCGTATTAACTGCGACACAGCATTTTTAGCTATTTATAAAGTGTTATTTTTAAAAACTAAAACGCCGCTTTTTAATAGAATTAATTTTTCTCTGTTGAATAAGGTTTCTGGGTCGGCAGACGGCAGGTTACGTGCCACTTAACACGAAGTCAACCGTCTCTTAAAAAGCGGGGAGATTAAAAAAAACTCGCGCAATGAAGCACATCTGAGTTATTGGATCTAGATGGTGGATTGAATCTAGGGGGAGAACACTTCTAGTACTTCAAACCACTTCTTCGAAGGTGAAGGTAAAAATGAAATGGTGACGTTAAAAAAATGAGTAATAGGAGAGAGACGCCGTTAAATCTGCAGACAAAGGGTTTTGAGGAAACGCTCAGAAAACTTTTTTATAATATTTATTGTTAAGTAAAATTTTCCGATATAAGAAAATTAATTGTATTGCGCGATATGAGTTGACAAGCAGCTTTAATTAAATGCTCGAATGGATAACCGATATTGCAACGGATTAGTGCAGTATGAAGGCTGAACTCTAAAAAATAGGATTTTTTCGCCTGCGGCCATTTTTCGCTAGCTTTTAATGGGCTTTCGTGCTTTCATAAATAAGTAACTACCAAATAAATGGCCGTTCCCTTCTTTCCAGTTCTCATTCGAAAATTTTGTAGATTTTTTTACTGCTTCATGAGTCATGAGCGTTTCTTTCTAAGCGAGTAGCAGCGATTAATTCGGGAATTTATTTTTTGGAAACTTGATCTCAAGATGGCAAAAATACGACGAGTGATGTTCCCTCCGGTTGAAGATTTTACGATATTTTTAATTGGCTGATGATTCCAATCGATTATTTATTACATCACCGCATTTTTAGCACGTTTTATTAAAAGAAAGACGTGATAATGTGATCACTCTCTCCGTCTGTCTGTCTGCACGTCCGTGGACAATCAATTTTTTTGTTTTAAAAGATATTTGTAAAATTCTTTGAATTAGACAGCTCTTATAAATCCATTAAGTTTTCACCACTTAAACTTTCACGGTAGTTCATAGATTTTTCGCTAGATGGCTTCAAATTCGGAAAATTCAAATATTTTAAATGGAATTGTAGCCAAACTACTGGGAATATTAGGAAAACTCTTTTTGAGTTAGATAGCTTGTAACAATTTATGAATTTTCCACTGATTGGGTTTTCCATGTATTTCATAGATTTTCCGCTAGATGATTTCAATTTTGAACAAGATTGGAAAGGTGTACTCCATGTCGAAGTACACAGAGTTTCCAAATGCGTTCTTTAAGATTTCACAATGCTCTCAATATTTTTCACTCAGATGAGTGTTTAACGAGAAGCCAGAGAGGTACGTTGTAAAATACCTGAAAGTCCTTATGTAAAGTAGCCGTAATTATTGTCCGATTTTAACCAAAATTGGAATCGGTAGACCCATTTTAACAAAACTCAGCAATACCAAATTTCATCAAAATACGTCCAGCGGTTCCCGAGTTGAAACAAAGGAACGTTGTAAACTACATGTAGGTCTTCATGTAAAGTGGTCGTAATTATTGTCCGATTTTAACCAAAACTGGAAATGGTGGACAAATTTTACTAAAACTGCCCAATACGGAATTTCATCAAAATACTTCAAGCGGCTCCGAAGTTGAAACAGAGGAACATTGTAAACTACATGCAGATCTTCATGTGAACTGGTCGTAATTGTTTTCCGAGTTTAACCAAAATTGGAATCGGTCTACCAACTTTAGCAAAATTCCCCAAATTTCATCATAATATGTAAGGCTTTTTAAACCTGTTTTTAACAAACATCCCGACTAGGTAGAATATTGAAATTTTGCAGGAATGCTTTAATCACGCATTAAAAGACAATGACAAAAAATCTCAGAAAAAGACCCGGGTTCGATTTCAGGATACGATAACACGTAAAAAGTGATTTTTCTAAGTGCAGGCTTTCATTCTTTCGTATACTAAAATTAGAAAAAAATACGATCTTCGAATTAAAACCGTTATAAAGAAATTAAATAAGGTTTCTTATACTTATTATTGAATTTTGCCATCAATTCTAAATAGCTCAAATTTATAGGTTTATAGGTTAAACCACACATTTTGGAAAAATTAAGGCTGATTCACACTATACGTAACGTCTCCGTTTCGACACGGACCGTCTTCGAAACGTCAAAAATTCCTTCGGTGTATTTAGATGGAGTTGTTTACACTTTACGTTCCGTCACGGTTTCTCTGGAGGAATATTTTGACGGGACGGTGACGGTCGAAACGTGTCGAATCCTCTCCGTTTCTGATAGTGTGGGCACCCACAAGCCGATTGCTACCAAGATTTATTTCGAAAATTCAGTTAAATTTACGGAACTACTACTACAAAAGCCCATCAATATGACGGGTGTGCGTGGATTAAATATTAAATTTAAGGCACTTCCCATTCTTCCTCCTTTTCTCTCTTCCATTCTCCTCATATTTTAAGTTTATATTCGATTCGACATTTCATAAACGATGCAATAAAACAAAATCATGAAGGACAAAAAACGATTGAAAATGTATGTGAAAAGTTTCATGTAAATTTAAGACAAATAAACACGTAGCGTAAAAACATTAAGTCAGAAACGACTCCAATGCATTGTAATGATGGACAACTCAACATTTCAAATAGGCAGATACTTCACACGTACATATCTTTCCGTTTGCAAATTTTATTGGGCAGTTTAAAGCAAATTACTATATTGACAATGATTATGATAAATTTCCTTCGATAATTAAGCAAGATATTTGACGCATGGCCGGTGCATTTATAGCGATTACAAAAATGTGAGAATTAAAAAAGCTACTTACTAAGTTCTTTCGTTGTCAAGGTAAACAAAACAAAATGCTAATTAAAATATTAGCGGTCGTATGTTCGCATTTCTTTCACGCCTTAGAAATGGCACTGCCGTAAACAAACCTATCGTTCAAATTAAACCGTCATTACTTCCCTTTCAATTAAAGTGAGTTCAAAATATATATTAAGAGTTCTCACAATTTATTTCAAATACAATATCAAAGTTCTTGTTATCGCTTTAAGATATAGGCGTAATTTTGCTAGATCAGCAACAATGCCGTCGCCCTTGACTAGGAAATTTTTTCGTCTAAAATGTAGCCAAATTTTCGTGTTAATAACAAATTTGTGGAACGATTTTACAGGTATTCGAAAATCGATGGCTGTAAAATGAATACACGTTCTTTTAGGCGTCGTTTGGTGCAAGTCCCGTATTCATATCGCAATTATAAATGATTATAAAATGCAAATGAAAAATGTGCTGCAACTGTGCAAACGTGCTAACACACACAAAGATGGGCAGAATTCTCTTTATTATATGTATTAGATTAGATAGTAGTAAAGAGTAAATTCCAAATAGCAACTTTAATAGACAAAACATTGAAACCGTTCAAAGTATGTCGATTTATTGCATTGCAGTGTTAAATAAATTACCGAAGTTAATATTTAAAATAAGTAGTAATTAATTTCATTCTCACATCAATCACTTATCATTGTCATTCACATTTTCCAATCATAACCCGCGCTACGTGCCTCTCATTCACGTAAAATAATCGTACCTTCGGTTTTCGAGTTAGATCATAATTTTCTTTTGTCAGTCTTTTAATCGTTTGCTGCCTTAGCAACCATGTTATGGTCAAAACTCGAGCTACTATTGTTGTCTCAATTCTAATATATGTACGAAAGAGTACATTATGATTTAACTGGGTACAACTAAATTCATGTCCCGTCATTTTTTAACGGGCAATTACTCTAGTTTGTATATAATTATTAAGGTGTTATTTTCGAAATCTTAGTAAAATATTTTTAAATATTTAAAGTTATAATACAAAAACCGACGGCTGGGGCACCCGATCTCTTGAAAGAACCGCCTCTTGCAAGATTCATAGTCCTGACATCGTCCAGCTCATTTCCTAATAATTTTCTAAATGCTTAAATTGTGCAACTTTAGGATTGGAATTAAAATTTAAAACTCCTGAACCGTAAATTAACCCAGAGAGCACTCACACGTCAATAAGAAATAAGGAAAATTAAATTATGCTTACAAGTTTGCAGGACGATGATGGCCTACAGGGACCTGTTGTCTAAAACTAGCCTAAAAAGGGTAGGCTAGTTTTAGACAACAGGTCCCTGTAGGCCATCATCGTCCTGCAAACTTGTAAGCATAATTTAATTTTCCTTATTTCTTATTGACGTGTGAGTGCTCTCTGGGTTAATTTACGGTTCAGGAGTTTTAAATTTTAATTCCAATCTGTACACCGTAGTCTCCAATTCCTTTTTTAACTTTAGGATTGTAAATCCGTTTCGAAACACAAAATAATGGAAGAGTTAAATCATATTGAACTTACCATGCTTCTGAATTACGAAAAGCCATTACGCATCCACATCGCGCTCCTGTGAGCATTGTTTGAACGAGGTGTTCGGTCCAGTCGCCGGAGAATTGCACGTCGTAACGACTTCTCAAAACATCAGAATTGAAAGCGAGGCTGAACCTATGACAAAAATTGTTTATGAATAAGTTTAAGAGAAAATTAACAGAATCTTGAGTTTATCTTGTTTCATGATTATTATAATTACTATTTTTAATTTCAGGATCTCACTTGTTTAACACAATGCTTACCACATTTTGCTGGCGCGGAACTCTTTCAAAGATAAAAAGAATTTTGCGCCACAGCAACCTTGAAACGCGATTGTATATTTTTGCATACAGATATCATAACGTTTGGATGCATGCCTTTTTTGATGCTACACCATTAACGAATTAGTCTAAGATATGGGGCACCAAATGTCATTTGTTATGGAATCAGTCCATCCGAAGAAAAGATATCGATCCTCGATTTTGAACACTTTGGGTAATTAATGATTAAATCCAACATCTTGAGGTAACTCTGAGGAAAAGCGTCATGGAAGGACTAGTTTACAGCTTATGGTCTATAAAAATTAAATCGTATCAATATATATTTTTCTATTTATATCGTATATCTAGTGAAAAGTTCTTTCTTCCCTGACGCTACGCCTCAGGGGACGGAGGGAAGATAAATAAAAGGAAGAGACAAAGTGATGTAGGGATGAGATCTACATCAGTGGTGGATGCGCTCGCATAGCGACCACAATTGACTTACTCCAATAGCTGTAAGGGGGATGGGGGTGTGAGGGCAATGCCACTAGGCGAGCCAGCATGGCGAATTCGCTGCACCCGATGTCGGAAGCCGAATGTCTACGGGGAGAAGCCCCTAGTTTTTACAAAATATACAATAACAATATTTTAAAAGATATTTCTGAGAATATTTTGTTGAGGTACTCCATATCTAAAACTAACAAAAATAGTGTACATATTGATCTCAAAACACCACTTTAAAAATTTTCAATCAAGAGAGTTTCATCTCTTATTCTCATGTAAAATGATCCGTGTTTCCTCCATAAAATTCTTCTTTTGATTTTATTTTTGAGCTCCTATTCATATCGCGACCTTTCTGGTAAAGGCGGGCCTGATTATGAATGCGGAAGTTATTTTCGGAATCGATGCCATTTTCTAACCAAGTTATATATTTTCATGGATAAGAAAACTGCCGAATATTATATTCACTACCAGGAATAATCACTGATTTATTTGGTAGCGATATATGTATGTATATATATATATATATATATATATATATATATATATATATATATATATATATATATAGTGCCGTAACTAGGGTATGGCGAAGATGGCATTTGCCATAGGCGGCGCTTGCAAAAGGCACCAAACGTTCCCACAAAAATGCCAAAAATTTATTTTTCCGTAAATAAATGTTAATTTAATACTCAAATATTTAAGTTATGGTTAATAAAAACGCTAATATTCTTTATGGAAATGTAGCAAAAATCATATTCTACGTAAACTAGGCGTCGCCTTATAATGTTGCCATAGGCACCATATCTTCCAGATACGCCTCTGTATATATATGTGTGTGTGTGTGTTTCGAATTTTTAGGTATTTCTCGCGGACACCAGATTAACTTTAACGACTGTTTATCAACTAGTTAAAACAGCGTGAAACATAAGAATAGGAGTGGGAAATTAATATGCAAAATAGCCTTTTAAAGATTGAATTATCGAGCTAAGGCGCTAAACTGAATTAAACGGATGTAGAAGACGACTCCCATAGAATACATAGCGTTTGAATGAACCAAAGAGAACTAAGGCCGACTGATTTATATTTGAAATTCGCACATATTTCACTCAAACAGTTAATGCTATAGCAATTAATTAATAGTCCCACGTATCGCAATAGATCAAAGCACAAAATAGCGTCCTAACGATTATATAAATTATTTATTAACAAAGAAATTTTTAGTCTAATTCTCCGATTCATTTCTATCTTGTTATTATGAATTTCTTAAAGATATTATCTAATATTTCGAGTAATTGAAGGGTTTGGCGAAAGAACCAGGTATCTCCATTTTTTTGCGGTAAACTGGGTTACAGATAGATCCTGAAAGGAAAAAAAATCCTCTTTCGTTTGGTACAAGAATGAGATAGACCCATAGAATATCCACGAAGTTACAAACTGTAAGAAGCTACCTGTGTCATGTGTTTGGTGAAAGAAAAGGGCAAATCCTGGAGCTGCCTGGTTTTTCTGCCAAATAGCTCGGGCACTTTTCCTTAGATGGCGCTAAGTGCTGGATACCTACATCATTGCCTCCAGATGTTTCCTGAGGTTGAGGTTACTCAGAGCAAGATTTTTGATTTTACTGGGCATTTCAAGAATTTTTTCAAAAGGACTGTCCTAAACAAGCACAAGGAGAAGCTTGTTATCTCTCAGTACAGACTCCTTCAATACTCAACGTGATAAAAATTAAGTTGATCAATGCAGCAAAACATTAAATGGGCTAATCATGTCCGAGTTTGCCATTAAGGTAAGACTGCTTTCTGCTATTCTATACTGCGCTCCACATCGAGAATTTCTGCTTGTTCTGAGTATAGAGGTGATGACGACTCTGAACAAGGCTTTCGCCCGCTCAACTCCCAGGAGTTACGGCACGCGATCTCTTCCCCATGGGGAAGTCTACCATCGCAGGGCATGAGGAGGAGAAGATGCCCAAGGACCAGTCAGACCACTGCGTAGACCAGACCAACGGCCAACACGCGGATGCAGCATCGACTTCCGATCTGCTGGGAGTAATCCACGGTTCTTGAAAGAACCTCCGCCCTCCATCGGCTGATGGCGACGGAGTAAGCCCTTTTCAGGGCCACAACGGCGCGGGCGCGCAGGTTCCTTCTGCGGCCCTTTGGTAGCGGACCTGTGCCATCCATGCATCCGAACGATCCTCACAGACGATTCTCTCATGCATTCTTCACAGCTGAGGAGTCTGCTCAGAAGAAACAACGTACGGCGGAACTTAAGGCTGTCCCTAATGTCGCCGTGCAGAATCGATACGCCCTGCTGCTGCAGGATGCCGCCTCCACTCCAGATTCTACTCAGGTCTCCTCGGCTGCGTCCTATGAGACCATGGAAACGACTGCAGCTCATCCGACCAGGAAGACGCCCAGGAAACCGAGCCTCATAGTTTACGACATCCGTTCCCTCCGGGCTCTTCGCTCCCACATCAGGGACATCGTAGAGGACCAATCCTTTGTTCTCTCCCTGAGTAGATAACCAAACACAGCCCGCGTCCAGCTCAACAATATGATGGACTTTACTCGGGTTCGAGACGCGCTGCTTTCCTCGAAGGCACAGATCTCCTCCTGGGACTACCATTCGGAAAATACAGCAAATTACGTCATCCACGGGCTCGAGGCCAGAGACGACCCCCAAGAGATCTTTACCGACTTGAACGCTATTAGCATCACGGTCTGTAAGGTCCGTAACCTTCGTGGCAATGGCAAGAAGAAGGCACAAGCGGACCTTTACGTCACCGCCACTGCAAGTTCTCCTGAATGGCTTCCCTCCAAGATCTGCGTTCTGAAATATTTGGGGAACATGAGAGTCTGCCTCAGATCCTACAAGTACGACGCACCGCAGATGAACTACAACTGTAGCGGGTTCAGCCACTCTTTCATGCACTTCTCAGCTGCATCCCGCTGCTACAAGTGTGCAGGCAATCACGCTGGCTCTGATTGCACTCTTCCGGACAGCGCTCCTCCCACTTGCTGCAACTGCCGTGAGGCGCACACTCCATTTTCCAGAAACTGCGCTGTCTACAATGAGGAGTTGCAGAAACTCCAGAGCAAGGGCAGTGGGAAGCCGCCGCCCTCCCTTTCAGTCACCTCGGTCGCCAAGAAACCTCTACACCCTTCTCTGGGCGTCCAGAATGTATGAGGCAGGGGCAACCCCAAGCGGCCCACCCCGTGCAGAATTCTGGTCCGAGGCTTTGTCTCCAGCTCCCACTGCCTCCGGCTTCGACTTCAGGCGTTTTTCCATCACTCCTGCCTGCGTATCCGATCCGCCGAGAGACCGTGGAGGAGCTCTCAATCCCGCTTCGTCAACGGATACAGAAGTGACCAGGTGCACCTCAACCTGCAGACCTGCCGTCCTCGGCAGAACAGAAAATACCATCTGGCCTTCTGGCGGTCATCCAGTTCTTGACAGCGGCTACAATGGCTCTACAATAGCAGATCCAGCAACAAACCAGCGAGTTCAACGGCATACTCGCGCAGCTTCTTTACCTTCTGCAAGTTTGGCCCCAGACAGCGGAAGATGGTGGTCGCATTCGTCTCCTGGAACGTCGGGGGTAGACCCCTGAATTGCTGTCCTTTCTGAAGAAGCAGAGCATTTCCGTTGCCCTTCATCGGGAGACTCATCTTCATGAATCCAACAAATGGAGCGGTCCCGGCTATTCCATCTTCCGGAGCGACTGCCCTGCTATGCCTGGCCAACAAGCTGCTGGCGGCACCGCCATGCTGGTTTCCTTTTCCATGGAGGCCTCTGAGCTTTCGCTACCCGGTCTTCGCAACCTCGAGGCTACGGCAGTTTCTCTTCGCACTGCCAGAGGAATGCCTCGAGTTATCTCCACCTACCAGTCTCCTTCGCGGGTTCTGCTCCATGAAGATCTGGATGTTGTTTTCAGCTCTGGTAACCCCACTCTTTGTGGAGAAGACCTTAACCGCAAACACGTCAGCTGAAACTCCACCACCGAAAATCTCCGGTTGTCTATTCTCAGGCGATGGGCCTATACAGCACGAGTTGGCGTCGTGGGACCGGACCACCAAACTCGCTACCACCGCACGAGCTCCGGCGATGCTCTGGACATCTTTTTACATCTCAGTCTCTCCTATTCACTTCACATCTCCACCATTTCGTGTCTCTCTAGTGATCACAACCCTGTAATCGCTCATCTTGGTACCCGCCCGCGCCTTCTCCCCCAGGACGACTTCCTGAGCTCCCAGCACGCGGACTGGGGGCTATTGCGTCGCCAGCTGACGGACATTCTGCCTGAGGACCTGCCGCAATTGACCACCCCAGAAGAGGTTGACGACTGCGTCCTCCATCTCACTTCCTGCGCGGAGGAAGCGGCGGAGAGGTCGGTGCCCAAGCGTACTCGCAGAATTCCAGACTACATGGAGTTACCTGCGCAAATCAAGGCCGAGATTTTCGAGAAGAATCGCGTTCTTAGGAGATTTCAGAAGACTGCCGACCAGGTGCTGAAGCGGCGCATGGTAGAGATGCATCACTCCATTCACGACGCAGTCGGGACTTTTCGTAGGGAGGTGTGGAAGAAGAAGCTCTACTCTCTCAATACCGATGACGGCTCCATCTGGCGGATGGCCCATACACTCCGGAGAGGCCCGGTGTTTGACCCTCCACTCCAGTCAGCAGCAGGACTCGCCGTGACTTCCGGCGAAAAGACGGACACCATGGTCTCATACCTCGAGACCGTCTTCACCAACACCGAGGTCTCGGCTTCGGAGGCGGTCGCTGCCCCTGCGGAGGATGAAGAGGCCATAGGTGTGCCTCCCCCTACCATCTCCTCTGTGGACATCGGAGTAGCTTAGAAGCACCTGCGGCCCAGGAAAGCGTGACAGGCGAGACCGAAGACCTCCCTCATCCGAAGCATCGTAAGACTTAGGGCCGAAGTGGGCAATACCAACGACAATCGCAGCTGCTTAGGAACTTCAGTTAGTCAGCAGCACCCACATCCCACGTTCCAGCAGCGGATGTGAACATTACTCAATAGTTGCCATAAATCGCCCCAATGTTTCTCTTTCATTACCTTCTGTACAACAAGTCTGTCCTTCCAATAAAAGCAACCAAATTTCATGATGTAATGAAGTTAGCAACACAGTATATTCCTCCGTTCGACATTTGGTATTATAATGATTTAGTATCCAACAACTTGTCACAGGCTGACTTCACTTCGTCTGAGTCAGATGATGAGTGAGATGCTTCAGAGTCTGTACAAGAGATGTACACTGCAACAATCTGTATAAGAAATAATGTAGGATTTTTCATTTTTGTATTTTATATTTAAGGTTATCTGAATGGGGAACTTTGTTTATTATCTGTTTTGAAAGGTTGATTGTCCATAAATCTCTGCCTTTTTCAAATACACTTGAGATGTAGTTCGTTATATAATGTACTTCTCCTGCAGTAGTATTATTGCTACACACGATTTTCTGTTTCGTATCCTTGTACTACACAGCTAACATATTGGAAGGAGTTCCTTCCTAATTTCAAACTTGGAATTTCAAATGTCGAAATTCAAGTTACAAAGTTGGAATTTTTAATTTCGAATTTCAATTAAAATTCAAAAAAGACAGGTCTGCACAACAATTGAGTGCAAATCTTCAAGAATAGCTTTTATTAACGTAACTAAAAACGTAAGCGAAATTTTTCAAATAGCTGCAACGGCAAACGTAACGAAAAAATAAATTTCGTTAACAGACGGTAAAGAGTTATGTTCTAGTTGCATTCGTCCCAGGCGGCGTGTCTTGAGCAAGGGAATGTGGCTTAACATCCCTTTTCCCGGTTTTACTTGTCCTCCGCTGCGCCAGTTTTGCCGCCTTGTCGCGAAAGAAACTTTATCATGACGACTACCGATTGTTCTTTGAGTTATCCTTCCATTTATGAAAGAAATGGTTCGCTGGTGTTAATCCTTCTCCAAGAAGCACGATATAAGGAGCGTGGAAGATGAGTAAGGAAGCTTCAATAAATGAGTCGCTTGTAGTTAAGGACCTCTACCATTACCTATCCTCTGCCACAGTGGCTCGTAATTTGAATACATTCTTTTAGATATTACACCGGAGTGGGGTTTTCCTCTTTTAAAGGTCGATACTCTGCAAGTTCCAATCCTATCATCCCTCCAATCTCGAATTCTATCCACTGTTCGTCAGTTCGAATGTGTTGTCATCGTTCGTTAGAAGTCAGTACTGCTTCATATCTATTATTATTATGAGTCGTTTATAGTAACAGTGGATAGTTATTGTTCCCTGGAAATGAAGACTAATCAGAGCTTAATATAATTTCAGTTTATTTCAAATTACCGAAGACGATCACAGGGAGACTTTTCGCCAGCCGTAAGAGAAACGAAGTTCATTCAGCGTAGAAGAAATAAGTCCCATTTTCAAACATATTTCAAGTTTATATTTTGTTTAGTATTAATTAAAGTCTAGTAATTAATGTGGCGACTTTCTTCGTCATTATATTAAAAAAGCCGAGGACACACTATGTGTGTATAAATAAATAAATAAATATATATATATATATATATATATATATATATATATATATATATATATATATGTATAGTACAGGGCAATTTAAAAAGAAGATAACACTTTCACATGTTTATAATGAAGTAACCAGTGAGTCTACAATCACGTGATATGCATCCAAAGTTAGGAAAAAGTTTCGATCTACCTTACAAACTCTCAATTTGGAAACCCCGTGTCACACGGCACACGTCAATCCGAGAGTCCAATTCTGCCCAGACTCTCTCCAGCATGTCTTTGTTTATGGACTCCACAGCGGCGATGATGTGCTGTTTCAATTCTTCAAGATCATTTGGTAGGGGTGGTACGCAGACGGCATCCTTGATATAGCCCCAGAGAAAGAAGTCGCACAGTGTGAGGTCTGGCGACTTGGGAGGCCAAGTGTGAAAGGACAGGTCAGTGGCGACAGCACGTCCAATCCAGTGTTATGGCAGATTTTCATTGAAGTAAAGGCATCAGGTTTTAGGGAAAGCGAGAAACTTTCCAGCGTCAATTACATACAAACTTAGAGAGTTTTCCTAACAATTGATCCATATCACGGGATTGTAGGCTCACTGGTTACTGCATTATAAACATGTGAAAGTGTTACCTTCTTTTTGAATTATCCGTGTGTATATATATATATATATATATATATATATATATACATGTATATGTATGTATATGTGCGTACATCCACAAATATGTGTATGTACACACGGATGTGCCCACGTGCGTGTATAGCAATAATCTGCATTATTTTTTAAGTCAAAACTACAGCGCAGTGGAGCTGGAGAGAAGGGAAAGGGGTCGGATGAGAGAAGTGTATGAAGAAGAGAGTGAGGGAAGGGAAGAGGAGGGGCTGGAAGGAGGGGACGGGTAGTCGAGCAGAGCGCATTAAAGGAGGGGGAAGAGGGCTATCATACTGCGTATTCTTTTGTGCCACTCGCCTTTATCTCATCGTAAAAGATCCTCCTCTACAACCTAAGCTTCCTCCTCCCGCATCCCACCAAAAGTCTTTTTTTCCTCCGTTCAATCGCTTTACCTCTCTTATACATACTACGCATTGCGTTCGGATCTCGGGGAAAGGGAGGGAGAGAGAGAGGGGGTGAAAAAGTTGAGACGAGAATCGCGTGGCATCGTCATAGCAACGGAGTGAAACGATGGCGCGACGAGCGCGCGGCAACAAAGCAGGGGGGAGGGATAGACGGGGCATGTACACCCCCTATGGTGTGCTGAAGGGCTATACAATATCAATTAGCAGTGGAGTTATTATTCCATTTTGATGTCTTGCCTGGAAAAAATAACGGAGAAAATTACAGAAAAGATTCTTTTTTCTTGAGAGGGAATTATTGGAGGAAACACCGATGGAAAAGCCTTAAGAAATTTCATCGCTGCAGCAACGCGTTAAGCCGTGGAAAAATTTGCATGGTGATGATGACTTTTAGAATGTTCTTTGATTTCTAGCGGGGGAATAGTAATATGTAGTCGCAAAAAAATACGAATGATGTTAAGAACTCGCAAGGTGTTGAAAATTAATGTTTTATGACCCTAGGATACATTTTGGGATTTTACCGACTTTTTGTCACAGAAAATTGGTGCGTGCCACTGTTCGTCACAAAAACTAAGTGTTTCTAAGACTTTTCGTCACAAATAGACATTTTTACTAGTAAACATTTGCCACAAAAAAGACTTTCTATTGCAAATTTTCGAAAAGAAAAAATAATTTTTAACTTGACAGTCTTTATAAGTTTATATAATCAAAACACCAACCCAACCTATTACAGATATTACGTGGATTGTTAGTCAACCCAACTAATAAGCTTATCTCATTGTTAGTCCATTAACTACTTATCTCCTCCCTTTCCTAATGTCCACTTATCTCCCCTTGCGTAATATTATGGACAACAACATAGACAACAAAGCCGCAGTAACTGTTTTTGTCTGTTTCATATTCCAATTGTAATGAGTGATCAACTTGTCACGAGAAATCGCGCGTACAAATTTCTTTGTGTGAGGAAAAGTCGCAGTTATCATTTATGCTTGCTTTTGTCGAACTATCTTTTGAATGAAAAAACATCAAATATACAAAATAATGTATTCCCAATCGTTTTTTCTTGTTCTATTTCTATAATAAAGTTTCCAAAGTTTTGCCTCTGTATGGTAGAATTAATTTATCTTTGTATCTTTACGAGAAAGCCCTCAAGGCTATTTAATTGCGAAAGACTAGGAAGCCGTACAAAATTTGTCGAACTTGCCCGCCAGAGTTTTAAAGGATAGAGAGAAAACAAGACTCCTTGAAATAATGCCATGTAAACAATTGGCTGCTTTATTTATTGTCGGGAAGCAATGCGAGGAAAATTCAAAAATTATTTTCCTTCACCCGTAAACCTACATATGCATACGCTTTCGAACTCTAAATTTCTGCGCGGCAACAATACGTCTGATTGTGAGTCATAGTCCCAAAGTTAAATTTCATTTTACGATACTTACTCCATACGCTAAATGAATTATTTAAATAATTCATTAAATCTAAATCTACACATGTAGTTCTATATCATTATAATATAGTTGCACATTAAAATAATATTATACTAAAATTTAATAGTAATGATAAAATAAAGGTAATAATTTTGTTTCGAGTTTGTCTTTGAATCGCATTGTAATACATAAAATATGATGCGACCATTAAAATTATAAGGTTTATTAATTAGTAAATCGAACAAATTCTGAAAACAGCCTAAGAAATGGAATCGGATGAATCAGTCACTTCAAAAATAGAACACGTTATCGGTACTTGAGTTTATCCGCACGCGAAAAAATTCTTTAAACTTGATCATCTTTTTTTATCATGCCCAAAAATGTTGGAATTAAATCAAAAGAAAATTTTAACATGGAGGAAAAGGATTCCTCCTTGTTTTTTACTCGAGTGTCTTAAACGAGGAAGTTTTAATATCCGAGCCCATATAACTTACTCCCTCCGTTAATCCATCCAAGAGAAGTTCCGAAACGATTCTCCTCCACTTAAGAGGTTAAACACTTCCAATTACAGCTAACAATCACGTACCATATCTTCTCTTTCTCTCTTTTCTCTCCCACTCATTGAGCTAGCTTATGAAGGATAATTTCATCCCACTTGAAAAATTCTCCCTTATGACCTAGTCTTCTCCGCATCTATCCTAGTCTCATTCTATTCCAAATAAAGACGCATTTCTATCCTCGCCTCATAATTTCCTCTATTTTCTACGCCGAAACAGCTACCGTCCTCTAGCTGCCTCAAGCGGAACTTCAAGACAATAGCTATGAGTAGCACGTAAAGACTTTCGTCTGTTCTGGCCAAGGTTTATTTTTAGGGTCTAGGTCAAAGGGCACGCACAACACAATAGATCGACACTACCAAAAGGGAAGAAAACCCTATGATATACAAAGACCAGGAAAAATCGTAAGGAGGACAATTTGTCTCGGTCAATCAAAGGAAGGATAATACAAAAGGCAGGGCCGGCGTGAGGCATGTTGTCGGTTCCCTGGAACAGGGCCCCGCGCTTTATTAGGGGCCCCTCTTTTCTGATTTTATCAAGTCTATTAAATTAAAAAATACGCCTGAAAGTTCCTTTTATTGTAAATTTCTGTAAATTTGCCCAAATTTAACAATGGCTTTAAGAATACTACTCACTACATCTGTTACATTTGCAACTGCAGAATGCTCATTTTCAAAACTTAGAATCATAAAAAATTAATTAATAAAAAAGATTCACACTAAGTCAAGAGCAATTCACTTCCCTTGCAATGTTATCAATAGAAAATTACAAAGCAAAACCTTTAAATTTTGATGATATCTGTCACGAATTTTCAACAAAAAGAGCTAGAAAATTATTTAAAAAGATTTTTTCCATATATTTAATAAAACTACTTGATTTTGTGATTTTATAAAAATCTGTGATAGTTGATCATTCATGTTATGTGTAATTATATGTGATTATATTAATTTCTAAATTACACACTTGATATATCTATTCCATTATGATATTATTTTTTTCCATTAATGAGCATTAATACCGCCAGATTTTTAAACAATAAAGTTTCTATTAAAAATTAATTTTAACTAACTATTTTTTATTTAAAAATTACCATTTTTCTTAAAAAACGTCATTTTTGCGCCACCGGTTATATATTCATACATAAATAGGACCCGCTCCCGCTCACTGTCGAACTAGGACCCGCAAATAATCACGCCGGCCCTGACAAAAGGGCCGAAATAACTCCCTATGTCTAACGCGTCCGAGTTATTTTAATTCCAACGCATCAATAAATCATGCCAACCCAATTAAAACCGACAAGAGAGAGAAAGTTCTCCTTATATGGATTAAATTGGAAATTGTTATGGCTGCGTGCTCTGCCTTCGTGACCAACATTTTCGATACAAAGTTTAAAATTTTGAAATTTGCTGCCAACCGCTGGGCATGAAAATAAATTGGTTTTATTTTCCTCCCGATATTTACGAATCCAGCCGTTAGCAAGTTTAAAAAATACTTGATCTTACCGTCCTTCCTCGTGGGATAGAATGTTTTGTCAAAATGTCGTTTCTAAGTTTCAGATTCCTCAACAGAACCACCGAACGGGGATACTAACTGCCTGAAAATTTCTATTAATGGATACAAACCAAGTTTTTAAGACCAGTTCAAATAAAAACCATTTCGTTAAAATCTTCAAAAACAACCTAAACAAACGTACATATACTCATACACGCGAAAACTTCATCTCCACAACTGTTTTATAAATATGTACTGAATTTTCAGGCCTTTTTGATATGTTACTTAATTTAAAGGAAATAAGTAAAGTGACCTGTTTCATTACGCACGCCTGTGAATTTTTCGAATACAACTCGAATCCAAACTTTCTATAATTTCATAAAAAAACGTTTTAGATGTATTTACGAATAAAATAATTATTCAGGACCGTCATGTACACGAGATATTACCGAAAAAACGATTCAACTTTTGTAATACTTCCTATTCACACGTACTTTTATGAAATAATAAGCTTGTTGTCGCTGATGATCATTCCGATGGAAAGAGACCTGGGGACTTTTATAAATAAAGAACCAAAATGCCAGAACTGTCTTGTTAAGCGTGACCAAAGCAGCATTCATATTTGCACCATATCTTTACGTATGTCTACTTTAAAAGCGTCACCCTATTTTTCACAAAGGATTTTTCTTTTTGACACGTTGACGCACATTTTTATGCCAGCAATAATGAGAAAATTCTGTGAGCATAGATGACCTCATTACCTTCTTGTGTTTATTTCCCGACCAATTAAAAAAAATTCTAGCGATGCAATAATATGATTAAACACTAAATAAACTCGCTGGGGTCGGCCAAGAAATTTATCAAAATAATACTCTGTGGATAATAACTGAAAGAGGAGAAATGGCAAACACTAATGGATCCAATAAAACATTCGCAGATTCTATAACTATCTAATGCATAACCAATTTGCATTACTGCATAGTTCTACAAACAAAAAAGTTTTGACTATTTCTTGGAGCTGTAACGGCGAGAGAGTCAATTCTCCGAAAATCTTAACCCGTCTTTCACTTAGATGGATCCGTATCAGACCTTCGCTGGCGCCTCGCCGCCCATTGTCTGACACAGAATAAGACATTATAACATCCATTCAACTCAATCTAAACTCCTCTCCAAATTTTTTCCTTCCCTTTGTGTTTTCCTCCCCTTCATCTATCCTCCACCCTCCTTTACCCTTTTCCTTCCCCCCACACCCTAACCTAGCCCCTATCGTCCCTCCTCTGTCATGTTTCTCCATCCCTTTTTCACCCATACTGTTCCTTCCCATCGAACCACCCTCTCCATCGTCCCCCTACACTCCCTCCCCCTCCTGTTTTCCCACTTCTTTTCCGCCATTATTCTCTCCTCCCTTTCCCCCTCTCTTCCGCCTCGCCTTCAATTTCTCACGTTTCCCCCTTCGTCTCTTTCCTTCCTCTCCTTGCCATTACATTCCTTCATTTCTAAATTTTCACTCTCCTTCCCCCTCCTTCCTCTATCACCCCTAAACAATTCATGCTTCCTCTATTTCTCCCCTCCACAATCACAAACTGTTCATACATTCTCCATTTCTCTCCTCCAATCCCTTCCTCCCCTCTAATGTCCATCGCCTCTCTCGTTTCTCTCTGCCTCCCGTACCTCCAGCTATTCCATTTCCTTCTCCCTCCTTTCTCCCCTCCATTCATCCTCCCTATCTCTCCCCCTTCCCCTTCCGGCCCTCCATCTCCATCACTCTCCACAAACCTCCTCTCACGTCGTATCTTCTCTCATCTCCCACTCCCTTATCTTCTTTCCCTAACTTCTGCCCTCGTTTTCATTTCTCCCTCCATATCCCTCGCTATCTTCCTCTCTGGAATCACTCACCCAAACATCGCACCCTCTATTCGCGCTATTCCCTGCTCGCCGATTTCTCGTCTCGCCTCTCTCTCTCGCCTTATCCACGTTTTTCTCTTCATCCGTTCCTCTTTCCCTTTCTTCACCCTTCGCATTCGCTAACACCACGTTCTGAACAAAATTGGCATTCTCATAGGTTTGCCGGATATTTGAAAATAGGAGTTTTTAAATCTAAATATGTATCGCAAGAGACGGACAAAAAAACTATTGTTATTACAAATTGGATGTATCAAGTTGGTAGTTGCCTTTACCAAGTAATAAAATTTTATTTCTGATAGAAAAAAATAAATAAAGATGTGTGTGTGTGCAAAATACAACGATGTCATACGCATTAATATACAGCATTATAAATTAAGATTAACTTAACTATTTACCGATATGAAAATAAAGTAAAAAGTGGGTGAATTTTCCAGAGCTAGGCATTGTGCTTATAAACTCAGACACCTATATCATTCCACGATAACAAAAATTTGGAATAGTAAAATTACAAACAAAAACTCCTCGGAAATTGTGGAAAATTAATAAATAATAAAATCACTGCACCTGCAGAGATTAAATACTTACGAGTATACAATTGAAATACAACTATGTATCTTCCACGGAAATTTAATGCGACACGACTGGTTTCGCTACTATCGTAGCGACATCAGCTGATAAGGTATACCCATACTTACGAGGAGAAAAATAATAAAACTATATAAAAAAAGAAGAGTAATAGAAATGGAAAAGGATATTTACAAATTAATTAAAGAACACTAAAACCAAAATAATGACGGGAAATGAAATAAAAGCATGAATCGTAAAAAGAAGAAAGTTATTAAACCAGAAACACGTTCATTTAGAGCGGCATAAAGTTACGTTAAAACTGTAGAACTCGAGAGAGGATATAAGAGAAAGGTGTATAGAATGTGCATAACCTATTACTAATTTGTTTTACGCTATATCCTGTGCAATAAGCGGAAGGAAATATGGGAACCAAAGTTGGAGGGACCGTATCACGTTCCTCTTATGCATTAGGGGCGAGCGAAAAACAATTTTTTTCGAATTTCGACTGAGCCTAGTGCGGAAAAGTTGCCTTTTGGATAGCCTAACAAGAGGAGAAATTATTTTTTTGATTGGTCAACATCTTCCGATTCCGCCAGGCATCCCTTGTTTTCAACCATTAAGATACGCACGAAACGACCCGATGGATGCAGCTGTTCGCTTGTTTCGGCCTTCTGGGACCCAAACAACCCAGAATCCACCACGGGGAGGTGACTGTTCCAGTCGTGCCCAACCCAACCACCCGACCATGTGGACACACGGATACTGTTTCTTAGTAACAAATCTCGGCATTATGCGGCGAGATTCAAGTCGACCTAGCATGAATCCTTCCCGGTTTTCTGGGCCGCAAACTTTCGCTATTGTTTCAGTTAGTAATTTTACATATATCTCCATGGCCTGAGTATGGTAAAGGAATTGTATGATTTCGGAGAGACACTCCCTGCTGTTCACCAATTCCCTGAACTCTTCATCTGTCATTTGTTAGGTGACCGGTGGCTCCGATAAAGAACGGCAGACTTCCAAGTTCACTATTTTCGTGTAGTCTTCAGCTTTGAAGTTCAAATCGGGTATTTTAAAGTCAAGAATAGGGGCGCCATTCTTTTCCCGTCTTACCTGCAGTATGTAGTCCACTCCACGTTGCCTTACACTCTGGCGTTCATCATACATCATTGCAAGTAGTACGTTTTCGGGATTACCGAAAAACCCATTGCCATGTATCATTTTATGTACGATATTCCTGGTCTTCCGTCTCATTCGCCGAATTTTGCTTCTGTCCACAACGTTCGATAAGTTTTCTTCTGTTACGATGTCAAAATTTTCCATTGTGGCGCTTGCTATAAGCGCTACAACCGTATCAGACACACCAAGCTAGTCACAGGCGGCGGCCAACCTTTTAAACTTAGGTTTCTTTCTTTCAGGTTGTGCAATGTTTACTTTCTGTCGTATGATTGTAGGATTTTCGTCGCAGTCTCTCTCAGATTTTATCTCCGAACCGGTTACAGAAGAACTTTCTTCGTCTTGCAAAACCTATACTGTAGTCTTTTCACCAATATTTTGAGCTTTCCCTTTTCTCTGTACTCTTTTTTGCAGAATTTTAGTGGTAGCATGATCAATTTTCCCAAGTGCATGATGTGAAATATTTACATTTACAGGATGACACATCAAACAAAGTATTCGGCGCCTGGTTTCGGAAATTCTTCATAACATCATCGTATGTGCTGCTGTGGCATTTCTTTACATTTTTATATTTTTCATTGCGATCACGAATCATTTTTACTATACGTTTATGAGATATGATTGGAAGTGAGGCAGAATCCCATATCTCCTCCAATTTCTTTGCCACTGACTCAGCTATTGCTAAAACTGAATGATGACAGCCTTTTCTTTCAAAAGTCATTTCTCCTCTGACGAAAATGTAATGCTTCATTACGTCCATGAGCTTGGGCAAAACTTGAGGGCTCATCTCTTGCCCCTGACCGAACACGTCACACTGACTGTCACTGCGCGTTTTCCGATTCTTACTTGAATACTTCGGCATGATGATGATGATTACCTTTGGTAATGTTTGGTGATTATTTTCACTGATTCTTGCCCAGTAGGTAAACTATACACAGTATACACCGATGAAACATCAACACGACCACAGCAAACGGAAGCTTAACCCGCTATGGTGACAGCTCTTGCACTCATTGTCAGAGTTGGAGTATTCCCCCAAGCTATTCCCTCGCCAAAAAGTCAGATTAGATATTTGGACTTGCGCGTTAGCCTAAATCGGTTAGAGAAGGCCGAAACAAGCGAAGAGCTGCACACCTCGGGTCGTTTCGTGCATATCTTAACGGTTGAAAGTAAGGGGTGCCTGGCGGAATCGGAAGATGTTGACCGATCAAAAACATTTTTTTCCCTCTTGTTGGGTTATTCATTAGACAACTTTTCCGCGCTAGGCTCAGTCGAAATTCGAAAAAAATTGTTTTTCGCTCACCCCTATTATGTATGTCACATGAAAATTAGAAGGTAGCCTATGGCAAGTTATAAAATTTAGTTATCTTCAAAGCCTTCCAATGTCCATTCATCTTTACAAAAATGATAGATTTGGAGTTACAAATTCGTTTTAATGCCAAACCTTTATGGATGGCATATCAAGAAAAGCACAATGCTTAGTTGCAAAGAATCTTAAGATGTTATTGGTAGCAATCATTATTAAAGTAAGGTAGTTATCACATAACAAAATACTTAAATTACAACAAAAAGAATAGTACAAGTATTATTGCATTTTTTGTATTGACTTAATGCTGTAATTGAATTTTCAAACAGGAATTAAAAAATGAACGATATGTTTTGTTGCGATTTTTTTCGAAGGGAAATTTTCGCGCTTTTAGTCTTCACTTTCGTAGTTCACTATCGAAGGAATAGTGTAGATCGCGGAAAGAGTGGGATCAGTGGAGGAAAAGGAGAGAAGAAAGGCGAAAGGATGAGAAGGAAAGGCTTTGTCTTTACTGTCTCTTTGTGACGGGTTTCAATCTAGTTTACCGAATAAAAGGACTTTATGCCTTTGTCGCGATGCTTTTGTCTGCATTCTTTTGTCTGATTATCCCCCTCCCTCTCTCTCCCGAAAGCAGTTTTCGTCTATATCAACCGAATTTGAGCGAAGTGTAAAAAGTTGTTATTTTTCTGAGATCGTTAAAAAAAATCAGGTGATTAAGGAATCCATGTGCTGTAAGACTGGAATGACCAAATATTCCTTACGCAGTCATCACGGAGATAATTTAATGTCACCTTTGCACCACGATATGTTTAGGCAAAAAAATATACTTAGATACAATTAGTATTAAATTACAATATCATCAGCTTGCAATAAAATAGAAATTGATATAACAGGTAACTGCAATTGATAGAAAGAAAAACTAGATGAGCATTAAGGATACGAAACAATCGTTCTCAGTGGTAATCCCCAAACAGTTGTTTCTACAAAAAAGAACGACCGTTGAATTACCATTGAAGACGGCTGCCATGTAGCTGGATCTCGCATATTGTTTTCCCAACGGTCTTATGTCTATTGGAGTTATCAGATTATCATTAGAAATACAGACGTGAATAATTAATTTCTGGAATGGCAATGCAAAAAACTTCCAGTTAATATGTTTGAGAAAGAATGCCAAATATAAATATCATAAATTCATTATTAATATTAAATAAGAATAAGTATCTTCTCCTTTTTGGACACAGCTTCTTTAAAGAGGCTTTGTGATCACATGGGCATGAGTTCATTTATCGGTATCAGCAGTTGTATTCCTATCCCGATTTACGCGGATCTCCCACCGGCTTCTACACATTACGAGTCTAAATGCTCTTTCAGTCGTTGTTCCTACAATTTCTTTTAAATTGATATATCCAACATATGGGTACACGTCTACAAGATCATTTGCCATCCACCTTATCTCGCACAACAAGTTTTTCTATGCTGTTTTCGTCAAGGAGAAATACGAGTCCAAAGAATTTTAGGAATCGAACATAAACTACACTCGAAAGACGCTGGTCCACTTGGATCTCTTTCAGGATAGAAACGTTAGCCCTACTGTCGGTCCGTGGCATACGAAACATCGAGCCATCATCTCCATAAGTCCAATCTGTCAATTCGCTTCCTATCGCTGACTTTGACAGTCCAGGTCTCAGTTCCATAATGGAAAAACCGGGAGTGACAACGCTTTGGCTGATATAAATTTGTGTTACGTGTATTATCTCGATCTTTCCAGATTTTCTATAGCTCGGATGTGGCCATTTTTATTCTGTGCCTTATTTCTTGTCCGCAGTCACCAATATTTTTTATCATAAATCCGAGATGCAAAACTATCCATGCAACCGCTTTTATTTTCATTCAGTTATATTTTATCACTACCAAACTCCGTTGAAAAGGTTTCACCGCAGATCTGATACGCCAAACTGATTCTCTATCGACAATATTTATATCGTTCATCCAAAGTCATCTTTAACACTAGCGTTTCCCTCTTTACTCTGCTCTTTCATCACTTTCCATCCTTGTCAATCTTTGGCATTTCCTTTTCCTCGTCGCTTCTCTTTCAACAAAACGAAATCTTCGCTTCGTCTTTCGTCACACGCCTTACAACTTCTTGCTTCGCCAACCCTTGTTCCTTCTCACACTCCGCCTTTCACTTATCCTACCTCTCTCCTTCCTTTCTCCCTCTCTCCCTCACTCACATCCATCTCTCTCCCTAATTCCTTCTTTCTCTCGATCTTCCTCCTCATTCCCCCTCTCTCCTCTTCGTCCTACTCTCACTCCCCCTCTTCCCTTCCTGCTTCCTCTTTCTCCATATAACTCACTGATGAGGCCAATACCTTATGTAAATACATAATAGTAATAAGAGCATACTATACTAGTAGTTGGTGCTTGCATACTGCAAGCATTTCATCTCACCTTGAAAAAACACTCATTTTTCCGACAGATATTTCATCATTACAAATATTCTTTTAATTCTAAATATTTAACCTCCGCAGCGATTTTCGTTTTTCCCACATGTAAAAATAATAGTTTAAAACTATCTCCAAATGTTGCAATTTTACAAATGTTACACGCTCATCATTATAAGGTACTAATGCTACACATTTTAGCCAAATTTTAAAGTTGTAGCACTTCTATAAGTAAAATAATATTTTTCTAATTGTTTAAATTTAAATAATTTTTAACGGCCGCCACAATTCATATATGGTAAAATTGAAATATAAATTGGTGCAAATTTACTATTTTCTAAATAATTTGAAAATTTCAGCTACCTAGCTCATCCCGTAGTACCTAAACAGTTATCCATTTGTTTAAACTTTAAGAATTTTTAACTGCCAAACAAATTAAAATATCAAAATTTGTATAATCCCTATTTCGTTATTTTAGGAATTCTACTTACAAAAAAAATTTCAACTCCGTAGCACATTCGGAAATACATTAACCATGAAAATTTGTTTAAACAATTGCGAATTTTTAGCGGCCGCATTGCTGCACTTTTTCAAAATTTTCGTTTTTTCTAGTCGGTTTTGCACAAAATCCTACCTATGAAAAAAATTTCGAATCTCCAGCACATCTGAAAGTGCCTAAACATTAGTATCCTCCTGTTATATGTTATATCCTCCTCCGTAAGAGTCGTCGATATATAATGATACTCCATCAATAAAATGGGCACGTTTGATGATGGCGATTATTCGTCTCGACCGATCGTGTGTCATTTTCTTATGGAATAAGTAAAAGTTATTTTCATTCTTCATGTATTTTATCCACAAAATGTACGTCCTCTCGTCCCACTCTGTCCGCCTCGATTTGCTAAATAGCACAAACGCTCCATCTTCTCACATCCCGTCTATCCTCTATACTCCTCCCTAATATCTCCTCATTACTGCCTCCTCCCATCTTACTTCCTCTCCCGTTGTTCCTCTGTTTCTCTCTCTCCTCTTGATTCCTCCTTCCCTCTCCATCGGCCTCCTCTCTCTCTCTCTCTTTCACTCTCTCTCTCTCTTTCACTCTCTCTCTTACCCCTTATCACGTGCATCTCCTCGCTAACTGCCGACACTTCTTCCTTTCCCCCACCCTTCTCACTCCTGCTTCACTCGCATTATCCTCCTCCATTCTCTCCCTCCCACCCTCTTCACCCCTACCCCTCCTACTTCCTCTCTCGCGCGCCGCCTCCTATTCCCCTCAGGCCGAGGCGCTTGTTACCGATATTAAAAGCTCGAGTAGAAATAAAAAATAGATAAAAACTGAGAGGGATACAGAAGGGGGGATAGGAGAGAGAGGGAAGGGAAAGAGAGAAAAGGAGAAAGGGGGGAAGAGAGAGTTAGAGAGGGAGAAAGAGAATTGGGGAAGAGAATGGGGGAAAGAGAGAGGTAGAGAGAGGGAAAGAGAGAGAGAAAGAGAAGGAGAGAGAGGGGAAAGAGAGAGGGAAAGAGAGGGAAAGAGAGAGGGAAAGAGGGATGGAAAGAGAGAGGGAAAGAGAGAGGGAAAGAGGGAGAGAAAGAGAAAGGGAAATAGAGAGAGAAATAGAGGGAAAGAGAGAGGGAAAACAGAGGGAAAGAGAGAGCGAAAGAGAGAGGGAAAGAGAAAGCAAGAGAGATGTAAAGAGAGAGGGAAAGAGAGGGGGAAAGAGAGAGGTAAAGAGTGAGGTAAAGAGAGAGGAAAAGAGGGAGGGAAAGAGAAAGGGAAAGAGAGAGGGAAATATAGAGGGAAATATAGAGGGAAAGAGAGAGGGAAAGAGAGAGGGTAAGAGAGAGGGAAAGAGAAAGCAAGAGAGAGGGAAATAGAAAGCAAGAGAGAAGTAAAGAGAGAGGGAAAGAGAGAGGAAGTGAGTGAAAAAAGAGAAAGGGGAAGAGAGGGATAGAGGGAGAGATAGAGAGAGAGGGAGAGAAAGAGAGGGAGCGAGAGGTGGAGTGAGAGAGAGGGAGGGAGAGATACAGACGGGCAGACGCGTACCCTCGTATGTGCATGTGAGTGTGTGTCGAGTGGCAAAGAGCTTTTTTTCGTAAAAAGGAGTGGCGGCGGGTTTAGGGAGTGTAGTGGGGAGGGTCATGATGGGGAGGGAGAGCCTGCGTGCGGGCGAGGGAGTATATTGGTTGAGATCGAGTGCACACCTCAGGCGTCGCGGGCACGAATCCCCGCTCCACCCTGCGACAAAAAACCTTCTCCCTACGCCTTTAATAGCACTCCTCTTCGCTTACTCCCTCTCGGATCCTCCTGCCACTCCCCTCCTCGCCCATTTTCAACTCTCCCCTCCTCGTCATCTCTTTACGTACGCGTTTCTTTTATTTTTAGGAGAGGGCTTCTGGAGGGATAAAAAAATACAAAGGGGTTTCCACATAGAAGAGGCGGCTCGGCGATGATATCATCGAAATAAAATGTTTTAATTCCGACTGGTTCGCTACTTTTTTGTTCTACTTTTTTAACGAGATACAGTCGATCTTTTGGCTATATCTAGGTATTCCGTGGGAGCGATTCGGAAAAAAGTATATATATTAAAAAATTCATTTGTTTTGAACTCGAATTTCGATCCTAGTTAGCATGAAAAAACTTTAATTGGAGTATCGTTCTTTAAAATTATCTATCCTCTGGTGTGCTTTGGATTTTGCATGGTTATAACAGCGATTATCAGCTTAATCAAGAATGAATCGTGCGCCATTTTCAGGGAAGAAAATCAAACATTTTTGGTAAACAAATTTTTATCTTCTATGCCGATATTTTTAAAATCTCAGGAAATTAATGGTTTCGAAAAATACGATCGAGATCTTTTTATGTTTAAAAATTCCAACCGAGAGTGCGGTATTAAAGTTTAAGAAATGGCATTCATAAAACGTCTTAGTTTTTTACACTTTAACTAATTTAATTCGTTGCGTTAAGAATTTGTGAATATTTTTTCGGAGAATTCCCATGAAATAGTGATAATTTGTCAAATACAACGAGCGAAATTTTCAATGGTTCGCCCTAGTATCAAGACTCAAACGGCATTAAAAAGGTAACATCGATAGGGATAGTTTAGAAAGGAATTCTGTTTACGACATTAGGATTCTCTGTACTAGACCTCAAAGTAAGGAGAAAAGTCAAAAATGTAAATAAACAAATGAGGGAAGAATTGCAGAGCAAATTTCATAAGGATTATGACGTCATCATAAGATTACATCTTTGCTTTAGATCGACGTCCTCATAGTCTATAAATTACCTTTAAAATATCATTGATATGTAATTACTAGTTGAATTAGCCCGGTTAAAACAGGCTTTGTAATCAAACAATATAAAACACAAATTAGACCATTTTATCATAAAATTATAGCATAGCAATCCTACCTAATTTGGTTGAACTGGTTGAAGAAACGGCTAAGATATTGAGCGTTTCGGACAAAATTACCAAATAACTAAGAGAATAAGGGCTTTATTACATTATGATATATTTCCCATTTAAAAGCAGTGGACTATTTGCCATGACAGTTGATATTTCACGTTGTTAAAAACCGTAAAATTTTCCCTCATTTTTGGATTAAAAGCAATTGTTCGCTGTCATTGGACAGATTTGAATTCAGTTTTTAAAAAATAGGAACCTGTCTTTCAACTATAGAACTGTTCATGTCCCGAGTTCATATCTTAATTGTAATTAATACAAAAATTCTTATGTGGATAAAAATGAAACTAAGGGGTCGGAAAAAATACCAATTACTTTTCACCATTTCACTCTAGAACCACCAAATTTGGACCATATTTAGCCCTCATATAGAACAACTTATCCTGAAAACTTGGCTTATCCAGGTTTCAGATTTTTAGAGAGATTTCCCGAACAGACGGGCGGACGGACAGACAAACCAAATACTTAAGTGAAGTTTTTTTAGAAAAAGTGCTAAAAACTGTCACTGTGTCCTTATGTTCGACTACCATATACATAGTTTCTTTCCATCAGGCATTAAAGATGGAAAATAACGCGCATCCAATGCAGGCACGGCGATGCGCATGGGACCTGACTTTTAACTTTTGGTAAGAAGCATAAGTAATTGGTTAACCGATCATCACTGAGAGCGAATTCTTCTTAGAATAAATGGACATATGGTTTTCTAATCCTCTTATATGGGATTTTGGGCCATCTTGGTTATCAATTGGATTCCAGCCATATTTTGTGCTCGGTCATTTTTTGCAACAATTTATAGAAGCGACATAAAAATTTTAGTTTTGAACCCAATAGTTGTTATAGAAATAGTTGAAATAATTTTCCATTGCCTCTCTCGACGGTTTTTTTAATGAACTCATAGCTTGGAGTAAAAACATCATGCAACAACATAACTGGGATACTAAAATGATAAAGATATTAATATCATATAAACTTTACAGGAATCAGATTTTACATGTTAGCATTTACTCAAAATTCAAAGTCAAAATGGAGCCTTTTAGGCATTTACGTTCTTCTCCTTCGCTTCCTCAAAGTGAGCACACTGATTGGCAAAAACCACGATGGAAAATCTGCATTTCTCCGAACAAACGTTTAATTAGAGATTTTTCCAAAGCAAGAATAGAAAGAACAATAGTTTACGAGTCGCGAGTCTGCTGCGTCATCATCAAAACTTTCCTGCAGTTTTAAGTTGACCCAACCCTATTTTTCTTTCCTTTCTTTTAAGAATTCTAATATTCCTATTCTCTTCCTATCCCTTTCCCTTTTTCCTCCATTCTAAGCCCTATTTCAAAAGATCTACGTTCTCAGAATTTTACTCGCCCATTTCTTTTCTCTCTTTCCCTTATAATTCTAATTAACCCATTGAGTGCCAGCGCCCCCCTGAGCGAAGAGTGAATAATCTGCTAAAAATTTCAGCGTCGCTCATAGCGACTCCTAGTTTTTCACTACGAACTCTAAAGGCCGCCACACACCGAAAGCTACGCCACGCTGTGCTATGCTATGCCATAGGGAGGTGCCACACAGAAGAAACTAGCAACTGGCAACTGTAGCAACAGCCAACAACCGATGGTTGAGTTCTTCTCTTCCCCTATTGTATTACGTAGGGCTTCCTCATTTGTTTCTCTCTTATTCCAATTAATTTTCACCATTCTACGCCATTCTCACATATCAAAAGCCTCTTAATCTTCTCACATATTTTCTAATAGTCCACCTCTCGCACTCATATAATGCTGCACTCCATGTCAACGTTTTCGCGAGCCTCTTTTTGATATCTTTATTAAAACTCCCTGTCATCAACTCTCACCATCACAAAAATGTCTACTCTTGCTCTTCTATTTTAGTTTCTGATCCTATATAGTACTTCATCCATCTTTGGCCAAATTGTTTCCTAAATAAGCAAAAGTATGATACGATAAGTGGAACACCTGTTCTAACCCTTTCGTATCCACTTCAACTTCATTACTTTAGTTTTATTCCTATTAATTTTCATTCCGAATATATTTGCCTTTTCATTTAAGGAGTTCGCTGGCATTTGGAAATCTTCGGCATCTGAAATACTTACTAACGCTATGTCAATAAGCCACCTCCTACTTTTATCTAGAGATTCTATCGTATAACAATATACGTACATATAGTAAAATCGAATTCTGAGGTGACTTCGAGAAATCAACCGAGTACCTCATGGAAGGCGGAAAATGTAGACGACGGCATTAAAACGCCCTCGTTAATGGCGCAAAATAAATGCGCTTGGCAGGAGAAAGAAAGAAAGAAAGAGAACGATTACACAATGCTCCGCAGTAATCTATTCTACTATCATCCGATCGATAAAAAATCGTGGAATTCCCTAGAAATGCATCGTTCGACGCTCTTCCTGTCCCGCAATGACAGCGCAACCGTAAAAATTACGGAGACGTTAGTATAAAAAGAAAACACTCGCTCATTTGTTTTATTTTTACGCAGCTCGGGACAAATCCCGCCATCTTGTAATCGTACGAGAAAGCAGCGGTAACAAAAGAAAAGGAATTTTTTTAAAGAGAGCGAGAGGGGAAGAAAAAGAGAATAGGAGAGAGGAAATGGAAGAGAGAAGGGGAAGGGAGTTAGGAAGCAGGGACAACAGAGAGGAAAAAAGGGATAAAAACGGTCGAATTTTGGATGCACTAACAAAAAAAATATGTAAAAAAAGAGGTGGCGTCCGACTCATTTTTTTCCGAGCGATTTTTTTTATTTTCCCTTTTATTTCTCTCTCTCTCTCTCTCCTCTCACTCGTTCGTTTTATTCGGGGAGCTTTTGGAAAGGGGATGAGGGTTAAAGAGAGGGGGAATGAATGAGAGGGAGGGGAGGGGGTATTATTCAGTGTTCCGAGCGAAACGACATGGGTTTAAAAGAGCCTCTTCTCCCGACCTATCCATCCCCTCGCTGCAATCCTCTCCACTCTTCTCCCTTTTCTACTCCCGCACTCTCGCGCCCCCTCTCACCCTCTCTCCTCTCCAACTCCCTGTTTCAACCACACCCTCTCGTCGCCGCCGCCGCCAATTCCCTCCCCGAATCCCCTATTCCCTTCCTTGAGAGTCTGACTCGCCCAAAAGAAGAGAACGACCTCCCCGTTCTTCGACAGTCTCCGAAAATGCGCTCAAAAACGTATTTGCGAGCCGAGTTCGTGGCTTGTATTAAATGCATTCGAGCCTCGATGACTAGAATATTTTTTCCCGCGTGTATTCCTGTAGAGTTAACCAATGTGCAAAGCGGGTTTTCCCAAAGTGGATTTGATTGTATAAGGCTATAATAGCGTGATACTTGTTTACCCAAAACGCATGAAATTTAATTTTAAGAGGCACTGCATTAGGGATATTCCGCATTTTAAGCCTGAATGGGACGTGAAAAAGATCCTTGCCTATAACAATGCGTGTTTTTCCGTAAGGTATTAATTTGCGCAACGCTGTTTTGCTGAACACGGTCATTTCCAAGATCGGAATCCCCGCGTTGCGCGAAGGATTACTGTATGTTTAAGTACTATCACTCGATTTACTAATGAACTTATTTGCACCTTTCATCAGCTCAATAAGCGCATTTGTTCAAGACGCACTTATTCCGTTAATGGAACAGACGTCCACATCCGTGAAATTATTAGACCTTATTGTTAGTGATGGGAGGCAGACTTGGTACCAACTTCGCTAACAAGATTTCTCTTCAAATTCGAATTATAGCGTCCGACTATTTTTTGCCTTTCTATGAGTTCCAAGGAAATCGTTTCACCAACCATGCGAGCAAAAAACTTTTATTAAAGCGTATGCGCATTTAAACTGAAAGTTAGCCATACATGTACGAAACTTTTATTAAAGCGCAAGCGCATTTCGATTTAAAATTAACCATTCTCGGAAGTGATTAAATATAATAATATTCTACATTAAAATGGTTAATCCGTTACATTTCCGCGCTTCCATGGTTTACTAAAACGGTCATCTGCATCGGTGTTTCTCAAACAGTGGACCGTGATCCCCTAGTGTGCCGCGAAAAGTTCGAAAAAAATAAGATAGGCTAACAATGTTTTTAAAACTCAAAAGCACAGCGAAAACTGAAAAGTTTTTTTAAAAGCAAGCGCAGTAAACGAATAATGAAACTTTAAATACATTTCTTCATTTTTTCAAATAATCCGCTACATTTGGTAAATAATATCGAATTTTATCCTGCCTATATATAAACCTTTTCACCTATAGGTGTGCCGCGGATAATTTCTTGTTGTCTAGATGGATCGTGTTATCAGAAAGGTTGAGAAACGCTGATCCACATCAAATACTCCATGCATCAACGTCCATTCAACCTGCTTATTTTTTCCCTTCCTTCGCACTATCCGGTCGACGGATTTTGAGGGGTTTCCGCGAATCAAACACGCAAACATGCATGCAGCAGAGCACGCACGTCAATGCTTCCCAGACATTTCATCCCAACTACCGAAACCATTACAGGGCGAGTCGAAAGCTCGTGTGAACTCACGTACCCCGTCCACTCACCGGTAATGAGTTCTACAGGCAGACGTAAGCGATTGCGCAATCCCGCCGCAAAGATTCTTGGTGGAGAGGTAAATCAAAGCACGTTAAAAAATAAACAGTCACTTTCTCTATGAAGTTTGCCGTGCGAAGGAAATTACTTTTCTGAGCCTTACACGCGCGTCGTTCGCACGAAGCGAAGTGAAACGCGTCAGGTAGCTGTCAGTCTGCACGATTTTCGTGCATTTATGATGCAAAATCTTTGAATGCATTTTCGCGAAATTAGTTACAACAGTAATCGTAATTGCCTTGGAAAAGGGCGCATTTGAATCGTATAGGCAGAGGCGGAAATTGGGGCCAGGTGATCTAGGTGACCGCCTAGGGATGGATGGGGTCGGCAATATTTTTCACAAGATGAGCCACTTTTTCAAATTATGTATGTATAACACGCAATATAAGAAGAGACGCAGTCGTTGACGGATCCACGGGGGGCAATGGCGGCAATCGTCCCCATCTTAACTTTGCCGCTGCTTTATATTTTGCGATTATCTCTGTAAAAGAAGCGTTCCTTCTAATCCATACTTATTTTTTTCTGCAATTTCTATTAAAATTATTTACGAAGCCAACTTCGTTCGGAGAGATTTTAGGTGTTTAACCCTGCAGTGCTCGCGTGTTATTTTCAAACGTCAGTACTCGCGTGGATTACAATAGTAATCCAAAATTTTTATTATTAAAATAAATATAAATATCGGAAAATATTGGGAGTAATTAATGATACTATTTGTTATAGTAATACAAATATAATATTAATTTATTTACTCGATAAATCCAAATACAACAATTTTTAGTATTTCTTTACACTTTCTGAAATTTTAGAACTTACATAAACCTTAATTCACTTCGGCGTCGCATATTATTTCACTTATCTTCCTCATGGCTGTTTTCTCGTGTATGCAACTCAAACATACAGTGTCCGTATGGCCAGGGAAAACCCACTTCAGATACTTAGAGCATGATTTCCTTGTACGTTCTTTTGTTTCTCGCTCTGCCACAAATATAGCATTTGCCGATTCCTTCTGGTCGTGTCCTTTCCTCTGGTGACGCATCTTCATTTGCAAGAAATAACTTCCCTCGTCGTTTTATTTCAGCAGGAATCGAATGTTTAGCGATTCGTTCGGAGATTAGAGGTTTCATTAGGTCAAGGGCTAATGTTGTTATGAAGTGACGTCTTATAATTTATCACTGTTGTGATTTGCTCTGTAGACAGCCAATGCATTGATGCCATCAATAGAAGATAGTATAAAGCAACCCTCCGAAAATGAACAATATTATTTACAAAAATTCACAAAAACCTCTAAAACTCACTTGATAAATGAACTGACGTTATTACTCACGCGGATTACGATAGTAATCCAGCCACAAAAAAAAATAAAAAATAAGACAGTGACAAAAACTTTTTATAACATGCGAACACGTCGGTAGCCCGTGTCATATTGTTTCAGGAAGGTAGACGAAAGTTCAAGGTTGTATCACTAGGGGCTCTGTTAAGATGATGGATTACAATAGTATGCCGCGCGAACACTGTAGGGTTAACAGGGATAGCTGCTGTCGGGAACAGTGCGTAAATCCTTAAAGCAGTGTTTCCCAACCTTTATGTAGGCGCGCACCCTTTAAAAAATAAACAGAATTATGAGGCACCCCAGCCTTCAAGCAATGTTTTTATATTTTCACAAACGAATATTAAAACCTTTGGACACATCCATTTCTTGGTATCACACCATAATCAATTTATTAGAGACAAAATCAATGCCCTAGTTACCTGTAAACACATCCAAATCTTTGATTTATTTACAAAACTAGTTTTATCGCGGCACCCCTATAAATCAGCTGCGGCGCCCCAGTGTGCCACGGCACCTAGGTTGGGAACCATCGCTTGCGGCTCAGGAGCCACAGGTTGTCGACATCTGGTTTAGGGCCTCGCGACTAGAACCGCTAGAGAGTTAGTGCTAACAGATTCAGGAGCTTAGCGCGAAAGGAGAAAGAAATGTAGACAGTGAATGTGAAAAGTCTCGACACAAAGAAGCGGTAGTACATCCTAAATGATGGCAAGGATCAACGTAAACGATAATGGGCGAATACCAGCCTCAAATGACGGGTATCATTGAAAAATAATTATTTCTTATTGGATGACTTTGAGCTGCGATTTACATCTACCCCATAAGCCCACCCATTATATTGTAATATACCATTTGCAAATAAATTATTACGGATTTGACAACTTGTTTGCCTTGTTCTTTGTAAAATTTTACCAAATGTTTTGGGAAATTGCGAGTTGCGAGCCTTGAAAACCACTATCGCTTCGAACCTCACGCACCCCCTAAATCCGCTTCTTCATATAGGCCAGACAATGCTTCAGCATAACCGGAAATAAAAATTTAAATTTAATGCCAGCCCTTATCATGCAGTTTTGTGAGATTTTTTTAATTGACGTATTCGTATCTTTTCAAGAATAAAAATTTATCGGAAAAATAAATAACACAATTTTCGGATTTCACATGAAAATATTTGGCTAATATTTTATTATAACTCGAATTTACTTATAAAACGACATTTGTTGCTGTGTAAGCTGAAAGAGTATAAAATTATCTTTCTTTCCTGTAAGAATATTCACTCTCGACACAACGAAAATGTTTACATTGAAAGGAAATTTCAAAATTATAAAGAAAAATTAAGATAGTCGTTACGAATATTTAAGGAACTTGCGTCGATTCTATCAAAATACGACCATTTGATCTCTATAAATTATTTATAAACAAAAATACACGCTGTGAGCGTCGTTTATTTGCCGAGATAGATTATATAACCATTTCGCGATCGAATTTCAAGTAATTTAATTGAAAGCCAACCTCTTGACAAAGTCAATTCCAGTGATCATCAAAGCTGGGAAATGACCAAACCCCACCTAATATTATATCTGCAGACGGGATGAAATTGGATCATTCCATTCCGCCGTCTTTTGACTATTAAATGTCCTCCCGTTCATTAGTGCCGAACCACATTTAGACAACCAAAGCGAGTAGAAGCGTCTCGAAAATTGGGATGGCAATTGATCGAGCATTAGGGCGTCAAGCCGAGTGCGTCGTAGAGCTGGAAATCTTTAAAAATAAACTATATATTGCCGTAAATTATATGTATAAAATATATTTCAAGTCTGCGCGTAAATGGACTAAAATGTCAAGGAATAGCACATTCGGAAAATAGTTTATGCATCACACAGACCCAGGGGCGGATCCAGAAACTTTCCAAGGGATGGGCGATCGTCCCAATTATCCCTCCTCCCTCTTGGTTCCGCCTCTGCCGACAACCAAACATTTCAAAAATTCATACCCCCATCAGAATCTTTCTTTCCCTTGACATACAGACTTAATCGTCTGTGTAGAAACAAGGAATGTTGCGCGGAATGAATTTAAGAATGCAACCAGTGGAGGGCAAAGGGGTCGTTCAAAGGGAGGGCGATCGCCCCCATCGCCCCTCCCTTGGATCCGCCACTGCGACAGACCTAATTCAATAAGCTGAACAACATTCATTATTCGTCTGAAAAAAGCTAGATGTATCGACGGCTAAGTGTAGCTAAAATAAATATTCTAGGCAGCATCAATTTAACGAAAACCTTCGCTATTATCCATCTTACCTTCAAAAAGTGTACCACCGGGCCAATTATGGAACAATTTTAATTACTATCAGAACCGATCGTTGATTTAACACTGAGAGCGCTTGCATCCCAAAATTATTTACTGAAACAATGCGCGGTTTTTAAGTTACCTACTATATCATTTAGTTAATATCAACTGCTTAAGATTAGGACTTAAACGTTATGAGTAGGCTTGGTAGGATTCGATTTAAATCGTTGTCTATAATCATGTAATTTGTAAAAAATGTCAAAATCGAGGAAAATGATTTGTCGTCGATAAGTGCCGATTTTTCACCACTAAATTTTCTATTAAATCATTCGTCAGGATTTTTAAATTTGCTTTATCATACTCAAATTTAATATATTTTAGCCCCAAATGTCCAAAACAAAAGAGAAAATCGGCATTTGTAATACCAGATAGCCACACTTCATTCGGAATCCCATATCCTTTCTAATATCCCTTATGTCTTAAGGAGCTGACACGGGTACTGGACAAATCAATATGATCGGCTTATTGCACTTTGTCTTTAATCTCGACCGCATCTGATAATCCCTACGCGCCTTTGGTTGCTTACACGACATGATCAGTCTCCATACTCAATTTACACTGCCGACAACGTCCAAGATGGAAAAGAAGAATTTCCCCACACTGACTTAATACTGATCGCCAGATATTCCTATAGCAGGTCTCGAAAGTATAACTAAATCCTACTCCCCGCTTGACAAAATCCATCATTTCGTGGTTGGTTAGGTTAAAAATCTACTACTACCAGTATATTTCGGGAGACCTTCCCTATAGAATTTTCAAAAGCAGTCATAAACTTATTTTTTTGGTAGTCATACCCACAATTGATTCTCCGAGTGAGAGAGTCCCATGCTTATTTTTCTTGCAATGCCGTAGAATCTTTCGATGCTCGTACTCTTGGCTATTTTGTACGCCCATCATCGTTTGTCACTCAACAAGATGAGATTTTTATCATCAAAATATTCATATATGTATTTCGTTGTGGATTATATTAACGTCACATTAATTTTCATATTGAATGGTTACGATTTCTTGAATAAGAGGCGCGATTTAACGAGTAAAATTTAATTGTGACTTATTCGGGGAAATTAGCTGTTCCGGGTTGGTGAGCGAAGCCAACAGCAACACATTCACCAAAGTTTAGAGAGCAATCAAAAATCTGACATGCGAGAAGTCTTATTTTAATACACATACAAGCTTTCAGTAAAGTTAAATTGGAAGAATCCAATTTCTGTAATTTTTAACAATAAAAGTCGATAAAATGTATTAAAATAGACGTTGATATTCGTCCTCGATTTTTAGGAAAAATAATCGATATTAGTGGTCGCTTTTTAAGAAATATAAACGTTGAAAACAACCAAGACTAATAAAATGTATTAAAATAAACTCCGCTATTCGTCGCAGAGTTTTAGGAAAAATAAATGTCGATTTTAATTGTAGAATTTTTAGAAAAATAAAAGTCGAAAACTACCAAGCTTAGTTATAAGTACTGCGCTATAGGAAATTGAAACGTTCAGAATTAAATGGAGTATATACTTATGAGTTTTTACGCATGATCAGAAAAACCCTCTAGAAATTTACTCAAAATTCAGAAGCATAAAACGAATAACTTGCTCATAATTCATCATCATCATAGGTAGTCTGCCCGTAGACAGGTCCGTGATTATTCATGGTTAAACCTGGTTCTCCATATACTCCTATTTTCCACTGTCCTCTTCATATCTTGATAGCTCTCTTTCCCTTTCAAATCGTCTATCAGCTGAAACCTTTTCCTACCTCTTTCCCCTTTTCCATCTAGTTTTCCTTCTAACACGTCTTTAATCATACTCTCTTTCCTCAGGTAATGTCCAACCCAGTTTGCCTTTCTCTTTCTAATAGTCTATATAATCATTCGCTTTTCTCCTACTCTTCGTAGCACTTCATCGTTCTTCATCCTATCTGTAAATTTTATCTTCAGCATTCTCCTCCAAGTCCACATTTCAAAGCTTTCTACGTATTTGATGTCATTTTTCCTTAGCGTCCATGTTTCTGTCCTGTACAAAGCTGTACTCCATGCATAGCATTTTATGAACTTCTTGCGGATATCTTCCCTTATATTCCCCGTAAGTAGGTGTTTCTTTTTTTTTGAAAGACGCTTTTGCTTTTCCTATTCTAGTCCTGATCTCATCTGTACATTTTGCTTCTCTTGTTATGATGCTTCCAAGGTATTTATAGTCTGAAACTTGTTCTAAATGCTTTCCTTCAATACTGATGTTCAGATTCTCTTCTTTGCCCGATATTCGAATGATCTTGGATTTTTCTGTATTTATTTCCATACCGTATTTTCTACCTGTTATTACTAGTCTATTGATCATTTTCTGGAGTTCTTCTTCCTCTCTTGCTAGAAGTACTTGATCATCCGCGTATTTTACTGTTCTTTTATAATCCTTCCTCCAATTATGAAATCTCTTGTGCCTTCTAACGCTTCTTGCATTAGACTTTCTCCATATAGGGTCGGCGATAGGCAGCAGCCCTGTCTTACTCCTCTATCGATATTCCGCATTCTCCAACCTGACCTTTACAACTTGATTCACATATAGATTCCTGATCAGTCTCCTGTCTTTCCAGTCCACACCTATATCCTTTAATATCTTCATAATTATATCATCGTACTTAGGAATTTACATAAAATTATAGACTCGCCTCCAGTGTCGGATTAAGGCGGAGGGAGGCCCAGGATACAAGGGCCACGGGCCGGATCGTTTCAAGGTTGTATTTAGCTCTTGCACAATGACAGATACAGAAATTAAGGAAGATGCTACTAAATTAGCTGAATATTATCCATAAGATCTCGACAAAGAAGTATATCCTCAAGAAATAGTTTAGTTTATACAGTTTGCAAAAGGAAGACATTGTCACATACCATCATCACAAACTAAATTGTTGTTTAAATGAGGAATCGAGGTCAGTTTTCCTAATGTATCTGTTACTCTATAAATTTACTTATGTTAAATTGTCGCAAATTGCTCCAGGGAGTGTTCTTTTAGTAAAGTAACTCTCTTGAAATATGTATAGGTTTATGATGCCAACACAATACAGTCAATATATGTCTAGAAAATGAATGTGAGAGACATATCTCTGAAGTTTTGCAACCTATTGTATTTTGTACTTATGATTTTTGATGGAAATTTATCTTCCAAACAACATTTAACATGCCTATATTAGGAAGAATAGTTTTTCCAATCAATGAACAAAATATCGGCAATTATAAAAAAATATAAAACGTAAAGAACTTAGGAAAACGCGCAAAAAATAATTACAAAACAACACCTGAAGTTATATTGAAAAGATAAATATATTCACACGATGTCATATCTGTTTCATCTAGAAGAATGCTATTTATTTTAATGAAACAGGATTTAATTTATGTACATAATACCAAATATTATCGATATTCTCCGAAAAATACAGATGCTAAAAATGGTTCCTAGGAACCGAGGAAGAAACATTAGTATGATTTCTACGATAACTAGCAACAGAATTAAGAATTAACAATGATGACCCATCAATTCTAGCGAATATGGAATGCTCGTTTTCGAAGAAAATAAATATTTATGCTCAAATATATGTACATTCATTTAATGTTTTCTCAGATATAGAAAAATGACTGATGATAATAAAATGAGGAAAATTTTACAACTTTACTTTCTCTTTTAATTTATTGATTAAAAGAAAGCGAAAAATATATTATAATTATTATCAGTCGAGTTTGTAGTTTGTTTATAATTGTCGATATTTTGTTTATGATTGTCGATATTTTGTTTAAAACTGCCAATATTTTGTTTACAATTGCCAATATTGTTTATAATTGCCGATATTTTCTTAATTACCGATATTGTGTTTACAATTACCGATAACCCTGTACTATTTGTCTGCCCATGTGAAGGGCTCTCCTATTTTACGTGCCCGGGCCCTCCAAAGCCTTAATCCGACCTTGCTTTCAAACGGCAAGCTTTCGACACTAATCCGGGCGAGTGAATACTAATCCGAAACCGAGTACGTGATTGCATCGTCATATGCGGTTCTATCCGCACCCGCATTAAAAAACCGATCAGCATAAATTACGACGCTAAACCGAGTAATTTTCGTGAGGTCCTTGAAACGTTTTTCCCCTCAAGCGTTTAGTTTCTCTCGGCTTATATTTGTACTAAATTTCTCGTCTTCAACAAAGCGATAATGCGCTGAGTTCCACGTATCGACTCGAGTGAATACACAAACGTTTCGTTTTTCAAAGGCGATGAAGGGCAAGGGATGGAGACTTTCTGCCGAGGAAGATAAACCCGCGATGCCCAAGATACTTTGATCGAGCATCATACATACAATTACTCGTATAAAGTGAAACAATTAAACTTTTAAGCTTAATGGAAGAGGAAAAATTAAACTCAAGGAATGCCAAAGGAAAAGTTTCAAAAAATTAGTGCTATATAGGTTCATTTTATAGATATTGGACTATATGTGCATACGCACGCGCGCACACACATCTACGATAGAGTTCCCATTATCCTAATTTCAAAATACCCCATGTCAGATTATCCCCATCAAATCTAAAAATAATGTTTCGAGGAATTTTCAGAGGCCAACAAATTGCAAAGTACTACTTCAAATAAATGAAAAATATCTTCTTAAAATATTTAACACAAACGATAAACTTATTCAAATCCTAAGCGTCGGCCTCTTTGCAGTTCATCTCCATGCGTCGCTGGCCTCGGCGCAAGAATACGACTTGTCCTACAACAGCAATGTTATTGTCTTTAGCTTAATATTTATATGAATGCATTTTTACTGATTTAATGATAATATTCTAGTACAGGCATCGCAAACTCTCGGCCCGCGTGGTGCATTTATTCGGCCAGTGAAGTAATTTCATTTATATGTACTACACGACCTTAAGTCAAGCGCATTTCTTGTAAATTGTTTACTTTAATATATTTGTCATTAATCTAAGAAGCACTTTTAAAATATCCGTTGTTTATTCCTCATTCCCATTTATAACAGCCTGCACATGAATGCCCATTCCACTGCCAGCGTGTTCCTTGCGTATCCAAATGACAACAACCCTCGACGCAGAATATACGTAGCATTTTTGTAATGACTGGGTATAAGACCACGTTATAGGGTGATTACTTTCTTGTGGAAAGGGAGGGTGAATCTCCAAGGTGTGAGAACTGTGAAAGTATGGAATGCGGCCCGAGGATTTGGTACGGTGCCATAATGCGGCCCAATGCGAGTTTGATACCCCTGTTCTAGTACTTCTATAGCCAGAATAAATTCGCCTCCCCTTAAAAATCGAGTTACAGCGGTCCGGAGTTTAATGCTTACATACATATACATACACACAGCGCCGTAACTAGGGCGGGGCAAGCGGGGTATCTTCCCCGGGCTTAGCTAAAGAAGGGGTGCAAAAATTGTTAAAGGCAAGTTGTGCATGTCACAAGGACGGGAGGTTTCACTACTATCTTGTTCCAGACATTATACATAGCAGAAACTATAAATTTCGATGATGCTATTGATGAGTTTGCTGCATTAAAATCACATAACTCTTTAATATTAAAATATTTATACTTTCTATTTAAATTATGTATGTAATTATATTTATAATTATGTATTTAAATTATGTACATTTATAGTAAGAAATTATACCATTCATAGTTTATTTTTATTTATTAATCGTTCACCCTAAATCCATATAGGTATTAGAGAATTTTCTATGGAGGGGGCGCATATTTGGTAGTTTTCCCCGGGCGCTGCATACACATACATTACGAGGAAGTCAGGGACGGATCCAGAAACTTCCCAAGGAGGAGGAGGGCGATCGCCCACATTCGCCCCTCTCCTCTCTTGAATCCGCCTCTTCCGACGACCCTATATTTTGAAAATTCCTACCCCTATCAGAATCTTTCTTTCCCTTGACATACACAACTAATCTGCAGCGAATAATCGAGGAATTTTGCGTTGAATGGATTTAAGAATTCACCCAGTGGAGGGCAATGGGATCATCCAAGGTGGGGGGAGGATCACCCCCCTATTACATCCGCTACTGGAGAGATTAGACGGTTCTTCTAATCCTCCCTTCTCCGCGCTCTTCCATTTCCCCTTCCCTCCCACTCACGCAATACTCCTTCCCCTTTAACCCCACTCATAATCCCATATCTACCTCTACCACTCCCCCTTCCTCCCTCTATCTCCTTCAATCCCTACCGACCGGATAGGGGCGGTTCTTTCCTGTAGCTTCATCTCTATCTCTTCTGCGTTCTTGGCGCCTGCTCCCTCCTTTTTCGCCGCGAAATGCCCACCTTCCCTTTAAAGCGGACCGTCGGACATTTTCGGCAGGTCGTCTTTAAGGATACGCACTACTCCCTTTTAGCGTCCACGTCACGTCTGAGGTGGGGAACGGTTCGGATAGAGAGGCGGAGAAAAACATCAGAAAATCCATCGAAACATTCGGTCGCGCTATTCCTCCCTTGATTATGCCGTAAAGTTTGCAGGAGTATTTTTATTGGTCATTTTAAAAAAAAATATGCTTCGCGCGACTAATGAATCGGTGGCATTTCGTCGTAGGTGTTTCCGCGTCTGAGGAAGTTTATGTTGTTTACGAGCCGTTCCTGCGTCGTTAGGCAGCCCTGGAGAGGGCGGTGCAACAATGATAAATCCAACTAGATTGAATACCCGTCAAAAATGACGGAACGTGAATTTAAATGCCTTCATTTGAAAGTTCTTAACCAAAAATTGTTTCTAATTTTAATTTGTGAAAGAATGAGTGCCTGCACGTCGAAAAATCGCTGTTTACATGCTACCTTACGGGAAACAGAAATTATATCCTGGGTCTTTAGTCTGGGCTGTTTTTCGGCATTAACGTTTGATGCGTAATAGAAGCATTTCCACAAAATTTCAATTTTCTATCTAGTCGGAAAGTTTGTTAAAACACGTTAAAACAAGATAAATTCCATAAATGGAATGCATAGATTTCAAAGGCGCTGTTTATAGGAAATACGTATGAAACAGTATCGAAAGATTTGGCGGATCTTGAATTTTTATCTCCGAAACTATGTCGTAGTTATGTGGTCCCGCGAACGTTTTTGGGGCAAATTTTGTCCTCTATCCGAATATTTTTCTAATATATAGCTTGCAGATTATATAAGAGCTGGGAAAATATGAATATGGCATTTAATTGTTGCTTGACGGATGTCATTTAATGAGATACGAGTAAAAGTTTGTTCTTATAAAAAGTGAAAGTTATAATTGGCGGATGCAGCTCAAAATCGCAATTGGGCGATAAATTTTAATAAGGATCACTCGTACTTAATTGAATTAAAATCCGTCGAGCGGTTTAGGAGATGAACGTTGCGACGGACGGACGGTCGAGACGTGCTGGTAAAGAACGCCTAAAAAGCGATACACACAGAGTGACAGAATAAGCTTTTTATATTTCAGATATTCCATTGAATAAATGCAGAATTTTGGATTATAATAAAGAAGAGATTTAGCGTTTTACGGCCTCCCTTCTCCATGGTTATCTTGGTGTTTTTTACATGTCGATAGATCGAAAAAAATAATCGATAGCGGCGATAAAGAAAAATGATCTCACTCGACGGGACAGTTGGTTTAAAGAAATCATAAACAATTGAAGCATGTGAAAATATCTGAAATCGTTGGGTACCATTTTTTCTGGATTTTCTGAGGAGGAACATATGGATGTTGCTGAAACTAAGTAACCTAAGTTTAAGTAAATGATTTATTTTTGGTAAATGTAACTTAACAATATAAATTCGAAAGCATAAATATAAACTCGATTGACGGTGCGGTATTTGGGCTATAAATGTTAAATTGAAACTCACAATGATTTTTAATCAGAAAGATCTCGACGAAACTTCACCGAAGTAAATTTTTTTCAAGAACGGCAAATTAAGTTGTGGAAGTATCGGCAATAATAAATAACTGATAGTAGTTAATCCCTTAGGGCTTAGGTTGACAGAAAGTCAAAATATTTGGTTTTATTTCTAATCCATCCTTGGTGAATTGATTGGTCTTATTTTTTTTCAAAAGCTTACATGACTGAATCAACACCCTTATTATTCAATAACTGGGATTAGGATAAGCCATAAACAATCGTTAATTAGTTTCATGTACAAGCGGTGACCTTAGTGTTCTTAGGGCCCTGGACAAAAGTCATTTGAGACCCCTTACACTATATGCAATTCGGTTAATTCAGTTTTATATTTAACTTTTCCCTACTCATGAAGTTGCTATGAGTGCATGTGAATAATGACTTCTGTTTACTATACAAAGGCACATAAATACTCACAAAAAGTGTGTGAAAGTCAATTTGCTTAGATTAAAACCTATTATACGACTTTCTATTTCTACAAACTATAAAATGTTAAATTTGTTTAGATTTATGTGAATATTTATTCATCTATAATTCTTTGGTAAGGAGAGGGATCCGAAATCCTAGTCCACGCTATCGAATCGAAATTTCGAGCTATCGCGGCTCGACTGTCTACACTCCTCCGTTACATTTCATCTTTTCCCAGACATAGGGAAATAAGCCCCGCCTCATTAATGAAAACAATATCAGCCTGAACTATGGGAGTTAATATACCTAATGCTCGTTAGCCTTTCTTACGTGCCATTCATCATGGCACCAATAACAAGTTTTGCTGCATCTATATTATTTAGAGCCATGCTTCGTCAATGTACCTTTAGGAGCGACAGGGGATCTGGGTAATATCTTCGGGGTCTCTGAGGCCATTTTCATGGGCTCTGGGGAAACTTTTATGCCGTATAGTTTATACTGCCGGTGTTCCATCAAATTTATACTCGTAAATGGGTCGGAATAAAATAAATGATTTACTAATACCGTACGTCTGAAGTTGCAAAACGCGTAGCAAACAAAAAATCATAGAAATGAAAATAAAACAATGATTCGTTACTGATGAGAACCAGAAATAAAAATTTTTATAGTTGTTTTATGATAAAAATTCGAGTAAGAGACAACATTTATTTTTATAAATGCCAAAATTTACATCACATAATGTAGCATTGATTAGTCTATCGATGCAGTTAGAGTTGTCAATCCTATACTGAACCAGTTAGACGAGAGGTCGGTAACCTGCGGTTCCTAAGCTTCATGCGGCTCTTTAAGGATTTTGGCGCGGCTCCATAAACCAAGAATTTCTATTGGATAAAGCGCCTGAAACGAGATGCTAGCTCGCGACCTAAATGCCTAAAGATGCGTGTTTATTTATAAGAGCGCTCTTAAATATGAAAATACTTTTTTAATTAACACGGTCTTATTCGTCTGTTTTGCGGCTCTTCGTAAGTTGAGTGTTGCTCTGAATTTGAAAAAAAGTGGCTCTTCTTTTTTATGCGGTCGCCGAGCTCTTGAGTTGAACCGAAGCATGAAGGACAGGAAATGTTCAACGAGCACTCAAATGCATTATGAAGATTCCTCTAAATCAGGCATGGGGAAAGCCCCGCCCGCGGGGCCGTATATGGAACCCCAGAGCGTTTTCTACCGCCAGCGAATATGTGATGAATAAGAGGGGAAAGATGCTCGTATTAATGCAAGGCAGAGGCGTATTTTACGATTAATATAACCATGTAAAAACAAGGATAAATATTAATAGCTTAGAATAATGTCTAAGCCCCGAAAAACGATATACCAAAAGCGATGCCACGGAAATTTTGAATGTTTATTTGCCTATTCATTTTCTAATCAGGTGTAATAAATAAAATAGAAAATTATTTAAAACATTTCTAACTTGAAATGAGCAGTATATAGTAATCTTTCCTTTCGCGTTAATTCCTCCGTCGTAAATTATCCATTTCTTTTCACTTACTTACTTACCTCCTAGTAAAGTAAAGGTTGGTGGCTTCATTAACTTATGGCTCGATGTATCATCGGTGGGAAGAGAAGTTCGCCCTTGAAGATGCCCACTTAGTGGGTGAAATGCATCTGGTTTATTATAAACTTTTATGGCTTAAGAAGTTTTCCCATCGATGATATCCTAGTAAAGTGGCAACTCTGACTGGGTATTGTGAACTACTTATATCATTTTGTTATTTTCTTTGCCCTAAAGTCCTAAATACCAGATTCTATGAAAATTCGCCAAGTAGTTTCCGAGATGAAACATGCGGACGGACGGGCAAACAGACAGACGGGCGGACATGACGCGGTCAGAAGGCGTTCATGTTTTACTTTTTGTAAATGGCACCTAAAAAGGATCCATAAAGTTTGATACAAAAATTCATGTAATTTAATTCAAATTATACCAATAAAAATTTAATATTGAATTTTCAACGACTAAAATCTAATTTATAATTCATTTTCACTTATATGATGCCTCAGAATCTCTAGTTCCGATTGAAACTCTAATCCGGCCAGCCGACTAATCTTACCGCGGCCAGTTGAAGGATTCGCAATTACCAATCGAGCCCGCCATGCAGAAAAGTTCGTCCCGTCACGTTCTAAAATAACTAGCAACAATTTGTAATTTCTAAATATAGCAATATTTGTAACATCCCTCGCATGCTATTTAACGTAATCCTCTAATACCGTTCCTTGAGAGAGAGAAAATCCGCAAAACAGCGATTTGACAGTCAAAAGAGCGAAAGCAAGCAGATGTCTACTCATCTTGATACTATAAACACGTAGAAAAAACTCTCAGTTGCATTCTCTACTCCGCCGCTTCCACCTTCGCATTTGTTCGCCTGACATTTTTCGTCCGTCTTTTTTCCATTACCCCGCTTTTTCCCTCGGTTCCACCCCAGTGGCGTTGTTGCGCGGCAGTTTTTATGTTGATAGCCGCGTTAACGATACGCCTGAGACAAAGGCGGCCGAGCGAACTCAAAACAAACAGCAAGGGGGAGGAGTGGAGGAAGGCCTTAGGAGAACAATAGAGCGGCATGGGGAGAGAGAGAGAGAGAGAGAGAGAGAGAGAGAGAAGATGGCGGACTGTCTCGCAGACGTGGCGCCATTCACGGGGGAATTACACAACATCCATTTGGGGAAAGTTTCCTCGCATGCCCGTGAGCGCAAAGCCGCTACCAGCCGCTCGCTAGCGATACATTATTCTTAGACGATGAACTATCATCATTTGCGTAAACAAAAAGGTACGGGCGAGTGAATTCTTAAAAGCTTCAGCTGCTGGCTCCGCATGACCAAACCGTCTGCATTTTTATCAGCCGGCGCAAAATGTTGTTTCGAATTCGAATGTTAAATAGGCTGGAATTGTATACGAATGAGATGGAGTTTTTCCCTCGGATAAATAGTATTTACCTCTTCTGGGTGAATCTAAAACTCAAGTGTATGCGTAACTGCCAAGGAATAATTTTTCTCCTCTCTCATTGTTCAAATAGCGCTTTAAATTATGCGAACAGCCTTCTAAATTAGCGGTAGAAAGAATTCATAACAACAATGAGATTAAACGGACGCGAAAAGCCATACGAAGTTGACGGATGTTTATAAAATGTTTGAGATTTTTTTATGCCAACAAACACCGTATCCGCTTAACGTTAAAAGGATGAAACGTCGAAAACTACAAAAACAAATTCTTCAGGTCTATTTACGTTGCTGCTACCTTAATGTATCATTAAAAATACTTTTTATTTTCATCCCTATTGAGAATCATGCAAGAAAATCGTGAATGTGTGCACCCGGAGAATATCGGTGCAAGACATTTTAAAGTTAGAAATTAATTTCTCTCGGAGGACATTTAAATGCTTCCTGATTAATATGAAAAATATCTCACAACAAAAAACTGTATTTTTTAAATTCCACCACTATAATTTTGACACATTACTTCATTCATTGTTTACGTATTTTAGCCGTTCTGCTAAATTATTGTATAATCGAACGAATTCAAAGATTCTGTAAGTAAATGAGCCTGGAGCGAATAAAAACATGCAATGGCATGGGATCAGTAACATAAGTAATCAAAGAAAATTTTACTTTTACAAAAAAATTCTAAGCTGGATACTTTTCGATCAAGTCACGTACGAATATTTTATTTATCAGTTTTCTTTTGTTTTATTTACCTAATAAAGGTAAATTTACCAATTTATAGCTATCAGTAATTTTATATTAATATCTACATCCACATAATTTATCCTAAAATTCCCCAAGTTTGAATGCACCAAAATGTCCCTATAATCCTTCATATGAGACCTAGTTTTACTTTGGCGATTTTTCATAATTCTAAGGGATGTAGATAGGCAGCATCAGTTTGTCCTACAGACGATATAATCAATTTTATCTTCGAGATCAAGCGTTTCAGTATAAATGGAAGTTTCAGTCAATCCAATTATCTCATCACCTACGTAGTCCATCAGGCATATACTTCTATTAAATCCAATTTATCGTTCATTTGAGGCTCATCTAGTAATAGCCAATTTATACGCAACGCTATGCTTTCTTTCGAGAATCTACTGTTTGCTCGACTGTAAACAGCTAATCATGTGATGTAACATCTACGTGTTTATACACGTTCTCTGTAACAGGAACACTCAAAAATTTTGATGAAGAGGATTTTTATAAGTCCTTTAATAAACTTTGAAATACGGTAGATAGAAAAAATATAAACTCATTTCATAAAGCTTTACTGCAATACAGCTTCAATTTCTAAATTTCAACATAATCGTCAACTAGCTCCATCGTGATACGTTCTTCAGGCCGATTTTCTTACTCTCTAAATACATTCCCGTGCTGCTACTGCTGTGAAATGTCATGAATTGCACGTTTTATTCGTGATGTATGCCTCCCCGAAGCACTGGGCTTTGATATACTGTGATATATACGTATCTTACTGACTTATAATACAAAAATGCCAAGAAAAATTATCATCGCCATTTTCATAAAAATCGATACATTCTATCGTAAAATATTTTGGGACACGTAATTTTTACTTTGTTTTGTTCTACGAGATCTGAAAAGAAATTATTTTCTTGGGTGAATTTTTTACGAGATAAAGCAGAACTTTTCCCAGTAAAGTGACATCTATAATTCAGTAATTTGATATCAGTATACGATCTTCGTCTTTACATTAATATAGGTCGTCAATGACAGCTTTGCTCCAAATCCATACAGAATTAAATCGCACATATAAACGGATAGAAAAGCAAATGAATAAACCAAACGAACGTTCGTTGAACGAATGTTCGCTTTAACGAATGGATTGAATTCTATAGCTTTGCTTTTCGCCGGAAATTCTGTTCACTTTAACGAACTAAATAACATGTATCCAACTCAGATTGAAGAAACTCGGATGTTTAAAAAAGCTCTTGGGGTCACAAAGACCGTCTTGTTTACCCAGGGATTCTTCGTGTGTCACTTTACCACGCATTTTTCCTATCGCCTGCATTTCTTGAGAGGCTTAATATGACGTCACCGAACGTGCTGTTTGTTACTCAAAATATATTTACAAATATCCACTTAGATTTGAAGGACCTCTTGTGTACCGATAAGGAGGAACTGCACAATTCAGTGTTTCCCACAGATATTCTATGCTTCAGTCTGTGACTTGCATTGACTACGTTCGGTCGCATTCGTTTTCTCGCGGTTCATACATCACGAGGATTTATTTTCAAGCCATTTCCGTGGCCACATTTATCGTACTTGCTCTCGCTGTGAATCATTTTTTAAACGGAAAAATCACGATCGTTCAGCGAATTTCCATTTTACGAACGCTTTTCAGGAAAAGAGAAAAGAGATAGCTGAAAGAATTAGCAAGGTAGTGACAGTTAATGATAGATTAATAGCCGTAAAACTTCAGATGGAGCCAGTGGAAATGCTTATAATTCAAGTGTATATGCCAACAACTAATGCTGGCGACGACGAAGTAGGTGAAATCTATTAACAGATTATGGAGATATTGGAGGAGGAGGGAAAAGGAAGGATCACCACCATAGTAATGGGAGATTGGAACAGTGTAGTCGGAGAGGGACAGGAAGATAACATAGTGGGAAAATATGGACTAGGGAAGAGAAATGAAAGAGGGGATAAACTTGTGGAATTCTGCCATAGAAATAGATTAATGGTTTAAGCATCACCAGCGGAGACTTTACACATATTATTAGACATAACAAAGCCACTGGCCCCGAAGAAATTCCTGCTCGCGTTTTAAAAGAATTAGCAGAAGAAATAGCACCTTTTCTTCGGATAATCTTCGAGAAATCCATTTCTCGCGCAGAGGTCCCTAGCGACTGGAGGTTAGCGCACGTTACCCCAATTCATAAGGGCGGAGACAAGGAGAACCCAGAAAATTACAGGCCGATTTCTTTAACTTCGATATCGTGTAAGATTCTCGAACATATACTCGTTAGCAACATAATGCGATTTCTTGATAGTAATTTATTGTTAGATGATTGTCAACACGGCTTCAGGAAAGGTAGGTCATGTGATACTCAGCTCGGTCTTTTTGTTAATTGTTTACTGAGAAGCGGAGAAAAGAATACGCAGGTCGATGCCATCTTCTTAGATTTTAGGAAAGCCTTTGATAAGGTACCTCACAGGAAGTTAATAACGAAATTAGAAACCTTAGGCGTAAATTCTAAAATCGTTAGTTGGATCCGTGAATTTTTAAATCATAGGAAGCAGATGGTTGTTATAGATGGGAAATCTTCGAACTTAGTGGAGGTTGTCTCTGGCGTTCCACAGGGTAGTGTAATTGGTCCGTTATTATTTCTAATTTATATAAACGATATCAGCTCAGTAGTCAGAAGTAAAATTAGGCTTTTCGCGGACGACACCGTCATCTATAGAGAAATAAGCAATCCGGAAGACCACCAGTATCTCCAAAATGACCTAGAAGCTATTTCTGCATGGTGTAAGGAATGGCAGTTAGAGATAAACCAAAAGAAAAGCTGCGTCATCAACTTCTGGAGAACCAAGAGTATCTCGTTGAATAATAATTATTCGTTGGACGGAGTAGAGATTCCAGTTTCAGACTCGATTAAATACCTCGGAGTCACGATCAATCGTGATCTCTCGTGGGACACCCACATTCGCCGATTGATAGGTGCCGCTAACAAAAAGCTGGCCTTTATAGGGAGAATAGTTCGAAATAGCTCCGAAAAAGTGAAAGAATTATGTTATTTATCCTTGGTTCGACCGCAGGTCGAATATGCTTCAGCTGTGTGGGATCCTTACGAAAAGGGACTCACTAACGAGATAGAAAAGGTTCAGCGCAGGGCAGCTAGATTTGTAAAGAGGAATTACGATAGTAAACAAAGCGTAACATCATTAATAGAAAATCTGAAATGGACATCGTTAGAGGAACGTAGGCTGCAGGCTAGAATTAAACTACTGGAAAAATTTATGTCGGAGGGACTAGCGAATGAGGTAGTAGGACTTATCAGAAGCCCGACGTATTTCGGAAGGCAGGACAGTGAGGATAAGATTCGCGAGATTGACTGCAGAACGGAGCGATATAGAGGATCGTTTTTCCCTAGGACGATAAGAGACCATAATAGGAAAAGATAACGTAGGAAAACTATGGACCCTTGGTGCACTGCACCCCCTGCCATCCACCGAAAAGGTGACTTGCAGGGTATAATGTAGATGTAGATGTAGATGTACACATGGAGAAGCCCAGGAGACCAGAGACGATACCAGATAGATTACATACTAGTCAATGAAAGATTTAGAAATAGCATTAAAAATGTGAAAACATTACCAGGGGCAGATATCGATTCTGACCACAACCTTTTGGTTGCAAATACACAATGTAGACTGAAGAGCGTTAAGAGATACATAAGAGTTAACAAGAAATGGAACTTAGAGGAACTCCTTAAAAACAAGGAGGCTAATATGACTGAGCTGGAGGAAAGGTTGGGGGAGAGAGCTGAAGAAAATAGAAAGAATGTAGATGAGGAGTGGAGATACATCCATAGCAACATTAAAGATGTAATGGAAAAGAATGTAGGAAAGGTAACGGGTGAAAGAATCAAAAAACCCTGGATCACAGCAGCCATGCTGCAAAAAATGGAAGAGCGGAGAAAGTGGAAGAACATAAACACTGAAGAAGGCCAAAGAAAGTACAAGGAGTTAAATAATGCTTTAAGAAGGGAAACAGATAAAGCCAGAGAACAGTGGATAAATGAGAAATGCGAGGAGATTGTCGAGTGTGAAAGAATTTGTAGAACAGACCTCATGTATAGCAAAGCAAGGGAACTATTCAAGAAAAAAGCAAGAAAGATAGGATGTAAAGGAATCATGAACAAAAGTGGTAAAATAGTATCGGAGCCAGACAATGTAAAGAATGACTGGAAAGAATACATTGAGGTTCTGTATGACAAAGAAGGAAAGCCAAGAAATATTGAATTAAATGAAAAAGAGGATGTGGAAGAAGATCAGCTAGGACCAAGTATTCTCGAGTCTGAAGTTAAAAGAGCAATTGATGACACGAAAAGAAGGAAGGCTGTTGGGAGTGATGATATACCCGTGAACGTTCTTAAGGTTTTGGGGTCTAAAGCAGTTAAGCAACTCACAAAATTTTTTAACCAAGTATATAATACTGGCATATGGCCTGAAGATTTTTTAGATGTTGTGATGGTACCACTGGAGAAAAAGAACAATGCAAAATGTTGTAAGGATTACAGAACTATTAGTTTAATTTCTCATACAGCTAAAGTTCTAACCAGAATAATAACCAAAAGAATTGAAGGTAAAATAGAAAATGAGCTGCAAGATAATCAGTTTGGTTTCAGAAGAGGAAGAGGGACTAGAGATGCTATAGGATGTATGAGGATGATGATAGAAAGAGCGCTAGAAGTCAATAAAGGTATGTATTTTTGTTTTGTAGATTGGGAGAAAGCTTTTGACCGAGTGAAATGGGATAAAATGCTGGGTATTTTAAACAAAATAGGAATAGATTGGAAAGATAAAAGAAAGAAAGAAAGAAACAGAAAGTACTTCAATAGGGAGGGGAGTGAGGCAGGGTTGTCCTATTTCACCAGCGATATTTAATATTTATGCAGAAACAATAACAGAAGAAGCGTTGATGGAAGAGAAAGGATTTAAGATAGGAGGTGAAAGTATTACCACCATTAAATACGCAGATGATCAGGGCTTAATAGCAGAAGGCGAGAAAGAGCTTCAGAGGATGACAGACAGACTAGTGGAGGTTGGCCAACAATATGGAATGAAGATCAATGCTGAAAAAACGAAAGTCATGGTGGTTTCAAAGGAACATAAAGAATTAAATATTATGGTAAATGGCCAAAAATTGGAACAAGTAAGTAGTTTCAAATATCTCGGCAGTATTTTAGCACAGGATGGAAGTAGTACACAGGACATCAGAGGTAGGATTGCAATGGCAAAAGCAGCATTTAACGAGAAGAAGGAGCTTCTCACAAGCAAGAAAATAAATTTAGAAACAAGGAAGAAATTAGCAAAATGCTACATATGGAGCATAGCTCTTTATGGTGCAGAGACGTGGACGGTAAGGAGAAAGGAAGAAAAATATTTAGAAAGTTTTGAGATGTGGGTATGGAGAAGAATGATGAAAGTGAAATGGACAGAGAGGAAGAGAAACGAAGAAGTATTAGAAATGGTGGGAGAAGAAAGGACGCTAATAAAAACTATCAGGAAAAGAAAAGCAAATTGGATAGGGCACATATTGAGAAGACAGTGTTTACAAAGGATGATCTTAGAAGGAAAAATTAGTGGAAGAAGAGGAAGAGGGAGAAAAAGAATAGGAATATTAGATAATATAAAGCAGGGATATAATACTTATAGAGGTATAAAAGAGGCTTCTAGGGAGAGAGAGAAATGGAGGCAGCGATTCAGTTAAAACCTGTCTTCGGACAGAAGCATCATGATGATGATGATTTCAGGAACGCATGTCGTTCGTTGAACGAGAGTTGCCTGTACATTAAGCACACATTAGGAAATGCACAAAAAACTTTTCTAACATTATTACTTAGGTAGCTTTCAATCTGGTCTAAGCTTTTCCTATTTTTGAGCTCGGAATGAAAAGATAATGAATTCAGTTGCTATTATCTATTTAAAGGAATTCGATCCACCAAGGAGCTTTCTCAATACAACTGCGTTTAAGTCTTGGTAGAATAGCAGATGTGATCTAAGTCGTCATTGAAACTAATAAGGTTACTGCTGTCATGAATATAGCTTCCACAGCACATCTAGGGTTAATTTCCTGGTTATTGTGATGGAAATTTAAGTGCATTAATATCAATATTACAGAAAACTTATTTTCTCACACATAAAAAACCACTCTTAGGGAAAATCAGCTGTTACATAGGAACAGTAAATACCACTAATGGTGACTTTTAGTTCAAGACATTATTTAAGATTAAATGCAAAGTACTCATAGACGTCTGATTTGAAATTCAATTTTCCGCCCTTCAACTCGTTTAACCCGAACGCAAGAGAGGGTCGATTCAGGCCGCGAGCTCAATTAGGCCAGACAGTTAAGCGGAGATGAAAAGTTGACCCGTGAAATTTAATGGAGACAATAATGTTTTTTTAAATTTAAATACGGTCATAAAGTCTTTCCTGCTGAAATTTTAGCTCTAAAATTGCAAAGGACCAACTTTTATATACAATTTCGCTGATTTTTTCGATGACTTCGGATGCCAACTTATTCTGCCCGCGGAAACACTAGCTACCTCTAATGCTGCCTGTCGTGTAAAAAATATTAACAACACCTTCTCTCACGTATCATTAATTACAAAAACACGTAAAGAAAATAAGGACAAAGATAATTTAAAATTCTACAGATATATTTTGTCCTTGTCCTTCGTGTATTTTAGCACTCCCACTCCTTAGGTTAATAAAAATTCGCTAATTTATATAAAGCAATCATTATTTTAGCTGTGAAAGTGTCGCCTGAGTTTGTGATTTTTTATTCCTATTCGCTTTATTAGTATTAACTCATTACCAATCTCCAGCTCGGAAGTGCAATCGACTATAAAGAGACTAATGATTTTTAAAAAAGTTGAGACGTTCCTTGGGTTGCAACAACAAAAACCTAAAATGCACTATTAGACCAGTCAAATTATACATTTTAGGGGAAATTGTTCATAAAGTTTTGAAACTTGGCACACTTTTCCGTTAGGGCAACCTAACTAACATATCAAAAGTTGACAGTCCTGACGTGTACGCGTCGGCCGTTTTGGCGCCAAAATGGCCGCCGGAGCACGACCCGCGACTGGCCTTTCGCGAATAACTAGGAAACGGTCAAATATACGGCTAAACTGTACGTAGACAAACTTGTAGAGAATAAAATTTCCTACAGCAAAGGTTCTTTGTAGTTTTTTTGCTACTGCGATGGTACAGCAGAAAATGAGCGTTTATTGCGGAACGCAGGCCGCGCGTTGTCTTCAAATCAAGTGTTGTGAGCTCGTTATTACTTATGTTAAGTAATTGAAATAAACAGCGGATTAGTGCCTAAAGGAGATACCACTATAAAAAATGCGTCTGGAGTTCTACCACAGCTGGTGGTGTGGAAACGAGCTCGCAATTTAATCGTCTCCTAGAAGGAAGCTTACGGTACATCTCGTGTAGTTTTGTCATCGATTTAGTGCACTTATTCTTTATTGCGAGGACATGCTCCTCTCCGGATAATCACCGAGCGATGAGAGCTTTCCACCATCGCTCGGCGTTTCTCTTTTGTCCTCCTGCATTTGCTCCGCTTCATTTTTCCCTCGCGAAATATCCTCCGGCGTGCGTCTTTCTCTCTCTGGAGCTGGAATTATTTTTTCACCGGCGCTCTCAATCGCGGAAAAAGGGATTCAACCCGGGGCCACGAGAATGCAGGACGGAGAGCAAAGGTACGAAGCGAATGGTGCAGGGCAAAGGGCATTGGTCGGAATAATAACGCCGACGAAATGGGAAAGAGTTATTACGTCATTCATTATGCATGAAAATGACCTTTTTTCGAGCCCAAATCCGTACAACTGGGATTTGTTGCCCATAAGAAGCAACAAATTCGGGAATACTGTCTTGATTAATGAGGAAAAACAGTACGAAATTCTTATCTATAGAAATGTTTGTACTATTATTTACGAATATTCTATAATAAAAGTTCATTCTCTCGGTAAACATTCTGAACTACTTGAATTGGTACGAAGACAGCGCTTAAAATGATAGGGACAGAAATCGAGGATGTCAAATGCCGGTGAGCTAAGTTACCGTATTAAGATAATGCATAAAACTATAAATTATAATACAGTGAAACTCGGTTATAGCGAGATTCAAGGGACCGAAGAATATTGCTCGTTATTACCGTTACTCGTTATATCCGTTCGTGTAAATACATAATATGTATTACTTACTTTTACGAAGTACATTTATCACGCACAAGCACATAGATGGAAAAGGGATAATGACAACAATGAATAATCATAGTTTACGAATAAACGATTAACAATATTTATTCGATATATTTATGCATTATGTAATTATTTCACCAGAAAAATAATTTCATCATTAAAAAGTCTTGATATAATACATTATTTTTATTTTTTAAAGAATTCTTTCAATGTCGTTTGTTTCAAATTTCTTTTAAGTTGAAATTTATGAGCTATGTCTTTCATTTTACTAAGATAAAATCGAAACTCGGGATCGATGTCATTGGTTTCATAAAACAAAGAAAGTGTTTTTAAAGCAGTTTGTGCCTCTGCGTTCGACACTACATTAACTGGACACTCACCACCGTCTTCTTCCTCGCTGTCGTCTTCGAAAGCCTCGTTTTCCTTAACAGCTTCGAGAATGTCCTCATCTGTTGGCGTTTCGGCAGTCACGAGGTTGTTGTCCACGGTCTCGTAATCGTCCACACATGCCAACACAGTATCAAAGTTGTGTTTCTTCAACCACATTGATAACGGAATATTGTCATCATTTTCTTCGGTGTCTTCCTCAACTTCCGTGGGCTTCAGTCCTGCCTTTTTTAAACAGTTATTGATGGTCTGTGATGTGACCTTAACCCATGCCTCGCTCATGAATCGGATGGCATCAAGAACAGAAATTTGTATCTTTTCCTTTCTTTCAATAGATTCTATAGTTTCCAGTATTAAAAGTTTTCTAAAATGGCATTTAAAGCTTCTAATAACACCTTGATCCATAGGTTGGAGAACAGAAGTTGAGTTTGGTGGTAAAAATACCAGTTTGATGTTGGTTAGGTTGAGAAGAATGGGATGTGATGGGCAATTGTCTAAAATCAGCCAAATTTTCCTATCTTTTTTTCTAAGTTCTTTGTCCCAGTTACGCACTTCTTCTTCAAAAATGTATGATGTCATCCAGGCTTTTTTGTTGGCTCGGTATGTTACTGGAAGATTTTTAATTTTTATAAAACATCTTGGATTTGCCTATTACCAAGAGTTTTCTTTTTTCAGTTCCAATCATATTTGAACAAATCAGAACAGTCAGTCGATCTTTGGATAATTTTCCACCTGTGCACTTCTCACCTTTAAACTTGTGGGTCATGTAGGGGGGCAACTTATAAAACACACCGGCTTCATCAGCATTAAAAACGTCACTTTCACAGAAACCTTTCCTTAGATCTGGCCACACATTTTCTATCCAGCCATTACTCACTTCTTCGTTTACATCACCAGATTCGCCACTTATCTTACCATAGACAATATTATTTCTTTTTTTTAATCTGTCAAGCCACCCGTTATTGCAAACAAAATCTGCATATCCAAGTTGATGAGCCAATTTTTCAGCTTGTAGTTTCAGTAGAGGGCCACTAATAGGAATGTTGAAATTTCTTTTCATTGTAAACCAACTCAAAAGAGCTTTATCAAGATCACTTTTCTCACACTTCCGCAACTTTTTCGCAATGACGCCTTTTTCGAAAGCACTAGTAATGCTTTCCCGATTTTTTTAAATGGTGTGACACAGTTGATGAGTTCAGTTTTAATCTTTTGCAAATGGACGCATTGCTTATGCCATTCTCTAAATCACTAATAATGTTCACTTTCTCTCTGACTGTCAAAATTTTTCTTTTCTCCGCTGCCATTTTTAGGTAAAAAAAGAACTGAATTTAACACACCACAACAAAACCTAAAACACCGAAGCAAAATTGTTTTTAATAATTCCAAGTGTTTCTCCCGAGTTTTAAAAAGACATGTTCACTCACAAAGATTTGAAGTAGCACTGAATTCTTCATTTCCACTGAGTTCGAAAGTTGAATGTTTCATACCGATACAGAAAATTTTCATTGGTTAGTTTGCCGGGTAATTTCCCTCCCTAGGTCTTCTGAGAATTAGAGAACAGAGAAAGAGACAGAAAAGAGGGTTAAGAGTTTGGGAAAAGAACGCAAAAATAATGGGGACGTGCACAACCAGCGTAGGGAATGCTCTATTCAAAGGAGGCATCTGTGTCGCGGAATTATCTTTCCCCCCGCCATGGGTAACAATTGTAGATCACTAATCTTTTCCCAGGTACCTGAGAGCCCCCGTAGGCCTTCAGCACCCCCGCCACGCGGGGTCTTCGGTGATTTCTGCTACCCCACTGGAACAAGGACTATGCTCTTTGTGGGTAGCGTACCGTACTGAAAGTGATTCTGAGAACGGAAATCAAACCAAACACATTATGAATGTCGACTGTAAATACCGTTAAAAGGGTTATAAATTGCCATCGGCAGGGATGTGGGAAGAGATAAGACGAGATTTTCAAAAACGGGCAAAGTAATAATAGAACTCAGTCCCTCGTATGGCAGTTCAGCCACTGCTCGTTAAAATGGCCTGAAGATTTGCTCGTTATACCCGTGAAGCTCTCCACTACCGTGATCGCTTTAACCGTAAAATTTTGCTCATTAAATACATCATTTCCAACCAACTCTTCTCTGTTTGCTCGCAATAGCCGAGATCTCGTCATAACCGTGCTCGTTATAAATGAGTTCGACTGTACTCGCAAATCATACAAAAATCCCCACAGACAGTCAAACAGTACAAAATCGTCAGATTCAGTACATCTACATCTACATACGTATTACCCTGCAAGTCACCTTGACGGTGGATGGCAGGGGGTGCCTCGCACCAAGTTCCTAACTAATTATTATTCACAGTTATCTATTGTGGTCACGTATTGTCCTAGGGAAAAAGGACTCCTTATACCTCTCCGTCCTACTATCTATTTCGCGAATCTTGTCCTCATTATCCCTCCGTCCGATATACGTTGGTTGTCGAATAATATCCTTCATTTCATTTACGAATATCTCCGACCTATATTTATCTAGAAGTTTAAGTCTCGCAGTACAATGCCGAATAAATCAGTACGGTTTGTCATTTTAATCTAGAATGACTATTATCGAATATTCAATCAAGTTGTTATGTTTAGGATCCCAAACTGACTGATGTCAACGTTTTCCTTCCCGATTTGTCTTATTTAAGAAAGAATTATGTAGTTCGCCTAATGGCTGAAATCAAATTAATAAACCATGCTTCTCCAGTGGTCATAAAAATGTTGGGTTGAATTTTTTCTATAACATACTACTGGTGAGTCAACACTGACGACAGTTGCTTAGTTGCTGAAATTTGCATTTAGTTTTACTAAACTTTTTATGACTATTGGAAAAGCATAGTTTGCCATTAGTATCTGGGTAATTTATCTTTTTTTGGAAACTTTGAAAGAAGTATTAAAGGAAAATCAACTAGGTTGCAACTGAAACTCGCTAAAATTGCCCAGTCCACGTCTCCAAGTCTCTTTTGCTACCGTCGCTGAGTAAAAAGAACCGTATCTTAACCCATATAGATTTTATTAGCTTGGACAAACCGACAATTCACCTTACTGCACTCGACGCTAGCCACGGTTCGGACATCAGCCGTTGCAAAGGTATTTTAAAAAATTGTGTTAACGTGCCTTGTATAGGCCGCCTGGTTTGGGATTGAAAGACGCAAGGTTAGATTTAGTTTAGTTTAGGTTGGAAACCAAGTAATTAGCCAGACAGAAAATGAGACCTGCAGTTCAAATATGAGACACAATCCGGACCGCGTCTCTCATGTGAAAGCTTGAGAAATTGTCACATCACACCAGAATCCAATCTCTTCTCCAAGCATTAAGTGCCAGGGGCCACAACACACCTTTAGACGGCTCAGCCTACAACTAACCTGATCAATATTGGGGCAGTAGTAGCATTGGGTCATCCAGTGTCGGAAGATCCGCAACAAACCATTAGCATGGTGGAACTGTTAGCGGGCGGAAGAATCGACAAGATTTTATAAAGACATCGATCAGGTGAGATGGTCATGCTGATAGAGAAAGTAATGGGATACAACTTCACTAATCCACCAAGTAAAATTTTAGCAGAAAATATAACATTTTCTGCTGGAAGAATCTGCTTTTGGGTAGAGCACTGAAGAAGAAGACGTTCACATAAGGCATTATTTAGATGTTTGTGAAATAGAAGAAGGGGCAACAAGGAGATGCAACCTTGACGAATATTCAAAAAAGGTTACACCATGGAAAATGTTTTAATCATCAAATTTCAGTCGTTTTTGTTAATTCAACAAAAATGCCAAATACCTGTATAATACTTTTTAAAGGAAACAAACATTTATTTTCAAACAAATGGTTAAAAATAAATTATAGAATCAGAATTTAAAATATATTCATTATAAAATTTTAACCACAATAAATATGTAGAATACAGAACAATTCATAACGTGCCAGCCATTCTACTTTTAAATGTTTTTTTTAGATTCCATACTATTTTTTTAACATTGCTAATTCCTAATAAAATTTGTTTTCATGAAAAGTTTCTTTATTAATTCCATTATCATCCCTATGGTGAAGTTCAATAATAATAATTTCCTATTATTAAAATATTTTGTGCAGTTTTAAAGTTAAATCTATTGAGTTTTAATTTTTATGAACAACCCATAGCTTTTATCGAAAAGAAATGTGAACAATTGTTGGTGGTCATAAACTGAAAAATATTTATTGCTCCATTTATATGTTTTATCAGCGTAAAACTTGTATCTGTATCCATAACGTTTAAGAAATACCATTTATTAAATTTAATGCGCTTACTTACGAAGATGATGGCACCGATAAAAAGCAAAGCAATACCAAAATCTGAAAATAATAATAAATGTTACTTGTTTACAATTACGTTAAAAGGATTAATGACATGATACATCGAGAAATTAAATTAGATGACCGATGGCAGCGGCGAAAACATTTGAACGCACGTGAGTTATCGTGATTTTGTAATCCTAATTTGAAATTTCACAAAACATACACTAAAATTTGCTAAAAGAAAATATTTTTCTAATGAAGCTCTCTGGTGTTTAAGGGTAAAAATCCACGACCTATTTTTGGAGCAAACCATCACGCAAATGAAAAATATTAAGAAGCTCGTTGAATATTCCCCGCGGATATTGTGTCGTGAACTGCACCGTTCATTCTTCAGTATCATGGCGGAGGGAAAAAAATTCCACGGAATAGGATATGGAGCGATACACGATGGAAGCTATGTTATTAATACTGTGGTATTAAAGTCATCGTATAATTCGGCCATAACCTGAACGGAAGTTGCCTTTAATCTCAGGAAAAAAGAACATCGCGCTGCTACTTAGTGAGTTCATTAAGCCCTAACTGCAATGCAGTTAAGAATGAGATAGGAGAGAATACGAACTATTTCCGTCCTCGTCCCAGTAAAGACGGTTATTTTTTTCTCTCCACCTAAACGAAGAAAACGAAAAAGTCGGGATACTTCCATTATGTTAGTATCGATTTTATATAGAGCAATTTTTTATGACATATATATTTCTATGGTATATAGATTTACTATAGATATAAATTTGAACGGATAATTTTACCTTGACCGAAAGAATTCGTTCCCGTCATTTCGCGTTCATTCTCTTTTAATAAATTATAAATAAGATATCGTGAAAATCTGACGATTACTAAGGTAGAAACGCTGAGTCATAAATATTGTTATTAAAAACATAAGGAAATTTTGTTTTATTGTATACTATGAAAACAATATAGGTTACATGACATGACATGAATGACATTAACAATGAAAATGTGAACCTATTTTTTTCATTTTAACGATCGAAATTCTTAATAGATGAACGAATAAAAAGCGCCAGATGAACTGATGCAACAATGTGAAATATGACAAATGATGACTTTTAAATTCCAAGTTCTCTAGTACAAATTTCCTCTTCTTTCAGAAAGTATCCGAAAAAATCTTTTATGATAACGACAGCTCGCAAAAATACGGGAAATCTGTGGATCTCATTTACGCATATCCCAACTGCAAATATGTATTATTTGGTATAGGAAAGGAAAGCCTCTGGTTAATTTAAAAAATTTTAAAGTTCCAACGAAGACATCTTTTGTTTTTACTCGAACAATTAAATTTACAGTCATTCTCAATGGATACGTGACAGACAAAAAGTGACGTATTAAACATCGTTGGGCCATTTACGCAAAAAAGCAATTGCTAATAAAATAAACGTGCCGAGAGAATGCGAGAATCATGGAATCACGACGCTCTTAAAAAAAACGGATATTTGTATTTATAATGACACCCTCTCTCAGCGACACCGACAGCGAGGGCTTCTCTTTGAGTGAATTACGGTCGTCATGGTAACGGTCTATTTCGCAAGAAATCGCGCAGCACGCGATGGGCGGCAGAGAAAAAGAGAGTCACACGAGCGACCAATCACAGCTCGATATTTTCTGCGACGTTCATATCCATAGGACCCTTTTCTTCTATTGCCATTGGTTTTGAAAGTCACGCGAGATAGCCTGAGGCCAGCTCCTAGATCAATGACTCCAATATTCCACGCTGGAGGAAAATATTCTACTCCGAATAAAGTAAAGTTAAGATGACAAATTTAGAAGACATAAGCTGCCACGATGTTTGGTTAGGTTATATTTCAGATTATTTTTTTCTCGTCGAATATTAAATTATTATTGAATAACAAATTATAACTTCAATTTTTGTGAAGTAATAATTTCGGATAGGAATCGAGCGTGATGACTGACTAAGAGAGATAACCTACTCAATACGAGCACCAAGAACGCGAAAAGACCCATTGATCGGTTTTAGGTGAATTAAATTAACATACGAATCGGAAAACGTCCGTCTGAAAGATTGATACTAAAATTAACGGATAAAACGCGAGCCGATTCCGTTGACCTTTTGTGAATCAGAAATCGGTTTGACGGATAAAAATCCATAACGGTGAGTCCGGATTGGAAGTTTATGAAAATGTATTATCAAAGCTATAAAAAGAGCCCAAAAGTTAATCGTATCGACGATTAATTTACGCATCGCAATGATATGTTCAGGTACTCATCGCGGAAATAAAACACTTAAAATGTAATAAAAATAAATTTTAAATACAGAATTTTGTTAAACTTATCCAAATTAAGATAAAATCATGAAGAAAAATTAAGCAAACAATATGTCGGAGAGCGATGAAAATCTTTTATTGCCCTTTTAACACCTTATACTTTATCCTGATAAATTATCCACGCGAAATAGGGAATCGAAATAACTGCGCCTCTAAAAGGGTCATAGCGACAAGCATACGAGATCAACTAAAAATAAAGAAAAATGATGAGAATTATGAAAGCTGAAAGAATAACATAAAGTATTGTAAAACGAATTATTGATGCGTGTGAGACAGATGCAACTGTGATCGTATTAAAATTTCTCGGAGATGAAACAAATGGAGGAAGCTGAGATGTCGCATTAGTTGCATACCTGCCATTTGAGGGCAGTATAATTATCGTACCACTTGCGGAAATATCTGCGTCATTTATTTTTCTCAGACAGACAAAAAAAACTTTCCAGCTGAGAAACAGAGGCCCTCCGCTACCAACTCTCCAAGCTGCAACGTTATACTTCCACCTGCTGTGATGTTGACTAGATGTTCGTAACGGTTAATGTCAGAACTGTGGGTAAAATTGACGTCAACCAGGTGAATGCTGGCTGATGTAGATATCACCTGGCTAATAAAATCCAAACGCGTAAAAATACGCGCAGTCACGCCCATAAAATAAACTTATATATTTAGAACCATAGTTTCATTTGCAATTTAGGCTTTTTCTTTTAAAATTTCTCCTAAAGTTGCCAAAAAAACGAAACTTGGATATTTGTGTCGGGTAGCTTCTTAGTAAATTTAAATCGCAGTTAAGGCGCCTTTTTTGGAACTTCTTTTATATTTTCATAAAATAAGAATGTTAGCCAGGTGCACGTGCCTAGCCGCGACAGACATTAATTAGATGTAACATACTCGTTTAGACCAACAAGAAATGCCTTCCGCATGACATGACGGATAAAATTAAAGACTATTTCGGTTGAGTTGGTTTGTATACTTTCTGTAACTAATGATTTTGACTCAAATTCATTCAGTTATAGAGCACGGAGTCATAAAAAATACTGCATAAGCTGCATTTCTAAAAAAATCACGATATAACATCCAGCGACATTAAAATATATCAATGTTTACGCCCAGCTCTCCTCAGTTCTCTCAACAATCTTTGTCCCCGTAATACTTGGTACTTGTTTGGTAGAGCTATTTGTCAAGTTTTATTTTCACGTACGCATATGAATTTCTCAATATATCATACCATTTCCGTGCAGAAGACCTTTTCCCGGATTTGTTGTCTTTTAGCCAGGAAAGAGTGTAATGAAAAAGTGTATGCAATGCATATTGCACCGATTTTTACTCTCTCCATACCTAGTATAGGGGAAAGTATTGTTTTCATGGAAAAATCTGATGTGGACAACACATTACTTTCTCCGTATGTAGTTGGCAATTGACGAGTTCGCGGCGTTGGAATCGCTGTCAAGATTGAGCTGAAATATCTCCTTAACAATTGGCTCTACAAAATATTATTAAATACAATAGTTGTAGATAATAAAATTATCTATAACTTAGGTTATTAAATACGATTACGTTAATGAAGAATTGCAGAAGACATGGGACACAAATGGAAAAATGACAAGAATAAACATTCACTTCCGGTCGACCGATTTTAGCTAAAATCTAATCAATTATTAACTTTCTAATACAAATGATAAATATGAAATTTTATGCTGATTGAATTATTAGTTTTTGAGTAGGAGCGCCCACAATATTCCGGTCACAGACACCCAAAGGCATCGAGAAAATAGTCAAAGCATATCCAGGGTACCTTAAAACGTATTTTTACTTTCTCCATATACGTAGTATAGGGGAAAGTATTGTTTTCATGAAAAAAGTCGACTTCGAGATTTCAACGGAAATACACGTTTGAGGTCACCTGAACACGTTTCGACCATTTTCTCGATGATGTCTGTGTGTGTATGTGATAGTTTTTTGTGGGTGCTCGAACTCAAAAACTACTAATCAGGTCAACGTGAAATTTTATATTTAACATTTTTATAAAAGTCACAAGAACTGATTAGTTTTTGGTAAAAATCGGTCAACCGGAAGTGGGTGTTCACTCGTCACATCCGTTATTTTTAAATATTTCCTTTATTATTTGATAGATGTAAAATTGTAGAGGAATAATAGTTGTAGGAAATTTCATTTTCTACAACTTTTGTTTGACACATTTTTCCATATAATGCATTGTTTAAGAGATATCTTATATTTTAGCTGCCACCACCACGCCACCTACCGACGACTATTGTTAAAAATTGACTCGTAGTTACGTTTTAGTAACGCTCCAATTTCTTTTCTTAATTGTTGGAGCTTTGTGGCTATATCCAATATCAGAAGGCTATGGTTTGAGTTTATTTCTGTTCTTTGTAGTCTCAAATTTTCTCGCAGTTTCTTAAAATATTTATAATTATGTAACCCATTAGGAATTTTTAGAAATATTACAGATATGGAAAAAGTCATGCGGTGGCCACATCAGATTTTTTCCATTGAAATCTTGAACTCCATTTTTTTCATGAAAACAATATCAAATTCGAGATTTCAACGGAAATACACGTTTTGAGGTCCCTAGAACACGTTTTGACCATTTGCACGATGATTGTGTGTTTAGATGGGATAGGACTTTTGTGGTCGCTCTAACTCAAAAACAATTTATCAGATCGTCGCGAAATTTTATATTTGACATTTTTATTGAAGGGACAAGAGCTGATTGAATAGTTTTTGGTTAAATTTGGTCAACCGGAAGGGGGTGTTAATTCTTTTCACTTATCCATTTCATTCTAATATTTGCTTTAATACTTGATCAATGTAAAATATTATCGGAGTAAAAGTTGTAGATAAACTAATTTTGTTAGAGCTTCGTGGCTATATCCAATATCAGAAGTTTATTTATTCTTTATGAGCTTATTTCTGTTCTTCGTAAAGTCAATGAATTTTTCCCGCAGTTCCTTAAAATATTTATTATCATTTAATGTAATTGGAATTTTTATAAATATTACAGGTATGGAAAAAGTCATGTGGTGGCCACATCAGATTTTTTTCTTTCTGAGAAGTTCCCTGGATGTAACAATACAGCTCTAATGCCACTTCCGAAACTGTCATCAATTCGAACCCAAACTTTGATAATAAATCTAAAAATCTTGTGGCCACCACATGACTTTTTCCATGCCTGTAATATTTTTAAACATTCCAAATAGGTTAAATGATAATGAATATTTTAAGGAACTGCGAGAAAAATTTAGACTTTACAAAGAACAGAAATAGATCTATACCGTAGCCTTCTGATATTGGAAATAGCCAGGAATCTCCAACAATTAAGAAAATAAAAATGAGCGTTACTAAGACGTAACTAAGCGTCAATTGTTAACAATAGTCGCCGGTAGGTGGTGGCAGCAAAAAAAAATATTCTTCAACAATGCATTATATGGAAAAATGTTTCAAACAAAGGTTGTAGAAAATTAAATTTCCTACACCTTTTATCCCAGTATGTTTTTAAATATTTTAAATATTAAAGCAAATATCTCAAAACAACGGTGTGACAAAAGTAAACACTCCCGGTTGAATGATTTTTACCAAAAACTAATCAATCAGCTCTTGTCCCTTCAATAAAAATGTCAAATATAAAATTTCGCGATGATGTGATAAATTGTTTCATAAAAATGTTAAATATAAAATTAGGCATTGATTTGATTAATAGTGTTTGTGTCAGAGCACCCACAAAAAGCTGTCACATACAGCCATCATCGAGAAAATGGTCAAAACGTGCTCTGGGGACCTCAAAACGCGAATTTCCTTTGAAATCTCGAAATCGATTTTTTTCATGATAACGATACTTTCCCCTATTCTACGTATGGAGAAAGTAAAAAGACGGGAACCATCTACTTCAATTCTACTTTCTGTTAAAAATTTTTGATCAACGCTTAAAGCCCTGTAACACTAATTATAAAGCTTGAGATTAAATCAGTGAAGCTTTAATATCTAGAAATTTAATGGCAATAGTAACATAATCCCATACACCACTTTTTTCCTAGATTAACAATTCTGTCGAGTCGCACAAGTAAACGCCCACATGAAATTATTCGGGAACGCAAAAAGTCTCAATGTGAGACTTATAGTTCGAGTCTAATCGTTTACAGCCGTCAGTGAATCTAGGTTTATCGTTCGAAAATCAATTTTTCGAAATATATTTTTCAGTTGGGTTCCGTCCAACAAACAAGGATTCAACTCAAACATGTCTGTTGGCAAACTATTTTTGACAACCATTCCACTGTTAGTCTAAACCCTGAAATCGAAACTACCTCCACCTTTCTTCTTCAGTCCTTCCAAAGCGCGACCTTTTAGCCTGTTTGATCTAATGTTCAGCATTGAATGTCCACTTAAGGTCTTACTCCCCAAGTGAAGAATAATGTAAAAATGTTACCTAACAGCTTTATGGAATATAGTGCACCTTCTGAATTTAATATTCCAGTGCATATTTAGCCTACCGTCTAGAATGATTCTAAAGTTACAATTCCTAATATTTGTTATACTAAAAAAATGTCGGATGATAAATCAAATAATCAATGGGTGTAGCTCTAAAAACAATTACAGTACAGAAGGTACTGAAAACTAATTCTTTGAATCATTATTTACCAGCAGAAAATTCTTCATTCGATCATAATTCGAAAAACATAAAAAGTTAATCATTAAACAAACACCTCTCAAAAAGTGATTCAGTTGTGACCACAAAAACTTTCAAAGATGCACGTGTACTCAAATTAATTAAATAGACGTGCACTTTCAAAATAACGCTCCGAGCACTACCATTTGACAATCGAGTTGTTCATGTTCTCATTAAATAGTTTTAAAAACAATGATACGATTTGGTATAATCTATATTTTTTCTACGATAAGGAATAAGGCTATAAATAGTTACGCTCTACAAACTGATTTCAAATCACGCTAAAAGAAACATCACAAATTAATTTTTGTTTTGCGCATGTAAAATAATTTCCAAACAATAAATTTTTTCAAGAAAATTTTATACAAACAACTGAACAATAAAAGGGCATAATAGTTGTAGGATGACGGAAAAACAATTGATGAATAAACCAAAAGCTTGAACACTATATTTGCAATTACATTTTCAATCTAACTTACGTATAAACGCAGTAAAATTCGTTTGTCGCTTTAAAATGCCAAGTTCAAAATCAATTATCCAAAATAACTGACAAAACATTACACCTTGAAGATTCCAAGGTTTCTGCATTGATATTAGGTTTCACAAGGTTAAAATTTAACATTACAAAAATACTATTTAAATTTACTCACCTTCGTTAACGTAGCAACTCCGTTATCATTACTGAGACTTCCGATTTTGGCATCTTTTCCGTCGACAGGTTTCCAATAATTAGATTCCCGAGTTTCTAAATTTATTACCGAGTAGATATCGTGTCCAAAAACTGGAGTCATATTTCCAAACCTTGCATGTAATTTTTTTTAAACCAATCAGTAAAATAGATCAATATTATAAGCTCCAACTATTGCGTACGGATGGAATAATGTAGTCTTGTATTGACAGAATCTCGCGCCACCATTATTTCGATTTCAATCGACCTAATGATCGAACAGCTATCGATCCATAGCTTTAAATTAAGGTTATACGAACGCGACCTCGGAAAACATTTTCGTTTTTCTATAAATGTATGACTTTGATTATATGAATTACAAATTTAAATGACCATAATGAAAAAATAACTTCGTAGTTTCCACAAATTTTAATATAAACACAACCGGTTTCACTACGATCTGATACCAGAATACAGTTACGATTAGGGTTACCAGTTGTACTCTTTCCGAGGATTTTTTCTTTTTTTAACGTTCTTTTTTGCATTGAAAATGTTTAACGTATAATTTTGTAAATTGGCTGATGAAAGAAAAAACCCATCTGTAGAAACAAAATTTAATAGCAACAATATTTTTACCTTTTCTTATTATTACTTATCAGATGAGTAAATCAAGTGAAATTTATTAAATTTTTCTAGTTTTAAAAAATATTCTCGAAGTGCTTTCAAATGTTTTATTTATTTTTGAGAAGATTACCCATACTCTTTTGTCAATGTCTTTACATTTTCTCTCAAGATTTATTAAAAACCTCGCAATAATGTAGATAATTTTGATTCTGGAATTATTTGGTATCATTCTATATTGTAATTTGCCTGATAAGATTGTTAAATTCAGGTGTTGACATTATCTAAGAATTTTCAGTGTTTTATATGGCTTTTACTCCATTGAGCAGATAAGAGCCATTGTAAATTACTGTAATTATGTACCTTGTGCAAACATATTGAAGTAATTATAACAGTCTTTAAATCCCCTTAAAAACCTAAATCAACCTTAATCGATTTATCATGAGCAGAAATCTATTGCTCATTCCAGGACCAAGTCTCAAGAGTCATCATTCTGTAGTGGTTCATTCCAGTTGCCTGATTTAGGCAGTGCCTTGCACAACTTTCCAGTAATTATTTGCAATAAATTTCTAGATTCTTATATAAAAATATAATTGGTATAGCTAGGATTTCTTTGTTACAAATTGTCAATTTCATTTTCACACATCTTGGAGCTTCATCAACTTGCTAACTGCGAAATATGCCAAATTAGCACAAAAGTATGGGTCAAATTAGTAAAAAAATAAGGATCAAGACTTGATTTTTAAGGAGAGTTTTGACTGAAAATCAAATTCATTTCTCTTTGAACATACATTTTGTTAATTTAAAATACAAATTTTAAAGAGATTCACTAGAAAGTTTTAGGAAATTTCCTGGATTAGAACCCTGAATTTTTCTTCACACTCAGTACATTTCTATGGAATAAATTCCAATTCTACCCGTACACCCGAACTTCGGTATTGTCGGTTCTCAATTTGCCTTGCAGAAATTTTTTTGAGAGAAATACTGACATTAGCCAAGATAATCAATGGTATAACAATATTGAAAGCAACAGCAAAACAAGGACATTCTCTTCCACCTTTTCAAAGGCCCTACTCAGCAGAGATTTAAACTATTTTATTTTCATACATGTTCATTTCTTTTTTCTTTTAATTTGTAACTATACACAATACACTAGTTGAAATTATAATTGCAATCAAGGGTAAAGTACAATGTATCAACTTGTATCTTACACCTGAAGAGGTACATACACGCTAATATCACCATAATGGAATGGTATATTAAACTATACTTAATCTAAGCGGGTGAGTTAAGGTAATGATGACTTTACAGTGGCTATGATGATACGTGTATTATATATATATGCTCTTATAAAGAGTACATTAACATCTATTTCTTAAAACCACAGTAGAAGCCTTTTCAAATGCTTTCCACATCGTATCTCAACAAGTCGAAAAAGAAAATCATTACTTTTTTAATGTCTTTTTCATGAATTTCTCTTTTTATCCCTCTTGGCTACATAGGACAGAAGAGAGAGTGTGAACTGAACAACAGAAACACTAACATAAAAAAACTATCATAAGGAATAAGCAAGTACATACCCTCAGAATAAATGAAAATGCAAAACGAGGGATTTTTCTCATTTTAGAACTGAGAGCCGAATGATCATATTTCCTCACTAATTCTCCACTTTCAAACAATTAAATAAACTCATTTAGGAGGTGAGACAAAGTACACACAATACCCTGACTCTTTCTTGATGTTTAAAACATTTAAATTGGCCACGCAAGACACCAGAATAGTGTGCATCATGCATGGCACACTACATCCACTCTCTGAAACAATCTTCAAGCAGAACATTTCCAAAAAACACGGAACATCAGGACAGCGGCAGTAAGGAGGGGAGGGACAGATTCCTGCAGTCATTTAAATGGAGGTGGTTCATCTTCACATCCTAACACCTTGAACATTCCAATACAGTGCACACACATACATCTCAAATCAATTACACCGACAGTCATACTAATTTAAGTCCCAACTGAAGTTAATCAAAGTTAAATGCTTATCTCACTTGTCCCCTCTTCTCCTTCCTTCTTAATATGAAGTGGTTTTTTTTCAAGTGTAGTTTAATGAACGGCCATAATAAAACAAGCCATGCCCGTTTCAATTAAAGGGACAACTTGTATCACTGGGGGGACCTAAGCCAAGGAAGACCCTTTTTACAATTATCCCTCTGCTAATTTGGGTGCTTTCCCAGCTAGTGCAACACAAATAATATACATAAATTTGCTCAAGCTACATGGAAACTTCCAAGGTGAAGTGATAAAAGCAAAAAAAAACTTTTATAAGGAACTCACAGCCACCAATTCCACTATAGTGACATGAATACCAACACACTGGATACCCTGCAAAATAAAAGCCTAACCCTTAGATTACAAGGGGTAAGAAATGAGCTAACAGCGCTCGCACTTCTAGCAGCAACATCAGGCTTCATACTCCGAGGTCAGCTCAAAAAAGGGTGCAGCGACATCTCCATAAAATGAAGAATGATTGACAGGGTTGGCAATAAACACTCAAAACAAGAGTGACATATGTGTTTGTCTATCTCTTAGAGGCTCTGCCTCTAACTTCATCACGCAACGTCCAATCAGGATCATCATTATCTCCCAAATCTCCTTGCCCAAGATCATCTTCACCCCTGTCATCTTCCTCGAGAACAGATTCAGTGGTTTCACTGCATGGTGACCTTGGTGCACTGGAGATCTGGAAAAGAAGGAATAATAACATTATCATATAATGATGAAAAACAAAGGTGACACAGACAGGAGCATATAATCATTACTCATGTTTAGAAAATCACGTTATAAGACTCAGTAACATTTTAAAAAATAGCCATCTTATATGAGCAGAATTATAAAGACATTTATTTTTAAGTGCATTTTTCGTGTTAAGATGATAAAAAAGCTGCAAATTTTCTAAAAGAATTCTTAACCAAAGAAATTTGGGCTTTTTGATGTTGAAAACGACATTACAATATAGCATAAGCTACAACTATTTTTATTAAGAATATTTTTTCACAAATTTGTAGCTTACGTTATATTCTAATGTCGTTTTAATTGAAATACACATTTTTACTTTAGGAAGCCATAAAGTGTAATACAATATCTAATCTCAAAAAGCCACAAATTTATATAACTAAGAATTTCTAGTTTTTAAGCTTTTTAGTATGCAAAAAATAATTTCTATTTCAAAAAGTATTTTTTTATTTTATTTTCTCTGTGTAACTAAACCCGGCATTACAGATGAACTAAAAGAAAATGGAATGCTAAGATGAACACTGATGAATTGTCATTTGAAAATTTGAACAATACATATAAAATAAGATTACCTGTTCCATTGAATTTTCATTCTTGGAAGATAAAACCGAAGCAGCTGGCTGGGTCACTTCTGTTGGACCATCACCGCTGGTTGATGAGGCTTGAGATGAGGGTTGAGAAGGAGGCTGAGAGGTTTGTAATGGACAAATTGGAGGGAAGTGATGTCCAGGAGGCATCTTTGCAAGTAACATCTTATACTGGTCATCAGAAAGTGGGAAGACATAGGGCTCAAATGGCTTTGGCTGAGGATACTAGCAAAAAACAAATTGACAAAGAATTAGATGGAAAAATAACACAAACAAAAATAATATCAAATAAATCTTATACCTAGGATTGGAAGGATTCGATTTCAATCAATAAATGGGGACAAACATCAAAATGGTAATTCGAAGATAATGAATTTCTGTCGATAAATGTCAATCTTACATATCTGCAGTTTCTAAAAAATTATGCATTGTGATTTTAAATTTGTTTGCCACACTCAAACAATATGTTTTAGTGCCAAACATCCAAAATGGAAGAGAAAAATCAGCATTTGTCATGCCAGGTGGCTACACTTCAATTAAAAGTCCATACTTTGCTTTCTAAGGTCCCTTATGTCTTAAGGACCCATACTGAGCTGCCACAGGATCCAAAGGCAAAGGTACAGGACAAAAGAATATGATCAATTTTTGCAATCTGTCTTCACCATTGACAAGACCTGATAATCCTTATGTGCCTAGAGTCATTCTCACAATATAATCAGCTGCCATACTCCATTCATTGAAAATTCAGGAGACATCTATTGCATCTTCAGCGTGACAAGACCTGGTGACCACCTCCAAGACACAAAAAAAAAAAGATTTTCCAAACTGAGAAATGAGTCGATTTCAAAATGATCCTGTAGTATTTTCACGTCTTATTTTTGGGAATCACCCAGAATCTATCCTTAGCTTTGTTTCTCTTTCATTAGTGTCAAAGGAGCATTAATCCATATTCCCAATCTGAGCTTTTTTTCAACATTCGTTTTGTATTCAACAAAGGTGTTTTCTTCAAAATATTCATACATACATTGATTGTACATTACATTTGAGTCATATTAACTCTGTTAATGAAAGGTCACCATTATGTGAATAAGGAGCACAATTTAACCACTCATCTGGGTATTTAATTTTTCGAAACTGGAGGTGGGCATTTAAATTGCAATTGAGGTGAATCAATTCGCAAATCGATTAAAAAATACGTTAATTATTCAGTATTTGAGTTGTTTATTCTTAAAATTTGTGTCTTAAACTATTTTTACCACAAGACATGAATTAAAATGTTAATATATATTTATTATTACAATAAAAATTTAATTTGTTAATAATATTTAACGAACACAAATTCCTAAAATATGGTGTAAAGACATTAAACACGTACAAAATTACTAAGTGATTAAAAAATAAAAATATTATGAAAAACATATAAATGTTGTTAATTTTAAAATTAGGGTAACGGAAATGCAACCCGCAAAGCAAAGTCAGGGTCTAGATACGAGAAGAGTATCTTTTCCAAATAAAGAAGTGAAGCCCATTTACTGCCAAGATGGTAAACTAAAAGGATGCAGCTAGTTGCCGGAGAAACTGCATGACGGAATATTACGGCATACCCATAACAAACAGCCGAGAAAACAGCATGACATATATATACGGCATACCCAGATGAGTGGTTAATGAGTAAAATTAGTTCTGTTAAATAAACACTAAACAAAGTCTTGGATTACTTCTAAATTAACTAAAATTCTTAGTAATGGTTCTTCTCAAGTGCCTTTTCTACAAAAATTATGAAATACATACTTTCATTCATATATTGATGTCCTGCAGACTTCCAAAAGATGGATAAACAAAGTCAGAGGGAAATGTTATACAGAAAAAATCAGATTATCCAAATTTTAAACTACTTCATGTTTTTAACCCTTATGCTGTGGCATTCCGATATATCTGAATACACACTTATGCAACTTCGCTGTGACGTTTGGATTTATCCCATCGCCTTGAAAAAAATTCCTTTCAAAATTCCTGCATACAGGATCCCCTCTCTCCTTTGAAACATGCTCCATACATCTCTTGAATGCTCTGCTTTGTATAAATACTGACAGTGTACCCCACCTACTACAGCATAACTCTCCTGAATGGATGGACGTGTTTAAAGTTTATAAATGCTATTTTTTATGTTCTTTCGCTTCCTTTTGAGAGATTAACCCCTCAAGCTGGTTTGACGTACATGCATACATTCTCTGCTTTCCTGTCTCCATAGTGGTTTGATGTATGTGTATACGTCTTCTGCACTCACTAATAAATGCTGAATTTCACACTATCTAAACAACATTTGGAATTTCTAATATAGTAATACCATATACTTTCTTCTCCTGATTGGTGCTTTCATCTGTCAGTAGATTAAAAATTATTGCCATAACATGAAAAAGTTTGCAACAGTTTTTGTTAGTGCAGTCAAGCATCATGGATGGATGCTCGATGAGTGGACCTGTTACCGATGGGATGATTTCTTTTATTTTATTGGAAAGTAGTGACATAAGTGCTAGTGAAAAGAGGGAAGGTACACCAGATACCCAACCCAACTGGGTCTGGAAAACTGTTGAATCCAATTATATCCCCGAGAAAATCCCATTTACAAGTAGGAAAAGGGCCCACTATGGTCCTAATTTCACCTGAATAAAGACAGTTATCTATTCCATCTATCTACTATAGCTGTGATCAGTGTGATGGAGAGCTTTCAGGTGATTTTAGGCGAAGCACTAATAAATATAATATCGAAAGAAACAAATCTTTATGCTGAACACCAGATGCAAGATTGCATCCACTTTGGTTGGTTGAGCATTGATAAATCTCCCACTAAAGCATCTCAGTGAAAGAATACCTCCAACTGGGTAGAAAGCAAACATGACTTTCTCCATACCTGTAATATTTTTAAAAAATTCCAAATAGGTTAAATGATAATAAATATTTTAAGGAACTGTGAGAAAAATTCTGACTTTACAAAGAACAGAAATAAACTCATACCGTAGCTTTCTGATATTGGATATAGCTAGGCTTGGTAGAATTCGATTTAAATCACTAAATGTCAATAGAAATCAAATTTGTAAAAATTTCAAATTTGACGAAAATGAATTGTCGTTGTGTCGATTTATCACCACTAATTTTTTCCACCAAATAATGCAACATGATTTTTAAATGTGGTTTGTTACATTCACACTATGTATTTTAGTTCCAAAGATTCAAAATGGACAAGAAAATCAACATCTGTCATACCAGATGGCAACATGCCATCCGGTATTCCCTACACTTGGCTTTTTAAGGCCTTAAATGTCATTGTTTAACCCATTAACAGTCAATGTTGTGTTAATGCAACATTACTTTTCTGAATTTATTTAAAGGAAGTGTGAATAACTCGTAATTTGGATGTGTTTGAGAGCTGCATCAAATGTTCATTTAATCATAATATTTTTTACAGCTCCATTAAATACATAGTTCTATTTATTTTAATTGAATGTGTTATTCCAATTTTAACACCCATTGATATGTCATTTTCATGTTTTTAATAAAAATTAAAAAAGCATGGAATTCATCTAATGACAAATTTAGAGTTACCAGATTTGAAATTATGTATCACATTAGAAAATAGTGACTTGTATAATAAAGATATTGGAAGTTAAAAATAATGTTGCATATATGCAACATTGGCTGGAACTGGGAGTTTTGTTCACGTGCAGGAATCAACATGTCAGGATACTAAGAAACTCGCTCCTCACCTCTAGCCTAGTCAGTTCATTCCAATTCTACCTTTCTTTGTGGAAGCATGCCTTCTTCATTCTACCAACACTTGAGTGTATTTTTATTTTGTTTGAAATGTAGCCGATGGTAAGTAAACTTAATTATTTTCAGACATTCCTAGAAACAATATTTATTCATGTATTTCCCTTTTGTCATATTTATCAGTATTGAAAGTGATTTTTTCTGATGTCAATTATATATTTACTCACATAATTCACACAACTTTTTTCCTATTTTCCATGTTCAAAATTATGGTGCATAAAATAAGTGGGTAAATGATATGCTAGCCGTGGACTGGAATGACAACTCCACTGTGACAATTGCAACTGTTGGCACTTGACCGTTGTTCCCTCTCATTTTTTTTATGAGTTGCTCAGCCAGCCAAACTTTGTGAGCAGCAGTGGTAAGCTGGTGTGCAAAATAATTGAAAACCCAAAAGTCATGGGCTCCCCTCTGAGAGAAAGAAAAAATTACTGTCTACGAGTGATGTCATGGGAACTATAAATAATTTTCTTTATTGAAAAGGAATGTCTTGTGTCAAGTTCTCTGTGATTTTTCATGTCATCTTTTCTGAATAAAATTGTGCGGCAAAAAAGTAAGTGCGCAAGAACCGTGCGTGCCCACGCACCCACACAGCTTAGAGGGAACACTGCTGTTGACCCAATCATAAAAGCAAAACGACAGAACAAGAAACTAAGGAAACAAATATACAACAAACAACCTAATGTGATTAAAGACTGCATTATTTGATCTGCATCTATTTGATTTCAGCCAATAAATACACATATGACATGATCATTAGTTGATAGCTCGAACACTTTTGTCTCAAATTAATCACTGGTAAGAAACTCCTTCAGCCAAAATTATAGGATTATTCCCAATGCATTTCACCTACTAAAGTGGGTATAGATATGTTGATGATATTTTCACAATTTTTGATTTAGAAAAACAAAAAGTAGAAGACTTCGTGGATCAATTAAACAATATATACCTATCCATAAAATTTACTTATGAACTCCAAGAGAATAACACATTACCATTTCTGGACCTATTAATCATTAATAATAAACAACAAATAGAGTTTGATATTTTTAGAAAATCAACACACACTGACAATTGCATTCCTAATAACTCCTTCCACCCAATGAATCACAAAACAGCTGTTTTCCAATTCCTAACACACAGATTGTGCAACATCCCCCTCAACAAATATAGATATGCAAAGGAACTCAAACACATAAAACAAAGAAACTCGGATTCGATCACAATTTAATTGATAAATTAGTAAGAAAACACAATAAAAAAACCGCTGTCCAACTCGACCACTCTCAAACTTGACAACAAAAAGGTCAACAAATATATAAAATTACCTTATTTTCCACTACTAAACAGGGGCTTGAACAAAATTTTCAAACATAAGAAATACACAATAACATACATGAATCCACATAGTTTGAAAATCCTACTGGACAGCACCAAAGACAAAACCGAAACTCTGAATAAATCCGGAATCTACAAAATACAATGCTCACACTGTAATTTAATGTATATAGGACAAACACAACGTAGGTTAATAACACGGTTCAAGGAACACTTGGCTCATTTTAAACACAATCGTTTTGAAAAATAAAGCGTTGCCAGTCATATTTTTGAAACTGGACATAGTATACACCTGAAGGATTTAACACTGCTAACTTCAGCCAATAATTCACTAAACTCTCTAGAAAATCTTCATATTTATAAAAACGGAAACACACTTATGAATACAGACACGGATTTTAACAAAACTTTATACAAATTGACCGAACCTAACAACACTGACGCCGAAAATTCTTTTCATTCTTCAAATGTCTTTCGGTCTTCTTTATAACCTCTCCCCCTAACTTCTTTGCAGTCGACCCCTGTTCACTGCCAGGTCAGGTTCGCCCCTGAAGATGCCCACTTAGTGGATGAAATGCATTGGGAATAATCCTATAATTTTTGCTGAAGGAGTTTCTTACCAGTGATTATATCAAATGATAATTTATATCAATTTTTTTATCCGGATACGAACTAAAAGCCACGGATGATATCGCCATAACCCTAACACACAAAATTTCCTAATTTTTACATAAATTGTAGGGTGATATATGTATAGGCTATTTTCTTAATGGTGATTATAGCTATAGCTGAAACAATCTAAGCCATGAAACTAGAAATTCGAAAACTTGGACACGAGCTGATTGACAGAGAATTTATAAATTCCAGATAGATGCCTTGATTTTGCAGAAAATGAAAATCATTGTCTTATTTATATATTATTATGCCAGTGATTTTAATTATGACGTAAAGTTATGATGATGTCATATTCTAATTTTTCCATAATTTTAGTGTACTGAGTATTGTCTTAATGAAGATTATTCTTATTGCTCATGCAGGACTATCTGACAAGGAGGGGCTACGGACTGTAACTCACAGATTCGATTTATCTTCTACCAGTGGAGAGTTTAGGTCAATATAAGAATACCTTTTCGGAATTTGCGACCAATGGCTTTTAGTTTAAGAGAAATAATTAATCAAAAAGTACAAAAATGGACCTATTTCCTTCACCACCTCCTGTAGAAAACACTGATGTAATTTACATGCAGTAATTTCTTCTTTTTTGGTGAGCTTTTAACGAATTTTTTTCATTTTTTACGGTTTATCATTTTTATTTTTTCATACTTTAAATTTAAGTAAATTTTCCGATTTCTATAATTTTTTATATACAGTTATCACAAAATAATATTTTCGTGGCAGGCCTACTGACGATATTAGATCCAGAAAAACATTAGACAACTTTTTATGACTTTATATGTGAAAAAGTTTGAGTAAGGAACGAATCTTGTCATTATTATATGTAATCTAACAGAAAAGTGATTTTCATTTAGCATGGCGATTTTCTGGAATGTATCTACCACACTAAACGAGGGATAGGTGTATTGTTATTAATGCACAGTTCTTTCTTTTTTCCAATTATCCAAATTTTCCATTATCAGAACCACCCTTGGTCCCAATTAGTTGGGATAATTGAAGCTCGACTGTAATAAAATTTTTTCTTGAAAAAACCAGGAGTAACGTTTTCCATTAACAGTATAAATAGTTATGCTATTAAGTCAATATTTCAAGACCAAAGACCCTAACATAGTATGCTCAGCATGTTTTCTCCACAAGTAACACTTCAGAGACGAAAAATAAAACATCACAGCATACAAGCTACATGATTAAACTGAATAATCCATGCAAATGCAGAATGTACACACCTCGTCATATGGATCGATGGGAGTGGTACTTCTTTCCCTTCCAACACCACTCGATGGATGAAGGTAGGATAATGACACAGTTCGTCGTCTCGCAGCGGCTGAACCTTCGCCCCAGCCTTTAGAACCCTTTGAGCCATTGTTGTTCAACTTTGATGTTCCTACTTGGGTTTTGTAAGGCGAAGATGCAGGTGACTCTGCTGCAGATACTCTCCCATCAACATTCTTCAATGAGGACGGGACCACACCTTCTGATACAGATGTTTGAGACTTGGCAACTACTGAAGCTGTGGACTCGTTTGAGGGCTGACCTTCCTGTGACTTACTGAATGACAATGCTTGGGTCGCACCATCAGATGGATTCTTGCTTGGGGAAGGAGCAGCAGAGCTATCCAATGCTTCTGGAGACATGGGGGCACTTTCTTCAGGGAGTGGAGGGAGAGGCAAAGGAGTTGGAGGAGGAGAGATAGCAGCAGAAAGAGTTAATGGAGATGGGCATGATGAGTGGTGATCTGGAGACAAGGGATCTGTAGAAATGAAAGAAAAAAGACATTACCCTACTTTCTTTCACAGCCTCCTTTATTCTTGTTTTTTCTATCTTTAGACAAAACAATAAAGAAACAATTACAGTTGTGTAATAATATAGTGCTTTGACCAATAAAACAATGCACCTCAGAAATGGACATTTCTCACTAATACAAGAATAATCACATGAAACCATAAGTACCTATCTTACATATCACCAATAACCATAACATTGGAAATACTTAAGGTAAGTACTTATTTTTTCAAGTGCTTATTCTTGTTAATAGTATTAATAATTAATAATTTCCTGTGGAAACTTCAAATTACTATTACTATTATGACATGATTCCACAAAGTAGTCTTCCCAAGTGAATTTTATGCTCATTCTTGAATTTGTTTTCAACTATTAAACAAGCTCGATAATTCTCTAGTGAATCTCACACTAGTGTTGAACAAAATGAAAATTTTAATTTTTTTTACCTACTAAGTGTATGATTTACATTGTGATAAACAAATGGATAACAAAAAGAATGGTTAAAATGATGAAAACCTTATAAAAAACAATCATTTTAGGAAAACCTCAATTTTTTTATTGAAAAAATCAGGCTAATAAAAATTTTAATAAATATAACATGCAAAAGTAATTACTAAGTTAATCTTTCAGTAATTCTCTTCCAGCGCCTAAAAATTGCCACATCTACATTATACTATTGTTTACAATAATAAAACATTCAAAATAGTTATCTTAAATGCCTTCCAGCTGTTCACATTTTTAACACATTTACAGCCAGAATTGGCTAGTCAATTTAAGCAGCTTTTAAGGTGAATTCAAAATATCTTGAGGTATGTAATTAAAGACAACATATTTTGCAATATGTAATCTAGAAGTTTGTAATGTTTTTAGATTCATCTCTAGCAATTTCATATAGATTTTATCCTCTAAACAATGTACATTCATGTTCATTAATGGACTTTCCACTTGAAGCTGGTATTCATTATCAGTTGTTGCTTATCTCTTTCATGAGTAGTATTGCTGTATTGTTCTTCCCATCACTTTATAAAGAATGAAAACGAACCCTTACTGGGGTCTACAAACTGAGAGATGCAGAGATGGCAGTTTTTCTGACCTTGAGTTCGGAATTTAAATATTGTCATAATATGCCAAACAACTACAATTTCGAAGAATGTTACACACATTACAGTAGACTTGATTATCCAAGGTAAAATGGACCAAGCTAACTTTGGATAATGATCAACTCGGATAAAACGGAAGTTTCATTTTTAGGTATTAAAAATAGGCCAATTTATGTTAAGAAAATTTATTTTATACATACGTAACTAAAATAAAAGAACAATTTATTGTTATTACTTAAACAAAATAGTCTTTTAATGATTTCTGCCTAACTTTGGTCGATTGCTTTAAAGCCGCCATGTTACGCCAACTTTTGACGGCTGACTCAACGATCCGAGCCTCCGTCGAGAGGACCATGCCTCGGTTACATACATTGTTGCGGTTGAATGCAGCCATATGGTTTCTGAATCTTACACTATGTATCAACTGAAAACTGAAGTTGTGAGGAGTCATGATTTACGTGTGATAAATAACCTGTGACCTTGACCGCAAGCTAAAAACAACAATGTATGTATTTAGAGGAGGCCGAGACCGAGACTCTACTGTACTATGTTTACAAAGTATAATAAAGAATATAGAATGTTCATAATTTTTTCTTGTAAACAAATTTAGTTTAACCAATTAATTTTCTGAATATATGCAACATGCCAAGAAAAACTAAAAAAAAAACTATATTTAACAAGTTAGTCTATTTAAAATTTTAATCTATCATTGTTCTGGAAGGAGATTGATTAAGACCACAATAAAACTGGAAAACGTAATATTAAGCTCAATGAAAATTAATAGACTTATAAAACAAAAATTCAATGTATCATCATCCATTTACTTTCCAAAGAGATAAATATTTAAGTTTCAGTTGGCACCACTAAACCGTTTAAGTCAACCAATCATCTGGATGAATATATTTTTTAAAGTGCAACAATGAGGCTTTAGGAAAGCAAGCCTGAAAGTTGAAATTCACATAGTGGTGTGAAAAAGCCTTAGAATCCTCACCATAAACTTTCACTTCTGCAAAGGAAGGGATAGGCAACTTCACACTAAAAAGACAGGGTTATAGTATACGATGAATAGGTATTCACACAACCTAAGTAAACTCCATCTACCAGCATGATTATAAACCCAGTTAGTTGACGGGAAAGCTACCCATAGCAAATGGCCAAGAAAATGAACCAGCGAATATATCAGTCTTACCACAAACTCCACCGCTGCTGGCAAATATATATACACTGGAATCCCCATTTAACGTTTGCCTGAGGGATAAGTTTTTTGTAGCTTAAATCGAGTAATCCCTTAAATGGGGAGTCTAAAATTGAATGATTAAATGGCAGTTTATTAATATCAAATTATTATTAATTGAAACAAATATTAAGAGTACAGATTAATTGAAATGTAAGCTTCCTGTCAAGTTACATGCTTTTTAATGGAATAAACAAGTATGGAAAGGTGTACTCCATGTCGGAGTCGAGTTTCCAAATGCATTCTTTGAGATCGACATATTTTAGTAAAATTCCCCAATAGCAAATTTCATCAAAATAAATCCTGCGATTCCTGAGTTGAAACATATATTGTAAGCTACATGTTGTTCTTCACATAAAGTGGTCGTAATTATTGTCCAATTTTAACCAAAATTGGAATCCGACAAATTTTAGTAAAACTTCCCAATACCAAATTTCATCAAAATACAACCAGCGGTTTCAGAGTTGAAAAAGAGGCATGTTGTAAAGTACATGTAGGTCTTTATGTAAAGTGGTCGTTATTGTAGTCCGATTTTCACCTAAATTGGAATCGGCCGACCAATTTTAGTAAAATTTCCCAATACCAAATTTCATCAAAATACGTCCAGCGATTCCTGAGTTGAAACAGAAGTACATTGTAAGCTACATGTAGGTCTTCATGTAAAGTGGTCGTTATTGTAATTCGATTTTAACCAAAATTGGAATTGGCCGACAGTTTTTAGTAAAACTCAACAATACCAAATTTCATTAAAATATCTCCAGAGGTTCCCGAGTTGTAAAATTTTAACATCGAAAATTGTAAAATTACGTAAACACGTTAATTTCCTTTTCTTTAAATTTATCGTAAACCTTATGTTATAAGGGAAAAGTTATTTGATAAAAAATGTGGATTTAAATATTTTATTGAACTTTTGTTCGCTCAGATGAGTATTTAATGAGATGCTTGCAAAATACGTTGTAAAATACATGTAGGTCTTCATGTCAAGTGGTTGTTATTATGGTCGGATTGTAACCAAAATTGGAATGTCAACAAATTTTAGCAAAAAAAAATCTGTTCACATAATGACGTCCCCACAACATTCGTAACATACCTAACAGATGACTTAAGGACTAAAGGTGGATTGAGAAAACACGGCAAGACAAAATATTGAGTTCATTTAATGTAACAATGCCAATATATGTTGCGTCGTTGATGGATAGTGTGTTTTATTGCATTACAACTCCACTAAATAATATATTTTTGCATTGTATAATGTAAATGCACCTTAAATCGAGGTGATGTCCATATAGGGATGAGAATTTTGTCCCTTAAATGCGGACAATTCACAAAATTGAGAAACACTAATTCGGGTAGTATAAAACATTGTCTATATGGAGCTTTGGTCGGGCCACAAAAAAATCTTAAATGAGGGAAAACCTTAAATCGGGATTGCACTGTATGTCCTATCCAGATGAGTGGTTCAACCAAAACAAATTAATTACAAACATTCCAAAATGTTAATAGAACAAAATAAAATTTGACAAACCTGGGGTGTTTTGGCCGCTAGATTCAGCTCTGCTATCAGTCCTTCCCCTTCGATGACCACCTCGGCCAACTCCCTGACTTTTAGCTTCTCCAGTACCACTGTTTGCTCCATGTGGTCGTCTTAAGAGGCGCAAAAACCTTTTTCGCTCTTCCTGTTCACAGCGCTCGTGTCTTTCTGCCATTGCCTCAGCAGATACATCTTCCTCCTATTTGAAATATTGAATTAAAAGAATTTTTATACATACCGTATCTGCCTGAATAGAAGCTGATCTTCCAAAAATTTTCACCATTTTTTTGGCAAAAAGTAAGTTTCGTAAATTTTATGCTCAAGTGTTCCGGGCATGCACTGCACGGCCTAGAATACATTATTCGAGATCGAAGAAAAGAGTGGGATATGGTTTAGTTGTTGACATTTTGAAATATTACTCCAATTAATAATTTTGTGTTGTTTAATAATGTCCCACATCCAGTGACAATAATTTCATTCATCTTCATTTTCACAAAAGGTCAAATAAAGCAATGTGACCTCACCAAGATAATTTTTCACCCAAGTCTATTTTCAATGAAATTAGCATTTACATTGCGCTACGGAATTGCATTTCTATAATTATACATGTTTCATGTCAAGTTTTACCCAAATTCAAACAGTTGAGCATTCAAAATCCATCATTGCATTTTCCGTAACCATCTGCATAATCAATGTATGCAAATTTAATAGAATCCATGAATGAGGTTTTAACATGCATAAAAACATTACAATGGCTATAGCAATAACTACAATAGCCAAGTAAAACTAATAGGAACTTCTTTTAATGAAAAATAAGACAAACTGCTAACTATTCTTAATCATACATATGCATAGGCCTGAGAAACGAAATAAATAACCAATAGCATTTCGAAACGAAAGAACAGGTAACAATGGTAACGAACCAGTTAATGCTAAATTCAATATTCTAGCTTTATTATTTATTCATTAATATTTATCGTACATCAAATACTGACTTTACAAAAAATATAGAAGCATATATACCTGAATATAAGACGAAGTTTTTTTCCAATTTTTATGACTGAAAAATCACTCGTCTTATAATCACACTGCGTGTAATAGTGTGACTGGCACAGGAGCCGAAGGCAGAGATAGGCATGTGACGTACTGTTTTTACGATTGCGACTTATGTATAGACGGTACTGAGTGAATGAGGTAGTTTCAATTTTTTAAATAAATTTTTATCTTATCCAGTTTTTTTAACCTAATTACAAATCTGAAGTTGTCAAAATTTATATTGTATCGTGGAAAGGCAAATAATAAAAAAATCGAAAATTTGTGATGTCACAGATCGTGCCGAGGTGCTGACTGACAACCATACAAATAAGCATAAATACATTATTTCTCTGACAATTACGTTTAAAAACGGTAATAATTATAAACCATTGATGCATAGTATATGATTATTCAGGTCGCTTTAATTGATTTTTTTAAATATGGCCCAGCTGAAAAAAAGTCGTAAAAAGTATGTCTATTGTTTTGTTCCTATGTGCAAAAACATGAGTTTCTCAACTGCCAATATATTGGTTTGTTAATAAATCCAAATAAATCCCACTAAATCTCAACAAAGAATAAATCTCACAGGCACAAAACACACTGGTTACACGAATGATACAATAAAAAGTGAAGTTATCTTCCAGTTTTTCGGGATTCTGGTAGTAATGTGAATTCAACCAATGATGTCACATATGTTTGCATGCCGAGAACAACTAATCGATCCTGATAAACTTTTAAAAACATAAAAATAAATAATATAAACTAATATTTTTGTTCTTCATTCACATCATATTCTGTATGGTATATTCTACCATAGTAATAGGTTTTGAGAGAAATAAAAATTTTATGAAACTACCTCATTGTCATTGTGTGCATAATAATTTTTTTCCTTTCATTAGGAGTTAAAATGGGGGGTCATCTTCTAATCAGAGTCGTCTTATATTCAGTTATATACGGTAGTATCATTGGAACGTAACAGCAATGGGAGATGTGCTGCCATCTATGGGTGACTATAGGGCAACCCTAATCCCAAATTTTTTCTCAAACTCGCATTTAAGCCGAAAGGTTATTTTTTCATGCTAGATTTTGACAAAGAACATCGGCTTGTATTTGGGCAGATATGGTAGATTTGGTTGGTCATAATATGGAAATGGGTATACAGTAAACCCTCGATTTTACGGACTACAATTTATTGGATTTTTGATTCTCTGGACAGCATCTAGACGTGACCTTGTTTGATTTAACAGGACTGGGCAGGAATTAAATGTATGCGCAGCCATAAGCAGTCACATTAATATCCAATTAACTATGCCCAAGTAAATTTTCAATATCTTTGTTATAAAAATGTTTTTATTTGAAGATTTTAACATTAGTAGTTCCTGAGATATGTGAATTTGTTTACTGCCCTTCTAAGATCTTCCCATCCCGAGAATTTGGCCTTTGGCATTCTTGACTTGGCCTGCTGTAACATCATTCCTATAGGGTGGTCTGTACCCAAGCTCTATACTCTGTCAAATGGAAACTCTGTGGGCAGTCTTGGAACAAAGGCATCCTAGCAGGTTACTTTGGCAGTGACTGAACATATTTTAGTAACCCAATTGGGGTATTTGGGCTGATCAAGATTAAAATCAAAATACAGTGGAACTTGGTTAGTACGTTCCTCGTTAGCACGTTTTCCTCTTTAATATGTCGATTTCTCAAGGTTCCGATTGCATTCCATTTAAATACTTGTTCAAAATATTTGGTTAGTACGTTTTAAAATAATGACATTTCCTGGTTAGCACGTTCAATGAATCATCACAAAAAATGCACCACTCCATAACTTGCCTCTTAAGTAAAGGCGAAAAAATAAAAATGCAGTTGCAAGTTATAAATCATTAAAAATGGAATAGTTCCCTCAGTTTTATGATCATATAAAAAATATCCTCATCAAGCTCATCCAGACACAATCAGCATTTTCATGACGCTACATAAGAACAAATCACAGCTAATTAGACGTAGCGCTGTAGATGACGTTCAATTCTGCACGTTCTCCAAGCAACAATATCGTCGTCTGCCAGACCATGTCAATAGATGACATACATAAACAGCAGGTGGCAAAAAATAAAGATGGTGATGATGAAGAGGAACCAGAGCCATAATCTGTTCCCAGTCTGTCAAAAACAGTCGAGGCTATGGGCATAGTATGCCGATACGTGACTAGTTTTGTGGTAGAAGACGATGTTATCAATCTAATTACAAAGTTGGACTCGAAAATTTATGAACTGGGGATTAAAAATAAAAAACAGTACTGTGGACAAGTTTTTTAAGTAAATTTAAAACATTTTCATGCAAGTTCAACCACGGACGGTTCACCATTTAACTAGCCTTTGATTCGATATATTGATCGATATGTTGTTTGGTAGTCTATAGCACAGCATAGGTACCTACGGAATTCTTTCTACGGACGAACATAGATTCAAGTACACCACCTTTTTGAACTTCACAAATAATTGGTTCCGGAAAACTGACGCAAAATGCAAATTCGCGAAGAGCAAGTCCTATTTTCACATAAGACGCAATGTAATAATGGAAGTATGGTTCAAGTCAACCTAAAAAAAGTCACTTTTTTATCATAAATAATGCAATTTATTCGGCACGTAACAGAAGTAATGGTCGTAAAAAGTTTTGTTGCGAGGTGCAAATTCGCGAACCGCAAGCACACTAAGTTCAAAAAGTACGGTCTAATCTATGTGAATGTATGTAACTTGCTTAGCACGTTTTCCTTGTTAATACGTTAATTTGTCCTGTCCTTGGCAAAAACGTACTAACCAGGTTTTACTGTATGACTAAAATTGTTATGAAATGTTTTAAGAAATTCTTAAGATTCTGTAAAAGACATTCTTAACCTACAGTCAGCTGCAGGTAGTTTTCTTTAGTTAGCAAACCTAAAAATCTAGAAGTAATTGATATGGAGGTGATTTAAAAGGATAAATAGCCCAGCATCCATAACTATAGATTAATTATGATGATTAACTACAGATAACCAATGGTGGTCTGTGATTAGAATGTTCTAGTGAAGGAGATTCTTAATTCAAAATGATTCGAGTTCCTGCTTTTAGAAAGATTGTCAAAAACAACCTTCCTATTGAAGAATAAACTATCCACAAATAATATATTCATAGTACTTTTAAACTTCCTTTACTTCGTTTAAAAACAAAGACACAAGTAAAATATGATTCAGGTAATAATAATGACTTGATTTGACGATAAGCTTCAGGGGAAAAACTATTCGATATTCTGCAAGATCATGAAATTGAATAATTCCTAACAAGCTTAAGTAGAAAAAGTAACAAGTACAGGGGGTAGAATAATAAGAGCAAGGAATTAAGCTGTCATTTTTAATCTTGATACAAATTTCCTCGAGTAAATACTGACATTGACCCATGAAAATGATCAAGATAATATTCTAATAGGAAACCCAGACAAATCAAATAATGATTAAGATAATTACCTCGCTCTCATGACTAGATCTTCGAACAACCCCATTGTCTCCAGATTCAAGTTTCTTTGGAGGAAAAGTTTCTACAACACGCCACCTGCAGATAACAAATACATACGTGAAAATGCAGGAATATAATTTCTCATAAGCAACAAATCATAAAACAAAACCTGGAATACAAGTTCTTTGAAAATTTTCAAATGCAAATCAAGTTTATAAATCTTTAATTTGAAAGAAACGATTTTAGAAAATTAATCATGGCAATATAGATAACATAGTCATGATAATTAAAAATGCCACACACAAACATGAATAACCCTTACTTTGGTGTGAGAATTTCCTTGTAAGGTAGCTTCTCAACCCGTGTTGAAGCAGCCACACTATATGGAATCACTATGTTGTCAATGTCATAAGAGTTTTCCCTCTTCTTTCGACTGTAACAGGATAACACATTTTAATCAGCACAGAATTAAGGTATATATAAAAATCTATTTAAAAAATTACAGTCCTCAAGAAATAAATGAAATCTATCTTCCATGATGTCTTAACATTTACCGCTGAGTATACTGCTTAACATCATCTACCACAAATACATTCATTGATTAATATTAACAAGTCTCCAGTATAAACACTACATTTTGCATAAATTAGAGTGATATTAAATTCATAAATTACCACTATCTTGTAACTTTCAGATTAATTACAAACAGAAATAAATTAGCCATAAACATTGCCCACAAGTAACAAACGTAAACATGAAAATAAGCATCATTAATCTTGAACACACAAAGCAGCATATAACAAGCAATACAGAATTGTTATAAGGAAGTATTATTAAAAATAAAAGAACACTCACTCACGGGTTGCCATTTTCTATTAAATCATAAACAATCTAGTTATTTCACGACCAAGTGAAATCACATCACCTTTCACATCATGAAGTCAATTACTGTATTTACTTGATTATAAGCCGACCATTTTCAACCTTTTCCCCCATTCTAAAATGCCTTTCGGTTTACAATGAAGTTCATTCTAAAATCAAAATAAAAATAGGACAAACTTAAAACTCAAGGCATGCATTGAGCCGAAAGTTGGAGGATGGAACAAAAAGATGTGAAATATAGCATAAAATCAATTATTTATTGATAATAATAAAAAATTTATTTATTAACAAATGGCTCTGCCTTAGTGCACTTTGCCTGTTCTTGTCTACTCATACCTTGAGGGTCAGGCCAAATGAGCATTTTTTTCCATATGAGTCTGGATGGGAAAAAATACAGGGAATGGATCCAATGGAAACAAAGCAAGGTGGCCACACGGGGGAAAATTTTATTAGTAAAGTATATATATAAAGTAAACATAAGTGCTGTATTTCAGGGTCACCTGCAGTAGGATTGCAACATGCTGCATTTTTAACTGGAATTTTGGATGCAACTGGGCTATGACACCAGAGGATTCTCCTCCACTGAAGCTTCTCAAACAACGGTCTATTTCTCTTAAAGCATGTACTGCACTTTTGCTTATACATCCTGATCATAAAAACTAAGAATGTTACTGGAATGGGGTCTTTTTCAAAATAAATTTCAACATTTATGCAAATTTAGTTTGCTTTAATTAGGGAAAAAGTTACCACAGACCGACTTTTCCAGGTCACCAGAAAAAATTTTGCGGAATGAATAATGTTATTAAATTTTTTATAGGAATCTGATTAACATTATATATTTATCATTTATATAATCATTATTAACAATCTTTTAAGGGGCACAACAACAAAATTTATCCCTATTGTATCAGTAGAAGGCAATATATGACGCTGCATGGTGAAAAAGAGAGAAAATTTTTAGTTTCCCTAACTTAAGGTAATACACATTTCATTTTTAGGTACACCAATTTCAGAGCTTGGGTGGGCACTGATGACACAGATCATCGATTCTCTGGACTTTTATTTGATTTATTACAGGCTACCCTCACATAATGACAGTTGCTCAATGACTGCGGCTGTGATGCCACATTACGATATAGTGACTTTTCTGCTTGTGGCACACTTAATTTTCGATGGTGATGCTGGGACCAGCCATTCACGATATGAAGTCTCAGCCTTTCCACTTCGATTTTTGAGAAACCATGCTTTTCTGTGAAATAAATCATATTATGCAAGAAATGTCTGTATGCCTAACCATAATATTCACCCACGTATGCTGACGGAAGGGTCGTTGATCTGATAGATTAAGTGCAGTCAATTGGTGATATTGATTTTTTGGGGTTGTTAAAACGGGGTCAGATTACAATCAGATAAATATGGTAAATTTAAAAAAATTTATAACTTTTATTGGTCAAGTTATCATTCAACCAAAATTCAAGACATAGCACATACACTAACGGTTGAATTTTGATCAATATCTCAGTCTGTTATATAACTGCATTAAAATGAAATTATTCAACATAAGTTTGTCATGTCCCTACTTTAACACGTTTCAACCAACTTGACTAGCACAGACAAACATAACATATAAGAGTTCTAAACTAATGATAACAAGCTCACCTTAGCAAATCATGGAGCATGCTGGCCTTTCTATCGCCCCCGGCACCTATGGAATACGAACTGGGGGCGATGGAGGACAATGATGGCGAATAAGGAGAGTGATGGTGATGATGATGACCTGTGGATGATGTAGAAGAAGAGGAAGATGCAGAAGAGTGATGAGGAGGTGAAGTGGACCCAGGTGAGGCTGGAGAGGCAGGAGGAAAAGGAGATGGAGGTGCTGTTCCTGGAGCTGAGAAGGTACCAAGGGGAGGCAGACCTAACTCCATTCTCAGTTGCTCATCTGCCTCCTCGCATACTGAATGAAGAGCTGAAAAAGAAGAATAAAGTTGTTAATACATAATGCGGTAACATATTATCTCTATCTATATAAAACTCAACCTGTCTGGGTGGCTGGCTGGGAGTCTGCCATTTCCTTTAAATATTTCTCGCTTAATATCTTCGGTTCTACTAAGCCTAATGAGCTGAAATTTTTACAATCGTTAAACCCCCATAAGGTGATCTCTAGAAAAATCAAACATCCCAGAAAATGTCCTTGATTCGACTCTGGGAGACAATTATATTTTCCCATAAGTTTACACCGGATTTTCGATTTTTCAAGGTGAAAGGTTCATTAAAATATGTAAATATGGACCAAATTTCTCCATTTTTGTTTTATTTGACGGCTAAAACTATAAAATATCTTATTCTTGCGAAGTTTAGATGTTATACAGAGGAATTTGTCAGAAATACGCATTTCTTTTAAAACTTTTGTCGCTTTTTCGTCCTCTTTCCAGGTGTTACCAAGGCATCCCGCATTGTTGCCTCCAATTGAATTAGCATATATTAAACCTTCAAATAGACGAAAGAATTACGTTATTCGCTTCATGCTTTTTATGAAGCATCGAAATTATTGTTGTAGCAACGTCAAATGTAATAGATTGCAACTTAATTAATTGCAGATAAGTTTGATTGTATGGTTCACCTGCGTGTATTGGAGGCAGAAAATTTTGTATTTGTAACCCCCAGAATGCACCAGTCCTTTTGAGTGTTACATTTGTGCCAAAGTTGAGGAATAAATCCAGGTTAGATTTTTATTTTAGATTTTAGCCCACGTAACTTAACCATCCTAGCACCTGGAGGAAAAACAACATTGTTTACAAGTAAGTATTATAAACGAAAGGTAAAGTATGATGATATATTACTATTTTAGATAATTTTCAGACAGCCTCCGGTATCTGTGTTTTACTTCATTCTCGGACTTCTTTTTCAGTTATATTATTTTAACCTTCAACAAAATAAATACTGTGCCGCTTTAATATCCCGAGCGAAGCCGGTTACATCTGCTAGTCTATGTATAAAACCTAAATCCTCAAAGATTTCTTTTCCAAAAGTCTTTAAGGACATGCATGAGGCTCTCAACAGTAATTCTCCTACATAAAAAAAAAAACGTCACAAATGAAATTGGATTTGTTAATAATTTTAATAGAAATTGCAGAAAAATAAAATGCGTGGATGTATTACTAGAAGAAACATTTGTTTTACAGAGGTAGTCACAAAAATGAAACTGGCAAAATTAAGAGGGAGGATTGCTCTCATGTGGATCCCCCAATGATTGCGGCTCTTCTTATGTTGCATGTTATACAATTTTTAAGTAGTTCTTATGAAAAAGGTTGCAGACCCCTGGTCTAACCAAACACAAGCATATTCCAACAGTTTCTAACTCGTATGATAGCATAATCCATTACAATCAAGATGACAAAATTAATTCAAATGAATTTTACTGTTAATTATGACAGAGATGGCTGCCTTCTAAGTAAGACCACTCTCTTCTTCTTCTTCGATGCCTCCAGCAGCCTGCCAACTTGGTCCCCAACTTGGTAAGTGTCTAGGCTAGGCTTCCCTCAACACTTTGTTGCCACCGTCATCACTACCTTTTCTTTTCCTTAAGTTAATATATATATATATATAAATATATTCTTTCATTAATCACTGGCTTTTGGTCTCAGAAGCTGTATGTGGTACTCTTTGATTTCATTTTCATCAACCAATGGCATTATTAATCACATTATTGATGCTAACAGTAGCTTAAAAATTCCATCATTAACCCCTTGGCTGTAACACTCAAGCATGGCTTGGGCTAAGTAGTCATCTCTACCCTGAGCAGCCAGCCATTTTTAGCCTACTTTCCAGAATGGAAATAGACTTTTTAATTCTTCATTATGTCTGTCTTTCTCCCTATTACCTTTTGAACCAATAAACCGATTTTCATGACACTTGGTGTCAATTTATTGCTAATTGGGCCGAACCTCCGAGGAAAATTTTGTTGCAAAGATTGAAAGTCCTGGGTTTGATTCCAGGAACTATCCTTTCCATTTGATTTACATGGGAAATCTGAAATCCATCATGCAGGGTAATTTTCTCTTGCACATTAAAATATCTTATAAGTGTAATATCGGAGCGGGATTTGTACTATTATCTGATGAAAGGAATGGAAATTCTAATTTTTATCATAGAATTTTGCTTGTCAATCGTATTTCTTCAAATTTTACATAAATACTGCAGCTTTTACTACTCACTAAGTGTTGCCATTGCAACAGCTATTGTTGGACTCTAATTCAGTATAGTCTAGTACATACATGCATTATTTTTGCCACACAAATATGGTTATGTGAAAATTCACTAATAGTACAGGAAAACCTCACTTAGCATGGCATGGTAGTTGTGTTCCTTGAAACCTTGTGAAATCACATTAAATGAAGCATTAAGTTAATAGGAAATAGAGAGGTTCTTGGATCTCGTATTTTATGCATTCTTTTGAATAATTTTTTGACCAGTATTAAATTACATAAAATAATACCATATTTACTTGCAAAATCCATACTAGAGGTCTACATGGGCCAAAATTTTTGGTCCAAGCCCAGCCAAAATTGAGCTCAAGTCTAACCCAACCCGAAGGATTACCACATTTTGGGTTTCCAGGTCTAATGGCATGATATTTTAGAATAGGCCCGAATTTGTTCCAACCAGGATATAAATGACATTTTATACATTAAAAATGCAGCCATAAATGTACTCACTGGCACGATAGTGCTTTTCCGCTCCCAATAGAACCACCTGCACGCCTCACTGCTATTACTGCATGTTACTATCCAGGAACAAGATAGAATCAACACTACGGCTGCTCAAGCTCGTTCGACAGTCCTGCGCTACGCACCCTGCTATGCTTAAGTTCCTTTCACTGCTTGAGCTTGTGGCTGGCACAGGGAGAATCTGTTTTGCTACACGCGACAGAAGCAGAAACATTTTTTTGTGAGTTTTCCACCAGCATAGCAGCTCTTGTTTGATGTAGCCAACATCGAGTCATATATATGTCACCACTTCATCATTTTCAACTTTAGGTTGAACAGATGTATCTTCAAATATATTGAAATCAAGAATTTTTGATTTCTTTGCGAGGGAGGGTTGACTACACTTGCTTGCTATGCTTTCATCTTGTTCATGACTTATTGTTATAGGGCTGCTGTCCTCCACATCATCTCTGCTAGTACCTGCTCACGGCTGCTGCTCTCTTTTAAGTTCCGTCATAAGGGCTTGCACATCACTTAATGTTGATGTCCTCTCCTCATCAGTTAGAATTTTATAAGTTTGGCCATAAAAATGTAGCAATTCTATGGAGTTTATTAATTTGAAACTTTTCCAACAGTACACTTGGAGCTTTGTTTTTTTATTGTAATTAGATCATTTGAGTCAACTGGCTGTATTGTAAGACAGTTTAGTAGACCTACTTTAACTGGTAGAACCAAAGAAGGGTTGGATATATGCCTCCTAGTTTTATTGATGCCTCTTTAAATAGTTTTAGAAAGTTTAATAACATAGTTAATGTATCTTGCTGCACATGTGCCATTTTTTTTAAATCAATCAGTCTACATGTCTGTTGATGCACCACAATGCCATAAATCGACTACATTTTGAATGGTAGGAGCAAAAGATTTATGTAGTCGATCAGCTTCATCCTGTGTATATCGAGAAATGGTTGTTGGATGAGGTAAAATATCTTTAACATTTAATTTTCCATGTAATGTTCCTAGTTTGAGTAAAAGTTGGGAATATTCTACAAAACCTTCCCCAATAACAATATCAAATGGTCTAACATCCATACAACACAACTTGAATCACTTCCTCTTTCACAACATTAGACTTTGGATTTAAAGCGATTTAGATGACCTTCAATGGTTTGTTGTCCTGCACAATCAGCAAATTTGCACACAAGTGTGAATTTCCTGTCTTCAAACTACAATATCGTAAGAGAGATTTGCACTGCATACATCAGAGGTCTCCAACCAGTCGATCGCAATTGACCGGTCCATCTTTGGTTCTTCTAAAGTAGGTCGCAGAGCCTTCCCTAAGCACTATTACTTTTCATTGACGCAAGATATAAAATATTCTCTTGATCAAAAAGAAAACTCAAAGAGTTTTATTCGAGTTTGTTTAACTCAAATAATAAGTTGTTTGCAATGAAATTGGTAGGGCGTGTTAAGAAGAACATGTTATGACGCTGGTTTCTGTCTCAAAGTTTGGGATAAATTTGCAGGGACCCCCCTCCCCCCCTACTCAGCAGTAACGCATCATGGCCCATGTAGACATAGTTGATCATCGGTAAATTTACAAAAGTGCTGAAAAGTTGGAGACCCCTGGTATACACTGAACTGCACCCACATCTTCATTTGTTTCTTCGTTTTAAAGCACCTCAAACCTTTTCCACACATCACTTTTCCCGCCAGATTTTTACTTTCTCCATTTTTTCTCCAAATCGACTTCGAGATGTCAATGGAAATACATGTTTTGAGCTCCCTTGAACACGTTTTGACCATTTTCTCGATGATGTGTGTGTGTGTGTGTGTGAGTGGGTGTGATAGCTTTTTGTGGGTGGTCTAACTCAAAAACTATTAATCAGGTCAACACAAAATTTTATATTTAACATTTTCATATAAGTGAGAAGAACTGATTAGTTTTTGGTAAAAATCGGTCGACCGGAAGTGGGTGTTTTTCTTGTCACTTTTCCGTTATTTTGAGATATTTGCTCTAATATTCGATAAATAATAATGTACTGGAATAAAAGTTGTAGGAAACAATTTTCTATATCCTTTGAAACATTTTTCCATATAATGCATTGTTTATGAGATATCTTATATTTTTAGCTGCCACCATCAGCAAGAGATTTCCACTAAGTGTCATGAAATCAGTATATTGGTTCAAAAGTTAATAGGGGGGTAGGACAGACAGACACAACGATGAAACTATAAGCCTTTTTCCATTCTGGAAAGTAGACTAAAAATAAATACTAAGGATAATAAATAATAATCACAGGAGACAAGACAATCGCTTAAGATCATGCATACAGAGAGGGTGCTGATTGATGACTCTGACACACAAGCGCACACGAGATTACTGGCGGGATATTTCCCAAAATCCCTTTCAGCTAGGAAATTTCGAGTGCCGTGCGATAGATTGAAATAGTCACATGACATGGGTAGGTAAAAGATTGGAGTACTCGGGGAAGGGGAATAAGAAACTATGTTGCAGCTTCAACTGCCATAGTGAAACAAATTCAGCCATCAAATATCTGTTTATTAAAAAAGTATTTTCTGTGGTCGTAGCAGGAGGTTAATAAAATGCAGTAATATCCTTTGCTTGCTTATAACATAAAATATAAATCAATCCGTATTTTTTCTTTAAAAAGTTTTATTTCAAGTTTTTATCATTTATAGTTTATGAAAAATTTAAAGGTTAACTTAAGCTTTGACTTGTCAAACCATGTCTTAGCACAGTGAACCACCACGTCTTCTGAGGTTTGGTAGGGAAATGTACACTGTGTCTTAGCGAAATCTCATCTTGTGAATTCATGCTATGTTAGGTTTTACTGTATAGAGTAGTGATGCCCAACTTTACATGGCAGGCCCCATCGGTGGTTGCGAATTCTTCGGTGGGCCACATTGGAAGTTGCCCATTCTTCAGCGGGCCGGATTAGAATTTAAATTGGAAGTTACCTATATACAGTAAAACCTCTCATTAACAAAAATCAAGGGACCCAATTTTTCGTCTATTCATTATTTGGAAATTCGTTGATCTTAAGTTATTGGGCGTTGCATAACTTCAGGGGCACATTGTCTGTTAGCTTATACGGGAGCAACGGGGTTATCCAAATGAAGGCATATGAGCAGATACGGTGTAACTCTACTAAAATACGCCCATTTTCAGGAAAAGGTATCACATAAGTTGAAGATATTCAAAATGCGCCCGCAATGTTTAATAACCAGCCATATTGATTTGAAGCTCCGACGACACAATGGGCCACTTTCATTCATCTCCTTTTGCAATGTTTGGCAGTGGCAAGCACCAAATAACTGAAATGCAGTGTTATTTTTTCTAGCATTGATTGGCAGGTTTTACACAAAAACATCCTCTGCAATTTTTTATTATGCGACTTTTTTCGAGGTTGCAATGCATGATACTCGCTGAGCCTATCCTAAAGCATCTGTTGAGTCGCTAAGTTTATAAAAAAATATTGACAGCAACGCCACTTCTTAACACCAATTAATAAACTACTATTTGACCACCACGGAGCTGGTTGCAAATATTTCAAAACGAAATGAATGAAAGCAGCATTTTCCTCATAAGAAAGCACTAACTGTCGTTGGCACTCCAAATCAAGACTCCAATCAATATTTTTCACTAACCTTCTTAACAACACTCCAGCTCCGTCTCTGACTAATAAATTAACTATCACAAAAAGTGTATAGGAACCACCTCACCACGATACATACCTCATTGCTATGATCTTTCGTTGAAATTCCCTTCAAATGGATTAGGGGATTAATTTAAAAAGATCTATTTAAAATACATCAACATTTTTTAATAAACAAATCTATTTTTTTCTGTTTCAAATTCTTTGTGAATTCTCGGGAAACAGCAGTCTCCACCTCCCTAAAAGCATGCATAGCGGCATCACTACAACTCTCGGACAAGATTGTCACTGGCGCGAGAATGCCGGAAACACAGGAAATACGTCATCATGCTAGAAAACGTGCTATGATTGGCTTGTTGTAAGCTTAACGCTAATTGGCGCATTGGCGACTGTTTTCAATCATTTTCAGTACGTAAAAAAAATGTTTAGCGAGCAAAATTTCATTCTAAAGAGGTAAATATAAACGGAAGTGACGTCGTTTTCTTTCGTTGTTCGGAAGTTTTTGTAGTACGGAAGTTCGTAGTAAAAAGGTTATAATTAGGGATTTTGTATACAAGTTTGGCAGGACCGCCGTCAATTGTTCGCTATCCGGAGGTCTTCGCTATACAGGGGTTCGTAAGGTAGAGGTTTTACTGTATTATGAAGTGCCATATAAGCAAAAATCAAACTAAAATAAGGTTTATATGGTTAAAATTTCAATATTAAAAGTTTTACTATCATAATTTCCATAAAAATGTATGAATGTGTTAAATTTTTGGGATTGGTCTTTCATCAGAGCTTCATGGGCTCCACAAAAACCTGTTGGGGGCCGTAGGTTGGGCACCACTGGCAAAGAGGAACATCTGATTCTAAAAAGTAAAAATTTACATTCATGTAATTTAAAATAATTATGTGGGAAGTAGGCAACATAAGTTCCATTTGGATCATCTTGTTCCTTCCTCTTGCCTTAGGAACCTATTACGTATTTGTCTCAAGGAAATGCCCTCTTGAGGAAAGTGATGTTATGGACTATTTAACAGGCAAAAGATCTAGGGACAGTTTAAAGATTGAGAAAAATGAATGAATCAAATAAATGAACCTACAGATCACATTGAGTCAGTTTGCAGTCACTATGGCCTACCAAAGACTAGCTTTTTCAGGGATAACAAAAATGTCTCAGCAAAGGAAAATATTTCACAGGTATCATCAATCACATCAACAATTCTTTGTCTATAGTAACACTGAATCAAGTAAGGATTATAACATTACAAGTCAGAAATTTAGAAGTCTCAAGAGAAGAGATGAATTAAAATATAAAAGGTGAATAAGTTAAGAAAGATGCTTACCTATAGCAGCCTTGAGCCTCTTTTGCTTGAGCCTGTGCAAGGGATCACAGTGGTTCCCGCCCACTCTACCTCGACCCCTTCGACCCTTTGTCAGCTTGTGACGCAATTCTGAAAATCAACAAGAATATTTTATTTCAACTGTTAATGGCATAATTTGGTGAAATAATTGCATAATATAAAATAAAACAACGTAATTTTCCACTATTTTTCCTTATATTTTAACACGACCTACGTTTCAACATTTACCGTCATCATCAGGTAAAACAGAATATGTCGACAGAATATATGGGAGAGAAAGATAGGGTGAGAGTTGGAAATCTCTTATAGACTAGCAAATTTTTTACCCAAAGATACCGTATTTACTCGCATATAAGTCACCACTGTATATAAGCTGCACACTTGTTTTTTGAGACAATGTAGATAAAAAAATGTTTCCGAAAATAAGTCGTGCTTCAAAAATCGCGATTAGGCATAAAACATTCTGGGTAATTACTAATATGTATCATTAACTGTACACAAATATCAGTAAATATTGGTATTATTTGTAATAATAAAGTATTTCAGTGAATTATTTGTAACCGATCAGCAACATTCATTTTGTGGGATACTAAGTTCAATATTACCGAAAATCTCAGACTGCACATTTTATCCAAACATGCTGCACATGGAAAGCAATGAAAAATCACGAATTTTGAACCGAAAGAAACACCAACGAAATGTTTCTTACAATAGAATTATTGGAATATGAGACTAAACTTTGGCGATGCCTTGATATCCATCTAACTACGTAATTTTTCTCACAAGTCCCTGCGATTGGCTGCAAAAACTGACATCTGTAACTCCATCATCAATGATAATATTTCTTTTCCTTTTTATTTGTTTTGGTTATTATATTGTTTTTATACGTCACATACTGCACATTGACTCACCCGGCCATTTAGCGAAGTCTTGTGAATTTCAATAATTATCTCACATTTTTGGATTTTCTGATTTTGTTTCCTCACATATAAGCCACATCCTAGTTTTGGAGATGAAAATTATGGAAAAAAGTGCAGCTTATATGCGAGTAAATATAATAAATACCATTCCTCCATTTATACCCCCCTAACACTAGCCAAAGTGTTGTGTAAATGCAAGGATAAAATTGACTCTTCTAGGAAAAGTGGGGAATATAGCGTTTTGTGACAGTTGTGAAGTAGTGTACATCAGCCAGACTGGGAAGAGTTTCAACAAAGCATTAAAGAACATAGGAGGTGTCTATGGATGAAAGATGCTTCTTCATTACTGGCCAAACTTCTCTTCGAGTCTTCACACACCTGTCAATTCAACACCGAGATCCTCCATTTTGAAAACAAAGGACCCTGGCTGGACACCTTGGAGCATCTAGAAATGGTGTAACACATTGGCAATAAAGTGTTACTCCTTAATGAGCAATTATTCCCAACCCACTCATCCCTCCTTTCCATTCCCTTCGCAAAACTGGAAGTCATTTCCCCTCCACCATGTTACCAACCAATCACCTAGCAGTCATGCACTTACGAAATTTCCCCCCACCTTCCACTCCCACCCCATCTTTCTCTCCTATATATTCTCTATTGACATACAGTAATACTCCATATAACACTGCCCTTTAAAATGTTGATTCATTATAACACTTTGTTCTCGGACCAATTTTTACTTTCTCCATTGTTTTTGTGGATGCTCTTAACTCAAGAACTAATAATCCTATCATCACCAAATTTCATATTTTACTTTTTTATTATAGGGACCAGAGCTGAGTGGTTATTGGTTAAAATCGGTCTACTGGAAGTGGAGGTTTACTCATGTCATTTGTCATTTTTTTTCATTTTTCTCAAATATTTCTTATAAGGTTTCATTTATGCAAACATTTGTTATTACAAAAGCTGTCATCATCATCATGCTGCTGTCCGAAGACAGGTTTTAGCTGAATCGCTGCCTCCATCTCTCTCTCCCCCTGGATCTCTTTTATACCTCTATAAGTACTATATTCCTCCTTTAAATTCTCTAATATTCCAATTTTTTTCTCCCTCTTCCTCTTGTTCCACTAATTTTGCCTTCTAAGATTGTCCTTTGTAAACATTGCTTTCTTAATGTGTGCCCTATCCAATTTGCTTTTCTTTTTCTGATTGTTTTAATTAGCCTTTCTTTGTGAAAGTGCAATGCCTAAAGTAGCAAGTTTGAAAGATTATTTAATACGTCAGTGGCTACAAGAGTTCCCGTACTTCACAACAGATGGAAAAATTATCTTCTGTCAAGCATGCAACAAGGAGAAATACATTATAATGCTGGCTTGCAACGAATTTTTGGCCGTGAATTGCTTGTCATCTTTGAGGCAAAAACCATCTACATATTTTGTTTATACGAGCCATTTTACTATATACTATATATATATATATAAACTATATACGTGGTTATTCAAATGTCCAGCAATCCAGCTGCGAACCTTCATAGCTCTTAAGTAAATTTTATATTTTTGTCCCATTCCCATATTTATTAGATTATTTCTGTATTATTAAAGTTAATTATTTCTTCATAATTTTTCTTTATAGGTTTAATAAAAAATCCCACCTAACTCAGCATGTCCAAGGAATGCTACATAAGGCAAATGTTGAATGCAAATCGAAGATGAAATAAATGCTTTTAATGCTAACTTTTGAGGGATCCAGCAAGAAGAATCAGTTTTATGCAGATTTGTGTCCCACAATTGTGGCAGCCAACATTCCATTCAGAACACTAGAAAATCCAACATTCAAGGGGTTCCTAGAACGATACTGCCATCAGTCGGTACCTTCCGAGTCAACGCTACGCAAGAATTACGTGCAACCCACATACAATGACGCAATGCGCAGGATACAGGAGGACATTGGAGATTCACATATTTGGATATCGGTCGACGAAACCACTAATGCTCTCAGCAGATACATGGCCAACTTGGTTGTTGGGAAATTGACCCCAGATGTGCCATCCAGAGCCAACCTCATCTGCACGAAGCAACTTGCCAAAACAAATAAGGAAACAATAGCACACTTCATGAACACTGGACTGAGAGTGCTGTAATCCAACAATCTAGATGAAGGGAAAGTGCTGCTCCTATACACAGATGCTGCGTCGTACATGGTTGCTGCCATGCAGTTGCTCAAGGTGTTCTATCCCTCCCTTGTGGATGTGACATGCCTTGCCCATGGTTTGAACTGCGTAGCAGAGCAAATAAGACTGGAATTCCCCAAGGTGAACAAATTGATCTCCACCATGAAGAAGGTCTTTGTCAAGGCACCAACAAGAATACAGGCTTTTCGAGAAAAACTGCCCTATGTCCCTCTGCCGCCTGAGCCTGTGCTCACCCGCTGGGGCACATGGCTGAAAGCAGCTGAATATTACAGCAAGCATATCCTTCATGTCAAGGAAGTTGTGACAAATCTAGCCGAGGATACTGCCTGTGTCACTTCGGCGAAAATGTTGCTGGATGATCCCTCCATTCCCAAGGGTTTGGTGTATATTAGATCCCACTATACATCCCTTGTGTGGATTATTGCTGAATTGGAGGGCTCAGGAAAACGCATCTACGAAAATACTGCTTTGCTGAACGAAGTGAAACAAAAAATCAAGGAAGCGCCAGGTAATGTAGGCGAAAAAAGTAAAAGCAAAACTAGAAAAGTTGCTACAAAAGAACTTAGGACTGCAGAGCCTATGTACAGCAGCAGATATACTAGCAGGAAAATCCAGTGAAGTTGAGTGCAAAATTCCATTTCAACATGAACCCAAGTTGAAGTTTGCCTCCCCAGTTGATGTCAAACGTTCTTTTTCTGCTTACAAAATGATATTAACTGGCCAACGCCATAGTTTTGCAGTAGAAAACTTAGAAAAGGTGCTTGTTAATTACTGAGAGGCCAACTACGGGAAATTTGTGGAATAAATACTAAGAGGTGACAAATTCACTATGGGAATTTCGAATGAAAGTTTGTCAAACACTCTGCATAGTACTTAAATATATACTTGAAGTGTTTTCAGTCAGTATTACTATGTAATGTAAATAGTATTTTCTATGTAACGCATGGGAAATTAACCATAAGAATAAGTTTCAATGCATAGTAGTGAAATACTTTTATGTTCTTTGAAAAAACAAATCCTTTTTCGTGAATTCAAGCTGATAGTTGACAGAAATGATGCTGTTGTTTTTACTGGACAGTTTTTGTAAGTAGTTTTTAGAGCCTGTTTTACGTTTTATAAATCCTAAATTAAGGTACTTAAAGAGCCTATTTTCGTCACCTAAAACTTAATTTTTAGAATCTAAAAATCTGCGGTCTAGTCATAACACTAGATAAGAAAAAATGGAAAAACTTTTGAATGTGTGGATAGAGGATATGACCACTAATAAGGAATAAAGCCCTCAATCTATATGAAAATCAACGTGAAGGCAAAAATAATGGTATTTCTTTGGAAAGTTTTTCTGCTAGTAGGGGTTGGCACGAAAAATTTAAGAAATGTTTTAATTTGCATAATATTAAATTGTTGGGAGAAGCAGCATCAGTTGATCAGGATAGAGCTAAGTAATTTCCAAATGAATTTGTGAATATTATCGAGGAAAAGGGTTATAATCCTGAACAAGTATTTAACTGTGATGAAACCGGTTTGTTGTGGAAGAAAATGCCAAATTGCGCTTACATTCCTTGAGAAGAACGCAGTGCACCAGGGTTTAAGGCATCTAAAGATAAAATAACTCTCCTTTTATGTGGGAACGCATCTGGAGACTTTAAATGTAAGCCAATGTTGATTTACCGAGCTGAGAATCCATGTGCTTTAAAAGGAAAGAATAAATTACAGTTGCATGTATTCTGGAGATCCAATAATAAAGCATGGGTTACAGGCAAACTGTTAGAAGACTGGTCTGAGAATTGTTTTATTCAACAAGTGAAAAACTACCTAAGGGAAAAGAATTTATCATTTAAGGTGCTTCTTGTTTTAGACAATGCACCAGGACATCCAGTTTCTCTGGCAGAAAGCCATCCCAATGTTGAAGTAATGTTCCTGCCACCTAACACCACTGCACTCCTACAGCCTATGGACCAAGGGGTCATTGTATATTTTAAATCGTATTACATCCGGAGAAGTTTTAGCCATATTCTCGAGGCGATTGACATTAATCCTTCACAAAATGTTCGTGAAGCTTGGAATTCATTTAACATATTGACAGCCATTGAAATCATAAAACAATCATGGGAAGAAGTTGCAAATTCAACTATGAATGCGTCCTGGCAGTAACTATGGCCCATCATTGAATTGGCTGGAATGACTGGAGGAGAAGGATTTGACGATCTGCAAGAGGAGGAAGTTAACAGTTTGAGTCTCAACAGGAAGAATTGACTAATGAGGAACTTTTAGAAGCATTCCAGTCAAGTGATAGCAACGGGGAAGATAAAGAGCAAGAGGAATCTAAACTAACAGCAAAAGCATTATCAGAGATCCTTAAAATGGTAGGCAAAGTAAAGGATAAGGTGAGGGATATCGATCCATTGATGGAAAGAAGTTTAAAATTTAAGAGAGACATTGATGCTGCATTAGAACCTTATATTTAAATTTATAGACATTTAAACACACCAGGAAGGCAGCTTCAAATAACACAATTCTTCAATCCAGCATCTTCCTCCCTGTGACAACTAACTCTAATCTTTAACATCTTCATCAACATCATCACAAATTTTTCAACATCATTCATGGTAAGTTTAACAAAATTAATACAATTTTACTTTTCATTTTTCTCATTTAAATTTCTCATTCTTATGTCTCTCTCCCATAGACAGTCTTTTTTATCTCTCTAACCTGATGTTCTATGTTGTTTCTTTTTGCGATATTAGCAAAATTAGCCCCTGCGAGTCAGGCAATCGTCATCAATTTTTCTCAATTTTACTACGAAACTTCAATAAAATTTTATTTTCTTATACTTTTTCATGTCATTTATATAGTTGTCCCTCTTCTGTCTATGTTCATTTTGCTGTATATCTCTATTTTTCAGTGCTCACCAATACAGAGAAAAATTGCATCGTAATCCATTTCAGCTGGGATTGGAACCAAACCCTGTATTTCCCGTTACCTTAATTACTTCTCTTTTGCGATTTAGTCTTTTGTGGAATTATCAGGAATATAACCACCATGAAAGCCGAGGCCTGCCTGTACTATACTAAAATGACACTGCATAATGCTGATTCAGTTAGTGCTCTCGTTTTCAGGAACGCTTCCCCAGCATTAAATTGGGTATGACTGTATTCTCTATCACCTGATGATGACGCTAAGCATCGAAACCTAGGTTGTGTTAAAATATAAGTAAAATACTGGAAAATTACATTGTTTTATTTCATATTAAAGAATATTTTAACTCCAAGCCAGAGAAACTAACTGCAGGTAATAAAAACTATTGTTGTAATAATGCATGAAAAAATTATCCCAAAATTTGTATATGCCTCTAACAAAAAACAAAACAAAGGAAATAAGATAGATGGGATGAAAATTACCTTCTTTGATAGCAATAAAAAAATCACAGAGGCATTTCAGAATACTACAAGAAGACTTCTGAGAATAGTTGCCATAAAAAAGCAAGAAAAATCTTTACAGATCACGACAAAGTGAAAATATTATATATAACCTAATCAAAATACTTCAAATAACAAAAAGACAAAAATGCAAAATAAAAGCAAATACCATAAAATATGATTCTAACAAAATTATGGGGATGCATTTACCATTTTTTGTAATAAAACTTCATTATAACAAAAATAAGCAATATCATATCAAAAAGACTAAAAAACCAATTATTTATTTAAAACTAGGATTAAAATATTTTTTCAAACAAATTACTAGTAATTTCCACCTTATTGGAGGTAAATATAAATTTCAAATTGTAACATCATGAATAAAATTAAACTAATAAATAAAGAAAAAAATTTCCCTCAATGTTTAGTGAGTTTCTGTTAATGCACTTAATTTTTGCACACAAATCAAAGCAAATAAAACATTACCAAATGAATCAAGGCTACTTACTTGAAGTTAAGGCATTCGTTGGGACCTTCTTAAGCCTAAACCCAGCATAATTCCTTCGGCGGGAACCTAGCGATGCACCACCCCTTGTTCCCGGATTGAAATCTGTTCCCGATGTGACACTCTCCTCCTCCTGCTCCTCTCCCTCTGCAATCCCACCCGAGAGTGTCGGCCTCCTTCCTCGCCTTGCACCTCCAACACTCCCACCCCTTCGCCTGCGTGCCATTCCAGCAGTTGTGCCTCCACTCCTACTCGACGCGCTGGAGTGTGTGAAGTTGGCCAAGGACGGTTTTCCCTTCTCCGAAAGCACTTCCTGCTGCCAGCTTTGGGTTTTCATAATAGCTCCCACATGAACATCAGCAGATATATCTAAAATTATAAAATAAAAACAAAAATTATTATTACTAGGGGATTTCCCTGTTGAAAATCAACGAGTGTGTTAAATGAATTTCAATTCACCCAGAAAGTGAAATTTATTACATTCAAATACTGCTTAAATACTGATACTAATGATTATTCGATCAAGTCATTTTAATTTTCTGTTATGTTAAATTATGGCATCTATACACCTTGCCCTTTTTCTAACAACTTGATTTGCCCATCTCTGGGTCCATTGTTCCTCCCCTTCGTTTTTCCTGTTATTTTCTAGCCTCGCAACTTAAATCTGCGAGTTTTTTAGTTTGTTGGTTTCAATTGAACATTTTGATCTTTTTCTTAGAGCTTGATCTAAACGTTGAGAGTCTGACAGACCAATCTCTACAATGTACTATGCTTTGAAAGTACAACAGATAGCGAACTGTCTTGCACATCTCATTCCCCTCTTCCACAAAGGGTTTTCCCCTCCTTACCACCCCTTCAACCTCTCATTCACGCAACACACTACCCTCTTCAATATGACAATTTGATGACTTGCGGAGTCAAATGTGGAGTTGTTGATTTAAGACGTTTAATACAATTTTAAAAACAATTCTACATAAATCCAATTGGTCAAGAATTGTTATCCAAGAATCGTTTTCGAAAAATATTTAGCACACAATGGTTAGCTGACTCTGTTTATTAATACTGCTTAGGACCTCAACTAGAGAAATTAGAGAGATAAGGGGTATAACTTAGTGTTTCTTTTTTCAGGAAAATACACCAGTAAAAAACTACATGTTGGTGCCCGGCACCCCCTCCAACAATGCCAGCTACTTGGTAAGAATTCTTGTTCATAAAATTATTATCATCTTTGGATTTGAATTAATGGCTTTCATTTCCAGCAGTTCGGGTATGTTGTTTCAGAGGAGATATATGTACTTTAAGGTTTTCTTGTTCTTGCCTTGTTTCGAATTCTCACCTTGATCTTGCTCAAACTGAACAAGATGGTATACTCCATAAATGGAATACACAGAGATTTCAAAGGTGTTCTTTATGGGAAATATGTATAAAACAATATCAGAAGATTAGACTATTCTCGAATGTTTATCTCCAAAACTATAAGTCGTAATTATGTGGTGCAGTGGACTTTTTGTGGTAAATGAAGTCCTCTATTTGAATTAATTTTTTAATGTATACCTTACAGATCATATTAGAACATGGGAGGGAAAAACATGGATTTTTAATTGTTGTTTGCAGAGAGAATTGTAATAGCAATCAATGTAAACAAAATATGAAAGGTTTTACTCAAGATTTTCTCAAATTTTTATCTCCGAAACTATAACTCATAATTATGTGGTCCCACAGACTTTTTTGTAGTAAATGTTATCCTGGATCCAAATAATTTTTTTAATCTATACCTTACAGATCATATAAGAGCTTTGGATAGAAAAATATGGTCAGAAATTGTTGCTTGACAGATGCCATTTAACAAGATACAAGTATAAATTTATTTAAGGCTAAAGCCTATTGCCCCAAAAAAACTATTTCAAACACACAAGCTATACGATTACAGATATCTCTATGCAGTTTTCGCAATTGTAAACTTTTCTTTTATAATTTTTCTTATCTTTTTATGTTTTTAATATAACAAATTTAAAGCCATTCAAATTCCTAAATACGATGATTAAAATACTTTCCGAAAAAAGTAAAAAAATAGAAAGAAAATAGAGATAATAAGAATCCATTATCAAGTTAAAGAATAATATTTTTTCCAACAGTTAATAAGTTATGCTAGAAATAAAAAAATGCATTGTTCGCCCCGGCTATAAGCGATCCTGGCGGCGAAGGGAGAAAACGGAAGAGTTGTGCCAGTGAAGTCCTGCGTCCATCCGCGATGACTCACGATGAGAGTGGAGAGGGGAACTAGGGGAGGTGAATGTGACGTGAGAGAGGAGTAGAGCTTCGCAAGGAGGCGCATCGCCAGCAAGCGGCAATTTGATCTCGGTTGAAAGGAGGTGATTCTGTTTGAGGTGTCGTCCACGTTCATCGTTGCTCACACTTTTTGCTTTACGTTTGTATTTATATATATATATATATATACACACACACATACATACATACAGGCAGTTTTAGAAATGTGTATTAGATGTATTCTACAAATATCTATTCAAATTATAAATATTTATTCTCAAATAAGAAATATAATGAAATGTCAAAAAATTCGTACATTATGATCCTCCAGCAGATTTTCCGGTGATGTTTTTCTCTCTCTTACGTCCGGAACAATAGATAGCTTAGGATGACCCTCCCCGCTCTGGTTGAGTCACCGTTCGAGTTGTTGACCGATGTCTTTTGCAGGGCGGCAGCTTTCCCCATCTCCAGGCATGTTTACGATACCATGTCTGTCGAATACTATTTTTCATGACCCATCTTATACAAAACTGTAGCATGTTGTTTTTCTGTTTTGGTTGCACCGCATCCCAACCAGATGTGTAGGCGGGCAGGGAAAATGCATGCGAAATTTGAGTGAATTAGAGTATTTTACCTATACACACAAGCAGCTATAAACTCTCTAATTGTTTTCATTTTTATTTGCCGACATCCCTTCTCCTTTCTCATCGGCCGCCCCATTCCCTCCTCTACCATTTCCCTTATTACCCTTAGAAATTCTGAAATAGCGAGCATTTTTGATTTGGCTTTTGCACAAGTGAGTTCCCAATGTATTCGGAAAATTGTATTTTAGAAATTTTTTTGAAGATTTTCAACTGATCACAGCGGTACTTTAGTGTATCTATGACATTCGCATTTTGTAAAAGACATTATTGAAATATATCGTTTTATTACGTGTAGAGAAGTTGAATTTATGCATCCTATTCAAAAGTACATTTTCAAATTCAGTATTTTATAGAATGTTATATTTGTATTCTACAAAAAATGCCAATTTAGACATCGCTTTTATAGCATATCATAGTGTATAATTAAATTATGTATGTTTTATAAACAATTGAATTTTCATCGTTTTTGCACAATTTTTTATTTTGATTATATTTCTATCTAATAAAAACAAAATGTGTAATGTTATCACGTTTTACTGAACCGGAATAAAACATGTTCCAAAAGTGTGTCGAGTTATTTATTTAACCTTGTTAGAATTATAAGTTTTACATATTTTTTTATCAAAAAAACCATGCACAGTAACCTACGCTACATCTGTGGGCGTATATAAAGATCAGAATCCTTCCTGAGGGTTGTACAAGCAAGAAAACTGTATTCCTAACTTAGGGACGTAACCCACCGGTGTAACACGGCGGCTGCAGGCCCGATCGCCGGTGACCCACCGGTGGGTCACGACGCCTATGAGGAGAGACAAGCGTGACTTACCGGTTGGTTCACGCCGTCGTGAACGTGTTAAAAATATTTTTCATTCTGTGTGTTTTGAATTAGGAAGTAATATTTCATAAGAGGGGAAAATTGTATAAAAAACTAATCTAAATGTCCACATCTATTTTCGGAAAACCGGCCAGTTACTGACTAACGACAAAAGTAACTACGCAGAAAATTTATGGCTTTAGTAGCAAAATTTGTTGGTGGAAAGCAGGTTAACAGATCAAAAAAAGGATCATACCAGCACAGGGCTTACGGTGCTGGCCTCGTTTTTCAGCTGGGGCCCATGTGGAGTTATGCGGCATGGAAAATTCTTGCGGGAAAAAGTCCCCATAAATCTCTGCGATCAACATGCCAGCGCAAGTTGAAACGTCTACAGGCAGTAAAGAAGTGCCTAGACAGAAGACAAAAGGGCAAACCCAAGAAGCGGATAAATTTCGAGGATGGCGCAAAGGATTACGGGGAAATGTTCCAAAAGTTGGACATGGACAACGACGAATTCGAGAAAGAGGCACCTTTGTTTAGTGAAAATTTGAAAGTGAATCAAGAATCAAGAGATGCCTTGCAGAGAGCCGCGCAAGGTCAAGCTGCCAACGATAGGTGGTTTGAAGAAAGAAAAAACAGACTGACTTCTTCTAATTTTAGCCTTGTCTGCAAACGGAGAAAGACCTCAAAGTGGAGCCCCCTTGTGAAGCGCCTATTGTATTCAATGCATTTTGAGAATGAAGCGACGGGGTATGGGCAGCTCCGAGAGAAAGATGCAATTAGGGAGTACGAGGCGATCACTGGGAGACGAGTATTCCCTTCAGAGCTCTTCGTGGACCTGGAGCACTTTCTTTGCTGCTTCACCAGACGGCTTGACTGACGATGGAGACATTGTGGAAATAAAGTGCCTGAAATCGACCGAAACAATGACAATAAATTGTGCCTCAGAAAATTTAAAGTGCTTTTGCCTAGACAAAGACCTTCAACTTAAAAAAAAGCACAATTACTATTACCAAGTTCAGGGTCAGCTCCATGTGACAGGCCTTCCCTTCTGTGATTTTGTGGTTTGGACTACAAAAGACTGCGTCGTGCGACGAATACTAAAAGACGATCTTTTTTGGAAAGAGAAGATGGAAAAAAAACTAGTGTTCTTTTACACCAAAGTTCTTCTTCCGGAAATCGTCGACCCCAGAATGTGCAGGTCAATGGAGATGCGTGAACCTGGAGATGAGCAGGAGTAATGTACAGTTCATATGTTTCCTGAGAGCAGTGCCGTAACTAGGGCGGGGCAAGCGGGGCTTCTGCCCCGGGCGGAACTTTCTGTATTTATATTAAGTATGTAATCATTATGTATATAATTAATGAGGTCAGGCTCAACTTTGTGTTTAACAAGTTTTTGTAATTTTTGTAAGTTTGCTACTATGTTGCTTTCGCCTTCCTTTCCCACCCCTTCTTTTCCCAACCACTCATCCAATTACCTCCCATTCGTTTTCTTTGTAACCCTTACTGTCTCCCTCTCCCCCCTCATTTCACCCTATATATATGGAACAATTTATATTTTTTTCACCTGATGATACTACGATCGTAGTGAAACCGGTCGTGTTATATTAAAAGTTGTGGAAACTACAAAGTTATCCTTACATTAATCACTATGTATTTAAATTATGTATGCATGTATGTATGTAATCATTATGCATTTAAATTATGTAAATTTATAGTGAAAAATTATATATTATTCTAGCCTAGGTCTTGGGAAAAAAAGGTGTGGCGGATTCACACCTAAAGGTGCGGTGAGTGCAATCGCTGATGTCTCCGCCCGAAATCTAATCCTTTGTTATCATATACGGTCAGCCTACTCACGGCAGAGCTAGAGGGGAGGATGAGGTTGACAGGCGCATTCAATCGCCAGAGAATATTTTCCCCGTGTGCCAATGTGCCGGGCACTTCCCCTCCTTTGCTGATTAGGTCGGGGAAGGAAGAGGGTATCATCTTGTTTCTGCCCCACCCCTTCCACCTTCTTTTGGGTATGTTATTGGTGCGACAGGACTAATCCCTACGTCCAAAATTCGAACTACTAGTGCACGAAATCCAAGTGATCGCGGTGGCATCTTGCGTCCGAGATTCACATTATGACTCAGTAGGCTTTACCCTTAAGTATTTATGTAAAGTGGAAGTTCTAATTGATGGATGCAGTCCAAAATTACAACTGAGAGATAAATTTTGAAAAGGATCACTCCTACTCAATTTAATTAAAATCCATCAAGCGGTTTAGGAGATGAAAGTTACGACAGATGGACAAGACGTGCCCATAAGGGATTCTGCTACTACTGCTTTGCTGGTAAAGAATGCCTAAAAAACTTGTTCCTGCACATCCCTAACACATTTTTATTGTTTGCTCATTAACCAATATGCATCACGAGTTTCACTCAAATTGAAAGTGCATGAAATAACTGTTTTATCAAGTAAACCCTCGATATTCACAATATTAATATTCGCGGTTTTGATTATTCGTGGGTTGTCTTTGTGTACCTATTTAAAATTCTATTTCAATTTTTCATGGGTAGTTAGTTACTCTGCAAGCCTATGTTACATTTTAGGCACATATATTTGTCTCTACATAGCTATGCTGCAGAGGTGTACTTCATGACATTTTCTATATATTCACGCAAATGTGCAGTGAATGTTGGTATTTTTTTATTTTCTTTGTGTTTCTTGGGAAAACCAAATTGATCATTTTTTTGAGTAAATGATCAACGATGAATTTTGAAAATTGATCATCCATTAACCGATTAAAATGATTGAAAATGGAAGTGAACTAGCAGAGAAAGTAAGGATGATGTCTGGCCATTTCACCATTTGTGGTGTCTTCTCCAACTGATGGGTCAAGGTATCATCGCAGCATTGAAGTCACATTACACCCACCACACATTTGTGCGAATTCTCAACAGAGAGAGTGCATTTCCTCTAGGTCAGTAAGCGAATGTTGGAAAAAGTATAACACCTAAAAGGCATCTCATCTGTAGAAGAGGAGCTGCAGAGGATTGTGAGTTTGGCACATGATGTGGGAGGAGGGGGTTTCCCCAATCTTGAAGAAAGCGAGGTGGAGTAACTCCTCAACTCTCATAAAGAAGTTGACTGAGGAGGATCTTGTGGAACTCGTACGCTCAAGTGATAGTAGTGAGGAAGAAGAGAGTGATGTGATTCAAAAGCCTCAGTTGTCGTTTAAGGCACTGGTGGAGATTTTGGACATGCCTAAGGCTCTGGCTGACAAGGCTTTTGAAATGGATCCTTCGATGGAGCATAGTCTAAAATTTAAAAGAGGATTGGAGGCTCTTACAGCCCCTTACAAGGAGAACTACAAGGATTTGCAAGGAAAGACATAGCATATGTCCATAAGTTTTTTAAGAACATCGCAACTACACCTTCCTCTGCAGACTCTTGTAAGTCCCCTTCCCAGAAAGATCTTCCGGAGGACCCTACATCTCTCTAATCCATCCTCCTGTATACCCGCCCCGTCATTATCGTCTCAATATCATCATCATCAGTGAGTTAATGGTTTTTTTGCATTTTATTTATTTTTCATATAAAACACCAGTAGTGTTTATATTTACTTTTTATTATAATAAACATGGTTATTACATAATAACAAGTTAATTATTATTCATCATGAATGTTCACCTTGATTTCCATAAGAAAGTTCTACCTAACCCCCTTTTTTCATAAGGCTTTGGTATTAAAATTCACGGTTTTAATATTAGCATCAATTTCCAGGAACATATACTCCGCGAATATCAACGGTTTCCTGTAATGTTACAAATACCATATTTTCAGGCCATAAGTTGCACTTTAAAAAAATCTGAGGTCGCCACCACATGACTTTCTCCATACCTGTAATATTTCTAAAAATTCCAAATAGGTTAATGATAATAAATATTTTAAGGAACAGTGAGAAAAATTTAAAGACTTGACAAAGAACAGAAATAAACCGTAGCCTTCAGATATTGGATATAGCAACAAAGCTCCAACAATTAAGAAAATAAAAAGGAGCATAAAGTGTTTACAATAGGAGGGGTGGTTGTGGCAGTTAAAAAAATTAGTTTTTAAAATATCTCTTCGACAATGTATTATATGGGAAAATATTTTGAGCAAAGGTTGTAGAGAATTAAATTTCCTATGACCTTTAACAAAATTTACATTTATGAAGATTTAAGCGAGTTATTTGCGAAAAACCAAAACATAACTAGAGTAAACATCCACTCTATATAGTACTCTTTCTTAATATCAAACTTGGTATTAATATGAGTGTAAGTTTTTGAGTTCGAGTGCCCACAAAATCCTATCACATACAGACCAACAGACAGCCAGAAAGATATAATTGAGAAAATAGTCAAAACGTGTTCAGGGGACCTTAAAATATATACATACATATACATATTTCCGCTGAAATCTTGAATTCGATTTTTTTCATGAAAACAATAATTTTTCTATACTTTGTACATGGAGAAAGTAAAAAATGACTCCTAAAATCAGTCGATATCTTATAGACAGCAGATAAGATTATTACTGTATTCAGCACTGACACAAACCCAGCGATCTCCAAAATGGAATAATTGGCAGTCATTCATCACACAAATCATTAAAATATACATTAATAATAATTAATAGTGAAAAATGTGAAATATATAGTAAAACCTTATGTAATGTGAATGCCGATGACACATTTTCATTACTGCATTTTATTACATGTCCATCCACAATGATTACAATTTCAGTGCATTTCTGATGTTAGCAGTGATGTTTCAGTTACCAATGAACCCGTTGAATAACACGTCCTACAGAAAAAATGATCCATCGCTGAAGTAAACAGGAAGATAAACTGAAGGTGACAGGAAAAGAGGAACATAGCCTTTATTAGCTTGGCCCTAAATGCCCATAACTACTGAAGAAATGGTTAGCAGAACAGAGCAAGTTAGTTATTGCTGTATCGATCAAAATGGTTATGTAAAGAGTTGCAAATGAAGTGAGACTAGTTGAGCATAAACATCGTTATTACATACGCATTCCATTTATTAGGAATTAAAATCTCATCGCACTTAAATTTAAGGAAGTACTACTGGTAAGGGATGTCTATACGTGCGATATGTGATGTGCACTCTAATTGCCTAATTAATAAGACTGCCGAGGTATACAAGTTTCAAGGCAGTCATTTATATCTAAATTGTTATATTCAACTGTTGTCACACAATAATATTTTCTTTAAATGTTGCCAGATATAGACTTAATCATGGCTAGAAATGATGCCCTTACTAAATGCTTTGGTGAATCAAAATATTTTCTTTCCTGAAAAAAATATCAGGTTGCATCTTATAGCTCAAAAAATATGGTAATGTGCACTTAACTATTTACTACTCAGGACTGGGGAAAGATATCATAATGGCACTTGAAATGTGGCAGCAGAACATGTAGTTAATAATTATAGCAAGAGCATTTATCAATATAGCATTTTGTTTTGATGATATATAACTAGTCGATGAACATTTTGATCACATCACTAGCAGCAATGCATCCCCAAACAACATTTTGAGGCAAATTATTTCTAATATTTAAAGATTAATCCTTCCAAGCAAGGAAAGTGCACTAAGGAATGAATATCAAGATATGCAGCAAGTACAAGTGAAGCTAAAACCCACATGCCAATGCTTCAACGTGTACCACAAAAACATTAATAGGCAAAATTTTTCTATAAACCTAACCTTTATTAATAAATTACTACATTAGCAAAAACAAGGTAATTGTTTGAATGATAGCTCTAATGCTTTTAGATAAAAATCCCTCTCAACATGTTTGACAGTGTCTCCAAGTAACGTTTATGAACAACCATCGAGTGAATGGGCTGTGGAGAAAAATCATCTTTTCACATAATTTAGTTTAAGTGGAAAAGTAATTCTAAATTATATTTAAAATGTAAGCACCCTTAAAGACAACTGATTTCATACCATTGATTAAAACTTGATAATTCAAGGTGATATTATTGGAAAGATATAAAAGTTTAAATGAAAACATTTAAGTTTTACGAAAAATAGATATAGATGAGCACTTACCTCTCGGAAAAGACAGTATGGGATGAAATGATGGATCGATTCTGGCTACCCTCTCTGGGACTGGGAGAGATGAAGGTGGTGGAGCTCGAGGAGCAGACAGGGATGGTGCACTTTGCCCCCGCCTGGGGGCAGAGCACAGGACGCAAGGTGGCACACGTAAGGCATTCTGATGGCAGCCTGTGCACAGCACCTCAGCTGCCTTTGATGGTGGGCTCACACAGCTGCCACGCCCCCTTTTGCCCCCGTCACCACCCACGCCCCCAGGGTCCGAGGCTCGCAAGAGCCGCCTCTTGCGAGGAAGTGAACGAAGGGGCCGTATGCGACAGCATGTATCACCTTCCCCAACACAGCCATCCACATTCTTACCCAAGTCTGTATGATGGAAGCCATTCACAACTACTGTCTGGGCTGGCTGGTGAGCCTGCTCAGCAGGTTTTGCAAACACCAGAGGCCCTTTGGATGCCCTGATTTGCCTGAAATATACACACAGTGCAATTATAAATTTTCAACAAAAAAACAAAATATAATAAAAGATACTTCCATTTCAACGTTAAATGATACAAATCCTTTAACAAATGTATTTATGATTTACCTACAAATTTACTTGTACAATAAAAGACCTACCTAACTTCATTAAAATGCAATTCTACAATAAAATAAAAAATTCAGCTCCAATGTTGGACAAAAATAAACTTAAATTTAAAAAAACATTAATTTATTCTGTAGAAAAATAATCAATGTAAATTAGCAAAAAAAGTACCAGATTAGACACTGATTCGCAACTTGACTAAAAGATAAATATTTCCATGTTTGAAAATGGATGCCGATATAAAATTTTTAAAAAGGTGAATTTTAAAAGCAACAGAATCTCTCAGTAAACAACCATGAAAGGCAAAAAATATATACCATACAAATTCAAATAATATTTATAACTAAGGTAACAAATTGAAGTAGAAAATAAGCACAAGTAAGTTGATATCTTGGTGTGAGAAATTGGCACCCATAAAAACATGAAAAGCAATGGAGCAAATCAAAAGGTTTTTGTGCATTGGAGCTTCAATTTAGGATGGAAAAATATGAGCCAATACAAATACTGTTAAACATTTTGACCAGAAATTTAGGACTGATACAGAGAAATAGGATTAGGAAGTTTAAAAGCTGAACACAGAATTTTTACATGTAAAACTGAGTTAGGGAAAGAAGTGTCACTCAAGTTAACAATAAAAGAGGATTTAAAAATAAACTAAAGTATATGCCAGACAATATTATCAAATGTACCAAATCTCCAAACAATATGAGCAAAATCAATCCATTGTTACTGATAATTAACCTGAAAATTTTATAAATTATTCAAAAATAAATGCATTGTTACTCTTCATGTTGACAAACTGCAAATGTCAATTTACACCAAAAGAGATAAGATATAATATAGCTTAAATCCCCTTTTTAAAGATAATGATAATATCCATTCAAAAGATTAGATACAAAACACTACAAGTTGAATGTGTAGCTCAATAGTGCCGCCTTGTAGTTACAATTGCTAACGTTGAACTTTTTGTTGAGAAATATAAAACCAAAAAATAACAAAATATTTAGAATACTTAATACTTACACAAGCAAATCCTGTTGGATGGGATTCAGTTATTCTACGCCAAATCACACCTCAAAATAATTGTTACAAGCACTGTAGACCAGTTAGTAAATAATGTCATCTTAAAACTTTCCCTAAATGTCAGATTGGCGAGTCTTCTGCTGTGCTGACACAAGGCAATCTGATAACAATACATAAACTATCCTTACCGATGGATTTCACTATGCTGACGAATTCGATACTCCAGGTCCGATATCTGAGCTTGTAACCATGTCCATCGAGAACCGACCCATGCCCTCTCACGAGCCCACTTCCAAGCTGCACGTCTCCCGCTATAATAGACAAAGTGAATTCAATTTAAGTCTTCAGCCAATTTTTCATAAAGTATCGACTAATATTTATAATAAAATTTACTAAGAAATCCAAATTAATTAATACTTTAACAGGTGATGAAACATTTATAATTCAATTAAATAAATACTGCCCAAAATTAAATCATTTCTTATTTACATAAATGCTTAAAATTTCATAGAAATATTCATAGGGACTAAACATTCATAAAATACGTTTAGCCTAGTTTGCGGGTAATAGATTTTATATTACCAACATACCAGAAAAAAATTACAATAAACATAAAATCATAATGCCAATGTTAACACATGGACATGATGAATAAAATACAAATGAAATGTTAAAATTACATAAAAAATCTCCAAGAAAAACATTTCCTCTACATTTGGTGCCCAAACTTTTTGATAAAAACACCCTGCGCCGGCTCAACATTGTGCTATCCCCTAAACACCCTTTCATAAACCAACAATGAAATCGCTGCAGGATACAGGCCACAGAAACAAAAGAGTGACTAATTAGGACAAAGCACTGTAAGAAAAAAACCACCGACCGGCGATGGAGAACGAATGAACGCTTCGACAAGCAATCCAGCGACATGCATACAAGGGGAGGCATGAAATCAGAACACGAGTTATGGACGGGGGGCCAAAAAAGCGCCGTCGAGGAGATGGTGGCGCCGGGGAAGATCAATTCCTCTCTCGGAGCATGGAAGGGTCAAGTGGGGAGTTGCAGCGGTAGGAGAGACAGCAGCGAGTTCTGCGGAAGTCGGCTGGCGGGCAGGAGAAAGGCTCGGGACGGACGGAGGGGGGAGAAGCCAAAGACGGGAGGGATAAGGTAGGACAAGAGGCGGGAGTGGGATAGGGAGAGAGAGAGAGATGCGAGGCGGAAAAACTAAGCAGCTTGCATCTCTGGCAAGGTCAGCGACATGTATCTCAAACATAAGGAGCGACGAGTCCTTCCAGGGGGAGGGGAGAGGGAGGAGAAACAAACCCGCGACCTCATAAATGACTCACCTAACACGGTCGAACGCTTTGGACGCGATGCAGAGATCCTCCTCGCTAAAATCGCCGACTACTTCAAAATATTTTCCGAATGATTTTCTGCGACGGTTATCGCTTCCTATGAGATTCCCGGCGCTCGCTTTCGCTCGGAGCTACTTCGATGAGCTCATCACGGAATTAGGAAACTTAAGAACGATGAACTTTCAGAAAGCAAAAAGAAACACGTGCCAAGGTGTCAATATCCGGAATAAAATTTTTACAATTAAAAATATATCTATCCGCTGCTTAACTGGAACGGAAGGAGCAAGATAATACCAATTAGTGCGCGATTGTTGACTTGGAAATACAGGCAGCCCCGCTTTTATGTCACGTTACGTTCCTGGAAACCGCGACGAAAAGCGGATCACTATTTTCCATAGAAACGATACTAAAATGAGGGGTTTCGTTCTTGACCAAGGACACTAGACTTAAAAATCCTCGGAAATAACTATTTTGAAATATTATAAGATAAGCGTACAAAGGAATAGACGAAACACGATTAATACAGATGCAATCATTACTTCATATTTCAATAACATGCATTCGAAAAGCATTATTGATAAAAAAATCTTATTTCAATTGTCATCATAATATATTTTATTAAGACGTACAATAAAAATCTATTACGTAAAGAATAAATATAACTAAACTTGAGCAAAAATCGCCTCAGTCGACAAATTTGCTATCTTGAGGTTTATTGGCGACGAATTATTAAATCAACGCAGACAGATGAATAAAAATGAAAAATCAAACGGCATTCGATAAAAAATTAGACCATGTATATAACTAAGCACCAGCAAAACTGCCAAGTTGGTACCACCAGATGGCATTACTGTTACTGCTCAGCGTCTTTCAAAACATTTGAGATGCAAAGCCAGTAAAAGGGTGTAACCATACTGAGATACACCTTAGTTGTTACTCGCAAACGTTACTTCGATACAAACCATATAGACGAATAAGCTATAAAGTCACAGTACATACGTACTATACACACAACAATAGTTTCCGGAACATATGGAAACGTGGAATGGCCTGGACGAATCAACTTGTTCACAAACAGATCAGTAATTATGACGTGCATAATAAGCGGATCACGCGGACGGAACAATGTTGTCAATTAGGAACTTACGTAGGGGCGAAACAACGAAAATATTCAATGTTCCGAATAAGCGGATCACAAGGACGAACGAATAAAACAATGCTGTCAATTAGGAACTGCCGTATGAGCGGAGCGACGAAAAGTGGGGACTGCCTGTACTACGGTTTCATCCCATCGATTGCAGATACGCATAATCTCGAGAAGCCAAAAAGTGCTTAAAAACACAAACTTTCTTACCATAAAATACGGTAGTTGATTATACAAAACTAAAAGCACTATAAACGCCACATTCTTTCGAGGAAAATAAGAACCATTCTACCATGAGCTACTGCTGCTCGCAGAGGAAGGTTTCAGGGTCTCCTACGCTACGCTCCAACGGCCATACGTTTTAAAGCAAACTCATTCCGAACCTAACGTTTTATAGGTCCTCTTATTCCAACAATTGTGCCACCATCAAGCACAGCATTCGAAAAAACTAAGTAACATTCGGAACGACTACAAACATTTTATCTATTCACAAGTAGTATTTCTTTAACATTGCCGTTGACTTAAATCTTATTCTTTCAATATTTGGACTCCTTGTAAAAAATGGGTGCATCCGTTGTGATACATTTCCTCAGAAGTTGGTATCTTTACAAAGAAACCGCAGATTGGTGGCCAAGTCAAGCCTTGAGTGTGGTCAGCGGAGTCGGGAAAAAATATCCATCATTAGCAGAGTGGTTTTTATATCGACGCATAAACAGTACCGTCAAAAGTTACAATTAACTGCAACAATTGTTATTAGGTATGTGCATCGAAGTTCTGAGCAACTAATACCAGGGCGTAAGAAAGATTCAATGGGGATTAAACGGTAACCAGTGGAAAATAATCCCACGGTTGGGCATTGAAACGGCCGTGGCCTGACTGCTGTATGCTGAGCATGCGTATTAAAATCCCGAAGGGCTGCAACCGTCAGGCTTGCTTCCTAACGGGGGACAACTGCAAGAGGCAGCACGTATAACCGCTTTCCTTAGGGCTAACCTCTCTCAGTAACTCCGCCTCGTCCGTACAGCTATTCATGCATGGCCTTCCGTTCCCCACGCCCCTTATCCTCGTCTAATGCTACCGCCAGTCGTTCTACTACTTCTCAATCTCTTCGTCGCCAATTCAACGGTCTTTATAGCCAGCGCTTCACACGCATATGAAAACATTTATTTCTGTTATGCACATAATCCTCAAGGTTCTCAATAAAGCCATGTACCAAATTTAATGATTAAAAACAAGACAAACTGATAGAAAAATTAAACAGATGAAGACTAAGTCGGGAGTAAGAGGGTTTGTTCCAAGTTAAGATAAAATTACAAACATGAAGACAATACAAAAGGTAAATATGTTAGACAAACTACTTATCAAGTATGAAAAGAGAGGGTTGCGAGACACGGTGAAACAATACAATGGTAAATACGGTGGAGTTTTTGCTTATTTACTAAACTACTTATTGTAAATTTAGAATAATTGCGGTAAATGGTGGTTCGAACAAAGTCACTTATGTTTCATTGTTTCATAAGTTCCACTAAGTAACGCATGAAAAAGTATATTATTTATCCAAAATACGAAACTGCTAAATAATGTTAATTACAACTAGTACAAAAGCCCGCCAATATGACGGGCATGCGTGGATTAAATATTAAATTTAAGGCAATTCCATTCTTCCTCCTTTTCTCTCTTCCATTATCTCCCTCATATTTTAAGTTTATATTCGATTTTTTTCCGATTTTTCGACATTTCATAAATAGGTTGCTATGGTAGCTGGCATTGTTGATCTCGGATTTTTACAATATTGGACACAGGCTTTCGAGTGCATTTACACAGCTTACAATGAAACAAAATCGAATCATCCCCGTTTCTGATAGTGTGGACACCCGCAAACCGGTTGCTACCAAGATTTATTTCGAAAATGTAATTTCATTTATGGTACTACTACTACAAATGCCCATCAATATGACGGGTGTGCATGGATTAAATATTAAATTTAAGACACTTCCCATTCTTCTTCTATTTCTCTCTTCGATTTTCCTCCCTCATACTTTAAGTTTATATTCGATTTTTCCAATTTTTCGGCATTTCATACAGAGGTTGCAATCAAACAAAATCATGAATGGCAAAAACTGATTGAAAATTTATGTGAAAAGTTGCAATTTCAATTCAAATGAATTCAAAATATATAACAAGAGTTCTCACAATTTATTTCAAATACAATATCAAAGTTTATGTCATTGCTTTTAAATATAGACGTAATTTTGCTAGATCAGCAACAATTACGTCGCCCTTGACTACGAAATTTTTTCGTCTAAAATTTAACCAAATTTTCGTGTTAATAACGAATTTGTGGAACGATTCGACGCGTATTCAAAAATCGATGGCTGTAAAATAAATATCCGTTCTTTTAGGCGTCGTTTGGTGCAAGTCCCGTACTCGTATCGCATTTCTAAGTGATTTTAAAATGCAAATGAAAAATGTGCTACAACTGTGCAAACACAGAGAAAGAAAGACAAATTCTCTTTAATATATGTAATAGATATTGGGAAAATATGAAAAAAGTAAAACAAACTTTTTATCCAATACATTATCAAATAATATAGATATAATAATTATACTGTATTTAAAAATTATATTTCAACTTCGAATTATTTCATTGCTCTTGAAATGGATAAGAACTTCTCCCCAATCCCGTGACTATTAGGAAAAACATATTGTCTCATAATTGGATGCTTTTCCCACATTTTTGGAGGCTTATAGATAGAAATATTGATCAAATTTCTCAGGAATTATGGCCAAAAACAATTTGCATAAATCAAATGAACAAAATTTTTTACTTAGTAATGGTGGCAACTTAAAGATTCTGTAGTTTGCGATTACTAGCATAGCAACTGCAGTTTAAAAGTAAACGAAAACGGTAAATACTAAATGAAAAACGAAATAAAATATTCACACAAATAAACAAAAACGAATTTTGTTATGAATTGTAGTAATTATATCAAGTTAATACACGACAGAATTTAACAATTTTGCAAAGAACTGATAGTTAAACTGTGCTGAAAAATATAAATGGCTGAACAAACTATCAGCCTCGACACTGTTAACGAAAACGACATAAGTCTTCTGATCCTCCGATTCAAGCGACATAACGGAAAACCTCTTTCCAAAGATTGCGGAGTCTTAAAAAATAGAATTTTTATTTTTTCCCCAAGGCAAAGACAAATTTTAATAAACATTTCAGTCTATGACCAAATTAGTAAATACTGGAGCATGTGAGATTTACAATTAAATATTCTGCAGAATACTATCCAATGTTAACCTAAATTAACAGAAGTTTTAAGCTGCATTATGATTTCTCCTTTATCACAACTATACTTACTGAATACAGCTGAACATCGATCCCGAATTCAGTGCTTCGGAAACATCCCTGGTCCGGGGTGCATGGCATTTCGATTTTCCCGTTCTCTATGTTCCCACAGGTTATAAAAATGCTAAAAACGTCCGTAAAACTTACAACTGTCCGTTTCATTTTTGACCCTATCCGGATCTGGCAAAACAAACAGTTTGTATGAGAAACCTCGCAATCTGACATCCATTTATATATTATTTTGCCTTCCGAAGCATTATTTAATCATATCCTTGCGTTAGACAATACTATTGCTTAGGTAGTGTGTACACCAGTGGTATCCAACCAATGGCCCGCGTCTGGACGGCGAAACTATGACAAAAAATGCAATTTGGAAAATTTAACCCACAAATTTATTTATTTAATAAGTTCAAAAACAGCACTCAGGCCTATTACATTGAACATTACAACCAATAAATAATAAATGCCTATAAAAATATATAAAAAACAGTCAAATAAAACAATAAGGAGTTCAATGGAAAACATCAGTATGAGGATCTTGCATCAGAGTTTGGTTATATAAGTTTAGGAGGCGGAAAATAAAGGAGCGTTTTGTGGTTGAGAGCCGAGGAGTGCGGCAGTGAAATAAATCATGTAATCTGGTACTTCTAGAGGGAATACGGAGGGGGTAACTGGAGAGAAGTTCGGGAGTTCTATATTTTCCATTTACAATGTTACGGAAAAACTTTAGGTCAATTGCCTGTCTACGATCGGTCAAAGGTAGTAAACCAAGAGTGTGGAGAATGTGGGAAGAGGACGCATTACGAAGAGAAGGAACTCGCTGGCGGATAATGTGATGGAAGAAATTTAGGGACCTTTCAAGGTGATTAAGATTTGATTGGGAAGCTGAGGACCAAATGGATGAGCAATATTCTAAGATTGGGAGAACACAACTAACAAAGAATGTGCGTAGAGAAAAAACATCCGTAATTTCGGCGAAACGATAGATGAGGCCCAGCATAGACATGGCACGAGAAGTGACTTTCCTAATATGGGTAACAAATAATAGCATCTGGTCAAAAATTACACCAAGATCCTTTTGTGTTGTAACTAAGGGGATTGTTATGTAAAGAACTTTGTGTTAGTTTATAATTGGTTGCTTAAGTAAGGTGAAGGTAAGAGCGAAGCATTTGGAGGATTGATTCTAAGACGCCAGGTTTTAGTCCAGTCTGAGAGGCGGACTAGGGCAGCTTGGAAAATATCAGAGTCGGCGGGGGAATTGATCTGTTTGAATAATTTGCAGTCATCTGCAAAGAGTAGTATCCCGCAGGGTAGTGCAATTATATCCACTAAGTCGTCTATGAAAAGGATGAAGAGAAGGGGGCCTAAGACACTACCTTGAGGCACACCGGAAGTGACAGGAGCAAAAGAAGATAGGTAGCCGTCGATAACTACACGCTGACTTCTGTTTGACAGGAAAGAAGAAATGAGGGAGAGAAAGAGATGATGGACATTAAAGCGATGGGAGATTTTGTGAAGAAGGAGAGAATGGTCAACGGTGTCAAAAGCTTTGGCGAAATCGATGTAACACACGTACAGTTCAGAAGAATTTTCATATGTGCGTGATATTATTCATGTGTACGGAAAGGTTGGTTAGAGTTGAGGAGTCCGGAAGAAAACCATGTTGTTGCGTGGAAATATAGGGAAGAGTGAAAGCGAGGAGCCGATTATGAATAATTTTTTCACAAACGATTGATAGGTTGGAAAGAAGAGATATGGGTCTATAATTTTCCACCTGAGATCTACTGCCATTTTTTGTGAATAGGGATGACGTTGGCTATTTTCCACTGTTGGGGAAAGACTCCCGTGGCGAATCAGCGGTTGAGAAGCATAGAAAGAGGTATCGAGAGCTGAGAAGCGGTTTGCCTAAGAAACTCCGCTGCGATACCATCGGGTCCGTTGGCTTTCTTGGAAGGGAGGGCAGAGAGGAGCTGGTGCACTTCGCCGGGGGTGGTGACAATGGAAGATAGACAATGGGAACATTTAGGGTTCAGAGGAGGGGGAGCATAATGTTTATGAAAATTTTGATGATAAAACTTTAATATTAAAATATCAACCATAAAAACGTTATTTAGAATTGATTTTCACTTATATGGCACCTCAGAATGTATAGGTAACTTCCAATTTAAGCTCCAATTCGGCTCGCCAAAGAAATGGCAATTTTCAATGCGACCCGCCGAAGGTTTCACAATCACCAATGCGGCCCGACATGTAAAAGGGTTGGGCACCAATGGTGTACACTAACAATACAGTTATCCGTGTTTTAGAAAATTCAATAGTTCGAAACGACTCCGGTCCCGGGCTTTCCAAATTAGAGGTGTACAACTGCATTTATGCTTTAACTTAGCATATGCTCAGTGTCATCATGCGTACGTACTTGGTAAAAGCGACCACAACACTTACATAAACATACAGTATCGAACATTTTATCCGGCAAGCTTGGGATATAGGGATAGCTGGTTTTCTGGAATATACTCGTAAACAGTTCGCAGAACAGGAACTACGTTCGAGTTCGTCAAATGCATCGGCAAAATTGTTCGGTCTGGTCAAACAGTTAGTAATACCGATGTGTTACCTTTATTTAATAAAATTAATATAAAATATTTTTTCACTTTTCTTCGTCATAGTAAATAAGAAATAAATCCATATTTAGCTCGATCAGTTATTTTGCGCCTACTTGCTCTTGGTTCCACTATCAGAACAAGTGTTCCGTTTCGTAATATTTTCTATTTCGAACACCTCTGAATTTTTTTCTCGAACCACTCAATAAATATTGAAGACGTAATCCACGCTCTATTATTGGCCTTATAGTGCACAAGGAAACCACTGAATCTATTAAAACAACTGGGCTTCTGATTTTTAGAAATTTTATGGGGCAAAATAGGAAGGGAGATATTTAACACTATTAAACAAACAGATAAGGCACTGAAAAAGAAACAAAACCTCGGAACACCGGAGCACATCAAATGTACGGTGGTGAGCCGCCGAGGCGAGGCGCCAAATTTAAATCTCTTTCTCCTAACAAATATAGGAAAAATGCATTAGCTTCGAAAATAGCCGGTTAGCTGGATTTCCGGATAAGTGGAATCCGGATAAAAGGTTTTATACTGTAGTTGATTTACATTTTTAAGAATCCGATACTTGTGAGATATTATAAAGTTGATGAAAAGGAAAAAATTCTGCCTTAACCGGTAATCGAACCGGAATTCTCTTGTTTTTCCATCAACTCGAATCCTTCAAGAAATTTAAATTAAGATCTAATCTTTCCATCGCGTTGTGAGATTATAACAAAAAACCACACCGCACACAACTGACAAGAATGCCTCTGCGACATTAAGAATGAAGAATAGAAATTTACTTCTAACATTTTTATTATTAACAATTACAACATTCCGCTCAAAAAGAAACCTTTTTGAAGATGATACGATAATGCAATTTAATGTTTTCATTCACACCTTTGTAATCCAAAGCTATATTAAAGAGTAGCCGAGTACCCAAGAAATCGTAAAATAATCAATGCATCGAGTGAGACTAACAGGAGCAACTACATAAACATGCTGGCACACGATAGATCGATAGGCCACTAACGAGGAATTTTTCCGTGCAAATTACGCAGAGGGGCAGAAACAAAACTTACATAATCCCAGAATCGTGTCAACTTGAACAAGGAAAACGATTATCCGGTTTTAAACTAACTCAACGCCCAAAGGTGCATAGTTCTGGGAATACATTTGATTTAAAATGATATAGAAAAAGGGCAAACATTATAATTCTATGACGACATAAACCGAATCTAAGAACTAATTCACCAGTTCTGAATGTTATTTATTGAATAAGAACATCATAAACTTTAATTTTGAGGCAGCACTTACAAAAAAACTCGAACATCTCCAAGTTAAATTTTCAACTATTTCTTATAAATTCTATGGGATAAAAATAACTGCAAAATCATAATTTCCACTTGAGGAGAGATCAACGGGTAAATAAATTTACCATGCCCTTAGATTCGATAAAAATATTAACTCGTATTCATTCGGTCGTATAACGACCTACTTATAAGTCTAATATGTACTATTCCTTTAACATCAATTAAGATACTTCCCTCTTCCTCCTCTAGGTTTGATAATTTATTTCTGAAATACCTAACAACGCGGAATAAAATCTATTTTAGGAAGTATGGTTAATTGCCCGAAGAAAATGAAAGGATAGGCTATTTGTGCTTACGTCGATGGTTACTTAATGGGCTAGCAATAAAAAATAATTCCCATAATAGCGTACATAATAAAGAAAAACGATCCAACAAAAAATATTATCGCTTACAAGGAATATTCGTTAACTAACGCGAAAAAACGAGTACAGCAGAAAAATACGTCTCTACGAGAAAGCCTACAAAACCTGAATTCCAAAGGTTGAGCGCAGAATTAGAAGAACGGCAGGGCAACAGTCCAACAGGATGAGGGGGATAGGAAGGGCTTCTTGAATCGGTGGAATTTTTACGAAATATTCCATATTTAATTCGATGCACCGCGTTGACTTACTTTTGGAATTTACGGCCGCAATTTGACGAGTCATGTCACAAAGAAACTCTCGGCAAATGTTAACCTTCCTTATCTCTGCAGATATGAGAAACCCGCTAATAAAATCGATTGGTCGATCAAATAAATCGAAAAACAAATATCACTTTAATCACGGCTTCTAGAGTTATGAAAATGCATCGACTCACAGAAATAATCTTAATTTCCATTTCAATTAATAATTTCACCAACCTTAAGATTGTCAATTATAATTCGTTCATTATACGACTTTTTAAAGGACTTGAAGAGTACATTGAAAATAAGGATTAGGTTTGAATTAATTACGTTGTAGATTATTATACGTTCCTTTTCCTATTTAACATCCTAAAAAATTATTATTATATAATATAATATTCATCGGACGGCTGGAAAGTCTCATTTTAACCTTAAAAAAACAACACCTTTACCTTATAAAACCATACATATCAAAATGAAACGCCGCAGATCGCCAAAGACTTATGTCAGGAAGTGACAATCACCTGCATTACTCAACATTTTCCTAGTATATTCGCAATGAATCCTTAAAACTCGGACAAAATACATTTAAGAAAACTCGTTTTCGTTAAGGATTTGCTTTCATTTTTAATTTAGGAAAAAACAAAAACTAATGATCTTGCACTCGATAGATATATTCCAATTCGCTTTTATTGTGTTATGTCAGTCACAAGGATTTATAACGAATATTTTTTGCAAATTTTTTTATAAATTCTTATTGTAAACTCTGGTTCTTAATATACACTATCCTCGGCTTCTATGTAATAAACGAATTATCATAAACAATGATAAAACGATCAATTTTTCTTTACTCGAAAAAAAGAAACTAGTGTATTGCTCGTCATATGAAGGATAAATAATAATATTCCCTCCCTCCCTCTCGCCATCCCTCTCTCCCTTCCCCTCTCCATCCCTTCCGCTCCCTCCCTCATCCCCCCTCCCTCACTCCCCCCCTCCCTCCCTTCCTTCCCCTCTCCCTCCCACCCTTTTCTTATTCTATAACTCCCTTACTCTCTATGTACCTTCCATTCTATATTCCTTCCTTCCTATCTCCCTCTCTCTTTACTCTACATCTATATAGTCGTTTAGATAAGCTAAAGAATCCAAACTAAATCCCAGTCCCATTAGGATTACGTAATTTCGCGAAAAATTCGACGATAATTTAAGGAAATCTATGCACTCGTATATATTACATGTATGCGGGTTGAGACAGCAATAAAATCGATTCTTGAAGTTTAACAATGGCATGGTCGGCAAGGCAACATCCCGTTTAAAAGCCGATATTTTTCCACAGTATATGATTTAATTTTGTAATATGAGAGATTTCGAACGGTGGGCGGAAAAAATGAATAGAATAAGAAACCATTAATTTTCCTAAAACAGTTCAAATTCGAAGATCGTACGTCAATTCTTTCTTACTTTAATTTCCAAAAGAATAAAAGTCTGCACTTTATGAAGTCGCTTCTTACGTGTAATCTTACGGGAAATGGAAATCGCCCCCCCCCCCCCCGCTGGAGTCGAACCCGGGTCTTTTTTCTTATTTTTTTATCATTTAATTTTTATCTGAATCAAACATTCCTGCGAAATTTCAACCTTCCACCTAATCGGGAAGTTTATTAAAAGCGAGTTAAAAAGTATCATTGATGACGTCAGCGTTATACACAAACAACACACATCTAGGCTTTTATTATAGTAATTACATGATAAAAATAAGACTTCAAACAGTATAGAAAATATCAACGCATATTAAGTTCATTACATACACTTCCATTCCATTAGAATAGCAAACGCGTAATGCGTGTTCATACGTCACTCCGTGTAATAAGCGAGATCATGATAAAATGACAAAATAAATAGCATCTTCATGGCAATTGGAACTTAATAGTAACGGCACCTTTATAACCTATCATTCACTCGCAATGTCGCCATTAAATGGTCAATCTCCAAAGGAAAAACAAACTATTCCATTTCGCGTTAGCAAAAAGCAAAAACCTTCTTGGGAAAACTTGACTAAACTAACAGTTATAGCGGTAATAATGCGATGAAACATACCGTTAATTAGAATTTATTTTTTTCGTTAAATTTTGACACTCGTTTATGCCACATGAATGATATTACTCATTTTAATTATCGAAATATTAATATTCAAAGAACTAGACAAAATATTTTGCTACCACAACGTAATGCAAATTAACAGAAACATTAAGTTAGAGAGATTCATATTTAATAAATAAATATCTAGGTTTTACATTTACATTTATACGGAATAAAAACTCATAATCCCGAGTGAATTTCATGTCCCTCTTTGAGACCATACTACGCGCCAAGCGAAATATCGACTTTTCAGCCAAGAATGCGCAATATTGTCTGGGTGAACTTCTCTCAACGACAATCATATTTCCACGTCTTTATAACATACCTCGTGAGCGTTGCATTTTCAACATCATATTGTACATAACATGGTTTATTAACTATTCCAAACCAAGTATTTAAACTGCATTCGAAAAGTTAATTAGTATAAATAAAATAACGAACAATAAAGCCACAAAAATAGTTATATAAATTCATTTACGGGTACATTTTACTATCTACTATTATAAAACAATATTTAAACCGTATTATATAACTTGTCATCGAAACAAATTCACACCATTTCTTGTAAGTTGCAGTGCCCTTGATGCAACGACGAACCGGGGAATGATATCAGACATGCCTACTTGATAAGGAGTTTGTTTCAACAATGCGGTAGATTACCACGCTAGCGAGAATCAGCCGCACAAACTATTTCGAGTGTGGCCGCCATACTGTTCTTTACGATATCACGGAAATTAGCCCTTACGTGTAATCCTGCGACGATAACCGCCCAAAAAATTTCAAATCTAAGTTCCAAGGAATGATCTTCTTGATAAAAAAACCGGTCTGTCTAGACGTATTCGAAAACTGGAGTAATTCGAGGAATGCAAATAAAATCTGGAAATTAAAAACGCAACGTTAAAGAATGATGGAGGCGTCCACTTTTTCTTTTTCTGTCATAAGACTTTCATCCTTTCCTGGAAAAACATGTGCGCACCCATGCTCACAAAGACTTCATAGACCTGGATAAGTATTCGGTATAACCCACTATTCGTTACAAAAGATGCCATATCTTAATATCAAGGAATATTATTGTGCTACCTCGAAGACATTTCGTGTTATCCCGTCAACGGTTATAAATCGCGGTAAAATGATGCAGATGGAGTTAATGAAACCTTTACCGCATCGGTTGGCCATGTTTTTAAATTCAACGGCGTTGTTGGATAAGATTCTGAAGCAAACGCTTAGGTCGAGAAACACTGCGCCTTATTCATTACATTATATACTGCTTTTGAAATAACGAGCGAGTTCGCATCACGTGAGCGTCTTCTCGTTAATGCCAACTCTCGATAAAAGTTCACGAATACGTATAATGAATCTGACGATTAAAACTTACAGACTTGCTAGGAAATTACGGTGATATATTATCGTTTTCAAGATAGAATCTACATCCTGTTAATAAAAATTATTTCCTATTATGAGGAATATTTTCCTTTACTAGTTCTTTTACTTTTCGTATTTGTGCAACCTTACTGAAAAATATATCAATACGGTAAAACTTTTATTATGTGTTTTCGATTACACGAAATCTTTCCCTTTCCCCTATCTTCCAACCACACTTTCGAGAAGAAAACTTGTTCATTTCACTTCGGCGCGGTTTATCCGATTTCCAATTGACCATGATTCGTCTCCTGTTATTTGCGCCTAAAGCGAATGCGTCCAATCACATGAACCAAAGAAAAAACGCTCCATGGCAGAGTAAAACATACCTCCTTGATAATTCTTTTTCTTCACGATGAAAACATTAACCGCTGAAAATATTTAGGTCGAGGGCTCTCACAGCGGTGCTGCCTCGCATAATGAACAGAAATTATACGGCGTAATCCCGTAAAAACTCCACCATGGATAGATTTAAAGTATTTGTTAATCCAAGCTAAGTATAAATAGAAACATGCCCAAACTATAAAAAACAGAAATGCAGGCACCAACTACCGTCACAATCTCTCCACAAAAAATATCGTGAAGATTTTATGATAAAACCGAAACCACGACACTGATGAGAGATACAGTTCAACCGAGAAAAAACTACATTACCTGTCTCTGAACCGACTCGAATATGAATGCGATTCACAACAAGGCCTTAATGCGAAGCTCAAACAAGACCTTTACCAGCATCTCCACATGGCATTAATAATACGTAAAAGCCGATGATGCCTAATAAAATCCATTCGTCGACGAATCTCCATTTACTATTTCTATTTAGAAGAGTATTAAGCGGAAGCTTGAATATTTTATTCAGATATGTACGAACCTAGTCTCAATTTAATGCGCTCGGCTATGAAAGGATTGAATTCTTTCGTCCATAAAGTACTGTTACGTCGCGATACCGGCCAACTTCCAACACTTCCACGCCACCATATGGAAGTCAAGTGTATCAGCGATTTCATTCCAACTCAACTGTTATTTATCATAAGAACTGCAACGAACGAATCAACATCAAATCTTTGAACTACACGCGAAAAAAACACCAAAGAAACAATTTGCATGACTATTAATCGCAATACAGAGTTAAAAATAACAAAAGCCAACTCGAAAAGCTAAAGCTGCATACTTTTCAAGAATAAACTAGGAACGAGTTAAAAAAATTGTAAAACAAACTCTATTAAAGTTTCCGAGCTTAAAAATCAATGACACACTAGCTTGGCGAACTCTGGATATGCTCACGAATACCCGGCCAAAATATCCGTACCCCGTCTGCCCTGGCAGAGGCCTCGCGGGCCGCACCCTACTCGTACCCGCCGAGAGCGATAAGAGGCTTCAAATTCGTACAAAACACGGCGTATATCGGCGATGTCATTGCGAGCAGAGGGCAAGGAAAAAAGGAAGTGCCTTCAGCGCCATACCCTCAAACAGCCGAAAGGAGACGCGAGCACCGAAAAACTACGTACAATCGAATAGTGGGGGGAAAGTGCGCAGCACAACACATAAAACTTCCCCGATGCAAAATTTCAACAAAAATAAACGCTAGGCGAAAACCCGTGCGAAAAATACGTCACTAGGTTACATTTCCCGCAGCACAGGATACGGTGACGTCACGGCGCTATTATTGAACACCTAACGAACCTGCAAACTTACGATCGAACTCTTTAAACACCACCACCGAATAGTGTCGCGGCGGTATTATAATTCATTTACAACCAAGTTGGCACCGATTTAATCATATTCCCATAAAAAAGTTTTTACCGATTAACGAAAAATGTTAACCGAGCATATTGGCTGCGATGATGACGCCAAATATAAGCGCTACAACACCGATTCTATCTACCGTATCCCGAAATCATAACGCGTAAGGGGTCTCGCGAAAGTTTCCACAAACATATGAAACACGGCATGACAGGCATCGCCCCCTTTGACGGACTTTCCCCGGCTACGAAAGCGCCTTGATGGAATGCACGACCAGAAGACAAACATATGGCGGGTTAAACAATTGCAAAGAAAAGGGGACCCAGGGGAGGGCCGTGGGTTCAGGCCGAGGCAAAAGGGGCTGCATAGGTAACGGAGGGGAGTGGTAGGGCATACCGGAGGGAAAGGCAGTACGAGAGCGTGTAGGAGAGAGAGAGAGAGAGACAGGGGTGAGGCTATCGATTGGTGGAGACGACGGGGAAAGCTTCTGCTGGGACTGGGAAACGGAGGTGGGAGGGAACGAAAGAAGCAATGCGGAGGGAACTAGAGGGACGGGATGAGTGGGCAAAAAGGGAACGGCGCGAAGGACCCGCGGGGAGGGGGCCAAAAAGTCCTTGGCCACAATACCTATCGGTACCAGAAATGTATATGGAAGGCCACCTCGAAGGCTGCAAATGACACGCCAACGTGGAGGAGCAATAACCCGGGCAAAGAGCCATTGCTACGCTACCCGGCCGGATATCGAGCAAGGAGAGGGAGAAAGAGGGGGAGCGAGGGAGGCAAAAGCATTTTCACGGTCGAGGTTAGGTGCTGCTACTGCTGCTGTTCCACCCCACTCCCGATCAACCAACCCCTCTCCCTACGACGAAGGAAAACGACTTACTCACGTGGTCGGTCACCACTTTCGACGAACATTCCATTCAGATTCGGAGCAATCGAATCGATTTCGGGCACATAAGGTTCGTCAACACCGTATCGAGAAAATTACCAACTTCTGGACGGCTATTTCTGCTTTCATCTTCCGAGCCTGCAAGATAATTAATGCCTAAACATCGGACCACAACGGCAGATACGAAGCAAGGAATTCTTTTGGGGAATAGCTGATATCATCAAATCTGTAGTAACGCGTTTTAGCCAAAACGCTATTATAGGGATTAAAAAAATACAAATGAAAATATGCCGCATTTAGTATCAATTTTAAAATCCGATAAAGCAACTTTAAGGCAGGGGACAAACAATTTCGATATTTCAGCAACGGGGAAAAGGCTTTTTGTAATAAGAAAAGAGGCACGTTGAAGATTTCTACGCCACTGCGGGCTTATTTTCAGAATCTATCAAAAATATTGAGCTAAGACGAATAAGTTCGGTTGTTTTCTTTTAAACGGGCCAAAAGCACACTAAATCGTTTACTTTGGACAAATACGTCAATCAAACAGTTTCAAATGAGACCTAAAGAGGTAAATAATTACAATAAACGGCCAGATCGGTAACTCTGTATAACCGTAAATCCAGCTAATTACTAATTGATGTTCACGATGCGTAATTGGCATTGACAAAGTATTATTTGTGATAGACAATGAAAACGCAAATCTTTCTAAACGTAAAAAATGCCTTTCCAAGCAAAACAAAACACCGCTTTTATTCCCCCACTAAGAAAAATCATCACAAATGGATTAAATCTTTATATTAAAGATGAACACTTACCTAATTTTAATTTTGCCAACATATGAAAAAAGACACCTGCGCAGAATTAATTGGCAGAAGGTTGACTATCGTGTCAAGTTCCCAATGTAAAGGTCTGCGGTTTCGAATCCTGCCGAGGGCATGGTTGTATGTGCTTTCAATACATCTATAATAACACATCCAATGGGTAAAACCTGTTTTTTAAATAACTTATCTATTAAAACCGTATTGTAGCTGCGCATGAAGCTTCTCGTGACGTGACGAGGTTTTTAAGTGTTTCGTGATTTATAAATACGAGGACTTTTTCATATAAAGTAAAAATATTTTCAGATAAATACTCATTATGGACGAATATATTTTGTATTCTCAAAGAGAAAAGAATACATATTAAAATATCAATACATTTTGCAATCTCAATCGCGGTACCAGTACAAGGTCTCCATGTTAAATCAACAAATGCTATTGTAAAAAAACACTACGGAAGACTATCAGCAGCAAAACTGGATGAAAGAAAAACGAGAATAATTATTACATGATCAGTTGAGGAAATGTTTCTTTGCAATTGCTGGAAGTTCAAGTTATATTCATTTTATTGAAAATCGGCACGAGTTAAATGCCTCCATGATAAAACTGACATTTTCGCGCTCTTAAGTTACCGTAGTTGCAGAAATGTTTTGTTGAATAAACTAGTTTTATTGAATAAAATCGATTAATACCGCTCCACAAACAACGCCGCGATGATTTTCTATAGTAAATTCCATATACAAAAAACAAAAGTGGAATAACGACAACAATATAAAAATTGAAATTCACGATTAAAACAAAGAGCATTTACCTCTATTGATATTCCTAAGAGGATGACACACGTTCCGTAAAACGTTAACATAATTTACTCAACTTATGGAAGACGGATGAAAAATGCGTATTTTCCTACTAAAAATTCATAGTTAATATAAGTCACTTTAATTTAGATTTATTTACTTTATTATTGGGAGATGACGCAAAATTTGATTACGTTTTTCCACTTATTTAAACAATCACCTCTAAAAAAACCAGTCTTATTTTTCAACACTTCCAGGAAAAAAAAAAAACATTTTAAAATTTATCGAAAATCTGGACTAGTTTCATTTCGCAGAAAAATGAAATGCACTCCACCCAATAAAATGCCGCCGGGTAACATGTTTAGAACATGGAAGACGTCAGCGGCAAACATGACGTCGAGCGAATCCTTGTGCGTACCTAGAATATAGCACAGCAAACGCACGTCAATGGCTTTTAAATTATTGGTACAATCAATTGTTTTTTGCCGACAAAATCTTTTAAAAATTATTTTGCAATTAATGCTGCAACGGGCAGTCTAGTTCGGTATTATTAATACAAAACTCTGTTCGGTCTAACAGGTTCCAAAACATAGATTTTAATTTAAAATTTTAGAAACTTGGACGAAAAGTAAACCTTAATAGTACACTTTTAACTAAAGATAATAAAAAACTGATATTGTTTACAGGCGCGTCTTTTCGACGCATTCATTACCAGAATATACAAGGTACGTGCATTTAAATCATATTACTACCACAGAATACTGACCTTTAAAAAAAAACAAAAATGACAAAAATACACGACTCAGAATTTAATGAAATGCATCTTCATTGGATGATGATCGATTGTTAATGGTGCTTTGCAATGAAACCGTCTGTTTCTCTTTATAAACTATGGCTTGTTCGAATCAATTATATTTGGGTTTATTAATGTGGTACAACGTTTAAACATATCACATTAAATGCTATAACTTAATAATCGATTACACAACTCGTTCCAATCTTATAATAGATACAATTCTATAACATTTTTAGAAAGTTGGCTAACATGAACGAATGAATTGCGTCCCAGTTTTTTTTGGTTCGTCCAAGTCCTTGGCCCCCGTTCCCTTTTAGATAAATTTATCTGCCGAACACAAACAAGCTAGCACCTAAATAACGACTCAATTTCAACTAGTGATAAAATAATCAACCTATTTTAATTTCAATCATACCGTATCCAAAAGTCCATAAGCTAAAAACAATTGCACACGACGATCATTTCCAGAAAATAATTCGGACGACACTCTTCTTAAATATTGTAACAGAAATATGGCCAGGAAAATCTGTATATTATCTATGTTAAACCATTGCTTTTGAAATTTTCGGCGTCGTAGATTGCATTCTTTTTTATCCTAGCTGACGTAAACTTTTCCCTCATACCTCTGAAGGCCCTATTTTTTGGCACGAGACGGCATTTGAACTTCAAATTTATTAACGCGACAAACCTGAGAAACAAAATACTTTATAATTCTGTCCGTTAAAGGCGTCCACTTGGCATACAATAACAGTAATTATCTGGGAAAGCTTTCTCTTTCCATAAACTAACCATCAAAATAATATTTAGTTTCCATTTGTACACCTAGCAAGTCTCTCCCCTTAACATTCATACCCTTCCCCCTTTTTATATTCTCAGTTGTGTTACTTTTGTTAAGGAAGATCATGACAAATTTCCCCACTAACTCTGACTTCCACAATTACTTTGGTATCTCGACTTTTCGTCACAGAAAATTCGTACCTACGACTTCTCGTAACAGAAATTTGGGCACACAAACAAATTGGTAACTGCGACTCTTTGCCACAAAAAACCATCGGTATCTACGACTTTTCGTCACAAAAATTATTAGTAGTAAACAAATTACTATACCAGAGGTAAACATACATTGCAAGCAATCCTCTTTTTCTTTAAGTCAAAAAGGTCCACATCACTCAGCTTCAATGATCTACAACAATCTCTCCCACAGTATTACATTTTTTAAAAGAAAGTGAACATCTTATTGCTCTCTAGGTGCTAATATAGCGAAGGTGAATTTTTACTTGACTACTACTCAATTTTAAATGGAACTGCAAACTTGATCTAATTTGCGATTTATTCTTTCTCGTATCTACATTTTAACTTTATATTAAGTATAAATGACCTGCAGAGTGAAATAAATTATTATTAATACGTAATCAGTAATGGGTCTATTATGGATGAGCACATTAATTAGTTAAACTTTTTTTCAACAAATCTGACTGAATTCAAATATGGATGACAATTACAGAATAAAACCGACAAATTCGTTATAAAAACTAACAAACGCCTTGATACGTTACCTGACAGAGCATTCGCGGTTGATGGTGGTCAGGATGGATGAGGATACGAGAAATGAAGATGAAACGTAAGCGACATAGTAAACCAAGTCGCGGTTTGTATACAGAGAATAACCCTCGTCATATTACATTCGCGACGCATAAGTTTTTATGCTGATGAAATAATAACACCTCGACAAAGAGCCAAGCAAAAGCGACCCGGAACCACTTCAGACCTTTTATCACGCAAACTAAATGATTATAAATTACTGGCACCCACGAAAATAGCTCTGGAATTTGACTTAATGATGTGAAATGGCTAGAAATGGCATGACCTTCGCTGCAACAAGGATTGATAGGTTCTCAAAAAAATTCTGGAAAAGTACATTTTTGAAGTCATAAGCATTAACAAAAATTTACGAAATACATTTCTTTTCAATCGAAGAGGGAATGTCAAAACTCTAAATCGTTAATAATTTCAAGGCAGACACCCCTCGGCGAATCACGAAAAAAATCGACCATTCGAAATGTCAACGCATCTAGCTCAAAATGCTCAATCTCTTAAAAATTTAAATAAATAAACATTCACAAATATTCAAACATGTACACGAGGAAAAATTTCAAATAATAAAATTATATTAAGTAATATAGGCAAACACAAGCCGACAGAAGCGGGATGATAACAAATGAACCCTATTTTTAAACATGCAAAACCTGTAATAAAGAGTGTTCTAGAAAAAGGAGAATTTATCTCCGATCTACACGATCCCAAGCAGCCGCTCGTAATTCACTGAATTTAACCACAAGCATATCTCCCGATTTTTTAACAATAATTTATATTCGAATATACAAAAAATTTCTTTGCACAACGTAATGTACAGGCTGCCTCAACAGTCCCTTCACCCATATGTGTTTAGGAATGGTCAGCAAAAAAGAACTATTATATTTATTATAACTATTTTAACATTTGTTATGCTTATTGCTATATTTATTGTTATATTTGTATATTCAATAAAAATCATTTCTATCAATACTAAACATCAGTATGGGTGTTCCGCAAGCAATTTGATCCCTGTGAGCTGCAATTGTGATTTGGTGCGTGCGATACATAATGTTGTTTGGGGATTTATTTAAGGACAATTCTTCAAACATAGAAACGAAAAAATAGCAAATAGAAGAGGCTGTTCGTAGTGTTTTCTACAAAGTCACAATACCAGTGATTGCCAAACTGTGTGTCGCGGTACATTAGTGTTCCGCTATGTGCAATAAGGGGCGTCGCGAGATGTAATCAAAATATGTAGAAGAACATTTTAATACATATACTTCTTTCGGTGAAAACAAAGCCAAGCTCGGCTAAAATAATGATCTATGACTGCAAGTAACAGTAAAACTAAACAAAGAAACAAATAAATACACCCCAATAATAATAATAATAAAAACTTAAAGTGTTTGGTTGTAGTACAAACTAATATTAGGCGTTAACCCAGGTGAAGGCAACCTAAGACTCTTGAATCAGTTAGTGATCGTAAGCTCACCATACGTTGCAGCATTACATATCCTTTCGGCCTCTCCTCATACGCTAACTTAATACATTATGAAAATTTCTTAACACACGTGTACGCTACATGAGTATGGGGGTGTCGCAGTAATTTTGGTATGTGGCTTAGGGTGTCGCCTCCAGAAAAAGTTTGAAAAACGGAATACGGAATACGAATATTCGAGCTTGGCGCCGCACCTTTGTATGTAGAAAACAGTGGCAACCATACCTACGATCTTAGTTATACGAAATAATCGTGAAGCCCAAATAAACCAAAATAAAACATATAACAAAGAAAATATATGTATCTTATTTTTGCTACTCAGTCTTAGCATCTGGGGGTAGAGGTATTTTTGGGACACCCTGTATTGCGCGCGCGCGGTGAAATCAGTTTCTTTAAAAGACAAGGCGCATGCGCAAGCCTCGCCTCGTAATTTATTTGGTTGGCCATAATGCGCAGAAGTAACTCGACTGTAGATGAATCATTCCAACGAAGGGATTATTCCCGAAGGGCTGATAAAACAACTTCAGGGACATTTACAAGGAAATCACTCGAACTAAAAATAAGAATTTGTTGGTAAACTGGATTGCCAATTAATATCATTCGTAAACAAAATCTTGTAGGATGTCTGAAAATGGGTAGATAAAAGATGGGAAGAAATCACACCAGGTTGCAACATGCATGTATCTATAACGTCTAGGATTTATCTATGCAATGACGATACTGTCACAAATGACTCATCCTATGAAATCGGAAACATTAAGAGTCGAGGAAGACATGACCGGATCCACTGCATAACGCGCTTGATGATTTAATAAGAATTGCAAAACTGAGATTGAGGGTTTAATGCACAACGGGCATTATTTTATTAACAATAAAAAAGTTGGCATAAAATCATCCTGGAAAAAAATACTTTACACAACGCGTTTCGGAAATGTTTCATAATTCAGGTCAAAATGAAGCAAACAGTTTCTATAAACAAGAGTAGGCAAACGCTTTCTAGCCGTGCTACCGATACTTTGTGTTGCCTACGCCACTGCAGATCGTTTTTATTCATATCCACACGTTACAGCAGTGTTCTACGATAACCTTGCATCTCTACACGCGCTTCTGCGCAACGTATTCAAGATTGGCTCACACGCAGGATAAACACGGACTGTTTCACAAGTCTTGCACATGCTGCCATTATGGCATCAACAACATAAAGTGCCAATAGCTCAGGTAAGAAGCATTTTTCGACCCATGTTGATAGGAACTTTTTACGTCAGTTTGATCTCCTGAATTATGAAAAATTTTGAAACATATATAACACGCAACTGGAAATTTCGTAGGAATTGATTGTTATACATTGTATAACAAGCGCTCGAGTAAGAGTTTAAGACTAGTTTCCATCATTCGATAGATCCGTTTGAATGGTCTCTCTCCATCATAGCCCTCCAAACACCTCTTCACATTCTGACATCGATCTACTTCCCTCAGACCATTACACCGTCTTCCCACTCTCTCAATGCGCTTTTCATTAGGATTTTTCCATGGTTTGTTTATATTTATCTCAAATAAAGCGCTTCAAGAATAATTACGACATGAATATCAAAAAAGATCTTGGTAGTGTGGTCATTTATTTTTAGCTTTAATTATCAGTTGAGGTCCTCCCGGTATACTTTTTTTCTATCGCTAAACAACATGTGCGCTTCGAATGATTCTAATCGACATACTATTCTTTCATTGTCAGACTCCCTGGCTAAGGGATTTTCGATTGGTTGCACACGTAGCCCTTGAGGTATGTCCCGAGTTTTGAAGGGATACGCGAAATTGTTAAGGTTTATAGTTTCTTCCTCTTTCGTGCATGACTTATGAATCAAAAGTTGTAATGTTACAACTAAGGATAACGTTACGAAACAGAAACAAGAGAGGATAGATGCACGCATCAATGGTGCATACATGCGAGGCAGAGGCTTTCATTACGATTTATGCAATCATGGCAAAAAAGATAAATATTAATGGCTTCGTATAATGTCTAAGAATTGAAAAATGGTATGCAAATATTATATGCAAATATTTCGCATTTTTGATTCACCGATTTATTTACTAATCGAATCGTAGTAATGTCATCTTTATGTTCACGTTCATTCCTTCGACGTAAATTACCCATTTATTTTCACTTACAATCGCTTTGTATCAGCCAATAAAATAAACGTATTTACGTCCATTTCCTCGTCGTAGATAATCCATTTCCCTTCCTTTTCTGAATGTTTCGTGCGCACGAAAGAAAATTAAACTAATTAGGTATTTACAGCAGATATTGTTTACTTCGGTTGTCACGAAGATTGTTTTCGTTGGCATCAATTAAAAAACACGGGAAAAATTTTCTTTTCTAACAATAAGAGCAAAGTGAATTACGACTTTCTCACTTGATTTTCTTGAAATCGGCTACTCCTTCGATAAAAATGTACTGAATAAAACATACTATTTCACTAGTTCTACAATTTTAATTGAAGACTTTTTTGTTATAATTAATATTTTTCGAGATATAAAGAAAGTTAATTTATTGTCACCGGTAAAGTGGCACTCCCGATTAGGCTACGTGAGCCATTTACACCATTTTCTTTGCCCTTATGTCGTTAATACCAAATTTCATGAACATCATCCGTCCAATAGTTTTGCGGATGAAACATGACGGATGGGCCGACACGACCTGACCATAAGGCGTTCTTTTTTTTACTTTTTGTAAAGAACGCCTAAAAAGGCCAAAACTGTTTCGACGTTATACTATCCTTATATAATAATTCTTAAGTGTCCGTCTGTCTGTCCCAATATTTTTGGACATTTCCCAATGGAATTAAGAGCTGAAACTTTCACAATCGTTCAACCCCCATGAGTTGGACTCTAGAAAAATCAAACATCCCCGATTCGACTCCGGGAGACAATTATATTTTCCCATAAGTTTACACGGGATTTTCGATTTTTCAAGGTGCAAGGTTCATGAAAATATGTAAATCTGGACCGAATTTCTCCATTTTTGTTTTATTCGACGGCTAAAACTATAAAATATCTTATTCTTGCGATGTTTAGATGTTACACAGAAGAATTTGTCAGAAACGCGCATTTCTTTTCGAAATTTTATGACTTTTTCGTACTCTTTCCGGGGTGTTGCCAAGGCGAACTCCTTGTTGCCTCCGATTGAATCAGCCTCTATCATGCCTTCAAATAGACGAAAGCATTGTGTTATTCGCTTCGCGCAATGTCAAACTTAATAGATTGCAACGTTAATAATTGAAGAATATTATTATTCAATAAACATACGAAGAGGAAAAATAACTTAACTTAAGGAAATGAAAATGTAGTGATGAGGGTGGCAACAAGGTGTTGAAGGAAGCCCAGCGGATACTTACCAAGTCAGGGACCAAGATGGCAGGCTGCTGGGGGCGTCGAAGAGAGACGTTGAAAACACGAACACAAAAAAAATATATATATATATATATATATATATATATATATATATATATATATATATATATATATATATATATATATAAGTTTTTACACACACACCTAGGAATTTATATTTTAATCACACTACCAAGCCCCGTTGATATTCAACGGATAATCCCGCTCCCATCTAACTTAATGCAAGTGCTGTTCCTTTTATTGTCACTTAAAAATCCACTTGGTAGTACGCGACTATTAAAAAATTATCTAAGAAGTACGCGACCAATAAAAACTCGCTCTAAGGGGTACGTCAGCAAAAAAAAGGCCTTTCAATTCTCAACTCCGCATCAAGCCATTGACTCATTTTCTTTTGATATGGCTATTAATACACCAAGTCAACAACATTTGGCCTTGCATCAAGATCTTCTCCCTTGCTTTCTTCTCCAATTCTGAACTTATCATTTTTGTTATCTCGAGATAAGTGCTTGGAAAACCCAATATTAAACATAATAACTCCATTACTGCAGGGGAGTGCCAACGTTTTTTCGTGCTCCGAACCAAAAACCAACAAAAACCAAGTCGCGACGCCTATTTCGAATTTATTGTCATTAAATGTTCGCGCGAATGTTGAAGGATACGCTAGTACGGTAATCACTGTGAATGGAGAAATTTCAAGGAATGGAATTACATTTCCGTCTTTGGCAGGTTTGAAGCTTTTGACGGATTAAAAGAATGACTTAATTTTTAAAAAATAAGTAGATGCTTTACAAGTAATCTTTTTTAAAAAATCTGATGTGCCCAGCACATGACTTTCTCTATACTAAGTAAGGAATATGTTGCAATAGTAATTACGTTGCTCACGACATCGTCCTCAAGAATAACTATCGGCAATTACGTTCGGAAATAATTAGTAAATATTTTGAATAATTTTCACAATGAAAAATACTTGGGAATATCTTTCTCGCTGAAAAATAGTAAGTAAACAAAATTGTTGTTGCTATGGACAACAAAATAGCGATGCGCGATTAAAATGACCGTTAGCTGCGCTGGCGCCGCTATCAACAATTCTAAAATTTTATCATAGCAACGGAAACAAAGCTATTAATTATTTCCGTTGAAATCTCGAATTCGTTTTTTTTTCACGAAAACAATACTTATTCTGTTCTGCGCATAGAGAAAGTAAAAATAGGTATATTATTAATATAATCATCCCCGAAGGTAATTAAGCATAAAAATTCGAATTCGAAAACATAAAATAATAAATTCAATGGCTTGTTCCTATTACAAATATAACAAAATTTATAATTGAAAAAATCAAATGCCTCAACATGAAATTAGAAATCCATGCATTCACCGATTTTTAAACATTTCATAAAAAAATTACACTAAATAAATTTACACGTTAAGAAAACTACATTGCACACACGAATTAGACATGAAAACGAAGGTTACGTATCGCAGAACTCTTACGTAGTTATTTAACGGACATAAAATGATAGGGTATTAACTAAGAGGAACACATCAATCAAAAATATATGTACCAATAGGATATTACTACACCAGCCTTGGGAATTACCGGCAGGGGGAGGGGGGGGCACTACATCCGTACACCCTGAGATTCAAGAATAAAATGTTTTACGATACGCCTAGAGCTTCCAACCCGATAACAAAATACGTTTAGAAAATCATTAATATATTCTTCCTTAACAATGATGACACAAATTTAGTGTTCTTAAGGAGATTCATGAAATTCTACAAATTATCGTTTTTTTGGACACCGTAATATTTAGATTAACTCTTCACAATATCCAGTTTAATCCCTAGCGTAGATAAAGTGATTTTGTATGGTGCAACCTACCAGGAGCAAAGACCACCGTTTCTCCTAGCACCGTTGCTAGCTAGACCTAACTTACGATTACGTGGACACCACGACGGGGCTACCTGAGCAGTTTCGGTCAATAAAACGCAGGTCAATATTTGGCGACCTTTTTCCGGGAAATACGGAATATGCAACAGAAAATACGAAAATCAATACCTCTAAGTTAACAAAACAATGGGATATTTTTAAATGTACGAATTTTTATTTGGCTTATTTTCTGTCGAGATTTTCTCACATTAAAACAAGATGGAAAAGTTTACTCCATAAATGGAATACATAGAGATTTCAAAGGCGTTTTTTATGGTAAATGTTTTAAAACGGTATCAAAAAATTGGGCCATTCTTGAATTTTTATCTCCGAAACTGTAAGACGTAATAATATGGTCCTCTATCCGAATAAAATTTTAATCTATACCTCACAGATCATATAAGAGCGTGAGAGAGATTGTTTCTATGGAATTTCTGGCTAATAAACTTCTTGGATTATTACAGTCATCACTCCTTCCACACCGAACACACAAGGGAGGAGGGAAATCCGGTGCCGGCATTAGCCTACTCTTGACGAAGAGCACCAAGAGACCATCTGCTTAACGTCCCTTCCGAAGGACGGAGCGCTGACTTGCGCGAGCGTGAGAGAAATATGGATTTTTAATTGCTGTTTGCCGATGGAATAGTCGCAGCGGCCGATATAAACAAAATATGCGATGTTATGCTTGCGATTTTCTCGAATTTTTATCTCCGAAAATGTCTTAATTGTGTGGTCTCGCAGACTTCTTTGTGGCAAATGATGTCCTCTATACGAATTATTTTTTCAAATCTATAGCTTACAGATCAAATGAGAGGTGGGAAGAGAAGATTTTGGTATTTAATTGCTCTGTGAAGGATGTCATTTAACGAGATACGAGTATAAGGTTATTCAAGTGCTTATAGTATAAAGTGGAAGTTCTCATTGACGGATGCAGCTCAAAATCACAATGGGGGACTGTCAAATAACGGGAATTACCGAAAACTTGATGACGTTGTATTGTATGACTATTGTTATAGGCAAATATAAAGTTTTTTCTTTAAATTTTTAACGGATATTTATAAAAAAAATCAATTCAAAACGGACGAGTTAATTACAAATCCGGTCACATCTGATTGGTAGCCAAAGTTTAGTTTAGTGTTTAGTGATGTCAGTGAATGCCACAAGCATGTTAGCCGATGCTAGCCGTGCTAGAAGCCATTCTGCCGATATAGAAGTAGAAGCTTGAAAGACATAATTCTGTTGTTTTCCTCTATACTCCGTCTTAGAAGAAAAATTTGTAGAGGTACTGCACCTTCCTGCATTTATTTCGCTTTGTGTTTTGCAAAATGGCATCTGAAGGGTTTTGTGTAGCCAGATCTGATAATTTGCCCAACGTTGATTCGTACATGCTTTTGCAGTACCTTGGAAGTCGTAGGGAGCAATACTCAGATGAGATGTTAAAATGCGCGGAGTGATGGCGGACAGATTTGTATTACATTTAATTGATAAAACAAGTTCGATGTAGCGCTTTTATTTTCAGTTATTGTAATAGTACTATTATTTCGACTGAAACGTAGAAGACATGTAAAAGATTGACTGCCGTCTTAAAACAGCTTTCCCATATTAAATGAATAAAACAACTCTAGTTTTAACTTATTTATGCATTGTTTCCCATGCTGTCCTAGTATCGAGTAAGTAAAATATAGTTAGATAAGTAAACAAAAGGTAATGGACGAAGCCGAGACTTCGTGGAATTCCACAATAAAATAACATGAACAATGCTAGATAGTAATTTTTATTTATATTAAACTTTTGCTAATTTCCACGAAATATATGAAGTAAAAACACGACCGGTTTCGGTGAATAATCACCATCATCTGCCTTTACAGAATCATCAGGCCAAATATTGACAAATAATATACAAAACTAATGTGAATAAACTTAGTTTCCTTGTGTCTTGTCTATAAAAAATGTGGTGCAGTTTGATGTTTTATGTCTATCTGCCTTAGTTATTATTTATACTCGTGAAAAGAAAAACTGTAGTAGAAGTGTTTGTCATAACTGCGTCTCTTTTGTATGTCGCGAATTTCATTGCTGCTTTTATGGCTTTTTTCTCCCTTTGAGGTTAATGACGAATGAATGCTGTTGGATTTGTATTGCTAAAGGCAAGATTTGCTCTGAACACAAAATAAGATAACGAGGTTATGAAGTGAGTGTAGCTGTAGATGAAGAAGATCACGTCTGTTGAGTGTCATGACTGCCCTTATTTAGCAAAACATGGTCCTTCAAAATACCAAGCTGTCGTGGATATTATGGGAACAAATTTACTAAATTATTTAAGTTACAGAACTTAATATATAACATTTGTAAAAGTATTTGCTTAAAAACTTGGTACTTAAATATATGCACTGCAACAGTAATAATTTGCTTAATAAACCCATAGCCCAACGATTTCCGCAAGTTTGATGTTACGTATTTAGAATAAGTATATTACATTATGGAGGTTTTGTGAAAACATATATGCTAATCTTTGAAACATAAAAATATAATTAACTCTTTCAACATCGTTCTCCAGAAATATACGCATCATGTCAATGTAATGCCGACATAAGTCATAAACTAAAATACGAAACAGTAAAATTATGTACATACATATAACTAGTACCTATATTAAAATGATCTTCGCAGACAAATGCAGTTGTACGTTCCGCTATATCAGATGCGTATCTCCCCAAGGCTTTCAACCACAATATTCTCCGCTTCTTATTTCTTTCCAAGGAGCTTGGTAGCGTGAAGAACAAATTTCTCGGGGTTTTAATCGTTGTATTTATGCACTGAGGTACCAGACAATACCTAAAACCCTTAAGTTCCATATTCTCCATTTTAACTACGATATCAGAAAAAGCAACAGGACGAAGTAGCAAAACCACGTGCTTTCAGTACGGCCGTACGTTTAAACGATTGCCATGCGATGACGTCACGTACCCCTTACTACTCTCTCTCCAACCAGGATGCCGTTTTCGCGGGATGTTATTTTAAATATTTTTTGAATAATGAAGACGATTTAACAAAAAATATTCACAGGGAATAATTAAGTCAATTGCAAAGAATTAAAAAAAACATAATTAAATATTTTGACAGTCCCCCATTGGACGATAAATTTTAATGAGGATTACCCATACTTAATTAAAATGCGTCCTGCGGTTTAGGAGATGAAAGTTACGACAGCGATTATGACAACATTTATCCCAAAAACGACCGCGGAACCACATAATTACGACTTGCAGTTTCGGAGATAAAAATCCAAGAACCACCCAATCTTTCGATACCGTTTTATACGTATTTCCCATAAAGAATGCCTTTGAAATCTGTGTATTCCATTTATGGAATATACTTTTCCATTTTGTTTATATCTGTGAATACACTTGCATCAGTGCTTATGAGTACTTAAGCATCTAAGTGTGTGACTTCAACTTCATACAGATCTCAATACAAGCATTGTATTTCTGCGAAGTCGTTAACACTATATATATACTCTATCGCTGAAGAAGGGCATAGGCCCGATAAGCTTTCGTTGTTTTGTTGTGTGAGTGTTTTTTATGTCTCTCTCTTTGACGCCCCCAGCAGCCTGCCAACTTGGTCCTCAACTTGGTAAGTGTCCGCTGGGCTTCCTTCAACACCTTGTTGCCACCCTAATCACTACCTTTTCTTTTCCTTAAGTTAATATATATATATATATATATATATATATATATATATATATATATATATATATATATATATATATACATATACACACACACACATAGACACATTAACTATGTCAAAAACATTAAGTTTTGAAAAACCCCTCTTGAACGCACCCTAATGAACACCACATGAAAGATTGAGAATGGGTGATGTTATAAAAAAGTAAACCAATCGAGTTTTGGAGTCATCCACGAATTTTATTAGAGACCACTTATTTCTGCCTTTTGATGTTCTAAATACACTAAAACACGGATAATTGTAAATGAAAAATTATTTCCGTCGCCCCTGGCACTTGCCGCCCTTCAGATATTCATATAAAAACGGTATCAAACATGAATTTTCGGTAAATTTTCCGACTTCGACAGTTTTTCGCCAAATACAGGTTGTCTCTAGCAAGTTTTACTGTATTAGATATTTTACATGTATTAACAATAACTTAAGTATACTACGTTATTTATCATATTTTTATTATATTTAAAATATAAATCATACATATCAATAAAACATAATCAATAAAAATTAAATATGATAAAAAACAAGAGTTAAATCATTATATAGTTTCATTAAAATAACAATCAACGGGATGGGCGAGCATGAATCTTTTCGCGAACTACTACTTCCACTCTGTTGACGCATTTTTTCGACCCCATGAAATTTTTGTGTCGGGAATTGCGCACCACTGGTTTAGTGAGGTTATTCGCCTATGCAGTCCTTTAGCGGGATAATTTAATAACGCTTCATCGCCTTCATCTGATTTTCGTCCCAGCTACGTTTACCGAAAAACTACGAGAGGCAAATTAGGCGGCACATTAGGCAAATCCGCGCGCCGGATGGGCTTAAAGGAAAAAAACGACCTCCCGCTTCAAAACAAAACACGAAAAACGGTTGCGACCAAAATTCTGATACGCTTCCGGCAACAGAATATCTTTCTTCCGAACCCAATCTCGGAGAATGTAAAACGCAAAAAATTGTCTCTGGGGCAATATTTCGCGCGGCAACTAGAGATTAGATAAAACGTGACACGGGTAAACTCATCGGGTGAGTCAGGATGAAAAGCGCGAAAAACCAGCCAATGGCAAAAACATGCAGCGAGCGTCTGCGAGAAATCGATCGCCTTCCGCGACCCTACCCACTACTACTCGACGAACACAATGGGGATCACTTCTGCCGGGGACGGCATCGAACTGAGCAGACTCCCACCATGGCAACTTCCCGACGAATTCAGGACATACGGGCCACGTACTAGATACTTGATAAACGAGAACGAAGCGCTCGTTAGGAGTGAGAACTATGCCACGTCATGGTAGAATTGTATGCTTGATCGACAAATTCAAAAAACTCGGTGCACGAACTTTCTCCAATCCGCAAGCTTCTTCTACTCCATGCAATAATGTCATTGGTTACGCTAATGCGCATTTACGACCAGTTTGACAAAAAAAATGCCGTCGCTGATAAGACTGAAGAGTTTGGCGGTAGCTAGGAGTGAAACTTGATCTTGTAATGGACGCTGTATGCTAATTTTGCTGTAAATAAAAGGTCATTTATGACGGTAACCCTTAAAATTGGTCAAATTTTAATCAAAATCAACTATTCCATTTTTTAGTAAACTGGCATTGAGTAAATCGACAAACATTGTTGAACGATGTAGTTAATTTCAACATAGCTTCCATCCCGAGTGATGCCCTTTATAAATACGAAATTTAATCGGATTCCGTTAAATAGTTTAGGTCCTAGAGCAGGGGTGTGCAAACCACGGCCCGCGATTCCATTATGAAAGCGAACCGTACAGATTTCATATTTATAACTTAAAATTATGGCCGAAAAACCTTTTCCAGTGATATTATGGGGATAACATATTATTTATTATGGATTTTCACTAACAAGATCCCTCGTATTATCTCAACTTCCGATGTGAACCCTAACGTGGCCCGCCGAAACATTTTCGTCTGTTAATGCGGCCCGCCTAAGAAGCTGCAACTGCTAATCATGTAAAAAGTTTGCCCACCCCTGCCCTGGAGCCATGCACGTATGACAAGATTAAGGAGACTAGCAAAAACAACTTTTTCGGGCTTGGAGGCACCCAAAAGACTGCATATTCATCGAAATCTCATATTCAAATTTTTTCTCGACCTCAATACTTTCTCTGTATACTTCAATTAAGTAAAAAAGAGACGAACAATCAAGCAAAAAACATCCTACACAAAATATTCTCTTGATTATCAAAACTACCCAAAATGCGCTTCAAATACATCTAAAATCGACCATAACAAAAACAGAAAAAACCGCATATCGTTTTACCCAATTACTTTTATCGACATACGTTAAAATAAAGATTACTTAGAGATGATTACCATTAGCTCACATTACACAATGGATTACAGTACGACCTCAAAATATGCTATCCAACTATTTTCCGAGCAAGCTGTATGGAAGGAGGAGTCAGCTGGACGAATAGTTACGAGCTGCCTTCCACTTAGTCTGCCGCAGAAGCAGGACTGTTTAAGAAACTTTATTAATAGCCCAGTCGGTTAAACAAATCTGTTCGCATCACCGATCAATAACACATTCCAAAAAATGCCTATTTTCGGAAAATCTGCCCGTTGGATCGAATCTATCCCCTTTCTGGCTAAATGCAATAATTTATTTGTTTAAATGCATATAACAAAATTCCCAGCATCTTTCACTAACTATACTTCCATTCAAAACAATACGTTCGTTTTATATTTAATTCTGGAAAAACTGAAATGTAGAGGGAAAAGTATGAACCAATAACAGCCAAGCAAGTAAAGATAGCTTACGGTTCAAGTGTCAAGACAAGTTATTTTCGTAAAATAATTTCTCCTCCATTTAATTTTGGTTTATCTAAGTACTAGACCTACTTTTTACTAAAAAAAACACTCGAAGCGCTTCCTCTAAATATTTTTATTACACGGCATAAAATCTCGCCTGTTCCCATGCAGTCATGTGGGGCAGAACCTAAAAAACCGTAGTTTTTATATATATCTCGCAGATAATAATAAATATATACTTTCCTGGCCTAAAAATAAATATGCGATACACAATGCACTTAGGAACATAATTTAAAACAGCTATACTGCATAAAACAGCGGCCTGCTAAATCTATCGAAATTTAAATTCAAGGTCGGTTGGTAGATACGCCCGCCAACAGGATTAACATCCCTACACACTAAGAGATTTATGAATGTCATGCAGTAAATCGATTTGATTTCTCTAAATAACTTCGACTCATTGAGTTCATAAAAATGCGAGACACCACAAACAACGCCAAAACATTTCTAGATCTCGTAACACGTTATCTTCGAAAACATCCACCCACGCAGGGAAATTGAATGAGTTAAGTCTCTAACAACGTAAACGGGAGATATTTAAGACAGCTATTTGAAAACAAATTCTTCGAGGGCCTAAGGCCATATTTTAGCGCATTACAACAACTTCTACATACCAAAGTTTTCAACACAAGAAATATTGAATGAGTAAGATCCTACGAGAGATATTATTCCACATTATCGAAATATTATTATCGTTAGCTATTTCAATCGTCCCGAAACGAAAGGAAATACCGCCAATTTACTAATACAGACAATACACCCCCATTGCCGATAAAGTGTTTTCCAGCATAAATACCAAACCCAAAAGTTTACAAAAGGTATCTCGGATCAAACAACAAACGGAATTAAGAGCATTGCCAACATATTGAATGTAAAAATACGACTACGATAAACGTAAAATAAAACAACGAAGCACTAGTGGAAGCTATTAATGAATTGAATCTGGCATTAGAATGAAAATTTGTGACCAAAAACCTCGCGAAATTCACGTATCTTTACGGATAACATAATTTCGCATAAATGATCTCAAAATTCTAATGTAAAATTTGCTTTGTCATCTAACTAAAACTAAAACAAAAAAGTTATTTTAAGAAATTGGACCCTTTCCATCGGAATCATTAAGTGTTGGGATAGAACCAGAATGATTATATTTAGGTACAACGTGGATTCTTCGGTACAAGTTTCTCTTAAACCCCAACATTTGCAGTCATAGTAGTATCAACAAGATGATCTAACAGAACTTATGATGCCTACTTTCCATTAAATCATTTATTTAATACTTACATTGTCTTTAATAGCTTTAAAGTCTTCGCGGATATGTAGCTCTTTGTTTTCCCAAACTTCATAATTTAGCGTTATAAAATACTACTAATACATTCGAACGGAATATTAAATTGATCACGCATATTTGTACGGCAAAAATATTAGAATATACCGAATCTGAGTCCAACAATAGTTGTTGCTATGGCAACACTCGTAATAAGTGATAAAAACTGCAAAACCGCCAGTATTTACGCGAAATTCTAAGAATATAATCGATAAGCAAAAGTCTACGAGAAAAATTAGAATCTTCATTCCTCTCCTCAGAGAATAGTACAAAATTCGCTCCGATATTACAATTCTAAGATATTTTAATGTGCAAGAAAAAATTACCCTGCACGATGGATTTCAGATTTCCCATGTAAATCGAATGGGACGGAAGATGAAAAACCATCGAGACTTTTGTTTCTTTGCCATAACACCTTTTTTCGCCGCAATATCTCTGAGAAAACGATCTCGGATTAAGCGAGATTACTCTAATATAAAATATAACAACAAATAGATGCGACTAAAAATATTATCAGAAAATTTACGACACACACAGAATGGAATAAACCGAGGCATTGTAACCTTTCCTTATCTTCTGCTAAAATATTTTTTGCTTTATTTATTCTGGAGGTGAAATAAAGGGGTTTATTATGACTTTCACGTGATAGCCGTTGTAAATCAATGTGCGCACTGATGACACACACAAAACTCTGTATGGAGTTGAACGTACATTGGTTACCTCCGTAACATTCTCAATTACTGACATGTCAAGCCTTAAATAGAGTAGAATCTCGCATACCCGTGAGCAGATTAACCGTGCGGCGGATTAAACGGGCGCTCTGAAGCTATCTTGAACCTTCCCGCTTACATGAAAAATGAAGAAGACGGACTTCACTGATTTATTAAACATCCGCCGGTACATCAGATCAATCAAACAAAAGCCATTTCAGCCAGCGAGGCAAAGTTTGCAGTCCTTTATTAATAAATGTAACGTAAAATGATTTACCTACCATTTCTACCCGAAATTAGGCAAATTGTTTCCCTTTTGTTTAGGGAGATCCTTATAAACCAAGGTCCACCTTAAATTCGCAGCGATGTTAAATTACTCTACGGGTGAGTGAAAGCTTGGGTAACATTTTTATCTTACTCTCCGATCATTTATATGTGCTTACGTATCCGCTGTAGGTCAGAAAGAATAATAACTAAAACTTATTTGAAGTTTTTAAAATTTATTTCACCCTAATTACAGTTTCTGGGTTGATAGCTTTTAATTTGTGGCATTCGGTCTATTTCTACGTAAATAAATCTGTTGGGTAATTAACAGATGGTATACCAAATTTTATCATTAAACCGTGCAGTTAAATTATCCATACCTACTCAATTCACACGAACAATCGGGATTTTATTGTATTAGGTTTTATTACAAATTCTACAAATTAATAATCGCAAGGCAAGAAACCAGATACAATTTGGTTCTTCACATAACTACCAATTACGGAATATAAAACTGTGACTTCGAATATAAATATTATAATTAAAACGCAAAATTGTTTTTAAAAAACGGAAAAACGAATCTACTTCTTTGATGTGTATACATAATGAAAAATCTGATGTGGCCATCACATGACTTTCTCCATATCTGTAATATTTCTAAAAATTCAAAATAGGTTATATAATAATAAATATTTTAAGAAACCGAGGAAAAAAAAACATAGCCATACTGGATATAGCCAGAAAGCTCCAACAATTAAGAAAAGAAATTGCAGCGTTACTAAAACGTAACTACGAGTCAATTGTTAACAATAGTCGTCGGTAGGTGGCGTGGTGGTGGCAGCTAAAAATATAAGATATTTCTTAAACAATGCATTATATGGGAATATGTTTCACACAAAGGTTGTAGAAAATTAAATTTCCTACAACTTTTGTTCCAATACATTTTTACATTTTCAAATATTAAAGCAAAACGAGTAAACACCCACTTCCGGTTGACGGATTTTTACCAAAAACTAATCAGTTCTTCTGACTTTTATAAAAATGTTAAATATAAAATTTCGCGTTGACCTGATAAATAGTTTTTGAGTTAGAGCACCCACAAAAAAGCTATAACATACATACATACATGCATATATACAGACATCACCGATAAAATGGCCAAAACGTGTTCAGGGGACCTCAAAACGTGTATTTCCGTTGAAATCTCGAAGTCGTTTTTTTTCATATAAACAATTATTTCCCCTATACTACGTATAAGGAGAAAGTAAAAATCAAACGACTGGTTAATTTAAACGATAAAAAAGGTGCACGTTCTGCAAATACTTCAAATTCATTAAAACCATTGATATGGAAATTAAAGAGGAGAGAGGAGAGAAAATCTTTGTCATTTTATACCACAAGTTTTACTTATCAACAAGTAGGGAGAAGTTGGAGGTTTTTTTAATTGCTTGAAAGGTTTGGGAACAATTGCGTAATGGAAATTATGCTTTAGAAATATAATGCCATTTTGGAATTTCGTTCTCATGATACGTATGCTGCGGTTATTTCATTTTCACAAGAGAATGCTAAATTTAAGGGAATTGATTCAGTGGGGAGATGGGAAAGAGTAGAAAATGGGAAAGTGATTTTGCAAGCAGCTCTCAAGCTGGAGAAATTTTTTAAAAACAAAATACATATATCCAATCAACACTTTCCGTCAGATATTTGCCGAGAAATTACGCTGGTAAAGCATAAAACTCGAAAAATTGTAGAACTTCAAGCAAGCAATTCAATTTTTCCCGAGCATCTTCGTCAACCCGCGATAGCACGGCCTTCCACATAGTTTCTGCGAAAACAATGAGATGGCCCCATTCAATGGCGAGCCCTGTGTTTGACGCCACAAGTTTACACTAAATATTTCGATTGCATTCAATATAAATAATCTAAGCTCACGCGCTGCTCTTATGCCTTCAAGATCGCACAATAGTGACCATCATTTGCATTAACTGCGTGATGAAACGCTGTTTAAATTTCAACGGATTTGGGATTTATTATTACGACATTCATGCGGCATTTCACTCTACATCTAAGCAAGGTATTTTATGATGAGAAAGATATGATATACGGGCGTGACGAAACTTCCACTAAGTCGAGATGAAATTCTTTTAAAATCCACATTCCTGAGATTTAATTTGAATAGAAATTTTGTCGTCTCGATTTTACGGACAACCACTCTCAAGAATAATAATTTCACTGTTCGATATCGATCGCTAATTCAACACAAAATATAAATGCCTCGGGTTTAATTTATAACATGATGCCGGCGACAGAGAAAAAATGTCAAGCGCCATAGCGGACCAGTCGCCTCAACAGTGAAGATCGGACGGACTGTTTATCGATTCGATGGCCACTTGGGAGCTCGCCTTTAAAGCACCGCCCATTGCAAACTTTAGAGAACAAAGGGGAATAAACTTCCTTTCGAGATCGCGTACGACAATTAGTTTAAGCTGAGGGCCAAATTATGTACATAAAACCTTAATGTTTAAACCTGATTTTCATTTACAAGAAACCGCGGTATATCTAGGTAACTTTCATGTTATGTGGCTCAATGAAGCATTCGCAATTTCATACGCGGTCTGCCGAAGCGTTCGCAAGGTTCAACGCGGCTCGCCATGCAGTAAAGTTTGCCGACACCAGGTTTAAACAACACGCGAAAGGAGACTTTCTCACAGCCACACTTCCATGTCGGGGATTGTGACAAAGTATTACATTCAAGTCTAGGAACCTCTAGGGCAGGGAGAAGGGGACCTTTTCTTCATGGAGAGCAGCAATGGTGCTAGAGAATCCTTTGGGGGCCGCACTGGAAGTTGCACATGTTTTGGCGGGCCAGATTAGACTTTAAATCGGAAGTTATCTAGAGATTCTGTGGTATCATAAGTGAAAATCAATTTTAAATGAGTTTTTCTGGATTAACATTTCAATATGAAACGACTCGTTTTGAAATTTTGAATTAATAAAATACAAATTGTTTGAAATCATCATAACATCTTCGCGGGCCACAAGAAACGCTCTTAGGAGCCGCATGTAGTCCGCGGGCCGTAGGTTCTCCACCTCTGGTCTAGGGAATCAATACATTAGAATGCGATAGTCTGCCAAGAAGTTACTAAGTATGCCATAGCTAAAAGTATCGGAAAATAGGGAAAAACCGCCAACAATCTCATCATGTTTCTCAATCCTAGCTTAATAAATGCCCGTTTAAAAACCTGTATATGCCAATATTGAAGAGATCGCAAATCCTCATTTTAGTGATACGAAGCTGAAATTCAATTCACCTTATACATCTCTCGGTAGACCTTTGCTGCTCCCATGTAAATCTACAGTATGTATCTTATTCGCCAATATTGGGTAATGACGCAGTGTTTCCGGAATGTGCACTGAGTTTTAACAAATGGTATTTCTTGAGTGGCCATGCCTCGCTGATTTCGAGGCTACACATTCATCATTCATTTTTATTCAATTCGTAACAAACAGCGCCGCAAAAACATGCATCACATTAACGTCTAAAATAATTACTGAGTTACACATCATCCTGGTGCGAAAAGGAATAAATTCGATCGGAACCACTAAAAATACGCGTGCAGATCACAATCTTTAGAAACGACATAATTTGAAGAAACTAGATCCTCTCTTGGTTTGTATTTAAACTCAGTTTACACGGCAGAAGAGAATGAAAACCGTATTGATTTTGAGCTCCTATTCGTTCCAACCTCCCTCGCAAAGTAAACGTGGATTCCGGATGGAGAAACCTTGGAAGAGGGCCGGAGAAGGAGCAGAAGACCTGGGCGGGTGCAGAAGAGCGGGATACCAATTGGTTAGACGCCCACACCATCCGAGGACGATGAATCACGGCACGAACAGAGCGGGAGAGCTGGATGAACGTAACAACTATCGGCTTCCATCGCGATTATCCGAAAAATCACTTCCGCCAATCGTAAGGATTTGCCAATTCCCCCATTACGACAGGAAAAATTTACGGCGTTAATAGAAGATATAATTCACAAATCCCCGCCCGTCCTACTTTTGCGAGGCACTTTCAGATAAAATTAAGACATGAAATGTTGTAAGTGCTTAGATTTTCGGCACAACACAGGGAAATCCAATATTTCGGAAGTGTCTTGGATAGGATTCCCGGAACGTTTCTTTTTCCATTTAATAAACACGGGAAGGATTGTAGGATAGGTTTTATTTGGATATTTAAAATACTTAGAATACAGATACTAACTTGGGAATCCGGCATCTCTGTGGTGAAAAGGGACATCGTTTACTTTTCTTGCTTTTTGGGTTGTAATCATATCCGTTGCAGCCTCAAGAATTCGCTATTAATACCAAACATAAGATAATGAAAGGAAATGTAACTATCATTACCACTTCCAGCATAGTTTCACGTGATTTCGTTAACATTCAATGTTTACCTATTCAAACCAATCGCTTAAATTTGATTCAAGAATTCGACTTAATTCAGTAAAAATTACGTAATTAATTTTAACTCAGGTCCAATATTTTTTAAGAAACAATTTTTAAACAAGACTATGAAGACCAACATGTTATTGCAATAAAGTTATGTTACACAGAAAATATCACCAAAACCTTGACGGGAGGCAAGTACTTCGAATACGCAGCATATTGTAACAATAATTTTATAATTATATTGCCTAATTTGGTATGCCATTGGCCTATCTCATTCCATCGAAATCGTTGTATATGATTAAAATTACAAATAGATCGATCTTGGAGCCAAGTTGAAACAACATTTTCTAACACAATCCACAAAGATATTCTACTAAAACTAAATATATGGTTGCCTCTTCATAAGAAACGGGTACCTTCTGTAGAATTTTATTCTACGAACATCGAAGTTACGTATTACATTATGTATCTTCCCAGTGAAAAACATTATGTAAACTGAGACAGGCCTCCTAAGGTAAATCATTATATAAACAATATATCGTTGCGTTTCGCTATTTACATAATAATTTCGCGCTTCTCTTACAGGTAAAACTAATTTATTAAAATATAAATGTTTATCAAATAAAGTTTGCATGCGCACTAAAAACGTCCGCTGCTGCTTCAATTAGTTATTCAAGATTGGCAACCGCGTCTGACCCAATATGCAAATTATTAATGTCATCATGATAAAGCTTCTTGAATTAAATATCCATCCACTTACATTTATTACGTACAGAATATGAAACCTGCTTAGGCTTTAGCTCCCAATAAATCAACGAGTGACAATATACAAGAAGCAAAGCAAACGATTTTTTCGAAAATTCAAAGTTTTCATTAACCGACCGTGTGCGAATACGGAATTGTAAATGTTAAATGGCATGAAAGGAGTGACGCGTGAAAACTAGTTTTTTAACTTTCCGAGAGTTAACACCGTCCTGCTAAAATTGTAGAGTTAATGAGTTGCTCAAGAGAGAGAGATCGCGCAATAAAAAATAATGATTCTCAACATTCCACTGGGTGAATATTTATCTGTTTGAGCACGAACGGGGGGTAAACATTTATATAACTTTGAAGCACAAGAAAGGCAGGATTTTTAAATGAAGTTCATTTCAAGCTGAACCTAAAAAAATTGAATTTTTTTTAAAAATCGTTTCAAAAAGACAAATTTTGTTAACCGTAACAGTTAATTAGATTATTTAAAAAATTAAAAATATTCTCAGATTTATTTATTTGTTGTTATCTATCCTACCACTGATCGTTCAGTTCCGTTACGTAAATCCGAAGAATATAAACATAAACCACTATTAAAAATAGAATAACGAAAAAGAAACCAAGTTCAGAAATTTGAGAATTTCAAATTTCTGTTAAAACTGTGTGTGCTCAGGCATAGCTCTATTCCTCAACTTTCCTTCTCGTCAGAAAAAGTTTAGCTAATATTTTGCGCTGGGTAGGATTATTAAGTGGTAGAGAACGCGAAAGTTGGATGTGCTGTTAAAGTGCTGACTTGTCGCGAAGGTCCGTTTTTATAACCTGAGCTTGGTCCAACTTGCGTGCTGTGAGGACACTCCAGCCTTCGAAAGAGACCTTAAGCAGTATGCCCTCATGTTGTCTTTCGTAAGAGTGGGATAATGCTAGCATCGGGTTTCCCGCCTCCATTCTGTGTGAATGTGCATATTACGTAGATGGAGGATCAGGAGACCAATCCCGTATTTCATTATCCCCACGAGTGAACTTATAACGGCAAAAATGAATGAAAAGCTGTTTATAAATCCACGAATTCTCAGCAATGAGGAAATAGATGAAAGAGAGAGAGAACGCACTAGTATATAGCATAAAGAACGCAATTAACTCTGTTTATTCTAGTTCATATAGCGGACATTAAAAGCAAAATATAATCACCCCAAAATTGATAAATCTTAAGTGCGATGACAGCCATACGATCAGGATGTAAAACAGAAAGAAAATGGTTTTAGTGTATGGCAAGTAGCTGGCCATTGTCAACATTCTAAAAACTATTTCTATAGAGCGAATCTAGAGGGGGCTCAGGAAGTTCTTGTAAGCTATGCGAATCTAGAGGGGGCTCAGGAAGTTCTTGTAAGCTATCTGGTAAATATCAGAGCGAGCTAATACAGCAAGCGGACAGCTAACAGCTATGCGAAACAATCGCACGCCGGTGATAGCGAGACCCATTTGTGTTAAGGTTTGTGCAACAGCCAAGGCCAACGCTTATACGCCGCATTCTCAGAGAAACCTTTATTCTTGCCGGGTCTGCTATTCGATAAAAATTCTTGGGGTGTTCTGTCACACTATCAGCCACTTCCAAATCAAGTTTTTTTAAAATGCTATTTCCCGCGTTTGTTTTCCTACACTACACAACGCCGTTACAACTCAAAACGGTGAAAAATGTCACAACAGAGTAAAAAGCTTAGCATTTAACACGTATATGATTATTAAAATGCTGCTGCATGAACAGTCACTATCAAATTGCTTCATGGGTCAAAATTTCAACAACGCGAAAACATGCTGACGCCAAAAATCTTCAGATTGTTATTTTATGATTTAAGTTACATTTTATCCAATATCTTTAAATTAAATAAATAAAATGTAAATGGTGAACGTTCACACAGAAAAACCAATCCATCTTTCACATATTGCAAAAACAACGAGTACGTACAATAAAATTCGTACATAACGACTAATCAAAATTTTATTTAAATTGGCAAACATGTTATTTAAATTGCCGAAACGAGCCATCGCTTCAGGTCCCTGGCCATTATGCCAAGCAAATGCAATTTAAACGAACCAACCAAAAAGGCACGACGCCTCATTTTAAGTATCAATCGGCATAATAATAATTAAGAAAGATAAACACTCGCTTAAAAAAATCTTTACGTCACTTATCGATCACTTCTCTAATAATGGGAATGACTACACCTTCGTAGATCACAACGAAACCTTTTTCAACACGCAACTTTGTTAAAAATGTCACGCACATGAACCTTCTTGATCGCTATCTTTCACAGCGTCCTGTTTAGGTAAAGGGGAAAGTCAGAGCGCTGCAATAAGCTAACGGTAAACATGAGTGGATGAGAAGAGAAAATATAGTGGCCATTGTCGCGCGCTACAATGCGCCCGCCCTCATCTGCTCAAGTTTATACTAATGAAGTACAAAATTTAAGCACTGTATATAATCCTTCGTCAATGCCAAAATTGACTGTCACTTAACTCCGAAACACGAGAATTCCTTCTAAGCAAACAATATATTCAACTGTGGCGGCAAAGTTCGCTAAATGAGTCTGAAATACATTGACGGAAATGCGATCAATTTTAAGCTTGCCCTAAGAGCGGAAGATTTCACGATATACTTTACCTATATGTATAGATGTCTTTGAAAAAATAGTCCCCTTCTTAATCTTATCGGATATTAAATACACCTCCCACTTAGAAAACGCTGATAGAGGGTCTTTTGAAATAGATTAAAATTTCTACGTAACTAGTCTTCACTGGGCAATGTCATGAAAGAATTTCTGCTTACACTTCGTGTACAATAAACTATAATATATAATTTCATAACTCCGACTGAGTATCCGTCTTATAACGATATTTACTCGACATGCTTTGTCATCACTGCAGAGATTAAATGTGAGACATGGTGGTTTATTTAAAACGCCACAATGCGAACTATTAAAAATCCAAAAACAATTTTTAAAATTTAAGCATAAGCACTTGAAAAATAAATATTGTTGCCGGCATCTCCAATATCTATACCAGAGGTTCCCAAACCCTGGGTCGCGACCCGAACTTGGGTCGTGAAGGCCTTATGATAGGTCGCAGATGACCCTCGGTCCCAAAGTGAAAAACTAAATTTCGACACTAGCAGGAAGAACCACCAAGGGAGGCAAAAATTATGAAAAACGTTGCATAGCGAAGCCACTAAAGACGAGGTGCTTGCATTAATAATCAGCCGAGCAAACAGTGATGTTTATATTTTTACTAATTTCGATAAATTAGTGCTTGCAGATTTCTTTGTTCTAAAAAAAATTTAAAACTTTCCTAAAATTTCAGTGAAGGAATGCCTTAATTCAATAGTTCCATTTTGTTTTTTTTTTCATGCACCCATTTCAACAACTGAACTTTATTCAGAAAAAATAAAATTGGAAGAAATTGAGCAATTGTCGACAATTTTTTTCTAAATGATTTATTTAATATTATTCTAATACATCTACGGCGATTTTCTGGGGTGCTAAGTAGGTAATGGTACAATTTGGGTCGCAAGGCGAATGTGATTTCAAATTTTGGATCGTAGACAAAAAAGTTTGGGAACCACTGTTCTATACCAAGGTTATGAAAACCATAAGCACATTTCGGCTACAATGTAACCGTCTTCAGTGATGATTCACGTAAAGTAGATCCTAAAAAATAACCTAAGGCACTTAAACTGAGTTTCAAGTGCTTATTCTTGAATTTGTTTTCTGCCATAAGATCAGCTCGATAAGTCCCTAGTGAAGTATTACAAACTAGCTCTAAGTACCCGGCGTTGCTCGGGCTTCTAATAACAGTTTATAGAAACTTAAGAACATCGCGATTTCTTAAATTTTAAAAATAAAACTACGATATTATGAGTAATTCATATTGTTTATTCTTTTAATTCACATACGTTATAGACAACAAATCGATATATGAGAACCCGCTGTATATCCGTCTGTCTGTGCAGGGTGGTTGTCGGGGTTCCCGGGTACCCTATGTTACCCGCAGGGTCATAGGATCATTTTGCAAAGTTTGGTCCCGATAGATCAAAGGGTGTGGGAATGTATAGGGAACAGACAGACAGACATTCAATTTTATATATTAGATTTAAGGCATTAACACGGATTTCCACGGCAGCGACTTCTTTCGCCATTACCATCACAACTTGATTTCGTGAGGACAACAGCTATACAAGATCAAAAATATTCAAGCAAGGTTTGTAATTGTTTCGATTGATATTAAAAAAATAAACACATTTAATCGACACAAGACAAAATGAGAAAAATTATATCAAAATAAACGTCTATAAAAGTATTGTCGTCTTCAAAACTAATTCACACGAGTAGTGTTCGTCTAAGACGAGGAAACTCGTCTTGAACATTGTGTATTTACCCAATATAAAAGACGCTTGATTTGCTTCGTCATATTCGCTCAAAAAATTCTTCTCGCCGATTACAAGAGAAAAAGACAAAAAATTCTTAAATTGCTCCTTTACCAAGCATAGCATTGTGGGTAAGAAATGAGACCTGGAGCCGACATTAACACCGTCAACAATCGTAATAATCACGACGTAGATAAGATATGAAAGAACCGGAGAAAGAATAATTCAAGCATCGCGATCTTGGATAATAATGTTTCCCTGATTAAAAAACCTTAAAAACTGTTTCTGCACATTAATAATAGAGGCTATATTCTAATATCTAATAAATAACGCGCACCTTTGAACTATTTCGTTCTTTCGTCCTTTACACTGGCCTAGTAAAATCACTTGCGAAGGAATGAACGACAAATTTCAACCAGGATATTTTGATGTGACGGAACGGCGCAGATGTTTAAGTTGTTTACTTTGAAATGTACTCCTATATCATACTCGAATACAATATGATCACACGCTACATTAATCGCACCTGACAACAAACTTATCCAATTAAATTAGTATGGTATAATAAAATTTGTGAAGAGATGCCCACACCCCATTCAGAATAGTCATCTCAACTATAGAAAAACTGAGTAATGATGATGGTTAGTTTTAGATTTTGAATGCAATTACATTGCTCTTTCTAAGGGCAACAGGAGTAAACCAACAAATTAAATGAATAATTAAAAAACCTGGAAATAGTGAATAAGGACTTTTTCATCGTTCAGTGTACTTATTCGAATACAAAGCATTAGATACAGTCAATCCTGAAATAAAAAATATACAACGAATGCACCCATAAAAACTACGAAATCGTGGTTGTAAACCGCCATCCTCTCACTCTTAAAGCTTTAATCCCGAGCATCAAACGAGAGGCTATGCGGAGAAAGCTTTTATTTGGCGGATAAATAGGAATCGATAAAAATGCAGTGGTGCGGTGTGCCCAAAATGATAAGTCCTGTAAATAATAGTTATTATCGAATCACTAGAAATGCATTAATAATACTCTTAATAAACTTGAAGAAAATGACGCGAGGAATTTAAAACGAAACCGCGGCCATCCATGATCCACTTTAAGGTATTACAGAGTTAGAGCGAAAAAAGGCGTCGCTATGAAACTTCTTCATCTCTTTCTACGGTGTTTTTTTACACCCGATAAATTGGCCACTATTTACTTTCCAACATGCACGCCTGGTAGAAACTTTACTCCGATGACTAATGTTACGAGTCCTAAAACGGATACTGTTTATGAATGTTCAAACTGTTGAATTCTACATGCCAACAAGAACAATTTCTGATACTTTATGACGACTGAATTTAACACACAAGAGTTCCCTGACCATTATCCCCTCTCCGGTACTACTACGAGTCGAATTTAATGATACAAATATTAGGTTGTCAAGAAATTCTATCTAATAAGTAGATTTTCAATTCCAGGTTTGAAGAATTCCATTGGTTTTCACCCAAGGAATAAATACGTCCTCTTTGACTGCCTCTTCATTTAAAAAAAAATTCCATTTAAAGCGTTGAAGCGAATGGAAAATACGGTAATCTGTTGGCACCATATCTGGTAAGGTGATTGCGGGAGGAATTCCCATCCTAATTCATGATTTTTTGTTGTCAAATGTGTCACATGGGGACGAGCACTGTAATGGAGAAGAGCGACACCTTTCCTATTGATAAGTGATGGGCGATTCTAATGAAGGCTTAAGCGATCCAACTGTTGACAGTACAGGTCAGAAGTCACTGTCTTAGTCGGATCGAGGAGTTCAAAGTAGACCATTCCTCGCATGTCCCACCAAATGCAACGGATTATCTTCTGCGGATGGAGCCCGGGTTTGGAGCAGGAACTGGTGGCACCTTCTTTCAGGTCTTAGCAGTTTTCTTAGGTGTGTTCGCAGTCTCGTGAGAAACTTAGTTTTGTTGCCATTTCACAGGTATGTTGCCGTGGGTAAGACATCATGAGTGTCTTCAAAACTTCGGGGTCAATTCCTATACCAGGACAATCTTTCAGACTAACAATAAGATCCCCAGAACGGAATCGCTGGCATTTGCGAGTATTCAAAACATTTCCATAAACTTTTTGGACATTCCTCGTGGCCACATGAGCATTATTTCCGTTTTAGGCTGGTTTCGAAGGAAACAGCCTTATGAAATGGTCGTGTCTGTGTCCCCCAATTAATAACTTTTGCATCAATGGAACGATTTTCAGAAAACTTTGTATGAGGCTTGTGCTGCCAGGGCCCATCTCCCGGCTACATTTCATTTGGAGAGGATTGAATACCGGGTGCGATTCCAGGAACATTTTTTACCTATTTGTTTTACATAGGAAGTCTCAAATCCATCGTGGAGAGATGTTTTCTTTAAACAACAACAACAACACACCTTGACGCTTTCCCTTGCGGGGTAAGCCATGCCATATGTCTGCCAATTACCAACTTTAATACTATAAAATATCTTAAAATTGAGGTTTCGGAGCGAGGTTTGTACTGTTGTACGGGGAAAAGAATGCAGATTACAATTCTTATCACAGAATTTTGATTATTGATCGTATTTTTTAATTTCTCCTGAAACAGCGTTTTTACGTTTTAAATAGCATTTTATCGGATTGTTGCCACAGAGACGATTATTACCGAACTCGCCTTGATCATAGACAAGTGAAGAAATGGGTTATTTTCTTTTCCACTCGACTACCCTTCAGCAATGGACAGCTGATCCATGCATATTAACATATAAACAGTAGCATTTATTAAATTCGTTTATTTAAAGAAATACATGCCAAATATGCCAGAAAGAGATTTAGACATTGTTTTATATATTCAACCTGATAATACTTTATTAATTTGTTTTCCAATTTTTCTCTATCATTGATCAACTATGAATTACAAATGGTATTTATGGTATGAGAATTCCTTGGAGTGACTAAAACATACTGAAACACTTCCTGTCAATATAAGTGATCAATTCGGGACGTCAACTTCGGGAAACCAACCTGCATTAGTCCTGCTTTGGACTTATTGCTTAAATTCATACAGTATTACTTGCCGAATTTGTATCTCGTCAGCGGTCATGTTTAAACAATATGAGGGGTTGCATGGAAAAAATAAACAAATAATTTATTTACACAAATAATGTTTAAATGGTTACGAAGTATAAATCTGAAAGTTATGAGTTAAATTATCCTCCTCACAAAAACCATTTCTTGACAACATAATAATTCATTGCTTAACTAAAAGATATAAAACCAATAAAAACTTACATTGATGTTGCTATACCATGAATGTGCTCACTATGGCATATTAGTAAAGCAAAAATAACCTAGTGCTTTAAAAACTCGACAATCACCAACTTAAATAAACGGCGCAATATACATTGCACAAACTTTCTAATATACGTATATACGTTTGGTCGACTGTGTAAGCTTACAAAACAAAAACGCTTATAAATCAAAGTTAACCGTAGTTTAGCGTATATTTTAATGCCAATGGTCGATATTTAGTATTTTTGGGATATATGGCTTAGTTAGTATTATTTGTGACATCAGGCTGTACAAATGGATGGCTTTTAATCAAAATCCTTATAGCCATTTTTTAGTAAATCGATTTTTTTCCAAAATATCCAACAATCAAGTACCCTTAATTGTTGCGCAACATCGTTCATCTCTTCCGATTGATATATCATCCACAAATATGTGATATCATCTGATTTAGTGTAACCGTTTAGGCTGTATTAAGATTTTGGGCGGATCGCGGCGGAGGCGTGACGTCATAGGGCTTGGGTAAGGTAGCTTAGCATACATTGTAGTGCCACTGGACGCCATATAGTGATTATAAGAGATATATGGCTTACGTAGTATTATTTGTGACATCAGGCTCTACAACTGGATTGATTTTAATCAAAATCTCTGGAGCCATTTTTGAGTAAATAAATTATTCTAAAAATCGCCAAGAATAAACTACCCTTTATTTTTGTGCAATATCATTTTTATAAAAAAGGGTCTGCAAAAGATGACATATTGTACAAATACGATATATCATTCGATTTTATGTACGCGTTTGGGCCCTAGAACAGCAAAACGACCGACTGTCAGACAGACTGAGACAGACAGACCGACGGACAGGGGGAATGGCGAAAACAACTGTTATGGACTCAGGGACACCTAAAACGTGTATTTCCAACCAAGTCTCGAAGTCGAATTTTTCACGATTACAATACTTGCTCAATATACTACGTATATGAGAAAGTAAAAATCGGTACAATATACATGGCACAACGTTTTTCATATACAACGTAGGCATCTGGTCTCACTACATTCTTTACTGACTGGAAGGAACTCTCACTGCTACGAAAACAACAAAACTGTGAAAAATGTCATTGCACGTAAATGGTATTAATATATTGATTACGAGAATTTCGTGAAAATCAAACTTAAGAAATATTTATACCATACATACACATCAAGTATTATGTGAATTGCCGAAGCCACACCGCGCTGAAGCATTAGAGCTGGACAAAGACAGTTGGGAGAGCTGGCGTAGAGATCGATATATTATAATGTTGCAGGTCGCCATAGTTATTTTTTGAGAAATGTGGCTTATTGTTTATGACTAAAAACTCGACGACTGAGTGAACCCGAGTCATTTTTTATAAATCGAAATTTTGTGAAAATCAACAAGAATCAATGTTGCATACACTTTTTTGGAAACGTGTATTTCCGCCATAATCTCAAGAGTAGAAAATTTTCGCGATTATATACTACGCATGAGACGGCAAAAAATACGACTCTGAGTTTCCAGGGATTAAGCATTCGGCGCATAGACATCAGACCACGCAGTTACAAAACAACGAAGAGGAATCGACAGGCGAGACGCCTCGAAGAAAAAGCGGCAGAGAGAAGCCCAGGAATGGATCTGACGTTACTAGCGAGAGAGAAGAGGCAGCAAAGCAGTCACCTCGAGGAGAGAGGTAGTTCGGCTCAAAGCTGCGGGCCGTGGCGATGCGTCATGTGCTGGCCGTGGTGCGCGTTGGAGTTTTTTTTTCGCGTCCTCAGCGCCTGCCACATATGCGGCCACGAGAGATAACGATAGCGGGCGGGTCGTGGAGGGAGGATAGGGAAACGGGGGGCGGGGAATAGAAGGGGAAAAGTGGAAGGGGTGAAGAGCGTTAGGGACGAGAGAACGTAAAGACGCGGGAGAAGCGCAAAAAAATGGACGGGAAAGGAGGGGCGCGGAAAACTCGTGACCGACCAGTTGGGCCTAAGACGAAACCGAGAGGAAGAATTGCCTGGCTTTTTCAGAACGTCACCGAACAAAAAAAGAATTGCGGCATCGCGAAACTGAAAAAATATGACTTTTGGAAATTAAAACCTGTGATCAAGAACGAACGCTATCAATGAAGAAATTGCCGAAAAGACCATTTACAAATTTACTATTTATTACCATTTACTTTCTCCCTTCCCTTCGCATCTGTCATCGGACTTCTTTCACCGGCTCGACTACAACTGTTCCCCTTCTTGTTTGTTCCATTGATGTTGGATTGTTCAGCGTAGACATAGCGTTAAATTTGTTCGTTCACGACCTTCGCTCCCTAAAGATTTTATCAAGTAAAGAAAGAGCTGCTGAAGCAGATAGTAAATGGCGGTTTTTTCAACCGAGAAAACACCCGCAACGACACAGATTACTAAATCGATTGGCAAAAAAATGGAACTAGCTGTCTGCTTTCGTTTAGGAGTTGAGCGCGTCAGACAGAGCCGGACAAATCGAAAGCATAAGCAGATTTTTTAACCGCTCAAAACGTGACAAATCTGCACAATCCCTAACGATGAACTTGACAGATCAAAAGAGGACGTCGGAACTGTCGTAATACTGAATGATACTACACGAAATCCACCATTTCGTATTAAAATCTCGTATAGAGAAAAATACTTGATGGAGCGGATTCAGTAAATGCATGGCATGATAATACTATTAACTAGAGCGGCAGCTGCGAACGCCTGAGCGTATACAACATGAAAACCTGGGTATTTCTGTTGTGAAATGACAAGCCGTTTGGATTGAGTAACACCTGCCGTATAAATTCAATCAATATTGGCTTTGTCTATACCTCGAGTGCTGCAACTCTTTTGGGTGAGGATTTACAAACGATGCACAACATTTGAGATTACGTCCACGACGATTTGCCAAAAAAATAAAATTACCTGGAGGATGACGTGGATTTGACGACGAATTAAAACTATAGATGGTGCATATAATCACTTTCTTGGTTATATGGCGCAGTATTTCATTCTGTAGAAAAAAAACCAACACGGCTAAGATACTGCCGATTACACGCAATGAAAATAACAATAAGAAGAGGAAATGAGATCATTATTCAAAATAACTGAAATCTCAACATGGGCTTGATATGACTAAAGCTTACAAAGAGTTACGCTCCAAGAAGCGGAAATTTTATTCACAAGAATTTTGGATTGCGCGGGACGTGCAATGCACCAAATTAACCCTCACAAACAAGTTTAGTTTTTTACTTGAATACCTAATATTATCGTTCAACTTCTACTTCTAACCACAATTTTATGCGACATGTCCATTTAAAAACAAAAATTTTGTATCTGCGCCGTATTTGAATCCCAAGTAAAAAATAGCGGCACTTTCCGCATGAACGAATACAGTTTTGGGGATATGTAATATTTTGCAAGCCTTTTAAACTTGCTGCTCCTACGAAGACAACGCAATGGAAAGATGACCGCGAAAAGTAACGGTTTCGACCAGTTCCTTGGGATCCCGTCTTTCCATAAAAATACTCCCGCACCGATCAAGCAACGATATCAATCGGCTGCATAGTTAGACGCAGAAATGGTTTCTCTACTATAGTCAGATCAAGAAAAAGCACGTACTTGAGATTAAATTTAGTTCATGAACGGATACGACTAAAATAGATCTAGTCATCATTGAGGCGAATTTAGAAATACCATAAAAAAAATTTAAAAATCACGTAATAGGAAATTATAGCCGTAAATCACGTTCTAAGAAATTAGAGCAATAAAAATGATATGTCGCCATCACAAACACTCTAGTGGAATTCTACACGCCTCAAAGAACCGCCATTATCAGCTGCCAACGTGAACTATCAACCATGAGATAAGCTAATAAAAATAATGCTTGGAATCTTTCCACCTCCGAGGCAATATACGAAAACTAAGCATTGAAAACGGAATAAGTAAATTAAATAACCTATTACAGCATTATTATCCGTTCTTTGCACTAAGTTAACGCATATAGGGAAGGTCGTTTCCGTCCGTCCGTATGTTTAAACTCGGGAACCGCTGGACGTACTTCGATGAAATTTGGTGTTTGGCAGTGTTGCCAAAATTTGTCGACCGATTCCAACTTTGGTTAAAATCGGACAATAATTAAGACCAATTTACATGAAGATATACGTGTATTTTACAATGTACTTCGCAAGAATCTCGCTAAATACTCATATGAGAGAAAAATATTGAACTAAAGTTAAATAAAACAATTAAATAAACATTTTTGTCAAATAATCTTTCCCGTAAAACGTAAGGTTTACGATAAATTTAAATAAAAGGAAATTAACGTATTTCGGTAATTATACGATTTTCGATCTTCTTTTGTTAATTCCAAAAAATGTTTAAACTTTTAGAACTCTGGAACCGCTGGACATGTTATAATGAAATTTTGCATTTGGGGGTTTTACTAATTCCAATTTTGGTTAAAATCGGACTAGAATAACGACCACTTTATATGAAGACCTTAATGTAGTTTACAATGTACTTGTTTCAATTCGGAAACCGCTTGACCTATTTTGATGAAATTTGGTATTGGGAATATTTACTAAAATTGATCGATCTCAAAGAACGCATTTGGAAACTGTACTCCGATATAGAGTACACCTTTCCATATTTGTTGAGTAAGAAGAGTTAGCTTAACCGACAAAATATGTTCTATAAGGAATCACAGGGGATGCAAGACTCAAATTTAGAATGAGGCTAGGCCGACTGTCCCTGCTTTTGGGTGACAGGTATTTCCTGTGCACATTTAGATCTTAGGGAGCTCTCAAGTTTCGAGAATCGACTCCTAGGCGAACTAAGATGACCAAAACATTCTCAGAAATGCATGTTTTGGAGCTGCTAACTTCATTTCCATATATTACTCATTATGCAAATTTAAAATTAAAACGGAAAAGTCACCAAGCAAATTGTATTGAAGACATGATATCCCTAATTCAAATAATGAGTGTTACGCATTTTTAGTAACAATGACATGACAATGTACTTTTCATAAGGCTAAACAATTTCAATGACGCCAGCGATGGAAGATTAACCGACGGAATACATTAAATCTGTGCCTCAAAACAAATTAAAATGAGCCTGCGGTAATCACGAACTCTTGATCGATATTTTCGTTTGAAAGCGCGAGATCATCAAAGAATAATCAAAGTAAATTCTACTCAAGGCGGAGGTTTATATTTAAACGCATACTCTTGATGAACGAATTTAAAGGCAGTATAAGGGCACCTGATATTTGAAAAAATGAATCTCAAGGATATGCGCTAATGAAAACTTCGCCTCAAGTTGGTAACCTAAACACTCGTAGAAAGTGATCTAACATCAAATCGAAAATCGTAACGATATTCGATTAAATAGCTCGAGATAACTTACTAGGTCCAGCCGATGAGGGCTTGTTTACCTTTCTGCTAATATAACCAGTCAAATAAATAACCAATTCAAATATTTACGGAGGAAGAAATTCAACGACAAACTTAACCTAATATAACGGCAGTTTTCCATCAAGGCACTATCAGTAATGATCGGGGAATTAGATAATATAAAATGCTTTTATTTTATTTATGGAATACGACGAATATACGAGACAATTTGCACCAAAAAATTTACAAAAACACAGAAAAGCCACCCAAATATCTTATAATTCATTTAATCGTCTTTTAAATTTAAATGTGTTTAAAAGCTTTTTCTAAAAGTAATGACTTTCTGCAATTTGTTACTCCAATTTCTGGAGTACTGCGCTTTAACTAATGTTTGTAGTTACTTTTAATACCGCCAACGGTTATTTCAACGCATTACAAGATTCATAAGGGCGCGTTTAAACGCTTACATAATAGCTATGGATGTAAAATGGCTTTCCTGTGTCGTATAACTCAAGTTTGCAAAATTTTAACAATGAATGACATTGCGATGCATAAACAATATTTATTAGAAATAGCGCGGAAAAAACGTATTCATTAAAAAACTATTACGCGCGTTTGAAAATTTTTTGTAGTGTTTTACAGTGTAGCAGGATTAACTGCGATAAACATGCAAAGAGATGCGCCATTACCTTAGAAATCCCGCATTTAATCTAGCACTCCATTAGCATCTGACACATGCAGACAAACACAGGGCCAGAGAGACTGTAGTGCAAGGATTAGTATTTTATATTGGGCTATGGGGCAGGCAAAAACGGGTGCACTTTCCAAACATTTCAAATTTGATATAAAAATCCATTTTCATGCAGTAATTCATTAGATCACATCAAACTTAACAAGCGAAGGTTCAAACCAATTATTTATACTACTGGAGCGAATAATTATCCGCCGTGTATAAAACTTACCTATAAAATTAAGATTCAACAGCGGCATTTTGGAACAAAATATAGTAATTAAGCAATGGCACAAAAATGTAGTCGCGGTAAAGACATAAAAATGTGAAAGTTTATATGTCAGCGCTTATCGAATAAAATTAATCTAGTTGTTTCATAGAGGCGGTCTATTTTTTATTACAGACAGCAAAATACCAAACGCACTTTTCTATTAAAAAGTTATGGGGAGAAATTTAAGAACAGCTGATCAATTTGAAAGACACGGCCAAGATAAGATTTAAGATGACGCAACTGATGGCTAAGTGCAATCATAGAAACCAAAACTGAAGATCAATGGAAGAGCATGACGTAACAAAAGGATGAAAGATGGGGTATTGTCCCTTCTCCAACGTGATTACTGGGGAGCCTGGCTACGGATGTGTAGAAAAGCGTGCAATTTTAATTGAATAGCGATATTAAAACTCTCGAAGGTCCAACCACGCGACCTAATTACGTCATCAACTCAGCGTTAGGAACAATTTTGCCATTTCTCGCTTATTTCCCGCAAAACACTTCTTTACAAAGCATGGGCAGTAATTCTGAGAATAAAAGAATGGCACAAATATCTACTGATCATAAGTTACCGGGGTCAATTAAAAACCAGATGAATGTTGTCGAGTTGTTTGCTAAACTTAGGCAGACACTATGAAACTTATGAATTAAAAATCATGCAAAAACCTATCGTTTTGATTTAACAATTGAACACGTCCGACCAAAACAAAAGGAAAATTAAAAATTGTGCCAAAAACCGACGGTAAATGGGCGAAGAGCGTAACCACCAAAACATCATGAAATAAAATCTCGGAAAAGAGAAGAAATATTCAAACACAAAATAATGCAAATCTTCATTGGGGGAAAGCACGTGATAAACGAAATAGCTTTATTCCAGCAATTTTGAACAAAGAAATACCAGCCAAAGAAAAGGAGAGCTGCTGTTTATAAAATATCACTTTTTTCCAAAAAATAATTATATTGAGCTCTAAGGCACATAACTGTTAGAAAATATACAAAAGCAAACTTTGCCCCGACACCGTCTCTAATTAAGCGCCACCTAGAAACGGGAAAAGACGAGCATCATTAAATCACCGCCTCCATTACGAAGAAATTGGCGGATGTGGCAAAATATTCCCACAAAAACAATCACACTAATCAATAATTCCAAGCCTAAGAAATGAGTTTGCTCGCCTATTCGGGCAAAAGGTATGAATTAATGAGCTTCCCGAATCTGAATCGATTATGTAAATAGGAACTGAAGCGCGGCAAACCCACGCCGGCCCGCTTTTTTGCTTGACAAGATGGAAATTAACACAAACGTTTACGGTTGAAAGAGAAACAAGTGTTCCTTATGATAATTGAATCTATTTAGATCCAGTTGTTCCTGTCGAAAGAAATGATTCGATCATAATTAACAACAACAACTCCACTTTACTAATGAAAATGCTAACACGCAAGAAATTTCAGGATACCTGTTCGAGGAGTTAAACTGCGTGACAACGCACTTAATAAAGACGAGAGCTAAAAACTAATTCAAACGCAATGAGGCCGATGGGACCGATATTACGAATACGCGACGATTCCTCCCTCCACGTTGAAAAGCACTGCCGCGCTAGCACCGCGGAGCATTTGCCGCCAACCGCTGCCATGAGTTTAACCGTGCACGAGTCGATGAATAACCTTATATGATTAACGCTACCCCACAAACCCAGACCATTCACCTTTATTTCGCATTAAATCGAGGTCTAACTATGTCAACATCCAAATATATATTGCAATAAATAAAAATAACGTATTGCTATAATATTCGCAGATATTCTCGATATTTAAGAACACGAATCCACTCTCCAAGCTAATGTATCCTTGATGGGAATCTAAATCGGGCCGTCAGACGAAAGAGGCCACCCGGCAACGTAGCTAGGCATGCAATGAATACCTTCAAATGGCAACCTGAACACCACTCTAAAGGGGTTTATGGTTTACATTCCGTTTGAATCGGTGCATCAAGATCTTTTCCATACTCAGTCGCATTTTCAAAATTTGAAAATGAACAAAAAAGAATGAAAAGACACCTGTTCACTGTTGGGGAATAATGCCCACAGTTCATCTCACTCCCAAATGACTGAAGCGCTTACAGTAAGGGAAGTTGCCAGGCGCTGTTGTCAAGTCTACCGCATGATGTAGGAAGGCCAAAACGGAGAGGGGAACCGTGGGCTGTGTATAGTTGCTGGGAGGTAGCCGGGTCGATAGAACGGCACTACCCAACGCCCACTCTACTGGGAACAAATGACGACGAATGATAAAGTGTGTTTAAGAGAATGGGATGAGGTCACACAGCTGAGAAGAAGAAAGTGCGACCAAAACCACGCTAAGTTGGTAATCATTTCCCTTCGCTAACGCCTAAGCAACTGAGAATGCGACATGTAAACTTCAAAAAAGTGGGATAGGTTTTTGGTACAGATAAGGAAAAAAGAAGCAAATACTCTAAACGGAGTATTTCCCAACCACCCCGAATATATAAATATATGGTATACGGATGACTTCCAACATATTGAAAAGTGAAATGAAACGATTGAAGGAATAGATCTAAATCTCTGGGTCAACTGAGAATTTTTTCTGCAACTTATTAAGGAATAACCGACGCCGAAGGTCACGCCGAAGTTTCCTTTTGGAACTACTCCAAGACTTCTTCGATGTTTAGTCACAGTAATCAATTAAATTGACAAAAAAATATTAAAATGCACACCACGCGGCAGCAACTTTTCGATTTCGAGGGGACCATTTCGAAATAATAAATCAAATATTTGAATAATCTCCCTATAGGATAAAGTTCATCCAACATCTTAAAGGACGCAGTTCTGTTGACAACTTTTCGACTTTTCCTGATTCTTGGAAATAGTTCGTTAATGAAATATGTAACAATTTTTCATTACGCCGTATACGATAAAATAAGTCCAACGTGGGCCGTCGGTGATTATTTTTAATTCAGCCGTAATGATGAAACCAAATGGGGAGTAGCATTACGAGTTCCAAGGCTGAAAGCAACAAAAATCGATAGAGCAAAAGGACAGAGCGGCCCACTAGAAACTAATCTATGTAACAGAGTGGCAAACTTGTACGTCGCTATTATGCTACACATCTACCGCCAAATTCTTAGTATTAAAAAGGATAGGTTTAAACCTTTCGATCGATTTTGCACTGAAAAGATCCGAGGAAATTTCCTCGCAAATGGAAGCCGATCAACAATTTGGTCTCTGTATCGGACGCGAAAACAAAGACATCCGTTCACTTTGATGAGAAAATGAGCTGGATGGAATAAAATACCTGAAACTCCCGGAGCGATATAGCTGAGTTATTGAACGAATCCAAGCTTGTCACGACCAGTCAGTTTCCGCGCCGCGCGTTGGGATGAGAAATACAATGCAATTTTATTGGATGAAGCCGGAAAACGTGCTCTATAATTTATAACTCTAGTTTTCAAACAGAAAATGAGTTAATAGATGATGGAACGATCAACGCCATTAAAACATCCTAATTAGAAAATAAACCAGCACAAATAAATACATTGCTAAAAGTTACACGGACAAAAATGAATGCGGGTTTATTAACAACGACATGCTCGTATAATTGACTGTGATTCATATAAACATATTTAACTTCTACTAAGCAGTAAGTGTGGAAAAATTATGAACAAAAATGTTGGCACATCTGACCTCTAAACATGATAAGTTACGGCGAGTAATGTTCATTAAATTTCAAGTGCTTGTTTAAAAAATATTCATCAAGAAGCTGTGGGTTCTTCATACACCATTCCAAATGAAAACGGCTTTCAAAAAGGCCGGCGTCGTAAAACCCTAGCGATGAAAGGCAGGAGAAGACAGGCCATACAACCCCGCTCAGATCGTCCCAGCCCCACGCTTCGCAGCCTCTGACTTCCCTCCCTTTTCCCAGGACGAGGCAAGTTGCCCATCCATGCAGTGCTACCAACCCAAGGAATTAAAATGAACAATGCAGCGGACGCTTAGCCCAAATTACAATTCTAATGAAAGGATGTCCAAGAGAATTACAATTATAATAAATTCCTAAAACATCGAGATAAAAACGCGCATTCCCACAATAGAGACACGAATAAAAATAAAAAGCCAAAAATAAAACAATTCGATACAACATCCAAAAAGGGCCAACATTAATATGTGTGAGGTTTAATCGAAATAAGACTTTTAAAAGGCTTTCTTTCAGACAAGGCTTTAGTAAACTAATGGCGAGAGAAATGAAACAACATATTCCGAACTTCGCACGGGCAAATACACCAAATATTGTTTGGATCCGTAGTTTAAAAAATAAAAAAGGAATTAAAAAACATACCGTTACCGGTAAATCAACATCTAAAAAATGCCTATAGCTATTACTGTTATCGATTCGAAATAAAGGCAAAGGCCTTAACTATATACATCAAACAAATGCAACTCTTACGTAAACTATCAATATCCAAACCGTGAAACTCCCATAAATATCTTAATAAATTGATGGATAATACAAAATTAAACTTCCTCATGTGCTTTGGCCAACTTCATTATCATTGTTACTTTTTTCTCTAGTTTTGTCACGCGAATGAAATCCCTAACATATCGCTGCGTAAAAATTCTATTGTTAACCGTAACCGTAAACAAACAATTTCTAAGACTCGGCATCAACGGATTGATTAACAATGTCTAAACAACAGTCAAGATAACCGTTAAATTTGATCATTTTCGAATTCCAACTTCCAGTTTAATTTACGAGGATCAAAACAGCTTACACGTCGTGTAATTGACTACATAAAATGATCACTTAATTACCGCAGGCTGAATAAAGAAAATGAGTTTTAAGATAATGCAAATACAGAACTTCCTAAAATAGTAAATCATAAATATAAGTAATATCATAATCTAGCTATAACAACTAACCAACCATAAAAATAACTGGTTATATAGGTAACAATTAACAGAACGGGAATAAGTTCGAATGAAAGAAGAACCTTAAAGATCGACAATTAATGAACCAATATTAACGAGTATAAGCAAAAAAAAAATATCCTTCAAAGCATGACTCGTTAAAATAATAATACTGAACCAAGTCTATGACTAACAACACTGCATTAACACAATAAAATTCTTAAGGTCCCTGTGAGCATCACAAAAGTAATATATAATGGAAGACCGAACCATAAGTATAAGTAAAAATGTCAGAAAACATAAATAAAGAATAAAAAATACTAGCAACACAACACCTAGTTTGTCCTAAATAGCTGAAGTACAAGTCTGAATTTGAATAAAATTGGCAGGAAGAGACATAAAGCACACCCTAAAATATTTGTTAAATCATGCAGTTGTTCAAAAACATTGATATTAATAGGAAGTTACTTATCTAATGCATATAAGGCAAGCAATGTTTGCATTACATCAACCAGAGAAGGTAAACTACCAACTATTTTAACACATTACAAAAGCTAATATATACATTCTTCAGAATGTATGCAAAACATGAAAAGGGAACAAGAAATAATACTTCAAGACATCTAGCAAATCCTGATTACTATAATTTTTGCCTAGTCTTCTTATCACTAACTTAAATAAGTGTATCGCATATTTTATATTAAATTTTGATGTTTCACCGTTGTATTTCCTGCATAAAATGAAATCGGGCGATAACTTAGAGACCTAGTAAAAAGACAACGATATCAATAGCTCAAAAAACTTACTTCCAAGTCAATGGATTGTAAAATGAAACAAACTCGAAAAATGTTACAAAACAGATGGAGAATGCTCAATAGACTAACTCAAAAATGAGAAACAAATTACAAGTAATGAAAACAGAAGGAAAAACTTACATTGACAAAGTTCCTGTGGCAGATGCTGAATAGCCCGATACGGTTTCATCAGCACTCTCTGCACCTGAGCTGGAGGCTGTGGCATCTGAATCAAATCCCTTCTCCACCACCCTGAGTTGCGCACCCAATTTTCCAAATGCCTCCTCCACTTCCGCCTCCTCCGTACCCACCCCACATCCCCAACCACTACGTCGCACTACCACAACCTTCACATCCCCATCTCTCTTCACCTCAACTCTCTCCTCTTCCAACCTTCGCCGCCTCCTTTTCTCATCTCCGGCGTCCATCTCAACTCCAGCTTGCACCTTCTTCCTTCCCAATTCTTCATTTTCCTCCTCTTCCTCCACACCCCACTCCCCGAACCTCCTTCGCCTCCTCTGCCTTCTCCTAGCATCATCTGTCCTGGACGCACTGGATCCTATTTCTGCAGCCGCGACTGCACCTTCCACTACCTCCTCCAGTCTAGCCCTAGGCGATCCAGAGCCGAAGTATCTTTTGCTTAACTTTCCCGCTCCGGATCTATCAAGCCTCTGGGCAAGAGACTCGAGGGCGGCTGTGGGAAGGTTCCGTACGTCCTCCGATTTCACTAAAGACTCCCCGGTGCTTCCAGTATCGCCGTCATTGTTGCCCGTGGTAGAAAGACGTCCAATTCGTAGCCCAGCAGCTGGATCCGAAGCGACGTCTTGGACGTAGGACGATAGGAAGAGCGGCCTTTTACCAGCTTCAGTAGCACTTAGAGAAGAGGATTCGTAAGATTCCATCCGACGGTTAACCACGAGCGTTCCCTTCCCCGAATTTCCCGCTAAAATGTTGGACAATGACTGCTTGGCATGTTCTACCACAACCCGTAATTCTTCAGCAGCATGCCTACCCATCCTTCTTGCCTGGAGTTTTCCTAATCTTCGCAAAAGTCGCTCTATTTTACGTTCAACTTCTGCTTGCCTCCTCTGAACTTCACATTTTTTCTCTCCTGAGAGAGCCTCCCTCGAAACACACAAACCATCCTCCGCTAAATGCGAGTCAAGGGCCAACTGCGAGTCAAGACCACCCCCATCCAAAAGGCCCCCAGAATTCCCACCCACGCCCAGAGAGCCAGCATCAAGGAGAGCCCCAGCACCATTTCCTGAGCTTCCACCCGGGAGTTCAACTACACACATAGACATCATGTCCACCCCCGACAAATTGCAGTCGAGGTCTGTAACGGGGTACATTCCATCAACTGGTCCATTTGGCAGGTCAAACGCCGAGGCACCATCGTGATTACTTGTGGAAAAAATAGACCCATCATTGGTCCTCACGTGATCATGAGAGGTGACTGAAGACTTACTTTCTGAGGCAAATGGATCCTGTACATTTGTCTCCTCCGTTTTTTCCATGCCTTGGATAACCTCCAACAAATCCCGAACATTTTGTCCGAGGTCGTCTGTGGACATAGGAAGTGATTCAGTTGCCTCTGAGCCATCGGCGTCTCCTGCCGTGTCTTCGGGAAGATTCGTGGACATACCGGACGTATTCCAAAGTTGTTCCAACGTCCCTCCACCATTCACAGACTCTCCACCGACAGCATCCGAAAAATGACCGTTAACCACATGTGATCCTTCCGAAGTTACAGATTTATTCACCTTAAACAACTCCGAGGCGATGGCCAAGGTGGTGAGATTCTCGAATGCTGCTTCGTCCACTCCATTCCCCTCCAAACCAGCACCAATTAAAGCCTGTTTGCACGACACGTAAGCCCCAGGGAGATCACTTACTGCCCCTGGGCCTTCGGTCGTCCGAACCCTGGGGCTACCGATATCTTCCACCGCCCCTCCACCTACGCTGCCACCGTTTCTTAGGCCGATGGGAGAACAGTTTGAAGAGGTCAAGGCAAAGTTCTGTGATTGACCGGCTTCAGTGAGGGCCGGAGCCATAGCAACGGCATCAGGGATGTCCGAGCCTCCACGGCACTGCTGGTAAATAAGTTATCATTCTACAATGTGCTATACTTTACACTAAAGTTATCTTAATCCTTTGGGCACTAAAAATTGTCTTAAATTTCTGAGTGCAATTATATTTTATAGATGAAGAGATTCACTAGAAAATCAATAATACTGACTGTAACATTGGAACCACGCACATAAACGTTAGCGCAGAACATAAATGGTGACTCAGATAATTTACACCACTCCATTTTCATTGCATAAATCTTGTATTGGAAAGATCACACATCTACTTCCGGCGGAAAAAGGTTAATCGCGCGCGCACACTTCCATCACACGCTGTTTATGGTTTGTCGATCACAAATTACCATCCATTCGAAAATTCATTCTTGCTCCTTATAGGTCCCAATGTGTTACTGCCTTAATGTTTGTCGACGAAAATCAACCTAAAAACCAAAACAAAAAGTTAAATATCTCAACAATTAAGTGTTTTACAAATATCACGTTTTTCAAAATAATAGCACAATTTGTGTTGATTTCTGTTGTGTCATTCGATAATTTATCAATAAATCCCTACGGCCACTTACACTCAGGAAGTGCTCCAATACTGAACACCCACGTGACCAAGCCCCTTGTCTGATGAAACAAAACTGGCCGAGATCGCAAATGCGAGAAAAAAAACACCAGGGCACACGGTGCGTGATAATTATACACACATTGTATAGGCTCTTCGATTGTAACCTTGCAAAACCGTAAGCGGTAAGCTTATCGAAATCTATTCTGGACTAACCATGATGTACAACAAAATACGATTCTCACGTTCATTCCCCCCATCAAAAAATGTTTAAGCTAACAACAATGGCGGAAAGAGATAGATTGCGCACGACACACTCAGCGGAAGAACGACAAGGAAACGACTGACCCAAGGCCTCTACCACAAGTACTACTTTCCCAATATACTAATGAAGTTAGCAGAACTTACTAAAAATACAAGAACAGAAAAAAGCCTCACCATGGAACATAAATAATAATTTTATTTATTTTGGTGACAGTATAGTAACAATACTCTTGACGAGAGCAGCACTATTTTCCCTCCACATGCACTAAGAATATAGTCGCTCAATAGCTTAGTTCAGCGCAGTGTGTGACATCAATACGCGCTACCCCTCTGCTTCCGAATTCACCATTGGCTAAAGCAGACATCTTGAATCGTACGTTGTGATGCGTCCAAAATATTTTAATTCTGCAGAAATGTATAAGGTAAATAAAATTGCAAAAGCTTAACTTCTTTTTTTTATATTAGGGCATCACTCTTTGGTTAAAATTACTTACTTACCAAGCCAACACGAACTACAGTACGAACAAATTGAATTCAAGAACGTCTTGCTATAACATGGATAAAGCAGAGCGCTTCCAGCGTAAGAAAGTAGACTAACGTTTACAAAATGCGCTGCGATTGTTACTGTGTTACTGTTGATATCAGAATACAAATACGAGGCAATTATTGTGCTATAACGAACAATTACTTCAAATTTGTCAATATCGCTTTACATCGTTATTAATCACGAGAGAACTTAGAGATATATTTGTGCCTAACTAAAGACAAAATTTCGAAACCGTATTACCAATTATTATATAAAATCAACAATTAATTTCAATTTAATCTCCCAGAGTACATATAATCCTTTAAATGTATATTCTTAAATACTAAAATGTAATAAAAGCAACTGACTTACTTCAATGTTATTGTCTTCAAGTGGGAAATGATTTCAAAAGCATATAATGCCAGCTTCCAAAATTTACTCTTGATTTGCATAAACAATTATAATTTGCACATTTGTGGTTATGATTTATATAAAGTAAATCTGATTTGATTGTATTCTGCCCCACCATGAACAGCATCTGTAAAAAGACCAAAAATTACATTCAATAACAAATAATTGTTAACTTATAAAAAATACCGTTAATTTCATTGATATATATAACTTGGATGAATGTTAGACGGGAACGACAACTAAAAATGACAAAATATGAATTACGGGATCTTCATATAGTTTATGAATGTAATATAACAGAATAAATATAAAATGTTTGAAATAGTAAAGTAAGCATATAAATCAGAACATCTTGAATTAAAAATGACAAATAAGCATGATAACGAAAACAGTATTTTTATAAAGAATGAATTAATAATTGAAATCATCACATTTAACATAGTTGTTAAATCTAATTCAAGGAACCAAAAAGCTTATAAATATAATAAACACAGATAACTGTTTACTTTAAAACATTCTAAAGAAAGGATTAGTCAATAATAACCTTTTAATAACCAAAATAGTCTTATCCTTAAATAATACAAACCGTGAACTAATTGAAGTGCGAATACTTCAGTTAAAGTAACTCCGTAACAGTATAAAACGTAGCCGCATCGGCGAATAAGTTATTAAAAATCTGAAAGAATATATTTAGATTATATATCCGAAATTGTTACGACTATGCGTCAAACAAAATGCGTCTAAAAACCTTAGAATTACTGCTCGCTAAACGATGTTGTGTGAATTTACGTGCGCTTGTGGAAACTCGTAACTCGAGCAACCAATCAGCTGGCCTATATTATACGGCTCGTTTGAGACAACTTTCAACAAATGAATACGAAGAGAGGTGATATGACTTAGAGAAGTTTCGTGTAAGTTTTCACTCGTACTTGCAAAATTTGTGCGAAAAATTTTTCACATGCTAAACACTTAATCGAGGAATCCTCAAAATATCTTTTCTCCGAAATATCTAACAAACAAATTTTGGAAAGTGCCATAACTTGTTTGAGTTTTGGTATTGTAAAAAAATTGTTTTGAAATAACTATTGCAAATTGTTTTTTCTCAAACTTATAATAATATATTTTTAGAAGCAGAAAGTTACTGGATATCAATTTTTCTTAACGGATAACATACATAATTGCCACTGTGTGGCGGTGTGCGCAGTTGTCATTTTTGGGTTAGGAATGAGATCATCTCTCTTATCGTGAAGTGATATTTATTAAGTTGCAATGGTTGTAGCTATGAATTAAGCGGTTGGATGTCAGTTTTAATGTTGTAAGTCTGTTGAAATTTTGCTTATACGCGCATTACTTTCTAAATTCATCGTAGGACGTTCCGAATCATTTTACTGAAATTTATCCCATGCGTATGTATTAAATGTTTGCCAACCGCATTTGGTTAATAAAATTTTTAATCGCTACTTTTAAAAAATTTTCTGATTGAGTTATACAAAATGAATTTTCGACCTACCAAGTATTTCTTAGGCTGACTAAGAAAAGCATACGTGAAATCTCATAGTATTATTTAAATTATTATGTTTGTATTCCGTTGACGTTAATAAGCATTGGGGTATTTTATATAACGTAAAGTAATCGTGTTAAGGAAATTTAAGGTGAAAAAACCTTAGTTGATTATTTTACTCAAATGACCGAGTTCTACTTATTACTTATCTTATTTAAAATATACTTTTCTATTTCAGGTGGCCCATAACTAACCTTTGAATGGATTAACCATCTAGCAATCTATTAAAATTAGCACAATAATGAGACGCCGTTCAGCACCGTTAGGGATGGATAATTTACATTCACCATTTGATACCATGTTTAATTTCATTCCACAAGGCCATGAGAAAGCATTGAAACATGCACTCTACAACGCCTTAGCTATACTCTTTATGATAATATGTGTCTCTGGGGTGATAGCTGTATTTTATATTCTCGAACCATTTATAAAACCCCTTCTATGGGCTTTACTCTGTGGATCCGTCTTGTATCCCTTAAAACATGCGCTGGCAGATATTCTAAAAAGGTAGGTTTGTATAAGAAATCTTGAGTTTTTATATTGCCTGTTAAAAAATCCTTAATATCCGATATATACATTCACCTTAATTTTACCATTTATGTTCCATAAATGTACCTGTCATTGATAATTCTTGGTTTTTAACTTTTGTCCTGTGATTATGGGAAGTCCGTCGTATTTATTTCTCATCCAAACATGCTTAAATCCGGATACTTTTGAATGTTGGTGTTTTTTGGAGTTACATAATCTCTTGAAAAAGTTAGCAGGAAGCAACCATGACAATGAAGTTGAAACTGATGATATGCAATTAAAACATCTAATATATGATAAACTTACTTTTTTAAGAACAATTTATTACCACATTCATGAAAAGTTGATTGAGAACTGGTGAATTTTAATTTCAAAATCAAAACTAACTGTATTGCATTTCCAAAAAAGTATTGTTTAGGAAATCTTACAATTTTCCTAAAGTGATCAAAGGCATTCTCTGTGCCCTTGGCATGAAGATACTCCACAATATTATAAAAATAATCTGCAGAAAGCTGTAAGAAACGGTTGATTCTAAGATTTGATTTTCCCTAATTACTTTATTGGTAATTTTATGAATATGACAATGTGTGTATTCTTAAATATTTTGTTTTTTACTAGAATATATTTTTACACAATGATTATAACTGCATTGCATAAATTATTCATTTAGTACAACAAAAAAGTGCATGTATGAAAATGAAATAAGTAAACTAAGAAGTTGCTTAATTTTTTGCATAGCAGTTCAAATTAAAACAACCGGTCATGAATAAAAAAATTGAGTAGATAAGTACTCCCATAGCCACAACAAGGTTTTGAAGCCTAAATGCTCTTCTGGTTTTTTTATGAACTTCTTGTGGCTATTGGCGAAACCTGAGAAGTATTTTTTTAAGCACTTGTTCTTGAATTTTTTCAGCCATAAGACGAGCTCGACAATTTCCTGTTGAACTATTTTTGGTAGATCACTAATGAAGGCAGTTGTATCACAGCTGAGATGCACATCTGACTTTTTGTAAAATTGATATGGCTTTGGAGATGTCTATGATGATATTATCTTCTCAATTTTTTATTCTTAAGTTCTTATTCTTATATGTTTTAGTTGTAAGACGAGCTTGATAATTCTATTGAAAAGCAATTCAAGTTTTAAATTTTGGATAAGCATTCTTGTTATCTGTGTTTATATTTACCTTTAATAGTAATGATAAAACATCCATGGAATTAGTTTTACTTATTGCCAGCCTTTGGTAGAGGGGTGGTTAGGTGCTAGGATCGCAGGTTCAAATCCTTCCAAGGGCATGGTTGTATGTGTTCTTCTTTGTTATTGTTATTGCGCTCATTGTAAATGGTCATATAATTCTTTTTATGGGCTAGTTATTAATAAATAAAATAATTAGTTTCAGCTTCCAATCCTTTCACTTAATTTAACTTTGATTTGTAATCATGTTATGTTTGGACAAATACATCTACTGAATCCATTCAAGCCCCTAAAACCTCCAATTTTAAAGGTTTATACATCCTGGAAGATAATAATACTTTCTAGACTTGTCAAATAGTTTATTTTTTGCGGAATGCCTGATGTTCTGTAAAGCAGACTTAGTTTATGTAATCTTGCATTTAATGTTAATTTCAAAATTAAACTCAAAAGTTGTTATGAAAAATGCATAATATTTCTTTGCTATGCTAATACTTTCTTTATTTTTTAGGTGGCTTGAAGAATTAGATCAATCATCAACACCTCTCGTTTTTGGCATGATGTTGGCTCCTATTCAAGTGGTAGATGCCATATCAGAGTGGGCACTTTTTAGATGGAAGCTTATTGTAGGATTTATATCTTCCCCTTTACTTTTATATGTATTATACTATTACACTCCTGGAATCATTGTATGCTTTGTGCGAGCTACATTTGTGATTATATTATTGATTGCTGATACAATTGTAAATTTCCTCAGCACTCCTGTGGTAAGTTATTCCTTCGGTTTAAATTTGTTTGAATTTCTATTGATATCTTTATTTCAGAAAACAATTTGTTAAACCACCTGATGTGATTTAAATTCCACAGAATTGTTATTAATTTGTTTCTTTGATTTCTCCTAACATATTTACAAGAAAAACCTGTAAGATCAGAAATATTGAAAATCATTGGATAATTGCCTCACTTTTAGTATCTCCAGGGCCAGTTCAACCTTATACCTCCACATTTTCAGGCCCTATATTTTATTTTAAGTAAAAGCTGAGCAATGATAAAAGGCCTTTATACTAAAAAATTAGGCTTGGACCTCTCATAACCTTAATCTTGGAATTCTTCTGTCTTACACCTTCTCAGTCATTACTTATATTTAGGGAATGTTCAAATAAAAATTGAACAACTCGAAAATCAAGCATAAAAAATTAATTTCACCACATGAATTCATCATGCCTGTGAAGACACTTGTCCCATGTCGCCAGTCAATCAATATCCTACTTATAGGAGGAGGATGCTGCTTAAAGAAATTGGTGACCATCTGCTTCCCTTTCTCCTCTGACTGAAACTGCTTCACTTTCATATCCTTCTTAAGAGATTCAAAGATGTGGAAGTCACATGGAGAGAGGTCTGGACTGTATGGAGGGTATTCTGAAACTCCGTAATGAAACTTGTGTAAAGTTTCCCTTGTGGAGTTGGTAATATGTGGATAGACATTTTCATGCAACAGAAAAATCTTCGTCAAAAGACTTAAATGTTTTCAATTAATTGCCTGCCGTAAATGTTTCAATGTCTTCCTCCCTACAGTCCAGACCTCTCTCCATGTGACTTCCATATCTGTGGACCTCCTAAGAAGGCTGTGAAAGGAAAGCAGTTCCAGTCATGAAGAATTCATATTGTAAAATAAATTGTCCATACTTGATTTCCAGGTTGTCCACTTTTGATTTCAACATCCTTTATATAAAAAACTACTCATCACAAAAACAGGATTATTGCATCAATCTTTTCTAGTTTTGATTCAGTTAGTAATATTGTACCTAATTTTCATTCAAGCAATCTGAGTTGGAGTAGAACTATATCCATATTTACGTAAAGATGTGGTTGGAAATCAATGTCAGTGTATATTTTTAATAGATTGGTTGTGGAATATAAGTTCAGGATTTGTGGTGGAGAATTTAGTTGTTATGGATCCATCAAATTTGGTCCTCTATATTAGTGTTTCTGTTGAGAAAATCATTTAGATAACTCATAATAATATATTTATGTATGTTTAATACTATATGAAATGTCTTCTCTTTTGTTAAAAGTTACCTCTTGACAGTTCATTTACTTGTGCCTATATGAGCATTTCAAATACAGATTTAGCTAGCTTCCTGAATCTGGGACTCGTCTTGCCTTTTGTAACTAGTGATGCATTCATCCCCAGGAATCTGAATACATGAATGGGCAAAAGAATCAAGTTGGCTTTACATGCTGATAGAATTCCTAGTGAATAAGAATGAACCCAAAAATCGGTCAATGTGAAAATGTGACATTCATTTCAAAATTCCTAAATAAGACAATAGCTGCGGCAAATGCTAAGTGCCATACTCGAGGGGTTGAGTGGTCACCTATATATATATATATATATATATATATATATATATATATATATGATGACGATGACGCCTACCCACAATGGATCTCATCCTCACACACCCACTATTCCTGCATCTACCCCTCCACTCACTCTTACGACACTTTTCCTTCCTGGTATCCACGAAGCTCTCAAAACAATCCTTCATGCTGCCCACCCAATTCTTACCTCTTCCTCCCATCAGTCCCTCTTTATCAACCTTTTTGCCAATCCTCCGCTCCTCTCCTTCCGCCGGCCCCCAAATTTGGGAAATATCTTGTGGAGGAAGGAACTTCCCACTTCTACCACGCTTCTTGCAATAGGCTCCCACCCCTGCGGAAAACCTCACTGCCTCACTTGCCCTATCCACCTATCTTCATCTTCTTTCTCGAGTCCCTCCACCAACATCACCTACCCCATCACCTCCAGAAGCAACTACACCACCCGTAACGTCATTTACCTCCTTACCTGCACCCTTTGTCCCGCGTTTTACGTAGGCCTCACCAGCAATCCATTAAACATCCGAATGAACGGTCACCGGAATAGTGTTTCTCTCAGACGCCCCCTCCCAGTTGCATTACATGCTAATACCCACAATGTCCCCTTCAATAGTTGCTACAATGTTAGGATTATTCGCGCTTTACCCTATGACACTCCTGCCCCCCTTCTCCGACACTGGGAACTAGCACATATCCATCTTCTCGACTCTTTCTCTCCGCCTGGCCTCAACCTCCGCTAACCCTATTAGCCCCCTTACAATGTCACCTTGTTACTTTGTAGTTATTCGCACTTTCCCTTACCACACTTCCTCTTTATTGGCTATCCACCCCTCCTACTCCCCACCTCCTCCAATCATCAACCTTCCCACATCACCCTGTCATTCCCCGCCCAGTGTGTCACTTTACGTTACTCTTTCGCTGAAGAAGGGCATAGGCCCGATAAGCTTGCGTGTGTTTTTGTGTTCGTGTGTTTTACGTGTCTCTTCGATGCCCCCAGCAGCCTACCAGCTTGGTCCTCAACTTGGTAAGTGTCCGCTGGGCTTCCCTCAACACCTTGTTGCCACCCTCATCACTACCTTTTCTTTTCCTTTAGTTAATATATATACCGTCCTTTTTTGTCTATATCTTTACGTTACGTCTCGTCTTTTCCTCTTATCTTTCTCTTCCACCATGGAACTGACCCGTCTCCGTTATCATCTCCGTAGACACATTACCCTCAACTGCCAGATTGAATTCCTCAACTCCTGCCTTGCACTTGGACTCACCCCCAAATGCCTCACCATCAGAATTCCTCTTTCAGGCCTTCCTCCCCCTATCCGCTCTTCCCTAGCCCTCACGTATCACCTCGCCTCTATCCACATTATCCGTTCCACCATACACCATTATACCACCCTCTCTAACTCCCACTTCGCTAATTGTAAATCTCTCGTTCTTTATCTTCATCATTCTTCGCAATCCATATCCGACCTTCGTGCCGCTTTCCTTCAAGCGGCTAATGATATCACCGCACATCGCAACAGACTTCTCCGTAAACTCTCTCTGCTTTGCGTCCGGCACCTCAAACTTGGTCTTCCCCTTCCGTTCATAACAGCTGGCGAGGTCAACATACCACCTTCCCCGCCACTCATCGGTCAAACTCCCTGTCTTGCGGACCTCCTGGGATTCCCAATGCCACCATCACTTCATATCCTGAAAAAGACCCACACTTTCCTAACCCGCAAACCTTTGAAGCGCTCATATTTTTCGCACACTCCTGCCACCACTTCTTCATCTTGCCAACCAGATGAAGTCTTGAACCTTTCCTCCCACGTACTTACCCCTGCCGAGAATGAACTCCTCTCACGCGGCCTTTCCTTTTGTCCCACCACCAAATTTGATCATTTTCGCCTCCTTGCCGACGTCCAGTCCTTTGCCCGCACACTACGTCTAAAAACTAACCCTCCCAAAGAAGACTCTCTCACCTCTGCCAACCCAAAACTCCCTCCCGGCCTCCCACCTACCTTTTCCATCTTCAAACCTCCTTCCCAATACATTCCACCCACCCTTCCTTCCCTACACCCGGTCGAACAATACCTCAATTATATCCTTTCCAGAATCTCCCAACCTAACTTTTCCGATCTTATCGACCATACAGATAATCTTACCAGACGTGAAAGGCATGCCATTTCCACACTCAAACATCTTGACCATATCATCATCCTCCCTGCTGACAAGGGCACCACCACGGTTGTGATGGATCGCGCCAAATATAACGAGGAAGCCGAGCGCCAACTTTCTGACGAAACCTTTTACCATCACCTTACTTCCAACCCCACAGACCACCACTCCTACCAAATTTCGTCCTATCTTCATTCCTCAGGCAAACAGGAAGGCCTTTCCGATTCCGCCATTGCTCTAATGATCCCCAACAAACCCCGCACACCCACATTCTACCTTCTCCCTAAAATCCATAAACCCAACATCCCCGGCCGCCCCATTGTTGCCAGCTTTAATTCCCCTACAGAACGCATCTCCGCCTTCATTGACTCCCACCTACAACCTCTCATTCGTCAATTCCCTTCCTTCATCCAAGACACTAACCACTTTCTCAAACGTCTCAAACACCTCCCCTTTCCTCTCCCACCCAATACCATTTTGGCCACTATCGATGTCTGTTCCCTCTACACAAACATCCCCCACGATGATGGACTCTCTGCCATTAGTAAACTCCTGGACTCAAGACCACCCGACGCAAGACCTTCCTCCCATTTCTTATTAGACTTGGCAGCAATGGTGCTCAAATTGAACAACTTCTCTTTCGATGGTCGTCACTACCTTCAAATTAGAGGCACTGCGATGGGCACCCGAATGGCGCCTTCATACGCCAATTGCTACCTTGGAGAATGGGATAGACTCTTCCTCAACGTTCCACTCAGATCACTTTTGTGGCTGAGATACATCGACGATGTCTTCCTCATTTGGACGCATGGACCTGACTCTCTCCTTTTCTTTCTCTAGCGTCTCTCCTCCCATCCTTCACTGTCCTTCACCCACCAATCCTCTACCTCCCACATCACATTCCTGGATGTCGATCTTTACCTTCAAGACAGCCAAATCTGCACCTGTGTTCACATCAAACCCACCAACAGCCTCCAATACCTCCACTTTGATAGCTGCCATCCCCTTCATACCAAAACCTCTATCCCCTATGCCCTTGCTCGTCGAGGATGGAGGCTTTGTTCCGATAGAGCATCCCTTCTCGAGTATTACTCTGTCCTCGAGGATGCTCTTCTCAAACGTAGTTACCCTCCAGTCTTGGTCCGCGAACAGATCCATAGGGCGATGACGCCTACCCACAATGGATCTCATCCTCACACACCCACTATTCCTGCATCTACCCCTCCACTCACTCTTACGACACTTTTCCTTCCTGGTATCCACGAAGCTCTCAAAACAATCCTTCATGCTGCCCACCCAATTCTTACCTCTTCCTCCCATCAGTCCCTCTTTATCAACCTTTTTGCCAATCCTCCGCTCCTCTCCTTCCGCCGGCCCCCAAATTTGGGAAATATCTTGTGGAGGAAGGAACTTCCCACTTCTACCACACTTCTTGCAATAGGCTCCCACCCCTGCGGAAAACCTCGCTGCCTCACTTGCCCTATCCACCTACCTTCATCTTCTTTCTCGAGTCCCTCCACCAACATCACCTACCCCATCACCTCCAGAAGCAACTGCACCACCCGTAACGTCATTTACCTCCTTACCTGCACATTTTGTCCCGCGTTTTACGTAGGCCTCACCAGCAATCCGTTAAACATCCGAATGAACGGTCACCGGAATAGCGTTTCTCTCAGACGCCCCCTCCCAGTTGCATTACATGCTAATACCCACAATGTCCCCTTCAATAGTTGCTACAATGTTAGGATTATTCGCGCTTTACCCTATGACACTCCTGCCCCCCTTCTCCGACTCTGGGAACTAGCACATATCCATCTTCTCGACTCTTTCTCTCCGCCTGGCCTCAACCTCCGCTAACCCTATTAGCCCCCTTACAATGTCTCCTTGTTACTTTGTAGTTATTCGCACTTTCCCTTACCACACTTCCTCTTTATTGGCTATCCACCCCTCCTACTCCCCACCTCCTCCAATCATCAACCTTCCCACATCACCCTGTCATTCCCCGCCCAGTGTGTCACTTTACGTTACTCTTTCGCTGAAGAAGGGCATAGGCCCGATAAGCTTGCGTGTGTTTTTGTGTTCGTGTGTTTTACGTGTCTCTTCGACGCCCCCAGCAGCCTACCAGCTTGGTCCTCAACTTGGTAAGTGTCCGCTGGGCTTCCCTCAACACCTTGTTGCCACCCTCATCACTACCTTTTCTTTTCCTTTAGTTTATATATATATATATATATATATATATATATATATATATATATATATATAATACTATATTCATATTTTTTCACATTTTTGGAACAAATTGCATATTTTCTCTTCCATATGAAATATACTAAGTTTTAATTTTTGACCAAAAATTTAATTTCAATGGACATTTTGTTATAAAAGTAATTATAAAAACATTGTTTACTTCTTTAGCTTAAATATTATAGTATTTACAATACAAGAATGTAAAAACTATTTTAGATCCCCCCCTTATAATAAAAGGCTATGTTGGTCCGTTGGTCCATGTCACTCTCTTAAAATGCAAATAACTCAATAAAATATGCAGACATAAACTTGAAATTAGGCAGAGATAATTTACTATGATATAAAAATGCTGTGATGAAGGAAAATTTATGAAAAACGTCCAGGGTTCGACTCCAGGGGATGATTTGCATTCCCCATAAGATAGCACGTAAAAATCGACTTTTTGGCATGCAGACTTTTCTTATTTTTGACATTAAAAATAGAAAAAATTAACTCACGACCTTTAGATCTAGACCATTTTAAAGAAAAACTTGCCAGGTTTTTTACTTTGTTCATCGTTTTTTGTCCACAGTTCAAAATTCCTCATGTTTAACATTTAATTCACATATTTTGGGGAAATTTTGCCATTTAAACGGGATGTTGCCTTGACTACCAATTACATTGTTAAACCTCGAAAACCTGTTGTTATCTCAATCCTTATAGGTTTAAGCATACTTTGAAGGCTTTTAATATGAGAAAGACAGGAGCAGGACATGGTTTTCATAGCAATCAATGTAAACAACATTCATTGCATTATTTACAAGAAGAAATACCTAAAGAGTTGAAATACTATGTTGTCCGTCTGTTTGTCTGAGTGTGAAGCTATTAGAACACGAATAACTTGATCAAGGCTATAGATAGAAAATTGAAATTTGAAAAATTTATATAATGAGCTACCTAGAATTTGTTTATATAGGGTTAACATGATAATTTAAGAAATAAATGTCTATTTGAGTTGCTATTCTGATGGGGTATATTGCACTTTCTCCAAGTAAAATTTATAAATTTTTATTTAATGAAACAGTATTTTATGTGGATTGAAAATTTAAAAAATATATAATTCACATTATAGTATGTTCCAGAAAGTTAATATAGTTTCGGCCAGCTAAAGGTGCCTAGCGTAATGTTTAACAAATAATATTCTTTTTGTATGTAAGATTTGTATCTACGTATATCATGCTGAGAGAGATAACTACATTTTTGAGGGAAGAATGAGAAGAAGAATGTGAGGGAGAAAGAAGGATGAGAAGAAGTGAGGGTGAAGAATAGGAGGGAGAGAGGGATGGAGAATCAGAAGGAAGAGAGATGGAGTATAGGAGGGAGATAGAGAATATGGGGAGAGGGAGAAAAGAGAATGAAAGGGAGACAGAGAGGGAGGAAGAATGGGAAGTATCTTAGTTTTAATACATCTGCACATACCATCATATTTGGCAGGCAATTACGCTAGTATTATAATAATAAAAGAAAAACATGGGTATGTATACCAAAATACAAATGAAGAATGAAGCGGTGCCCATATTTGATACAGGGAAACCAGTTAAAGGGTTCAAGTGTGGTACACTTTCAGTTGATACTGTGGTCTTACTCTCCTTAGCAGTATAGTTTATATTTTTCTTCTTTACTTATAATCTCCTATTATTTTGTCTTAGAAAAGTAGCTTGCAAATTTTTCTTAATAGTTAGTGATGCACTAGAAACCTATTCAACATTGTTATAGCTGTTATAAATAGCTGCTTCTTACAAGTATAGGATATCATTATATATCGACGTTTCTTACAGAGGAGGATATAACATACTAGTAGTTGGTGCTTGCATACTGCAAGCATTTCATATCTCCATGAAAAAACATTCATTTTTCAGACAGACATTTCATCATTACAAATATTCTTTCAATTCTAAAGATTTCACCTCTTCAGCGAATTCCCCTTTTCCCACATGTTAAAATAATAGTTTAAAACAATCCTTAAATGTTGCAATTTTGAAATTTTACACTTTCTTCATTATAAGGTACTAATGCTACACATTTTAGCCAAATTTTAAAGTTGTAGCACTTCTATAAATAAAATAATATTTTTCTAATTGTTTAAATTTAAATAATTTTTAACGGCCGCCGCAATTCATATATGGTAAAATTGAAATGTTTATTTGTGCAAATTCACTACTCTGTAAATAATTTGAAAATTTCAGCTTCGTAGATCATCCCGTAGTACCTAAACAGTTATCTATTTGTTTAAACTTGAAGAATTTTTAACTGCCAAACAAATTAAAATATCAAAATTTTTATAATCCCTATTTCGTTTTTTTAAAGAATTCTCCTTATAAAAAAATTTCAACTCCGTGGCACATTCAGAAATACATAAACCTAGAAAATTTGTTTAAACAATTGCGAATTTCTAGCGACCGCATTGTTGCACTTTTTCAAGATTTTCGTTTTTTCTAGTCGGTTTTGCACAAAATTCTACCTATGAAAAAAATTTCGAATCTCCAGCTTATCTGAAAGTGCCTAAACATTAGTATCCTCCTGTTATATGTTATATCCTCCTCCGTAAGAGTCGTCGATATATAATGATAATGAAGTAAAATAAAATTAAAATTAAACTATCAAAATTTGTATAAGCCCTATTTCGTTTTTTTTAGAATTCTACTTATAAAAAAAAATTCAACTCCGTGGCACATTCGGAAATATATAAACCTTGAAAATTTGTTTAAACAATTGCGAATTTTTAGCGGCCGCATTGTTGCACTTTTTAAAGATTTTCGAAATTTCGCAATTGTTGAAACAAATTTTCAAGGTTTATGTATTTCCGAATGTGCTAAGGAGCTGAAATTTTTTTTAGAGGTAGGATTTGTAAAAAAACGAAATAGGGATTATACAAATTTTGATATTTTGTTTTGTTTAGCAGCTAAAATTTTTTAAAATTTAAACAAATGGATAACTGTGTAGGTACTACGGGATTAGCTAGGAAGCTGAAATTTTCAAATTATTTACAGAATCGTGAATTTACACAAATAAACATTTCAATTTTACCATATATGAATTTCGGTGGCCGTTAAAAATTATTTAAATTTAAACAATTAGAAAAATATTATTATACTTCTAGAAATGCTACAACTTTAAAATTTGGCAAAAATATGTAGCATTAGTACCCCATAATGGAGAAAGTATAAAATTTTTAAAATTGCAACATTTGGGGATTTTTTTAATCTATTATTTTTACACGTGGGAAAAACAAAAATCGCTGCGACGTTGAAATCTTTAGTATTAAAAGAATATTTGTAATGATTAACTGTTTGTCTGAAAAATGAATGTTTTTTCAAGGTGAGATGAAATGCTTGCAGTATGCAAGCACCTTCTACTAGTATGTTATATCCTCCTCTGTAAGGAACGTCTATATAGAATGATAGGAGGATACTAATGTTTAGGCACTTCCAGATTAGGTGGAGATTTGAAATTTTTTCTTAGGTAGGATTTTGTGCAAAACCTACTAGAAAAAACGAAAATCTTGAAAAAGTGCAACAATTAGGCCGCTAAAAATTCGCTACTGTTTTAACATTTTCAAGGTTTATGTATTGCCACATGTGCTACGGAGTTGAAATTTTTTTATAAGTAGAATTCGTAAAAAAAACGAAATAGGGATTATAGAAATTTTGATATTTTAATTCTTTTGGCAGTTAAAAATTCTTAAAATTTAAACAAATTGATAACTGTTTAGACATTACGGGATGAGCTAGGAAGCTGAAATTTTCAAGTTATATACAGAGTAGTGCATTTGCACAAATAAACATTTCAATTTTACCATATATGTATTGCGGCGGCCGTTAAAAATTATTTAAATTTAAACAATTAGAAAAATATTTTTTTACTTCTAGTATTACTACAACTTTAAAATTTGGCAGAAATGTGTAGCATTAGTACCTTATAATGGAGAAAGTATAAAATTCTTAAAATTGCAAAGTTTTGGGAATTTCTTAATCTATTATTTTTACATAAGGGAAAAACGAAAATCGCTCCGGAGGTGAGATATTTAGAATTAAAATAATATTTGTAATGATGAAATATGAAAAATGAATGTTTTTTATGTTGAGATGATATGCTTGCAGAATGCAAACACCAACTACTAGTATAATGATATCGTCCTCCTCCTCTGTAAGGAACGTCTATATAGAATGATATATAACATATAGGAGGATACTAATATTTAGGCACTTCCAGATAAGGTGGAGATTCGAAATTTTTTTCTTAGGTAGGATTTGGTACAAAACTGACTAGAAAAAACGAAAATCTTGAAAAAGGACAACAATGCGGTCTCTAAAAATTCGCAATTGTTTAAACAAATTTTCAAGGTTTATGTATTTCCGCATGGCCTACGGAGCTGAATTTTTTAATAGGTAGAATTTGTAAAAAAACGAAATAGGGATTATACAAATTTTGATATTTTGTTTGTCAGTTAAAAATTCTTAAAGTTTAAACAAATAGGTACATGTTTAGATACTACCGATTGAGATAGGGAGCTGAAATTTTTAAGTTATTTAGAGATTAGTCTATACAAACGAATAAACATTTCAATGTATCCATGAAATTGTTATTGCGGCCGTTAAGACTTAATTAATTTTAAACAATTAGATAAATGTTATTTCACTTCTGAATGTGCTACAAATTTAAAATTTGGCAGAAATGTGTGGCATTATTAACCCAATATGGAAAAATTATAATATTCCTAAAATTGCAAAAATTAGTGATTTTTTTTACTCCATTATTGTTCCATAAGGAAAAATGAAAATCGTTTCTTATGAATTAAAGAAATATTTCCCATGATGAAATATTTCTCTGAAAAATTGATGTTTTTTTTCAAGGTGAGATGAAATGCTTGCAGTATGCAAGCACCTTCTACTAGTATATATATACACACAGTGGAAACCGCTTAACACAAAATGTGGGGGACCAGCGCAAACATTTCATCATATATCAGATTTTCTACTTCTCCTCTACTAAGGCCATCTTTTTTGCGTAGAAAATAAGTGATTCTACAATTGAGACTATTTTTAGGAATTTGTGAGAAAAAGTTCAGTGTTCAATGTCAATTTCTGAAGTTTTGGTTACCTACTTATGAAAAATATCATGAAGAAATTTTCTCGGGCTTCCAGCCGGGTAATGGCACTGTGGTATTCCCAGCTGGAAGCCTGAGAGAATTTCTTCACATCGATTCACCAGGAAAGTCTGATATCTTTCTACATGAAATATATCAGATTTTTCTGAATTAAAATTTCAAAGTGAGCAAATAATCTTCTAAAGTTGGAAGATTTTATATCAAGGGTATTACAAATGTTATTTTCCTGTTAAAGGTTGTTACCCTCATCATTGCTCAACTTGCTGCTGTTGGTTTATGGTGGTACAGTCCGATAAGACCTGTACAATCATCACCTGAGGATGAAACAAAGGAAAGCAAAGAAGATACACTGCATTGGCAATTGAGAAACTTGTTGAGGGCATCAGCAACTCTGGTGTGGCTTCTAACAGGAGGATATTTGGTTGGAGAAGGGTTCCTGTTGAAAAACGAAGAATACAAATCTCTTCGTACACCTGCTTTTCTCTCATTTTTTTCACTCCTTACACTGGGGTTAATATCGGAGTACTGGGAGAGCTATTCAAAGAATCGGATAAACATCAAAGAAGGTATGCTGAATTGTGTTCTGGTGATGTCTTTGATCAATATGGTAGAACTCCAATTATCAGAATGGCAATTATCTGAATGTCCAATTATCCTAACCAAATTTTAAATTACTGCATTGCTGTACCCATATATGACCCATCACTGCAAAATTCAGATTTACTCCATGGCCTTGAAAAAACTTTCTTTCAATACTGCATTCAGGATCCCTTCTTCTCCTTAACCCTTCAAGCATTTACAACAACATATTTTGTCCTGTGCAGCATCCATTTTTACAGTCCATTTATCCTTTATCCATTGAGTTTCTTCAATGAATCACAGATGTCTGTAAGCTCCTTGGCTCAGGGAACCTTCCTATACAAATATTTTTTCTCTTACCCCTCTAAAAGAATATTTTTATTACCTAAGATTTTTCACCTCTCAGTTCAAGATCATAGGATCAATAAGGTGGAGGATGCTTGAAGATTTAGAAGTGCTAAATATAACTGAAAATCAAGGTAGTGATTTATTTATTTTATTTATTTATTTTATATTAGCTCATAAACAGCAGTTAACGGTCTTTTACAATGAGCATAATAACGTCAACAAAGACAAACATATACAACCATGCCCTGACGAAAGTATTCTTTTTCTAGTGAGTAATACTTCTGAAGGATATTTACTATCATCTGAAAGTGAATTAGAAGATGAGAATGATATTATTGCGAGATTAGGAGATCCTGAGTAACAGAGTGCTTGTGTTTTTCATTGGAATTATATCGACAGTGCAAACATTTTATATTACAAAAAAGGAAATAAAAAAAACCAATTGTTATTCTGAATAAGACTAATAGATGAATTATTCATAAAATATTTGGAGTGTGCAGTTGAAAAGAAAAAGGGAAAGCCAATGCGTCATGACTCCAATGCAACAAGGCTAACAGGACCTCATTTTTTAGAAGAAAAAATCCCCCTTCAGGAAAGAGTAAAGTAGGATTAAGGAACTGTGTTATTTGCTCATTGAAGGGAATAAGAAAAGTGACATCCAACTGCTGTAGGAACTGCCTGGAGAATCCTGACCTATTTATGAAAAAATTGAAAGATTCTCCAATTTTATTATCTGTTAGGTAGGGTTGTGGGAATTAGTTTTTTCCTTCTTCTCTGTCATGGAGTGAAAAGTTCAAGAAATTATGATTTGTGATGTGGTATTTGAAAATTTTTAAATTAACTTGCCAAAAATGTCTGTGATTTACACACAAAGAATTTGGAAGGATTCACTGTTGATTGGAATTTCCTTGGATAATTTTTATTGCCTCTTTTAATATTTTTTTCATTATTGCATTTAATAGATAGTAGCTCAATAACTTTGGCCAAAACTAACAAAGGTGAAATACTCCTTTAGCCAAAACAACTAGAAGGCTACAAAACCCAATGCATTTCGCCCACAAGGTGAGCATCGTCAGGGGTAAAACCTGTTCCAACAGTGACTGGGAGCCAACTGCCAGGTTTGAAATGGAAGGTATTAAGCGTGCGTGTCGTTTAAATCTGTCAGTTTGTATAGGGTCTTGTTGAAATCTGTGTCCGTGTTCATAAGTGTATCGCGGTTTTTGTAAATGTGAAGGTTTTCTAACGAGTTTAGTGAGTTATTGGCTGAAGTTATCAATGTTAAATCGTTTACGTCTATACTATACTATACTATACTAATGTATATTCAAGTCCGGTATTTATAAAATACAATGCTCACACTGCGACAAAAAGTACATAGGACAAACAAGAAGGAAACTAATAACACGCTTCAAGGAACACATATAATCGTTTTGAAAAATCAAGCGTTGCCAACCACATCTTTGAAACAGGTCATAGTATACACGTAAACGATTTAACATTGATAACTTCAGCCAATAACTCACTAAACTCGTTAGAAAACCTTCACATTTACAAAAACCGCGATACACTTATGAACACGGACACAGATTTCAACAAGACCCTGTACAAACTGACAGATTTAAACGACACACACGCCGAAAAATCTTTCCGCGCTTCACTTGTTTCTCGGTCGTCCTCTTAATACCTTCCATTTCAAACCTGGCAGTTGGCTCCCAGTCACTGTTGGAACAGGTTTTACCCCTAATGATGCTCACCTTGTGGGCGAAATGCATTGGGTTTTGTAGCCCTCTAGTTGTTTTGGCTAAAGGAGTATTTCACCTTTGTTATTATTGCATTTAATTCAGTATGTATCCTACCACTAATGAAGTATGAATTAAACTAACAAACCTTGTGTCTCTTTTTCTCTTAAGGTGAAAGCCATGCAGTAGGTTTCTCAAGATGGTCTATATTCTTGAGAGGCACAGCAGATGAGGTAATATACTGATGTTTTTCACGAACCCATGTTAAATTTTATTTTGGAAATGTAAATACTATTTTTTTTATTTTGCTTTATTTATTAACATTCATCATGGTCTTTTAAAAAAGCAAACTGTAAGCAGTAGAAGTTCAGAGGAAGAGGAAGAAAGGCAGGACTTGCTCCAGGGAACAACAGACTCTGCAGTATCTCTGCCACCTTCTGAATCAGTCGTTGGACAGGAGGAGGCTGAAAGCCAAAAAATAAAAGATTCTTCGGAACTTATAGCAAAACAATCAGGCAAGAAACCCGAGAATGAACAAAATCAGGATGAAACCCCAAAGAACTTGAGGAAAATATGCTTTGCTGAAGATGTACAAGGAACAGAAAACAATGGAGATGAGGATACTGCTACCAAAGAAAGACCTCCAATTCTTAAGGTATCAACCCAGTCATTGGGTCCAGTAACTCTACATGACAGGACAGTGCCTGTGGGTGATTCATCACTAACAAGGTATGATCTTAAAACCCAAGTTTCAATTTATATTGTTTTTCATAAGAGATTTATTTAATAGACTGAGGTGATGGGCTCTTTAATGTAGCATGATTCAACCCCTTACCCACTCTCCAAATGTAGTGAATCAGCTGCATACATGTGGTGAATGGATGCAATTTTTTACCTCTAATGACCGCTGATAAAGCATGTTTTTTTAAGGTTGTGATGGAAGGCAAATGGTGTTACAGGAAAGGTGCATTATGTTTATTAATGTTGCATATGATGTATAATGTGTGGTGGATATGATGACCTGCTTACTGCTAATATGGTGATTATGTAAAATCTCTTGTACCTTGTAAATGTACAGAGGATAATGTAATTTTTCCAAATCTTAAGAGTATGTTCACCACATGAACTCGGTAATGACTTGTTTATTGAATCTTTAAAATTTTTGAAGTGTTAAAAAAATTATCTTCTATAATAATTAAATCTACACAATTTACATTGTCAAAATTTGACATTGTCTGTGTATTCCATTCTTAAGGAGTTTTGAGTTGTCACTGACAATGACTATGTATTTAGAATTGAAATGCATATATTTTTCATGAACATTTTATTGTTTTAGGATCTATCTGTTATTAAATGTTTATTGCACGAGTATATAACACTGTAATGATGATGAAGTATTATATAAAGAATGCGCAAAAAAATTCATTTTGTCAGGTGGTATTTAACTTGAATTTCTGACTTCAGTAACTGCATTTTACATTTTAGAGGATCTTTCAAGGATTATTTGCATGTTTTTTTTATTTATGCCCAAAATGTAGCATGCATGGTTTGACATTTTATTGTGAGACATTTATTTGCGGAAATCACTTGTTTTTCTCACAAGAGTGTCATGTAGATGGCCTGGATTCATTCAGTTTTATTTTCACTGTTTTGTTTGTGTCTTTTAAATAAAGTGCTTGCTGTTTGGTGTTGGTAGCACTATAAATCATGAATCAGAAATAAGCTGAATATTTTACATTTATCATTTATTTTTATTCTCATTTAATATGTGGCATGTAAAAGGCTCTCATTGAAAGTTTAATTAGTACAGCCTAGCTAGGATTATTGGAAAGGTTTTTAGCAATTTTGTTCTAAAACTTTAATAAATTTGAATTTTTTATCTTTTAGCATTTTATGCTCTTCTTTTCACTCTTTCATGTCAATTAATTGACTAAAGAATTTAGTTATTGCAGATTGTACAACATCTTACGTAAGTAAGCATTGAGACATTTTTGTTGAATGTAACTGAATTTTATAAATTCTTTTAATATAAAATTTGTTAATTATAACAGTAACAAAAAATTTCTTGCCAATTCATCCCTCACTAATGTTATAAATTGTGAGTAATATTCTGGTATTTGGAGTTGTAAACTATAGTGTGATAAAAAGCATTCAATATCAAAGTTAGTAGTAGAAGTCAATTAGAATCAGTTTTTCTATGAATGTCATACATGTGTGATCTGTTATTTTTCCACTAAATATATTACTTAGAACTTCACTAAGTGATTATATATATTATTGTTGAATTATGTTCAATGCCACATCAGTAGGCATAGATGAAAATAAAACCATTTCAAAATTTAGTTTTTTCAAACAAATATTAAAATACCTGGCCAAAAATTAATCTCATGAACTTATGCATTATATATGTATGAAAGTAATTTTTGTTTAGGAAAACCTAATATTTTCTTTCCTAAATTTACAGTTTGGCAGAAGCAATGATAGAAGGAGATATATGTAGTAACTCTATCTTATTAACGAAAAATCATAGTGGATCAAAGTGCTATGTAATTTCAATTGAGAGGTTTGTCCCAGATAATGGACTGGATTCATTGCCCATTTTTACAGTTCCAAATGAAACTGTAGTTTTGTAGCTGATATATATGTAATATGACTTTTAAATTCAATGTTTAACAACGATAGAAGTCACTGTCTTATGTAGTTTGTTAAAAAAGAATTTAATTTTGCTTTTTAAAAATGCTCTTTTTAATTTAATCAGTCAGTATTTAGTTTGCTAATATTAGGTATATACTAGAGAAGCGAGTAGATTTTTTGCTAGAAGTGGTAGCTTTGCTTGAAAAATTGAGAGAAGTGAAATTATGAAGAATATGGCTCTAAAATGTATACTTGGAAGAAATTGTTATGAAATATCTTCATGTAAATATTCACTAGTAATTGAGTAGAAGAGTCAAATCCATACTAAAGAGTCAATTCTATTAATATTCTTTGACAGTAATGTTGATGATTGACCTTTTAACTTCAAAAATGCATATTGCTCTTGCATGATAAATAAATTATTAGTACATAACAATATTTATTTATAAACCGGAACACCAATTTCCTTTTCTCTCTTTTAAGAATGGAATTTTTATAAAAAATTGTAGCAGTTAGTTATTTGTGTATTTTATCTTTTTATTTGGGCAGTAAAGTCTAATCCTTATTATAGAATTAATTCTATTAATATTCTTTGACAGTTTTAGCTTCAGTTTAATGTGGGTTATTCAGAAAGTTCTAAGAATTTTACTGTAAGTAAAAGAAATACTAGTGCCATTCTTTCTGATGAACACTCAGTTTTTTAACACAGTCCCCAACAACCTCTATGCACTTTTTCCAAAATGGTATTAGCTTTTGGAAACTGCTGTCGATGAATTCTTTTTGAGTCTCTTTTATCCACGTATCTACTGCAAATTTTATCTTCTAGGGAAGTGAAATGTATTCCTCAAGGGGGTTTTTGCAGTTCTGGGAAAGCGTGAAGTAAGATTGGAGGAATAAGGCTGATGTGGAAGCAGTTCTGATCGCAGGTCAGCAATGACTTCCTAAATTAGCCATGCAGTGAGGCCTTGTATTATCTTGCTGTAACAGTGGTTGTGCGTGGAACTTGCCTGGTTGTTTCTTTTTCAATGCTTGCTAAAGAGAGCCATTTAACAGCTCTGAATAGTAAGCAGCATTAACAGAGGAATCTTTCAGAAGATAGTCACTGTGGAAAATTCCTTGGCAGTCCAAGAAATCAGTCACCATAAACTTACCAACTGAAGTAATTGTGCAAGCTTTGAGTGAAGGTCCATCAGTGGGCCACCACCATTCATTTGATTGAACTTTGATTTCAGGATTGAAGCAGTGCAACCAGGTCTCATCAGTGGCTTTGATTTGCTGCCGAAACTTGTCACCGTACCTGTTATCCAGTGCCAAAAAGCTTGTCACATGTCTGTGCTTTGATATCTTTTTGATCAGGTCCCAACAGAGGTGGTACCCTTCTGGTAGAAACTTAACTCATGCTTAAGCTATCATGCAGTATATCATCAATCGAATTCAGACTGATTCCAAGGGTCCAAGCAATCTCACAAACTGTTATTCGTCTGTCCTGTAACAGCATTTACTTGACAGCTCCAATTTTCTCATCATTAACAGCAGTCAAGGTTGGCCACTTTGAAGGTTGTCTTCAAGATTCTCCCATCTGTTCTTAAAGAAGTCCACCCAAAGATATACTGTACTTTTAGACTCAGCAGCTTCACCAAAAACAGCCTGCAAATGCCTTAAAATGTTTTTTTTTTCCTTTTCATAAAAAGAAAATGATAGTTTGTTGATATTTCTCTGCATTTTCCATGGTGTAGTAAGGCTATGAACTTAAAAAACACCATATCTCCAATGACATGCACGTACCCAGAAATTTACTTCGGGAGGGAAAACCAATTTCCAGCAATTGATTAAATAAAAGTCCTATTCAAATAATATAAACTTTTATAACATTTTTAGTTCTCATAACTCAATGCAGCAAGTCGCAGCATAGCAAGAGGCAATGTAGCAAGGTTATCGCAGATTCCACAGATGTCTGTATACTGGGGGGAGGGGGGGGTCTGAACCCCCTCCTCCCTGTGTATGTCCTTGTCCAATATTAATCTGTAAATAAATGTAGCTGCTGTAGTACATTTTTTACATTGGGATTGTCTCCAAGTTTTTATATTGTAGGATAACAAGAAGTTGAGTAATTACAAAATTCCTAGACCTTTCCAAACAACCCACCTACCTTACTTTTGATTTATAATATCTTTGCTCTAATGTAATTTGCTGTCTACATTGTTACAGAAAAATTCATTGTCTTGCAATTTCAAAAGTAATTAATGAAAAATTAAGCACACAATGTAGTCTCTTAACTATTCCTTTTTTTCTTATGGTAATTTAGATGTAAAAGTAATATTAAATTATGCATCAGTTTATATATTTTCATATTTTTGAATTCTGTGCATTTTGATTTTATATAAATATTTTCATTCTAGTAGTATTGATTCAAATGCCAGAAAGGTATCTGAAGCAGAGGAAGAAGGAGATCCGAATTTAATGAGCAGCTATAATTTTATATATGGAGTGACATGGGCCTGCGTTTTTGTTCAACTTCTTAAAAACCCATGGATATTGCAACTTTTATTCCTTCCACTGATTTTGTGCCTTTTGCAGAGAACATGTGAGTTATAATTTTTATCATATTTTCTCAAACGAGTGTTTGCATTTCTCTTTTCCTCTCTGACTTCTAGGCATAGTATTGCTGAAGGATATTTCATCTCAACTGTATTTTTTCTTTAACTTTCAGTATATGATACTATTGCAACATAGATCATATTTATCTGTAAGGAAGATAGTCAAAATTTAAGAGCACCTCTATACTTTGAAAAATATCAGTATAACTTTAGTTATCTTTACTTCCTTGGTATAATTAGCTTCAGCCATACTGTGAAATGTTTCACTCAACATTTACTTTCTCTCTCTCATCTTTGATAATCAATGAATTGGTAGACTAATATAAAACACTACTTTTTGTTGCTGTCCTTATTCATGATTACTGATTTTTATCATTATTGCTATACATATGTGGAATTTCTTTTTTATGAAGATTGTAATTGACCAAAACAACCATTTGCAGTAATTGATGCCTAATAAATGCATATTAGCAAATTTCAGTCAGATGCAGAAGAAGACAATTGATTTAGAATACTTTAACATTACAAAACAACTCTAAAAATGAAAATATAAGCAATACAGAAGCTTAGACGCTCACTGACTGATATTAATGTTGATGTTAAGATTTTGAGGTATATTTAGCATGCACTGGCCAAGGGCCAGTATTCTTTTGCTCCTAGCTATTTGTGTGGTTAAATTTTTCTTCATCATAACCCAGTGAAAAATTTTATTTGCTCTGTATATGCAGGGCCAGCATAATATCTTTGGGAGGCCCAACACAAATATGATTTTGGCCCCCCCCCTCATTTTTTGCAATAAAGTGTTCATGCTATGCCATGACATGAGCTTGTGAGGCAGCAGCGTTAGGCAGAACTTTATTTAAAATGATATAGAAGCGGCAGGTTTCTGTTCTGAACATATTTTGACATTAAAGTCTTGTGTTTAATTCTGAGAAAACAGTGCAGTAACTTACTACTTTCCACACATGTATTTTTAATATACAGGATAAATATAAAAAAGCAGTTAAATTATTTTCAAGTTTCTCTTGAAGTTCCGTCTCCAGCCTCTGTCTTCTCGGGGTAGGGTTGGCTAGCGCGTCTGGCTCCCATTGCTAGGGTTGCGGATTCGAGTCCTGCTTTGGTCATGATTGTTTGTGATTGCCTTTGTTATTGCTATTTATATACTGTCAATTGATCAACTGTAATGAGCCTCGTGCTTTAAGCCGATCGCTTATAAATAAATAAAGAAAGAAAGAAATAAATAATATTACCGCAAAGATCCTCAAGGAAAACAAGAATTAAATATCCTGCATTCCTCACCCCTTTACTTTTATGATATGTAAGGAATGGAATAAAAATGTATTAAAATAAACAAAATATTTTCTACCTGATTACTAATTGCAGTTTCTGAGGTAAAATTTCAAGGACGACCCAAGATTTATTTACATTGTAAACACATAAATTAAGAATATGGATTTTAATTAATGCCCAAAGAATATTTCAATCATGTTCTCTCAATTGTTTCTCGATAAAATATACGGATGGGCACGAGCTGCCCATAAAGCATGATTTTATGCTTTTATCATAGGAACGAAGAAATAAAAATGAATAGTTTCAGAAAGAGATTTTTAATAAACAAATGAATATAAAAATAAATTTAAACAAGATGATCCAAACAGAACTTATGATGCCTACTTTCCATTTAATCATTTATTTAATACTTATATTGGCTTTAATAGCTTTAAAGTCATCGCAGATATGTAGCTCTTTGTGTTCCCAAATTTCATAATTTAGCATTATAAAATACTACTAATAAATATGAATGGAATATTTAATTGATCACACATATTTGTGTGGCAAAAATAACATGTGTACGCATTAGAATATACAGAATCTGAGTCCAACAATAGTTGTTGCTATGGCAACACTCTTGATGAGTGATAAAAACTTCAAAAATGTCGGTATTTATGCGAAATTCGAAGAAATACGATTGATAAGCAACATTCTACGATAAAAAGTAGATTTTATATTCATTTTCTTAGAGAATAATACAAATTCCGCTCTGATATTACAATTCTAAGATATTTTAATGTGCAAGAGAAAATGACCCTACATGATGGATTTCAGATTTCCCATGTAAATCAAATGGGAAGGATAGTTTGTGGAATTGAACCCGGGACTTCAATCTTCGTAACATAAACTATCCTCGGGAGCTCGGTCCAAGAGATTTCCACCGAGTTTCATGAAAATCGGTCAATTGGTTCAAAAATTAATAGGGGGGGACAGACAGACACAACGACTCAACTATAAGCCTATTTCCATCCTAGAAAGTAGGCTAAAAATTACTGCATATGCATTGTAGTACAAGAAAAAACTTGAGCACCTGGATTTAAGGGATGCCTATTTGCCATTAATTTCATGGAAATCACATTTCTTCACTTCCTCACTTTCAATAGAAATTACTACAAGAGAATTTAGTCTTTCTTGGCACATGGATGACCTTAAATAGTTCTTGATCAGCTTTAGTTTACTGAACGACCATTCAGCAGTGTTTACAGTGACGGGGATGGTTAAATACAGGTGGAGAGCTATCATAACATTGGGGAAAACATCACCGTATCTGCTGCTTCTTAGGAAGTTAAATAATTGCAAGGGATTTAATTAATTAAATTGCTTTTCTGTAAAACAGCCTTTAATAAAAGTACTTCTTGTAAATCACCCAAGATATCTCCCTTACAGTCTTCTGCTATTGCTGCACATGCCGATTTCAACTCACTATCTTGGAGTTGTAACACCTTGTTCAAACATAAAAATCTATTACTCATTGTTATTGCAGGTGCAAATCTGTTTGACTGTTGAATGGTCATCACATCATGTAATGGATTGAAAAATGTAATTTGAAGTTATTACTCAGGTTTGGACAGAATTTCCTCTTGGCTATGTTCCTCAAATATTTCTTCTGTTGATGAATCCTGGTTTTTGGAAATTCAGAGCTGACACCAAGCTCCTGTGCTGTTTGCTTTGCATTCATCGTGGAATCTTCAAATGAGTTATCTCTAAACTTCTTGAAATTTTCTTTTGCTGCATCAACAAGTTGAATTGTTATATCTAAAATCTTGTTCTCAGATTGGAGACATTTGTTTATTTATCATTGACAATATTTTGTACCATACCACTAGCGATGCTATGAAAGGCATCTCTTGTATACAGTGCAATAGGAAACATGGTTCCGATACTGCAACCAAATCATCACTTAGCTCTATTAGTTTTTCTTAAGCCTCACAAACTAAAGGTAACTGGAAAATGAGCACTTTTACTGCATCAAGTTTTGCTTGCCAATGAGTCAACAAAATTTTCATGTCTGTTGCTCTTATATTATTTGTAAGGTCCCAATTAAAAACATTCGGATAGATGACATCATTTGCCACAAAAAATTCTGCAATGATATATATCTAAGACATACTTTTGTAGATAAAAAATTTGAGAATTCCCCTGGACCATTTTCCAAGCAAAACTCGTAAGCGAATTAAAAAAGAAAATTTATAGGTCAAAGGTTAATCATATCGGTTTAAAAATCCACTTACCACCCTATAATCTTTATTGGGGTTAAAATAACATCCTCCTCTTGTTTCTACATTATTTTGTTAGTAAATATTTTTTATGAGCTCTAATCATAATAGTAATTACTTTTTTCTGATGAAAAGCAAAACAAATGATTTAAAATTTTCAGCAAGCATATTATTACATTGTTTTCTTGATGCTGGGATGTTTACGCTTCAAGATGATTATCCAAGAATTCCTTAGATGTGCCCACGATGAAACACTGAGAAAATTAGGCTATTTACATTCTTCAGTTTCTAGATAAACTACATGAAAAAGTAGGTTAGTCATAGTTAAATAAGCAAAATAAAAACTATATGGATAAAATATGAAATTCAATACTGTTTTAGCAACGATGAGCCCCTCTAATAAAGATGGAACCTTTCTGGAATAGAAGATCCACTGAAAGACTGTAAGATGTTTCCTCTTCAATAGTAAAAAATAGAGTTAAATTGCTGATCCCTTGAATCCACAAAGATCGTAAATTTCCCTCCAAAACTATTTGTTTCTTCTCAAGCGCCAGGGCCCAAGTCAAAATTCTAGTGCATGTGACCACATGGGGAAACAAAGGTGAGGAAGGCAAAAGATGTGAAGATGGGTGGGGAAACAGAAGTCCTAAGAAGTGTGTCAAACTCAGTTTTAGTATGGTGGGAAGAAGAAAACCCAAGTGTCACCTTTTATTATCAGTCGCGGGGGCAGGTAGAAAGTGGAGGCTTCCAATACTACTGATTCACATCTGACCCTTACTCTCAGCCTACTCATCCGTATTCGATGGACTGCAATGATGGCAAATAATAGGACAAATGCAATTTGGGACCCCATCACGCCGGCCCTGTGTATGTTACTGCAAGAATATTGTAAGGGAATTTGATGAATTTTAAAAAGTTATGGTATCAATGCTACAGGAACTTATCTGCAATGTCCTTGTTACTCTTATGAATTTTCAGAAGCAGTTATACAGTTCGTAGTGATTTTTTTAAAGTATCATCTGCGAAAAAACTAGGACTCGTAATTTTTTTGAACATACCCAGCAGAATGCCATTAGTGTGAAAGATGTCCCGTACACAATGGCCCTTTATATGCTTTAAGGTAGGCTTACAACTGTGGAAGAGAGAATACTGGTAGAGCATATGCTGTGGGCTCATATATTATGAAAATACAATATCTAAGTTCAGTAAAACCTCACCCAATGCTGGGATTATGTTATAGAGCAGTGGTGCCAATCTGTGGCACATGGCACTTATAACAATTTATATGATCATTTCGTTTTTTCTCAGTTGAAATATATCTGTGATTTAAAACAATGATCTCAAAATGTTATTGTATTTATGTCGCTATATTGGTTTAGTTTGAGTTTTCCATGAAAAAATGGGTTTGAAAGTGAAGAATTTAGTGAAAAAACATGTTATGTGGCTTGGATACCCGAAAATTCCTCTCAACAAATACAAAATATCACTCTCCTTAATCTCTTCCCTCCAGTGCTTTCTCATTTTTAAATAAACTTGTAGAACTAGTAACGTAGAGTATTTTATTTCCTTTACTATTTTAATTTGACCAAAAATTTATGAGATATAACGAAAAGTTCATTTTTTGTCACCAGTAAAGTGCTACCCCTGATTGGCTTACATGATTTATTTTTGTGGTTTTATTATTGTTTTTGACTGTCAGTCCTTAATATCAAATTTCATAAAAATCCATTTGGTAGAAGCCGAGAATGAACATGTGGATGGATGGATAGACAAATCGACGCTAATAGGCGCTTATGCTGAAAGCGAAATGTGCCTAAAAAAGGGGGGATCGAAAAAAATGGGAGCCCATTTTAAAATATTCATAGCTCACCCCTGCTTGCAGCTCACTGACTCTAATCTAGAAAATTTGCTGCTACTTGCAACAAAAAATTTACAACCCAATATCGACAAGCTGGCGCAATTGAAATTGCACCAGTTATTGCATTAAAGATAAGATTTATTTTTATCATTTATATTTACTTATTGCATGTTTAGAATTTAGTGGTGCAATGACACTTAGGCACTGGAAAAATGGCAAACTATAGGTAAAAGTTTGGGCACCACTGATCCAGAGGGATGCCAAGTTGTGGGAATTCCCATTGAAGGAATCGTTATACCTATGGGAAACATGGGGTTAGGTCTCAAAGGACACCAAGTTGTGGGAATTCTCATTGGAGGTATCGTTAAACCTATGGGAAACATGGAGTTAGGTTTCAGTATTGAAAAAATATACTCTAAAAATAATGTTTGCCAAATAAAATAATGATTTTATTTGTAATTCTTTGAAAACATTATATGTATATATAGCAGAAATTAATGTGGTTCAGCACTGTGATGCTTGCTCAGTAAAATGTTACAACTTGGCAGCAGCAGTGTCACCGAAGGGGTATCATATTGTTTTTCCATTTCAAGTACTTGGAGGATTACGAGAGATTAATGTAAAATGAGACAGTTGCGTCTCAGGGTGAATTGGAAGTGGGAAACGGACCAGAAAAATGCCCGCCTCTGGCTCATTTTGATAACACTCAGGCCACCAACTTATTGGCCAAGGCGGGACCACAGACCATCAGCCCACCGGAATTTTGTCCAGTCCCGGCAGCCCAATCCACCTGTTTAAAAACCTACTTGTCAAAGGAAGTTAAAAACTGAGCAAAACAGCAGGTCTACTAAACCTTAATACTAAACCAAAATGGTAATAAATTGTTATAATAAAAACATTTAAACGTTTTAGAGAATCTAATTGCTTTCATTTTCATGAGGTTTCCAACTCCTTCTTTCCACATACAATCCGTGAGTTACACAAATTAAAGTTAAATTGAAGGATTAATATAATTCTTAATTTGATGTTATGTGACTGGATGCTAAACAAGCCCTTGGTAAATTTCATGAACCTCATTTCCCGTTATCCTCTTCCTTCACTCCCCTTTCCATTCCACACACTCTTGGTATATCGGCAAAAATGGAAAACCAAATCCTTGATGAACCATATCAGAGACGTGGAATATCTTCGAGGATTTGCACTGAATCCTAGCCGGGTCTGGCATGAGCATGGAAAATGCTTTTCTGTCTTTGGGTCTCAATTTCGAGACCCTTCCTCAGGGGCGAGAAGCGGTCTCAATTTGACCCCAGTAGCCTGCAATTCTACAGCCATTTCTTGATTCTCCTCATTCGCTCGAACTTCCAAAACATATACCCCACACCACCCTTCCCCTCTCTCGCTGCAAATCACATAGTGCCAACATAAATTTTAACTTCACTGTTTGGGCGTGAGTGGCGCGACCGAGCTTGCCCATAGGCTTTTACAAATGACTGTACATATAAGAAAGTAAAAAAAGGAAACTCATTTTTCTTTTTGTATTCTCCAAAAATATCTCATTCAGCGTGTCTTATCACATTTTCTGTTATTGCATTGTATTGTCTTAAAACTGCATCCAACCTTCTTATTTGTTAATTAATTCATTAATTTGTACAAATATCTCTTCAAAATGTTTTATTTTTTTATTTTTTAGATTTTGATCATGCATTTTTTCTTCCATTTAGGGCAGTTTTTTAAAGTTTGGTCTAAATTGTGTCATCAAGTGAAGCCTCTTACAGATGTTGTTTATAATTGGTATGAACCTCGTAAGGATGCAATATTCCCTACTGCCATTATAGGACTCTACAAGGCAAGTACTGTTCTTTTAATTTCCCTTTTATTGCTGTAGAAATCATCTTGGGAATAAAATTCTCTTTTTCATCAGCAGTCATTTTATCTGAATGAAATAAATGTTTCATTCTATGTTTTTATGGATATGATAATAAAAATTATTTTTGAATTCCATAATTATCTTACAGCTTGTGGCAAAGTTGAACAGGAAACTTACCCAGACATTGCTAGGAGGAGTTGATGGAGCTGCCAGCCTTGTGGTCATGATTGGTTTAATCACTTTTGGAGTGATTGCAGTCATATTTTTTGCAGTTCAGGTATGAAAAAAACTGCATATGACAGTGGTGTAGCGAATATTGTGGGGGCCACATTGCAAAATGCTTTTTAGCGCATCATGTAATTATTCTATAGCAGCTGAAGTACCATGTGTTGCCCGGGTGAATCCAAATACTTCATCTATGATAAAACTCTTGCATGATCTGTGAAGCACTTATTGGAAAATTTATTCAGAGACAGTTCAACATTTGCGAGAAAAAAAAGTTGATGGGAGCACATAATTACAACTTAATAGTCTTGGAGATATAAATTCAAGAAAGTGCCAAACATACCGTTATGTATTTTTCCACATTGGTTTGACATGAATATTTTTTGATGAGCGTGATAAAAAAGCATTTTCCTTTCCCTGGGCCTTATATGATTTATGAGTTAGCAATTAAACAATTTATTCAGAGATCCTGTAAACAAAGAAAAAACTGCACCTGAACTCGAAACCTGATACTTTGGAGAAAAAGTACCACCTTGTTGCCCTTCAGCTCAAAAGGAATAACAAAACATTAACCAAATTTTGGCATCTTCACTGGCTGCCACGGGCACCAAAGACTATCAGGTCAACCTGATGATGCTGTAACAGATGAAACCGGTCACAATAAATTTGTCTAATGGAAATATACAATATTCTTTTATTTACAGTGTATGGAATCTTTCCACAAAGTAGAGCCTTCCCCAAGTAGAATATGTTAACCATATAGTGTCTAGTGACATCATATATTGAGTATTATGGCCTAGCTACCGTCAAGCATATGAGCATGAGAAAGTTTGTGAAAAATATGTTTTAACTAATATTTTTAGCATTTTATCATTTGTTCTGTTAATTCTAAGTGACCAATGTTGTAAATTATTTTTTACATGTACTGCATATAATAGAGCTATGGAGAGGGTTTCCATATGTTGCAAGTTTGTGGAAATGTCATCAACTCCACCATTATGAACAACCCCGAGTTATCTGCCTATCTTCCAGAGGGTATGGAAACAATGGTGGATAGTACCTTGAACAATGCATATGTATATGGAAGAGAAGGGCTAGTATCACTGGTGAGCATTTTTCTAATGTAATAAGCATAATGACTGTTTTTGGATGATATTCAAATAAGCAAAATTTGAAATGGGATAAAATTGTCTATTTTTCATATCAGTCATCTTCTCGCCTATGAATGTCTAAGAAATATTTGACTAATAAGTGAGTGCATTCCTTATTATAATATACTTCTTACCATATTTACTCGTGTAATAACCACATCCCTGTTATAGAACAATATCTAGAAAAAACTCATGCCAGTCCAGCACTTCAAACTTTGAATATTGATGTTGTACGGCCAGAATCATATAATTAGGATGACAGGTAAATAGGTATTTAAAAGGTGACTTTAAGAAAAAATTTTAATACTATTATTTAATGTTCGTAATTATGCAAAATTGGCAATTGTATTACTCAAAAACCTCTCGGAGTCTCAAAGAACATAACAAATAATAATTATATATATTTACAAAAAATTGGTTTATCAGACCATTATACTCCATATAGACTACTCGAAATCCTTTTATGCAGTTGATCTTTTTAAGTCTTGCAGAATGGTTAAAATATATTTCAACCATTTTTGGATCATTCAACATTCCTGAGTTGAATAATTAATTGTTGCCTACATTATAGAATAATGTACAAAACAAATTAATTTAACAAGTATTTGTTGCTGATTTGGTGATATGATGCTAAATCAGCAACATTGTTTGCCTAAGCAACGAGAAATTTTCACATTAAATAACATACACTTTTTACATTCAAAACTAATTCATGTAAAACAGTTCGAAGCATTCAAAATTCTAATTATTGATGGTAGGAAAAATTATCCAAGAAAATGCCCTGAAATTCATCAGTTCTTTACTGGTTTCCATACGAATAACATTGCGAATTATTTGAAGCTTTACGAAGAGATATTAATTTTGAGTCCCTGAAGTCATCAATATTGGAAGTCGTAGAGATTTCAGATTCCGAAATTTTTGTTAGTAATTTCTCAGATTCTGAAGATTTATACAAACCCACCATTTCATCAGAAGAGTAATATGCTTAAAAAGTTTTTAAAAAGGTGTTTGAGATTTTATTTTCAATCATCTCCAACTTTAAAAATTGGTCTGCCTAAGATTTTCCATTGGTACATGCACAAATTGCTTCCTGTGGCCGTAAAAAAATTTCAGAATGTCTGTTTTTTTACACCATTCCTGAACATACTTTTCATCACTGCCTAACTTTTTTCCTGCAGCCCTCTTCCCATGCTCCAGTGCATATTTCACAACATTTAATTTGAAATCTGCTGTGTAACCTTTGTACTAGTACGTACTTGTATTATTTAGGCAACAGTGAAATAAAAGAGAAAGACCTGTATGATGTCTAACTTAAAATGGTACTGATACTCTTAAAATTGACCACCAGAAAACCTTTGATCATACAACACTAAAAAAATATACAGCGGTGTTAGAGCAGTCACCAGACGTATTGTGTCCCAGCAACATCAGAACATTTCTCATGATGTTTTTATGGTTAGAAAGTTTCATTTCTAGCAATCAGAACGGGCAACTCCAACAACTATTCCGTGATACATTGTCATCACAAGATTGTGTTCTTTGTTTCTATGCAGTGGGTAACAAAATTCCATTCTCTTAGGGTTGCAAAACGTAACAGGGAGGCATGAAAAAATTCACTTATGGTAAAATGTGATTTCAGCATGTATGGAATTACTTAGTTATCTTATAGAATTGATTGGTATTTAATCAAACAAGATTGGAAAGGTGTACTCCATGTTGGAGTACATAGAGTTTCTAAATGTGTTCTTTGAGATTTCACAATGTTCTCAATATTTTTCACTCAGATGAGTATTTAATAAGAGGCAAGCAAGGTACATTGTAAAATATATGTAGGTCTTCATGTAGAGTAATTGTATTTATTGTCGAATTTTAACCAAAATAGGAATTGGTTGACCAATTTTAGCAAAACCCCTTAATACCAAATTTCATAACAGTAGATCAAGCAGTTCCCAAGTTGAAACAAAGGAACATAGTAAACTACATGTAGGTCTTCATGTAAATTGGTTGTAATTGTTTTCCGATTTTAACCAAAATTGAAATCGGTTGACCAATTTTAGCAAAACTCCCCAATACCAAATTTCATCTAAATACGTCCACCGATTCCTGAGTTGAAATGAACATTTAAAACTACATGTAGGTCTTCATGTAAAGTGGTCATCATTGTTGTCCGATTTTAACCAGAATTGGAATCGCTTGACCAATTTTAGTAAAACTCCCCAATACAAAATTTCATCAAAATACATCAAGCGGTTCCCGGGTTGTAAGAAAGGAACATTGTAAATTACATGTAGGTCTTCATGTAAAGTGGTCGTAATTGTTGTCCGATTTTAACCAGAATTAGAATCGGTTAACCAATTTTAATAAAACACCCCAATATGAAATTTCATCAAAATACGTCCAGTGGTTTCCGAGTTGAAATGAACATTGTAAATTACATGTAGGTCTCCTTGTAAAGTGGTCGTAATTGTATTGAGTATTTAATGAGAGGCAAGCAAGGTACATTGTAAAATATATGTAGGTCTTCATGTAGAGTAATTGTATTTATTGTCGAATTTTAACCAAAATTGGAATCAGTCGACAAATTTTACTAAAACTCTCTAATACCAAATTTCATCGAAATACATCAAGCGGTTCCCAAGTTGAAATAAAGGAACATTGTAAACTACATGTAGGTCTTCATATAAAGTGGTCGAAATTTTTGCCCAATTTTAACCAAAATTGGAATCGGTTGACAAATTTTATTAAAATTCCCCAATACCAAATTTCATCAATATTCGTCCTTAGGTTCCTGAGTTGAAACAAAGGAACATTGTAAACTACATGTAAAGTGGTCGTCATTGTTTTCCGATTTAACCAAAATTGGAATCGGTTGACCAACTTTAGCAAAACTCCCCAATACCAAATTTCATCGATATAAGTCCAGCAGGTCCTAAGTTTTAACATACAGATGGATGGAAACGACCTCCCCTATATGTGTTCACTTTGTGCAAAGATCGCATAAAAATGTATACTATCTACTCCGGTATTTCTGATACGAGAATGGACTTGGTTATACTCTGTATGACAATCTATTTACAGAGTATATTTAGGTGATTTAGGTTTACTTCAAATTAAAAATACACCCTGATTCATATCATGATTGCATGATTATTTCATGCAGTTTTTTCACAAAACATCTTTGCTAAAAATTAGAGACATGAAATGCATGGCATATTATTTATACTGAATAAGTTTTGCTTAAATTTAATATCTTGAAATAATTCCATGTTCTGAGTGTAGTTCATGAATAAAACATATTATAAGAACATTATTGGAGATTACTGACATTGTTTCTAAAATGGATGTCATGTCTTGGCATCACCTATTCCATTCAACGTGCCATGCATTAAGTATGGAGTCTGTGTTCAGTGATTAGCCTATCCTCATATGGTGAACAGGCAAAATTCATGTAATGCCTACATCCCATTTTTTGATGGTATCTTTTGGGAAATAAGTGTGAATACTACACAAGTAAATACAGTAGGTTAGCTATTGTCTAATTTGTATTTTGATGGGTTCTATGTAGCCAATGAAGGAGAAATTTTGAAATTTTTTTGTGACGATTATGGTATGAATGCAGCAAATTTAACCATTTCTGTAATTTTTTTATGCTGAAAGTAGCAGTAGATATTCCATGTTTTTATTGAATTTATTAAGGTGTATACTAAGAAAAGGATAGGTGCATTACTTAAGTGTTTTTTAAACTTCCAATTGCCACAGCCCCATTTGAATTGAAAATAGTAAAAATAAGAAACTTTAGTACAAATTTCTTCATTTTATATAACTATTAACAATTTTTATAGCATCATATTTCCTAAAATTGCCAGATAAAATTTTAATATTTTTACACTTCACCTTGCATCCAAAAATATTTGGGGTCCCCTGGTGGGCCAAGACCTGTATTTTGAGAAGTACTGCACATTAGTTATTATTTTGGGCATAAAATTATTTCAGGATAGAATGAGAGTTTTATTAGGTTAGGCAAAATAATTCCCATTAGACTGAGTGCATTTGAATGTAAATAAAAACAATGTCATCTTGAATATATCAGCAGGTCACATTAAAAGCACTTCAAATGTATTCCAGTTCACTTTCCAAGGACTCAAGTAGACATATGATTTAGGTTTTTAATGGGTATTAGTGCATACTAATATTTTTTGCTTTATTTATATTTGTATTGTAATGAAATAACCTCTTACTCGGACATTTTTTGGTATTGAACATTTGTTGCGTTGAGGTAATTCTTATTTTGTAACCATTGTTGCTTTTCCTGTAAATTATTTTTATTTCTTAAGGTACTGTGTAGCAATTATTACGACTTCTGTCATTCAACTTCATTTCAATTACCATTTTCAGATCAGGAGTTTACTTGGCGAAGAAAGTGAAGCACGAGATCGTGTGGAGTCCCAAGTGCTGGAGTTGTGGGATCGTGTGTACCAGGCATGGGTCATGGGTTCAACAGGAAGTGCATCAACTGGTCCAAAGGTGACAGATGATGCAGTATTAACCAGCTGGGATAATCTTCTTGACACTGTCAGAAAGACACCAGGTGGGATGATGTAGCAAGTGAAACTGTTTGATATTATCTTGGTTTTTAACCTAATAAGAATTAAAAATTTATTTTTGACCAAAAACTGCAATTTATACAATATAGTAGAACCTTGCCATTTGCAGATTTATGTATTTACGATCAAGTTTTTGAGGCACAGCTTTGTTGTTCACAAACTAAGTGACTCAACTATTCACTGGTTAGCCCAGAAGAAAGTTGTCCCCACATAACGGTAGATGATGTAGGACTGTATTTCTCATCTCTTTTGAGCCACGTATCCCTTACAAAGTCCCACAATTTCTGCGAACCCCTTCCCAATGAAAAATTCTTACATTTTTAATTCATTGTCTCGTTTCTCTCTTTCAAACATTAATCACAGCTGTGTGCAGGATCAAACAAGTTATAGATAAAAAAAAACGTCCTACTTAAATCGCGAATCCCTGAGAAATAACGCTTGGATCTCTAGGGGTCAGGGGATCCATGGTTGAGAAACACTGCTGTAGGGCAGAGCTTTGCAAATTATGTCATAAATTATACAGGTTTAAAAATTAATCATAATCAAAATAATTTTAAGTAGTCAATTAACCTTTAAAAGATGCCTTTCGCAACATTTGCGTGACTTTTGGTGTCCCTTCATGGTTGCCATTTGTACTAGGCGTAGAATTTATATCACTTCAAACCTGTATCATAATTTGCTCGTGTACCGTATTAACCTGATAGAAAGATGACTTTGAATCTAAGACTACCATATTAAAAAACAAGGTCTATTCAGGATTAAACATTTTAATGCCAATTTTTAAAATAACACACTGGTAACTTTGTGCCATCCACTAGCACTGCCAGCATTACAGTAATGCACATTTTTTCATTCTCCCAAGTTTTTATAATGACGTTTTTTGCACCTTTTTACTTTCTTCATACATAGTATAGGGGAAAGTATTGTTTCCATGAGAAAAATCGATTTTGAGATTTCAACTGAAATGCACGTTTTGAGGTCCCCTGAACACGTTTTGACCAGGCCCAGATTAAAGTTGTTGGTGCCCATAGGCACTTTTCTGGTGTGCCTTTTTCTCTTTAAAAATATAATATAAATATAAAAATAATACACGATACTGAAAACAGTTGTGAAGAACTTTTCCATAATAGTGAAATTCTGGTGATCCTTAGATATTTTGTGCCTTTTATGATTAGACGCATTTCATAATTTGATACATTTCATAATTTGGTACTTTCACACTTAGTGTTAGGTGCCTTTCATAATTTGGCGCCCTAGACAGTTGCCTATGTTGCCAATGCGTACATACGGCACTGGTTTTGACCATTTTCTCAATAAGGTCTATGTGACAGTTTATTTTGTGGGTACTCTAACTCAAAAATTATTAATCAGGTCAACGCAAAATTTTATATGTAACATTTTTATGACAGTAACAAGAAATGATTAGTTTTTGGTAAAGATTGGCCAACCGTAAATGGGTGTTGACTCTTGTCACATCCGTTTTTTTATATTTGCTTTAATATTTGATTGATGTAAAAAAGTACTGGAATCAACGTAGGAAATTTAATTTACTAAAATCTTTGTTTGAAACATTTTCCCATATAATGCATTGTTTAAGAGATATTTTAAAAACTAATTTTTTAGCTGTCACCACCTACCAGCACCTATTGTTAACAGTTGACACTTAGTTACATCATAGTAATGCCCCTTTTTATTTTCTTAATTGTTGGAGATTCCTGGCTGTATCCAATGTCAGAAGGCTACGGTATGAGTATATTTCTGTTCTTTGTACAGTCTTTAAATTTTTCTTGCAGTTCCTTAAAATATTCATTATCATTTAACGTATATGGAATTTTTAGAAATATTACAAGTATGGAGAAAGTCATGTGGTGGCCACATCAGATTTTTTGTTAACTTTGCAATTAGCTGGCATGTAGAAATAAATAAATAGGTGGCTCATCTGCATTATACATTTGGCTCAGAAGGTAATCCAAAATATTTGGGAAAAACCTCATCTTCCTTTCGGGTTGTAAAAATGAGTTATTTCATACAGAAGATAAAGAAGCCTTTTTCTTCCTCATACACAAGATTTTGCTGGGATTTTCATCAAGTTCGCTTCATTTATTTTACAATTTTGTTTATTGTTTGAATAATCATTCATTTTTATGAAAATTAAATTAAATAGTTTAATTTTAAATGACAATATGTTAATATTTTATTCCAAAATATCTTGTGAATCAGGAACCTATCCCTATTTTTTCCGTACACCTTTAACCTGTCTGTTCATGGATTTGCCATTCACAGAGTTTTTCCAGAACATAACTTCCACAAATGGCGAGGTTCTAATGTATTGCCCAAATGAGTTTTTTTAACATGTGTTCTTTAATCCTTTATATATGTATTTAAATTTAGAGGGGTACTCCCAGAATTACCATTTCTCTAAAAAAAATATAAAGGAGGGAGAGGAATGCCAAGAAGAAATCGAAATTTGTTTTATGGCCGTTAATATTTTCCAGTATTCAACATTTATAGGATTTTTTAAAACAATTTGGTATAAACTGGGTTGCCACACTAAAAGGTCAAAAAAGTTTGTTTGGAAATTTCTGAATAATGCAATTAAAGAATTAATTTTTTTCTGTTGAAACAAGTGATATTTAATATAGTTGAAATTCCTTTGCTTAACTTGCATAAATCTAACTACATGTTATTCATGTAACATCAGTTGTATATATTTTCAATTGAAATCTCAATCCCTTAAAATATAATTAATAATATTATGATGATTTATCGCTAAGTATTGAATGCATACCTTTCGATAGATTCTTAGAATAAATTATTAAGTTTAAAGTATTCCATTCATGCTTGCCTATGTATATCTTTACATTTCTTTAGTGGAAATTATCAATTATTGCTTTGTTTGTAAATATAGAAGCTTACTAACATATTGTCTACTAGTATTAGCTTAGATAATTTTCGGGTAACATAAAATAATAAATTATAACATATTTACCAAAGCTATGACCAACACACTTTTTCAGGCGCTTTCAGGTGGAGATGAAATTTGTATGTACAGTAACAACTATTAATTAGTTAGAATGACAATAGGAAAACCCAGAAATGCCTCCCATTCTCCTACTCAAGGAACCTTTCTTTCCTCTTTTCATTTGTATAGAAATGAGCATAGGATATTTCTTTGTTTAGTTTCACTGCTAAGAAGAAATAAATCTATTCTAAATGACCAAATAATTAGTTTGAAATACAAGAAAATTGCAGTTTTCTATGGCTTTAGAAGAAAGAAATTTATCGTGACAACTTCCTTTATTATCATCACATTAAAGGTTTAGGTGTAATGTTAGTTTTTTATCTGGAGAACAAAGCATTGTTCAAGTTTCATTTTTACTTTCTCCATATACGTAGTATAGGGAAAGTATTATATTCATGAAAAAATTGACTTCGAGATTTCAATGGAAATACACGTTGTGTGGTCCCCTGAACACGTTTTGACCATTTTGTCGATGATATCTCTGTGTGTGTGTGATAGCTTTTTGTGGGTGCTCTTAACTCAAAACCTATTAATCAGGTCAACGTGAAATTTTATATTTAACATTTTTATAAAAGTCAGAAGAACTGATTAGTTTTTGGTAAAAATCGGTCTACCAGAAGTAGGTGTTTACTCTTGTCACTTATCCGTTATTTTGAAATATTTGCTTTAATATTTGATAAATGTAAAAATGTATTGGAATTAAAGTTGTAGGAAATTTAATTTTCTACAACCTTTGTTTGAAACATTTTTCCATATACATTATGTAAGAAATATCTTATATTTTTAGCTGCCACCACCACGCCACCTATCAACGACTATTGTTAACAATTGATGCTTAGTTATGTCTTAGTAACGCTCCTTTTTCTTTTCTTAATTGTTGGAGCTTTGTGGCTATATCCAATATCAGAAATCTATGGATTGAGTATTTCTGTTCTTTGTAAAGTAAATATTTCTCGCAGTTTCTTAAAATATTTATTATTATGTAACCTATTTGGAATTTTTAGAAATATTACAGATATGGAGAAAGTCATTTGGTGGCCACATAAGATTTTTCATTGAAACTATCTCTTGGTGACTCTCCAAGACAGTGAACAATACTGTTTACTACTGCCTATCAAGATTTTGTAATGGCTGTGCTCTATTCTACCATTTAACCAATAATGGCCAACTTATAAAATACTATTTTCAAATGCTTTGCAATCATAGAACTTCTTTCAAATTCCTCATATGGTTTAATTTGATTTTGAAATATAATGAGGTGATAATACTTTGAGATGGTTTAACTTTTTTAACCACTTGACTGGGGGAAGCAAGAGACCAGAAGCACATTCCAGTTAGGGAGTCGGGAATGAAATGTATCTTTTTAACATTACCTCTTACCATATATTTCTTATTTATATATAAAGGAATTTGATCATATTTGCAATAATGTATTTAAAACTCGTAAAATAACTTTTTTTAAACAAATAATTCGTTAATAACAATTTATTGTTAACAAATTGTTAATAACAATGAAAAATAAATGTCAAAATATTTTGAATCAAACCTTCTTATAAATTTTCTAGTAGAATAGGTTAAAATCAATAATAAATTTGTTTTTACGATAGTCAATATTTAACATTCAAAGGAGCGATGCAGGAGTAAAATTTGGATTTAGCATAAAATTTGTACTTCTACTAATTATAATTATCAGCTTGTATATAGACAGTCTAGGTTTCCACCAAATAATTTAATCAATTTACAATGACATTAAAAATTCGTCAATTCACAATTTGTTATTAACAATTAATTTGTTAAACAATTAAATTTTTAATGCTTTTTGAACCCAAGTTTTTCTTAATGTTTTCAGACGAATCAATTACAGAGTCCATATGCTATTTGATGTTGAGGAAAAATAGAGAAAACAATTCTTTATAACAAAAGATATGAAATAACAATAAAACTGTGGAATTAGTTAAAAACAAAAGTCCTAAATATGATGCATTTGTTTACACACAGAGTCTAGGTACCCCATAAATAATTCAATCAAAATACTGTAATGTATAAAAATGCATAAAGTAACAATTTATTATTAACAGTTAATTTGCTAAACAAATCAAAATTTTAATACCTTTTCAACCAACATTTTTCTCATTTTTATGAAAATCACCTAAAGAGCACCACTCTATATCCTATTTGACACACAGGAAAAATGTATCCTCAATTTTTATAACAAATGGATAATAAACATCACAAAAATCATAATAATAAAAGAATAAAACTGTGGAATTGACCTAATAAAGGGAATACTAAATATGAGCATTCAGTTATATACAAAAAAGAAAAATGAGTAAAAATTCCAGATGTCTGAGTTCGCATGAGCATGCAAAATAGATTTCATTGCATATCTAAGAATTTTCAACCAGGCAATGCATATATGCAACCCCACACAGCACGTGCAGGGTTTCATGACGAAGGGTCTAAATCTCGGAAAATTTTGCCTGAATGCCATCTGTCCTAAAGGACCAAGGAATACAAGAGGAAGCTCATGACGAAACAGCTCATCATGCCCATAGAGAAAGGTGAAAGAAACCTTTATGACAAAAAAAAACCATCACGCCCAAATGGTGGGCACTGTGCTCATGTCACACCCATTAAAGTGGTTAATTTTCAAATTAATGAGGCTGTTTAGATTAAATTGTAAAATTCACTAGACTATCCCTTTAAAAAACAATGGACACTCTGATAGTTGAATAATAATAACTAAAATTGATTTGAGTTTTGAGGAACATTCTTTAAAAAGATTCTCATATTCCTGCTAGTACTATTTAGCTTTTTGTTCACTTTCTCATCTCGTGGTTTTTTAAGAAAATTCTTGAAAACTAAGTTCAACGTGAAGGTAGTATTACTTTACAATTGTACCATTTTTTGTGTGTCCTTAATTTTGCTTATTTATGTTGTTTCAATCAAAGTGAGAACAAAAAGTTTTTCTTATTCTTCAACTACAGATGAAAGTTACTTGCATTGCGTTGAAGTTATATTCTAACAAGGGGAGACTACAGTTGAAGGAGGAGTTCCTAAACGTTGTAGTTACGTGCTCCAAATCTGATAAAATGACGACAGAATTGATTCAATTTTTTAAAAACAGTTTTGAGACCTTATGAATACTTGTCTTGTTTTTACGAGTTATCACCCAAAAACGTGTAAACACACTTCCCCTTCAAGTGACGAATAACATGAATCTAACAGTTATGTTCTTTCAGACATCAATTCACATCGAAATAGCTACCAATATGCTCTTGTGCATCAATTTTAATGAAGTAAATAAATAATAATATAATAAATAAATAATATAATAAAGTTAATAAATATATAATACAATAAATTAAAAATAATAAAGTCGATTAAAACAAAAAAAACTAGGTATGACATGCGATTTGAACCCGGGACAAAATATTTTGAAGTCGGTACGGTAACCACCCAGCCAACCCTACTGCTCGACGTTGTTGGCCTATTATTGCATTGTATCCAGCCACAGTTAATCCTGCAAAAAGAAGAAAAGATTCTGCCGAAACTAAGGCCCATTCAATATTATTTTAAGTATTCTACCACCCATAAAAGTTTCATCGAAATCGATCTGTGTATTAATTCCTTTTGAAAATGCCTATCCTGACTATATGCAGTTTTTTATTTCCTGTTCTCCTCATATCAAAATGTTATTTCACTCTTTAAACGTGTATTGATTTCTTTATGAAACTGTAAATAGTAATGCAATTGCCTTTTTATTCTAGCTTTGACAAACTTTAATGCTTGGTCACAATTTGCCCAAGAAAATTTGGAGACTGTAATGTCACTATTGAATTCTGTTTGGCTGCTACTAAAGGGAAACATCTCTCTCTTCATCACCATCTTTACAACTCTTCTTTCTGTTGTTTTTGGAGGAGGATCAGCTCTCTTTGGCTTCTTTATAAGCACGGTAATTAAATATATTTGTATATATGTAGCGTTATGGCTGATTGCAAAGCTTTGTCTGTCACTTCTCTATAATGAGTAATTGGTTTGAATTTAGTGGTAGCAATTGAGTATTATTTATAAATGATAAATATCCTAAACAAGGCCAAACATTCCCAAAAAATTCACAAATTACTGTACATTAACAATTTTATTTCTTTGATTTATTTTCTAGGTTTATAGTAAATGCTAATTTTCATCTTGTCAGAGATAATTGATGATGTATGTCTATCGTTTAGTTTTATGTGACCTTATAACTCAGATTTAACCTTAAATATTTTTTAACGTTATCATTTCAGATTCCCAAATCCTGATTCCTTATAATAGTTCATGTCATACTCTTTCTTTACGCTAAAAATTTGTTCTTTCAAGCAGTGGCGACCAACAAGGAAGTTGTTTAACCCTGTAAAATAGCGCCATTTCTTTCAGATTATAATTTTTTAAATTATGTTAACAAGTCATTAAATAATTGTTAAAGAACCTTCTAATTTTTTAAGGATAAAATATTTGCATTGGAGGTTTTCCTTTGCTTTCTTCTAGGTCAGAGGTGCACAACTCAAAAGCTGACACGGGCCAAAATCGAACTTGATTTGACCTAGGCGGGTCATGCTATGAAAGATTTGTATATAAAAAATTTAAATACACTATTGTAGATTCAGTAATTACCGTAACAACTTTTACATGCAATTTTTATGCGACAAATGTAATTTACTTAATGAGAGATGTTGCATCATTTTTCTCTTGCCATTCTACTTATATCTGGAGTAATGCTGGCAATTGCTGTTCTTAGAATGTCTCTTAAACTCTGATCTTTCAGTACTGAACGTAATGGAGCTTTGTTTAATTTCATAAGCGATAAATATCCATAACAAATTTTACTTGTATTTTTTACAGAAAAGGAAAGCACCGGCTGAGTTAAATCCTGCTGGGCCACACAAAACGTGTTCGCGGGCCAAATTTGGCCTGCAGGCCATATATTGTGCACCCCTGCGCTAGGTTAAACAGGCTTAGAAATAGCCTTACATGTAAAAAATTCAAATCTTCGGTTGTTACTAATCATGTTTTAGAATGAACTGCTATTAACATTTTTATCCAGATATGTCTCGCAGGTTGGTCATATGCATCAGATGTAATTTACATTTCAGCCAATCTCTGCATTAGTACATAATTAAATTTTTCTGTAGTGGCTTAAAACTTAATTCCTAGTAATTTTTTTTGGGAGGGAGGTAATGTACATTATATCCAAATTTGTGAAGTAATGATTTAAGAAACATACAGTTTCTACTGTATACTAACATTAAATCAAATTCGCTGCATTTAAATCAATACACTTGAGCACCTTTAGACCGGCAACATTGGGATACATGATATACCGGACCATGGGAACTCCCTTGGACCGTAGCCAAATACGATTTTTAGTCACATAGGTATTTTCTGTTAAGCTAGATATGCTTTTGTTACATATTTTTATTAAGGCACTGAATTCCATTAGCATTGGTCTGGAAATGCTAAGCCCTTCATGTTGGTGTAAACCAAACCTCTGCATAAGCATGCAATCTAAATCATTGTTCTTCCTCCTTTTATTGTTTTTCTTTTTTAAATCTCTTTTTTGTATCACTTCCAGCACAGAAATTATGCAGTTTTCTCTTCTGCTTCTTAATATCATAAATTGTTGAGGATCCAATACTGTAAATCTCACTTAACTGATGTGCCTGAGTTTAGTTTTTTTCAACAATTCCACAATTGGCTACTCATCATCAATGGCACTGCCAAATCTAGTGCCCCCATACTTTAATGTGCCTTTAATCAGTCTGTTAAATTCATCTTCAATGCTGAATCATCTGATAATATCTCTCCTCTTCTAACAGAATTATCGTGGCTGTGACTGGAGTCAAGACGAAAACTTCACACACTTTCATTAGTCCACACAGCACTAAATCTTTCTTCTCCTAACTACATTTCTGACCAATTGAAATGTTTGAACATAACCCATGACTTCACAACATGCTCTATGTACAAACTTCTAATCCCCACCCACAGCACTGAAGCTTATACCAACTCTTCATGGTACTTGGGGCTAAATTATGGAATTCACTTACTTATCCTAATCTCAAATCCAAATCTTGATCTTCTTTTAAGTCTCACATTTCTGTATATCTAGGAACCCTGAAGAGGTAGACTTCAAAGAGAAGCTTATTCCTGCAAAAACCAGATTTCATAAATGCATACAAATATTATACTAACTTAATTAATAATATAATTAATAAATTAATAATAATTAATTACCATTATGTATTACTGTAACCTTTATTTATCATTATTGTATTTCACTGAGTTTTTACAGGTTTTTTTTTCACTCCCCTTCCTCATGTAGCCTACAGTCAGAGATTTTTTCCCATAAACTCACTCTTTTAGTCTTTAGAATTTAGTGACATATGAGGTTATGTGGACTGGGCCTAACCTCACCAATAAAGGGGCAAATCGATCAATCTCCCTCCCTCCATCTCTCTCCCTCCCTCCATCCATCTCTCTCCATCCCTCCATCGCTCTACCTCCCTCCATCTCTCTCCCTCCATCTATCTCCCTCCATCTCCCTCCCTCTATCTCTCTTCCTTCCTCTATCTCCCTCCCTCCATCTCTCTTCCTTCCTTCATCCATCTCCCTCCCTCCATCCATCTCCCTCCCCCCCTCCATCCATTTCTCTCCCTCCATCCATTTCTCTCCCTCCATCCATCCATTTCTCTCCCTTCATCCATCCCCCTCCCTCCATCCATCCATCTCTCTCCCTCCATCCATCCATCTCTCTCCCTCCATCCATCTCTCCCCCTCCATCCATCTTTCTCCCTCCATCCATCTTTCTCCCTCCATCCATCTCTCCCCCTCCATCCATCTTTCTCCCTCTCTCTCTCTCTCCCACTCCCTCTCTCCCACTCCCTCTCTCCCTCTCCCTCTCTCCCTCTCCCACTCCCTCTCTCCCTCACCCACTCTCTCCCTCTCTCTCTCCCACTCCCTCTCTCCCTCCCTCTTCCTCTCTCCCTCTTCATCTCTCCCTCTTCATCTCTCCCTCTCCATCTCTCCCTCTCCATCTCTCCCTCTCCATCTCTCCCTCTCTCCCTCTCCATCTCTCCCACTCCCTCTCTCCCTCTCCCACTCCCTCTCTCCCTCCCTCTTCCTCTCTCCCTCTTCATCTCTCCCTCTCCATCTCTCCCTCTCCATCTCTCCCTCTCCCACTCCCTCTCCCACTCTCCCACTCCCTCTCCCACTCCCTCTCTCTCTCCCACTCCCTCTCTCCCTCCCTCTTCCTCTCTCCCTCTTCATCTCTCCCTCTCTCCCTCTTCTTGTCTTCCTTTCTCCCTCTTCCTCTTTCCCTCCCTCTCTCTCCCTTCCTCTCCCTCTCTTCCTTTCTCCCTCCCTCTTCCTCTCTCCCTCCCTCTTCCTCTCTCCCTCCCTCTTCCTCTCTCCCTCCCTCTCCCTCTTCCTCTCTCCCTCCCTCCCTCCCTCTTTCTCTCTCCCTCCCTCTTTCTCTCTCCCTCCCTCTTTCTCTCTCCCTCCCTCTTTCTCTCTCCCTCCCTCTACCTCTTTCCCTCCCTCTTCCTCCCTCTTTCTCCTCCCCTCTTCACTCTCCCCATCTCTTCCTCTCTCCCTTCCTCCCCCTCTCTCTGCTTATCTTTCTTCCCACCTCATCTCCCCTTCCTTCCATTCCCAATCCTTTGCTCTCCCACTTTTTTCCATCTCTATCTTTATCTCTTTCCTCCCACCCTTTTCTAATTCTATCCTTCCCTTCCTCTGGGGATGGCAGTAGCGAAGTGGCTAGACCATCGACTTTCCATGCAGTGATCTCAGATTCAAATCTGGCAGAGGTTGGATTTTTCAATCTGGGGCCGTCCCGTCTCCTACTTGTATGGTTTGAGGAGACCACATAAGTCATTGCTCTGTCCTTCGGAAAGGATGTTAAACAGTTGACCACCTTGCTACTCTTCATAAAGAGTAGGCTGATGCTGGCACTGTGTTGTCCTTCTGTATGCGTGTCAGATAGGAAGGAGTTAGGTCTATAATAATCCAAAAGGCTGATTTCCAGAAATACAAACAAACAGAAAAACCTCCATTCCTCACTATCTACCTTACATCCTATCTCCCTCCCTCCCTATCTCCTTCCAAGGACGTACCCAGGGGGGTGGACCAGGGGGTCTGCCCCCCCCCCCCTCCGGTATACAGACATTTGTGGAATTTGCGATAACCACGCTACAGACTTGCTATGTTGCCTCTTAGTTATGAGAGCTAAAAACATTATAAAAGTTTATATTGTTTGAATAGGACTTTTATTTAATCAATTGCATGAAATTTGTTTTTGGCCTCAGACCCCCCGAAGTAAATTTCTGGGTATGTCCATGTCTCATTCCCCACATCTCCCCCTTTCTCTACATCTATATAGTCATTTAAATAAGCAAGAGAATACTAAATGCCAGTCCCATTAAGATTACGTAATTTTGCGAAATATTCAACAATAAGGATTGCCATGGTGGTGAACACTTTTTCCTTCAGAAAATGTGAAATGTTGGTGTTAAAAACGAATTTGTGTACTGATTCGATGTGCATTCAAAAATCAGTGACAGGAAAATAAATATTTGTTCTTGTAGGTGTTCTTTTGTTCAAGTTTTGAGTTTGTATGATGATTATAATAAATTTTAAAATGTTAATAACAAAAGTCTTGCATGCTTTTAGCTCTACCTATGTTATCCAAAAGGAGATAAGAAACATCCTGGAATTGAACCCATGACATTACTGTAGACTTGGAAGTCTAAAATTTAAAAGTTTAAGGCCAAGTAAATCCTGAAAATAAGATTCAAATTGAATATACTGTTCTTGACTCATAAGTGTTTATATATAGTACTCACATTTAACTCCATACAACATTCCAACAAACAGAATTTTGCTATAATAATAGTTGCATTTTTTCCATGTTTATGTTCATATTAATTATGGCCTTTTGAAAAATAGAGAAAATAGCGATCTCCGTGGCGTACCCAGTATGACCGTATATAAAGTTTTCATTTTACCTACTACTGGGTACACAGGATGACGCTGAGCTGAGAGCATTTCTAACAATTTGAAGATATCGTCCATAAAATGTTACTTATGTTTGCCTTTTTAGTTTTCTCTTCCCTTAAACTCGGCGCATTATGCTAAGCTTGACCCTTACCCCTCCCTCCTGCCTGCATGTTGCAATTCATAGATTTAAATTCTCTTGCCAGCAGTCCCAAAGGGAGAATGTGTTGGATACGAATTGCAGAAAAGAATTCGTAAGTACATAATTGTAAAATCACCACCTGTCATGACAAATACGATCACATTATTTTGAGAGTGCGTATATTTTATTACAGCTGTGTAATATGGATGGAAATAAAATTACATTGCTATGTATGAAATTGCCTAGAGCTAATAAAGAACTAATTAATGAATTATTTTTGACCATACCAATGTCATGGAAAGTTTGACTTTTGGGAGTAAATTTTCTGGAAAAAAGTGTCTTATAGCCTGAAAAATATGGTGTTGTTTTAAAATTCATAGAAATTTTCTGAGGGATAATATAATTCTTCTGAACTTGGGGTTCTTTGCTTTACTTCAAGTTCTTCCTCTCTTTTTATTTTTAGGTATTGTTTTATTCATTTCTCTTTGTCTTTATTTTTAGTTTTTTTCCTTGTCTTTACCTTTGTTATTAATTAATTCTATGTATTTGCACTTTGTAATTAACTACATATGAGGTTAGGTGGAAGAGAGGCCCAACAGGGTCAAATCGATCAATCTCAGTTTCATTAGAATTCCACCTGCATAATCTTTCCTTCTTTTCAACATAAGCTGATTGCATGTTTCAGTTATTTTTTAAGGTATAAAATTTGATACAAATTAACAATGGATTTGTTTGCAGTTCTCCTTGGTTAAGGCTCATTGTGTGAGATTGTGACTTAAATCACTAATTCTCTTTCGTTCTTATTTTTTATGGATCTGTGGATTGATCGGCATATTTTGGGATGCATCTTCCAAATGCAGAGCATTATATTGTATGAGTTTGCCTTCAGGGAGGTTGGTTATTCAATAAAAAAATGTCTTGAGTGTTCTGTTTGTTGCTGTAAAAAGTCTTGGTTTTATCATGTCGTTACTGACAAAAATTTCAATCCCTCATAACTATTTAAGTTGGTTTGTCCATTAATTTGAGTTGGTTGATTAGATTAGCTGTTTATCTCCTACAGAGTCCCTATCAAAAGGGGAATATTATCAATCTGTTTCCTTAGCTGGAAAAAGCTTTTAAGTTTTTTGATGTTCACTCTGCTCTAAAATTTGTGCCCTCAGTGTTTGTCATTACCTCAGCTTACTTCAAGTTACCCAGTTAATTATCATCTTTCATGCTTCTTTCTAACCCTAGAAAATACAGTTAAAATAAATTTTTAGCTCTCTTGTGTTGTTTATTGTATTGGTGAACACAAACTGATAGTTGTTTTTTATTTGATGTTGGAGTGCCATATAATTGAGTTTATCAATTGTTGAATTTATTTTTCATTAGTTGCACATACTTTTAGTAAAGGATGCTTAAACACAAATTGTGGTTGTTATATATATAATAATCCCTGGGAGTAATGTTCTGTATTATTATATTCTTATATTTTATAGTATTGTTTTAATTATCCCTGGTTTCTTTTTATATTAAGAATGTTGAAGACATTTTTATGACATCAAGTATGTTAATTTTATAACTTTTGTGTTGTTCACTGCTAAATTATTCCCCATAGTCATTAAGCTTGTTTCATATTTTTTGATGCATTAACCAGCTATTTATAAAAACTTTTCCCTTTATTGGAACTTGATTGTAAATTGGTGAAATTTTTTATAGATTATCCAGGTACACCATTTTTTTGAGCTTCGCAAATAATTGGTTCTGGAAAACTGATGAGAAAAGCAAGTTTGCGAAGTGCAAGTCCTATTGTCACATAAGATGCAATGTATTAATAGGTAGTACAGTTCCCAATCAACCTAAAAAATTCACTTTTTTATCATAAATAATGCAGTTTAACATAAAATAAAAGAAAATAGAACAGCAAATGAAAACCTAGCATCATAGAGTGAAAAAATTCTTTTAATTACCTTCAAAATGCATAATAGCAAATGAAAATCTAGCATTACAGAGCGATAACACTTCTTTCGGCAATTGTGTGGTTAACCCCCAGCAAATCTTTGCATGCGATTTTCAAAGTTCTTTTGTTCATTCCAAGGAAATGCTTTAATTTAAATGGATTAACTACTGAAATGGAATGTTGAGTACGTGATGCATGGATGTTTTTCTGAGTTCTGAAACAAACATTTCCAAGTCTCAAAAAAACACTAGCATTATAAAGTGGTAACATTTATTTTATTAATTACGTTCAAAATGTATAACAAAATCAAAACCTAGCAAAAGAAAGTGATAACATTTCTTTTAATTGTTCAAAATATGTCACAAAAAATAAAAATCTGATGTGGCCACCACATGACTTTCTTCATACCTGTCATTTTTCTAAAAATTCAAAATAGGTTATATAATAATAAATATTTTAATAAAACGAGAAAATTTTAGACTTTGCAAAGAACTGAAATAAACTGATATTGAATATAGCCGCAAAGCTCCAACAATTAAGAAAAGAAAAGGAAGTGTTACTAAGACGTAACTAAGCGTCAATTGTTAACAATAGTCGTCGGTAGGTGGCATGGTTGTGGCAGCTAAAAATATAAGATATCTCTTATACAATGCATTATATGGAAAAATGTTTCAAACAAAGGTTGTAGAAAATTAAATTTCCTACAACTTTAATTACAATACATTTTTACATATATCAAATATTAAAGCAAATATTTCGAAATAACGGATAAGTGACAAGAGTAAACACCCACTTTCGGGTGACCGATTTTTACCAATAAACTAATCAGTTCTTATGACTTTCATAAAAATTTTAAATATAAAATTTTGCATTGACCTAATTAATAGTTTTTGAGTTTGAGCACCTACAAAAAAGCTCACATACATACACAGACGTCATCAAGAAAATGGTCAAAATGTGATCAGGGGACCTCAAAACGTATTTCCGTTGAAATATCGAAATTAATTTTTTTCATGAAAACAATATGTACTTTTCCCTATACTACATATGGAGAAAGTAAAAATGAAGCATTAAAGTGGTAACATTTCATTTAGTAACTGCGTTCAATATATGCTGCAGAAAATCTTACGTTACAAGATAGCAATTCTTAGATTTACATTAAAAATTCCTAATAAAAAATGAAAACCTAACAAAACAAAATAACATTTACTTAATTTACGTTCAAAATACAAAGATAATAGTAAATGAAAACCTTACATTCCAAAATGATTGCATTTATTTAAATTTTAAACTAACGTTTCACGCCAAAAATAGCAGTGTTGGCGACGAAGTTCAAACTGATTGTGAGCTACAAAATAATTAAGTCGAGTTATCACGTTTGTTTACTTTTAAAACCGGTAGTAATGAGCATTTTAAATATAATATAATAATAAAGTCCTTTTCTAGGGTGCCCAAGTTTAAACTGAACTTAGAAACGTAGAGGGAGTTCACATTTGTTGGCATCGCAAACATATTATGCGAAATACAAATAATCAGCATGAAACAGAATTAATGATCATAAAAAATCTGGTTGCAAAGTGCATATTCGCGAACTGCAAGCACACGAAGTTCAAAAAGGTTGTGTATACTAATTTATTAATAATTATATTCATTACTGAATTGTTTTATGAACTTTTGTATTGACCAATATTTAAAATTATAATGGCATTATGTATAAATTCTTCCATTGTTTCCCAAATTTTTTACTATATAAATGATTTTTTAATAATTTGAGTTAATATGTATATTTTATCAAATAAATATTCACGATAGGATTCTTGTAGATGATACAAATATTTATTGGTTAATATTTGAGAATTGTGATGCACATATTCAAAATATTTACTAATAATTTAACTTGCATATTGATGAATATGTATATATAAAAAATAATTTTCATTGTTACCATTTTAGGCTAAAAATGGAACCTCTCGAATTACTCGTCAGACTTCACCGATGCAATTTCCAATCTTCTTTTGTTGTTTTCTGCTAGGATTTGAAAAGGCATCGTCCAACAGAAAGGCATTAATGTTATGACTTGTAAATACCTGCAATTATATGAAATGTAAATAAAACCAGTAAAAATCCTTTTTTGAGATGATTCTTGGCCGAGCAAAATATTCCTTAGAGGAACCAAAAACACTTCAAATAACTTACCCAACCCGGTTGGGTCGAGCAAAATGTTCCTTTGAGGAGGAACCAAAAACACTTCAAATAACTTACCCAACCCGGTCGAGCAAAATGTTCCTTTGAGGAGGAATCAAAAACACTTCAAACAACTTACCCAATCCGGTGGTGTAAAGAAAATTTTCCTTCATGTTGAAATTTCCTCCAAAAAACAAAAGAAGATCAGAAATTGCATCAGGGAAGTCTGATGGGTAATTCGAGAGGTAAGCCTATACTTTTCTATCCATCCATTTTCATTTATTACTTGTAATATACTTAAATTTGTTCTAATTTCCAGCAGTTATATATGTGTTATATATTTGTGTCCATCAAACTATTTAAAATCTGTGAAAGGTGCAGAGCATTTTGAATATGAAATTAATGAAAATTAACGCTAAATTCCAAATGTTTTTACCCTAATTTGAGTGATATAGCAAGTATATGTAATATGGCAACTTTCTTTGTTAAAATAAATAAAAAATATTTGTGCATATTCAGTTGATGTAGCCCATTTTCTTCGCTATTGCTCATTTCACATCATTTTTGTGCCATACTTCACGTGATATGTTTTTGACAAGTTATTGTAGATTATGAAAGTTGTATATTTTCTGTAATGTGTCATTATTCTGTGATCCATTACAGTTCTCATTTTATTATGATAATACTCTCCTTAAGGCATCTTAATTTGCTCTAACAAAGTTATTTTTATAATTCTGTTGTGTTAACTGCTTGAAAAAACTTTTTTCATAAAATGATAGAGTAATAATATTTAAAATTTGTTAAAAGACAATAAGAAATTATAATGTTCATATCTTCACATAAAACCAGTCAAATTTGAATTCATTTATTCTTTTCGATATTTTCCTTTTTCATTTAGTTTAGTTTGTGCCTTCATTTATCACTGAACTTTATCTTTAGCATATCATTATAGTTTTATAATTAATGTATATTTTACAAGTTTTTTCACCTTGTTATAATTTTTCTCTGTGAAAAGATTGCAATGAAGAAGACCAAATATATATTTTTGAAGGTGAATAGTTTTAATGAATTTCGTAAAGTGTTTTAAATACTGTATTTATCTGAATACAAGATGATTCTTCGAAAATCGGTAGTTGTAGAAGAAAAAAGTAGTTACCTGAATATAAGACTGACCCGTTCACAGAATTTTCAATTACATGCAGAAGAACAATTTTGGTGATATATTATTTAAGCTACACCATATAATGCACACACTACAAGTATAAACATCACAAAATAAAAAGTGTTATCCCAAGAAATCCATCCCATATCTTGACTGGTTAGCCCTCACCTCATCACTATCACTTCCTTCATTACTCTGGTTCCATAGAATGTCATCTTTTGATCCACCCATACTATTCAATGTCACTGACAGCAAACTGTTGACATCTTTTACCACACAAATATAAGATGACCCTTAATTTTTCACATGCAAAAAGAGGAAAAATGCCTCGTCTTATATTCAGATAAATAGTATCAACAAAACTGCAAATTTTTCTGTTATAAGCTTCCACAAACGTTGTGGAATTCATACTGATATAGTAAAACTTTATTTCTTATACTGTTTTATTTTGTTGCTTATCTTATTTCCTTCATCTTATATTTGCTCATGTATGCAAAATTGAAAATTTGCATATTATTAGTGTGAATTTTCTCTGAAATGTTTTTTGCATGAGAGATATTTGGATGTAGTAGTATGTAGTGTAACATTGTTGTTGCTAAATATATGGAAACCAAATTAACACTACCTTGAACAAAAATGCAGGATATTGTAAATGATGGAATTATTTTCAATAATATTTGAAGAAATTTTGTAGCTGTATACTTTTCATAAAGGATCAGAGATCGCCAGAATAATAACCCTAGTTATTGCAATAAAATAGATTTAAAACAAGCTGATTTTCTGGATCATTAACTAATTGCAATGCCACTTTTCATGTTTTTAGATAAATTTTGTCATTCACTTATCATTTTTAGTCATTTAAATGCATTAATTGGAATTTAGAAAATATTCTAATTATCAGTATAAGAACACCAGAAAATAACAGGAATAATTGTTCATTACTTAAGCAATTTTTTATTATTTTATTAATTGTTTGTTATCATTGCACATAAAACTATAGTAGAGATTGCCAAATATTAATTTAGTAGAGTGATGGAGAACTAAACCATGTAAATTTAGATTATTGCTTCTGTATGAATATCTTTAAAAATTTACTCTATTCAATTACAATCTTTCATCTCTGAAGGCATATTATGTTAATAATGTGATAGATAGACAGTTGAGATTAAAACACTTTAGAAGCAGTTCAATCCAGAAACATTTTTTTGGCAGTGATTTATAAATTAATGGGAAATTAATTTTTTCTTTCAATAAATGTAAAAAGTTTTTTGTACAAGGAAGAGTTTTGCAATAAGATATTTTAGTTGTGTTTTTGCCATCTGAAAAAAAACAAATGTTTGGAAAGACATACTAATGAACTAGACAAACAATGCAAATATTATCCACTTTGAAATGTAATATAAATTGAAAGATTGGGCAAGATCAGAAACTAACTTGTTTGAATAAACTGAATTTGAGAATATCTTTTCTGAAGATCAGATCTTCAATAATACATATGTCCCAGAGTATTTCAATAGTAGGACACACACCTTTATCTGGCGGAACATGAAGGGTACAGTTGGTATATGCCCATTCTCCACCAGTAGGATATGACGAAATAATGGTTATAGAACATGAACATGCCTCACATCACAAGCATGTTAAAAACAGAATTAATTTTGCTTCATCAAATATCATAAATATTTGGATGCCACATATTAAAGAAGAATTCATCTGTAAAGCAATCAGTTGGAAATAAGTTTCCAAGATTAAGAATTTATTTGTCAAATATTGTGCCAAAAATTTTTTCTTTCCATTGGTGTTTTTTGTGTTAATATGGATTTGAGTGATTTGTTATGAGGTGAATATACAACGAAGTAAGAGCATCATTAATTGGATATGAATGATTTTTAATTAATAGCTTTAATGATGAAAAATAGACAAAGAAAAATAAAATAATTAAGTTCTGTTTCAGTGATGCATTGGCATATAAATTATGTCATGGTTGGTATAATATTATAAAAAGGAGAATTTAAAAGAAATTATACTATGATATAACAGATAAGATGAAATTTACATGATTGTTTAATAATTGATATCATATATCATGCCATGGTCGAAGAGGAAGCTCAGGCTTTAGAAACCTATTTTGCAATCTGCATGTAATTTCCTTAATTGTATTTGTCATTTTGCCATTGAGAACTGAGTTGTTCATTTTAGATTAGTTATTTATTTTTATTAGTCATTAGCTCATGTTTTGGAAATGTTTTCATTCCTGCATGATTGCCACATTTTTCTCACTCACAAATATAATTATTCCTAATATATTTTTAAGATGCTCATTATCGAAATATTCATTCATTTATCTTTTGCCGTTGGAATTATATTTTATTGTTCTATCAATGCAGTTTCAATATCTTTTCTCTGTGTTATTTTTATCTTCATACTCTTTGCATTTTTTGAATAAAGAATTAAGAGAAATCACATTTTTAATGGGTTTATAAATATTACCTAACGTTTTACTTGCCATTTAAATGGTATTTTTTTGAGTCTTGAAAAGATTCATGCTTAATTCTTTTTGGTCGCTCTTAAATGATAGCCAGTTGTTTATCTTTTTTCAGATTGTTTTTCTGACTGCTCTTTTCTACTTGCTTAACTCAAGTGGCGAACATTATAAACCAGTGGAAATGATATCAGTCATCAGCCCATCATATGGACCAAGGTCAGTTTGTTTCCTATTAAAGCAAGATAAATTTTGTCCTTACAATTGTCTTATTTGAATGATCATAAAGGTGTTGGCAAATAATGGATTATTAGAAAAGCCATAATATAGCAAGCATGACTAGATTTTATTGAATCACATATTTAAAGCAGTATTTTTTCAAGCACCTAATTTTGTAGTAGAGAAGATAAATCATCCTTTTAATAGTGTTTGTTACATTTGCTGTAGCTAAAGTTTATTTTCTATTATTTTTATTTATTTTTTGTTTTAAAAAATGATGTGTTACCCATCAGTAAAAAAATGTTATCTTGCATTTTTATTATTTATAATAATGAATAATTGCTTTACAATTGAGGAAAATACATTTACATTATATATTACCATATTTAAAAGAAAATTATGTTTATGAAATTTTAATAATAGACGGTATTTTTATTCTGAATCACTAACTGAAGTTTCATAACATTTTTAACATAAATTTTTATGTTGGACATGATCCTTGCACACCAAATTATTGCACTTGTCACAAAATAAATGTTTTTTTATCGACTTGGTATGGACACTTATTATTCAATCGACTTTCCCTTGCAATTTTTTAAGGCATTCACTAAACCCTGCCTTCTACATTCATTTATGAATTTTTGTAGTGTTACACTGCTTGTTCCTCAGGCAACATCCAATTTCTGATGTTGTTAATTCTTTAGCTAACTCCAGTAGGAACCATCATCTTGCCGACTTTCCATGAGAAGAAGGATAAGCTCTCACATACATTTCATAAGCATTTATTCCAGCAAAATATACTGAAAAAATTGATAGTGGCCACCTTATGGTACATCTTTTGACAGAATAATACCAAGCCATTTGATCCACTGTTGGCGTCATGCTGGACAGGAGCCTGACCTGGAAAAGTCATATTACAGGTATGAAAGGCAAGGCCCTGGGAGCAGTACGCAGGCTTGGCCCCATCCTCGGTTCCAGGGAGGTGACACTTGGAACCAGGGTGCGGCTGTACAAGTCTTGCATACTGCCAATTATTCTCTACACCTCCCCTATCTGGTCGGGGGTGGCGTCCACCCACATCCGCCAGCTCTGCGTTTCCCAGAACGCGGCCCTGCGAACGATGCTCCATGTCACATGGAGGGACTTCGTCAGGGTCAGGGAGATCAAGTCCACCACTGGTGTAGAACCATTAGAGCAGACCTTACTAAGGAGAGCTAATGCGTTCTACACCAAGTGCAGTCGACATGCGGCGCCTATCGTCCGCCAGATTTCTTCCATTAGGGTCTTGCCGTGGGACAGGTTTAAATGCCCCATTGCGGCTATGGGCCCCTCTTTCTATCCTCCGCCCAAGAGACAAAGGCGGCTTTAACATCTAGGCCGCCAATAGAAACCTGTCCCCACACCCTGTAATATAATGTTTCCAAGCCAGTCCAGGTTCATAGCTCTGCTGGCAACCTGGCAGGGGTACTCCAAACCCAACTCCCACTAGTCAGGGATCCACTGTCCACTCTGAATTTGGTTGTATTGTAGTATAATATCACCTCCAGTTTTTTTTATTCAGTGTCAGATATCTTGAATTTTTCATGCTGAGTAGATAATAAATTAACTAATTTTCCTTTTTCTGGAACATACAATTGTTTTATTTGCATTAGCAAAATTAGAAGACAACCTCAGTTTTTTGATGGTTGCATGATATGTGGCAATTCTTTACAATTTTTTCGTAAGGTTCCCACAATTGTTAGGGACATCTTGAGCAATTCTTGTCCAAGTTCATAACTTGTAAAGAAATTATCTGTGGTAATATTTCGACCACTTTCAGTAAGATGTTTCACTAGATCAATAACAACTCTTTTTCCCTGCTGCTGTTCACATTTTTTACCTCATTTACCATTGTATATCTGCAAATTTGTGATGTACATGTTTTCACAGTCTGCAGCCATCCATATTTTAATGCCATATTTTCTGAGTTTTGAAGGAATATAAACTTTAAATGGACATATACCCCTAAAGGTGCACAAATGTTCATCAACCATGATGTTAGGACCAGGTAGAAAACTATTCTTACATTGTAAAGTAAAAATTTTCACGATTTCCAACACAGCTTTGGCCTTGTTCCCTGTCGATTCTTTCCATTTTTACCTTGTTTCCTTGTCATCAAATCATAAACAGCAGAGAATATTTTCAAATCGATATCTGGGCATTGCAGCTCTGAAAAGTGGAAAACCAAATTCTTCTGACCATCTTACCCAAAAAATTGTTAACCTTTGTAACATAATGGTTTTTGGTTTTTATTAAAATAGCAGTAAGATTTGTATACTTTTTATTTCTGTTAATGCATTTTCATGTGGAAAACTTGTTAGTGTAGGTATAATTTGCTAACCAGATGCCTGGTTGAGCAGGTAGTTGTCAGTGCCAGAATTCTTATAGCTAAATAAATCTGTTGTGTAATACCTAACACAAAAAGTAATCAGTAGAATTTTGAATTGTTAATCATTCACATCAGTAAAATATTTGAAACAAACTTCTTTATCTGCTTAGGATTGGCAAAGCTTTCCAAGCCGCTATCAATGGAGTATTTGAGGCTTCATTCAAAATGTCTGTATTTTATGGAATGTGGACCTGGTTTATACATAACCTTTTCCAAATGCAGGTTGTGTACATACCAACAGGTAAGATGTTCAAATTATTTGTTTCTATTATCTCTAAGCAATATTTGTGCTGAAGATGTCCTGTTAAATACAGGCTTTATCAATTCGAGCAGTATTGTGAATTATTCACTATAACATGGTCTTTTTATAAGAGCAGTGTTGTGTACATCCATTTTGTTTTAGTATGGTTTAAAATTACTTTAACTCAAGTTTGCCTGCATTAAACAGCTGTTTATCCAAATTGAGATGTAAATGTTGTTTACTGCCATGTTGGTGTTTATTTCCAAGTGTAATTATTTCATACACTAGTACAATTGCCATCAAAATAATGATGGGATTTTAACCAAAATTAGGTGAGTCAGTTTTATCTCACAATGGATTTTGCCCCAAGCTCATATCTTATCTAAAAACAATAAAAGCCTTATCTGTTACTTTGTTAAATAGTATTTTTTTAGTGCAGCACTCTCTCACCCTCCTTTATCTCTCTCCCTACCACTTTCTCCCTACCACTCTCTCCCTCTTCCTCACTCTCCTTCCCTCCCCACATCCCCTCCATCTTTCTCTACATTTATATAGTCGATTGGATAAGCAATAAAATTCATACTAAATATCCCATTAGAATTACATAATTTTGTGAAAATCCAACAGTGACGGTTGCCACGATGGTGAACAATTTTCTCTTTCAGAAATCATGAAATTTTGGCCTTAATAATGAATTTGTTGATTTATTCGAGGTGCATTCAAAAATCAACAGTAGGAAAATAAATTGTCATTCTTTTAGGCATTGTTTAGTTCAAGTCCCGGTTTTGTACGATGATCATTAGTTTTTTAAAAATGGTAATGAAAAAACGCTCGTACTCTATGTTTCAGTTCTTCTTATGTTATTCAAGTAGAAAAAAGAAACATTCATGGAATGGAACTTGTGACCTCAATGTAGATGGCAAGCAGTTTAAAATTCAAAAGTGCACTGCCAAGTAATTCCTAAAAGTTTGGTCAAAAATGAATGAACAGTTTTTGAGCTATAAGCGGTTTTCTCATTCTCCCATTTAACTCCACACATGGTTACAGAAACACATAATAACAAAAACTCATCTTTATTATAATAGATGCAGTTTTACAGAAAATCGTAGTGACTGAATTATTTATGGTTAGTTAAATACCAAGCTATTTTAAATTTTCCTCGTTCCTTGACTACTACTACAATCATTCATTGAAAATACAAGATGCTTTTGCTCACATTAAACCCTCGTCACAGATGGTCTTGTCGGAACCTATTGACCAGAGGATTTTTCCTTACTGGCCTGTAAGGTATTGAATTCTATTTAGGTCAAAGGAAAAATTCTCCATTATCCATCGTTAATTCAAAAAGACTAATGAATAAATTAAATTTTGTTCTCTGTTGCCTATTTGGTTAACTGTTTGTCTGCCAACTAATTTTGAGCTATTTTACTATAAACAACTCTACAGACCCATATACCTGTGGTCCAGTAAGGCATGCCCAAGCTGATCCATCCCTCCTTCTCATACCAACTAATTTTTTTTCTGAGTAGACTCATTCCTATCATAGCAAACTTATTTAAATTTTGTGCTAATTCAATGTCATTAAAATTTTCCTATTAACCTATTGGCTTATGACCAAGTGAGATGTTACTTAAATGCAGCTTATATTCATATGATGGTGCTAAGTAAGTGCTGTAAAAATTTTCTAAATTGGAATTAACCCATTAAACCCCAGTTTATTTTTTAAAATTTAATTTCATTCTTAGTGCTTTTTGTCATTGCTGAAAAGCACTACAGGTTTCCCTCTCTTTATGCGGGTTCACTTTATGCAAATTCGCTATTATGCGAATTCGCTATTATGTGAATTCGCTATTACGTGACAAACTTATTGCTATCGGAATTTCTTTTTATCTTTGATTCGCTCTTATGTGGTTACGCAGCCAGTGCTATGCAAATGAAAGAAAGTTCTCTACTACACCACAAGGTGACCATTGTCTCTTATGGTGTGCATATTAGTACTAAAGTAAAAGAGATGAGAGTGGAGTGGATATTGTTGAGTGGAGATGAGATTGAGATTTCTCATGATACAATTTGAGCACACTTGAGAAGTTTTGCCTCCTTGCCTGCAGAGCTTATGTTGGGCCAAGACAACCCTCCAGCACTTTAAACCTCCACTATTATGTCACCCAGAATAGCCACCACTTGTGCTCATCTGCTTCCTTTTATTGGCGAGTATAATTTAGTGCTAATTGTTTTAATTTTGTATTTAGCACATAAGAAGTTGTTATGAAGCGAAAGAAGAGCATCTTGGTGGGAAGTTAGGATTGCTCGTGGAACGTATCCCTATCTTTTACATGTAAATATGGCTTCTGTTTATGCGCATTCGCCTTATGCATCACATGCTTGTAGAATGCAACCCCCACATAAATAGAGAGAAACCTGTATTATCTTTGTGATGTCTGTCTGTCCGTCCATATGCATATATCAGGGAAGAATTGGCTTAACCAATTTCAACCAAATTTGGCACATAGAATCTTCACATAAATACAAGACCAAAATGACATTTCAACCAGATCGACTAAGCAGGAGTGCCACAATTCCAAAATTAACTATTTCTGTAATTATGAATTTGGAAGGAATTGGCTGAACCGCATAAAAAAAAACAAAAATCAAGATTTTTGGTATAGATATAGAAAGCAGGGCTGCCACAATACAAGTAATAAAAAAATTTATTTTTACAAGTATTTGTGTTGAACTATCCACATCAATTTTAACCAAATTTAGCATTTATAATGTACACGTAAAAAAACCTTAAAAGCATATTTGCACCAGATCAACCAAACAGAGGTGCCACAATTACAAATCAAACTCTTTCAGTAATTATAGATTTGAAAGAAATTGGCTGAACAGATTTCAACTAAATTTTGTATATAAGACTTGTACAACATACCATAATAAAATCAAGATGTTTAAAGCAGAGCCAAAGAGCAGGGCTACCACAGTAAAAAGTAAAATAATATTTATTTTACATGGGATTTTAACCCAATATGGTATATATAATTTTTCAATCGGGTCAATTAAACAGGACTACCATAATATCAAGGTTAGAATTTTTCTATAACTATGAATTTCGAAGTTATTAGCTGAACTGATTTCAAAAAGTAATTCCGTTTGTAGGGCGAATATAGAATGGCAAAACAAAATGAACATGTTTAGAATGGATCTAAAAAGCAGGGCTACCACAATATAAGGAAAATTAATTGTGTTTCTTGTTACAATTTAAACATATTTGTTACTTTTTGATTGGTGCACCAGCAGGAGATGATAACTACAGCTGCAGTTTGAAGAGTATAACCTCAATGAGAGCACACGATTGGTAGAAATTGGGATATAACATTGGATGCTAGACTTATTGTTAGTCATACTATAGGACTCCGTGTCTTGAATTTCTATGGGAATTTTTTGATAGTGTTTAATCGTCAGATGAATGAATCATGAACTTTTCCCTCTCAAAATAAAAGTCTATTTCCTTCTGTATACTTCAGACTTTAGTCTACTTCTCAGACTTCATTCATTTTCTTTTAATCAATTGCACACCAGCAAAGACATTGGAATGTAAAATTTGTGGAGCTATCATAAGATATTGTTAAATAAATGTGGCAACAGTAGAATAGAAAACTTCTTATTATGATAGGTGATTAGGTTTTTAGGCTGGTTTCCAAAGGAAACAGCCTTATGAAATGGTCCTACCTATGTGTGTGTATCCCCCACTAACAACTTTTGCACCAATGGACCGATTTTCATGAAACTTAGTATGAGGCTTGTGCTGCCAGGGCCCACCTCCGGGCTATATTTTATTTTTTCCCTATTTGTTTTGCATAGGAAAATCTCAAATCCATCGTGCGGAGATGTTTTCTTTAATACTTTCAAATATCTTTCAATTGTTTGGACTGTTCCAAGGAGAAAAGAATGTAGATTCTAATTCTTATCACTGAATTTTGATAATTGATGGTATTTTCTTGAATTTCCACTAAAACAACGTTTTTATGTTTTAAATTGCATTTTATCGGATTGTTGCCATGGAGATGATTATTACCAAACCTGGCTTGAACATAGACAAGTGAACAAATGGGTTATTTTCTTTTCCGCTCGACTACTCTTCAGCAATGGACAGTTGATCCATACATATTAGCGTATAAACAGTAACATTTATTAAATTCGTTTTTTTTAATACATGCAAAATATAATGTCAGAAAGATTTTGACATTGTTTTTAGTATTTTAAACCTGATAATGCTTGTTAATTTGTTTTCCAATTTTCTCTATCATTGATAAACCATGAACTACAAATGGTATTTATGGTATGAGAATTCCTTGAAATGACTAACACACTGAAACATTTCCTGACAATATAAGTAATCAATTCGGATGTCAACTTGGGGAAACCAGCCTGCATTAGTCCTGGTTTGGACATATTGTATTTTTTTTAAATGGAGTAAAAAATGTTCTCAAATTGTTATAGAGCTGAGAATATTATTGAAACTGTTATTGATATTGAGGATGGATACAGAAACATCCCAAGGAGGAGGCAACCAGAGCAAACATACTGGGGCCTTCCATCTCCTCTCCATTGTAACCTCCATTGATGATGATCATTCAGTTGCACATTTCACTTACAGTGGATTTTTCAAAAATAAAAATAAATTAAACATCTACAGTTGATGAAACACTGCATGATGACTGCTTTGTGGCCAAAATGCATATCTGGTTTTCCCAACCATTTCATTGCTATTGAAGAAACATATTTTCTTAAGTCCATCCATCAGGCTCTTTCTTTTCATTGTACAGAAAACTTAATCACAGCACTAAATTGAGAAATTTTTAACAGAATTGGTTTAATGGGAAATTGGAAACAGGAGAAAAAATCTGCTACGACCGGGAATTGAACCCGGGTTTTCCATTTGCCAGGCAGATATTCTACCACTGAACTTTCATAGCAGAATAATTTTCCTGTTTCAAAATGGGAATCAGTTTAAGATAAAGTCAAAGGAGAAGAGGTAATGATCATCCTTGGATTGTTGGCTGAATGGGATAAAAATGTGTGAATTAACATTATATTGGATTAAAATCTTAAGGTACATGAATACTTGTGAAGCATATGTTATACCCTTTTTAAGATTTAAGCAATGAATACTTTTTAAATTCTTAATTGTTTTTTTTTTGTTAAAAAACAACCATTTTATACTATGGAATATTTTTTATTTTTGTATCTTTTAGCATTAGCTTCACTTCTGGCTGCTATACCATTCCTAGGGGTTTATTGGGCTAGCTTACCAGCAGTTATAGATCTGTGGCTGTCCCAAGGGAAGGGTTTCCAAGCAATATTAATATTCTTGGCCATCCTGCTTCCATGTTCAATGGTTGATACTGCAATCTACAAGGAGATAAAAAGGTTTTGTAAATAATTATTTTTCATCTTTGAGGTTTCTGTGGCATTTATGTTTTTGATGGTGTCAACACTGCCTTCTGAACTTTAATGAAAGGAGAGTTTTCTAACCTCCATAATAATTTTACTACGTACACTCAAACCCCAATTTATCATCACAATTTGTCTATCACTGACAATGCCATTAAAGTAGGGGTGATGGTAAATCAAGGTATATGCTTGCACTATGTATTCATAAGAAAGGAAGTTCTGTCCACAATGATTCATGGGTGGTATGCAGGGATGGCACTATATAGGGGGGTACTAAATCAGGGTTTGACTGTACTTCCATCTAAATTGCAAATGGCTGATGTTTTTTAACTATTATATTTGGGCTTCATAAATAAATAAGTATTTAAATAGTAGATTATCAAAGTTGTAAATTTTGAAATTTGAATTTTATTATATCATAAAAAAGCTCTCATTTTCAATGTATTTAAGGTGGCACCATGTTTCCATTTGATGCAATTCCTCATTATTTGATCACTTTGATGTAGAAGTTAAATTAGTGCCCTTATACATTCAAATTTATGCTTCACTACAGTGGCACAGCCAGGGAGGGAGGGGTAGTCAGATTTTTACCCTCTCCCTCAATATAGCAAATAATTTGAGCTGCGACTGCTTTTGCATTAATTTCAACTTTAACTTGAAAATAAATATATTTATTAAATTACTGTTATGAGTTATAGCAATGCTCATGTGTTATTATTGGAAATTATTAAAGAAAAACAAAAGGGTAATCATATAAAAAATGCCTTTTATTATTTACTACTGCTTCACTACAATGTAAACTGCAGAAGATATCTATGCTGGAATTATCTTTCTTCATTAAGATTCTTTGAATGTTACTTCTATGGCAGTTAAGCATCCTATAAATAAGACTCCCTAAGAATTTTTTAACTCAAAAGAAAATGTTAAGATTTTGTGCATTTTTACCTTTTTTGCATCTAAATGTCACCAATTAGTTTGTGTTTACCTTCATTATGCTGAGGTCTATGTTGTATTTTGATGAATCTGTCATTTAAGTGCACTTGTGTGATTAACTGCTTCCCTGAAGAATTTTTGTACAATATAGTGTAAAAAAGTCATATTTTATTATTTAAGTTTTGGAAAGATCACAGAGAGACAATTAAGGAATTGCATTCATTTTTTAATAATAAGTTTGATTAACAATTTTATCAAAATTTAAAATATGCATATTATTGAAGAAATGCGAAGGATTTGTCCTTAATTCCTTTTTCAAAACTAAAATTTCTTTAGCGGTAACTACGTAATTGAGAAGAATATTATATACAACATGAAACACATATGGAGTAGTAATTGAAGCAACTGGGTTGTAAAGTGTAAAATTTGGCATCAGCAGTGTAAATGACCATGTGAGTTCAATACCCTGATATTTCGAAAAAACCTGCTCCGAGAAACTGCCTGAGAAATGTAAATTGTCTCTCCGTATGACCTCTGATGGTCAGAATATAAATTTCTAGGAAGGATGAAAAAACTTGGTTGTGTTTCGAAAGGAAAGGAAAAAAGACAGTAGCCCGAGTATACACAGGCTTGTCAGAATTTGACCCTCACCTTGGTCCGAGTATACTTGGGGGAATCAGGGAAGCAGTTAATATCTCATTTATCTTGCATATCAATTTATTGATTTTAATTTAATTTTTCAGTGGAGGCCATCCTTACTTGACTGGTCTTTCCATAGCAGGAGGTATATTCTGCCTTGGAGTTGAAGGCGCTATCATGGGTCCCATGATACTTTGCTGCTTTTTAGTTGGTTTGAACCTCTCCTCTGACTTTTTTAAGGATTCTACATCTGAAACTGTGGTTCCTGTCCATTTGAGGAGAATGAGGAGGTGAGTTGGAATTTGTTCTCGGGCAATTGCAGTTATGTTTAGAAGCTCAGGATTTCCACAAATGAATTGTCATTTACATCAGTATTTGAAATAAGGGAACAAGAGAAGTATTTATTAAGGCTGTATTTGGCTTAGCATTCATTAAAAAGTTAATAGAACAGGTGATTATGCTATTTTCTATTCCAGAAAAAAAACATCATATATGCAATTTAGCTTCAACTAATCATTCTATGAGATAATTCATCAATGTTAATTACTGTATTTTTGAGCTATAAGATGCACCCTGATTTTTGAGGAAATTTTTCAGGAAAAAAAATATTTTGGTTCACCAAAGCATTTAGGAAGGGCCACGTTTTGCATCATTTCTAGCCATGATTAAGTTCATGTCTCGTAACATTTAAAGAAAATATTATGGCATGATAACAGTTAAATATAATGTTATAAACAAACTTAATTCATGAAATTAATCAGGGATGATCTAAAACAAATAATTGCTTTGAAACTTAACCCTTAGAGTGCCATAATGTTCCTTGCAACTCTTGCCTCAAGTGCCAAGAGAGTGATCAAGCTCCTTCGTTAGGATCTCGTATAAGTGCTGGTAGTTCACGGTCTTTCGTCAGATGGTGTCTTACCACAATCTGCCTATAACAAGGAAAGAGTGTAGTTTCAGAGCCTGCTGCTAGTTTTCGTCTCATTAGTTTTGTTTTGATTTTATGCGTTTTTGAACTTGGACTAGTTTTTGCAACGTAATAATTAAAATGGCGTCAACCTCAAAGGAAGTGTTTGACAATTATGAAGATATAGTGGATTATATAAGTACTCTTGGTGATGATGATGATTATGTTGATTCTGGCGATGAAATGCAATTTCCCACAAGTTGTGAACCTCGTTTCATAATTTCAGATGCAGAAAATGACAATAGTGACATTATTGTCTGTCATAGACATCATATTGCAGTCCTTACTGAAAGTTCTGATAGTGAAAGTGTTGTTGACAATGAGGAACATAATAATGATATCTATAATAATAAACAAATTCTAGTATATAAATAAATTCAAGCATACCATTTCACCATTCCAGCCCTTTCCTTTATTCCTTGAAACATCTTGTCCAAAACAGGCTCCATCCCATGATGCCATACTTATTCCATATTTCTACCTGTTTTTTACTCTTTCCCTTTGGAATCTAATAGTAAATGGAACTAACAGATATACAAATCAGTTTCTTGGCTCACAACAGCAAATATCACCCAATACTAGTGTTAGTCAGTGGAGGCCTGTTACTGTCACAGAAATGAAAGCATTTGTGGCAGTACTATTAGAAATGGGAATTATTTATTTGTTCACACTTTGCTTATATATAAATATGCTATATAACAAGGCATAAAATTCGAGCATTATAATCCGATAGGAGAACTATGAATATAGTTAACTAGTATAAATTAAACTGTAAGCACAAATGTTAGGATGTAGAGAAACAAGTATATGTGTATAAATTGTGTGTTAGTGTTGTATAAAACATTATATTTTTCAAAAACCACCAATCATAAGAGAGTGATTTTTTGTCTGGCCAAATGATATACTGGGACTTAAAGAGATACGATAAATATGTGAGTTAAGTAATTTTTTTTAACATTACTAATTTCAAACTTAAATTTTGTTTTTCTAAAAAGATAATTTTAATGTTAAACATTCATTTTACACTAGTAGTATGATATATAGTCTTTAATTCCTATGTTCTAGATAGAAAGCTATATGTACTGAATGTTCTGTAAAAATTTCAAAAACATCCCTTGAAAATTGAGGGAGATGTAATTTTTTTCCTACACTGCTGTAAATTCAACAAAAATCGCCTGGCAATTTCAGCATAGCTACAAGAAAATTGCCTGGCTCTCAAAGGATTAATATAGCTAAATGTGCACTCAGCAGTCTTGTTAATTAGGTTGTCGGAGTTGGCTGCACACATCACACATACAGACACACCTCACCGATAATACTTAAACTTAAGTGCAAGATGAGATTTGAATTCTTAATAAATGGAATTCACATGTAATAATGATGCATACGTTCAACTAGTCCTTTTCCTTCTGCAACTCATTTTATCTCATACATAATCATGTTGATTGATAGATAGAGCAATACGTAACTTCTTCTGTTCTACTTATTCCATTTTGGGGATGAGTGGGTTCCTCAGTGTCACTACTAAACACAATAATAATCACCTTCAGTCTATAAGACGCAGGCTGATTTTGTGAGTCACTTTTCTGGAAAAAAGTGTATTAAAGCCCGAAAAATATGATAATTGTCAAATCAATGATCAGTGAATTATGGCTGAGAAGAGCCAAATTTTATTTGAAAAAGTCATCCTTCTCTGATCCCTGAGAGAAATGACGGATATTTACACTGAAATACAAATCTAATATATTATAACCGCTGCCTGCCTGCCTCCCTGCATGCCTGCCTGTCTCCCTGCCTGTCTCCCTGCCTGCCTCCCTGCATGCCTGCCTGCATGCCTCCCTGCATGCCTGCCTGTCTCCCTGCATGCCTGCCTGCATGCCTGCCTGCATGCCTGCCTGCCTGCATGCTTGCCTGCCTGCCTGCATGCCTGCCTGCCTGCATGCCTGCCTGCATGCCTGCCTGCATGCCTGCCTGCATGCCTGCCTGCATGCCTGCCTGCATGCCTGCCTGCATGCCTGCCTGCCTACCTGCATGCCTGCCTACACGCATCAGTGAGTTATGGCTGAGAAGGGCCAAATTTTATTTGAAAAAGTCATCCTTCTCTGATCTCGGAGAGAAATGACGGATATTTACACTGAAATACAAATCTAAAATATTATAACCGCTGCCTGCCTGCCTCCCTGCATGCCTGCCTGTCTCCCTGCATGCCTCCCTGCGTGCCTGCCTGCATGCCTGCCTGCATGCCTGCCTGCATGCATGCATGCCTGCCTGCCTGCCTGCCTGCATGCCTGCCTGCCTGCATGCCTGCCTGCCTGCATGCCTCCCTGTGTCCAAAGCCTCGAGTGACATCACCTCCTGGTATGAATGCAAATAATTCGAGAATGGTCAGTTCGATTTTGACAAATCTTTCACATCAATACTCAGCATGAAATCTTGCAGGTTTTAAGTGAGTAGTCATTACTTGAAAAGGTATGGGTTCGATACCAGGATAGTTATCCTTTTTTGCATTTGATTAACACATAATTGGCTGGAATACGATGTGTAAATTTTTAGTCTTGAACATTTTAAAATGTCTTACAATCAAGACTTTGACTTAAGATTTACAGTATTTCATATAGAAAGAAATAAAGATTCTTATTCTTGCCATTGATTCTATTTATAATTCATGTTTGCTAATATTTTAAGTTTATATTCAATTTTCCCTGATTTTTCGACATTTCAAAAAGGAGGTTGCTGGCATTCCTCACCTCAGATTTTTGCATTGTTGGACTCGAGCTTTCATGTGCATTTGCACTAAGCTTACAATAAAACAAATGCATGAAGGACAAAAACCGATTGAAAATTTATGTGAAAAGTTTCATCTAAATATAAAACAAATGAAATGCAGAGTGAAGATACTTGAAGTCAGAAACAACTCCATTGTATTGTAATAATGGACAGTTTAACATTACAAATAGCAAGATATTTGACACATACATTGACAATTTTCAAATTTTATTGGGGATTTAATATAAATTACTATGTTGATGTTTGATTAATTTCTTTCAATAATTAAACAAGATAACTGATGCGTGGCCAGCACATGTATAGTGATTATTTATTTATTATTAAACAGCCCACAAAAAATACGATTTGCTGTGCCATCAGAAACAGTGAACAAACCAAAAAAATGTTGTGTACTGGGAAGTGTTAGTCTAAATCATGTATGCGTTTTTGGTTATGAAAATTGTGAGCTATATGATTATTTTGAGAGGGGCAATAAAAGTGGTATAATGAAAAACATCTTGTCACAATTCTTTATCATTGGTCCTATCGCATAGGGCCACTTCATGCAAGGTTCTCTAAATGGACCTCTAGTCCTTTATTATTTTAATTGGTAAAAACTAATAATGATTGCTCTCTCTTTACTAGTAAAAAACCTGTCAATTTTTCTATAAGTAACCATAATATGGATAAAGAATTTACTTCGAGCATCTATTGTAGTATTTCTCAATTTCTTTTGTTGCTTAGCAGACATGTCTGAAATTTCCAGCTCTCAAAATGTTTTGTAGAAATAAATATTAGTAAAACAGTTTATTCAGATGAAGAGGTGCATACAGGCACAGTCTTCTATTTAGCATGCTTTGAGTAGCACTAGTCGGAGTTAGCGCTCTTTATATAGCTCATTTTTATATTCGCTCAGATCTCCTTAGTGCTCGTGCAATCATATGCTTGGTAACATTGTACACTTTAGGTTTAGTGCATCATCACCATGTGGCCACTGTGCTATTTAGCGGCAATCTGTGAGCTTCACCATTTAGGCTCACTCAAAACATTAGTACTCTTTGAATCTTTGCAGTATACCTTTTATACAGTCCTGTGCATACAGCCGAGAAATTTGTGTTTTTACTAACTTTACATGTTCATTTAATTGTACGCGTTTTATTTAACAAAATATGCCATTCACAACATTCATTAACCTCTCAGGATATGTCAGGAGAATGCAAAAGACTTATTCACATTAATTCTTTTGGGAAAATTTAGTTCGCTTAATGATAAAGCCCAGTTACTAATTAAGAGTATTAAGCAAGGATTGCCTCTTTGGAAACTAGATTAACCCTTCACTGCCAGGATCAGTACGTGGTACGGACCTAGGTTTCTTTCCTTGGCGCCGGGATCCGTACCACGTACAGACCCTTGCCGCGACTCTTTTAATTTGCCGTATTTTGATTATAAACATTTCTTATAGAATGATATTTTTGTTTAACACTGAGGAATGATTTTTTATTTGAATTTTATAAATAGAATATGTTTTGTGAACTCTTAAATTGACTTATATAATTGCAATGGAAAACTGCAAAAAAACTCTCACATCTCTTTTTTATTCTTTACTTTATCAGTTATTAATATTTTCTTTTATTAGAAATTAATCACATGGATAATTTCTTATATTTTTAGGAATTTAAACAATTTCTTTTGTTCATCTGGCTCTTATTAACATTATAAAAATTGATTTCAAAAGTTACGATTTTAACATCCAATTTTTTGTCTACTTTAAAATATATAGTATATTAAAATATAACTGTACTTTGTAAAAACTAAATGGACAGATTATGCAAATAACTAAATAAACGTGTGTATATTCTTGAAACACAGCTGCACTGGAGTAGGCTAGTATCGTAAAGAGGCAAGAGAGGAAATGAAAACGGATCGTGTCTCTTCCGCAGTGATGGAAGGACCCTCCCTGTTTTCTTCGTGATATATCTTCTCATATCTCATCGTGTGTGCTCTCATTCGAAGGAACACTTCATATTCTCAAGACTAAATGAACTCGAGAGGCAATAAATCATTGTATATTGGTGCCGTCTCGGTGAGACCTCAAGAAAGTAATTTCAGTGAAGATTTTGTGAGCTAAGCTAAGTGGTCACGGAATGGACGATAGGAATACAATACTTTTCTTTGTTAGGCATCCAAATGCGATAACATTCTCTCTCTCTCTCTCTCTCTGAGAGCGAGAGAGAGAGTTAATAACCAGGCATAGGCTCCAATGAGTCGGTGTTTACAAGAAGCCAAGGAAGCGAACGCAGTAGACCATTGAGTAGACCAGAGAAGCAAGCTAAGACTATACAGAGAACTTCAGCGTATGATATCACAAAATGTCGAATATATCGATGACTATTTCCGAAAAAATTGCATTCAGGAATCTGTAACACATTTCATTTGGCATGGTCTTTCATCTTCAAAGGTTATTAACGTAAAAGAATATTAAGATATTATATTGTACATTTAATACTAAATGCAGAACACTATACAGCCGTTGGTTTCAAGATTTCATTCATCTAACATATATAGATGAAAATTTATATTTTTTTAAAGATGGTACTTATAAAATCTGATATTCTGTTTAAATACCAGCTGGCGTACGATGCCGTAGGATTTAAATACCTCCCGTCGCTGAAGGGTTAAGGTTTTCAGACAAACACCTCTCTCATCACTTGGTTATGTATTTGGGTGCACAAAAAGATGGAAAAACGATGTTGTATATTCTATTTACCCAAATATAACACTTCTCTGCATATAGGAAAGCCCCCATTCTAGAACTTGCTAATTAAAGAAAAAATAAAAAATGTTTAAACTAGTACTATACTTGATTCCATCTTAACACATTCAGTGTGGGTGCGGCCGTTAGGCAGCACTCAGTTCTTAGGACCGGCTGCCGCTTTTGGCGTCATCATTCTCATTCAATTCAAACACACAAGGTATAGTATGCATTCCCCAAATCAGCTAGCCCACTTTTGTCCGGTCTTCAATAAGGTTCTACCTTTATGCCTGTGCAGTTTGTTTCCAAAAATACGAATTATTTTACTTTAGGAGACATACTATATACGTGTAAAATATAAAGATATCACTTATAACTGTTTATTATTTCTAAAAAGTAACCTGTTTCCTAACTATCTATGCTTGAAATATCGTGCTTTTTAGTTTTGGATAGATTATAAAAATTTCTAGTGAGAAAAACATAACAAATGAATCCATATTTCCACTGCCTCACCTGCCTCCTTTTAATTTCATCAATCAACGTTTGACACCCTTGCCAAACATACTTTCCCCTAGAAGTTTCGTCGGCGATCCAGGTGGGAAGTTCAAAATTGGCAAAAATTTTATAGCTATAACTGAAAAGTATAGAAAAACATCGAACCAAACCTCAGGCAATACAGCTCTTTGAAAATGGTCTGCCCTCGGCATCGATGGACGGTGAGTGGTCTGAAATAGCAGACAAAGCAATGATAGGGAGTTGATTCTCAGCAACCGGATGGCCATGAGTCCGTTAACCCTCCAGCGGGCACGCTTGAAATTTTGACACGAGCAGATGTGTCGCATACTCAGTTGTTCTAAAGTTCAAGAGCTGTTGTATGATTATCTTCAAAAAGTGTCTTGTTCATTTGTAATGTCCCTTGCACCTTTAGATCCAGGAAAAATCTTTACTAGATTCTTGCTTACTGTTTTTTCACTTTTCGAGAAACTTATTTTACTCCATTTCGTAACTTTGTCTCTCCTAAGAAAATAGTTACCATCCGCATTGTCGGGATCACTGTGACCGTAACTTGGGTATAGTTCTTTTTCCGATTCATAATCACTACGAGACACCACTTCCTACTCTTCCAAGCTTAAAACATCGGAACCATCTATGCCTTTCTCTCTCTTCATCGGATAACTCTTTGAAGATGTTCAAAATGTCCTCTGCCTTCGTATATCTCTCCCTCGATAAAAATATTATACATAAGGAATTACACTAATATTTTTTCCAATAAATGATTCTCTTATTCTAAAACATTAACATTTGAAAATTGCTCTAAAATATAATTGATAAACACTCGAAAAACTGAAAAAACGGTAAGGCAATATTACTTGCATGAGCAGGCGCATGGTATTTAAGAGTTCATCCAGAATGTTTACTTTATTTTTTAACCAGTTCGAGTTCAATTTTCCCACCTACTTCTAACTCTTGATAAAAAGTTATATATCACGTTTTTCAGTAATTCCCTCACACGAGATGACGTAAAACACCACACACAAACTTCATTAGTTCGACATGCATTTCAGTATTTTGGGAGCAATTTGTTTTCTTCTCAAGCCATACTTCAAACATGCGCTCATTCGTGATCCAGCTCGTTGTTCCTGGGAAAAAATTTTAAACATGAGCATGTAGGAGCAGCTACTTTCTTTTAAAAAATAAAGTCAATGAGTTGCTCTTCACAGTCATATGTGTGATTACGCTGAACTCGACTAAACTAGTTATTATATCTCTATGAGATTAAAAATATTCCATAATTTTTTTGCAAATAGATGCTTCTTGCTTTAGTGCCTGCATAAAATAAACATTTGAAAAAAAAATAACCATATTAGGAAAAAAATACAGATTTTGAGATATACTGTCCATAATATTTTCACAACACAAAAACTTCTGCACAACAAAACAACTACACGCTCTGGGAGTTAAAACATGTCTGACGTGCTGGTGATTTGTACCTGTCTTGACAAGACAATGTTCGCGTGTGTCCTGTCTAAATGCTCCAACAAAAGATAACATTGTCGTTTGTTTATGATATCCCATTACCTCATCAATAAAAAACTACCACCTTTTCCGAGAAATGACGAACTTGCTTTCAACAATAATGGCCACCTTCCCTCTGAATTCGACCCTACTGTGCGATGGGCTGAGTATCGTAAGTGTGGAGCAGCGCCTTAAGTCCAAAGCACATTCCAAAATTTGTAAATGTTGTAAGTCCGGAACATCACATGTTGAGGACTGACTATTTCTGTATCTAGGTGTGCTGTTTACATATGCCCTGCTAGTGTGATTTATGTATGTATGAGGTTTTGAAGTTTTCACCCAAAAGAGTTCACATTTTCGTCTAATTGTAAGTACGCTGTTCCTGAGTAACATCTGTTAACGCAAGTGTCCAAGTGCTGTTTCAAAAAGAAAGATTTCATGTCTGCCTCTAGGGGTTCTGTTCCTACTCTGCCATCATTTTAAAAATCTTCTCCCAAAAGAGTTAGGATTTTTTTTGCAAAAATAAGCCGAAAAATGTTAAAAAACTGTTGGGAGTCGCATGCTAAATTGTTTTTAAAGAATTGGAAATTCAAATGTAAAATAACACAAATAGCGGGAAAACTTAAAATGAAATAACGTAAATACAGGGTTTTACTTACATTGGAATCATAGGAAAATTGATGGGACCCATATAAAATGTTGTAAATAGTGGGAAAACGTACATTCTGATAACGTAAATACGGGGTTTTACTGTAATTTAATATACACAACTGAAAGCCAATAAATGTATGTTTTATTGGAATTATTCAGAAAGCTTATCGCACAGTTTTATTAGGTGAAAACTTAAGCAAATGATTTTTGTGAGCTGTTTGCAGCATTACCATTTAAAAATATTTTTAATAAATTTTGTCAAAATAATTTGCAAATATAAAGACTGAAACTACCTTTATGGCAACAAAACTTATCTTAAGGTTTTCATCACCAGTACTTTATAATATCACTGATTTCGAATCTTTTTCATCAATTGTGGTGTTTGTAAGCATATCAAAAAACTGCAATCATTTTCTTTGCATTGTCCTGTTTGACCTAAATGGGTTGTCATGCATACATTGTTGGAAAAGTAAAAATATTGAATCATGCTGAGTTATCTGGAGTCTTGTTTTTTCAAAGGTTACAATAGTAAAAAACCTTGTGTTGTTTTCAGTTTAAAATTATGTACAGAGCCATGAACTGCATCTGTCTGGATTGATTTTGTTAATTTATTAATTTTTTAAAATTATGGTTATCCGTTTATAATATATAGGTATGTATATTGCAGAGTAAAATATATTTAATTCCATAAACAGTGATATGCATTTAATAATTAGATGTTAAAATACTTCTTTTTAAAGAACCTGCTGTTGCATGGAAATCGATCTTTTAAAAAATAGACTCTCAAATAATTAACATGTTTTCAACATGTGCTGATGCTCATTGCTCTTTTACAAGTCTGCTAAAAATAACTCTTTGCACTATATTTTTGAATGTGAAACAAAAAAAAATAACCAACTTCTTTAAGTTAAGTTAAAAATATTAATAGACATAACAAGTAATATTTATCAATCTGCCAAGTAAATAATTAACTTTTGCTCTTTTAATTCAAATAGGGCAGATTCTTCAATTCATAGTCTATAATCGAATCTTCAAAGTCTTCTGTTCAAAGAATTTCATCATTGCTCATGGATTCAGTCAATGTCCGAGTCTTTACTGGAGTAACTGGATGATAACAGTTTGCTTTGATAATAATTAGCAGTGTTTGTTAATCACTTACAAAAACGGCAATGTTTTGCCATTTTACTGCAATAGGTTTGTCTCAATGTGGTAATTGCTTTGCTTGTGTTATAATTTACTTATGTAATATAAAAGAAAATCAAGGAATAATTAAACATTTGTTCTGTGATTATGGACTTTATCAAATTGGCATTAATTGTGTGAATAAATCTTTACCTCATTCCTGTGTAAAGGTCAATTATGATGATGGAAGCAAAAGTATTAGTGAATTGCTTACTGTGAGAAGACACCATGTAAGCCAATGACTGCTAGATATCGAGTAAAAATTGTGATGATTGTCAAGTAATTCCTTAATTTTAATTTTCTGTTAACTTACTGCACTTCTAATTAAGATATTTACCTTTGACTTCTTATTTTCTTCCAGTAAAATCAATGCTTTTGACATGAACAATACTAAATAGTATTTTTATTTATATTAAACTTGTGCTAATTTCCACAGAATTCTGTGGAAATTAACAAAAGTTGAATATAATTTGATATGAAATTCCACGAAGTCTCAGCCTTATCCATTAACTTTCAATGCTTTTGAATTAAATCAGAAATAAGCCACGTCAAATATTTAATATCTTTCTTTTTAACTTTCTTACAGGATGGACACTGTTATGTAATCTTACAAGTTCTTGGAAGCCGTCCATGGATGATGTCTTTGTATCATGAACCAGAAAATTTTTTCTCTTTGCTATAAGTGGAATTTTAATGCCTCTTTTGAGACAGGCATGTGTCTATATCTCATTTGGTTCCATGGGAACTATTGCTCGTTAACATTTCAAGCCCTGCAACTGGAAGTAGGCAGCTTTAAAATATTTTTATTAAAGGTTGTGAGTTGTAAGATGGTGTTGCAGCTTCAAAATGTGTAAGACTGACAATGTTTAAGCATAATATATAAATGTATTTAATTTAATAACACTCCATCATTGGGATATAATTGAAGTTTATAAATTCCTACAAATTTTAAATTATACCTGCATATATACACACATATATAGGCAGACCTTGCCTTTGTGGGGGTTATGTTCCCGAAGAACTCTGAGAAAGGCAAAACCGCGAAAGAGAAGTCATTAAGGCAATGTGAAATACAGGGTTTGGTTGTCACTCCAACAAGTATGAACTATTGTGCAATTTTTTTCACTGTATTGGCAACCACATAACAGATGGAGAGGTGGGAAAATGCGAAAGTTGAAGGGGACGAGAAACAAAACGATAAAATAACACGTGAATGAAGTGAAAAAAATATTATTTAATCTACATAGTAAAATCCAAGAAATTAGCAATGGATGCCTCTCACAGGGGCTACTGACACAGATAAAGCAAATAGCAGCAGTTTATATGTAAAACATCAGATCCAAGATGCAATAAAATAGAACATATAAAAGGGAGATAGAACCATAAAAGAGAATCCCTATAAGTAAATTAAAGAAGGAATAATTTTATTAGAATTTTCCAACTTACCATGAATGAGGTAGCAGATAAACTAACATCAATGGAGATACTAAAGAACTGTTGTGGGCACAGGAAGATGTTGGCTTTAAGAATTCTGTTATCTGAATCAGCCTTCCTTTCATTTTTCAAATTTTGTAAATTTCACAATAAGGAACTAACACAGCAATGTCTTGAATTTAATACTTCATTCCATTAAGGAGCTCTGATAATGCTTTTACAATTAATTTTGATTCCTTATGCTCTGTATCTTCTTCGTCATTGTCACTTGGATGTAAAAGTTCTACAAGTTCCTCATTTTCCAATTCTTCGTGGTGTGGCTCAATCAAATCTCTCACTTCCTCCTCCTGCAGATCATCGAATCTTTCCCCCCAATAATAATTTTTGCCAACTCAGCTATCCTAATTTCATTGCCAGTGTTGGAAAGACTTTAATTGGACAACTTTGGGCCAAAGTTTTTTCCAGGAGCCATTGATAGTATAATTTTTAACTTCATCCCACAACTGTTTAATGATTTCAATGGTTGTCAGAATGTTATATGAATTCTATGCTTCATGAACAGTAATTGACGGATTAGTGCCAATTGCTAACAGGATATGGCTGAAGCTGTACAGGATGTAATTAATTTTGAAAGCTGCAATTACTCGTAGGTCTAGTGGTTGCAATAGTGATGTGATGTTAGGTGGCAGGAACACTACTTGGACATTCAGATGGCTTTCTGCACAAGACACTGGTTGACTTGGTGTGCTGTCAAGGATAAGAAGCAGTTGAAATGACAAATTCTTATCTCTCAGTTAGGTTTTCATTTGCTGAATGAAACAATTTTCAAACCAGTCTTCTTATTTCTTATTGAATCTCCATAATACAAGCAACTGTGATTTATTCTTTTCCTTTTAAAGCTCTGGGATTCTCTGCTCGATAAACCAGCATTGGCCTACATTTAAAGTATCCAGATGTGTTTCCACATAAATAGACAGTTGTTAAATCTTTTAAAGCCTTAAATCCTGAGGCTTTGCATTCTTGAGAAATGTATAAATGGTTTGGAATTTTCTTCCAAAACAAGCTGGCTTCATCAAAATTAAACACTTGTTTTGGTTTATAACCCTTGACTCAGTGAGATTTAAAAAAACATTTGGGAATTCCTTAGCTATCTCCTGATCAGTTGATGCAGCTTTCCCCAACAACTTAATACTATGCAAGTTAAGAAATTTCTTAAAATTTTCAAGCCAGCCCCTACTAGCAGAAAATTCCATAGAATTATCGATGTTATCACCTTCACTCTGTCTTAAATGATCATATAAATCTAGGGCTTTATTTCTTATTAGCAGTCCATTAAGGGGAATATTTTTTTGTCATATCCTCAATCCATATGCTCAAAGGTTTTTTTCATTTTTTTTAATCTAGTGTTATGACTCATAAAAGAAAACTTGGCACTCAGTGGAGCAGCAACACTGACACTTCTTCGAGTTTTGTCCTCAAGTATTTTAATGTTGTGAATTGCCGAGTCTTTCACTCCTTATTCCATAGAGATAGAGGAAACACTTGCACCACTTTTTAATTTATCAAATATACCGACTTTTTCTGTGTGTATTTCTGGCTAATCAACCTCTTGGATTATTATAGCTGTAACTCTTACACACCAAACATACACACAAGGGAGGAGGGAAACCCAGTGCTGGCATTAGCCTACTCTTAATGAAGGGCACCAAAGGAGCTAACTACTTAACATCCCTTAACATTTCTGACTTGTGCGGTCTCCTCGAGTTACACAAGCAGGCAACAGGACAATCCCGGGTTGAAAAATCCTACCTCTGCTCGATTTGAAACTGGGACCTGCTGCATGGAAGGCCAATCCTCCAACCATACCAACACGCCATACCAACGTTTTCCTTCAAGGTCAACTTTGTTGTCTTTTAGCAGAGTGATCATTTCCACTTGCATTTGCGCACTTAGAAGGTGTTATAAATTCAATAGATGGGCTGAATTTCAAAAATAAGTATTAAAAAATGTGAGCAACCTGCTGGTAACTGTCACCAAAACAATGTGATGTGCTACTCAGCGCATTTGTTGCTCCTTAAACCACCAGTAGTTAATGATACTGCATAAAACATAATGCCTAGTCGACTGCACTGCTACAAGCGAAAACAGACATTCTGATGGTGCTGAATTGGAAGATCAAGAGAAGTCTTACCCCTTGGGACTTACCCACTGTCAAAAAGAGAGATCTCCTTAGCAGTAATACCAATATAGCAATGTTTCTGTTAGATTTAGCAACTTTTCATGTTTCATATAAAGGAACACAGTCAAGAGTGGCAGAATTGCATCATAAGTATGAATAAGACATTAATGTAAATTAATGTTTTATTACTCCCAAATAATACATCATTACACTTACTTAAATATTAACGCGTATTAGAATATCACAACAGTATTTTTCAGGACTGAGGGAAAAGGGATTTTGTTTCAACTCAAAAGATTCATTTATTTATAATTTGCCATCACAATGAAGAAATAAAGCTTTGCAAAGCCTCTTCTGTGGTTTTAACTGCAAAAGAGCAAAACATGATACCACAAAAGAGGAAACTGATCACAAATGAGGAAGAGCGAAACACAGGAAAGGTGAATCCGTGAAAGACAAGGTCTGCCTGTATATAATTATTAGGGTATAGTTGAGTGTTATGCTTTTGCTAAGACTTCTGGAAATGTTATTTGGTTCAGCGGCAGTTGAAATAGCTTTAAAATATTTATATAATTATTTTTATACCTCAACATATGGTAATTTGGCATTGATTGTATCATTGCAGCTCTAGAGAAAATAGCATTATTCTGCTACCGTATTTACAACAGCTTATATTTACAAGTTCTACAGTGCAGTAGTGATGAAATATTACAAAATTTGTAAGCCTGGATATAATTTTTTATCAATTTTGTAATTTACTTGGATGACATTTTTAAGTAATTTATGTTTTATAAACTACATTTACAATGCTATTATTTTTTCTGGGTATTTTTTTTCAAGATTCAAAGTTTCATCACTTGACATGATCCCACATGGAAAAAAATGTTCTAACAGTAAAGATTCCTCAGAGTTTTGTGTCAGAAGTATTTTTGGTGCTCTCTAAAGGAATCGGAAGGGATATTAATTTATTTACTTAATTGCTTACTAATTGAAATCTGCAAATAGTTTGTTTTCAGATTTGATAAAAATGATAATTTTTATTTCTTTGTGTACTTATCTTTGATTAAAGGCATCTAAATTTTTGCATATACATACTTTGAATAAAAGGTAAGCAATAAAAGCAAGTGATTTTCTCTTAAAAATGTCTGTTATTTTTGTATTCATACATCAACCATTCAAGTGAATGATTCCATACAATGCATCAGCTCGTTGTGGTTAAATGACTGTTTACACCAAAATAAATGTACAATTTGCCTTGATCAGTATTTAGTTAGAACAAGTTTAATTTTATTGTTTAAAATGTTTTAATGATATGAGAGAACTAATTTCTCTGGCTTCAACTACTGACTAATAAAACACTTATTTAATTAATTTGTAATTTATTAATGACATTTAGCGAAATTAATTGATTTGACAGTAATAATATTTAAAATATTTATATTTTATGTAATTCATTTCTATTCATATTGATAACTTGTGCACAATTGATTGTAGTTATTATAATGTTGAAGCATGGTGCTGATAATAATATCATTTAAATTTCAAAGAGTTGGGTTTTAAAATTTTTTTTTATCAAGTTAAAATAATTTTCTGCTAAATTAACATCTTGGTTATAAGTGTTTATGTATTTTTAAGCATTTTTTAATTCGTACCAAATTTTCAAATTGTTATTCTTATATAAATCTACTCATTCGAATCTGGTTTTACTTACTAAGGTTTAAAAAAAACTTATTTTTATCAAATGATATATTATGTCTTTTGTTAATGGCTTTGTAATACCTACAGTGTAGATTCTACACTTTTAGGTATGTTGTTATCCTGTTTTAATAAAAATATCTTGCTTGCTTATCTTCAGGCATATTTAAAATTAAGTTTCTTTTGAGATATTCTTTTTACAAATATATTGTTTTTATGCTCATTTTATGAAATTTTTGGAAATAAGTATTTTTGTACAAAGATAAACATACTTATATCCCTGATAACCAATTAAGTGATGTCGTTGTAGGTGTTTTTGAAAATAGAAATAACTTTCAAATATGGGCATATTTGTGTGACTACATTCTTAAGCCGGTTACACACTATCATTTTTCCCATCATTAAAAATGATGGACAGCTTCATTTTTTCCTCAAAGAAAAATTACAACAAAAAAGATTCCATTTTTGGCACAGGTACACCAGTGGCGGCTCGTGCTCATAAAAGTAGGTGAAGTTTATATATAGGTCAGGGATAAAAAATAGGTATTTATCGCAGGGCCAAATACATCCATCCCTTGCTATACGAGCTCAATCCCTTCTGAAAAAGTCCAAGTTTTACACTGAAAGTACACTTACAAATCAAATTCATAATACATAAAAACACTGAAAATCCGGCGGCTCTGCATATAAAAAAATATGGCAAAAAGTTCATCTCCAAAATTACCAAACAGAAAATGAAATCGAAGCAAAAATATATTACATTGAAACAATACTTTGTAATGCTTAAATTACATTTTAAATAGATAAAATAAAATGAGAAATGAGCACTCACCCAAACAAGTTGACATCGGGTATGGTGCAGTGGTGGTAGGTCTTAGTTTTTATTTGGCCCTACAGGTGAAGGAACATGTTTTTTTCGTTTGAAGACAAAACCTCAATCTCCATTTCTAAAGTGGAACGTAGAAATGCAGCTCGAGAGGCGAAATTTCGTAAGAGTGAAAATTTTGCTCCTTTATCTTTATTATCCTCGTAAGAGCGAAAAATTAGCTCGAACAGTGAAAAACAAGCATGTAAAAGCCCATTTTGTGTAAGCGAAAACTCGTAAAGCGGTTGCTCGTATAGCGAGGGTTGAGTGTAATGTGAAACCTATATAGAGTTTCTGTTGCAATTATGCTCGCTTATTTTTTATAAATTAAAGAGATTCGCCTGTCTTTTAGGGTGGAGAACTTATCCACAATGTCTTCATGAAAAGGCTGACTTTTCATAATTTCACTTAAGAGTTCTTTTTGGATAGAAATATTCGCTAATGAAGACAGTCTCTGCTGTGACACTGAATTTCTTAGGTACGTCTTAATTCTATTCAAGCACGAAAAACTTCTTTCCACTGATACATTTGCTGAAGGTATAGTCAGAATTAAAGAAAAAAGTCTGTACACCTCTTGGAATATGTCCTTATGTAATTCATTTTCACGAAGAAGTGAAATCACTCTTGTAAGGGGAACATTCCTATATTGAACATCTTGGTAGAGCAGTTCAAGTTCAGTTTTCAGTCGCAGAATTTTCTTAAATGGAGTTGGGTATGTTTCTTGCAAAGAAAAAAGCGCATTATTCAGGAATACTGTTGAGTGCTCTTCAAATTTTGAAATATCCGCTAGGCCAAGAAAACTTAGCTTATTAATGTCTTGAAATCTAGTGTTCATCTCCATTAAAATGCTATCAATTATTTCATCGTACAACATTCTGTAATTCAGAACCATTTCCTCTTCCGTTAAGTTGCTGTACTTCCTTCCTGATAGGTCACTTCTGTTTTTGGCCATTTCAAAAATTTTGGCATAGCATTCTTCATTCCTCTTATTGAAATTATATTGCAGGTGCTTTTAATTTTGGAATCACAGAAATTGATATCTAAGGATTTCGTTTGTAAAACATCAAATGAAACACTAGTTACCTGGAAAATGTCATTAAAAACTAGAGCTAAGAATGCAAAGTCAAAATCGTGCATTTCATTCAGAAACCCTCTCGAAAACAGTTTTTAATCCATCCCACTCCTCGACAATCACACTGAGAAGTTTTGAATTTGAAGACCAGGGGGTATCTGTCACTGTTGGTATATGTCTTCCAATAACTGTAATCATTGCATAAGTTCATTTTGCCGAATGATGGAAAAAAGAGTATCCCGCTAATGCTAGCGAAAAATATGCTGCATTTTGGAATGTTTGCAACTGTTGCAATACAAGGTTCAGACAATGCGCTAAGCAGTAGACAAAGACAGCTTGGGAAGCCTCTTCTTTTACTTTCTTTTGTAGTCCATTCAAATGCCCAGACATCACGCTGGCGCCATTGTAACACTGGCCAACCAGTTTGCTTCTGTAATAAAGCTGCCCTAAAACTGTGTCTACTAAATTGAATCAAGTTTGTGAAGTTCAGTCAGAACTGACATTAAGAAATCATAAGAAAAGTTCTACCAATTCAGCATCTGAATTAATTAATCTCAATATGATTGAACATTGTGATTTTTGAGTAATGCCGGTAGTATTGTCTATCTGGACAGAAAAGAAGTCCGCAATACTAATTTTATTTTAACATACTCTTGAATATAGTCTGAAATACATTCAATTAATTCATTTTGTATTGCCTTAGACTCTCCAGTGAATACACCACTAATATTTTTAGAGTGACTTTGAATTTCTAAAGGACTTCTTTAAATCAACAAGGATAAAAGTTCTTTGAAATTTCCTTGGTTCAGAGAAGAAGTTCCTTCATCATGTCTGCGGAATGCAAGTTCTTGTTTGCTTAGATACAAGACTGTGTCAATGACCGTGTGCATGAAGAGCCTGTTTAATCGAACATTTTCCTTGTATTGAGCGAGATAGAGCCAAGAATTTTCCTTCAGGGCATCGATAATTGCACTTCTATTCTTTTCAAGATTCTTAAACTGTAACATGCACTTAAGATGTTCAGATGAATCTGAATGTTTCTGAAGAGCACGATTAATGTTCAAGAAGTCACAAAATCCTACCTTGTTCCAAATGTGCTTCTTGACTCCAACAAGCAGGCAAGGTCAACAAAATAGTTTTTGCAAGTAATGACTTCCGCATAACCATGGATATTCATTGCACCACAAACTTTCTGCTCTCCTAAGAAAATAGGCTGAGTTGGCCGGCATCTTTTGAATTCTAAATGCTTGGTATTCCTGAAATATATGTGGGTTGTTATTGAAAAAAGTTGCTGAGCTGGGGCTCCAAGTATGCACCCTTCTCGTCGGGTTCTATTATGCAAATTTTAATCAATTAGAAAAGACAGTAATTAAAGATATTTTGGAGATAGTAGTTTCAAAATGATGAATGAGCCACATTAATTTAAGATATTTTCAATAAATTCTAATTTCAACTAAGGTTAGAGCTGTGCTGGAGCAAAGAATTGGGGTATTATTGTCAAATGGTAATTTCAGATACTAAAATTGATTATTACAAATAAATGCTAGAGAATTTCAAATTTAAAATGCAATTTCAGGGGAGAGAAAATCAGATTGGAATAAAGAGCTACAAATGCCAGATATTTTCAGTAAATTTAAATGTCAAATAAATTAGGGGTGGCAAAATCCAAGTTAAATTTGGGGTGGGCTGGAATGAGAATTTGGGAATTAAGGCTATAATGATAATTTCAGATAAATGTAATAGTTTCTGGCATAACTTTGTGGAACTGCTTCATGACATTGAAAATAAAAAAACTAAATTCCACATAAATGTATTTCACACGACCATGGTTTCATTGCAGAGCATCATTATCTTGTGATGTCATCAGAGTAACCATCAGATTGGTGTTGATAAAAACCTATTTCAATCAGCTGTGTATCATCAGTTAAATGTTCAGGGATGTTATGTTGAAAAAATTCTCCATATGGCTCAGCATCTGCATCTTTGAGTTCTTTTGTACCAGAGACAAAAAAGTATGCCCCTCACAGGCTTCTGTATGATGACTGGCTGTGGCATTGCCTTGTATACAGATCTGACCAAGAGGATAAATATTCCCTTGACATCCACTAGAGAACAGGACCGTCTCTAGGGGAGGACTGGAGAGCAGTCGCCCAGGGCCATGTGCCTAGGGGGGCTCCACAACTATGGGACTCAGAGCTTGAAGTTAGCATACTTACTACTCATAATGGAAAGATGTAACGTGCATGGAATATTAAAAGAATGCTCTATATGTTTATTAGCAAGAGATCATTTTTTTGTATGGGGTAGATGGAGCCCCACTGCTGCTGCTTCGCCCTGGACCCCATAGATTCTAGAGATGGCTCTGGTGAGAGCCATACTTCCATGTACAACTAAGGTATATTTCGCAGCGATGATGTTCGATGCTAGTACATATTGGCTTTCGGCATCAGCTGCATGTGGAACTATTTTTTGGAGGCAAGATTTCTTCTTATGAATAATTTGGTGTAGCCGGCTATATTGGACCGATACATATTACCTTAGTGCTGGCTGGGTAATTATGTACCCACATATACGATGCACCCTATATTTTAGCAAAAATTAATAAAGAAGTATGTGTGTTATATGCAGGTATTTACGGTAACATAAGTCCTAGTCTCAAAGGAGAACATTAAGGCTTAAGAATACTGTTGAGGATAAATTGAAAATGTTGCATATTGATGTGTTGATTTGTAAGTTGATTGATCTATTGATATAAGTTGCAACATTTTTCCCTCTTGTGACAATTTATTGAGTTCCCCATCAGTTTTTCAATGAACTCCAGCAAACAACACAACCCCTGCATATGTACGCACCCCGGCATACGCTCGTACTCCGGCAAACGCGAGTACTTCGGCAAACGCGAGTACTTCGGTAAACGCGAGTACTTCGGCAAACGTGAGTACTTCGGCTTTGCGTATGCGTACAGAGTTCCTTCTTTTATAGCAACAGACATTAGCCCAGAAGAGGACGCCACTAGCAAGGGCCTAGAACAAATTATTGTTCACGAGTGCAGTGCGCTCTACCCGCAATTCAGTGTGAACTAGGTGATTCCCGCCACGGGCAGCCAGCCGGGAAAGAGAGAGAGAGACGGAGTGAGGGGGAGAACAAGAAAGGACTCAGAGATGGGCACACCTGACCTGCGCCCTGCGGAAGATTACCCTGCGAGTCGAATTCTTTTCGTATCGTTTGTGATTCCTCAAGTGGACATTTCTATTAAGTATTGTACTATATTTCTGCTTTGTATTCTGTCACTCCAATATAATTGTTAGTATATTTCTTGTCATTTTGCCAGTGTATTGTATTTGATTTTCTGTTGGCAACAGCAGTGTCACCGAAGGGGTATCGTATCGTTTAACTATTTTCAAGTACTTTAAAGATTACGAGAGATTAATGTAAAATGAGACAGTTTCGTCTCAAAGTATGTACTTGATTGTCAATGCACAGAAGAACATGAAGTGACTGAGATAGAGATTGTCATGTTAACCCTTTAACTCCAGTGAGTGCGTTTACATGTTAAATGTTTTCCTGCCTTCAGTGCTACTCATGCATTATAACACAACAAAAACCTTTTTTAATGACTAACAAAGAAAAATATACCATTTTGTATGAAATAAAGTTAAATATATTATTAAAATGCAGTATTATTATTTTTGGATTTTCTATTTTTATAAACTCAGTGTATCCCCAGGCACCAAATTCTACGAAAAGGGACTATCAACCTACAAGAAATAATAGATCTTGCCAAATCATTAGAAGCCATTGACATTCATGTCAAAGTTTTGGAATCATCTAATTTAGGAGTTGTGACCTAGATATCTAGGAGCGTTATTAATGATAACACTAGGCAGTATAAGTGCAAATGGCAACAGTCAAATAATAGCAGCACCAGCAAACATTGTTATAGGTGTGGAAAAATTGGGCACTTAGGCATGGATATGGCATGTCCTGTAAGGGATAAAAAGTCTAACTTGTGTCATAGGAAAGGTCACTTTGCTAAGGTATGCAAAATGAAAAGACCAGGCCTCAAGCAATGCATTCACCATGTTAACAAAGAGTTAAGAACACCCGGCTCAGCAGCTCATTGATGCTTCAGATTTCAAACATACAAGGTGAAAGTGTAAGGATTCCTTGTAAAACTCAATGTGTTCATCGACTCTGGTGCCACCCAGTGTATCATTGACAAAAAGAAATGGAAAGCTCTTAAAGCTGCAGGTATTGGAGTGGTGAGAAAAACAAATTCAAGAAAGTTTAATGACAATTGTACACACAAATACCCTAACAGTCCTTGGAAAATTTAGTGCAGTGAATCTAAGTAAAGAATAAATCCCTCGCAGAAGACGCCATCAAGGAGGAAGGGGAACCTATCTTAGGAAAGGCAGCCGCCAAAGAGTTAGGCTTATTAAAGGTTGAATTAGGTACACTGCAAGTAAAAGCCACTGATCTGATAAGAAAAGTAACTGGGGTGGAAATAGAGATGACCCTAGATCCAAATAAGCCTTGCAAAAGAATCTCTGTGGCATTACAAAAGAAAGTGGAGAAGAAACTTGATCAGCTGAAGAAGAAACACATCATTGAACTGGTAGCAATCTTCAATAATACAAGGAAGCAATCATTATAAATTGCTCCTTAAAAACTAACAAACTCGCAACTAGATACGTTTCGAGATCAAGGATGTCATTATCAGTAGGAAAACAAATTCAACATCATCGACATCAAGGAAAACTTGTATGATGTGATGCGAATTTCAGTATTTAATCAGGGTCAGCCCGAAGTATTCTGACACCCCGGGCGAGGCAGCACTCTAGCGCCCCCCTCCGTAAATGTTTGTCAAGATGTTTTCAAAGTATGTGTTAATTTATTCATTGCTTTGTAAAAATTATTGTTAATGAAAAATATAAAAGGAATTCCATCAAGATTCCAGCCTATTCTGCATTATAAATTGGTATTCAGTATTTATTCTCTTGGAAGTAATGCATTGATAGATGATAGGGTTAGCACCTCCTATACTATGGCACCCTGGGCAACCACATGGCTCGCATGTACTTCGGGCCGGCTCTGTCTTGGATAACATAATCAGTAGGAAAATATATTTGATATGTTTTCCTCCTGATGATATGTTTATGCCTAGGAAAGTATATCTTACGGCTAGTGGCGGATGCAAGGGGTGGAGGGAGGGGCATTCGTCCCTCCTTGGATGATCCCCTTGCCCTCCACTGGGTGCATTCATAAATTCATTTTGCACAAAATTCCTTGATCTGACACTGCAGATTAGGTCTGTATGGCAAGGGAAAGAAATATTCTGATAGTGGTAGGGATTCAAGAGGGGGGAGGGGCTGTCGACCCCCCTTGGGAAGTTTCTGAATCCACCCCTGCTTATGATCCAGAAATTTGAAACTCTTGTTCGATTCCAGGAATGTTTCTGATTAATATGCGAATGAGTAATTCAACAGAGAATTATTGAGCTTGTCTTAAGGCTGACAAAATTCCTATAACCACAAGATTATAAAAAACCAGATGAGCATTTTGGCTACGAAGCAGTCATCTTCAGTGGAAATGCACATCTGATTCTTGAACGTGAAAGAGTGTTCGATATTTTCATTTGCTTTTTTAGGTTTGTTTGGACTATAGGTAAGAAATTAGGCTTTATATGTCTATGCCAGCAAACGAATAATGTTATATTTATTCTGACAGGATTTTAATCCTTCCAATTTTGTGTAAAAATTAGTTGCATCGACAAAAAAATCTTATATTTCACAACTAAAGAACTTTTAATTGCCATGACCACTACCAGCATTGTGTAAATGTTCATTTACACAGATACTAGAAGTAATCTATGGTTTACAATAAATAAAAAAAGTTTGATTAAGTTTATGCACTTATGCGGCAATGGATTTCATTTTGCCACCCTTGCTGTTATGAAATTCTATTATGTACCTTTCATCTATCATATTATATAATTGTTTATCTTAGCAGGAAATGTTTTGATTGGTTATTATGTACATCCACCAATTAATTTTTTTAATTCCAAGGAATATATAAGTGTGATATAAGTAAATAATATTGGTGGTAAAGAACTGAAGGACAAAGATGTGAATGAATGAAGTGAATGGGGGCAGATACCCAAAGTTCCTTTAATAACTAAATAATGTAATTGGCTTAAGCCTCTCAGAAATTGTTCATTTACAGTTAGGATGACATTGCTCATTTCTTGTGCTTTTAATTACTCTTACAAAAAATATAAGTAAAAACCCTTTTCTGTACCCCAGCTGCATAGTGTTTTAAATGGGAATGAAAAATAAAATGTAGATATTTTGAAAGTATTGATTTTATATATTTCCTAAATTTCTTAGATTATTTAAAAATATTTTACAGGAAATACATGCATCATACTATATAGAATCTTACTTCAAGGGGTGCATAGATGCCCTACACGGGCTGCATGAGTCTTGTGGGTCACATGCTTGAGAACCCTGCCATAGACGGTTTTCTTAGGTTCTCTCACCATCCCATCAACTCCAAGCTTCAGTTTCCCACATATCACACTACTGACCTTGCACCTCGCTTTGTTCTAATACTCAGTTGGATTTTCAGTGTACAACTACCAAAATTTATGGCAAAAACATAAGAGGTAGTTTATAAAGCATAATCCCCATGAAATTTCTTTAAATTAGAATATGATAAATCATAGATATTATATTTTGATCTTTCCAAATTTTTATCTAGTAGTCATTATCCATTATCAATTGCTTACTCAAATTTCAAGTTAGGAAAAATTTTAATCTTTCAAGCAAGGTAAATTAAAACAATGTTTTTTGTATTGAAAGCAAGGTATTTATTTATACAATTTCTTCAGCCAAGTGCATAAGGTGGAGATGATGCTGTATCCAAGAAGTATAACCCACGAGCACTGCAAAAAAGAATTGAAATATGTAACATTTCCATTTATAATTCAACAACTTATCACACACTAGCTCAAGAAAACCTTGTCAAAAAAAAAACACATAATCTTGAATAAATTTTGCATCCTATCCTAATCCTATTGTCTCAGACCATTTTAATTGTTAGGACCATTTTATGTTACTGCGCTGTTTCTTCATCCCAGAAAGTTTTATTGCTTAAAATATTTTATTGTAATATGCTTTTTATGGCCATACTCGCTTTTATCATCTTGGCCTATATAATTGTTTAGCATTTATTGTTACTTTGTATGTTCAAGAACAAGCAATTTAAAAATGTACTTGTCTCAGGTATCTCCAATAGCCACAACAAGGTTAAAAAGCCATATGTGCATTTCAGCTACAAAGCAGTCATTTTCAGCAGTAATTCACCGAAAATAGACTCCTTTAGAATTTATTTTCGGCGAATTACCACTGAAGACCGCTGCTTTGTAGCCAAAATGCACATAGGGTTTTTTTTTAACCTTGTTGTGGCTATTGGAGATACCTGAGGCAAGTACAGTTTTAAATTGCTTGTTCTTGAATTTTTTTCAGCCATAAGATGAGTTTGATAGTTCCTTGTTTAATTAATTACTTAGTGTTCTTATGCAAACATCATTCAAGTGAGTATACAGACTTTATTTTCATCAGTGACAAGTGTTAATGACACAATTATCAGCACACCTATTAAACCAAACCAACGACAGGCAATGATATGATAATGATGATTTGTAACCAAGTTAAATATACTTTTTGACTATATAAAACAACATAAAGCAATTTACCTATAGGGTGCAGGCTCTCCCATTGATATCCTTGTAAAGTTATCACAATTTCCAGCTTCAAAATTTTCATAAGAGTCACATGGTGTAGCCATAAATTTGTCAGAGCCAATAGATTCTGCAAAGTATTGCCATGAGCGACTATGAGAGCAAATGCCTCCTGAAAAAAGTCAAAATAATGTTGTGCAATACTATATGAAATATAAAAATTTGAAATTTATAGAGAAGGATGCACATGAATTTTATTTTATAATTTCTATAGAGAAATATGTACATCTAATAACAAAAATCAAAATTACAGATGGAAAAATTCTAAGCCAAGCTAAAATATGGTAACAGAAAGTCCCACTGATAATTCAAATAGTAGCAAAAATATATTAATGGAGATAATTCTGAATATAAATACCATAAAGAGACATCAAAGTTGCTCAAGTTAAGAAGTTTATTTTTATAATACATTATTTCTCATACAAAGTCTCAAGATAGAGTTTTTTGACTTCTTAATTTGAATCTTTTGGTAGGATTTTCTGGAATGGTTTAAAATTTCCAATAAATTCAGTATTTTTTGTTGTAATAATTTTCTAATTGTACTTTATTTACTCCCACATTAGCCGCAATTTTTTTACAAATTTTAAATGTACAAAATGAAGATGCAGCTTGTACGTAAGGAAAAAATTGGAAAAGTGCAAACTGTGAGATATAGTTAAATTTCACTAGGGCACCGCTAAATGGCTCTCATAATTCAATTTGTAGTATGTGACATAGAATAACATTACATAAACATTGTAATGAATTAAAAAAGAGAGGAAACATTTTCATTCCTTATGATGGAGTAGGTAATTAAGATTTTGGTTTTTGCAGGCTGTCGCAACAAGAATGTCCTGGGAACCGCAAGAAAGATGCCAGACTGTTGAATGTCAAGCTATTGTCAAAGCTATGAGGGAGAGGATTAGAGAGAAGACGGACAGACGCAGGAAGGGATGGAGAGGGAAGTTTTTTTAATATAATATGTAGAGATGTCATTTTTAGCATTTATTTTTTTAAATCAGCAAATGCAATCGTTCTGTCCATCATTTCATCCATCACACTTCCGTGTCATGTGAACTACTACACCATTCAATTTAGAGCAACCAAATTTTGAGATACTGTTCATGGTCATAAGCTCTTACCAAAGTTGAAATTTGGAGACTCCTATATTTTATATTTAAAAAATCTGCTCTAAATATCTGATTCACCATTTCTTCCTTACTTGCTTAAAGGTACATCCATTTATTGATTGAAAACGTCATAAAAAGCTTGATCAAGAATAGTCAACTGTTCTTCACATTTGCACTGCACGTCATCCTTTCTTTTGACTATTACCATGTTGTTTGTGGATGATTTCGTCATTCTCAACCTATGTTTTGTGTGATCTATAATCGATATCCTGATATTATGAGCAGAAAAATGCAATATATCTTTTAAAAAATTTTCTGAGGTCATGTGGTAAGAATGGTATGCGGTTTATACTTGGGTAAATTTTTTCCTGATGTTGCTCTTGAAAAGCAAGAGTGCCGCTTATTTGCAAAAGCAGCTTACATATGAGTAAATCTGGTATATTTAAAAAATGTGATAAAATTTAAAATATCAAACAGAGAAAGGGGATGAAGAAAGAATATGTGAAAAATATAATTTTCTCAGCCATGAACAAGTTTCTGATATACATATCATTTCTAGTGGCAATCCATAAAAAGTTATTAAAAATGGGTTAATTTAGAAGATAATGAAAATAAAATATTTATCACTAACATGTACAAATTTTATCACACTCGTAGGCTATTTGAGGACTCATGAACTGAAACTTATTGATTGAATTTCTATTATTTTGAGGACTGAAATCGACTCACCAAGAAGGATACCACATCCTGGCTGCATGGGATGGCCACCATTAGGGATGAAGTCCACATCACCAATTTGACCCTCAAATCCATACAGTCCTGCACATGTGTGTATAATGTCCACAAAATTGGCATCTCCCACTGCAAGACGTTCATTTACCTCTTCCATTGAGTATAGTGGACCGGCAGGATCCATTCCTTGTAAATTATCATTACACTTTACATTAGGACCCTATGAACTATCGAATGGGAATTGCAGAATGCACCAAATTATTTTGTAAAATCAGTAAATCAAACATGAGCAATGAATTACATTGACCAGATTTTTTTATCAAAAGGACATCCATTTATTAGATTAAAAAGCAGGACAAATATACCAATTAAAAATATATAGCTCATTTCTTATTAATTCCATAACTAATTAGCTTAAATTATAATTTTTGTCCACTTATCTATGTAACAATTATTTTTATCAGGAAATAATTAAGTAATCATTTTTCAGTATAAATTATTATTTATAAATATATTTATATTATTATATTCATTCTGAATAATATAAATATATTGATCATTTTTTAAATAATTTTCAACAGACCATCATTTCAAGTAAAATTTTTGACAATTTATCACAGCTAGAATTGAAATTCATTCAGCTATTATCATTGTGACTGATTTTTTTTTGCAGTCTAGACCAGGGATGGCAAATCAACAGCACGCATGCCCAAAGTGGCATGTGGGACGAAATGCTGGGCATGCTTCCTGGAACTTGATGTCATGTCACTTTTTTAATTTTAGTATGCAAAAACGTCCATCCAAGTTTCAAAATTGGCATTTGAAACAAACTAATCATTTCTCGAAATTGATGGAATAATAGGAAACTATGCAGAATGGCATAAGTTGTCATTTGGGAATAACTTTGAAACAGAAAAAATTCTGCTATGACCGGGAATCGAACCTGGGTCTTCCACTTGCCGGGCGGATATTCTACCACTAGCCCGGAACCAACTAAGAAAAACACCCGCGTTCAGAAACAGGAAAGATTATCTGCTAAGGTAGTTCAGTGGTAGAATATCCGCCCGGCAAGTGGAAGACCCAGGTTCGATTCCCGGTCATAGCAGAATTTTTTCTGTTTCAAAGTTATTCCCATAATCATTTCTTGTTAGATATTTTTCAATTTTTTCCGAAGATGAATAAAAAAGAGAAGTGCCCATTGATACCATAAATGCATTTGAAATTAAGTTGAAAATACTTGAACGTGATGCTGAAAGTTGCTATTGACAATTTCAAAATTTACGAAAAGGTGGGAACTGAAAAATATGTGAAATTTTTTTCGGAAATAATAAATACAACAACACGGATTTTCGTCAAGATTTGCACAATTCTGGGAAATTGAGGATATTGCGAAATTCGTCAAATATCCTAACACTTTTATTTTAGAAAATGTGAATCTGGATAAGTTTGAATGGATGGATTTGCATGATTTTGAAATGCAACTTGAGTTGCAGTCCAGTACAATCAGGAAGCAAAAGTTTATTGATCTAAGAATTCATTTAGAAGCTAATGAAAGTGATCAGTTGGTGGGATCCAAGGGTTTGAACTCAGAAAACGAAGTATTAAAAGTTTGGAATAGTATTCCTAAGACATTTGAGTGTCTACAAAAATTGGCTATGGCAATTTTAACTCTCTTTTCAACCACTTATTCATGTGAGACATTATTTTTGACAATGAACTTTATAAAGTCAGATACAAGAAAGTGACTAAATGATGACATGAGTGCTACTTGCATTGCATTGAAAACTACTAAACACAAACCTGATATTATCCAGCTTTCATCTATGATAAAGCAGCAGAAATCGAACTCAGGAAGTTATTAATTGGTTTTATTATTTGGTAAGTTTTACTTTTGCCTTATTTTACATAAACTTTGATTTGTCTAACTAAATTTTTAGTCATATAAAATGTTCTGTTATTGTTATTATCGATCTTATGTATATTAATATTTATTAATATAAAAATATTTTATTCTCTCCATTTTTTAACTATTTATTTTGTAACATCAGCAATTTATATAGAACAAGATGGATAGTAGCTTACACATCAAGGATTATAGTTCAAAACATTATTAAAAACTTAATAAATATAGAGATGAACTCAGTGGCACGGGAAAATTTTACTGCTCCCCCTCCCCTTTTGGCATGTAGCATCAAAATATTTGCCATCCCTGGTCTAGACCTACTGCTATTCCAGAGAATATTAAAATAGAAATTCTTTGCTTAATACTAACATTTGTTCTAGAAAAACATAAGGCTGTTTCAACTATTACATATTTTTAAATTAACAAATTGGATATACCATATTGTCCCAAATATATAAAGCAACCTCAAATATAATGCGACTGTAAGATTTTTGAAAGTTTTTCAAGAAAAAACTAAACCTCGAATATAACACAACCTCAAACAACCTTCAGCCAATCTAATAAATAATAACAACATCGATTTAGCTACGATAACTTCGTCGGATTCCTCTGTTAACCTGGGATTTGGAAGAACCTTTTTTCTCAACATGATCCACACCCTTTTGGTCACCCATTGTTAAAATAATGGATGGGTAAAAACTCGCTATGGTAGTTACAAAGAAAACCTGACGCACTTATAGCTTCAATTCAATCACTATCGAGGGGTTTATGTCCACAAAATTGGCATCTCCCAGACCTGTGGAATGTGTGGTGATTTTTCGAAACACAATTTTAAGATCTTTTAAAATGACTATAGTAGTAGTTATAGTACTGCAATATACTTTTAAAATTTCATTTTTTGGAAAAAAAACCGTGTTATATTCGGGACAATACGGTACTCCATTTTTAAAATAAACCAAAGAATTATAACCATCTCTTATTAACTTCTATTTTATGATCTGCCCATTAAAAAAACCTTTTAGTTATAATTATTATTATTATAATTAATTTAGTTAATAATCATTAAATAATCCTTGACAAATAATTCAATATCATTAATCGTTATGATGAATATTTTGTTTAAGAAAAATTTACATGACAGTTTATGAGTAAAATAATGGTCAAAAATGGAAAAAAGTTTTAAAAGGAGGACAGAAAAGGAAAACATCTGAATTAGGATTGTCATTCCCATTGAAGTACACCCAGTCACTTAAAAAAAGCACTCTACTCCGTTTTTCCTCAAAGCTAATAGCGAGAGAGTGCTAAAATTTTCCATTCTGGTATTAGTTTATCGATTCAAATTATTTCATGGCATTAAGTGAAAGCAAGATTTTTATGTAATATTGTGGCTCTTACCTGTTATGCGACCAACTTTGCCCGTTTGAACATTCTTCCCTGCAATACCCATAACATGAGCACCAAGGCTGTGTCCAGCTAAGTGAACACTTCCAATGTCCAAATTGCCCTCGGTAACCAAAAAGTCAATAAACTTTGCAACATATTCTCCTATTTCTATTGTTTGTTCCTTGGCAACAGGATATAAGGGATTGTGAGATATGCCAGACCAGTCCACAGTAACAACATTGCAGTCAGATGTATTTAAATACACTGCAATCAAGATTGAACAATGATTGTGAAATTCTAGGATTTGAAAATATTTGTTAATGTATAAGAGCATATAGTGAATTGGGCGGAGGTAAGATGATGCAGTTTTCATAATACTGGAATTAAAGTACATAATTATTTTTAATATTTAGAAAATAGTAAATTAAGTTATGCCTATCAAGCAATAAAAATCTTTGAGCCTTGTGGGTTTTATAACCCATCATTTTTCAAAAATTTCAAAACTCACTTCTATTCAATAAAGAAACATAGATAGAATTAAGTAATAGTAGGCTAAAATGCTTTATTCTGATGTTTCCATAACAATTTATGACTATGTTATTGGTATTTCATAATATTCAAAGTGTCCTTTTTCAACAACTGCCCAAATTCTAGTAAAAGGTTAAAGACGACACCAAGTGCAGGAAAGGTGATGGCAACCATCTTTTTAGGCATGCATTTTGGTGGATTTTACCCCATGTTATGAAAGAGTCAATGCAGGTGTTTATCAGGTAGTAGGATACATCATTCTACTGCCATTGCTTCATCACTTTGATCGATTGCTACGACAAGTGAATGAACAATCACAGAGACTATGTGGGAAAATAGCCAAAGGTAGTGCTTATATCTCCAACCTGTGCACTTGGATGTAATCCACTTGCACTTGCAATCAAAAAAAAAGGGAACTTTACTTTCCGACTTTCCCTCATATATTTAAGGATGGGTTTAAATTGTATATGATAAGAATGTATCATTCAGATTGATAAAATAAAAGTTTTACATTTTTACTTACTTTTTACACATTGTACTTAGGGTTTTTCTATTGATCCATTGAATTTATTGTGTCTATTTCAAATAAATTCATACTAAATCTATAATTTATCAATTATTGTTTCTTAAGTTTCAGATTGGTAATCGAAAACAGAAAGAAAGACTCGGTAAAGAGCTGAAAGACTGAATTGGATTAAACTCTTATTTACCATTACAACTTTGTGACTGATACAGCATTAAAAAATTAAAATGAGATAGTAAAACATACTTCTTGTATTTGAAATTTTTGTGCAGCTAAAATTTTTGAAAATATTTCTCTTTAACAGCTCCTGTTTCATGGAAGGGATTTGCACAAATATTACCATTGACATAAACTTAATTTTAGTAGAACCGAATATTTTATCATGTCATTCACTACTCACTATCCTTGATTTCTTGAATAGTGTCCGATGTAGTACTGGATTCATAACCATGTGTGATTATTTTTGTTGGTCGACTGCTATCATACTTGGAAATACGAAGTGAGTCTACATCTCCCACAAACACTTGATAGGAGTTTCCCCTTTAATTAAAAAATAGACATCAAAATCAGTTGATCATCATCTGAGTGCATTGTATTAAATTATATAATTAAAAAACTGATAAAAACATTTGTGATTCTATAGATAGGCATAGCTTGTTTTTAAAGCTCTTCCTATGGAAGAGCTTGTCTTATGGTTGAAAAACAATTATAGAATAAGTGCTTAAGTACAGAAAATAGTAAAATTAAGTACTTTCTATCTCTAATTTTCGATTTTTGTTACTAAAGTGCTTATTCAGGAAATTAAAGGCTCATGTTTATTACTCTTATTTATTTGAATAGGGTTGCCACCTTTTTTGACCCGATTCCCGAACATTCTAATAACATTTCTAAAAAACTACAAACATAACTGAACATATCACGAACAAAACCAAACAGTGTAAATTACATTTCCTAACTGGATTCATTATACTACTTAGAAGTTTCTACACATATCTTACTGTGTCTATTCAATAAAATTATTGAAATAGTAATAATTTTTAAAGGAGACAAGAAAACACTTTTGCAGTCTAGACAATCTTTGACCTGATGCAAATAAAATACACCTTTAATTTTATAGCAAAAAAACTGCTAATACACAGTCCAATGCCCAATATAAACATCGAAAAGATGGATCTTTTTAACATTCTTTAGAAGTGAATATATCGAAATAGGTTTTCATTGGAATTTTGGTGCCCCTTTGGATAGGCATCTGAGGAGGTCGACTCACCTCTATATTTGCAATTTATTAGTCTGTTTATTAAATATAATTGGCCGAGGTTTTAGAGCTGATATGGTGGAGAAAATGGAATAAAAATTGATTTAGATTTCATTTTTGTGCATTACACATTTCATTGATATCTCATCATGGACGTAAATATCTATTATAATAATATTTGTATGAGGAAACTTACAAAACATGCAGTGTATAGATTTTTCCTTGTATATTTTCTCCGATTTATGTAGATTTAAGTCAGTCCCCTCAAAAACATCCATTAATTCGTATTTACCGGATGCTGTAGCATTACCTTAGCATAGATGATTTTTCTCAATTCTTCTCACTAATGAATTCACTTATACTCCTTCCATACAAGCAATCTATGGGTGTAGTACATATAATTGATACCGAACTCCTAAAAATTTTCCAAATTATCTAACTGTTCAGTGTTTGGTCAAGCATCAGTAACGAACACTAAACAGTTTGTCCAATTACCAAACAGTTTAGGTGAAAACCAAACAGGTGGTAAACCTATATTCAAATCAATACTTAAAGTAATTTGTAAGTAAATCAATGCTATAGCACTTAAACAACTAAGTTTTTGTTATTGAATAATTTATATTAGTCAGGGGCTGAATACCTTAATGGAACTTATTTGTAACTTGTTTGTTAATTTATTATGTGTATCTGTGATTTTATGTATGTATTCTCATTGACAAGTCCTATGTCTGTACTAGACCTCCTGGACCAATAAATAATCTAATCTAATTAACCAAAATTAAACAACAAAAAGGAATTTATGGAATGAAATAGATGCGAATAAATTCCTATTATTATCTGAATCTCTATCTCTACCATGAATATTTGAAGAATTTGTTTGTTTGTTTGTGCATCTATAATGCAACAACTACAGAACGTAGAAGCAAGATGAAGGTGCCATTTCAACCCCAATAAAAAGTTTAGCAAAATGGGAGGCTTTTTAAAGGGATTTGAACTACATTTTTTATTTAAACAATGTTTTTCTCATATAATTTTCCCCATTTAAATAACATGGGAATGAGCATATTGTTGGATTAACAATCTACTTGACAACCTTTATACACAATGCCTAATATTAACTGAAAGAAATAAGATATACCTAATATAAAATAAAGTAGGAAAGATAGAAATACCAAGGTTATTCAAAGGGCAATCACAAAAAAAATATAAATCTGGCTAATTACTTCAAAAGGTAAGTGGAAGATAGTTTTATTGTGCAATTTTAAGTGCTTTCATTCTCTAAAAACTTCTTATGTATTCTGCAAATTCTTTATACTTAGTAGACAGCGAAATATGTTTTTCATTAACATTGAAAATGAATGAAGTGAAAGATATCTCAGAACGTAAAATAAGAAAACTTCTAAAACAATTATTTAATTTAGAACAACATTTATAAACATTAACTTTTCCTCCCTTGAACATCCATATGTATGTTTGGCTTTCCTTTCCACTGAACATTTGTATGCATCAATTAAGCCAATTATACTTAATAGATTAAAATACATACAAATTAGATCTACAAAATCAGCCTTTGCATGGGATTATGTATGGGTAAGCTAACCACAACAAATGGAGAAGTTAGGACAGTATGATATGATGTATGCTACAGCAATGGAATTAGAAGATAAGAAGTCTAATGGAATTCGTCGTAAAGGAATTATAAATTCGGACGGGAAGATAGTCTCAGAAACAAAGAATGTAGCACAGGTATGGGAAAAATACATTAGGAACTATACAGCAAGCAGGCAGAATCGGTAAAAATAGAACTGGAAGATAAGGAAAACATTGAAGAAGAAACTTAGGACCAAGTATTATGGAGAGTAAAGTAGAAAAAGTGATAGTGGAACTAAAGAAAGGGAAAGCCACAGGCAGCGATGGAATACCGGCTGAGTTACTTAAAGTCATGGGATCAGAAGGACTAAAAGTGATCACGAAATTAAATAATAAGATTTACGACATGGGAGAGTGGCCTCGGGATTTCCTAGAAGTAACAATGATCCCTCTAAAGAAGAAGCCAAAGGCAATGCAGTGTAAAGACTACAGAACGATAAGCCTTCTGTCACACACTTCGAAGATCATCGTGAAGATTCTTAATAAAAGGCTGGAGAAAAAGGCAGAAGAAATGCTAGGGTAAGATCAATTTGGTTTCAGAAAAGGACAAGGAACTAGAGATGCTATTGGGGAAGTTAGGATCATATCAGAAAGGGCAATAGAGTACAGTCAAGATATCTGCATATGTTTCGTAGACTGGCAGAAGGCCTTTGATAGTGTAAATTGGGTAATGTTGATGAAGATATTAAAGGATATAGGTGTATACTGGAAAGACAGGAGACTGATCAGGAATCTATATAAAGGTTGGTGGCTTGGTTAACTTATGGCTCAATTTTTATCAGTGTGACAACTCCTTCAGCCATAAAAATTTACTAAAATCCTGATGCATTTCACCCACTAAGTGGGCATCTTCAGGGGCGAACTTATAACGACAGTGACTGAAAGTCAACTTTCAGTCACTATCGTGATAGACAGTTTGAAAGGGAAAGAGAGTTATCAAGATATGAAGAGGACAGCAGAAAATAGGAGTATATGGAGAACCAGGTTTAACCATGAATAATCATGAACCTGTCTACAGACAGACTAGCTATGATGATGATGAAGCTAACTTTGAATATATCTTCAAATGTGTTTCCACTGGTTGCATTCCTTGAGCTTGCCATTCCTGCCCAAGATTTTTGTGATTCATGACCACATAATATCATGCAGTTTCTTCCACTGGAACTTAATTTGAGTGAAATAATTATATTTTAAAAGTCATTCCATCGATTGTTTATTATGATTATTTGATAAAAAATAGTCACCAAATTTAATCAAGAATGCAGGAAAAATTTATTTGGGCAAAAGAATGGAAGACAAGAAATATTGCATACCATTAAGCACTACAATAAAAAATCTGATGTGGCCACCACATGACTTTCTCCACACCTGTAATTTTAAAAAAATTCCAAATAGATTACATGAGAATAAATATTTTTGAAAACCGAGAAAATTTTAGACTTTACAAAGAACAGAAATAAACTCAAACCATAGCATTCCACTATTTGATATAGCCACAAAGCTTCAAAAATTAAGAAAAGAAAAAGGAGCGTTACTAACAATAAGACGTAACTAAGCGTCAATTGTTAACAAAAGTCGTCGGTAGGTGGCTTGTGGTGGCAGCTAAAAATATAAGATATTTCTAAAAATGCATTATATGGGAAAATGTTTCAAACAAAGGTTGTAGAAAATTAAATTTCCTACAACTTTTATTCCAATACATTTTTACATTTATTAAATATTTCAAAATAACGGATGTGAAAAGAGTAAACACCCATTTCCGGTTGACCGGTGTTTACCAAAAACTAATCAGTTCTTGTGACATTCATATAAATGTTAAATATAAAATTTCGCGTTGACCTGATTAATATTTTTTGAGGTAGAGCACCCACAAAAAAGCTACCACATACGCACACACTGACAGACATCATCGAGAAAATGGTCAAAACGTGTTCAGGGGACCTCAAAACGTGTATTTCCGTTGAAATCTCGAAGTCGATTTTTTTATGAAAACAATACTTTCTCTTATACTACTTATCGAGAAAGTAATTAACCGGCTTTCATTATTTTGTTTTATTCTCAAATCTTCCTAAATATTTTTTGTTTTGACTTAAAAACCCGAGCAATGCCGGGTAATTTCAGCTAGTTTATAAATAGATGGAATTAATGGATCATATGATCCTTATGCTACAGACAGAAGCTGTTTCCAAATTTCCCATAAGAATTTATTTAAGTTATGGTTGCTTTAAAACATTTTTATGAAGACGTTATTTTCGTAGTTTAAGTAGGGAATTTCCGTCTTTCACATAAATGGTGCATTTAGAGATCCGAGGGAGGGAAAGATTCCTACGTATTCTGCGTGAAAGGGAGAGATAATGCAGTACAGTGCCGTATTCACATGCGTAACCGTTGCCCTCTCATAATGCTTTTATGGTTGAAATTCGGCACTCGCGACTGTCTCGCATTATAGTCGCATCATAGCTTTATTAAATTTCGGTTTACGTAGCACTATTAAATATTTGAATCGGCGCGCTTTTTTCGTATAGGCGACGTTCATATTATCGACTCTGTGTTAACCGAAATTATCGAGTAGTGATGTAATGACCGATATTTTCGACTCGCATTTTCTAAAAGTCTCATTGTTCTGGGCAGCGAGCTCGTGTGATTCGCCATTAAAGCCATTACGAGACTGACAATTACGATGTCATTCGGCGCAATTCAAACTTATGGTTGCGCGTTTCGCTGAAAATAATGGGAACAGAGCAGTGGAGCGTGTGTTATCTTTAGGTGAAAAACCCGGGTCGTGATTTCAGCTAACAAAAGGAGCAATTGAAGAACACAAATATGTCCAGGGGAGCATCCCAAGGTAAGAAAAGTTGGAAATATCCGGTGATCTAACATCCGTTTCAGAGCCCTTGGACGTAGGCAATCTGGTCAAAAATTGTCCCGCATTTTAGCCGCATACCGATTTTGAGACTTAAAAAATGACAAAAATGCGACGATTACGGTGGTTACAATAGATTTTTATACATTTTCACGCTTCCATAGTGCTTATGCTTCTGGTGTAATAATATCCCTGCAACTTATTATTGGTGATTAGGTTTCTTGAGTGTATTTGCGCTATGCTTATTTTTTCGAGTTCGCTGTAACTGAAGTGCGCCATGTGTTCCTCGGGTAGTGTCTGTAATTGCCATTTTGCTTGTGCTTGGGGTTTATTTTTCAATTGCCGGACTTCGCCAGGCTTTAAATTTGCCTTCCATGCTTCCCAAGATGCTCATAGAGCTATTTGTGTCCGCTTGCGAAAAACTCTTTGACGGAGTTTTCCAAAAACTCTTTGTAAAATTATTCGATTAAAAACTGTCAGTATAGGTGGCTGTAGGACGGGGTGTTTGAACATCATATCCATACCTTTAGTAATTAGTAAGTGAAGCGATAATTTTTCTGTTTTGTGTCTGCTTTAGTTTCCTTTTAACGTTCATTATTATGTTTATGTTTATTATTTTTATGTTTTGTAACCATTTGATTGATGTTTTACGCCTTTTACTCTAGCCATTTCTTTCATGAATTAGCTGTTTTCATAACTAACGATTTAACCGGGGCCGGCGTAAGGACAGGGCGAGTGGGGCTCTTGACCCAAGCCCCGCTCTACGGGACGCCTCGCACCATTGTCTTCACCATGGGTGGGAATGTTTTTCACGCTCAAACCCAGCATCTTTTACCTTCAAAAGGAAAAGTGGGATTTCCAGACGACCTCGTACATTTCCGAATTCCCTACCCTTTTCGTTCCAAGAACCCCATTGTCACCGAACCTATGCAGGGTCCTAAAAGGCGCGGGAACGAGACGAGTTCGGTTTTTTGTTTCCTGGTGCCTTCCCTCCACCAGACCACCCTTGGGTCGTTTTCACGATAATATCAGCTACCGATCCTATTTAACCGAAAAGGCGGTTTTATTTCACGCACCTCATGTGTCTTTTGTGCGAAAAGACCTGCTGATCGCTTTCAAGGTTCTGAAATAAGGAATTTCGAGAACGGATAAACTAGCGTCGAGACCCAGATGTTCCTATTGTATTTTCACGAATACACTTTCTTGAAATTTATATCTTGGAGTTGTTATTCGACTTTCTCTCACCAGTGGTCGTCCTCCGAGCGTGTGTTCCATAGCGCTTTGTGTCTTTTGTATGACACGGTCCGCCCTCTACCTTCATTCGGAGGGGGTTTTACCAAAGCTCATCGAGTTGATTTTATTCTTTTTCAAGGTAACACTGATTTCGTAACAGTTAGGATACTAGCGTTCAACTAGGAAATTTGGCATCTGGTACAAGATGTAAAAACACCGTCCCAAACTTTGACAATTATAAAAAAAATGATTTAATTATAAGTTGAATAAGAGAAACATTACACATTGTCACATATACAAAGATTACAATTTGAGAACGATATTTTTCCAATTATTATATGGATTCGCAACACGCCTCATCGTACCCCTTGCTTCGGCACGGTCATTCCCCTCGCCTCTCCCTTGCTACGATAGTGCTAATATATTTTCTTATAGTGCTTTTCAGCTGAGATGGTGAGTGAGGGAGAGGTAAAAGAGAAAGTAGACGGGGGAGAGACATGGAGCGAACCAACAGGAAAGGAGGATGGGTAACCTAAGCATTTGAAAGCTCATTCTCCATCGAGTCTCCCTAGTGGTAACATCGTGTCCGAGTGTGCTGCGTTGCCACATTCGCGAATTCTCTCTAAAAGCCCGCCAAACGTTACGTGTGTTCAGGCGTAGAGTCGGCAACGTCTAGCATGAGCTTTCTGCTAGGAGGCACTATCCCACCTCTTAGCAGCGGAGACATACGAGCGGTCTCGAGTACGGCCAAATCTGACTCGCCATCTCAAATGAAAAGCACTATAGTAAAACGTATTTTATAGACATTTTCCTTCGTTCGGCCTTTATTTTTTGGGAACCTCGACAGTTGTCTCGGCCCTGCCCTTGCGAAAGTTCCCGACAGTCCTGAGTTTTATAACCAGATACATAAAACAAAACACCACCGAACACTGCAGCAAGCCTAAACTCGGCAGAAGGTACTGGACGTCTTCTCAGCCATTCACTTCAATAAATCCCGTATTGCATTGATTTAAGTTTTTTTTTCGTCGTAAACGGTTGGCTTTTAAAGAGTAAGAATTCATAAGGTATGTTAACGGCTGAAATTGAGCCTTACAATGCCGACAGTCTTTATCCTTTAAGCACCACATCCGGGTACATCGTTTCAAATATCTATAAGGTGCGCGTTTTTTGTTGCGCTTAATAGATCTTATTATGCCTTTCTTGATAAAAAAGAAAATATTTGAAAGTTGTGAGGAGCGGAATCGTTACATTAATCGCTGAGGGTAGTTCATGAATACGCTTCACATACAAACTGTTCAATGTTCATGATGAAATGGAAAAAATTATCAACCATTTTCAAGCAAGATGAAAAAGTATAGAGATTTAGCGAGCGAATATACGCCGAAAACTAAATGATTGATGCTCACTCGCTTGGGTAAGCTCTGCATCTAATGTGAACACTGTCAAATTTCGAAGCTATCTTTTACTCGCTCGTCACGGCTCCGATCGGTGTTTGGCTTATAACGAAAAGGTTATTCGTATGCATTATTCTAAGAGCAAATGATTAGCCCCATATGAAGTGACTACCACATACCTAATTTATTTATTTTTAATTTTAGTTACTTCAGGTCGTTTTTGGGTATTTGAGATTCGTGACACAGGAGTAGACTGTTTCATCTCCGAAGATGCGTCATAAACTTAATTTTTTATTATGATTGCTTAATTTCAATATTTTCAGGCAAAATGCAGCATACACTTAGAAGATTTCTGTTAGTAGATAGTATTTGGAAATTTATGGCGATGATACAAGAAAGTTGAAGGATGTAAGTTTGATAACGCACGTAAAATGCGGTTTTAGACTGTGTGTGTCGCAAAGCGAAAACATTCTCAATTATAATTTCAACACCTCTCCAAGGTTAGTTATCGGCTTATCAAGTGACACCTTCAACTATACCTTTTATCAATCTTTCTCTCTGATGTAACTTGAATAAATTTTCAAGAGTGATGATTACCGAGTGCAAACAATGTCGTCCTTCTCAAACCTAATCCTCGTGGTTTCCGTTTATGGTTTATACACAGACGCATTTTTAGACCCCGATTTGATTAGATTGCTTACTTTTTTAGAAGAATATGCCATATTATCTTCCGGTACCATTCTCAATTGATTGATTACAGTCTTTTCCTTCAAAGGTATTTTATCATCGCGAGAGATTTTTTGTGAAAAATGGCTATCTGATATTGTTTTTTTATCAAAAGTCATTACCGTTTCTCATATCAGGACGGCACGGAACACTTACATAGAGATTATTTTTAGAAGAGAAAATCTCTGCTTAAATTTCTTCTATTTATTAAACCGTCGAAAATGAGAAATTAAGACTATTCATCATAATAGGAATTTGTAATAATTAGTTAGGACATTGAAGCAATAAAGGTACCTTATGTATTAATTAATACATTGATTGGAAAATGAGTTTGTTTTAAATAATTAAGATATGAAAAATTATAATTATACAACTCATTCTTTTTCATAGGATCGCCAATATAAGTTAAAATTCTAATTTCCTTTTTATATCAATCGCAAATAAATATTTCTCAAAGTAAAGGAAGTAGGCGGTTATCATGAGTATGTAATAATTGATTACGAAAATTGTCCTTATTTACTTTAAAAATTACTATATTTTTTGGCGATATAAAAATTACGTGTAGCATGATGAAGGGCGAATTTGAATATAAGATGTTACTTGACGCAAAATTACTTTAAGAGCTTTATTTCGAATCGTCTATTTAGGAAAAATTTCAATGGATTTTTTCTTCGGCTTGAATGATGCCATCAATTGTTTAAGTTTTAATCGCCGTGTGATATAAAATTATTACACACTTGGGGAATATTGACATTTATAGTTTATTTGCAGAAAACAATTTGAATAACATAATTTTTTGCAGAAATTATTATTTATAAGTAAGCTTTGTTGATTATTTCATTCCATTTAAAAAAAACTGACCCTATAAGATATTTCTAATTAGGTGTGGAGTTATAGTACTTTTCAGATGAAAAGTGAGTGGGAGGTAAAAGAAGAAGTAGAGTCTCGAGAGTAGAGCACTCGTGTCCAAGTGTGCAGTGTTGCCACATTCGCAAATTTCCTTTAAATGCCCGCCAAACGTTATGTGTTCCGTGTAGAGTTGGCAACGTCTAGCATGAGCTTTCTGCTAGGAGGCACTACCCCACCTCTTAGCAGAGGAGACATTCGAGCTGTCTCGAGTACGGCCGAAATCTGACTCGCCAAGTCATATGAAAAGCACTATAGTCCGTTCGCGTGCACAAAAATAATGATGAAAAGGATCGTCTTATCTCAACCATAAACGTACTTATCTCCCGATCCGCGGAGGAGCTGAAACAAAACAGGAACGATAAAGCAATGCGCGTACAAACCTCGTGCAGATGTAAAATTTGACATCTTCGATTGGGTTTATGCGTGGAACATCCCTCTGGCCTCTGTAAATGATCGCAGGTTTGATATTTCCTTTTTCATCCGGAAAGTACATAATGGTTGGAAAGAGGAATTTGTTGGCTTCCGCCCACGAACCTAAACGAGAGATCAAAGAGATTTTTAGAGAGGCGAATTATCCCTAATATCCTCTAAAACAGGGGTCTTCAATCTTTTATTTTTCCGGTTACACCCTTTCACATTTTAAAGTGATAAAAAATGAAAGAATTGGTATCAAAATATATAAACCATGTCCCTAGGTAAATGATTATAAATAAAAGCCGATTCGATGCGTTTCTATGATTTGTTTAATGAACGACGTTAAAAACAAGTGAGGGAAAAACTGCAGGGCAAATTACACTAGGCGCTTTTTTTCACTGACTACCATCTTTCCATTGGAGGAAAGAATAGCAGATGTGATGTATTGTTGGTTGCCTATATTCTTAGGAGCCTGTACTTTTTTAGCGATTTTTTACGATTACTTCCCAGAAGCCGATCCTAGATCCACCAAATTTTTACCATGTCTAACTCTCGAATAGATCAACCTATCCTGAAAATGTCTTCTCCCGATTGCAGGATTCCAGACGGACAGAAAACCGACTACATACGCGATTTAAAAAAAGAACTAACCTCTCAATAACTTACTTATTGTCAAGCAAGCTTCTAGCGAATACTTCGGCGGGCCAGATAAGGTTCACATCGGACGTTATCTAGAGCAGTGTTTCTCAAAATGTGGGCCGCGCCCCCCCAGGGGTGGCGCAAAATTATTTTGAATGCAAGGTGAAATTTCAAAAAATAAAGTTTTCACTAATAATAAAATATTATAAGGAAATTTTAGGAAATACGATGTGATAAAAGTTATTAATAGTTACATAAAATGAAGAAATTTGTAATAAAGTTTCTTATTTTTTACTATTCACAATTCAAAGGGGATATTCAAGGAGCCCGTGACGATTGAAAGTTTGAGAACCACAGATCTAGAGACAGACTCGGTCCGAGATAATTTTCGCGCAGGGGATAATCTACTCCAGCCACACTTCGGATGGTTTTCCCGAATTCATTTGAAACTTACATGTTAATTCATCCACTCTTTTAAATAGATATCATAATTTTATAGTTGACTGGGAAATCATTTTCTTCCAAATGACGTCAATAAACTCAGAATCGGCCCGAGGTACGGGCGAGCCGGGCGGTTGCCCGAGGCGCCCAAGTCTAGGGGGCGTTAACCCTATCATCTATCTATGCATTGCTTCCAAGTGAATAAACGTTGGATACCAATTTATAACGCGGAATAGGCTGGAATCTTGATGGAATTCCTTTTATATTTTTCATTAACAATAATTTTTACAGAGCGATGAATAAATTAGCACGTACTACTTTGAAAACATCTCGACAAACCTGCTGGAGCAGGAACCGGAACCGTAACGATACCCGATAATGTTATAATAACGCCAAATTCTCAATTTTTTGTAAGATAACGTAACAATATTTTATAAAGACTATAACGCTATAACGACCAATAACGTTTTGATTTCGTTACTTTGACAACTACATACATTTTTCTCATCCTCTCTGATTCAACATTATATAATACCAGTGTTTATCAGACTTTTTAAATCGCGGACCGGCACGGAGCTTTAAAAGCTTCCGTGGACCGGTCCCTAATATTGACCTTAATAACATAAATTTCGTTAATTACCATATTTAGCGTATAATATTAGTGCATCTAACATCGCTCGCCTGCGGACAATCCTTACCCAGAACGCAGAGACTGACAAAATATACATAAGAATATATATGTACTTCTACTTAATACTTAGCGGACCTGTGAGAAAGGATGGCCAACAGTTTGAGAAACACTGATATATACTATGATCAAGTATACTACATGCTTCCGACATCTTGTGCTTTATTTCGGAAATTTGCAAAACAGTTGATGAATCAGTAGCACAGTTAATAAATTCTATAACAAGCAGTATGGCAGTACTTACTGTTTCTATCGTCATACATTAAATTTTGTGGTTAATGTACAATTGAAAATTGCTGAATGTAAACCTTGATATTTTTGTCTATTTTCCAAAAAGTTCTGTTTTTCTAAGTTCAATATAATTTCTAATGCTTTTTTAACGTAATATTTTTGTCATCCCAGATGCCTCGACAACAAACACATAAGGTTTGACAATATTTCCTCTATGATGCGCCACAAGATAAAAACAGCTGTATGATCGAAAATGTAAGAGAAATGTGCATGGAAACCATGCTGGTAATATACAGAATTATCATAAAGATGAGTGTGCTGAACTATTGAAAACTCGAAAAAGGAAAATCGTGGAACCATCTGAAAGTTGCAATTCTATAGGAGCAGAAAAAAAGAATACATCCACCATAGAAAAGTATTTCCAGTTGAAATCAGAAAATATTAAGGTGAAAATTTCAGCAGAAGAGGTGAGAAGCGCTTGTATGAAAATGGTAACTATGAATGGAAGACCATTTGCTGCAGTTGCATTTGCATTCAGGTTTTCGGAAAATTCTTGACCCAATATTGAACGCATTGAATAATAATTCCAGTAGTTCAAAGATTACTATAAATGCAAAAAATATTAAAGATTCCATTGAAAAAGAGGCTGAAATATTAAAAAGGAAATTTTCAGAATAAGTTAAAGAAAGACTCATATCAGTGAAATTAGATTGTGATACAAGATTGGAGCAATCAATATTCGGAGTAAATATTCAATTTGTTGAAAACTCGGAAATTATTGTTCGAACACTCGCAATGTTCGAGTTTTGTCTAACAAAGTAATTGATATTTTTAAAATACAACTTCACCAGGTATATATTGTTACTTTTGATAATGGAGCAAATATTTTAAAAGCAACCCACTTGCTAAATGAAAAAACCAGTGATGAAAATTGTGGAAATGTTGATTCTGTAAACTGTGAAAATTCAAATGTTTTTCAGTAACTTTCTGAAGATGAATCTGAAGCTAATGATTGTAATAACAATTTAGAAAAGTTATTTTGGAGCAAACTGGCCAAAATTTAGGTACAATTATTAATGAAACAATGTCAAATGTGCATATGCTGAGTATACACTGTGTGGCATACACCTTGCACTTAGCTGTAACAGACAGCTTGAAGATTCAAGATGGAGTTTTGCAAAAAATAAGAGGGTTTGTCTGAAAATTAAAAAAGCCATCTATAGCAGCACTCGTAAAGAAACATAATTTACGAACTCCTGTTATACTGTGTTATTAGATGGTCGTTGGCATATGATATGCTGAACGCATTTTAAAAATTAAGTAACTTTTGTGTTGATCTTACTGCTACAAATGATGATTTGCATCTTAAGCCAATGTATTGGAATAAAAATACGACCCGGCTCGCCACCCGAGAAAGCTTCACCCACGGATTAGGATAATAAATTCGTTATGAATTTGCGATTAAATTTATGGAACTTGGTGCAGGCGATTTAAGAATTGCGTTCTTCTTTTTGGAATAACCTAAGATGGGCTTTATTTAGATCGGTTTCTGCAATAAGACTCGAATAAAACACTTAACTAATTCACGATACTTTTTTTTAGAACGACCCGCTGATTTCCTCTTGCCTACGCGCTCTGGGTATCTAAGAGGTAGTGTAATGAATAGCTGGTCAGTTTCAAAAGTTTAGGAAGAAAGGTGGCTTCCCACGAATGTTTTCCATATGATATTCCACGATACTCAGCATCTGCAAGAGGGCGTATAAAATCGGCTGAGGATTAGGCAATGCGTTGACTAATTCGTTGGGAGGAAGCCTGCGGGATTAATAAAACGAAATCCGCCGCCGAAAAACAATTTCGCGGGGCAAACTTTCTTACCTAACGATACCATCGCGGCGAAGCAGAGCAGGATATTAAGCAGCTCCATCTTCGAAGAACTGAACAAGTGTTGTTCCTCCTTAAGTTGGTGGCGATATGAACTCCTATCATTTTATTCCCGTGATTTTCATCAATCCGATTGACAGCCAGAAGTGGTAGAAGAGGGTACTTGAGGATTCACGCCCCTCGCCCTCCTTCTCTTAGGGGGAAAGCACTTAATCGATGCCACAGATTGGCGAAAGAATTCAAGAGAGCGTTTAATTGTCTCGGGACGTTATCAGGAGACAACATTCGCGCGATATTGGCAGCAGTAGATTAAAAGTTATCGATATAGCACGCGATTAAGGTTTAGGACCGCTTTAGCGGTCGAAATCTCCGCGGATGAGGTCGTGTAAATATTATCACGATCGAGCCGGCAAATGAAAATTGAATTTCAAGGCTGAATTTGCATTAATGTGGTCAAAGTGCTAGAAATGCTTTTAATGGGTAAAAGAAAAATCTTTTTTGTTTGATAAGTTTAGGAGAAAAGGTAAAGATTTATACAGCAATTATAAATTTTGAATTTTACGTGCTCTGTTGAGGTGAAATGGCAGAACTTTCTCCTGATTTCAAATTATTCTCGGTCGGAAAATTTGTTAATTTTGCACTTATTCAATCTTCAGTTCGAGCTGCTTTCATCATTGGTGATTAAAACTATTTACGCTTTATAACAAGCTTGTTAGAAATTATTTTTAACCAATCTCTGCCGATTATTTAAAATCATCGCACTAAACGCATTTCGCAATTGCTTTTAGAAAAATTGGAACTCCGGAATCGGTGTTTTCAAAGAAGATCCTGTAGCTCTTGAAAGAGGCGAAATGAACTGAGTGAATGTAACGAGGACTCATTACCTGGCGGAAATCGTAAAACGAGATCAAATAAATCAGCTAGGAAGTTTTATTAGAAAAGCCGCCTTTCTTGAAAATAATAACGCCAAAATAGCCGTCGATCGAGAGACAAAAAAAGACGTGCCGACCTTAGGATTTCTTCTATAGTATTACCACATCCTGACCCTAAATAGGGATCCATAGGCGATCTTACTAACATCCACAATCCTGTAAAAAATGGAATTTCTAATGCATTTATGTTTAGGCCGCCTCAATATTCGGCCTTCATTTTTTTAAACCCCTGGTAGACGCGGGCCTGCCTCGCGCTATAACGAATCCGCTTAAAACGGATCGCGCAAAGCGAGGTATGCCTGTACAATGTAAGCTCACATATAGTATGGCTCAGTGGCGTAGCAAACTTTTATGGGGACACGGGGCAAAATCCTTTTGGCGCGTCATATTATTATTTATTTTAAAAAATATCAACGTTTTAATAAGAAACCAAACTACTGTCCAACGATAAGAACAAGAATATGCAGCTTCCAATATGACACAGTGGTAGCAAATAATTTTCAGTATTTTGGCGAGTCTCGCCAGAAATATTGCGATAATTGAAAACAATTACATGTAGCGCTTTCCCGATAAACGGAAAATTTACGATGACATCGGGGGTTACTCTGAACTACTAGTTGGAATGGATAAAAATAGTTTACAGCCTATTTACAATTTTTAATCTTTTCTTAAAACTAGTTTCCAAACCAAGTTGAAGTATCTGTTTCAAGAAATTGCTCATCTAAGTTGAATATTTTGGAAAATTCTCTACTTTCGGCAGATACGAAGTGTTCGATTCCCAATTCCATCAATTCAGGAATTTCATTTTCTTTTATTTGGACTCGTTTGGCATTTTTATTTGATGATCTATCTTCTCGATTTAAAGCTTCAATCATTTTGCTTTTTGATTGAAATGACAACTTCCTATCAAAATATGCCAATGCAACGGATTCAGGACTCAAGTACCATAAATGATTCCGAAATTTGTTCAACGCAACGCGAGATATATCAGCATCGACGGTTTTGTATTAAAAAAGTTTCTTTAAAAATTTGAGATACTGCTTCGGTGCTTCAGCAGCAAGATGCGCACAAAACCAAGCTTCAGCGTATGTGCTGACGAGAAAAATACAAATATCAGAGAGAGCGCTTTTTTCTTCCGCGGTTAGCTGAAATTCATCGCGAAACAAGAACATTTTCAAGCAATAAATACCTTTTGCCATCCATCTCGCATGATGAATGGCCCCTGGAATGCGATAATATATTCCAAGAGGTGGAATATCTCCCAGAAATATTGCTGTCAAGTCCAGTAATTCCCTACAATCCTCTCGAGGTTGTTAATTTTGTCACGTACATCTCACAAATGCGAGGATTTGTTTTGAATCGTGTTGTAAAAATTTTCGAACGTTCTCGTCTTTGATTCCTGATTTAAAGTTTTTGGTATCAATCTGAGACCAGGATTGCTGAAATAGTTTTAAAATCTTTACTCTCGGACCTGTAGATTCGGCCATTTTCTCACCGAAAACGCCTCTAAGAATTAGCTCGTATATATGATGCCTGTATGGTAAATACAAAAGATCCCTTTCCAGAAATTGTTCCAACATAATGCACGCATCCTTCAAACGTCCGGTGTTCGTCGTTGTTGTATCGCAGCATAGCGTCTTCAGTTTCTGTGAGACCCCAATCAGCAAGTTTCGTAAACAGCACAAGCCTGTTCTTTTCCCGTTCCGGCTTGTAATGCTGGTACTCCGAGGATTTTTTCAATATATCCGGTCGTAACGATTACGGGAAATCTATCGACAATATCTTTACCCGCTACAGCTGGAAGCAGTTTCCCATCACAATGCACGACAACTGCTTGTAATTCGGATGTTTTAAATTATTTTTTAAGAATATCTGCTCTTTCTTTACGTAAACGCTCTCGAACGCGACGAATAGACGACCTGTTTATGATTAAACTTTGCTTTTTCTTTATTAAAAATCATATTTAAACCTTAACAAGTTTTTTAAAAAATCCGAATTTTATGCGAAATTACTTGAAATTTACAAAAACAAAAGGCCAGAGGCACGTTTTTTCATTATCCGATCGAGTTCAAACTGTACAGGGATTAGTTCTGAATTAATTGGAACCGTTCTGGGAGGTGCCCCGAAAAAAGTTCGAAAAAAAATTGTAATCAAGAGTAAATAAGAACCACCCTAATATGCACTTTCGATTGTATTGCCTCTGTAGCTTTGCCATCGTTTTCCAATTAGTTTTACAACTTCAATAATTCTTTCCAACATTTGTTTATTGTTTTTTACTTCTCTTTTCTTCGGCATTTGGTCTGTGTACAGTAGAGTTTCAATGTCTTTACAGTTAGAACTTAGGACGTGAGCTTCTGTGCTATAATTGTGATGTTTGCTGTATTCGTGTTCATTAATACGTTGGTGGACATGCCTCCAGTTTTTCATCCCCTTTATAAATGTATGCTTTCATTTTTTTGTTGTAAGCAAGACATAGTATACCATTTTTTTCCAACATGCATTTATTAATGGAAATGGGAGATAACTATCGTTCTGTGGTTGTCTTGGATGCGACTGAAAAAAGTAAGGCCTCTCACTTGATTTTGGCTTAGTAAAAAGAGAACCATCGTCTTCTTGATGTATCTCAATCCTTTTTTAATAAATCTTAGATTCAGTGGCTGCCCCATTGAACATATCATTCTCCTCACAAGTGTTTCTTCAGTTTCATCTATTGGTGATTTTACAGTGATGATTAACTTTGGAGTTTTCAGTTATTGTGTCTTGAATTTTATTTACTGCTTCCTGATTTTCCAATTCAGATGAACAAGTTGCACTGAATTTAAATATGTAAGTCAACTTTGAGCACATCTCTGCTTCTAAGAGAAAATGTTTTTTCTTTTCGCTGAGGTTTTTCCTTTACCTTTCTTGTCCAGTTAAACCCAGGATTGAGTTGATATTTTGCCGCTCCTTCCACAAAGTATAGATAATTAAAATGCTTGTAAAAATTATAAATACAAATTTCATTACATTCGTAAAAGAATTTTATATGAAGTATAAAATGTGTATTTACTTATAAAAAATACAGATAACTCAAAGAAACAAAACTGTAGATTTAAATTTAATAAGCTTAAAACAGTAAAGTCTTAAATAAGGATGAAATTCAGCCGGGAAGATTGTTACATTTTATCAAAACGAACTGTGACGGACAGAAACAATGACAAATTATATAAAGCTACATTTAATGTCTTTTCGTGCACACGCAGAGTTTAGTATCGTATGTGAAAAGAATAGTCTACAACGATGATATAAACGTAAATACTATTATTTTCCTTTTGTGAACACATTGGGTTTTGGAAGTAAAATTGGAATAGATAATTTACCACGAACGTAAAGACACTTGACAGACAGACAACGTAAAGATTACATTACAGCTACTTTACCTCATGAGAGTTATATTATTATTATTTTTTATTGTTGGTTTTTTATGCTTGATTACAAAATTCCTAAAGAACACCTCCGGCTTTCATGTACGAAAACAAGCTTCGTAGCAGCCGATGTAAATTAGATCTGCTATAATTATATAAATACATTTAATTTCCAATGGTTCACACCGAATTTAGTAAGTGAATGTAAAATATTCACGATTACTGTTTAACCTATAAGGTCTAAGTTAAATAAAATTCATATCAGCATTTTTTCAAGTACTTCATCGCATGAAACGAATCTATTTGTGATACACTATACATTTCCTTGAATTGTTCCTTTCTACGTATGTCTCTTTCCTATTACAATTATTATTATGAAATGAATAATGAAAAGACTTTTATGCATGTTGGTAACAAAAAATTGCGATGGATGCTTTCAGTTGACTCAAAATAAATTATTAAATTATTGTTCGACATTGGATCAAATCTGCTGTTATCAATATCTATATATTAGATCAGCGGCTCCCAACCTTTTTCACTTCACGAACCCCTAGAGATAGCCTATTTCTTGTTGCGAACCCCTTTGGATTAACCTTTTATCTTCGCAAACCCCTTGAGCTGTAAGTGTTTTGGCGGCAAACCCCTTATAATGGAGAGTAAATTTTGCAAAAACTTATCTTTTTGAACGGGTTTAGTTCATGAAAAATAAAAGGTTTATATAGCACATAGTATGAAAACGTTTACAATAAAATCAGAATCTCTGATACTGTCATCAGTTTCTAGTTAGTCTGTAAACTTCAAATATAATTCTCAAAGCATAAGAAAACATTGAAAACAAAACCATGCAAATAATTTGAAAGAAATTAAAATATTGGTAAGAATTTTAGAACCAAGAAAGTGAAAAAGACTCCATTACCAAATTTTTCTAGCGAACCCCTCAGATTTATTTCGCGAACCCCTAGGGCAGTGGTTCTCAACCTCTTGGTGCTCGGGGCACACTTTGGATATTCACTTTTTTGCGGCACATTGGAATTATATTAGAATCAAGAACTAGGATTTAATATAAAAGTACATATATTTTTTTATATTATGTCGTATATGTAATCGACCTAATTAAGTTATGATATTGTAAAACAAAACAAACAATGAAGTTTTGTTAAAAAATCTATTTGAAAATCTTACCTAATGTGACACTTGAGCTTGGCGTTTTCTAATGATTGCACTGATATTAGGACTTATCCGTGATAAGCAGACTCTCATTTCATCTTCAACACAGTTGAACCGTTCCCTTTTTTCTGCATTAAATGTTTGTAAGTGTCGAGAACTCCGACTCACACAGGATGTAGAAAACTGCCAAAGCTTTTTTCGCAATTTCTGAATATTCTTCTCTAACAGATATCCAGAATATATCCAGAGACAATTTGGCATACTTGATTTTCAGAGTGCGATCAGTTGAAAGAGAAGCTAACTCTTCTTCTTCGGAGAGAGTAAAAACACCTAAGTCAGTTGTCACTAGTGTGTCATATTTCTCTGTAGTCAAGGATGGAAAGTAACGTTCGATATTGTGCTCTAGAGTTGCTAAATGCTCCACCACTAGAGCAACAATTTCTTTCGTATGGGTTTTTGGAATCAGAGGAAGCATTTCAAGATTACCTTCTCTAGCTCTCTTTTTCCGGATGACTATTTTTCTCTGCAATGCCAGTAGCTTATTCGTAGAAGTCAGGATGTTTTCATTCCGTCCTTGCATGCTGGTGCTTCCACTATTCAGATACCTAAATATTTCTGCCAAATATGCTAATTATGCGCACCAAAGTTCACAGCTAAGATATTCCTATAAATCACTGTTTCCATCTGTTTCAAAAAATAGTAACATCTCTTTTTTAAGTTCACATTCACGAGCCAACACTCTTACCCTTGACAGCCATCTTATTTCTGTGTGTAAAACTAAACATTCGTACTGCGAATCCATAGCATTACAAAGCTGTTTGAAGAGGCGGGTCTAGTAGAGCTACAGAGAGCTTATGAAGGAATAATTCCGAAAGCTTCTACGTTTGTGATGCTTCTGTGTTTTAGTGTTCTTTTACGTGTGTCGCTTCGACATCCCCGGGGCCTCGCCAACCTGAAGTCGTCCGATTGGTGAGTGTTCACTGGGTTTCCTCATCCCAACACCTTGTTGCCATCCATATATCCATTTTACCTCTCCTTTTCCGTAAGCTATATATATATATATATATAATCGAAATGTCCCGGGCTGCTTGCCAAACACGAATTTTTCGATTGCGAAGGGAAATCTCGCCTTCCTCTTGCAATATTTGTTTGAATCTGATAACACGAAGAAGACTTCGTTTTTTTGGAGAAAAAATTTGTTTCAAGAGACATTGAATTATAAATATACGATCGGAATGATGTCTCATGTAATTATATTATAACAGAATCGACAATTAAAAGGAACAAGTTTAAGTATACGGTTTTTTTTTATTTTTCTAATCAGGTAATTAATTTATTTGCAGTTTGTCTGATCTGTGATTTTTATATATTATCAACTAAATAAAATCCACGTATAGCTTTTATACGCGCTGAAAAGGGGAAAAAATTAAATTCCTATAGAACAGTATTAGGCGGAGTCGTATAAAAGGAGCCGTTTACAAATTGAATAACGAAAAATGTAAGAAGGAAATTCATACAATGTTTTACTGTTCGTTACGTGTTGGGAGGGGGCTTATGCGCGATGTTGCGTGAGGATATCTATTTTTGTCTTCTTGACTAACGACAGTGAAGATGTATTTGGTTTAAATAAAAATAACATTAATTAATAAAGATTATTTTGGAATTCTCTTGAAATTTTACCCTAAAAATTCAGCCGGAGCGAAAAAAACCGACTGGAGCAAAACCGGAATCGAAATTTTTTGTTTTGTGTGAACCGGAACGAAAACTGGAGCGAAAAAAAATTTCGGTTCGATGCCCTGGTTCAAACTCTGGTTCTCTCACCCCTCTCCCTTTGCAGCCCCGAGATCCTTATCTTGAGGATGCAAAGGGCTAGGGTAGAGGGATGTTCACTCCCGCGGCTCTTGTTTCCAGATGGACTATATTTATCGGTTCGTCTGTTGTGGCATTTGTTCGAGTGCCCTTTTCATATTGCGGCTCGAGTTTTGGGTTCCCGACGATAGTTTTTTCCCGGGAAACGGGAATGAGATTTTCAAATATCCCGAGAATCCCGGGAACAAGAATGATTTCGCATTTTTAATATCTAACACACCATTTTTCACTTAAACATGATATTTATTATTGATACAATGTAAATACATAAGTCTTTAATAAATCCAATGACATGTGATACATTATTTGCGACAAATTGTGAGAAAATTCATTATTCAGACGCACTTTGACTTGGGCAACCGATCTTTCCTCGATGTTGACTATGTGGAGATAACCAGGGACCAACTACTAATGTATCCTATATTGCAATTCCCTCAATGTTAAAATTGAGGGTATAAAATGTATGAAAGAGGTTTAAAAACAATCTAAAATCTATAAGAGCCTTCTTCTGTCCCTTTATGTCACGCTATAAAAATGAAAATCACTCGATAGAGAATCGAGATACATTTTTTAAATTTGGCAAGAATGCTCGATTTACATATTTTAAGGTGACGACGAAAAAAACTCGAAAAATTCATGGGTTCGACTCCAAGGAAGACATCTCCAGTTTCCATAAAATAACACGTAAACATCGACTTTCCGACGTGCAAGCATTTATTCTTTTAGAGATCAAAATTAGAAATAATTAACCTAGGATCTTCGATTTAAACCATTTTAAAGAAAAAATTATAATATTTGTTATTCTGTTAATCTTTTTTCCGCCTAGTTCGAAATTCCTCCTGTTTTACGTTTAATTCGCATATTTTGGGGAAATCGTGCCATTTTAACATGCATAAAATAAGAAAATTAAAACTTATTTTGATTAGGGCTGAAATTCGGAGGAATATCTAAAAAAAATCAGCTATGAAAGAAATTCTGGAAAAGCTTGATTCGGCATAAAATACAAACGAACAATTCCCGGGAATCATTAAAAATTTTCCCGGGAATCGAGAATAAGGAATATCGAGTAAATTTCCGGGAACCGGGAACGGGAATTGCCGGCCCTCTGGCAGATACTTGAGGAGAAATATGTTCCCTATCATATTAAATGTTGAGCATCCCTGCCGTTGTTCGTACAATATGCACGTGGGATCCCTATGAGAAGGGCCATATAGGTACCGTGTATAACGCGCAGTTTGAAGATCAAATTTTTAGGTCATAAAGTAGGGGTGAGCGCTATACACAGGTAACAGGTCTGTGCAGTTAAAATAAAAAATTTAAGTGTACCTACCTCACCAGATTCCCGCTTTTTGGGTTGAGGAGAAAACCACGCTAATTATCGATAATCCAGCTGATACATATATTAATTAAACGTATCACATATATTTAATGGTTTCAGGCGTCACTTGGTGGAATTTCTTCATAATGTAAAATAAAGAGACTTGTTGTAATTCCACATAAATTTATTTCAAACGACCTATGTTTCGTTGCAATAAATTTATGTGGAATTACAACAAGTCTCTTTATTTTACATTTACAAAACGTATCGAACGCCTAATTACTTCCTTACAATTGTATTTCCATCCTCTCCAAATATTCCACATTTTACTAGCTAATCAGCTGATTGCTGTAGTCTCCCGTAAAATCGCCAGGTAGACATCCCGCAAAACACGTATCGAAAACAAAAAACGTCGTATGCATATACACAAATTGAAATAATTTTTTAGTTAACGAATATATATATATAATTAACGATAGGTATAAGTAATTGAACACCCATAGAATTCATCTTCGTTATCATCTTCGGCACCAAATAACTATGCGAAGAAGGCGACCGCGATACGCAACGAAATTTAAGATGTATTAAATACTGTCATTAATTATCTCTATCCATTCAATATTCCGTGAATAAGTGTTACGTGTAGTTTCATAAATTTAAAATAAATTGACGTGTTTAAACTTCATTCAATATTTTACCTTTAAGCCTGGAGCGTTTTGCCTTGTAAGCAAATTTCAGCAACTCGGAATGTTCGGATTTAAAAAATTAATTTTCGGAGGTTTTTACGTAAAGTCGGATTTGCGTAAGTCGAGTCTTGCGTTACCCTGGATGGGTCTGTATTTATTTATTTATGGTAATCAAGTTAATACCAAACATGACATATAATTCTAAAATTTTATTCTTATACCCCTCGAAATCTAGGGTGCGCGTTATACACAAGGTATACGAAAAAGTCGGGATTTTTTGGTAAAAAGTATGGGCGCACGTTATACAAGAGTATATACCAGAGGTTTCCAAACTGTGGTTCGCGAACTCCTAGGGGGTGCGCGAGAAGACTTAGGGGGTTCGCGGAAAAAATCTGTAATGGCGTTTGCACAGCGGATTTCATTGCGCGGTTTATGTTAATCGTTGTCTGCAGTGAAGTGACTGGTTCAATTCAAAGGGTATATCTTTCATACATTTGTTTAACATAGGATTGAGTGTAGAATATATTTAATTATCATTTTAAGATTTCTCAAATTTAACAACAAATTTGAGACAGAAGCATCTACGCGTAAATTAACAAAATTTATTTTTGTTGTAAGAGAGAGATCGAATCTGTGACTCATTTGCGTGATTTTTTTAGACTCAGTCAGACGCATTTTTCAATTTTTAACGGTGAGAAATTGTGACTATAACGACAATCGCATTATCGCCGCATTTACGTCGTCTATTCGGCGCGATTTTTTTCTTTTCATTACATAGTAACACAAATTGTTGAGCAAATGATTACATTATTAAAGCAAAGTGATAATTTTAAGTACCTAAAATTGAATTCTATAACATATAGGACAATATTTTAATAAGAAATTTTTAATAATTTTTTAAGTGTAATTTACACGTAAAATTGAAGTATTTTAATTTTCATACATGAAGGGGGATGTTTAAAAACGTAAACACTCCCCTACGCTAGGCCACTGATATTCAGGTAAGGAAGATGATCCTTTAAAATATTTATTTTTAAGAGGGAGTTCGCGAGATTTGGATTTTTATGAAAGGCGTTCGCGGGATGAAAAAGTTTGGGAACCATTGGTATATACGGTAATTAAGTTAGAAAGAGTGCAGCAGAGAGCAGCCAGATTCGTTAAAAGTACGAACATATGGAAAGCGTCACATCATTATTGAAGGACTTAAAATGGAGATCTTTGGAAGACCGAAGAATATGCTCAAGGTTAAAGCTCCTCGAGAAATACAGATCAGAAAGTCTAGCAGAGGATGTAGTGGAAATAATTGAGGCTCCAACGTACATAGCTAGAAACGATCATGGCGATAAGATACATGAGATCGATTGTAGGACGGAACGTTATAAAGGCTGATTCTTTCCGAGAAGAATACGATGCCATTACAGGAAAGAAAAATCTGTTAGGTAGGACTCGGTGCAGTGCACCCCCTGCCACCCACCAGATTGGTGAATTGCAGGGTAACATGTAGATGTAGATCTGATAAAATTTAACTATGGACTCGGTGAGCGGGCTAAAATTTAACAATGGGCTCGTGCGAGCCAAACCGATACCACTGCAGCTCACCCCTGACTATGAGGAACTGATCGCAGAACGAAAAAAACTTACGTATACTGGCAGCATCAAAGAAGTTCATTGCTAGAATCTACTATCGGTGAAGCACCACTGATGAAGACTGTTTTGTAGCTGGAATGCGCCATTGCTTTTTCCCAACCTCTTTATGCCTATTGGAGAGTTCTAATTTGTCAAATTGATTTTAACCCTAAGAAGATATCGGCAATTTTATCTTGAAGCTCTTCTTGGTTGTTGATAAAGATTAGGCAAATTAATTCCAAATTATCATTATAATTAGCAGTCTGTTTGCTAAAAAATCGCGAGTTTCGTTTAAACCGAGATTTCCACCTCGTTCTGTTCTTTGCGACCTTAATCATTTTTTGATGAAATTTGTTTCATAGCTGAATCCCATTTATTCATCTTCCTCATGTATACATCAACAGAAAATGCCCGATACTATTTCGCTTTCCTCTTTCTTATTAGCAGTATATCGTTATTAACAGCCATTCTAATTTAAGTAATACTAGGCGAGATACTGACCAAATACAAACATCTTTAAAATATTACACGAGTATTATATACTATATAACTGATATATCCTTTAAAAAATACTAGTGACACAATTTCATGAGTTAAATTTTAACTTTTTCTTTGCACATTAGCCTATCAAGCCTGTAATTTTTTATTCCTGTTCGCCCTTAAAAGGGCCATTTTAACGTATATTTTGCCGTCCTTGGCATACATGTTTATTTTAATGCTGAGGAAAAGGCAAATAGATGCTTCAGATGTATATATTATTTACTTATTGAAGAGAAGTCAGGGTCCGTAAGCGTTTACGGGCAATCGCCGCTGAGGTGTGATTGCAAGATCCGTACACGTGTACGTACGTAGAACCGGCTTGAGGGCTTAATCCGTACAAGAGAAGCGTTACCATTTATTTTGATTTGCATAGGAGTATGGAAATTTTGAAATGCGATCACTATGAATTTTTCACAAAATAAAAATAATTTAGGCGGTAAGTAAATTTAAGAACGACACCGTCAGTTCCCCCCCCCCCCCCCCCCCTTCGTTGGACAGTTTTCGTGGTGTGGAAGATGAACCATCCAATGACCTAATCATGGAATTATGCATAAGAAAGGATTGAACAGTTTCCACACTTCATTTATCGAAAGAAAGGGTTAAGCTTTACAATTACACTACCCGGCACATGAATCGCATTATAAAATTGCGTAACATTTTAAATGGCCGGCATTAAACAAAGCGTGCTGAAGATTCGAAGTTTTCTAAGCCCTAAGAATCCTAAAAACTTGTCCCTTTACCGCAGTTCTGACGTCTCTCGCAATTCAATTTTCCGTGATTGGATCGATGTTTGCAATGCTATCATTCTTTCGATATCGATGCTTTACGAAAGGTATAATGTAGATTCCAACACTGGGCCCAGTAAGATAAACCATTCTATCTGGGATTTCCATGTTGACTCAATTCTATATCGTAACAGCAATATAAAAACTTCTGCAAGATACCAAAAAGGTTTTGATTGTAATCAAATGAAATAGATAATCTCTTCAATCTCTGGAAACAATCGTTCGAAAAAACGTTTCTCGACTCGGCTTCGAGATAAAAATAAGCAACGTGACCAACTTAGATCATTTAGAACTCATAGCCGAAAAATATCTACGGTCCAAGAAAATACTATCTTTAATTAAATTGCTAGTTCGAACAGATTTACTTCGATTTGCAAAACCACGTGTTTGAAGAGAGATTCGGCAGGGCATTTTATAAGCTATAAAAAATAATACTTAAGTCTCTCTAACATCCTGTTAATAACATGTTATATCACCTAACACTAACGCACACGCGCGCACTCACACACAACCACGCGCATTCACGTATACGCGCGTGCGCGCACACATATATAATTACAATTGAGCCTCTCTAATCCGGATTTCTGTGGCCTGGAAATATCTCTGATTCCGGAATTTTGACTGATCTGGATTCGATATTCCTACAATAATCTGTCTTTCATTCCTCGGCATTTCCTCTCAGACGGAAAACATCTCACTTAAAATGTCTTCACTCAACTTTGAACGGCCGCTACCGTTCAAATGACATCTTATTAAATTTCTTTCTTAACATTGCCATCATGTCCGCTTTGAAAGCATATGACGTAAATGATTGTAAGACATCGTTCGTTTAGTTTTTTAAATTACTTATAATTGTCGTAGAAATTAGAAACTTGAACCATATTACGTGCAAAAGAACGCAAATTTATTTTCCTACCGTAGATTTTCAAATACGATTTGAATTGACTCAGGAAATTGTTTTGAAGACGAAATTTTTAAGTTCTTCGTGAATAAAATATTTCGTTGCCAAGAACAACCAGCATTGTTGCCAAACTTCAATCTTCTACCTATTCGGGATGATTATTAAAGACACGTTAAATGCAAACAGGTCTATATAGAGGATAATGTTACTAACTTATATTTTCAGAACAAAATAAATACCAAAAACCGTTAATGGCATTATAATTAAGGACCTAACTGATTTTGAACAGTATACCTTTTTCTGCCATGTTCGATGACCGATTCAAGGACTTGACAAATATGCAAATGGAATTTATGTTGTTAGCATTGCCTTTGAAGGTAGACATTGAGAAGACACCAGAACATTTGCAAATGGAATTAATTAATCTACAGTGTGATACCGACCTGAATCTAACATTTTCTGAAACAAAATTGCAAGATTTTTATTCATACTTAAAAAAAGAAAAATTTCCTCAACTTAGGTCTCTTGGATTAAGAATGATTGCAATATTTGATAGGACACATGTAATTTTTTTCGCTTATGAAGAATAACAAAACTGAAAGCAGATCTCGATTAACTGATGAACACTTGAAATCAGTAATGATGGTGGTTTCAAGTAATCTCTCGCCCAGGCTAGAAATGCTCTCCCAGTCAAAACAATCCCAAGTCTCCAGCCAATCTACACAATAGCTAAGGTAAGATATGAGAAATTAGTAATAATATATACAGGGTGTCCCAGGAAGAAAGGTCAATATTCTGGGAATTTCTTATGGACAAGTGTCCTATTCCAAACAGTTTCCGAGATAGAGCTATTTTAATGTACAGTTGCAAAATTATTGATAAGAAAGAGATATTACGTACTGTTGCTAATATTTATTGTTCAAGTGAAAAATTTGTTACAGTCTATAATAAATTTTCGAAAATTTCAACGTCAACATTAATGCACTTTTCAACTCGTGTGAGAACATGGCGTGTTGCTCGACTGAGTTCATCTTGACGTTCCTTTACACGGGCAATAGCACCCATTATGCGATCGAGCAGTTTGTCTCGTGAATCCACTTTTCTTGTGTACACTTCACTCTTCATCCAACCCCATAAACAAAAATCTAATGGATTAGGTCTGGAGATCTTGGTGGCCAGTGAATGGTACTGCCACGACCAATCCACCGATTAGGGAAAGTGTCATTTAGATGTTGCATCACAATTCCGGTATAATGAAGAGGGACTCCATCATGCTAAAAGTACATGGCAATCCATGTAGCCAAAGGAACATCCTCTAGTTGTTGTATGTAATATCTCTTTCTTATGAATAATTTTGCAACTGTACATTAAAATAGCTCTATCTCTGAAACTGTTTGGGATAGGACACTTGTCCATACGAACTTTTTTCTTAGAATGACCAATACTATCACCTCCCAGAATATTGACCTTTCCTCCTGGGACACCCTGTATAGTATAAAATCCAATAAAATTTTGTCAATGTTCTTAATAATTTCTTATAGGGTTTGTGATACTGGATTCATGAGCACGAAGAGGATGGTAATGTACAACATACATCAAAGAAGAGATAACAATGCAATAAAGTACTAAATTAAAGAATTATACAAGATTTCAGTTTTGTTATTAAAAGTATGAAATATTTTTAGTGGTGGGTTTAATTTTAAACAAAATACCTAACCTCTTTATCGCTCAAAATGAAATGCCTGTCTTATATTTTAAAATTATCTTAGGCCTGTACATGATTTGAGTTTGAGACCTCTGCTATAGTGCAGGGCTTTGAAGATTAAAAGTTTAGAACTGTGATCGCCCCAAAAAGTCATGAGAGAATAGTAATAGAAATGTGCAAGGCAATAATAACTGTACTAAAAGACAATATAAATGCAATATTTATTTCTAAATTTACATTAAATGCTATAAAACTAAATACAGCATCTATACATATTGATAAACTCTCTCCAGAATTCCTTGGTCGCATTTGTTAATGCCACTTCAGCACAGACAAGACAAAGTCTTGGTATAGGGGAGGTTAGTGTTTCTGGCTTGCAATGCTAGGGTTGCAGGTTTGAATCTTGCAGAGGGCATGGATGTATATGTTTATCTTTGTTGATGTTATTACGCTCATTGTAAAAGGCTGTTGATGGCTGTTTATGAGCTAGTATAAAAAATAATAAAGTTTTTGTGCAAACACCACCATTCTCAACATAAAGCATTGCGCACCAATTCCCGTTGTGCAAAAATATCAAGCAGTTTGATTTTATACAACTGTTGCACAAAACAGTGTGTTCATTGACAAAATGCTTGTGCAACATCCAATGTTCCACAAAATGCTTAATCATGAATGAGGCCCCTAAGTGTCCAGTAAATATCTTCTATCCCTTCCAACCACTGATTGCCAATATATGAAGAAGAGCTTGACAGCACAATTAAAATGGTAAAAATCTCCAAATGCAGTACTAGTACGGCATTTAGAAATTTTTACCTTTTACCACTGATTGCCAACATATATTCCCTGTTTTTTCCTTACAAGGAATGCTTTTCTTTGCGACATTACTGATGGGGCTATTCACTGAACTTTTTGGCATGTTAAATGTCCATACAAAGACAAAATTGCGAAACATTTCGCAATACATCATATAATGCTTTTCTTGCCTTGACACAGCCGAATCGCCCTGAAAACTGAGCAGCAGTTCCAGAACAGGGTGGTTAATCACAGAACTAGTCTAGTGTTGAACTAAATTAAATTTGTTTTAGCAACTCAAATGGAATTTCTTTATCGAATATTTTTTTAAATGCCCAGTTTTTGGACTCTGAAATGTATTAACCAAATGAGTCAACTCCTTCATATTTTCAATTCATTTTGAAATGATCATAGTCTTTAGTAAGGGAGTAATATCATAGAATAGCGAGTAAGGTGGAATAGATCTCGTCAATATGAAAAAATAATATCATCAGATTCATCCTTTCATTATAGACTGACTGTTTGCTTGAGTTAAATTACCATTTGATAGCAAGTTTATTGTATCAATAATGAATCAAGGGTTTTATCATTCATTATTACTTTCTCCATATGTAGTATAGGGGAAAGTATTATTTTCATCAAAAAAATCGATTTCAAGATTTCAACGGAAATACACATTTTGAGGTACCCTGAACACATTTGGACCATTTTCTCGATGATGTCTCTGTGTGTGTGTGTGTACATGACAGCTTTTTTGTGGGTGCTCTAACTCAAAAATTAGTAATCAGGTCAATGAGAAATTTTATATTTAACATTTTTATGAAAGTCAGAAGAACTGATTAGTTTTTGGTAAAAATTGGTCAACCAGAAGTGGGTGTTTACTCTTGTCACTTATCCGTTATTTTGAGATATTTGCTTTAATATTTGATAAATGTAAAAATGTATTGGAATAAAAGTTGAAGGAAATTTAATTTTCTACAACCTTTGTTTGAAACATTTTCCCATATAATGCATTGTTTAAAAGATATCTTATATTTTTGCTGCCATCACCATGCCACCTACTGACGACTATTGTTAACAATTGATGCCTAGTTACGTCTTAGTGATGCTCCTTTTTCTTTTCTTAATTGTTGGAGCTTTGTGGCTATATCCAATATCAGAAGGCTATGGTTTGAGTTTATTTCTGTTCTTTGTAAATTCTATTTTTTTTTGCAGTTTCTTAAAATATTTTTATTATGTAACCTATTTGGAATTTTTAGAAATATTACAGGTATGGAGAAAGTCATGTGGTGGCCACATAAGATTTTTTAGGTTTTTGTTCATATGCAAAACTACAAATTTTGTCACCAGTGAGGTATGTTCATTCATTTCCTGTGAAGTATTTTTTTAATACAAAGATTTTCCATGTAAATGTTTGAAGTATTTGCAGGTAAAAATATTAATACAGGGAAAAATATATTACACCACGGCAGAGGCAAAACTGGAAGATATGGTGCCTATGGCAAAATTTTAAGGCAACACCTTGTTTATGTAGAATATGATTCTTGCTGCATTTTCATAAAGAATAATAGCATTTTTACTAACAATAACTTCAACAGTTGAGTATTATGTTAATACCTATTTATGGGAAAATAAACCTTTGCCATTTTTTGCGGTCAAGGGTTTGGCACCTTTTGCAGGCAAATGCCACCTTCGCCATACCTTAGTTACGGCACTGCACCACGGCCTCGACTCAGGTAATTCATTCTTGAAATTAGTTGTGCTAAGTTGAATTTGCACAAATTGAGACATATTTTCCCATAGAGGTTATATAATAATAGGGCAATGCATTTCTCATGGATCCCAAAGAAGCACTTGTTCAGCTTAGAAAATACACTTCAAAAATAGTAAATAAACATTTTGTGTGCGTGTGAGACACCCATAAATATAATGTTTAAAGTAGGATATTTAGCACCACACATAAAATGATTAAATAAAGGGTTTGAACCTTATATTTGATGATGAATTAATTTGAATGAGGAACATAGGCAAGTTTGATGATGGTGAAAGGAAAATTAAATGGATTTTCCAGGACTAGATGCCCCTGACTTCTCCTCTCCTTCTGTTACGTTAAAGACAGAAGTGCTTGGTTGTTCAGTGGTGTCTTCTTCTATTACTTCATCAGAATTTGTCTCAACAAGTTCAGTGGGGTCATCAGGATCTAATTCGATAATTCGAGGGGGCCTATCAGGTGTTTCTATTGCTGTTTCATGAAGAATGCATCTAATTTAAGTTGTCTGCTGACTTTTCTCTTCTCTTCAAACAACTTAGTGTAGACCTCATTTTATTCCATTGATGGCGGTGAAACTTTTGTCTCAGTTGAGGTCATCTTCATCCACAATTGGAAAAAACTTCAACTAAGCTAAAAAATTTAGCCAGTCTATGCATTGTGAGGACTTTCTCTTCTTTAGGAGTCTCTGTTGTGTCTGATTCTAAAAGTTTCTGTTCATCAGGTTCCATGAGCTCTTCTATGGAGAGTTTTAGAGAATGAGATTCGAGAAGCTGGTGCACATCCTCTATCTCAATTTCTCCAAATTCTAATTTTCTGCCCATCTATATCACATTTTCAGCTATTTCTTCAACTTGCTGCTGATCTTCTTCAAATAATTGGAAGTCAGCCATGAAGAAAGGAAACAAATTCTTCCAAACACTGTGAATATTTGACTAGGTGGCCTCTTTCCATCTTTCTGAAATGTTGTAAATGGCATTTTTGATGTTGTAAGCCTTCCAGAAATATTTAAATATTGGCTTATCTTCTCCATCTGTACCCCTGATTGGCTGACAGAAAGTGCGCCTGAAGTAATAACCAGTGTTGCCATTTTAGCGCTTTTCATTCTAAATTTAGCTCATTTTTGTTTTGTCTAGCGCCTTTTTTTTACGTTTAGTGCCATGGTGCTAATTTAGCACTTTTTTAATTTTAGCACCAAATTGGATGCCTTTTTCCCTCATGTAATTTATTAAGCGTTTTAATCTACCTTCAACGAGAAGAAAAATGAATTCCAAATATAACAGATTGCATTGATCTACAGTCTGAGAATGTCGAGGATGGTCATCAGCATAACCGAGGTATATTTTAAAAAATGGAATGGGATAGCTGGGAAAACCAGAATAAACGAAAAATTCCCTCAGTACACCCCTTGCATAGGTTTTCCATGCTGTTAGACTCTCAATATGGAAATTGTCTTGAAGGTCACCGATTAAATAAGAAAAGTGACGCAGCAATATTGTAAACATACACTGAAATTGTGTGGCCCTGAATGGGATTTGAAAATTCTATACGATGTGACCCTTTAATGGTTCCCTGCCCCCTAAAATGCAGGTCCAGTTGCTCGGCCGCCAAAAGAATTTTGCAACAAGGTGAGAGGCCTTCTCGTAAACGACGTCGAGTATATAGCACACTATAACAACAGGTAACTGAGCGTGATACCAGAAATGAGGAACATACGAGCAGGATTCATTACATTGTAGGATTTACGGTTTCCTTGCGGCTGCTACCGTCTTAGCAGACAATGTAGCCGCTTGCGCGTGATGAGCCATTCACAATGTTTTGTGCGTATATCGTAATTTTTACGTACAATATGTTTCTTTTGTGATTTCTTTTTGCATATAAAAAAGTTTACTAAATGCGGGAAGCGTCAAATAAAAATTGAAGTACGAGCACATAATATTTTTTCACTAAATGCGGGTTTTTCACTAAATCGGGTTTCACTAACTGCGGGAAAATAATACATTGTTTATATGGAGCTATTGTCGGGACCTGAAAAAATCTTCACTAAATCCGGGATTTCACTAAATGCGGGAACATTAAATCAGGGTTTTACTGTATAGACAAAACAAAAATTAAGAAAATATCGGGAGAAGACGAGAACTCGATTATAAGAATTGCGGGAAAACCTCTAGAGCAGGTTAGGCAATATAAATAAAATAAAATACAAACGAAATTAAGGTGAAAAATATTTCAATTTAAATAATTTTTAAAATGGTGAAAATTTAAAAAAGGGTTTCCAACTGCAATCGAAAGTGAACCGGAGATTTGAGTCACTCGACCGGAGATTATGGCGATGACCTGGAGATCTCTGGCCCCAAAGCCCGAGGTTGGCAATCCTAGTCGCATGTTACATTGTCATCAGAATGCTACATTCAAAAGCTGAGGCTCAAGTTTTTCCTACAATTGGTTGCTCAGTCAAAATTTCTCCCTTATAGATAGCTAAAACTATTGATTGGTGTCCACATTGTAAACAAGCAGATCACAAACATCTTTGCCATAACATGAGGTATTCAATAGGTTTGCTAATATATCTTTTGTGATACATTATTTCTCTGCGTCTTTTAAATTTAGTACATTTTTCATTTTGAAAACAAGTTCATTTTCATAATATTAAACTTAGTTATTAGCTTTATGATTTTGTAATTCATATTTAATGTTCATTTCATTTTTAATAATCAATCTGTAACAAAATCACGATGATATTCCTCATTAATTAGTTGGAGGTATAAGTTGAATTTGATGAGACCTGAATGCATATAAAGAAAAAGGCAGCATAATTCAAATTTGCACCTGTGTTAGTTGAGACTGTGGTGTAAGTCGAATTTGCTTAAGTTGGGCCTGCATAAATCAAGGCCATGGTGCATATGCCAGTGTATTTCAACCGGTGGTCCCTGGATCCTTAGGGGTCGGTGCATTGTTTCTCGGAGGTCTGTGAGTTGAGTAGGACATGCTTATTTTTATCTAAAACTTGTTTGATCCCATGCACCGGTCTGATTAATTTTTCAAAAGTGAAAAAATGAGACAATGAACGGAAAATGTATGAATTTTTCATCGGGATGGGTCCGCAGCAATAACAGGACTTTGTAAGGGGTACGCAGTTCAAAAAAGATTGAGAATCACTGGTATATGCAATGAAAATATTTTTAGCAATGCAGTGATACTCATTCTATGATGATTATATATACATACTAGGCAAAAGGTTATTTTATGAATTTACAGCTTTATTAAATGCACACTTGTTTAGGCCAATAATTTTATCAGCAATAAATATAAGTCAGCTGTAAGGTGCATTTTGCATTTATTTCTTATAATCTATTCCTATTAACTATCTTTATGTAACAATTTTCTTAAAAATCCACTTAGTATTTCTAATCAAGACCATAGATTAAAAATATTCAAAAATAGTTGAATAAATGACAGTTTTCAAGAAACTTGCTATGCCCACACTCTCAGTTACCTTAGGTCTTCCCTTTCAGAAACATTTCATACTTAAGTCTGTATTGAGCATAGGTGTTACATTAAAAATAAAAAGTTAATTTTTTGAACTCCAAGTTGCTCATTTTTGGGGTGAAAATGGCTACTAAATGTAAAAGGATGGAAGTGCAGTAGATATATTTTAAAATAAATATTCAAAATAAATGTATGTACCTTCTTTGTTGTAGATCCAGTTCCTAAATTTTGTTTATCAGGATTATTGACTGCCTGGATCATCCATGGTGCAAAATAACCCAAATAAACCGAGTTCTGCTAATTCAAAATTCACAAGTGACAATAAGAGGAGTAAATGTATTTTAATTTTTCCAGATATTTAGTTCAAAAAGATAGGGTTTACATAACATACCTACTGGTTTCCTGTTGGGTTGATTCTCAGAATGAACAATTCAGAATTTTACCGCAGTAGTGAACATGGAGGAGAATACAGGAAGGATGATAAAGAACACATTGCAAGATGAGTCATTGAATGCTACGGAAGAGGGATAATTATGGAAAACCTCTCCCACCTTATAGCTCTAATCCCCATGGAAGTGGATGAAAACAATGGTCTTGATATTAGTCCCAGGGAAATTTTAAGTGGATGCATCCACCTTTGGGATATAAATATTTCAGAATACAATTACGACGAATGTAAACCAGGTTTACAGCCTCACGGGTATTACACGAGAAAATATAATATTTTAGTTAATTTTGGATACAAATTCAATCTTTGAAAATCTTTTACTAGCTGTCTTTAAAGTGAATATTGGGCTGAATCATAATTATTATCGCTTTTAGTATTTCATTTATTGGATTTTTCGCATCATAATGTATAAGTGATGCATATATTTATTTTAGTGGATCATGAAAGAAGCTAAACCTCTTCAGTCCTAATAGGACAAAGGCTGCGGGCACCTGCTGCAGATTTTTCTATTATGATGCTTTTAATGGCTCGGCTCACAAGTAGCGCTAGCCAATATTTAGTCAAATTATTTTCAAACATTGTTATTTTGCGTTACATTTGTAAAATGATTACAATATTTTCTCGAAGAAAACTTTCTTGCTATTTTAAAAATCCCTCTCGAAAGAATTAGTCAACTTACATTCTAAGAACTAAGACATATTTTACATTAATAACTAAATATATACAGGGAAAAAGTGTTTTAGACTTCGATTTAACCATGCTCGACGTATTTTTTTCTCCAAATGTACGAATTCCACTACATCAGAAAAAACCGATTTAGCAAATTTCGCACTTCAGTTAATTTAACTAAAAGAACTAAAATCCCAACCACTAGGGGTCTCGTCTGTGCAAAACAATCGACAATTCAAGATGACAATCGATTCTCACTGGATGCTTGGTAATCATGGCTTCCGAACGGTATAGTTTTTCTTTGACAACTTTCAGGTAAGGAGTACTTTGTAATGTTTATGAGTTTTACTGATAGTGACTACAATGAAATTGAAATAGTTTGAAATATTCTACTCCTTTGTAAATATTATTTGATCCTATCTTACTTGACTGAATATTATTTTCATTTTAGCCCTTCCGGCAAACTAGTTCAAATTGAATATGCTTTAGCTGCTGTGGCTGCTGGTGCACCTTCTGTCGGTATTAAAGGTATTTATCAAGGCGTCATTCAACATATGTATCTGTTTGTCAAAATGAACATTTTCTTTCGTATCGCTTTCATATTTCATCGTCGGATGACAATTCAAATGTTTGAATAAAATTTTCGTAATTTCAGCTTCCAATGGGGTCGTATTGGCCACGGAAAATAAACATAAATCAATGCTTTACGAGGAACATAGTGTTAGCAAAGTTGCTATGATCACTAATCATATTGGAATGGTGTATAGTGGTAAGGTTTTGCATTAGATTACAATTTATTTCATACACGGTTCACCCAATAATATTGATAGCAATAGATAAAAAATAATTTTTTTAAACGTCCATGCAGTCGTACCAAAAGATATATATTTGGAATATTTACTGTTTAACTACATATATGTAGTTTCCGTTAATGTTTTAATAACATTATGAACATTAACTCTCTGACATTGAATTTCAAGCTGTGATAATTTCAAATAAATTGCTAAAATGTTGTTTCAATACGGCTTTAATTTTCAAAATTTATAAATTAAGGTATATACAGGTTATTTTTGCTGTATAGCTTATGCTGATTCATGCTGGTGATCTTGGAAATATGAAGACAATGCTCTTGATTGGTGAATTGGGGACTTGCTTTGTTGCTTATTTAAGTGTTTTATCGTCTAAAATTGATATTGTAATATCGTTTTCATTTGCTGTTACTGCGGAGGAATATCATTGATTCAGTCAGTGGTTCCCAAAGTGAGGGTTGCGAAAGATTCTCATTGGGGTCTCGTATATGGTATATTTTTGTTATTTTTTAAATTGTGTGAATATATTTTTAGAATATGCACAATTTTTTGTGAAAATGAAGTTGGTGTAATATTTTGAGATTAATATAGAATTAAATATTTATTGGTAGATGGATGGGTTTAATGGGGTTGGCTGCCATAAGAGAGTTTGTGGATGCCTACACTTTGGGAACCAATGCATTAGATGTTTTAAAGCTAAACCATTTACAAAGTAGTTTCATTTATTTAAAGTTTTTAAATAGCTTTTCAATTATATTATATTATTATATTATATGATTAAGGTTAATGTTTGACTTTGGTAATTCATATTTTGATTATATGCATAATGCAGTTTACAGTGAACAATTGAGCAATTTTTGCATTATTTTATATGTGAAGCCAGAAAATTTCAATTTGTTGAAATTGATAAATTATTTCAGGTATGGGCCCAGATTACAGACTTCTTGTGAAAAGGGCAAGAAAGATGGCACAACAGTACTTCTTGGTTTATCAAGAACCTATTCCAACAGCACAGCTGGTCCAACGGGTTGCTACAGTAATGCAAGAATATACTCAATCTGGGTTTGTGAATAATTTTGTTTTGTATTATTAATATTTTTGGAAGTTAACGTGATTTTGATTTACTCTCTGATGCTTAAATTGAACATTAATGTAGTTAAAGGGGTTCTTTATACATTATATGAAAGTTTTTCCCACATTTTCAGAATTTAAAGTTTTTATGATTTTTCTGTGAGGTACAAAAAATTCCAAATTAATGGTAGTGATTAGGGACGTACCTGAGAGATAAGGCGCCTATGATAAAATTTTAGGAAACACCAACACCGAAAATTATTTTCCTGCGTTTTAATCAAGTGTAATAGTGTTTGTATCAACAATAACTTAAACATTTGAGTATCAAATCGATACTTATTTTTGGGAAATTATAGTTTTGGCATTTTTTATGGGAACATTTGGAGCCTATGGCAAATGCCAACTTGGCCATGCCCTAGTCACGGCACTGGTAGCGAATAAAATAGAGTTATTTGGTGTTAGTCTTTTGAGTCATACAGGTTATTTATGCCTGGCATTAACTTGCTTATAGAAATATTGATTTACATTTGTGCCTTCAAACGTTCCATGCATGTACTACAACCATAAGTTATTGCAGGTAGTCCTTGGCTTATTATGGAAAATGTTTTAAGTTGACTCATTGGTTGTCAAAGTGGATTTTACCTTAAGCCTTATCACATAAATTGTGTTCATGACCTCATGACCCAAAAGAGGGTTATGAGGTATGTTTTCCAAAATTTAACCCAGTTAATGTACTATAACAAAAATAAATGAACTAATAATATATTTGAGTATACTCGATTCAACCTATCATACTTTCTGAACAACGAGATGCATCAACCAATAGGAAACCCTAGATTATAAGACAAATTTTTCAGAATGTAATTGCAAACATCAAGGCTTATGTTGTTTACATAAACATAAGAAGCTATGTCACATTTTAATAACTAATGTAGTAGTAATTGATTTTTAAGTGCATCAACTATTATAGTCATTTTGCATTTGCATTTTGTTATAGTCATCAACTGGACACACACAGAAGGGGGGAGGGAAACTTGGTGCTGGCATTAGCCTATTCTTTATGAAAAGCACTATTATAATAACTAAGTATAACTAAGCCAATACAAAAAGACAAAACTAGTGATAACTATCTCAGGTAATAGATGATCATTTTTCCTTTATCATGGTAGTGGTTATTTTTTTAACCTAAGTATGTATTTCTAGTTTTGTAAAACAACTTGGAGATTGGTTTGCCATTTATTTAAACAATTTTCCTCTTAGCAATGCTATACTATCAAGTATCACCTTCTTTGGATCTTAATATCATTTCTATACTAGTGTAATTGCTCATCAAATATGATGGGCATGCATGGATTAAGTATTAAATTTAAGGTACTTCCCATTCTTCCTCCTTTTCTCTCTTCCCTTCCATTCTCCCCTCTTCTCTGCCATTCTCCCTTCTTCCCTCCCATTCTCCCTTCTTCCCTCCCATTCTCCCTTCTTCCCACCCCTTCTCCCCACCCCTTCTCCCCACCCCTTCTCCCCACCCCTTCTCCCCACCCCTTCTCCCCACCCCTTCTCCCCACCCCTTCTCCCCACCCCTTCTCCCCACCCCTTCTCCCCACCCCTTCTCCCTTCTTCCTCTCCCCCTCTCATTCTCTGGGGAAATAGCCATTCTAGTCTCAATCTTTCCCTAATAAAGACCATTATCTATCTTTATCCCTCTCTCTTCTTCTGTCTCCCTCCCTCTCTCTTCCTTACTACAGTAGAAGACTGGATATCCGAAATGGTCAGGACTGGACCGATTTCGGATAAACAATATTTTCGGATATTAGATATCTTAACCCTTAATGAGAAAAACGAACTGAAAAAAAGTTTTGATGAGTTGTGGTACGAAATAAACGATGCTTATTCACATATATGCTTGAAAAATCTTTTATGTAATGCAAATATTATAACAACAATTGTAAACATGGTAAACGTATTAAATAATGGACGAACGCCTGTTGTCATCTTTGGATCATGAATCAGCTAGAAACATCCGTGTTAACCTGTAAATTAATAAAATGGAATATTTTAGAAGTACTATAATCATTAGAAAACATCATTTAACAAAAATATTACATGAGTAGTTTATCGATTAAATACATTAAATACAATTTATTTCACCAACCTCGCATGGAAAATCATCAAATTGTAAAGCATAAGCATTTACGCAAGAACGGACAAATAACTTAATATTACAGTAAAATGATACAAAATATTTACCATAAATCCTTGTCAATGTGGTGTAGTCCATTTACTGCTGCTTAGGACTTTGCATAGCAGAATCCACGGAGTTCAAAGGGCAGGATGATGCAGATGCTCTTTTAAACATATCTGTCAGTGTTAGCTGCTTGCTTCTATTACGCCTTTTCAAATTTTTCTTTCAGCCTATATATTTGTAATATTTCCTGCTCAGTTGTAAATGTTTTTTGCTCCATAAAACTTATAAGAAAATAGTCTCTGCTGTAGTGATTTTCTTTTGGTCATCAACAACCACATCGCTGTCATCACTATCTTCATTATCACTTAATTTTGGGTCTAGAACAGCATTGACAATTTCCAAGTTCATTAATGTGTGACAAATGGGAGCATTTTTATCACATTCAATCCATTCTGTTAGTTCACTTTCACTCATATTCAGAGCTTCATCACCTGCTAACTTGAAAAAGCTTATCATTTCAGAAACTTCATAATTATTACTTGACATATTAAACCCGTAAAATTTAGTCTTGTCATTGGAAACTATTTCTGGTAAAACAACATGAAAACAACATTTCAGAACAGTAGGTGTAACCTTATTTCATGCAGCAGATGGATACCATACTGCTTCCTTCAGCATAACTGTTTTCTTACAATTATCGAAACTGAAAGGTTCCTTTAAATTCACAATTTTTTCATCATTTCACTACGATAATGGCACTTCATGCTTCTAATTAGGCCTTGATCCATAGGTTGGATTAATGCGGTGCAGTTCGGAGGCAGATACACAGCAAAAACATTTTGACTGCACATGGTTTCTGCTGGTGGATGAGCTGGGCAGTTATCCAGCAACAACATGATTTTTGCATTATCTGGCAGTCCAACCTTCTTAGCATGCTCCCTTACTTCAGGAACAAAATGATTTGAAAACCAATCACCAAAGATTTGTTGTGTGACCCATGCACATTTATTTGACCTATAAATTATATGTAAAATTTTAATACCCTTGAATGCATGGGGTTTTGCATTTCTTCCTGATCACCATTAGCTTACATTTGTGCCTGCAGCATTGCCACATGCCAAAACCATTAATCTTCCCTTAGATTCCTTTATTCCCAGTGCTAATATTTCATCACTGCAACCAAACTGTCACGGAAGAGAGCACCAAAACAAGCCCGTCTCGTCTACGTTGTATATCTGTTCATGACTAAGGCCATGTTCCTGCATCAAATTCAAGAAATTCTTCACAAATTCCTCCCCTAGTTCATGATTTGCAGACATTTTTTCACAAGATACCTTTAAATATCTAAGTCCATGGCAGTTTTTAATTTTCGTAACCATCCAGTAGTATAATCACAAGGACCTTCAATTTTTAATTTCTCGTGGAAGAATTTTGCCTTCTCTATCAACATAGTTTTGGGTATAAGAATGCCTTCACTCTTATGCTGGCGAAACCACTAGTACAACACTTTGCTCAAACTTGTTTAACTGGGTCCCCGTAAGGTTTTTCGTTCGAAAATGCCTACCATTGAGTCAACTTCTGCAACAAATTGAAGATTTTGGTCCCTCGGAGATTTTGTCATAGATAGTTGTCCAATCAACCTTATACTTGAAGATTAGATGCACTGATACCATGATCTAGTTTTTTTATGATGTCCATTTTTTGCTATACCGTCAACACCTGTCTTTCTCTCTTGGTTTTCTCACCACTTGATCCAGCTTCAGGATCTTTGGGATGCATTCTCTTTTTTCCTTGTTCCATTATAAGGGGCGATGAATATATACATCTACATATATACACCTATAATGGAATACTTCGAATGGTCGTGAATGACGCTATAAAACACGTGGTCAGAAACTAAAGGACGCTAAAGGAAATTCAATTGAGACAGTGGTGGCATTCGGAACTACTATAAATTGATTCTCAATTGTTTGTTGTTTGGATGTTTCCATTGTTTGCATTTTTGGATAAACGATCTACTGTATCTCTCCCTCCCACTTCTCACCTCTCTCCTTCGCTGGGAAAATAGACTTCCTAGCCTTATTCTCACCCTAATAACGACCATTATCTATCTACCCTCTCCCTTCTCCACTCGCCACATTAATCTCTCTCTTCCTTACTATCTCTCCCTACCTCTCTCTCTGTCCTCAGGAAAAATATACTTCCCAGTCTCAATCTCGACCTAATAAAGAACCTCTCTCTCCCTCCCTCACCCTCCTTCTCATTCCCTCTCCCTCCCTCACCCTCCATCTCATTCCCTCTCCCTCCCTCACCCTACATCTCATTCCCTCTCCCTCCCTGACCCTCCATCTCATTCCCTCTCCCTCCTTCACCCTCCATCTCATTCCCTCTCCCTCCTTCACACTCCATCTCATTCCCTCTCCCTCCCTCACCCTCCATCTCATTCCCTCTCCCTCCCTCACCCTCCATCTCATTCCCTCTCCCTCCCTCCTCCCTCTTTCTCCCTCCCTCCCTCTTTCTCCCTCCTTCCCTCTTTCTCCCTCCTTCCCTCTTTCTCCCTCCTTCCCTCTTTCTCCCTCCTTCCCTCTTTCTCCCTCCTTCCCTCTTTCTCCCTCCCCTCTTTCTCCCTCCTTCCCTCTTTCTCCCTCCTTCCCTCTTTCTCCCTCCCTCCCTCTTTCTCCCTCCCTCTTTCTCCTTCCCTCCCTCTTACTCCATCCCTCCCTCTTTCTCCATCCCTCCCTCTTTCTCCCTCCCTCTTTCTCCCTCCCTCTTTCTCCTTCCCTCCTTTCTCCCTCCCTCCTTTCTCCCTCCCTCCTTTCTCCCTCCCTCCCTCTTTCTCCCACCCTCCTTTCTCCCACCCTCCTTTCTCCCACCCTCCTTTCTCCCTCCCTCCTTTCTCCCACCCTCCCTTTCTCCCTCCCACTCTCCCTCTACCTCCCACCCTCCCTCCCACTCTCCCTCTACCCCTCTCCCAATCTACCTCTCTCCCTCCCTCCTACTCTACCTCTCTCCCTCCCTCCCCCTCTCTCCCTCCCTCCCCCTCTCCCTTCCTTTCTCTATCTCTCCCTTAGGGGTTAGGTGGAAGATGGTACTTAGTCTCATCTTGCCCCAAATAAATACCATATCAATCAATCAATCAATCCCTCCCTCTCCTCCCTCCCTCTCCTCCCTCTCCTCCCTCCCTCTCCTCCCTCTCCTCCCTCTCCTCCCTCTCCTCCCTCCCTCCCTCTCCTCCCTCCCTCCCTCTCCTCCCTCCCTCCCTCTCCTCCCTCCCTCCCTCTCCTCCCTCCCTCCCTCTCCTCCCTCCCTCTCCTCCCTCCCTCTCCTCCCTCTCCTCCCTCCCTCTCCTCCCTCCCTCTCCTCCCTCCCTCTCCTCCCTCCCTCTCCTCCCTCCCTCTCCTCCCTCCCTCTCCTCCCTCCCTCTCCTCCCCTCCTCTCCTCCCTCTCCTCCCTCCCTCTCCTCTCCTCCCTCCCTCTCCTCCCTCCCTCTCCTCCCTCCCTCCCTCCCTCTCCTCCCTCCCTCCCTCCCTCTCCTCCCTCCCTCCCTCCCTCTCCTCCCTCTCCTCCCTCCCTCTCCTCCCTCCCTCTCCTCTCCTCCCTCTCCTCCCTCCCTCTCCTCCCTCCCTCTCCTCTCCTCCCTCCCTCTCCTCCCTCCCTTCCTCTCCTCCCTCCCTTCCTCTCCTCCCTCCCTCTCCTCCCTCCCTCCCTCTCCTTCCTCCCTCCCTCTCCTTCCTCCCTCCCTCTCCTCCCTCCCTCTCCTTCCTCCCTCCCTCCCTCTCCTCCCTCCCTCCCTCTCCTCCCTCCCTCTCCTCCCTCCCTCTCCTCCCTCCCTCTCCTCCCTCCCTCTCCTCCCTCCCTCTCCTCCCTCCCTCTCCTCCCTCCCTCTCCCCCCTCTCTCCCCCCTCTCCCCCTCCCTCTCTCCCCCCTCTCCCCCTCCCTCTCTCCCCCCTCTCCCCCTCCCTCTGCCCCCTCTCTCTCCTTCCTCTCTCTCCTTCCTCTCTCCCCTCCTCTCTCTCCCCTCTCTCCCCCGCCCCCTCCCTCTCCCCCTCCCTCTCCCCCTCCCTCTCCCCCTCCCTCTGCCCCCTCTCCCTCTTTAAGAACAAGGAGGCTATCATGACTGAGCTGGAGGAAAGGTTGGGGGAGAGAGCTGAAGAAAATAGGAACAATGTAGATGAGGAGTGGAGATACATCCATAGCAACATTAAAGATGTAATGGAAAAGAAGGTAGGGAAGAAAACGGGTGAAAGAAATAAAAATCCATGGCTCACAGCAGCCATGCTGCAAAAAATGGAAGAGGAGAAATTTGAAGAACATGAACACTGAAGAAGGCTAAAGAAAGTACAAGAGAACAGTGGATAAATGAGAAATGTGAGGAAATTGTCGAGTGTGATAGAATTTGTAGAACAGAGCTCACGTATAGCTAAGCAAGGGAACTACTCAAGAAAAAGGCAAGAAAGATAGGACGTAAAGAAATCATGAACAAAAGTGGTAAAATAGTCTCGGAGCCAGACAATGTAAAGGTCTGGAAAGAATACATTGAGGTGCTGTTTGACAAAGAAGGAAAGCCAAGAAATATTGAATTAAATGAAAAAGAGGATGTGGAGAAAGACCAGCTAGGACCAAGTATTCTCGAGTCTGAAGTTAAAAGAGTAATTGATGACATGAAAAGAAGTAAGGCTGTTGGGAGTGATGATATACCAGTGGAAGTTCTTAAAGTTTTGGAGTCGAAAGCAGTTAAGCAACTCACAAAATTCTTTAACCAAGTATATGATACTGGCATATGGCCTGAAGATTTTTTATATGGTGTAATGGTACCACTGGAGAAAAAGAACAATGCAAAAAGTTGTAAGGATTACAGAACTATTAGTTTAATTTTTCATACAGCTGAAGTTCTAATCAGAATAATAACCAAAAGAATTGAAGGTAAAATAGAAAAGGAGCTGCAAGATAATCAGTTTGGTTTTAGAAGAGGAGGAGGGACTAGAGATGCTATAGGATGTATGAAGATGATGATAGATGCTAGAAGTCAATAAACTATAAAAATAAACTTTTTGTTTTCCAGTTTTTTCTTTCGTTCTCCCTCATTGTACTACCCTTGCATCTCCTCACAGTTTATCTCTGGTCGCTGTCGCGTCAGATCCCTGAAGGTGCCCACATTTTGGATGAAATGCATTGGGCTCATTTATTAACCCATTTTTGCTTAAGGAGTTCTTTCATTTATTGATTAATGAGGAGTTCAGCCACCGACTGAAGTTGATCTATTTTCATCTTAGATGCTTTTCAAATACATTTTAATATGTACGCCTGATGTTTTTACAATGTGACAAGTATCTTGTATCACTTAACAGATGCGCAGATTGTACGGTGATTTTTCGAAACATGATTTTATGATATTTTAAAATTACTATTTCTGAATATAATGCGAGGGCTACTTTTAAAATCTCATTTTTTGAAGAAAAAATATAGCGTTATATTTGGGACAATATGGTAATTTAAATTACAACAAATTTACTTAAATTTAATTACAAACTGGGAGCCAAGGGGTAGAATTTGAGTGGTAAGGGTAAAAACATCATAGCGCCAAACTTGAACATCTTTTCAGTAGCATTCATCCTTGGTTCAAAGAGTATATAGCATAAATAGTATTTTCGTATCTAGATGCGCTGTTTATGCTCTGCTAGTATGATTTATGTATGAGGTTTTGAAGTTTTCACCCAAAAGAGTTCATACATATTTCCGTCTCTAAGTACGCTGTTCCTGTAGCATCTGCTAAAGCGAGTGCTGTTTTGAAAAGAAAGAGTTCTTATTTTTACCTCTAGGGGTGCTGTTCCTACTATGCCGCCGTTTTCAAAATCTTGATTCGAAAGAGTTCTAATTTTTTTGCAAAGCTAAGCCGAAAAATGTTAAAAAACTGTTGGGAATTGCATGCTAAATTCTTTTAAAAAATCGGAAGTTCTGACGTAAAATGGCGCAAATAGCAGGAAAACTTAAAGTGAAATAGTGTAAATAGAGTTTTACCTACATTGGAATCATAGGAAAATTGACGGGATCCAAATAAAATGTTGTAAATAGCGGGAAAACGTACATTCTGATAATGTAAATATGGGGTTTTACTGTATACTATACCATAATAGGATGATACTAATGTTTAGGCATTTCCAGATGAGATAGAGAATTTTTTTATGTTGGTAGGACTATGTGCATAACCGAATAAAACAATAAAAAAATCTCAAAAAAGTTAAATAATGTGGCTGCTAATAATTTTCAAAATTTTAAACAAATATGTAATGTTATGTACTTCTGAATGTGCTACGAAGCTGAAATTTCTTGTAAAGGTAGAATTCATAAAATATCCTAATAGGGATTACAGAAATTCTGATATATTAATTTATTTGGCTGTTAAAAATTCTTAAAGTTTAAACAAATAGATAAATGTTAGGTACTAGGGGACAAGCTAGGCAGCAGAAATTTTTCAGTTATTTAGAGCTTGGTGCAAAAGCACATATTAACATTTGAAAATCTCCATAAAGTTGTTATTGCAGCCATTAAAATTTAAACAATTAGATAAATATTATTGGACTTTTAGATGTGCTACAACATTCAAATTTGGCAGAAATATATGGCATTAGTACCAAACAATGGAAAAAGTATAAAGTATATAATTTTAGGGATTGCTTTTACTCCAATATTGTTCCATAAGGAAAGAACAAAAATCAGTGCAGATGTGGAAACTTTTGAATTAAAGAAAATATTTCTGATACTGAAATATCTGTCTGAAAAATTAATGATTTTCAAGGTGAAATGAAATGCTTTTAGAATGCAAGCACCAACTATTTGTATTACAGTGGAACTTGGTTAGTACATTCCTCGTTAGCATGTTTTCCTCTTTAGTACGTCGATTTCTCAAGGTCTCGATTCCATTCCATTTAAATACTTGTTCAAAATATTTGGTTAGTACGTCTTAAAATAATGACATTTCCTGGTTAGTACGTTCAATCAATCGTTGCAAAAAATGCACTACTTGAGTAGTACTTAAGTAAAGGCAAAACAATAAAAATACTGATACAAGTTACAAATCATTAAAAATGGAATAGGTCTCTCAGTTTTATGAATCATATAACAAATATATTGGTCCTCATCGAGTTCATCCAGACACAATCAGCATTTTTGTGACGTCACGTAAGAACAAATCACAGCTAATTAGCCGTAGTGCTGTTGACGGCATTCATTCCACACATTCTCAAAGCAACAATATCGCCATCTGCCAGACCATGTCAATAGATGACATTCATAAACAGCAGGTGACAGAAAATAAAGATGGTGACGATGAAGAGGAACCAGAGCCATTATCTGCTCCCAGTCTATCAAAAACAGTTGAGGCTATGGACATAGTATGCTGATACGTGACTAGTTTTGTGGTAGGACTTGATGTGATCAATCTAATTACAAAGTTGGACTAAAAAGTTTATGAACTGGGGATTAAAAATAAAAAACAGTAGTGTGGACAAGTTTTTTTAGTAAATGTAAAATATTTTCATTATTTTCGTGCAAGTTCAACCATGGATGGTTTACCATTTAACATGGCTTTGATTCGATATATCGATTAGTAGTCTATAGCCTCTATAGCACAGCAAAGGTACCTACGGAATTTGTTCTACGGACAGATGTTGATTAAAGTACACCACCTTTTTGAACTTCGCAAATAATTGGTTCTGGAACACTGACGCGAAATGCAAATTCGCGAAGTGCAAGTCTTATTTTCACATAAGATGCAATGTAATAATGGAGGTATGGTTCCAGTCAACCTAAAAAACGTCACTTTTTTATCATAAATAATGCAATTTATTCAACGCATAACAGAAGCAATGGTCGTAAAAAAAATTTTTGTGAAGTGCAAATTCACGAACCACAAGTTTGCGAAGTTCAGAAAGGTGGTGTAGTCTATGTGAATGTATGTAACTTGCTTAGCACATTTTCCTTGTTAATACGGTCAATTGTCCTGTCCCCTGCAAAAACCTACTAAACAGGTTTTACTGTATTATATTGCTGGATGCTATATATAGTTATTTCTGAGAAATATGGCTTATCATAATCTCCGGGTTTGGCTTTCTGAAACTCCGGGTTAGAAGTCAGCATAAGGTGATAACTCTACTAACCACCGTGCGTTGGATGTGCTCTGGTGTTTTGGGTACTCCCTTTTTCAGTTCACTGGCTTGTTTGTTTGTTTACTAATGTTAAATACAGTATGAAACCTTTTATCCAGAAATCCAATTAACTGGCTATTTTTTGAAACTAATGCATTTTTCCCGGATTTGTTAGGAGAAACAAATTTAAATTTGGCCCTTTCCTAGTAATTATCCGGCTCACCACCATACGTTTGGCATGCTCAAGTGCTCTAAGCTTTCATTTTTTCAGTTCCTTGTCTGTTTATTTAGTAGTGTTAAATATCTTCTTTCTTATTCTGCCCCATAAAATGTCTAAAAATCAGAAGCTCAGGTGCTTTAATGGACTCAAGGTTTACCCTTTGCAGTATAAGGCCAGTAGTTATAGTATAGTATTATAAATTGTCTTAAATATTTAGTGACTGGTTCGAAAAAATATATTGGTAAGTACCCGGTTACTGTAGCATTTTTATGTGTTCTTTGCACAAAAGGAATGCATATAGGGGAGGTCGTTTCCGTCCATCTGTCTGCATATTAAAACTCGGAAACTGCTGGAAATATTATGATGAAATTCAGTATTGGGGAGTTTTGCTAAACTTGGTCGACCGATTTCAATTTTGGTCAAAATTGGACAACAATGACGACCACTTTACATGAAGACCTACAATGTTCCTTTTTCAAATTCGGAACCGCTGGATGTATTTTATGGGGAGTTTTGCTAAAATTGGTTGACTGATTCCAAGTTTGGCTAAAATTGGACAACAATGACGACCACTTTACATGAAGACCTACATATAGTTTACAATGTTCCTTTGTTTCAACTCGGGAGCCACTTGACGTATTGTGATGAAATTTGGTGTTGGGGAGTTTTGTTAAAATTAATTGACCGATTCCAATTTTTAACTTCCTTCTCGTTAAATTCTCATCTGAGTGGAAAATATTGAGAACGTTGTGAAATCTCAAAGAATGCATTTAGAAACTCGGTGTACTCAGACATGGAGTACACCTTTCCAATCTTGTTATTAATATACAGTACAGGTATAGTTTATATAAGTGCTCCAAATAGAAAATATTACGAAATGGAATGCTTGTTCTGGTAGTGGAACCAAAAGCAGTGGGCCTGAAATAAATGATAGAACATTTACGATCAACCTAAATTTGGATCTTTTTTCTTATTTACTACGATGAAGAATAGTAAAAAAATGTTTTCTATTATTTTTAGTAAATGAAGTTAATTCACCAATATTACTAAATGTTTGACCCGATGGAATAATTTTACTGATGTGTGTGACGAACCGGAACGTAGTTCCTACGCGTTCTGGCTTATTCTAGCTCATTCCGAGCACCTTTCATGAGTATATTCCAGATAACCGGCTATACCTATATCCCAAGCTTGCAGGATATATGGTTCTATACTGTATCACGTTTTAATTTTATCTATTTTTTACATCACTGCATAGATATATGTTGTAACATCAAAAAATTAAGATTGATTGCGTCTTAAAAATCATATTTTTTTACTATAAGAAGGTTATCTAAAACCATTTTCTAAAATTTGATATATCATATTTAATTGCATATAAGCTACATGCCATGTTTTTAAGGTGGTCCCAAAAAATATAGTGACAAATATGAATAAAAGGGAAAAAAAACACGTATTAGGGCTAGAGCATTCTGGAAAGTTAAATCATTAATAAATTCTGTGCACTGAATAAATATTTATGAATATTGCTACTTATTTTAATATACCATTTCTGTGAAACTGACATTGCTTTGACATCTGATGGAGTATGGCATCTTTCTCATGACCTTGGCAATTCCCGCTGCAATTGGTGGCTAAATTTTAAATGTTTATTGCTATCATCAATAAGAATTTTATTTATTTCCCTTGTTTATTTGTTAAATGATTATGTAATGTTCTTTACATATCACATACTGAATATGGGGAAATCTAAGGATCATCTCAGATTTGAGCCTTTTCTGATTTTCTTTTCTCATGAAAATTGAATGTGTTTAATAGCTGAAGCTGTACTATCATAGAAGTGTCTCGGAATCAAGACAATAGTTTACTTAGGAGATCTTGTTCATAAATTGTAATTGTAGTAATAGCTACCTTTGTTATTTTCTTCTGTAATGTTTCTTTTTTTTAAAGCACATTTGGTATTAAAGTGATTCAATGTGCTGTCTGCATTGTTATTAGGAAGGAGCTTGTTGGATATTTTGAGGTTTACTTGGTATAATTACCAGAGAAGCTGACTTGTCTGCTTATCAATTTTTTTCTGATTTATAGTCTGGCTTTTTGAGGTTTCACTTTTTTACCACTGTATGTTGTGTTTTCTGTTATTTCTCCTATAGTGGGGTCCGTCCTTTTGGGGTCTCCCTTCTCATTTGCGGCTGGGACTATGACCGGCCATATCTATTCCAGTGTGATCCTTCAGGAGCTTACTTTGCATGGAAGGCTACTGCAATGGGAAAGAACTTCATCAATGGCAAAACTTTTCTAGAGAAAAGGTGAGCAAACAGGTGCCAAGTATAGTTTAAATTCACTCGTAGTTTAAGTTTGGTTCAATATGTTTGACTCTTTTACTATTATTCATGTATAGATTGTATAACTATAGCAAATTGTGTTAAATCAGCATGTGTGTGTGTTTCTTCATGAATTGCTTCTAGGATACTTGACTGATTTGAAAAGTCCATCCATTTTTGTGAGGGCTATGTTTCTGAAAATCATTGCCAACACAGAAACCTCAGATATGGATATGAAAAGTTAATGAGAAAATGGGATTAGGGTAATGAATTGTTTTTGCTCCTCTAACATTTTTCCCAGCACTTATTTCTCTTCCTTGTGGTTTATGGCCATACAGCCATACCTCACTTCGCACAACCCTGTTTTAAGCGGATTCTTTATAGCAGGAAGCATGCCCACACCTATTTTGTTTTCAGAAACATAGGCGGCAGACAATTGAGGCGACCTAACCATAAATGTATTAGAAATTACATTTTTACAGGCTTGTGAATTTTAGCGTAATCGTCTTTGGATACACATTTTGGGTCAGGATGTGGCACACCTATGCTATAAAATAAACCCTTAAGACAGCACACCGTTTTTATCGCTTGATTGATGCTTATTTTGGCATATTTTTCTAAAGAAAGGTGACTTTCCGAATAAAACTGCTGATTTATTTAGAATTCCATTCATACTGGAAATATTTACATTTTTACCTGAGTATAATGAAGTTTATAATTTTCTATGCCATTTGAAAATTACTTAATGAAAACAAATTATTGAAAACAAGAAGTTAAAACCAGGACTAATGCAAGTTGGTTTCCCAAAGTTAATGTCCCAAATTGATCACTTATATTGATAGGAAATATTTTCGGTATATGTTAGTCATTTCAAGGAGTTCTCATACCATAAATACCACTTGTAATTCATAGTTTATCAATGATAGAGAAAAATTGGAAAACAAATTAATAGAGCATTATCAGGTTTAAAATACTAAAAGCAATGTCAAAGTCTCTGACATTATATTTTGCATGTATTTTTTTAAATAAACGAATTTAATAAATGTTACTTCTTATACATTAATATGCATGGAACAACTGTTCATTGTTGAAGGGTAGTCGAACGGAAAAGAAAATAACCTATTTGTTCACTTGTCTATGCTCAAGCCGAGTTTGGTAATAATCTCCTCCATGGCAACAATTCGATAAAATGCTATTTAAAATGCAAAAATGCTCTTTTAGTAGAAATTGAAGAAAATGCGATGAATTATCAAAATTCGGTGATATTAATTAGAATCGACATTCTTTTCCCCTTAGAACAGTACAAACATTGCCCCAATATCACAATTTCAAGATATTTTAATGTGTTAAAGAAAATATCTCTGCGTGATGGATTTGAGACTTCCTGTGTAAAACAAAGAGAAAAAACTTTCCTGGAATCGAACCCGGGACTTCAATCTTCGCCAAATAAAATATAGTACGGAGGTTGGTCCTTGCAGCATGGCCCCCATAACAAGTTAACGTGAAAATTGGTCCATTGATGCAAAGACAGACAGGACCATTTCATAAGGCTATGTTTGATTCCTTTGGAAACCAGCCTAAAAATAAATATTTGCATCTGGCATTGATGGATGGAAGCGGACAAGGCATTTTTTCTGGTTAATGGCGTATTTTTTAATATTAGACTTTAGTTTCGTGGAACCTATCCTCATTGACATAATGCCTGTTTTGCATGAATTTTGCTTAGAGCAAATTTTTCAGGAACCTATCTATAAAGCAAAGTATGACTGTAGTTTATTCACAGTATTGCACATAAGTGCAAACATTGTGAAAACTATGTTTAATTAAGTAGTTGTGAACAGAGAGGGAGACAAATGCGTGCAGAGTAGAGCATCATGTTGCCATCTCCCTTACCACTTCATTCATGTGTTCTCTGCATTCTTCACAATATCAATACTTTTGTAGAATGTATAGGCACACCCCAGGTTACATAAGCCTCGACTTAAATAAACCCACACTTACATAAATTATGTACGAAAAAAATGTTATTATGCCTACGCTAGCAGTTTTCATAAGTGGGCTCAAACTAAATCTATATGTATGTACATGGAGAAAGAACGCATGGCATGGGTTGTAATGTGATATCTCCGCTTTGCTACTCAGCCAATTCTAGCGAATTTTTAGCAATATGGAGTGACTTTGGTTTTGAATTATGCATGAAAAAAGACCACTGACTATCTACTAATCTAGCGAATCAATGTAACAATCTACCTAATTCTAGCAACTGGCTACAATTGCGGCATATATCTGCATTTATATGAATACAATTATAGATTACATTGTTGTTACATGTCTGTGTCGTTTCTCTCCCAATCCCTTCAGTCTTTTTCCGATCGTAGATCTCTTAATATGTGTGTTCACTTTTGCACATATTAACAGAAGTGTGCCCCTTGTAATCATGGCTGATAAGTGTTTAATATTTACCATTTTAGTGAACAACTCTTTTAGAAATTCTCCTTGAACTATTAAAGTGACTTTCCCAAAACTGCATAATACGTAAATGGCTTGAATTCCCTTCGTTTTAGCACAGAAATTAACAGCTTGACAAAATTGACATCCTTTTGTTTACCAAGAAAATGTCTATTGGATGCTGCAAAAGCAAACTGCACTTAGTAAAAACTGACGTTTCGTTTCACCTTGCATAATATTTTATTGATTTACATTGAGAATTCATTTATTCATCTTTCAATTCACACACCATTAATCTTAATTTTCTTTGTAAGCTCCATTTTCTGTTAACTATATTCTATACTCGCATTAGCCACTGCATTTTTATGCCTCTATTTCAACACGTTTGTTGCAGGCGACGACATATGATGATGTCCCACCCTAGTGCAGCTACGGGCAACATCATGTTATGTTCCCTCTCAAATCTTTTTCTCCCTTGCTTCTCTCCCTCCCATGGTGAGGATTAAACTTTGGAAAAAAGACCACAGGGGGGTTTAGACCCAGTGCCTTGTGGGCTTTCGAACCGTGTGCTTCGCTTTTTAGTTGAATGCACCATTCATTAGCAAACCAGTTTTTGGATTTTTTGTAGGAAATTTCATCTAATCCTTATTTTTATACACATTGTTTTTTTTTACTTAGTTATTTTGTTGTAGCGAATCGAATAACGCAGTTTTCTCATCTATTTGAAGGCTTAATAGACGTTCATTCAATCGGAGGCAACAATGTGGGTCGCCTTGGCAACACCCAAAAAGAGTACGAAAAAGCGATAAAAGTTCAAAAAGAAATGTGCATTTCTGACAAATCCTTGGTAACATCTAAATATTGCAAGAATAAGATATTTTATAGTTAGCCATTGAATAAAGCAAAAACGGAGAAATTCGGTCCATATTTACATATTTTAATAAATGATGGAAAAATACCATGCACATTGAAAAACTGAAACTCCTTTGTATACATATGGGAAAATATAATCATGGAGTCGAACCTTGGACACTTATTTAAATGAAAATAGTTTTCATGAGGTGTCCTAGTTGGCAGACAAAATGGCGTATACAACATTTCTCTATGACAGACTGTTCAAGAGATGAAAGGGGGGATGGACAGACATTGATTAATTATATATAAAAGATAATAATGATCAATAATTGTATTTCTCGAAACAATTAGTTATAACATAAATTGTAATATCATTGTAGATTTTAAATATTATTGTAAATTGTAACTTATTGTAAATTGCAACTATTATTGTAAATTGTAAATATTATTGTCAATTATAGCAAGAATAATAATAATCAATAATTGCAAAAGATATAATATAAATATTTTATTATAAATAAGCTTTTTTGAAAAGGAATTCCATCATTATTACTGAAAAGTAACCCATAAATTTATAAGAATTTGTTTGAATATAAGTTGCAACTTTGTTTTCTACTTTACATATCTTGAAACTTAAAAACCATATTCGGAATATTTTGTTTTGGTGATATTTTTAGACACAATATAAGGGTTAGCTTATATTGGGACTATCTGCGGGGCAAATGACATCATATGATGTCATAATTTTTTTAATTAAAAAATTTTTTAAACTAATTTTGCATAAAAATACATTATAAATTAAAAAATCTGATGTGGCCACCACATGACTTTCTCCATATCTGTAATATTTATAAAAATTCCAAATAGGTTACATAATAATAAATATTAAGTGACAAGAGTAAACACCCACTTACGGTTGACTGATTTTTACCCAAACTAATCAGTTCTTCCAACTTTTATAAAAATGTTAAATATAAAATTTCGCGTTGGCCTGATTAATAGTTTTTGAGTTCGAGCACCCACAAAAAAGCTATCACATACACAGACATCATGGAGAAAATGGTCAAACTGTGTTCAGGGGACCTCAAAACATGTATATCCGTTGAAATCTCGAAATCAATTTTTTTCATGAAAACTACTTTCGCCTATTCTATGTATATGGAGAAAGTAAAAATGTGTAGGACCCAAGTCTTATTTTTCGCACAAAATTATGATGGGTTTGACAGCATGCATCATTGTCCTCCCTCTTATCTTTTAGCATTTTTCAGCTTGCATTTGTTGATATATTTATCTAAACAATATAGGTGACATTTATTTATAGGTATTATTTAAACCAAGTTAAAACCAAATAAAAAGCTGGTGTATCTATATATTAAGTGCATTTTGTCAGTGCCAGAAAAGACCGATAATACTTAACATCTATCATATGCAAAGGTCTCGGGTCACCGCATGGTGACAATTTACCATTACATTTTGTCCCAGAATGGTTATTGGACAACACTGATCCATGGCCTGTTAACTACGTTATTGAAATTTCATTAAAAGTATTTATACTTCTTTTGGTTGCAAATATCGCCTAAAACAAAAATATGATGTGGCCACCACATGATTTTCTCCATATCTGTAATATTTTTTAAAATTCCAAATAGATTAGATAATAATAAATAGTATAAGAAACTGCGAGAAAATTTTAGACTACAAAGAACAGAAATAAACTCATACCATAGCCTTCTGATATTAGATATATCCATAAAGCTCCAACAATTAAGAAAAGAAAAAGGAGCGTTACTAAGACGTAACTAAGCATCAATTGTTAACAATAGTCGTCGGTAGGTGGGGTGGTGGTGGCAGCTAAAAATATAAGATATCTCTTAAACAATGCATTATATGGGAAAATGTTTCAAACCAAGGTTGTAGAAAATTAAATTTCCTACAACTTTTATTCCACCACATTTTTAAATTTATCAAATAATAAAGGAAATATTTCAAAATAACAGATGTGACAAGACTAAACACCCACTTCCGGTTGACTGATTTTTACCAAAAACTAATCAATTCTTCTGACTTTTATAAAAATGTTAAATATAGAATTTCGCATTGACCTGATTTATAGTTTTTGAGTTAGAACACCCACAAAAAAGCTATCACAAACAAACACACACAGACATCACCGAGAAAATGGTCAAAACGTGTTCAGAGGACCTCAAAACGTGTATTTCCGTTGAAATCTCGAAGTCAATTTTTTCCATGAATACAATACTTTCCGCTATACTACGTATACAGAGAAAGTAAAAATGAAAAAAAATATGAGTATCTAATATAAGCAATTTTTGGAAAACCTAATTTGAAGAGAAGATTTTGATAGAAAATATTATTGTCCTGCAATTTTACCATACTACCATCTCTTGGTAATACATGTAACTGGTATAACCTTCAATGCAGGACCGGCGGAGATAATTTAAGTGTTCTCCACCAGGTGGCACTGTAGTATTTTGACATGCATTTTTTTTTAATTAAACCCATGTACATTCTTGATTTCCATTGCATTTCATTAATGTCGTAAAAAACATTAAAATAAAAAAGTACAAATATCTAATAGCAGCATTTGTCGCAAAACATAATTTGAACAGAAAATTATGGTAGAAAATATTTGTCTTGCGTCTTTCTATTACTGCCATATCAGGGCCGAACATGGAACAGGTATAACCTTAAATGCTGGACTGTCAGAGATAGTTGAAAAGTTCTCCACCAGGGGCTCTGTAGTATGAGGCGCATCCAGAAAGTAAGTACCGATTGCGCATAACAGCCACACAGGTGGCGGGAGTAGGGGTATGCCGGCGCAGTGATGTTCACGAGTCAAGAAGGAAATTTTGGACACCCTGTCAGTTCTCGTTCTTTGTTTATAAGTTTGCCATCTTGTCTTAAAATGAGTCAATCAAAAATCCCACCAGTTGTGAGATACGGTCATTGATCAAATTTTTTAATGCCAAAAACGTTCGCCCGGCTGAAGTTTATCGGCAAGTTTGTGAAGTTTATGGAGAAAATGCAATGAGCGAGGGAATGGTGAGAAGATGTTGTAAGCTGTTCAATGAAGGGAGGACGAATGTGCACGATGAATATCAAAGTGGTCGCCCGTCGTTAGTCTGCCGATCTGCTTGACCAGGTGAATGAGAAAATTCAAGCGAATGGGAGATTCACCATTTCTGAGTTAACTACACATTTCCCGCAAATTTCTCGTTCTCTACTGCACAAAATCATCATGGAACTTGCAGTATCGCAAATTGTGTTCAAGATGGATGCCAAAAATGCACACAGATGTTCACAAAAAAATGCGCATGACAGCAGCACTGAACTTTTTGGAACAGTATCACAATGAAGGTGATGAGTTTTTGGACCACATTGTGACAGGAGATGAAACTTGGATTGCTCATGCAATGGCGGCATAGTGAATCTCCAAAGACAAAGAAATTCAAGCAGATGCTTTCTGCCAGGAAGATCATGTGTACCGAGTTTTGGGACAAGTGGTGTTTTGCTCATTGATTTCATTCCTCAAGGAACAACAGTAATCGCAGATGTTTACTGTAAGACTCTAAAGAAGTTAAGTTGGGTGATTCTAACTTTTGTGAAATATGAAAGAGATATGGAAAAAAAGGATGGAAAATTATGCTGCATTGCCAAACCCTCACCAGCAAGTGACGCTGTACACTGCACATACTTGCTTGTGCAGCTTCTCCTGCCTTCCAGCATCCAACAAGTCGGTGCACTTCTTCTCAATCAGTCTTCGTCTGCCATCATGCTGATAACATGTTCATCTCAGAACTCCAGTGATCTTGTGATTTATGTTATTAATTAAACAACTTTACAGTATATTCACCCTAAAAGTGAAATCATGAGTGGTAAGGACCAGAAGCATGGTGATGGGTGTAAGAAACCCAGAAAAGATATATCACTAGAGCAAAAACCAGATGTACTTGAGTGCTAGGAGAACAATGAATGAACACGTGATATCATTCATGATACTGGTCTTAACGAAGCAACACTAAATACCATCCACGTTATCATTGTTTCTTTTCTGTAAAAAGAGTTACATGTATGAAATATACTAATTGTCTTTACAATATTAGCGATTTTACGTCTGGTGCTTGAGATAGTTTGTGTTTTTGTCCCCTTTTTAATGTTTTTGCCGTGTTCTATGCATTATTTTGTAATGTCTTTATGAACAAATAAACTTATCTTATCTTATCATAAACAAATGAAAAACACAAAGTATTAACCAAAGTATAGTCATAATAGAGGAATAAAATTGAAAATATATAAAACAGGTTAGGATGCTGGAACACATCCCCCCTATTTACATTATTTCTTATGGGAAATTTGTGTCAGACTAACACTACATGAAATTTTTTAAGAACACATCTATTGTGTTAGTTGGAGACTGGGTGTAATTGTGTTTGTGCATACTCAGAGTCAGTGCACAATGCCAGTTTCATGTGAAACGATTATATTCAGAGCACAAGAAATTGCATGTGAACTGAAAATTTCATGACAAATTAAAGCCTAACAATGTCTTGTGCATGGGAATGATACAACGAAATGGTTTTTCTTTACGCCCAAGAACTTCGCTGTGACAAAAACTGTCAGCTAACTTCAGTAATGGGTGGCGGTGGCAGAGTGGTTAGAGAATTGGCCTTTCGCACAGTGGTCCCAGGTTCAAATCCTATGGAGGTCGGATTTTTCTACCTGGGATCCCCTACTTGTGCAATTTGAGGAGATCGCACAAGTCAGCGCTCCATCCTTCGGAATGGATGTTAAGCAGCTGGCCCCCTTGGTGCTCTTCGGAAAGAGTAGGCTAATGCTGGTACCAGATTTCCCTTTTCCCTTGTATGTGTGTTCAGTGTGGTAGGAGTAATGGCTTTAACAATCCAAAAGGTTGATTAGCCGGAAATTCCATGCAAACAAAAGACTTCAGTTAGAAACTTCATGCCTATCAAAAACATGTAATTGGAAATAGAAAAAACAATTTCGTTTTTAGTCAAACAGACAATACTGATGAAGCTCTCGTTGTCTTCGATATGTTAATTACACTGTCATTGAAAAAGGTGCAAAATCTGTCAATAATGATGCAATGAAAAAATATGAGTTACAGTAATGTTGGCTGTTAAGTAGATGGAGCAAAATTACCATCATATGTTATATTAAAATGAAAAACAATGCCTTAGAAATAAATGTCTATTGGAATAATAGTTAGATGTCATGAAAATGGATGGATGTCAAAAGAACTTATGAGAGATTGGTTACAAGTTGTCTTGAATAGAAGACCAAGATTACTATTAAGTAAAAGGGGATGCTTTTACTAGATTCATTAGCCTTGTAATAATACCTGGAGGAATGACATCATAGCTTCAAGTTCTTGATGTTGCTGTCAGCTAGCTTTTTAAGGATAATTTAAAGGGTTTAAATTGAAAGTGAAAAAAATCTAAATAATCCTACTGTTGCATTTTTCTGCCAATGGATCAAGGTATCACAGCAAGAGATAAATCCAGAAGTAATAGTGATTACATTTAAGAAATGCTGCTTATCCAATGCCATGGATGGAAGTGAAGATGACAAAGTTAAGAGTGATAAAGATAGGGAGAATGAGGGCAGTGGTGAAGAGAATGTAGAGAGTAATGATTACTTATATAATACAAAGTCCTATGATATTCAAGAAAATTATGGCATCAAAAAAATTTTTTTGCTAATTTTTTGGCTCTTTTAATGTTTGCAGGAATCATATATGTAAGCAGTCCCTGCTTTTTCTTGTTCCACTCATACGCCATTTCCTAATTGACAACATTGTTTTATTCTTCCATCCTTGTTATCTGCTTAATATGCACATTGTCAAAATTACTCATCTGTTTGCGAACAAGTTCTTCAGACCAGTCTGCATTTCGACCTGCTCTGGGAGCTATAGTTTTGTGTACAGTACATATGTACTGTGATTTTAAAAATTTCTTGCATTTTTGCCCTTTAAAAATGGCAGACAAAAAGGAAAATGATGGTATATGTGTTCTTTTAGCCAAAAAGTGCTCTAGAAAGTCTTTGAGTTTAGAAATTAAATCCAAAATAATAAAACTTGGTGATGATAGTTTGTCAACCAGTGAGATAGGCTGTAAGTTTGAGCTGCCTCGTACTACTGTAGCCAGCATAATTGAAGATAATGCCAGGATTTTTGATGAAAAGTGGTACCTTCTTGACAGTTTGGATGATGCTTACATAGTTGTCTTCATGATCTGATTGTTTATGGAATGTTGTTTGATTTTTCATAATATTCATTTGTGTTGATTTAATAATTCGTTTCCAGTAAACATTGTCAAGATTGTAAATTTGTCCCTGACTTTTTTCTGTTTTGACAGTCTTGCATTCAGGGTAATCTTGGACTGAGTAAATATGGTACTTCCAAGATGCAGTTCATTTTGTCTTGGAGTGTACAAATTAGGATTAATGGATTTTTCCTATGATTAATATTTGATGAAATGGAAATCATTTAATGTAAAAATGAATGTATGCTCATTTACACTTTTTGTTGGAGTGATATGAAGCATTTAAATGACAAAGGGTAATAATTTGTAGGGGTCAACTGTTAACTCAATTGTTGATGTATTGAAAAATGATGTAGTAAAAATTTAATGGTTTGACAGTTGATCAATTGCATTAAAAGGCGAGGAGAATATTATTACCATATCTGCCCAAATAGAAGCTGACCCCGGTTTTAAGCCGACCACCCAAAAATTTCTGCCATTTTTTGGCAAAAAAGCAAATAGATTAGAATACATTATTCAAAATTGAAGAAAAGAGTGGGAAATGTTTTAGTTGTTGACATTTTGAAATATTACTCCAATCAATAATTTTGCGTCATTGAATAATGTTCCACGTTTAGTGACGATAATTTCATTCATCTTCATTTTCACAAAAGGTCAAATAAAGCAATAGCAACCTCTACATGATAATTTATCATTCAAGTCTATTTCCAATAAAATTAGCATTTATATTGCCTTAAGAGATTCCCTTGGTGTCTTCGTTAAGAGTAGGCTAATGCCAGCACCGGGTTTCACTCCTTACTTTTGTGTGTGTGTTTGGTTAGGAAGGAGTAACAGCTATTTTAATCCAAGAGGTTGATAGTCAGAAATTCCTTGCAAGCAAGCCTTAAGAAATTACATGGAACATCTACAATTATAAAAATGCCAAGTTTTACTGTTCATTATCATGAGTTTTGCAGTTCACGCTGTTGCCCATACCTTGGGAGCAGATGTCTCTTTATTTACCGAAATTCAAACAGTTGAATGGCTATAGCAATAACTACAATAGCCAAGTAAAACTAATAGGAATTTATTTTAATGGCTAATGAAAAATAATACAAATTGCTAACTATTCTTAGTAATACATATGCATAGCCCTGAGAAATGAAAGAAAATATCCAATAGCATTGAGAAATGAAAGAACAAGTAACAAAACTCAGGTAATGCTAAATTGAATATTCTAGCTTCATTAATATTCATCGTAGGTCAGATATTTACTTCACAAAAAATATAGTACTATCATTTGAACATGATGGCAATGAGAGACGTGCTGCCATCTATGGGTGACTACGAGACTTAACCCTAACCTCAAATATTTTTCTCGGACTCGCATTTAAGTCGAGGGGTGATTTTTTTCATGATAGATTTTAACAAAAAACATCGACTTGTATTCTGGCAGATACGGTAACTATAATTTTCTGATAAAAGTACCAATACTGATCATTCAGTATTTATGGTTGAAGCCATAAAAGTGTGAAAGAAAGTATAATTCCAAATGCAGCATGGAACATCAAGGGGTTTGTTTTGGTTTACCTATTCTGGAGCCCTGGATTAAGTGATCTGAATACGAATTATGTTAGAAATTGATGAATTAAAATGTTTTTCAGACATATGAGTTGTCATTAAGAAAGGAGTCTCAAGAGAGGAAAGATGCATGCATACATGCAAGACAAAGGCATTCTTTACGATTTATGTAATCATCTCAAAAAAGAAAAATATTAATGGCTCAGAATAATGTCTTAAGCACAGTGACAATATATACTATTCACCTGGTATCCTCTAGTTCTGTATCTGCAGATTCATGTATACGTGATTTGTAGTGTACATCCTATCACCCAGTATCCACGAGCAAGGCCTTGCATATTCAGGAAGCTCTCGAACAAATAGGTTACCACAAAAGTACGCAGATGAATGAGGTTACTATGATATTTTATTATTTTTTCTCTCTTGTCAAATACAGTGCTTATAGTAATTTGCCCTATATAATATGATTTCTTTATGTCATCATAAAATTGTATTGATCTATAATTATTATTGTTCATTTTCTGCATGAAAATCCCCCTACCTACACTAAGACAAGCTGGAACAACTTTACGTAATGAATACTCTTCAATCTCTTCTATTTGATATAATCGTTTGTTACTGCTACAAATGAGCCTAAATATAGCATTAAATGCTACAAAAATTATTTATTTTCTAGGGTCAATTGAGGTCTGGAACCTATCCCTAGAGCTATAATGTAAATATAGTACCCAGTATCCGCAAGGTTTTCGCAGAACGAATGTGGATACCGGGGGAGTAGTATATCAGAAGAAATGTCAAGGAAATATTTAATTTTTGATTTACAGATTCATATTATTATCAGTTTTAATTACCGTATCAGTCTGAATAGTCCCCTCTTTTTGGTCAAAATATTAGTAAGAAAAGTAAGGGGAGGGGACTATATTCGTGCCCAAAAAATTAGCAAGCGAGAATATCACCGCCAGCAGTAACTATCATCATAGGTAGTCTGTCCGTAGACAGGTCCGTGATTATTCTTGGTTAAACCTGGTTCTCCATATATTCCTATTTTCCGCTGTCCTCTTCATATATTGATACCTCTCTTTCACTTTCAAATCGTCTATGAGCTGAAAACTTTTCCTACCTCTTTCCCTTTTCCCATCTAGTTTTCCTTCTAACACATCTTTAATCATACTCTCTCTCCTCAGGTAATGTCCAACCCAGTTAGCCTTTCTCTTTCTGATAGTCTGTATAATCATTCGCTTCTCTCCTATTCTTCGTAGCACTTCATCGTTTTTCATCCTATCTGTCCAGTAACTATAGGTAACAATTAATGCCCTCACTTGATTTGATTGTTTTATGGAGAATATCTTGATACATATGCCTCAATAATTCAATTCTTTTTGTTCACTCTTTGGAATCCTTCCCTTAAACGTTCGTATTTTCATAATAGTGGGAATTGCAGAAGTTTTCGCTTTGAAAGCGTTGATTGGCCAACTTCATCCCTTCCCTAAGTCACAAATATGCAAATGTTGATGTTGATATGTAGTTGTGCCACCTATCGTTATTTTAAAGAAAATGTCACTACGATGAAAGAAATTATCTTCATTACCCATCAATCCTTAGTGATCTGTAGGGCCGTAGGTAATTCTGTCAGCTGATCAGACTCCTGCTTGTGCAGCTGTTGATTGTATATAATGCCATCACATTATAAAAGTGTTACTTACGTAAATCAAACCGAGGTGTTGAAGGTGTTTCAACCATCTACACAATGTATTCCTTGATATGATATTCCGAGGCATAAATATCGGAAGTAACGAAAATACGGGTAAAATAAATTATGAAAAGAATATGTTAAATGTAAATCGGGTGATAATTACTTATTTATACAGGCACAATTCAAGTAACCATTGTCAACGGCATCTGAATGATACGAATGGAATTTAAATAACATTCATAAATCAAAAATTTCGAATTTAGTCCAGTAACACTTGATACATATTTAAATTACGTCTGCAAGTATAACACGCAAAACATGATGACACCATTTCATTGTAAATTGATAGCTGTAACTAAATTGCTAGTACATATTAAAATTCGTTCTTTAGAATATTACAAGATGATCCAAGCAGAACTTATGATGCCTACTTTCCATTTAATCATTTATTTAATACTTATATTGTCTTTAATAGCTTTAAAGTCATCGCGGATATGTAGCTCTTTGTTTTCCCAAATTTCATAATTTATCGTTATAAAATACTACTAATACATTCGAATGGATAATTAAATTGATCACGCATATTTGTGCTGCAAAAATAATGTATGTACGTATTAGAATGTACCGAATCTGAGTCCAACAATCGTTGTTGCTATGGCAACACTAGTATTAAGTGTTAAAAACTGCAAAATCGCCAGTATTTACGCGAAATTCTAAGAATATAATTGATAAGCAAAATTCTACGATAAAAATTAATCTTCATTCCTCTCCTCAGAGAATAGTACAAAACTCGTTCCGATATTTCAATTCTAAGATATTTTAATGTGCAAGAAAAAATTACCCTCCGCGATGGATTTCAGATTTCCCATGTAAATCAAATGGGAAGGATTGTTCCTGGAATCAAACCCAGGACTTCAATCTTCGCAACAAAAACTATTCTCGGGAGCTCGGCCCATGTAGCAAGAGATTTCCACCAAGTTCATGAAAATCTGTGTATTGGTTCAAAAGTTAATGGGGGGAGGGTGGACAAACAGACAGACCCAATGACAAAACTATAAGCCTATTTCATTCTGGAAAGTAGGCTAAAAATTGAGGTCTGTAATGGGGTTCAAACTTTTTTCCCAAAACTGAGGCTTCAGAAATGGGAGGAAGTATATTCAGGGAGGTACTATATTTGGACTAATACGGTAATGCAACAATCGAAAATTGTTTAAAACATACCTCACTTGAAATGAGTAGTAATAATCTTTATGTTCAAGTTCATTCCTTCATTGTAAATTATCCATTTCTTTTCACTTAGAAAAGCTGTGGGTATACATAAGGTTAATAAACATTTAAGTTCATTTCTTTCTTGTAGATAATCCATTTCCTTTCATTTACTATATGAGTATGCACACGAAAGGTAATTATATTTATAGTAGATCTTGTTTACTTCAGTTGCTAAAAAGATTGTTTTCATTGAAAGCTATTTAAAATCTTTACAAGTTCAAAGGCTTTCATATTTGATATTCTTGAAATTGGTTTCTCCTCGGATAAAAATGTATAGGGCAAGAAATATTGTATTTCATTAGCTCGTTGCCAGTAATGTGGCACTCCTGATTGAGTTTTGTGAACTATTTACATATTTTTCTTTGCCCTGAATACCAAATGCAAATTTTGGAGATGAAATATGCAGACAGCCAGATGGGTGGACATGACGTGGCCACAGTGTTCATTTATAACTTTTTGTAAAGAGTACCTAATAATGTGTTATTTCTCAAAGAGATTGGCATATGGGATTAAACCAGAATTTAGATCTCGGGGCAAATTTTTAAGTTATCATTTACTTTGTAGAATCATATAAATTAGATATTTGGTTGTAAATTTTTTTACATTTGATGCCTTTTGTGCTGGTTTTTCTAAAGTAATTGGTAAACTACTCTATTAATCAAAGGGTTCTTTATTGTATGTTTTATTTATTCACATCCTTTAACTGCATAAAGCAACTTTAGTCACTGGCCCATTTTTTTTACCATTCACCGCGTAAAGGGACTTTGCTCCATGGCCAAACATAGCCATTACTAATCTGTGGAATCAAGGATGGAGAAGTATGATGCTTAGAGTGGTAAAAATTTTTTGATCGCTGTGGGGCAAAGGTGCTTTACGTGGTGAATGGTAAAAAGAAGCTGCCAGTGACTAGTGGCACATTATGTGGTCAAAGGGTTAATGAGGCCCAACTACTTTTGATTCATACATTTTCGTTTCAATCTTATTATTTTAATACTAGGGAGATGCCCATTGAAATTAAACGGGAAAGTTTTTTATGAAATTTCGTGAATAGATGCGATGCAAAGCTATTATCCAATTCAATGGTATGCAATTACACAAAACCAAAAACAATGCAAATCACTAAGAATATGTCAAATTTTCACATTAAAAACTGATCTGTTTATTTATTCGATGCATATTCAAAAATCAATGGCTGGAAAACAAACTTTCGTTCATTTAAGCATTTGTTGTTTCAAGTCTCGAACTCCTATGATGATTCTAAGTAATTTTAACATGCGAATGATTAATGTTTTACATTCAAATGTATTCTTTCTCATAAATAATGCAATGAATGTTGTTTACATTTTTTTACATTTCCTTCTCCTTCCTCTCTCTCTCATACTGAAAGCATTCAAACCATGCTTCCACCCATAAGGATTGAAATAACAATAGGGTTTTGAGGTTAAACAATGTAATTGGTTGACAAGACAAGATCCCATTAAAATGGCAAGTTTCTCTCAAAATATGTGACTTCGAACTTTAGGTGAAAAAAGATGAACAGAATAGAAAACTTTAGAATTTTTTCTTTAAAATGTTTCAGATCCAAAGGTCATAGGTTAATTCTTTGTAATTTAGATATCAAAATGACTAAAAGCCTGCAAGTCGAAAAGTCAATGTTTACGTGTTATCTTATGGGAAATGGAAATGTCTTTGGAATCGAACTCGGGACTTTTTTAAGATTTTTTATTTTAATCACCTTAAAATATGTTCATTGAGCATTTCTGCCAAATTTAAAAAATGTATCTCAATCCTTGATTGAGTTATTTGCATTTTTATAGCAAGACAGAGAGAACCACAAAGGGACAAAAGAAGGCTTTTATAGATTTTAGATGATCTTATATTTAATTACTTATTTCCTAGCATCAAAACTTCAAAATTAACCCAACAAAATAATTAGAAAAATCCTTTATTGACTAATAATGAAACTCAGCTCATTTTTTTTGTCACCATAGACTTTTTAGGCTGATTTCCAAAGGAAACATAGCCTTATGAAATGGTCCTGTCTGTCGGTTTGTAGTAATGGACCGATTTTTATGAAACTTGGTATGAGGTTTGTGCTGCCAGGGCCCACCTCTGGGCTATATTTTATTTGGTGAAGATTGAAGTACCTGGTTCGATTTCAGGAACGTTTTTCCCCTATTTGTTTTATATGGGAAGTCTCAAATCCATCATGCAGAGTTGTTTTCTTTAATACTTTAAAATATCATATAATTGTGATATTGGAGCAAAGTTTGTACTGTTATAAGGGGAAAAGAATGTAGATTCTAATTCTTATCACAGAATTTTGATAATTGATCTTATTTTCTTGAATTTATACTAAAACAGCGTTTTTGCATATTAAATGTCATTTTATCAGATTATTGCCATGGAGACGATTATTACCTAACTCGGCTTGAGCATAGACGAGTGAACAAATGGGTTATTTTCTTTTCCACTCAACTACCCTTCAGCAATGGATAGTTGATCCATACATATTAGTGTAAAAACAGTAACATTTATTAAATTCGTTCATTTAAAAAATTTTATGCAAAATATAATGTCAGAAAGAGATTTTGACATTGCTTTTAGTATTTTAAACCTGATAATGCTCTATTAATTTGTTTTCCAATTTTTCTCTATCATTGATCAACTATGAATTACAAGTGGTATTTATTCCTTGGAATGACTAACACATACTGTAACATTCCTGTCAATATAAGCAATCAATTTGGGACATCAACTTTGGGAAACCTGCCTGCATTAGTTCTGGTTTGGACTTCTTGTTGTCTTTCATTTGGCTAGTTTCACATTATAAAAATCATTATTGTGTAAATTGGAATGTTTCAAATAGGCTGTATATATACTGCCATATTTCTTTGTTAGAACTCTTGGAGAATGCATATAAATTGATTTAGATATTGTTGATAGTTCTTTCAATTGTCATACATCCATGAAGGCACATAAAAATGAATAGAAGTCTATGCTGTTAAGATTTCTCCATGGTAGAAAATGAAGCTAGCAAGAGGATGATGTAGATGAAAATGCTGGTCATGCTTACTCTTTTCATTCATTTTTGCTTTTAATTCTGCATCGAATGTATTTTTTTGATTCAAGTCATGGAAACTGCCATGTTTTGTGTACTAGTTTATTAGTACCCATATGTCCCTGTTGGGATACTTAGGATACACTTACTGTCCGACTTCTTTTCACGCAGCCTCTTCTCTGTGGTGGCAATTTTTTTGTTACGCGCGTTGTAATTTATAATTATTCTTAAACTATTGTAATTTCCAAAGTACTCAATATTTTCAGGCCAAATTTGGAATGGGTACTGATTACAATCTATATTATAACACAGTTTTGTCAAATTTAAATTCATTTACAATAACAGTTAGTACAAAAGTACAATTCGTGAGTATAAAAGTACAATTCGTACTTTCTTTTGTTACGTAATTTGTTGAAAATGCAATCCTAATGCAGTCATAATTACACAGAAAAGTTTTGCAAGTCTCTATCCTAGCAATTGGTAACAGTCTGGTACCACTCAAAAAGATACAAATGAGAGATTACACGTAACAAACTAACGCTTGAAGCATCTCTTTATCATATCTCACAGTCCAGCTATAATATTTACACTTATTTGTAAAGCGGCAGTAGCCAAAATGCCTACAAGGACACCTAAACACAGCACAACGTGTGCTGTCCTCAACAGGGCGGCTGTGAAACACTTAGTGATGCGTTTCCTTTTGCGTAGGCAAAATACGTACTAATATGTGCCCCGACTACAATGGTTGCGCAGTGAAACACATAGTACTATGTTTCCTGAAGATAGTGTTAATATACTCAAGCACAGTGGGGTTCAATCCTTTAACTAGCCCATTTTTTCTATGGCAGTGTTGGCGCACTGCTAAATTAACATGCAATGAATGTGTTTGTAATAATAACTCATCAACAAAGTTAAAAATGAAATGTATATGGCAAATACATCATATGCCGTAGGTTTAGCAACCCTGCTCTAACATAACAAACAAGATAAGTGGTCCCATTCACATTGGTTCAGTGGTAATTTGAATTCACTGCCACCTTCCTTGCAATTAATCAGCTAGGTCTGCCATCAACTTACAGGTGATTTTAGTTGACATTTGACACTGTATCATGTGGTTGGAGCCATGTTTCTTTCCAATGTGGAAAACAATTTAAAGTTAAGTTTGAAGTTGCACCTATTACCTTTACCTAGTTAGTTACATAGCGATCCTGTGGTATCATATCCATGAAATTGAAGCCTAAGAAATTTTTAGAGTTAAAAACCAACATACAAGGTTTCATGACCATAGCATTAGTTAACAAATATGAAAGTCTTTATTAATTTAATTTTTTATCAACCTCGGGTAAAATTTGCTGATCACCAAGAAAGAATTGTGTCTCTGATCAGGGTTGGATTGGCCCAGCGGGGCACCGGGACATTTCCTGGTGGGCCGGTGGGACCAGGCCAATCGATTGTTAAAAACCGTAATTTAATATTTTTTATCTGTGAATCTAGAAATATTGAAGAACGGTTTTTATGTCCATTTTTAACTAAGTTTCCTCGAAGTTATCTTTCCAAATCTTTTACATCTCCCTCCTTTCATCATTGCCTCTCACTATCTCAGTTCTTCCCTACCCTATTGTGTATTTATAGTCAAGTCCAGGGATTTATCTGCAAGTCAGCATCTTTCCCCTCTCTGATCTGAGTGTTATGATGATCCACAATCATCAATTTTCATATAAATTTACAAAACTTGAAAAGATATATGCGAAGATTCAACATTCCATCTCAAACTCGTTTCACCACATCCAATCTTAAAGAAAATCTATTTAAGTACAAAATCATATTAACTGCTCATGTTTATTTAAAATTATTTTCAAGTCTTTCGAAATATTTGCAAACTAATAATATGGTATTATCAAGCGCTTTTGATATGGTTCATGCAACTGTAAAAACAATATCAGAGGATATTAATAAATTTACAGAAATAAAAATAGTGAGTGATAAATTCGTCACATTTATAAATGAACTAGAAAACGATTCTGAAATTCTTTCATGCCTTCAAGTTCAACAAAATTTTCAGGTAACTCAAAACAAAAATAACAAATATTAATTTAAAAATCTTAAAAATTTCAAAGAAAACGTTTTCAAACGTATTTGTACTGCTGTAATTTCAAACTTTCATAAATGCTTTTTCAATAATAATGATTTGATAAAGGAATTAAAATTTTTTTAATCCAAATTTTTTCAAGAATGATGATGATAAAACCGATTTTGTTAATCTTGAAAAATTAATAAAAAAATTTACAAAGATATTCAAGTATCTGATTTAGTTGGCGAGTACAACGATTTTGCATAAAAATGAATCTTTTTATAAAACATAGTCCCTGATATTTATGTCACTTCAGAAGTTCATGAAGAAAATGTACTTGAAGATGATTTTGATGACATTTTTGAGTTTCTAAATGATAAAATGACAATGTAAATCGTGTAAAAATTGTTTATTTTGTAGTGTCAAAGTATTAAATGAATATAACTTATACATTTCTGTTTATAACAATATTTATAAAGCATATATAATTATACTTATCTGCTATGCATGTTTATTATTATATTATTATTTGATGCTGTCAAGATGGCGGACGATACATCTAGGCGTTCACCCTCGCTCCATGTTTATTGCTATCTTTCCTTGGTGTTTTTATTGATAGTAGTGCAAATTTACGTGAGAAGTCACCGTGAATATTCTACTCCCATGTCTGATTGCTCGTATGGTCCAACAAGGCATTTCCTCTGCAGTTATAGAGCTTTTAGTTTTCCTTGCTCTGCAGCTTTGTGCCTATCCCAACGTTACGAAGCCTACGGCGTCTCTGTGCCCGGTAAAAGAAGCGATCGACTCTGCCCTCCTGTGAGCCTTCGGACGGTTGTTTCTCATTCCCTTCACACTGCTTTGGTGGGTTATATGACTGTGTTATTATTATGTGGTGATATTGAGTTAAATTCGGGTCCTAATCAGGGCTTCCTCTTGTGTTTTTATTACCAAAATGTGAGAAGTATTAAAAACAAATTGTCAGCTTGTGACTTGTATGCAACGGTTTTGTCACAGTTGGATGTGTTAGCTTTTACGGAAACTTGGCTCAATTCTTCCGTTAAGGACAGTGAATTTGCATTTTCCAATACCCACAAAATTTATCGCCGAGATCGATCCTCTAGAGATGGTGGCGTGCTTTTAGCAATTAAATCAGGTTACTCCTCAAAACGAAGAAATGACCTAGAAACTTCTTGTGAAATCTTGTGGACTGAAATTTCTTTCGCACGCAATCCATCTTGCTCATCTGCCCATAAAAAAGTGTTTGTTGGCTGTTTTTATCAGCCCCCGTCGAGTGATATCAAGGTTTTAGAAAACTGCCTCACTTCTATCATGGGAGTGCTACCGCTTGGTCCTGTAGTGTTACTCGGTGATTTTAATCTCTCCATACAGTGGGAGTCCTCTTTTAGAGGTGAAACTAAATCTCCCCATGACGAATTCTTTTACGAACATTTCATTACCGCTCTTGGGCTGTCCCAACATAATCTTTTTCCTACCAGAGATCTGGAAACGCTGGACTATATCGTCTCCTCAGTTTCTCCGCTTTCTCTCACTCCTGGCCAAAATATTTTCGACTCTGACCGTGAGTCCCTTGACGTGGACTTCCGCTTACCAGGCAACCTCTGGCGACCCAGGGGTCCCCCCACCCTGTCTCGACCGTTTCCCGCTTGGAAGAAAGTTTGCTGGGATGATGTCAATCGCCGTCTAGCTGCACTTTACTGGGGCATATTGGATTCCTTATCTCCCGATGAAGCAGTGAGCTACCTGCAGGATATTATTGCTGGAGTGATTAAGGACTGTGTTCCTTATGTCAAGCCCAAATCTAAACGTTTCCCTCCTTGGTATAGTAGAGACACTCTTTTGACCTTAAAAAACAAAAACCGAGCTTGGGAACTTTGGAAAACTCACCGCAGTTTAGAATCACGAAACACTTTTGTTAACTTAAGGCGCTTATGTAAGTCCCTATTAGAAAAAGACTATACTAACTACATTAACAAAATCTCCTCTAATATCTCCTCAAACCCCCGGCAGTTCTGGGCGTTCGTCAATGGGCGTCGTAATAATAGGGAAATACCAGATATAGTTTTTAATGGCCCTTGTCTAGCTGTGGGACTCAATAGACCGGAACTTTTTAACAATTTTTTAAATGAATGCTTTGTTCTCCCTCGTAACATCTCCAGTGAGTTTGAAGACCCACACTTGCATCATGTAGCTTCTAATTTTACATTATCTGATTTACAAACTTCTCCATGTGAAGTCTATGAATTCCTATGCAAAATTAATCCACATCGCTCTATAGGCCCTGATGGACTGAGTCCTGTATTTTTACGCAACTGTGCTTCTTCTCTCTGTATTCCATTGAGTATAATTTTCAACAGATGCTACTCCTTAGGTCTCTTTCCCTCTCAATGGAAACGTGCGAATATTATTCCGATTCATAAATCAGGTTCCAAATCGGACATTACAAATTACCGACCAATTTCTTTACTTCCTATTCTTTCTTCAATTTGTGAAAAAATTATTTTAAACCGCCTCTTTTATTTTACTTCTCCGCACTTATCCACCAAACAACATGGCTTTGTTCCGGGCCGCTCTTGCTTGTCAAATCTAGCTGTTTTCCAAAAGCACTCCGTGGAAGCCTTAGAAAATAATTCACAACTAGATACAATATTCCTTGATTTCTCTAAGGCTTTTGATTCTTTGAATCACAACCATCTACTTCATAAGCTTAGCCACTGCTTCAACTTGCATGGAAATTTCCTTCTGCTATTACCTAGTTTTTTAAATAACAGATATCAGCGAGTCATTCTTTCAGGCCATACTTCAAATTGGTCAATTGTTCCTTCAGGTGTTCCTCAGGGCAGCGTTCTTGCCCCCTTTTTGTTTAACCTTTTTATTGATGACTTATCATCTCAATTACGTCCCTCTCAAGCCGAAATACTTATGTATGCCGATGACTGCAAAATATTTAGGCAAATTCACTCCGCTGAAGACAGCTTAATACTTCAACAGGCACTCAACATCGTAACCAACTGGTGTTCTGATTCTTCTCTTCGATTAAACCCAAACAAATCCACCGTAATGACCATAACTCTTCGCAATAATCCTCTAGAATTTAACTATACAATTGACTCTATTTTATTACCCAGAACCATTCTTCAGAAGGACCTAGGGGTATTAATTGATAATAAGTTAAACTTCACAGCACACATAACTGCAACAAAACGCAAAGCTATGTCCCTACTAGGGATATTATACAGATTTACGGACATAAAGGATGCAGCTTCCCTTAAATTATACTTTTCCACATTAGTCTTCCCAGTTGTGAATTATGCTTCCCCTATTTGGTCTATGGCTGCAGCCTCTAATATTTCTTCTCTTGATTGCGTACTAAATTTCTTTGTTAGAATAGTTAAATATCGGATACCCTCTCTCTGGACTTCCTCTAAGGAAGCCATCCTAACGGCCTTGTCCCTAGACCAATTTTCGGTATCTTGACAAAAATCTGACCTCTCCTTATGTTATAACATTTTAAACTCTAATATAGACAGTCCAGAACTCTTGACCTCGTTCGGTTTACGAGTACCCTCTAGAACAACACGCTCTATGGATTTACTCCACATTCCAACCACAAGGTTATCTATTGTTAGGCGCTCTCTTTTTTTCCGTCTTCCTACCATATTTAATTATCTACCTTCCCACATAGATCCGTTTATCCTTTCCTGTAAATCATTTATCAAAGGTTCTAGAGCTCATTTACCTCATTCTCACCTCTGATTTCTTTGTGCTCTATCCGCAGTGTTATTTTCCCTTTTCTCTTTCGTGTTGTATTCTTATTATTATTCTCTGTATTTTTCCTGTTTTTTATTCGCTTTTATTTATACTCATGATGTTATATATTTCACTCTAAAATGGCGAATGCTGTATGTGAAATTTTTAATTAAATAAATAAATAAATTGTGAGAGGTTTCAAAATTTTAAGTTATTAAAAATAAATCATGAAATAGACTAGGAGATCAAAATGTCGATTCTTTTAACACTGGCGGTAAACAGAAATATTCTGGTCAAACTAGAAAATGATCAAATAATAAAATAATTATGTGAAAATAGTAAGAAATTTGACTACAAGTTGTAAATTTAATATAGTGCTTATTATTTATATTTTCACCCAATATTGTGTAACTTAAAAGTTACTTAAATATTGGAAAATTTTACGACAATGTAAATTTTATTTATTTCTTTCAAATATCTTGTAAAAAATGTTTACTTCTTTTTATATTATAAAAATAATTAAATTTTTGTTACAAATATGTTTACAGAATGTGAATTTCATTATTTTATGTTATCTACCTGTAAGTTATACTTGATTGAATAAACATATATAGTTTCGTTCCCTTTTCTAAATTTATTTATTACAAAAATGTTATGGCCAATACAACGCAAACATCCAGGGGAAAAGGGGAGAAAAGAGGAGATGGGGTGGGGAGAATGAGGCTGCTGATCTCGATTACCCGGTACGAAATTGTTTTCCAGTCCAACCCTGTCTCTGATGTTCGAGTTTCAATTACCAGTATAATTACAGACTATTCATCTTATAACAATGCTTAATTTCAGTTGCTAGGGTCAGTTTCTCTGGTGTGAAGTACATAGCATCTTCAACTAAACTGTAACTAACATTTACTTCTTTTTAACATTGGATATTAGATTTTATAGATGTTTTATTAGGTTTCCTCTAGTACTGGTAACGTCACAGACTCATAAGTGAGCTATTGTATACTAAGGAAAATAGAAGCTTGGAGGTAGATTTAATGTATTTTTCTAATGTCCTCAGAGGCTGTAGGGTAAAAATGTCCTCATTATGGAAATGTTGAAAGTCAGTGATGGAATTATGTAGAAAAAAGCCATAAATGATTACTGCTCACTTAAATATCTGTAATAATATCATAGAGAAGAATGTAGCAAGTTATTCCCCGGTATCTTGATTCATCAGAAAACAAATGAACATTCATAATACTCATGGTTGTGGATTTTTTTAAATTTGTAATAGTTTTGTCAAAATTATGCTACATTATACTGGGTGAAACGAATGAAATGCAAAGCACTTTTATAAACTTTTTTACTGTGAAACTATATATTTATTTAACTGAAACTTGGGTTTTTGTGTCATGGTAACAGTACAATTGAATTCTTTCATCCCATTATTTTTGCGTAGCCAGTTATAAATAACCGATAATTTTGTTAAGTTTTAAATGTTGCTCTGCCTTCATATCCACAAGCTGCTAAAATGTATTCAGAAGAAGTTTTCTTATTCATAAAATTTATTTTACAACATGGTCATTCAAATTGTGTGTTGAAGAGTTTATACAAAAATTTCCAAACATGTTCCAGTGAAATATAAATATTTTTTTTCATAAATGGGTTGTTTTATTTGTATCACAATACACTTTTATGTATTTTCTGACTTTGTATTTAATCTTAAGGAGTTTGCAGTTTCATAAGTGTTTTGGCTGCAAGTTTTAAGTAATGCAGTTGAATGTGTTGGTTTTTTTAAATTTTAGTTTATAAGTGTTAGAAATATAGCTCATTTAAGATTAATTTGAGACAATTTAAGCCAGGAAAATGCAGAGTAAACTAATATAAAGTAATAACAATAAATACAATTTCATCAAACCTATAGAAAGCATCAAATTGTCTATGATGTGGTAGTGTAGTATTTGTTATGATCTAATGTTGGTACCTTCTTTATTGAGGTAGTGATTTATATTATTCCAGCATGTGTGTATACATATATATGTTTGTGTGAATCTTCTTAAATTTATATGTTGCTTCTGTTTTAATTTAAATATTCCCTATTTAATGCATCTGAAAATTATTATTCACCCAGTAAGAGAGGTGATTTTGTCATTAATTTTTTCATTTGAGAATTATTGAAGCAAATTAACAAAACAATTGATAATATTCGTTTGAAAAGCCCGATTTCTTCAGGGAGGTTGTGAACAGCTTAAAAAGAATAAATCACATTAATTTATTGTTAAATGACAAAAAAAATCGAGGCAGAATTGCATGGTGTCATCATAATGATTTAGTAACTCGGCAATGAGGATTGAAAATTCTCAATACTTGTGTATTTATATTATGGTCACGAAGTTGTAACATTGCATTTGTTGTACGATTTATTCTATATAAACCAGTATCCATTTTTGCTTTTATGTATTTTAAATCTAATCTTATTATTATGAATCATCTAAAGCAGCCGAGTAACTTTGATAATAATAACTTATTTATTGCTCAACAAAGTATGTGTAGATTTTGATTAAGTTCGCTTTATTTTTAAATGTTTAATACCCACTAATTGGAAATTCGTAAGTTTTAGTTTTCCTTTCTATAAAATCATTAAATGTCTTAATAAGATTGCACGTTGAAATATACTGAATTTACGAAGTGATTCTATGAAAACATGAATTTCCATTTTAGGTACAACGAAGATTTGGAACTTGACGATGCTGTCCATACTGCTATTCTTACGCTAAAGGAAGGTTTCGAAGGCCAGATGACCGCCGACAACATTGAAGTTGGAATTTGTGACGAGAAAGGCTTCAGGAAACTCAGTCCATCGAATATTAAGGATTATCTCGCTAACATTCCTTAAAGGGGATGTGCCTTTCATCAATGTTAACATACTATTTGTATGCACTGGCTGTATGAGATATTTTTGAAAAACTGTGAATGCATGTGTGGTGCATATTTTCAAGTCATGTTTCGCTTGAATATTAAAGAATTCATAATTTTTGGTGATTTTTATTGGGCTCTATAACCTTAAAGATCGCGAATTGGATGGCTAACGGGAATAAGCAGAGCATTAAAGATGTTTCCAGTTCGCAGTGGCGTGTGCTATTTTTACCCACAATGCAATGTGTATGTTCTATAATCGATAGATGTCGTGAGCGGCGTCAGACTGGAAAGAACAGCGGGAAGGAACTGTCGGAACACGTGAAGTAGTCTATTGTTTGTTATGAGGTAGTGGTTGCAGAAATCTTTGATATTTGGGAAAGCAAAAGCGGTCCTATAAGGTAAGCATTACGCACGCATAAATCATACTTTACCTTTTGATCTCATGTGGGTCATCTTATATGACGTTTAAAGGATATTTTTTTATTACTATTTGGATTATCGTTATAATCACCGCGGCAGCCTGCTGTCAGTGAATGTGCATTGTTGTAGTTGATGGGGGAAATCTCATAGTTTGAATGGTTGCTTAATATTCAGGTCGCAAGGCTTAATGTGTTGGGAAGGGTATCAGAAACGTATTTATACTTTTAAATATTTTCGTGAGGAAGACTTCATTTTATATTAAACCGCTGTGAATATTCAAATATTATTTATAATTATAACGAATCATTGTTTGGACTATCAATTGCTATTCCTAGATGCGTAAAATCCGTGTTACGAAGACTCGTTATTATATTTCTAGTTGACGTTTATAATGCGGTTGGTAATATTTATAATGTTATATATCTTATATTTACATTTATTCCTAACGCCGGCAATAATTATATCACACTGAACCGCTCATTGGTTAATCATCGACAAATATTTCACCAACATGGCAGGCAGATTACTTGCGATTATTTGTTGTTAAATGTAATGTCATTTTGCATGTAATGTATTATTAATAGTTTTCTATGTCATTAGCCCATTCAGTTTATAAAGTTCCACCTTTGAGCATTTATCGATTAGCTGTCTAATTTAGGCAATTGTGGAATTCCCAGCCATGATTGATAGTAACCGAAAATTTCCTTTTTATTAATTTTAAATAGATTTGTAACATGCGCCGGAAATGATTTTTAAAATTTAATTGTTCATATAATTTCGAATATGGCATGTATGATAAAGACATCTTTCATGGAATAAGCTTATTCTCTTAAAATATGAAAGTAGATTATTGCTGAGAGGAATGCCACTTAATCAAGAATGAAAGTAACGTCAAAGATGTATGTTAATGAAATTAACTCGGAATTTAATAGTAAGAAATTTAAATTCGTTCCAATTAATTATAAACGATATAAATTTAACAATGTCATCCTTGGAGTAAAACACTGAATGAACGAATTCTGAGGTTTAAGATCATGCAATAAATTTGGTAGCTTAGGTAATAAAGTTAAGTGTGTCCACACCGTGCTATAATCTCAACGTGCACCAGAAGGGGAGGGGTTTGGTCAGATTTTCACATCCCGATAGGTCCTGAACACGAACAGCTTTTGTGAAACTTGATCAGGATACAGGTGTGATGAAATATATATTAGTTAAACCATCAATTTGTTGAATACTATCAGTTACGTTTCTGTTAAAACTGAGGTATTAATTTCGTACAGTAGTGCCCAGATGCAGGGTGTCATAAAAATTATTTTTCATTAGCGTAAAGTTTATTTCATTAATGTATGTGTCATTCATACTATTGAAGTTGGAAAATTTAATTTTAATAAACCCTTTAAGATCGATAGTGAAACGCGATTGTTTAATTTTGCGCGAAATACGTTTTTTATTTGTTTATACGATCTGAGCGTTGTACATTGATCATCTTTTGTTTAAACTTTTTCGAAGTAATCGAACGGATGGTTCAGGTCAAAACTGCGAGGAAAATAAGGTATGTTGTTTAAACTTAATATTTTATTTGTACTTCTTTGATTCTTTTACATATTTTATGGAACTAACATTTGAGTAAACAATTTAGCGTGTTTATCATTTACTTCTTCGTTTATGGCTTATGGAAAAATCTCGTTCAATTACGCTTTGTTTTTGAATTATGAAATGGGAAATATTATTGTATATTAAAAACTGGGCCGTTGTTTTTATTTTTGTTATGTGACTAGAAAATTAATGGAATTTACCGTCAATTTGACACACATCACTAAAAAGATAATTTGTATTGGCGATATACCATATAGTAACAGTAAAATGCCTGTCTCATTTACCGAGTCTTATGAAATTTATTATATATTATAAATGGAGATGCAAAAATACAATTTTCTTCCGTGTTTTCACATGGTCAACGAAGTCAAATATTTGAAAACGGAGGTTGAAGTTAGATATTATTATGAATTGATATTCAGAATGGTCCAAATTCAATGGCGAATAAGTTCAAGACCGAACCTTTCAGATTTTAATAAAATATTTTGAAGCAATTTTACGAACGAACGTACTCATCGACAGGAACGTTTTGGTCATTACATGCATTGTTGAATCCAGACATTGCTGACCGGGAGGGAAAATGAAAACTTCGGGGGGTTAAATATACATTAGTTTGAAGTTTGAACGACATATATAGTTTTTAATTATAGTTATAAAAATATCACATTAAATTCAAATCACATTGTAGCAGGTATTATATAATTATAAATCTTACATGACATTTCAACATCCTCATTACCACTAGAAAAGTTTTTGGAATATCAATCAGATGGTTAATTCGCATGTAAATAATTTAGTGTAACTCACTGAATTGAATATATGATTGTATACGTAAACGCTTTAAATTAACATGAGTCGCCTTATTTTTTTCTGCGTGTGTGTCGATAACTTAATCTATTAATATAATATAATTGGCAATTAATTGGGTCCATCGATGGCAATTTTCATGCAGTCCTACAGAGTTACCCGACCCACTCTATTTCTTAACATCGTAATGAATCTATTAATTGTGCTGAATGAGCACACACCGTAGACACTGGAATGCAACATAACTTTATGCACAAAATCTTCAGTTCCGCATATCCAATATTAGATTTTATTATATTATATTATTATTAATTCCCAAAGGTTCTTCTTATTGTCTTCTCATTCGGCTTCGGTTACGTACTTAAATGAACAAATATCATTCCACACTGCTTTCGTTTTCTGATTGGTCGAAATTTACACTTGATGTTACTTTTGACCAATCATCGTCATATTCTTTATTACTAATAACATTTCTTAGTATTAAATAATTTGGATAAAATTTTAATAATTTTCTCCGGGGGGAATTTTATTCCACGGGGTGAAATTCCCTTCCATCCCCGGGCCTCCCCTTGGATTCAACGAATTACATGACTGCAAAACTTTTTGAAATCCTTTGAAAAACTCGCTTCTTCACTTTTTTATTTGTACGAAAATAGTAATTAATTTGAAATACTTTTACTGGTATATTAGTTTAATTCTTTTGTAGAGATTTCTTGATTGAATTTTCAGGATTTTTTCGTTTGCTTCACTTATGTTATTTTGATCATTAATGCCTCTGGATTGGATTGTGCAACAATTATAATAACATCTAATTTGTTATAGTCAATTTTCTATTTCCCTTCCGTATTTTATGGAAAAATTTTCGTTTCCCTCATATATAAACAATCAACTGATGATGCCTAAAACTTTGTCCTATTGTAAATATGATCTTATACTTATATAAGTTTTAAGCGAATATTTCCCTAACTACCAAACATTTTGTTTTTTATTTACAAGAAAAGCATTTATCAAAAACGGAGTCTGTTTTAAATATCTATATTTATAAGATGTTATAGTTTCGTTCGGAAATATCATTAAGGATACTTTTATTAACTCATTTAGTCACTGTGCATTTATGTTTTTGAGCGCAATTCATGTTGAATAATCTTCCGAAGTTCTATTTAATTATCTCATCCTTGTAGAACCAACATGGAAAGCATGTTGTCCACTCCTTTCACCGAAGTATAGGCAAAATATTAGCGAAAATGTCGAGGCTGTTTATTGGGACTGAAAGAGTACAACCGTCCCTAGCTTTGCTCATGCGCCTTGTAAAGCGATGGATAAACTTCCTCATAGGAATTCATGAGGTTACGTTTGAGCGCATCCTGAGCTCAATGTGCACTGATTTAGTTATATCATATTCAAAATTGCTTCCTTTATTCTTTATTATAACCTCTTGAGTCGAGCTGAAACATTTCAATGCTTGTAAACAGTTCCGAAACCGTGTTAAAGTGAAATCGATGACCGTGCAATTCGAGGAAGTTTTCTAAAATTAAAACCATGCTAAACCGAGAACGTGTGAAACGAAATCCATCAACTCGAGATATCAGTGTTATTCAAAAAACCATTATGAAATAAAATGCGGAAGACACGGTGCCCTTAGGTCAGGGATCGCCAACCTGCGGCTCCGGAACCGCATACGGCTCCTTGATTACATAATTGTGGCTTTCTAGAAGTTAGCTAATCTCCCTAATATTTATCAGTCATGAATTATGCTTATTGCAATCACTCGAATATTAAAAAAAAGATCGTACTGGTTGTCACTGTGCGGCTCCCAAGTATTTTAGAATGAGACAAACAAAAAATGGCTTTTTACTACTACGTATTTGAAAGGTTGCCGACCCTCCTTGGGTCAATGCTGACTTGTATGGTCACCTATCTCTTTAAGAGCGTAACAGCTTAGTTTTGAAAATATTTAAATCTTTGCTCATATAATTTTCTATGGAAATCTTGCACTCTAATGCGATTTGGAATAGTGTCATCAGAAAATCTTGGTAATTCCTATAGGTGTGAAACGTTTGAGAAAACAAATTAGAGTTAAAAATAACTCTTCGGTAGCAAATCATCGATATTTGATTTTGTTACTTTGCAGAATAAAGTGCTGAGGACGGCTATTGCGTCGGCCATCCGTGCATCTTGCTTTTTCTCAACGGGTGCCGAATTTATCTATATGACTAAAGTGACCAATCTTACTGATTTATTCAGTACTGTACTGATTTTTGCGTTATTGTACTGATCGACTTTCTGTACTGATTTTTGCACCGATTTACGAATATCATAATTCCTTACTCGTTATATTTTTTAATACGGTTGTTTGACTCACTTATTTTGCTTTCATTGATATTAGTAGCTTAAAATGTTACTTCATGATAGACTGAACTTTTATCGTTGTGCATTCTTGAAAAAATAATCTAAATATTCCCTTAGTTTGCAATTTTAGCAAAAGAATCATGTACTGATTTGCCTCATTTATCCAGACAGTAATCCCGAATTTGGTACTCTTTATGGGGAACAAATGCCAATTGTGATTGTGTTCGAAAATAAATCGTCACTTAATATGTGACCCATCGGATTCACGGCGCGCCGTGGCCTGAATCCGCGGCGTGAGTCCGGAAGTTCATTTTTAAATATTTATTTTTCAGTTTTTGAACAGTGTGATCGTCGGGAAGATATCAAGGGTGCTTCTGTGGAAGATTCGGACATTTGGCGACAATAATCCTTCAATTTTCGTCGAAGAGTGTTTTTACTATGCATCATCTGCCATGACCGAGTTTTTATCGCGCACAGCTTGACAAGAGAGTCAGTCTTACGCACCCACAAAAAAAGGTACGTGTCCCACATTTTTTATTTATTCCTCTCTCTCTCTCTGTTCACGTATTTCATTTAAGTTTCTTTGAAATGGCAGCTTAGCTCAGACCGTTCTCTGCATTCTCTGACTCTCTTGATGGTTCCTCTTTGCGGGTCGGTGCTTCTGTTCCTGCGTCCTTCTCATCCTTTGGTTAATCTCCCAATCTAAGATAGGATTCGCCTGTCCCGCGCCGGAGTCGTGCGACCCCGGAATTCTAAAGTGTGCGCGTGACGGGTTGTTTTATGGCGCATCGCCCTAAATTTAGTTCGGCCGCCCACTCTCTCTCCTCTTTGAAGTCGTTCCGATGCGTGGCCGGATTCAACGGTGGGAACGGTCCCGTTCCGAGAACGTAATCTCGGCGACTGTAATTTTTTTGCTGCCTTTCGGTCGGCCAGTTAAAACGCGGTATTAAGAGAGAGAGAGAGGCAAAGGGACAAAAAGGAGGAAGATTCTGAAATCTAATGGGATCGAACACGAGTATTCCGCTTGACGGGCGGATGCTTCACCATTGCCTATCGGGTGGTATTTTTTTCCTCGCTGTCGGAATTGGAAATTTTTAAAACGCTCATCTGCTGGGCAGCATCCCATAATGTGGAAGATCTGGGTTCGATTCTAAGCGAAGTTAGGCATTTTTCTCCTCTCCGTGTTTTGAGTAGTCGAGTCAATGCTTCGTCACGTGTAGTCGGGGTTTCCGCCCTCGAAATTCATTACATTTTCCCTAATTTGATGTCGTTTTTTAACGAATGGAGATAATTTCACGGTGTGCAGATAATCTGAGTCGACCCAACAAAGGTTTTTGGCGACTTTTTTCTGGACAAATGTTTTTGCGAATGAGTTATTTAATGGATCATGGTTTTTATGCCGATCTCATAAGTACATATTTATGTCGTTTCTTTGAGTTTAAGTACAAAATATTTACTCTTAAGAGGTTTAGAAGTCCAATCTTTGTATAATATTTGTCAATTGCGGGAATAGGAAGGATCTATGAATATTTATCAGCTATCGGTTTAGTTTCAAGAATTCGTCTTAGCTGTGATGAGATAGCGTGTCTAAATACCGTAATTTTCCGATTATAATACGCATTTTTTTCCTCAAAATATTGGCAAAAACTTAGGGTGCGTATTATACATGGTAACAAACGCATATAACTTTTTCTAGTAAGGAAATAATTTTATTTTCGGACAAGACTTTCTAAATAAATTGTAAGTCATAATTTGCGTACCAATTGATAAACATATTGCATTCATTGCAATATGCTCATTATTTAAATACAACTACAATGATTTTCAAAATATTGTAACAAAATATACACTCGCGACTTGCCTTTCGCCGCACTTACGTTTTGGCGCCCGGGGCGATTATCCTGCGCGCCCCTCCTTTACTACTGCCCAGGGTTTTAGATATTGGGAATAAAATTAAGGTTGTCAATCCAGCCTTACTTTTTCGGTTGTTTAAACAAAATTTTGTCTCAAAGGTAAGAATCTTGTTGCGCATATTCAAATATTGTCAGATATTTTTCTAGGAGCATTTATGCAAGCGAAATGGGTAACATTTTCTTTATCAAAAACATACTTGAAATTAACGAATTTTCCTTTGAGAGGTCTATCGTGGATAGTTATAAATAAGAGTTTTCTTTTAAAATAAGCTCAGCTGTTTTATGGAGATTGCTTCGACATTTAATCGCTATATTAATCGCATTTCTTTGATATTTAAAAAATCCTTTTCACGCGCTTAAAATACCGGGATTGTGGTATATGTGATGGATTTTTAGTACTGAACATAGAAATTGATTCCTCCATATCTATAAAGCTCTATGACTCCTAAGCGGACAGTTCACAAATCCCGCTATTTTATTTTCCCAGTTTCAGCCATTTTGTCCCCGTCTACTCTAATATTCCAGCAGTCAGTCTTATTCTGCGTCACGAGTCATTACATTCTCCTCCAACGTTGATCTACAAGAGCAAAAGATAATAGCTCACAAGGTTCATTAATTTTATTTAATTTTTGTATCTTCGAATTGAGCGTAAAATATCTTAAAAGTGTTTGTTATGCTGCAAGCGTTTTTTTCTTCTAATATTTGAAACGTGGCCGTGAACGTTTTGAGTTGAGTGTAGAACGTAATTTTCTGCCAAAATTACTTTTTGGCAGCGTTTCAAATACATGTACCTTTTGTTTGCAAGTTGCCCGAGTTTTCGTTAGCCTTCAGATTATTATACAGATATTCGAAATTTCTTTCTCTTATGCGTAGGAATTTATTGGTTATTATTTTTACTTAAATAGCCCTATATAGTTCGTTGCCTGACCAAAGCCTTAGTAAACTTGCTCTTGAACACGTCGTTTTGGCTACCTTTCTGTAAAAACAAGTTTCTGCCAATTCATAATCGTATATGCAAAAATTAAATTTTATAGGTAGAGTTAACTGAACTGCGTGACGATTTTGTGATTTTGAATTAATTAGTGGCATATGTAATTAATATATCACCATATTCTCATTAGCCTTAGTAAGTTGGGTCAAATCTGTGTGTCCTGAGCGAGCGTCATTTACGATTCTTTCTCACGGTAGTTTTGCAATCGTTATGTAGCATTTAATTGGCAAAATATTTCGACCTAGTTGGAAAGATGACGACTAATGACGAAGGAAGTTTCAGGGGCCTTCTATGGTAAAAAATTCACCGTTTAACCTCGAAAGCTTTGTTGTTTTGTCACAAACCTATAACCGGCTATATCCCTCGCAAAGATTCTCCTGTTTTTATTTCATGGCCGAGGCAGGCGCCGATCTGTTGTTTTGGTAAGGGTTTCGTTCGGTGTGACGCTTGATGTCCGCGCGGCCTCGAGCGCCATCTGCGCGGCTGCGTATCGACTGTGGAGGTCGGTGGCGCGTGGCCTTTCTATTTTTAGACGCGCAGAGAGAGATCGAGAGAGAGAGAAAGAGAGGCAAGGGGGCGAGGTGTTTTGGAGGAAGAGTTTGAGGGGTTTTGAAGGGGGTGGATGCTCTCCATTGCTGGGGTTAATGCCAAGGAAAGGTCTCAAGTGTATCTTTCCCCTTCCTGTCTATCTCTCCTCCACCGCCACCTCTTCTCTCGTTCTCCCCCCCCCCACCCCTCGCTCTCTCGTCTTTCTCTTACTTTCCTCGTTCTTTCCAATCGCCTCCATTTCGTCTCCTTCATTCTCTGTCTCATGCCCTCGCTTTGTTTACGCGCCACACTCCAAACCCATAACTCTGTTTCACCACGGAATGTTTCTTTAGGATCAAGTCACGACGTCCAATATACCGCGTTGGTAACTTGCGCTTGGCGTGTTACATACACGGTATCGGAAAAGTCACTCCCTATTTTTTAAAAATGTTATTGATCTTAATTAAAAGGTATGTTAAAACATTTCTTTAAATGAGTTGAAGTATGTTTATTACTGTTGACTTTATAGGAAAATTAATAAGAGTTATAACAAATCTCAAATTCAACGTAGGTTCCATCATTGATCGCCCGTTGTAATCTTAACGGTACACTTGCAACAGATTTTCTCAAGAAGTCACTTGGTGTATTACCAAGAGCATCTCTAATTTTGTTTCTAAGTCCATCAGTGAGTTCTTTTCTAAGTGTACACAATGAACTGCGTAACGTGGTAACCAACTCACTCTGAGCTCGTCTTAACGTGATGTTGATGGTCTTCCAGATCCCTCTAAATCTTTTACAGGAAGAAAGAAAGAAATGTTTTAATATACCCTTTAGTTTGGGTGCAATAACGATTTAAAATAGGGAGTGACTTTTCAGACACCCTGTATATTTTTTTGATCCGTTTAGAAATTTATGGAGTTTCGTAGGTTTCATTCGGTCCCTAGTCGGACTCGCATATTGATCGTGAATGACGACTACCGACCATTCGGACGTATCTTCAAAAATCAGTTCTTGTTAGGATTAAATTTTGGTAAGTCAACAGAGAGAGTTAATTAATGTTCTTTTTTTCGTTATCAGCTATTTAAAATTTTCGCGATTTTACGGGGATAAGAATAATTTACCTCGTATTCGGCAGCTTTGCTCTCAAGCAACATGATTTTTCACAATGCTCTAATTTTATAAATATGAGTAAAGCAAACTCTTGGTATAATCTAGTGGCCAATTCTGCTAAAATATGTTGTATATTGAAAATTAAAACACTGAAAAAATAACGAAAATGGATGAGAGCCATAAAGAAAGTCATGCTGCTAAATAGGAGATTACATTTAATAGTTTTCTTCTTTACGTGATTTCGTATTTTGCCGCTTAACAATAATTTGATTTAATTTTCTTGGGTCGTTGCACTCATGTAAAACGCCTTAGGATTGAAAAAATGTTTCAGTTGTATTTTACTTTGAATTAGTCAATTTCGACATTTGTTTCTCGCGACATAAATCAGGTGGAGTTTGAGGTAGCGTGAACTAGATTAATGAAGTTCCCACTTAATCATTTCCGCGATGTATGTTTATGAAGACTTCTATCGTATACATTTTTGTTGCGAAATTAAATGAGAGGAAAACGGAATAATATGTATTTTAGCGGGAGTTTATTTTATTGCCTCAAAGTTTTCTTTATTTAATTAGAGATTCTCCTATGAAATATTTATTTTGTCTAAAAAAATACATTTTTGACAAGTCTTCCATCTCATCGGAATCAGTGGGATATCTATAATAAATAGCTGCTTCTTACAGAGGATATATTATAATGATAATGATATAAAACCTAAGATACTTCTAGATATTCTACACAGCTGAAATTTGGAGGAAATCTTGGTGTTGGTCCAAAACCATCAGGAAAAATCGAAAATTCCAAAATTTCCCCTTACAACGGGGGTCTTTTACACCCCAAAACGTTCATTTTCAAGTCCCATTAGAAAACCATTTAAATCCGTACAAGCCTTTTTATAATTGCATTTTTAAATTACTTTTAATTAAGGTACAAACTCCGGACCTGAATTAGAAGACGGGAAAAAGAACGAAGATTATTTTTCCTGTAAGTAGAACACGAATCCGTGCCGAATTAGTCAAATTATTCCATTTTTACTGTATAAAAACGGGATTTTATACAATTTATAACAATGGCCCAATATTTCTGTCATGACTACGAGACAATGCTTTTCTTCGGGAATTTATTTTACATGTTAATAAAACAGAACGAGAGGTTAGTGCCACGAACTAAAAAGTAGCTTAGTGTCATGACGTCACTCTCAGACCGTGACATTTAAAAGCAAAGGGAAAACATATTTGGGTGCGCAGACAATACTAAGAGGAACATTGCGCTAAAATTTTCAGGGTTTGTAGATGTCATGAGTAGGCCTTCGGATAATATGAGACATCTTATGTAGGTGTCCTCGGTTCGACTCCAGGCGCTCCGGAAGTTGTTCTTTTTCCGTAAGAAGAATTAATTTAGACAACTTCCCGATATGTTACAAAAATGAAAACGACTAGAATATCTCTGAACAATTAATATGCTTATCTTGGTGAGATGAAATGCTTGCAGAATGCAAGAACCAACTACTTGTATAATATTACTCCAGTAGCCTACCTATCAATTCAAAACGGTAATGTTTGCTTCACTTCATTGTGTAAGCTCACCGTAATTTTCTTGTTCCTATGTCCGTCCTTCGCAGTGAGGTTGGTCAGCTCGTCTGCCTCCCAATTTTATTGTTAGAGTGGTGGTTCTCTATTTTGCCATAGGTATGACCGTATGTTTTTATTATTTTTCACTGTCATCAATGTCCTTTTAAATGCCCGTGAAGAGCGGTTTATGAGCAATTGGCAAAAAAATGAAATACGTGAATATGGGTTCTATAAGATCAACAATGTTGTGGTCTTTCAATGATTGGATCACGGCCACGAAGCGGTCAAAATTGGACTTAGTGTGACGCTACGGCCCTCTACTTTAGCTAAAATGCTGTAATCCTTGTGGAAATAAAAAAGTAGAACTATTGAAGTTGTTATTGTCCCTTAATTTTCAAGGACACGTAATTAAATTCAAGTGAACTGATAGTCATTAGCATATCGAAAATAATAATTAGAAGATAACAGTCTGACGGAAATCGTCTTCAGTATCGTAATGAGTCGTCGTAACAAATATTAAGCATCTGTGAACGTTTACTGTCTGTTTTTTGCCTTTTGTCGATTTCCACTGATTTCGGCTAAAGGAAATGAATTTTTCGTACTCTCGACGAATTACTTCATTATTACACGCTCATCCAAACTAGCTTTTCTGTTTTTAGAAAGGTAAATACGAGTATTATCCATGTTATCTGAAAAATTGCAGCGTTTATGTAATATTCATACATTTATCAGTAAAATTTTTCGATAGAGCTTCTGCAGGGAACGAGACCTCAATGTAACATTTTTCATCCTCCCGTTAATTTATTTATTTTGGGTTATAGTTGTGAGGAGTATAATTGTAAGATGTTATCGATAGTCAATCGCTTGTATGTGCGTAATTGATATGGAAAAAATCGTTCGTTGTTATTTAAAAACTATCTGCATTTTGTTTATCTAAACCGCATAAGCTTTAATAAATCAAATCGATTCACTTTGCACTCTTGGTTTACGAATTTCTTTTAGGCCTAACACGTGTCTGTGTGTTTAAAAGAATAGTTTTTCGATTTTCAAATTACTCGTTTCCGAACGAATTCCATATTAGTAGAGTTCGTTAAATTTACTCCTTTAGCGTCCGCGATATTTCATCTCCCAGTTAACCCAGTGGATCCAAACATCAGGTTGTAATCATTCAACATACCTTCCAGCGAAAATCGTCCATTCGGTGCGCACGAATTTCTCAGGCCCTTAATAATAGCAGAAGGTCCTTTCTGGCCCGACTCAGACCTCGTCCATGCCTCCCATTGACTCCGCCTCAATGCACTCAAATGTTTTTTACGATGACGTATGCTCGTGACGGGAATTCGCGCGAGGGATAGGAAGGGATGAGATGTAGGAGAAGTGGGGAGGGAAGGTTAGAGGGGTATCACGCTTCCATTAGTGCCGGGTCAGCTGCCTTCTCCACGCCTCCCCATCTACTCCCCCTTTTCTTCCTCTTCTTCATCTCTAGTACGTACACTCCACTTCCTTCTCTTTAACTCACTCTTCATCGTCCTCTCTTCTCTTTAATCCCTTCTTCTAATCTTCCATCTCTGCACAGAAAGTCCCCGCTGTTAGTCACCACGTTCTACGTAGTTTAGCTTATACTTCGTCAGTGAATTAAGGATCTTTTATTTACGCGCCACGTCGATTTGCATATCAGTCGAAATGCCTTAAATGTCTACGTTTTATCATTATGGCATTTTGTGTAAGCGACTATAGCTGAGTGGTTGGTTGAGATTTCTAATAAAAAGGAATTAGCTCTGAGCCAAGGCTTTTTCGACCAGAGAGCTTTAGTTAAGCGTAGATTTTGCCATCTGCAGCTTAATATTATAGGTTATTTAATTATTGATATCGAAGTCTTGAATTATAAATTCATTTATCTGATTTTTATGTCGTAATACTCTGTATTTTATAGAATTGCACATGTTAGAATGCCCCTTTTTTGACTAATGCCACTCATAAAATGCACAATCAGTCCAAACAAGCTTTAGAATCACCCGAGGAGAGGGATTTACAGGTATCAATTTTATTTATTTTTTGTCTATTCTTTACATTCTTCTTATGTACTCTATTGCCATCTTTTGTTTGGGTTAAAAATTGTATGTATATGCCACAAAAAGTCCTTTTAGGAATCTAACACATACTTTTACTGTTATAGAACCATTAGGTTTCGTTAGAAATCTTTTCGTTATATGTCATAGTTTTCGGGAACTACGCTTAGCAAGAGTTTTTTTGTACTCTTCGTCCCCGCGAAACTCCTCTCCATTCTTCGTCTCCCACTCCTAGCGTGCCATCAACCAACTTACCTCTCTTTTACTGACTTCTCGTTTTCCCCTTATGCCGTTCGGCGGAAATGTCCTTCCTCTCGGTCAATATAAGGTCGGCATGTCTCACGTAATGATGTGAATATTTCTATGGCATCGATGGAGGTTGTGGATTTCGAACAGTTTAAATTTCATTATTGACGTTTCTCTTGTTATAGACTCGTCTGGGATATTTAAATAAATGCTAGACCTAAAAAGTCAAAACGATTTGCTATTAAGTTACACAGTACACCAATATTTTTCCACCGTGATTCTGCGGGAAACCCAAAAGCTTTTCACCAAATGTTCAGGTCATTTGAAAATTTTACCAACTAGAGAATAATTTTTGTTAACTTTGCGAAAAAAGCTAAAATGGATTAGTTTTGATATTCTAACGTTGTAAAATCCATAATATTATATTACAGGGTATACTATTACACTTAGGAAGGAAAGAGATGGTTGGAGTTACACGAAATTTAACATTATAATTAACTTATAGTTCCTTAGCTAAAAATGTTGAAAGTAACTGCGGTAAACTCAAAAATAAGTGTATTTTTTCCATATACACCAGGCTCTCCTATAACACTGTATGTCTCAAAAGGTGCCGTGTAATGTGAGCGTATCTTTACATGATGAAAGAGGGGCTGTGTTCCATACCCCGTGACTAGAGTTTTGGGTTCCCGGCGATATTTTTTTTCTCGGGAAACGGGAATTATATTTTCAAATATCCCGGGGATCCGGGAATAAGAATGATTTCGCATTTTTAATATTTAATATGCCATTTTTCATTTAAATATGACATTTACTATTGATGCAACGTAAATGCATCGTCTTTAATAAATCCCAATTACATGTGATACATTATTTGCGACAAATTGTTAGCAGATTCAATATTCAGACGCACTTTGACTTGCGCAACCGATCTTTACTCGATGTTGACGATGTGGAGATAACAAGAGACCAAATACTAATGTATCCTATATTGCAATTCCCTCAAAGTTAAAACTGAGGGTAGAAAATGTGTAAAAGAGGTTTAAAAACAATCTAAAATGTATAAGAGCCTTCTTCTGTCCCTTTATGGCTTCCTCTGTCACGCTATAAAAATGCAAATAATTCGATAAAGGATCGATATATTTTTTTAATTTGGCAGGAATGGTCGATTTACATATTTTAAGGCGATGACGAAAAAACTCGAAAAAGTACTGGGTTCGACTCCATGGAAGACATTTCCAGTTCCCATAAAATAACACGTAAACATTGATTTTTCGACGGGCAGGCTTTTATTCTTTTTGAGATCTAAATTAGAAATAATTAACGTACGATCTTCGATATAAAACATTTTAAAGAAAAAATTATAATATTTGTTATTCTGTTCATCTTTTTTCCGCCTACAGTTCGAAATTTCTCATGTTATACTTTTAATTGGCATATTTTGGGGAAATCATGTCATTTTAACGGGATGTTGCCTTGCCAACCAGTTACATTGTTAAACCTCGAAATTCTATTGTCATTTCATTCCTTATGGGTGAAAGCGTGCTTTAAAGTTTTTAATACGAGAGAGATAGAGGGGAGGAGGACAGGGAAATGATTTTCACAGTAACAAAGGTAAACAATATTCGTTGCGTTATATGTGAGAAGGAACACATTTGAATGCAGAACATTAATCATTCGCAGATTAAAATCACTTAGAATCATCGTAGGAGTTCGAAAATTATAACAACGAACGCCTAAAAGAAAGGAAGTTTGTTATCCTGCCATCGATTTGTGAGTACGCGTCGAATCGATCAACAGATTAGTTTTTAATGCAAGAATTTGACGAATTCTTAGTGATTTGCATTGTTGCCAGTTTCGTGCAATTGTATAACATTGATTTGGATAATAGCTTCGCGTCGCATCTATTCACGAAATTTCATTTTAAAAACGCGGCACAAAATTCTAACGAGCAATCCCGGGAATTATTAAAAATTTTCCCTGAAATCGAGAATAAGAAATATCGTATAAATTCTCGGGAACCGGGAGCGAGAATTTCCGGTTCCAAAACTCTACCAGTGACCATAACTGAGCTATAGATCTCTTAATTTTTTCGCTAGATTCGTTCACGTTATGTGCGCTGCATTGCCCGCTTATCTAGTCATTGAGTAATATCAACCTTTGATTCTAGAGTTAGTGCAGTCCTGGATATCTTCGTAGAGGGAGCCATAATCTTTATAAAAATGCACAGAAGTGACGAAGACATGAACGCACGAATTAAAGCAAAGAAACGAAAACGTAGGAGAAGCGAAATCACGAATACATTCTATCACATCGGAAACCACGAGTGAATACTTGGTTATATCTTTGCGAGTTATTCACCGCCTGCTATATTCTGTACTGGTAGAAGAAATTTAAACACATAAGGACATTAACTATTCTCGCTTCATACCCACCATATACAAATAATGCTAGCTCGTTTTATAAGGCAACGAGCTATTGTAGCCTCTAAGCCCAAGAGAATCAATTTATTCTGGGCTCTTAGGTCGAAGACTGAATTTTTCAGTTAATAGAATGTTGTTATTCGGTATTCTCGGACACTCCGACACGTCTCTTCCTCGCTCAGTAATCTGGAATCCCACATCCCAAATCAGACCAAACCGCGTTAATGCGAGCCATAATCCGCGTTGTATGAATTTTTGCTATTAAAACAAACCTTGTTGTAGCGAATCCGTGTGATTGAAGGCCCAGGTATATAATTATTGCTATGTTGAAGATAAAGCGATTATAGTGCATCAAGGACACATTATGGCACTACTTGAAATATATTCAGCTTCAAAAATCCTCGTTTTCTCAAAAGTGGAGGTTGTAGCTTCTCAACTTGTAAAGGTACTCCTCCTTCACGGCGTCTCCCGATGATCAGTAGGTAACGTGTCTTTTCGACGGTCCAAATAATCGATGGTATGGAAAATACTAAGAGATGGAACGATCCAGAAAGTCTCGGGCAAAGTCATTCTGTAAGTCCAGCATTTCACATCCCGTTTGAGGTCGGGCATTGTAACCCAATGAACACGCGCCATTTGTCAGGCGCCAGGAGCGTTTCACACGCATTGCCGCGATGTCGCAAACATCTGATGAATTTTTGGTCGGAACCTTCTGGACCTACAAAAAAATAGATTCGCTCTTCGCAAGACCTTTCCTCCACCAGAGCCGTCGCTTAGACGTATACATATATACACTCTCGTACCGTATATCTAGGGTATGGATTTTTCGGATTTTACCCGATTTTTACCTGATTTTTAACCTCCGGTTGCCTTCTTTAAATTTCGGGCAAAACCGGAAAAACCCTAAATTATTAGTTTTCTTTAAACAATTGTTTTAATTTGATCTCAGAATTTCTATTCTGGCGCTTGTAGACACCTCAGCACTTGAGTGCAGTCCGAGATGTTCGTGATCAGTTTGTTTATTCTCTTTGTAAACAATTTATTCGTAAGCTTGCTTTTTAACAGAATCTTAATCTCCTTGGTTTGCTCGCGCCACGAATAGTCAAGGACGCGCCTTAGCTAGTCGCCATTAGATCTTTGATAGGATAAGGAAAAAAGAGCCCAAGTGACTGTTAGTTCAAAACACTACGAAAGAAAAATTGTTTCACTATTATCTGGTGTTTTTTCAAAAGAAGTTGACCGGGAAGCATGATACTTGTGCAGCCTGCGAGGTGTTCCTCTCCACCTGAAGGCGTTTAACACAAGATATCACACTCTCAACTATGCTTAAAGTATAGTAAAAAGTTTTGATTGTTGATCAAACTTTTAATTTTTTAAAGAAGATTTTTATTTAAAAATCATTTATCCGAATTAAAAAATAATAAAACTCGAAAATTACCCGAGATTGAACTTTTTTTAAAACCTCGAAAAATCTGTAATTTATTTATACCCGATTTTAACCCGAATGAAAAGAAAAATAAGGAAACCCGATATTTACCCTCCGAATGAATTTTTTTTTAAACCCGTAAAATCCATACCCTACGTCTATCCTACGTAGACTCAGTTTCACATGTACTTGCATCATTGTCAATGTTTTTATTCCGAGGACGGTGTTTTGAAGTTTTAGAAAATGCCCTTGCTCATTGAACTCGTTTACGAATGCTCTATCATCAACTGGTTTCTATTTTGAAATCGGGCGTGGATTTCAAATTCCTCTCCCCCTTACGCTTCGTTTAAAATTTGAATCAAAGGAATGAATCGCTTTTTTCCGTCGATATCGTCATTTTTTCTCCGATGTAATGTCGCATGAAAATTATTTGAGGCCCATAAAATAAATTCTCGCCTCATCACGTCGACCCTATATCCGCGTGCTTGAATTTCGGGAATTTTTTCAAATAAATTTGAAAATACGGCAATAAATGTCGTTATCAGGATCTAATGGTTTAATACGAGATCGGTGATATCAGGTTCAGACTTTGATCGCATTGAATCATGGCAATAAAAAGTAATGGCATTTATTTTCAACAGTTTGTACTACAGATTTAGACCAGGTTACGGCTTACTCGGTGATTTTTGTAGTGAGTTGTGTTACTGAAACTAGAATAAATTTTTCGCCTCAAATATAAGAGTTTGGCATAAACATGCTGCAGTTGCGGTTTTCTAGGTGTGTGTGTGTGTGTATATATATATATATATATATATATATATATATATATATATATATATATACAGTCAAACTCGGATATAACGAGCGCCACGGGACCGTCTAGTTTTGCTCGTTATAGCCGTTAAACTTAATATCCGTGAAGGCAAAAGCATGCATGCGTTTGGTGAAATAAGACATAAGAAGTAAAAGTGAATATATAAACAGAAAGTTTATTTAGTAAATTTATGGAAAAACATAAAAATGAGAATAAACTAGAAAATTTAAAATAAACATTTGTACATATAAAATTTACTCACAGCTGCATCCTTAATCACCCTTTTTAGAAAAATAACTTTGAATGGTAGCCTGTTTCATAGATTTCACTTTGAAGTCTCTTAAGTTTCCTCTTATTACACTTATTGCACTAAAAACACCATCGGAAATGTCAATGTTTTCAAAAAAATCATTTAATGTTTCCACAGCATCCTGAGCTTGAGAGTATTCGGGATTGTGTCTTCGACACATTCAACAATGTCTTCATCACTGTCTGCTGTGTTTTGTACTGTCTCTATTATTTCACTCTCCGTAGGAATTCCACTGGTAATCAAATCATCATCAACATGAACAAAATTGTCAATGTCATTTACATGGTCAAAATTCGCAATTCCATTTTCTTTAAGCCATTCTGACAGAGGTAGATCATCTTCATCAACGTTATGGTTATCAATCGAAAATTCTCCCGATATTAAACCAGACTTCCGAAAACAGTTTATGATCGTTGTAGGTGAAACATTGTCCCATGCATCTGTCATCAAATGAATTGCATCCAATACAGAGACGTTGCCATCTAAACCTCTTTCCCTCCTTTCAATCAACTGTAGAACAAAAAATCGCTTGAAATGGCCTTTAAAACTTTTAATTATCCCCATGTCCATTGGCTGCAAAATAGAAGTCGCATTTGGAGGCAAAACACCAGTTTTACATTGGATAACTCCTGCATATGTGGGTGCGCAGGACAGTTATCGACAAGGAGTAGAATGTTTCTATTTTTCCTCCGTAACTCGTTGTTCCACTGACTTACATATTGCTGAAAAATATTGGAAGTCATCCATGCCTTTTTATTAGCTGCATATTCAACGGGAAGCTTCTTTACATTATTGAAACAACGTGGCTTTTGTGACTTACCAATAACAAAAAGTTTTTTTTGTCACTCCCATTCATGTTTGCGCACATTAAAACTGTTAAACGATTCTTAGGTCTTTTGCCACCAACACATTTGTCACCTTTGAATTTAAACGTTGAATCAGGCATCATGTTGTAAAACAGTCCAGTTTCGTCGGCATTGTAGATGTCTTCTTCTCGGTAACCTTTTCGACACTCCTCCCAAACACTTTTCACCCATTCACTTGCCGTTTTTGAATCTGCTGACAGGGCCTCTCCACTGACTTTCGCATAAACAATGTTATGCCGATTTTTAAAACGATCGAGCCACCCATTATTGCATGTGAAGTTTTCATGTCCTAACTGTTTTGCAAATTTATCTGCCTGTACCTTTAAAATGGGGCCGTTGATGGGGAAACCAGCATTTCTCTGCGTCTTAAACCACTCCAGCAGTGCTTGATCAACAGTACCCAAGTCACACTTCCTCATTTTCTTGTTCGTTGTTAGGTTGTTCTCTAGTGCAGATAAAATCGCTTCTTTGTTTTTCCATAAGGTTGAAACCGTAGACGACGATAAATTAAATTTTTTGCACACTTCAACATTTTTTTCACCACGTTCTAACTCTCGAATAATATCAACCTTTTCGCGAATAGACATACACTTACTTTTATGTACGGGCATGTTACTCGTTCAAGGGCAAAATCTCAACTGATTTTTGTGATCAACGCTACGAACTTTCTTTGCAAACTGCGAGCATACCAATTCCAGGAAGAGTTAATGAGGAGACGGATTAAATCTGGGATTTCCCATCTTTACGTGGGAAAGGGTGTTGGGTGCATTCGGCTGAGCGACGGGGGCGGGCGCCATTGTACATGCCCTTAGCCCCTTACCCCCCTTCTAAACACAACCTCCTGGCTGTAAAAGAGCTGGGGGTTGGGAGGAGAGGACAAAGGACCTCCGCGGGTGCCACTGTACCTGCAAGTTGGGAATTCTTGGTTTGGACGAAGGGATTATTTTTTAACAACGCCGCGGTCTTTAACCTCCCCGAGGGATAGGGTGTAGAGGCTGGACTCGAGAACACAAGGTTACATATCTTGGGTCACTATGAGGATTGAAGGGGCTGACCGCCACCGCGTTTGAGACAGTGAGACGTGGTCGAAGTTTGCTCGATATATCCGTGAAGCGTGCTCGTTATATACGTGAAATATTTGTATGTAAATACGCGTAAACTTATCTTGGAGGTAGCATTTGCTCACTATAGCCGTGACCTCGTTACAACCGTGCTCGTTATAAACGAGTTTGACTGTATATATATATATATATATATATATATATATATATATATATATATATATATATAACAACTTACGGAAAAGGAAAGGTAAAATGAATATATGGATGTCAACAAGGTGTTGGGATGAGGAAACCCAGTGAGCACTCACCAATCAGACGACTTCAGGTTGGCGAGGCCCCGGGGATGTCGAAGGAGGGGAGTGTGCTGCTTTGTTACTATTTTGTTGTCCCGATGCACGGTGGTAGGGGAGGTAAGGAGGGGAGTGAACTGCTCAGAAGAGGTGTGTGTTGCGTGAATGAGGGGTTGAAGGGGCGGTAAGGAAGGGAGAGCCCTTCGCGGAAGAGGGAGTGAGATGCGCGAGAAAGATCGCCATCTGTTGTATTTTCACACCATATTTCATTGTAGAGATCGGTCTGTCGCACTCTCAACTTTTACACCAAGCTATAAGGAAAAGACCAAAACGTTCAATTGAAACCTACAAATAACGAACTAAAAAACTGGCAGATTAAGTCGCGAGGCTAGAAAATAACGGAAAAACGAAGTGGTGGAACAACGGACCCAGAGACTGGCAAATCAAGGTATATAGATGTCATACTTTAACATAACAGAAAATTACAATGACTTTATCGAATAATCAGTGTTAATAGCAGTATGTAATAAATTTCAAGCGCTTCATTTTCTGGGTGAATTGAAATTCGTGTAACACTCCCGTTCATTTTCAACGGAGAAATGTCTAGTATAGTATAAATATAGGAAAATTAATATAGTTCCGCTAATAATTACATCACTTACTCTTTCAAATCATCACATCTATCGTAATCATGGGGCTTTTAATAATTTCCTTCTTAGTTTTTCATTTCATGCGCTTTTTAGTGCGTTTCATTATATAAACGCGCTTGTGTTTTTACTCTGTGCGTCCGTCTTTCTGTCTGTGCATTCAGTTAAAATAAAATATTAAGTAAATGGTAAGAAATAAAAGACTGAAATTTGCAGGGTGTGTGTGGTCTATAGTGCCATTTATTACCCTTCCAAATACATTTTTTGGAGGAATTTGTAAGCGGCAGGGGGTGCCTTCAAAGAGTTAAAATTAAAATTATGAGCAAATGGTTACAGATAGAAAGTAAAATCATTCATTATTTGTGTGACCTTCAATGCCTTTTATTACAATGCAGAAGAAATGTTTTATGAAAAATCGGTGGACGGCAGGGGGATGCCTTCAAAATCTTCAAATTACGTTTCCGAGCAAATGGCTATACATAGATAGAAAGTTAAAATTTTTAAATTAATTATTGAATCAATTCCTTCATGCAGGGCCGGGTTAAAATTAATTTTTAGTATAATATTTATTGTTTAAAAGTTGGTGGTATAAATGTTTATTATTGCTTAGGCTCAACAATTTCTGCATTTGCCTTATTTCTCTGCACATCCTTAAAAGCCTACGGCCGGGAGATGCCTTTGCTCTATACCTACACTAAAATGAATATCTCTATTAACCTTTCATATCGCATCAGGAAAACAAGGACTTGGAGCATTTTTTATCTTTTGGCTCTAGCGATTATTTCAACGTGTTTTCTTTCAATCGCGATATGCCTAAATTGTGAACCTTTAGATATCCGTAGACAACCATTCTTATTGAAACTATGATGAACACAGAAATAAATGCACTCGGATGGACCCAAAATTAAATGTAGTCGCTGAGACGAGCTCAACCATTCGGCGAATGCGGTCAGTCGATAAATCGATATATCGGCAGTATCGGAATTATTGCTAATTTCGACTATCTTCGTTAATATGCCAACGTTGTATCCTTGACCGCCGCAGTCGCCTACCTCTCCCCTCCTCCTCTTTCGCATTCTAGAATGGGTACCCTCTCCCCACTATCCCTCACTCCCTATCTCTCTCCTCCTATCCCTCTGTCCTCTATCTCTTCCTCCCACCTCTGTCGGCTTCCACATACGCGCGCGATAGAATGTGGGCGGTTTATCAGCTCTGCGGACGTGGTATCTGCTTTGCTTTATCGTCTTGCGCTCCAAGCCGATCCCTCCCCGTTCCCTCGTTCGTTTCATCAATTTTCGCCCGGTCTCCTGCATGTGGCTCTCTTTTTTATTATTATTATTTTCGGTCGATGGGATTCAGCGAAGCGGAATATTCTTTTCCGCCCTAACCATCCACACGGTTTCCACTTCCACCATGTTCGCAGTTTCCAAGAGTGACACTCCTACCTCGATGGTTAGAAAAGGGGGAGGGAGGGGGTAGCGAGATTTAGGACCGTAGGGAAACTCGTTCCGATCCCGATGGGGGCATCGGTGCCCGTGATGTTTGTTTCTTTTTCTTTTTTTCCATTGGATCCATTTGTTACGCTATGTTCAGCGTAAAAACAATTTTCGCTGACATCGTAGATTTTCTTACTAGTGCGTATCAAACATCTACCGTTTGCGTTCGGTATCTAGAATTGTAATCCTCTCTCTCTCTCTCGCCTTTTGCCTTGGTATCGTCTTTTCTTGAACAAATGTCTCATTCATTTCTTTTTCTTACATTTGCTTGATTTCCAATAATTAATTATCTAGTTCGCCTGGAAACCAGACGATAACAGGAGAATAACATGATAGGTCGGTGATATTCTACCCTTGCCACACACCATTTGAAGGGCATTTATTCAGATAATCAAGACAGCCACAAGTTACGAAAAATAGTTGACTGGGATAGGTGGGAATTTTGGATGAATCACCCCGGTGGTGGGCTAGGTGGGAAATTCGATTAATCAACCTTGAAGAGCTCTACTTTTGTTCTTTAATCGACGAGGTTGAGGTTATGCAGTCCATTTCTCTACCAAACCATATCACTAGAAACAAAAAATGTAAATCTAGCATAATGAAAAGCTGAAAGAAAGTACAGGTTTACAAAAATATTATTTCTTTAATGACCAGGCGTGGGCATTTTGTGCTGGTGTGGTGAGAATATATGAGGAATGTAGAATAAAAGTAATGCAATGGAAGTAGTAAAAATAAGTAATTCTGAAAAGAACTAATCCGCCTACTTTCCTTTCAATACATTTTTAATATTATATAAAAATTCAAGACCAACAAAAACAAAAAATAAAATTCTCTCACCGAAGATACCGTAAGAATTACACAAGAAGTAGCGCCGTTTTGTTTACAGAGTCGGTATGTTTACTGACAACAATATGTAGTATTCATATTTTTCGCCACGATTCCGATAGGTATGAATCGATTCTAAAGGTCGATTCTTATCTCGATAGCTATGAATCATCGAAACACGGCTGGAATGTGCAATCGGCTATGCTCCAGCCGAGTTCGGCATTATCACCATAACAACAAATCGAAATAATTGCTTTCAAATTGCCAAAACGAATTTTTTTGAGAGAAATTCAAACAAATACGATCGAAAATCAAAATCTTGTGATAAGAATAAAAATCTTTACTTTTTCCTCTTAGAACAGCACAAATCCCACTCCGATATCATAATTCTAAAACATTTTAAAATGCAAAAGAAAAACTCCATGCATGACGGACTTTAGATACCATGTAAATCAAACGGGGAAAGAACTCAGCTGGAATCGAACTCGGGACCTGTAAATTCGCAATATAATTTATAGTCCGGAGGTAGTCCCCGAGAGCACTATCCTTATACCAAGTTTCATGTAAATTCATGAAGAAGATGTTAGTGGGGAAAACAAACACACGGACACCGAGGCGATCTGATAAGACTACTTTCCATTTTTTGGAAAGTAGGCTAAAAATAAAGATAATAGTGGTAGGAGTAGACAGCTTATGGGATAAGTAGCTTTATTTTTAATTATCAAGTTAGCGCAGTGATCGATAAAAAGAAAGAACTTTGTCACTTCCACAAATTTATTTGGCACGACCGGTTTCACTACGATCATCAGGTGAAAAATTATAAAAATCGTTCCATATACTGGGTGTCCCAAAAAGATCATACACATTTTAATGCTTAAAAAATATTCCTTGAATAATTCAAAAAAGAACAATATTTGGTGTGTGCGAAGCAATAAGCTTTTATTAAAAGTTTAATTATCGCAGATGTTCAAAATGACCTCCATTAGCTTCAATGCATTGTTGGCAACGGATAGCTACCGACTGACAAACGTCCACCAAGATATACGCTGGGATGGCTGCACATGGCTGTTCCTGTTCCTGAAGCGTTGCTGGTTTCATTGAGTGTACTCGATCCTTCAGGTAACCCCACAAGTGAAAGTCGAGTGGAGTTAGATCAGGTGAACGTGGTGGGTACTGAACACTTCCTCTCCGACCTAACCACCGGTCTGAGAAATTGTTATCAAGAAAGAACCTAACATCACGATGGTAATGTGGAGGTGCCCCATCTTGTTGAAAAAATTCCTCTCCTTCATAAAGCTGTTGAATTTTGGGCATAATGGATACTTTAAGCAGGTTAAGGTACTGAGTACCAGTAACAGTATACTCGAAAAAGTATGGCCCTACAATACCCCTGGACGACACACCACAGCAAACTGTAAGGCCTGGTCAATTCACTGCCTTGTTTAAATGAATGTGGATTTTCTGATGACCAGTATACGCAGTTATGCCGGTTAACTGCACCATTGAGTTTAAATGTTGCTTCACCAGGCCAAACAATCTTGTGAACAAAATTTGCATCCTCAGACACTTTCATTTTAAACCATTCAAAGAACTCAGATCTGCGGTCAGGATCGTTTTCTGACAATTTCTGTAACAGGCTTGGAACATAACACTTCCACTTAGAAATTTTGAGAATCCGGTGTACACTCGTTTTACTGATTCCAGTCTCATTAGCATATCTTCTTACATACTTTTTGGTGATCGTTCAAATTGCACCAACATCATAGCAGAATTTTCTGCATTCTTTGAAGTTCGACGTCTCCCACACACGTCTTGCACGGTACCGTAAGTCTCAAATTGATCACGAATTCTTGAAATTGTGGTTCGTGTTGGTGGCTCAGTCTTGAAATCATGTCTCCACTGACTTTGAACCTCATACACATTCTCAAATTTCCAGTACCACTTCAAAATTGCTTTTCTTTGCTCGAAAGTCTAATGATGCTCCGCCATTTTTATTATGTTGTGAATTATGGATATTGAATTGTTGCTTTTCATTATGACTGAAGTCAATTACATGTCATGCAACAATGCGTCGCTATAATTTTCAACCAAACAATAATCCGTGTATAGATATTCTACAAGACAATGTGTATACATATTTTGGGACACCCTGTATATAGGGAAAAAGGGGGGAGAGGGAGACAGGAGAGGTTACACAGAAAACGAATGGAAGGTAATTAAAGAAACGGTTAGGAAAAGGAAGGGGTTGGAAAAGGAAGGCGGAAGCAAAATAAAGTTACAAAATGTTACAAAAAGTTACAAATGTTACAAAAACTTGGTAAAAGGGCCAAAGACAACAAAGATGCAAAGTATTTACAAAATATTAGGTAAGCTTAATAGAGGAGAATGATTGTGGAAAAGGTATTATTTAAGAGAAGCGAGTCTTCACAAATTATTATCTCAAGCTGTTCAAGAGCATCCAATTTCCGACCTTTAATTTCAAAGTGGAGAATTTAGGGTTGAAATTTGTGGAAGTGACAAAGTTCTTTCAAATCTCCTGGAAAAACTCCTTTCAACCATAACGCATATTTTATTGGATAAAACGGGTCTTTTTACTTGGATTCCTGTACCATCAAAGACCATTATGTATCTATTAACTGCTACGCTTCATTCGATTTCATCTGACTGCCGATGAGTTAAACCGGAAGACAACGAATTTTACTAAAATTACGGGTCATTCTATAGCCGAGATCTCAAATTCGCGGCCCTCTCATTAATTTGATTCTACTGTAAGTAGGTGGTGGAAGATAAAGAGTGGACGATATATATATATATATTTTTATTTTTTATTTATTCAATAATTCCACATACAGCTTTTGTAGCCATTTTACAGTGGAATATATTAACAATAACAATAGACGAACACATACATCCATGCCCTAGGTGGAGAAAAACCCACCTAGGTGGGATTCGAACCCGCGACCTTCGGATTGGCAGGCGAGGACGTTATCCCGCCGCCACCGAGACCGATATATATATATATATATATATATATATATATATATATATATATATATATATATATATATATATATATATTATACAGACTATTAAAAAGAGGAAGGCAAACTGGGTTGGACATTACCTGAGGAGAGAGAGTATAATTAAAGACGTGTTAGAAGGAAAACTAACTAGACGGAAAAAGGGAAAGAGAGTTATCAAGATATGAAGAGGATAGCGGAAAATAGGAGAATATGGAGAACCAAGTTTAACCATGAATAATCACGGACCTGTCTACGGACTGACTACCTATGATGATATATATATATATATATATATATGTATATGTATTTCAAAATGATTTACTTGGCCCACATAAATTTGAGTGTGGAATCCCTGCATTTAAGGAAATCTACTCGTCTCTGCTGAAATACTTGACATATGAAGAGGATATTTCAATATCGAGATTAAAAGGCGTTGATAAGGGTCGAGGATATTTAGCGGACACTAACCCTGTCACAGGTCCTTGGGTCTCGGATACAGTGCGTGTTACGATATTTGCGAGGTTTGGTATTTCCTTCCTTCATGGGACACACGAGAGTAAATTATATGAACCATTTACTCGCGTAACTTGCTTCTTCGCAAAATTCTTTCTCCCCTGTTTCAGCGATAACATTTTTTGTACGTTTATTTTATCCGGGTTGTTCCACTGGCCGGGGTCGGAGTAACTTGGTGGAAACACAGACATAACTAACTGAATGATGACGGTGTATGACGAAACCCGGGTCACGAAATAGATTGCTATCTTCGTGGAATTTACGTGTGTTCTTCCCCTTTTTTGTAAGTTAGGTTTGCTTCAAAACGCCGGCAGGAGAAAATCCTTGCATATGTCACGCTTTCCGTTTTTTAGACACGATATTTCATCAAAAACATCCAAACTGCGTGTAGACATGCACGCGTGTATTCACTTGCTTTTACACCCAATTTAACAAAAATGTTTCAAGTTTCATGAAAAACTAAAATTTATACGTTCAAAATTATATTTTCATAGGTAGCCTACGCTGTATTTATTCGCTCATTATGGATTCCTAGGCATCTTCCAGGTTATAGAAAGGTTATGTCAACATTAGCACGATAGTGTTGCCATTTAACGGATAATGTGGACATTACCCACATTTTGGGCTGAGGCGTGACTCATGCATACATGCTTCACAAATGTACGGTTCAAGCTTGAAGTTCTTCGTGAAAACATTTCCAATAGTTACCTTCAGGCTGTTTTACAAACTGGGTGCCGTAGCTGATTCTTTGGAGTGTGCTTATTAAATAAGTCAACAATTTGGAAGTGTGGATAGGTCATTAGGGCGATAATATTTCCTCTAATAAATATCTTATGGTGTATTATCATCGTGTGGATGCGTCCACACATTGTGATACACGTTACTATAAATATAAAAACTTCGTTTCAAGGTGGGTGTGCCGAGGAGTTCCATTTATCTTTGAAAGGGTGCCTACAAAAAGTTTGGGAACCTTTGCCTTAAGGTCTACAAATAGCTATAGTTTCGTTCAGAGTTGCATTAAGAAAAACAACGAAAAATTACTTCCGTGGAAATAATATCCAACTCTCAAAAAGCTCAGTCGATATATCACGAAATCGATCCAATTCATTTGGTGTTTAGCTGCATGGGTATTATTCATTCAAATTCAATTTTCACGCAAATCCGAGCATTTTTCAGAATCTATTTACGATTTTGGAATAACCCGCCGTTATTTATTCAAGAATATAAACTTTTGACGAAATAAATGCAGAAGTGGTCGACTTTTCCAGCCTTGACCTTGGCGTGATTAGAAAACCTTGACTGGAAAGGAACGGAGTCGTCGTTTGTTGGCACGCGATTTCGTGTAATGGTCCCGATTCCTGTTTTTACGTTTTAGGATATTTTTAAGGAAGGTTATCTTTCGAGTCGATCTTCGATTTCATAGAACTTTGCCACATCCACGTACTCCTAAAAATGAGAGGAATGAATATCATCACGAGATTTATTCTTAAAAGATCATACATTTTGTGGTCATTTTTTGTTGGAAAATTTTATCTTCATCCTGTTTTACGAGAGGCATCGTGTCGTCTTGAATTTAAATTTGTTACCAATGTGTAATTGAAGCAGCGTGGCAGTGTTGTTGAACCTAATGCCGACTGGATGTTCTCTGAGCCGAATAAAAATGAGACTCTTTATCATTACCCGCATGAGGAATTGAGTTGGTAACGAAACAGGTCAGTGACCTACTCAAGGTCTCCTTCATTCCGTTTTTACCCCAAAATTTCGGGAGTCCTCTTGCTGGTTTTAATTCGGTGTTACGTACCTGAAAATTTTAATATTTTTACTCTAATTAACTGAAAGGCTAAGAAATGACGTTTTTCTCGTTCTTCGATTTTTTGTTGTAATTTGTTAGAATTGTTAATTTGATTTCATTTTGCAAGTCCTGTATGATAGGCTTTTATATTTTCCAAATAATTAAACCATGAATTGAATATATCTCGGCATACTGCTATTGTACGTCATACATTATTATCGAAATGATCTGCAGTACTGTTTACGGTGGTCACCGAGTCTTTTCTGAGAGTATTTTGTTTGAATTTATGACTTTGAAGCTTGCTCCTCTCCACATCATTGATATCAGGAAAAAATTCGCAACGTAAGACTGTGAGGGTGTTTTTTCACGTAAATTCACAGACGATTGATTAGATAATATCGATATCACAGAAATATATTTTTACTTGCTAAGTCAAGGTAGTACTTACCCAAAAATCGTTCATGTTTGTACTGGGTGGTGTTTGCTAGTATCGCGCCCCGTCGTTTCATAAGCATAGCCTTTCTTGTTTGTAAGTCGTGTTTACATTTAGGAGGGCAGCTCGAATAGTTCATTCTTCAGTTTTATGCAAATTGGACCAGGAATATTTGTAGCTATCAATAAACTTCAGTTATGATATACACGCGATGTTTGTCTAATTAATATTTACATTCCTAAGACAAATTATTGTAATTTTTTATTTGAAAAATATGAATATTATGTAAAAGAAACTTTTCCAAAAAATAATATACTTATTTTCATGCTGAAGACTTTTTAAAGGAAAAGAATATTGGTCTTTGGCTATTTAAAGACGTATCATCCTAGAATTTCAAATACATTCATGCGTACATGCACTTAAAAAGACAAAAATTCTGTAATTTCTGTGAGAGATACTTTTAAATTCCGTGGTTGAGCGCAAAAACAATAAATTAGGTATCAATAAAACTGATCGTTGGCGTGCTATTTGGTTTTAAAATAAAATTATATCGAACGGGTTGTCGAGTTGAATTGATGATTTCGGTGACTCATGTAGCCATAAAGCGATTGATTTATAGCTACGGGAGCTACGTATATCATTTATTTAATACAGGTCATAATCTGGGCTCAATAATTCATTTTCGAATGCTTGTTGAGTTGTACGGATTACGTATTGAAACACGGTATTGCAATAAAATGGAAATTCCAAGCGTTCGTTGCATAGCCTCCTGATCTTAAAGCCGAAATAAAGGCTGAAAATTATGTAGGAATTATTCGCGACGAATATTTTTTTAAATCAAGTATAAGCGGTGTTACGCTGCCATGCTGATGATCAGAAATGGTACTAAGGAAGAACAAATATTTTACCAAAAACAACATTTTCTTATTTGATAATTATTACCTATGCCCTATATGGCGAACTTGATCAGTATTTCATTTAACCGTTTAATTCCTATAGCCGCGCAAAGACGACAGATTGCAGGCAGACGTTATTGAAAAATTACTTTTTAAGACTCAGGAGCACCTTAAATGTTCATATTCATCATTTACCCGAAGACGATTTTTTCTCGATCACAATACTCTCTGTATATCAATCTCTCCCAAACTAGATGCCGCAGTTATTTGCAAGGGTCGCCGCGAAACATTTTGTGAAATAAACATAGTGACGATTTGGAAGTATGATAAGTAATTTGGACAGTAATTTTCCTATTATAAGGAGATTTTACAGAGTTAAGGCTTTCCCAGTGAATTATATTCCCATTATAAACTGATAGTGATGTAATCGTAGGGTGACCAATTTTTCAAAAAGCCAAGGAGGGACATTTTCAAATATTTGCCGGCTATTAAAAGGGGCAGATTACAGTGGCTTGTTTGTAGTACATTTATTGATGAGTCAGCCTTAGATAGATAGATGCAATAGATGTCAGATAGCTTTGTGTGACCAGTGAGGGCGTTTCAGACGATTTAAATGACAATTCGGGATATTAAAAAGCTGGACACAAGTTGTGACATTTAAGAAGGAGGGACGAGTGATGAAAAAGAGAGACTGTCCCTCCAAATTTGGTACGGTTGGTCACCCTAATGTAATGGCAACAAATGAATGCGTCCAAACGTGATATTCGTATGGATAAATTTAAAAACACTTGAAAGGTAGCGATGCCGCGAAGTCCTATCTATCTTTTAAAAGGTGAAAAGATGTTGGAGATGAGAAAACCGCTTATAACTCGAAACCTTTTCATTCTTTTGCAATCAGATTTTCAGGAATTACTTGGCAGTGCAACTTATATATTTTAAGCGGCTTGCAGCCCACATTGAAGTCATGGGTTCGATTCCAGGAGCGTTTATTTTATTCGCACATATATATATATATATATATATATATATATATATATATATATATATATATATATACTCGCGTATTTTTTCCAAGCAAATTAATATTAGTACTGTATTCTTTATCTATATATTAAGTGCGTTTTGTCCGTATTAATAGTTATTATTAATATAACATGACCGATTTGATATAACAACATTGGAAAAGTGTACACCATGTCGGAGTATACAGAGTTTCCAAATACGTTCTTTACAATTTATGTTATCATGTCAAAAACATAAATATTAATGGTTTAGTTTACTGCTTAGCACTGCAAAACGATATATCAGAAGCGGTGTCAAGGAACTATTGACTTTGTGATTTTATGATTTATTTTATAATCTATAGCAATTAATTGAACAATCGAAAATTATTTAAAATAAACCTCACTTGATATAAGCAGCAGTAATCTTTAAGGTCACGTTCATTCCTTCGTCATAAATTATCCAATTCTTTTCACCTACAAAAGCTGTGTATACGTAAGGAAAACAAACGTATTTAAGTTCATTTCTATATTGTGGAGAATCCATTTCCTTTCATTTACTAGATGCAGTAGAAGCACGAAATGAAATTAAACGTGTTCATAGTAGATCTTGTTTACTTAGCAGTAAACAAGATTGTTTAATGAGGGGTTTAAAGATGACAATGACATTGTTGCTTTTCATAAATGGATGCATACAGACTACGTTAGTCACTTTGCAATTGTCGGTAGGTGGATTCTCTGAAGACCTTGCTGACATGGTTGACGAGCTTCGCCAACATCACTTCATTGCAAAGGCACAATCGTCATATTTAAAACAATGCAAAGAAAATCTCTCCGACTCTGAAGTACTGGTGCTTTTAGATTTAGCAGAAAATTTCAGTTTTGTAATTCAGGATGAGGTGCAAGGATACCACTGGGATAATTCGCAGACTACATTACATCCCTTTGTGGTGTATATTATAAAAGTGACAATTCCATAAAGTACCTCAGTTTATGCTGCTTCTCTGATCACCTACAGCACAACACAACTACTGTGCATGTATTTATCAAGCATTTTATGTCTGTGCTCAAAATGTTACTTCCAGAGAAGCTTATTGACAAAATTATTTACTTCAGTGATGTGGCAGCATCCCAGTACAAGAACTGCAAGAATACGATGAATTTGTTTTTGCATGAACAAGATTTTGGTATTAAGGCTGAATGGCATTTTTTCGCTACCTCGCATGGTAAAAGTCCATGTGATTGATTGGAGGAACAAAAAAACGCCTAGCTACTAGAGCAAGTCTACAAGCAGCATCGACATGCAGCTATATACTTATACCGCAAGACTTATTCAAATGGGCGCATGAAAACATAAAGGGCATCACTTTCTTCTTTGTTCCTTCATATGAGATCGTTTCTCATGAAGCAGTGATGGAGGAACGATACAGCAGTGTCAAGACAATACCAGGAACACGATCACACCATGCATTTTTTGTTACTTCAGATAATTCAATTTTTATGAAAAGACTTTCATCTGATATATATGCTACTCCTGTCTGTATGTGTACAGGCATGGACATTGCTCTTCGAAAACTACAACCTGGCCAGTATATTGCATTAACGTATGATGGAAAATGGTATATAGGACTCATATTAAAGCGATCAGTTGAGAAAAATGATGTTGAAGTGAGTTGCATGTCATCCTCAGAATCTCGACTATTGTCATGGCCCAGCAAGAAGGACACAGTTTGTATTCCATTTATGAACAGCATCTGTACAGTGGAAGTCCCATCGCTTTAAATTAATGGTGGACGATTATTCGAACTAGAACAGGACTGCTACAAAAATATTTTATTGCTTATGTCAAAGTGAGCTAAATGTTACATTAAATCAGCGTTTCCCAAAGTGTGGTCCGCGGCTCGGTACCGGTCCTTGGGAAAAAAATGCCGGTCCTCAGAAAATATTAAAATAATCGCGCTATCCTATTACGTCTACGTATACAGCTGTAACAAATTAAATTGACTCTTCTGTATGAGTTTGTGCCCTCGTTTGTAAGTCTAAAGCCGTCGATAATTTGCGTAAAATAAAAGCGCCGGAATATGCCGTGATCCGAACACGTAGGATTAAATGTATTGCAACACATTGAGATAAAATTCTGTTCCGGTAGAAAATAAAACGCGACATGTAGCGATTTTTGGAATAATCGCTTTATGTGTCAGATACTTTGTAGCTGTAGCTGTATTATTCACGGAGAGGCTCTAGCCGTGAAAGGTATGCCCTCACTTTTGAGTTCAACTATTCAAGAATGTGTGAGGTTTATAAATTTTATTAAATCTCGTCCATTGAATTCCAGGATCTTTACTGCTTTGTGTAAAGAATTAGGAAGTGAGCATGAGCATCTCCTTTTACACTGTGAATCGCTATGGTTATCAAAAGGAAACGTTTTGAAACGACTTCTTGAAATGAAAGACGAACTTTTATTGTTTTTTGAACAGCATCCTCCATCGTTAAGAGATGTTATATACGAATTTAATGACAGATTTCGCGAATTTGATTGGTTAACAAAGGTAGCCTACTTATGCGATATATTTTGTGCTTTAAATGAGTTGAACTTAAGTTTCCAGGGCACCAACATAGATATTTTTAAAGTTCTGGAAAATGTTGAAGCAACAATAAAAAACTTCGTTTGTGGACACAACGAGTTGAAAAGGGAAATTTTAAGTCTTTCTGTACTTTATCTGAATTATTAGAAAATTATGCCGATGTAAATAACTTAGATGCGCTTTCTGTAACAATAAAAGAACATCTCCTGGGGCTAATATCAAGCTTAAATTAATATTTTCCCCAAATTGACTGCAGTAAAATGTGGATTAGGAACTCATTCACTCTTAGTACAGAAAATGAAGAAATATTGCTACTAAATGAAACGGAAGTAGATTCACTAGTTGAACTTTCTTGTGATACTGCATTGAAACACAATTTTGATAACCTCTGCTTGATTGATTTTTGGCTGAGTTGCCAAAATGAATGTGCACATTTATCTGAGAAAGCGGTCAGATTCCTAATGCCTTTCAGTTTAACATATAAGTGTGAAGCTGCATTCTCTACTTTGGTTTTCTTAAAAACAAAGTATAGGAATAGATTGGATGTCGAGCCAGATCTGAGGATAAAATTGACTTCTTTTCATCCTGACAGTTGTTATGTAATAACAAACATCAGCATCCTTCACATACGATGTTCTCTTTTCCTTTATTACTCATTTTGTAAGATTGAATTGCTAATTCCTAATGTTGTAAAGATACATAAAAAGTGAATTTTAATAAATAGATAAACAATGGACTTTGATTTTTTAAAATTGATTTTATGGTTTTATAAATATGCATGTGCAATGTATTAAATTCTTTATTTATTGTGCATTCATCGGACGTTCAAGCAAAGTAGTTCCATTCGCGAATGGTCTGTTGGGAATTTTTTTTGTGTGTGTACTACGGTGGGACGCAAAAAATTATTATTAAAGTAACCGGTCCCCAGGTCTGCAAAGTTTGTAATAACCGGTCCCCAGGACTGCAAAGTTTGGGAAACGCTGCATTAAATGATAACTCTCCCAAAGTGTTATTTCCATAAATTACTTTGCATTCCGGATTTTGAAAACCCTTAAGATATCTTAGATGCCCTTACATGAATACCTAAACTTGTTTCATTGTTTAGGAGTACGGGATTGAGTTAGGATTTTTAAATCCATACCACATTTACTCTATATAAATGGGAACATTCTACAAAAAGCTTCATATTTCACTGACCATGTTACTAAACACTTGACTGAAAATAAGTCAAATTTGCAAATTTTCACTCTGCGGCCGACTTTAGAGCTAAGTAAATCTTATAAAAATAGTCTGAATTCTTCTTTATTAATTGTGTATATTATAAATTACATAGAGGCTTACTGTGTAAATATAGAGACCTGTACTACTTTATTCTTGCAAACTGTGAACATTTAAAAAAATTTTTTGAGTCGCAATAGAAAATGCCCATTTCATGGGCATATATCAGAAAAAGTAAAAGCCTTGACCCAATTATGAGGCTGTATTTCAAAACAGGAGCCTAAACATTTCTAGTGTATGGAATGTGGACACCTTGAAAATGCTCGAAAAATTTGCAGCCGGAGAATTATGACATGCACACCTTCATTCTTGATACCATTTCACAGAACTGCTTTGAATTTGGACACTAATATTTGACAGGCTTTCATGTCATGTGTACCTATAGCTATATTTGTGCCAAATATTATTAGAATCTGAGATGGTCACCTGTGAGGCATTTGTTCATTTGATATGGAATTACCCTTCTGTTGTTACGAAGAATGTTTTCGGTGACACCAATTTTTAAAAATCTAAGTTAATTGCGACTTTCTCGTTTGATTTGCTTAAAAACGACTACTTCTTTGATAAAAATGTTCTGAACAAAACATTTTATATTAGTTCTATAAATGTTGTTTGAAGACTTTTGTTTTAAGTAGTATTTTACGAGATATGACTGAAAGTTCATTTTTTGTCGCCTGTAAGGTGGCACTCCTGATTAGGCCATGTAAACCATTTATATAATTTTCTTTACTCTAAAGTCCTAAATATCAAATTTCAAGAACATCCGCCCAGTAGTTTCGGAGATTATAAATGCGGACGGGTCCATAAGGCATTCCGCTTGCATCGCTTCGCTGGTAAAGAACGACTAATGAGAAAAAAAGTTTATTCCATTAATGGAATACACAGAGATTTCAAAAGGGTTCTTGATGGGAAATGCGTATAAAACGGTATCGAAAGATTGGGCAGTTCTTGAAATTTTATCTACGAAACTATAAATCGTAATTACATGGTCTCTGTGGTAAACGTAGTCCTCTATTCCGATAAAATTTTTAATCTATACCTCACAGATCATATAAGAGCCTGAGAGAGAAAAATATGGTTTTTTAATTGTTGTGTGCCGATAGAATCGTTGCAGCTATCGATCTAAACAAAATATACGATGTTTTGTTTTAGATTTTCTCGAATTTTTATCTTCAAATCTAAAACTCGTAATTATGTGGTCCCGCGAACTTTTTTGTGGTAAATACTTTCCTCTACCCGAAAAAATTTTAAATCTATATCTCACAGATCATATAAGAGCATGGGAAATAAAAATACGGCTGTTTAATAGTTGTTTGCCGATTGAACCGTCTTAGCGATCGAGGTAAACAAAATATGTGATTTTATGCTTGGGACTTTTTCGAATTTTTATCTCCGAAACTGTAAGTTCTAATTGTATGGATTTTTCCGTTAAATGTTGACCCATATCCGAATAAATTCTTAAATCTATATCTTGCGAATCATATAAGAGTTAGCTAGAGAAAAGTAAAGTATTCCATTGTTGCTTGACGGATGCCATTTAACGAGATACCTAAGAGTATAAGTTTATTTGAGTGCTTATATAAAGTGGACAAAAGGCTTCTGTCACACACTTAGAAGATCATCACGAGGATTCTTAATAAAAGGCTGGAGAAAAAGGCAGAATAAATGCTAGGGGAAGATCAATTCTGTTTCAGAAAATTATATTGGCTAGTTGCAAGTGATTTGTATCAGGGGCGGCTAAAATCATTCTTGCCCACACTTGAGAAAATTGTCGGGCCGGCCCTGGCTGCGTAAGAAACCTTTGTTTTCGATGTAGTAGCCAGAGGCTATAAGTATTAGATTCACGGAGACTTTTCCGTATGAGGCAAAAAGGTTTTAAAGTAAATTCTCATAATAAAGGACGAGTATATTTTGCATTCTAAAACGAGGAAACAAAATATAATATTAATAAATTTTGCAGTCTTAATCGCGGTACCAATTCAACGTCTCCATGTCGAGTATACAAATGCTTCGGTATTGTAAAAAAGAGTTATCGGCCGCTAACACAGGAGCGGGAAGAACTATTCTGTGAGTATCCGAGTAAACGTTTCTTTGCTATTATCTGAAATTATAGTTACACTTGTTCTATTCAAAATTGGTATGACATGAGTTTAACTGATAATTCCGTACTCTTAAGTCAGTGACCCTCCCTAAGGACTGCATAACCTTACAGAGGTGGGAGGGTTTGTGTACTCTTATGAACCAAAGAGCTATGCCGGCGGGAGATAGTTCTCCTGTTAGGACCATCCAAGCCGGGAAGGTCGGAGGGAAAGAGTCAGACTAAGAAGCAGTCTTGGGGATTTTACATCCTCCTGTGCAAGGGAAGCAGCTTGCACAGTATCTCTGTAGGTGGTGATCATGTGGATCTGAACAGCTACAGATGGGTATTCACTCTTGCGAAACTGCGATGAGGAAAGCAAGGGGAAACTACCTCATTATATTTCCCATGATAGGCTGAAAAGCTGCAAATACCTCTATGGATCTCTCTGGAGTAAAATATTCCCACAATCGGATCTCTGGGTGGGGATGCACAGAGGAAATGTAACATTAATAAAAAGAAAGCAAGTAGTGAGAAATTAAGAATAGGCACATGGAATGTTAGGACTATGAATTCATGGGGTAAACCAGAGAACTTAAAAAGGGAAATGGGAAGGAATAATGTAGGTCTTAGTGAAGTTCGGTGGGAAGGAGAAGGCAAGATAAATTCAGACGAAAAGGGGAGTGGGGATTATGATGAGAAAAAGATAGCTGAAAGAATTAGCAAGGTAGTGACAGCTAATGATAGATTAATAGCTGTAAAACCTCAGATGGAGCCAGTGGAAATGCTTATAATTCAAGGGTATATACCAACAACTACTGCTGGTGATGACGAAGTAAATGAAATGTATGAACAGATTACGGAGATATTGGAGGAGGGAAAAGGAAGGATGACCACCATAGTAATGGGAGACTGGAACAGTGTAGTCGGAGAGGGACAGGAAGATAACAGTGGGAAATATGGACTAGGGAAGAGAAATGAAAGAGGGGATAAACTTGTGGAATTCTGCCATAGAAATAGATTGATTGTAACTAATACATGGTTTAAGCATCACCAGCGGAGACTTTACACATGGAGAAGCCCAGGAGACAAGAGGCGATACCAGATAGATTATATATTAGTCAATGAAAGATTTAGAAATAGCGTTAAAAATGTGAAAACACTACCAGGGGCAGATATTGATTCCGACCACAACCTTTTGGTGGCAAATACACAATGTAGACTGAAGAGCGTTAAGAGAAACATAAGTTAACTAGAAATGGAACTTAGAGGAACTCCTTAAGAACAAGGAGGCTATCATGATTGTGCTGGAGGAAAGGTTAGGTGAGAAAGCTGAAGAACATAGGAACAATGTAGATGAGGAGTGGAGATACATCCATAGCAACATTAAAGATGTAATAGAAAGGAAGATAGGAAATATAACAGGTACAAGAAAAAAAAAACCCTGGGTCACAGCAGAAATGCTGCAAAAAATGGAAGAACGAAAAGAGTGGAAGAACATTAACACTGAAGAAGGCCAAGGAGAGTACAAGGAGTTAAATAATTCTTTAAGAAGGGAAACAGATAATGCCAGAGAACAGTAGATAAATGAGAAATGCGAGGAAATTGTCGAGTGTGAAAGAATTTGTAAAACAGACCTCATGTATAGCAAAGCAAGGGACTATTCAAGAAAAAGGCAAGAAAGATAGGACGCAAAGGAATCGTGAACAAAAGTGGTAAAATAGTATCGGAGCCAGACAATGTAAAGAATGTCTGGAAAGAATACATTGAGGTGCTGTATATGACAGAGAAGGAAAGCCAAGAAATATTAAATGTAATGAAAGAGAGGATGGGGGAAAAGACCAGCTAGGACCAAGTATTCTCGATTCTGAAGTTAAAAGAGCAATTGATGACATGAAAAGAAGGAAGGCTGTTGGGAGTGATGATATACCAGTGGACGTTCATAAAGTTTTGGGGTCGAAAGCAGTTAAGCAACTCACAAAATTCTTTAACCAAGTATATGATACTGGCATATGGCCTGAAGATTTTTTAGATGTTGTTATGGTACCACTGCAGAAAAAGAATGCAAAATGTTGTAAGGATTACAAAACCATAAGTTTAATTTCTCATACAGCTAAAGTTCTAATCAGAATAACAACCAAAATAAAGTTTGGTTTTAGAAGAGGAAGACAAGAGATGCTATAGGATGTATGAGGATGATGATAGAAAGAGCGCTAGAAGTCAGTACAGATATGTACTTTTGTTTTGTAGATTGGGAGAAAGCTTTTGACCGAGTGAAATTGGATAAAATGTTGGGTATTTTAAGGAATGGATTGGAAAGATGAAAGATTGCTTATAACCTTTACTTTGATCAAAAGATTAGAGTCAGGGTCGAAGGAGAAGAAACAGAAAGTACTTCAATAGGGAGGGGAGTGAAGCAGGGATGTCCTATTTCACCAGCGATATTTAATATTTATGCCGAAACAATAACAGAAGAAGGGTAGATGGAAGAGAAAGGATTTAAGATAAGAAGTGAAAGTATTACCACCATTAAATATGCAGATGATCAAGGATTAATAGCAGAAGACGAGAAAGAACTACAGAGGATGACAGACAGACTAGTGGAGGTTGGCCAACAATATGGAATGAAGATCAATGCAAAAAAAACGAAAGTCATAGTGGTTTCAAAGGAGCATAATGAATTAAATATAATGGTAAATGGCCAAAAATTGGAACAAGTATGTAGTTTCAAATAGCTTGGCAGTATTTTAGCGCAGGATGGAAGTAGTACACAGGACATCAGAAGTAGGATTGCAATGGCAAAAGCAGCATTTAACGAGAAGAAGGAGCTTCTCACAAGCAAGAAACTAAATTTAGAAACAAGGAAGAAATTAGCGAAATGCTACATATGTAGCATAGCTGTTTATGGTGCAGAGACGAGGACAGTAAGGAGAAAGGAGGAAAAATATTTAGAAAGTTTTGAGATGTGGGTATGGAGGAGAATGATGAAAGTGAAATGGACAAAGAGGAAGAGGAACGAAGAAGTATTAGAACTGGTGGGAGAAGAAAGGATGCTAATAAAAACAATCAGGAAAAGAAAAGCAAATTGGATAGGGCACATACTGAGAAGACAGTTTACAAAGGACTATCTTAGAAGGCAAAATTAGTGGAATAAGAGGAAGAGGGAGAAAAAGAATAGGAATATTAGAGAATATAAAGCAGGAATATATTACTAATAGAGGTATAAAAGAGGCTTCTAGGGAGAGAGAGAGATGGAGGCAGCGATTCAGCTAAAACCTGTCTTCGGACGGCAGCATGATGATGATGAAGTCAGTGGTACCCAAACTTTTTTGAGCCGCGGCACACTTTCGAAGATAAGAGGATTTTGCGGCACCCAGGCCTTGTAACAAGTTGTATATATTTTTAGATACTGGTTTTACAACCTTTGGACGCCTCCATTTGTGGTTGCTCCTATATAATCAATTCATTTAAAGAGAAATTATTGCCCTAATTAACCACCAGCACATGCAAATCTTTGATTATTTACTGAACAAAGTTTTTTTCGCGGCAGCCCTAAAAATCTACTGCAGCACATAGTTTGGGAACCACTGCTTTAAGCTACCCTTGTAAAAATCTTTTAAAAATTATTTTGTAAACAACGCTGCAACTTGCAGTCTGGTCAAGAGTTATTTTAAAAATAATGTCGCGTCTCATCAGTTTTCCGGAAAAACGTTGCAACGCGGAAGATAAGTTCGGTGTTGTGTTTACGTGTAAGCGGTATCGTTTGTTACGCATAGTTCATGAACCACGACGTCCTCTTCTCTCGATCGCCACGGTTTGAGCGTAGCTTGTGTTTGCGCTCTGCAGGAAGGATCTGCTTTGGACACAGAAGGGATTTATTGCGCCGCTCTATCCTCTCTCTCCCTCCGGTCTGTCTACATCCTCCTGCACGACCTTCTTTGCTTACGCTGCCTATGAACTTCGCCCTCGCACCTTCTGTGTTTTGGGCTCTCTATAATAGACGCCCCAGAGGCACTGCGCTGGGCACGGGAGGCCTCCTCGATCGCCCGATTTCCGTTAATTCGAATTCATTTTCGCCGCGGTGGAGCGTTCCTTATTCGCATTTAAGATCGGCGGCCCGAAATGTTAAGGCTCGACGGTCGCCTTGTTCTCTCCTTCGGCTAATCGATGTTGGCCTCGCGTTCCGCGTTCCTTTTCCCTCACCAGTCTTCTGCGACGGAATAGTTTTTAATCATTACAAGTCCTTGTCGAATTCTTCGTCGTTGGCGTTCGTATGCGATTCCGTCGCGTTTCCTCCGTATGCAGTCACGATCCGGCGAGCGTTTAATGATGCACGTGCTCGTGTCCCCCCCCCTCTTATACGCTTCTTCGCCTATTTTGGCCCTATTAGTCTTAATAAACGCGGTGGCCTTGATTCCGCTTCCTAATTAGCGGAGAAAGTTTAAGCAGATGCAGAAATAGTCGTTGTTTTAAAGGGAATGTTAATATTACGTCGGTTTGGAATTTTATTACGTTATGTCGTAGGCTTGTTATCTGCTGGAATGTCTCACTGTTGCAAATTATTAGATACCGTAGCATAACCTGCCGGTGAAGGCTTGAACCCTTAGAATGTGTAGTCGTTGTTGTTTCCCTCATTTAATCGATTTTCCCCATCCTAAAAAATGCTACGTAAGCTCCTTATATGTTGCAATTTTATCAATCTGCTATTGGCGCAAATTCTAAATTGGTTTATCAAGGCTAGTAAGTGTGTCAGCGATTTAGTCGGAAGATACGGCGCCTATGGAAAAGTTTTCGTAAACACTTTTTAAAAATAGTAATCGTATTATTTTCCTGCGTTGTAATGAAGAAAATATTTATTCTAATTGAAATGTTTTATGGTCGAATTTAAATAAGTAGGAATTTATGTTAGCGAAAATATATTTTTGGCGTCTTAATTGCGAGTTCTTTGCTGCCTTAAACGAGCGGCAAAGACCACATTCGTCACACCATAGTCAAGACCCTGGACTTAATTAGTGACTTCTATCAATTAAATTAATTCATAAATATTTTAATTTTAAGATCAAACAAATTCCCTTCAGATATGAAGTACCTCAGGATCCATCTAATCAAAGATTCTAATCAACGGTCGATGAGTTTCCTTCAAGACGGCCGCTGTGGAGTTTTAATTCTCGCAGGATTTTACTCAATATTTTTGTGGTCATATGAATTCTTTGCCTTCTCTTTGGACCAAAGCCTTTACTGCATGGTGTTGCACATGTTAAAGTGAACAATTTCTCATCTGCATAATCAATTCTTCATTATGCAAGAGTTATAACGTTATTTTATATTTTAATAGAGATAATTCTAAATAAACAACTCATATGAAAGGTCTGATTCTAAAAAAGCATGCATTTAAGAGTTAATAGGAGAACTCGAGTGTTCCGTAGACCTTGAGTGCTACACTGGCTGGAGCATATACTCCTCGTAACGCCATTAAGGTCAATAAGTACGGGACCTACTAAGAGTAGTCCATGCAGCAGCCGTGCCCAGTGGGTCGGCCTATTTTAGTGATGGTGACACGTTATAAACACAGTTGAGGAAGGAAAATCTATATCGACTGTACATATATTACCTAATAAAAATTGGAGCTTCATTTAGTGACGTAATATGAAATAGCGCATTTTATTTGTTGAGGTTTATTTAGAATTGCAAACTTAAAATTCTTTATAAATTTGGTAGTGTAATTATGACAAAGTTTTTATTCAATAATTAATTTTTTTTAATAGCAATCTATCTATAAAAATTTGTTCAGAATCTTAATTTGAACATATTGAAGGCATCCCCTGCCGTGCACCGATTTCTTCATAAAATGTCTTTGGCAGTGTAATAATTGGCATAATACATTACATACAACCTGAAGATTTCAGTCTTATATCTCTTACCGTTTACTTGTTATTTTAATTTAGTCGTAATTCACTAAGTAAGCCTTAATTTTGTGGAATTCCATGTTAAGGAAATAAAACAGGTACTTTGACAAAATTCCCACTATATTATCGAGAAACACGGCCTAGGTTTCAACGTGACAACCTGATGATGACGTTATCACATTGGAACCTCTGTCGTGTTTCTCGATAATATAGTGGAATTTTTGTCCAAGTACCTTTTTTATTTCCTTAAATTAGTCGGTTACACAGACGGACAGAGAGCGAAAACATAAGCGCGTTTATATTATAAAACGCACTAAAAATGTCCGAGTCAGTCAAGAGAGATACATCACGGCATCGAAAATTTCACGGAAATCGATATAAAGAGAAATTAGGCGTGGAAGCGGCATTTTACCTTCTAAATCCTGTTGGAATCGTCGGTTTTACTTCGAACTGCGTTCGCTATCCTAGGAAAATAACGCGTCATTTCGTCGCGGGAGGGGACAATAATGCAGGTCGAGCGTGTGTTGGCGCGGATATTCGTGCGCTAGACACTTTCTCTACAAATCATTCCCATCCCGAATCTCGTCTTTTTCCCTCTCCCGTCGTTTCCATGCCCATTCTCCACCCCTCCTCTTCATTTTTGTCCCCTGTATTCCCCTAACCACGGCGCGCGTCGCTTTATAGTTCTCCCTTTTCTTCCCCATCCGATTCTCCCCTCTTATTCAAATCCCTCCTCTCCTCCCATTAATCTCTACCCATCCCTCTCGCCGATCGTACCGTCCCCTCCCTCCATCTCCCTAAACTTTCCAAGCGATAGCCGCACCCTCGGATAAGTGTGAATTGGCGGACGGGCGAGGGTTGTGGAGCGATCTATCATTCACACTTCTTTGGGTAGCTCGGCGTACGTGGTTTTTGTACGATCCTGGATGCCACGCGGTTGTCCCTGTGAGATATGCGAGTGGCTTCACTTCGAACTGGCGGCGAAAGGAATGGTCATTATCTGTTTCGTCAGCTAAAGTACGCATTTGTTATGATTTTTATCGTCGCCCCGCTGCTGAGGCGAATATCTGGAAGTTGATGAAGTTCTCCTGTGTCGGAAAATGTTGGGGGGTTTGCGTTGGTATGCAATTTTAATGATTCATACGAAGAAAGAAGAAAAAATAAACTAGAAATTTATCCGTGTTCAGCTCAGTTACTTCCTTTATCTTACTTGGTGATCCAATGGTCATCTACTAAAATTTTATGTTAATGTTTACTTATGATTATAATCGGCAATGTGTTGTTAACATGTTGCGGTTTGATGTAACGAACATTTGGATTATTTCTTTCATTATCAGAAATCAGTTCATATGTAAAATTACTAACAAGGTGATCCAAACGGAACTTATGATGCCTACTTTCCATTTAATCATTTATTTTAACACTTATATTGGCTTTAATACTATCTTTATAATCACTGCGGATATGTTGCTCTTTGTGTTCTCCAATTTTAACAATTTAGCGTTATAAAATATTACAAATACATTCGAACGAAAAACTAAATTGATCACGCGTATTTGTGTGGAAAAATAACGCGTATATGTACTAGGTTATGCCGAATCTGAGTCCTACAATAGTTGTTGCTATGGCAACACTCTCGTAATGGGTGATAAAGACTGCAAAAACGCCAGTATTTACGCGATATTCTAAAAAATACGATCGATAAGAAAATCTCTAAGATTGAAATTAAAATCAACATTCCTTTCCTCAGAGAATAGTACAAATCCTGCGCCAATATTACAATTCTGAGATATTTTAATGTTCAAGAAAAAATTACCCTGCACGACGAATTTCAGATTTCCCATGTAAATCAAATGAGAAGGAGAGTTCCTGGAATCGAACCAGGAACTTTCAATCTTCGCAACAAAAACTATCCTTGGGAACTCGGCCCAAGTAGCAAGAGATTTCCACCAAGTGTCATGAAAATCGGTCTATTGGTTCAAAAGGGGGGGCAGGCAGACAAACGGACAGACAGACAACGACGAAACTATAAGCCTATTTCCATTCTGGAAAATAGGCTAAAAATGTTTGATTGTTGTCACAAGCACAAGTACATAATACTAATGAAAGAGTAAATAGTTTTGTTTCATGCAAATATATTTTTTACGTTGATTTACTTTCATAAAATGAAATTTTTGGATGTTTAATAATTGAAATGTATGTAAATAGAAATCCGTGATGAAATAATTTTGATTCTCGTCTTTCAATGATATAGTTTTGACTTTTCGATTATTCTTTCGATATAGCGTGGAAAAAATGCAAAATTTTACGAAATAGTGCATATGTACGTACATGATGTAATATCCCCTCACATTAATTATTACTTTGTTGCTTCTTTTCGGTTTATTCGATAAATAGGATTTTTTTTAATATAGCAAAATGTTGAAGTACGAGTCCAGTGGAACCTCATTTACACAAACTCGGCTGATAATCTATTTTATAAAAAGTGTGCTACAGTTCCCTGCCAAAACGTAGGTATGTGTTGCTTATTAGAACAACATCGTCATTTCCATTCGTAAAAAATACGTTCTTTTAATTTTAATTTACCAAGTTATACTGTATATTGTGATGAATGATGCTTTAAGCGAGGGTTAACCCAGTTTGCGTATCATTGGTTGGCTCGACTCACTTTTCCTCTTAAATTCCAGGAATGGATCCATTATTCGTTTCGGAGAACACGCCCGTCTATACATCAAAGTACCGCGAATCGAGGAGTATCGCGTTTTTTGGGGCTCGTTTATTTTTAACCTTTTTTCATTGTTTCCCGGAGAGATGCAACCAAAGCGACACAGTGATAGCATGTCGGTTTATCCAGTCGAATAAATATCGGACGCGTCGCTGACCAAAACTCTCAATTCTTTTGATACTTGTCTCCTCCTAAATCCCTCTAGCCGTTCCTTCCGCACCCCTTCCCCTATCTGTCCTTCGTTAGTCCTTTTCATCTCTTCCTCTTTGCGCTCTCTCTTTCTATTTCTCCTTAGGTTTTCCTACATCCTCTTCTTTCGCACCTTGGAGCCATTTTCCCCCTCCGGCCCAACTGGTTTTCCCCTTTGTGATCGAGTGACCGTAAACTTGATTCTGGATCGCTGAACTCGGGCCGCCAATGGGGGGGCTGAAGGGGGAGAGGGGGAAAGGTCTCTCTGACGTGGGAGGACAGGGATCGAAGGAGAAGGGACCCGTTGAAGCGGAAGGTGGAAAAAATAAAACGTGTGGGTGCTAGGGGAGAGATATGGGAGGGTTTGAGGAGGGGTTTGAATCGAGTTGGTTTAGTTTTAGGTAGGACGGAGGTTTACTCGGCACTGCTCCTGGACCAAACAAATGCCGCTCGTGTTAGGATTGACTCGTTCGAAGCTTTATTTCAACTGCTCTTTTGGCGGGGATGCGAGGTAAAGTTTAGCGTGGCGTCAGAAGCTTCTGGCGCCGTGCGAGTTTTGCTTCTTCAGGTTTCTGTAAGTTATCAAGGGATGTGTTTGAGTGAAACTGTCGAATTTTTTCTTGTGATTTTTTTGCACGTGGAATTGGTTTAGATCAGTGTTTCCAAAACTTTTCCTGCCGCGGGTCCCCTTTCGTCCCGAATGCTTTTCATGGATCCTCTGATAAAAACACCGCAAACGTGATTTATATAAAAATAAAACATTAGAAATGTTAAACATCTACTTGAAGTGAGACGGGTATTTCTGTTTCTTTTTCTGGCCGCAAAGTCGTCGAATGTTGGAGGTAATGCTAGAGAGGTAAATTCTCTCATCTGATGCGGCATTAAGTCGATTGCAGGACTTATTTTGGTGGCTGTACGTTTAGAAAAGCCAGTCTCACAAAGAGAAGGGCAGAAGTTGGAAAACAGCAGCTTTGGATGAGACTACCCACGAAGTTTATGAGCGGGATTGCGTTGTATCTTTGCTGCCGTTCAAAATTAGTTGTAATGTTAATGAGATAATAAGCCATCGTAGAAAAATTGTGGTTTACTTACCAATAAGAACGGTTACGCGCCCAACTGATAACCTCGGCAGGTGGTCAGAACTGTTTCTAAAAAGTACAACATAACTCACGCAGTTGTTGGACAATGTAACTCAGGACATTGCAGTGTAATTTGCTCTTCGTCTCCAAAAACTGCCTGAGAGGGGAAAAAACACCCTATGTTATTTTTTTACGCATTTAGCCCAGAAATCGAGTTTTCGTAATATTGAATCAATTTGTCTCTTACTGTAAAATTGTAGCACTTTTGCCTTGCATGGAGTGGCTCAGTTCATTAAGCTTTGTAAAAATATCTGCCGAATATGATAGATGAAAAGAAAGACCAACCAAAAACAGAGCGATTAGCGATTTCGTTGGGATGTTCTAACATTCTTACGAGAACTTTTCCTTGCGACACCTCTGTGTACAGCAACAGTGTCCTGTTCTAACTCACTATTTCCTCACAAATGATTTGAAATAGTCTGGAATTAAGGCTCCTAGATTTTATGAAATTTGCTATGTTAACTGCTTCATTCGAGACAGATTTCAGTGATTGTGGCATTCGTTTCACAACTATCCCCTGCCGGATGATAAGCTGGAATTGATGAAAGTGTGTTCGACTCGTATTTCGTTTGCTTTCACTTTCTGTCGCAGATTTTTGGACGGAAACTAGCATAGTGTGCTCCGCAACCGGTATACCGAGGCAAGCATGATAATAAAAGAAATAGCGGTGGTAAAAGTTCAGATTCTTAGTGGGCTTTTAATTAAGAGCTAGAAAAGTGAAATTTCATGAAGCGGTGAATTACAAATGCTCATAAGCTTTGCCCATATAAACCACTAGCCTTTGATAGAAACCATTGAAATGTTGATATTCTGAGCGGTGTAGGAAGGCATAAGATATTATTTGGGCAATAACTTCTCCTTAATCTGGTTCGCGACATCTTCATCCTTTATGGTCCCGTGCACTAGTATCCGCCATTAAGGGCATTTGTTTGCAGATCCTCTGAGGAACCCTCATGGATCCCCTGGGATCCGTGGATCACGCATTGGGAACCACTGGTTTAGTTACATGCTTTTTTCTGAAAAAATATATTTTTACTTTCTCCATACGTAGTATAGGGGAAAGTATTGTTTTCATGAAAAAATCGACTTCAAGATTTCAACGGAAATACAGGTTTTGAGGTCCCCTGAACACGTTTTGACCATTTTCTCGGTGATGTCTGTGTATGTGACAACTTTTTTGTGGGTGCTCTAACTCAAAAACTATTAATCAGGTCAACGCGAAATTTTATATTTAACATTTTTATGAAAGTCACAAGAACTGATTAGTTTTTGGCAAACATCGGTCAATCGGAAGTGGATGTTTACTCTAGTCACTTATCCGTTATTTTGAGATATTTGCTTTAATATTAGATAAATGTAAAAATGTATTGGAATAAAAGTTGAAGGAAATTTAATTTTCTACAAGCTTTGTTTGAAACATTTTCCCATATAATGAATTGTTTAAGAGGTATGTAATATTTTTGCTGCCACCACCACGCCACCTACCGACGACTATTGTTAACAAGCTTAGTTACGTCTTAGTAACGCTCTTTTTCTTTTCTTAATTGTTGGAGCTTTGTGGCTATATCCAATACCAGAAGGCTGTGGTTTGAGTTTATTTCTGTTCTTTGTCAAGTCTAAAATGTTCTCGAAGTTTCTTAAAATATTTTTATTATGTAACCTATTTGGAATTTTTAGAAAGATTACAGGTATGGAGAAAGTCATGTGTTGGCCACATCAGATTTTTGATAATACGGAGACAGAGATATTTCTGATCCAGATCAGCTATAAGTAATCCGTCATCCGTACGAGTTTGAAGGACCTAACATGCTTTCTGCCCAATTTTCGCTGTAGCATTTCTTTCTGCTGTCTTACAGATCTTAATTCCCATCTCCGATGAATCATAATAGTTTGTGGACATGATATGTTTTCTTCAGATCTCATGATATTCTCAGAACCAGGTTATTGTAATTGTCATACTGAACGATTTTCATTGCATTATGTTCTCCCTAGCGGTATGCTATTTCAAATTATGTTCCGCGTCCCTTGGCGTATATCTTTACCTTTTATCAGAGAACTTGAAGCATTCAACTGTTATAGCCACACCGTCCGACTGAAGTATATATAGTTGATATGTGTCAAAGGTTTATTTACCGGAATTGAAGTTTCATTTTATCATTTATTTGATGTATACCTTGAAGCTGAGCTCTCTAATTGATTTTTCAGCCGTTTTTTTATTTATTAATGAAAATTTTAAAAAGCAACAAACCCAGCCAAAGCATTCAGTTTAAGCATCTTCTCTGATTTTCCCTTCTTCCCATTTAAAAGTTGAATACACCCCAATTTGTGAATATGAACCGAAACACGTCCTATGGCGGATGCATTTTTTAAGTTTCTCACCTTTCGTTTTACTTAACATGCGTACTTTTTAATTTATATTTTCGATTGTGTTGTTCTCTAATCACTCACTCACGGGATTAACTTTTTATTTTTTTGCGTAATCCCATAATGAACAACTGCAAATATTATTTTTTCCTGTTTATGAATATTTTGAAGGGAAAAGTCAATCTATATTACCTAAGGTAAGCTAGAGAGTTATTTTTAAATGCAAAATGCTCTTGCTGTAACATTTAGTTTCGGCAATGGCTATTATGCTTATTAAGATATGAACGCTATTTAGAATTACATCCATTGGAATAGATGCGGCGGGATGAGCGGCGGAGACTTGATTAGTCCAAAATAGGACGAAAAGGGCCTAAAAAGGCCCTGTTCCGCCATAGCTGATTGTTTATCGATTATTTTATATTTTGCTCATTGAATATCGCAATTGCATGTTTTATTCAAAGCTTTTTTACGTATAAAAACAATATAAATAACGTCACACGTGGTCTTTTTAGAATCTACTATCGATGAATCACTGCCGAAGACGGCTGTTTGTTTCCGAAATGCGCATCTAATTTACCCAATCATTTTATGGCTGTTGAAGAGACAGTATGTCTATAAAGCATCTAGTAAAACCGAATACTAATTGCTGGTTTTTATCTTTACATAACCTCAATTTGGTCCTTTCTTTGATTTAGGGTACACAATATTGTACTTATTTCAATGATTATTTGTATGCAATTGTGCATAGTATTAAACCCAGTTTCAACTATAGCTCTACACAGAAATGAAACCTATGCGTGTTGCTTCAAAGCTTGCGTTGACGCCGTTTAAAAGCAACTCGGGTGATGTTTATGGAGTCATGTTATAAATATACTCAAGTCTATTGACTGGAGTTGCATCACAGTCTTTCTCGCTCCGCTGCACTTTGTGTATGAGTTATTTGGGGGAGCAGTTAAGGGCTGTATTTCTTATCTCGATCGCCCGTTTGATGTTTGGTGAGATAGTTCGGAGCCAAATATCAGTTGCTTTCCTCAGTTTAACTAAGGAGTAAGTCCTTTTAGAAGTTAGATGAGATTGGTCAAAGCTTATTTAGCTAAGAAAAGATGCCGAGTATAAAATTTTATTTTTTGTTTTCTGCAGGCGTAATAGATTTTTGGATTACAATTTTTCTTAAAATAATGGTTTTCAAGTCGTGCTATCGTTTTATATTTTGTCCATAGCATTACATTTAAATTTTTTATAGCAATGGCTGCTCGATTTTATCATTTCTAATCAAACTTTTATTGGTGATTCCCTTTGTAAATAGTACGTATGTGCGACAAATACGGTCGCTCAAACCCTTGCACTTGATGTCACCGTTGAAAGTGAAGAAATACGAACAGAATGTAAACAATAGTAATTATATACGTCCATGACGTTTCTTCCATTATGCAGCAGAGTCGAATAATTGAATGCAAAGAGTGGAGCGCGACGTGGAGGTGCCTGAGGTTTTTTATCAGCTTCCTATTTGAAGAGTAAAGTCGTGCCGCTAATAAATAGAAGGTGATTTGATCTTTGATGCATATGCATGGAGCTTCGCGATGTACTTGCTGGCTAAAGGAACTTGTGATCTGCTTCAGCGGGACGATTTTTATGTAATTTTCCGCTACTTTTAAAAATGTTTTGTTGCGTACCACTATATTATTTATTAATTTAATCCAAAAAATACAAAATATTCCTTTAAGACCAATTTAGTTCCTTTCGTATTTGTATTAATTTCTGTATTTTTGTAATTATATTTCATTACTTATAATCAAGCGCGATATCCTTTTATTTATTACCGTTGTACTATTGTCTATTAGTACCAATTAATGAACGAAATACAAAGTATGATATTATGACTCATATCGCCGGAAGAGTTTTTCATAAGATGAAAATCTTAGAGGCCTGAATATCCTTTTATTTTTGAGTAACTCTTCAAAACCCTACATAGCGACCGTTGACACTTCAATTTTTGCCGTTGTCATCAAAGAGAATTCTGTTTGATGCGGAATGCATAATTTTCATTAATTTTTCCCATCTTCACAATGACATACTTACGTCGCACACAATATGTCCACCTTCTGTCGTAATGTCCTGTCATCTGCAGACGTTTCATAGTTTACTTGGGTACTCGTGCATTAGCAATGTTACCGCGCCCTACTTTTGTTGTAAAATTTGAATCGAGCTTCGAAGGCGTGGCATGAATCAGTAAATGTGTAGACGAGGGCAATAATGTTAGGGTTCCCTCGCGTCTTTGCGGAGGACGTAGTCAACAACGGTCCTCCAGGCGCGCCATCAGGTTTCTTAGTTCTCAGATCTTTGCCTCACTCAGCCTAGGGATCCATCCAGGCCATTATTATTCCCTTTTGAACGCCCACGGGTGGGGAGACGTATGTTGTTCGTCAGAAAAAAGGTCATGCTTATACGCATCTGAAAATACCTTAAAGCGAGCTATCGTTCTTGTTACTAATTCGTTAATGAAAAAGGAAGATTTGGTTTTATTCCCTTTTTTTATTTTCAAAGGGGTTTAAATGCGTAAAAAATCTTTCTTTCTGCGTGACTTGTAATTTCGGGTAATTACCCAGCGTATAAGCTCATATAGTTCCAGATGAATACGCTCTCGGTCCCAGAGGTAAAGTTTCTCAAATACAAAAGCAATCGTTATTTGTAATCTTTTTAAAAATTCTTCTAGCGTTCTTTTGGGTCGAATGATTTTATGTGCAAATAGGCGAAAGTTTTTGCCTATCATTTATGCGTGTTTTCGAATCGGATTTAACAGACGGTTACGTCATGCGACGGACCTTTTTTCGATACATTTCTTTCTTTCTCTATTCTTATTGGCTACAAAATAACGCCCGTTTTTGGCCTCAAGTCAACCCATTCACTCTCCGAAGCTTATCTTTCTTCCCATGAGGCAAGGGGAGCCGTCTTTGCATTCAACACTTTCTCCTTGAGATACGCCCTTTTTTCTCCTTCGACCGCACCCACCCGGAGGCTCGAACTCGTTTCTTTTTTATTCAGACTCAGCTCTCCGTTGGTATAGGATCCGTCTCGCGGCTCTTCGAAGGGATGAGGATGAAAAAAGACGTTGAGCGTTAGCTCGCGTGCAGAAAATAGCGTTTATGTCTCGCAGCGATGCTGTCTCGCGGTTCATGAAAGGTTAACCATGGGAACGCTTCACGCTGCTTTGAATAAGACGCGGCGGCGCCTTCAGATAAGTGATTAAAAAACGGTCTCTTTTCCACGGCAGTTTGTTTGTCGCGTCCCCAGATGGGGAAGGAGGGGAATTTTCCTCGCTACGAAGTGATCCGGAAACGTTAAATTTTATTTACGAAGGGGAGGCGATAAATGTGAATTTTGATATAACTTCAAAACAATTATTTTCGGAAACATACGGAACATACAATATTTTTCCATGTACTCGTAATTATCTCCTTCCTCAACGCATTGATTCCAGCGACTGATAAGCTTTTTTTTCCAAACAGAAGTTTTTGGTTATAATAGTAACCAATTATTCCGGTATACCAGTTCTATGTTCAGCCGATGTTCGACAGTTCCGATCACTTGTACAAACTGTTCTATGTTATTTTCGTAATTGTGCACACAGTTTAAGGAAAAGTTCACTTGATTTTAACTACTGGCGGTAAAAATCGCCTTATACTTCGATTTTAAATAACGACGCACTCTGAAAGATAAATTAACTTAGCTGCAGTATTGCCGTATTTATATCGAGGAAATTACAACTTTTGCTTGATCATAGTTCATTAATGCAGATGGTAATTTGCACTAAATGGATGCAAACTCCGTGACTATTGACTCTCCCTCGTACTTCGTAATTTCTTTCGTATTCAGTGTTGCGGTATGCAAAAAAATGGTTCGCCAAATAGCTTTATTCCTCTTATGTAGACAACGCCCTCACCTAACCTCCCAAAAAACGAGCCTGAACAGTAGCGGGGTGTTTCTTCGTGGTCCTGTTTAAACGGCTCGCCCTGTTGACAAACTATAGCCCTCCAATAGCCTTAAAAGTAAGCATCAGGTGAGGTCGATAATTCCCTTTTGAATTTATTATGGCCCACATCTTTGTCGGAAGAATTCCAAAGAATTAATTAGTCGCTCCTGAAAGAAAGCCGGTCGAACGACCCTTCGTGAACCGCGGACTTTGATTGGAATATGCGCTCCGATTCTCTTATTCCTATTTGTTTCGTAAAGTTCTATTGGTATGGAAGTTATTTCTGTGGCGTTAATTGGAGCGCGTCTTGGATCTGATAAGATATCGAGCGCAACTCACAGCAATGATATCTAACAATAAATACGTTCATGTTCGCCGTGAAGTCCTCTTTGTTCCCTCTTGAGGATCAAAACCGTTTCTGGGTAGTTTCTTTTAATATGTTTTACGATTCGATGTTTTCTTCGTAACAACTAATATTCGACTGCTGCTGGATCGTGGCTTGCTTAAGAGTAAATTAGGACATGAGAGAAGGAAGTGCTTGTACAAAGTACAACGCGTTGTTTGTTACGGGTTCAGGCAGACTTTTGACTTGGCGGAGACTTGATTGGCATCTATTTTTCGCAGTTGGATTTTTATCTTGTGATGTTTTATTTTTTATCGGAGAATAAGTCGAACTACAGGTTTGTGGACAAGTTATCAGTCAAATAAAGTAGGTAAGTCTTGTGCCCATAGAACGGTAAAATTATACATGTGCATCTAATCTTAGTAATAGTCGTCATCAATGGTGATTCTTCGATTGTACCTGTCGCCCACATTGGAGATGAAATGTGTATTTGGTTTCCTTTGCACTTTCCGGCCGAAGGAGTTGCGCACATCATTTGATACAAGCCAAAATGCGAGCTTGCTTATTCAACGATGAAGTCACCCTTTTGTTTTTGGCGATATCAAAGTTTTCCGATCGCGTATTTCCCCCGTGTTTGTGCGACCGCGCATAAAACTAAGTTTTGCACTTTGTTCACTCTTTCGGCTTTCCACCGATGTTTTTACGATGCTATCTCTGCCGGACGTTGTGATGTCGGTCCTCACCGCGCCGCGCGTAGCTTATCTGTTTCGGGGCGCTAGCGCGCGGCGCTCAAGTGGCAAACACTAGAGCATCGGCTCTGCGTTTCGTCGACTCAATCGGGCCGACATCTCCAATGCGGCAGTTGTGTTTTTTTATTCAGTCCTCGGTACGTCCCTTTGTGGTGCGGGTCGGAGGGCTTTTTAGCTGCAGAGCGGCATCGGCGGAATGTTCATCCTGCTCTTCTCTTTCTGTTTCTCGCTCTCTTCCTCTCTCCCTCTTTCCCTCTCTCCCTCTTTCCTTCTCTTTCTCTCTCTCTCCTGCGGTTTCGAGCAGGAGTCTGAGGTGGTCCGCCGAGTGCCCGGGTGGCATCATTTCGGGACAACCGCCGCTTTGGAATGCGAGTGACCTCTGACACTCCGTCTGCAGCCTTTCTTCCGCTCCCACTGTCAATTCTGTTTGCTTTCCCGTCTTTTCGGGCCTTTGGCGAATGGTGGCTCCTTTTTTTGGCTTCGGAGTGAAAGATGATTCGTTATCCTTGTTTTTGTTTATGCCTTTTTTAAAAATTCGTTTTTGGTCATGGTTATTTTGGATTTTTTTTCTTCTTTTTATTCTTCCGGGAACCCTGTTTTTAAAAAAAAGTGATTTTGTTCTTTTTTTCTGTGCTGTGGATTCGTTTCGAGGCTTATCGCGTTTCAAACAATTCTTTTATTTCTCCGTTGCATCGAAACGCTAGTGTTTGTTAATTGGATGCAGGAACTAGACGAGAGAATATAAAAGTTTTACTCTTGACTTAATTTTTAATTTTACTTCATAGTCTTCAAAAATTTCCGGAATATTGCATGAATCTCATTTCTACCGTAAAGTAGGCATCTTTTGATTTTTGTGAGTACGAGTTCATTCATATTTTTCGATAAATATTCAATTAAAGATTTCTCATCTTACAAGCTACTTAATGTTGTGGTTTGGAGTTGGAGAGGTACCATTGAAAACAACAGCTTTTCGAGGAGATCCCATATTGTAACGGGAAATAACATTTAGTTTATAACATAACGTATGTTTATGTTCATTAGTTCTATTGTATTATAAATATCGACTTCTCGCTTTGGTCGGTTTTCCTACATGTGTTCCTGGAAAAGACCGTGTGAAGAGAAACCGTGAAAATTAGGACCATAGGATTATGTGGGTTTAGATTTGATTTCGGTCTTGAGTTCAGCATAAAAATGTTTAGTTATATTTTATACAAAATGGCTTCCTTTATTATTTATTATAGCCTCTTGGGTCGAACTGAAACATTTTATAATTTTTTATGCTCAGATGCCGTTCCGAAACAATGATTTATTGATATTGACGGCCGTGAAATTCGAGTTTGTTCTTTAAAACGAAACCTAAACCGTGCAAAGTGAGGGATGGATGTGTTATGAATATATATTTTTTGTAATTTTAGTTAGCACTTGTTTTCCATAGCATCAACGAAATTTCCCGCCTACGGATGTTTTGAATTTGAAATTCATTGTATTGCTTCTCCTTTTTGTTTCGTTTTCGAGAAGTGTGTTTTGAAGACTCGGGGAAAATTTTCGCATTGCGAAGCGGTGGCTTTGTAACATTACTCAATTTTCTATTCATTTTGCCACGAATTATTTTCCTCTGTCTCTTTATCACTAATACCGACGCGTAAAGCCGCCCGAAAACTTTTTTCGCCGTCTCGCGCCAAGGCTTCGCACCGGAAGTGATTATCTCGGTATTTTGTTGTCGGTGCATAGACGGTTACTATGGCACCGACCCCTTTTGCGCTCGCCGTCGCGAACATGACAGCCCATTTTAAAATGCATTTGCGATAATGGAGACGAGGATGCAATCTATCGCTCTTCTTCGTGCGAGGCGCTCGCCCAAATGACGCTAACAAAAGCGGCAATTGCGTTAGGACTCTGTTAAGTCGGAGGTCGCTCCTCCTTATCAGTTATATAAACGATTTCCTCTCGGAGGATAAGATAGCGTTTGTTTTTTTTTACGGTTCAAAGGTTTTCCGAGCGTAGTCGAAAAACCCGCCCTTTCGAATGAGTTTTTTGCGCAAAGGTTTCGAGAATTGAGTCGTGAGAGCGTCGTTGTACATCGGGCAGTAATAGAATTAGCGAAATTACACCGTCTTCTTAAGGCATTACAAAGATCTACGATTCCTTCTTAGAAAGATCTCAAACTTCCTTCGGGGTACGAAAAACCCTATTTTAACGCTTTAATTTTTACGTGAGCTTGCGTGTTCTGTTCACGAAAGTCGAGCCAAAGGACGAGGTTCTGATTTAGATGATACATTTTACAAATAGAAATGATAGCGAAATTGCCCATAAAAATGTTATTGTGCCTTTTATAAATTCCCCTCGAACTAAGCTCGAATTAGGAGCGTGACTTCGATTTACGTAGCGGATTCATGGCGGTGCACCAAGATAAGATGGAAATTTGTATTTCTAATTATTCATTTTTTCACATTAATGTGCGATTTCAAACAGTTTAGACTGCCTTTATTGATTGTAAACTTTTAATTTTATATCACCAAATGTGAGGAGTTAAGAGTGAAAATCGGATAAAATACTCGATTTTAGATGACATTTAGATGCATCTTTTTTTGAAAAACTTTTAATCGGAGCTACGAGTGAGCAAACCCAATTTAATTAGAAATTAAATTACAAGTAATTCCTGCCTAAAGAAGCGAGACAAGTTTAATTTGATTTCTTAATATTTTCCTCCAATTTCGAGCCATCGATTTTGAACCAAGGAAAAATAAACGCAATGAATTTATTTCGATATCATATTTTACGTACCACTTTAATAACCGACTTCCAAACTTGGATTTAGTAGATTGAAGGAGTAAGATAGCTTAAAAATCAAAACATAATCTATAGTAGTACGCGTTGTTGTGCATTGCATCTGTCTTCGGATAGAACACCCATCTCTCTTTCTTTCTGGCATCATTACATTTTAAGAGCCTACCTGAGAAACCCATTTACAAACTCGTGACGGCCAATTTTTTTCATCTTGCGCTTGAATAATTGAAGTTGAAAGGCGCATTGCGCGGTGAGTAGCTACACAATCCCTTCTACAACGCGGGCAGAGCGTTATAACCTTCATAACAGGTTCCTCCAGGCCGCAATCTCCAGAGTCGTACGTTTTGATGTCACGTCGTTTTCTCCGAAAGCTTGAGCGTGCTTTATCTGTACCATACGCGTTCTCTTCCTTCTTTCCCACCCCAAGGTGCATTGTTCCCTTCGCAATTTATTTCCGCCTTTACGATTCCCTCCCTGTTTACGATTTATCGTCGTGTTTTTTTTCCCCCGAGCGTCCGACACCCTCTCTATCGCTCTTTATAACCAGCGCATTGTGGTAGTTGTTAATGTTTTAACAAGGAATTAATATAAAGTGGGACGCTTTTAGAAAGAACGTTTGCCGAGCGGAAACGGCGCTCGGGTCGCAGGGTTGAAAAAAAGCTGTTTGTTGTTCCTGTTGTTTAAATGTCCTCTTTAATTTCCTAATCGGATGGGCGGATGCGCGAAGTCGTCTCACCTCGGCGCAGTGTTGTTATTGTTGCATCGCTCGTGTATTTTTGATGCGGTTTTACGTCTTTTCATCAATAGACTACGCGAAATTTGGGCTCAAGGGGTGGTTGCGAATAAAAAAGTATGGTTCTGCGCGTTTTATTTTAACACTCCCAATTTCAGCGTTCAGGCAGCATTCGACTCGCTTTAACGATTCAATAGGGTTTCAGAAGTACGTTCGTTCTCGTCGGATTGATACCATTCCCTTCTTGCGAGTGGTTCTTTAGGGTAGCATCGCCCACGTCCTATGTGTAACTGCGAAACATCTGTTAACTCCTCGCGTAGTTGTTTTTCTCGGAAATGTAGCCGCGTTCCCGAAGTCATCTCCTTTTATGAGATTCTGATGTGTTTTAGCTGACTCATCTTATGTGTTGTATAAAATGAATTACCTATATCTACGGTTAACTCCTACATCTTTAAACTGCATGATAATTTCAACCAAAAAGATCTTCTTAGAATGAATAATCGGTCAAATATCACTATTGAATCCTTTAACCGTTTTGCTCTTTCTCGTGCCATTTTTCGAAAATGGAAATTTTACGCGTTTGAAAGTGAGCGATTATCGAAGTATATTCATGTCTTTAGTGTGGTGCTATGTGATAAATTTAATTTTCGTATGGTAGATACGAGTGTCATCATATTCATCTCTGTTTGATATTTTTGAGTGAATTTTAAATTTTTTATTTAGGCTGTGTGTGTTTACTTGTGGGCGTAACTTATTTATCTTCTTGCGAAAAGAAAAATATCGGCGAAACAATGCCTTGTATGGATTGCCGACCAAAATTTTGTATAGAATTATCGCATAATTTTATTAGCCGATGCGCTCGACGGATATCATATGAGAAGTTTTATCATTCATACGACTACAGAGATAACGTCCTTTTAATTTATTTTCGCTTCGCCACGTTAGTAGATTGTCGTAGGGTGGAACGCTGATAAATGATGCAGCGTGTTATCAATAAACACCTTCACTATCTGCTGCAGTCAGAGGTGGAAGTCCACAAGCTGCGCAGTGCTTCAAAGGTTCTGTTTTGAGAAATATTTAGCCTGAGAGAAACTAATTTTTTAGGGGTTCTTTACCAGCGATGCGGTAGCAGCGGAACGCTTTTGGGCACGTCTCGTCCGTCCGCCCGTCTGTCTATCGTAACTTCCATCTCCTAAACCGCTGGACAGATTTTAAGTAAATTAAATACAAGTGATTCTTATTAAAATTCATCACCCAATTGTGATTTGAACTGCATCCGTCAATTAGAACTTACATTTTATATAAGATCTTAAATAAACTTATAGGTAGTCGTATCTTGCTAAATGGAATCCGTAAAGCAACAAGGCAATATTTTTCTCTCCCAAGCTCTTATACGATCTGTGAGGTATAAATTGAGAAATTTATTCGGATAGAGGAAAACATTTACCACAAAAAATCCGCGAGACCACATAATTACGACTTATAGTTTCGGAGATAAAAATTCAAGAACCGCCCAATCTTTTGATACCGTTGTATACGTATTTCCCATAAAGATCGCCTTTGAAATCTCTGTGTTTTCCATTTATGGAGTATCGTATTTTTCCATCTTGTTTATTTATTTACTTAGTTGGCCTTAATTGTGCTCAAAGTTTACTTGAGTAGGGACCCTCAGAAAGAGATTTGTAATTATTCTAGCGTCATAGTGAATCCTTTTAATATATATTATTGAATTTAAAGAAGCAATAAGTTTTTATATTTGTCATTAAATTATAATTTTATTCTTTTCGATGTTCTTATTAGTATCTTAGAGTTCTTGATTTGCTCTTCTTTGTTAAGGCATTTCTCATTTTGGAGTTTTCTGTGAATCGGTTTGAATGAATATTTTTTAAGATTCAAAGGTTACTAAAGAATATCCGATTGTCTGATTCCACTATCAGATTCCAAGAGGAAATAATTGCTCCGTAAATGTGATCTAAACCATAATTAGGTGTTGGTGTTATTTCGGGATCTGCTAATGTGAGGGGCTTTTTACTTCGTTTAAAGGGGTTGATAATTCGGTATTTATTCATGCGCGATTATAATTCTCGCTTGTCTGGGGAGGGGCCTTTTCTTCGAACGAGAAACGCAGGAACTTGGAGTAAGTGGGGCCTTAAATTATCCTGCGTGTAGATAAACATCGCCATGTATGCTCATTAGGAGAATCTTGCGAGCTCCTCTTCTTGTCAACTCGTGTTGTGTGTGTCGAGTCCGCGGTTTGTTGGGCGTAGAAGGGTCCCCAACCTCCTTTCCCTTCTTCCATCTCTAAAGATGCGGTTTGCGAGAGGTTCTCTCTCCTCCTACTCTACCGCTCCACCTGTCACACCTCTCCCCTCCTCCCGCCGCCCACGCCCCTCGTCCACAGGAGGCAGCAGCTGTTGCCCTGCCTCCGGCCACACCGCGCTTTCATTAAGAGTCCCGCCCTTAGGTCTTCGCCTTCCCTTCCGTCCCCGACTCGTTCGTCCTTCCCTTCCCTTTCCACCGTCCCTCGACTTCCGCCCACAATTACCCCGCGTGGGGTGCGGGGGAGTGAGGTGGGAGGGGATGAAGCGGGAAAAATTACGCCGGGCACGAAGTCGACGTTCGATGGAGATCGATGGACGCTGCGTACTTGTTGCGCCCCGCGAGTCTCCGCTCCGGGGGCGATCGTCTTTTTCTTTCGGGAGGGCCTCGTTTTTTACTTTTTTATTCAAGACTCTTCGGGTCCGCAGGCCGGGGTTGCGGAGGCCTCCCGTTTGTTTACACGCGCCGCGTTCTTTTTTCAGTAAAGAGTGACTCGCTCTTTGTCTCGCACTCGCGACGGGATTGCCTCTCAAAAAAAAAGGTTTTCTCGGGTGTTTTGCGTGCGGGTTGATTAAAAATTTTTATTGCGTGTTTTTGCGCGGTGGATGATTAAATTTTTGTAGCGGGTCGATGGGTTCGCTGTCATCGATACATTCTCCGCATTCCACCCTTCTCTCGGTGGGCTTTTTTAATTAATTACATCTATTAAATTGCCCCGAGACACTAGGGAACGTTTTTATTAAATCGGGCCGATGTCACTTTCGTCGTCATCGGTTGACTTTAAGCGAGTGCATCCCAAATTTTTAGCGAGATGAAGGTTTCATAAATATTGTCCCTTGAGCAGTTTATAAACGCTTTTTCCCGAATAATTGCATACGGTCCGATGAATTGAGTTTGTATTTACATTATTCTATATTGTATTTGTCCGATAAACAAATTTTAAAATGTCATTTCGTTAATTACGCGTGGAAACTAAATGTAAATGGCGTGTCTTTGAACCTAGTCCAAGTCGTGTTGCGTCGCTATGGGATGATTATTCGTTGATAATACCGTTGGTTTTTTCATTAATGATTTATCAAAATAAAACTTGCTAAAACTAAAAAATCTATTCTTCTTCTCATTGAATATTCAGCAATGTATAATTTACGTGCGAAACGTTTAAATTGCAACTAGCTGAAGGAAATTAAAATTTTGAACGGTGCGTACTCATGCATACTAACGTCAAAAAAATAGTTATTCATACAGTACAATTACATAAATTGAATACAGATGAATTTTTTTATGAGCTTGTCTCATTTTATGTATAGGATGGAGGAGCATTATAAAGTAGCATGCTTAATATCAGGGCATCGAACCGAAATTTATTTCGCTCCGGTTTTCGTTCCGCTTCACAAAAAACGCAAAATATCGGTTCGGTTCCGATTTCGCTCCGGCAACAATAATTGAATCGGTTCGAACCGGTTTCAATCGTTCGATCTTAAATTTTCGTTTGGATGCAAATATTTACTTTAATCTTTGAAATTTTGAAATAATAACATGGTTTAAATGGGTACAAAATGATATTTCATATGATAATTATTATTTATCGTGTATATTAACCATTTACGGATTATAAATATAGATGTATTTGGATATTTTAGAAATTAATGAAAAATTTTGATATCGAAATTTAGGTTTTATTTGATTTGAAAAATTCATTGATTTTTTATAATTATAAAAAATAGATATATTTCTAGAGGAGTTTACTTTAAAATACATTAAGCATATATTCTAATTATCATAATCAATTTTTCATGCACACACTTGACAAATACAATAATATTCATTCACATTCATATTATATACAGTTTTTCAAAAAAGAGCTACATATTTAACTAGGGATTTCAAAGAAATACAAGAATTTAGATGTCAATATTATAAAATAAAATACTATATAGTTAGGTACATAAAACACATTTTAGAATATCACAAATACATATACACAGTAACATTTACTCCAAGCAATCAAAATTTGATGTAATTAATAAAATGTCCTCTAGCAAATTTTCATTGAGACTATCTCTGTTATCTCTCAAGATATATCTTAGACCCGAAAAGGCCGTCTCTACACATTGATACAGGTGTGGAAAATTTAGGTAATTATCTTCCCAAAAGTCCAAAACTATTTTTCCTCGGTAACCTTTCCACCCCATTAAAGGAAGATAAAATCTTGTCAATATCTGTACCAGCAACATGATTCTGCAATTGAGTATCCTTTTCTTTCTTTTTGAAAAAACTCTAATAAATCATCACACTCATTTAAATTTAATGAGTTCCTTGATATTATTCCTGCAGCTTTCCTCCCCTCGTGAATATTCGTTATCATAAGCCAAACCTCTTTCAAATATTTAATTGCGAACATTTTTTTGTTCCGCGTTTAAAAAAATTTGGATACGTGGATAAAAAAAAACTGCCGCCAACAAACATTTGTTATCTAGTAGTACTCTTGGCCTGATTTTAAAATGTTCAACTAATATGCCTGCAAATAGGTTTGCTGAATTCTCTAATTTAATTTTTGTTTCCACCCAAAGACCAAAAAAGTCGCTCATTGTTAACTGCTCGGATTTTAATCTTAAGGTTAATTCCCTCAGAGGTTTTTAGGCTTCCAAAATAATTTCTAGTTTATTCTGATCATCATTTGGGGAAAAATAATCTACATTGCTATTAGCTGAAATCGAACAAAATTGTCGACATGGTAATAAAGACATAATGCAAGTGCTGTTCCATCTCGTTGGACAGTCTAAAACAGGCCTCTTTATATTATTATCAGAAAGCTTCAAAGCTAGGGAAGGGATTCGTAGCTTTCAGATTAGATTCCGGCAATCATTTAAAAGCTTATCTGTTTGCGCATCTTTTATGGAATCCTTAATAAGCAATTGCAGCGTATGGGCTGCGCACTTCACTCCTTGCAGCTTATTTCTATGAAAGCCATCGGATTCGTCAGCTAAATTCATATTCTCGTCAATCTCTTTTTCTTCGTCAAAAGAGTTTTCACCGTCTTTTGCGAGCAAATCTACAAATTTTAGCATGTTTGTGCCATTAACGGTGGTAACTGAGTGAACCTTTTGGAGAGAAATTTTATATTTGTCTAAAACCTAAGGCACTACATTCTATAGGTATAATCTTGTGTGCCTATCTTTTAATTCTTTTATAGCCAAAGTATAAATATTTATTTTTCCTCCTTTAACAAATTGAGCATTTATACCAAGTACCGATCTGCTTAATCTACTTGCAATGTCAACTTTCAAAGAAATGAGAACTTTCTCCATTTTACCGCGCATTATTTCCACAAGTTTAGAAGATATCACAGGCAACATATCTCTTACGTTTTCTGCGTCGATGGAAAAGTTTTTGTCGATGGCGACAGTTACAGGGTTTAAACTTTTTCTAAATCCCGAATACTCCATCATCTCAAACGAGCAACCATTTACAGTAACAAGCTCCACGCAAGCATCAACGACAGTTTACCTATCTAATTTAACCTTAATATAGTCTGGTTTTATGAGCTTCTCAATTGTTTGCTGCTCACTAGAAGACGTCCTACTGCTTTCATCTGGTTTCTTCATTTTCCTCTGCTGGGCATCGTCGAATTCATCTCTGTGGTTTCGCTTTATGTGCCTCTCTAAATTGGCTGCATGGTCACCAACCATTGTGATGCTACAAACTTTGCACCTGCTTCTATTTTCCTGCTTCTTAAATTCAACGTATCTTCTGCAAGGATTTATCCTGATAGGGAATTTTTTTAAAATTAAATTTAAGCGATAATTGTAAATAACTATTAATAGTTTCACATGTTTAATAAAATTGACAAAGTAATAAACCATATTTGCGCGAATAAGTTTGCAACTTAATACGATAATGTACATTGATCCAAGAATAAAGATCTAGCATAGATTAATAAGTCCGATTCTATTTCCATTTCTCAAAAGATAGGTTAACATCGCATTTCCGGCTTGCTTGATTGAACAAAGTGAATTACAAGCTTCGGACGTAGAACGTCTTTAATAAAATTCCAAAGCCTTCTTATTAATATATTTACCTCATTTACTACAGTGAATATTATGTATTTTGTAGTTTGTCGAAAAGGAACGAGTGAGATTCAAAAAGAGGAAGGAGTTAAAAAAGGACAACTAAGAGAGAGAGAGAGATATGGGAATAGGAGAGGAGGTAGGAAGAAATAAATTATCGATGTATAGGAAGGAATTAATACAAGCAACTGGTCGGAATACATCCGGGAAAGAGATTGTAAAGAAGAGAAGTAGGGAGAGCTTGAGATAAAAGGGCGGTGAAGAGAAAGAGATAAAGACAGACTGAAGAAGGATTTTATTCGGGGCGAAAAAGTCCCTTATTACTTGCAACCCTTTGTTATGATATGCTTATATAATTCATTAAAAAAGAAAAAAACGTAGATAGAAACGAAAGAGGAAAAATAAAGTAAGATATTACATTACTTTAAGATTCAGAATTAAAATTAAAATTAAAAATGAAAATTTAAAATTTTGTGGGATAAAAACTATAAGTATCATTTAGCATTGGAAACAAAATCCCACTGCAGATAAACACCTTAAAACTTGCGAAAATATAAGAAAGGAAAGTTTTTATATATCACTTTCAGAGAGAAAAAGGAATCCTTATATAATAATTCTCAATTTTCCGTTTATCTAGTTGTCACACCTTTTTAAAACACTTCCAGATGAGTTACAGATCTGAAATATGGCACAATGATAGGTCAGTAGATAAAATATACGAGAAGTTTTTTAATGTAACGATCGTAAAAATAGTGCCCCTTTAATGTAATAATAGTATTCCTTGTCTTACTAAATTCCACTATATTTTTGTGGTAAGAAAGGAAAATTAATTGTAAGCGTACCTGCAACAGGCATACAAAGGTTCATATAAATGGTATGGATTAAAATTATTGAGCAAGAAGGCATGATCTGAAACGGTGCATTCTTAATTATATAGAAAATTAAATGCATCCATACAAATAAATATGTTAAAATCAATTTCCGTTATCGTCATTATGGACGCGTACTTGCGATATTATGTACATTAAAACCTACGTCTACATTATATCTAGCAAATCACCAGTGTAGTGGGTAGCAGGGGATGAGATGCGTCTAAAAAAGAAGCTGTCCGATAATATTCAACTGGAATCAGACGAAATAGATATCAAACAAGAGAAGGAGAAACTCGGTGCATTTGGAATACAACAACTACGTTTATTATGAACAAGCCTTGAGTTGAATAGTATATAATATTCCCTTTCTCATTCCGCTTTATCCTCATTCTAACATGCACTCCACTTATTAATCATTCCGTCCACGTAAATCAGCGAAAATGATTAGGGCGATTAGAAAAAATTGCTCTTTGAAATGTAAACATATTAAGTAGGAGAATGAAGACACCAATAACATCCAACTATACCGGTAATAAAATTAAGAAAACTTATATTAAAACCTCATCGCTGAAAAAACACGATTCCGAAATAAATTTCCATTTTAAGAAAATTAATCTACAACCTCCTATGTTTATGACCATGGACATATCGCGTCAAACTACTAGTCATATTAAAATAATAACGAAAAAAGTTTGCATGTCAGCACTAATGCATAGAGACAAAACCAAATTTACATTGTTATACTAAATTCCTCTTGAAATCAAGCATTCAAACAAAAAGAAAATAAGTCTTATTCGGCCCGTCATGAACTTTCTTCAGTCTCTAATGTGGGTTTCTGTAATCGGCAAAATACTTCACTATAAATAATTTCGCAGGAATATTTGATTCAGATATAAAAATAAAATGAGGAAAAAAATCGAAAAAAGACCCGGGTTCAACTCCAGGGTGGCGATTTCCATTTTCGGTAAGATAACACGTAAAAAGTGACTTTTTAAAGTGGAGGCTTTTATTCTTTTGGAAATTCAAACTAGAAGGAATTGACGTACGATCTTAGAATTTTAACTATGTTTGAGGAAAATTAATGAAGTTTCTTATTCTATTCATTTTTTCCGCCTACCGTTCGAAAAATCTCATTAAACATTTAAATCACATATTTTGGGAAAATATCGGCTTTTAAACGGGATGTTGCCTTGCCGACCACGTCTTTGTTAAACTTCGAGAATCAACTGGTCTTAACCCGCATACGTGTAATGTATACGAGTGCATAGATTGCCTTAAATTATCGTAGAATTTTTCAGGAAATTACGTAATCCTAATGGAAGTGGGATTTAGTTTGGATTATTTTGCTTATCTAAACGACTATATAGATGTATGTAGAGATAGAGAGAGGGGGATGTGGGGAGGGAGATAAGAAGGAAGGGATATGGAATGGAAGGTACATAGAGAGTAAGGGGGGTATAGAATTAGTCTATTTTTCCAGAGAAGAAGAGAGAAAGGAGAGGGAGGGAGGATGAGCGGGAGGATAGGAGAGAGGAAGAGAGAAAAGGAGGAAGTTCCTTATATTTAATACTTAATCCAAGCATACCCGTCATATTTGACGTGCAATTACGCTAGTATCAAATATTAAAGCAAATATTTCAAAATAACGGCTAAGTGATAAGAGTAAACAGCCACTTCCGGTTGACTGATTTCTCCAAAAAACTAATCAGTTCTTATCCCTTTAACAAATTTGTCAAATATATAATTTCGCGTTGACCTGATTAATAGTTTTTGAGTTAGAGCACCCACAAAATTCCGGTCACAGACACACACTGACAGACAGTCACACACACAGACAAACCCACAGATATAATCGAGAAATTAGTCAAAACGTGTTCAGGGGACCTTAAAACGTGAAATCTCGAATTCGATTTTTTTCATGAAAACAATACTTTCTCTATACTTCGTATATGGAGAAAGTTTCACTTAAGCGTCTCTCTGCCTGTGCACTTGCTTCAATTGAAATTGTGACTATACTGTAAGCGATGGGAAGCTGAAACTTGGAGTGCAGATTTCTATAATGCTGCCATGTTTTTTTAGATTTGTGTTTTTTTTTTTTAATATTTGGGGGATAGGGGGCCCTTTTCGTCTCCGAAGTTATAAAAGATGGAAAGCTGTAATTTTGAGCGTACATTTTCACATTGATGCCACTTACAAACGAGGTTCTAGTGACCGAATATGTGGGGTATAACCACACAAAAAATAAGATAAAATAAATTTACGCATATAACGGCTGATCAAAATCCAATTTCTCCTCATTTCGTCAATTAGGTTAATGGGAGAAATCTCCATGGCGAAATAAAACAAAGTATTACTGAATTTAATAATAGAAGAAAAACGCGCTAATTTTATCCATGATCATGGATAACGCTCTACTTGTTTCATGCTGATTAGAAGTAACTCGAGGACGTTAGAAATGACTTCTCATTCACATACTTGATTTTTCGTTGTTATCTTACTCCCAAGAGCATAATCGTGTTTTGAGAGACTCTGGGAAACATAATCTAAATCCAAGGGAGAGTTTTTGTATGTAGTACTTTAAGCAAAATATTGTTTAACAGCATTTGTTTTTAGCGAGGGAGGTCGTGGATTTGTGAATGCATAGCAAAAAAAAATCGTCAGCGAAAAATGGTTTACGGGATTCAGTTATTTTCAATAAATCATTAAACATAGCCATAAAATAGAGTATACCAGACTATTTCTATTGAGACTGATATTGAACTCGGACAAAATACTTTCCCCTGGACCACTGTGAATGCCTTCATGAAATCCGAATTTGATACTATCGTCAGTCTATTGAGTTTCAATTGGAAGAGTTGAAGAACGTGTGGGTGATGTTGAATTTTTGCCGTTAAATTTGGATTTATGTGTTTTTGTGATTTCGGTCGTTAATATTGAGTTATAATCTGGATGTTTCGCGTTATCTTGTGAAACCCAAAACATGTCACATATTTCAGAAAAAGTTTTATTCAGCCAAAAAGATAATTACAAACGGATAGTCCTCGAAAAACCTGTCACCGTCGGAACACATTAATATTTCATTATCAGCCGCGCGACCCCGATAACTGACAAATTCCTATAGTTCAAACTTTTCATCCGCGTTTCGTGCATTTATTAATATCTACTGAATTATGGAGCGATTGGGAAATCGCTTCAATTATTAAAATAAATATGTACCTTCCTTTATTCATATCTACCTCCCTTTCTTTCCCTCTCTTCATATTGATTTATCAGGCCCGTGACATCCAGATGGAATTCGTCGCTATTTTACTGGGAATCGTTTTATTAATGCTATGTTCGGGCGTTTCCGTAGCGTTGCGGTAGCGTATATTGGCTTATTGGCATGGCTATAAAAATGCTGCGGAATGCATGGAAAGCATGTTTTATGCGATTACCTGGAATCATCGCTGAACATCGCAAAGTTGATTATTTTTTTATTGTGGTGGGAAATAAGAAGCTAATCATGCATCCGTCCGAAATATTTCAGTTTATTTTTCTCTCTGAAATAATATAAATGAGTTTCGAAAATTCTTATGCACGATGTCCACACTAAATGTCGTTCGTACCAAATGTAAGTAGGAACAGATCCCTCTCTGTATAACATGTTTATATTGTATGGACTCTTCCTTCGTTCGCCAGACTCGTGAATTGTATACGTAAATGAAATATGTAGATATTATTTGAATCAACGATCCTATGAATACAACTAATCAAAAACGCCGGAAATTTTCAGGATTGTATTTATTTATTGAATTTGCCTTCAATTCACCTTTAGTTCGAATAATCTATGGAGTCCGAAAAATAAGAAATTTTAAAACTTCCCAGTTGAGAATTTTAATTACCTCGAAAAACATAGCTTCCTAATTTCATTTCCACGTCCTATTTCAAGTACTTCACCGCTGGTCTTCAAATAGCGCTAAAGTCGTATTTCGTAGCGTCATCTGTATTTTATCGTTCGTTGTGCCGTCTGTCATATCTTAACTGCAATGACTGAATATTCTTTCGCATACGACCTCACCATATTTTTATTTTTCCAAGTCACTAATTTATCCTCAAAAGCTCGATTCCATTCAATATTAACTACAAACAAGAAGTCCAAACTAGGAGTAATGCAGGCTGGTTTCCCAAAGTTTACGTTCCGAATTGATTACTTATATTGACAGGCAATGTTTCAATATGTGTCAGTCATTCCAAGGAATTCTCATACCATATGTAATTCATAGTTTATCAATGATAGAGAAAAATTGGAAAACAAATTAATAGAATATTATCAGGTTTATAATACTAAAAGCAATGTCAAAATCTCTTTCTGACATATTTTGCATGTATTTATATAAATAAACAAATTTAATAAATGTTACTGTATATAAGGTAATAGGTAGGTATGGATCAACTGTCCATTGCTGAAGGGTAGTCGAGTGGAAAAGAAAATAACCCATTTGTTCACTCGTCTATGGTTAAGCCGAGTTCGGCAATAATCGTCTCCATGGCAACAATTAGATAAAATGCTATTTAAAACGCAAGAACTTTTATCAAAATTCTGTGATAAGAATTATAATCTACATTCTATTCCCCTTAGAACAGTACAAACCTCGCTCCGATATCACAGCTTTAAGATATTTAAAGTATTAATGAAAACATCTCTGCACACTAGATTTGAATTTTCCTATGTAAAACAAATGATAAAAAACGTTCCTGGAATCGAACCCGGGACTTCAGTCTTCGCCAAATAAAATATAGCCTGGCAGCACAAACCTCATACCAAGTTTCACGAAAATCGGCAAAAGTTGTTAGTGGGGGACACACACACACAGAGACAGGACCATTTCATAAGGCTTTGTTTCCTTTGGAAACCAGCCTAAAAATTAGCCCCATATAAATTTCAAATTGGTATCATAAAAAGCTTGGAAATTTTAATTTGGAAATTTTGGACATTTTAATAGAAGAAAGACATTGGTTACCTCACGCATTGAATCCGCCAACTATTATTGTGTACCATTGCTCGAATTTAGAGATTTCATCGATGGAATAATTTATACTGTGTTATACGATTATCGCAATACGTATATTCTTTAGTAAACATTTGTGATAAGAAACAGACTACTCTGTTACCAACTTTCGCTGGTGGATAGAAGCATAAAAATAAGCAGAAGCATGTCTCTGCTTTTGGCCCCATAGGCTCTAGTTCACAAGAAATCGGGGGTCAAAGTTGATAGAAAATTACTGCGCTCATGATAAGGTCTTCACGTGGATTTGATTAATCCATAGTCACATCGGCGGAGTTGTTAAAGTACGAAGCTGACGATTCCCTTTTTTTGTGGTTCCAACCCCGATACTGGCAGTTTTTTTGTTTTTTTAATCTATTACAATGAAGTACTATTTGACATAAGTTTCATTCTGTTTTGAAATAATGCCTTGGATTATTATTTTTAGAAAAACGAATTACCCTCGGTAAGCGTATGCGTGAGAAAAAAGTTCCTATTGCTTACGTAATGCATATACATTAACAGTTAATTAAACTCATAAATTAATTTCAAAGCAGTGGCATTGTTGAACAGCAGGATGGTATAGCTGGAAAAATCTTTTTATTTTGAAAATGTATTTTATTCTAATGGAGAGAGGACTAACAATTCAAAATGAAAGAATACAAGTTATATTCACGCACAAATACTTATGCGCACGAACACACACTGTTGTGTGGCTCATTAAATGGAGATCCATACACATAATTTTTTCTCGCGCATACACTTGTCTAGAATGAATTGCATAATTTGCTTTTCTTAAAATAATAATCCAAGGCATTTTTTCAAAAAAGAATAAAACTTACATCAAATAGTACTTCAATGTAATAGATTTTTAAAAAATTCCCAAAGCTTCAAGAGAACCTAGGGTCTCGAATTTCATGGGCCCCATAGAAATGTTACGGCCATGTCTAATGACGAAGCACTCACGTTACATTCGTACTAATAACACAGCAGTGTGTGTTCGTGAATACAACTTGTATTCTTTCATTTTTAATTGTAAGTCCTCTCACCATTAGAATAAAATAATTTTCAAAATAATAAAATATTTTGCCATCTATACCTTCCTGCTGCTCAACAATGCTACTACTTTGAAATTAATTTATAAGTTTAATTAACTGTTAATGAATATGCATGGCGTAAGCAATAGGAACTTTTTTCCCACGCATACGCTTACTGAGCGTAATTTGTTTTTCTAAAAATAATAATCCAAGGCATTTTTTCAAAACAGAATAAAACTTATGTCAAATAGTACTTCACTGTAATAGATTAAAAAAACAAAAAAATTCCAGTATCAAAAGGAATTGTCAGCTTTGTAGTTTATAGCCTTAACCACTCGGCAAACTTGACTATGCATTAATTAAATCCCTGTGAAGACCTTATAAGTAGCGCAGTAAGTTTCTATAAACGTTGACCCCCAATTCCTTGTGAACTAGGGTCTATGGAGCCAAAAGGCGAGACACGTGTCCGCTTATTTTTATGCTTCTATCCCCCAGCGAAATTTGGTCACAGTTTGTGACATCGATGTCTGGTCTTCCCCTTGTTAGTTTTAATAGAACTATAGATCAAAATAACTCGGACTCCCTGCCAATTGCTATCTTTTCGAGATATCTTACTTGTCTTAATAAATATTGTTCTTAAAAACATTCAAGCGGCTAACCGTTGAATATTATCGGGAATTCAGCCAATATTTATGAATTAACACCCCGATTTCATATCTGAGATTAATATACAAACGCGTCTAATTGCGATATGATGCTCGTTTTTCTATACTCGTTTGTTTTTTCGTTGAGGGTACGAAGACAGAGAAGAATCGCGGCCTCGATATGGGGAAATTATCTCCTTCCGTCCGCTTCACTCCATAAAAGCGAGATTACAGGAAAAATCCACCGTGAGTTAATATCCCCGAGGGCACTGGGGTGCATTGTACAGCGGAGGCGCTTAAGTGCATCTCCATTCCTCTCCCATTTATCCCCATAGGGACTTTTCCCCCTATAAGCATTGACGCCTGCCGCTCTTGTTTTGTCCTCTTGGAGGGGGGGGGAGAAGAGGTATAGAGGGGAGGGTAAAGGGTTTGGAAGTTACTGTCATCTCGGCGGTAATGTGCTTATTTCTAGTCGCCCAGAGGGTTCGCGAGGTCCCGACCTATAGATGTGCGGCGGTTTTGTAGGAAGTGGACAAATGCATTCGGTCGCAGGTGGGCTGCATAGCTGATGGAATTATCTCGTTCCGCTTGGCGCTTGATGGTCAAGATCAGAATTTTGAAGATTAGGCGCAGTTTAATGTAGCTCCTGAGGGCATTCGTTGTTCATGTTTTCTGGTGGATTAAATTTTTTCCGTGCGAAAAGTGTTTTTGACGACAAGAAGAGGGGTTCATTTTCCGCAACGTGTTAAAGATACTATTGATTTGATGTAGAGTATGTATCATTACAACCAGAATATTTTAGAGCAGCTGCTCTCAAACCCATTTTATTATAAAAATGTATCTTTTCCAAATATGTTTTTAATTTAATTTAGAAAAAATAGATTCCGAGTCCTTTATAAAATATGCGAGTTTTTACCATGAATAAATTATAGAAAACTAGCTTTACCCGCGCAGAGTATCTGCGCGCTAGTACTTTATTGCTCAGTCAGTATCATAAATTTCTCTATACACACAATTTTCGATCTCTTGATTTGCTGATACAATAAAGAGTCAAATCATCTCGCCATCCCTCTCTCCCTCCCTCTGCCTCCCTCCCTCAGTCTCCCTCCATCTGTCTCTCTCTCCCTTCCTCTCTCCCTCTATTCCTCTCTCTCCCTCCCTCTCTCCCTCCCTCCCACTCTCTCTCTCTCCCTCCCTCTGCCTCTCTTCTCCCACCTCTCTCATTCCCTCCTGTCACAATCCATACCTCTCTTTTTCTCCGTCTTCTTCTTTATCTCTTTTCTCCCGTCCTTTTCTAATTCTTTATCTCAGTTTTATCTTCAGATTTTACAATATAATACTATCATTATGATACAAACATCTAATATGTTTCAATGCCAGCTATATCAGCTGTGTTTAGCAATACAAAATTCTTCTCATAGCTCGGCACCTCCAGCGTGCCACGCATTGCTGTAGCGTTATATATATATAGATTTGCACCTTATAGCAAATTTTTAAAACGCTTATACGAAGTGTCAGATACGAGTAATCCACTTCCGTGGACCTCTATTAGAGAGACGTGGTGCAGAATGAAAAAGTTAATTCCTATACAGAATGCCTTCCCTTATAATGCTGACAAAAATTATGAATGAAATCAACTATATAATTATAATTTTTAACATTTAAACAGCACTTCACTGCCTTATACAGTGATTACATTAACAATGATACTAGCATACAGATTCATACCGACCCGCGATCCCGTCTGAGATAAACACGCTCTCCTCTCCTCTAATAAGGTCGTATAATTTATCACCAAATGGCATTTGTTTAGATTTGTGCTATTCAACTATTGATACGAGTTCCGATCGTGGTAGGTGGATCAACTAGAATAGATGCTTTCAGTAGTATTGGCACAATTCATAAGCTTATATCTGAACAAGATGGAAAAGTGTACTTCATAAATCTTCTCCCAGGTCCCTAGCCCCCTCTTTTATATAGACTTAATGCCCCGAGTTACGCGGTTTCAACTTACATGGTATTTTCCAGGAACGTATCCCCCGCGTAACTCAGGGTCCGACTCTATAACATTGTTGCTCGACGGATGCCATTTAACGAGATACGAGTATAAGTTTATTAAAGTAATTATACAGGGTGATCATTTTAAATGAGAACCCATAAAAAATGTAATAACTTCGAATAAAAGAGTGTTAGAGACATGAAACTCAGAAATAACAATCTTTATTGTCTGCATGATATCGCCATTTGTCTACAGCCTGCGGCACTACGAATGCACATGCACAGTGCAAGCAATAAATAGACATGGCGTTCAATGTAGAGGAGCGAGTGTTTATGATGGAACGTTACCTCAAATCAGAGTCGTTTAAAACTACTCAGTGTGATATCTGTCGGCAATTTTGATGTTGTGAGGCACCAATGGAATCTATGATATGGAAGCTTGTGAAAATGTTCAGGGAGACCGGAAATGTGAATGTTGTGAGTCGTGCTCACTTGTCCACTGTTCTGACTGGGTATCATTTTGCACAGATTAGTGAGAGTCACCATGATTGCCAGATTTGTCGCCACTAGACTTCTTTCTGTGGGGTTTTATCTAAGACAATGTCTACAACAGCAACCCACGCAATCTGGATGATTTGAAAACCAACATATCCCACATAATTTCCCACATCATTTCCAACATCACACCCATCACGCTGCAGGCAGTGTCTTCGAACATGCTTCGTTGTGTTCAGTTATGTATGCAACATGCTGGTGGTCATTTTCAACATTATTTGTGACGATGTAAGTTATGTCAGACAATAAAGGTTGTTACTTCTAAATTTAATGTTTCTAGCACTCTTTTACTCGAAGTTATTAAAATATTCATGGGTTCTCATTTAAAATGATCACCCTGTATAAAGTGGATGTTCTAATTGACGGATTCAGTTCAAAATCACAATTGGGCGATACATTTTAATCCTACTTAATTTAATTAAAATCCGTCCAGCTGTTTAGGAGATGAAAGTTACGAAAGACGGACGGACGAGACGTGCCCATAAGGCGTTCCGCTACTACCGCTTCGCTGGTAAAGAGTGCCTAAATACGGATAGTGCTATTACTGACAAATTCATGAAGGAGCTAATTCAATTTTACTTAAAATATTTTTATAAAGTTTTAATACCTACTTTCACGTTGCAGCGTACCTTCTCTGATCTGGTTCTCGCTACTCCAGGTTATCTGGGTCCTTTTCAGTTTCGCGTATTAATTATATTTTTAGTACTCACAAACGCACATACATTCACGTATCACCATGAAGTCGACTAGATTGGTGGGTATCTGGAAGGTAAAATAATAAGATACTTTTTTGTTCTTGAACCGTTTGATTACACTCTCTAAAACTTATATTTGATGCGTTTGAAGATAAGCAATGAAAAATGGTTTGTTTGACGCTGTTCGGGCTCTTACCAACGACTTAGGTGAAACTTTTTAGAGAGAAATTTAATATTATATTTAAAAATGCTATATATGAAAACCTTATAATGTGTTAGAAATTACAAAGTAGCAGGATGCCGATGGATTTGGTTCGTAACAGGTGCCTGCGAGAGAGGGTGGACTAGGAAACAATTTTTTCCGTCGAAACAACTGAAAATCGGTGATTTCCTTGAATGAAAATATTATCGAAATATACCAAAATCTCGTTTTTACGAGTTCATTCCTATAAAAAGAATTACCTTAAAACCGGTATTAGGCTGTGTACCCATAGAGTTATACTGAAATACACAAAAAAGGAATAACCTTGGAAAGTGATGATTGCTTAATTACGATGATATATGGAAAAAATACGTACATGAAACTATATACATTATTGTGCAAATATTTTATCTTAAAGTGCTTGAAGGTAGATACGTAAGTTACGTTTAGACACACAAGTGGCAGCTGAGCAATGGGACTTGATGTGACGTCATTACTCAAATACTACGTTGTTTAAATCGGATTCATTTCTTGCCTTTTGTATTTTATTTTCATACATGATTTTTGGACTCATTTTCACGAAAGAACTTCATTATTTGCTGCTTCTTGAAACTATAGAGCCAAATTCAAATTCTACCACCTAGTTTTTTCATCCCGTAAAACCGGAATTTCCAGTAAGACGGTACTACGTAAAAACGGGATTTTGCTGTGTAATCTAAATTTTGGATTATGCAATTTCTGAATTTAACAACACTGTACATATACCGCATATTTCTAAATACAGTATGCATATTTTAATGGCATTTTCTACTTAATAATTTAGAATATCTACATATTCGCTCACCCGCATCGTTTCCTGTCCCTATCGATCCGGATAAACGAGGCTCCTTTGAAATTTTGTCGAACTATTATGTTTGTGATACTTAAATGGTAAGATAAACTATAATGAAGCTATAATGATAATCTTATACCTTTGTAACAAGTTTACTTATTGCCAACTGCTATGAAATGTTACGGACGCCTCGCTGTTTCGTCGTGCCAGTTGGAACTGGGGAGGGAAAATGTTTGTGAATCTCTGCTTTTGGGGTTTTCGGCTCTGTATCTACATTCTTTTGTTTTAAAAAGTAGCCGGACGTGGAGAATTCCTTATCTTCGGATCTACCTCATTGCTAAAGTGGAAGAGGATTAAAAATACTTGCCACCACGCTGTTATTTTTTCGTTACTTTATCGAGAGGGCTCTGGCCCTGCCACGGTTTTAGTTCGTTCCGCTCAGGAAAAAAAAGATCCCCGGATTTATTTGTGCCCTTGGAACACTGTATTGCCCAGTTATACGACTCCATTACTGGGTTTTATGTGCCGCTGGTCCCTTGTTTTGCAGAGAACTCTTCTCCGTGTCTCTCCCCCTCTTCCCCCAACTCCCTCCCTCACCCCTTCACGCCGCTATTTGATCAATCAATAGGAAGGTCGGTAGGATGGATGTACGGTGACATCCCGTTTCCATGCGACGGTGTTTTGTTTTTCAATACGCATCACGCAGTGCCCGGATGATCCTTTTTAAGGTCGCCAATTCCGCATCACGTGGTTCTATGGCCGACACGATGGCAATTGGCTCGAGGAAAATGTCCGGAGTAGGCAAATTGCCCCGAAGATGTTGTTTATCTCCTCCTTTCTCCTTCCGTCTACGCGAGAAAAGCAGAAAAGTATATATTCAAACGGAAAAAATGCCGCGGAAAGTTTTCCGGGACTCCTAAGAGTTTCTAGACTTTTTTATTCTATTGTTGTTTTTGTCGCATTCCCTTCAAATGTTGGTGCTCGCGTTTAGTTTTTACGAGAGCGGAGGCGTAGGAAGGACGTATCTTTAAGGAGAAGCACAAGTATACGTTATCAAGTCTTTCACGCGTGGTCGTTTCAAGCGTGACTCGACGCGTGAGACAAGTTGTCACGGTCGTGTTATCTCTGTTTTATCACTGTTGGCAGCAATGCCTTAGCGCTTCATCGTGCCCGTCCTACATTCGTCACGCTGAATGAGATCGTCGTGTTTTACACGGAAAATGGTGTTTATTTAACTTACGCCAATGAAAACAAGGGATACTGAAATAAATTTCCTTTTTTAGCGTGTAAATTGACGTTCCATTCCGTTAAGAGAAAATAACTAATCTTTACGTTGCGTTCAGCATCCCATACCACGCATGACTCATCAACTCGAACGATACATATAAACATAAACGTTTATTATCTTGCTAGTACATTGTTTTAGCTCAGCTTAGTTAAAAAACAGTGAATTTTGTAAATTAACGGGCAGAATGAAAAAATAAATGGTATGAAGTACAGTAATTCCCCGTTATATGTCGCCTCGTTATGTGTCGTTTCACTTATATGCCATTAGTGAATTAAGGAACGTTTCGTTAGGAGTTGCGTCGCTTCGCATATAGGTACGTCGTTTGTGAAGAGCCATAGGCGAAATGGAAGATATTTCAATAGCAGTATACAATATAAATTGGTAACATAACTTTAAATGCCTTTAGTCTTGTTCTAAATCCACGTTCATAATTATTTTTGTAATTTAATTTCATTTTCTCACTCCATATGGGGCCGCAAAATATATCCGTTCACTGCCGATTGACCTTGTATGTGATCGTAGTGTTATTCAGTAGTTTCAACTTCAGAATCGTCCCAGATGGCTTTTATATGTATTAATTTCGTTTATTTAATTTTGCTGGCTTATTTTTAACATGCCATGTCTTATGCACTATGTTATCATGTGTTATTTGGGGTACAAATGCGCCACATTATGTCCGCCAGGAATGTAACCCCTACATCTATCATTATGTCTACGGGAAAGTCGGTTTCGTTATACGTCGCAGTTTTCAGGAACGCATCTTCGACATATAGCGGGGACACTGTATTCTGTTTGTAAGGAGTACGCTATCAATGTGGTACCTATTCACATTTAAGTTGATGCTTATTAAATTTATATACTTGTGAAGGAAAGGTATCACGTGTATACCATGATATTTTATATTAGTCCGTGCTATTTTCGTTATTATCTTTATTTCAAGTTTGAAAAAATACTAACCACCTGATTAAGCTCATTGATCCCAAATCAGGAGCTTTGCAAACGTTAGTTAAGAATTTGAACGTACGAGTCGTGATTTTATGCCCTTGTCTGTTTACTTTCTTTTGGACGAAAATTGTTTAATTAGCTGTCGATATGAGGCGTTGATATGTAAGCATTAAAATAAAAAACGCAACAAATTTAATTTATTTAAAGGACGTTTGTGTTTCCAGTTGAAGCTGTTGGAGTTTGTTATTTTTTCAGGAATCTTTCTGTCTCAAAACTATCATATCAGTATGACGATAATAGAGTATCATTTGAAACGATCGAATTCGTCCATTATAATTTTTGACGATTTAATTCAGCTGGTATTCTCTAGAACAAAGCTTCTCAACTTTTTTTGATCCACGGCACGCCTTCATACATGCTTAAACATCGCGGCACACCAAACCACCTCTAATTAATTTCACTGCTTTAATGCATATTTTCAAATAAAAACAAGCATAAAACAAGTAGAGATCGTAAATATGTCACATTGTTAAGATTGGTAAATATGTAGAGTGCTATCCGTGAATATGGATGAAATTAGCGCGTTTTTTATTTTTCATGTGGTTATACTGCCACATATTCGGTCAAGAGAGCCTCGTTTGCTTTATAACGGGAGGTGAGGTTAGCATTAAAATGAGAGAAGCTCAATAGCTAAGTTAGCGTTGTTTTGCGCCTCATCATTCTACATACACATATTTTACATACAAATATATTTTTTGGATAATTGATACTTCCAAAATGACATTAAGTTAAAAACGCAATCAATTTTGTAGTAAAATTTTGAACGTTTCCCTATCCGCCTCTGTAAAGTTTTCAGAACAAACTTTTAAAAACTCAAACTTTTCAAGTATAAGTGGCATCGATGTAGAAATGTACACTCAAAGTGTCAGTTTACCTTCTTTTATACCTTCGGAGATATAAATAAAACAATCGAAAATTATTTAAAACATACTTCACCTGAGTTATTGTTACGTAATCTTCACGTTCCAGTTCATTCTATCGTCGTAAATTATACATTTCTTTTCACTTACAAAACGCTTTGCGCGCACGAAAATTAACGTATTTACGTTCATTTCTTCGTCATAGATAATCCATCTCCTTTCATTTAGTGTTTTGTGTGCGCACGAAAGGATATTAAATATTGTTTACTTCAGTTGATACGAAGATTGTTTTCTTTGACAACAATTAATAAACCCGTGTAAGAAATTTTCTAAGCTCAAAATAAATTATGACTTTCTTGTTGGGTTTTTCTCAAACTCTTAAAAAATAAGTGTCATTGATGTGGAAATGTAAGCTCAAATCTTCTGCTTTCCATCTTTTATATCTCTGGAAATAATAAACGAATACATTTTAAATGGGCTACTATCAGTACTTGTGTATTTTTCAAAACTCAAATCTAAAGATAACAAGTGGCAGTATAGTACAGAATTCTACCCTCCAAGTTTCAGATCTCTTTCGTTTACGGTTTCGTCACAATTTCAATTTAAGCAAGTGCACAGACATACATACAGACAGACGCCAGAGTGAAACAATAATCGCATTAAAAATTTACAATATTTAGATTATTGAATAATTTTAAATGAAGAACATAATTCAACAATGTAAAAATGTTACGTTCTTCAGTGGGAAAATTGGGCTTGCCTTTCCTTACAAAGACGCTTTGAGTTTGTCTCAATAGTAGGAGGAGCTTATCTAGGATCTTTAAACATATCCTTTTATTATTTTTAATAAGGGTCACTGACGAAAACCTTAATTCGCATAAGTACGTAGTTGGAAATTGGAGCAGCACATCAATTGCAATCTCAGATATTGAACCTTTGAGCGAAAAACATCCAATGGTGCTATACCAAATTTAAATTTAAGTGTACGATCGCTTCTAAGTTTCAGGATGTTCCTTGAATGATAAAATTTATGCGAATTTACTTTGTTGCAAACGCTTTAATGAAAATTAAAAATCTTCGGAATTTGGGGCAAACTAGTGGCTTCCTCGCGGCACACCGGTTACAAAACTGGTCTAGAGCACTAAAATGACGCGAGTATTAATATGGAATGTATATTTTTTTAATAATCTTGTTAAAGTATAGGTTTTGTGCGTCATTGAAGCGTGATACATTTTCAATGAAATCATCGTAACCTCTCTTTGCGCGAAGAATATTTTAATTATTAACGCAGTTGCAATGTAAAAGACACGACGGATAGAAGTTGCGCGTCATTTTGAGCCGTAATTAAAACGCACCGTCGCATTTAAATAAATGTATCGATTTTTTAATGCTTTTCAATCCATTTTAGCTACATATTTCTGGATCATTCTTCCATTAAAGTTACCATTCTGGCCGAAGCTTTGAAAGCAGTTTACTCGCTCGGCGTGTTTCAAAACGACGCATCACTTCGATATCGTTCTCGCGTCGTCGGCGTCCCTTTGAACGCCAGGTATCTAATATGTTTTTCGAAGCGCGCTTATTGATCATCTCCCTGCATTTTAAAATATATGAAAGCCTCAACTGCCCGACTTATCAATATCTCTTCGCATTATTGGAAAAGGGAAATGGTTAAAAGGCGCGTATACCCGCATACATAGCGCAGTCCCCGACTGGTGCCAAATGGCAGAAACCACGCTCGGACTATGTGGATCTTTCGTTTTCCTCATCCTTTTTCTGGCTTCTTACCAGGGTTTTATATTCTAGGGTGTGATCATCATCGCTCGTTCCTACCCACCCTATCAGGAAACGTACCTCAGGATATAGGGACCCTTACCAACGAATGCTGAAAGTTCGAACCAGATCCGGAATCGTATTCGCGAGGCGAAGTTCAATGAAATTGATGAATCAATTGTGGAGAGATTCGGATCCGTCGGAGGAAAGGGGAATGGGGCTTAAAAGGCGTCGTCGTTGTGGTCATTTTTGGCGGAAGTGTCCCGACTCTTAGGTTTTCGGGTGGAAAAGAAAACGGCGGGTCCTCGTTCTGCCGCAGTTTTTATTATTATTCGCGGGAATCGATATCCTAACTCACTTCCCCACTCCCGTCTCTCCCCTTTTTTCGCATGCATTTTAATTCGGACTTCCGCGGTTTTAACAAAAATCTCTCACTTCTTTCGCGGCGATGAATAAATTAGCGCGCGGAAATTAATAACGGAGCTCGTTAAAGCTCGCGGTTGTAATGTTAAAATTATAATGCTCCTATTATGCATATTAATGGCGATATTCCGGTGTTGAATATTCCGTTTTTCTTCTCCTTTTATTTTTAAAATAAGCTTTCGCGTTACGCCGCCGGGAATTTAGCGGGATTTCGTCTGGGTCTTTGTTTCAATTTCGCTTTTGGTGCCGTGAGCGCGTGTATGTGATCGTGTAGTTCTGCATGTTACGTGGGTACGTGAAATGTGAATGAAGATCTTTTTTGCTTTAATTCGGTTAAAACGCGTTTTATCCCTTCCGCTACCAATTTTATATTTTCGATGATTTAGAATTTCTTACAAAATCGACGTTTTCTTGCAATAGAATGTAGTGTACTTGTAATTTCTATTGTCTAAAATGGAAAAAATAAAATTCCGGTGCGCTGTTACTCACAGCGACTCTAATTCGGCTTCGTAAAACACAAATCTGTCTATTCTTGCGTATGTACGCTCTATCTTTGATGTAACCTCATAAAATAACGAGGTAATGTCTGAAGATCGATTAGAAAATCTATAGAACCCCAAAATCGTAGTATCTCCTGCTGGATTTTTTTTATTTTTTCCATTTTAGTGCGTTGATATAAAAGCATATTAGAAATTTCAGTCTTAAGAATTTTTTCATCTTTTGTCTATTTCTGCGTTATTGGCGGGTTTTGATAACATCAATGAATATGAATACGAGAGCGAAGTTAATATGAAAGCTATTAAAAAACTGCCTCCCTTTCGTGGCATTCCATGTTCGCCTAAGGCAGGGGTCCGCAACCTTTTCAATTTGGCGAGCAGCAAGTTAAAACCAACGAGCACTTTTATATAATTGGAGTGATCGTAAATAAAATCAGACCAACGTCATAGTAATTAAAAATTTCCTTTTGTACGTTTAGAAAGTAAACAAGCGAACAAATTCAATTATTGGTGCTAGAAAAGACGATTTATAGCATCTTAAAATGCAGGGTAAGACGGTCAAAGAGCAAGGCGGTGCTCGCGAGCACCAGGCACCCCTGGCCTAAAGAGACTTAGTAAGATGAGATTAGGTAATGTTTTTATCCGACCTAAGTTGAAAAACTGATTACAGAATTGGTTTTGAAAAATCTTTTTAAAAGAGCTCCCTGTGGACCCGTAAAATGGTTTCCTAATTGAATGAGAAAGCCCGTGGCCCCGCCGCAGCCTTTTCCCTGCGAAAGCGGAGCTTGATTCGAGCGAGTGGAAGAGAGCGCAGTATTTCTCGAAAACGTGTACCGTTATAGAAACTTAGGTCACCGGTAATGTTTTAGTCGTTTTGTTAGTTCCGCTCAATGCGAGCTAGCTTCTCAAATGAAATCACGCTCCGAAAGCGTCTGGAGCCGCAGCAGTAGTTGACCTTTTCGCCGCGTGTAAGATAAGGAGCTACTCTCGCACGGCCAAGAGAGTGAGAGAGAGAGAGGGGGGAATGTTTTTGCTATACACGCTCTTTTACTCTCTGATATGGCTTCGTGAAACGGGAAGATTGAAGGATGGAGCTCGCGGAAGACGTTGGCGTGCCTTTTCCGCGGTTACGCACGCTGAAAACGCCAAATCACTCCCTTTTACTCGAGAGGAATGAGCGTCTGGTTCGTGACGAAAGGCCGATGTAACATTCTTGCGTACTCGAATGAAAATTATGAAGCACAGACGGATCTGTTCTATAGACTTGAGGAATTATGCTTGTTTGGTTGTTGTAGCATTTGTTATTTTTCACATATAACCGGAAAATATTTAATAATTGTCACCATTGATCATTCAATTATCACTTTGCATTTGAAACGTGAAACGTCTTCACGCCATTAATTATATCGTTTCAAGCCATCTTTCTTTATTGAAGATTTATATCAAACCGAGTATTTTCAAATTTCTTTATCATTACTGGACACGTTTGTGGCGTCTCGTGAATACTTCAGCATTAAAGCGTTTAACGTAATTTTGAATTAATTTTTATGCAAATAATTTCAAAGTTTTATTTAAGTCAAGACAAAAAATATTGAGTAAGCATTCAAAGCACACATTCCTTATGCATATAGTATAAGGATTATGGCGACAATACTATCTCAAGGTTTAACAATGGCAGCAAGGCAACACATGGTTAAAAAGCTTAAAATTTTCAAATAAATGTGATTTAAATGTAGAACTTGAGCGATTTTGTATCGTAGGCAAAATTTGACGATAAGAATAACAAACGTTAGTTATTTTTCTTTAAAACGTTCCAGGTCCGAAGATCATAGGTCAATTATTTTTAATTTTAATTTGCAAAAGAGTAAAGGCCTGTAAGTCGAAAAATCGATTTTTACGTGTTATCTTATGGCACCCTCCTCCACTTTCCCCCTCCCCGAAAAATCAAAATTCTGGTCCCGAAGTGCACATCCTCATGGTCCCATTAGTTAGTGTACCAAGTCTTAAATCTCGAACAATAAGTTATTGGTTTTGGAGTTACAGCGTTAATACACAAATACATATTTTCTTTTATTTATATGATGATGATAAACGAATTTAATGACAGTAACAAATAAATTATTCTACACTTTTGTTTCCTTATGCTATAATGTAGCCATTAGATCCAAGCCAAAGGTTTCGTGATAAGAAAACGTAAACAGTCGAACCTATACATACATATATATGTGTAGTTCTGAAAGAAAACTACAATGAAATTCAGCGTTTAAATAAAAATTGATTTTATGTCCAAGCGCAAAAAGATTTAATCTTAATATTTTGCACTCTCGTTTTCTTTTATTACTGCTGCAATGCGCTTTGGCGTAGAGCGAGGGGCTGATTAACCTCACTACGTACATTTCCTGACTCCATACACGCTTGATGTACACTTTTTTACAGCGACAGAAGTGATTATTAGGTTCAACTATGTTAAATTTTAAAATGCGTGCTACGCTTTTGCTCGGCTGTTTTGAAATTTCTTTCGCGCGGCCATTCTCTTTACTTTTTAAGGATCATGCCAACCTCCGTTATTTTCCTCTTAATTTTTACGCCATCCGGCTGTTTTAACCTCGACGTAGCATTTGAACTTCCTTTAATGGATGATACATAATGTATCCCGTTTCGATCCCCGAAATTCGGGCGCTATCTTTAATCTAGCAAGCAGTGTCGCCCAGAGAGATATATAAGGATGGCCGGGGAGCGTTTGTCAGCTGACCCCCGAGCTAATTACTTTATTAATAAAATATCGTGTAAAACTTGCAACGTTGCCGTATAAGTGGGATCTCCTGACTCCCAGGTCCCTGGCCAAAGTGCCTCTTTCCCTCTTCATTCCTTTCCCCCCCTCTGTGCTCCTACGCTATTCATGGAAACGTAATGGAAAATGTTCTGCCGAAATATTCCCACCCCGTTCGTTCCCGCCCATCCCCTCATCCTCCCTTCGTGCCGCTCTCCGTTCGAATGATGACTGTTTACGTAGCCGGCCTCCAGGCATTCGGTTTCAAACCTCACCGAGAGCATTGACTCTGTCGATGTTTGCCGTTTTCATCGGCGATAAATAGAATCTCTCCGCTCGAATCAAAGTTAATCCCTCGCGTATCCGATCAATTCAATTGAAGTCCCTACCTTTGTTCATAAAATAAGTGCGGCATCAAAGGTATATTAGTTAATCTCGCTCTATATGTTTTATCCGGTCGGATAATTTAATCTTTAATCGGTTTGATCTTCGTCGAGGTTTCTTCTCGGGGTTAATTAGTGCATCATCACTAGTCTTGCAGGCTATGTATGGTCCTTCGCGAGTCCGTACGTAGAAAAATGAGCTCGTTAATCCTTTATGTCTTTGCGGGACTTTAAAGTCCCAGGGCTTAAAAAAGCACATAAACCTTATTCGAATGATGGGAAACTGATGGCCATCGGATATCCCATTGCTTTGAAGTGTCCTCCAATCCTGCATAAGCACATGGCACTCATTTATGTGAAGCTATGAAGAAAGTTTTTGATATTTCCTCTCTCCCAAGAGGCCATTACCATTCGAAAGTGATGAAGTAATCAGTTTAAAAAAACATTTTTGTTAGCTATACCTAAGCTGTGGGCTACGAAACGCTTTTAACTCCGTTGGAAAGGTATTTATTGAAATGAATGCATAAAATTTGCATTAAAAGTTACGTAACTGTCCCGAATCCTCTGTGGGACTTCTCATTACCCATATACATCTATATTGCTGTACATATAGTGTTAAGGCAATTCTCCGCAACCGGTTTGCCGCGGTGCATTTACAATTAGAATTAAAGGAAATAGGAGAATATCACTGTGTTTTATTATTCCTTATCTAAGACCACAGAAATGAATTCTTTTATGAATAACAATGCTTTCTGGATGAATTTGTCACGCTTTTGCAGTTACCTGAAACAAGTTCCTTCTTAATTGGAGAATTAGCAACTTTTATCTCGGAACTATTTCTTAATTCCGCGTAAATGTTTAATTGAGTTCAAGCGCAGTTGTTGGCATAACATGTTCCATCTTTGTGGGAATGGTGATTATTTTCTCCCTCTTTTGATTATTAAGGTGTGGTAAAAGTGCTCTGCACAATCTCATGGAATTTGTTTCGACGCGAGGCGAAGATAGAGGGAACCCGAAAGTGTGCCGTGAAATTTAAAAGGTCACGGAGCACTCCGTTAAGGCGAAATACCCGTCTGTTACTTTACTAAGCGCTAACTAAACTTCGAGCGAACCATTTCGCGTTGCTGTGCGTTTAAGAAATGAAAAGTGTCCTGGCCCTTCTTTACACTCCAATAGTGGTAGCCGTGTACTCAGCCCACGATACATAACGGCCAAGTATTATATGAGCGGAGTTTTGGGACCTAGGAGCTCGGGGGCGTTGTCCGACGACGGGGGCAGCGATCTCCAGGGAAAGCCGTCCGCCTCCGCCCGCGCGAACTTGACTGACCCCCACCCCCGCGTTCTCGCTCTCACCACGCCGTTCTACTTAGCGTTATGGGGGTGAGGAGGTGAGGGGCTGAAACACTTGAAATATTAACGACCTTTCTCAATCCTCTACTTTTCTCATCTTTCTGGCTTCTGCTCTTTTCGAGAAGTTTCATCGTGAAAAATATACTTATATCTTGTAGGGATGTTTTAAGGTCGGACTGAATTCTTTATCTATCTTATCTACGCTGTAATAAGGCGCTCAAGTTGATGTTATTGGATTTTTGCTCTCAGCGGGGCTAAGAACTCATGGCGTGATTTGTTTTATGCGCATCCTCCGCTGAATTCGAGCTCTAAGCTTGGGTATTTGCTAAAACGCTAAATATATTAGGGCGTGATGGTAAGATGTGGAGAATTTGGAGGATCTCATTCTTTATTATGTTTTCGTAATGAATTTATATCGTTATGATTGTTCGAATGTGTTGACGTTTATTATAGCGTTGTTACGAGGTTCCTCTTTTAGAATGGAATTATTATTTACGTTTTTAATATTTCGAAGAGGTACCTAGAAATGCATAGAAACACGGGCAGATGTGCAGATATAATCTATTTTATGTTTTTGAGTTTATTAAATGACGGAAATTACTCTTAGAAACCGGCTTAATTAAAATATTCTCGGAATTTCCTTTCATAACTAGCCATATCTATTCGTCTATTTTCGGTATGTTTGTCAAAATTATCAATTCCAGTTTTAATTACAGTAGAATAAATTTTATGCTTTCACCGGAAAGCATTCAATTAAATTTTATTTTTGTTCCGCATACTTTGGCGTTGCCTTTGCCGTTATTAGGGCAATAATAATTGTAATGCAGGGAAATCATCAGTTATATTTTCAATTACTCGAAAATTTGGTGCACGTGTGATCTAAAGAAAGGAGTTAATTTGCACGCTGGGAGATTTGAAATACCTTCCAAATAATCATAAGACTCATATTGATTCCGTTACGCTAATTTCATCTGTGAGAAATTTTGTCTGCGTATTATATATTTGAGCTCGCCCAGCGATTAACCATGTTGCAGCTTCAATTTACAAAAACCTTTAATTGGTTTAAATACCTCTAAATCGTCGTCGAATATTGTGTTAACCAACTTTTTACATTTCAGGAGATGAGAACATTTAACAAGTCAGTTCGCTTAAATTAGGGCTTTTTCTTCAATTATTTATTTCCTTTATCTTACGTATGGTGTAATATGTTTTTATTTTAAAACTGGAATTATTAACATTGACTTTTTCTTCGATTAAAAATATAAATATTCCCAGGAGTTGCAGTGGATGTAGTTTATTAAAAAAGAGCTATCACAACGGCACTATTTATTCATTCTATGCTAATGTTCTCAGAGTGGTAATCCATCTGTTGTCTCTTTTAACAAGTCGTGGTCGCTTTTTTTACTAACTCGCTTTGTCCTACTCCCTTATTCGACCGTCGAATATTTCAAAATTGATGCATCTCTACATTGAGGATCTCCCTACATTTCCCCGTTCCCAGATGGTTTGTTCGCGCCAGAAAGGGTTTAGTGGTCCCGCAAAACGCACTTGCGTTCAGCACATCGCATTCCAACATCGCGTTGTCGATTAATGGCCTCCAATTTGCCGTTCCGTTTCCTCCCTCTGTCTCTCTCTCTCTCTCTCTGCTCGCTTCGAAATTGCTCTCTTGCCCTTTAGAGAAGAGGGGAGGGGGGCGCCATATGCTTTCCTTTTCCCACGCAGTAGGCACGTGAATTCAACCTCTCGCCCAGAATCACTATCACTGATACACAAAATATCTCCCCAAGGCGTAAGCCGCGAATACGAAAACGCGAAATGATTGCTTTTGTGTATTCATTATGCGCTTCCTGGGACCGGGTCGGAACGTTTGCCGACTTTTTATTATTGGTAGTAGGTGGCGCGAGGAACTCTTTCAGTCAGTGTTTTGTCGTTGACTCAGTCCGGAATATTATTGGTTTTATTCGCCGAGCCTCTCTCTTAATTTATTGCTAAGTCGTTTATAACGCAAAACGGGCACAACCGAACCAACTCCGGACTAAACGTTACATATAAATCACTGCTAGGTTATTAGACTGACTATTTGTCGCAAAATGGAATTTCAAATTCCCGGGCGAAATGGTAGAAAGAAATTAAAGATTTGCATAGGTATCAAATTTTAAAATTAACCGAAGCGAATTTTCTCGCTTCAAACGTAAAGAATGGGATTTGAGTTGCCAATAATACAATTCATAATATGCATTCTTCATAAAATATGAGCAAAATTTCACCCAGGAAATTACAAAATATGAAGCACTTGTCCGTTTATTGCTGCATTTGACGTAAAAACTCCGAATGCGTTTCAAATTTTGTTTATGTAATAGGTACATACTTCTTTCAGAATAAAAGCTCTCGATTATTTGTTAGAGTTCTGTTTATCAGTTTTGCATACTACTATATTTCAGTAGTTCTTTTATGCCGAATTTCTGCAAATTCATTGTGTGGTTTAACGACACTTGTCTGAATGTAAAATAACCCCCGCCTTTTGCATACAATTACTCTCCAGTACGTTAACTTTGCAAGAAGTCGGACGTTTATGATAGACAATTTACATATTTCCAACATCAAATATGCACGGTTCATTCAGAGAGTAGAACGATAATGTTAAATTCTGAATTGAAGAAATACGAGCTATTTCCTGTGGCACCAAACAGTCTGTTACTGAGGTTTATTTTTTGTTTCTATTGCTACTTTTACGAGCAACTGGACCCAATTCTACCCCACCAGCAGAAGCGCAAACTGCTTCGGGGCTAATAAACTAAGAAAAAATATAGTTTGATAAAAGAAAAATTCCATCTCTATCACCTCAGAAGGTTGATCATTGGCCCTTTAGGATCATAGACTTTTTTACTGCTAAAGCTAGATGGAATTGAACGGAATCCGGGTACAAAATTGTAATGTTATTCGGAAAAACATTCATCTATAAAGCAAACTCATCCGTTTTTCATGATTATCCAACAATCTTCACATTCTGAACCACGTCTGGACCGAACTAACGACTTATTCGTTTGTGAATTATCTTCCGTCAGCATTTCCTGACCTTATCTACGACCTTGGTTGATGCGAACTTAATGTGGAAGGCTAGTTTTCTTTCTCCGAACGTGAATCTCTCGATGAACCTTTAGTTATGGACTAATTTTCAGAGAACTCGAATATTGCCGTAAAGGGCTGTATATACCTAGGTGATGAATGTTGTCTAATTACATTTTGTCCCGCTATTTTTATAGCCGCCTATGTAAATGATTGTACTGAACTAACGAAGGCATAATATTTTGGAAATGTTATGCAATAAATATAGATTCAGATGGAGTGGTCGCTGTTTTATGTAATGATTTAAAAGACGATTCCTGGACATTTTGACTGTTAATGTCACGAAGTTCTTCATTAACTTAAGTTTGTCAAAACTTCCTAACACATGCAAAAGTGGAAGTGAAAAAAATTGTATTTTTTTAAGTGTACACTCTTATACAATACAATATTGTATTGTATATATGCCTGTAAATGCATGCTAAATGCTCCTTCATACATTTATTTGACACAGAGCGTTTCATTAGTATCCTTAGAAATGGCTGTGACTCTCATATGACTAACCCCTATTGACCTTACAATTTTATTTTTTTATATGACGCACTTCATGGTTTTAATGGCTAGATCAGGCATGTCAAACTGGCGGTCCCTCGGGCTCTGCCTAACTGTGGTCCGAATGCTAATTTTTTTCTTAACGAAATCGTTCGAGGTTTAATATAAATATGTACTTTATTTCTGTGAAGATAAGACAAGATTTTTTTCGTACTGATTGAGATAAGATAGAGCGCGTTTCTAAATTATTCTTTAAACAACAAAACAGACGCCAGTCTTCTAAATAAAGTCTATTTTTCTAACTATAGCCCTCATTAAACAACTGTAATCCTAATTCTATAACGTCCATTGCTTCAATGCGGACCTTATGCCTCTTCAAGTTGGGCATGCCTGGGCTAGACGATAAATTACCTAAGCTTCAGCCTTATATTTAGATAGTCGTGGGTTCTCAGTCAAATCCTAATATACTGACCAGAATTATTAGAAATGCTGTTTTGAAAATAGTTGATATGAACGCGTAACTCTGTTTGAGTTACTTAGCAATAACAAATGGCCATACTCGATTTTTTATGAATCACTACGTCGCTTAGAATACAGCAATTCGCGTTCATGGTTGATTAAATGGCAACTACGTTCCATTTTGCCGTAATTGAACGTAAACTATGAGAAATAGTTTTGCAGAATTTTCGAACCCGAATGAATCTATTTCATTAAAGGAACTCTTAAACGTCAATCTCGAGTCTTGACGCAAAAGTGTTTTTCTCGTCATTCAAGTTAATAGCAAACGAAGCAGAAAAAAAGTTAACTGACCTCGTCTGATCGTCGCCCGATCACTCTTCTTGACCGGGTCGTTGATAGATTGTCGCTGCGGAAATAACAATCGAGCATCAAAATTCATTAGGCGAACGTGCACTGCGGATGCAGTCTCTTTAATCTCGCGCCTCCTATAAATAACGGCGATCGGTTTAATTTATTGCGTATGTCAGGGCATAAACTTTTTTATGTCATTGCGCTTGATTGGGTGTAGTATGGAGCAGTTTTAAATATATTCGGACATTCGTAGCGATATACAATTTTCTTTTTTGACGCGATTATTTTTTTCTAGAAAACATGTATGATATGCCGTTATAAAATGTTGTTGCTTATTTATTTGTTTTCTAATTAATCAGAAAATAACCGTGTTATAAGGTAGGTCACTTTAGAGAATTACTAAGACAAATTTATTAGAATTGAATGAAAATAAAAGTATTTGCGTCTGCAGAATAATGATTTTTACATTTCGAAACGATTGTAATGGAGCACCTACTATTTAACTTAAATATTTGAACTGTGTTTCATGATCAATTTCTTTGTCGCATTACATCAAAAGTAAATTCTTACTCATCAAAATTTTCGTCTTAGCATTTTGGAGAAACCAAGTGTATTTAAGTGATTAATTACTAATTAAGGAGCATCATCCTTTATTTTCTAATTCCACTTGGGAAGGTTCGCCTTTGTGGAAAGATTCCACAATGTAAATAAAAACGAATATTCTAAATGTCTACTGGAAATTTACAATATTCGATTTTATTTACATCCTTTATTTTGATATTAAATAAAATATAGCTTGCATTGGGGTTTTATTCTGATTTATCATGTGTGGCAGTTAGCGTTTGGTCATCGTACAGCCTTTTATGATAATTTGTATCCTTAATAAGATAAAATATTGATACATATATTTCGTCATTAATGATGTAAAACAAAAATTTTAATTACGTTATTTATCGTTGATAGTGTACCAAGGTTAGATTAATAATCTAAAAAATATTCTTACGTTGCATTGAGATTTACAAAAATAAAATAACTCATTATTTCGAAATAAATTCATTTATGGGTACATATGTAATTATCGTCGTGCCTAAACCCGATTGGCTGAGACTAATACAACCCGACGCATCCGAATACGACCTTTCCCTCCCTTTAATTACCCATAGTTCCCTCTCTGCCTGTCTTGATGCCACCCGAACTTCACCTTTTCGAATATCATCGACCCGATGGCCTCTCCTCAAACCGCCCCCTCTCCATCAGTCCCGAGTTCGACGACCTTACCCCTCTCTTCTCCCTCGCGTCTCCCGTCTAACTTATTCTCGGAAACCTCTCTTGCTTTATAGTGTCTCCATCCCAAGTCGAACGATGTATCCAGGTAGGACGGGAATAATAATACTTTTTGAGCTCACGTGACGTTGAGCTGTGGAAAAAGCGGTAAATATTTTTCTCGATTTATTTGAAAAGTATTATAATGTAATACGTAGCAATTAATGAAACTAAATCAATTTCCTTAATTACCTCGGGGTAGTTTCTTCCACGTTGTGGATGACGTGTTTTTTTAATTAATTCTTCGTCTTCTTTCTGGCCATTCCGCTGTGCTGCCGACTTAAAACTACGGTGCAGCATATATGGCACAGACTTTCTCACATCCGTTCTCTTTTAGCCCATTCATTCGCGTCGCTGGTTGCTTTATTTTATGGACAGCTTGAAGGTGTAAAACTCGATTTATTATAATGTTACTGGGCGCTCTATTGTATTTTTTGAGGGGATGGTTTATGTAGCATCGTTTACGGCATCAAAATCTGTAACTGTATTATTTTTCATTGAAATTATTTTTGTCACTTTCGGTTACCTCGACATTTTTAGTGTATTATTTTCGTTTTAAAGGTTTCATAAAAAAATCGAATCATTGCATTAATAGCTCCTTGAATTTACTTAAATGTATGTAACGTCCTCTTAACAAAAAATGACTTTTCATGCGGTTTTTTTAATTCCCTTATGCGTTCGATTTGTCCGTCTGTCTGACTGACGCGCTAACTCCTTCCAAACGAAAGCACCTAGAACAGTGGTCGGCAACCTTTTTTAATGGCGGGGCAATTAAAGGTTTTGGGGAAATGCATTGGGTCGATTAAAAAATTTGACTGAAAAGAAAAATTAAACCTGGATGTTTAAATAAGCTATATTTAGCAATTAAATTACTCTTTTATTTTCAAAACGTAAACTCTTCTGAATATGTTTACCTTTGTGGATCACCAAAATCGTGATGGCGGGTCACTCATTGACCCGCGGGTCATAGGTTGTCGACCACTGACCTAGAGGCTTCGTTTTTTCGCCAATCGATTCAGTATTCTGTCTCGTGGGGCACGTTTTCTCGGTTTGTTCGTCTGTATATCTGTCTGTCTGTCCGTCTTAATGTATTTTGACACGCTAATTCCTCCCAAATGAAAGCAGATAGAGACTTCGTTTTTTCGCCATTCGATTCAGTATTCTGTCTCGTTGTGCACATTTTCTTGTGGAGGTTCTAGTGACTAGCAGAATGGGAATAAACATTAAAATTATCTTCTTAATTATATATATATTTTAATAATATTATTTCAGAATGATCATTCATATATTTCAATATTCTGTATTAACAATTTCTTTTGAAAAAATACCATTTACCGTCTGCTTTAGCAGCTCTTTCCTTACTTGTTTTAAACTTTTGTGAGAAGAAACAAATCGAACGGATCGGATGAAGCGATTCAGTTAATTCGGTTATTAATCGCAATTATAATCGAAATATCCGATTCGAATCGATTCGCTTAAAAATCTTTTCATTGGCCAAATTAGCACATCCCTACTATAAATTAGTAGTCCTCATATTGTTAACCAAGGGAGGTTTCATTTCGTGGGACGTTATGCTAATGAAATGAAACTCACTATTAAATTTCCGCTTTAATTTATATTCGGAATTTGCAGCAACAACTGCCTCACTTGGGAATATAAATTAAAGTGGAAATTTACATAGTGAGTTTGATTTCGTCTTTAGTAGTTCTCAGTAACCAGCCACCAGGGTATTGTTGCGGAGTACGGTTCCTTCACACCTGAAATGCTTATCTGGCTTATATGATCGAAGAAATCTAACGTAGATTAAATTCTAGCTACTGGGCGAGATCGATAATAATTTTGTTTCTGTAGAGTGACAGTAGATTCTAATTTGCCACCTTGGGCAAGTGTGTCGTAGGTTCGCCGTCCCTGACCTAGGTCATTCAAGCACCAGATCGTCTTTTCAACCCAACACATTCGTTGCTGACAGGATCCGTCTTATGTCATAATGCGTCGATTCTCCTCGTCGAAGAATGTCGGTGGCAAAACCTGCTTACAAAGACCAGTTTCCACTTATTGGCGTTTTTTATTCATTTCCCCGACAGGTTTTTCTGTCTTTTTCCTTGAATTTACTCCTCGTACAATTTTACTCCACGAACGAGAAAACGAAGTAAACATATTGCGATCGTAAACAGCGGTCGTCCTTGACTTCGATCGTGATGATTTGTGCGAGGATGCGTTGTCGAGGTGGTTATTTGTAGTAATTCATGCAGTACGTTTACGTTGAACAATCTGCGTCGAACTAATTTATTTACGTAGCGTCATTCTAAAGTGGACTAAGGAAAGTTATAGCGGATGCAAATGCTTTTGACATTTTTTTATTCATACGCATTCATTCCGGTCTTTATTTTTCTCGAGAGACTTCTTGATTCGCACTGCAGGTACGATTGATCCATAGCCAACGACGTGACGGGAATGTGAAAAGAAAATACTGGCGTCAGTATAAGTGCGTATTTTTGTACTCCTACGTTGCTCTTAGGCGTGTACTTGGGTGGAAAAAATGGCGGATCAGCCCTCTTCTACTAATATTCCTCTACTCAACATAATACAGTTGGACCCCGAGTTACGCGGGGGATACATTCCTGGAAAACACCGCGTAACTCGAGGCATGAAGTCTACAGAAAATAGGGGCATGGGACACGATTCGATTACCTTATTTCGTAATAAAAGGATAATAAAACACTAAATTAAGTAATTAATGGTATTTATCCACAAATTATTCCTATTAAATCAAAGAGAACATCCACGTTCTGAAACGGAAGTGTAAGTCCGCTGCGATACTTCAGTGAAAAAATATCCGCCCGGCAAGTGGAAGATCCGGGTTCGGTTCCAGATCATAGCAGAATTTTTCTCCTGATTTCAAATTATTCCCATTCTCTTGTCTAGGATTTCTATTTTTATCTTTCAGTGTAATTGACTTAAGCACTCTCTTGAACATAACATCGCAAGCTTTCTTCGACGCCAATATTATACTTTTTGAGGGGTTAAATTAAGCAAAAACCGATACAAAATCTGTAAGGAGACGAGAGGGTATGCTAACGCTATTGAAGCTGACAAATTAATAGGATTTTAGCTGTGTGCGAGGCAAATGAAAAGCCTCTACCGTGTAAACGTGAGGCAGGGTACCGCGTAAATTGAAGCTTGGTCACATTATATGAAACGCGTATATGTGAATCAGCGTAACTCGAAGGCGCGTAACTCGGGGTCCGACTGTATTTTGAATCAATCTCCAACGAGAACATTAACAATTTATTCGAAAAATAATATTACAATAAGATCGCATTTGAACGCTGGAGAAAATTTCAGACTTGAGCATTGATCCGAGGACTTTTTCAGAAATCGATGCATGAACTCAATAACTCTAAACTCTTCGGCAATTGACACGAATGGATATTTGTCTAACATGCTTAACCCTCGAGTGCGGTCGCCTATTTTACAAACAAGATCCAGGTCGCTGGGTGTCATACACCCAGTCCTTTCTTAGGTGCTTTTTGATGGATTTAACTGTCAGGGTGATGTGCCTGTTATTTTAAAATTAATATAAACTGATGATAAACTTTAAAAGAATGAAAAAGCAATCTATTTTCATGTCTTTCTTAAGAAATATACAAAGATATGAAGTAGTAAAAAAATCTAACCATCTTAGGTATCTGGGATCTCCATTTGCACAGATATCTTCGTCTGGGAGTTATCACAAAAGAAATTGCAATATTCTTGGCAAGCGTGTACACTGCATTGTGAGCAGATTGATTTAGTTTTACCATCCTTACCTTTACATAGTTGGCATCGGAAATATTTGTCAGGCATCTTTCTCTTCTTTTGTGATACAATTTCAACATAATTTGTTTCTGCAACATTTGATGTCGTAAACTTACAACAGGTGTATAAAAGATGCGCAGAAAGATTCTGAAGGTTAACACAAATATTAATTTGTGGCTGGATAATACCTATAGCTAAATCTTTCAAAAATGGCTTTCTAGGTTTATACTTTGTAGGTGGGTCTTCCTTTGAAAAAAACACAATAGACATTATATAACACAAATACCAACAAACTATGCAAGGATCCAAAGAATAATGAATAAAAACTGTCAGTTTATTTTTATTTTTAATATTAAAAATATTACACAAGCACAGTCGGTGGGTGTAATGCACCAAAAGCTATGACAAAAAATTTGTTTTTTATTGTTCCAAAGTTGCAATCACACTAAAATCTGTCACAAATCCCTCAAATCATTTCAAAACTCGGCTGCTAATCAGATGAAGTTATCAGCATTTCGAAAAATAAAAATATTGACATTTTAAAATGCTCTGGGTGTGATACACCATGGCGACCGTGCTCAAGGGTTAAATTTATTTTTACTTTGATCATTAAGAACACTTTTGTCACAGTTGCGTTTCTTTCAAGAGTGCATGAACCGCAGCTACGTTATTTTAACGTAGTCGGAAATATTTCATTACCTCTTTGCATCGTAGAATTCCCGCCTCTGAAATTAGTTGTGTAACCTGAATCAAAATTGTATATTTCGGAAGCTGTGGAACTTTATATTTATGCAAAGACTGTGTTTGACGGATTAATTTGCATATTTGTCGCATGTTTGCCCTTGCTCTACGGCTTGGCCAGGATTAAAATATTCAGCAAAAGTGTTTATCTTAACGAATTTTTTATTGTCAAGGTTGGGGTACTGGATATAGAAGGCTTTACCATTTACGTCTCGGGAACTTCTTTCCTATTCTCTGAGGAAACAGATTTTTTTACTCTTATCTGAACTTCATTGAGTTGCATTGCTGTTTTTGGCTTTGTGAACGCTGGAGATGAAATCGTGAAAATTACGACAATACGGCGGCATTTACTTTTCATTATGAATGTCTTCTCTTTGGAATTTTCTGTTCCATCTATTCTCTTTGTGCTCATCAATCTTGTTTTTTCTTTTTCTTGTATGTTATGTGCATGAGGTTGATATTAGATCTTTTGAAATATTTTTTTTCGAAGCTGCGATGAAGTGAGCCATAAATTAATAACACGTTAGGTTGGAATTCATTATAAATTTATTTAGGTGTTAAATAAAATTGAAGCTATTTAGACGACAACTTTTCTATCAGTTTTAACTTTTTAGCTCCAAATCTTGGGTTTGCGTTGGACAAAGTGGCCCAAAAGTATCATTAATTGATTACTAACAATGAATTTCATTTTATTGGACGTGGATGGTCAATTTGTTTTGTTCGATTTGGGTTGCGATGTATTTTTACGAGTTATTTTTTTTAAAAATCTGGAGTGATAAAAATATGTTAATGGCCTTCGTATTCGTGCAAATTAAATCTAAAAGAGTGCGTATGCGGCGGCGAAATTTTCGTTTATCTTCGTTTTCTGCATCACTGCCTCAACATATGTCTCCTCGAATGTTGTACAAGGAGGGGCGTGTGGTCCAAATACAACCATAGTTGCGGACGCTAACGCGGATGAGTTGGTGATTAGCCAGAGTTAATCAGGTGAGCTTAATAAAATGGCAACACTGTCTTATGAAGTTGGTGATAGTAACTATGCAGTCTCTTCTCATTGTAATGTCCGGAATCGAAATCAACGACTGCAATCTGAGCATCTTTATACTTTCATGATTGGTCTTATATTTTTGTTTCAAATCAAGAGTAATGGATTTTATTCACATAAGCTATGTGGAATATTCATCGCGAAACATTTAAATCGATCATTTGGTAGCTTCAAGATTCTCTTCTACGAGGAGCTCAAGAAAAATCAACATTTTAGAAAGAAATCCACAATGGAAGCCTTAACTATGTGGAATTCCATACTTCGGAACAAATAAAACACAAACTATGTAAAAATTCCATTATATGACTCAAAAATATAACCAGGTTTCAACGTAAAAACATTGATGATGACGCCGTTGCGTCGAAACCTGGTCGTGGTTTTGAGTATTATTGTGGAATTTTTTACAAAGTTTGTGTTTTATTTGTTCCGAACTTGAGAGATACTTATGGTTTCATCTCGATCTTCCAGGGTTTATCCCCTTAGGAAATAAACGTCGGTTTACAATGTCTTGCGCTTAGCGTTAAAAATTAAAAAATGCTCATTGTACGCCAATAATTCCGGAAGTTGTCGCCAAAATTTCGTTGGTAAACATTTTCGTATTGACGGAATGGGATAGGGAACAAATAAACAGTGCTAATGGCGCGCGTTCGGCCTCTCCATATTTCTATTTTTTCTTTCATCATGGCGAGCCCATAAAACGACGGATCGCCATCCAGCGTCATCAATCTCTCTGTACCCGCTGGGGATCGGGGGCGTTGATGTGACGATATCCCGCGCATATTATTTGGATTTGCGAAAAATCTCTCTGGGACGGGGTCGTAAGATTTAGCTGGTGTGAATGCGGGAGAGAGTGCCGGGGTCGGAGAAAATAAGTTTTTACGATGCTGAGCGAATTCTGCGAATTTTCTTTGAAGCTTCGTGCTTATTTTTTCGATGAAAATCGGGGAAAACGAACAAAACGTTCTGTCAGCGTAGCCATCCACGTCGTATTTATCTTTTGATTACTCTTTCACTATTGATTACAATTTCACAAGAGTGAAAGGGATATTTTAAATCGTACTGGCGAAGAATTCAGTAATGGAATTTTTGGATCCGCTCGAAAGACCATCTAGTATATGCGTTGTCTATTTATATCTACGCGTACATTTTTTCACGTTTACGTGTTGGCAAATAATACCCATCTTCGGACTTGTTATTTTTTAACAGAAATATGTATTCGCTATGAAGTTGTGTGGCAACGTAATATAACAGTTCGTATTTTATTTTTAATTTTAAAAATAATTAAAATGCCTAAGAAAAGCATTCATTTCTGTTATGGCAATCCAAAAGCGGCTATCCATCCTGCATATTTAGGTGCTGTAGACCCGCTTTTCTAGAGTATTTTCAGTATAATTTATTCTGCGTGCACAATTCTGGCTGCCCTTTAATTAATCTTTGTTTTATAATCCGGCTTTGTTTTCTTGCCATTACATTTCCTTCCTTTTTAAGCCCATTCCAAATCACCCCTGTCTGTACGGAGTAATTCTCGCGATATTTTGAATGCATCCGTGTGTCAGTGGAATTTTTTGCGAGTTTAATATGGTTCGGAGGGCGACGATTCCACTCTTCATGTTTCTTCCTTTATCACCTCCCATCTCTTCCTCTTTCTCCTTCGCTCCTTTCTCCTCTCTTTTTCTCTCCCCTTCTCCCTCTTTTCTCCCTCTTCTCTCCCTCTTCTCTCCCTCTTTTCTCCCTCTTCTCTCCCTCCTTTCTCCCTCTCTTCTCCCTTTTTCTCCCTCTTTTCTCCCTCTTCCCTCCCTGTCTTTCACTCTCGCATTTTTTCTATCTCTTTCTACGTTCTACGAGGAAACCTTGGAGCTATGTTTCCATAGTTTCCTTCCTCCTATCCTCCACCGGAAGCGTTTTCATCCGACTTTTAATTTCGCGGTCCCCTAAATGCCATTTCCTCCTATCCCTTCTGTTAACACAATAGTGTTATGCAGTGCTCGGACGGCGCTACAAAAAGAGACGAGATTTCCTCTCTTCGTCCTGTGTCGGTTTCCGAGGCATGCACCTACTTCCACGGGTCCGAAACGCGCAGCGCACCGTGAGATTAATTAGATTTAGCTACGTCGTCCTCCGCCATCTCTCTGTCCCTCTTTCGTTTCGGATCTTGGAATTATTCCGGATCCATTCCACAGAACCCAACTCGCGATATTCCACCCTCAGGTCAAGATAAGCGCTCGCCCCTTTAGACTAACATTGTTCTTTGTATTGCGATACCTTCATCACCGTTTCTCCCTTTCGCTCTTTCATCTCTCCCTTTATTCTACACCGTTTACCTCTCTTCCTCCTATCTCACTCCGATCTCTCTCTCTCTCTCGATCCTTCACTCGTTTTCTTTCTCTCCGTTTCTACTCCTCTGCCATTTCTCTCTTCCATCTCTCCCTCATCCTTCGTTCTCCCTTTCCTCTCCTTTTCTAGTAGACTTTTGTCCTTTCCACTCTCCTTTGTACCGTATCTCTTTTCTTCATTCTTACTCTCTTCCTTCTTTCTCTCCCTCTACCATTCTCCTTTCTTTAGATGTCTTTAATCATAAATACTTAGGTTATGGCTTGAACATTTCGTTTCTTCCTTTTACCACTTGTTCATATAATGATGTTCAAACTATGCACATAAATATTTTCTGTATACGCGTATGCCCGTATGGATGCATAATTTAGAATCGAATTCCTCTCATTCTTTTATAAATTCTTTCAGTAGAATTCGCAGGTTCTTCACATGCCTCTTCTTGCGTATTTTCTGAAGTTTTTTTTCTTGAGAATAGTCACGCAATTTCCATTAATTCTCTTCACACTTTGTCACATTTGGCTCACCATATATGTATAAATTTTGTTTGGTCCCACGCAGTTAGAGTTTGAGATCCCTGGATCAGATAGAAGAAGAGACTGTTTAGTATCAATCTCGCCCGAATAAAGACGAATGTCTATCCTCCCTTCCCACTCTCTCTTCTCTCACGCCTTTCTCTTCTCTCTATCGCAACCTCCCTTCAACTTCCTCCAGTTCCTCTCCCCTTCCTTTCTCATCTTTCCACCTCGCTTCTCCCATCTTCTCACTCCTCGCTTTCTCCATCGCCTTTTCGTCCACTTTCTTATCTTTCTCTCTTTCTCTCCTCTCTCCCTCTTAGCCCTGTACTCACAATCAGACAAGCCTAATTCTTTTTCCGGCATTAGGTTGTAGTAATACTCCCCGCCGAAGATTTTCGATCCTGTTGTTTATTGAATTTTAACGCTTTTGGCCTGGTAATACTCGCGTCGTTCGTATCCTTTCCACTATTCATAATAAATGTCGAATATCGGTGGAGCGTTTTAATCGGACGGAGAGTCAAGGATGTCTATAGTGAGATGAGCTCTTCGAAGTTTCGACGAATGTTGTTTGATTTCCGGTTTAGGGATGCTGGCATTTTAATTTCTTCCACCAGGATTCTCTCGGTTAGATTTTGTTCCCTTCTGTCGTTTTGTTTTTCGGATTCCGATTGTTTTATGGATGGCTTTTGAAGCGTTTGGTACAGGAATTTCGGATTTCATTTTCCTGAATCGACGAACGGTCGGATGGCGAAGCTCTGAATTCGCTATGTAGTAACGGATAACCGGAGTTTATAATTTATTTGATCCTGGATGGAAGGCTTTTAAATGTGTAATAGTCCATTGGCTACTTGATGGTCGTAAATATAGTTAATTGGTATTGAAAAACTAGACATAAATTTTATCGATCTAACGAATTAGATTTTAGCACGTTTCATTTTATAAACGCGCTTATGTTTTTTTAAGAACTGCTGATTCCTTCTTGTGTACGCGCAATGGGTATCTAAGAGGTAGAGCAATGGATAACTGGTCAGTTTCAAAAGTTTAAGAAGAAAGGCGACTTCCTAATATGTTAACTATCATACCATTTGAGCTACGTACTTATATTTTCCCTCTGTCTGTACAATCAATTAAATTAAAATAGCAAGTGAACGGTGAAAGATATAAGACCAAAATTTGCAGTATGAGTAATCTGTGATGCCATTTATTACGCTGCCAATGAAATTATTTGTGAAAATCGGTTGACGGCAGGGGATACCTTGAACATTTTGACATTAAGATTCTAAGCAAATGGTTATAGTAAGAAAGTTAAAATTTGTCAATATTTGTCTAACCTTTAATGCCATCAATAACACTGCAGAATAATTGTTTTTGAAAAGTCGGGGAGCGCCAGAAAAATCGGAGACGCCACGAGGGCCATTTTAGTAATTTAGTATGTTCATACCATAAGGCATTAGTCATTAGACTAGAAAAATGTGTATGAGTATGAATATACATTTTTACTTTCTCCATACATGGGGAAAGTATTATTTTCATGAAAAAATCGATTTCGAGATTTCAACGGAAATACGTTTTGAGGTCCCATGAACACGTTCTGACCATTTTCTCGATGATGTGTGTGTGTGTATGTGATAGCTTTTTTGTGGGTGCTCTAACTCAAAAACTATTAATCAGGTCAACGCGAAATTTTATATTTAACATTTTTATGACAGTCACAAGAATTGCTTAGTTTTTGGAAAAGATCGGTCAAACGGAAGTGTGTGTTTGCTCTTGTCACATCCGTTTTTTTATATTTGCTTTATATTTGGTTAATGTAAAAAATACTGGAATAAATGTTGTAGGAAATTTAATTTTCTACAACTTTTCTTTGAACCATTTTCCCATATAATGCATTGTTTAAGATATATTTTTAAAACTAATGTTTTAGTTGCTACCACCTACCGGCGACTATTGTTAACAATATACGTTTAGTTACGTTTTAGTAACACTCCTTTTTATTTTCTGAATTGTTGGAGATTCCTAGCTATATCAAATATCAGAAGACTACGGTATGAATCTATTTCTGTTCTTTGTAAAGTCTTAATTTTTCTCGCAGTTCCTTAAAATTTTCATTATCATTTAACCTATTTGGAATTTTTAGAAATATTACAGATATGAAGAAAGTCATGTGGTGGCCACATCAGATTTTTAATTAATTATTGAATAAATTACTTTATGTCAATTATATTACTAACCTTACAAAGAATTTTAAGTTTAAAATTCTAAATAAACCTCAATAAATAAAAATCCTTTTTCATATTGCGTCTGCAAATGAAGCTCCCATTTTCAGGATCTACTACTGGACCCTATCTTTTTATGGATATTTGGGAAACATCATTTTTCAATCTGATTTCAGCCAAAAGGTAAACTCGGTAATTATTTTCTATTGGTCGGGTATTCATGAAAATAGAAGTCGCTAAATCAGAGAATTTGATTAAATTTCTCATTAAATGATGAAGATGGAGTGTTTTATTCATAGATTCTTAGCTGGTCGTTTGTTTGGAAATGTTGGAAAAACCAACGGCATTATTTCGGATATTGTTTTTTGCGCAGTTTGGAGTTGGTGAGGCAATTTCAAGCCGCGTCATTTTGGACTATGGCCGCATTAAGAGGGATTGAATAAGACCGGTAGTAGAGGGCTTAAAGTTTTACTAATTTAGGGAGAATTTTAGCGCAATGTTTTGCGAGGAATATGCATAACCACTCGCCTCGGAAGAGGCGCCTGTGACCCCTTTGTGCATTTTGCAACATTAGGTTAATGTCGTCGAGGCGTTTTCCTCAGTTTGTTGGAGTGAAAACCTACATCGGTAGCCGGAAGGGCATCCGGCCATAAACATATGCGTAAAGTTTAGCGCGAACCGACCTGTTAACTCTTAGATAATAGTCATAGAAAGAACACGCGTAGTGGAAGCATCATCATTAGTGCTCATTTTCGAATTTTAGTATATCTAACATAAGAGTTTTCCAGTTCTGTGTGTAACGCTGATGTCATCAATGGCACCTTTTAACGCGTTTTTAACAAACTTCCCAATTTAGTGGAAAGTTGAAATTTCGCAGGAATGTTTAATTAGGATATAAAAATTAAATTGCGAAAGGAAATACGATAAAAGATCCGTGTTCCACTCTAGGGGTGCGATTTCCATTTCCCGTAAAATAACACGCAAAAAGCGACTTTTTAAAGTGCAGGCTTTTATTCTTTTGGAAATTAGAAAGAATTGACGTACGATTTTAGAATTTGAACTATGTTTGAGGAAAATTAATGAAGTTTCTTATTCTATTCACTTTTTCCGCCTACCGTTCGAAAAATCTCATATTAAATATTTAAATCACATATTTTGGGAAAATATCGGCTTTTAAACGGGATGTTGCCTTGCCGACCACGTCTTTGTTAAACTTCGAGAATAAACTGGTCTTAACCCGCATACGTGTAATGTATACGAATGCATAGATTGCCTTAAATTATCGTAGAATTTTTCAGGAAATTACGTAATCCTAATGGAAGTGGGATTTAGTTTGGATTATTTTGCTTATCTAAACGACTATATAGATGTATGTAGAGATAGAGAGAGGGGGATGTGGGGAGGGAGATAAGAAGGAAGGGATATGGAATGGAAGGTACATAGAGAGTAAGGGGGGTATAGAATTAGTCTATTTTTCCAGAGAAGAAGAAGGGATATGGAATGGAAGGTACATAGAGAGTAAGGGGGGTATAGAATTAGTCTATTTTTCCAGAGAAGAAGAGAGAAAGGAGAGGGAGGGAGGATGAGCGGGAGGATGGGAGAGAGGAAGAGAGAAAAGGAGGAAGTTCCTTATATTTAATACTTAATCCAAGCATACCCGTCATATTTGACGTGCAATTACGCTAGTATCAAATATTAAAGCAAATATTTCAAAATAACGGCTAAGTGACAAGAGTAAACAGCCACTTCCGGTTGACTGATTTCTCCAAAAAACTAATCAGTTCTTATCCCTTTAACAATTGTGGAATTGTTAGGGCTTTTCTCAAGTGTTTTTGTTTTGCTCGTTGTCGATGTGATTTTCTGGGTTACTTCTCCGAGTTGCCTTTCGCAAAGATAGCGAAAATATTGTCGTGCTGTTGACTGAAACATATTCGATAAAAATCTCTCGAGTATATAGCGAAGTTATTGGTTTTCGAGATCAAGGCCGTTCGGTTTATCTTAGTCGTGGTTGAAGCTGGCTTTTACCCTTGTTACAGATTTTTTAAAGATTCAAAGATAACAAGATGTTTATTTTAGATAACCCCATTTTCGCTAGAAAAATAAGGAAAAGAAGGCGGAGATATCTACCAAAGAATTCATTGTGTATTTTTACGTACGAATTCTATAATGACTCGATAAAAATATCTGTGAAGTTCATTTTGAAAGATTAATACTTAACCTTCAATGAGAAGTGTGCGTAATGGTAATTATGGAAACATTCTTAACAATGATTAATAATACATTTTAAGTCAGTTCCTGATATAGCTTCGTCCATAAATAGCCGTATGCATTATTAACACAGGCACGAACGAGAATTTAGGCATTCAAAGGTATTCTCACGAAAAATATTGTGATTTTTTAGCAGATTTAAACCGATCGAGTTGTGTGACTCAGGAGTCTCCCCAATTTCCTTGAGATTTGTCCTTCTGGTTCCAAAATCCTATCTAAAGTATATAAGCCAAACCTGTTTCCGCGTCGCGTTATCACATTGTCGACTGCAGTGTTTCGTTCGGTCGCCGTCGGACCGTGGATGCGTGTAACCCCTCAGCGAGGCTGTAGACGTGACACCGTCGGTCGCTTACGATTCGCGCAAATTTTCTCCAGTTAAGCCTCCCACGTGGAAGTTACATCCCGTAGAGGCCGTCATCACAGCGCCTGAGACTCCGTCGGACGCAAATTTGGAACTCGATGTTCGCCTTTTGTGCTCCCGCATCCACTTTTTGGGCCTCACCGTTTTCTTCTTAGGGCAGTATTTATGCTCTGACCTCTGCCTCAAAGTCGTTCGGATCGTGTTAGTCGTAGAAAATTTCGGAGTCGTGCGTGGCGCTAGTGTTTGCGGCCACGCTCCGCGAAGCGCTACCGCGTGTTTTTCTCCGCTCCGTTTGTTATCATAAACGTATCGCTTGCTGCTCTTGTTCATCGCGCAGTTTTTTATTATTAAAATTGTCGCGGTAGATGTTCGTTTGTTTGTGTATCGTCCTCTCGGAGCTCGAGTTCTGTTGATTAGCGGTTACCAAGCAGTTTTTGCGACGGAAACGAAAAAAATACCGCTCGCTCTCCGTCATGAGTGCGCATCTGAAGGGCAGGGGAGTGTAGTACTCGGCTGTACTCCGGAGGGACCAAGTAAGAGAGATTGTTTGCTTAGAGGTTTTGTAGACATTGCTCTAGTTTTGCGTTCGCAAATGCGACATGTCGTGCGTAGTTTCTGCTTACCACATTCGAAAACTCGTTCCTCCCAATCTAAATATATGTTTTGGGTACAAGGAGTATATACTAAATTGGGCCAAATATCCTAGAGACATATTGCGTCGCATAAACGAAGTTATTTTATGCATGTTTTCTGGACGACAACCTGTTTTTCTTGCATACTTGTGTACTTCATTCAACTTTATTGTTCGCTGATATTTTGAAATAATAGTTCAACGATAAACATTTAAAAAAAATTCTAACGCAAGAATTTCTTAATTGTTTCATATATTTTCACTAGAGCCTCATTCGTGGATCATTATGTGTTATTATTTTCTCCATATCCGAAGTATAGAGAAAGTATTGTTTTCATGAAAAAAATCGAATTCGAGATTTCAACGGAAATACATGTTTTAAAATCCCTTGAACACGTTTTGTCTATTTTCTCGATGACGTCTGTGGATGTGTGTCTGTGCTAGGGATTTTGTGGGTGCTCTAACGCAAAAACTATTAATCAGATCAGCGCGAAATTTTATATTTGATATTTGTTAAAGGAAGACGTGCTGATTAGTTTTTGGCAAAAGTCGGTCAACCGGAAGTGGGTGTTTACCCTTGTTACGTCTTAGTAACGCTTCTTTTCTTAATTGTTGGAGCTTCGGTGCTATATCCAATATCAGAAAGCTACAGTTTGAGTTTATTTCTGTTCTTTGTAAAGTCTTTAAATTTTTCTCGTAGTTCCTTAAAATATTTATTATCATTTAATCTATTTGGAATTATTAGAAATATTACAAGTATGGAGAAAGTCATGTGGTGGCCACATCAGATTTTTTTAGAAAGCTAACTAGCTAGAGGACTTTTGTTTTGAGGAATCGAAAAGTTTGATAGCCATTTGTATTTTGATTGCATGTTTGATTCCCTTTCCCTCCAGGGTAAGGGAGAAATCCCAAGGGTAGAGAGTGTTCAAAAATCAGTAATTATATATGTGCAGAGGAATTTGTTCTATTTCTCATTTACGATAAATGACCATTATTTCACCAAGTAAAATCATATCTAAGCGTAATTTTTTAGCCTTCTTTCCAGAATGGAAATAGGCTTATAGTTTCTTTGCTGTGTGTCTGTCAGTCTGTCTGTCCCTCCCTTTTAACTTTTGAACCAATAGACCGATTTTCACGGCACTTGGTAGAAATCTCTTGCTGCTGGGGCCGAGCTCCCGAGGGTAGTTTTTATTGCGAAGATTGAAATTCCCGGTTTCGATTCCAGGAACTATCCATCCCATTTGAGTTATATAAGAAATCATAAATCCGTCGTGCAGGGTAATTTTCTCTAGCACATTAAAATATCTTATAACTGTAATATCGGAGCGGGATTTGTACTATTCTCTAAGGAAAGGATTGAGATTTTAATTTTTATCGTAGAATTTTGCTTATCGGTCGTATTTCTTCGAATTTCGCGTAATTACGGGAGTGTTGCCATTGCAACGACTATTGTTGAACTTGGATACGGTATAGTCTAGTATATACATACACGTGTTATTTTTGCCACACAAATGCGCGTGATCAATTTAGTTTTCCGTTCGAATATATTCGTAATATTTTATAACGTAAATTATGAATTTTGGAATCACAAAGAGCGGTGATTTTAAATATATTAAAGCCAACATAAGTAATTGCTGCAACACATTTAATTTAAGTAGGAAAGTAGGCACCATAAGTTTCATTTGGATCATCTTGTTCAATAATTATTTTTATTTGGCATAGTCCAGAGGCTTTAAATTTGGCATTCTCCTCTTCCATTGCTCACGCTTTAATTGGCGGCGCATATAATCCCGTTATCAGTATTTTTTATAGGGTTAATTTAAGGTGATATACTTTTTTCGTCATGACATTTTTATCTAATCGACAGATTGAGAAACTCATATATTTCTTGACTAGTTCGCCTATTTAACGCCTCTGGTTTATATTTGAGTGTCGGTGAGGGATTATATACTACCTCGAAGTATTTTATGGTAAAGATGTAAATATTGGGTACATGCTGCCGACTTTGTGTGCTAGAATAATTAACAGTAAATGTAATAATACGAATTTTTTACTTACTGTGGTCGTGGGATGAGAACTCAAATTTCCAAATATATTTACTTTTCCTTAATACCGAAATTATCACGCTGTAGAATTTCTAATTTACCTTCGCCATATACATCTCTGGGCGATTTAAAAAATTCAATAAAGAGCTCAGTTTGTGCTGAAGAACTTTTATGCCACACATGGGCGCAAACAAAAACAACGGCCTCGTGGATTCGGTGAACTTTGAACGGATCATCTCAACGGATGCAGCCCGCTTTACTCAGGAAAAAACGCGAATTATGCTCCATTACGCGCGAGATTCTTTCCTTCCTGTCGAAAATTTTCTCCTTCCTGACAGCTTCATAAATAATACGTATCCCCTCTTTATTTCTAGGAACTGCCACCGTGGCGCTTTTGGAAGGTCGCTTGCTTCCTATTTTCCTCTCTTTCCTAACATCACTTCCGTTCGTTTCAAAACCTCCATTCAGACGAATAGATCGCCCGTAAAAGTCGTCATCTGGTCGGCGAATGCGCGTCATCAAAAGTTTTCGCGGGTGTCGGAGGAGTGGGGAGGAAGGGAGAGAGGGAGGGAGTTAGGAAGGGAGGGAGAGAGGGAGAAAAGGAGGAAGGGAGGGAGTAAGGATTGTCTTTTATTCGGGGCGAGATTGAGACTGCAGTCCCCTCTTCCACCTAACCCCAAATTCATTACAAATTCATTACATATGTAATTACAATAAGTTAATATATATTTACAATATGATAGAAGAACGCTAGCCTTTAAAATATGAAATGTCGTAAGGAAATAATTTACACTGTGGGAAAAATCAAGGAAAAAAACCCATTGCAGGAAACCACCCAAACAAGAAGGGGGTGGGAAAAACCTGCGAAACCTACTGATTTTGAGTAAAGCTAAGAACATGTCTACAGCATATATCAACAGATATCAATTAATAAATTACATATTCCCAATAATTCCATAATATACATTAGAAAATACAAGTAATCAAAACCAAAACAAAATATGTAGATTGCAAACAGAATCAAGATATTCTTGGATATTAAACAAAAAAATGGAAGCAGTGAATGAAAACACACGTATATACATTTCATGGTTAAAGTTCCACTCGTTTAAATTTGAAACAGAATCAAGATATTCTTGGATATTAAATAAAACAAGTAGTGATGTGCATGGGTTTCCCGTGGTACACAAGTGCTTTTCGTCAAATACGCCGTAGTGTAATATATTAATGTATCTGCTTTGAAATCAGAAAATTATTTTTCCTTTATAGATACGCTCGAAACATGTTCATTTAATTTTCCCATTCTATACTCGCCCTACAAGTGAAATTTCATTTTGAAATCGGTTCAGCTAAAAAGTTCCAAACTCATAGTTACAGAAAAATTCTAACCTTGATATTGTGGTATTCCTGTTTAGTCGACCCGGTTAAAATATGCTGTTTTGGTTATTTATTTATATGAAGATTATATGTACCATATAATTTTACTTTTTACTGTGGCAGCCCTGCTCTTTATTTCCACTTTAAACATCTTGATTTCATTATGGTTTGTTATACAATTAATTATATATATTAATATATATTAATTATATATTAATGTATTTGCTTTGAAATCAGAAAATTATTTTTTCATATATAGTGATAGCAGCGCTTTTTAGATACGCATTCTGATATTGGATATAGCCACAAAGCTCCAACAATTAAGAAAAGAAAAAGGAGAGTTACTAAGACGTAACTAAGCGTCAATTATTAACAATAGTCGTCGGTAGGTGGCGTGGTGGTGGCAGCTAAAAATATAAGATATCTCGTAAAAAATGCATTATATGGCAAAATGTTTCAAACATGGGCTGTAGAAAATTAAATTTCCTACAACTTTTATTCAAGTACATTTTTACATATATCAAATATTAGAGCAAATATTTCAAAATAACGGATGTGACAAGAGTATACACCCACTAACAGTTCTTCTGAATTTCATATAAATGTTAAATATAAAATTTCGCGTTGACCTGATTAATAGTTTTTGAGTTTGAGCATCCACAAAAAAGCTATCACATATACACACATCATCGAGAAAATGGTCAAAACGTGTTCAGGGGACCTCAAAACGTATTTCCGTTGAAATCTCGAAATCGATTTTTTCATGAATACAATACTTTCCCCTATACTACGTATATGTAGAAAGTAAAAATGGAAGCAGTGAATGAAAACACACGTATATACATTTCATGGTTAAAGTAGGAAGGAAGGGAGAGAGGAAAGGAGAGAGGGAGGAAAGGAGGAAGGGGAGGTTGGAAAGAGGGAGGGGGGGAGAAAGGAAGGAGGAAAAGGGAGGGAGATGGATGAAAGGAGGAAGGGAAGTTGGAAAAGAGGGAGGGAATAGTGGAGGGAAGGAGGAAGGGAGAGAGGACGAACGAAAACCGACGATGCGTGCGGACCGCCGGGTGTTATTAAGTCGCGCGAAACTCGGTTGCCGTCGCGACGTCGCAGAAGTTTCTAGTGAGTCGAAGAATGACGTGATCGTTATCTTTTTAAAGAGAAAGACCTAAACTTGAATCAAATTGTAGCCAGGCCATCCGGAGGCAAGTGAGAGAACCTGTTTCGATTCCCGTTCGAGATTGTATTAACCCCTTCTTTCTCGTCGTCTCCATTATTGACCTAACGTTACAGCTGGGATTTGATTAATAATTAAGATAACATCCAGTTTGCGTATCTAGAAATTAGTTAAGGTTAGGAGTTTAAGATTGATTATTCAATTTCAAAGAAGTTAATCATTAATGACGTCCATAGATACTGAGAAAATTAAAAGTGAAAGATGGAGGTGGTGCGCATTAATACAGTCAACCCTAAGTTCTTCTTAGGTCGCTGATTTCGTGTAAATGACCATAGTTTACGGAGTCGTCCTCTCCCCCCGTACCCCGTACATCATTGGGAATAACTTTGAAACAGAAAAAATTCTGCTATGACCGGGAATCGAACCCGGGTCTTCCACTTGCCGGGCGGATATTCTACCACTGAACTACCTTAGCAGATAATATTTCTTGTTTCTGAACGCCGGTGTTTTTCTTAGTTGGGTCTGTGCTAGCCAAGCTAGTATCAACCAGCCCCAACGGACGTCCTCCAAGAGAAAGTCAAAGAATATCCGCCCGGCAAGTGGAAGACCCGGGTTCGATTCCCGGTCATAGCAGAATTTTTTCTGTTTCAAAGTTATTCCCAAAATTACAGCTTATGCCTTTCTGCATAGTTTCTATTATTCCATCAATTTCCCGTACATCATTGTTTCGACTCGTAGGGTTATTATCATTCTAAATCATATTCAATTAAATCTCGCAGCAACGGATAATATTGTATTGCAAATTTAATTGCAACTAAATCTTTTTTGAATACCGACCGACTTTTCAGAGTAGAAATATTGTATAAACCCCCACTTTTATAAAATTTTATTCGGGATTTTATAAATTTTAAATTATATTTACCGCCATTAAGGCGAGATTTACGACCATTAATTGATATATTTTATAAAGCATTTCAAAAATAATTAGTCTTTTTGCATGTAGTATCAAGAGATATATTATATTACCGTAATCGTAGTCGTAGGCGAACTTTTTGGTAGGATGGTTATAGCCTATTGGGAAGCTTATATCTCCGCCGCTGTTTGGGCTATTTTAGTCATCTATAATTTGTAAAGATGCGGAAATCTCCTGTTCTTTAAAATTAAATTATACTTATCCTTAATCCTAATACAGGTTAATAATAAATATAATCTTCTGTTCTATTTATGAAGGTTTACATCTTTTGTCAAATAAATGTGTCTGATCAAATTAATTATTTTAAAAATCAAAATCAACTTAACGTGACAGCGAAGCGTCACAGGCTCTCTAGTTCCTTATAATTAAATAGTTTTCACCTAAAGGAAATCTTTCACGCATCGTCTGGAAGTTCGTTGGTGATGGAATTTTTCGATGCTGCGTAAAATTCATTTTTAAATTGCGACTTAAAATTTTTTGAATGTGCATTTTCTCAAAGTTACGGTTCCTTCTGTCGAAGGCATTCCAATGGTAACAGATCGGAGTTATCTTAATTCGACGGTTTTAAACAAGATTCAGTTAAGTTTCGTTTCTGGTTTCGACGACTAAGGAAACGCGTGCCGAGGATGCCTTCATAAGAACAGGAACTCGGTGTGGGAAAGTTGGTTTCTTCATTTGTTTTACCCTCTGTCTCGCTTTCTCCTCGTTGTTTTTCGGTTTGAGCGTCGAGAGTCTTGTCGAGTGTCGCATCTGCGCTGGCAAAAGTTCTCCCGTGACGCCTCTTAGTTTGCGTGCTCTGGAAAATGGTCGCTGTGTACTCGGCGGAATTTATGAATAACCATGAGATTCTTATTTAAATATTCTCTCTTAGTCGACCGTTTATATATCAAATTGCGAGGTTTTTAGACGAACGTCAGCCGTATGGGATGAAATGGATTGTTTCGAGGATAACTCTGTGCATGGGTTTCATTGTAAAACCCGAGTAAAAAACTAACTGCACGAGGTGAATTTCTGTCACTTCGTAATTCGGAACACCAACAAAAAATCGTGGCTCTTGAAGGGGAAGTGTCCCAAAACTCAGCCCTAGCCATTCAAGTCGATGGAATTCATTCAACCACTTTTAAGGTCGTAGAAAAACTTTGCTCGGCATATTTGTCTAATGGATTCCATTGCAACTGCATTAAGTTGACATAAAACGATGCAACTTCGAACTCATCGCTTAAGTTGGAACTTGCATAACTTATCCATAGATATGTAATGGACGTTGCTTTTATAAATATTATTCATATAAGTTTCGTGCATGTTACAACTTTCAAGAGTGTTCCTTGCAGATTTAACATTTAAAGTTTCTTTAAGGGTACTAGGATTCGTTGCAACATAATATCATGAGGCGAATTACGAACCAAAGTGAAGTATAAGTGCGGGGAAGCTAATAAAAGGGATGGGGAATAGATATGAGGAACGTGAAGAACCAAGAATGGTTCGTTATGGAAATGAAAGAAAGAAATTGTTCATTTGTTATCGATGAGTGTTGAAGTTAAAGGTTACAATGAAATCTTCTCAGCGAAAATAAAACTTCTGCGGGAAATACGAAGTAGTTTCATTTCTTTAAACGTTACAGATTTTTATTTTTTATACCATATAGCGGAATAAGACCGGCGAAAGTATGGATAGATGTTGCTGATGACGAAAATTTATAAATACTGCATAAATCGCACTTAATCATTGGTGTTATGAAACGCTTCTCTTAACGTGGGTCGTTATTTTTCATCGCCTAGTCACTATCGCAATCTTTTATTGTATGCCATTTTATTTGTACAACCCATCTGTTTGATGTTTTTTTTTAAAGCTAACTAAGTATTTTGATATATTTTATTTCCGGACGAAGAATCCTGTCAGTCTTAACGAAATTCGCTTCGCGTTTCATCTTTTACATTATGTAATTATAAAAATTAACGTTTATTTTAGCATTGCACGATAATAAATGCAGCTTTAGCTGTGTTCCTAGTGTCAGTGTTTTTAAATAAAATTCTTTTATTTTATTAGGTGAGTGCCTCTTCGTTTCTGCCGTTTTGCTGTAATTCGGAGGATTAATTTCTGTCCACTCCTGTAAGTGACGAAGATTTTGAATTTTTTTACTTTAAAATGTTGCTATGAAATGTTTATATTATGTGCCTGTAAAATTGCTTCCATTTGAGTCTTACACGTTGTAATTTTTATCGAAAAAACTTAGTAGTAATTTTGAAGTTCGAATAGTGTTTGGATCAAATTCTAGATTTCATTAATAACATTCACCTAATTTACTAAAAAGCTCCCACAAATCATAGGGAGTTATCTGGAATGCACATTAATCTTGATGTTTTATCTTATAAAATGCAATGCAAGTTTTTATTTTGAATTGTCAATATTTAATATACATCTACCATTCTTCTCAAGTTATATGCAATGTTCCGCATTAGAAGTTAATCCTAGGCCTTTACAGTTGTTTATGAAGTTTGCCTTTGGGGCGCAAATTGCTCTATTGAGCGTTTCAAACGTCAGCCTCGTAAACTTTGGCGCAATAATCGACAAGTTACAAGGACGGAACAATTGCGAGTGGTCTTTTGGTTTGAGGCATTGGCTATTCCCAGTAGCTGACGAAAAGGTCCCTCTTCGGGATGATGAATGAATCCCACGCATGAAACCAGAAGACGATCATTCATCCTTTTCAGATTTCTGAGTTTGCTCGCCTTAACGCGGTGCGATGAGATGCTATCCAAGGGTGGTCGAAAGGAATATTCATTATTAAAAGGAATGCTCGCGAGTTATTTACTCGGGCATTCTCTCTAACTTACAAATCTTCGTCCAAGTATCATTAACGTCGCTCACGTCTCGTCCAAATGCGCGAACGCACGCTCGGATTGTTTCGCAGAGGAAAACTTTAATTTCAGCGCTCGCTGGGGGTTCTTCCTTTATCGGCATTCCATCCGACGAATTCCGCGGTGCGAAGTCCTTGCTAATTGTAAGCCAAACGCCCTCCTCCACCCGTCCTTTGCACCATGGCCATGAAATCCCCGAAGTTTTTTTCCAAGTAGCGGGGAATTAACTAGCCATCCCGAACGGGTCTCTGCGTTTGGTCGAATCGGAGTACTACAGCGAGGGTACGGAGTTGTTATTTTTTCCATTTGGGATTTAGACGGCGGCGGGGAGAAATTATTTTTTGCGGTAGGCTCGGATATTATAAGTCGTGGTCGCACAAATGGGAGTGCGGAGAACTAATCACTCGACTACCCTTGAGCGGGAGAGGTTAGGAAGGTTGTGGGAGGGTCCGGAAGGAATCTGGACAATAGGGAACTATGTCTTGCACGTTCTGAATGTGGGTGGGGATGTCTTTGTGCGGAAGCAGCTGGCCTTCCTGTCCAAACACACTCCTCCCCCAGCTACCCCCCCTTTTCCCTATAACAGCCTTCCTCCATCTCACCCCTTCGCCATTTCAACCCCTTCCCATCTCACCCTCATTCCCTCTCCATTTCACCCTCCCGCCATTTCACCCCCTCTCCGTCTCATCCCCTCGCCCATCCCACCCTCTCCCTAATCTCACCCTCTCCCCCATCTCGCCCTCTCCCCCATCTCACCCTCTCCCCATCTCACCCCCTCCCTCATCTCACCCTCTCTTCCATCTCACCCTCTCCCCCATCACACCCCCCATCTCACCCTCCCCCCATATCACCCTCTCCTCCATCTCACCCTCTCCCCCATCTCAATACCCTACCCCATCTCATCCCTCTTTCTACCGCTGCTTCTTGTCCTCTCACCACCTCTTACTTATTGCGAGTTCCTTTATTGTGTTCAGCCGAAGGGATTAATAACGAGAATATTCCCCGAGATCTCTTCCTTCCACCAGTATCTCCGCATTTCTCATGCCATTTTTTTCTCCCCCTCCGCACAACCTCTTCTTTAAATATGCCCGATTTTACGCGCAAGGTATTTGCGGCGGGATGGAAGAATAAAAGGGAGGCTCTCCTTAATGGCCCCAATGTTCCTCCTCTTCCCTCTCGGCCTGACCCTCGCCTAGCCTTCATTCCTTTTTTTCCCACTCTGGGAAACATTTAATATTTCTTTCTCTTCTCACGAGATTTTTTTGTGCCTCTTTCTCGCGGTTGGGTTTTACATCAAGAAAATGAATCTCTTATCATGAATTGCGATGTAGCCGGAAGCGTTATTCCGTTTGTAGTTTTGCGTGGCGAAATTTGACTCTTCATGCCTTTTAAAAGGTATGAATTCAGGAATTTGGGGGTTCAGTTATTCTCGATTAGTCTCCTTTAACTGTGGAGTTTTTATGATTTTGGTTTCGAGCGAGTCTGGGCAGTGGCGTAGGAACTATGGTTCCGATGGTTCTGTCGAACCAGGGCCCGGAGCGCGGGGGACCCCAAGGGCCCATACGACAAGTCTTCGACCCGCACATAATCTTAATTGTAAGCTCAGGCGGTAAGTTTTATGCCTGGCAGTGCGAGAGGGAAGGGGAACGGGCCCTCTGTCTAAGCCTGGTGCAACGGTAGGCCACGTTCTCTCAGCGTGAATATAGCCTATCGTCCCCAAACGGGCAAGCAAAGGTCAAAATACCCACAATATGCGTAAGGACCCATATATCCGAAAAGAAGTGGTTTCTAGAGTGCACGTGAATCACGCTGCCTTGTCTTTTTCCGGTGTTTTTTGGCAATTCGCTTGTCTTGACATATTAAGATCCGACCCGTCCTACTCCCCGAGTTCATTCCTCATAAACCTCACTTTCTTTCGGCCTGTTGTCGAAGCAGCATCGTTTTGCCTTTTGTCTCTGTGCTTATTTCGTGTAATCTAGAAGAATTCTTACTTTTATTTGCGGAATTGAAAATTTCTTCTCCGCCCATGATTAGGAAACTACATCACTCTGAATTCACAAAGCAAGACATTTTTATATCTTATTATTATTATTAGCTAATTACAGTATAAAGTAGTCTCACATGAAATCCGCTTTAAATTCTCGCGTTAATTTTGGTAACTTGGAAACTAATTTTTTTATTGATTGCTTAAACAAATTTATATTATGTTTTAGCCAGTGGCGTGGCGGACACCCCGCAGCCCACCCGCGGCGGGAGAGCCCATGGCCAAAGCGGGCCCATATTTTTTTTCCTGAGGCCCTGAAATTTTTTTCCGGGACTTCCATTTTGTTTTGGCTGGGGGCACCCACATTTTCCGTCACGTCACTGGTTTTAGCTTAAAATTAATGTTTTTCATAATCGAATTATAGATTGTCCTTGAGAGAATCAATAATCTGATCTACACAAACAATAACATGACTGAAAATTTATTCGAATTTTTAACTTAAAAATAATCATCCTTTAAATGTGCAGACATAAACGTGGAGCAGCTAAGCGAAAGAAGGAGATGTACTTCAGTAATGCTAAAAATCCAAAAATTACAGCATTTATTAATTCTTCAGTTTTCTCTACAAACATTCTAACGGCAATGTGTCTTCTCAATATTATTTGTACTTATTTTTTAAATGAAACTTCGTCATTCTCTGTCAACTCAAATGTTCATAGTGAGCCTGATATTGGGAATATTTCTGAAAATAAAATAATAGACAAATTGCAAGTAGTAGAACAGGACTACGTAAGTGAAATCATTAATGTTAATACCGTAACAGCTTTAGTCTTTGAATATCCCTAAGATAAAAGTAACTTTAGTGAAACACTTTCCTCTGCAGATAATTTGAAATAGTCAAAAGCCAAAAAGCTTTAGGTTTGCAGGAACAAATTTTCAATGGGATAAAAGAAAAGGGGATAACTCTAGATAAATTAAGGGGGCAAGGATACCATGGTGCGGCCACAAAGAGTGGTGTTTATTCAGGAGTGCAACCTTGTATTTAAAAATACAACTTCGTGCTATATACGTGCACTGTACATCGCACAACCTTAATCTTATATTAAATGATTGCATAAAATCAATTCCACAACTCTGTAATTTTTACAGTCTACTTGAAAGAGTGTACGTGTTATTTGGGAATAGTAATGAGAGATGGAAATTGCTCTCTGCAGAAGGAACAATCAGCACCAAACTTAAGAGGCACAAGGCGGTCCAACAGAAACGATGCGATTATTGCACTAAGGTTTAGGTTTACAGATGTTTTGAAAGTTTTAACCATGATTATTTTAAAAACAACAAAATCTGAAGAAAAGGCTGAAGTAACAGCTCTCCGTAAAAGGCTTGAGTGTTTTGAAGTTGTGACAATTATTGTAATGCAAAGCAGATTTCTCACAACAATTAATACCGTCTCTAAACTTCTCCGATCGGAAAAACAGGACCTCAACAAAGCTACTGCTTTGTTAAAATTATATCGGAATGGTTTTAAATCTGTTTCAATTTTTTTTTGTATTAGTGGTTCTATTTTCCTCTATCTTTGCGCATGTGGGTGTGCCTACGTTCACAGTTCCTTTATTCGCCTAACTTACGATATATGTCTATTCATATTGTTAAATGTTTGTGTTTGCGTGCGTAATTATTAAAACAAATCATCCAGCGCTCTGTATTGATGTAATCCAAGTGATTGCTGAAGTACCTTCAGGAGCAGTAAAACGAGTGAAAAAATCATATGCGTATTTCGCATTCAAATCAGTTGTCCTCAGTGCTAATTAATTTATCGTCGAATGAGATTTTTCGCTGCTAATTTATGGATCTTGGAGCTTGTTCAATAATCATTATTATCTATCCACAGACAGGTACGTGATTATAGGTTAAATTGAGTTATCCACTTTATCCTATTCGCCACAACCTTCTTAATTCCTTGGTAATTCCCTTTCCCTTTCAATTCATCTATTCGGTTATATCATTTCCTTTCTCTTCTTTTGCCTTCAGGTTTTCCTTCAAGCACCTTAATCAAGAACGCTTCTCATGAAATTCCCGATCCAGTTCGCCTTCCTGTTTTTAGCATTTTTTCCCCAAAAAAATCCGCTTATGCGTTCGATTTGTCCGTCTGTATGTCTTGCTGGCGCGCTAACTCGTAAGCGAAAGCCAGTCGCCAGTCGATTTAGTATTGTCTCTTTGTACACGTCTCCTCGGTCCGTCCGTCTTACTGTCTTTTTGATGCGCTAACCTCTCCTAACGAAAGCAGATCGAGACTTCGTTTCATCGCCTATCGATTCAGTATTGTCTCGTTGTGCACGTTTTATTGTGGAGGTCCGTCTCTACTAGAATTGCCACCCTGCTGCTTTTTAACCGGAGATCTCCGGGTCATCGATAAAATCTCCGGTCTCCGAGTGAGTAGCTCAAATCTCCGCTTCAATTTCGATTGCAGTGGAAAGCCCTTTTTATGACTTTTTTGCGTTTTTTATAAATGATTTGAATGATGATAGTCTGCGCTTAATTTCGATTGTATTTTGTTTTATACAAAAAACTTGAAGCCCTTGCGTATTTGCTGATCATCCATGTTCTACAAACTACTTTATTTATGGATCATCAACATAACACGACTACGATGATGAGTGAAATGTGTGAAAATCACCAGAATAGTTGCGGAGTAGTGTCTATTTGTATTCTTTCTTTTCTCAAATTTTACTATTCGAAAAATCGGGAGATCTAGTCTTATTCCATGAGACTCCAAGCGAAACAGAAAAATTGGTATTCCTAGATGCTGATGCAATGAAAATAGCTTTGCTTTAGTCTTACATAATACTCCAATGTTCAATAACTTTAGCCGTGTTTACCTTCATATTTCGTGTATTTAATTCCTCTCGGGTTTCTTCTAAAGCAGTGGTCGGCAACCTATGACCCACGGGTCAGTGAGTGACCCCCTATCACGATTTGGGTGACCCACAAAGGTAAACATGATCAGAAGGGTTTACATATTGAAAATAAAAGAGTACTTCAATTGCTAAATATAGCTTATATAAACATCCAGGTTTGATTTTTATTTTCAGTCAAATTTTTTAATTGATCCATCGCATTTCCCCAAAACCTTTAATAGACCCGCCATCAAAAAAGGTTGCCGACCACTGTAATCTAAAGCAGTGGTTCTCAAACTGTGTGCCGCGGCACACTGGTGTGTCGCAGTAGATATTTAGGGATGCCGTGAAAATTTTCGTTTAGTAAATAAATCAACGATTTGCATGTGTAAGGTGGGTAATTAGGACAATGATTTTTATTCTATTAAATTGATTATGTAGTAGTATCAACAAATGTATGTCCAAAGTTTGTAATATCTGTAGCTAAAAATATATAATGCTTGTCACAAGACTGGCGTGCCGCGAACCCCACTTTATCTTTGAAAGTGTGCAGCGGCTAAAAAGGTTTTAGGACCACTGATCTAAATTATCCAGGTCTCAAGCCACCTCCGGTTCATAAATATTTTAAAGTGGGCAACCCTTAACACAATCTCCGGTTCATATAGGTATATCGTATCCCTCCGACGCGCTAACTCGTGAACAAAAGTATCTACAGACTTAGTTTTTTTGTCAATTGATTCAGTATTCTTTCTCGTGCACATTCTGTTGTGGGGGTTACTGTGGCTAGCAGAATGGGAATAAATATTTAATTAAGATTTTCTTCTTAAAAATTCTTCTTAATCATATTAAACTAGTATAAAAGCCCATCAATATGACGGTAAGGAATATATTATTTACGGGGAACTATGAAATGAATAATTACAGCCGTAATTATTGAGTAAGAGCCGGTATAAAATTTGCCAAAATAGAGATTCGGGAGAATTTCTTTCTCATTCTTGTTTTTCCAATGATGAGCCCCTTGTCAAAAATGGAGTAATAATAAATTTATAAATAATAATATTCCCTCCCTCCCTCTGTCTCCCTCCCTTCCTCTCTCTGTCTCCCTCCCTTCCTCTCTCTGTCTCCCTCCTATCCTCTCTCTGTCTCCCTCCCTTCCTCTCTCTGTCTTCCTCCCTTCCTCTATCTCCCTCCCTTCCTCTCTCTGTCTCCCTCCCTTCCCCTCTCTGTCTTCCTCCCTCTCTCTCTCTTCCTCCTCTCTCCCCCTGCCTCTCTCCCCCTTTCCCTCTCTCTCCATCCCTTAAATGTAAGAATGGACCTTATGGTCTAAATTTCGCCCGAATAAAGACGATTATCTATCTATCTATCTATCCCTCCCTCCCTCCCTCTGCCTCTTTTTTCTCCCACCTCCCCCATCTCTCATTCCCTCCTGTCCTAATCCATAGGTCTTCCTGTTTTTCTCCATCTCCCTCTTTATCTCTTTCTTCCCGTCCTTTTCTAATTTTACAACCCTTTTACTGTTTATGTACCTTCCATATCATATCCCTTCCTTCCTATCTCCCTCCCCACATCCCCCTCTCTCTATCTCTACATACATCTATATAGTCATTTAGATAAGCAAAAGAATCCAAACTAAATCCCACTCCCATAAGGACTACGTAATTTCCTGAAAAATCCTACAATAATTTAAGGCAATTTATGCACTCGTATACATTACACGTATGCGGGTTGAGACAACAGTTGATTCTCAAAGTTTTACAAAGACGTGGTCGGCAAGGCAATATTCCGTTTAAAAGCCGATATTTTCCCAAAATATGTGATTTAAATGTTTTATATGAGAGATTTCGAACGGTAGGCGGAAAAATGAATAGAATAAGAAACTTCATTAATTTTCGTAAAACATGGTTTAAATTCTAAGATCGTACGTCAATTCTTTCTAATTTCTAAAAGAATAAAAGTCGCTTTTTGCGTGTTATTTTACGGGGAATGGAAATCGCACCCCTGGAGTGGAACCCGGATTTTTTATAGTATTTCCTTTTGCAATTTAATTTTTATACCCTAATTAAACATTCCTGCGAAATTTCAACCTTACACCAAATCGGGAAGTATGTTAAAAACGCGTTAAAAAGTGCCATTGATGACGTCAGTGTTATACACAAACACATCTAGGCTTTTATTATAGTAATTATTTTTACAATATTATTTCAGACTGATTATATATATATTATATATATATATATATATATATATATATATATATATATATATATATATATATATATTAGTTTTAACATTCAGTTTTAACAATTTCTTTTGAAAAAATCGCCATTTACTGTCTGCTTCAGCAGCTCTTTCTTCATATCAATTCTAGTGTCGTTCTCTTGTCTTCTATTCTTTATAATACTTTGTCTTATACACCGTCCTTCTATTTGAATATATATGTCTATACATACATATGAGTTTTTGTCTTGGATTACATATATTTTTGTTTAATTATGGTCTTGTATCGATGGCTGTAAACCGTTTAAGGATTAATAGCGATTCCATGTCTAAAATCCGAGAATTCTCATGCCATCCCACGCGAAAATATGAGCTTTGATACGTTAAATACTGGGAATTCCTACTTAGTGCTGAATTCAAACCGATAAAACTTATATATGATTATATTTTCCTCTTATTTCAAGTGCTGTTGTTTAGCGACTTTCCTCTTGTTATTTGAGCATTTACGTTGAGTAAATATTCGATTAATGCGAGAATAAAAAAAATTTCAAGTGGTTATTTGCATTTACTAGATGAGTATGCTTGCTTTGTATCCTACTGAAATCTATTTTAATTTTGTAAATCGGAGAATGATTTACTCTGATATTTATATTTAAAATACCAATGTTACAATGAAACCTTTAACCAGAAAATTACTGAGCTCAACTTAAGTAGGTATAATAATCCAAGAGGTTGATTAGCCAAAAATACACACAACATACCTACGTCCCAGTTTGATGAGGATTGTCCTGGTTTCGTGGTCTTGTCCCGGTCGGTTTGTTGCTCTGTCCCGGAAAATAAATATATATGAGCTGAAGTCAAGGTTAGTTGTGAAAAAATTCTGTTTCTGTATAAATAAAGGGGTTAATAGTGTCAAATAATTTTTTTGTTAAAATATTAAATTTTAGATTTAATATTGTAATATTAAAACATTTCTGGTGTTTCTTTAGGTAGTTTTTGGTTACCCTCCCTCCCTTCCACCCTTCATTCCCCAATGACCCGGTTAGGTTGCTTGAAAATATGGTAAGCCTAACTATTATAATATTGTATTTAGTAAATTCATAAAATTATTTAATAGCAATAGAAAATACGTTTAACCTCTGCAGAACTCCTTTATATTATATGTAAAGTTCATGTAATAAATATAAATAAAACACGTATCACGTCACACTCACGGTTTTTCATCTAAAGAAATCATTTTGTCCCGGTTTTGTCTCCTGAATATGTATATGGTAAGCCTAAGCATACGTGAATTTCATTTTCGAAGTAGTCTCCTTCAATTCTAATTCGCTATTTGTTCGTTCTTACACGTATCTTGTTTAAATCGATAGTAACCATAGAAACAATGGCATTGCTAGGGTTGTGTATGCCCCGGTATATTAATTAAAGATAAAACCCCTTCTTATTAATAACTTTTGAATGCACTTCTAATTATTAATCTGTATATTCGCGCTCTTGTATTCAAATCCCAAAGAATGTCGAATAACTGGAAAACGACTGAATCTATTTGAACCAGTCTATCAGTTTTAAACAGACCGACACCTAAAGAGGCTTATGGCTAATACGGTGTAATATAACGGGCCAAGTGCTATTCCAGAACCCTTTAATTCCTCAACTTCAATAACATGGGAATTGGTTCAACATATTTTTGATTTGCTCTTTAAAATTGCTAAGAATAACCTGACTGATTCTATAATCAAGGTGCACGCGTGATTAGTGGCTTTTATTAATAACTTTATTATTTATAATTTATATAATTTATTATTTATTTTAATGTTATTTATTAACAAGTTTTTATAACAACTACTTGTTTAAAATGAATAAGTAATTAATCAACAATAAAGTTTTATCATCCTGATAAAACTGGGTTTTATTAATTATTATTTGATATAACTAAGTAGAAAATGGTAATCTGTATTCTATAAGCAGAAAAATGGGTGGTTTTACCGTTTCCTATGGAGTCTTCTCCGCAGCTCGTTGGTTGCATCAACGTAGCATTGACAGCGGCTACTATTTAGTTGAACTGCAAATCCTGTTTGGGCAGCCTTTTCATAGCTAAAGATGTGTCATTTTAGAAAACCATTATATGAACTAGAGGATTCATTTTTAGGACATTGTTACCACGTTTTTGGTCAAGCAAATCCATCCATTTTCGCGCGCATTTGGAGGGCAAAATTGTAGACACCTTCGCAGTACACGCGATATCCCCTTTTCGGCGAAAAGTCGGTGTAACCGTCCGAAAATTATGGGACGAGTTTTTAAAGGGTTTCCCCGTTATTCGACGTTAATCAAAGCATGAATTAGAGACAGAAAACCATTTCGCGCTTTATTTGGCGGCACTTGTGGTTTTGTATCTCTCCCTTAAAACCAGCAAAATAAATCCCGATGGGGGCCAAAAGTTTCTTCTTCTTCTTGGAAGCTCGCGTCGTTAAATGGGAATATGCGAAAGAGTTTTAACGGCCCGGGGCTAATCTTTCTTCCGGCTCATTCCATCAGTTTTCTCTCCTCCGTTCCTCATCTCCAACTTGCCCTCTTCACAACCCATTTCTCCCGACCTATTGTGGTGTTCTGAATAGCCTTGTGGACGGATGGAAACGAATCTCCCCCTTCTACCGCCAAAATCCTCCCCTAAAAGCTGTATAGCTATGGAATGCATGCATGCTAAAGGGGGAGTGGTGAAGGGAAAGGAGGGAAGAAGGTTTTGCGGTTGAGATTGGAGTTATGGCCAAAGGGGATAGGATCAGGGTCTAAAATTAGTCCGTAAATCTTTTAGTTTTGTCTTAGTTTGAGGTTATTCGGGAGAGAGTTTCTCGAGGGTTTGGTGCTGAAGATTTTTACGCATCCGTAGTATGCGTATTGTTTATCAGAGAATATTATTGGGGACTGTCATATTTTCTAATTCCACGAAAGTTTCATCTACGCGATCGCTGGATTTTTCGAAAATTTTAAATTCCTTATAAAGGGTAATGCGTAGCCAAACTTGAATAGAGTTTGGAACTTTACGCTAGGGACTTTCTCTCACTTACTATAGCTGCCTTAGTTTCGGAGATGGCTTAACCCCCACCTTCGGTGATGGCATTTTAGAATAGGATTAGTGTAGGCGTTAATAACTTTGTTTGTTCGACAAAGGAAAGCCCATTATTAGTAAACATCTGTGAAGTAGCTTATCAAGTGAATCGTTTTCTTCTCAAATGTTTTCGTCTTAATACTCGCATACATTGTTTTGGAAATTGTCCTCACTTCGTGATCTGCTGTAATTTATTTTAATTTAAAAAATCTAAGATGCTAAGTCTTAAGTTAAGAAGCTTAAAAGAGTTTTAATGTGTATGATATCCACGCAATTTTTCGTGATTTTTTCAGAGCGTACTTAACTCATTCGACTAGTTAATAATTGAATTTATCTGTGGCTGATGTTTTGTAGGATTCGAGGCATAGGGAAATGTTTCTAAGTTTCTTGGTATTTCTCATATTGTAAACGTTATTGTATTTGTACAATATTGGAAATAATTCGAGAATTCAAAACTATATGCACACAGTCCTCTTTCTACAAGTATTTTATATTTTCAACATTTTTTGTGGATAATTTTATTGATAAATAACATGAGGTGTATGTTGATGAGAATAGCCTCTACAAACCCCGACCTCCATCAATAATTCATTGTTATCTAAAATCGAGAAATAAAATACTGAACAGAAGATAAATTTTCATTTAAAAATATCTTTAATTTGTTTAAATTTAGCATTTCAAAGTTAAATTTTCATTGACATATTCCGACCTTCAAATCGTTAATTTTATCATATCACACATGCAGCATTTGGCTCTCCGAATAAATTACTTCATGACGGCGTATAATAATCTGGTTGTCAAATAAACCCAATGAAGTGCATCGCAGGAAGAAGTCGGTTAGCTCGAGTTATTTTTCAAATTGAAAATGTACATTTCAAGTATTTTTAGGGTATTTTTATATAAAAAAGCCGAATGGAAAATTTGAGTGAAAATTCAATACCGCTCCTTAAACCGATTTTTGTTTGTTTGTATGGGTAATCAACCTCTTGGATTATTATAGCAGCCATTGCTCCTTCCACACCAAACACACACACTAGGGAGGAGGGAAACCCGGTACCGGCATTAGCCTACTCTTTACGAATAGCACCAAGGGGGCCAACTGCTTAACGTCCCTTCCTCAAATCACGCAAGTAGGGGACGGTACGATCCCAGGTTGAAAAATCCGTCAGTCGGATACGAACCTGGTACAGCTGCGTGGAAGGCCAACGCTCTAACAAGTTCACCACCCCCCGCTGCTTAAACCGAACCATGTAGCTTGGGATCATGGTTAACTTGGTTACGTTGCCTTTCTTAGCAGTGTTTTTAACAGACGCCATTACTTAATTAGGTCTACCCTCAAGGTATTAACACCTTCTGCAGCCGCCTCTCAGCCTGGTCTCTCCCTATCGACCTTACTTGGTGCCCCTACCAGGAGCGGATGCTCCAGCCAGTATAGCCCTCTAGGAATATTGAAGCCCTTATGCCACAACAAGGTTGTTGACCAAAAAGGGTTTATGCAGTACCGTCTATATTACCTTTTTCCAGAACTATGTTGCGTTCTTACTCAGATTAATTTGATTTTGGGCAAAAGTAGAATAGAAAGTTCAATCGTGGTTTATCTGCCAGCAAGGCATTTGATCCATCTAATTTTTAGCCTAATTTCCAGAATGTAGAATGTAGGCTTATAGTTATGTCGCTGTCTGTCTGTCCGCCCGTCTATCCGTTTCCCCTATTAACTTTTGAACCAATAGACCTACTTTTGAACCAATAGACCTATTTTCATGAAACTTGGTGGAAATCTCTTGCTACAGGGGTCGAGCTCCCTAGGATAGTTTTTGTTGCGAAGATTGAAATCTCGGGTTCGATTGCGGGAACTATCCTTCCCATTTGATTTACATGGGAAATCTCAAATCCATCGTGCACGATAATTTTATCTTGCACATTAAAATATCTTAGAATTGTAATATCGGAGCGAGTTTTGTACTATTCTCTGAGGAGAGGAATGAAGATTCTAATTTTTATCGTAGAACTTTGCTTGTCGATTATATTTCTTAGAATTTCGCGTAAATACTGGCGATTTTGCAGTTTTCATCACTCATTACGAGTGTTGCCATAGCAACAACTATTGTTGGACTCAGATTCGGTATATTCTAAAGGTGCATTTTCACTAAGCGAGCATTACTGCGAACGAATTCCATCGCTTGATGATTCGATTCGCTTGTTTCCACCTTGCTAGCGAACATCGGCGAGAGCAAACGAACTCGTTTGGTCGCTCTATATCACCGTTCACATTACAGCGAATCAATGTGTTCGCTTGTATTCGTTCGCTCGTGCTCGCATAGTGTAAACGCACCTTAATACGTACTTGTGTTATTTTTACCGCACAAATACGTGTGATCAATTTACTATTCCGTTCGAATGTATTAGTAGTATTTTATGAAAGCGATGCACGGGAAGCTAATTCTAGCATCGACAATCTCCAAAATAAAAAACTTTGATCTCACGTGGATCTTAATTTTCCCACGAATTCTAAAACTGTTTGTACGCGTTCGTTGTGCGCAGTGTACAAAGTGAAAGGCTATAGGGGAGTTCGTGTCAACCTGTCCGCATGTTTCATTTTGTTAACCGCTTGACTGAGTTTTATGAGATCCGATTTGAGAGTTCTACACTAAAAGTTCGTAATCGAGTTTTATTTCGGTCCATCTTAACCTATTATTACATTCCCATTACATAAGTCCCTAAATTAATTTATACTCGGATCTCGTTATTGACGCGAACAGCTTACGGATAGTTGATAAGGATACATTTTCAATAGTTCGCCTTCCTTAAAAGCGAGTAGTTTTCTTTTTAACCGTATAATGAAATAGTTAAGTTAAACCTCAAACATACACATGCTCGTTTACAAGTATTGTTATTAAGTTAGCGGGAAAAATCTAGGTACGAGTATATGTGTCTTACTATAACGAACTCGTTTTTACAAACCTTGTTAGTACAGATTATGAAATTTGAAGTCTCTTGAAGTTTGTACTTACGAGATTGTATAGTATTTGGAAAAATGGTATCGCAAAGAACGTATTTGGAGACTGTATTCCTATATTGCAGTATTTACGTAGGTATAAAGCTGCAGGCCGCTATTGTTTTATTACGTACTAGCTAAAACGCCCGGCTTCGCTCGGAAAAGAGTTTTCTTTTAAGTAGCAAACGATTTTTATTGATATATCACTTTTGATGTCATATTACAATAAAACTAATACAATAAATTCTGAAATTTACTTTCTTTCGCTGTTGGGTACCCCAAGTTTACCAAACTTTCCCCATTCCTTAATTACGCAAGCGATGTTTACATTAGCATTTACTATTTTATCTATTGTATTGTTTTATCATTAATATAATTACGCATTAACGTCTTACTTAATATTCACATGGATAAATGCACCGAAGCCTTTAGAGCAGCAATAAAATTGTGTGGATTGTCAATACTATTATCCAAAACGTAAACAACTTCTTGGTTACCTAACAAATGCAAGAAATTGATGGAATAATAGAAACTATGCAGAAAGGCATAAGCTGTAATTTTTGGGAATAACTTTGAAACAGAAAAAATTCTGCTATGACCGGGAATCGAACCCGGGTCTTCCACTTGCCGGGCGGATATTCTACCACTGAACTACCTTAGCAGATAATCTTTCCTGTTTCTGAACGCGGGTGTTTTTCTTAGTTGGGTCCGGGCTAGCGAAGCTAGTATCAACCAGCCCCAACGGACGTCCTCCAAGAGAACGTCAAAGAAAACTCCTCCCTCTCAATTGGTGAGATTGCCAAAGCCAGAAATTGATGGAATAATAGAAACTATGCAGAAAGGCATAAGTGTAATTTTTGGGAATAACTTTGAAACAGAAAAAATTTCGCTATGACCGGGAATCGAACCCGGGTCTTCCACTTGCCGGGCGGATATTCTACCACTGAACTACCTTAGCAGATAATCTTTCCTGTTTCTGAACGCGGGTGTAGCAGAATTTTTTCTGTTTCAAAGTTATTCCTAACAAATGCAAGTAGATGTATCGATAATGTTTCGATAAATCTTTCAATGTTAATGGTAAAAGATAACAATGTTCTAATATCCCTTAAAAATCATTTGACTCACTTAATAGTATTCATAGACAATATTTAGGCATGAATCCATTTGTTCCCTTTATCTTGGAGTTGGCTATTCTTCTTCCACGGCGCGCTATGGCGTGGATTTTTCTTGCATTAATCTTTAAGTGGTTATCTCCCTTTCAAGAGGACAACAATTAAGAAACTTAGCTTTGTTGCCGCCTGGAAATGTTAATAAATTTTTCGCTTAAAGGATAATTTTGAGCGATTTAACATCTAATACGTCAAAACATGAACAGAATTAAATTATTCAGTCTTTCGTGAGTAAAATTAGCCATTTCCCGTGATCGTAAGTTAATATTTAGGTATATTTATATTCACATCAGTGAAGGGCTGCATGGCATTTTGGGGTTTCTCCACACCATTTCCCATGCATTCTTATGGAAATACATAGTATTTTGTTGACCCCATGGGGTATAAGAGAGCCCACGGTCTGCAAACCTATACCAAGTTCTTCCTTTGGTCCATAGGATAGCCCATGAAACCTTTGAATTCGATAGCTTCAACGGTGTAAAAACGTATAAAGAACATACATACACACACACTCTAAAAGATAGGATAGTTTATTGCTGCGAAAGCCTCTTTTTGCACACCGTTTCAAACCGTATTGTTTCCACAATTTAGGGATAATATTATGGATTATTAGTGCAATAAATACAACGAAATCTTCGCCAACATATTATCTCACCATACTTGATATGTATCCGTTGGCATACAGATTTGTGTTGGGGCGATGGCCTTATTCCCTTCCGTCTGTCTCTCTTACACACACACACACACACATATCGGTGCAAATGTGCAAACTTTTGAATTAAAAAATATTTCTAATAATGGAAAATGTCTGAAAAATTAATTTGTTCTTCAAGGTGAGATGAAATGCTTGCGGAATGTAAGCACCAACTACACACACATATATATATATATATATATATATATATATATATATATATATATATATATATATATATATATGTGTGTGTGTGTGTATTTGTGTGTGAGTGCGCGCGCATCTCGAAAGGCGAAAGGAGTGATGCTTTCCTTCGCTTAGGGCCCAAGAAATGCGCAAACACGAGGCGATGCGCTTTGCGGCATTTCTCGTGGGAAAATCCTCTGCTGCGGCAGGAGAAAGGTAGAAAGAGAGGGAGCGGCGCAAGGTAGGGTCTCTTGGAAATGTGAGGAGGAAAAGGAGCGGCGGAGGCCTTGAGTGAATGAAGCGAGCTGAGCAGCCATCTAAGATGCTTGGGGGAGGTGAGGATTTCCTTAGGATTTAAACCACTTATCTCCTCACGTGGCCTAGGATAAGTAACGCGGGGATAAGTTTTCGTGGATGGTGAGTCGTGTCGGCTGTGGTTTGAAAAGGGGTGCGGATAGGAAGACGGGAGTGGGTTTGTTAGGGGCTGGGGAACATAAATTCATTTTTTTATGTCATTGGCTTGATCCGGACATGTTCAATAATTTTCATTTTTGTTGATTTTTGTTCTTTACAGCGTCCCAGATTCCTGTATTATTTTTTTTACTTTTTCCATATACGTAGTATAGGGGAAAAAGTATTGTATTCATGAAAAAATCGACTTCGAGATTTCAACGGAAATACACGTTTTGAGGTCCTCTGAACACGTTTTGGCCATTTTCTCGGTGATGTCAGTGTGTGCGTATGTATGTATGTGATAGCTTTTTTGTGGGTGCTCTAACTCAAAAACTATTAATCAGGTCAACGCGAAATTTTATATTTAACATTTTTATAAAAGTCGGTAAAAATCGGTCAACCGGAAGTGGGTGTTTCCTCTTGTCACATCCGTTATTTTGAAATATTTCCTTTATTACTTGATAAATGTAAAAATGTATCGGAATAAAAGTTGTAGGAAATTTAATTTTCTACAACCTTTGTTTGAAACATATTTCCATATAATGCATTGTTTAAGAGATATCTTATATTTTTAGCTGCCACCACCATGCCACCTAGCGACTATTGTTAACAATTGACGCTTAGTGACGTCTTAGTAACGCTCCTTTTTTTCTAAATTAATGGAGCTTTGTGGCTATATCCAATATCAGAATGTTTGAGTTTATTTCTGTTCTTTGATCAAGGTTAGAACTTCTCTGTAACTATGAATTTCGAAGGTATTGGCTGAACGGATTTAAAAGAAATTTCGTTTGCAGGGCGAGTATAGAATGGGAAAAAGAGATGAATATGTTTAGAACGGATCAAAAAAGCAGGGCTACCACATTATAAGGAAAAATAATTTTCTGATTTAAAAGCAAACACATTAGTTTACGATTATACTACGGCGATTTTGACGAAAAGCGCTTCTGTACTACGGGAAACCTGTGTACACCCCTACTTGTTATATATAAAAATTGTATTGAAAGGAAAGTAGGCGGATTAGTTCTTTCCAGAACTACTTGTTATTTATTTTTTAAGTAGCTCATTAATAGCCGTTGCCGGGCTTTCATAATGAACGTAATGACAAAACCTTTATTTATTTAATGGCAAGAGAAGTTTGATATTATTAATTTTAATCAGTCTCGTCCGTTGTGTTGCATTTCTTTGGACTTGAACAAAAATAGCGTCGCGAATGTAAAATTACGCCAGAAAAATCACACACACACAGTAATGAAAACTACGAAAAAGTTAACGCATACAACCGCCTCTCTACCTACAGGGATTGTCATATTATTAGTTAGGATATTAATTATTATTAACGCAAAACTAGGATCATTCGCGCATCTTCGATCTTAATTTTCATTATGGGCGCCATTGGCTAATTCGTGGGAGGCTAGGCTCAGGGGCGCGTGATTGAGGGGCAGTCAAGCCAAAGCCACAGGCCCCTCGGGTTCCAGCGACGGATCATTTCTTTCCTCCGAAACAAATATGTTGGGTCCGCACGGCAGTGGGGAGGATCAACACGGGACTCTTCGTTCTCCGGTAGGCAGGCTCATATTTTAAGCAACCCACTTTCGTTTCCCAAAGCAATACCTTTCCCTACCTTTGAAGGAGGCACAAAATTGTTGCCTCATCCAGTACTTGGGTGTTACTTTTTTGCGGCAAGGATTTTCTTTTTGCGTTCTGTGACTGCACAGTCAAACCCCGATTTAGCGCCACCTCCGCATACCGCTCATTTATCTTTGTGAATAAAATTTATACCTTATGATTACATAGGGCAAGCATATACCTCGATTTACCGCCACTCACGCTTTAGCGCCAATGTCAGTGGTGGACAAACGGTGCCGCTAAATCGGAGTTTGATTGTATTTAAATTTACCGGCAGCCTTGGTGCTATTTATGCTAGCCTACATTATAATTGAGTTGTGCCTCATTTACTCAAAATATTTTATTAGATTTCGTTTCACGCCCGACGGTTAAGCCGATTCTTCCGATTTTTGGAGTGTGCAATTGATTATAAATTGACTTGAACTGAACACTTTTGTGTGAAAATGGTTTGGAAATGACCACGAATTTTAAATAAATATCCTATTGTTACTTTTCGATATTTTTACCTATCCCAAACAATTGGTGACATTGCGGACGAATTTTAATGGCAATAACTTGAGCACCATTCGAATGCGTGTCGGCAAAGTTCTTGTGGAGCCACGAATAGTGGCGCGAGCAAACCAAGGAGCTTAGCTAGTCTCTGTTAGATCTTTGATAGGATAAGGAAAAAAGAGCCCAAATGTCTGTTTGAAAAAAATACGAAAGAAAAATCATTTCACTAATATCTGGTGTGTTTTCAAAAGAAATTGAACGGGAAGTAAGATATTTGTGCAGCCTGCGAGGTGTTCTTCTCCACCTGGAGGCGTTTAACACAAAATATCACTCTCAACCATACTTAAGGTATAGTAAAAAGTTTTGATTGTTGATAAAACTTTTGAATTTTTAAACAAGATTTTTATTTTAAAATAATATTATCGGAATTACAAAATATTAAAACCCGAAAGTTACCCGACATTGAACTTTTTTTAAAACTTTGAAAAATCTGTAACTTATTTATACCCGATTTTAACCCGAATGAAAAGGAAAAAAATAGAACCCGATATTTACCCTCCGAATGAATTTTTTTAAACCCGAAAAGTCCATACCCTATTATAAAGGCAAGGAAAAACTGTTCCTAATGAATGAGCTAACTTGGGCTTAGGTATACTATCGTACTCTCCAAAGCTTCGAGGGCATTGGTTCAATGTTTTTCCGCAAGATGTCAACCGGGTTGGGTTAAATGGTTAGGAGTTGGATTCGTTCCATTTTCCTCCCCCGGGTTGGGTAAAGTAGATGGGGGTTGAATTCGTTCCATGTTCATTATTTAACTACCGGGTTGGGTGAAGTGGTTGGGGGTTGAGTTCGTTCAATTTTCCTTATTTAGCTACAATTCACTTTCGACTGTTTTGTTAACAGTTTTCTTACGTTTCTACGCTTACATGCAAAACAAATGAATATAAAAATTTTTAGAGCGTTCAGAAAGTTTGAGGAGTACGATAGTGAACCTGTTCCCCAACTTGTTAAATTGTTTGACAGCTAAAATGTATGATAGGCAGAAAATAATACTAACCGCCGTTTTTTGTGTACATGTAGAATCAAGGCGCAAATATGAGCGCAGTTTCTCTGTATTTGGTTAATTTAATGCAGCACCGATTGTTGCTTGGAATAATGTAGTGATGCTTGCCTTATTTCTAATATTTATATCTCATGGTACGTGCAAAAATCTCTGGAATGAATGAAAATATTAGCTTGTACAAGATATTGCGGTAAGCTTTATTTCCATTTGCTACCACACCTTAAAGGGATTTCATACATAGATTGATAATTTAATGAAGCCATTCTTTGACATTTGCGTTACCCGATTGCCTTACATTATTATAGGGCAAGGGTCGGCAATTTTTTTGTTTTTTGTCTCATTTCAAAATACTAGGGAGCCGCACAGTGACAATCTGCACGACCTTTTTTTTTAGAGATTCGAGTGATTGCAATAAGCATGTTTCATGGTCGATAAAGGTTAGGGAGCTTATCTAACTTCTAAATATCCCCAACTATGTACTCAAGGAGCTGTTATAGGAAAACGCTTTATTCTTGGTACGTAATTCTCTTTTTACAGTCATGGCGCCTCATTTTGCACCCATATAAAACTAGAATTTTGTACCAAACTGATGTGACACGACAGTTTAGGTCATTGCAGATGATCGCTTAGGGTGCCGAAAAAAGTTATTTGAAAAATGTTCTAGTATTTTCGGATAATACACTTTTTTCTGTTAAATTTGTGGTTATATAGTATTACCAGCTTTATATGTCCGTATGTAAACTGTGATGTTTTTGTGTGTTACTAATTCTGTGTATCCTTGTAGAGGGGGCGCGGAATTTTATAAATATTTAGAAAGATGTCGCCTGTGTAAACATCTAAGGAGTCATTGTACTAGTCAGTCAGTCGTTTCTTGTAAATGGAAACACATCGGCCTAAGTCGTATAAACTTTTAAAAGAACGAACTAATTGGAAGACAAGTTATCTTTAGAGCGCGAGATAGCGAACATTTGTACGATTTGTTTCAACTCTTTATAAACAGTCATACGCTTGCCTTGTAGCTCCGGGGTAGCGGCGATTCCCAGCGTAATTAATGCGTGTCTACGATTAATTTACATTATTCAGGCTCTATTGGATTTATTCGCTGTTCCGTTACTCCTTTTCACTGTAAAACTTTCGTGAAAGCTTCTCCGTAAGAGTTTCGAAAAAACAGAGGCCCAGTTAATTTTTCATTTCCTCGAAGCCTTATAACTCTTGATTAATGTTTTCTAAAAACTCTTCATTGTTTCTCGCACAACCTTAACTTGGCCAATAGAAATTGTTGGAGTTTTTACTTTAAAATTTTCGGTTTTGCTACCGAAATGAAGACTTATGATGGTCATTCCATATGTCCTAATTAAGTTACTCGCATGATGTTTTATTTTAATTATCTTGAATACAATAGATACGGTAATTGTGTAATGAATTAGTATCCAAACTTTTCTGATCGGGGTGCACACGGCCAACTTCCGTACTCTTCGCGGGCCACACGTCGAAAAAAACAGTGGAAGAATAATGTAACCTAAAGCTAAAGGACAAAGTTGGGGCCACTATCACTTGGCTTGTTTAAAATGTGTTTTCTATTATAAAATAAAGGGGAAACAAACGAAATATATTGATTTATAATTTTCTTTTTCATTTTACCATACTAGTCTCCTTTAATTCTTAAACACATGGCGGGCCAGATGTGGGCATCTCTGGGCTTTAATGTACCGCTTTTACGGAGAAGACGGTCTTAACTAAGAAAGTTGACTATTACGTACTTCGTAGGGCGAAATGGCTGACCTGTGCTTGCACTTCCAAAGTGACACTTAGTATGCTACCTTGAGTTAATTGTTTTTTCTTTATTTATCAGTAATTGGCCAGAAGAACTCTAGAATCGTTTAAACGGAGCTTATCAATAGCAGCTCAGACGATCACACTGTAGTATCCGAACATGCGACTATAGCAATAAATGAAATACAGTTTTAACATCATATCCTCCACCAACCGCAATGTTTTTTTTGTTAATTTAAGACGGAAAATGTTAAGTTGACGGAACTGGCTTACTCATTAGCAAAGTTACTGTCGAGAACCATAATCCGAGTGTTGCGTTGAACCGATAACCTTAAAATATAATGGATTGTAGAACATATCATTTACGAAGCGGCATTAGAAACCGCTCAATGGCTATTAATGAACATTTATTCGATACGCTGTTCAGAAATGGGTTTTCTTGGTTCTTTGATATTGTTTGTTTAAAGGGTATATGTACATATTCTGCAGGTAATATATTTAAATTGTTTTTTACGATTTCTTCGGTGTCCGAACTCATGATGTTCTTTGGGCTCGCGAAGGAGAAAGGACGGAAAAGTGGTTTTCGACGTGTGTGTAGGCCGTGGTTGTATACGTTGTAGATATTGACAATGGCGAGGGGTAACGTCACATGCTCTCGTAATTAAAATTCTCCTACGTTAGTAACGTAGTCCATTTTCAATTAATGCCTCTCCAATTTCAGAGCGGATACACATTAATCTCAAGCGGATAGTACGTTACCTACGTAGCGTTATCCCCAGAAATAGAATGAGTGCGCGGCTTAAAAACCCCGCAGAGGGCAGTTTCAATCGCCGTTCCATTGTTTCAATGGATCCGAGAAGTCAGCGTGCGCAACCCAGCGGTAATTAATTCAGATTAAGGTTGCGAAATTCTGAAACACTCAAACGTTTCGTTCGCAGAGAAACGTTAGAAAGAATCTTTTCTTTCGCGTCGCATCCTTCGTTGTTATACGTAGATTAGCGTCGGTAACGAATCATTTACGAGGCGGACGAGAGTTTTCGCGCTTTTTCATAAAAAGTCTTTATATATATATATATATATATATATATATATATATATATATATATATATATATATATATATATATATATATATATAAGGACTATGAATTCAATGGGTAGAGAACTTAAAAAGGGAAATGAGAAGGAATAATATGGGTATAGGATGTCAGAGTGAAGTTCGGTGGGAAGGAGAAGGCGAGATAAATTCAGACGAATTTAAGATTATTCACTCGGGAGGACAGAAAAAGGAAAGGGGAGTGGGGATTATAATGAGAAAGGAGATAGCTGAAAGAAATAGCAAGGTTGTGACAGTTAATGATAGATTAATAGCCGTAAAACTTCAGATGGAGCCAGTGGAAATGCTTATAATTCAGGTGTATATGCCAACAACCAATGCTGATGACGACAAAGTAGATGAAATGTATGAACAAATTACGGAGATATTGGAGAAGGGAAAAGGATGGATGACCACCATAGTAATGGGAGACTGGAACAGTGTAGTCGGAGAGGGACAGAAAGATAACAGTGGGAAAATATGGATTAGGGAAGAGAAATGAAAGAGGGGAGAAACTTGTGGAATTCTGCCATAGAAATCGATTGATTGTAACTAATACACGGTTTAAGCATCACCAGCGGAGACTTTACACATGAAGAAGCCGAGGAGACCAGAGACGATACCAGATAGATTACATACTAGTCAATGAAAGATTTATAAATAGCATTAAAAATGTGAAAACATTACCAAGGGCAGATATCGATTCCGACCACAACCTTTTGGTGGCAAATACACAATGTAGACTAAAGAGCGTTGAGAGAAACATAAGAGTTAACAAGAAATGGAACTTAGAGGAACTCCTTAAAAACAAGGAGGCTATCATGACTGAGCTGGAGGAAAGGTTGGGGGAGAGAGCTGAAGAACATAGGAAGAATGTAGCTGAGGAGTGGAGATACATCCATAGCAACATTAAAGATGTAATAGAAAGGAAGATAGGAAATATAACAGGTGAAAGAAACAAAAAACCCTGGGTCACAGCAGAAATGCTGCAAAAAATGGAAGAACGAAAAGAGTGGAAGAACATTAACACTGAAGAAGGCCAAGGAGAGTACAAGGAGTTAAATAATTCTTTAAGAAGGGAAACAGATAATGCCAGAGAACAGTAGATAAATGAGAAATGCGAGGAGATTGTCGAGTGTGAAAGAATTTCTAGAACAGACCTCATGTATAGCAAAGCAAGGGAACTATTCAAGAAAAAGGCAAGAAAGATAGGACGTAAAGGAATCGTGAACAAAAGTGATAAAATAGTCTCGGAGCCAGACAATGTAAAGAATGTCTGGAAAGAATACATTGAGGTGCTGTATATGACTAAGAAGGAAAGCCAAGGAATATTAAATGTAATGAAAAATAGGATGTGGGAAAAGATCAGCTAGGACCAAGTATTCTCGATTCTGAAGTTAAAAGAGCAATCGATGACATGAAAAGAAGGAAGGCTGTTGAGAGTGATGATATACCAGTGGGCGTTCATAAGGTTTTGGGGTCGAAATCAGTTAAGTAACTCACAAAATTCTTTAACCAAGTATATGATACTAGCATATGGCCTGAAGATTTTTTAAATGTTGTTATGGTAGCACTGGAGAAAAAGAACAATGTAAAAAGTTTTAAGGATTACAGAACTAATAGTTTAATTTCTCATGCAGCTAAAGTTCTAACCTGAATAATAACAAAAAGAATTGAAGGTAAAATAGAAAAGGACCTGCAAGATAATCAGTTTGGTTTCAGAAGAGGAAGAGGGACTAGAGATGCTAAAGGATGTATGAGGATGATGATAGAAAGAGCGCTAGAAGTCAATAAAGGTGTGTATTTAAGTTTTGTAGATTGGGAGAAAGCTTTTGACCGAGTGAAATGGGATAAAATGCTGGGTATTTTAAACAAAATAGGAATAGATTGGAAAGATAAAAGATTGCTTAAAAACCTTTACTTTGATCAAAAGATTAGAGTTAGGGTTGAAGGAGAAGAAACAGAAAGTACTTCAATAGGGAGGGGAGTGAAGCAGGGATGTCCTATTTCACCAGCGATATTTAATATTTATGCCGAAACAATAACAGAAGAAGCGTTGATGGAAGAGAAAGGATTTAAGATAGGAGGTGAAAGTATTACCACCATTAAATACGCAGATGATCAGGGCTTAATAGCAGAAGGCGAGAAAGAGCTTCAGAGAATGACAGACAGACTAGTGGAGGTTGGCCAACAATATGGAATGAAGATCAATGCTGAAAAAACGAAAGTCATGGTGGTTTCAAAGGAACATAAAGAATTAAATATAATGGTAAATGGCCAAAAATTGGAACAAGTAAGTAGTTTCAAATATCTCGGCAGTATTTTAGCGCAGGATGGGAGTAGTACACAGGACATCAGAAGTAGCGGCTTTCAGGAGAAAGAAACAACTACTTACAGGGAATATAAGGGAAGATATCCGCAATAAGTTGATAAAATGCTACGTATGGAGTATAGCATTGTATGGGGCAGAAACATGGACGCTAAGGAAAAATGACATCAAATACTTGGAAAGCTTTGAAATGTGGACTTGGAGGAGAATGCTGAAGATAAAATGGACAGATAGGATGAAAAACGATGAAGTGCTACGAAGAATAGGAGAGAAGCGAATGATTATACAGACTATCAGAAAGAGGAAGGCTAACTGGGTTGGACATTACATGAGGAGAGAGAGTATGATTAAAGATGTGTTAGAAGGAAAACTAGATGGGAAAAGGGAAAGAGGTAGGAAAAGGTATCAGCTGATAGACGATTTGAAAGGGAAAGAGAGTTATCAAGATATGAAGAGGACAGCGGAAAATAGGAGTATATGGAGAACCAGGTTTAACCATGAATAATCACGGACCTGTCTACGGACAGACTACCTATGATGATGACCAGATATTGTTTACTTCAGTTGCCACGGAGATTGTTTTCGTTGAGAACAATTAAAAAACGCGAAAATTTGTCAGGGTGATTTACGACTTTCTCGTTTGATTTTATTGAAATCGGCTTCTCCTTCGATAAAAATGTACTGAACAAAACATATGCTATTTGACTAGTTCTACAAATTTATTTTTAAGACTTAATGTTATAAGTAACATTTTGCGAAATATAAAGAGAAGTTCATTTTTAGTCACCAGTAAAGTGGCACTCCCGATTAGGCTACGTGAACCATTTATATAATTTTCTTAGTTTCTTTGCCCTTATGTCCTAAATACCAAATTTGATGAACATCCGTCAAGTAGTTTCGCAGATGAAACAGGTGGACGGACGGCCACGGCCTGAGCATAAGGCGTTCGTTTTTACTTTTTGTAAGGAACGCCTAAAAAGAGGAAAATTTTCCCATTTTTAACAATGGGAAATACCAACTGTCATGACAGCGAGTCCACTGATTTTTAATGGAAAACATAAGTTATTACATAGCATTGATAAATTGCTTTTAAAGGGAATTTATAGACTATAATAATACGAGGCCAATGATCTCAACCAAAGATGTAATTTTGTGATGACGCCACAACCTTAAAACGAAAAAAACGCTTTATATAGTCATTTGCTCTGCAATTCTTTCCTCACTTGTTATTATTCTTTCCTCTCTTGCCGAAGTGTTTACTAATAGCAGTTCAGGGCTTCGAACGGGATCGTGAAGGTAATGAAACGTAGCGAGGGAATGGATGTACGGAGCGGAGAGGATGTATAAAGTGGCGGTGGAACGCGGAGGGCATAACTCATTCCTTCCGTGTCCGAAACTGGAAACCCTTTTTCCCCGGCGTGTCGCCGTAAATGAATCCCTCCTCGATCATAACTCACCGCTTCAAAATCTTATCCGATTCGGGGAAGTTCGTTTTTGCGCGATAACCTTCTCCGCCATCCCGTCCTCTCGGCGGCTGCGCGGAGAATAAACAATTGAGTATCGCAATGCGCGGGAGGAGAGCTTCTGGTACTCCCCGTGAAAGCTTCAGGACGTCGTATTCCACTTAAAAGAATCTATAAATCATCTTGTTGACATTTTTGCCACGGCACTTCGCCGATGCCGTGCTGTTTTATTTTTTACATCTGTGAGGTCTTTCACCGGATGATCGTTAGTTGTTTGTTTATTATTACATATCTCGCGTTTCTTGGTAGGAAGATCTCGGTGAGCCGGCTTTGATCTTTGCTCTCGATTGAATTTTTAGTCTTTTTTCTCTTAAATTCAGGTTGTTTTTTCTCATTGCATGGTGAGAATTATAAAATATCTCTGACTTACAGATGTCTCCAGAAAATTAGTGAAAATAGGAATCGGTATAAAACTTTCACTATTCAATGAAGAATTATCGAGCACATCATGTCTCCAATCGAATTGAAAAACGACATTTCTCCAATATAACTGACGGGGAGTTGTTAGTTAAACGCAAATACATTAATATTTATATAATTTACTAGTAGAAGGTGCTTGCATACTGCAAGCATTTCATCTCACCTTGAAAAAACATTAATTTTTAGAGAGATATTTCATCATGGGAAATATTTCTTTAATTCAAAAGATTTCTCCTAGGGACCATATTTCGTTTTTTCCTTATGGAGCTGAAAATATTTTTAGAGGTAGGATTTGTAAAAAAACGAAATAGGAATTATACAAATTTTGATATTTTAATTTGTTTGGCAGTTAAAAATTCTTAAAGTTTAAACAAATACATAACTGTTTAGGCATTACGGGATGAGCTAGGAAGCTGAAATTTTCAAGTTATGTACAAAGTAGTGCATTTGCACAAATAAACATTTGAATCTCTCCGTAAACATATTGCGGCGGCCGTTAAAAATGTTAAAAATTTAAACAATTGGAAAATATTATTTCACTTCTAGAAGTACTACAACTTTAAAATTTGGCAGAAATATGTAGCATTAGTACCCCATAGTGGAGAAAGTATAAAATTCTTAAAATTGCAAAGTTTTGGGATTTTTTTAAATCTATTATTTTTACATAAGGGAAAAACGAAAATCGCTCCGGAGGTGAAATATTTAGAATTAAAAAAATATTTGTAATGATGAAATATGAAAAATGAATGTTTTTTATGTTGAGATAATATGCTTGCAGAATGCAAGCACCAACTACTAGTATGTTATATCCTACTTTGTAAGAAAGGTCGATATATACTGATATACTTTATTTAAAACTTTTCATATTGATTTTTCTTGACGATTCTGCGTTTGTTCGGGTTGTTTATTAGCTCGAGTCAATCTGTTTCTTAACGCGTTAGATTAAAGAAGATTTTGCGTTTGTTCGGGTTGTTCATTAGCTCGAGTCAGTTTATGAACGCATTAGATTGAAGTCAACTCTATCTTTGTTCTCATTCTCTTCTATTTGCCATTATATTTTTTGAGCCTCAGGCAGTTAGTCGTGGTCTTTTTTTTAGCGGCATTTCTACAGTAAAAATATAATTATTATATACTAAACCGTGACCGTAAAAGTGGCAAAGAAACCTAAGTCTAAATATCAAATTTCATCAAAATCGCTTAATAAATGTAGAATCGAGAGCAAAAAATACGATGGACAATGCATGTGAATTTGTATAGCATAACATACATACATATTCAATTCCAACTATTTAACTTTTTTTGCTAATTTATTACTTCTAAATATTGAGGTTAACTATTTATAAACTAATTAATAAATTAATTAATCGCACTTAAAATCATACTAAATAAAATACGTAAATATTCACCAGCAATGTGTTGAAAAAAACGTTAAATTGAAATTTAAATTAAATAATATACATATATTATTACACCACGTTTAAGCACGATTCACTAAATAAGAATGTTTATTAAGTTACTAAATAAATAAACTGAAAAAACATTAAGTTCTTGGACTTAAACAATGTCATTGTCGTCAAGGTATTTATCGTTAAAAATGCAAATTTAGTCCAAATTAATGGGAATAAACGTGAAATGCGAGAAATTTCGAGTCAAAGACGAAAAAAGACGTTAAGAAGAAGAAACTATGATCATTCTTCTTAAATGCTGTGCAGGTACGAAGTTCTTACGTCAATTTGTCGGATTTATATAAACAAATTAATGAAAGCCTGCACTTATAAAAGTAAATTTTTACGTGTTATCTTACTGGGAATAAAACAAATGCGAATAACTTTTTAATAGGAAATCTGTCGGGAATTTAAACTACCCTACGGCCTTTCCCTTGGTGACCCCAATAATCGTGCCAAGTTTTGTTACGATACCTTTGAAGGTGTGGATTTGTATAGCATAACATTCATCCAAACATTTTAAATTATAGTATAGATATAGGATATATCATATAAAACCTAAGGTACTTCTAGAAAAACTACAGAGCTGAAATTTTGAAGGAAAATATTTAAGGGAATTCTTTTGCCCCAAAGTCCAATTTTAAACACCCACAAGAAAAGCATTGAAAACTGTGCAGGGCTTTATAAAATTGCTTTTTTAAATTATTTAAAATTAAGATACAAAGTCGGGACAAGAGCCATACCGTGGATGAAAGACTGGAGTTTATTTTTGTTGAAGACAAAATTCAAATCCATGCTGAATTTGCGTAAATATTTGATTTTAATCATAAAATTATGAAAACATTTTCGGTCGTCAACAATGAAAAATATTAATTACCATAGCAACGACTCCAATGCCTTTCAGCGGGAATTGATTTTCCATACTTCAAGAGCATTGATTTAATGTAATCCATTTTATTTCAGCCAACGACGAATACATATTATGACGTGATAATTTTAAATTAATTTTTTTATCCGGATACGTACTAAAAGGCACGGATGATGAGACCATAATCCTAACACACAAAATATCCTAACTTTTACATAAATTTTAGTTTAACGTATAGGCTACTGTCTCAATGATGATTATAGTTATTGCTTAAAAAAGGCGATCTGAGCCATGAAACTTGAAATTCGAATACTTGGATGCGAGCTGATTGCCAGGGAGTTTAGAAATTCCGGATAGATGCCTTAATTTCGCAGAAAATGAAAACTATTAATTTATTTACATGGGTAGTTCAATGCTGTCGCGTTTGTTTATTTAGGAGTTATGATCTTGGTGTATGGTGATTTTTTAACCGCTTGCAGTACGCAAGCACCGACAACTCGGATTATAAACTAGCAAAGGTTACCCGGGTTTGCCAAGTCTGTCCCACCCACCGCCACCATATAGTTGAATTTCTTGCCGCTAGTCCGCTCCTCATCGCAAATGCTAACCTGACGGGAAATTGTCAGCGAAACCAATCGAATGGTAGAGACCCGACCCTCGTCCGAACGTTTTTTGATCGTACTCTGCCACACCTCTCGTGAAAGAGACCCGACCGCGAGTCCGTAAGCTATGTTCAAAATTTCAAAATGCCCCAATGTAATTTGTGCATTTACCTGCATTAAGACAGCTCGAAAGAGGGTCGTAGATAGACCTTGAGATAGAGCAGCGGTTCCCAACTTGGGGTCCTCGGATGAAAGGAGGTCCGTGGGGATGAGATAAGGTCGGGAATCACTGAGCTAGAGGACAACTCGGCTCGAGTGCCAAGGCCGTCGTCCCACCCACCGACGACGACGACAACCAACACCAAGTCATTTTTATACAGTAGATAAAGGCCATCGCTGAAGAAATAGAAAAACTTCTCAATCCCGTTGAATTTTAAATTTATTTCACACTGAAAAAAGCCATAGCTCCAATGCTCTATGCAAAAAAAACATCGTACAATATGTTTTAGATTTTCCTTTATCTCTTACATGGTAATTATACACGGAACTCATAGTGTATCTGGTCCTTGTTAATCAAAGGGGACAGTAAACATAGGAATATTTAATATGTTAAAATTGATACGCAAAATCAACTCTATTACTTAAGTGTGGCCGATGGGTTACAACACTAAACTGTAAACATATTCTTAACATTATATAATAGGTAGTAGGCGAATCACCACTTGTGGCTGCTGCATTGCATCCTGCGGATCTGGTTTTCCCTAACTTTTTACTACTATTGGAGAAACATGTCATAAGAACAGTGTCTAAATATATGTTTAGGAGATTTAAGCAACACGAGCCTTACCTTAAATATTAGAATTGACGAAGAAGTTTTAATATTTACTTCACAATCTACGTTCTTTCCCGTGCGGCGGAATCATTACGCATATATGAATGGTGGTTGGTTCGTCAGTCGAGCTGGAATTTTATTTAGTGTTAAGAACGTTTCAAGTTTAGTGTTGTAATGCTTTAGCCACACTTAAGTCAAAGTGCTGAGTTAGCGTGTCAAATTAATCTATTAAAAATCCTATTTTTAATATCGTTCTTTGAATCGAGGGCAAGATACGCTATGGTTTCCATGTATTATAATATAAGAGGCGAAGGAAAACCTAGAACTATCGTATAATATGTTTTCTTTATGTAGAACTGGCTTTTTCAGTGGGCAATAAATTGAAAATATAGTGGTACAGTGGAAACCGCTTAACACGAAATGTGGGGGACCAGCTCAAGCATTTCGTCTTAACCGAATTTCGTGCTAAACGAATTTCATGATAACCTTTTTTGAGACTGATTTGAGATATTTATATAAGCTTGTAAATAAATCTTGACATAACAAATATGCGATGGAAACAGCACAGTAATTATTTATAATAATGAAAACCTTATAATTTATTCATTACATATATACATAAAAAAATTATTTTATTTCAATAATTTCATAAAAACAATGTACAAATATTTAGCATCAAGGTCGCTAAAGTAGTTCAATTGTCTACTTCTTAACAAAAAATTCCGTAATTTTTTTCTGCTTAGCATTCATAATGATCTTTTTTTCCACAAATTGTTCCAAATCATCAACCGTCTCATACAAACTGTCCCCATCTGTTTGATTTTCTAAAAACCGACGAACACTTTTTAGCATTCCACGGATATCCGCAGCACTTGGCACTGACAACATTCCGTCGTACCAGTCATCTCCACTTTCACTACTATTTTCATTTTCTTTTGTTTCACTTGATTTAACAATGTCCACAATGTCACTGTCTGTTAAAAGTGGTGTAGTGGCAATATGGTCATCCACTGCTATATAATCATTCAGCGTGATTTCAGTTGTCAAACTCATTACAGATGACACGCGACCGAAGATATCGCACAATTCACTTTCAGTAGATGTATTTACCCTAATTTCCGTAGTCGATTCAGTTTCATTCTATCCAGAAAACGTATCTGCTGATGGCGAAGAGGAAAATCCAGCGTGGCGAAAACAATTTTCGATTGTTTTCGCTGTAACTGACCTCCAAGCGGCATACAACAAATGCAAGGAATCCAAAAGAGTCACGGGCTTAATTTCCTCATTTGATTCAATACTAGATAAATATTTCTGGAGTAATAACTTGCGATAGTGGCATTGTAGATTTCTTATAATACCCTGGTCACATGACTGCAATACGCTTGTTGTATTAGGCGGCAGAAAGATCAGTTTAATTGATTTCAGCTTTTCCACTTCTGGATGAGCAGGGCTGTTGTCGATAATTAAAGCTATTTTGCGCTTCTGGCGTGAAAAGCGCTTGTCCAATGCCCTAACCCAGTCTGTAAAAATGTTTCCCGTCATCCAAGCTTTTTTATTTGCGGTGTATTCCACGGGAAGCTTCTTTACATTCTTGAAGCAGCGAGGATTCAGAAATTTACCCACAACAAACATCGGGATTTTTTCAGAACCGTTTGAATTGCAAGCCACCATTACCGTAATGCGCTCTTTAGATTTTTTCCACCAGAGCACTGCTCATTTTAAAAAGTTTTTTCTGGGAGGCAGCGAAAAAAAATCCCGGTTTCGTCAGCATAAAAAATGTCCTTAGGCGCAAAGTCTGTTAATAATTTAGGCAAGGTAGAAGTTACCCACTCTGATGTCATATCACGGGAAACGTCTCCCGACTCGCCGGAAACAGTCTTAAAAATTATCCCATTCCTCACCTTGAACCGCTCCAATCATCCAGGACTAGACTTGAATTTAATTCCCAATTCTGATCCTAAAGCGTCAGCCTTCGCCATCAAAACAGGACCAGAAATTGGAGCATTCTGGCCTCTTGCTTGCTTAAACCAGATGATCAGCGCCGCTTCCAAATCCACGTGCTTTGCCGTGCGTAGACGCTTCCGTCCCGGTTCAAACATGCTTCTCTCAAACACAGATGTTATTTTATCACGATTTTTTATAATTGTTGACAAAGTTGAAAAGGGAACTTCGAACTCTTTGCAGATGTCCGTTTTGGTTCTATCACCGTTATCAACCGCTTGTAGAAGCTGCATTTTCACTTTCAGCGGTATTGCTTTTTGCTTACGCACTTTACTACCCATTTTTATGTGGGTCTTTTATCTTTTATAAAAATATAAAATCACAACTGAAAACGATCCCAAAAAAGAAAGAAGAACTTCGCTCACAGATTCGTTTCACATTCGCTAACCGTTCCACACGGAAATTCAGAATCAACTGAGTAGAACTGTTCTGCATAGGGGTCTAGAGACGAGAGCAAGGGAGGAGTTGAGCGTATTGAAAGACGGGGAAAGGGAAGGTACAGTACAGATAACAATCTGCACCTCCAAATCCTTCCTTTCATTCGAAGATGGTAGTTCCCAGAATTTAGTTTATTGCTGCCAAGGAAATCTCGGTAGCAACCCTCTCAACGGGGGCGCGTGAGTTTCTCTGAGGTCTACTAATGACCATGCCTATTGAAAGAGAGGAGGGAGGAGGTACAGCTGTGGCTCTAAGAAACGAGTGGGTCGTTTCGTGTTATCCCAAGAATTTGACGGGGATTTATTTCCAGGGGACCGAAATTTTTTTTCGTGTTAACCGAAATTTCTTGTTAACCATTTCGCGTAAAACGATCTAATATACGTTGAAATGTATAGGCACCGGTAGGGACCGAGCCTGCATTTCCTGTTAACCGATATTTCGCGTTATCCGTTTTCGTGTTAAGCGGTTTCCACTGTATTTAGAAGGTTATTTTATTTTTTCCCGCAGTTGCCTTTATTTATAATGTTTATCAGTATTTAACCAACAGCTTCCCGTCGCTTGTATTGAACGAAATCCAAAGATTGCAATTGTCCATGACCCTGGTAGAATCGAAGTTAAAGCATCTGCCCTGACTCCATATCCATCCCTAAATGCTCAAGTCTTGAAACATTTTTCATCTAGAACTAATTTTCGCTAATTTAAGTTTAATCACATTAAAATTTCGATGCGTTTCATTTTAATTAAAGAGGGATAACTGGGATCGGCTAATGGGTTACGAATAATAAATAATAGAATTTATACCTATAGTCATTAAACGATTCAGGATACCATCCTCAACTTTACTTTACCAATTTTTAATCCTTATAAGAATTGTATTAAAAACCAAGTCACGATACAATTTATTTTTTAGGTAAAATATGCTGTTCGTTTTGTGGGAAATGGGAGTTTTAATCCGAAAGTTTTAATTATTTAATGCCCTATTATTATGGAATATAGAATTTAATAATGAAAATTGCCACAATGGAGAGTATGACATTTCTGCATTACATTTTTCAAAAAATTGGATGACGTATCTCATATAATGGAAATGACTACTGCGGTTCGACTATCTCCAGATGGCGCTAGACCTTGGTTACTCGGGCAAGTTGTTTGGCTTTTGCGATCGATATTACCGGACTTGGCTCCATTACGCTATTACCAACCCCCAGCGTATCCTCTAGTGACCTGGTTTATTTTTGGTGGGAAAAGGGTAGTACTACTCTCCCTCCTAACCTCTCCGTTTAAAACTTTGGATCGTTGAGTGTGCTTATAGGAGAATGTACGATAGACGGCATAAAATCTTTTGTAAACTACTTTGATGTGAAGTTGACCTTTGTACTTTGTATTCGGATGTAATCTACGTTATTTTATATTTCAGAAGATTCGTTGTTGTGCGTTATTAAGTTTTATACTAAAACGTTTAAAAATGAGTTAGATCTCGGAACTTGTATGCATCATCATCATCACGTCACACCCATTCATAAGGGAGGTGACAAAGAAAACCCCGAAAATTATAGGCCGATTTCTCTAACATCATTATCATGTAAGATTTTGGAGCACATTATTGTTAGTAACACAATGCGTTATCTTGAGAGTAGATCGCTCTTAGTCAGCTGTCAACATGGCTTCAGAAAAGGTAGATCCTGTGACACCCAACTCGGTCTGTTTGTGAATGATGTTTTATCATGCGGCGAAAATAATAAGCAGGTCGATGCAATGTTCCTTGATTTTAGAAAAGCTTTTGACAAGGTTCCCCACCGTAAGTTGTTATTAAAATTGGGAAATCTTGGCGTTAATGTTAAAGTCATTAACTGGGTTCGCGCTTTCCTTTGGAATAGAAAACAAAAAGTAGTCATCGATGGTAAGTCCTCGAGTGTGGCAGATGTAGTCTCTGGAGTGCCTCAGGGTAGTGTGATCGGACCTATGCTTTTCTTGCTTTATATAAACGACATCAGCTCAGTTGTGAAAGGTAATATCAGGCTTTTTGCGGATGACACCGTAGTCTATAGAGAAATTAGTGGTCCTAGCGACCATCGTCAGCTTCAGGATGATCTGGATGCGTTATCTGTCTGGTGCAAGGAATGGCAGCTAGAAATCAATCAGAAAAAGAGTAAAGTTCTAAACTTTTGGAAATCTAGAAGCCCATCGTCCGTGTTTACCTACTCGATAGATGGTGAGAGCATTCCTGTTTCGGAATCCGTGAAATACCTCGGGGTAACCTTGAATCGTGACCTGTCTTGGGACACCCACATAAGACGAGTGATAGGTGCGGCAAATAAGAAGTTGGCTTTTGTGCGTAGGATAGTCAGGAAAAGCACGGAAAAGGTGAGAGAATCCTGTTATTTATCGTTGGTTAGACCTCAAATGGAATACGCAGCAGCGGTTTGGGATCCATATCAGAGGGGACTCATAAAGGATTTAGAAAAAATACAGCGGCGAGCAGCTAGATTCGTGAAAAAGAATTACGATAAAAAACAGAGCGTTACGTTACTCATTGATGAGTTGAGTTGGCCATCGTTGAAAGATCGTAGATTACAGGCGAGACTTAAACTTCTAGATAAATATAGGTCGGAGATATTCGTAAATGAAATGAAGGATATTATTCGACAACCAACGTATATCGGACGGAGGGATAATGAGGACAAGATTCGCGAAATAGATAGTAGGACGGAGAGGTATAAGGAGCCTTTTTTCCCTAGGACAATACGTGACCACAATAGATAACTGTGAATAATAATTAGTTATGAACTTGGTGCGCGGCACCCCCTGCCATCCACCGTCAAGGTGACTTGCAGGGTAATATGTAGATGTAGATGCTGCTGTCCGAAGACAGGTTTTAGCTGAATCGCTGACTCCATTCCTCTCTCTCCCTAGAAGCATCTTATAAACCTCTATAAGTACTATATTCCTGCTTCATTCCCCTCCCTATTGAAGTACTTTCTGTTTCTTCTCCTTCGACCCTGACTCTAATCTTTTGATCAAAGTAAAGGTTTTTAAGCAATCTTTTATCTTGCCAATCTATTCCTATTTTATTTAAAATACCCAGCATTTTATCCCATTTCACTCGGTCAAAAGCTTTCTCCCAATCTACAAAACTTAAATACACACCTTTATTGACTTCTAGCGCTCTTTCTACCATCATCCTCTTACATCCTATAGCATCTCTAGTCCCTCTTCCTCTTCTGAAACCAAACTGATTATCTTGCAGGTCCTTTTCTATTTTACCTTCAATTCTTTTTGTTATTATTCTGGTTAGAACTTTAGCTGTATGAGAAATTAAACTATTAGTTCTGTAATCCTTAAAACTTTTTACATTGTTCTTTTTCTCCAGTGGTACCATCATCATCATCATGCTTCTGTCCGAAGACAGGTTTTAACTGAATCGCTGCCTCCATTTCTCTCTCTCCCTAGAAGCCTCTTTTATACCTCTATAAGTATTATATCCCTGCTTTATATTATCTAATATTCCTATTCTTTTTCTCCCTCTTCCTCTTCTTCCACTAATTTTTCCTTCTAAGATCGTCCTTTGTAAACACTGTCTTCTCAATATGTGCCCTATCCAATTTGCTTTTCTTTTCCTGATTGTTTTTATTAGCATCCTTTCTTCCCCCACCATTTCTAATACTTCTTCGTTTCTCTTCCTCTCTGTCCATTTCACTTTCATCATTCTTCTCCATACCCACATCTCAAAACTTTCTAAATATTTTTCCTCCTTTCTCCTTACCGTCCACGTCTCTGCACCATAAAGAGCTATGCTCCATATGTAGCATTTTGCTAATTTCTTCCTTGTTTCTAAATTTATTTTCTTGCTTGTGAGAAGCTCCTTCTTCTCGTTAAATGCTGCTTTTGCCATTGCAATCCTACTTCTGATGTCCTGTGTACTACTTCCATCCTGTGCTAAAATACTGCCGAGATATTTGAAACTACTTACTTGTTCCAATTTTTGGCCATTTACCATTATATTTAATTCTTTATGTTCCTTTGAAACCACCATGACTTTCGTTTTTTCAGCATTGATCTTCATTCCATATTGTTGGCCAACCTCCACTAGTCTGTCTGTCATTCTCTGAAGCTCTTTCTCGCCTTCTGCTATTAAGCCCTGATCATCTGCGTATTTAATGGTGGTAATACTTTCACCTCCTATCTTAAATCCTTTCTCTTCCATCAACGCTTCTTCTGTTATTGTTTCGGCATAAATATTAAATATCGCTGGTGAAATAGGACATCCCTGCTTCACTCCCCTCCCTATTGAAGTACTTTCTGTTTCTTCTCCTTCAACCCTAACTCTAATCTTTTGATCAAAGTAAAGGTTTTTAAGCAGTCTTTTATCTTTCCAATCTATTCCTATTTTGTTTAAAATACCCAGCATTTCATCCCATTTCACTCGGTCAAAAGCTTTCTCCCAATCTACAAAACAAAAATACATACCTTTATTGACTTCTAGCGCTCTTTCTATCATCATCCTCATACATCCTATAGCATCTCTAGTCCCCCTTCCTCTTCTAAAACCAAACTGATTATCTTGCAGCTCCTTTTCTATTTTACATTCAATTCTTTTCGTTATTATTCTGGTTAGAACTTTAGCTGTATGAGAAATTAAACTAATAGTTCTGTAATCCTTACAACATTTTACATTGTTCTTTTTCTCCAGTGGTACCATCACAACATCTAAAAAATCTTCAGGCCATATGCCAGTATCATATATTTGGTTAAAAAATTTTGTGAGTTGCTTAACTGCTTTAGACCCCAAAACCTTGAGAACGTCCACGGGTATATCATCACTCCCAACAGCCTTCCTTCTTTTCATGTCATCAATTGCTCTTTTAACTTCAGAATCGAGAATACTTGGTCCTAGCTGGTCTTTTCCCCCATCCTCTTTTTCATTACATTTAATATTTCTTGGCTTTCCTTCTTTGTCATACAGAACCTCAATGTATTCTTTCCAGACATTCTTTACATTGTCTGGCTCCGATACTATTTTACCACTTTTGTTCATGATTCCTTTACGTCCTATCTTTCTTGCTTTTTTCTTGAATAGTTCCCTTGCTTTGCTATACATGAGGTCTGTTCTACAAATTCTTTCACATTCGACAATCTCCTCGCATTTCTCATTTATCTACTGTTCTCTGGCATTATCTGTTTCCCTTCTTAAAGAATTATTTAACTCCTTGTACTCTCCTTGGCCTTCTTCAGTGTTAATGTTCTTCCACTCTTTTCGTTCTTCCATTTTTTGCAGCATTTCTGCTGTGACCCAGGGTTTTTTGTTTCTTTCACCTGTTATATTTCCTATCTTCCTTTCTATTACATCTTTAATGTTGCTATGGATGTATCTCCACTCCTCATCTACATTGTTCCTATTTTCTTCAGCTCTCTCCTCCAACCTTTCCTCCAGCTCAGTCATGATAGCCTCCTTGTTCTTAAGGAGTTCTTCTAAGTTCCATTTCTTTTTAACTCTTATGTTTCTCTTAACGCTCTTTAGTCTACATTGTGTATTTGCCACCAAAAGGTTGTGGTCGGAATCGATATCTGCCCTTGGTAATGTTTTCACATTTTTAATGCTATTTATAAATCTTTCATTGACTAGTATGTAATCTATCTGGTATCGTCTCTGGTCTCCTGGGCTTCTCCATGTGTAAAGTCTCCGCTGGTGATGCTTAAACCGTGTATTAGTTACAATAAATCGATTTCTATGGCAGAATTCCACAAGTTTATCCCCTCTTTCATTTCTCTTCCCTAGTCCATATTTTCCCACTATGTTATCTTCCTGTCCCTCTCCGACTACACTGTTCCAGTCTCCCATTACTATGGTGGTCATCCATACTTTTCCCTTCTCCAATATTTCCGTAATTTGTTCATACATTTCATCTACCTCTTCGTCACCAGCATTAGTTGTTGGCATATAAACTTGAATTATATGCATTTCTACTGGCTCCATCTGAAGTTTTACGGCGATTAGTCTATCATTAACTGTCACAACCATGCTATTTCTTTCAGCTATCTCCTTTCTCATTATAATCCCCACTTCCCTTTCCATTTTCTCTCCTCCCGAGTAAATAATCTTAAATTCGTCTGAATTTATCTCACCTTCTCCTTCCCACCGAACTTCACTAAGACCTGCTATACCTACATTATTTCTTCTCATTTCCCATTTTAAGTTCTCTAGTTTACCCCCTGAATTCATAGTTCTAACATTCCATGTGCCTATTCTTAATTTCTCACTACTTGCTTTCTTTTTATTAATGTTACATTTCTTCTGTGCATTCCTTAGGGTAGTCCCCACCCGAAGATCCGATTGTGGGACTATTTTACTCCGGAATATTTTACCCCAGAGAGATCCATAGAGGTATTAGCAGCTTTTCAGCCTATTATGGGAAATATAATGAGGTAGTTTCCCCTTGCTTTCCTCATCGCAGTTTCACAAGAGCGAATACCCATCTGTAGCTGTTCAGATCCACATGATCACCACCTACAGAGGTACTGTGCTAGCTTCTGCCCTTGCACAGGGGATGTAAAATCCCCAAGACAGCTTCTTAGTCTGGCTCTTCCCCTCAGACCTTTCCGGCTTGGATGGTCCTACCAGGATAATTATCTCCCGCCGGCATAGCTCTTAGGTTCATAAGAGTACACAAACCCTCCTATCTCTGTAAGGTTATGCAGTCCTCAGGGAGGGCTTGTGTGCATAAATGTAAAAAATCTACTCTACCTCTCCTACAGAGATAATTAAAATGTGTTTTAATTAAGTTAAAAAAAATTCTTACGCAAGGCAAAAGGTTATTTTGTCGCCATCTATTATTCAGAGTGCAATTATCATGACTACTTCGCACATTGTTGGCGCACATTCTATTATATGCTTATTTTTCTATCGACCTTGCTTTCTGTTTCAATTGTATAAATAGCCTCCACCTTACTGATATAGTATCTTCCTTTGCCCAGAAAAATTCTGAAATACTTTGGTACAATTTGTCATATTGATTTTTGCCTGATCAAACAAATCTTTTGAATTTTCCATGCAATTGTTCATTGAGTGAGAGATATAGTTGGTTTAAATGGTTGTGTTTTAATAGGCTTCAGATAGGTAATTTGCGGCCTAATCAAGGGCAAGTGGGTTTTAAAAAATGATAATTCATGATAACATTATCGGGTGAGCTTGAGGTTTTAGCGAATTGATAAAACGTACTTTTTATTATTGAAATCATATAGATATGAGTGACTATGATCATCCTCGCCGAGTTTAAATTAATACGGTTTATGAAGTAATTTTAAAATATGCTCCAAAATTTCCATTTAATTCAGATGTGGAATGTATTTATTTTATGGTTTGAACGAATATTTTTCAACAATTCGCGATATTAGTTTTACGCTTTTATCAATTATGATAAACTTCGTGTCCGTAATCCGTTCAGGTTAACCATATGACAGTTTCAACTACGAAGTAGTAGCCATCGGCGGTTATCAACGGATGGCTTATTTCATTATTAGAATATTCCTTCCGTGAACCACTTATGGGCGGCTCTTTTGCAGCTGAAACGTGAATATGGTTCACTCAACTGTTTTGTGCCTGTGGTAATCACTTGCATCTGTTATTAAATGTTAATTTAAACAGGTCGCGTTTTCGCCGCAATATTTTTTCGTCTTCGTTAGTTTTGTGCTGTGGTAAATCAATCACCTCCTGCTGTGCGCGCGTGTTTTTTGGTCTTATCTTGTACTACCTGCTTGCGTAGTCGTTGGAGATTAACAGGAAAACGTATGGACGTCATCACTCTTTTATATTATGCGTTTATGCTTGGTCGCGCGAGTAATGTCCTCGCAGTTTTTCGGTATGATGTGAGCGTTTTTGTTCCCAAAGAATTAAGTGTACAATTGTAATTTTATTTTTCTATTAAAATGTTTAATGATGGCCATTAACGTTTGAGCAATGAACGTAATCTTTCGTCATCTTTGTATATTTTTACCTCGTAATTTTGATGGAAACCTTCCCATATCATCACTTAGTCTACGGAGTCTAGGTTTTAAACAGTTTCAGAATATTCTTTTTGTCTTGATTACGTCCGAGAAGAATTTTCTTCGCGCCCTGGAAATTCCCCGATGGTAAATTTTGCTTCCGCATAACTCGATGATTTTGGTAAAAAACAAAATTTTGATGCAATATTTGGGCAAACTTTTCGTGCCGAAGTTTTCAAGTATGTTGAGGAGTATTATAGTTTTATGCATTTGGTTTCTTTGATCTCCTTAGCTCCAAGGGGAGGGGAAAACTTCTTGGTTGTTAGGGATTTTTTTGAAAACTTTTTAGGGTATAAAGCGAACTGTTGATTTACGAAGTACTTCGCAAAATGGAATCCTTTAGAAACCGCCATTAAAAAGTTCCTCGTCCGTTTTTTAAATTAAGTCGAGAATAGACTGGAATATAAATACCATTTCAAGCCTGCGAACCATATTATTTTGTCATAGTTTTTCTGCAGCTTATTCCAGCAGCTGAAAATATATGAAGGAGCGGATGAATGACTTTCAATATAATGCAGGTAGTTATTGATTTGCGCGGTTAATGCGTTCCTGAAAACTACCGTGTAAATCAATTTTGCGTAATACGAGAACAATTTTCTCATATAAAATAATTTTAATGTCTAGGTTAGGGGGAGTACCTACGTTTCTGTATTAGCCTACCCAACATCACCGAAATTTCAAATTATATTACATAACCTTTTTTAACTTCGGGAATAATTGGTTCCAGAAAACTGACGCCAAATGCAAATTCGCGAAGTGCAAGTCCTATTTTCCTATAAGATGCAACGTAAAAATAGCGGTACGGTTCTGAGTCAACCTAAAAAATTCACTTTTTATCATAAATAATGCAGTTTAACAGTAAATAAAAAATGAATTAAGTGAAAAATTCTTTTAATTACTTTCAAAACGCATAATAGCAAATAAAAACAGCATTACAAAGCGATAACACTTCTTTCGGCAATTGTGTAGTTTACCTTAGCGCATTTTCGCATGCGATTTTCGATGTTCCTTTGTTCATTCCAAGGAAATTACTCAATTTAAATGGATTGACCACTGAAATGGAATGTTGAGTACGTGATGCACGGATGTTTTCTTAGGTTCTGAAACAAACGTTTCCAAGTCGCAAAAGAAACACTAGCATTATAAAGTGGTAACATTTATTTTATTAATTAAATTCGAAATGCGTAACAGAAAAACAAAACAGCGTAAGAAAGTGATAACATTTCTTTTAATTGTTCAAAATACGTCACAAAAACGAAGCATTAAAGTGGTAACATTTCTTTTAGTAATCGCGTTCAAAATACGCGGCAGAAAATCTTACTTATACAAGATGACAGCAATTTTTAGATTTACATTAAAAATTCGTAATAAAAAATAAAACCCTGACAATACAAAATAACATTTCCTTAAATTACGTTCAAAATATGTACAGAGATAATAGTAAATGATAACCTTACATTCCAAAATGATGGCGCTTGTTTAAATTTTAAACTAAAGTTTCATCATTGAAAATAGCGGCGTTGGCGGTGAAGTACGAACTGAGCAACAAAATAATTAAGTTTCCATTTATCACGTTTGTTTACTTCTAAAACTGCTGATAATGCGCATTTTAAATATAATATTATAATAATAAGTCCTTTTCTAGGGCGCCAAAGTTTAAATTGAACTTCGAAACAAAAAATTTGTTGTCATGGTAAAAACGTATGTTTCCAACCGCGTAAATGTATATATTTGGACCGCGCAAATTGAGAACATGCCTAAATTAATAAATCGCGTAAATCCAAATTTTCATAAATCAAAACTGCGTAAATCGAGAACTGCCTGTACTCTGAAACTTACTGTTATGTTTTTATATTATATGTCTATTCTGCGCCTACTTTTATTTATTCAAGTCCAGATGTTTATAGCTGGGTCCAACAAAATCTTCCGATGTTTGAGATAGCAATTTAAACGAACTATTACTAAGCATGATGGAAATTATGAATCATACATCCCTTACGCTATGGCATACGCAGGAATATGGGTGAATTAAGAAATCGGGAGAAAAATACGGCCATGACCGGGAATCGAACCTGGGTCTTTCATTAGCCAGGCGGATATTCTATCACTAAAGTATCGTGACGGACTAATTCTCGATTCGTGGTCGCGGCAGAATTTTTCTTATTTATTATTCCTCCGTAACTCTTGAATTCAATGTATAACTGTCACATTATGGCTAAAATCAAATTGAGATAAAATTTCTGTCCAATATCCATAAAAAAGATTAGGAAAACCAGATGCGAATTTCCGCATTATAATAATGACCGCTGATAACGGCTGCTTTGTAGCCGAAATGCGTATCTGGTTTTCCTAACCTTTTTATGGCTATTTGAGAGAAATTTTGTGTCGATTCTAACTTAAGGGAAATAAGTTTATTTTTGTATCCTGCGTATACTTTTTCCCCGGATAACTTCCTTTTGACCATGCAAAATTGCGTCGTCATGATTGATGGAATATATAATCGTGAAATGTATATTTAGTGTTTGAGGTGCACTTAATATGTTCATCGTAAAGCTTCAATTTTATTTATCACTTAACGTGGAACGCTATGGTTGAAACATTTTTCACTGGATCAAAAGACTGTCAATAGTTAAAAATTTAATCACCATTGCCGCCTTTTACATGTTACGGCATTTGAGCCTGGCAAATAATTCACTACATTGTCGCCAGCATGTGCCGACGCTATCATCAAATCAATTAAATCGAGTGGCTTGAGTGGATTTTGGTCACAAATAAATTATTTTAACGTTTGAAGGAAGCGTGTCAGTTAATATTTCGCCATTCGCTAGGCCATTGTATTGTTAAAATATTAATAGGACTGTTGCGAAAACTGCACGTTTGTTTGTTGCACGCGATATTGTGTTTTTCCGCGAACCTATGACCATTTTTCATACATCATGCGGGTAAATACGTATTTTAGTGTTCCATATTATTTTCGTAGTAAACCTACCGTATTTTAGTCTCCCAAATTATTTATAGGAAAAATTCAATAATATAACCTGAATCGATGATAATTTACATTTTGCGCCACTCCACCGGGTTGAGTAAGTTGGTTGAAGTGTTTTGGTTCTTCCTCAAAGGGACATTTTGCGCGACTTCTCCGGATTGAAAGAATCATTTCAGAAAAAAAAATTTTTGGATAACATAAGCTCTCGAATTACCCGTCACACTTCCCCGATGCGGTTCCCGATCACAACTTTTGAGAGGCTGAATTAGTAATAAAAAATTAAACCATCTCTTAACCCAACCTTTTTTACCCAACCCGATGTTGAGGTGTGTATAATTGCGGAATTCAGAAGGTTATATTATTGAATTTTTCCTATAAATTATTTGGGATATTAAAATACGGTAGATTTACTACAAAAATAATATGGGATACTATAATACGTATTTACCCATCATGCGTATATTTTACAGCGATTTTCCTTTTTATAACCCTATAATAAATAGGAAGAAAGATGGAGAGATATTTAGCAGGTTTTTTATTCTTAAAATTTAATCATATTTCGATATGAGCAGGAATAGACATCCCAAGTTTTCATATTTGCTCTCGGGATTCTTTCAATTCGCAGCTTTTGTGTTGATAGGCTAAAAATAAAAGTATAATAACGATATTAACCCTTAGTTAGTCGCGTGAAAAAAAGTTCCGTAATTAGTCGCGTGGGGTCAATATGACCCCAAAATAATTTCTAAAGATAAGCAATAATATATTAATTTATTTATATTTTACTGGAAATAAAATCAATCTTACATTATAATACAATTATTTATTAATAATTTTTACAATAAACTGATTAAAATAACAAAATATTTTTTTGTATTTTCTAATCACTTTCCCTCTCCCCACATTCAATGCACTTCATTATCATATGGTCTTTGTAAGTAAAAGCTCCACAATTTCCACATCTAGTGGACACTTTATTGTCCTTATTTCTTGGGCAATGTTCGCATCTTCCTGTTGATAGTCCCGATCCCGTTGATGGACCTTCCTGCGCAAGTCCCTGTTGAGTGCATATGCGCTTTCAGAGATGCCTAGATATAAAATGACTCTGAGACCTCAAAATCTGTAGATCCTTTATTAATTCCTTCGATAATGATTTCAAGAAATTTCGCCTTGTCATTTCCTTTTGAATGTTTTGTTTATAAACAATAAAGGCATTTATGGCAGAAACGTTCAGCTAATAAAAAACACAGCTAACGGCCATCTTTTCGTTCTTCTGCCAACAGTATAAGCAGCGCAGAGCTGATCGCACCTTTTGTTGCATTGTTGCATGAAGATCGCGTTGAGGGCTTTATTAGTGATAGGACTATTTTTGCGGAGATCACTCACACTTGTGGGTTAGACATCGGTCGCGGCAAGGTCACTTTCCGGCCCCACCTACAGCATGAAGTAGTTTATGGCTGCCCCCAACGAGCAGAAAGATTCAAGCTCACTTCTGCTGTCACCGAGGATTGCCCTCGATGGGGCTTTGGACAAAAGTTGCCTCCTCGAGCGACCCAAGGGGTTCGTGCCGAGGTCCAAGCGCGTCCTCCCCTATAAGTGTGAACGTACTTGGGACTCCTCCATAGAAACCCCATTGAAAATAGGATTTTTATATTTTGGTCTAAAACGTCCCAACCATGACCATCATGCGACCGGTAGGAGATCCAAAAACTTTGAAGATTGCCGATCTCATTCGTGTTCGTGCTTATTCCGAAAAATAAGGGAGAAACTCGTGCTAAAAAGGGTGAGCAGTAATAAAAGGCAAACCGCTTTCTTTTATCCTTTTTGCACATGGGTACTAAGAGCTTCATCCAATGAGGGTGATAAAAAAGCTGCCAAAAGTCGCTAGAAAGATGTTCCATTTTTGAGAGTATTTCACAATAATTACGAAAGCATGTGATAAATAATTACTGTACAGAAAAGGGAATAATATGGATGTAGTTCAATTATAAAATCTAGAAAATAGTTTCAAAAATCATGCATCGGTCTTGATAGAATACGTGGAATTCTGCGTCAAAGAAGTCATCCTCGGGTCATTTCTTCGACAGCAATTTCTAGAGAGACCACGTGCGTTTGTTTGTGACTTTTATTGGGGGTAGAAAACTATGGGAAGAAAACAGTTGCATGTGTGCGGCCGAAGTAAGAAAACACCCGGAGAATTCCGAAAAGAGGGAAAATGGTACATTGGAGGGGGGAGAGGGGGAAGAGGAGAGGGGAGGGGGGAGATGGGAGGAAGAAGGGTAACCAACCTATAATGAAAATTAGTGAAGTAGAAATGTATCATAAGAGAACTAGTGTTAAAACAATGAAATACTGCTTATCAGGAAAATTATTTGTATTTCTGATGTGATAATAATAATCTGTATTGCGTTTAACCCTTCTAGACCAATAGAGAAAAAAGCAACAGGTAGAGAGATGTCAAAATAAAAGCAACTTTTTTAACCTCATATATACATAACAAATGGATACACACCAAAATAGCACATTAAAATAGTTTAATTTTCTCAATAATTACAATATTTATACTATATGTATAAATATCAAAAATAACAAATTAAAAAAAACAAAGAAAGCTAAGTTCTCTTCTAGAATGTCAGTTTCGAAGGTAGAACAAGTTTGGGTTAGATTGACAATACATTTATTTAGATATTGACGAAAAAACATTGCTTGGGGTCATATTGACCCCACGCGACTAATTAAGGGTTAAGAACTGAGTCAGCAATAATAATTTAGGGGAATAGGCGTAATTTGAAATTCAACGAATTTCACACGGTTTATAAAACTTTCTACTATTTCCACACAATTAACTGTGGCGGAAACAAACAGTTTTATAAACCATGAGCATTTTGTTAAAATGCAAATTGCACCGATTCCTCTATTATGGGGTTGCTCCAGATATTGATGCCTTCAGCGAATTCAATTATTAATGCAGAATATTTTCTCTTAGAAAATTGCGATGAAAACGTACTCAATTATGGTTAAGTCACGTGCAACATTAATTTTAGCTTAAAAAGTTTTTAGGTTCGTTAATTGCTATTTTTAAAAATACCACTTTAATTAATTTAGCAATTAATTCTTAAGCCGAGTGGCAAGACGCTATTTATTCCACTGCTTGAATGCGACAAAAATACGCTAAATTTTCATTTTAAATACATTTATCATTGTCGAGTGTCGGAACAATACGTTGTTTCAGATTTTGAGCAAAGTTAATTGACTTGATAAAATTGTCAGAAAAGGTGATACATTGTTTTTGCTCTTTGGCCTCACTTGCATCGAAACGCTTGTGTTTATTTATCAACTATGGCTAATTTTTATAACGCAACGTCTAATGCTTATTCCTTTCATTAATTATTGTGCGTTATGACCGTTTTAATGAGCCAAATTGACTTCATTGCTGTCAGGTCTACATTACCGATGGATGCACAGACTTTCTTTTTATTCTTCGCTGTTGTGTAGTTACGAAATCAAAGAAAATTCATCGGAGATGTGTTGGTAAATACCAGTTTGCTGAGTAAAGGTATGATTATTATCATTCATCTTATTGTAGCATTTACATATTTTCTGATAAAATTCTCGTTCTCTAAAAGCGTTTCTCAACCAGTTTCCCACGTGTCCCACTGGTAGGACGCGAAGATCGTCTAGCTGGGACGCAAGGTTTCGAATGCATTTATCGTAAACGTTTTTCTCAACTAAATTATTGCAATATCTAATGACCTTAAATATTCCCGTTAATGATTATTATAGTACTAAAATACAGTTAGCGTAAAAATGCACTTCTTGGAAAAGGCGGAGTTTTGTTTTTATCGCGGCGGGACCAGGGTTTTTTTTTGACAAGAATAGTTGGACGTGAGATACAGAAGGTTGAGAACCGCTGCTATACGCAACACTTTGAAATATAATGCTGCTTGAATTTGTCGGATAATTAGATACAGCTGTCGAGTAAAATCACCGTGTTTTTACTACTATTCTGTTATTCGCGTAATATCAGTTGGCTCTTTTAACTTCCAGCAAATCTCGTTAGAGAATAGTAGTCTACTCCTCGGTCGGTCATATTTTTCATTTTGTGAAGTGCACTACATCAGTTCTTTCCGAGTCGACCTCGATCTTCCGTCGATTTAACTACGACGTAAGGGCGTGAATTAATGGATTTTTCTTCTCTGCGAGATCGTTGAACATTTATTGTGCAAATCTTTGAAGCTGAGTTCTTCGTAGGAAATTGGATCCATCTCGAAAAATATTATTCATGTAAGCGTATTTCCTCACAGCCTCATGTTATTTATGAGTGATTCGTTCCGATATTGAAAATATAATGAGGATCAGCTAAATGATCTACGGTTTTCCATATTTACTAAAATGAAGCACTTTCCTTGAGCACGTATTGTGGAAATTTAAATGATGGAACAGGTGGCGTGATAGGAAGGAGAAGACGGAATACTTAAAGCAGCGTTTCTAAAAGCTTTTTGGTAATATGGCCCATATAAGGTATTTGAAATTATCCACGGCCCAATTAAACTGCAAGAAATTTTCCGCAGCCCGCCTTTATAGCAATAAGTGTATGTCCGTTGCAGCTTTGCTTGCAAAGAAATCAATAAAAAAGACGCGCTAAAATGGTTTTTTACTCGCATGTATTTGAAAAGAATAATCTATTCTATTATTATTTCACATTTCATTTATTTCACTTTTCATATGACCGCGTATAAACGGAGGGGGAGAGAGGGGGAAGGCAGTGGAGAGAGAGGGAGGGAGAAGAGGGGCGGAGATAGAACTTGAGGTAGAGCAGCGGTTCCCAAAATGGGATCCCCGGGCTATAAGGGGTCCGCGGCGGCGAAAAGGTTGGGAAGCCCACCTCGGGAAAGGACCACGACCCAGGTAGTACTGCAAGCCCGTAAGCTATATTCAAAATTTCAAAAAGTCCCAATGTAATTCGTGCATTTACCTGCATTAAGACAGCCCGAAAGAGGGAAGGAGATAGACCTTGAAATTGAGCAGCGGTTCCCAACTTGGGTTCCTCGGACTAAAAAGCGTCCGCGGGGGTGAGAAAAGGTAGGGAACCACTGACTGAGATAAAGGAGTTTTCACTTGTGACAACCGACACTCAACGCTCAACACTCGTTCCCAAATTAATTATATAGATATAGGCAGGAGAAAATTCTTATTAACTAAAATAGCTGATTATTTTAAAAACACAAAGGAATTTATAAAAATTTTCATTAGTTATATGTATATAACGTTTACTTTTTAGGAGTTCTTTACCAGCGAAGCTGTAGTAGCGGACCGCCTTATGGGCTCGTCTCGTTCGTCCGTCATCCCGCCCGTCCGTCCGTCCGTGGTAACTTTCATCTCCTAAGCAGCTTGACGGATTTTAATTAAATTACGTACGAGTGATCCCTATTAAAATATATCGCCTAATTGTGATCAACTGCTTCCGTCAATAAGAACTTCCCATTTTATGCTATCAGCACTTAAATAAACTTATACTCGTATTTCGTTAAATGGCATCCGTAAAGCAACAATTAAAATCTTATGTTTTCTATCCCACGCCCTTATATGATCCGTAAGACATAGATTAAGAAATGTATTCGGATAGAGAACAACATTTACTACAAGAAAGTCCGCGAGACCACATAATTACGAGTTATAGTTCCGGAGATAAAAATTCGAGAATATCCCAAGCATAGCATCGCATATTTTGTTTACATCGATCGCTATGGCTTTTCTATCGGAAATCAACAATTAAAAATCCATACTTTTCTCTCCCAAACTGTTATATGATCTGTGAGGGATAGATAAATAATTTATTGTAAGAGGACAACATCTGCCACAAAGAAGTCCTCGAGACCACACAATTACGAGTTATAATTTCGGAGATAAAAATTCAAGAACCGCCCAATCTTGCGATACCGTTCTACAACCTTTGTTTGAAACATTTTCCCATATAATGCATTCTTTAAGCGGTATCTTAAAAAATAAATTTTTTAGCTGTCACCACCTACCGGTGACTATTGTAAACGTACGCTTAGTTACGTCTTAGTAACGCTCCTTTTTCTTTTCTTAATTGTTGGAGCTTCGTGGCTATCATTATATATCGACGACTCTTACAGAGGAGGATATAACATACTAGTAGTTGGTGCTTGCATACTGCAAGCATTTCATATCACCTTGAAAAGACATTCATTTTTCAGACAGAAATTTCAACATTACAAATAGTCTTTTAATTCTAAAGATTTCATTTCTGCAGCGATTTTCGTTTTTCCCACATGTAAGAATATTAGTTTAAAACAATCTCCAAATGTCGCAATTTTAAAAATTTTACACTATCTTCATTATAAGGTTCTAATGCTACACATTTTAGCCAAATTTTAAAGTTGTAGCACTTCTAGAAATAAAATAATATTTTTCTAATTGTTTAAATTTTAACAATTTTTAACGGCCGCCGCAATTCATATGTGGTAAAATTGAAATGTTTATTTGTGCAAATTCACTGCTCTGTAAACAATTTGAAAATTTCAGCATCCTAGCTTATTCCGTAATACCTAAACAGTTATCTATTTGTTTAAACTTTAAGAATTTTTAACTGCCAAACAAATTAAAATATCAAAATTTGTATAATCCCTATTTCGTTTTTTTAAGAATTCTACTTATAAAAAAATTTCAACTCCGTGGCACATTCGGAAATATATAAACCTTGAAAATTTGTTTAAACAATTGCGAATTTTTAGCGGCCGCATTGTTGCACTTTTTCAAGATTTTCGTTTTTTCTAGTCGGTTTTGCACAAAATCCTACCTATGAAAAAAATTTCGAATCTCCAGCACATCTGGAAGTGCCTAAACATTAGTATCCTCCTGTTATATCCTCCTCTGTAAGAGTCGTCGATATATAATGATATATAACATATAACAGGAGGATACTAATGTTTAGGCACTTCCAGATGTGCTGGAGATTCGAAATTTTTTTCATAGGTAGGATTTTGTGCAAAACCGACTAGAAAAAACGAAAATTTTGAAAAAGTGCAACAATGCGGCCGCTAAAAATTCGCAATTGTTTAAACAAATTTTCAAGGTTTATATATTTCCGAATGTGCCACGGAGTTGAAATTTTTTTATAAGTAGAATTCTTAAAAAAACGAAATAGGGATTATACAAATTTTGATATTTTAATTTGTTTGGCAGTTAAAAATTCTTAAAGTTTAAACAAATGGATAACTGTTGAGGTACTACGGGATGAGCTAGGAAGCTGAAATTTTCAAATTATTTAGAGAGTAGTAAATTTGCACAAATAAACATTTCAATTTTACCACATACGATATGCAGCGGCCGTTAAAAATTATTTAAATTTAAACAATTACAAAAATATTATTTTACTTCTAGGAGTGCTAAAACTTTAAAATTTGGCTAAAATATGTAGCATCAGTACCCCATAATGGAGAGAGTGTAAAATGTTAAAAATTGCAACATTTGGGGATTGTTTAAACTATTATTTTTACATGTGGGAAAAACGAAAATCGCTGCGGAGGTTAAATATTTAGAATTAAAAGAATATTTGTAATGATGAAATATTTGTCGGAAAAATGAGTGTTTTTTCAAGGTGAGATGAAATGCTTGCAGTATGCAAGCACCAACTACTAGTCATTATATATCGACGACTCTTACAGAGGAGGATATAACATACTAGTAGAAGGTGCTTGCATGCTGCAAGTATTTCATCTCATCTTGAAAAAACATTAATTTTTCAGACAGATATTTCACCATTAAAATTATTCTATTGATTCTAAAGATTTCACCTCTGCAGCGATTTTCGTTTTTCCTACATGTAAAAATAATAGTTTAAAACAATCCCCAAATGTTGCAATTTTAAACATTTTACATTTTCTCCATTATGGGGTACTAATGCTACACATTTGAGCCAAATGTTAAAGTTGTAGCACTTCTAGAAGTAAAATAATATTTTTCTAATTGTATAAAATATAAACATTTTTAACGGTTGCCGCAATATATATATGGAGAGATTGAAATGTTTATTTGTGCAAATGCACTGTTCTGTAAATAATTTGAAAATTGCAACTTCCTAGCTCATCCCGTAAAACCTAAAAAATTATTAAACTTTAATGTTCAAATGGGGTTAAAACAACTCCTAAAAATTAACAATTTTAAAATTTTCCATTTTTATAGTTGGTTATGAGAAAATTTCTATAATCTTGCAAAATTTCAGCTTCCTAAACTTATTAGATTGGTCTACACACTGGATTACGTTTTCCCATGCTAACTTATGGGATATATTCCGGGGTCTCTGGAGTCGAACCCAAGACACTGTAAGCAAAAGTAACAATAATTCCTAATAGATATTGCGGCCATCTAGCAACACTGATAATTTCATTTTTCTAGTTTACCGGTAAGTGCCCATAATTAATTTACAAAAATGTTGCAATGCTTTTCTTATGGGAAAAAACGCAACTTTCGGAATTTCTGGAGTCGAACTCATGTCACTTAGGTAAGAAGTCTAATTTTATCTGAAGGTTTCTCCATCATATCTACAAAAACTGAAACTTTGAGCTCTCTAGCTCTTGTAGTTTGGGCTGGACATTAGTATCCTCCTGTTATATCCTCCTCTGTAAGAGTCGTCGATATATAATGATATATAACAGGAGGATACTAATGTTTAGGCACTTCCAGATGTGCTGGAGATTCGAAATTTTTTTATTAGGTAGAATTTTGTGCAAAACCGACTAGAAAAAACGAAAATCTTGAAAAAGTGCAACAATGCGGCCGCTAAAAATTCGCAATTGTTTAAACAAATTTTCATGGTTTATGTATTTCCGCATGTGCCACAGAGTTGAAATTTTTTTATAAGTAGAATTCTTAAAAAAACGAAATAGGGATTATACAAATTTTGATATTTTAATTTGTTTGGCAGTTAAAAATTCTTAAAGTTTAAAAAAATAGATAGCTGTTTAGGTACTAAGGGATGAGCTAGGAAGCTGAAATTTTCAAATTATTTACAGAGTAGTAAATTTGCACAAATAAACATTTCAATTTTACAATATATGAATTTCGGCGGCCGTTATAAATTATTTAAATTTAAACAATTAGAAAAATATTATTTTTCTTATAGAAGTGCTACAGCTTTAAAATTAGGCTAAAATGTGTAGCATTAGAACCTTATAATGAAGAAAGTGTAAAATTTTTAAAATTGCAACATTTGGGGATTGTTTTAAACTATTATTTTTACATGTGGGAAAAACGAAAATCGCTGCGGAGGTGAAATCTTTAGAATTAAAAGACTATTTGTAATGATGTAATGTCTCTCTGAAAAATGAATGTTTTTTCAAGGTGAGATGAAATGCTTGCAGTATGCAAGCACCAACTACTAGTATCCAATATCAGAAGGCTACGTACGGTATGAGTTTATTTCAGTTCTTTGTAAAGTCTTTTAAATTTTTCTCGCAATTCCTTAAAATATTTTTTTATTATTTAACCTATTTGGAGTTTTTATAAATATTACAAGTATGGAGAAAGTGGCCACATCAAATTTTTATTATTAGAAATCTTTTGCTTATTTCCACAGATGTATTGAGAAAGTATTGTTTTCAAGAAAAAAATCTAATTTGAGATTTCAACGGAAATACATGTTTTAAGGTCCCCTCAAAACGTTTTGACTATTTTCTCGATGATGTCTGCGGGTATGTCTGTGTGTTTGTGTTTGTGACCAGAAATTTGTGGGAGCTCTAACTCAAAAACTAACAATTTGATCAGCATAAAATTTTATATTTAGCATTTGTATTAGAAAGTGAAGAACTGATTAGATTTTAGCTAAAATCGGTTTCAAATTCTTGGCATTTTTTCGTTTGTGTCAAATATCTCGTGTAATTGTTCTTTAACGTAACCGTATTTAATAACGTAAGTTATAGATAATTTTATTCTCTACAACTGTTGTATTTAGTAATTTTTGGTAGAGCCAATTATTAAGGAGACATTTCAGCTCAATATTGACAGCGATGCCAGCGCCACCAACTCGTAAATTGCATATGGAAAAGTCATGTGTTGGCCACATCAGATTTTTAAATATTGTTAAAAGATCCTAATGTTTTCCAAATATTTCTCGTCCCACATGAAAACTTTTTGGGCCCACTGATTGAGAAACCCTGACTTAGTGAGTGGAACGAGGTGAGTAAAGATCTCGTAAAGCTCACTGCACACGCTATCAACGCAATATATTTCGATATTCTTGAATACTCGTAGTCAACCAGGGTGGCTAGCGTCATGTGATCGCTTCCTGCATCATTCTGCTCTTCTGCATTAAAGAGAATTAATTCTTTCTGCGGTTATTGGTTGTTCGATGACATTTTGACACACTTCGAAAAGCTTAAATCCAAGTAGGCCCTCGCCATCCTCTGCCTTGTCAACCGCGGTTTTGAGTATCCGCGGTTGGAAAATTGTATGTGGTTTTGCCAACCGCGGTATTCGGTCTTGAGTGACCACAGTTCACCACACGGAGGTGCCTAGTTGACTAATTTTATTAATATTAAAATGTATTTCATTGAAGAAGCTACGTACTAACTAGTCTTTACCAGAAGCAGAGACAGGAAAGAGGGTTTTTACCTCTCGATAAGACCACGAATTATTCGGGAGGTGGAGGTTAGAGGAATTTTATTTGAGGAATTTGAAGAGTAAGGTCAGGAGAGTGGCCTCAGCAGGGGCAGCTCCACCAATACGTGATCAATGCTAAGTACTTGTAACATTTTATTTTGTATTTTTAGGCATTCTTTATCAGCGAAGCGGTAGTAGCGGATCGCCTTATGGGTGAAGTCCCCTATCCCAAGAAAGTTTTTAATCAATACCTTACAGATAATATAACAGCTAGGGAGAGAAAATTAAGGTATTTCATTGTTGCGTTTACGGATGCCATTTAACGAGATACGAATATAAGTTTATTAAAGTAATTATGTAAAGTAGAAGTTTTAATTGACGAATTCAGTTGAAAATCACAATTGGGCTATAAATTTTAACAAAGATCACTCGTTCTTGATTAAAATCCGTCCAGCGGTTTAGGAGATGAAAGTTACGACAGACGGACCAGACAAGTCCGCGAGACCACATAATACGAGTTAAAGTTTTGTAGATAAAAATTCGAGAAAATCCCGTGCAAAACATCGCATATTTTGCTTACATCGATCTCTAAGACAGTTCTCTTGGAAAACCACGATTAAAATCCATGTTTTCTATCCCACGCCCGTATATGATCTGTAATTTATAGATTTAAAAAATTATTCGGATAGAGGACAACGTTTATTATAAGATAGTTCGCGAGACCACGTAATTATAGTTTCGGAGATAAAAATTCGAGAATCCCCCAATCTTTTGGTACTGTTTCATACGTATTTGCCATTAAGAACGCCTTTGAAATCTCTGTGTATTCCATTTATGGTGTATACTTTTCCATCTTGTTATATAATAAACATGTTTTTTGAGGCACAGCAAACTTATTTTTAACATTTAGATGTACATTATAGGACTCGAGGTATGTCTCTCAGGGATCCACTCCACCTAACTCCCGATTTCTCGCCAATCGCAGTTTTGTCAACCGCGGGTTAGGTCAGGAACGTAGCCCCCGTGGTTGGCAAGGGACTATTATTGATTTTTAAAGTGTCGTATGGTGAAGAAATGGAGCGCAGAACGAATATGTCCTGAATTCTTTTGTCGCTTGGTGTTAGAGTCAAAAAGTTCATTACTCGAGAGATGCCTGTGTATGGCTTGACGAACTAGGTCCCTCCAATAGCCATAAAGGTTTTGGGTTAAACCAGATGCGCATTTCGCCATCAGTGGCGGTTGTCGCATCTATTATCGGTGAATTAATCTATTTATCTTTAGGAAGCTGCTACCATTGACAGCGCTTGAGAATCGTGCTGTTCAACTGACTTCCATTCAGTCATTTCTTTGCAGCAGCTTCCAGCAATGTCGGAGTGTGGCCTAGTTTAGATACTCCTCTCGTTCCTCACTAGGTATTGTTGTAAACGTTAACTTGCGAAGCGTGTCTTTTACAAGTAACGTGCATGATGTCGATGATCCATAAAAGGTCAAGTATTTTTCGGGGAAAACTTGGTCCCTAAACCATCGTCACGCAGCGGTTGTTCGGATAAGTTAATAGACGCGTAAAGCGAAGTGCACCAGGTTGGTCATTTCGCCTGGCACTGCTTTACTGACCGGTGAGTGGTTTGGTCACCGATGTAGGGGTCTGTGGCGAGAGAGAGAGAGAGAGGCAGAGAGGAGAGCCAACTGGGGGATGGAGAGGGTGAAGATAGGTGGAGGGAGGGAGGGTGTGAGAGAGATGGAGAGTGAGTTAGGGAAGAGTGAGGAGGGAGGGAATGAAAAGATGAGAGGAAGGGAGAGGATGGAGGGATAAATTGGAATGAGAGGCATTGGAGTTGGTGAGGGAAGGAGGGAGAAGAGGGGATACGGAAAAGAGGAAGGAATAGAGGGTGGGAGGGGAGCGAGTAGAATGAAAATATTAGGGGTAGGGATAAATATGAGTGAGAGGCATTAGAGTTGGTGAGAGATGGAGAGAGAAGAGGAGGAAGAAATGAACGGTAAAAGAAGAGGGAATAGAGGGAGGAAGGGGAGAAGAGGGGAATGAGAGAATGAAAAGAGGAGAGGGAGAGAAGGGAGGGATAAATAGGAGGGACAGGCATTGGAGTTGGTGAGAAATGGGGAGAGAAGACGAGGGAGAGAGGGTAGGGAGATGAAGGGGGGCTAGATGGGAGATGAGGGGGAGTAGAGGAGAGCGAAAGAGGAGAGGGGGAATGAAAGGATGAGAGGGAGGGTAAGATAAATAGGAGGGAGAGGCATTGAAGTTGGTGAGAGATGGAGGAGGAGGGGGTAGAGAAGAGGGAGGGGATGGAGAGAATGAAAAGATGAGAGAGAGAGGGAGAAGAGAGGGATAAATAGGAGGGAGAGGCATTGGAGTTGGTGAGAGATGGAGGAAGAGAGGGGGCAAGAAAGAGAGGGAGAATAGAGGGAGGGAAGGTCGAAATAAATAGGGAGGGGAAGTAATGGAGTTGATAAGTAATGGAGGGAGAAGAGTGGGAGAGAGGGGGTGGGGAAAGGGGGGTAGAGTGAGGGAGAAGAGGGTGGGGAGAAGAGGAGAGAAGGGAGGAGAGAGAAATAATGGAGTAAGAGAGAGATGGAGAGAGAACGGTAGGAGGAGAGAGATGTGAATAAGAGGGAGAGTTGAGGGAGGAGAGAGTGGAGGAGGGGTCATAGGGTTAGCGTCGTGGCATGTGGTCTGGACCCCATTGATCCCATATGCGGCACGGCCGTGGATTCTCTTGCCAAGACAATCGTTCTCTTGCGAGCCAAAAGCTTTGCTTGAAGTGGGTGAAGGGGGCCATCATTCGCAGGGAATGTCTCCCGCAGTTACGGTCCCGGGAGCGCGGAAGATAGAGCCTCGTGATGGGGGTTACAGGAGCACGGGGAGATTTAAAATTCACGGTCGTTTAGCGGCCCCTAAACTGCATGGGTTGTTAAATTTTGTCGGAATGAGAGGAGCTCTGTGAATAGGGGAATGGAGTGCAGGAGGAGAGCGGGAAATAAAGCATTTGCATTCGGATGCTAGACGGTTCCCATGCTTCACTTAATCCCTGCTTGAATTCTACGACCGTCTGAGAGGTCAGTTGTGCGATTTCGGTCATTTATCGGCGCGTTTTGCGAATTATTTTCTCAGCTCTCCTATGGGTCATATCTTCCATGTTGATATTTCGATTGAATCGAGTTTGTCGGTTCAAATCAGTAAAATCCCGATTATCCGTGTCCGGATAAACCGGGAGGATACTTTATCGGGCGATTGTGCGCACTGAAGTTAGAATTTTCGCCGATAACGTCCATTCAGATCTCTTTTTTATGCCCAGATTTTCGAGCCATTTTGTAAGTATTACTTGAATCGATAAGCGGCGCTCTAATGCCAAACAAAAAAGTTCGATTATATTATATTTGCAAATTTATTGCATCTTCTCAATAAATAAAGAAGAGTGTCTCTGTGGGTCTCTCTGTTCGCTATGCATTCGGACAGCGCGAGAGCCAGTGTTACCCAATTTTGCGTAGAATCCACTTTCATCCAGGGGATGTCGGCATCCGATTCCAAAGTTCCGAGTTCGATTCCAGCAGCTTTTATTTTCTCATTAGAATAGCTTGGGAATGAGCGCACAGTATTTTTGCCTTGCATTTTAAAATGAGTTATAATTACCCTATAAACTCGAACTTTGAACCAAAGAACGCATAAAAGAGTAGATTTTTATACTGATACCGTTGATTTTTTAAGCGGTATGAAATCGATACGCAAATTTTATTTGAGCGCGCAAATTCGACGTTTTTTTGAGCTGAAAGTCTTTGGCGCTCACGGCGGTCTCCAAATACGCCAACATTTGGTAGTTTTGTTATTCCTTTCGATCTGAAGGGCAACGAGGCATTACATTTTCTCCAAAGTATCAGGGTTTGAGTCCAGGTGCATTTTTTCCTTTGTTTACATGTGAAGCAATCTTGGGAAACTCGAATTTTCATCTCTGAATACATTTTTAAATCTATACCTTACACATCATGTACTAAGACCAAGGGAAAGGAAAATGCTTCCTTTTTTATTTCGCTCACTAAAAGTGCTTGCGTCAACCGATGTAGACAGTGTCTAATGCTATATTTGGCACTTTCTCGAATTTCTTTCTCCGAAAGTATAAGTTGTAATTATATTCTCTCGCTGGCTTTTTTGTGGTATATGTTGTAGTTTTTCCGAAAAAATCTCGAACTAGTTCTCCACAAATCACGTAAGAATTAGGGTGTTTGTTTACATATGAGGTATTTGGATTTATCCCGGTAACCCCGTGCACTTCAGCTAGTCTCTTTAAATAATGAGCTAAGAAATCCGGTCACGCTCGACTATTTATTATGAATGGCTAATGCTATCTTTAACAAACTTTCCGGGTAGGTATAAGATTGAAATTTTGTTGGGACGTTTGATTCTTATAATAAAATCCATTAAGGAAACATAATCTCCAGTAGATATGTCCTGTTTCCCATAAGATAACACGTAAAAATCGATTTTTCGACTTAGAGGCTTTTACTCTTTTGCAAATTAAAATTAGAAATAATTAACCTACGATCTTCGGACCTGAGCCATTTTAAAGAAAAATAAATAATGTTTCTTATTCTTATCGTCACATTTTGCCAAGTTCTACGTTTAAATCATATTTATTGGAACATTTAAAAATTTTTAACGATATGTTGCCTTGCCGATCGTGTCATTGTTAAACCCGAGATTGTTTTGTCGTCTCAATCCTTATACTGTACTAGGGACCCGTTGCATTACTTATTGCAAACATTTAGGGAACTTTGGGTGAAGTGGCCAATGCGATAGTTCCTATGACAAAAAATTGTTACACAGAGTGTTACTAGTTGAACCACTTTTATTGCCCCTCTCAAAATAATCATATAGTTCACACCATTTTCATAACCAAAAACAAAGATCTACATGATTTAGTCTAACACTTACCGGTACACAACAGTTTTTGTTTTGTTCACTATTTCTGGTGGTACAGCAAATCATATGTTCTGTGATTTATTTCATATCAAGTAATCACTATAAATGCACCGGCCACACGTCAAAGACCTTGCTTAATTATCAAAAGAATTTATCACAAGCATGAATATAGTAATTTTCTTTATACTGCTCAATAAAATTTGCAAACGAAATGATATTTTCAATTTAATCATGAAATATCTTCCTATTTGAAATGTTAAGCTGTCCATTATTACAATGCATTGGAGTGGTTTTTGACTTCAAGTTTCTTTGCTACGTGTTTCATTTGTTTTTTTTTTACATATCATATATATATATATATATATATATATATATATATATTTTCATATACATTTTCAATCGGTTATTGTCCTTGATGTGGTTCCTTCATTATAAGCTTGCAAATGCACTTGAAAGCCCGAGTTCAACAATGCAAAAATCTGAAATCAACAATGCTAGAAAAATTAGGAAACTCCTTTTTGAAATGTCGAAAAATCGGAAAAACCTATCTAAACTTAAAATATGAGCAAACGTGAATTAAATAACAGAATCGAAGGTAGAATAAGAATCTTCATTTCTTTCTACGTGAAATAGTGTAAATCTCGAGTCAAAGTCTCGATCGTAAGATATTTTAAAATGTTAAAGACTGAAGGTCTACACATCGTATTCCAGCCGATTACGTGATAATCAAATGCAAAAACAAAAACTTTCCTGATACCGTGCTTTTTCGGGAGACGACTACCCGCTTAAAAACTGAAAGAGTTTGCGTCGAGTTTCAGGCGAAAGATTTGTCGAAATCGAGCCGACTGTTCTTGATTTATTTGCGTTTATACCGGGAGGTAACGTCACTCGAGGCTTAATCTATTTTTGTCCTTCATGCGTTTCATAGTAAATGCACTTGAAGCCCGATGCAAAAATCCGAGATGAACAATGCCGTCTACCCTAGCAACCTCCTTTTTGAAATGTCGAAAAACCGGAGAAAATCGAATATAAACTTAAAATATGGGCAAACACGAATTAAACAACAGAATCGGCGGTAAGAATAAGATTCTCATTTCTTTCCGCGTAAAATGGTATAAATCTCGAGTCAAAGTCTCGGTCGTAAGATATTTTAAAATGTTAAAGAATAAAGGTCTACACTTCGTATTCTAGCCGATTACGTGTTAATCAAATGCAAAAACGAAAACTATCCTGGTATCGAACTCATGCCTTTTCGGGAGACGGCTAGCCATTTAAAACCTGCAAGAGTTCGCGCCGAGTATTCAGGCGAAAGATTCGTCGAAATCGAACCCACCGTTCTCGGTTTATTTGCGTTCATGCCGGATGGTGACGTCAGTCGAGGCTTCAGACGCAGACACGCAGGGACGCACGCAGAGGCGCAGGCAGAGACACAGCGGTTATAATATATTATATTAGATACAGAAGGAAAGCGTGCTTCGAATGCTTTAATAGGAGAAAGGAGATATGGGAAGAAAAAAGATGGAGAGAGACAGGAGAGAGAGTGTGATAGAAGAGAGAGAGAGGGAGGGATACATAGAAGGAGGGAGAGAGATACATAGATGTTCCTTATTAGGGCGAGATTGAGACTAGGACGTCTATTTTTCCAGAGAATGAGGGTACGAGAGGGAGAGATAGTGAGGAAGAGAGAGATAAATGGAGAGAGAGGGATGGAGATAGAGGAGGGAGACGGGGAGAGGGAGAGATAGATTATTGGTATTTATTAGGGCGAGATTGAGACTAGGTAGTCTATTTTTCCAGGGAAGGAGAGAGGGAAAGAGGCAGGGAGAATGGTAGGGAAGATGATGGGAGAGGGGAAGAGAGTAAAGGAGGAAGAATGGGAAGTGCCTTATATTTGATACTTAATCTACGCTCACTCGTCATATTTGACGGCCAATTGCGCTAGTATTAAATAATGTAGTGTCCATTTCGTCATAAACACTGTTTTCATCTTCATCCTGGTGAACGCAGTGCATGATATGTTTTCTACGTCCATAGATTTGTCCGTATAATGTTCAACATATTTTAAAGAACTTCGTATTTTAAATTCACTTTTCGAATTATCCGTGTTTTCTTGTTATCCGGGCTTATTGCCGCCCCGATTGATACGTATAAGTGGAGCGCTACTGTATTAATAATAATAATATTTAATGCATTTAGAGGGCAAATAAATCAACAAATTAAATTCTCGAATCTCTAAAACACTTTTCTCAGCATTTCAAAAGAGCCCTGCCAAACTGCTTGAGAGCACAGCTGTGCTCGCGAGAACCAGGTTGGGAACGCTTGCTGTATCTGAATACGGAAGGGAAAAAATTTTGACTTGGTCACATAGAAAATTCGAGTTATAAAGGCTCGACCGTAGTTGCGTCGCCGTTATTTTGTACGGAAATTTAAGTCTTAGTTGACCGATTCTTTTTGATGCTTGACTTAATTCGAACATTTAACGGTTACAATTAGAACTAAATCTTAGCGCATAGCCTGGCGAATCCATCAACTCGCGCTGTGTTAACATAGGGGGACCGATATTTTTCGTATCCGTGCATGCAGGATTCACAGCAGAACCAAGAGTCTCTCGTACGTTTCCTAATTCTCTCTGCTGCCGAGTCGTTTCCCTCTTATTGTTAGTGGTCCGCGAAAGATGATTATTCCTCTCCCTTCTCTTTCCCCGCCTCGCGTAGGCGATTTTAAAACGCGGGAGTCGGAATCCCTCGCTTAGGTTTGTGCCGCTAGGCCGATTTCAGACGAGGGTGCCGCTGCTACGGAAGGCGGAATTCGTGTGCGAGTTTTGTCCGTATTTCGTAAATTTCGTTTCGGAAGACCGACCTTCTTCGCCTCTGGAATTTAATGCTTCTGTAGAGAGAGAGAGAGGTTCAGAATATCTCCCTTTTATTAATAACTCGTCATGTTCGGAACGTCTCGGTCGCTGATGTTTTCGTCCGCCTTTATTGTTGCTGAATTCAACGTAATTTACCCGAGTGCAGTTTCCCAGGCGCTGTAGATTGAGCTGATTAATGGGTTTGGTCAACCATGCACTTAATCATCCACTTAATCACAGACATGGGGTCGGATCTAGAGTTTTGGTTTATGCGAGGCGTTTTAGCGATTGCAGTAGACCAGTGGTTCCCAACCTGGGTGCCCTGGCACACTGGGGCGCCGCAGCTGATTTTTAGGGGCGCCGCGATAAAATTAGTTTTGTAAATAAATCAACTATTTGGATGTGTTTACAGGTAACTAGGGCTTTAATTTTACCTTTAATTAAATTATGGCATGATACCAAGAATTGAATACGTCCAAAGATTGTAATACTCGTTTGTGAAAATATAAAAACATTGCTTAAAGGCTGTGGTGCCACGAAATTGTATTTATCTTTGAAATGGTGCCGCGCCTACAAAAAAATTGGGAACCACTGCAGTATATCCTGTTCGGGTTTCCTCAATGTGAATTTGTTTATGCGCGACCAAACAATTGTAACCCTCATTTACTGAACACGGATAAAATTTTGCGTTTTGCGTATGGATGTGATTTGAGAAAATGCGAAGCCTGTACGAATACGTGATTTTTTCCATAATGAACTACATTCGCGCGTCGTTTTTCCCAGCGCGTACTTCTCCAAGAACGTAGACAAGCCTGGCCTAGTGCAATGGGATACTGTATATTGTTTTTGTAACTAAAATGGAACTATTTCAAAATTGGATTGAAACCATTGTTGAGGAGCTGTAAAATTGTATTATCCAAATAACTTGACCTACTTTTTAAAAGAAATCATTTTTCACAACTAATCATTTTACTAAAGTCGGCATGGAGAAGGGATAACCAACCGGCTCGTTTATGTAGATGGGGACACATACTCAGTACCATAGAAGGGTGAGCGGGGCGGCTGCCCCGGGCACCGGAGCGAAGGGGCGGCAAAAGGCAAGTGGCGAGTATATGTTTGATTATAAATAAATACCTTTAAAAATATTGTTTTTCGTTCGAATTTACACATTTTTCAATATATTTGTTACATGGAACAATTTAATTCATTATTTATTAAGCTATAAGAGCTTCGAGGCGGTGTTTTTTGGTCTTGCCCCGGGTGCCAAACTTCCTGGCTACAGTACTGATCCTATCAGGACTGGCTCGTGGTACGGAGGAGTCGGGCGGCTGTCTGGGATGCCAAAATCTTGGGTACGGTGGCCCGATCATCCATCTATGAATTACTTGCAAGTAATAAATATTGAATACCAATTTATATCGCGGAGCAGGGTGGGACTTTTAGTTTATCATTATCAATAATTTTTACAGAGTGATGAATAAATTAACATGTGCTATGAAAATATCTCAACAAATATTTCCGGCGTGCTGCTGTTATTGGTTCGCCTCTATTTTGAGGACTTTACAGTTCTGTGCCGGGTGGCTTTCAGTGTTCGCCGTATGTTTTTATTTTATTCCCGAGTTTTTCCCGCTACGGCAAGTTGCAACATTTCCGGAGGGGAGCTGTGGAGTGCTATCTAGCTCGGAGCGTCAAATTCCCCGAGTCGCCTATGGATCCGACACTTCATAAAAGCGTATTTTTTATCTTCGAGGAAAATTAATCTTATTCGGTAATCCGTAATTTATGTACCGCTGTTTTGTTTGCTCATGATATCACGGCAAAATCTAGCTCTATTCCTCAAAGCGATTATTCCTATGCGCGTGTTGTCTCATTATGTGTTGCTCCATTTGAATCAAGTAAAAAGATATTTAAGATTCATTGTATAAACATTCACTTGTTAATCAGAGCGACGTGTAAATAATGAAGTAGGGATTTTTATAGGAGCTGTGCTATATTCCCGTCTATGTCCTATTTGTTGTGTTATCCTATATTCATAGATTGGGAAATCACCTGGGAAAGTAGATTTCATAGAGCGGTATTTTCTCCGCAATTTATGTTCTACCAGGTAAAAATATCCGGGAGAGAAAAAGGCATAATTCGGTTCGAGCAATCAGAATTATAAATCATGCATGCAGTGATTAGCCTGGTCCGCCGCCTCTAGAATAGCGGGAACCCTACGTCGAAGAAACAGATTTGTCCTCGACTTTGGTATAGCAAACGATATAGAGCCAGGCAATTACGTAATCTCCATATAGAACTGGGCAAAGGATCGATTTTTTAATGCACTAGGTGAGTCGGGATGTATTTTCGACATTTTTCTAATAATGATCAACGATTGACGAATTAACTCAGACGAAATGAGGATGGGATTTACTCAGTTGTTTATAGCTACGTAAGTTAACTAATCTGGCATCGGGTTTAAGTCGCGAGGTCAATCGATATTTATTTTCACTTGCCTATCTTTATTATGTGGACGCATTTATCTTAACTTTGTTTATTTGAGACTTTTCTATAATTTTCAGGCAGAAATGTCATGTCTGGGTCATATCAACCAGTAAGAATTTTAATTTTCACTTGCATAAAAAACACGTTGAAAATTTTTTTGTTTAGTCATACCACGGAACCAGGACTGGCAAATTATCGGAAATAAAATTTGAAATTTCAACCCCTTAATCCTAAGATAGGATACGTTATTTAAAAAATATTATAATACAGTAAGTTTAAAGTAAATGTGAATAATGCCATTCTTATCAGGACTGATAAATTACGGAGAATGAAAATCGAAATTGTAACCCGTGGATCTCCCGGGAAAAACGCGCTTAATTTATGTTACGCTTCTTGCGTGCATTCCTCTTACTCGCCTTAATTTAGGTTGCTTTTCTTGTTTGTATATTCAGTTAAAATGTGCGACTATGGGACGAAAAGTTCGAGGTATGAGAAAGGAATTTGCTATAGAGATGACTTTCGGTCCCTCCCTGTCCGCCACTGTCTTCGTGTCTTTCGCCCGTCGGCTACTTCTGGTTTTGTCCGGCATGGGCAGACGTCTCGTCACCCTCCTCCTCTTCCCCTCCCCTTACACCCCTTCATCCTCTTTACAAGAAAAAATAAATCCTTTGCCCCTTCTGCGGAGTCTTCATTCCTCGTTTACACACTGCCTTCTTCTCCTCCCCTTTCCCCCCATTCTCCCTCTCCCCGTCACTCTCCCTCTCCCTCTTTTCCTCCTCAAACCAAGGGCTCCACAACGTTTGAATAGCGCGAGGCATGCTCACATTCCATTGAAAGCAGGCGGCCATCCCGGATAGGCAGGCAAGTCTTTCGTTCCCCTCTTGTTCGGTCTCCTTCCTCTCTTCTCTCTCGCTCTCCATTCAGCCTCTCGACCTCTCCAGGCGACTCTTTTCATCGTCCACCACCTCCTTCCTCTCCGACTCCTCCATCCCAGCTTCTCTCCCACACTGCCCTCTCTCTCTCCCTTCCTCCCATTCGTAAATGCCTTTTATTCCGTTTTCGCGCCCTTATTCCTCCGTCTCTATCCTCGTTCGCTCTTTATCCTTCTACGTATCTCCCTCTCATCCCCACCTACATCCCTCTTCCCGGGCAACCGTTCGTTATTTCGTCTTATTTTTTTATTCTTGTCATCATCTGCCAAGGACAGGTCGAAGGCGTTGATCCAATGTCGCCTTCAGTAAACCTGTCGTCAGAGGTATCGCAGGTTTGGGAAAGAATTAGAGGGAAAATAAGGAAAGGTTTTAATCGCGTCGTGGAGTCAGATCATCGAAAGTTTATGATTACTGGAGAATTATTTTGGGGAAATACATATTTCGGGTATGTCCTAGAGACCAGAATTACGATTTTTAGAAACGAAGTGTTGGAGTCGTTCGTTGTGATTCAATGTTGTTGCCTTTAAAAAATTTTTGCTTTAAATTTTGGCGGTAACTGCCCATTGGTCAATGGATAGGCTGTCTGCGGTTGGGGAAATTGTTTGTGCCAAGAGTCTCGCGTTGTAAATAATTCGATATTTATTCAAAATGTATGGATTTGTTGAAAATAGCAAATAAGGTATTATTAATTAATTTTCGTTGCCATATGTTTTAATGCAGTCCTTTGGCTCAAGTCAAAGGGCATGTAATAATAACACTAAAACAGTTGAACCTCACCAATAATCCACCTTCATTTAAGGAGGCGATTTAGTCTTTCTAGACTATTCTTACATCTAACTCGGGATGACGGTCACCCTAGGCGGAATTCGAACCCATGACCTTGGTTTCCAACAGCACGTACTACAACCACCCATCTACCGTCATTACTGCTACAATCTGCTTTGGCGTCGAGTCATTTGAGTCCCTGAATAAAGTCACCAGTTACTATGTTACGCTTTTATATGGTCATAGAAGGAAAGTTCAACTATGATACATTTTATAGAGGATGCCAAACTTTTGCATATTTGTGTTTATAATATGCAGTATATGATATTCGTTTCATGTTATCTTAGTATTACTATTCTCATTAATTTCTTTGTCTCTTTAAGTTGTGTTTCCTTCGTTCTTTTTCCTCCGTATGGTTTCCTTAGCAACCATGTCTTCGCGTCATGCGATGTATCTGAGGTTTCTCCGTATATGTTTCTCTCCTGCTCGTCTCATCCTTCTCTCCTCGTCTAAGATTTCCTCGTCTCCCATAGCGTGTCCCGGACTGTATATTCAATCTATCAGTCGTTGAATCGCCAATCTAAATGCAAAAGCCGTGGAGCCAGAGCCGCTGAAAGGGCTGCATTCTTCGCCCTGTGTGAGCTTCCAAATTGAGTACCCGTTCTTAGTCAATGAGGCTTCAAGTTGAATACGTCTCCGTCATTGAATATGCGTTTACGGCCTGCGACATCCAAAGGGTATCAAATGCATTTTTCCTTTAAAAAACCGTCCTTTGGGTAAGAAAACACTCCCATTTTTCGCGAGATTTCCTTTTTTTATAGTCGTCAGTCTATAAGGATATTTAACTAGAAGAAATAGCGTAATTCAATCACGGATAGTTTCTTTCGAAATATATATTATTCGATTTTGCGGAACAAATACGCATAATTTAAAAATATGAACGGGTATTTAACTAAGTCTGCTCCGCGTCAATCTACTGGCTGTACATGCAGTTTTCAATTTTGCCGCTAGATGGTAGAAATATTAATTATTCACCAGTAACTTTTCATTTTATTGATTCAGAGCTTTCTTCGTGACTGAACTAAGGCAAGTATTGCCGTATTAATTTGTTTATAATTTTCTTTTTGTGCGAAGGATTTTAAAATTATTACTAATTGTATTACGCTTTATATACGATAGAGTATAATTAATCCCTTTGTCTTTAGTTGTATCAAAGTATAGTTGTTTAATTAAGTGATGTTGACAAAAATCCGTTTGGATAATCTTTTCATAAAAACCCTTAGAGATACACAATGTAAGATATTCGTAAAGAATTCCTGTAAAATATTTTTGGTTAGCTTTTTAGTAACTTAAAGAGAGATAGTACAAAATCATTCCATCTGAATTGTAATTCCTGTGGCTATAAAATATAGCGAAACTATTATGACCATTTTTAATGAATAATAAGGTCGTCTCCAATGACAGTTTAAATAACAATTGCAAGACCTTTATCTATGTGATGAAATCTCGTTAGTATTATACATAGCAAGTCATGATTTGCGTTCCTGTTAATAATTCAGTCTTTTTAGAGGTGCGACATTTGATCTTTAATTCAAAATATGCAAGGTATGTTTTGCTCTTCAGTTTTCATGCAAAATCTTAGAGAGATTTTGCATTTTCCAAGTGTCAACGTAACTTGATTCTTTTTACCCGGAATGACACGCTATATCGTTATCGGGAAGCGTAATATTGGGTGATTACTACTTTTAAGAATTTTGTATGCTGCCATATTGTCAAACGATGCGACGACGCGATGGTCGTTTTGGGAGAGAATGTCACCATCGTGCGATTTTTTAAGAAATGCCGCAACAATAAAATCATAGTTTGTCTTCGTTGTTGATCAATGGGGTAATAATTGATTTTGATAATAAATAAAATGCTTTTCATTTTGGATTAATTTGATAGAAAAAATTAGTTTTCAAGAAAATGAGGTCATCATTGAATCTCAAATATTTTTAATGTCAGTACTGGAATGGAGATATTAATAGAAAGGCGGTTTGGCGCCCATTCACGTAGAGAGCGAATCACTGCATACCTTTGAGATGAAATTGGCAAGGATATTTGACTCCGGAAAAAACTCCACGCGTGCCTCTCAATCTTTTGCTTTTCGCAGAATTTCGGCGCCGAAGGCAGTGAGCGAGCGAATATTTTCTTTTGCAATTCTTCTTTCGAATTAGAGATTTTGTTCCAAAAACAAGCCTATACTTTGTGTACTCGCGGGCCAGTCCCTAGTTATTTATTCGCGTTCATCATCCGTGGAATTGGCGCGGGATTCTTTTCGTCTTTCGCCTTCTCCGTCGTTTCGAGTACCTTTTTTATTCTCTTAAAAAAATCTCGGGCGGGAGGCACTCCTCATTAATGCATACGGATTCAAGTGGCCCTCGTTTCAAACCTCTGAAGTTCTTTTCTTCCTCTCTCGCTGGCATAAATTTTCTCGCCTCCTCTTTCCCGAGATCTCAACGCGCGATGATTCGTAGACGTGTGGTAGAATAGAGAGTGGAATAAGGATTTTCGAAGATCCGTGATTCGTGGAGGGTTCGGAAATCAGTTCCGGCCAATCGGGTTTGTCATGGATTTGTTTCTGACACCCGGATGCGACGCCGTCGAAATTTCCAAAAAAATGAATGAGAGGAACGTCTCATCCGTTTAAATTTTAAGGGAAGAGGCGGAAGTGTTCCTGGGGAAAAGTGGTGTCGATTCGTTGGGAAAGGAATGAATGCGTTTAGGGTCATGAGTTCGTTTGTCGTTTTTCGCAATATCGTAATAGCGGTGATCTTGAATCGTTAAGAGGATTTGACTTTAACTTCAGATTTTTGCATTAAAGCGTAAATATTTAGGTTCTTTTGTGTTTATCGACATCGGAATCCTTTGGCTTGAGGATCGCTACTATGTAGTTGAAACGGGGTTATGAATTATTCAGCCGCTTTTCGCTCTGAAGACTTGATAGTATCATATTGATTGACCAATTCTTTTCAAACCTAAAATCACTTTTTCATATAAAGCAACAATTTCGGAAATATTGTATTTATACAAATGAAAAATCAGTACAAGCGACTTTTGATAACTTCACAAGTAAAATATTTGCATTAATTTTCACTAAGAGTTTACAATTGAAGCTCATTCAATCAACGATCATTTTAGCTATTTAAATGGTTACGAAAACAGTGTTTCAAATGAGGGTGACAGAAATCGAGGTATCTAAATATCGATATGTGAAGTAAGTGACCGCATTAAGGCAGTTTACGAAATAAGGAATTGTAATATGCATTCGTGAATCAGAAAAAAATCAGTACAGAAATTTAAACACCCAAATTGGACCAGTTTTAAGATTTTGTGATTTACCTCGTTAAGTACGGCATTTTTATTATATTTCTTGGTAAAAATTCTACATTAGCATTTAACAAATAAGAATGTCATAAAATTTTAGTTTCCTATTTCAGTGAAATTAATAAAAAATAAATTGTGAACCACTGCAAACGGTCAAATTTAGGAGAAGAGTCGCCAAAATTGGACCATAGGTTTCCTAAATTGGACCACTGACAAGAAATTCTAATAGAATAAACATTTAACAACAATAAACTTTTCTCCTGGACAAAGGTACATGAATGAAATAGACTTTTTTATTCCTTATTAAAACCACTTCCTTTCTGTAGAGATGTTGCTTCTGACTGCTGTAAAGAAAGTTCAGGATGTCTGGCCATAAAGGCGTTGTACAATTTCTTCCCAGCTGACTGTTTTTCTGTATTTAATTGGTGTGTTATATTGTTCTTTTCACATATCTGAAACGCCATTTTTTTATCCTTGGGTGTTATTCCAAACATTCTTCTAATCACAATACACGATTCTCCAGTTCCATCTCTATGTTTCAGGGAGAGCAACATTTGTCCCAATTGCTTTCTTTTCTGCGACAGCAAAAATATTTGTCCCTTCTGCGTTTCTCTTTAGTGTTGCTTTTGGTACGCCGTAAGTTCTGGTTGCTTCATTAAGGCCAATTCCGTCATGCTGATAAGCTGATAGTGCTCTTTCTCTGTCCTCACTATTCCATTTCCCGTACTTTTCTACCTTTTGCCATCCTAAAATTCACAATGCTAACTTCAGAAATATTTTTCAGTTTGTTTTCTTGCAGCTCAATACTGAGAAATTACAAAAACCTCGTTCTCTGTATGAAATAATCTCAAAAACAAATAATTAAAATTTTGAAGCATCAACGGATAATAGGAAAAACTAAAACATATTCTTCGTACTATACGAAATATATCCATAGATTCATAGGTAAGATTAATTTTATCGTAGGAATATCTCTAATATCCTCACTATATGAACGATTTCCCTAGTTTTATTTTGTAGCACGTGGGTTATTTTTATATTCTTTTAAAAAAATAACACTGCCCAGTAACTAGTATTAATATGACAATATTTAACAAAAATGTGAAAATTAATCTAATACTCGGTCAACAATATGAAATCGCTTTAAGTGGTCTAATATGGAAGACACCCACCGGTCCAATATGGGTGAATTTGACCATTTTGTTTAACACGCTGAAGGGCCCGATTTATGAAACTGTATTCCTACATCATTATCTTCACAGGTTAACTGACTTTTAAACAGAAACATCTATAATAGCCTTAACATGCCTCCGTTCAGACGCAAGCCTTAGAGAAAACTACAGAAATCAACATCCAATTCTAGGAAAAAGAGAATCACGCTACAGCTCAGCAGCACTTGTAAGGAACTGGCCTGAACGGTGAGAGGTAGCCGATTCCTTGTAGTACTTCACATATTCAACGAAGAATGCAGCATTTGACAGTACAAGCAGGGTTAACCTAACCGGTCCAATTTACGTGCCTGTCTAATTTCGGTCTCTCCCCTACATACATACATACATTATTTATTTAGCTCAATATCGTCAAATTAGTATTGTACTGAAGAAATATTTTTACTTACTTTAATTAGGCATATTATTTAAAATTACGTAAGCGATTGTAAGCATAGGCAGTGAAGTTTTTGATTCTTTTTCATTTTATAATCCGAATTATGTCAGTACCCAAACGTCAAGATAGCTCTTATTTACCAGAATGTTGTTAAGTTTCATCTGAAAGGGTAATTTGTCACTTTTTTGCTTGCATGAGGAGCTGGATTTAAATCTCTCGCTTAAGCTTCGTTAGTCATAAAACGGCATGTCGAATTGTCATTTAAATATTTTTTATTTTCGCTTTAATCTTCAAACAAAATATTTTTCCGTTTGTAAGCCCCGCAGAGAATAAGTGCACTTTTGATGACATTTACTCATTTGCGCTATACAAGGCGGAGAGATTCGGTTCCATTTATATAGCGAATGCATTCAAAATATTTAAAACCTTAACTTAAATACTTTCGAGAAAAAACTACTGCCATTCATTCTAGGCGTTCTCTGATTAAATTTTTAGAACGAAATTTAAAAGGTCGTTTTTCATTTTAGATTTTCTCGTCGCCGGAATTAAATCATTTTATGCCACTCCTAATATCACTCCGCGATTGACTACCTATGATTGCTAAAAGAGTTGCCTCTATCATTTATTTGATGAAAGGTATAAATTCAACTCACCGATTCAACTTTTAATTCACTAATTGTTTCCATAGTAGAATGTTGACGCCGATAGGTTTTATTTATACTGTTCCCTCCGCAGAAATGTTCCTAGGAATGATTATTTGTCTGGGATTGGCCTCAGTCGGACTCCCCTTTCAGCTCCTATAGACCGCGCTGAAAGCGCGATAAACGCAGGACCAAAAACGTTCGGCAATTGAAAGGAAGTGGTTGAGTGAGGTGCGTTTTGGGATTTGGGGCGGCCTCCAAAGGTGAAACATGAATGAATGGTTTTCGGAGAAGGGAGAAGCGGCTTTTGTTGGGAGCCATTGAGTTCGCTTATCTCTCTCCCTCCGATCTATAAAGCGATGGCGGCGGTAATGGTGGATAGCCTACTGATAACACTTACTCGTCCGCGTCTCGGGCCTGCTTCCCATGTTTTATGGGACTGCTGTTGCATCCTCGTAATGGATTTTTGATGAATTGACCTGGTGCATTGTTCTGTTTCTCGCAGCGGAATTCATTTAGGATTTGTTCGCGAGGATCATTTGTAAATCAAAATTAAAATAATTGATCAGCATTTAGTTTCATTGGCTGCTACAGGTATTTTGATGGTTTAATTTTTTAATGTTTGTTAAGTTCTTAATTTTTCACTTAGAGTTTCTCTTGGCATAATTATAATTTTCCTATTCCATTCACCACAAAAGCGGTTTAATTCTCAAATACTTGAAATTCTAATTTTTTCCCAGATTGTGTGTTAAAATTTCGACCATCATTACGAGAGTTCACTAGAGAATTATCGAGCTAGCCTAACAAGGTTATTTGATGTAGATTTTGGTAAAACCTAAGAAAGTTGTTTATTTTTCAATTTTTTATACATAAGTTCTTATACTGGAACTGCAGTGAGCGGTTGAGCCTAATACTACACCTTGAGTTTTAGAAAGGCAAGATCCAAGCGACAGCTTTAATGCCCAAAATCGATGGACCTGACGTACTCGATTTGTTAAATATTTCTTGACGCAAACTTCTGTAGTATATGGATATTCGTCAGGTTGTCATTAAGCCCTCCAATAAATTAATTTTATTGGAAGGGAGTTAGGGAGTAGTAAATAGGAAAAAAATAGGAGAAACGCGTGACCTGTCTTTGGTTGTGCCGTAGGTCGAATCCGCTCCAACTCAATGGGATACGCATGAGAATACCATAATTCGTCACTTTAAAAATATTTTATTCTTTTTATAGCGGGTGGTAAGATGGGCGAAAAGCATCGCACTCTTCCATCCAACTCTCGTTGAACTTCCTTGATGTCGTGGACAAGTTAAATTACGCGTTACTCCTACGGAAACTTTTCATTTACTCTTCTGAATACTTCTTCAAAAGATTCATTGCAGGACTCTCTGTCAGTAATCTAGGTGAAGAACTGACAAAAATTTCCACCAACCCTGTTTTATTTGACGTTATAACTGCGAAGAGGTCACAAACCGTGTTCATAAACTGTAACGTTTTTAGACCCTCAGTAATTATGTTGGAGTTATTCTTGTACCAATTTGTAATACTCGAGTATTACTTATGCGATATTGAGAGAGAGGTACGTAAATTCCCTGGTGTCCCTTTGGAAAGTGTTTCAACTATATTCCCGGTCCGTTGAGTATGTTGACATTTAGATGGGCGCTAATGGGACTAAATTCAGTTATTTTGACCTTCCAACTACTGTTTTAGTTCGCAGTAGTGTTAATAAACCTTGACTTCTGTTTTAAGCTAACACGATTTTAATCAAGGAAGATTTCAAAGTGTTCATTTTGGTTACTAAAAGAGTAGAATTACTACGAAATAGCCTTAAAAAATTGGAATTGGCCTTCGGGATTATTTATATTGAAGAGTAAACACTGCCATTAATTAATCTTGTTTTTCATTGGTGGAAGTAGATCGTTTATGTTTGTTAGTATATAGAAGTAGTTCTCTCTGAGATAATGCGTACATAATTTTGTTAAATCCGAAAGCGCTCCTTGGGGAAACCGTTTCTTGAGAAATTCATTGATCTCCTTTATATTATCTACCATAAATTTATGAAGCAAGTGTCAAAATTTAGATTTGTCAATGAATTGAAAACATTGATATACTATTAATGTTTTTTCATATTACTCTAAAATATATGTCATCTCTGGCGCTTGTCAACTTGTTCGGGGTAGCTTCATGATTTCCAAACGCAAGGCATATTGGTTCAAGTTTTATTCTTTACCTGTAATTAAGCGTGTATGGCATATTATTAATTATGCACATGCTAAAGTAAAGAAAATTTTTATATTTCCACAACTTTTCTTTACTTTAGAATATGGAGAGATTCCACAAAATAACGCCTGCAACAGTAAAATTTATTAATTATGTAATTCTTTTAAGAGAAATGCTTAACGAAAGGAAACCGGATAGCATTTGTCAAAGACGTCTGCGATTTACTCAGTCTTTAATTTAAAGCAGATTTCAAACAATAAAATGGATGTTTATTTAATTCTGCGGGTTTGATGAAAGCCATACTGTTTTTTCGAGATCAGAAATTATCCCGCGTTATGACGACGATGCCAAATCAACCGTTACGGGCATAGGCTCGTGATGTTCTCGAAAAAAAAAAAAGTCCTCGAATTGCTTCGCAAGCTAGCGAGAACAATTTACAGAATTGCCTTCTCGCGGTCGTATCTCTCTCTTTTTTTGCTCAGCCTTTACTAAATTTAGTCCTTCACCTTCTCGCATTCAGAGGCGAACGAGACGGGGTGGCCATTTAGGAGAAAGCTTTCAGATCGATTCCGTTGGAAGCGCGTAATATACGTATTACTCACTGGAGGCTAGGTAAGGTTTGGTGGAAGGGGAGAGGGACGTGAGGAATGAGTCGTGGAAGGTTTCCTACTAAGTGACGTCTTCCGCTTCCTGCTAATCCCTAGAGGACGTCCTCTCGTGTAATAAGGTTGTCCGCGTAATGAGAGTGTGGTCATATTGTTCTCCGGAAGAGTCGTCGAGGTGTCTGGAGTGGAGGCTTTTCTTACCTCAGAGTAGATAGCCCGATTAGGAGTAATGGATCTCTGTTCGTTTTCTGGTTGTAGTCTTGAGCTGCACGCGGAGTGCTACAAGGGAAATTAAAGCCGTCGCGTCGATTGTTTTTTTTGCGTGCTCTGGGTTCATTTTTATGCGTCATTCGTGTTCCACGCGTTTCAGGTGTTCATGGACACTTAAGTGATTTTATTTTCGTCTTGAGTTTCATAGCTGCTCGCGAACTCCATTAGCGCTTCGCTTTTAGTGCGGAATAATTGGTTTAGCGAGGGTATCTGCCGTGATCGTTTTGTCGCGTGCTTTTTCGTCGCGTTTAAAAATATCTCACGGTTGAATTAATTGCGTCTTATGTCGGTCAAGCGTCATTTAATGCAATTATCGTCAGTTTTTCATACAATTGGGTTTAATTCCATGGTAATGCAGTATATGAAAATCAAGAAAAACATCAATTTTCATGGCCAGAAATAATTTACGTAAGCATGGCAAGGTTACATCATTTTTGGGTTTAGGGAAATAGATTCTCCGGGTGATTTTTTTTCATCGACCATAAAATAGAATTCAATCCACTTAAGATTTAAGCGCTTACCACTCCATGTAACTTGTCGAACGTTTCATGCACAGGAAGTCATTCTTTTTTGAGATAGTTCGCAACGTTATTCTCTTGTAAGTGCACGGAAAAAAATTTCCTCGTTCTTTTATGACTAGCATATTTTTTTAATGTCCCATTTTCCCTTGAGTTCATTCTTCTGCGAAACTTGAAGCTTCTGCAGCTCCAAAGCATTTTGATTACACACACTATAGATTTCGTGGAATTTTTTCTCTTTAGAGTTATAATGAGATTTTTAACTTCTTGTATTATGGAGCAGGATATGATTTTTCATAAAATTCTACAGAATTCCGCGTTAGTATAAATCACAAATTTTACTCCAATGCTATCTTTCAATTATTTCAGGATCCAGTCTTCTGTCACCGTAATATCGTCTTTGACTTTTCAAATACGCATTCCTCATGAAAGTGTGATGAATCCCTTACCTAGCACACTATACAGAGATAATAAAACCGCTTGCTAGTGATGAAAACATTATGGAATTTCTTTAGTCGCTCTTAGGAGAATTTTAGTAACATCTGCATGCGAAATAGTTTGAGGTAGGTTTAATCTCTATGAACTTGTTATAAATTTGTTGTTTGAAGTGATACCGCGATGTGCTGAAGGACAAACTTTGAGATCCTCTGAAACTTTGAAAACCGTCGTAAGGCGAAGACAAAATTATTTTTTCATATTAAAGGAAACCCTCGGGAACAAAACTTACTAAATTAAATTTCTTCATAAGAAACAAATTCGTACTTCTGACAGAAAATAAAGTTGAAATCACTTAAATATATTCAGGAATTAATGTATTTCTCTTTTAGTAGATCTCTCCATCCGTTTAGGCACGCTATATCCTCTAAAGTGAATTAGTAGTAAACATTTTTTCCAACCTCTCCAAGGTTTGCGTAAATCGTTCCAGTATGTAACAATATCGCTTCAGTGTATATTTTCGTCAGGTTCATCTTAAAATCGTAATACAGGAGTGTGTGAAGTAAATATTGCGTACATTATCTATATACAGGTTTCCCTCTCTTTATGCGGGGGTTGCGTTCCAGTAAAGTGACGCATAAAGCGAATTCGCATAAACAGAACCCATATTTACATGCAAAAGATAGGATACGTTCCACAAGCTATCCTAACTTCCCTCCAAGACGCTCTTCTTTCGCTCCATAACAACTTCTTATGCGCTAAATAGAAACTTAAAACAATTAACACTAAATTATACTCGCCAATAAAATAAATCAGACGAGCACAAGTGGTGGTTGTTGTGAGTGACATAATAGTGGAGGTTTAAAGTGCTGGAGGGTTGTCTTGGCCCAACAACGCAAGTTCCGCTGGCAAGGAGACAAAACTTCTCAAGTGTGCTCAAACAGTATCACCCAAAATCTCCGTCTCATATCCACTCTACAATATCCTCTCCGCTCTCTATTACTGTAGTATTAATACGCAAAGCATAAGAGACAATAGGAGACTGTATGGTCGCCTTGTGGTGAAGTGGAGAAATTTCTTTCATTTGTAATGCACTGGCCGGGTAACCCATAAGAACGAATCAAAGACGCATAAAAAGAATTAGAATTAGAATTAGAAAAATATTATTTTACTTATAGAAGTGCCACAACTTTAAAATTTGGCTAAAATGTGTAGCATATAATGAAGAAAGTGTAAAATGTTTAAAATTGCAACATTTGGGGATTGTTTTAATCTATTATTTTTACATGTGGGAAACACGGAAATCGCTGAGGAGGTGAAATCTTTAGAATTAAAAGAATATTTGTAATGATGAAACGTCTGTCTGAAAAATTATTGTTTTTTCAAGGTGATATGAAATGCTTGCAGCATGCAAGCACCAACTACTAGTCATTATATATCGACGACTCTTACAGAGGAGGATATAACATATAACATATATATAACATATAGGAGGATACTAATGTTTACGCACTTCCAGATGAGCTGGAGATTCGAAATTTTTTTCTTAGGTAGGATTTTGTACAAAACCGACTAGAAAAAACGAAAATCTTGAAAAAGTGCAACAATGCGGCCGCTAAAAATTCGCAATTGTTTAAACAAATTTTCAGGGTTTAGGCATTTCCGAATGTGCTTCGGAGCTGAATTTTTTTTTATAAGTAGAATTCTTAAAAAAACGAAGTAAGGATTATATAAATTTTGATATTTCAATTTGTTCGGCAGTTAAAAATTCTTAAAATTTAAACAAATAGATAACAGTTTAGGTACTAGGGGATGAGCTAGGATGCTGAAATTTTCAAATTATTTACATAGTAAATTTGCACAAATAAACATTTCAATATTACCACACATGAATTTCGGCGGCCGTTAAAAATTATTTAAATTTAAACAATTAGAAAATATTATTTGACTTCTAGAAGTGCTACAACTTTAAAATTTGGCTAAATTGTGTAGCATTAGTACCTCATAATGGAGAAAGTGTAAAATTTTTAAAATTGCAACATTTGGGGATTGTTTTAAACTATTATTTTTACATTTGGGGAAAACGAAAATCGCTGCGGAGGTGAAATCTTTAGAATTAAAAGAATATTTGTAATGATAAAATGTCTGTCTGAAAATTGAATGTTTTTTCAAGGTGAGATGAAATGCTTGTAGTATGCAAGCACCTTCTACTAGTATGTTATATCCTCCTCCTCTGTAAGAGTCGTCGATATATAATGATATATAACAGGAGGATACTAATGTTTAGGCACTTCCAGATGTGCTGGAGATTCGAATTTTTTTTCATAGATAGGATTTTGTACAAAACCGACTAGAAAAAACGAAAATCTTGAAAAAGTGCAACAATTCGGCTGCTAAAAATTCGCAATTGTTTAAACAAATTTTCAAGGTTTATGTATTTCCGCATGTGCTACGGAGTTGAAATTTTTTTAATAGGTAGAATTCATAAAAAAACGAAATAGGGATTATACAAATTTTGATATTTTAATTTGTTTGGCAGTTAAAAAATCTTAAAGTTTAAACAAATAGGTAAATGTTTAGATACTACGGTGCGAGTTAGAAAGCTGAAATTTTAAAGTTATTTAGAGTTTAGTCTATATAAACGAATAAACTGTATCCATGAAATTCTTATTGCGGCCGTTAAATATTATTTTAATTTAAACAATTAGATAAATGTTATTTCACTTCTAAATGTGCTACAAATTTAAAATTTGGCAGAAACGTGTGGCATTATTAACCCAATGTGGAAAAACTATAATATTCCTAAAATTGCAAAAATTAGCGATTGTTTTACTCCATTATTGTTCAATAAGAAAAAACAAAAATCGGTCCCGAGGAGAAATCTTTTGAATTAAAGAAATATTTCCCATGATGAAATATGTGTGAAAAATTAATGTTGTTTTTCAAGGTGAGATGAAATGCTTGCAAGCAACTTCTACTAGTGTGTGTGTGTGTGTGTGTATACACACACACACACACACACATATATATATATACATGTATATATACCTACATACACACACAGTGATGGGGAGAATACCAAAAAAGTAACTGGGTTCGGTTACAGTTACTTCATCTGCATTGTACTCAATTACAAGTGCCAATTACATTCTTAAAAAATTATTAATTGCAAGTACGAGGAGATTACGATTACATTTCCGTACAGATTAAAAATGTAGTCAATCATAGGTTAATGCATGGGTCTAAATCAACCATTGTCTTATCTTTACTGTTTTTATGCATATCAGTCCGAGTTTTTATATTATTGTCAGAAAAAAATCATTAATCTATCTAGTCAAAGGTCATAAGTTCCTAGAATAATATAAAAAATCTGATGTGGCCACCACATGACTTTCTCCATATCTGTAATATTTCTAAAAATTCCAATTAGATTACATAAAAATAAATATTTTTAGAAACTGCGGGAAAATTTTAGACTTTACAAAGAACAAATAAACTAAAACCATAGTCTTCTGAAATTGGATATAGCCACAAAGCTCCAACAATTAATAACAGAAAAAGGAGCGTTACTAAGAATTAACTAAGCGTCAATTGTTAACAATAGTCGTTTGTAGGTGGCGTGGTGGTGGCAGCTAAAAATATAAGATATCTCTTAAACAATGCATTATATTGAATAACGTTTCAAACAAAGGTTGTAGAAAATTAAATTTCCTACAACTATTATTCCAATACATTTTTACGTTTATCAAATATTAAAGCAAATATCTCAAAATAACTGATAGGTGACAAGAGTAAACACCCACTTCCGGTTCAAAACGTGTTCAGGGGACTTCAAAACATGTATTTCCGTTGAAATCTCGAAGTCGATTTTTTTACGGTTACAATACTTTCCCCTATACTACGTATATGGAGAAAGTAAAAAGTAGTTTGTTTAGAAGAATACAAATATATAATTATGGGTTTAATTTTTACAACAAAATATTTGCAACAGTACATGAATCTTAAATTTCGCTATTCATCTTGCAGGAAAACTGCATATTAAACCAATCGTCTCCTAATTTTCCTCTACTTGGTGTAAGGACCAATAAGTAATTGCTCAAAGAAGGATGCTTGAAAAAATATCTAATCGTTAATAATCGACGCCAGCATTTCCGGTCGCATTAGATATCGAGCGAATTGGATATCGTGCTACCATTGGCTGACATGACACTGCATGCCGATTTTGAATCATGTCGATAGCTATATCGAACCCGTACCTATTCACAAAAAATATAAATAATAAGAATAACAAGTAACGATTACTGAAATGTAACGATTACTTCTGTTTACAATAAAAATATATAACAAGCTTTAATTAAATTTTTTAAAGTAACGATTACAAGTAAATAATACTCAAAAAGCAATCGTTACCGGTAGCTCAGTTACTTATACTCAATTACTCCCCATCACTTTATATATATGTGCAACAACTTCCACCACGCGCCACTGAATATGTCGATATTAATTTCGTTTTTCTCAGAAACGGTAAGAGGTAATGGTTCAAAATTTTCCAGGGTTGCTTGATTGATATAAAAAGTGATTGACGAAGAAATATTTGGAAATACGACCCTGGTTCGACGCCAGGGAATTATTTCTATTTCTCATAAGTTAACACGTAAAAATGGACTTTTCGACGTGCAGGCTTTTCTTCTTTTGGAAATTAAAATTAGAAACATTTGACCTTCGATCTTCGGATCTGGACCATTCTAAAGAAAACATTTTCAAGTTTCCTATTCTATTCGTTTTTTTCGCCGTCAGCTCGAAATCGCTTATCTTAATCGTTTGAATGGTATATTTTGGAAAACACTTGGCATTTTAACGGGATGTTGCATTATCTACCAACTACATTGCTAAATCTCGAAATCCTATTGTTACTTCAATCCATATAGGTTTAAGCGTGCTTTGAAGGCTTTTATCACGAGAAGGAGAGAAAGACGGAAGGAGGGGGAAATGATTTCCATAGCTATCAATGTAAACAACATTCGCTGCGTTATTTACGAGAAGGAATACCTAAAAATCTGAAATTAGGTAACTCTACCCAATATGGTCTGTTCCCCAATATGGCCTAATTGCCGTATCGAACGTACTACGTGACAAAATTGATCGATGGTGGTTGCAGTATATCGGCAGACTACTAACAACTGTGTTTATATGGAATTCCGTTGGACGCGCTCAGTTGGCTGAATTTGCTGGAGTGTTTTGCTAGAGACCAGCGCTTGTTGTTACGTGCATCTAATTTCAAAACGTTGGTTAAGTCATTGTTTGTACAGGTAAAAGTTAATTAATTAATTTGACCTTAAGCATTCTACAAGATAATTGTCTCTACTATTAGTGTTGTGATTGGTTTGGCAATTCATTGAGATGTCATGTGGTTCCAACGGAATATGTTTTACTGGTCCAAGTCTCCCCATTATGGCCTATGTAGGCCATATTTGCCATTTTGTGAGCCTTAAATAACGAGAAATGAATTTTTCAAATGATTTTAGATCTCATTTTGCTGTTCATTTCTTTATTTAAATGAAATCTTACCTCATGTGCCTAAATCTTTGGTGGTACAATTTTACGATTTTGACCTTTGTAAAATTAGAATCTTGACTTTAATTCTCTCATTTTTTAGTTATTTTTGCCTACCGACAATTTATTGTAACCATTTTTGAGCAATCAAGCATTAGAATTTTGATACAAGTATTTCATAAATATTTCAGATTCTTGTTCTCTTATTTTTTTAACAATAACCCAATAGGCCATATTGATATCATATGTTCCTAATATGTCCTAACAGCAAGGTTTTGCAAAAATGTTAACCAGTAATTCCATGTTGAAGCGTTCTAGTTGTAAAATTTTTTTCTGTTTACTAAAATAAACTGTCTAAGAGTACATTATGTTAGTTTTACTTTCAGCATTTGAGAAAGATAGGCCATATTGGGTCGAGTTACCTTACTATTCAAAGAGATTAAAAATAGAAACGGTATGAATATCTGAGGAACGTACTTGACGTTTTAATAAACAAACCAAGCATGTAAAAATTTTATGGGGCGAAGGATTGTGCGATAGGTTACGGAAGTTAGGCAAAAGGACTTAAGGACGATTTTGGAAATAGGGACAGAAAGAGAGGTTTATAAGAATTAAAAAATCACAAAAATAACAATAAAAGGCTATGTTGTTCGTCCGTTTGTTTGATTTTGAGTGTCAAGCTATTAAAACGTGAATAACTCGATCAAGGATGTAGATAGAAAATTGCAAATTGGCAGAAATAATCTATTCAAATATAAAAATGCTTTGCTGAAAGAAAATTCACCAAAAAATTGAATTCGACTCCAAGGTATTATTTCCATTCTTCGTAAGATAACACTCAAAAATCGACTTTTTGTCGTGCAGGCTTTTCTTCTTTTGGAAATTAATATTGGAAAAACCTAACCTACGATCATCCTATATGAACTATTTTAAAGAAAAATTGATCAAGTCACTTATTCTATTCTTCTTTTTTCGAAATCGCTCATTTTTTTATCTTGACAACCGACTGCTGTGAGAAATAAAATCAATATAAATAGTGATTGTTCAAATAATTTATTTTAAATTAAAAGTTTTAATTCCGTTTTTTATTTATTTGAACCCGTCATTTTTGACGGGCAATTGCGCTAGTTATTAAATAGTTCCTAAGATAATTTCTAAATAATTTTACTGTATCTATCGATTCGATTTGGTGCAGTTTATTAAGTTTTAACAAGCTCATAAGCAGTAAATTGAGGTCATTTATAAGGCACGTATCAAGGATAGCAAGGACCCTATATAAGGCCACGCCCATGGCAAGATCTTACTAGCGAGGTTGGGAGTAAGACCCGCTGACCACCCCTCTCCCATGGATAAAAGATTAAAAATATTTTCATTATATAGTGATTAATTTCGGAAATGAAATCGCTTAAGTAGCTGTTCCCATTAATTACTCTTGATTTATGCAGTGGAATTTTGTGTAAACAGTGTTCCGCGAAACTGCCTGTTATTTCTTATTCATGTTATTCACAAAATAGATTTCCTGCATTAATTTTTCCATAAAGTAAAGTAGAGATTTATAATGCTTTTCGGGTAGATATAGTTTTATCAGCAAATACGATTTTTACGACTTAATATCCCCAATTGTTTCACTCTTTAAAAATACGGCAAACGGTTTTATTTCTCGGTCATAGTTTATTGGCTAGCGAAATATCGTCCGTAATTCTTCTACTCAAAGGATAAATAAATAACTCGTATTTTCATAAATTATCGGTTTTTAAATTTTATTTATCTCTATGAAAACTTCCGGCACTCCTTTGTTTAAAAAATCTTCTTTCCTTCTCCCGTAGACGAACAGGCTTTGATTTCTTGCTGAAACATACGGTTTAACACGCACTCTTCGGCCGTTTTCTCGGCCATAAATCCAACCCGTGTTTTGTTTTTTGCGGTGCTCCTTCGAAGGGCTTGATGCATCGTCTCTGTGCTTGGGCGATAATTTTTCCAACCCATTCTCGAACGTTAGCTCTGCCGCTTCAAGGAACGTTGTTCTCTCCGGGACTCGTCGGTGATATCTGAGGGAAGAAATGGATTCTCTTCCTCTCTCCTAGGAGCATAAGGAATTCTCACCGACTCCAATGGGTTTAGGCGCCTTATTTTCTTCCGCCTTAGATTTCTCTCTTCGTTTCGAAGTTCCTCTCATCCTCGCATCGCTCCATGAAGCTAGGATAAGATATATGCGGTTTGCTTCTGGTATATTTTTCTTCAAGTTCTAAAGTATTGAGGAATTAGATAAACTTTTGCAATAGGTATTCGGGACGGTTTGAATTATTAAATCAATATAGTTTTCGGCGTGAAATTTATTGTAATTGTTGATCAATATGCTTTCCAAACTTTTTAGCTTGTTTATATATGAAGAAAATGCACTGGTGGTGTAGTGGTTAGCGTGTCGGCTTTCTATTGCAAAGTTCGGGGGTTCAAACCCCTCGAATGGAGGTTTTATTTATAAAAAAAAAAAACTATCATCAGTGCCTGGCAGTAGGCAGCAGTACTGTCAGTATGGTATAGAGCCGAAAACAAATGATGTTGGTTGGGTCTATATCCAATACAGCTGTAGGCGTGATCAGGACGATTTGAACGGCTACAGTACTGCGATGTGGAAAGCAAGAGGGAAACTACCACATTACAATCCCTAGTAAAGATTATATGGTTGGACAATATGAGTTCTCTCGAGGTAAAACAATCCGGAGGTAAAATAGTCCCCCAATCGGATCTCCGGGCGGGGACTGCCTTGAGGAAAACATTTGTCGAAAGTAAATTACGAATAGGGACTTGGAACGTAAGAACTATGAGAAAGGCAGGAAAGCTAGAGAACTTGAAAGAAGAAATGAGAAGAAATAGAGTTGACATTATAGGGCTAAGCGAAACTAGATGGGAGGGAGAAGGACAGTTCGACTCGGAAGAATTCACGGTAGTTTATTCTGGAGGAAATAGTGGGGAAAGGGGAGTAGCTCTGGTACTTAGGAAAGATATGATGAAAAGCGTGACAAAGATAATAGCAACGAACGATAGACTGATGGCAATAAAGCTAAAAGCAGTCCCAGTGGACATGCTGATAATCCAGGTATATATGCCAACGTCAGCTCATGACGATGAAGAAATAGATGAGATCTATGAGCAAATTAATGAAATTTACGAAGAAGACGGAAGAGGAAAGGTAAACTGCATAATAATGGGAGATTGGAACAGCATAGTCGGAGAAGGACAGGAAGAAAATGTTGTCGGGCAATACGGACTTGGGAAGAGAAATCGAGGAGGGGAGAAACTCGTAGAATTCTGCATCAATAATGACCTTGTAGTGACTAATACATGGTTCAAAAACCATAAACGAAGGTTATACACATGGAAAAGCCCAGGAGATAGAATGAGATGCCAAATAGATTACATCCTTGTAAAACAAAGATTTAGGAACAGCATAAAGAACGCCAAGGCATTGCAAGGAGCAGACATTGATTCAGATCACAGCCTTCTAATACTTGACGTGAGTACAAAGCTCAAACAAATAAGAAAAACGAGAAGAGAAAGACAGACCTGGGACCTAGAAAAACTGAAAGAAAGGCAGGATGTAGTCAGCATGAAGTTGGAAGATAACCTAAGAAAGTTGGAAAACAAACCGAAGACCGTCGATATAGAATGGGATGAAATTAAAACCAGTATCAAGGATACCTTGGATAAAGAGATTGGAAAACAAGAGAAGAAAATCAGAAAACCATGGATCACGAAGGAAATGCTGGAGAAAATGGATGAGAGACGAAAATGGAAAAACGTTAACAGTGAAGAAGGTAGAGCCAACTATAGGCGTATAAACAATGAGTTGAGAAGGGTAACAGATAAAGCTAGAGAAAATTGGCTAAAAGGAAAATGTGATGAAATAGAACAAATGGAGAAATTAGGACGGTACGATATGATGTACGCTAAGGCACTGGAATTAGAAGATAAGAAGTCTAATGGAATTTGTGGTAAAGGAATTATGAATACGGATGGGAAGATAGTCTCAGAAACAAAGGATGTAGCACAGGTATGGGAAGAATACATTAAGGAATTATACAGCAAACAGACAGGAGCGGCAAAAATAGAACTGGAAAATGAGGAAAACATTGAAGAAGACAACTTAGGACCAAGTATTATGGAGAGCGAAGTAGAAAAAGCAATAGTGGAACTTAAGAAGGGGAAAGCCACGGGCAGCGATGGAATACCGGCTGAGATACTTAAAGTCATAGGATCAGAAGGACTAAAAGCGATCACGAAATTAATTAATAAGATTTACGACACGGGAGAGTGGCCTCAGGATTTCCTAGAAGTAACAATGATCCCTCTAAAGAAGAAGCCAAAGGCAATGCAGTGTAAAGATTACAGAACTATAAGCCTTCTGTCACACACATCGAAGATCATCACGAGGATTCTTAATAAAAGGCTGGAGAAAAAGGCAGAAGAAATAATAGGGGAAGATCAATTCGGTTTCAGAAAAGGACGAGGAACTAGAGATGCTATAGGAGTAGTTAGAATCATATCAGAAAGGGCAATAGAATACAGTCAAGATATCTGCGCATGTTTCGTAGACTGGCAGAAGGCCTTTGATAGAGTAAATTGGGTAAAGTTGATGAAGATATTAAAGGATATAGGTGTAGACTGGAAAGACAGGAGACTGATTAGGAATCTATATGAGAATCAAGTTGTAAAGGTCAGGTTTGAGAATGTGGACACCTGCGGAATAAATATCGGTAGAGGAGTAAGACAAGGCTGTTGTCTATCTCCAACCCTATTCAATATATATGGAGAAAGTCTAATGCAAGAAGCTTTAGAAGGCACAGGGGATTTCAAAATTGGAGGAAGGATTATAAGAACAGTAAAATACGCAGATGATCAAGTACTTCTAGCAAGAAAGGAAGAGGAGCTACAAAAAATGATAAATAGACTAGTGATAACAGGTAGAAAATACGGTATGGAAATAAATACAGAAAAATCCAAGGTCATTCGAATATCGGGTAAAGAAGAGAATCTGAACATAACTATTGGGGGAAAGCCATTAGAACAAGTTTCAGAATATAAATACCTTGGAAGTATCATAACACGAGAGGCAAAATGTACGGATGAGATCAAAACTAGAATAGGAAAAGCAAAAGCGGCTTTCAGGAGAAAGAAACAACTACTTACAGGGAATATAAGGGAAGATATCCGCAAGAAGTTGATAAAATGCTACGTATGGGGCAGAAACATGGACGCTAAGGAAAAATGACATCAAATACTTGGAAAGCTTTGAAATGTGGACTTGGAGGAGAATGCTGAAGATAAAATGGACAGATAGGATGAAAAACGATGAAGTGCTACGAAGAATAGGAGAGAAGCGAATGATTATACAGACTATCAGAAAGAGGAAGGCTAACTGGGTTGGACATTACCTGAGGAGAGAGAGTATGATTAAAGACGTGTTAGAAGGAAAACTAGATGGGAAAAGGGAAAGAGGTAGGAAAAGGTTTCAGCTGATAGACGATTTGAAAGGGAAAGAGAGATATCAAGATATAAAGAGGACAGCGGAAAATAGGAGTATATGGAGAACCAGGTTTAACCATGAATAATCACGGACCTGTCTACGGACAGACTACTTATGATGATGATATATGAAGCGATTAAGCTTATCGACAGATAATGTTGCATTGTTTAATTACGATCTGCGACCAAGGTTAGCGCCGGAATTAAGGTAGTTGAAGAAAAGAGCAGTGAAACCATCGTTGCGTTAGGGCATGAATGTTAAACTGGCGATCCTTTCTGGATGACTGTGATTTTCTTTGTTAGGCGTTCTTTAGAACTACCAGCGGAGCGGTAGTAGCAGAACGCCTTATGAGAACGTCTCGTCCATCCGTCCGTCTACCGTAACCTTTATCTCCTAAACCGCTGGACGAATTAAATTAAGTAGGGGTGATTGTTATTAAAATTTATCGCCCAATTGTGATTTTGAACTGCATCCGTCAATTACGTAATAAACTCATACTCGTATCTTTTTTAATAGCATCCGTCATACAAAAATTACATACCATATTTTTCTCTCCCTAGCTCTTATATGATTTTTAAGGTATAGATTTAAAAAAATATTCGGATAGAGGAAAACATTCTCTACACAAAGTCCGCCAGACCACATAATTACGTGTTATAGTTCCGGAGATAAAAATTCGAGAATTACCCAATTTTTCGTTACCGTTTCATACGTATTTCCCATAAAGAACGCCTTTGAAATTTCTGAGTATTCCATTTATGGAGTATACATCTTGTTATTGTTTGAAAAGCTTTTTGTAAAACGGATGTGCTTTTTGACAGTCAATTAAAATAATTGATGAATGAATTATTTTTCTATAAATTATTGTTACAATGCTGCGCGTTTTCAATTTTTTACTTTTTCCATGCGTAGTATAGGGGAAAGTATTGTTTTCATGAAAAAAATCGATTTCGAGATTTCAACGGAAATACACGTCTTGAGGTTCCCTGAACACGTTTTGACCATTTTCTCGATGATATCTGCGTGTGTGCGTGTGACAGGTTTTTTGTGGGTGCTCTAACTCGAAAACTATTAATCAGGTCAATGCGAAATTTTATATTTAAAATTTTTACGAAAGTCACAAGAACTGGTTAGTTTATGGTAAAAATCTGTCAACCGGAAGTGGGTATTTACTCTTGTCACTTATCCGTTATTTTGAAGTATTTGCTTTAATATTTGATAAATGTAAAAGTGTATTTGAATAAAAGTTGTAGGAAATTTAATTTTCTACAATTTTTGTTTGAAATATTTTTCCATATAATGCATTGTTTAACAGATATCTTATATATTTAGCTGCCAACACCACGCCACCTACCGACGACTATTGTTAACAATTGACGCTTAGTTACGTCTTAGTAACGCTCCTTGTTATTTCCTTAATTGCTGGAGCTTTTTGGCTATATCCAATATCAGAAGGCTATGGTTTTAGTTTATTTGTTCTTTGTAAAGTCTAAAATTTTCCCGCAGTTTCTTAAAATATTTATTATTATGTAACCTATTTGGAATTTTTATTAATAATTCAGGTATAGAGAAAATCATGTGGTATTACATAAGATATTTTTGAAATATTTGCTTTAATATTTGATAAATGTAAAAACGTGCGGGAATAAAAGTTGTAGGTAATTTAATTTTCTACAACCTTTGTTTGAAACAATTTCTCATGTAATACATCGTTGAAGAGATATTTTAAAAACTAAAAAATTTAGCTGCCACCTCCACACCACCTACCGGCGACTATTGCAAACACATTACGCTTCCTTTATTGTCTTAATTGTTGGAGCTTTAGGGCTATATCCAATATCAGAAGGCTACAGTTTGAGTTTATTTCTGTTCTTTTTAAAGTCTAAAATTTTCTCGCAGTTCCTTAAAATATTTATTATCATTTAACCTATTTGGAATTATTAGAAATATTACAGGTGTGGAGAAAGTCATGTGGTGGCCACATCAGATTTCTTTATTTTAGCGGCAAATTTAAGCTTGATTCATGGCGATAGGATATTTATCCAACTGCGGCTCTCGTATATCTATAGTCCCAATGCGGCTCCTCTACAATGTCTTTAACGCTAATGCGGCCCTGATACCATATTGCCTGTTTTAGGGACGTAAAATTTCATGCTTCCTTTCCCTTTTCCACAAACTCAGAGAAATGAAATACGAAGGATTCGCATCCCCTAAAGAAGTCAAGATAGACTGGAGCATTTAAAAATGGTAGAATTTTATGTGCGATTATACGTGTGCATGTGTGCATATTAGTTCACATCATTTTATTTCTCTTTAATTTTTAATATGAAAAAACCATGTCATCACGAAGCATTATTCAAAATTGGAAGTACGCTGAAAAAAAGAAATGATGATATAGATAGATATTGTTTTTAAAATAATTAGTTAGTTAAACATAATATTTTGGATTCGGGATATAATACACAACCGAGGGAACGCTTCTTCCTTTCATTTTAAAACGAAACCCGTTCCGCGTTCGCGGAAATTCCGACGCGCGCCGAAAGAGGGCGCTTAAATGATTAATGGAGGGTGAATCGCGTTTTCGCTCAAACCGAAAGGAGTCTCTCGCGCCTTGATATAAAACAAGCGTAATTATTAATCAGACCTCATTCATACGAGCGACAAACATTGGTCCTGGATCAGCTAGATCCCGCATCATCGCGTAGTGGGTTAAACACAGCTTAAAACTTCTCGTCCCGTAGACGCCGACGGCCTTCTGAGAGAGAGAGAGAGCATTGCTTCCATCTCAGGCTTTAAGGGATTTATTCGCTTCGGTACCCATTACTTAATAATAAGCATTCGGGAAGCGTTAGGTGGAGGGAGGGAGAGGAAGAGGAGAGAATAGGATAGCAGGGGGAGGAGTGATGGAACAGATCGGGAGAGAAGAACGGAAGGATAGAGAGAGAGAGAGAGAGGCAAAGAGATCCCTCGCATTCAGAACCTCCGCCCTCTAGCCTTGCAAAATTAATTAAGGGGGCTCCTCGTCATAGTAGGTTGGTTGTTTGAGTGACTGTGCCGTTGTAATTCTTGGGATGGTAATTTCCGTGATCCTCCTAGGTTGGAATGCGGGGACGGTTCCCGAAACTGCGAGTGGTTTCTTCGAAGACACTCGGATATATTCCTCAAACTCGGCGTCGGATCGGAATTGCACCCCGCTCATTATAAATTATTTAGGGCGTTCGCTTTATTCGTTACCATCCGAGAGGAGTAGTCGCGCGTTACTTATGAACGACAGCGTTGCGTGTGATTAAACGTCTCGCGCTCGCGACAATTGTTTTTCCTTTGACGTTAACGCGTGCGCTGTGGAAGTGATACACAATCAGTCTCGGCGGTCGCTCTGATAAACGCCCCCCGTCCCGTTCTTATTAACGTATAGCCGCGTGTCTTTAAGGCGACGGCTCGCTTCTTCGTACCGAAGCGCGGATTCCGAGGTATTCCGAGAGAAAGGTACGATTTAACGGATGGTCGGTATGCCGGCGCCCCGTCGCGCGTTTTCCGCGGAATGCGAATTTGGAGCGGTCGTGAGAATTGCGACACCTTGAGATCGATCGCTCAGACTCCGCGATAAGACGCAGGTGTCGCGCTTCCTACCTAGCATAGGGGCGAGGAACATATGGTTGCCTAGAGATTAGGCCTAAAAGCGTCGGAATTAAACGAAGCATTTTTTCCTTCCCGGCGAATGAACGCAACGTAACGTTGGTGACTGCCGAACATCAGTTTCTGTAACACGCCGGTTGTAAAGTGAGCGCGGATGGATAAATAACTGATTTGTTAGTCTGGATCCATCTGGGTTGTTCAAAATACGCAGTATCTTTTTAACCCCATTACAACAAAGGGGGGAGTAAAGAAGGTAATCTAGGACGATCTTTTGTCTATATTTCTCTGACTAAAAGTTTCGATTTTTAGTTTTTCATATGCGAAGGATATAGTGGAACTATATAGATTCGATTTCGATATTTTTGCGGTCCCTATGAGTCTGAAGAAGTGATTTTTACAATTGCGTCTGTCTGTTGTATTTCGTCTGTGTGCTGCTTTAGGGGCCAAGCGGTCCATTAGAATCTGAATAAATCTCAATTGTATGCATGGTATCACCCAGAATAGAAATATGGTGTAACATTAGAGGTTAGTTTATTCTTGTAGATTTACTCAAAAATGAATCAAAAGAATTTTGATTAAAATTCGTCCAGTTATCAGTGTCATAACAATACATAAGCTATAGTTCTAAAATGTTACAACATCGCGTCCAGTGATATAATATAGTTTCACTGGCTACTTACTGGTAAGTTCTTCACACTCTAATAGCAACAGCGTGTTGCTACCAGTCAATGATGACATTGTATGAACTAGAAGCGTACAAATATGAGAAATTTGTGCATTGTATGTTATACCGTTTTTCTAATATAAAACGCAGTAAAAATGTGATACTAACTCAAAAATTACCCAAATATCGTTAGTTAACAGATGGTAACGGGAAACCGGCAAAATACCTTGGCATTAGAAAGGTTATTCGCGCGAGAAATATGAAAATTATCCTAATTAGTCGGAAGTTAGACAGACCACTCGTTCAGAATCTTTTGGATTTTCATACCTCAGAAGCCGCGAGTAATTTGCATCCTTCAGACGGTCACTAATTTTCAAACGGATTAGGAGGACATATAGGATAGAGCACAGAGTTCACCTTATTCCCGTACGTCGGCCATTCTCTCGTTCCACGTTGGTTCAGAATTTACAGTTCATACTCTCGACATCGGTCTGAAAATATGATTATTTCACCGGGCTGTACATTACATCACAGTTTTAATTTTATAAATGCGGTCTCCTCTATTAATCGTTTTAATCGCCAAGGGGTGGGGGAGATGTTGGATGTTTAGCGCAAGGAAATTTGTCCGTGGGCTATTCGTAAAAGGTTACAGTTTCTCGGGGGATAATAATAATGAGTTAGAGATTTACACCTGGGGCTTATTCCCGCGAAATTAAACCCTTTGCGGACCAACCTGAAAGAACGTTCCATGTAATAAGCGCTAAAGGAATAAGGTGTATAAATAAAGTTAATCGCCTCTCTACCTACGTCTGGATTTCGCAATTAAGGAATTTGTGGTAATTGAGAAAATTTTGGATCTGATTTATATATATTTTCCCGCTTTCTATGCGCTCAGGCTAAATTAATTTGGAAATTTAATTAATTGATTTGCTATTTTGGGTAGAAATTCGTCGCTGAATATAGTTTTTAAATCAATTCGCTTGAAACGAGAGTTTTGCCGTATTTAATTGTTTGTATTTATCTCTTGCAGTTTTTATTCACCTTTCTAAACATACTGGTTAAGACGATAACGTAGTTCAATGGCATATTTGAAGGCAGGAGTAACTTACGGAAGACAAAATGTCTTTAAAGTCATGTTTTCGTCTTTATCTTTATTCTTGACTGAAAGTATTCCATGTTTAGGATTTTTCTTTGTTGACAAGAGGAAATTTTGAAAGCTGAACAGGAGATTTGAGTTTTTTTGTTCGAAAACTTTTAAGTGGCCGTGCTTCCTCGAGCGATTTTTCAATAAGGGAACATTTTCTGGTGGCAAAGCGACTTCATTTTGGTTATTATCGGCAAAAGAAGCACATGGACGCCGTTACGAACGTTCAATTTCACTTTCCTTGCACAAAATGAAGGAACCCAGCTGTTAATGATTAAATACCCGTCTACTTCAATATTTTATAAAGTCGGGTGCGCCGTAGGCGTACTTGGCATTAAGGGTTGATTTAATTCCACTTCGGAAGTAAATTGATAATACCGTTCTCATGGACTAAAATGTCCAGTGTCAGGGGTCCTTCGGCCCAGGTTAGGAAGAGAAAGGTGAGATGGTGCCGTTAGGGGGGAAGGAGAAGGGGGAGGTTGGAAAGGGGCTTTTATGGAGATCTAAACCCATCCCCGTCCGTTTTTCCACCCCTCCACTCTTTTACTGAACGCATATGCAATTTATTAATTTTACGCGTAGTCTATCCTTCATCGTGAGCCTCTCAAGGATATTCTAATAAGTCGAGTTGTAGAATGTCAAGTCGACGAAAAATTAATATTTTGTCGTAAGTAGAGGAATCGGACATTCGAGTTATAAACGTTCGTGATACAGAGCTTCAGCTTTGACTGGAAATTCTCTTTTTCAAATTATGGCAACATTTATACACAGGGATATAAAACGCTACCATTTGCAATTTAGTCGGTTTCATGATTCATTTATCGCGGCAAACGTTTGCCGCTCGCGACGCTGTACCTTCGCTGGTTTCCATACCTGTATCTATTTTGAGAAAACAAGCATCACTGTTTCCAGGAATGCCAATATAAACTTGGATGTTTAATTAATTCACTTGTGCAATTGCACGCGATCTCACTTAAATTCTTTTCATGATGAGAATTTCCGCGATTTAATCAATCGATTTATCGACCTTATAATGCATGTTACTACAACAAATGGCGCAAGTTCTTCGTCTGAAAGAGCGGTTACAGTTTTCGCGAGAGTCGTTGATAATTGCAGGTTTTTTTAAATTGGAAAAACATTTTTTTTTCTTTTTATGATTACTATTGAATTTGTCAAGAGTGTGGCGAGTTTCATTGATAATTTCGTCAGCACCAAAAGCCGTAAAATGTTTGGGGAAAACATAGGCGCATTTCGGCCACCTGGAAGCTTTCGTCAATAGCAAATCCCCGATTCTCTTATTTAGAATCTAGTATCTGCGAATATAAACTGAGGACAGATGCTTTGCAGCCAAATTTTCCGTCTGATTTTCCAAATCATTTGATGACAAATGGAGCTATATAAATTATCAATCGGATTTCAGCCATAAGGCGAGCTCGATAATTATTTTGAGGAAAGAATTAGCTCGGATCGGATGACTCTTGATCGGTGTATTGTATAATGGCTTCCACTAAAACCGATGATTTTCAGGGATTTAATTACGAGTTCGTTTCTGTAAATAGAAGTGCAATCTAGCGTCGGAAATGCATTGCCATCTGTTAACGAATGAGCTCTGGCTATCTCGGAAATCCCATCATGTTTTCCATCGAACGCTGTTTTTAGGCGCGTTTCACTTCCAGCGTGAGCATCCGTTAGCTACGGCCTGTCCGTCCGTCCGTGCGCGTCTTCGTTCTCGGCTTCCGCCGAACGGATTTTTATGATATTTGCTATTAAGGACTTCTAGTAATAGGATATCGATGTAACTGGTTCATATAACCCAATCAGGCATGCGATTTTACTAGAAATAAAAGATAAACTTTCCGTCATATATCGTAAAATACCAGTCACACCAAAAAAGTTTCAAATAAAATTTGTTGAACTAGTTAAATAGAATATTTCTTGCATAATATATTTTTAACGAAAGAATATCCGTTTTCAAGAAAACCAAACATGGAAGCCGTAATTAACTGTGAAATTAAAAATTTTCTTGCGAGTTTTTTTTTAATTGCTGTCCGCGAAAATAATCTTCGTAGCAACCGACATAAAAAGATATGACAAAATAGCGTAAATACTTATCAAATTAGGATATGGAAAAAATTTTCAGTAGAAAGATAGCCATAATCGTGTCGTGGTGTTCTATGGTGTACGTTCGTTCAAACCGGATCGTTAATTAATATACTCCATCGCCTTATTGCCCTACAATACACACTTTCCTAATTTGTATTTTTATATTTGACCCACGATTTTGAACTCGCGTTTATTATCACCTCATTCACTCCGGTATTATCTGCTCCTTATTATTTATAAATAACCTTTCTATCAATCTCTATTATGTATGTTCGCAGGTAACTTGATAAGTAATCTTTTTGGTCGTTTGAGGCCACTTTGGATGATGAATGACTTTTCTCCAATGGCGTTACACTGCATAAGCATTCTTTAACAGTCGTAGGAAGGCTTGATCTCTTCGGATGGACATCATTAGCGCTGGCACTCTGGAAGAAATTCATCTTTGCAGAAAAGCTGCAGTTTCTTCTTTCTTTACGTATTTTGTTTTTTTATTCACGGTCATAGATAACCGTTTTCGGGTTCGATGTTTAAACTATATTTTTATTCCGCGTTTCTTTAAAATTATTGGAAAACTTATACCATTCAGTTTATTGCCTATATTTTATCATTTTTAGGCCCGTTTCGCTTCCAGCATAAGCGCCTATTATCTTCGGTTTGTCCGTCCGTCCGCATGTTCGTTCTCGGCTTCCACTGAACGGATTTGTATGAAATTTGATATTAAGAACTTACAAAGACAACAAGAAAATCACATAAATAAATCACGTAAACCAATCAGGGGTACCACTTTACTGGAGAAAAAATGAACTTTCCGTTATAAAGTTTTTGGACATATCAAAATAGTTTTAAATTATCTTGTAGAACTAGTAACGTAGAGTATTTCTTTTCCTCTACATTTTTATCGGAGTAGCCGTTATCAAGAAAATCGAACAAGAAAGTCCTAATTCGCTTTGAACTTGTTAGAGAAATTCATGCATAGCTACCTATTTGTTGTCAACGAAAATAATCTTATTGGTTATTGAAGTAAATATGATCTGCTATAATTACAAAATACATTTAACTCCTTAAGCATGCATGACAGATTTTGTAAGCGGAAGGAAATGGATTATCAACGGCGAAGAAAAGAACGTTGACGTAAATATTACAATTACTGAACTAAAGTGAGGTATGTTTTATAAATAAGTTTCGATTGTTTTGTTGATTAAAACTGATTCGAAAATAATTTGGTAAATAAAAATTTAATATTTCTGATTTATCATTTTGGAGTATTTAGTCATGAAAATTATGTAATATGTTTATTGATGCACCAACTAAAGAAGGAGAAGAAATTTTTAAGAGACAGAGATATAATCGGGTCTTGGTGTTTTGCTGTTTTATGGTGTGTTCGGTCAAATTATATCGTATATATATATATATATATATATATATATATATATATATATATATATATATATATATATATATCGTCAAATACTCCATCGCACTAAACGCGCCTATTTGTGATACACTGTACACTTTCCTAACTTGTTGTTTTATATTTTAAAGCGTGGTATGGATATGACAAACTATTTCTCACCAATAGTTGACGGTGAAAGGGTTCGACAAACCAAAAACTTCCCTTGCTGTATACGATAAGGTATGTTAACGGCGCGTAAGATGTATCGCGCAGTGTAAACCTTTCAGTCTCCTTTTTATTTTGTTGACCTTTAAGTGAATGATATTAAATTTTTATAGGAAAAAGTTTTCCTGTAATATTGAATGTTACTTCATCCACAATTTACCAGTTCTCATTATTTCGCTTCGCAAATTTAGTACTTTTTCCCAATGGATTCCTTACTTATTTCCCGGTTCTAAAATGTTGACTTAGGGGCTAGTCTTCCAAACTCGCATAAAGTTTCTAGTTTTAACATTACTGGATGTAACGCTGTTGCGTTTGATTTTATTTTGAGGCGCAGACATTCTCGTTTTAAAAGGAAAGATCTTGTAATTTAACGATCCTTACGCTCACGATGAATATTCAAAGGTCTACTCTTAGTTTCTCATTCTACTTGGAAGCTTTCCGTTACTTGCTTAAATTTGCATGGGGTATCCATTTTGAAGAGTAGTTTTTTTATAGAATAAATGAGGAACGGAAATGCAATCTGCATGTCGGAAATAGGCACGTTTCATGTGAAAGAGTCATCGAGTCAAAAAACATACATAAATTAATGTGTGTCCCATCAAGATTTATAATATATGCCCGGAATAGTTTTTGATCCAGTCGGAATATTGAACGTTTTTGTGGAGTCAAATTTTCCAGTTTTTTTATCTACGTTACCAGGTTTCATCAGAATCTTTTCCTCCCAACGCAGGTGTTGTATCTATACGAACCGATAGAAACGGAAAATCCAAGTCGCATTGTTAAGATACCCACCTAAAAGTAAACGGACTATTTTAATTCTGAAATTCATCTAGCTAAACTTATGGGAATCTTGTCTTTAGTTTACTTTGGATACTATGTGTACAATTTCTAACGCATAATGGGGAAGTAAAGAAGGCGAAACTGTCGTTCATTTTTTCTTGTCTAGTTTATCTCACGTTTGACAGATTAATTGTATAGGTACAATAGTGCTGTTATAAGCAAAAAAACTCGCTTTATTGACGCCGCAAAATTGTGCTATTCTAGATGTAAAGGCTACATTTTTTGAGTTCTTGAAAATATTTTTGCTTCGTTGAAATTTATTTATTCCTTAAACTTTAAAATTTATTGGATAAAAATATTTGCAATAGTGTTTACGTGCTGAAATACTTAAGTGGACCGTTCATGTCAAAACCGGGATTTATTATGTAATACGTGATATAAATTTGTCTTCAAACTACTTTGCTATACATTTATCGGAACACACTCTCTTGCGTTTCGGGAGACATTTTTTCGTTGCCATAGCAATTGTACCGTTTTTAGGTGTTCTTTATCAGTGAAGCGGTAGTAGCGGAACGTCTTATGGGCACGTCTCGTCCGTATGTCGTAACTTTCATCTCCTGAACCGCTGGACGGATTTTAATTAAATTAAGTATGAGTCATCCTTATTAAAATGTTTCGCCCAATTGCGATTTTGAACTGCATCCGTCAATAAGAACTTCCGCTTTATATAAGCACTAAATAAATGTATACTCGTATCTCGTGAAATGGAATCCGTCAAGCAACAATAAAATACAATATTTTTCTCTCCCTAGCTCTTATATGATCTGTAATGTATCGTTTAAATAAAGAAATATGGCTTCTTAGTTGTTGTTTGCCAATGGTCTCGCAGACTATTTTATGGTAATTATTGTCCTCTATTCGAATAAATTTTTAATCGATACATTACAGATCATATACCCCTTATTTGGCAAAGGTTTTTTATTCGCCAGACCCTTATTTGATTTAATTATATGTATTATTTGTACTCTCTATTGATTTGGACATTTTAAATTGATAAATTTGTATTGTTTTTATCTAATACTCCATTTATTGTCACATAAATGATAGTTTGTTTTTACGCCAAACTTTTAAAATTTCTAATTTCAGAACATCTGACCAACAGCAATGAGGTTCGAAAAAAAATTATCGAGCTCACATTATGACTAAAATCAAATTGACAAACTATATCTCCAGTCCTCATAATAAGGTTGGGAAAATTCTAAGCGCATTTAGGTTGCAATAGAGCCATCATCTTTAGTGATCCACCGATAGTAGGCTCTAAATAAGTTTTTTTAAACATACCATCGGTGAATTGCTAATGATGGAGACTGGTTTGTGTTTTGGATTCTTATCCGGTTTCCCAACTTTGTTATGGCTATTTTAGAGACAGATTTCGTCATCATGCAGGAATAAAAGTTCGGAATTCCTAGTTCTCATTTTAGAATTTGAGGTCAAAGTACATCGCTGTCCAGATATTACCATTTACAAGTAGAAACACTGAGTTTCCCAGGATACGCATTCGTTCGTTCTTTATTCGTCTGCTCCTTTCTCGATTTCGACAGGGTCCTTGACAAGTGTTTGTCCGAATTTCATCTTATTTCATCCCCAAATACCACCCGGTCTTCCCTCCTCGTCCTCTACTCCACCCCTCTCTCCTCCTCTATCTCTCTCTCTCTCCTCTTTTCAATTGACCTCAATCGTACCAATGGTGGCGATCGCTTTTTTATGGACTCGGCACGTACAAGAATCTCCTTCCCTCGCTTCCGTTTCATTTCGGCCAAGGAGCTGATGCTCTTCATCGGAGCCTAGTGTTTTTTCCTCTTCCTCGTCTCGTATTTTCACCACTACTGGTGGCGGCCGGCAGGTCTGCGCATTCTCTAATCTGGAAGTGGCGCAGAGACAAATTAAACCTCCTCTGGTGATTTTTCTCCTCTTCCCTCCTCTGGTGAGATTTGTCCTTCGTTCTAGTTTATTATAATGGAGATGGCTAGACGCTTATACCAGCCCGGAGTTCCTATAAATTTCTAGCCGGGACGACGTTTTCGGTCGAAGTTCCGAGACTTTTTCGAATTTGATTCATGTTTGAATTTACTCGAAGGCATGGTAGTTGTCGAAAAATAATTTCGCATTCGAATGTTTAGAGCTAATAGGTTAGGTTCGATGTATGAGTTAAAGTGACGGTTTATCACAGAAACTGTCAGGGTAATCGTCAGGATGCTTACTTTAGCGTCGTAGGTTTTGCTGTATTACACGAAATTTCATCAAACTCTTGTCCAACGCAAGTTTCCCAAGTTAGCGAGTGCAGGGGTCGCGGGTTCGAATCTTACTGTGGACATGGTCTTGTGCACTTGTCATTTCATCTGTTATAACATTTGTATTTGGGGAAACCTGTTTGTGTAAAAGAAATTATTATTATTAACTTAGTTAATTATATAATCGACTTATATGCAGTCATCATGAACCTGCAAACACCCAAAGTTATTTTATACATCAGCAGCTTATAATCTGATCATAATGGTGAGGAACGAAGGAACATTTCCTGATACCGGAACTATAAATGCGATAAATAACGTAACGCACCAGCAGCTACACCGATACAAAAGTGCGAGCTTTCTTTAGCAGAGATGTTCGCGCAGAATTGGTTAGATAAAGTTACCCTCGTCGCTTTTGATCTCGCAGACTTCCTTCCTTTTCCCATCCCTTCCTTCTTGTAAGTAGGAAATCCCCACTTCATCATCTTCGGAGAGGATATCGAACCATCATATATTCCCTTTCACCTCTTAACCTTATCTCCTATTTGAGTCCAAGGACCTTCCTTTTCAACTGGAAAGGTGCAAGGGGATCTAACTTGGAATCGTATTAACTTCCTCGATGCCTTCGAAAGAATAACGCATTGGCGTTGCGCGCAATTTGTTCCATCTCTGTTGCGTTTGATCCTCCTAGTAATGAATTCAAGAAGAAGAAGCGGTTATTTCGATACGTTATGTTTAACCATGGGATCGAATAAGATTCACAATTGTGGAACTAAGCCATTTCACTGGTTTAATATCGACTTAACAGTCGCGGGTTAAAGGGTTGTGAAAAATCCTCACTTCCTATATATACATGGATCTATATTTCTTTCTTCACCTGAGGATGACGTATCACGCCGAAACCATGGCCGTAAGTATATAATAATATAGTGGAAATTATCAAGTGTATACAGTTATTTCTGATTATGGAAATATTCCAGAGTTACTCCTAACAGTTAATTTAATGAATATGCAGTCATTGAGACTCTTTAAAAAACTTAAATTGAATTTTACTGCTTTTTTCTATTATTTACTGGGCGGTAATAGAGCGCGACCGAGTTGCCTTCATTCAACCATGTTTTTGCCGATTTAGTAACCCATTTGATTTTTAAGTGTACACAGTGTAAATATACTTTGTCGTTTCTCATGCCTCCCAATTTTCAGAGTGATAGTGAAAACCTTAAGCACTGTGATAATTATCTGCGTTCGTGCTATCATAAGAAAAATAATGTGTTAGTTTACCTTAAAAAATGACGGTCTGGTTTGTGTATACATTTTTCCTTCAACCAGAAAGAGGAAATGTTCGAATTCGCAATCTCGATCAAGCATTTTCTAAGTGATAAATAGAAGAGGAGACTTCGGCGAATAAAACCGAATTGAAGATTCTACTCCCTACCGTAAAAAAAAGGAATTTTGCGAAGAACGAAGCGCTATCGTATTTAGAGAACCAAGCTCTCATCATCAGTAGCTGATGTCAAGTTCCTTTTTTACGGTTGGGAGTTGAATCTTCAATTCACAGTTTTTAAGTGTTTAGGTTTCTCAGTACTACATCTGCATAAAAACAACAATTGACCAGAATGCTGAGCAACCATATGAATTCATTTTGCCTTATAAAGAGGTGTTCGATGAATGTGTCTAATATAATTTTCCTGTTCGTCCAAAGCTTTTAACACTTGTCCTTGTTTTCTTCTTATCTTGAAATCATCAAAAGAGAATATTCTCTAAATTGAACTGATTGTGAGATATTGTCGTTGTAAATGAATTTGAACTTTATTCCCTCGATTAATTAAAGAGACAATAAAGGAAGTAATCGCGTTTTCCCAATTTGGAACTTATATTAGGCGATTCTTGCCTGATACTCTTCCTGTATTAAGTATTTTATTGGTTTTAAAGGTCACTCATTGATTCAAAATAATAATTTACGTAGGGCAAATTTAAAATACTTTTTGCATTTCAATTTTTACTGATATAAATGTTTTTCATTTTATGTAACAAAAATTCCGAATTATGAATGTAGTCTTTTAATTAAAATCATTTCATTAGAGAAGCGCGACTTGTAACTGCTAAAAAAACAGCAGGTTATGCCGGTTTTGTTTGGGCTATTTTCTCACTGTGCCAACATCCTCTCTCCAGCCACGTATTGCATTGTTTTCAAACCTTTCCGATGCTTCGCTTTGTACTGTAATCCTGCTTTCCTGTGTAGAATTCCTTACTTATTTTCACCATGCGACCTGTTTTTTTAAAATACCGTTGGAACTCTTTTATCTAGCTCGGGCATTCATTAAAATATGCTATGTAGGCCATCTTTATTTTTCATTAATTCTAGGTAATGAATCATACTCGGAGGGATAAGGATATTTTCACAACGTTTTTTCGGCCGTGACCGTTGTCAGATTATGTTTTTGATGTTGCAAGAAACGTCACGTATAAATAACGCCTAAAATGTTCGTGGAAATATGCGAATTCACGCTTCCCCTCCCCCTCTTTCCGCAGTAAACTCAAACGAGTCATTTTCGCTAATGATTTTTTTCTCACGTTTATTATTTTTTACTGCCACCTCCCGGCTGTTGGATAATATTTTTTCTCGAGTGTCTCAACCCTCCCTGTAATTCCTTTCTATCTCACCGCTTAATTATCTCTCCTCTCACACGCAATGCGACACGCCTCATCTCCCCACCCCTCGCTCTCCGTTTTTAGGCGCATTTCTCTTCCTACGTGAACGCTTGTTGGCTTCAATCTGTCCGTCCGTCCGTCCGCACGCATGTTCGATCCCGGTTCCAACCGAACGGATTTTCATGAAATTTGGTTTTGAGGACTTATGTGAAAATAATACGACTGGTTCACATAACCCAATCAGGAGTGCCACTTTACGAGAAACAAAAAACGAGCTTTCCGTCGTAAAATCTTAGTCATATCAATAAAGTCTTTGATAAAATTTATAGAATAACTCGAATACAATTTTGCTTGCATTATACATTTTAATCGAGGGGTAGCCATTTTCGAGAAAATCTAACAATAAAGCCGTAAGCTACTTTGAACTTACAAAATTTCTTTCTTAGTTTTTTAATTGTTGTCAGCAAATACAATCGTCGTAGCAGATGAAGTTTTTAGCGCTTTTTTTCCTAAAAATAATCGCCTAAGTATTCGGTTTCTCTGTCCGTCCGTTTGCTCGGGCAGTATCTCGGGAATCCTTCAACTTGGAAAAGCCAAATCTTCGGAATACATAGATCTATGTGAGGACTGCGCGTGCTAAAATTTTAATGAATCTAGGGTCGGCTGGTGGAGAGTAATCGGTGTCTTCTTCCGACTCCTTGGTTTCATTTCTACCCGATTAGACAAGCATGATATCAGTGCATTGCATTTTTAAATTAGTTAAAATTAAGATAGGAGCTCGGAATATAAACAGTTCTATAGTTGAATGAATAAGGTTCATATTTTTTGAAAAGAGAATTCACGTTTGTGTTGAATGAGCGAAAAATTGCTTCTAATCCAAAAAAGAGGGAAAATTTTAGTTTGTAACAATGGGAAATATCAACTGCCATGGCAACGAGTCCGCCCCTTTTAAATGGGAGACATACATACATATATTACATAGCATCGACATAATGCTTGTAAAGGGAATTCATAGACTTAATTATGAGGCCGTTAGTTTTAAGCATAGGCGTAATCTTATGATTGCGGCTTAATCCTAAAACATGAATTAAGCGCCTTATGTAATTTACTCCGCTTTTCTTCCCTAACTTTTTATAAGTCAATTCATCCGTGTCCTTGAAACCTCTCGGCGCCAATCGGCATCCCTTTTTGTTATTTTTTACGGATCGTTTCGCTCGATCGAATCTAGCTGCGGTAATGATTTCACGTCTATGATCGGCGTCGTGAAAGTTGGTCCCCACCCCCTCTGAGGAGGAAGCGGCGTTGCCACATCTTGCGGCTGCGATTTGCCGCAATCAGAACGTGGAGCGTTGGCGGGGACGGCACCTTCCAAGGTCGGTGCATGACACCCGCGGGTTAGTTCGCTGTAAGCGGTCGTTTTATATGCGTCTCGCCCTCATGTTGTTCTCCTGGGGACGACTTTCCTCTACTCTGCTACATGTAGCGTTTTACGGGCTCCCGCAATCACCGTGTTGGGATGGCGAAGGGTTTTGCGTTTACGCCCCATGGACGAAGGTTTCAATCTGGACAGAGACTGGATTTTCTGCGCAGATATTTATCTTTCTGCTCGAATTTCCCGAAGGTCATTCAGGACGTTCGCGATCCTAAGATACTTCTTGTTGTTGAGTTTTCGGAGGAATGAATTTGTCGTATTCGACTCGGTGCTTGTATTTAACCCTTTCTCTGCCAGGGTATTTTAATGCCTTGCGATTGAAATGAAAGATTTTGCTCATGATTTCATTATAACCATTTGAGATACTATTCTGAAATGTTTCCCACAGCCATTTAGTAAATAGCAGAGATACAAAAATCAGGGTCTTTTAAAATATCAAAAGTCAAAATTTTCCTATAAATAGGGTGGACTAACGATGGCGGAAAAATACGTCATTGTCATGGAAACTGTTAAGAAGTGTCGTCTCTCGTTAAAACCTATCAAAGATAGTAGAATCGTATATTACACAAATTTGTTGATAACCGAACGCATTTAATCCATACAATAATGACATTGGTTACACTAACATAGTAAAGCCTCAGATAACGCGTTAGTTGCGCTCTTGGAAAACTCCTCGTCTTATGAAATAGCGTTTTCTGAAGCATGGAGTCAATAGGGCAGTGGTTCCCAACCTTTTTGTAGGCGCAGCACCCTTTCAAAAGATAAACAGAATTTCGCGGCACCCCAACCTTCAAACAAGGTTTTTATATTATCACAAACGAGTATTACAACGTTTGGTCATATCCATATTTTGGTACTACACTATGATCAATTTATTAGAGAAAACATTAATGCCCTAATTACCTGTAAACACATCCAAATCGTTGATTTATTTACAAAACTAATTTTATCGCGGTACTCCTAAAATTCAGCTGCGACGCCTTAGTATGCCGCGGCACCCAGGTTGGGAACCACCGCAATAGGGAATATGTGGATAGGTTCCTGAGTCTAAGACTTGGAACATTTTTAGGCTGGTTTCCAAAGGAATAGCCTTATTAAATGGTCCTGTCTGTGTGTGTGTATCACATACTAACAACTTTTGCATTAATGGACCGATTTTCATGAAACTTGGTATGAGGCTCGTGCTGCCAGGGCCCACCACCGGGCTATATTTTATTTTACTAAGATTGATATCCTGGGTTCGATTCCGGGAACGTTTTTTCCTATTTGATTTACATAGGAAATCCCAAATCCATCGTGCAGAGATGTTTTCTTTAATACTTGAAAATATATTAAAATTGTGATATCGGAACGAGGTTTGTACTATTATAAGGGGAAGGAAATGTAGATTAGAATTCGTATCACCGAATTTTGATAATTGATCGTATTTTCTTGAATTTCTACTAAAACTTATCCTTTTAAATCGCATTTTATCGGATTGTTGCCATGGAGACGATTATTACCGAACTCGGCTTGAGCATAGACGAGTGAACAAATGGGTTATTTTCTTTTCCGCTCGACAACTCTTCAGCAATGGACAGTTAATCCGTACATATTAGCGTATAAATAGTAACATTTATTAAATTCGTTTATTTAAAAGAAAATACATGCAAAATATGCCAGAAAGATTTTGACATTGTTTTTAATATTTTAAACCTGATAATGCTCGATTAATTTGTTTTCCAGTTTTTCTCTATCTTTGATAAACTATGGACTACAAGTGGTATTTATGGTATGAGAATTCCTTGGAATGACTAACAAATACTGAAACATTTCCTGTCAATATAAGTAATCAATTCGGGACGTCAACTTTGGGGAATCAGCCTCATTAGGCCTGGTTTGGACTTCTTGTTTGTAATATAATTATTGACCTGAAAAATGTGACTTTCACTACCAAGAAGTCGATAAGTAATTATAATTTTCATATTAACCACCTATAAAAAATCGTATTTACTTCAGTATACTATTCGAGTGCTGCGGGATAGATCGAAATGACAAGTGCAGGAAAAAGACATGGTTGGAATTCTCGGTAGGGGAAGCTGTCATATTAACCACACAGATTAACAGTCATTGCGTACATATCTATAAGTATGCATTAAAATAATCACAAGCATCTATTTGTCAGTATGTTTTCTTTAAACGCTTTGTTATTTGAAGTTTTTTGTAGTTCGCGCCAAGATTCAAATGTTAACTTCGGCATGTCAAACCGTGTCTTAGCGAAACTAAACCATCAAAGAAACTTTATCGCAAGTTTCTTTATTTAATGTAATTATTAATAATATTTATCGCATCCCATTTAAAAAAATTCCCTTATAACATTTTATTATACATGAAAACTTTATTTTGGCGTTTCACTATATCCAAAATACGTAATTTTCGGCTCCTTGGGGGCCGCGGCCGCTATTTTGAAAAACATTGGTTTAGTCCATAGCCTCGCGCACATACCACAGAATACGGTTGGAATTGCAAAAACAACTTTTTCGGACTCAACTAAAACTTGCATATTCATCTATATCTCGAATTCGAATAATAATACTTTCTTTTAAAAAAATTTCGACACCGAATCACAGGATGAATGTCAATCCTCTCATAGAAAAATAACCCTAATTATGGGCGCGTATTATCTTTTCGTTATTAAAATATGAATTTTATTTTTGCATGCGGGACATCATCCTGCAGGTAACACATCGAACTGAGCTTCGCTTTGAAATGTTCATGGCATGAAAAGTACGATAAAGTCAAAGTTAGAAGCTGTAGAGGAGAAGCCTTAATTTGAGTCATAATTTCTTGCATCCATTACAAACACGGCATGTTTAATTAAGTTTTTATCTCTCGAGAAAAAGATACCATGAAAAGTTAAAAGTTTTACAATATGTTTTCTTATTTATAAAGTTCCCTTAAAGTGATTTTTTATGTCGGAAATAAAATACAGCCAGAAGGAAAATGAAACGTGATAAATAGCTTCTTCTATGAAATGGATCAAAAATGGAGAATCTTATGGCCACTTACAACGTCAAATGAAGTTTATTAAGTGAATTACGCCAAAAGGGCTGAATTAGGGCAAAATTAATGAATGAAGTGCACACTTAATGGTTTCAAACGCGGAGTTTGCCTTTTACGTGCATCGTATGGTATTCATCTGAAAAAGGTAGTTTTGTGTATTTTCTGTAGTACAAATTAGTCTTGTTAATGAAGGAGGCAAGTTTTTTTAATTCTCTATATTAATAAAATGAATGCAGCCATAGTATTCTTCTTGTAACAAACATTTTATAGTATATCATTTACAATTTCCAACTCGTAAGTTAATCAAAGTTATCAAAATTAATTTGCAATGAGGTTTCTCGAAAGGCTTAATATATATCCTAAATACTTTTACGGAATGTTTTATGTATTTTTAAAATAAACATGTCTACTTTAATGTATAATGTATATATGCCTTTCTTTTGAATCGGATTATCTGTTTTAAACATGATTAATAACATGGACCGCTGAAATTTTTTCAAGAACCGGGCATATTTTCAGCAGCGACATTATTTTATGCATAGAATTCGTAAATGAGTTTTTAAAATTAAAATTCAAGTATTCTACCCATCACATTAAAATGTTATTGCAACCGCTGCCAACAAAATAAAGTCCATCCTTGTCCAGTGGCCGCACCATGCAAAAAAAAGGGCAAACATTTTTTCGAAGGTAAATTTACGGTCTTTCCAGCTGTGAGAACATATCTGTCTCTTATTTAACGTTTGCATATTATCGCGGAGTAAGCGGACCTTTTTTTATATTCTCCCGCATCTTAGGGCCCTTTTGCCCCGGCAATTTACGCACCCATCCCGGGTCCCTCGCTCCCGTGACCCCTGCACTCCTTGCCTCCTTTTAGCCCTCACATTTTCCTCCACGACCCTTCCCTTCCCCCCCTCTTTCCCCTCCAGTCACCACTGCCTCCCCCCTCACTGAAAATATTCCTCCTACCTCTTCCACGTCCGGGTGAATTTTATATCCCCTCGGCCCTCGGCATAAACCTTTCGCTTTATATAAGAGCAGCGATGGGAAAGGTGGGAGTCGAGAGAGAGAGAGAAAGATTGTTCGCACGAGCTTTTTGATTCGGGCCTCGTTTGCCTTTTCTTCTCCTCGTCTATAACCCTAGGTTCGCCTTCCAACGCTGCCCCTATCCCTCTCTCCCCCCAATCTTCCCTCCTTCACACCTCCTCTCCCTCCCACTTCACCGGAATGCGCTCGAGAACGCAGCCCGTGCTAGTTTACTTGGCACGGAGCCAATATTTTTTGGTTCGCGAGTGGTATTGAAGGAGTGAGGGGGTGGGAGAGGTTGCTATACAATTGACCCGCGCTAAAGAATTGAGATCGTCACCGTATAAGTATCTCAATATGTCGCGCTAATGGTGTGGAAAGTATCCCGGGGGTTTTATGTAATTTTATCCGAAAGTAATTGTTCCCTCTGCGGTCATTTGTAAAATTATCGAAAATTATGCTATGTTCCTATATCGAAGGAGCTAGCGGTTTGTTTTTTTAAAATAGGAGATTAATAGCGCATATTTCCTTCGGATATTCATCGAATTCAATTAAATGTTCATCATAAAATGACATTTTCTAAAAGGTTAAATGACTACATATATCGTTATTACCAACACATTTGCTCTTTATGTCTTAAATTACTTAAAGAATATTCATACCCGGTGTAATTATATCAAAGCAGTCGAGGATATTTGAATATTTTATTTATTTATTTTATTTATTCAATAATTCCACATACAGCTATTGTAGCCATTTTACAGTGGAATGTGTTAACAATAACAATAGACGAACACATACATCCATGCCCTAGATTGGGAAAACCCACCTAGGCGGGATTCGAACCCGCGACCTTCGGATTGGCAGGCGAAACGTTACCCCGCCGCCATACTATATGTAGAAATAGAGTGTAAATAATGAGGATTTGTTATTTTTCGAATTTCATGGGATAATACAATGCATACCGAATACTGCAGAGCATAATATAAATAGGGTAATATTCTGCTTCTACTGAAATAGTAATGGTGTTATAATGATTTAAGAATTCCATGTAACTGCAGTAAAAGGATCACTTGTTATCACTTAATTACCTGCATAGATGCTTCCTGTGAACTTGTGTATTCGGAGAAGAGAGGAATTTAGAAAGGAGTTGGAAGATTAATTTTGAGGGAAAAATTGTCAAAAGGAAGGAAAGTTCTCAGGTAAAAGACTTAGAAGAAAAAGAATTTAATTATGATTTTTATATGATTGATGGATTGATGATCAAGTCAACTCCGATAGCCACAAAGCATTTGGGGAAAAATGTTGTGAGCTCTTTATTTTAATGTTTTAAGGTAATGTAAGGGCATTGTGAATAAAACGAAAAGGAGTTTTTGTAGGACTAAATAGGTATCTACTTACTAAATTGAAAAGCTTTTATTGAAAATATTTCTTTGGTGCTTTTCTGTCCTATATAGGAAGATCATTTTTTAAAACGTCATTTTAATTCACCTTCAGGAATTTCAGACGTGTTGATAAGAGTTACCTTTAAAAACATTTTTGTTTTCCTTGTATCTCAAAAGGATTTGGATTTTTAGTATATAGTCTCAAAGGCGAGATGTGACCTCAGCCCATGACCTTAGTTTTATTTAAAATTCAAAGGAAACACGGCAATGTAAAAGGTAATGCTTTTTTTAATTTTCTGTCATATTTGCCTTTGAAATTTTGAAGATTAATTTTTCGATGCTTTAACGAAAAAAATATATAATCTCAGTCAGTACCGTAACTAGGGCGGGGCAAGCGGGGCATCTACCTCTGGCGCAACTAAGTAAGGGGCGCAAAAAATCCAAATAGTAACTAAATAAACTAGAGAAGATAATTTTTTGAATGAAGGGGGTCACATATTTAGCAGTGCCCCGGGCGCTAAAATAGTTAATTACGGCGCTGATCTCAGTCGAAGCAGTAATAAGCATTATTAATTACGAGACGCACTCATCGTTTTATAAGCAGCAAATATGCTTTTTCATGGGAAATTTCATTTTAAAATGGGCAAATCGATGTACCTTAAGTTTGTGATTTTGTATATACATTAATTAATGAATCCCTGCTTTGTCGTTATTCCAAAGAATTTTATCTTATTTCTTAATATTTTTAGTTAACACGTGGTATATGCAGCAGGTAAAAATACCCTTTTCTTAGTAATAAATTGATTGTAGATTTTTTAATTCTACGAAGAATTTACTTAAATTATTTCTCTCTATTCAATAAATACTTTTTCATCGACAATCCTGTTCAGTTTATGAAAGCAGCTTGATCAAGTATTGATTTTTGGTACATTGATACCAAAAAATACTTTTCAAATTTCTAAAGCGGAATTCTTTGTTAGGCATTCAAGCATTGACATGTAATCAAAACGTTTCGCATTTGAATGCATAAGCGTCGCCCCGAAAATACGACTTTAACGGCAGCGAGCGTTCCGTGAAATAATTAGGCGCGTTGTAGTTTATATTCACTAGCTTTCAGTCCTGTTTTTTTATTATTCACTCGTTATTTCGCAAGTCGTTCGCGACCGTAGCATTTTCCTAATTCAATCCCGAGTTCATAGGAACCACACAAATTACAACGAACTGCTGGTTCCTTTGAGAAATCTGGAGCCTAATGAAGTCCCAAATTCGCATTCGCTGATCGAGAGTTTCTCCGGCATGGGTTTCAAATAAGGTTCCCTGGGCCGACACTTTAGAGCGGTTGACATTATTCCCTGTATCAGAACTCCGGCGTTCTCCTCAAATGCTATGCCTTATCCTTATCTCCACCTCCCTTATCTCTTTCCCTCCCTCTCTTTTCTCTCCTCCCTTCTCCCTTCCTCACGCACTCGCCTCCTCGTTTCCTCATTTTTTTCACTCGCTCCTTCCGCTCTTTTCTTTCCATTCTCGAACGTTTCTCTTCCTCTTTCCCGAGTTCGGAATTCTCTCAATTTCCAACCTTAGGTACTAATTCTTCCTCGCCCCACCTCCCTTCCCTCGCTTTACTTTCCTCCCCTCCTCGCCACCTTCACCGGGGCCTCGTAAAACTCGAGCGGAATCGCGGGTGATAATTTCGTATGCTATCTTTCTCCCTCCCGCACTCTCATCTACCCTCTTTTCCTCCCCTCTCTCTCTTCCCCATCTCTCTCCTTACCCCTCTCTCCTTACCCCTCTCTTCTTACCCCTCGCTCCTTACCCCCCTCTCCTTATCCCGCTCTCCTTACCCCGCTCTCCTTACCCATATCTCCTTACCCCTCTCTCTCTCCCCTTCCCCTTCTCCCCCTCTCCTCTTCTCCCCATGTCCCCTTCTTCCTCTCTTCTACCTTCCCCCTCTCTCCTACCTTCCCCCTCTCTTCTACCTTCCCCCTTCCTCATCTACGCCTCTTCCGATCTCCCTTCCCCTCTCTTTTTCCCTACCTCATTCTCTCCTGTACTCTCCCTCTTTTGCTCGCTCTCTTTCTCTTCCTTCCTCGTTTCCTCTATTTTCATTCTTGTCCTTTCTTTAGTTCTCTTTACCCTCTACCTCTCATTCTCGCCTCTGCCCCATTCTCCCTCTCCATTCCACTCACTCCATTCTACGCTCTCCCTTCCACTCTCTCCCTTCTATTCTCTCCCGCCCTCTCTCACTCTCCCTCCCATCCTCTCTCCCTTTCCTACTCTCTCCCTTTTCCACTCTCTCTCACCCACTAATTCCCTCTTCCAATCTCCCTCTCCCACTCTCTTCCTCTCCCACTTCCTCCCACTTTCTTCCTCTTCCACTCTTCCTCCCACTCTCATATTTCAACCCTCTCTACCATCTATCCCCTCTTTATCTCCATTCTCTTCCCATTTCTCCGCCTCTTTCTCACCATCTTTTTCCTTCATAATCTCGCTCTCTTCCTTCCCCTCTCTCTCCCTTTCTGTCTATCTTTCTCACTTCTCCAATCTCACCTGCTCTCTCTCTCTCCCCCTTCCTCCCGTGCCCTCGTCGACTTCTCGCGTTTTTTTACATTTCATTTTTTCTACGATTGTCTTATTCTTCTTACTCCTCTCTGGTATCTCCCTCTCCATTTCAATCGTCTCCTGTGTCCCATTCCTTATCCTCTAACCGTTGCTAGGTGGTATATTTTCTTTATTTCGACCCTTTTCTCTCTCTCCCTCTCTTTTCTTGTGTTTCCCCTTATATCTCGTCCATATATCTCGGGGGTTTCTTCAGTGTCCATCCCCTTTATTTTAACTCTATGAAGACCGGATATGGGGTTACGATGCACTCTCGGGGTTTCTCGACATTTCACTCATACATATGAGACAGTGCTTATAAAGTTTGTTCATTCGCGTTCCGTCTCCCAAGACACGGCGTACCATAAAGGTATTTGTAGCATTCAACTGAATTTGTTATTTGCTAAAGCTTAAGTTATTATTTTCAGAATTTTGATGCGGTTTTTCACTAGTAAAATATTTCCCATATAATAAAAAAATAAATTGTAACGTTTATGTAGTCAGGAGAGAGCTTATAAATGAGTTCGAATGAAAATTGAACTCGTTATTTCTAATGTTGCTTGTTTTTCAGAGATAATTTTATCAATTTTTGGAGAGACCCAAATATCAAGTATGAATCCTGGTTCTAGCCGCAGTTACATACTCTGTTTGATCTCGGCAACCAGCATTGCAAATAAGTCTGGTCGAATTACGAATTTCTTAAATTACTTTGATAGATTGCTCAAAGATATACCTTCTTAATCGCCACCGAACACTTTTTTGCTATTTGTTTTTAAAATTATACATTTATTAATGAATGCACCTGATGCTCCGCGGCGATTTACAAGTGGTACGTGTATCGCTGGTATAGGACCGCTGATGTAAAATATTTGTAAATTTTAAATTTTTTAAATATTTTCGGATGATAAATGATATTAATTTACAAATGCAGTTTAGGACAATAACATTTTCGCAGTATTTATTGGCAAAATTTTCCTAGATGTCTCTTTTACCTTGAAATTTACCCAGGCTTTCATATGCTCGGAAACTTAAATTGACTGCTGCTGCCACTTTACCGCTATGAGCACGAGACACATTTCCATTTCATTAATATACTAATAAATCATTCTAAGCGGTTGCGTGGATCGTATAAGGAGGCGCCATTTTCAATCACTCGAAATGACTTTTTAATATTTAGTTGTGTGCTGGAATATTCAACGGCAAAATTATATATTACATGAGCGGTTCCCAAATTTCGGATTGTGACCCACCGGGAGGTTATCGGGCAGAGTACATTGATGTACGAGGGTAAATCAAAAAGTTAAGGAAATGTATTTTTTATTAAATCTGGACAGGTAAAATGTACAAACTTTTAGTATCATTTTTCAACGTAGTCCCCTTGCTTTTTCAAACGTGTTAAATCGGTTCACAATCTTAATGCCGTCTGAGAAGGACGTTTTCGGTTGTTCTTGTAGCCTAGTATGCACCGCTTCTTTGACTTCATCGTGATGTGAAAATCGACATTCACGCAATGCTTTTTTCAGAGGACCAAAGAGGTGATTATCACTTGGGGCGATGTCGGGACTGTATGCTGGGTTAGGAAGAATTTCAAATTTAAGCTCTTGAATTGTTTCCATGGTTGCTGCGGCTGAATGAGATCAAGAATTGTCATGATGCAAAGGAACACCTTTTAACAACAATCTTCTGCGTTTATTGCGAATAGCAGGTTTGTTTCTCTTTAAGCATGGCACAATATGTTGCACTATTGACAGACTGCCCACGTTTCTGATAATGTTCCAGAATAGGCGCGTTGACATCCCAAAACAACGTCAACATGACTTTGCCGGAAGAAGGCACACTTTTGCATTTTTTTATTTTCGGGGATGACGTGTTTCCATTCCATACTTTGCTGCTTGGTTTCGGACTCGTAATGGTGCACCCATGTTTCGTCTCCTGTAACAATTCGTTGCAGCAATGCCTCTCCTTCTTCGTGTTACCGCTGCAAAAAATTGCGTGCAAATCTCCATACGCTTCCGTTAGTGCTCATATGTGAGCTGTTTGGGGACCCACCTAGCACAAACTTTGCGATATTTTAGGTTATCGTGCATGATCGAATACGCAGATTCATAGCTGATGTGTAACATTTTGGTAACACCAGTAACAGTAATCCGTCTGATTTCTCGTATGAGAGCATTAGCTCGATCAAAATTGTTTGCTGTTCTTGAAGTTGTCGGGTGGATTGAACTGTCTTCGTCAGCCAAACTTGTTTTGCCATTTTTGAACCTTTCCACCCATTCGTACACTTTTCTTTGACTTACATATACACTGTTCACCATACTGTGCTAACATTCTTCTGTAAACCTCAGAATTTGACCCCTTCTGTCCACAAAAATCTTATGACAGCACATAGTTCACTAACGGTGCAATCGGTCGTATGAGACACAATGAGCACCGGCAATTGGGAAGACACGTTTAGAATTGTTTGACTACATAGTAAGTGTGATGACCTTGAGAGCGCGTTCTGACGCATAATTCTTACACGCAAATTGCCTTTACTTTTTGATTTCTTCTCGTATATTGGCTGGAAACTGCATAATAAGTTTCAACTGACGGAAAAAATTATGCAAAGTTATAGAAAAAGGAAAGCTCTCGAAACAACCGCAGGTGCGAAAAACGGGCGATATGTCCTTTGCCGTCGAAATGGAAAATAACGCCTCACCCGTCCGTCCTCGGTATCTCCATACGTTGTCGATTTTCCATTTCCCTCTTCCGTATTCTCTCAGCGCCGTCGGCACGTCGTTCCGATGCGCGGTGACAGTTTCCTTTCCTTTCTCCATCAATTGAACGTATCATTCTGTCGCAGTTATTATTCGGTCTCTTTGTGGAACGATTCGCTCTATTGAACGCTTCGCCAGCGAGGTCGCGCTCATGAATCACGTGGCGTGTCGCTCCACTCCCTTGAAAGGGGTTCTTTTGAACGCAGGAAGTAGCGATTTGCATTGTCGACGTGAGCCAATGCCTTTTTGCGTTTATATTCCAACTGAATTACAATATCGTTTTTTGTAGGAGAATTCATATAAATTCAGAACTTTTTTATCTTTCCTTTGGATGATGCATAGGTCATGCGTTAAAATTTTTTGCGGATTTAACTCATTAAATGATGAAATGAAGTGAGAATTCCTGTAGGCGTAAGACGTTTGGTTGACACGAAGAAACATTTTAAGTACGAAATAGCCCTCAGCGGCAATTCAACAATCATTGATCTCAGAAATAATTAACCATTTATCATTGGACCACTTTTGAGAACGACCACATTGTTGATGGAATGCTCGTGTGGTTTACCCATCCGTTTTAACCAAAGGACTTGCTTAAGTCATCATCTGTATTCGTTCCGTAGTATTGATTCTGTAGTCCATCAAAAATATTTTTGTAGTGTGCGTCCAATTCGGAAAATTGTATTTACTTTAACTTTATTTTGCTTGTTCTTATGCTTACTCGCTTATGAGTTTTACCTTTTCTGATTTTTTAAAATTTATTTTTAGAGCCATTTTATCCTATTTTAATCTTCTTAACCCGCTATCAGCTAAATTATTTTTTCTGAAGAAAAAATGATCTAAAATGTTGCGAAATATTTTCAAGAAATGGAGGATAGTTAAATTAGTTAGTCAGTGTTTTTTTAAAAAGCTGTAGCAGTATGCAAAAATTAATTAACACTAGAGTGCAGAATATATGCAAGAAACTTTGAGTGGAGCCAACCTGTTTATATAACTTTTCTTTTTTACATGCACTTAACAGGATATTTTTATTGAGTGCGCTATCTTTATAATATTATTGATCACATTTTTCAGCAAAGAAAATATATTTTTTTTCCCTCTGATCAAATATTATTTTTAACTTTGGCAACTTTTTTTCGGCTCATCGTCTCTCAAACCTTATTAGCCCCACCCGATAATCTACATTAAAGTACTCGCTAAAGCTGAATTTTCTCTCGGCTTTTCTCTCCTATTCCGTTTCCCCTCAGTCTTTTACCTCACCTTCTTCCTCTCTCACCCTCAACCTCTTACTACCCGTTGCTAATTCGGGTAAAGTTGCCGCGATTCCAGCGGTCGATGTATATATTTGCGTTGTCGCCCCGCTGCTGGGCACATATTAATATGGATCGAGTCGCCGAGGCGAAACCTCCTCCCCTTTCCTGATGGGAGAGAAAATGTCTATCGTCCCTCTTCCTCTCTCTCTCACTTCCCCTTCCACCGGTAAATCTCTCTTCCCCATATACTTCCACATTCTTCCTCTCTCCTGTTCCCATCTCCTTTCACTAGCATTTTACCGGCGTTCAGTTTCCGTGGCTTATCGCGTTAACTCTCCGCGCTCAGTCATACTCTCCATATCCCGTTGGAGTTTTGGCGTACGGTACGCGTGCTATCTCATATCGTTATTCATCGCCGACGTATTTCTCTGTATTACAAGTTCGGATGTGGTATCAGGTAAATTTAATAGGTGAAGGGTAATAGAAATTCGTTTTTTTTTGTAGGGAGAGGGTATCGAGAATGAACGTTGGGAAGGATTTGTGTCGTCGGAGAGCTTTATTTTTTATTTCTATCAAATAAAATGTCCAGTGTCTCGAAATAAATCGTTAAATCGATTGTGGAATTTCGGGTTGGGGAAAGTTGCTTAGTATCAGCGTTTGATTTATTCATACGATGTCTTATTTGTTGAATCTTGTAGCACAGTAGTCCCATTCGCAACGCGGGGTTTACTATCAAGGAAAAGGCAGCTTTGGGCAAGATGGCGTTCCACAAATTTAATATCTCATGGAAAAAATAATTTACTCTGATGAGCAGCGAACTGTCTCACGTCGGATACCTACGTAAAATGCGGCGCCCGCCCCATTCAGGACTGCATATAATTAAATGTTATAGGTTTTGGGTAAATAAGTGTCATATTTTTTTAGTCTGGGTATACGAATGTTCTACCCGCGTTTGGTAGGGGTTTTCTGTGTTAGATATTACCAACTAGCTATAGACCGGAATCTTTATGTACGATCATCTTATGATCCTCTACCAAGCAACCTATGTTATTTTTAGAATTAACAAATAACGCCACGAAAGTTTGTGCTAAGCTCCAAGTTTGAAAATATAATATTTCATCTAAGATTTGTATTTGAAAACTATAGCAGGGTTTTCGGAAGTATACAAACTCTTTGTTTCGGTTTATTTAAAAAACATTGCTCTAATTTAGAGATAAAAAGATTATGGGTTCATTAATATAACACGCAACATTTCAATGGCTCAAAGAACTAAATTGAGGGAGTTCAAAGAAAAGACTTGTTTATTTATTGTGGACAATCGCACTAATTAGGCCATCTTGGTTGGATTCCACGCGTGTTTTCCAATTCCGCGTACCTTCGGAGATTTCTAGCGTTTTTTTTGCTAATTAACAGTGAAATAAAATTACCGTGATTAGGAGTTTCCTTTGGAATTGAGGTTAGCTTAATCCTATTGATATTCGAAGTTTCAGTCTTTCCGCACACTCTTTTGAAACTATGATGCTAATTGGATAAGGCTACTTTGGTGGATCTCATTGTACGGCAGTTTTATTTTTCTTAACCTTATCTACATTTCAAATTCTCGATAACGACGTTATTTTAGACGAAGAAGCAATTCTGTTTGATTTTTGCTTCAAATGAAATATAGCAACCGGAAATGCTCGAAATTTTTAACTGAAAGATTAAGATTTACCAAAGAAAATCTGCATTAATAACTTGATACCATATAATACCAATGATGAATATATCGATATGAAATGTTTCTATAGCTTCTAAAGCTTTAACTACATATTTTTTTTCATTTTAGACCAAATGAAAAAGTTATTCAGATTTATTCCTCAATAATTCTTTCGCTATCTGTATCACATTTGTTGTCTAGTATCACTAGCATTAGTTTTTCTTTGTCATAACACAGGACGGAAATTCACTTTAAAATCACATACAAACTGTTTGATATTTATCTTACAAATGATTTTTTGTGTTATTGAACTAGAATGGACAAAATTAGGGGCCGACGAAATATTTATACGAGTTCTTGATTTATTCATATTTAATGAATGAAATATGTTATCTTAACTACCTACTTATTAAGGCCAGTTTAATTTGTTTTTATGTTTAATCGTTCTATTGTTCTTATGAAAGGATTTCTTTATTACAGGTCAGTGTGCCTTTCTATCACCATTGGATATTCTGTCTTAAGCAGCAGTTGGGCCTTCAAGGTAAATGTGCAGTTTTCTCTTTTGTAATATTTTAATTTTTTCAATATAGCTATCATGAAATGTGTCATTGCTAGTTATGGCTATTATTACCATTTCAGGAATATTTAAGCAACACTTACTTAATTTTACAGAGTTGTTGCATATCAATGCATGATTTCGCCATTGTTTAGTGATGTAAATTTGAAATGTCATACGGCTCCTTTTTATGCTATTTGAGTTTATCTCTCAGCCTAATATCATGTCATGTTTAAAGTGTTCAAGTTTTTATGAATTGGCTAAATGATTTGAAAAGTTGGTACTTCATTGTCAATCTTTTGTGCCCTTCATAATAGAATTTGCCCGCTGAACTTTTCAGGTATAAACATTGCGCTCGTAGAGGACAGATTTGGATTGAAGTAGCATTACAATAGGATATTTTAACCTGTCGGTTTCAATGCCATTTTGTACTCCTAGTTATTTCAAAAATTTGAGACGAAAAACTCCGTGATTTATACCTTAAAACGAGGGCATAAAAATAGGCTAAAATTCAATGTATCTATTGAATACATTTTTATACACGATTTTATCTTGACGCGAATCTAAATTTAACTTTAGCATAAAGGTGTAAAATGGATAATAATATCAAAAAAGTTTTTTAATTCCTTCGCCATAGCTATTAACGAATATTTTGAAACGGTGCAAAATGTTTTATTACTAGGTCATCGCTTTGATTGAGAAATTGACATTTTAATCTGATGTAATTGATTCAATAGAGTTTTTAATTGCCACACAAGATGTTTTGTAAGCTTTAAAAGGCTTTTTTGTTACTCAGCAATCCCTTCGTAGTTCACTTTCGTCGATTAAATTTGTCCCGTGATGTAGTTAAAATCGCGTGCTCTTAATTTTCGCTCAAGTCACGCACGCCGTCTGTGAAAGCGTTATATTTGTTCCTGTCCTATTAACATGTAGCTCCGAAATAATTTATCATTCCAATATCCTCAGATTTGTTATCACTTGTCTCAAAATCAAGTATTCTTTATGCGTCTCTTTTATGAAAAAGATATTGCTCGGCAATCGGCGAGAATAATATAACCAACCGGTATGTGACTCATTATTTAGAAGATTCTTTTGTTATCACGAAAACGTGAAGATTTTTCCTTTGGGATTTGTGTTTTGTTGAGATGCATTTTAGAGGTATGTAGAGCGTCATTTATTTCGGAAATCGTTTGAAAGAAAAAGAGAATTTAAGGTGTTATTTCTTCCGCATTGCGAAAATTAGACACTTATTAGTCCGTTATTATATGACACTTTAGCCTATAGCGTATTATAACTGTTACAGCTCAAGATTTATGTTTTTAAATTGAGTAGTATTTCCTTTTTTTGTATTTAATCCATTCTGAAATTTTATGTCGCCATTTATAGTGAAATTAACGTATCTTATGTGCTAAATGCATATTGATTTTGTAGACTACCACATTAAAACGACGTTAATGAAATTCTTTTTTTGACAGTGATACATCTATCTGCAAATTTAAATCACTATAAAAATGATTTAATGAAGTATTTCACACGAACCGCGATCGATAATGTTTTTGTCAATATTTGAACTAGTTACTTCAATATTGATATAGAATACCTGCCGTTCCGTTCTATCCATACCAAATTGTTTCATTAGTTAAAATTTTGGCTCGCGATGAAGCAACGATAATTTCATAACATTTACCGAGAAATCCATTGATATGCATACTCTGGATGCTACGTTACTAAAATAAGCGTAAAATGAATATGATTCAATTAGTCCAGCATGTAATGTAAATCTTTGCGCTGCCATTATTTTGGTTTATATACTACGTATGGTACCATACGGTGTGGAAATAAATACAAAAAAATCCAAGGTCATTCGAATATCAGGCAAAGAAGAGAATCAGAACAAGTATTGAAGGAAAGCCTTTAGAACAAGTTTCAGACTATAAATACTTTGGAAGCATCATAACAAGAGAAGCAAAATGTACGGATGAGATCAACACTAGCATAGGAAAAGCATAAGCAGCTTTCAGAAGAAAGAAACACCTACTTACGGGGAATATAAGGGAAGATATCTGCAAGAAGTTAATAAAATGCTATGCATAGAGTATAGCTTTGTACGGGGCAGAAACATGGACGCTAAGAAAAAATAACATCAAATACTTGGAAAGCTTTGAAATGTGGACTTGGAGGAAAATGCTGAAGATAAAATGGACAGAAGTGCTACGAAGAATAGGAGAGAAGCGAATGATTATACAGACTATCAGAAAGAGGAAGGCTAACTGGGTTGGACATTACCTGAGGAGAGAGAGTTTGATTAAAGACGTGTCAGAAGGAAAACTAGATGGAAAAAGGGAAAGAGGTAGGAAAAGGTTTCAGCTGATAGGCGATTTGAAAGGGAAAGAGAGTTATCAAGATATGAAGAGGACAGCGGAAAATAGGAGTATATGGACAACCAGGTTTAACCATGAATAATCACGGACCTGTCTACGAACAGACTACCTATGATGATGATGATACTACTTTACGAACTAAAAACATTTGGACCATTTACGAGTTAGTCGAGATATGTATGAAGTAATTTTATCAATTCTTCAATTTGATTCCATGTTTTCTGTCTCCGCTAAATGGTATAATGAGAAACGGTATAATGAGTCATTCATCTTTGGTATTTCAAGGATATCAATTAGAAAAAGGTCATGTTATTAATAGATCATAATCTCGTATATTTATCCTTCCTTGGCGAGATAATGACGTTCTCGCAACGTGATTGTAATGGGCTTTTTGAGAGAAAACATTTCCTACACTGGAGATATTTTTTACTATGGGCGTTCGCCGTTCTAAATAGTTTCGTGAAAATATTCTATCGATATCCCATCGATATTGCTCAGTGTAACGAACTTTCTTATTTATTTCTTCCGCCGACATTTTTTTCGCGCTTAAGTGCTTTTGGAGGCGCCAGATACGAAATGGCCTTGAGGAAGTAAAAAAATACTTCTTCCGGCGAGTCCCAAGGTTTCCATCGGTGGGCGTGACATCCCTTCCCTTTTCTCTCTCACCACTCCTCTCTTTCTCCTCCCCATTCCTCCATTACCTCCGCTCCATTATTTTCAACCGTGGGCGTTTTGGAGAGATGCGGAGCCTAGCATGGCGTCCGTAGAGGGTCTGTGGAATTCCTGGAGAAATAATTCCTCTTTTCCACCTTCCCGCTTCACTCTCTCGCTCTCTCCCCTTTCCAGTCAATAGCCGCAGTGGGATGCCTCCTTGCCCCGTAAAGGCACCCTTTTATGAGGGGAGACTATTCCATTTCTCTTCCATTATCTCTCTGTGCTACTCTCTCTCTGTCGTTCCTTCAGACGTCTACAATCCTTCCATCCTCGATGCGTTTGTTATTCGTAAGTGGGTCACACCATTCCCGTCTCGTTCTTTCTGTGTCTCTTCTCTTATCTCATATTCGATGCGGAGAAGAGGTCTCGCTTTGAAAAGCACGTGGAACATACGTGAGATTTCGTCGGCAGGTATTGATGAGCTTTTTTTTGTTTCTGCTCTTTTTTCATGGAGATATCTGCGGCGAGTCTGGAGCACGCCAAGTTTTTTGAAGTAACAACGCCTCGTTGAGTGATGAGTTTCTTTCACTTAAGATGACCTCCTTCGGTGAATGATAATATTCCGAAGTTGCGTGGAGGGTTGGAGCATTCGTAAGAGATGTTCAATTAGGCAAATTTGGTTTTCGCATCATCCAAGAGTATTTCAATCGAGGTTGTTTTTAAGAGGAAATTCCACGTTTTCGATCATTTTCTCCTAGCGAGTATGCGCGTACTGGTTAACTAACACATTTGGATTATTTATTATATGTTTCTTCCAATTTTTTTAGGCAGGACAGTTTAATTATGTTAGGATTGATAAGCCGATCTAGAGCTTGGAAAAGTTTATTTTTAAAATTAATTAAATTAAATTAAAATATTTCTTTAGTAATGTCATTTTCATCAAAGCTCTTTGTTTTTGGTTGTATTCTAAAATTACGACTGGATAAATCTGAAAAACGTTAGTTTGAATGTAATATTTCAAAATATGATAATGAAGCTGATTCATTAGTATAGTCAGCATCGCAGATAAAACTTCTCCATATTTTATGATGCATTTATTAATGTTATTTTCTGCCTCTTTTATTCGTTGTGCGAAGCACCGTATATTCGAAATTTCGTGATTATTTTTTAGATTTTCAATTATGACCTCATTTAATGATATATTTCATAATGTTTCTTTTGCCTCTTCTTTATTGTAAAATGGGCTGTATATTGAATTTCGTCTCAAGTAATGAAGATTAAATTATAAGTTTCAATTTAACGGGAAAGCAACCTCTCTCTATGTTAAAGTTGTATACGTCTTTAATAAATATAGTCGAAATCATGCTTTGATGCACATTTTTATTTACGATCAAGGCTTGAAATTACATTTTATGGGGTATCAGGCTTTCGTTAGGTTATCTTTGTGGGTCTAACGCAGTCATAAAAACACCTTTTATCCAATTTGTGCATTGACAAAACATGCCACGAATGCTGTAATCGATCCCCTCCGAAAGGGACCATTATCCGTTCGTTTCCCCCTTCCGATTTCGGAATGCCACTTCGGAAATTCCAATATCTTTGTTTTGCGTGCGATTCGGCCGTGAATCAGAATTTCCACGCGGAGTGGAGAGCGTCTTTCAAGCGATGACACATCACCTTCGTCGACACCCATCCCCACCAGCATTTGAGGCATTCCCAGATCCAAATTTCCCTCCCCAGATAGCGCATAATGGTCGCCGTCCGTGGGAACGGTGATTTACGCGGTATTGCGGGTTTTCGTCGAGGGAGATGGTCGGGTTTTCCTTCCCCGGGACGGATTCCTAACTCATATTCATTTCCCGTGGCCCCTTGCTAAGGCACGCACGAAAGTCGCCGCCTACGGTTGGGTGTGTGTCGGGAAGCGTTTGTGTCTCTCTCGCTCTCTCTGTGAGATGTTAGCCCGGCAGTAACCGGTGTCGGGGTTCCCTATGGTCCAAGGGATACACTTTTGTCGCCAACGTTGCTCCTCGCCATCTTCTTTCGCCCTTCTCATCTTTTCACTCGTCTCTCTTCGTCCTTTCCTCTTTCCTCCCGTGAGTTTCTCTCCAACTTTCGTTTTTGCCGTCTTCCGTTTCGTCCGCTCGCCGGAAATGAGACGAGGTCCGCCATTTAAAAAAGTTTACTAACGAGCGCTGGGATTGTTTATTTTTTTCGGAAGTCGGGTTAAGTTTGTCAAAAAAGAAAACACCACGCAACTTTTTGTAATTTTTTCGTTGTTTACCTTTTTTTATTCGAACCGCGCGGAAGTGTCTCCGTCGAAAAATTTAGCTAGCGTATTCAAAATTGGACGATGAAGCTAAAGATTATGGCTCAAGTAAATAAGAAAAGTAACTCATATTATCGCACTGGACGAGCAGTGGGAAACTCTTTACTGAAGCATTATCATTTGCGAGTGCTTCGAGTTCACTAGGGAGACTGCGATGAATCCTATAAGTGAAAATCGGTAATAAATAATTTCTTAGCGTTATAACTTAACTAGAAAATGTGCACGGCCATAAATTTTAGTAACTAGTATGGATCTATCCGTATTAAATTCCATGGATCGCTTTCATAGTGGCATCCGCGGACCACACAAAATTCGTGGGGCCTGCAAGCCTTTATTTGTCACCCCTGCACTAGACTTGACTACAACGTTTTATCACTATAGATGTTAGTAAAATGAATTATTTGAGCGCGAATGCTTGCTTTTTAAGGCATTTTTTAAGAGCTGATGTAATGACCCTGGTCCATTAATTCAGGAATAGAGGATACGAGAATAATACATTCCGGCATGTGTATTACTTATTTTGTTATTTTAGTCCGTTTCCGTCGACCCGCCATGTCATTTTACCTATGCTTAAGTTCAGTTAGTTTTCACATAATAGTTAATTGGCAAAGCCAAATAAAATAGAACCTTCTGAAGCTTATGCAAACGACAACTTTTTATTGTATCTTGAATACAATTTGTATTAGATTTTCAAATTTGTTATTAATCTGACATTACGTAGCATTTGATATAAGTTCACATTAAATCTGAAATTGATGTCTACATGCATTATGGGTTAGGTTACCCAATTTTAAATCAACTCTTTCCATTACTAAAGTTTAAATAAATCTGCTGTCATTGAAACGGTATATGGTGTCACATTAATTATACTCTTTATTGAAAGTGAGGCTGAGTTTGGTAAATAAGAAATATAATATTTAGAAAAATCTTTCCTCGAATTTTGTAAAAATTTGAAAATGTGTCATTTAACTTTTAGGTTGTTTTCTCTAAAAGTATCCCCATAATTATTTTTTTCTGTTCTATTACTTCTTTGGCGTTGCTATTATAAAATGATTAGAAATCAAATGTGTATAAACTTTTTAAAATCAATTTCCTTCATATTTCTAACATCTTGTTAAAAAAAATGTATAGCACTTTTGTACGACACTCACTATGTATATATTTTTTTAATAGTAGTTGTTGCTTTTTCGCGCCGTAAGGAGACTTTTCCCACCATATCTCGTTAAAGTCTTGCTCCGCGGTAGTATCTTCTCGCTGTAATTTTTTTTCCCGGATATTGCGAGGACGGTCTTCGGTTACCAGTCTGTTAAGACTTGCGCACCTTCTCATTGTTCTTACTTCTTTCGGCCCCGTAGATACATGCAACCCACAGTATAAACTGCCTTCCGGGTTGCGCCTCTATTTTCTGCAGGCGCTGAGGAAAAACGCTAAGGTGGTGAGTTATTAAATATCTCCCCTCACCTTCCATTCCACTTCCAACTCGGCCGCGCGTCTACCCATCGTATTAGATACGTCGTCGAAAATTTTCGGATCCGATCTACGTACTATAATAAATCGATTAATCCTCCAAATTAGTTAAGTTAATTTTACCAGAAATGTCATATTTTTAATCGCTGATAATTTTGTTTCGGAGCCTAGTCATTTAAAACGCGTTATCAAAAAGAAAAAAAACAAACAACTGTAAACTTCCGCAAGAAATTTATTTTAACCAAGACGGGTTTCGCTAAAATTTTAGCATCCTGAGGCTAAGACTTTGGCGAAACTGAACAAATACTTCTCTCTTGTGTCTTAAAAGGACAAATCGACCGGTAGCTGGCGCCACCGGTGTCGTAGACGTGAAAACCAAGCGATTGGTTAATAGCTCTTGAAATTGTTTATGAAGATAAGATTAGAGCTGAATGTATATATTCTTAGGGATACATACGCCCCCAAGTTCGTATAGTTTATTTTTTGACAGGGGCAACGATCTGGCATTTCTCTATTCCTCAAAACTTTCTTCACGACCGGAAAGAGAAACTAGAAAAACATATAACCATAAAACTGCATTGGTAAACGGGAAGTCACCTTTTTTTCTAAAACTTTTAAACTGACCAGCTTTTCATTGCACTACCTCAGATAGCCATTGCGCGTAGCTAGAGGGAATCAGCAGATCGTAAAAAAATCTCCTTCGGCCTGCGCGTTTTGATTAATAATTACAATTTCCAGTGTTTGTTTTTTATTTATGATTAATTACAGAGTCCGTTGGTAAAGTTTTTGCTTTTAGGGTGGTTACAGATAATGATGGATTGATTGAATATTACATTAAATTCATAGTTATATGTTGTTTTTTTAAATTTTGATAATTTGTATTAACTGATTATTGTTTTTTTAACGTGGCAATTGTCTTCATATGACGATATTTTTCATAAGAAATATTTGCCGCACATTCTGTGTAGTAACTGCAGTGGAGCAATAAATCTATGTGAAGCACACGACAACTTGTTTTAGAGAAAATTTGTTACATTATCTATCTCTCTATTGACTAAATCCTAGTTTAGTAGGTCAATCATAGGTTTCTTTTATAGTCACGGAATCCCATTCGCACCTTTCAGATTAGCATCCTAGCTGTAACCATATTCTCGGTAACACATTACCTAAATTTTCCCCAATCCAATCTAAAGAATTCTGCGGTTCATTCATCCATTCCAAGCTCTTCAACTGAGTCTCGTATTTGGTGGAAATCTACAACTAAACGTTTAAATTTGCAAAACAGTCGGTGGGACTGTAATTGTTCCGACCGTAAACGCAGTTCGTTTTTCATCACTAAATTGAGATGTACACCTGACATTTTGAATATAATACGTTCTGGTCTCTTTTGTTCATTTTACGTTCCACTGTATTGCCCTTACATTTAAAATGAAATTCTCATTTTAATCGCGCCAATGTGGGTATTCATAAATGGCATCACTTCTTTCCTGCTAGTTTTTTTTATTTTATTCCAAAAGTTGAATGGAGTTATTTAAAAAAATATTTTTTAAAGTAGATGTGATGAAACTTTTATAAAAAATGAATCTAATGTATAACTTTAAATTTCATTTTATATTCTTCAGTGCAAAATATTCCTGTTAGTAATGCATTTTTATATCTTCAGAGTGCCTTTTAGACAGACTTCATAAATATGCAAATAACTCTTGATTTGGGACTCGAAGGCTATCGGATGGATGTATACAATTTGTATATTTGCATAAGTTGAAGAAAAACTCATCTATAGCTATTTACTGCAGTAAACTTTTAGAATTTCCCATTGAAATACTAGGTGAATTACATAGATGAAGAAGTTATAATATAACACTTTCGACTGGTGCTGAAAAACGCATCGAGAAAAAAATTAAAGAGTTAGCTAATTTTTATGGACCACAATATAGTTATAAGCGTGTTCCCGAAGTTTTCCTCAACAAGTATATCGGGGACAGTTCTTTACGAAACATCTACCGCTGCCGTTGTTTTTCTTGCCACCTCTTCAAATTCCGAACGGCAACGCTCTACTTATGGGGTGGGTTAACCTACATTAAGACTGCGAGGCATTGTTCTTAGGAAATAAATGTGCTTCCACCCCCATAATTCTCCAAAGACCCTAATTCTCGGCGCACTTTCGACCGGTTTTTACCGCCTTTTTCAATCTTTATTTACTTCTCGACCCATTTTCGATTCCTTGCCGCCTCCATGTAATCCCAACCTCCCCACAACTAATCCACTATGTCTCCCTCCAATTTCTTCAACCTCCGTTAAATATTCACTTTCGTTCCCTACGTAGAGAGCAATGTGACTGTTGTCATCCCATTCCCATCCAATTCTCTCCCCTCTTCCCTTCCACGCCTGCATCGTTCCAATCCGTTCAGTTCAAGGAAAGTCCGCTCCCGTTTCTGTTTGTCTTGCTTCCGCAGAGGCCCACAATGCATCTGCAATATTTCACAATCACTGCCGACGCCGCGAGGACTTTTATTCTGTTTTATGTTCCTCCGCTAACCCTCTTCGAATGCCGGCTTCGATTTATGCGTCGGTCGCATCAATAAAATTCAGCATCGCGGGGAGGCGGTCGTGTTTTTCACCTACTTCTGACTCCTCTAAAGTAACTGTTCGAGACACGCGATAAATTTCAATAATTTTTGAATTGCGCGCGCTTTAAGGCAATATTAAAGCGTAGGAAGAGATCGTGCGCTCGAGTTTACCTGAGAGTGCTTTATTTTCTCGCATAGCTCATTGAATCTCGCGTTTGTGCCAGTTCAGGAGGATAAATATAGCTCTAGCAGCAGGCCATCTGTTGTTTCTAGTTATTAGAACGATTTAGATGCAGGAACTTAAAATTAAAGCCTTTCACTTCGAAGGAAAATCAAATTCAATCTACTTTATCTCCCTAGGGTTTACAATTGAACTCTCTTTTTTATTGTAATTTAAAGGCAGAGGTTCCCTAACTTAGGCGATTTTTTAAAAGAAGGACAATTTTTGCGATGTTGGCAATATTATTTCTAATTTTAATAGTTTTTGACCTTGTTTATCTGTATAGATGGGGGCTACGTACGATCCGAAAAAAGGAAACTATGAATAACCCGTTGTGACAAGTTAACGTGGGTTATATTAAACGGGAAATGTTTTACTTGACGCACAATGTAATAAAATGTTATAACCTGGTTATATTATTGTATTTAGTGAAACAAAAAGAATATTGCATCAAGTAAAGAAATTACGCTAAAAAGGTGTAATTTTATATAACCAAAAATGCATTTTTTCAAAATATCTCTATTATCCAATCAGAAAATTTTTTTTTATCCCCCCTTCATATCTACCGACTTCATGTCGCTTCCTGATGCCATCATTCATATATTTTGCCTTCAAGTAGTCTTTTTTGGTGTCGGATTCTACTCCTTTATCAGAAGAGTCATCCATATCGTCAGAACCAGTCTTTGTGAACAGTAGTGTAAAATGTAAGCCGCTCCTTTATGTCTTTATCCTCAACTTCTGCGCACTCATCTACATCTACATCTACATTATACCCTGCAAGTCACCTTTTCGGTGGATGGCAGGGGGTGCAGTGCACCAAGGGTCCATAGTTTTCCTACGTTATTTTTTCCTATTATGGTCTCTTATCGTCCTAGGGAAAAACGATCCTCTATATCGCTCCGTTCTGCAGTCAATCTCGCGAATCTTATCCTCACTGTCCTGCCTTCCGAAATACGTCGGGCTTCTGATAAGTCCTACTACCTCATTCGCTAGTCCCTCCGACATAAATTTTTCCAGTAGTTTAATTCTAGCCTGCAGCCTACGTTCCTCTAACGATGTCCATTTCAGATTTTCTATTAATGATGTTACGCTTTGTTTACTATCGTAATTCCTCTTTACAAATCTAGCTGCCCTGCGCTGAACCTTTTCTATCTCGTTAGTGAGTCCCTTTTCGTAAGGATCCCACACAGCTGAAGCATATTCGACCTGCGGTCGAACCAAGGATAAATAACATAATTCTTTCACTTTTTCGGAGCTATTTCGAACTATTCTCCCTATAAAGGCCAGCTTTTTGTTAGCGGCACCTATCAATCGGCGAATGTGGGTGTCCCACGAGAGATCACGATGGATCGTGATTCCGAGGTATTTAATCGAGTCTGAAACTGGAATCTCTTCTCCGTCCAACGAATAATTATTATTCAACGAGATACTCTTGGTTCTCCAGAAGTTGATGACGCAGCTTTTCTTTTGGTTTATCTCTAACTGCCATTCCTTACACCATGCAGAAATAGCTTCTAGGTCATTTTGGAGATACTGGTGGTCTTCCGGATTGCTTATTTCTCTATAGATGACGGTGTCGTCCGCGAAAAGCCTAATTTTACTTCTGACTACTGAGCTGATATCGTTTATATAAATTAGAAATAATAACGGACCAATTACACTACCCTGTGGAACGCCAGAGACAACCTCCACTAAGTTCGAAGATTTCCCATCTATAACAACCTTCTGCTTCCTATGATTTAAAAATTCACGGATCCAACTAACGATTTTAGAATTTACGCCTAAGGTTTCTAATTTCGTTATTAACTTCCTGTGAGGTACCTTATCAAAGGCTTTCCTAAAATCTAAGAAGATGGCATCGACCTGCGTATTCTTTTCTCCGCTTCTCAGTAAACAATTAACAAAAAGACCGAGCTGAGTATCACATGACCTACCTTTCCTGAAGCCGTGTTGACAATCATCTAACAATAAATTACTATCAAGAAATCGCATTATGTTGCTAACGAGTATATGTTCGAGAATCTTACACGATATCGAAGTTAAAGAAATCGGCCTGTAATTTTCTGGGTTCTCCTTGTCTCCGCCCTTATGAATTGGGGTAACGTGCGCTAACCTCCAGTCGCTAGGGACCTCTGCGCGAGAAATGGATTTCTCGAAGATTATCCGAAGAAAAGGTGCTATTTCTTCCGCTAATTCTTTTAAAACGCGAGCAGGAATTTCTTCGGGGCCAGTGGCTTTGTTATGTCTGATGGAACTTAATTGCTTTGCTATTCCCACCTCAGAAAATACTATATCGTCCATCAGGTCCCCCCTTATTGCGGGTGCATAATGTACGCAATGGTCGCTGACGGCTGTGAATGCTTTTACAAAATGACCGTTTAACAGGTTGGCTTTCTCTACGCTATCATGAATAACGTCACCCGAGTCATTACGCAGGGAAGGTATTGTAGGGCCTCTACCTTGGACCTCTCTCACATAGGACCAAAACGCTTTAGGGTCCTCCTTCAAATAATTATTTAATACCTTATTCCGGAAGTTAGTAAAAGCCTCGCGCATAGTAGTTCTCGCTTTAGCGCGGGATTCCTTATACGTCTTAACTTTAGTTGCTCTGTATTCATCGGATGATGTAGACGGCATATTTTTTATTTTCGCGTGGCATATTCTCTGACGCCTAAGCGCACTCCTAACTTGCTTATTGTACCAGCGTGGCTCTTTATTGTCGACCTTCGATTTAATTGGAATGTACTTATCGATACTCTCTAGCATTATATCCTTGAATAGTTTCCATGACGACTCAGCACCTGATCGTTCGGTCATATCACGGAAGCCAGGTAGTATTTCTCGTAGGCGCGACCTGAAGCTTGAAAAGTTTGCCCTAGCAAATATATAAAACTTTCTTTGAGGCTTGGGGTGCCTATCGATTTTCAACTTACACTCTGCATATACGGCCTGATGATCACTTATCCCATCTTCAATGGTGACTTTGTTTATTCTTTCTGGGACGTTAGTTGCTAATAAATCTAATATGTTTCCCAATCGCGTTGGCTTTCTGACTAATTGAAGGAGAGAGTGCTCGCAGAATGTTTCGATTAATTCCTCACAGGATTCGCGTTCTTTACCTCTAGATTCGAAACATAGATTTTCCCAATCAATTGAGTGTAGGTTAAAGTCACCACCGACTATAACGATACCATCTTGATTTATCAGTCTAAGCTTTGATAATTGTTTCTCGAGACTTAAAATACAATCTACACCAGCGTTAGGTGTCCTGTAAAACGAGCATATGAACACCTTTTTGGAGCCATCTTTACCTATGCGGCACCAAACACTCTCGATATCCTTGTCACTTATCGGAATCTCACTGCTATCGTACTTATCGCTAACCGCTATGAAAACTCCCCCGCCCGATCTATTAGCGCGATCTTTTCTATAGACACGATAGTCTCTAGGAAATATCTCCTGACTCTGAATTTCATCCGTTAACCAACTTTCTGTGCCTATCACGACGTCGGCATGCATGCAAGTTCTTTGAAATTACTAACTAATGTTCTAAACTCAAAACGGTATATATTGTAAAGCCATTATGCCATTATCAAACGACGATATTGTTAAACCGGAGATATGGGTTGGTGGGACCGGATAAACTAGGTTATAGTGTAACGATAGCAATACAAAATTTGAGAATTTTTGGTTGAGAATTATTTCGCCCACTGTTTCCAAAAATGTTATCTCTACAAACTATACATATTTACTTTTAATAGAAATTAAATAATTATTCGAAGGAGGAAAAAAGTAGTTACCTGAAAATAAGACGACGACCCATTCGCGGAATTTTCAATTATGTACGCGAATATCAGATAAGCCTTCATGTTTCAGACGCAGAAATTTGAAAATACCTCGTCTTATATTCGGATAAATACGGTATTCTAATTTCGCCTTTTACTGTATCATCAACTGATGATGATGATGCTGTGAAAGGCGAAACCGGTCTAGTAAAGCATAAGTCGCAATTCTTAAAAAATAACTATATAGCGTCTAGCTACATTATAATACATCAATTTTTACGCCCAGCTCTCCCCACTTCTTTCAACAATCTTTGTTCGGAATTATTGCTTCAGTGACTGTGTGGCTTCGCCAATCCACATAATACTTAATATTTAAGTATGGTTTAACTAAAGAGATCAGACGCATGCGTATATGAGAAAGTTTGTGCAATGTATGTGATAACGATTTTTTTGCTTTCCAATGCTCCAGAACCGTGCTAAAACGAAATTGATGGGCTGCAATTCGAGGCAGTTCTCTAAAAATAAAACCGTGCTAAACCCAAAATATGTAAAGCGAAACCTTTCAAATTAAGAAATATATATGTGTGTGTGTGTTTTTTGCGTCTTCGACGCCCCCAGCAGCTTACCAACTTGGTCCTCAACTTGGTAAGTGTCCACTGGGCATCCTTCAACACCTTGTTGCCACCCTTATTACGGCCTTTCCTTTTCCTTAATATATATATATATATATATATATATATATATATATATATATATATATATATATATATTTTAATGTGAACAAAAAGAGGTTCCTAATATGCAATACCCTTAACATGTATTTGCAATTAATGTTTTACTTGCAAAAGTCGCAAACGTAGTGGTTCTTCTCGGCCCCACTGCATGCCTCATGGCAGCACCCTTGACAAGCAACACATTGGTCCCACTTTTTACGTCTTCCGAAAACTTTTCGTTGCAAAACAAGCACTGTGCATCTTCGCTTCTTGGTGGTATCAGATTCTCAAAGTCAAAATCTTCCGAAGATACCTCATTCCTCACACTCATTCCTGATTTGGATGTTTCTTCTTCATCTTCTTGTGTTTTTTCTCACATTTTGGTTTCAAACAGCTACAAGATGCTTGAGAATCATTGAAAAGACATTTTTTGACTGGTCTTGTGCCTTTGCCTCTGCTTTCTTCGGCTGAAACGTCTTGGAAACTGGCCTCTCTTCCAACGACGCTTTGTAGGGCGATGCCATTATCAAAGCATCCTTTCCAGGTACCCTTCGTCGTTGTGGCCCTTTATTCCGCACAATAAAAGGAACGAGAGAAATTTCTTCAGGGCTCAGAAATGCATTAGCGGGACATGAAGCAATGTCTTCTGATACCTCTCATTGGGCCTCAGCCGCTATTAAATCGTTCTTCTTGAAGACGTCTGCTGGAAGGGTCATCATCATCATAGGTAGTCTGTCCGTAGACAGGTCCGTGATTATTCTTGGTTAAACTTGGTTCTCCATATACTCCTATTTTCCGCTGTCCTCTTTATATCTTGATAACTCTCTTTCCCTTTCAAATCGTCTATCAGCTGAAACCTTTTCCTACCTCTTTCCCTTTTCCCATCTAGTTTTCCTTCTAACACGTCTTTAATCATACTCTCTCTCCTCAGGTAATGTCCAACCCAGTTAGCCTTCCTCTTTCTGATAGTCTGTATAATCATTCGCTTCTCTCCTATTCTTCGTAGCACTTCATCGTTTTTCATCCTATCTGTCCATTTTATCTTCAGCATTCTCCTCCAAGTCCACATTTCAAAGCTTTCCAAGTATTTGATGTCATTTTTCCTTAGCGTCCATGTTTCTGCCCCATACAATGCTATACTCCATACGTAGCATTTTATCAACTTCTTGCGGATATCTTCCCTTATATTCCCTGTAAGTAGTTGTTTCTTTCTCCTGAAAGCCGCTTTTGCTTTTCCTATTCTAGTTTTGATCTCATCCGTACATTTTGCCTCTCGTGTTATGATACTTCCAAGGTATTTATATTCTGAAACTTGTTCTAATGGCTTTCCCCCAATAGTTATGTTCAGATTCTCTTCTTTACCCGATATTCGAATGACCTTGGATTTTTCTGTATTTATTTCCATACCGTATTTTCTACCTGTTATCACTAGTCTATTTATCATTTTTTGTAGCTCCTCTTCCTTTCTTGCTAGAAGTACTTGATCATCTGCGTATTTCACTGTTCTTATAATCCTTCCTCCAATTTTGAAATCCCCTGTGCCTTCTAAAGCTTCTTGCATTAGACTTTCTCCATATATATTGAATAGGGTTGGCGATAGGCAGCAGCCTTGTCTTACTCCTCTACCGATATTTATTCCGCAGGTGTCCACATTCTCAAACCTGACCTTTACAACTTGATTCTCATATAGATTCCTAATCAGTCTCCTGTCTTTCCAGTCTACACCTATATCCTTTAATATCTTCATCAACTTTACCCAATTTACTCTATCAAAGGCCTTCTGCCAGTCTACGAAACATGCGCAGATATCTTGACTGTATTCTATTGCCCTTTCTGATATGATTCTAACTACTCCTATAGCATCTCTAGTTCCTCGTCCTTTTCTGAAACCGAATTGATCTTCCCCTATTATTTCTTCTGCCTTTTTCTCCAGCCTTTTATTAAGAATCCTCGTGATGATCTTCGATGTGTGTGACAGAAGGCTTATAGTTCTGTAATCTTTACACTGCATTGCCTTTGGCTTCTTCTTTAGAGGGATCATTGTTACTTCTAGGAAATCGTGAGGCCACTCTCCCGTGTCGTAAATCTTATTAATTAATTTCGTGATCACTTTTAGTCCTTCTGATCCTATGACCTTCAGTATCTCAGCCGGTATTCCATCGCTGCCCGTGGCTTTCCCCTTCTTTAGTTCCACTATCGCCTTTTCTACTTCGCTGTCCATAATACTTGGTCCTAAGTTGTCTTCTTCAATGTTTTCCTCATTTTCCAGTTCTATTTTTGCCGCTCCTGCCTGTTTGCTGTATAATTCTTTAATGTATTCTTCCCATACCTGTGCTACATCCTTTGTTTCTGAGACTATCTTCCCATCCGTATTCATAATTCCTTTACCACAAATTCCATTAGACTTCTTATCTTCTAATTCCAGTGCCCTAGCGTACATCATATCGTACCGTCCTAACTTCTCCATTTGTTTTATTTCATCACATTTTCCTTTTATCCAATTTTCTCTAGCTTTATCTGTTACCCTTCTCAACTCATTGTTTATACGCCTATAGTTGGCTCTACCTTCTTCACTGTTAACGTTTTTCCATTTTCGTCTCTCATCCATTTTCTCCAGCATTTCCTTCGTGATCCATGGTTTTCTGATTTTCTTCTCTTGTTTTCCAATCTCTTTATCCAAGGTATCCTTGATACTGGTTTTAATTTCATCCCATTCTATATCAACGGTCTTCGGTTTGTTTTCCAACTTTCTTAGGTTATCTTCCAACTTCATGCTGACTACATCCTGCCTTTCTTTCAGTTTTTCTAGGTCCCAGGTCTGTCTTTCTCTTCTCGTTTTTCTTATTTGTTTGAGCTTTGTACTCATGTCAAGTATTAGAAGGCTGTGATCTGAATCAATGTCTGCTCCTTGCAATGCCTTGGCGTTCTTTATGCTGTTCCTGAATCTTTGTTTTACAAGGATGTAATCTATTTGGCATCTCATTCTATCTCCTGGGCTTTTCCATGTGTATAACCTTCGTTTATGGTTTTTGAACCATGTATTAGTCACTACAAGGTCATTATTGATGCAGAATTCTACGAGTTTCTCCCCTCCTCGATTTCTCTTCCCAAGTCCGTATTGACCGACAACATTTTCTTCCTGTCCTTCTCCGACTATGCTGTTCCAATCTCCCATTATTATGCAGTTTACCTTTCCTCTTCCGTCTTCTTCGTAAATTTCATTAATTTGCTCATAGATCTCATCTATTTCTTCATCGTCATGAGCTGACGTTGGCATATATACCTGGATTATCAGCATGTCCACTGGGACTGCTTTTAGCTTGATTGCCATCAGTCTATCGTTTGTTGCTATTATCTTTGTCACGCTTTTCATCATATCTTTCCTAAGTACCAGAGCTACTCCCCTTTCCCCACTATTTCCTCCAGAATAAACTACCGTGAATTCTTCCGAGTCGAACTGTCCTTCTCCTTCCCATCTAGTTTCGCTTAGCCCTATAATGTCAACTCTATTTCTTCTCATTTCTTCTTTCAGGTTCTCTAGCTTTCCTGCCTTTCTCATAGTTCTTACGTTCCAAGTCCCTATTCGTAATTTACTTTCGACAAATGTTTTCCTCAAGGCAGTCCCCGCCCGGAGATCCGATTGGGGGACTATTTTACCTCCGGATTGTTTTACCTCGAGAGAACTCATATTGTCCAACCATATAATCTTTACTAGGGATTGTAATGTGGTAGTTTCCCTCTTGCTTTCCACATCGCAGTACTGTAGCCGTTAAAATCGTCCTGATCACGCCTACAGCTGTATTGGATATAGACCCAACCAACATCATTTGTTTTCGGCTCTATACCATACTGACAGTACTGCTGCCTACTGCCAGGCACTGATGATAGCTTTTTTTTTTTTTTAATAAAACCTCCATTCGAGGGGTTTGAACCCCCGAACTTTGCAATAGAAAGCCGACACGCTAACCACTACACCACCAGTGCAAAATGCTGGAAGGGTAGATTCCTGTAAATTCACACCCCTTCACAGAAATCGCACCAGTTTATACTTTAAGATAGGCTCTCCCGAAACGTTCTGCTATGTTGAACTGAGTAGCTGGCTTCCCTGTACGTCTAATATTTGCTCTGATCTCATCACTATAGTAGGCGTTTAAAGTGCTCATTAACGTCTTATCGAGTGGTAGCATTTTGTGTGTTGAGTGAGGAGGCCAACACAAAATGCTTACGTGGTTTCTTCGTGCTAATTCAGTCACATCGAGGTTCCGACTATGGGAGAAATGTCCATCAAGGATTAGCAGCACAGGGTCTTCCTCATTTTTTTGATGAAAAAATCTGCCCATTCTTAAAGAGATCTGCCTGAATCCATCTCGAGGGATGGCAGACATAAATAGTTTCTGGCGGAGCACCTTTCAGAAGAACTGTTTATATATTTCCGAGGTAAAATCATCATTGGTGGAACAAAGGTGCCTCGAGCGCTCATGCAAGACACAACAGTCACTTACGACCCCCATTCAGCCGAAGTTAGGGTACCAACTAGTCTCTTGCATTTTAATGCAATCACTTGCGATACTTTTGACTACACGATGGGCAGACCCGTCTAATCTACGTTAAATGCCCTGTCTGCAGGATATTTGTACTTGTCGAACTCTCGTTCCAATATATCAAAACAGTGGGATACGCCTTCCTTATTAAGTTTTTTGCCCTTGCAAAAGACATTCCCGTTGGCTTTCTTAGCGATATTTTGCCCTTATAATGGGACAGAAAGAGTTTTTACCATTTCGTGCCTGCTCTTTCTTTTCAATAATTTTTATTTGGTGTAAAACGATGTCCCATTATCATTTTTCCTTTTGCAAACGACAATTGGGCATTGTTTCACATCAAATACAAATTATCGAAACCAATTCTGTGCTGAAATTCGAGAAGTAGTTAATGTAAATAATTACTGACATTTCTTCAAAACGAGGGTCTAAATATGGAATACTATTCTATATTAGGAACCCTATTTGGTCCATATTTGGAACTTCGCCATGTTGAATTTCGAAGACGTGTAACAACGAAACTAATGAAGTGTGCACAATTTCTTCACCAAAAGCTTAAAGAACACTTCAAATGCTTAAAGTAAATGCCAAGATTGAAAAAGGATTCAATAAGTAAACCTACAAAATAAAGCAATGAATACATACCTTTCAGAATCTTTGAAACGCACTGAATGAACTTCAATAAGCAGTGAAAAAAACACTCTCAATGGTGGCATCCAACCAACTGATCTCGGTATTTGAATGACTTGGCCGACACTTTCCTTCTGTAAAGTCAGTGCTGCCACATACCAGACTTGAAATATTAGGGTATTCCACATTAGGAGACTATACCATATTTGGCTACTTACTTACAAGTTGGATTTTCACATAATTCACATAATATATAATAACATTTACATGCAGATGACATTTTCCGCGGTTTTGTTGTTTTTGTAGTATTAAGAATTCCTTCCAGTCAGGAAATAGTGTAGTGAGACCAGATGCCAACGTAGTATATAAGAAAGATTGGTAAATGTATATTGTACCGATTTTTAGTAGAAATTACAATAAGTATGTCATTTCTGTTACGGAATCTTCCCACAAAGTGATGCCTTGCCAAGCAGATTTAGCTCTCTCTCACTCTCTTGCCTATCCCCTTTCTCTCTCTCCTACGCTCTCCTCCTGCTCTCCCTTCTCTTTCTCTATATTTATATCTCATCTTTCTCTCCTTTCCTCTCTCATCTCTCTCTTCTGTCCCCTCCCTCTCTCTCCTGCACTCTCCTTCTCTCTTCTGCACTCTCCCTCTCTCTCCTGCACCCTCCCCTCTGGTTCTGATCGTCCTTCCCCCTCCCTCTCTTCATCTCTCTCCTGCACCCTCCTCTCTTTCTCCTCTCTCCTCATCTGTCTTTTCTCCCCTCTCCTCATCTCTCCTCTCCCTCCTCATCTCTACTTTCCCCGCTCCTCCTTTCCTCTCTCCTTATATCTCTATACTCTCCTCTTCCTTCCCTCTCCCCCCTCTCTCTCTCCTCTCTATCTCCTCCCTCGGAAAACACTCTCACTCTTTACCTAATCTCTCTCCTCTTTTTGTGTTCTTTAGTTTTCCTTGCTCGACTATCTCTCTCACTCACCTCCGTGATTCTCCACTCGTTTTCCTCTCCTCTCTTTCTCCACACACTTTTCTCTTCCCTACTCTTCCGAAACAGTCTCTTTTTCTCTCTTCTGATATCGGAGGCCATTAACACCCTCCTATTCCTACCAAAACCCTCTCTCATTCCATCATTTCGTCCTCCCCTCTCCTCCATCTCACTCCGCCGCATAACGACCCTTCTCTTTGTTCCATCTATCCTCATTCCATCTTCTCTCTCATACGCTCGTCTCCTCTCTTCCCTCTCCTGCGGCATATCCATATCCTCTCTCTCCATCCCTCTTCCTCTCCCCATTCTCCTCTCGTATGTTTATAGCATTGGGATTCCCGTTAGGATGGGTCGCAACGTTATTGCTCTTCTCTCTCACCGCCGAATGCATACACACCTTTTCTATTCTCCCCCCCCCCCATTCTACTCTTGTTTGTCCCTTGTATGTGTGTTTGTATGTATACGTATATATGTATGTGTATATATATATAATATATATATATATATAATTATAAATTGCTGCTTCTTCCATATCATCATCATGCTGCTGTCCAAAGACAGGTTTCAGCTGAATCGCTGCCTCCAATTCTCTCTCTCCCCGGAGGCCTCTTTTATACCTTATAAGTACATATTATATTCCTACTTTAAATTGTCTAATATTCCTATTCTTTTTCTCACTCTTCCTCTTCTTTCGCTAATTTTGCCTTCTAAGATCGTCCTTTGTAAACACTGTATTCTCAATATGTGCCCTATCCAATTTGCTTTTCTTTTCCTGATTGTTTTAATTAGCGTCCTTTCTTCTCCCACCATTTCTAATACTTCTTCGTTTCTCTTCCTCTCTGTCCATTTCACTTTCATCATCCTTCTCCATACCCACATCTCAAAACTTTCTAAATGTTTTTTCTCCTTTCTCCTTACCGTACACGTCTCTGCACCATAAAGAGCTCTGCTCCATATGTAGCATTTCGCTAATCTCTTCCTTTTTTCTAAATTTATTTTCTTGCTTGTGAGAAGCTCCTTCTTCTCGCTAAATGCTGCTTTTGCCATTTCAATCCTACTTCTTATGTCCTGTATGCTACTTCTATCCTGCGCTAAAATACTGCCAAGCTATTTGAAACTACATACTTGTACCAATTGTTGGACATTTACCATTATATTTTATTCTTTATGTTCCTTTGAAACCACCAGGACTTTCGTTTTTTTTGCATTGATCTTCATTCCATATTGTTGGCCAACCTCCACTAGTCTTTCTGTCATCCTCTGAAGTTCTTTCTCGTCTTCTGCTATTAATCCCTGATCATCTGCATATTTAATGGTGGTAATACTTTCACCTCTTATCTTAAATCGTTTCTCTTCCATCAACGCTTCTTCTGTTATTGTTTCTGCATAAACATTAAATATCACTGGTGAAATAGGACATCCCTGTCTCACTCCCCTCCATATTGAAGTACTTGCTGTTTCTTCTCCTTCAACCCTGACTCTAATCTTTTGATCAAAGTAAAGGTTTTTAAGCAGTCTTTTATCTTTCCAATCTATTCCTATTTTATTTAAAATACCCAGCATTTTATCCCATTTCACTCGGTCAAAAGCTTTCTCCCAATCTACAAAACTTAAATACACACCTTTATTGACTTCTAGCGCTCTTTCTACCATCATCCTCTTACATCCTATAGCATCTGTAGTCCCTCTTCCTCTTCTGAAACCAAACTGATTATCTTGCAGCTCCTTTTCTATTTTACCTTAAATTCTTTTGGTTATTATTCTGGTTAGAACTTTAGCAGTATGAGAAATTAAACTAATAGTTCTGTAATCCTTACAACATTTTGCATTGTTCTTTTTCTCCAGTGCTACCATCACAACATCTAAAAAATCTTCAGGCCATATGCCAGTATCATATATTTGGTTAAAGAATTTTGTGAGTTGCTTAACTGCTTTCGACCCCAAAACCTTAAGAACGTCCACCGGTATATCATCACTTCCAACAGCCTTCCTTCTTTTCATGTCATCAATTGCTCTTTTAACTTTAGACTCGAGAATACTTGGTCCTAGCTGATCTTTTTCCACATCCTCTTTTTCATTTAATTCAATATTTCTTTGCTTCCCTTCTTTGTCATACAGCATCTCAATGTATTCTTTCCAGACATTCTTTACATTGTCTGGCTCCGAGACTATTTTACCACTTTTGTTCATGATTCCTTTACGTCCTATCTTTCTTGCCTTTTTCTTGAGTAGTTCCCTTGTTTGCTATACATGAGGTCTGTTCTACAAATTATTTCACACTCGACAATCTCCTCGCATTTCTCATTTATCCACTGTTCTCTGACTTTATGTGTTTCCCTTCAGAAAGTATTATTTAACTCTTAGTACTTTCTTTGGCCTTCTTCAGTGTTTATGTTCTTCCACTTTCTCCGCTCTTCCATTTTTTGCAGCATGGCTGCTGTGACCCAGGGTTTTTTGTTTCTTTCGCCCGTTATCTTTCCTATCTTCTTTTCCATTACAACTTTAATGTTGCTATGGGTGTATCTCCACTTCTCACCTACATTGTTCCTATTTTCTTCAGCTCTCTCCCCCAACCTTTCCTCCAGCTCAGTCATGATAGCCTCTTTGTTCTTAAGGAGTTCCATTTCTTGTTAACTCTTATGTTTCTCTTAACGCTCTTCAGTCTACATTGTGTATTTGCCTCCTAATAGTTGTGGTCGGAATCGATATCTGCCCCTGGTAGTGTTTTCACATTTTTAATGCTATTTCTAAATCTTTCATTGACTAGTATATAATCTATTTGAGTTGATGGCTTTCGCAGCGCTGCTGAATGCTGGAGGAGGTTTTCGGGTTTCGCTGCGTTGGCGGCATTTCTGGCTATCATCTATCTGGTATCGTCTCTGGTCTCCTGAGCTTCTCCACGTGTAAAGTCTCCGCTGGTAGTGCTTAAACCATGTATTAGTTATAATCAATCCATTTCTAGGGGAGAATTCCACATATTTTCCTCTCTTTCATTTCTCTTCCCTAGCCCATAATTTCCCTCTATATTACCTTCCTGTCCCTCTCCGATTACACTGTTCCAGTCTCCCATTACTCTTGTGGTGATCCTTCCTTTTCCCTCCTCCTCCAATATCTCCGTAATTTGTTCATACATCTCATCTACTTCGTCGTCGCCAGCATTAGTTGACGGCATATACACTTGAATTATAAGCATTCCCACTGTCTCCATCTGAAGTTTTACGGCTATTAATCTATCATTAGCTGTCACTACCTTGCTAATTCTTTCAGCTCTCTCTTTTCTCATCATAATCCCCACTCCCCTTTCCATTTTCTCTCCTCCCGAGTAAATAATCTTAAATTCGTCTGAATTTACCTCGCCTTCTCCTTCCCACCGAAATTCACTAAGACCTCCTATACCTACATTATTCCTTCTCATTTCCCTTTTTAAGTTCTCTAGTTTCGCCCTTGAATTCATAGTCCTAACATTCCATGTGCCTATTCTTAATTTCTCACTACTTGCTTTCTTCTTATTAATGTTATATTTCCTCTGTGCATCCCCTAGGGTAGTCCCCATCCGGAGATCCGATGGGGGGGACTATTTTACCTCCGGAAAATTTTACCCCAGAGGGATCCATAGAGGTATTTTCAGCTTTTCAGCCTATCATGGAAAATATAATGAGATAGTGTCCCCTTGCTTTCCTCATCGCAGTTTCACAAGAGTGATAACCCATCTGTAGCTGTTCAGATCCACATGATCACTACCTACAGAGGTTCTATGCAAGCTTCTGCCCTTGCACAGGTGGATGTAAAACCCCCAAGACTGCTTCTTAGTTTGACTCTTCTCCTCAGACCTTTCCGGCTTTGACGGTCCTACCAGGAGAATTATCTCCCGCCGACATAGTTCTTTGGTTCATAAGAGTACAAAAACCCTCCCAACTCTGTAAGGTTATGTAGTGTTTAGAGAGGGTTGAAAGGAGTAACGTTCTTTTATTTAATAACATATATCGCGTTTTAAAATTATGACGTCATCATATGTATGCGTCTTTGGTTGAAATCAATGAGACAATAAGAATTTTTCTATTAAAAAGCATTAAAGCGATGCTATTATAATTCGGATTTCCAATTCCAATTGAAAAGCATTGTCCTGGTAGCTATGGTAGCTGAAGTTCCTTATTGTTAGCTTCTGCTTTTTTCCGATTAAAAACATTTCTTCATCAATTCGACACCGATTCAATTTTGTCTTGAAAAATATTAAACCTGTCTTTTAGCTATAGAACTGTTTTCTTCCCAAGTTTATATCTGATAACTAATTTAAAAAATGAAAATTTATGAGACTGCCGAGATTTCCATGGTTTTATAGTGTATCAAAATGGAACATTGGGGTCAAAAATACCCCACTACAAATTAAAAAATTTGGAATTTTCGATTGTTCTGGTTGGTTATACCTAATAACCTATCATCCTGCCAAATTTCAGGTCCGTGGTATATCTAGATCTTTAGCCAATTGTTTAACGGAACAGCGGCTCTTCAAACAGGAGGCGTTTTTTCCCGCGCTGCCTGATATATACGTTATATACACGCATCCAGGCTTATACGTATTTATTTACAATCGTTGCAGGTTGGCTACTGGCCAGATGGCAACGCTAATATAAAGTACTAATATATGTGGAGACACCTACATACTTCCATAGATATATGCATGTGTGTATCGCTGTCGCTGCTCTCACCCTTACTCCCTTTTTCCCACACCTCTCCAATGGCCTTCCCCCGATTTTGCCACATGCATAGGTCCGCCCTATCTCTCTTCACTCTTATCTTCAGCCGCCGTTGCAAATCACGTGCGTCGCTCGACCGTTCTGCGCAGAAATCTCTTCATCTCATCTTGTCGCTCCTTATTCCCACAGCCTCTGATATACGGCTTTCTTCCTATAGCCAGGTATTTCACTCGCAAGGACGATTTTTATGTGTTTTTCGGGTAATGTTCAGCCGATTTGGTCGACTCGAGCGTCTTCGGTGTTTACCGCCCGTGTTTTGTCTTAAAACACATTGATATTTTTAGTTTCTTTTTCGCTTCGGTGTTTATAGCCGTATGGGGTTTTAGTATATACAGAATTTCAAGGTAAAGCACGTCAAGTTTTAAGAAATTAGCATATTAGCCTTTGGAAAGGTCAATATTGGTTTTAGAGGGTATGGTTTGAGATCCAAAAATCAAAATATTGCTGTTGGTTCAGGGCTGCTTACTGCTCATTTTGGAGTACAAATTATTTGCGTAAAATTTTTAATTTAATTATTAAATTATTATTTTTTTTCGGTCTTCAACGATGAAAAACATTAACTACCATAGCAACGCCTCCAATGCCTTTCAATGGGAATTTATTTTCCATACTTTAATTGATTTATTGTTTAGACTGCATCATAATCCATTTGATTTCAGCCAGTCACGTATACATATGAGGACGTGATAATTTTAAATTATTTTCTTTTAGCCGGATACGTACTAAAAGGTACGGATGTTGACTCCATAATCCTAACACATAAATTATTAGAAATTTTTCATAAATTTTAGAGTAACATATAGGCTATTGTCTTAATGATGATTATAGTCATTGCTTAAAAAGGGCGATCTGAGCTATGAAACTTGAAATTGGAAAACTTGAACGCGAAGCCGATTGCCCGAGTATTTAGAAATTCCAGATAGATGCCTTAATTTCGCAGAAAATGAAAACTATTATCTTATTTACATGGGTAGTTCAAATGCAGTCGCGTTTGTTTATTTAGGAGTTAAGATCTTTGTGTATGATGATTTTTAAGCGCTTGCAGTACGCAAGCACCGACAACTCGTATAAATAATGAACGCTACCAGATAATCACCTTTTAACTTTGATTTGATAATAATTATAATCATTATTCTAAGATTAGTAATTAGTGTAATTCCCCGTCATATAATGACTGAATTTTATTCCATTTGTTTCAGTAAAATACTTAATCATCTTTATATAATTCAAACACTAAAATAATACTTTGATAGGTTAAGATAATCCGTAGAAGTGCTGATAAGCTAAGTTTAAATCGATAAAGAATTTCTATTCGAATAGGAATTCTTTATCTAAGCAATGCACCAATACGATCATTTTAGTTTTGTACAGCTCAAGAAATAAACGTATTATTTGTTTAGGTCATGGTTGAGCAACTTGCGGCCCGCGGGCCTAATGAGGACCTCGATAATATTTTATTTTTGAACTGTTAACACTAAAAAACTCAGATTTGATTTTCATTTATATGAAACCTCAGAAACTCTTGATATCTTCCGATCAAAACTTATATCTTGCCCGCCGAATCATGGGCAACCCCGAAATATCCGCAACCACCGATGTGGCCCGCCATGTATAGTATGTTCGTTTAGTGGTGGCGGTGCGCAGAAGGCACTCTCACGGAAGGACGAGTCCATCCTTGAGGCGGGACCGCCTCTAGGGGAGGCCATGTTTAGCCGTGGGCAAATGCTGCGTGACCTATTCTCCGAACTATTAGTCCGAACCCAAAATATGCTACTGCGCATGGCCATGACGTCGACTTTCCCCTTGAAAACTTTCCCTTCCCCTCTCACACGTCGCCGACTGCCACCACTAAACAAACGAGCGATAGATAAGGCTGCCCAACCCTGATTTAGATAAACACGTAATGCTATACACATCTTATTCCAATTCAGTATGCATAATCCAATGAAGATAGCAGCAATACAGTTGCTCATAACGACGAGAGCGTGACAGAATGAAACACAAATGGATTTATTATCAAAGGGATTTCTAGTAAATAAAGTTAGGTTATGAATCAGTCATATTTTTGTATGAAAATATTTTATTTGTAAATCATTTAAGCCGTGAGTAGAAAAAAACGTTTATATGCATTTATTAACGGTACCTAAGTAAAGTCTTCGGTGCGCAGTCATAATTTCCAGCCGCGAACCTCTTATTGATAGCGTGACAATTTAGCCAATCGATACAAATCTAGGGCTATTCGGCTCAGCAGTGTAATATTAATGGATTCAGTCATAAAGAAGCAAGTGTATCGTAAGTCACTAAATTCATCTCGTGGAGTAGCCACGCTGCTTTATCGTTGGGCTACAGAGAGAGCCCCTGACGAGGTTATTTTTGCTCTAGTTATTTCCATCCTTCATACGCGCTTATATGAATGCCAGAATCGATAACGTGCAAGCTCCCTCGGGAGTGCTTTTATAAAAAGAACCTCTTTTAACGTTTTCTTACTTAGGCCGAAATAAACTTCAGTATATACCGAGTACTGCCATCCTTGGTTATATTTTGCTGATGAATTGGAGAAGTCAAAGCGGTAGTTTATAGTGTTACGTGCAAAATATATTCATTGCAACGATATTTAGATATTAATAAATAGAATAGTGAAAGCTTGCGATTCAAGTTATTTTTATTTTAATATATATTCGTGAAGAATTTTTGGGATAGTATCTACGTTAAGTACTTATTTTATGCTGCCAAAAGCCAAGGTTCACAACTGCGCAATATGTAACCGTTTGTGTTTCCTCCCATCTATCGGTAGGATCTGAAGCTACGCGTAACTAAAGAGTATCACGCGGCAGGGAGTCGGCCTGTCTTTTTATAGCACCCTAAATTACCATACGTCACTTTGGTTCTTTTAGAATATCTCTCTGAAGAGGGAGACTTCTATATTTTACTCATAAACTCATCCACAAAGTGAAAATTTCGGGAGTTTTATTGTTTGCGTCAATCGCAGGGGCTACATGAATCGTAAAACATTACAGACGCAGCTATAAGAGATATGGTCAAAAGGAAGTTTTTTTTCTTTAAACCTTAATTGATTTGCTTCTACCCGATCCAACGGCGAAAAAGATCATAGATACTTGAACCTTGGGATACTCAACAAATAGCTTTAGATAATATAATTCGAGGATAAATGAATTGCCAATGAAAAGTACGTGTGCGTGAAATCTGGTGGGACTGTATCACACGCTGGAGTTCGCAAATACGCAACTGTACGCCGGGACGAAATAATTCGAATGGATCGTAAATGGAAATCGTTAATGTATTCATGCAGGATCGCTGTTCTCCAGAGTGATTCTTTGCCCGATGAAAGCGAAAATATGTCCGCTGAAAATGATTTAATGGACTCGTTAGTTGATATGCTTGCTGAATTCTATTTGGATTGTGATGCTGAGAACGAGTACGATTTTGATTTGAAATAGGTTTTCTCTTATTGATAAAAAGTATTTTTCGGAGCATAAAATAGTTGTTCGATAAAAATACGGTAAAACCTTTTCCAACGCGGGCTTCCCCGACGCGGATTTGATTTCAGTCGATTAAATAAAATTGGGGTTCCGCCCCTGGCCTCTTCTGGGGCCCAAGGGCCCTACCCCGTCTGACACCCATTTCGCTCGCCTATTATTTTCAATCTAATTTAACATAAACTTAATAAACATTTAAAAGGAAAATCCACATTCATTCAGATTACGCGTATTAATATGCAATTATTAGTCGTTTAAAATCATTAGATGTTGTATTGCATTAGGCACAATAAATGCTAATCTTATCTGTAATAGATATTATCTCACAATGTAAGTTGTTGCAATCGTTACTGTCTTTGATTAAAAGTTTCTTAGCGCGGTTATTCATTTATTTATATTTATAAGAGAGTTTTCACGAAAATGTTCAATCGATTTTTATCCTTCATACGTATGTTTGATTGTTAATTAAGTGCAAATGTACTGAAAAACCTAGGCCAATAATTCCAGTACCCCTAGTAACTTTTTTGAAATGTTAAAAATTCATAAAAACTCCAATATAAACATAAAATGTGAAAAAAATGCTTATTAGATAACAGAATCCACGATAAAAAAAGAATTTCCAGTCTTTTCTTTGTGAAATATTCCAACTCTCGCATCGAAGTCTCAATTATAAGATATTATAAATGTTAAAAAGCATGTTTTTATCAGATTCCTGTTGATTGCATATTAATCAAATAGAAAAACGAAAAGCCCATGGATTCGAACTTGGGACTTTTTTTACACATGGATGGTCAAAATCGTCTAATGGTGTCAATCTAATCAGAACTGAAAGAATCTTTAAAATTGATGCAGTCGTTCTGAAGTTATTCGACGTTATTTTAAATATTCGTGCATGTGGTGTCATCATTCAATATGGCGAAATTATTAATAGAATGTAACTTATTTTTCCAGCACGTACAAAATTTAATTATACGTGGTCCTGAATAGAGCGATCATCGCAGTTTGACGTATATATGTGACGCGAGGAAACTCGTAACCCACACGAATACTTGATTGTTTCTCAGACTGTATTTTCCAAACCTTTTGTAGGTGCGGCACCCTTTCAAAGATAAGCAGAATTTCGTGGTGTCCTAACGTTGAAGCGAAATGTTATATTTTTACATACCGGTATTAAAAACTCGGAACCCATCCATTTGTTGGTACTACACCATAACCAATTTCTTAGAGGATATATTCTTGCCTTGATATCAACAATTCCAAATCGTTTATTTACTAAACATAGTTTTTCGCGGCACCCCAGCATGTCGCGGCATCCAGTTTGGAAAACACCATTCTAAGGTATTAAGCCCGCGCAGCGCGGTTCTGCTCCACAAGGCCTTTAGTAAGATCGCAACACCTGCCTTGCGCCAGAGACTACTACTGTATCGCATTGCGCGCGCAGTGAATTTTCGTTAAAATTGACGAATTGAACAATGCGCGTTCGTTGCTTAGGAATTTACGGGATACTAATATAATATTGCGTCGGTTATTAAAATAAAACAAATCGTAACAGGGAGAACGTTACGTTACATTTGAATACATTCAGCGTGGTTTCATTTGTTTGCTTGAATTATGAACGCACTCGGCGGGGATATTTCGCCTTTCGTTTCTTCATCCGCGCGTATCCTTAAGAAAGCTTTCTTTCGTCTTGCCATTGTGATTTGGTGCGACTCGCATGCGTGCGTAAATTTGGCGACATGTTCCTCGCTGTTCGCGTTATGTACACACTCCCATTTACAATTGCCTCGCGGCGACATTTTTCTCGCGATAGGAGAAAGTAAATTGACTTTCGTCATCGTCATCTCGCAGTGTAAAACTTTCTGTTTATAAGGAACACAGGATGGCTCTCGATGCCGGCGTCTCCGTAATTTATTATGACGACTTTGATTCTTGACACAGCGGGAAAGGATGACGAAGCTCTCGTCGCGGAATGTTTGTGACGCTTAATCATTAATCATCGCCGAATTATTATTCACTCATCGCACAATACAAGCCTTGGAACTTGAAGGCGGAGTGGAAGTGTTTTTTCTTAGCTAGGATATAGTAAGTCCTCCTTCTTCGTCGTGGATGCCTTCCTGAGGATCACGGTGAACAATGGGGCCAGCTAACCCATTGACTTATATGTGATACATGGAAAATATGTTCCGGCGACGAAAATGCTTCTATATGGATGTTGTTTTGTAGAAAAAAACTCAACTTCATCTTTAATTTTTGCTGTTAAGGACTAAAGGTTGGTTGGGTGACCAGGAACATTCTGTAGGAGTAACGGTGCTATCTCTGTGGAAGGCCATGTCTCTCACAATACCACCTCACAGCTTGGAATAATTTACAAGGAAATCACTCTTAAACAATATCCTGAATAACCCTGGCTGCATGGTTTGAATGCCACATTACAGGCAGATTTGCCTTGCTTTAATCCTTCAGTGTTCGTGGATTTTAAACCAGCAAAGGGTTTAAATTTTAAATTCCATGTTTTGTTTCCTCCAAGCAAGAGAGTAAAGTGGTTTTTAGCGTGCTGTTGTCTTACGGAGAAGCGGTTTTAGGCGCGTTTCGTTTCCAACGTTCGTTCTAACCTTCCGTACCCATGTTCGTTCATGGCTTCTACCAAACGGATTTTCATGAAATTTGGTATTGAGGATTTATGGCCTAGACAATAAAAAAATGACATATATGGTCCACATAATCAGGGGTGCCACATTACTGGAGTTAAACTTTTCATTTAACATCAATTTCGCCGTAGTCTCCACCTTTACCTACCCTTATTACTGGAAACAAAACAACGAACTTTTCCTCATATCTCGTATCGAAAATGTATCCAAATAAAATTTGTTGAACTAACTAAATAAAATATTTTTTGTTCGATACATTTCTATCGTAAAGGTAACCGTTATCAAGATAATCCAACAACAAAGTTGTAATTCCCTTTGAACTTACAAAATTCATGCAGGGATACCTACATAATTGTTGTCAGTGAAAACAATCTTATTAGTAACTGGAGTAAATAAGATCTGCTGTATTTACGAAAATACATTTCATTTCCTTACGTGTGCATGCAACATTTTGTAAGCGGAAGGAAATGGATTATATACGACGAAGAAAAGAACGTAAACGTAAATATTACAACTACTTAACTCAAGTGAATTATGTTTAAAATAATTTTAGGTTGTTTGATTAATTAACCCTGATTAGAAAATAAATCGGTAAATGGAAATTTAATATTTCCATGGCATCATTTCTGATATATCGTTTTGCATCAACTTGGGGTAAGGAATAATTTTAGTAGACAGAAAGACAATTGGGTCATGGTGTTTCGCTGTTTCATGGTGTGTGTTAAAATTATATCGTTTAGTTTCAAATTTGTGATATACTGTCGACTTTTCTAACTTGTTTGTGTTAATATTTTAAAAAATTTCACAGATAATTTATTTAAAACGACGAATTAACGAACGAAGGAGCGACGAATAGCGAGAAATTACTTTTTCCTTGTAAATAGAACACTGAATGAGCGTTTTCAACAAGTAAGTTATTGCGATGAAATGCTTTTCTCTTAATTTTACTTTTCGTATCTCATAATGCTATATTTCATCTCTAAAATTTTCCTTTCTACTTAATTATATACGAAGCGTATAAGTATTGTTACCGTAAATAATTCGAGAAACTGCACGTTTATGGTACCTCCGCGCCCGAAAAAGTAGTCATTGCGATTCTGTCTTTAGTATGTCGTCAGTTAGCGACTCTAGAGGCTAAAAGGCTAAATAGAATCTGAAGAAAACTCGTATTTATATAAGGTATCTCCCCGAATAGAAAGCTTGTTTAAATGAACCATATTGCTCAGCAATAAAGGGTAGTTTATTCCTATCGATTTTAACAAAATGTTCATTTAATAAAAAATTGCTTCAAGGATTTTGATTAAAATTCGTTCTGTTATAAAGCTTGGTGCCGTAAATAATACCACGTAAACCATATGTCTCAAATGCAATTATATCTACCGTTGAGTTATAATAGATCGAATTTTCTGCCCAGCTACCGTCAAAATTTTCCCCATTCCAGCAGCGGCCCTGTCTCTGAGAAATAATATAACCGCGCGTAAATACGTATTAGTGCGATTAGCGACATTATAAAATGGAGTAGACGCGTGCGGATGTGAAGAAGCTTGTGCGACTATAAGGAAATAATGAAAACTGCCTTAAAATTATAAAAAACAAGGAAATATCCAATGACACCTGTGTAGGGGGTGTTACTTCTTCCCAGGAACTAAATTCTCTCAAACACAATCTCGGTTTAAGGGATGTTTGCGTAGATTTTTATTTTAAGTTATTTTTAACGAATCGTTACTTTTTTAAAGTTCGAAATGTTTGGAATATAACACTCACTTTTTATTTTTAGCTGGTGAAGTACAGATAACTTCCGTGACGTTTTCTATGGGATGTATACATTACACTTTTTGTGGGCATCATATGGATTGTCACAGCGGATTCTATTTTACTCTTAGTTAGTTTTGTTGGCCAATGGTTGCGTAGTGTGTCTCTAGAGAGTTAGAGAGAGGAAAATGGATCACGAAAACCAATTTGCATTCGCTTTCCCCTCCAATACATATAGCCATCCTCATCGCAGTCGGGTTGAATCCGCTTTTCGCCAATTTTTATTTCCAATTTCCGACTTCCTTTATCGAGTTGTTGCCCATCGGTATGACCAGCCGGCTGAAGTATGCCGAAATTTCTTCCCCGTTTTTTATGTTTTATGTTTTTTGGCATCGTTCTTTTCGTCAGAATTTGAAATTCATCCTGGAGTACCGTATTATATCGTTCTTTCACAATTATAATTGCTATTATTATTTAAAAAGACCATAAACCACTTGACCAGCATATACGACTATGATCTCGGTAGGACTCGAACCCACGAACTTAGGGAGTCAGACACATAATAAATTATCCAAGCGGAAAATTTGTACTTTACTTCGCAATATAATGACTTTCCACAAAGTGGCATCTGAATTAGTTGTATATATCATCAATGTAAATTCATTTATAAACTAATCCTAAATATCCAAACTGCCTATTTTATTTAAATTCATATTAAATTGCGTTAAAAGGCAACAATGCGGGTGAAAGTAAGAGTAAAAAGTTCTAATAGATGTGAATGAATTAGACAGTTTAGTTGGCCGTGCGGTGTGAGTTTTCCTTAATTTAAAATTTCTAGAAGAGATGCAGTGACATATAAACAATTTTTTTGTGAAAAACGGAATGTCTTTGTAAAATAAAACCAGCAACATTGAGTTGCGGTGTTGCTGTGCTGAACAAAAAACATCATAGTTTTATTATTCGTTAAGCTGGAAGCTGGTGGGTACTTCAAGGTTGTTCTTAATGCAGAAATGTAACAAATATTATTTGATGATATAATTAATACAGTTATAGTATATGATTACGAGTAGTTGATGCTTGAATTCTGCAAGCATTTCATCTCACCTTGAAAAAAACCTTAATTTTCAGGCATATTTAATTATTAGAATATTTTTTAAATTCAAAAGTTTGCATCTCTGCACCGATTTCGTTCTTTCCTTATGGGACAATATTGGAATAAATGCAATCCCTAACATTTGCAATTTTAAGCATATTATACTTTTTTCATTGTTAGGTACTAATTCCACACATTTCTGCAAAATTTCGTACCACATCTATAAATGCAATAATATTTATCTAATTATTTAAAATTTTAAACTTTTTAACGGCCGCAATAACAACGTAATGGAGGTCTTCAATGTTAATTGCGCCTTTGTATCCAAGCTCTAATTAGCTGAAAATTTTCAGCTCCCTAGCTCGCCCCGGAGTACTAAACATTTATCTATATGTTTAACCTTGAAGTAATTTTAACAACCAAGTAAATTAATATATCAGAATTTCTATAACCCCTATTCGATTATTTATCTAATTCTATCTTTACAAAAATGTTTAGCTTCGTAGCACATTCAGAAATACATAAACATTAAATGTTTGTTTAAACTTTGCAAAGTTTTAGCGGCCGCATTATTGAACTTTTTTAAGGTTTCCTATTTTTCTAGTCGGTTATGCATATAGTCCTATCCACATAAAAAATGTTTAGTCTCCAGCTCATTTGGAAGTGCCTAAACATTAGTATTCTCCTCAGTTGCGGATTTGTAACAAGGCCAAAGTAGGCAATGACCTAGGGGCGGAGAGATTTCGGAGCGGGAATAAAAAAATATTATTACGCAGACTTTTGATGAATCAATTATGATAGACAGATGGACGGATGTGCTGACAAACCACATACATGAGCGATATTTTTAGGAAAAACTGCCAAAAAGGGGGCGGAAAAATAATTTGGCCTAGGGGCGAGAAATTTCCAAATCCGCCACTGATCTTCCTTTATGACATATCATAAGTAAGAAGCAGCTATAATATAGATATTTCTCCTTTAATTTCAGAATAATATAGTATAGATATTTCTCCTTTAATTTCAGAATAAGTTGAAAATATTGAAAAATTATATAATGAAATGCAAAAGCAGAAGTACAATTGGTACTCATGGCAAAAAATAGAAAAACAACCTTGGCTTAAAATAATTGAGTTGAATGTAATACTCCGGCAGTTGATGTATAAATAAGTGGTAAGATGTAAAAAATGACCACGAAATTATTTTTCTCGAATGTTAAGGCGTAGAGACCGTTCTACGAGCGTAAAAAAAACAAAAGTTCTTTGAACTTATATCCATGTTTTTCAATTTAAAATTTTCATGTGTTCGTTAATCGCTCACATTTTATTTTTGGTTAATTTTAATTTATAATATTCAGTGTTAATTGTTTTTCGAGTTGATTAACATCGTGTAGAAATATTTATTTTATTTTCAGATTTTTGGTAATTGCAGAAATCATGAAATAGGTAGAATTGATAATAAGGATCCTAAATTAACTTCATTCTCATTCAGTTTCTTATTCTGACTCGTATCTCATTCTCTCTTTTTCATTGTATTTGCGCCGCAGTTATTTGGGCTATACCTAATCAAGAATTTCTTCCTATTTCCAACACTCTTGACGGAATTATGCTGTACTATATTCTTTTCTATTCCTTCGGTTTTCACCTCTTGAACTGTTTCATGGTCCCTTTTGACTGAGATTTTAGCATAGTTCTCTCTGTACAATACTAATTCGTTTTGGTATTTGTTGTCGTTCTTGTGTAGACAGATTTATTTTAGCTGATTTTTTTCTGTTTTGCACTAGACATCTCGTGATTACTTCTAATTCGATTCGACAGCCCTTGATATAATTGGCTAATTTTCCATATCGTTTATTTATTTTTCTCCGACGCATTCGGGCTTTTATATATAATACACGCAATGAAGGAAATTTTAATTCAATGAAGATTGTAGAATTAAGGAAATAATTTTTTTTATTTCATCGACTTGTCCCGTAAGAACTTCATTTTTAAAATAACAAAAAAGACAATTATAAATTGTCGTTTCTACTTTTGGTTGTTAACGTAGCACCGGTTTTTCTTTATCAATTCGTCGCAACACAAGGCATTCTCCACGTAGGAAACTTACACCCGACCGAATTCCCCAAACTTTCTTTTTCTTCGGAATCTTTTGAGCTTAAGTCAAACGCTTTTAAAAAGACCACGATGCTTGGCGTCCATTCCTCAAATTGGCGTCCCTCCTATTTATCTCCTATTCGACGTTCCAATTCCCCTCCCGCCCTTCGCTCCTTGGTCTCCCATACCGCCCTTCCCTCATTCTCCCTCCCCACCCCGCCGCCCCTCTATCGGCATCTGCCGTTCCCAAAACGCCATTTACTTCAGCATTGCCGTCCCCTTGTGGCTTTACTGCTTTGACTGGACGTTCGGAATGCGGTATTTGTGTTCTCGGGCACAATGGACGTGTTTCGTCCCCCCCGCGCATCCGTCAACGGGCGTATTTAAGGTGTACGCCGGTGTGGGGGGTGGGAGGAGGAGAAAGGGGCGGGGCGGGAGGTCAACTTCTCCCAACAGCGGTGATCTACTCGTCATTCCGATAGGGAATTTCCCCAATCCCTTCCCCGCTATGCGGAGGGCCTCTGACATCAATGCGTCTTGGTTTGGAATGCGTCCCAAAATTTTATCGGAGCGGGATTCCCGATTCGTCGCGTCCCTGATTAAAGGGTTGACTGAATTGTTGATCTCAATTTCCGGCGTTTCTTTTTAATTTTAATATACACTCATCCCTCGCTTTGTGCTGTGGATGTGTTCCTGATAACGGCCGAGTTAAGCGAAACCGTACAAAATGGGGTAGGGGTACTTTATGTTAAATCTGGGCGTGTCTTGTGCTCAATTTGCAACAATTTAGTTGCAATTTTTACAGCTGTGCTATCTTTATCCTTTGTTGACCTCCGAGTCAAGATGACACATTTAATACTTAAAAAAACCGTGCTAAACCGAAATCGATGGCCGTGCAATTTGAGGTCTCTAAATGAATGCCTAAATCGAAGACGTTTGAAGCGAAGCCGTGCAATTAGATGGTTGAGAGTAGTTTAATCTTCCACAATAAAAATATGAATCCTTTGAGTTTACCCGTGATTTTGTTAAACCTGTCGCTAGAAGCTGCGGAAAAATTTCACAGTATTACGTATATTTCAAGTATGGGAAGATTGCTTATAACGTAAAACAGTTCGTGGCCGAAGTTGTGATTGGTCACTCGTCTCGTCATTAATTTACGATAGGGTCCTAAAACTCGGGCTCGCGGTATTGCTGTAGGCGGTCTGAGTTAGCGATTTAAAAAATAGTTAAGGGGTACAAGTGATTCTGTCGTAAATGGGAATATACCCACGGTCCAGAAAGGTTAACACCAGAAAAATTACATTTCTGTGGTTTGGGTAGGAGCTGCTCAAATAACTCTCATTGCTAAGATCGGATGTTGACTACTAGAGGGATTACGGATGTAAGAAAATTATTGCAATCACCCGAAGTCCATGTGCGAGCGTTAATTTTTGAAGCATTAAGGAGACTATGGATTGAAGTTTATTATAAGGATAAATTATATATGTAACTCGTATAACCATGAGACCGTCGAATAGTCCATATCTACATTTCGACAAAATGTGTTGGCATTTTCAGTGATAGCTTTCTAATAGTTGATTTTAGCCATGGAGATTTTTATTTGAAATAATAACCTGTAAAAGGCTACCGAGAATGACCAAATAGTAGGTACTAAATGAAGTAAGTGCACGTGCGCTTTTCCTAACAGTTTCAGTAAGCAGTAAGCGTTGTTTATTTTACATACGAGATACGAATCAAAAGCTAAGCTCAACAATTCTTCTTTGAACCTAGTTAGTGTATCGTGCTTTGAGTTATTTTTTCCATTTCGTTTATTCAAATTGTTTACGAATCAGGCCGTTTTTCAATTCGGGTTCCCTACGACTCAATTCGACTAAACAAACGCGTTAGCCCGTCTCTTTATTTCCTTTCCTTGATTTAAATTACAATTTCTTCCCTCTTTAATGTCTCTCCCAAATGAGACTCCATCGTTCTGCCGCAATGCTTGGAAACCCCTCCTTATTACGCTGTCAACTTGTCCCGTGGAACCTCATTCGGTTGCCTTTATCTCACTTTGAATCCTCCATCTCTGCCTCTCTCTTCTCTTTGTCCCATCCTTTTCCTTACTGCATCCAATTCACGGATGGCTTCATCAAGGAACGTTTACCTTTTCATTTCGTTCTAATACTTCTTCCCAAAGCTTAATGAATCGATCAAGGGTCGTGAGGTCTAATCCTATCTTACCGCTCTTGACAAATTATTTCTCCTTGTGTTTGCGTTTCGGGATTACTGCGACAACTGTTTGAAATTCTTTGTCTAATTTTCGCGGAAAACCACTCGGTACTTTTGTTCACCATCGTCTCCTTACAACTCATTTCTTGCGATTTGAATCCGCGTATTTTTGATACTTAAAAAATATCATCTTTTTGTCAAATTTCATCTCTTACGAGTGTATATAAATTTTTATTTTGTACTGAATGCGTAAACTTGATTCGTTCGATATATATTTTGAAATGAAAATGTGCATATTACTCTCTAATACGCGTGCGTTTGATGATATTTAGTTCTAATTTTTAAGGACCTTATTACATTTGAATGGTTTCATTACAATGAAATCATTTCAATAAATCGCCTATATCTGCTTCTCCAAAGAAAAAGGCCATTACCATCGTGTTTTTATAGGAATCGGACGCATAAGTAATGCGTACAAATATGTGTGCGGAGTTGCTGGCTGTGAGTCATTAAATTCCTTCGGTTCTTTTAGGAAAAGAAAGAGAACGAATGAGATGTCAGATGTGACCCCAAAACGCGGTCAAAAAGAAAAAAAATTAATATATCCAGGAGTTGGTGGTGTTATATGAGACCGTCTGAGAGAATCGGGAGGGTAAACGACGAATATCTTCACAAACCTATTCGCAGGCTGGATCAGTGCAAGGGACTTGCCAGATGAATTGAATAAATCAAACTTGTTCTTTCTTGATAGTTACGAAAAAGGATGGAGGAGATCCGAGGGAGTACAGGTCCATTTGCCTGATGAGCATCATTTGCGAGGTCTTTACGAAGATCCCGGTAAATCGTTCGTAAGGATGCATCGATACGGCTGAGCCAATAGAAAAAATAAACTATTCGGAAGCAGATTCAGCACATTTCATCACATTTGGGAAACCGTCGGATATTTTGACGATATGAACCTCCCATTTGCCTTGTGTTAGTCGACTGTGAAAAAGACTTCGATTTCGAACTTTTCCGTAGTGATAAAAGAATACTTACTTAATGGGGTACATCTATGTAAATCGTACGAGTGAATGTTTATCGGTGGTATACACTGCAACTCGAGATTATTATTATACCGAGAAAATTATGATTGCCGAAGGAACGATCAAGGAATCTACTTTAATACTTTAAAAAATAATTATATACTGAGTATCAGGTAAAATTATAGTGAATATTTTTTGTCGCAATTTTTTATTTCTTATTTGGCCTTACAAATATTTAGCTTGGATTTCTATAACCGTTGGAGAGCTGAACATGAAATAACTTAGCTTTTCATTCAATAATGAAACATTTAAAATCATTTAATGCTATATAAATTCTCTGCATTGTAATCGAACATTTATGTTTTCATCGTACGATTTTCTCAAAAGTTGAATATACATTTTAATTTTAAACTATTTCCTCAAGACTTCTTTTTAGGAAGAAAATGTAATGTAATTAAAATCTGTAAATGCGTTTAACCGTTTTGTCAGTTCATTTTGGCATTTGATCATCAAAGTCTCCCTTTGTTCATAAGCTTATCCATAAAGTATGCATAGATATAGGCTGTGATTTTTTATGGATACCGATAATTCTTTACTCAAGTTTCGAAACACCAGCATAGGCTTTTAAATGGATAATCAAACTAGGACATTTTTATCTGCTTTTTTAACAACAAATTCTTTGTTTCCGTTGCAATAAGAAGGGATCGCTTTCGCAATAAGAAGTGCACGACGTTAAAATTTAATGAAATTACGATTGAGATAGTAATCGGAGTAAAATTTCGTTTTGCAAAACCACTGTAAATATCTTCCCTTTAATTAAAACATCAGCCAGATCGTTTTTTTCTTTTAATCAAACGGCCGATCCTTGAACTTGTTCCAGCGTCGCATTCGTTGAGTGATCGCCGACATCCTACACATACATATCTCTCTCTCTCTCGCGGAGGCTCCCTCTCTCGACATATTTATCTTCCTCTCTCCATTCTCCTTTCCTTCCGCTTCCCCAAGATTGATTGCTTCCCATAAGGCAATTAAAGACGCTCGCAGTCTGCTAAGGCATTCAACGCTCATCTTTCCACCTCTTCCCCGTCTCCTCCGTCGGATTTTGCCTTTTCGGTCGTTCTCATTCTGGATGGTTATTGGGAAAACTGGTATACGGATATTGTGCGAGCCATGAAAGATTGGTTTCGTCGTGGCTGTCGCATGGGAGGGAAGGGGATATAAAGATGGGAGAATGGGGAGTTCCATTCAGACCTAGCGTTTGATTGTTTCAGATTGTGGCGAGGTTGATAACCGAATTGTTTTGATTTCGACGTAAATGTTTCCAGAGTGGGAGTGTGAGGATCGTCGTCGCGAATAAATTCCGGAATTTGTGATTGATGATGATTCTGCTGCACGCCGTTTGTCACCGTCCAGGTAATGACGCGGATCCGTGGGATTAGTGAAATAAATTTGCGATTTCATAATCGGCCACGGGAGCTTATCATTTAACGAATTTCCGCGATTGTTTTGTTTTAGCGTGCTATGCGATCTTCATTTATGTTTTGTCAAACCGGCAGAAATGAGATGTTACTTTTGACCTTTTTGCTTTATTTTCTGGTATGGAACAGTAACCTAAAGAAAATTGAACGTCATTATTATACCCTGTTCCTTTTGAATGATGAAAGTTATTAAATGGGGTAAAGCTGCGCGGTTGTAGCGACTGTAACCAGATCAGAACCATTTCAGATTTATATCTTGATAGAAAACGCATTCTTTTTTAAGCATTCCAATTAAATTTTCTTCTAAATAGCTGTGGTAATGCAATTTTCAAGAAACAACTTTTAATTAGTTTAACTGAAGGAATTAAAAGTGAGAAAGGACCAATATTATGCGGATAAATGCAGCACTTCCTTAGTGCTAAAGCCATTATTAATTAGCTTTCATCTGCTGAAGTATTTTAATGAAAAGATGTTAGTAGTTAGTAGTCCTAGCTAGGTCACCGGTAGTGGGTCTAGGTTCTCGTTAGTTTATATTGTGTAAACCTGATACAAAGTTATAACCACCAAGTAAATTTCAACACGGTTTTATTGTGTAAAGTGGGTATACCTATAGTCACATTCACCCAATGGCGGATACAGAGGAGGGAGGAAGTAGTAGGGTAATTACCCCTCCTAAGGGAGGTCATCAATCTTTATTAAAATATTATCTATATTAATTTATTTTATATTATAGGCATTCTAGAAATATTTTTCAAATATCTAAGCAGTATATAATATATATCGCGTCTCTTACAGAGGAGGATATCATTATACTAGTAGAACAGTGGTCGGCAACCTATGACCCGCGGGTCACCTAGTGACCCACTGGGAAAATTTTAGTGACCCAGTAAACAATTCTTAATTACGACGATCGGTAGGTATTCTTGCCAACGAATTAAAGTGGGTGCTTTCGATTTACGGCGACGGCCGGCGGTAGACGGCGATCGCTGCGCCGTGGTGCTTTCGATTTGGTGAAACAGCCGTCGGCAGCTGGCTGTCGGTGGCTGTCCTCTTCGAGATGAGCCGAACAAATGAAAAGCAATATGCGTAGTTTGACTTGAACGAGACTTCAAAAACTCAGCAATATGGACAGACAAATTCAAGGCTTTAAGAAGACAACTTGAAGCCACTGATGAAAATCACTTAGGCATGATAGCTACATGTTGGGCATCACTTCCTTCCAAGTTTTCTTCGATAAAGAAAGTTGGTTTCGCTTTACTATCAGCTTTTGGGTCCAGCTACTCATGTGAACAGGTATTTTCCCAAATGAAATTCATTCTCAATTCATCGCGAAACAGGTTAACTAACGAAAATTCAGAATCATGTGTTCTTTTAAAAACAACGAATTATCACCCAAATATCTCAAACCTTACAGGGATAATGAAACAGCATCAAGGAAGCCATTAAAATGATTAAATGTTCTTAATTAAATAGGGGTTCATTTTATTTACATGGTGTTTACTTTTCTGCTAACATTTTATGATTTCTTTCAAGTTGTAAATATAGATTTGATGATAATAAATTTGTAATTCTATATTTAAGGTATATTGGATTATCCCATCTGTATAATGTTTTTATTTTCTGTATTCTAAGATAATGCGTAATCTAAAATAGAAGTGATGTGACCCACCAGCAAAAACTTTTGTGAAAAAAAATTGAAAAATGACCCACTTGAAAAAAACGTTGCCGACCACTGTAGTAGAAGGTGCTTGCATTCTGCAAGCATTTCATCTCACCTTCAAAAAACATTCATGTTTCAGACAGATATTTCATCATTACAAATATTTTTTTAATTCTATAGATTTCACCTCCGCAGCGATTTTCGTTTTTCCCCTATGTAAAAATAATAGATTAAAACAATCCCCAAACTTTGCAATTTTAGAATTTTATACTTTCTCCATTATGGGGTACTAATGCTACACATTTTTGCCAAATTTTAAACTTGTAGCACTTTGTAGAATTCTTTAAAAAAAAAACGAAATATGGATTATACAAATTTTGATATTTTAATTTGTTTGGCAGTTAAAAATTCTTAAAGTTTAAACAAATAGATAAATGTTTAGGTACTACGGGATGAGCTAGGAAGCTGAAATTTTCAAATTATTTACAGAGTAGTGCATTTACACAAATTAACATTTGAATCTCTCCATAAACATATTGCGGTGGCCGTTAAAAATGTTTAAAATTTAAACAATTGAAAAAATATTATTTCACTTCTAGAAGTACTACAACTTTAAAATTTGGCAGAAATGTGTAGCATTAGTACTCCATAATGGAGAAAGTATAAAATTTTTAAAATTGCATTATTGCATTACGCGGCGAGTTAACGAGCTGAAAATTTTAAATTATTTAGTTTTGTCTATATAAACGAATAAACATTTCAATGTATCCATGAAATTATTATTGCGGCCTGTAAAAATTATTTAATTTAATTTAATTATTTTATTTAATTGTGAAAAAACGAAAATCTTGAAAAGTGCAACGATGCGGCCGCTAAAAATTCGCAATTGTTTAAACAAATTTTCAAGGTTTATGTATTTCCGAATGTGCTACGGAGCTGAAATTTTTTCGATAGGTAGGAATTGTAAAATAACGAAATAGGGATTATAAAAATTTTGATATTTTAATTTGTTTGGCAGTTAAAAATTTTTAAAGTTTAAATAAATAGGTAAATGTTTAGATACTACGGGGCGAGTTAGAGAGCTGACATTTTCAAGTTAATTAGAGTTTTGTCTATTTAAACGAATGAACATTTCACTGTATCTATGAAATTCTTATTGCGGCCGTTAAAAATTATTTATATTTAAACAATTAGATAAATGTTATTTCACTTCTAAATGTGCTACAAATTAAAAATTTAGCCTAAATGTGTGGCATTATTAACCCAATGTGGGAAACGTATAATATTCATAAAATTGCAAAAATTAGCAATTGTTTTACTCAATTAATTTTTCCATATGGAAAAAAAGAAATTTGGTCCCTAGGAGAAATCTTTTGAATTAAAGAAATATTTCCCATGATGAAATATCTCTCTAAAAAATTTGTTTTTTCAAGGTGAGATGAAATGCTTGCAGTATGCAAGCACCTTCTACTAGTATAATATACGGTGTGTATTTATTATAATGAGACGGTATTATTTTGTGTAAATATTTGTCAGTAAATATATGTCATCTTATTACTCCCCAAGCTATGCACATAGATCCGCCTCTGCATTCGCCACTTAGGTACGATAATCTGAAGCCGTAGTTTTTATTAAAATCTCGAATTCTCTCGCCGCTTAACGAGATACAGTAGTTTTCCACCGATAACCGTTAATTCGAGCAAATTTTGATTTTTGATTACAGAGATCTTGGCATGACTATCGATGCGGTAATCGACAAGGAAATTGGCGTCCATGACTCGCTTTATATAAAATCCCAGAACAACCGGAGTTAAAACTCGACCGCCCTATATCCTTTTCTATGAAATATATCTCCCTAATTCCTCCCTTCAAGCGAATTTGCACCTCACGAACGAGAAGTGTTGTCTTCATACCAATTTTTTTCCCTCAGGAGGGATTTAGTCTTGATTACTTTAGTTGTCTACTATCGAGGTCACAGCATTGCGTGGTGCGTGTGCATTCGGTAAAAGAGACTGAAATGGCGGGTACTACTGTAAATTGAATACGGAGGATTCGGCGAGTACTAACATTGACAGAATAGTGTATTGAAAGTAAGGCTTCAAATTTTTAAGATGATATAGTTTGTTGCTTTCGAGATATATTAGATTTCACGAAATCGTGCGCTTTTTAAGCTCTGATGATTTAAATTTAAAATTGCATTTCAAAAATACGTTCCTGTGTTAAACAGATCTAAATTTCAGTGACAGTTAACTTGTTAAGTTAAAGTTAAGAAAATTGGATCGATAGAAGGATGGATTTATTTCAAGCAATGCAATGATAAAATGGCCAGTCAGCTTCTAAGTACATTTTATAAAGGTCTCTCGTCTGTTTTTCAACTTGCCTTCACTTTAACCTCCTTCAACCTATCGTTATTGACGGCATGTCCTAATCCCAAATTCTGGGCACAATAAAATTTGCTTCCATCGGATGCCTTTGACTGCGACGACCTAAACGTCACTCAAAATAAGCCGGAAAAAAGGAAAATGAGAGGGCGACGTCCCCCTACCTTTTTCTGCGGTGTAATCGTTCCAGCGTTGGAAAAAGACCATCCTTCCGCTATGACAGAAATTCGACTTGACACGCTCGATCACACACAGCACCTCAGCACAAAATGGCCACAGTGTCGTACAAAATTAAGATTGGAAAAGGGAGAAATGAAAAACACTTTGGAATAGAGGGTGAAGGCGTAGTATTGGAAATGAGAGAAATTGAAGGGTCCACAGGACTGCCTCGCCTTCTCTTCACTTATCAGCCACTTCCTTCATTACATACGAACACTATCACGTGCCAAATAATACTGAACTAAGTAAAGCCACAATATCCTACCAAAAACCTCCAAATCATAAGACGTCACTTGTTTTCTCCTTGACATTTTGGAGATTAAGTATATCGGTAACGAAATTCTGGGAGGAGGGGGAGAAACCTTCGCACCGTCAAATGCAGACTGAGAGGTTGTATGGAAAAGTTATTTTACTGACTAGTTGGTATTCTCAATGTCTTTTCTTTGATTATTAGCCAGAATCTATTAAAATGTAGTGGCATAGTTAAATTTCAACGTGCATGTAATGTAAAATAATCATCGCTTTGAGATATTAGTGAAAAATTTTTAACGATGATCGTTTTATAGTGAACGACTTATTCTATATAGCAAAAGAGCACAAAATGACTATCAATACTTGATATCGACGTATAATAAGCGGCGTCCGTGCGCTTTAACGTCAATTCATAGACGAGTCGTTTAACCGCGGAATGTAATATTATATTTAATCATGCGGATACTGATGGAAGAATGATGTAGGAGAATCATCTGAACATATATTCAAATCTATTATTCTCGTTATACGTGGACACCCAAATGAAAGTTATTAGGCAAAAAGTCAATTAACCATACTTCGGGCGAGACATCAGCGTAAACGAGGAAGTGAAGCGAGGAAGAACTCGGAACCTTGTCCACCAAATTGCCACAGTGCAACGTGTGTCATCAGGGACGAGTCGAACGCGAGTGCACTACTCGCGTTCGACTCGTCCCTGAAGTCGAAGTCAAAAGAAGCTACTGATTCGGCAAATTATATGATAAATTGTAATTATCGGTGAAGTAGGCATTCTCAAGGAAAAGCTTTTTGAAGAATGAATAACGAGAGATGGAAGACAGAATAATGAACGTTGAGGTAGGCGATGCATTAATGCTTTAAGTGACGAAACAAATGTTTAAAATATGGAATTTCATTTTATTCAGCTTCTTACATCATCCTTACGATATCACTATTGGTGCATTGATTAGTTATTCGCGAAACGTCTTTTCCCTTTGCTAGGACTGGCTCAACCTGTTTTTTCTTGGCCAAGCTATTTCCTTCGAGGGACTAAATCTGGCCTTTATAAATCAAGAGTCTGTCAAGTCTTTAGCAGGAATCCGCTCGGTCATATTACATAGGAATAATTTCCTATCAATGTTTATAACGTCTCTAAAATTGCATAATTACATTCCGATAGAAATGCTGCTACTTCTTTATATTCTCTTAAAAAAAGAGGAAAAATTTAACGGAGATTATGTAAAGAAGAAATGAATGAATGTGATACCACATGATGTAATTTCCACCCGCAAACCACTTTTAATTTGATTGCAAATTTAAGTGATTAGTGATTGTCTGAGACAATCTACTTCCCTATAACTGTAGATGACTACGATTCAGAATATTCAAGCCTCCTTTTGATTCGAACGCCCACCCAGCGATTGTGGAGGTCATACCTGTGCAACTTTGTCTTTACATAGCTCAAAAAAATCACCCAAAACACCAACATTTCGAAGAGTTTCCAAGAATGTTAGTTCCCATTGATTAGGTCGCAGATTCGAATCTTGTTGAGAGTAGGGTCCTATGTGTTCGTATTTTTTATCGTCTTTACTCCCTTTGGAAGAGGCCGTAAACTGCTGCATGTAATAAATTTAAAAAATTAATAAATTTCAAAAAAATCCCCGGACCCTTTATCATTTGCAAATTTAAGAAAACCGAGTCGATTGGAGTAGTTAAATTTGCAGAATTTTTATGAATATAAAAAGTTTCCGAACTGATGACATATAATACACATGAAATGAAAAGATCTTAAAGTCCTCATCAATGCAGCCTCCTTGCCGAGCCACTCACTTCTCCAACGATGTTGTCACGCCTGGAAACGTTTTCGAAAGTCCTGCTTTTAATGTTAATAAAATCTCCGTCGTTTTTTGTTCGAATGGTTCCAATGTCGCCCTTTCATATAATTTTTGCGAATATGAAGAAGTCGCAATGGGGGAAGTCGGATGAATACACCTTGAGATTTAGCTGAGAAATTTTAAAATTTTTCCAGAAATCCTTCACCGAAAGAGAACTGTGCGATAGTGCGTTATGAAGGAGCATGCGATCCGGAATCTTCCTCCAAACTGCATCTCTCAGACTCACTCTTTGATCCGTGGGGAGGACTTCTGAGTGAAAAATACCATCAATATAAAAAAACGGATCAATGTTGTCTTCACCTTCGATTTTGATAATCTCGTCTTTCTGATCTTGGTGATTCAAGGTTCTCTACTAAAGACTTAAAAATTTGGTCTCTGGATTGTACTGAAAAGCATCCACACGGATGACAATTTTCACGAGACTTCCACTTTCTTGAATTTCTTCGTTGAGATCACAAAAAAATTCTGCCCATCGCAATTTTTTGTCGGTCAACACCTTTGGAGCCACTTTTACGACGATGGCAAAAAACCTATTTATAAAAACTAGCGAAGCACAAGTTGGACATAACACACTGTTGTGAGCTCTTACAATGTCGACAAAAAAGAGCCAGGGACAAGTTTTACTTGCTGCCAACTGCGCATTGTTACTACAAAGTCCATAAAAAATCATTTCGGAAAGTTATTGGTCTTACCTGTATGTATGTAATTAGACAGACAAACGAACGATTTTATTAAAGGCAAAATTGAGACTATATAATCTCTTTTTACATTTAACCTTTTTAATTTAAGCCCTTCAATCAGCGCCGTATATCAAAAACATGCCAAGTACTTATAGGTGCACGTCTTGCGTTCTTGCTCCATAACGTGTGATTTTTGTCTTGGGTCGTATAGTTTTCTACTCTCCTCACTAGCATTCCGTTTTCGCGAGATTTTTCCCGCGGTAGGCCGCGTTCCGATCTTCGCGATTTCTTTCCTTCCGCTCTTGTCAATTTGCTCAGAATTTGCATAATGGATTTTGATTAAAACTCGTCCCATTATATAGCTTCAAGTAATTAATAATAAAATAAAAAGCCATACTTTCAGTGTATGTAGTATTCAGTGACATTATAATAAACAAAGTTTTGCGTCCAGTCCTTCAAGCTCTCCACTACTCATAGCAGCAGCATTGCTGCTACGTACAGTAAACCCACCACATTTTTCGCGGCGAGTTTGTGTACGCCGATTTGACATCCGCGGATTATGTACTTGACTACTCGCGTAATTAACCCTCGGCGCCATGCGTTAGTTGTTGCTGCGTATACATAAGCAGTAGATTTGACGTTGGATTTCAAGACCTTAGCTCCCACGAGAGTTGAGAGCCCCATATGTTTTTATGTAACCAGAGACCTTATTTTGAGAACTAGAAGCCTATGGATAAATTAGAGTAGTGCAATGTACGTTGCACCGATTTTTTAAGGCTCTTTACTATTTCTGACAAACTAAAAATACATTCAGCAAGGGTTTTCCGGCAGGATTATTTTTATATGACGATGTAAGACAAGATCATTCGCTCATTTCGGCGGAATCGGTCTGAGAAAAAAATCGAGATTAAAGGCTTTACTCTGAATTTTTCATGCGAAGTCACGATTCCTTTGCAGTGTACTTTTACGCGCAAGAGAGTAAAAAAGACGAAAATCTCAAGCCGGATAAAATAATTACTCGGCGACGAAGTGATGATATCCACGCTGAGGAACCGATTACGTCTGCCTTCTCCTCCCTTAATATTTCTCCCTCGTATTAGCATCCCGGAGATAAGGCGGCGGAGGTCTCATCCCGCCGGCGTTATTAATGCATCGGAACGGGGCAGTAGCGCAGAAGAAAAAGAAACGTAGGAGGGGAGTAGAAGCATGGGAAATGGGCGCAAGCGAGCGAAATATCTGAAGATGGATCTTACACCGCACGTGCTCAATGTTCTTCACCGTGGCCCTATCAAGGTCCCGCGTAAAATTAGCAGAAGTGATTAAATGCAAGGAGGTGAAAAAAACGTTAACGCTCGGCGTTTAGTTGGATGCCGCGGGAGTGCTTTTAACCTTAGGGAGTGAATTGATACGAGAAAGACGGGAAAGGGAGAAGAAAGGATGAAGGGAGGGTAGCACAAGACAGGGCAGGAGGGGGGGGGGGGGGCTAAAGTGATAAGGGTGAGGTTGCTCTTATGGGTCGTTTAAGAATCTTCATATCTTTATTGTATCCCTCTGCCGCTGTCGTTTCGTGGCGCTATTAATGCGGAGCTTGTGTCGTCCGCGTGTCGAAGGGGAGCTGATGGGAGATGGCCGGGTTAATGGAGTGGAGGTATGGGAAAAGGAGGAGTGGAGAGAGAGTTGGGGAGTGAACGGGAAGGAGAATGGAGAGAGGAAAAAAGGAGGAGGTTTTGCATTAAGTCGGGCGATTGAATATTTCTGAGGATATTTTTTTTCCTCTTCGTCGCATGGTTTCGGAGACGTGGAGGAAATTTGGATGGCTGTGTGGCCTGGTTGGTTTTATTCTTCCCTCCCTCCTTCCTCTCTCCCTCCTTCCTCCCGCCCTTCTCCCTTTCTCTCACGATTTTGAGATCGCCTCCGCGTAAAGTGAATGGATTCTTGTTTGTTTGATCGAAGGGTGAAATATTTTCCATTAAAGGGCTCTTTCGCTGTTTTTTTCGTTTTTTTTTTCTGAATGCCTGTGAAGGATAATGTCGTGTGGTGCTTCAAAGTGACACCTAGGGTTGATGCGTTTTCATTGGATCGCGTAATGACATCGCCTTTTCCGAGCTTTTCTCCCCGAGTCGACTTTGGAATGGATTTTCTTTAATAAGAAAGGATACAAGTGTAAAGGCGCCCGTTAAAATCCGATAAAAATCTCTTATTAAAATTACGGCCGGATGTTCGCGCCGTTTTCGATTTAACCGTAACGCGTGCGCATATTAAAGCTAAGATAACAAAAGCTTAGTTTACTTTTATACTTGCAATTTATGGTTTTAAACGCTCTAGTTATCGGATTTGAAGTATTTCACGGTGAAAATTAATACGGATTTCTTTCTCGTTTAGCTCTTGCAGGTTTTTATTAGTTGTGTTTGGGGTTTTTGTCGATTTTTTCATATTTGTTTGGTGACCACATATCTAATTCCGAGTAATGTTTATATATTTCTTAAATAAATAAAATTTACATTTGTTTGCTAAAAATTACACTTTTGGCTCCAAAAAGGTGTAAATATGTAGTGTAGTGTTACATGTATAAACTTTTTATAATTTTTACGAAACTTGGAAGCAAGGCATGTGGCCTAGTCTCTGTCTTTTGGGATGAGTTAGGAAGTCGTTTAATCACACGGAGTAGGACCCGGCACACCATTAGTTGAATATTAAACGATGTACAACGGGATAGGTGTATAGGTGTCTTCCGAAAGCCACGGTGCCTTAATCTCGTATTCCCTACGCCTAACGCGGGCAGTGGCGCATATTGATAAATTCGCTTAGATTCGAGCCAGGTTCTTTTGACCGGAAATCTTTGGACACGTTCTCTATCTAATTTTCTATTGAATGCTATCCGTTATCTTAATGTTTAGATCAAACAATCAAAGTATTGTTCCTATTTTCACCTGTACAGTTTGTTAAACAGCCCTGCCCTTATTTTGGCATGATATTGTATCCACGTAGAATCTACCTTTGTTGCAACGAATTTTATTGACAGTCATTGTATTTCTCACATAATTTACAACATTAAGTAGGCGCGTAATTTTCAAGTTAACGTTACGGGGTAAACGTTAAATTTGAAAAAGGGCTGCGAAATAGAATCAATTGTTCGGCTCGAGTATTCTGTCCAAACAGATCCTGCTGAATACCAGAATTTTCTTCCTCTTTGTGGTAGTCTACTTTATGTATATTTAGTAAGCCGTCATATCCTCATTTTAGTAATAAAAGACGTAATTTCTACTGAAAAGATTTACTCGACCGGTTTCGCCTTTAACAGCATCTGATACCTGATGATGCTGTAAAAGGGGGAAACCGGTCGAGTAAATCTCATTTTTAGTGGAAATTACAATGTCTTTTATTACTGTCGTGGAATCTTCCCATAGTGCTGAGTCTTCCCAGGTGAATTTTGTGCATTATATCTTCAGTTCTTTTTGGAGCATACGAAGCATCAGTGCTGTGAGGAAATTATGGTGAATTTGCGATCACCTTTCGTCTTCTGAATTCATGCATACTTGGATATAAGCGGCATATTTTTTGATGGTGCACTGAAATCAATTTAACGGGTTCGTAAATAAATGACAATTTCGTGAGTCGCGTTCTCCACATTTTCTACCCAGACAAATTTAATTTATTACGTTTGCTACAAACCTTAAATTTACGTAAATAACTATCAACTATTCGTGAAGTTGCGTCTCACCAATAGTCAATTAACGTTTTTCTAACCTTTGGAAAGAGGCAGTTTTTCATTTTGATTATCTAACTTTACAGAATCAATTTAAATACATAGTTATATGGGTAAACCCCAGCTATTGATTATGATTTCATTGTGAATCGAAAGTAGTCAGAAAAAAATCTACTTGTTAGAAATGGTATTAGAAGAGCTTACAAAACCTCCATTTCAACCAGAATTATTAAATCGGAATGTTGTTTGACGTGCAATTTATCTTTCTCCCTCGGGACAATTAAATCTTCGTACATGCACTCGGAATATTAAAACTCCCCTCGGTCAATTCCATTTTACGCGTCGAAAAGTTTTCCGCAGGAGCCTTCGTAGCTCAGCGATGCCCTCGGTAATGGCCTATTCCCGGAATTCTTTAAGCCAACCCCAAGGCTTTTGGGTATTCGCGTGAGTAGCCGCCTTTCGGTGGGTCCTAACCTCTTCTCTCCCGGGGGATGAGAGGGGAGGCTCCTCTCACAAAAATTAACCGATGGCCTTGTCGTGTCTCGCATGATAATTGCGATAGTAGTTTAAAGAAGGGGAAAATAAGGCACGGAGGGGAAGTTTATATGCGAGCGAGGTCCCGTCCGTCTAGAGGGCGTGAGTGGCGTAGAAAGATTGGCGAGGCCTGCGTGAGACAGTTGTTTCTTTCGTTCTCCTTCCACCCCGTTCCCTATCTATTTAACCACGCATAATATATACGCCACCCCTTCCTCCAGTTCCTAATCCCATCTAAAAACCTCATCTCCTTACGACATCCCACTCTTTGATACATTTACCTTCGACCTTCGTGCATGCAAATATGTTCAATCTAATGTCATCCTGCCACGGTTAGTTTTCTTACCCATCGATTTTTCTCATCTTTACCCACCAAAAACCTATCAGATTATGTGTTTTCTTTCATACCGCATCCTGTTTTCTCCCTTCAATCCGCCGTTATTCTTAAGATGATGCCTTGGGATAATTTCCTTTTTCTCCTCCCCCATATCTCTCCCTAGCGCCAATCTCTTTTACCTCTCTTCGTTTTCCGATTCTTTCCACGTTTTAGGTCTCGAGAATGACACGGTTTGACGGACTGGTTGCTGCCGGAATCTGAGAAAATGTTTTAAGAGTTGGAACTGATAGATTATGGTTTCTCGAAGGTTGGAAATGGGAATGGTTCTGGCGGAAGAGATAGAGGCTTTTTTTTCCTCTCCGTTCTCTCTTTAAAAATTTTAGGAGCTCCTCGCTAGTCAATTACCATATTTTAGGTTTTTTTATCATTTTATTCCGATCCATTTCCTCCAAGATATTTGATTTTTAATCTGTGGATGTTCTTCCTCATCTTCGTTCTTCGGATATATGTTTGCCGCTACATCAGTTATCAATTATTAACCGAATTGGAAGTTTTAGCATTATTGTCGATTTTTTCCAAGGTGGTGAATCCATTTTATCCGTAGATAACTAACTTATTTAGTATTCCGGATTTCAGTTATCCTTAGTATGTATTATTTTATTAAAATATGGGTTTCAGTTATTCTCTATATCTATTAGTTTTTTGTGGAGAAAATCATCCGAGTACAACATGTGACATTAAATAAAAATCCTTATATAATAATTCTCAAGTGTCCGTCTGTCTGTCTGCTCCGGTATTTTTGTACATTTTCCAATAGAATTAAGAGTTGGAACTTTCACAATCGTTAAATCCCCCATGAGGTGGTCCCTAGAAAAATCAAACATCCCGGAAAAAGTCCCGGATTCGACTCCGGGAGACGATTATATTTTCCTATAAGTTTACACGGGATTTTCGATTTTTCAAGGTGCAAGGTTTATTTTCTTCATTCATTAAAATATGTAAATATGGGCCGAATTTATCCATTTTTGTTTTATTCGACGGCTAAAACTATAAAATATCTTATTCTTGCAATGTTTAGATGTTACACGGAAGAATTTGTCAGAAACACGCATTTCTTTTTGAAATTTTATGACTTTTTCGTACTCTTTCCGGGTGTTGTCAAGGCGAACCTCATTGTTGCCTCTGATTCAATTAGCGTCTATTAAGCCTTAAAATAGACGAAAGAATTGTGTTATTCGCTTCGCACAATGTCAAACTTAATAAATTGCAACGTTAATAATTGAAGAATATTATTATTCAGTAAACATACGAAGAGGAAGAATAACGGAGCCAAAGGGTGTATTGATGCCAGAATGTAATAAATCTCAAGTGCTTCATTTTCTGGGAGAATTCAAATGATTGTCAGGAATTTATTAATTAATCAAACAATTACATTTACTATATATATATATATATATATATATATATATATATATATATATATATATATATATATATATATATATATATAAGTTTTTACACACACACCTCAGAAGTTATATTTTAATCACACTACAAAGTCCCGTTGATGTTCAACGGGTAATTCCGCTCGTGATATAAAATATTATTATACCAAAATTATTGCTGTTATAATTTTGGTTCCCACATACATTTTCTATTCGTTGAAATAACTATTGTTTAGGACGGGAAATCATTTTATTAATTTATACCGTGCTTCATATACTATATAAAGAAGTGAAAATTATAACGACAGTAATTTAGGTATAATAATATTTTATAAATATTATTTAAAAATTATTAAATAAACATTATAAACAATATAATTTGGTATAATGTTATATTTTATTATAATTATAAAACGTATTTAATAATAATAATAAATATTCTTCAATGGGGGTTCGAACGCGAGAACCCAAAAACTATACGAAAAAGGGTTACCGCCTAAACCGCCACCGAATATGTTTGTTTGTACTCCAAATGGACTTTTATCGCGTTTGCGTATTTCCGCGACATTTGTAACGGTTATTACTCGGAAGCTAAGGGTCAATGGAAAGAATTTTGATACAAGGGATCTCTTATTTCATGTATACTTTCTACTCTCCAAATTTCGTCCGAATACCTGAGGGGCAGGGCGTAACCTTTCCTTGTTGGTGACGTACTAATTGCACCGTCCAGTGCGATTCATCATAAGTATACAGAAAACTAGGGAGACGCCCGTTGAAATTGAACGGGAAATTTTTTTATGAAATTTCGTGAATAGATGCGATGCGAAGATATTATCCAAGTCAATGGTACCCAATTACAACAAACCGTCAACAATGCAAATCACTAAAAATGCGTCAAATTCTCGCGTTAAAAACTGATCTGTTGATCGAGTCGACGCATATTAAAAAACCGATGGCAGGAAAACAAACTTTCGTTCTTTTAGGCATTCGTTGTTTCAAGTTTCGAATTCCTACAACGGTTCTAAGTAATTTTAATATGCGAATGAGTGATGTTCTACATTCAAATGGAACAAACGGAACGAATGTTGTTTACATTGGTTGCTCTGAAAATCATTTCCCTCTCCTTCTCGTATTAAAAGCCTTCAATAAGGATTGAAATAGCAATAGGATTTCAAGGTTGAACAATGTAATTGGTAGGCAAGGCAACATTCTGTTAAAATGGCAAAATTTCCCCAAAATATGTGAATTAAACGTTTAACATGAGGTATTTAGAACTGTAAGCGAAAAAATATGAGCAAAATAAGAAACTTTATAATTTTTTCTTTAAAATGGTTCAAATCTGAAGATCGTAGGTTAATTATTTCTAATTTTGATCTCAAAAAGAATAAAATTCTGCACGTCAAAAAGTCGATGTTTACGTGTTATTTTATGGGAAATGGAAATGTCTTCGTTGGAATCGAACCCATGAATTTTTTTAGATTTTTTTCGTCACCACCATAAAATTTGTGAGTGGAGCATTCTTGCCAAATTTCAAAAATGTATCTAGATCTTTTATCGAGTTATTCGCATTTCTATAGCGTGACAGAGATAGCCACAAAGGCTTTTATAGATTTTAGATGCCGAATTCACTGGAAAGAATATGAAAATGAGAGATTTTTCGTATGAAACAACTTTTGTGTTATCATTGCAGAATAAAGATGAATCGCCAATTCCCTAAGATTCGGAGGGGATTCCAGTAGTCTTTCTTCGCCATCTGATTCCATAATAGCAGTTGATTTACATTGTTATTTATTATTTACTAGTGAAATTGCCCGTCAAAATAACGGTTAGGCATGACTAAAGAATTAAATTAAAACTCTTCCCAATTACAGTTTTCTTAGAATTCAAGTGCAGTGTACCTAATTTCGCTAAAACTCATATGTTAACTGGTTGTATCTTCAAAGCAAAGCTTCCGTTGCTATGTAAACAAATCGGAAAAGAAACGAAATTACAAATGCTTATGATTGAAATTTAGGTATACAATTTGATGTATAATGTCATTTGCTAATATAAAATGCGATTAAAATATTAGAATTGTACAATACTTACTATTATTTATTTACCTCCAACCTTTCGTGATTTCCATATCAAGTTTTCACTATCGGATTTCTTGGTTGCCGAGGTGACGAAGCGGTACGAACGAAGGAAGGAAGGAATAGCACTATTTTTATAATAGATTCACCCTACTCACATCAGTATAACCTCACATACGCATGGTCGTGACTTTGAAATTTCTCGTTATCCCAACTTATATTTGGGATTTTAATTAAATAGGGAACATAGTAGTTCTGAGCTCGTTGCGTACTACTTCAACGAACTGGAGCAGCATAGCAGGAATTGAACCCTTTTTGAGAATCCTCATTCGTTGGGAAATGCGTCTTCAGGGACATCTTTCTACCAAGAATGCTATCCTTGGAATATGGAGAGAAGATACGTGTCACTGTGCCAGGCAGTGGCGAATCTAAGGCGTTCACTCCCTTCTTGGTATTTTTTTGGGTCCGCCCCAGGTGCCAGCGGTGCCATCAAGGTGACTATGCCCTTGAAGATATTCCGTCCAACTTCGCATGGAGTGAGAGTATTTGAGAGACAGATGAGGAAGCTAGTAACTCGGGCAGCTATGCGTTTGTCAGATTAGGTCGGCAGTATTTTCTTATTATTTGCCAGCACACTTTGTATTATTCCAAGCATGTTACTGATACGTAATCAATACAAATGCGCGAAAACTTGATTTTCATTCTGTTTCGATTTGTCGCTAATGATAAACTCAAAGATATCACTATATTGGAATGTTTTGGGGCCTAATCATACTCCGTAAGTTCAGATTTTATAAACTAATTTAAAATAATCTTATTTTTATATAACATATGCCAATATAGAAAATCGTTCATATTTTTCGCATGACTTTTCCTCTGATGAATGGAAATTTTTCGTTTCTCGAAAGGATCGCGTTTTTTTATCAGGCGAACCGCATGTGTTACGCCATCCCTTCTCAGAATATGAAAAAGTGACGCTTTCTGCCAGAAAATGCATCAGTGTGATTACCGCGGGTGTATATCTCACAAGAACCGTGCACATGCATTGTTCGTTCCCTCGGTGGAGCACTCAACCTCTCAATACACGACTTTGGTTTGTGGATAGGGAGAGATGCAGACAACGGCCGTCACTAAGCTACCGCGGGCGCGCCGAGAGAAGAGATCGGCCGGGTTCTTGTTACGGCGAGAATACGTGATTGGAAAGCATTTCAAAGGAGGAGTATGTGTCCCCCCATTCATTCTGCCAGTCCACGGCGTCTATCTATCCGGCTCTTTCGCTTTCTCTGTCTCTCTCTTTCTCCTTCTTTCCCTCACGTCTCATCCTCACACCCTTTCCTATTCTTTGAGCGATCATCTTTCGGAACGCAGTCCTTTTTTTCCTTTCCTCCATCTCTACGCAAACCCCCTCCGCCTTGGTTCCTGCTCCTTCTCCGCCTTCAGCTCCTTCTACCCCCACCTTTTCCACCGCCCGTAAGGCTGGACTTGATGACATGGTCCAAACGTGTCAATCCTTCTCTCTCTACCTATACGATATATTGTCCTCCGTTTTCTCCGAAATGGTAATCTTTCATTTTTGTGGGGGAGAAAATTCCTTGTTGCCCAAGTGGTGTTGTGTCCACGTATCAATTTTCCCAATAATCTTGCGGTATTTTTTTATTTTCTCGGCGTGGCTCTCGAGTCAAGTATGACGGATCGGTCGGTGGATTCACTTGGGTATGGTATGGCAGTTAAATATATAGAAATGATTGTTTATTTCCTGTATTAACTGCAGGTGATTCTCCAAAGGTTATAAATTCACGACATTCTAAATTTAAGATAATTTCCTCGAATCAGGGTATTGGCATTAGCATGGACACGCATCTGTGATTAAAAACTTCTTTATTGGTTTTAAGCCAGCTTTAATAGAAACCTTTTCAATGGTGGAATATTTACTGCAGAGGTGCTCAAGTCGTCGATCGCGATCGTTTTAGATAGATCTCCGAAGGTTATTTGCCTCTGCTGCTCGAAAGAATCTTTAACAGTGAAAATAGACGGTCGATCGCCACGTAAGTGAAAATGATACTTAAATAGCTCCAATGTTTACTTCTCCAAGTCCGAGGATATTTAATTAAATGCCACTTTTAAGCTCGAAGGGACAGCTGGTGCGATGGGATTTGCAGAACATAATCTATGATTCCCTTGAATCTTAATGCAAATGAAATATTTCACTGTTCGAAATGAAGCCGAAAATTCCCATCTCAAGTGTTTCGACTTATTTGATCCTAACCAGTGCTGTTTTTCCAACACTAAAGGTGCCGGAACGCGAAAGAGGTGAGTGGGGGCAAAAATAGGAACGGAATGTAAATTGTCAGCGGAGGAATACGTGTAATTGTACAATATGAGTAAAACATAAATAACTTCATTCCATTTGCTGTAAGCTATGCAAATTAGTATTTTTTGCATTGAAGATTCCGGAACGCCATTAAGTTAAGTAAAATCGACAATTTTACTGAAATTGCAAATGATTTGGCATCTTAAAATGCATGGGAACTGATTTTCACCTTTTAATAATTGTGAGTGACAAATTAAAAGAATCGCACAAGATCCGTCAAATGCTCAAGGAGGTGCAAGCTCGCATAGCCATAGTATGCGACAGTGTCTGTCTACGTACAGATGCAAACTGCATTTGAGAATTATATTCCCTCGAACACTTAAAACAATATTAATGCTTGTGTCTCATAAACTTCTGCTTAAGGAAATTGATTGAAAACCTCGCAATATCAGTAAGTATATTTTCAAAATTTTCATGTTTATCAATACTGTTTGTAACAGAATTTTTTTTAGGATAAAAAGTAATATGCAAACTGATTTAATTTTCTATAAAAGTTTGTGCTGTGCCATTTTCATGCAGAATCAGGTTCCCGCTTCTATCTTTGCATTGGATTTGAAATAAAAGTAGTATCAGTGAAGGGCCAATCGTAAATGGCGGGATCGACAAACAAACAAAAAGAAAACGTCACTTTCATAATGAATGGGAGAAAGATTATTTTTTCACAATCGTAAATTCAAAATGTGTTTGATTTGCCATTCAACTGTAGCTATTTTTTAGAAAGGAAATATCGAGAGGCATTTCACAACCTTTCACACGAAATTCGAAAGCGATTTTCCGGCTAAAAGTGAACTGCGCAAAGCCAAAGTAAAAGAATTGAAGTCTCAACTTAATGTTCAACAATCCATATTTTCTAAGCATAATCTTATTTATAAATTGAATGTCTGTCTGTCTGTTCCCTATTCATTCTCACACCCTTTGGCCGATCGGGACCAAACTTTGCAAAGTGACTTCGTATGACCCTACGGGTAACATAGGGTACCCGGGAACCCCGACAACCACCCCGCACAGACAGACGGACATACAGCGGGTCCTCATATATCGATTTGTTTTCTTTAACTTATGTGAATTAAAAGAATAAACAATATGAATTGATCATAATATCGTAGTTTGATTTTAAAAATTTCAGAAATCGCGATGCTCCAAGTTTCTATAAACTGTTATTAGAAGCCCGAGCAACGCCGGGTACTTAAAGGTAGTATATTATAAAATCAAAGGCAGCGACTATTACGTCGTTTAGAGTCAATCGCGCTAGCTTAGCGCAAAAGATCATTTGAGGATGAAGAAATTGCAAAAGAAATATTTTTAGAAGAAGCAGACTCGTTGTTTGATTATTTTTTGAATAAAACAGATATCATTTCCGCGATTAAGGAAATACAGCTATCCAGACATACTGTTATGCTACGTTCAGAAATGATTGGGGAGAATCTGAAAGAGCAATTAAAGAAAGATATAGATGACTGTTTTCTTTTCGCTTCAATTTGATGAGTCAACAGACGCTATTGACACATCCCAGCTATGTATTTTCATAAGCATGGTGTTTGAAAAATGTGCTACCGAGGAATTCCTGAAAATTATACCACTTGAGGGAAAAACTAGAGAGGAAGATATTTTTTGGGAATTTAAGGACGATATTATTAATACTAAGTTACCTATTCATAAACTTGTATCCATCGCCACTGATGGAGCACCGGCTATCACTGACCTTACCCATGGATTTGTTGCTCTTTGCAAAAAGGACGATGATTTTACAGATTCCCTTAATTATTGAATAATTCACCAACAAGCTTTGTGTAGTAAAATGTTGAATAGGAAAGAAGTAATGGGCATTGCATTCAAGATCGTCTGTTCTATTCGAGCAAGAAGTTTGCAGAGGCGTCCCCACTAGAAGAAAGCTAAGCGGGACATGGAGACCTTTTGCTGCATACTAATGTCAGATGGCTTAGGAGAGGAAAATTTCTCCAGAGATTTAGAAATTTTTTACATGAAATGAAGGAATTTCCGGCTTTAAGAGGCGATAGATATATGCAGATTGAAGATGAAGTGTGGTTATTAGATTTGACTTTCATGACTGATATCACTACTAAGCTAAACGAACTCAATTTCAATCTTCAAGGAAGAAATAAAATTATCACTGAAATGATAAATTCTGTAATTGCCTTAAAAAATTAAATATACTCTTCTCAAAACTGCAGTAAAACAAGCTGAAACATTTCCAAAACACGATGTCAGAGCTAGAAAGCCAGGGAAAAGAGCCCACAAATTTTGATAGAGGAATATATTGATCACCGAGTTTGACAGGCGTTTCAAAGATTTTGCAGTGCTCGAACCTGTAGTAACATTTATTTGTTTTCCGTTTGTTGCCAAAATAGATCTTGAAGAAATTGCATTGAAAATTTCTTCATTATTTCACATGGTCAATTCTGATATTGACAATGAAATTCTTACACTGCAAAATGACCTGCTAATCAAATCAAGATCATCAGAAAAATTGTTTTTAAATTTTATAGAAGAAAAATATCCAAATTTGAGAAAAGGTGACAGCATTTTTTGGTTCCACCTATCTTTGCGAGTCAGCGTCCTCCAGCATGATAGTAATAAAATTCAAGTATCGGTCCACAGATAATCACTTTGATGACTATGCGGCTAGCTATAAGCAGCTATAATCCGTAATTAAATAATTTACATTGTACAAAAGACCTAAATTCTTTTAAATAATTTTTATATTAATAAAAATATTTTAAATTGCTATTTGATAATTGTTTTGCCTGTAGCTTACGTTGACAAAAGAGGTAAATAAACTGGACAAAATAAATAAAACAACCAGCTCGCCCCTCCCCCCGCTTGAAAGAAATTTCAACTGTGAAGATGGACGGTAGATCTCCACGTAACTGAAAAATTATAAGTAGCTCCCAAGCTTGTAAAGTCTGAGCACCCCTGATCTACTGTAATTAGTTGTTTTTACAGTGGTGGAGGGCACGATAAGAATGACGAATAATGGTTGTTATTTTATCACGCTAAATTCCGTTAATTCGCTAAGCTTCCGTTTAGGGAATGTTGTTCTTGTAGGAGAAATTTGTGGGTTAACTAGGAATTTTGTTAGCCCTACAGCTAGATAAATGTCTCCGAGCTACCAGCCCATAGTAAAACTAGTTGAGTTCTAAAACACTTGTTCTGTAATCAGGAGATTCTTAGGTGCTTCGGCAGAATTCTAAGGACCGTCCTACTGTTCAAGTAAGTAATGGGTTTATCGCTTATAGCACAGATATTTGGTAAGAAGGCCGTCCTGTGTTGTATTTTAATCGCCTTGTTAAACTCCCAACGGAGACGGTACTGTCGCACGGAGTTGAACAATGATGCCACAAGGAATCTCTCCGTTTTTGACTCGGCTCTCTGGAATTCATGAATTTTTATGCGTAATAAGGATACGATTGGCTATTGTCTTGTATTTGCAGTTTTTTTCTTTGAGCAGTAAAGGTAAAATTGTATTGCGCAGGTCTTGGATCTCTTGTGAGATTTTTTGTTTTTAATGAAGTTGCGTCTGATTTCATAATTTGAAATGACAGAATAGAATTGATTTGAATTAATTATATTTAGTGTGATTGTTCTCTCCCAAATCCATTTATTGTCTGAATTCTGTTGGTACTCACATTTTAGGGTGAAGTAACGTGCCATTAGGAAAGTCGAAAACAAGTCAGCTATTAAGGGCAATTTTTAATTTTCAAAATATTGATTCAGATTAATGGTGCCAATCTTAAATGAATCAGTTTAAATGTCCTAATATTGACATATTAACTATCGTTATCGCTTGAATACTTTTATATTATTTCCTAAAGATGGATGAAAATGAAATTTTCGGAGTTGGCATTTTTTTCTTAACGCTGTTTGTCGTGTAAACTCATTGTCAGTCCTTAATTTAGAAAATACGTTGCTTCCATCTGCATAGGTGTTCATTAAATATAATTTCAAATCCCGGATTGAAGTGGGTTGGAATATCAGCAATTATATTGAACTCAAAAAAGCATAAAAATCGCGGTTTGATTTTAATGAATAACTATTTGCTACATCCGCACAACTTGCTGTAGGGCATCCAGTTTAGTTTCCAAGCAAAAGTCATTAACGTTAAGTAAGCAAAAATATTTCGACCGTTAAAATATGCTCAGTTTTCTTCGCAGTTTTTTGTATAAATACGGCTGTTTAATTTATTTTCTCTGGGTGTGTGTTTTGGGTGCGCATTAATAAGAATGCGTGTTTTAGCTTCGGGTTAATTATAGAATATTGCAAGAATAAAAATACTTGTATCTTTTTTCATAGTGATTTTTCACAGTCTGAAGTTTGAGTTGTTTATCTTCATTATTTGTTTCGTAAACTTTTACGAAACCACTACGGTTACGGACGCCATTTTAACAAATTAAGTTACCGTTAAGCAAACAAACACTTTCGCTTTAGACGATTTTTACGGCTCACTTGGGAAAAATGAAAAAAAAATCCATCCTTAACGAACGACTGTCTGCATCAGCGAAAGCGGTGGGATGCGAGGTGCGCTTTCTACTGCCTGCTTTGTTTATCTTTCGGTTTTGGCGCGTTTTGTCACATTTAAGCCTCAACCCGACAAACTCCTCAGCTTCCTCTCCATGGCCTCACTCCTGGGTCCTCCAACGACCCTCATCCCGTTTATTCCTAGAACATCTATCTCCCACGCACATCTCCTCGTGCGCTATGCTGCTCGGCTTGACCCTTATAAGCAGCTCCACAGACCTCCGTTGTCATTCGAGTGGCGTGGCACGCTAGTCACGCCTAAGTTGGCCGCCGCCTTACCCTCCTCCCTTCCGCCTAACCTTTCCTCCCTCCCCCCACCCTTGCTTGCGTTCTTTTTGCTCACGTGCCGGCGTTCTCCTTGTTTTCCCCACCTAAACCCTCCTCCGTCTCTCCTCCCCTCTCGAGATGCCACCGTTTTGACCTCTCTCTCTCCCTGGTGCTGACTAAGGGGGACATTGCATATTCGGGAGGCCTTCCTCGTCTCTCCTGCGTGGCAACGCAGCACCTCCGACTTGGCACTCCGTGCCCCATCTTTCGCACTCCAGTCTTCCCTCTCGCGCCCTCATAACTCTTATCCTTTTTTTTAGAACCCTTATTTTTGCCTATCCCACGCTTCCGCGATGTCTTGTCGACTGGATTATTTAGTAAGATGGGGACGCAACTGGCCACTAGACGTAGATGATGTAAATGTTTATTTATTTGTGAACTATCGGCATACAGCCCGAGGCCTATCGCTGCTGATTGATTGACAAAATATATGTATAGTATGGATAGGATAAATTCAAGAATAAGCATTTAATTATCAAAAACAAAAATTAAATACTTACACTAAGGTATTTCCATTACACACAACAAGGTTATGCGTGTCCGGTTTTTCATAGCCTTTTTATGGCTTTTGGTGATACCTAAGATAAGTAAAGTTAATCCTCGATAACGAAAACTCGGTTAGTACAAAATGCACGTTTATAAGTAGTGTAATAGTGTTATAACGAACTCGTTTTTACAAACGTCGTTAGTATAAATCATGAAATTTTATATCCCTTGAAGTTTGTATTATCTAGGTTATGCTGTACTTAATTTTTCAATTTAACTCTTGAATTTGTTTTCAGCCATAGTACAAGCTCGACAACCATCTAGTGAATAGAAATAATAGAACACGATGACGAAAACTACAGTATTAACAGTATCGAAAAATATTACAATATCAGTCAAGGGTGAATGTCTGCATACACTCCCCTATTCCCACAGTGACAAGTGATGGCGACGAATTGCTTGCACAGAGAATATTAAGACTCACTTTCGATCAATCGCAAAGGAGTGTAAAGCGCAACTTCTGATCGTGTGTTTTTCTGCCAGGTAATATGTATCTTCTGCCTCACTGACAGTATTTTACTTTTGCCATTATTATAAACTTCGCTCAGTTTATATATATAGGTTTATAGGTCACTGCTATACAGGGACGCTTCGAGGTTAGAAGTGCTCTCGGCAGCGAGATCTTTATATTGGATATTTGATAAAAGCTCCCCATTTATTAATTTCAAATTCGAATCGGTGCGCGGACCGCATGAAGGTACTGCAACGGATCCGCGGGCCGCATTAAGGCACCGTACCTAATCCGCGAGCCACATCCATGTTACAGGCTTTCCCGGTTCTCTCACTACTTAATATTCTCTGGGCGTTCATTCTCCTCTTTCACTAGGGGCGGATATCCCCTCCACCCATCAATGCCCTCTTAAACCTGTTCATTAAAAAAATACTACGTATATTCGAGGTCGTCGGACCTGCTGGACACACGCTAGCGGCGAAAAGGACATCTTTCTGTACTCCAACCGTGCACGGTGCTACAAATGAGAATCAGCAATAAATTGCGGATATTTCGAAAGTGCTGCTGTATTGCACTCATCGAATTTCTTAGATTATTTACAAATATTTATTTATAAATTTTTTAAGAAATAAATTTGAATGAGTCGTATCATAGTATAAATAAAATTACTGCACGGACCGCATAACTGATTCTTGCTGGCCGCGTGTTTTATCCTCTGTCTAAGATAGTATCTTGTAGCGGAATGTATGAGTTTGCTAATTGCTAATTACAATAATTATATCGCTAAGTGGTTGAGATCTATCATTCAATGCGATAAGTTTCCTTCGAGCGATGTATGTACATTTAGATGTTACCGTTAAAACTTGTTTGTGCTGTATCATACTCTATATTCGAAGTCTTTATGGTTGCCTTATATTACATAAAGGATACGAAATCTGCTTACCGAACATGTATTAATGGTTTTATATTGCGGTTTAGCACGTTATATAAAAACTTTATATTGCAAAATTCCTTCGAAAATTAAAGTTTTAATAGTGCTTTAATGCTAGAATTTGGCGTAGAAGTGATTTTACTTATTTTTTAATAACTAGTGTATTGCCCGTCATATAGCAGGTGTATAATAATATCCCCTCACTCCCTCTCGCCGTCCCTCTCTCACTCCCTTTCTCCCTCCCTCTTCCTTCCTCCCTTTCTCCCTCCCTCTTCCTTCCTCCCTCCCTCTTCCTTCCTCCCTTTTCCTCTCCCTCCCTCCCTCTCCCTCTCCCTCCCTCTCTCACTCCCTCCCTCTCTCACTCCCTCTCTCTCCTTCTCTCACTCCCTCTCTCTCTCTCTCTCCCTCTCTCTCTCTCCCCCTCTCTCTCCCTCTCTCTCTCTCCCTCTCTCTCTCTCCCTCTCTCTCTCCCTCTCTCTCTCTCCCTCTCTCTCCCTCTCTCTCTTTCTCCATCTTTCTCTCTTTCTCCGTCTCTCTCTCCCTCCCTCTTCCTCTTACTCCCTCTCCCTCCCTCTCTCTTCCTCCCTCTCTCTGCCTCTCTCTCTGCTCTCTTTTCTCTGCCTCTTTTCTCCCACCTCCCCCCTCTCTCATTCCCTCCTGTCCCAATCCATAGCTCTCCGTCTCTCTCTTTATCTCCGTCTCCCTCTTTATCTCTTTCCTCCTGTCCCATTCGAATTCTTTACCTCCCTTACTCTCTATGTACTTTCCATTCTATTCCCTTCCTTCCTCTCTCCCTTCCCACATATCTCCCCTCCCACATCCCCCTCTCTCTTACTCGACATCTATATAGTCGTTTCGATAAGCAAAATAATCCAAACTAAATCCCAGTCCCATTAGGATTACGTAATTTCGCGAAAAATTCTACGTTAATTTAAGGCAATCTATGCACTCGTATATATTACATGTATGCGGGTTGAGACAGCAATAAAATTGAATCTCGAAGTTTAACAATGACCTGGTCAGCAAGGCAACATCCCGTTTAAAAGCCGATATTTCCCACAATATATGATTTAAATTTGTAATATGAGAGATTTCGAACGGTATGCGGAAAAAGATGAATAAAATAAGAAACTTCATTAATATTCCTAAAACATAGTTCATACTCGAAGATCGTACGTCAATTCTTTCTTACTTTAATTTCCAAAAGAATAATAGCGCACTTTAAAAAGTTACTTTTTACGTGTAATCTTACGGGAAACGGAAATTGCCCCCCTGGAGTCGAACCTGGGTCTTTTTGTATTTTTTATCATTTAATTTTTATATCTGAATCAATCATTTCCTGCGATATTTCAACCTTCCACCTAATCGGGAAGTTTGTTAAAAGCGAGTTAAAAAGTGTCATTGATGGCGTCAGCGTTATATCTAGGCTTTTAGTATATGTAGTAATACTGATTGTATAGATCAGGAAAGCATAGTTATCGGTAACCAGTTGAAATTAGAACGTAATTGTTTATGGATCAGTTTGTAATACCATTGAACTAAATTCCTTTCAAAAACTGTTGTCGTTTTCAGAACTTTCTTTATTTTCCATTAGTCTTGCCTTTTCATCTTTTTCTTATGGCCATAGGGCTATGATGAATCCAGGAGGAAAGGATATAGCGACCGCCCTTTATGGTCAAAATAATTTGATCTAAACACTGGAATTTCTTTTGATTCGTCCTTTTCAGTCTGTAAAATGACATTTTGAAATAATAAAGTTCTTCGGTCATAGTAGTTTTCTGTTGTGTATCTTGCTGCTTTTTTTTTAATTGAAGTAGATTATAAAAATATCGTGTAGGGTTACGTGTCCTTTTGAAAACTTTCAAGAGCCGCTCTCTATGTTTGAGAATCTTATGAATCCGACCATCTCATATTACTTTTCCTATTTCGTTTCTAAATATTATCTATTGTAATAAAATCGAGTGCAGTTTTAATTACCAAAATCATAAGAATTAATGATTCGACTTTAGCGAAAAGAAACTTATGAAGGTTAATCCATTAGATAGTCGAACGAATTTTGCAAAAGTTGTTTACCGTAGAAGTTGTCTCTGACACTATTTTAAATAATTAAGTGAGTAATATTTTTATTTGTATATTAACATAATTCAAATTTAGTAAAAATATTTTGATGGTGATTATGATATTTCACTATTAAATGCAATGTTTATCCTATAAACCGCACTGTTTGACGATCAATTGAAAATTGTTTATCTTTCAAAAATCGACTTGGAATAGGAAGCAAGGAAATTTATCCAAATCTGGTTTGTTAATTTCCAGGTCTATCCTCAATATGGCATAAGAAGGTCATTTAGTTTCAACATAATTAATCCCTAATCGAAAATAAGGTGGTTGATTGCGGTGATCACAATCATCATGTGTTTCTCTTCTTCTACTTTAATTATTTTTTACTTAATTTGCTTCGAGTCTTAAGCATTCTGTTTTTATACATGAGGAAATAAATATTCAAATGATATTTCCTTTGTTTGATTTAAGTTTAGATGAGGAAATAATGCAGATATAGTTTTTCCTTCGACCGCGTGATACGTCAGACATTTACATAATACCTTGCAAGAATTGCCGATTAACGCAATAGGTAAGTCGTTTTACGCCATAATGTTACAACTTTATATCTTTAACAAGTTGCCTAAAGCTTTTGGAATGGAGTTTTTGACTCTAATAAGCAGCGAGTAACTTTCACGAGAGTTTATAAAATGTTTTCGATGAAACTCGGTGGAAACTAGATTACTTTAATCACCTAAAGACGTGAACTGGTGACGCCAAAGAGAATTCCACACATGGCGGATTCTTCGCATTCGTTGCAAATTATTACACTTTCTTTTCCAAGTCTATCAACATCTCACGTAGGTTTAAAATCGATGGTTTTTTGTTATGAAACGGAGCGATATCTCAGTAATATTGAACAAATTCACGTATTTTGTCATTAATACTGTAAGAGAAGACGCATATTGGGTGTCTTGCGTTACTTAAAAAAAACTTTAATTTTTCCTTCATGTTCTCTCCTTGCGGCCACAAAGTCTTCCGCAGCAACGCTTAATCATTAACTGTCTTAATCAGTCGGCCATCAAGGTTATCTTGTCTTAATTAAATCAATTTCTATTTTTTTCTCGCTTATTACGTAAGCAGTCTGTGACGGCATCCTTTAAAAATATTATATGGCATCTAAAAGTGCTGCGCTGTTTTATTTCCATCATCCACTCTCTCGCTCTTTCTCGGCCTCATCATCTTAGATGATCGACTTTATATATACATCCCTTCGTGAACAGTTTTCTTGTTGCGGTCGCCATTGTTCCTGAGGGCAAGAATAGGCCGAAACAATTGCCTGAGCTCTCTCGCTTCTTTTGATGACGTGGTACTTCCTTCAGCGTTTCGTAATACACTTTGTATGCTGACTCCTGCGAATTCCTTGTTTACTCTAGCCTCTTCCAAGCTCTCCCGAATCTCCGTTATCCACAGCCTTTCGCTCTCAATTCTCTCCTCCATTCGTCTCCTCTCTCTCTCTCCCTCCCTTCGGCTCTCCTATCTCTCTCTCCCTCCCTCCGGCTCTCCTCTCTCTATCTCTTCGGCTCTCTCTCTCTCCCTCTCTTCGGCTCTCCTCTCACTCTCCCTCTCTTCGGTTCTCCTCTCTCTCTCCCTCTCTTCGGCTCTCCTCTCTCCCTCTCTCTCCCTCTCTTCGTCTCTCCTCTCTCTCTGTCTCTCTCCCTCCCTTCGGCTTTCCTCTCTCCCTCCCTCTCTTCGGCTCTCCTCTCTCTCTCCCTCTCGTCGGCTCTCCTCTCTCTCTCTCCCTCTCGTCGGCTCTCCTCTCTCTCCCTCTCTTCGTTTCTCCTCTCTCTCTTCCTCCATCTCTTCGGCTCTCCTCTCTCTCCCTCTCTTCGTCTCTCCTCTCTCTCTGTCTCTCTCCCTCTCGTCGGCTCTCCTCTCTCTCTCTCCCTCTCGTCGGCTCTCCTCTCTCTCTCCCTCTCGTCGGCTCTCCTCTCTCTCTCTCCCTCTCGTCGGCTCTCCTCTCTCTCCCTCTCTTCGTTTCTCCTCTCTCTCCCTCTCTTCGTTTCTCCTCTCTCTCCCTCTCTTCGTTTCTCCTCTCTCTTCCTCCATCTCTTCGGCTCTCCTCTCTCTCCCCCTCGGCTCTCCTCCCTCTCTGTCTCTCTCCCTTTCTTCGGCTTTCCTCTCTCTCTATCCCTTCGGCTCTCCTCACTCTCCCTCCCTTCGGCTCTCCTCATCCCTACCTCCCTCCCTGAATCACCTACTGGCGCAATCTTGCCTCTCTCTCTCACGCCCCGCTCCCACTGCTTTGCTTAGTAGATTAGAAACGCCAATTTTGATTGCTGCAGACTGTGCTTCCCCAAAAGAGACCCACTTGAGAATGAGAGATGGGTTAAGTGGTAGGAATCCAGTGTTGCCATGTTTATCTTTGCCTCGGAATGAGTCTTTTTTACACACTTTTATTTGCGATTATTTGCTCCTTCGTGACTCTTTTCTTCGGATCTGGAACGGAAACGGCCGCGTCGGAGATTTTGTTTTTCTTTTCGGAGAATATGGGGTTTCGGACGGTTAATTCTCGCTCCGTGCTATATGCGTGAAGGAGTGCTGTTTTTGCTAGCTTTCACGATCGAAGTAAACAACTCACAGACGAAAATAATGGCGTTTATGGGTTGGAATGTGAAGAAACACGTTATTTTTTATGAAGTCGTTATTAATGCATGTTTCGATCATGTAATACGGTGGTAATTTCTTGAGAGGCTTGGATTTTCATGTCCTTATAAAAATAATTGTGAACCGCCTTTATTTAGGGGATGATTGAAAATGTCATTCCCATTTTTACATCTAATCCGGGTTTATTATAGCGTAATTCTTATCCTCTGCATGATCGTGTTCCATTTGAATTAAAAATGGTGCATATTTGTCACCAAAAGTCCGACAGGAACGTAACACCCACTTCTTCCATCATATATACGGGGAATTAGGTTTCGCTAGACGCCGTTTCGTTGTACGTCCCAGGTTTCAGCAGGAACGCTTTTTCGACACATAGCAAAGACTTGCTATATATTCCTACAGAAATCTCGTTTTTCTGCACTAAATTGCAGAGCATCCTCCCGTTAAAAGGATGGCCCAAGTTCGTTTCTCAGCTATGTCCAACTGGTTGTCATCCATTTCTGTTTATTTCTCTGCAGTAATTCTATGAAATTTTTCAACGCTCTCGCGTGGCGTTTTTCATGACAGATCGGGGCATATGGTCATCCTTTTGAAAACTCTTAATCTGTCCGTTCGCGAAAAAACATTTCCGCTGTTACTCTGTACATCGAAACTCTTTTAGCGGAACGCATTTTTCCTGACTTTTCGACGTTGACTTCATAAACAACTTATGGGAAATTCCCATCGCCAAGATTAGATTTCTTACCATAAACATTCGTTAAGGATTGCATTTTCCCCATTTCGTGCTGTCAAGTGGCGTCATCGCCCAGGAAAGAATGCGGGCTTTAAATACCTTCGGAATTTTCCGAAACTCAAATTTGTCTCGGGGATGGTAGTAAAGAAAACATAATTTTATAGCCCAAGGTGAGTTATAACCTCCATAATTCTTGGCACGCGAAACGAAAAATATACGCCTAAGCGACCCATTTATGTCCGATCCTCCAAATAAATTAAATTAGTTTGACCTTAAACGGCTTCCGTCATATGTTTCACGATGACCAATTGATTTCTATTCTTCTAGAAATATAGCAGATAGCTAAGAAATAAAAATTTATTCGTGTTATCGCACATATGATTTCCTTTCCAAGTCAATTTTTCTCATTTCCGACGTATTATTATTTGTTTTATTTTCCGAATCCATTTGTTAATTTGTTTAAGTTTTACCTGGAACTTCTGAATTATGCTTTTATTTCAAGTTTCTGAGCTGTGAGTGGTATTTCGATGATTAGTTTGAGCGAATACTATTTATTCACTTCAGATGAAGAGAAAAATCAAAATTTTATATTATATCTATTCCGGCTTCTCTCTCATTTATCTTCATTAATGCACTATCTTACCCCATTTAATGACGATAGTTTAGCTAAACGTACTTAATTACGTCTTTAAAAATCTCCCCAGTAATAGTTGTTGTCGCCCTCGTCTACTTTTTTGACAAAATGTGTTACTTTACTTTCCCATACACCGAGTTTATAGATAAAGTGTTGCGAATGTGAAAAATTCGACTTCGAGATTTTTTAATGATTATGCTCGTTTTAGCTGTTCTCCAGCCCACAAACGTTTTTGCAAATCTGTCTGTTGCATGTTGTCTGCAAAACTCTAGAGGTAAGGTGACCAATTTTTCAGGAAGCTAAGGAGGGTCATTTTCAAATATTTACCGGCTATACGGTGGCGTATTTATGGTGATTTATTGACGGGTCACCTTAAGATTGATAAATTTTGTAAATATCAGATAGCTTTATGTGATCAGTGAGGGTGTTCCGGGCGATTTAAATGACAATTTGGGATATAAATCATGAATTTTCAACAAGCGGGACAAAATTTGTGTAATTTTTCAATTAAACATGATATTTATTATTGATACAACGTAAATACATAAGTCTTTAATGAATCCCAATGACATGTGATACATTATTTGTGACAAATAGTTAGCAGATTCAATATTCAGACGCACTTTGACTTGCGCAACCGATCTTTACTCGATGTTGACGATGTGTAGATAACAAGAGACCAAATACTAATGTATACTATATATATATATATATATATACTATATACTATTGTATATTGCAATTCCCTCAAAGTTAAAACTGAGGGTAGAAAATGTGTGAAAGAGGTTTAAAAACAATCTGAAATCTATAAGAGCCTTCTTCTGTCCCTTTATGGCTTCCTCTGCCACGCTATAAAAATGCAAATGATTCGATAAATCGATATATTTTTTAAATTTTGCAGGAATGCTCGATTTACATATTTTAAGGCGATGACGAAAATACTCGAAAAAGTCATGGGTTTGACCCCAAGGAAGAAATTTCCAGTTTCCATAAATAACACGTAAACATCGACTTTTCAACGTGCAGGCTTTTATTATTTTTGAGATCTAAATTAGAAAGAATTAACCTACTATCTTCGATCCATTATAAAGAGAAAAAATTAGAATAGTTCTCATTCTGTTCATCTTTTCCCGCCTACAGTTAGAAATTCCTCATGTTAAACGTTTAATACACATATTTTGGAGAAATCTTGCCATTTTAACGGGATGTTGCCTTGCCAATCAATTGCGTTGCTAAACCTCGAAATACTATTGTTATTTCATTCCTTATGGGTGAAAGCGTGCTTTAAATGTTTTTAATACGAGAGAGAGAGAAGGAGGGAGAGGGAAATGATTTCCATAGCAACCAATGTAAACAACATTCGTTGCGTTATATGCGTGAAAGAATTCATTTTAACGTAGAACATTAATAATTCGCATATTAAAATCACTTAAAATAATCGTATGAGTTCGAGACTTGAAACAACGAACGTCTAAAAAAACGAACGTTTGTTTTTCTACCATCGATTTTTAAATACACTTCGAATCGATCACCAGATCAGTTTTTAATGCGAGAATTTTATGCATTCTTAGTGATTTGCATTGTTGCCGGTTTCGTGTAATTTGATAATTCACAAAATTTCATTTTAAAAACTTTCCCGTCGAATTTCAACGGGCATCTTCTTATTTTATATATAATTCACTTGGTCCGAGTAGCTAGTTTTGCCGATTAAGGAAGGAGGGGAGATGGAAGAAGAATAGGAGAGTAAGATAGTTCACATCAGCGCCTAGTTTCCGATTCATTAAACATGCAACCATTACTTTCGGGCCTTTTTTACTTGCTCCGTATACGAAGCACGGAGAAAGTATTGTTTTCATGAAAAAAATCGAATTGAGATTTCAACGAAATACATGTTTAAGGTCCCCTGAACACGTTTTGACTATTTTCTCGATGATGTCTGTGGGTGTGTTTCTGTGATAGGTATTTTGTGGGTGCTTTAACTCAACAACTATTAATCGGATCAACGCAACATTTTATATATAACATTTTTATTAAAAGGAAAAGAACTGATTCGTTTTTGATAAAAAGTCGGTCAACCGGAAGTGGGTGTTTACTCATGTCACATCCGTTTTTTTATATGTGCTTTAATATTTGATGAATGTATAAAAGTAGTGGAATAAAAGTTGTAGGTAATTTAATTTTCTACAACCTTTATTTGGAACATTTTCCCATATAATGCATCGTTGAAGAGATATTTTTTAAACTGAAAAGCACTATTATCTTCGTTATGTCCGTCCGTCCGTACGCATATATCAGGGAAGAATTGGCTGAACCGATTTCAACCAAATTTGGTACAAAGAATCTTCACATAAATATAGGACCAAAATGGCATATTTTGACCAAATCGACTTAGCAGGGATGCCACAATTGCAAAATTAAACTAATCTGTAATAATAATGAATTTGAAAGGAATTGGCCAAACCGATTTCAACGAAATTTAGTATGTAGAAGCTGTGCAAGAATAAAAAACAAAATAAATATTTTTAATGATATATAAAAATCAGGGCTGCCACAATACAAGTAATAAAAAAAATTCTTTTTACAAGTGTTTGTGTTGAACAGTTCACATCAATTTTAACCAAATTTAAAATTTGTAATGTACACATATATACAAAACCATAATAGCATATTTGGACCGGAAAATCTAAACAGGGGTGCCACACTTACAAATGAAATTGTTTCTGTAATTACGTTTGGAAGGAATTTAATGAACGGATTTTAACTGAATTCTGTATATAAGATTTATACAACATACCATAATGAAATCAAGATGTTTAAAGTGGAAATAAAGAGCAGGGCTGCCACAATAAAAAGTAAAATCATATTTTCATGTATTTATAGAAATCTGACAGAATGAATTTTAATCCAATGTGGTACATATAATCTTCAAATAAATAAGTAACTAAAACAGCATATTTCAACCGGGTCGGCTAAACAGTGCTACTTTAATTTCAAGATTAGAATTTTTCTGTAACTATGAGTTGGGAAGTTTTTAGCTGAACCGAGTTCAAAATGAAATTTCGCTTGTAGGGCGAGCATAGAATGGCAAAATGAAATGAACATGTTTCGAGCGTATCTATAAAGCAGGGCTACCACCATATAAGGAAATATAATTTTCTGATTTCAAAGCAAATACATTAATATATGTAATTAATGAGGTGAGGCTCAACTACGATTGGCTACGATTTGAGTTTATTTCAGTTCTTTGTTAAGTCTTTGAATTTTTCTCGCAGTTCCTTCAAATATTTATTATCATTTAAGCTATTTGGATTTTTTATAAATATTACAGGTATGGAGAAAGTCATGTGGTGGCCACAACAGATTTTTTACTAATGACATTCACGAGCGCGAGAAGAAGCCATTCTATTAGCGCTTCATTAAAACTGAATTAATAGTTAGAAAGGCAACCTGATCCTTAATCTCAAACTCCTAATAACTCAGTTACTGAAAAAATGTTTATTATTCATCAGGAATTCTATTGGCACAACACACATAAAATCGAAAAGTCAAAACTATTTTGATAGCTTAACATTTGGGGCTGAAATTCGGAGGAATATCTAAAAAAAATCGGCTATGAAGGCAATTCTGGAAAATCCTGGCCCGGCACAAAATTCACTGGGATCACTAAAGATTTTCCCGGGAATCGAGAATAAGAAATATCGAGTAAATTCCCGGGAATGGGAATTCCCGGTTCCAAAACTCTAGTCTTTGCGTAGTTGATTTTCAATGTTATTTGCCACCTCATCAATCCTACAAACAGAGTTGTTACTTAATGGGATTAATGAAATGACGTCAGTTGCATTTCGTTCCATCATCGTGCTAACAACTACCTTTACAGCTGGTAATATCAATGTTTCTCCGATATTGTGCAGCTTACCACATTTATTACCACAAGAAACATTGAGCCCTTTATCCATCTGATTCGCACATTTCTTAAGCATTTCAAACACAACATGTATTTCGTTTTTCTAAATTTTCCTTTGAGCCACGGAAATATGTCACATCTTTAACCACTATGTCAGCATGTTTTTTCATGAAATGTTCCCTAAGTCTTGATGGTTTCGTTGCTTCATTAGAAAATACATGTTCGCACAGCAAGCACATTGGTAATTATTGATTTGTATCGGAAGCGATGAACCCAAATTTCAAATACTCCACTGCCGGCATTTCTTCTTAGCTGGCGCCATTCCAAATAAGGGCTAATGATTTAATAGTACGTAAACAGTAAACACAATTACACTACACCACGTACTAACACTATTATTTAGGTTGGAAATGAGGATTACTGAATATAGCAATAGATATCGCAAAGAGCGCACACGCCTTACGGCTCACTGTTCAAAAGTTTCAGATCGCACGCGCAGGCATGGTGTTACGTAATCATGTGATCGCATTACAACTACACAGAAATAACAGCCCAATAAACGTCACGCACTGGTTGGTGTTGGCAATATAGAGACAGATGAACATCAAAGGAACTTCGCGCAATAAGACGAAAACATGGCAGTGTAATGTAGAAGTTTCTTACTTTTCTAATAAGGAAAACTTCATATTCACTATTCACTGTTGTTTAGAAATAGAAAATCTGAGAATATAACTTCAAATGGCAGAAATTCATTTTAAAATGGCCGTATCGCCCCCCAAATTGGTGTTACAAAGCAAACGCCCCCTCAAAATTCTAAAACGCCCCCCGGGTGGCCGTGGCGCCCCCGTTGGGAACCACTGGTGTATAGCGTATCCGTGCCAAGTGAGGTAGTTTTTTCCCGTAGTAGTAATACATGAAGTTACGTTTAAGCGGCTCCTTGAGGTTAACATGCAGCATAACAGTCATGTTTTATTCAGCAGTGCCTCCTTTCTTATACCCTCTGTGTCGAGCTGAAACATACTTGTATTTACCTTCTCGTATGCGTAGTATATAGAGAAAGATTTGCAGTCGCGAAAAAAACCGACATATTTTGACGGAAATACACATTTCAGGTGTCCCCGAGTTCAAAAAAGTTGTTTCTGCCATGTCGTCTGTCTGTGCGCGGCTCTAGAGTCTAAACGGTTCATTAAAATCAAATGATATTTCGCATTTAGGCATAACTACTGTTATTTAGAATAGTTTATTCTTGACGATTTTCACAAAATGTCGGTTTATTCCAAAATGGCTGTAACGATTTGATTAAAATTCACTCAGATATAGAGCTTGGAGTCATAAACAATACTGCACAATCCACGTTTCTCGAAAATTTACTATATAGGAGGGGTGGACAACTTGGGCCTGCGCAGAAACCACAGTACTGCTATGGACATCACCAAAAAGCCGCCGTAGCATGTAATTCCCTGATAAAATATATTTAACACAATGTTTCTGCTGTAGCACATAATAATAACTAAAAGTCTTTTGTTCACTGAGACTTCTGGCAATCTTTGACTTCAAAGATTCCCTTACAAAATATAATCGGAAAATTATGGTATATATAAGGCAGCCAAAGTTTAAAAGAGCTTCATAACAACTCTCCAAGAGCCGCATGCTACCGGTTGGCCACCCCTGCTATATAGCTTCCAGCGACATTATATTACATCGATTTTTAAGCCCAGCTCTCCCCACTTCTTTCAAAAATCTTTGTCCAGCATTAATGCTTCGGTGACTATGTGGTTTCGCCAATCTACACAATACTTGATAATTATGTATATGGTATAATTATTTCCGCGGTTTTATTGAATTTTTAACAGTTATGAATTCCTTCCAGTCAGGAAAGAGTGTAGTGATACCAAACGCATGCTTATATGAAAAAGTTTGTGCAATGTATGTGGTAACAATTTTTTTGCTTTCCAATGCTCTTACAAAACATTGCTAAAGCGACATTTATGGTCATGCAATTCGAGGTAATTCTCTTAAAATAAAACCGTGCTAAAGCCAAAATATGTAAAGCGAAACCTTTCAATTCGAGGGATGAATTTATATAGGGATGAGTGACATTACAGTATGTCGTATCAAAATGTCCATACAACAATGTAACCAATTACATAATCGTACGGACCAGAGACAAACGGACATGAGAAATTTTGTGGAATATAATTTCCACCGATTTTTATCGGCTGAATTTAATCTCGATCTTATGATGGAAATAAATAGAAATACAATTTTATTACCTTAAGAATTTTTTATTTATCCTCATGCCCATCAAAGTGTTGCAGAATATCCTTTTAGCGTCGATAAAAATCACGCCGAGGGCAAATAATGAATGGAACTACCGATGCGGCGTAGGTACATTTAATTCATTTTATTTATTTGCAGATGTTTTTTCGGAGATAATTGCGTCGATTTCGTTCCTTAATGGATTCTCACCTTTTTTTAAAAGGATTTCCTTCTCTTTCTCTCTCAATCATCCCCTCCTCTCTTCCCTCCCCCTGCGCAAACATCTGAGAATCGCGTTCCATTCCCTTTCGTTCCTCATCCCCGTCAGATCTCGTCTCAAAACCCTCTCCGAAATTCCTCTCCCGTTCCATTTGCTCCTCGCTTCCCCATTGCTTAATTTGTCATCCCTCTTCTACATCTCCGCTGTTTTTATCAAGCTCTTCGCTCGGTCCTTAGCTCGTCTCTTGTTTTTCGCTCTCTCTCTCTCTCCCCGTCTCTTCACTCCGGTTCTCTCCCTCGCTCGATTCTGTTTGCCACTTTTTTTACTCTCTGTCCCCTCACTTTCATCTAACCAACCCTACCGCAGCCATTTGTTAAGACGGTTTAATTAGGTCTCTATTTAGTGAGGACCTTTCTTTATCCCTTCAACCGATGACGTCCTTCTACGTAGCATGGAGGCGATTAGTAGGGTTTTTATTCTGTCTATATGTTCAGCGCTTTTATTTTTATACTAGTCTCTCTTGGCAGTGGGTTATTAAACAGCGTCAGTTCGGCCCTTGGTTGCTTTTGTGTGCACACGTAGTGTGATAGTTAGGACTCATTGAGTTAAGTTTTATTTTAACTCGGGCATTTCAGCGTTTAAGTTATTAATATTTTTCTGTTGCTATTATTGCTATTCCTTTTGGGCTATCAAGGTGCTGCCATCCAAGGGCGGCCTATGAAATCTTGAGCTCATGGGCTAATGAGCCTAATAACGTCCCATTCATAATCTAACTTTAATTGTTTTTTTACTTTAACTTTACTTTCACTTAACTTTCTTATTATTTTAAAATGTTGTAATTTTAAAATTTTGAACGACTTTCGCCAGCTACATAATCATAGCTATTTTTGCGGCACCTTGCAAGGTGTTGGGCTTGACACCCTTGGGCTCTATCCCTGATAGCCCATGCCGTGAGTGTTGCTACCTCAAAATCGTAGTATTCAAAATTAAGCCAAGATCTCTGTTATGAGGTGAAAAATTGTCAAATGTTCAAATATTAACACTTTAATCTTAAAAAGTCGTTAATTCATTTCAAAATATAATTGACTCTCAATATTTGTTTTTGTACTTGTAAGGTTGAATCGTTACGGATTAATGAATAAATTCTCGCATTAACAGTCGTTGAAACAGTTTTCACATAGTTTAATGAGAGCCAAAAGCCGTTTCTGTTTTCATGATTCGTTTCAAGTTTTATATCTTTAATTCACATTATGTCCCTGTTTTTACTTGAGTTGCTTAGTTGGATTATTCTCACTTGCATAGCGTTTGCACAAATGTTTTGCGGGCGAAAATCAGAATTCCGAGTATCAAAAACTGTCCTGCTCAATACTCCTTTTTACAATTCTCGCTGAAAAAACTAGAATAGAAATGCAATGACCCTTAATGTTCACTTTTTTGTTAGTTGTGGAAATAAAAACACCCGAGTTCGCGCGCTAAAACGTGACAGCATGAATTTCGTCGCATTTGTTGTGCCTCCTTGGTGATTCTTCGTCGGAGAAAACCCCGTACTCGTCTCCACGTGCACACGAACCGCTCATCTTGTTCTACCGTACGAAGTTCGCCGTTCGCCCCGGAAAACTTGGCTCTTCATGAGCGAACATCTCACTCAGTCACAATTGTTTCGAATCTCTCTCGCCATTTACTTTCGTTCCTACGGGACAAATCGACGCGGTTTCTGGATTAATCTCGGAATCTTCGAGACAACTCATCCTTTTCGCGATCGTTTTTGTCTACGAGAAATTACGAGCCATTCGGTTCGAACATTTTTTCCCTCGTTGGTGACCTCGATGTCGAGAGACAAAAAATCAGGTTCAATTCGAATGAACTATTAAAACTCGGAGTATTAGTCCCATGGCACTGCACGGGGATCACAGCAGATAATTTCCCATAGGATGGAATCGAATCGGGACTCCTTTGCTAGCGAGCTGGAAAACCGGGATCTCTTTGCTAACTTCGTCATAGATATAGGACAGGAAATAGAATTTCAAGGGAAAGTTATTCATGTAACTTAATTTAAATGCAGCATAAATTTTTTTCGGAATGGGCTGGGATCAAATTGGTTCCCGTAAAAGCGGATTTGCCGGATAAACGGAAATTGGCGATGAGCCCTAAGGATTTTATTTTCAATCTAAGTAAAACCCACATAGGCATGATTGCATGTCGGAAAATGACATTACATCGATTTGAGGACCCTCAGATCGTTTTGAAGCTTCGAAGATCAATCAATACCTGAAGAGTTGCTGCTTTCAACGACAAACGCCCGTTTTTCTGGATTTCGCTTTATAATCAATACGGAGAGGCTATTTTTTGCTGCTAGTCAGTAGGTAAAATTTTCTGGAGCCGAGTGTTCTTATAGCATCGAGCGCACCACAATCAGTAATTCATATTTTGTAAAAAAAAACGGCGTTTCGTTAAAACGTTATTCCATAAGAACAGAATTTTACTGTAAATGGAATAGGTAAATCTTGTAACCATAAAACTATAAATTATGCTTAACCGCGTTGATGTCAAATGAGTGATCTTAATTATACATTTGATAAAAGTCGAAAAATGAGTTTTAAATTATTTAGAATCAATAATGTTGGCTTAGCGGTATGTATAAATAGTAATTTTAAAACAATTTCTATCAACCCTGTTCGGTAACATTCTTTTTCATCCTCTATATTTTATTAATCCACTGAGAGCGCTTAAGCATTTGCTATAAGCGCGTTCACTTTAGCGATAACGAACTTATGCTTACGAAAGTTTCCATCTAAATATCTTGGCATTCTTTCACGCTATCTAGAAATAAAGAAATTTTCATGTCAAATCATTAGGCATTCAAATACCTTGCATGCATAGGCGCATGTGTTTAATGTAACGTAATTTTTGGCACCAAAATTAAGAAACCAGATTTAGCCGCAGAAACGAAGCAAAAATATCCTGATTAAGTAATATCTACGGGTGGCATAGCGGGATGGCCATACTTTTCACGAATTCATTCAAATTGAAACTAGCATGAAGTCTCGCGTACTCTTTTTTGGTTATACTAATGAACAATGCTTTAGTTTGATACTTTAAACTTTAAAAGAGTCATTAATCTTGCCATCTTTTCTCGTGTAGAATTTGTCTCGCTTTAATTTGCCATATAGGTTGAAGTTACAGTTACCCAGTAACCCCTCAGTATCTTATATGAAACGAAAGACAAGAATTAGATCTTAATGCTCGCTGTTATTATTTTCCTTCCTTTTTATGCGTTCTTTGCACGAATATAGGGGAGGTCGTTTCTGTCCGTCCGTCCGCATGTTAAATCTCGGGAACCGCTGGACGTATTATGATGAAATTTGGTATTGGGTAGTTTTGCTAAAACTGTTAGACCGATTTCAATTTTGGTCAAAATCGAACTACAATGATGACCACTTTACATGAAGACCTACAATGTTCTTTTGTTTCAACTCGGAAACCGCTGGACGTATTTTGATGCAATTTAGGTATTGGGGAGTTTTACTAAAATTGGTGTACCGATTCCAATTTTGGTTAAAATCGGACAACAATGACGACCACTTTACATTAAGACCTACATGTAGTTTACAATGTTCCCTTGTTTCAACTCGGGAACCGCTTTACATATTGTGATGAAATTTGGTATTGGGGAGTTTTGTTAAAATTAATTGATCGATTCCAATTTTTATTATAATCGGATAGTAATTACGACTAATTTGCATGAAGACCTACATGTATATTACAACGTACCTCGCTTGCTTCTCGTTAAATACTCATCTGAGAGAAAAATATTGAGAACGTGAAATCTCAAAGAACGCATTTGGGAACTTTGTGTACTCCGGCATGGAGTACACCTTTCCAATCTTGCTAGTTATTTGTGTGTACTTTAGTTATTTGTGTGTACTTATAATACCGGGGAGCCTTAAATTTTGGCTTTCGGCCATGCGTCGGTTTTTTGTCGCCGTTTGGAGGAAGATAGACCGTCAAGGGACTCTCTCACATCTTTTCAAATCAATTCGTTTCTCGGCCATGGTTCGGCGAAGACAAATAAGTCGGAGCGTATCGGCGGGAATAGGAGGCTGCAGGCGTCGCACATGTCCGCAGGTTCAGTCCGGGATGAAAAGGAGCGTTCGGATTGCTCAGTTGTCCGGCGGCATGAGTGTCGGAGGCGGCTGCTACAGTGGCTTCCTACCCCTAATTGCCCCGCTCTCTGTCGCCCTCCACTCTAATTTTCTACGACATGCATCCGACCCTCTCTCCCTTCCTTTCTTTCTCCCTCTTCCTCCTCTCCTTCCCTTGCTCCCCACCCGACACGCACCAAACTCCTCTCTTTTCCCCGCCGTCCCTCCCCTTCAACTCTTTGACCCTTTTATACTCCCACCTAATGACCCCTCGGTTCTCTTTCCTCTCGAGCAGGTGTCGCCTCGGCTAGGTCTCTCAATTACGCGAGTGATTTATATCGGTACTCGTCTCATCCCTCCTTTGATATTCCGTCTCCATCCCTCGACCTCGTCGTTTCTTTCCCCCCTTTCTTTCTCGCTTCCCCCCTTCTCTCTCTCTCTTTGTCTCGGGTTCCGCTCTTTTAATTTCCCACCCCATTATTCTTCTCCTTTTTAATCGTTTGTCTCGGGAATCGCGTCGGTCATTAATGTTTAATTAGCAGTTGAAAATTAATATTAAACTAGAATTAAATTGATTATGAACTGTTTTCATTCTTTTTGGCGCGTTTTATTTACTAAACGAGCTTATGTTTTAGCTTTGTCTGTCCGTCTGTGCAATCAATTAAATTAAAATAGCAAGTAAACAGTAAGAGATATACCTACAACTGAAATTTGCAGAGTGGGTGTGATCTACGTTGCCATTTATTTTTCTTTAGATTTGAGTTTTAAACTATATATACAGGGTCGGATAGGGACCCATTAAACTTTAAAAAAAATATATCTGAAGGTATAAAATATGAAAAGCTGAAATTTTGAGCGTACATTTTCACGTTGATGCCACTTACTAGCGAGGTCCTACTAATCGAATATTTGGAGATATAACCACATAAAACACAACATAAGCTAATTTTACGTGTATAATAGGTGATAAAATTCGAAATTCGCCCCATTTCGTCAATTACGTTAACGGGAGAAATCTTCATTGCATAATAAAATAAAATATTACTAAATTTAATAATATAATAACAACGGGGTCTTTCAATTGGTGCATATTTTCGTCGTAGCTAAAGAAAGCCAAGTACCATAGCTTTTGAAAATAATATGTTGACAATTAATTTTATTAGGAAACTCATTTCCATCATAAAATTTCAATGTAAAATGGATGATTTGTAGCTAAAAATCGTTTTATTCGCGCCAAAATACGTATTTCGAATTATATTCTTTTATTTTTAGGAGTTTTTTTATTATGTAGGAAACACGGTCCTTTCTGAAAAAGATTTTATTGAGCATAACTCTATTTATCCTTGGTTACAATGCGATTTTTATTTCACCATTAGTGAGCGGTTCAAGTATTTATTCAAAAATTAATATATTTACCTTGAAAGTACCAAGGGGTGGAATGAGATGTTTCGCCGCCGCCGGTTCGCCGCAGCCGTTTCGCCGCAGCCGTTTCGCCGCCGTCGTTAATGAATTTTTAGTGTAATGGAAAGAATAGGCCGAATCGATTTCAATGAAATTCGATTGCAACTTGAAAAATTTCAGTTTTCATTATTCATGAATAGATTAGCCCAACCAGTTTCAACTAAATTTGTTAAATATAATCTTCTAACAAATACTTGAATAAATGTTATATTTGGACCGCATCGAGACAGCAGGGATGCAAATTTATTTTTTTTCGGTTTTCATGAATTTATTTTGTATGAAGAAGGCGTGCAAGACATTGAAACGAAATAAAGACGTGTTTTATAGTTATAAAATTCATTACTACACATACAAGGAATAATAAAATTCTTTACATATATTTGTGTTGAACTTATCACATAACTTTCAACAATATTTAATATTTATAGTTTATACATATATTCAAAACCATAATAGCATATTTGTTTCAGATCAGACAGACGAGTGCGCCATAGTAACAAATTAAACTCTTTAAGTAATGACGGTATTGAACGCAATTGGAATCTAAGCGTTATCGTCCAAAAAAATTAATTTTATTAGTGTTTTTCGTCATTGCTGAAAAGCACTATTATCTTCGTGATGTCCGTCCGTACGCATATATCAGGGAAGACTTGGCGGAACCGATTTCAACCAAATTTAGTACATAGAATACTCACATAAATTAATGACCAAAATGGCATGTTTGGGCCGAATCGACTAAGCATGGGTGTCACAATTGCAAAGTTAAATATTTCGGTAACTATGAATTTGGAAGGAATTGGCTTAACCGATTATAGAGAAATTTTGTTTGAAAGAGGCATGCAACATAATATAACAAATTAGAGATTTTTGTATAGATATAGAAAGCAGGGCCGCCACAATACAAGAAATAAATTTATTTTTACACGTATTTGTTTTGTACTGTCCGCATCAATTTTAACCAAATTTAACACCTACAATAAAAACATATATATAAAATCATATTAGCATATTTAAACTGAATCAGCCAGACAGGAGTGCCACAATTACAACTTAAACTCTTTCATTTAATACGGATTTGAAAGTAATTGGCTAAACGGATTTCAATTAAATTTTGTAAATAAGATTTGTGCAACATAATAAAATGAAATCAAGATGATTAAAGCGGAGCTAAAGAGCAGGGCTACCACAGTAAAAAGTTAAATAATATTTCTTTTATACGTGTTTTTAGAGAATTGGCCTCATGGATTTTTACTCATTATGGTATATATAATCTTCATATAAATAAATAACCAAAATATCATTTCAATTATCAACATGTTGCGTAATAATTACATGACGAAATTTCCTTGCCTTGTTCATTTTGAGATATCTTTACTAGTATTTTTGCTTAAACAGTTGATCAGGGGTAATTAAAATAAACAAATATGCCTAAAAATAATTTATTCATGATTCAATAATATTATTTTATTTACTTACTAAAGTGCTTGAAGCAGTTCCGCATAGGAGTTACGGGAACAGATATTATTAAGATTAATACTTTTTTAAAGCCATAACACAGAATAGCCTTCATTAAATGGTTGTTGGAATACATTAATTTTCATATAACAACATTTACTCCATTTCATAATTATTTGCAAGACCACGAAGGTTTTTGTTGTTATAGTCCCTAAAAATCCTTTGATATTGTGGTAGCCCTGTTACATCAACCCGGTTGGAATATGCGATTATGGTTTTTCAAGTTCAAGTTCAAAAAACACTTTATTTTCTTAGTTTCATAATACATTTACAAAAGTTTTACATAGTAATACACATTGTACGTATTCTTCTTTCTTATTATTCTGCTTATTACCCGTGGGTATTTCCTATTTGCTCCTTTATCTTATTTACATTATCTTTCATTTATTTTTCAGGGAAAAATTTTAAAGTGTTATTTATATGAAGATTATATATACCGTAACGTGTTAAAATCCATGCGGACAGTTCTCTAGAAATATGTGTAAAGGAAATATTATTTTAACTTTTATTGTGATAGCTCTGCTCCTAAGCCCTGCTTTAAACATCTTGATTTCATTATGGTATTTTGTAAAAATATTATATATATAAAATTTAATTGAAATTCATTCAGCCAATTCCTTCCAAATCCTTAATTACAGAAAGAGTTTAATTTGTAATTGCGGCACTCCTGTTTAGCTGATTCGGTTTAAATATGCTAATGTAGTTTTGTATATATGTTTATATTATAATTATAAATTTGGTTGAAACTGATACGGTCAGTTCAAGACAAATACGTGTAAAATGATTTTTTATTCCTTGTATTATGGCAGCCCTGCTCTCTATAACTATACAACAAATCATGATTTTGTTATTTTATGTTACACGACTCCTTAATACTAAATTTCGTTCAAATCGGTTTAGCCAATTTATTTCTAATTATTAAAAATGTTTAACTTTGCAATTGTGGCACTTATGCTTAGTCGATTCGGTCCAAATATGCCATTTTCTTAATTAATATATATGAGTATATATATGTACCAAATTTGGTTGAAATAAGGTCAGCCAATTCTTTCCAAAAGTATAATTACCGATAAGATTTATTTTGCAATTGTGGCACCCTTGCTCGGTCTATCCGGTTCAAATATGTCATTTTGGTCATGTATTTATGTGAGGAGTTTATGTATCAAATTTGGTTGAAATCCCTGGTAATAGCGTACGGACTTACGTACGGACATCGCGAAGATAATAGTGCTTTTCAGCAATGACGAAAAGCACTAACAGGTAGGGATGTTCACGGTTTCTCGTGGTACAGAAGTGCTTTTCGTCAAATTCGACTTAGTATAATCGTATACTAATATATTTACTTTGAAATCGGAAAATTATTTTTCTTTGTATTGTGGCAACCCTGCTTTTTAGATCAGTTTTAGACATGTTCATTTCATTTTGCCATTCTATACTCGCCCTAGAAACGAAAGTTCTTTGAAATCGGTTCAGCCAATAACTTCAAAATTCATAGTTACAGAAAAATTCTAACCTTGATATTGTGGTAGTCCTATTTAGTCGACCCGGTTGAAATATATTTTGGTTATTTATTTATATATGAAGAGTACATATACCATATTTGGTTAAAATCCATTGGGTCAAGTCTCTAAAAACACGTATAAAAGAAATATTATTTAACTTTTTACTGTGGTAGCCCTGCTCTTTAGCTCCGCTTTAATCATCTTGATTTCATTTTATTATGTTGCACAAATCTTATTTACAAAATTTAATTGAAATCCGTTTAGCCAATTACTTCCAAATCCGTATTAAATGAAAGAGTTTAAGTTGTAATTGTGGCACTCCTGTCTGGCTGATTCAGTTTAAATATGCTAATATGATTTTATATATATGTTTTTATTGTAGGTGTTAAATTTGGTTAAAATTGATGCGGACAGTACAAAACAAATACGTGTAAAAATAAATTTATTTCTTGTATTGTGGCGGCCCTGCTTTCTATATCTATACAAAAATCTCTAATTTGTTATATTATGTTGCATGCCTCTTTCAAACAAAATTTCTCTATAATCGGTTAAGCCAATTCCTTCCAAATTCATAGTTACCGAAATATTTAACTTTGCAATTGTGACACCCATGCTTAGTCGATTCGGCCCAAACATGCCATTTTGGTCATTAATTTATGTGAGTATTCTATGTACTAAATTTGGTTGAAATCGGTTCCGCCAAGTCTTCCCTGATATATGCGTACGGACGGACGGACGCACATCACGAAGATAATCCTACATCCAAATAATTTTATGCTTCCTTACACAAATTTCGAAATAACACCTTGCGGCGAAACGGCCGCGGCGAAACGTCCTAGTCCCCTAGACCCTCCGAAACCCACAACTTTATTTTTCGCGAAAATGTTGATAGAAAATTGCACTGTGCACAGGCTTGTTACAATCAAGCAGACATGGTGAAAATTGTATGTGTATATTCCGTTGATATCTTTGAACATAGTACAATGCCCAAAAAACATTAATATGACTTTTCATTATATCTTTGACGGTGGGCCTCGGGTGGAAAAATAAGAAACGCTCCAGAAATCGAATTCGTGACTTCAACGTGAACTGCAAACAGCTTAAAATTTATGAATGGCCTTGCCAACTAATTCCTGATGTTTAAGTCGAAAAAGAAAATAGGTTTTTGAGTTAAAAGCGGGTTTCTAGGGAATATTTTTGAAATGAGAAGAAAGTCTGCTATGACCTCGAATCAAACCCGGGTTTTCCATTTTCCGGGCGGATATTCTACCACTGAACTATCGTAGCAGATCAATTTTCTCTGTTTCTGAACGCGAATGTTTTCGGAAACGAGATACTCGTCTTTATTTATAAAGATATCTCGGCAATTTTGTTTTATGTCGCATTTTTCGTTATCTCGTTAAAACTGTTATATGCCGTCAATAAATGTAAATAAAACCGTAATAAATATGTAGTACGTTTTTAAGAACACATGATCATTATCGTTCCTTTAAATTGAACCCGAAATTTAATTATCTTCGAAAAAAATTATTCACGTCTTTAGATTTCTCTTAAATCCAAGTTTATGACGTGGTTCACACAAGCGTATTCATAATCTCTTTAAAACTGTTTTGATGTCGGTTAGAAATGAAAATAACACCGTAAAAGGTGCGTTTTTGAAATAATCATTTCCTCGCGTTTAAATTGAACCCGAATATTAATTATCTATGAAGAACTTGATTCGCATATGTAGGTGGACGAATCCACCTTCTTTCGTCTCGTCCTACCGATATTGCACGTTGCGTCTCCGCACCGCACCTTCACGCCGATTTGCTCTGATTTTTTCTTCCACTTAATCGCACGCGTTGATGATTTCCAAACGCGCGCGACAGTTTTACCCTCACGGCGAAATTTCCGACCTCTCTCCCTGCGCCATTAATCTTTCCATTAGCGCCACCTAATTAGCCTCGCTACTCTCTCATTTTTTCGTCATATCCTCTCCCCCGCCCCGTGGTCTGTGGCTTAAAACACCGGGTGCTAAAAATACTCCTGTATATATTCATTTGGGAGGTCGTGTATGGCTTTCGCCCTGAACCGTTTTCCAAATTTCCGTTTACGGTCGGAGGGTGTTCTTCTTGACCGCGCCTCAAAAGTAGGGAGATTATTTTTAAATGTATTTTAATTTAAAAAAAATCTAAAATAATATGTACTTGTGATACTATATCAGATTCGGAAAATCTTTAGATACCGGATCCTTGTTGAACGTTTCGTGCGAACATTTTTATGAATATGAATGAGGAAAACGTAGCAAATTAATGTATTTTTAGTGACTTACAGTCCGTATATATTTTAATGGTATCCATATTGGATTATCTTTCCTGAAAGTGCACTTGCTAAAGAACTTTGCTCACAGTTTCATATTCTTGAGCAATTTTATTATATTGGAATTATATAGCTTTCTATTGATCAATTGTTTTATGGTAAACAATGGTAAAACTTCTGTGATCCTATAAACTCCAAACACATGCACACACACAAAACTCAACAATTTCGGATAGATGAATATAGGAAGGAGGTATATTTCGCGAAAGGTTTTTCTTAGGATTTCCGATCAAACGAACACTTTCGTATTCTCTCTCTCTCTCTCTCTCTCTATTTCTGCGCGGATATGAAAGCCGCCGTTCCTCAGGCATGCGGTTTCCCTCGCATACAGATTTTAAAATAACCTCGAGATTGATGAATTGCCACAGAGGGATTCAGGTGGCAGCGAAGACGTTTTTATAAGGTTTTTGCCGGCGTGATTTTTTTGCACGGCGTAAGCTCTGCGTGGAGCGTGTTCTGGCATAGCCAGGTCGTGAACTGGTTCCTTCCTGGAATGATGAATGGCCGATTTCATCGCGTACCTGCCACGCTCGTATATACGACTCGAGATTACTTCACAAGGTTTGTAGTCGTCGTGAGTAAAGTTATTGTTTTTTTATCCGTGCAGGTTTGAATTATCTTCCATAAGTACTATATTTTGATTTCGGTTGTGTCATCTCTTCCCAAATGTCTTTACGGCTTCATTGTTTTTATATGACTGGCTGAGGTTATACATCTGAATCTTTTTAAAAAGAAGTCTTGCTGCATCGTAAGCAAATGTTTCCATGTCTTCTATCGCAGAAAATAGTATATGATCCAATTTGTGTAATTTTTTTAAGATGAATCAATTGCTGGTCAAGTGCTGGTGTCGTTGAAGTGACTGTTAGAATAAAAGCTTTTTAACGCTTAAAGTTCAACGTTCAAATCCTTTCGTGGCGTGGAAATTTGTGCTCGTATATGTTCTGCCTTTATGTCAATGATGATTAAATGTTTTCTTACGGATTTGAAGCGTTTTTCATTATTTTTTTCTCGTTTTTAATATCTACAATTAGCCTGTAGTAGTTTCATAATGCGGTGCATATGGATTATAATTTCACAATTAATCCTGCGTAACGTCCTACGCTTTAAATAAAATGTCACTCGTCAACGTCACTCATCTTAATTCGTTTTGAAGACGTGTTAATTTCCGAGTAATTAATCATTCTACGATGCTAATCCCATTTATTTATTTTTCACTTTATCGAAATATTTTTCGCGACCCAATTGGATTAATTCGAATCTTTTTTCTTCTTCTTCTTTCCACTCTCTCGCAATAAAAATTTTACGCGTAAAATTAATCTGTATTTTTGTTTTTGGGGTCGCCACCTTAATCATTACCGAGATCATCCGTCATCTCTGTTTCCCTTTTTGCCTTTCCCGAGTATTTCCCCGGCCGTCTCTTTATATTCTTCATTCAGTTCATCTATCTTTACCTCCCGCCTCTCACCTGTTTATCCAATTCAGATTCAACTCGTATCCCTTTCCTTGGCAGGAGGCCATATTTTACCTCATAACACGCGTTTTTTCCGAGCCTTTTTCCTTCCGCGTCCTAACCTGAAGACCTTATTACTTCCACGCCCGAACTATATTCGGGTACCACTTGTATATATAGCGAGGAGTGTATGAAATCGCTTTTGTTTTACGTTTTTACCTGAACTTTGTACTTTTAAAACAAAGGAAGATTTTGCTCATCAAGCCTGATATTTTTCGTGCTTTTTCCCCCACTTTTTATGGCGAATGTGTGAGTAACGTGGTGGCGTCTACTACTGGGCTCTTCAGCGTTTTTTTGCTGACGTTAGTGCATTAAGTCTGATATTTTTAGTGTTATTCCCCTTTTTATGGCGAATGAGTGGGGTCTGATATTTTTCGCGTTTTTTTTCCTTTTTATGGCGAATGTATGAGCAATGTGGTACCGAGTTCTTCAACGTTTTTTGCTGACATTTCCCTTTGTTATTATTATTTTGTTATGCAGCCGCGTACCTCTCGGTGCATTTATAAGTAATAATGGAATTAACAACACTTGTATCGTAATGGATAACTCCCCTTCATAAATGTAAATGCTTAAAAAAATGTGTTTATGTTTTTAATTTGGTTGCCTAAACGCCGCGACCTCTTTCGTAAAAACAAAGGCCTTTCCAACCTCATAATGATTTACTTGCTGTTATCTACGTCTCTTTCAAGAGGTTTGCAAAACTGCTGATATAATTCATATTTCCATCTCAATTCCCTCTTCTCAGTTAAACCCTCCCCATAACGTTTTATATCGTTATTAATGGTTTTAACGTCAAAAACTTTGATTCCGAAATTCCGAAGTTAGAAGAAATATTATATTATATTATATTTAAAATGTTAACTTTTTCATTATCGAGTACTTTCTGACGAAAAATACATCTCTTTCAAATTGTTTAAATCGAGATACGAAAGTGAGTTTAATTTAAATGGAGAGAATGGTGTTTGTTTTTCTCTCTGTCGCAATTTGAAGAATTTACCAATTATCCAAAAAATATCTCACGGAATTCTGAGAAAATTCGAAATTGTCGTAACTTCAACCTTTCGGTCAAGAAAACTTGCCGAACACATTTTATGACTGAAATCAATCGGAAAACTATCTTTTCAGCTATCATGAAAAGGATGGAGAAAAATACGCATGCAGCTACAAAGTGATTCATGGATAGTGGATCCTAAAAAAGAACTATTTATTTATATCATTCATTTTTTTAATCATTAAAAATGTACATCTCAGAGACCGTTTTAAAGAATGTACTATCTGTGAATCAGACAGCTGCTTTGTAGCCGTAATGCGTATCTGGTCTCCCCAACCTTTTAATGTCTGTCGGATAAACATAGTCTTTTCAATTTCAGTCATGAGGATTTTAATTACGTTGTCAACCTCATCGTTCTATAAAACGGAGACAGAAGCATAAATTCCGGCTTTGCCGCTCTGAATAATGATTTTCATGAGCGTTGCGAGTTCATGGACTGGTTGATAAATTAGGTAGATCCAATAGCCGCAAAAAGGTTAAGCTCTTTGTAGCTATTAGAGCTACCTAATTTATCAGTTGAATTCCACCAATAAGTGCAGCTCGATAATTATATTTTGTATTTATCATAGACTGAATTGCTTCAGGAGGCAAGCCTATTTATAACAGGAAGTTTAATGTTCTATGTTTAGTATAGAAATCTATGAATAATCTCAAAGTTTTTAGGTCATTCAGCAATAGTTATTTTGTTTTCGTGCCTTTTATTTGAATGCATATTGAACGCTTTTATCGTCATCGTAAAAAATCTCAGGATGAAGTAAACGGAATTTTTAAGTCGTTATTCACGCCCTTTTTATTGTTGGGAGTTCCACCTTAAGTTTTACTATCAAACTTATCCAGTAAAAAAAATTGAAATGGGTGAGGATTTATGTCCCCCTTTAATGCAAAGATTGGATAATGCTCATAACGAACGTTTTATCATATGGTTTAAAAAAATGTCTTTTTTAAAGCGCGTCCGCCACAAAGATTGCTACAAATCTCGCATTGCCCTGCATTTCAAAATCTTTTATCTGGCCGTTGCGAGAATAACGTCCATTTTATTTCAATCAGTTTTCTCAAACTTTCCATCATGCTTCACAGTCAAAAAATAATAACCTCACCTCCGATATCCCTCGCTTCTTTTTATGATTGATAGGAGGAGTTGTATTCATATTTATCCTAACGAATAGCATCACTTTTCTCGGCCCGAGCATCTGTGCCCCGATTAGGAGGATTAATGTATTTCAATCGGGTTGAAGGCTCCTCTCTCTCTCTCTCTTGGACTTAAGGGGGGAAGATATTTCATCCCTATCCCTATAATTTTCTTCTCGACTATTTCTGCCCTTTTCACGAGTATATATGTCACGGTAAATGTGCGTAGTCCGGTAAATGTGTACATTTCCCGGTCAATGTGCACATTTACCATCAAGTTCGGTAAATGTAAGTATAACATACTTTTACCGATTGGATTAGGGAAATGTGCTCATTTACCTAGAGACACTGGTAAATGTGGATAAACGTCGCAACACAGGCCACAACATGGCGGCGTCGCGAACATCTGTCGCAGTTCAGAAGTACGGTAAATGTGCGTTGTCCGGTAAATGTGTAAATTTCGTGGTAAATGTGCACAACTAAACTAAATTTGAACATGAAGGCAAATTTTACTCGGCCCCACCGAGTTGGGTAGGTGGGTTAGTCGAAGTGTTTTTGGTTCCTCCTCACGTTCACTGTGTTCCCCCCTCGGGTTGGGAAGCGTTCATCTTAATATATACCAGTGGAGCCGAACCCTCGATGATTTTTGTTATAAATTAACGTAATTATTAAAGTGTAGCATTTCTCATTCTTACTTATTTCCGCATTTACCAAGACACATCGGTAAAAGTGAACATTTACCGGTAAAAGTACGGATAATACGTATTTCTGGAAACTTAAACTTACATTTACCGTGCTTGGTGGTAAATGTACACATTTCCCGATTACGTACTTTTACCGTATCACACACACACATATATATACACATACATACATATATATGTGTGTGTGTGTGTGTACGCGGGGTACCGGAGCTTATTTCGTTCTAAATTCCTTGCCCGCGCGCCGGTCAAGTATGAGGTGCAGGGGAAGAGGAGATACGCCTTTCTTTTTTTTCGTAAGTCGCGAGTGACGCAAGTTGGTCGGAAATTCGTGTTCTTCAAGACACGGGAAAGTATCGGATTTTCAATCGAGCATTTTTTCCCAATCCTTTGGGCGTAATAAGGGACGGAAAAAAGGGAGATTTCCCGTAAAAAAAATACGGTATGGAAAAGAGGAAGCTGCGGGGCGAATGAAGAGTTTTTTTTTAAGTTAACATCGCCCCGGATTATTCTCTTCCGAAGAAGAGAGTTAAGGGCGAAATTATGCCGATATTATTGGATTTTCCTGCAGAGGGGAGTTTTTATCTCCCTGACCCCCTTTCCATTCTCCTCGCCCTAAAAGTCTTCGCAGTGTATGTGTGTGTCTCTCTCCGCGGTCCATAATCCTCTTCCTCTCTCTCCGAAAACCTCGCTTACTTCGGTTTAATCCTCCGGTCCCTTACAGCTATTGGTCATTGTCGTCCTTGGTGTGTCTTTGTTTGATAATTTAACGGGAATATCATTTTCATTTATCTTCGGAGAGAATTAAGGGCGACGTTTTTGTTATGGAAAAACATCTGTGCCCTCCCTGGTGGTTTTGGAAGGGCGATGAGCGGCGCCGATGTTCCGAACGGGAACGTAGGGATATTTAGTGTCCTTCTTTCGGTTCGCAGTTTTCGTTACTTCAGAAGAAGTTTTATCTTCATCTTCACTTGTACAGTAAAACCATGATAATACTAGATCGGTTAACGCGGATTACTCGTTTATAAAAAAAGTTTACTTCTGTTCTCGGCGAAAAAGAATGTATTTGTTACTAAAAACATATAGCAATCATTACAAATCGTGAAAAGATTGGCCCCTTTTAGTTTTTACTAATGAGGTGATGCTGTATTATCATGCACATGGATGGAAATTGAGACAGTTATGTCGTTTAGTATTTTTTCTGCAAAAGAGTGCAAGTGAATATAATTTCATGTTTATGTTAAAGGTACAAGTTTAAAATGTCGTGTAGTGAAAATATTTTAATAATTTAACTTTCACGACGTATCTGAGGCATTGATGGGTTAATATAGAAGAAATGGTTTTTATAAAATGCTGTATTTGTAGCATTTCGCTCTGCTCAGTCATCATCGTTTTGACTATTAATTAAACTGCGTGCATGTGTCGCAAACCATATTTTGATAGGTTTTAATGAGATCCATAATGTTTTTCGATGTCTGAATAAACTCCATATCTACGCAATTTATCCAGAACTCAGTAGTTCATACAATTTTTTAAAAATGTCTTTTAAGGCTCCATAAACACCGTCCGACAACTGTCGCTGTATTGTGCTCCTACGATTAGTTCATGTCGTGATGTTTCGTCAGGAACCCTGGCGAAGTCGCCATCTTGACTCTTGTTCGTGAATTCCTCTTTATTAACCATTCTGTTGCTCTTTCGAAAAATGGGTTATTTCAGCTGAATTCATTGAGATGGAATTTGTAAGAGACATGTTAACAGCTTTTAAGGTAATGCACGTTTAGTCATTTCATACAAAGTTTTTCGATAATCAAGTGAGTGGTGACAGATTTTATCTTTCAAGTGTTGTATCTCTACTGCTTCGTATCATATACCTTGATCTATTACGTTCCTGACGACGAGGGTTTGATAAGCAAATGAGCAAGGGAACCGAATATAGGTTATTTAAAATTGTGACGTCATAACAAAGCATTTTTTTCATTTCATATTTCAGCGAAGTCGATTAAAAACCAGTATACGTACTGTTTAACATTCGTAAATGTTAAACGGCCATGGTTGAATAGAAACTCGGATGATAATTAGAATTGGGTGAATTTTATAATTCGTGATAGTAAAAACCTCGATTTTGCGAAGTAAAAAAAGAATGCAGTCTATTTTCTGTCAAGTATGTAAAAGGTGATAAACAAAACAATCTCACATCCCTCATTTTAAAATTCACTAGCGCAAAAGTACACTTTTATTAAATAAAACCATTAGAAAATACAATAATTCAACGAAAAAAATTGTCGGTTATGCGAACAGGTCAGCAAGAGTGGATATGTTCGATATCACTATATAAAAATATCGTTATAACCGGAGAGCTCGGTATTTTTTATTGGGCTCCAGCGTAGGCGTCTCAAATCATCCTCCATCTCAAATCATTTCAGCTTTAGTCGAGGAAAATTTTCTCTTATAATCCTCGACAAATCTTCATTTGTCATGAAAAAAGCACCCGCTCCATATTCTGCCGGAATGTCGGCTCGAGGAGGAAGGTTGGTAACACTGCGCGAAGGAGAGAGGTCTCGGGGGATAACTGCAAGAGTATAACATCTGGGCTCCAGGAGTCTTCCTTGCCCACTCCATTCGGCCCTCACTTCCTCTCCTCCCTCTCCCGTCTCCTCGCCTCCCTCCACGCGAAAAACTCGCCACTCCGCCCCCGCGGCACGCGTCCGCAGAAAAAAAGGAGCCACTCCCCGTTTGCCATCCTCCTCTTCTCCTTCACCCCCCTGACCCACGCCCCCTAACCTCCCTCCTTCTCTTATCCCCGGAGCGCATGTCGGAAAGGAAGAAAAAAAGCGACTCGAGGGCAGTGCTTGTGCTGATTAATGTGAGAACGCTCCGAATATCTCTCTTTCTCCTCCCCCCCTCCCCCTATGGGTGGTCGACCATTCCAGTGGCAGCCAAATCCGGCGACCTCTTTTTTTAAAGCGATCTGACCTTTTAGATACAATAATATTGATACCGCCGTTTCCATCTTGGTTTTTGTTGGCATTCAGGTATGGACGTGTATCGCTCGGGACTCGATTGAACGAGAAGGTGGTTCGGCACGCGTTTTTTACCCTATTGTTAAACAATCGCTCGCGAAGGAGATGTTCTGCTTTATTAGCTTTGTTTCCTTATGATTATTTGTCGTCGTGGTTTTTTCCGCCGCATGGCACGCTGTTGAGAGAGGACAGAAAGTTTGCATATTAATCTAATCCTCCTCCTTGTGATGTGTTTAGAAGCTAAGATTACGTTAAAAAGTTTGCTGTAAAGGAAATAACTATGATGATTTTTTTGGTTTTTATGTTACATTATATGGAATGCTAAATGAATATGAAAAAGTACAAAAAGAATACTTCATGTTATCTACCCATCGAAACTTTTTATTTGATACATATTGCTGCACATTAACGGAATATTGCTATAATTAATAGCCATGAACACCATCATATTTAAAAGACCAAAAACTCGTAGGTACGTAGGTTTTTGACCACCCCCACTACCAAGGGGTTAACAGAAAATTTGTATATGGAGGATCTTTTGATGATGAAAAAGTAATTTTTAGTAATTAATTGCCCCAGCAAAGCGAATAAAATACATAATTATTTTATAAAACTATTTACTCTGCTATATTTATGTAGAATTATGTACGATTTTTATGTAGTTCATTAACTAAATGTCGTATTTGATCCTTGATTCCTCTGGTGATTAATTTATTCACCATTTTGCTCGACTTTTTCGGTACGCCGAACCCCTAGTTCATTTAATATTAGTCTTATTTTTTTAGGTTTTTTAATTCTGATAACAAGTTGCGGTTTAATTACGAAAAATAAGTTATAATAGAAATGCTATTAAAAATAACATTTATTTGTTGTGTAGGAGATGGCGGTGGTGTAGTGGTTAGACGCTGGCTGCTACTCGCCTACTGCTCGAAAGGCAGCGGGCACGAATCCTGCAAAAGTAGGATTTTTCAAGGACGACCGGCCCCGTTTGTGTGGTTTAAGGAGATCGCGCAAAGTCAGCGTTCCGTCCTTCGGAAGGGAAGTTAAGCCGTTGGCCCCCTTGGTGCTTTTCGTAAAGAGTAGACTAATGCCGGCACCAGGTTTCCATCCTCCCTTCTGCATGTCCTGTTGATGACTGTGCAAAATTATCATAGCAGTCGACGTACTTAAAAATCAATTACTACTACTGTTGTGTGTATCATCAGTCGCGTTTTCAATAAATGAATTGTAGCCTCAATAACGAATTGGTATACATTTGGAAAGTTTTTTCTGAGCTAATATCATGAATTACTTCATCATGTCGGCTGAGAAAGATTCTAGGGGTTAGTCGCATTCATTATGCTGTTAGTAAGTCCTTGTGAATATCTCAACGTAGATACTACGACCAATTTTCCATCATTCTGTCCGCTTCAAGGATAAAAGTACATGAAATGCACTCATGAGCCTAGTCATAAAATAAACATATAGCAGATTTAGGCTTTATTTGCAAAAACTTTTTAAAAGTACTTCAAAGCGCAAGTGTAGTGCATTTAATTCGGCAAGTTTTCCTTATATTGAACTGGTAGGAATGATTTTTTATTCTTTGTCTTCTTAGTCCTATAACGGAAAAAGATGTTCTGTTTGGAGTTGGAAAGTTCTACTCACATCAATGTGGCGTTATTTACGAAAGCTGTTGCGACATTGCGTTCAACTTTTTATTAATATCAGCTTATTTATATTTACTACTGTTTTATCTACCACGCATAGGTTTTCTCAATTAACGAAAGAAAAGACTCATTGAAATCTTCATTCTTTGCCTCGTTACTTTTATTTAACGCCACTATTACTACCGTCACATTAGCGTAATATATCCTTTACGTGATGAGAGTAAAAATGTATTTTCAAGGGATCCATTCCTCCGCAAACAGGATGGAGATTGTTAAACCGTAGAATTTTATGGTAACAAATAATTTATACCCAGAGACGTATCGTGGTAAGAACAATTTTAATATACCCTTGGGACAATTGATACGTTTCAAAAAATGGGGCAAGAACCTGGCGCTAGCCGTTTTCCTTGCAAGTCTTAAATTTGCCCATGAAATTTTTCGTTTAATATGCTTGCATAATAATTTCCTTAACCTTTTTTCTCCTCCTGCAATTGAAATGATTGTAATTCCATCTGTCAGTTTATTTCGCCATGTTCATATGTGGCTTTTTTAACGTAACTCCCGTTTCATAGGCAAAATACTGTATTTAAGCCCTAGATTCATGCCTATGCATGGGGATTTTGAGACGGCTACTATGGTAACGATTCCAAAGAGGATTACGGATAAATCTCTATAAACGCACCGTGGCGATTATTCTCTCTCCCTCGGCTTTCCCGAAAGTGGATATCTTTGCGCGAACGCTCCATCCTGGCCCTTTAACCGTGACCCGCAGGCGTTGGTCAGCGGTCTAGTGATTTATGGCCGGTGTCATCTGCAGGTGGCGGCGAATCCTCAAATGTTCTGCCCCCTTCGGGTTGTTGTAGCCTCTCCGGACCGTTTGATTGATTCACTAATTGATCGCTCCTCCCTCCCCATGTTGATTGATGAGTTATGGAGAAGGGAATGTGTTGAGCTTGGTGCAGTCAGAATATCATTTCGGCTTGATCGCATTTTTTTCCCTCCGAAAAAATAAACCGTCGAAGTCGACGTTTGAACTTTTGCGTGTTCTGTCGAAAACGAATTCACGGATCTCCGTCGGGGTTCGGCTAATATTCGCTTTCTCTCGTTCTATCGCTGTCTTTCTCGCACTCTAGCAGTTTTCTCTGCAGTTATGACGCGGTGTTGGAAGCACTATGTGTCCGCTGCGGCATTTGACGGCCGGGCGGATAAAATAAAATTTCTAGTAATTGAGATATTCAGCTAGGTCGTTCATTTCGACGAATATAACGCGCGAGGAGTTAGAATTCGATCGATTTATTTTTGGCGCAGTAGGTTTCCCGAGTTTTTGACACTCTTAGTTATTATGCAGTTGGTTGCCGTTGGGCATAGGTACTTTTTGCGCTAATTTTATGAAGATCGTCGAAAAACAGTTTATGTAGATGACTATAGGTATGCCGCAGACATAAGAACATGCGCGGATTTCGGCCGCGCACGGAGGGGGAGTTCCCTCGGTCATCTTGACTTCCCCCACCCCACTACTAGCCCATCCTTCTCCTCCTTAGGTTGTCAGTTCTCACTATTTACAGTTGCTGCTTAGACGGAGTTTTGCGAATAATTGGCAACAGTGTAGTGTTAGAAACGGACCGAGACAGCGATAGACCGTGCGGTAAGGGCGAGAGGGGAGGGCTCCAAGTGGAGTGAGGGATTAGGCCACACCCACTGTACACCCAAAATGTTCTTTTGATCGCGATAGACCTATAAATTCTGATATCGACCCATGGATATCTACTTTCATGGATCGAATTATTTTCAAATTGTTTTTTTCCAGAATGGTTCCACCGTCAGTGGAATTGTCGCTAACTTACGTTTGAAAAGAGCGTGTTTACATATCTGTAATAAGTGATGTTTTTTCTTGTCTTGTCTCGATTAAAGTAATTAATAGCTTTACGTCTCGTGCCTTTCGTTATATTAATTTGCAATACACTGGACTTCATATTGTTGTTTTATAATTGGCGTGCTTTTAATATCTAAACCTAAAATATAATACAGGGTTTTATAACTTATTTGCTTAGTCTTACACATATCCATGTATCCCTCTTAGATCAAATAATGAAATATCATTAATATGGACAAATAAAATTTAATTAGGATAACGAAAAAATTGTTCGTTTCTGTATAGTTTTTCAGTTAAACTACTTTCATTTTTAAAGTCCCTAATCTATTTTCAATAGAAATAAAATAGATTAAATGTTAACGTGAAAATTAAATTCAGTCATAGGACATGTCTTTCGGCGAGGTAGATTTTCTAGGATTAAGGTTATGGAATTTTTATATAAGTTTAAATCATTTGTTAGTTACATAACTATGCATTCTTGAGTATTAGGCAAATATTATTCGGTGGCTTAACAAGGAACAGAAGGGCCCGCGGAAAAATATTATTATTGTGAAAATTGAAAATCGTTTCTTCCTAGAATTCTTGGTGACTCCTATACGAAGTAGATATCTCATATCAATCTATGAATTTTGCTATGGTTAGATTTTTCAAGTAGTTAATAAATTTTCTGCTAGATGGCTTAAAATTCTGAAATTTTCAAACTTTGAAATGGTATTGTAACCAAACTACTGAAGCTAGAGGAGTGATTTTTTCACTTGGATCTACATTCCAAGGGTGCGGGTTGCCCCCTTCCTACAGAAAGAGGCAAACCAGAACCCTGAAAAATTCTTAGAAAACGTGCTTCCATCTCTTACTTTAGCAAGGACTTGTTTGATTATTTCTTCACTAATGTTTTATCCAAAGGTTCGTCTCCTCTTCAAAATGAGAAGATAATGTGACTAAGAAGTCTTGTGGATGATAAGTAGTGAGCTGATTAATACGCAATTATTTCTTCATTTATGAAGGAGAATCTCGTTAGTTTGATTGCATATTACGAGCAATCGCTTCTGGAATCAATTGAGCAAAAAAGGTCTTTCAAAGACCTAGCTCTCACTGGTTCACTTGTAGGCTATATCCTGACCTATAATCTCCTGCTCTTTTTTCATCTTAGTTTTCATGATTGCGTAAGCAATTTCTTACGAAGTGTATTTCTCGTTCCTAAGGTTATTTTCCTTTAATCTCTTCCCTTCGCGCTCCATTTGCAAGGAATCGTCCTCTACACGTCGTGATTGGACCCCAGTTCTTGATGGTTATCCTTTTCTATCTTTGTGATTTTTCTAATTTTACACGTGGTTTCATTTCAATGACACCGTTACTGCGTTGAAGATTTTTTAACACATTCAGTGCAGATCCGATTTTCCCAATCCCTTCCCGGGAGCGGGCGGTCAGCATGCTTTCACAGCCCCTGCGAGTATGGGTAAGCCTGCGACACTCACACACTCCTAGGATCCACTGCAGTTATCTTAATAATTTCGAGATGTTATGGATATAGTCAAAACATTAAAGTTGCGAAAAGATAAATAATATACTATTTATTTTTTAAACTATATGATTATGTTCGTCATATTCCAATCCACATATTTGAATACTCATATTACATTATTGACACATTTACTAATATATATTTCACAATATTTAGGCATATATTTATGTAACTCTTTTATTCATAACCATGATATTTTCTGAAGCAAGGCTGTAGGCACAATCTTACGGGATAAGCTAGGTGAAGGCTGGAGGTGCGACGTTCAGCAACCGTTCAAGCTGGATTCGTAATATGAAGTAACCGTGGCTATCCCTACCCTAATTACACGTAGTTCCGCGTACAGCCTTCCTTTCACAGTTTTGGAAGAATCAAAGAAGAGACATATATAAGCACGCACTTCAAATTGTTTAGAGAGCGGAAGAAAATGAAGATAATAAGAATAATCCTAATGGCAAGAAGGCATTTGTAAATAAATTCGGGTAGATGATCTATACACACAACCAGTAACAAAATTTTAACGTAGAGCGTGGCCGCGTCCTCCGCCCTGGATAGAAATGCTCAAAGACGCACGTGCATCATCCACCGTTAGTCCTCCGCGCGGCTCGCTTGGTAGAGTTGTTACTTGGGTTCGACATCTATTATAAATAGCTGCTTCTTGAGAGAATATAAAATCCAATGTACTTCTAAAGGACCTACAAATCCGAAATTTGGTACAACCGACGAAAAAATTCCGAAATAAAAAAATAATTTTTATTCCGACCACATTGTGTCATTCCTACCCCCAAAAGAAAAACACGGAAATCAATGCAGGGCTTTATAAAATTGAAAGACGATCTCGGGTTGTAAACAATGCCATAGCTGAAGGAATGAAGTCAGTGTTTTTTAAAAACATCAAATTGTTGCAGAATCAGTCTAAAAATGTTTTTAATCAGAAAAGGGGAATCTTACCAGTTTTTGTCAGTGAAAAATTTTAACTACCATGGCAATGAGTCCAATATCTTTAAATAGAAAATATTTTTTGTTAACTCTGTATTAATTTGGAAGTGTAGCTGTGTGCGTGCCTGCGTCACACCGGTGTGAAAGTATTACATGTGGAATAGATGAAAATCTGAAACTTGAAGGGTGTTTAGATATACGCCAGGAAGAAGGCGGGAAAATCTGAAAACCATGTAACGTGGAATAGTTATGAATTAATTAATTATTTTAATGAAAAATTTTCCATTATAAATACATTGCGTCGCTATTTATATCCTTAACATCGCTGTTCGAAATTATAATTAAGATACAAACTTGAGACTTGAACCGGTGTACAGCCGATAGAACGAAGAGAGAATCCAAATCCATGCCGAATCAACTTAAATATTCGTTTGGTGCCAGAAAAAACGGAATTTCTTCAAGATTTTAGCTATGAGAAATTATTATACCATGGAAACGAGTCCAATACTTTTAAATATGCAGTGGGAGGGAGGAGAGAAAAAGAGATTTAATTAATTGCATTTTATACCATCAAATGAAGAAACGAAGAAATATGGAAAAGTATTTGTATTGGGATTCTATAACACGATTCGATCATTCTAGTATCGAAAAAATACAATAAGGTTCTTTTAATTTTATTTCATGAAAATAAATATTACCTGTAAAAGCTATTTTTAGTCCTGTTTCCTATCTCCTTTCACTGCCACATCCAATTGAAAATTGTCGTTGCAACGGGTAGATTAGTAATAATATTGGCTTAATGTTTTAATGGGAATTAATATACAGTATTATGATACCGTCAATTTCAACTTACGACGTAAACATAGGATGACATCATAATCGTAACACGCGAAATATCATTTTTGTTAAAAAACACTACTCATTTCATATCACAATTATTACGAAATTAAAAATACAGCTTTATAATATCCTGCACTCAGAGATTCTAATGGCAAATAATGAAGAGCATGTTCTCACGCCTGCCTACTCTGGAAGAAAATAAGAAAACTGTGCCTCAATAAACACTAATTTTGGAAACGGTCGGTACAAGAATCATGACTCGATCACAGGTGCAGTGGCGTAGCCAGGGGGTGCAAGGGTGCATGTGCACCCCCAAACTGCTCCAGATAATATTAAATTTTCAGTGCGTTAACCAACGCAGTAATAATGTTAATTAAAACGCGACCGTAATATCAATATTAATAAATAGTTCTTTAAAATTCAATAAATTATTTGTGTTAGTATTGATTTATATATTTTTTTTTAATTTCTGGCTACGCCACTGCACAGGTGCATCTCAATATCTTACATTCTTATTGAATTGCTAGTTTAAATTAAAAACGAATGATTATTTCTGTAAGATTATAGTTTCCTCCAACTTTTAAGAAATCTCCATTGTTTTTTTGCTTGCAATGCTTCCAAGATTCTGACTTGGCAACAACGTAAACTTTTTGCCACTTGCGGCTTATAAACGCTGCACACAACCCCTTTGTCTTGTCGAATTACGTCTCTCCAACCAAGAGAAAATGCGTCGTTTCTCGTAGACATGGACATTGGCCAGCCAGTTCTCTTTGTGCGACATTCATTTCTGGCGGAATTGTCTCTCAAACCTTCCTAGCATGGCTTTCAGGCTGCTATTTTTCGGGGAGACCGCTAGAGCGCTTGACTTTCGCGTTCGTCCAACAACTGGTTTGAATCTCGTCACATGCGGTGGTAGTGGTTCCATCTTACGCTCTCCACCCTTCGTCGAAGTCTCTTCTGTGGTTTCCACCTGTTGATGCTTAGCACATACACACATACAGACATACACATGCATCCCAAAATGCATACCACGAGCCGAGTGTCAGTGACCTTACGACGCAGCCGCTGCACAGAAAGCACGTGAAGGCTGTAAAAAATTAAGCGATTATGCACTTCAAAGTATCCTCCCTCAGTACAGTTGTCACGGTTTCGATTTTAGATTCTTCATATATTCGCCTCTATCGAACGAGTACGGCAAATAACGAGACATTCGTTATAGCGAGCGAAAACACCCCCAATGTCTTAACGTTACATATACGGAATTTAATTTTCGGATATTACGAATAATGGTTAGAATGAGCATCGTTATTATATTATCGTAATCGTCGTAGGCGAACTTTTTGGTAGGTTGGTTATAGCCTATTGGGAAGCTTATGTCTCTACCGCTGTTTGGGCTATTTGCGTCATCTATGATTTGTAAAGATGCAGAAATCTCCTGTTCTTTAACGGTACTAAATTCAACCGGAAACGTTAAATACTTTCTTTTTTAAGGGGCGGTTTCCGACACCCCTTCACTCCATAAAAGCATTGGAATCAGTTTCGAGCATAAAATCGCATTTAAAAATTAGTTCGAATCAAGATACGAAGTCGGGACCTAAACGGTTGTGTTGGAAAAAGAAAAATTAATTTTGGTTACCGTGAAAATTCAATTACATTCCGAATTTCCCGGAAAATCCGTTTTTAATACGAAAAAACGCGACTTTTAAACAATGAGAATTGTCAATTACCATGGCCACCTCATTTGAGCGAGTGGAAATATTGTTTGTTAAATGGATTTCGAAAATTTTTGAAGAATCAGTGAACCTTTCCCCTTTGAATTAAACCATTTTATTCGTTATTGTAGCATCGTTTAAAAAATTAATTAAATTAATTTCTTTAAGCCAAGCGAAAAAAAATTAAACAGTATAAGATTAAAATAGAGCCTCTTGACGATATTACGTCATTTTATTTGTTTACATTCATGTTGATTTGTGTCTTAATGTCAAGCCTGTTTATTCTGTAATATTTACGAAGAAAGAAGTTTAAAAGAAATTAGCAAGGTTAGTTATTTTTATTTATCACATCACTTGGAAAATTAAATTAAATAAAAATTAAATTACACTTATCCTCAATCCTAATATAGGTTAATAATAAATACAATCTTCTGTTCTATTTACGAAGAAAGAAGTTTACATCTTTTGTCAAATAAATGTCTGATCAAATTAATCAACTTAATGTGAGAGCGAAGCGTCACGGGCTCTCTAGTTAGTATTAATTTTATAAATTCTCGCTATTTCGAGGTTCCACTGTATTGTTTTAATGAGTTGAGGCCATGGCTTTACCCTAACCAGTGCCGTAACTAGGGTATGACAAAGGTGGCATATGCCATAGGCGCCCCTTACGAAAGGCACCAGTCGTTCTGACAAAAATGTGAAAAATGTGCATATTTATATGCAATTTGTTAAGTCAATTACTCACTTTAGACGTTATGGCACCAAAGAAGAGAATAATATCCAACATATTTTGGTTTTCTCAATTTAATGTGACTTGCCAATCTGAGTTTGGTCTACTAGTCTTTCCATAAGGTGAATTGTTGTTTTAATGAAGGTGTTGGTGAAATATGTATGCAGATCAGCATATGCTGAACATGAAGATTTCTGAGAAAAATTCCACTTGCCGGGCGGATTCTCAGTCAAAGCAGAATTTTTCGCCGGCTTTTTCAGAAATCATAATTTCCTTAAGGTGGTACATATTTCAAATCTGTAGGCAAATGCCCGAATTCAGTGATACAATCAAACCCCAATTTAGCGCCCCCCTATACAGCGCCATCCCCGCATACCGTCCATGAATCGTGAACAAAACTTCCATCTTATGAATACATGGAGCTAGCATATACCTCGATTTACCGCCACCCTCGCTTTAGCGTCAATGTCTATGATGGACAATCGGTGACTCTAAATCCACGAAGCTATGGAGTAAAAGCGATACTTAAAATTCAGCATGCAGAATCTTTTTTTAACATTATGGTAATAATTTTGAAATTTGAACATTAAATCCTCATTCAAACTTGATTTTCACTCGTTTGGTGCCTCAGAATCTCAGGTTAACTTCCAATTTAAACTCTAATCCGGCCCGCCGAAGAATTGCCAACCTTCTATGCGACCCGCCGAAGTATTCGCAACCACTATTATTGCGGCCCACCACGTAGAAAAGGTTAACCACCCCTTCTCTAATACACAAAGAGGAGTTGATTGACAGTCTGTCTCAATGCATTTGGAAACCGCAAGAGCCAGTGCAACCAAATTTTGCTTGCAATCCACTTTCATCCTGAGGAAGGTCAAGGCCTATGTCGGAATCCAATTCCAAGGTTCCAAGTACCATTTCAGAAGCTTTTCTTTTTCCTAGAAGAATAGTTGGGGAATAAGTCAATCGAATTTTTGCCTTGCATTTCAGTATAGCCTATAATCATCGTAGAAACTCGGGACTTGAACTAATGAATAGATTTTTATTTTAATAACGTTGATTTTGAAAGAAGCATCAAGTCGATGCTCAAAATGTCTTGAACGCATAAATTCTACGTTTTTTGAGCTGAAAATCTTTGGCGCTCACGGCAGCCACCAAAAAAGACCGAATTTGGTACCGTTTTGTTATTTCTTTCGAGCTGAAGGGCAACGAGGGATTACTTTTTCTCCTAAGTATCCGGGTTGGACTCCAGGTGCAATTTTCTCTTCGTTTACGGTATTTGCACGTGAAGCAGTATTGGGGCATTGTAGAATTTTTGTCTCCGAATAAATTGTTCTGTCGGTACCTAATCTTGGATGGAACAATAGCAAGCCCAAGCTACGGGCGAGCCAGGCGGCTGCCCGGTGCGCCAAAGTTTTGGGGGCGCTATCCCGATCATTTATCATACTAATGTGTTCCCAACTGATTCACCTCTTGCCTACGCGCAATGGGTATCTAGGAAGTAGTGCAATGAATAGCTGGATAACAAGGGAGAAGAGAAACCCGGTGTCGGCATTAGCCTACTCTTAACACTTCAGAGGATAATACAAAAAATGAGAAATGTTGATGAAATGAAGGAAATCAAGACGTCGTATGTAAATCAGCTTTGCAATAACAATTACGAATAATGAAAGGAAAGGCATTACAATGACAATTGTTTATCAATGCAAGTTAACTAAAGAAACTCATAAAAGAAGAAAACTACCTTTACAAAAATTACAAATTCCAAAAACTAAAAAATAAACGTTAAAATAGGGAAAGGGAACCGAGAGTATTTTGCGACACTCAAGATAGGTGATTCATAGGATACAAAATGGATAAAATTCTCCAGTTTGTCATGCATAAATTATTGGACGCCGGGTTCAGATGGTCTTCTGATACTTAGTTTCACTAAAATTGTTGAAAAATCATATTCCTTGGATGACCAGAAACTTTTGACCGGAAAGCCATACGGATGAAACAAATTGCCACGGTTCTCAATAGTAACATGTTAAAATTAAAAGATGTCATAACGTATTTTAAACATTTTACGAAGACAAGGCGCTTTAATACCCTTGCGGTATAATAAGTGGAGCTTCAGTCGCTGAAAAGTTATAGGATCGCCTGTTTAAAAATATTATTCTCGTTTCCCAATTTTTGTATAGGACAGTCGCCCACGTACAGAGATAACATGGTATGATATCAATGTGTAACATTTTTTATCGAAAAGGGTCCAAAAAATAAAATGATTTTCTGCCCTCCATTGAAACAGGAGGGATCAATCGCCCATGTAAAATCTAAGGCTTGGAAAGCTTTATCATTCTTGAAGACCTGCGTTCTCATGTAAAAATTCTCGTCAAAATATTATTAATTACATTTCCTAACATTCAGCCATTCTTGTGAAAAATGTAAATCATTTGCAAATTTCTTAAAGCTGGAAGAGGATATTTTTTCAAGAACTATACATCGCGAAATTAATTTAGGGTGAATACATAACAATAGTTAGTATGGACCGAGTACATATTCGTTTTCAAAAATCTCGCTTGAGGAGCCAGTTAATTAACGTTTATATATTCAGGAGAAATCTGGTGTTAGCGTTGGCATAGCCTTTAGTTGTTTTTGTCTCGAATAGGAAAGCAAGTTAATTAGGACATGCGTAGTTATTAGCTTCGTGGCAATGGGTGTTTAAGCAGTGATCGTCGCTAATAGATGATTAAACTCAGATATTGCCATGGATGTTTGAATATTTTTTGTGACATTTTGAAAAGAGGTATTGGTTATTAAGTTCAAAATGTAAATTACCTACCAACTGGTTTCATTATGTTTTATGATAAAAGTGATGTTGATACGATGTCTACTGAGAAGCCTTATTCATGGCGTGGATAATATTCTCTTGTATATGGTATTAAAAATGTCTGTATTTCGGTCGGTAATCAGATTTTAATTGTTTTATTTATTTTATTGCAGTTGGATACACAGAATACATCAAACGGAGGACGTCTCCGGTAAGAGGTGAGTCAAATATTTGTTCTCTCTTTTATGCATTTGTGTGTATTTTACTTAATCTTCGACCATATAATGCCTTTTTTCTGGTTTGTTTTCTCTTTGTGATTGAAATTCTCAGCTCATACTCTTCAACACACGCCATTTAAATTAATGTCTGTATTAATCTATACCTCTGTTTAATAATGCGTTATTTTCTCGCTATTATATAGGGTCACAAAAGTTTTTATAAATGATGAAGAAATGAGCAACCTCACATCTACTTTGGAAGTTTAAGACATTCTTTTCGTGAATATTTCTTATATATATATTATTTGCATCATTTTGCGAATATGGTGACCTGATTTTCATAGCTTAGCAATCTAATCGGATTCTAAGAGACTAATCCAAAATTATGAAAAAAACGCATATTGTATCCACCCTGAATATTTAACTTTCTGAAATAATGGAGGGTCCGTTTGCAATTATTTTAAATTTCTTTAGTCTTTTATGTTTCTCAAAATTTAACCCTATTTCCCTATTTAAAATTTTTCTTTCTCATTTGCATTTCCATAAAATTCAACGCGAATCGCGCACAGCAATACAATGGTGTTTTTTTTTAATTGCGTGTAAGTTCGGGCTTAGTTTTAATGGATACCCTATGCGAAGTTCTGGGAATAATTTTAAAATTCCCCCGGGCTTTTCCTTCGACGCTGTTTTATAATATTTACGGCACCTGCGGAGTAATTATTTCTCCTGCCGTTTTCCTCTCGGACTTTTAGTCGCCCGTTTAGCATTCTATTTGCATCCTTTTCGGAGTCGGACGAGGAAGAGGAAGTGCCATGGAAAGCGCTCCGTTTTTATTCCCCGTTTTCCCTCTCCCCCCTTTCCTCCAAACCGTTTCTCCTCCACCTCGTCCTCCACGCCATTCTCCACGCCATCCCATCTCCGCCTTTTCCACCTTTTCCCGGAGGTTAGGGTGCGTGGAACTATGAGAATGGAATTGAGTCGTCCTCTCCTTCCCTTTCTTTGTCCGCTTTTTTTGTTAATTGAACTATTTGGAATTCTCCCTATCTCTTCTTAGGGAGCGGAGAGAAGGAAATCTCTCGAAAAGCAAGCTTTTGTGTGTGTGTCTCGCTCATTTTCTCTCATCTCACTTCCCTTTCTTTTTCATCTTCCTCTTCCCTCTCTTATTGCTCCCGGAATAATTTTTCAGAGTATCCTGTCTCTCTCTCTCTATCTGTTTCTCTCTCTATCTGTTTCTCTCTCTCTCGTTTTCTCTTTCCTTTCTTCCGCACACCCACGAAGGTCTCTCTTGGACTTCCTTCAACAGTGGCGGTCTTTACTCGGACGAACTAAGCGCCTGCGTGGGCGTCTCGAAGTAGGCCTTACGTTGCGTAGTGGGTCGATCGTGAATTGAAAGGCTGTTCATTTGTTGACGAATTTCTAAACGGCGATTGCGATTTTTGATATAAGTTGTTCGAGATTCGTTAAAAATTTTCCTATAATGTATCTTTCTCGAGTGGACAAAATGTAGTCCGAGTTTTAACGTCTCCAAAATATGTTTTTCATTTTATATCCCTTATAGTTTATAGATTCGGTTCCTTGGATTAATTGCAAAGTAGTTCTTATGCATGGGTTGCTTTGGAGGTAAAAGAAAAAGAGAGTTGTTGTAATCTTTGCTTATAATTGAAGTGCACGTGGGTTAATTCAACAGGGAATTATCGAGCTCGTCTTATGGCTGAAAGAATTCAAGAACAAGCAATTAAAAAATACTTGTCTCAGGTATCTCCAATAGCCACATGCTATGGCAATTGAAGACACCCTAGACAAGCGTACTCGAATAATGATTGGATTTTTAAAACAAAATATGGGTAAAACCATTATGCAATGGATTTTTACACAAACCCGTAACCATGCGCACATATATAAATTAGTACTGCGAGAGGTTTTCCCATGAAATATTCCATTTTTCTGAACCAATGTTATTTAAAACAACGTCTCTAAATGTGGCCTCCATCTTTGCACCACAAGCAGTGTTTATTCGACGTCGTATTCTTTATCGCAGCGACGGGTCATGAAGATCTCGGAATCCATATATAAGGACCGCGACCCGTCCGCATTTCCACTTTCTCTTCCGCCATTCCTACTTTTCGTTTTGGCTCCGTTTTCTTCTCCTTTCATTAACAAGTCACCTCCCCTCATTAAAAAAAAATCTATTGTGCGGCGCTGTATCTCCTTTTTCCGGACCCTTCCTCCTCTCATCCCGATCCAACAATTCCTCGCTCCATTCTCTCCATTTTTCATTAATTGTTCAATTTTCGTCCGCCTTCCGCTTCGTGTGGCCGCGCAGAAAAGTAATTGGTTTCTTCTCCGTAATATTTTGACTTAGCCGACTCATCATCCAACAGTTATGCGAGGCCGTACTTATCATAGGAAAATTTTATGGTCTTGGCCTCGGGAATATTTTAATTGTCGAGTTTTTAATTTCACGGCACACTTTAGGGTTCACTCGGTCTTCGCGGCACACCGAACCAAATTTCATGAGATTGTGTGGGACAATTTTATCACCTTGTAACCAAGAAAAATAAGAGGAAACAATCTCCTTTTCCACACAGATGAAGGAAATTATTGCAAAAATGTACGATTTTTCAAATCGTTTATGTATTCAGTCCGAAGGACGAAATAATTGGGTGGTGAATATGACAAATTCTCAGGTTGGTTTCTGTATCAAATGACTAAAACGGCGTAAAAAATCCCTCCATAAAGTGTCGCTCTTCGTAAGAGATTTCGTTTCTGCGATCTTAGCTTGAGAGCAATAAAAGGCTGTGATATTCTTCCCTTTTTATACTAATTCCATATGTACCGCGGCACACCAAGTATTTTGTTGCGGCGCAACAGTGTGCCGCGGCACACCGGTTGTGAAACCTTGCTGTAGGGCACAGCGAATTTTACTCTCTCCGCGAAGTCGAAATCCGCAGTATCCGTGCGGAAAGTGTTCTGGTAACTTGTCTTGATGCATAATTTATTAAATTTATTAAACGAATTCTGTCGTTTCCTCGTGCTGAGGATGTTTCCGAGTACTACACTTCTATGTTTAGAAGATTGAAGTTTTAATTAATAATGTTACGCACGAAAACACAAATCTAGATAATTCTGTGGCAGGTATTAATTATTCTTAGCTCAATTGCTAAGCAATACGTTCCCAGCAGGATATGCAATTAGAAACTTCGTTTTGAAATTTATTTTAATTTGTGTGAATGGGAACGGGAAAAATATCCATCTCGACGTATCGGAAATTCTAATATAGATGTTCGAGTTATGGAGATTCGACAGTATTTTTAGATACTGTGGGTTTCCTCATGTGTGTGTGTGTGTGTGTGCGCGCGCGCTCGCGTGCGTGCGTGTGCGATATGTATCTTTTGGCTAATTCATTGGTCCAAGAAAGAATTGTCTTTCTCTTCTTATGGCTGGAATCACATTGTGAAAAACAGCTTTCAATTTGATGCGTTCGCAGTAATTTTTACTGATATTTCTTCAAGTCATAGTTCCTCTAATTCGCCAAAATTTACCGGATTCTAAAACTGAAAATGATCTCATTTGTGTTGCTCAGTCAACTTGTCGCGTAAAATGGCCTCGCAGCATATATATTCAACAACTCTCGTAGCAATACCGCTCTTAGATGAAAACATTTTCGTCGAGACGCGTTGTTTCGCGTTGGAATTTTAATATTTCTACACCGAGGCCTCGCCGAGAACCATTCCTCTTCCATTGCCTAGGTTTTTTTTAGATAGTCTCGTTTCGTCGAGAATGGTGTGCGTTGGAATTATATCTTTTTCTTCTTCTTCCTCCCCACCACCATCTCGGCCGCCATTGTCACCGTAGCAAGAAGACGGGTATGCACGCCAGAGAAGAATTTGGCCTTCGGTAATTTCCCCCATTTCTTCATTTTTTTTCAAAAACTTCTCTCGCGAGGAATGGAAGCATTCCTCGATCGAGCATTTTCTCATTTTTTACGCCTTTTATCGCCGTTCGTATATATTTTCATCGGCATTGTTTGAAGGAGAAAAACAAGATTTCTGGCAATGAAAATAACGAAAGAAAATTTTCTACGCTCGTTTTTTTTCCTTCGCATATCCGTTTTTATCGCGCGTGCCAATTTTTGGATCACCCTAGAATGTTTTTTAAAATATTATCTTGGTTCTTTTCTCTCCACATTGTGCGGCGTATCTTTTCCGTGCATCCCATTCTGTCCCTTCGTATTTTTTCTTCGTCCTTTACTATGTCCTTCGTATGTTTTCAGCTTTTCTTCTGTTCCACTACGTATTCCGTTCGTTATGTACTTTTTATTTTTCTTATCGTATGGTCCAACGTTGTCCAACATTGTCGTTCTGGCAATTGGTGTAGTGTATTTTTAGCTAATCTAAAGCAAATTGACAGGATGAATCGATCGAGGATCACTCGATCAATTCTCCTGTTTTCTAATATCCCTAATGTAAGGTAGATTTCGCTAATTTTTCACACTTCCCTTCCTGCTGATGTTTTCCCGCACGTCGTTTTTCCAAAATAATGCGTTATTGTCATCAATTGGTTTTTCCCACGTAAATAAACTAAGTACCCTTTTATCACAGCGACTAAACTATGCTAAATTGCGATTAGTAGTCGAGTTTTCGCTTTATTTATCATTGTTCTATGTCGTCCTCTTTTTCGTCGTTTTGTTTTTTTTTCTCTTGACCCTGATTTTATTTTTACTTTATTACCATGCATAATAATTTATTATTCTGTAAATGGCGAATGGGTTTAAGTGTAAGATGGGGCTCGGAAGCATCAAGCTCGCCAAAATAAATGTACCTATCTGTCTATTCTCATTCTCTCCTTCTCGCTCTTCTCCTTCATCGCGTTCTTCTCTTGTTTCTTCCTTTTTTCCTCGTGACCCTCTTGTTTTTTTCCTCCGATGTTTTATACGATTCTCGAATTCATCCTTCACCCTGCCGTCTTTTCGTCTCTCCGTCTCCTATGTCACCTCTCGCCGCAAGAATTCCTCGCTCACACTTCCCGATCCTTTCTTTTCTCTCTCTCTCCGTCTCTCTCTCCGTCTCTCTATCCCTCTCGGCCTTGTCCCCTAAAGGCCTGTTATAACGAAGCAGTGGCATTCTTTTTTCTGTTCCCGCGTTCCCATACTAATCTGCCCCGCCTCTTCTCCTCCCTCCTGCCTCTCTACCCCTCCATCCCGTTCTTTGGTCTCCTCGGAGAGTGGAGCGTCTTCTTCACTTTTTTTAAATGAGTCTCCTTCGATTGTTCGCGGGGTGAAAATAAAAAAATTAAAAAGTTTCGCCACATTGCCTCGATTTTTGCCAAGTTTCGCGCGCATATTTGCGTAAGTACATTACGCTAGGGGAAAAAAGTGCCGTTTTTTTGTGTTCGTTAAAAGTCCCAATGCGTTCTCAAATCGAGTTGGTATGTTTAACGGAATTTTTTCCCAACATATTTTAAAAACCTAAAGAGAGAGATATGTCGTAATCCAATAGTAAAGGTTATCGCTCGAATTCTGAATTCCATGGGAAACTATTTGCGCGACCGTAGGGTCTTTTATGCGCCTGTTACCGCTTGTTTTTTCCGTACTCTATCGGTGAGAAATCGCGCGTCCTTAGGACACTCGGCGCGCGGCACATTTTTCTAGAATTTAGATGAATAAGTTAGTGGAATTTTCGGACCTTTCATTAACCCTTTTTAAGGGAGCTCGTTTCCGCGCCAGCTTGGATCACCAGCGTTTCGCATCTTTGCATTTAAATCGAGTTTTCGGGCGTCATGAATTCCGCGATGATTTGCATCTTTCATGGTGGAAGCGAGTACACGTACGCTCATAAATACGCTAGGGGTTTTTAAAAAAAGAAGAAAAACGGCGATCGGATTCTTTACCCTCTCTTTACCTCTCGGACCATCGTATTTTCCCCCGTCGCTGGAAAAATCCACAGCGGATATAGTTTTTCGTGTCGCGGGGATTCCAAACGCGGCGGCTCCTACTTCGCATTTGTTTTCTCCGTCTCTTTTCTTTCTCTCAGGGAATTGGGTCACGACCATCCGCATTTTTCCGATGGGAGATCGATGCGGATGGAGGGAGGGGGGGTTAGGTGGTTGCTGGGGGGAGGGAGATGGGTGGCTTGGGAGAAAAAACGAAGGATTGAAAAATTAGGTGAAGTTGCGAGAGATGATAGCTCTCATTTCTCCTCTCGGTCCTTCCCCATCCTTTCCCCCCTCCCTCCGCCGTCGTCACTCCGTGGCACCCCGGTTCTGGGAAAAAAGGAACGTCGGAGAAAAAAGAGACGAGCCTTTCTTTTCTCTCTCTCTCTCTCCCTCATTCTCGCTCCCCTTTGCTCATTTACCCGTACCTCTTCTTTTCACGTCAGTCAAAGGAAGCTTCGTTTTTTTTCACTCTCCCCCTTTCGTTTTATTTTTCGAAAAAAAGAGAAAGGGGAAGGGGTAAGACCCTCTTTCTCCCTCATCTTTTCTCTGCCCCTTGCGTCTTTCTCTCTCGCTCAAACTATTTTCCCACGAGCCTTTCATTAACTTTTTGACGCCACTCGATGCGTGGGCTCTGGTTATTTTTCCTCCCTCGACGCGTGTCGTTTAAGAAAACTCTCCACTCCGCGACTTTTTAGCGTTCACTTCGCGCTCCTATTTGTTTTATTTTATTTTTTCAATTTCGAGAGGAGTATTTTTCGAGTCGAGCTTTTCGGATTGTGTTTTTTTTCCTGCGACTTTTCGTAGCGGATTGCTTTTGTATTTTTTTCGGGATTAATCTCCTTTGTTGGAATTTCTCTCTCTCTCTCTCGCGATCGAAGCTGCCGGTGACTTTTTGATGTTACTCTCTGATAATGGACTCACATGTGCCTCGAAGGATGATGAGAAAAATAACGCCGCGCACTTTTTTTTGCTGCTCGCGCGGTTCTGGTTGTCAAAAATAGGTTATCTCGGATTTATTTTGATTTAATATCGAGTTTGTTTCTTTATCAAATTTTCATCTCGGTCCCGAGGCGTTTATTTCGTTTAATTTGCGCCAAAGAAAATTTAAAAGTAGCATTGTGAAACATAAAAATATTTTCTGCCCGGATTTTGATTTAATATCGAGTTTTTTTCTTTGTCATATTTTTATCTCCTTCCTGAGACGTTTAGTTGTTAAATTTGCGCTAAAGAAACTTTTAAAGTAGGATTGTGAAGCATCAAAATATTTTTGCCACGGACTATTTCTCACGTATCGTTTCAAATCTGAATTTTACTCGATTCGGCATATAATTACAACCATACTCTCGGTATGATTTGAATTTGGACACTAGCATGGATAGATGCGTACGGTAACCGCTTCTCTGTCAATTATTTGTTTAATAGAATAAACCAAATCTTTTTATTTTTGTGGAGAAATTCGTTTCATTATTTTTTTATTATAGTGGTATTTGTCGTGTTGAAGTTCTTCGCGCTCATTAACTGATTTCGGTGCTGTTGAATGTAGCCCTGCGAATATTTCGTCTAGTTTAATTAATCTTCGTTTTCAATGTGGGAAAATAATTTACGTATTTCATATTATGTGGATCTTCTGGAGCTATAAAATGAGAGAAGCGTTTTTATCGAGTATGTCTTTTCAGTTTTTTCTTACATCCTGTAGTCATATGCTACAATTTGACAATTTTTCGTTCATGCTAAATTTCTTCTTCCTCCTCTATCTGTTTGCGAGAAATATATTTAGATGAAATTGTTTATTTTTACTCCCTTTTTTCATTTTTTTATTTGTCGTCTACTTTCCCATCCAATAGAATACCCATTTCACCGTTAATGTCCCGAGCGAAACTCGGTTTGGTGGTTGATTAAATAGTGTGGCGCATTTCGCCACTCGGTTTTGTTTATTTTTTAAATCATAGAACTTGGAAACTCATTCGTACATCTTTAAAATATGAAAGTTGATCCTTCGTTTCTTATCTCGATTTCAAAGTAACGTTTAGTGTATGCTATCGTAAAATATTTCTGCAGATTAAAATAATAAATCCTCTTAGTTTTGAGGAAAAAAATTTGTCATCCAAAAAAGTAACGTGTAATAGTTTTCACATTCAGTTTTTCCGCATCGAGAATTCGTAGTGCTCTCCATGCGTTGTTTTCCTCAGCTCGTCGCAAATGATGTTGGTATTTGAATTGCTCTTTCTGACATACCAAATTTGTGCAAGCGCAATTGAATTTTTACATGTCATGCGACTCGTTAAAACTTAACTGTCCCTATAGAAGGAATATACAGTTGACCCTAATTTAGCGCCCCCTATATAGTGTCACTCCCGCATACCTCCCATGAGTCGTTGTGAACAGAACTTCCATCTTATGATAAGATAGAGCAAGCATATACCTCGATTTACCGCCACTCCCTCTTTAGCGCCAATGTCAGTGATGGACAAACGGTGGCGCTAAATCGGGGTTTGACTGTATCTCTAAATGCGACGTAATTTTCTAATGCCTTCCGTGTAAACCAATGTTTCCCGTGATCAGGTTTACTGGAGCGCTTCAATCCCGATGACACGCGACTTGCGCAAATCTTTTCGTGCGTTAGGAGCCCTCGAACGATTACGCAACGTCCTGGATTTCAGGTCTTTTAATTGCGCCAGCCGGCCTCTATGCGCGGGACGCTTCGTTCACCCGCGCCCTGTTCTGCGTCAATCACGCCCATGTGTTTCGCGTAGTTTGTCGTCACGCGCGTCGCTGATTGCGTCGTTCGTCACGCAGCCCTTCCGATGCACGTCTGCCGAGTCCAGGTTGTTTTGACATTTCCATATGCAAAATTCTGTGCGGAAGCGCATTACGTCCCGGTGGACCAAGAGGGTTGTTGTCATGGCCCCGGAAAGAGGTTATGCAGCGTAGCTATACATATAATCCACAGTCCCGAATATTCTTAGAATCTCTTCTAATAGGCATTCCTTTATTCAAGAGAGAATTGTCGAACTCTTCTTATGGCCGAATGAAAGAAAGTTGAACTATTTTTCTCCAACGGTTGTAAAATGGTTAGGAAAAAACAGATTCCTCTATCGACGACAATGCAGCTCTTATCGTTGGTGATTCGCTGATAGTACGCTGATGACGGCCGTTTTTAGGCGAAATTTATCTGATTTTCCTAATCTTTATAGTCATTGGAGAGTCCTAGTTTATCAATTATTATTGCTAAATGTCAACTTAAATGTATATGTAATCTACCATTTAAGGCGTAACTTCGTGGAGCTTGTTATTCTCATTGAAAAAATAGTTTTAAAAAGTCGTGGATCGACTCCCCGATTTTAATAAGCGTTTGACTACCCTCCTCCAAGCTTATAACCTCAGTATTGTTGAAAGAATTTTTTAGAGCGTCCATAATTTCTCCTACTATTTCTTCGACATGTTAAGTTATAGACAACGGCCTTTAATCCCATTTATCTACGCATTGATATCTGCACTTATAAGATAATGGCACTAGCGGCATACACGGTCTCTGTCGGTGATACTGGGCAATTGGTTTTCCAAACCTGTTATGGCTATTGGGGTTACTTAATTTATAAAATATTAGATTCTAGTCGTAGCGAAAATTCCATATTGCTGTTTTTAATGCACAACGACAATTAGGGAGTTATATGTTCACAGATGTATTTTTGTCGTGTTTTTATCTAAATCCTTGGAAGTGTACAAAAACACGAATAAAATGTTCTTGGTATTTCATCAAAGCGACCAAGGATTTTGATTTGTTCAATACTGAACTGATTTTGATGATGTTGTGCTGACTTAATTTCTACCCTGATTTTTGTAGCGATTCGTGAATATAATGTTTAATTATTTCATAACTCGATTTAATGCAGTCATTTTGCTCGTTGTTTTGACACCTTTATTTCTGTTCCACTTATTTTAACGGTATTTTGGAACGCAATAAAATAGCTGTGGGTGTTCATTGATCGATAGCTATAATCGTAGAACATTCGTAAAAGGCAGTATAGCGTTTGAGAATAAATCCATTTTTGCGGATTTTGGCTGTAAAAATAATTGCTCATTTTATATGTCATAAACTGGGAAACAAGACAACCGTGCGTCTAAATCTTGTTCACTATTTAGGGGCTTAGGTGCCTGGTACGTGGACGATATTTTCATTCGCCTTGAATTTACTTCCTCATATTCTCGCGTGGCGTCGTCGACTCTTCTAGGATCAATAATCTCTTAGGACAATTTCTAGAGCGACGAAGAACTCGGCAAGAATTCGCATCGGTAGTCTTAATGCCACGCTGTCCCCTCTCCATACCATTATGCGATCTCTCCTTCCTTGGATTGTCTAGTCCCGTTTACTCAGGACAATGAATGCTCCGACCCTCAGGCGCCAAGTAGACTGAAGGAATTCTTCATGAACTGCCACCGTCAAATAATGTACACGAACTCCCTTTTTTCCTCCTTTCATACGTCTCTCGACAAATGGATTCCCATACGCCGTCAAAAGAATTTCATGCGTCCATATTGTCTTATGTTCTGTTTTATACGTTTATCGACCGAAAAGCACCGTGAAAAGATGGCAGGTGTATCAGTCGTTTTTCTCTAAAAGGGTTTCTCTGTAGTAGATTTTAAAAAATATGACTGTCGTTGATGTGGTTTTCCTGGAATGGTTTCTTTCGTTACTTTTTCGTGATTAATCTAGGTTTTTTAATACTTACTCGAGCTCATGAATGGGTGAAGTGTTTTGCGGAAATGTAAAAATGAAGTTTAGAGGTTATTTCTCCTATTCCCATGTGTGATTTTTTTCAGAAAAAACAGGGGCCTTAGGAAACCAAGAGTTATATAGCATTATAGTCTGTGAAAAATTATCCGTAAAAATTATTCGAGTGACATTGTAAATAGTCTCAAACTGTTATAAAGGTTTATGAATAGCAAAAAATCTTATAATATTGCTCTAGATATTTACTGGCTATAATTTTTAAATAATGTGCTTAAAAGTTTCATAGATTATCCGTCCTAATCTCTTCTATAATGCTTCTTTCCCATCTTTTAATAGCCTTCCGTATCCTTTAGCCGCTATGGGTTATCTATTTTTTTAATCGCGTGGTTTCTTTCCCCCTTCCATCGGTGGTCGGTGGCCTAAAAGGCCATTACGAGGGAGACAGACGCGACTTCTTTTCACAGCGCCCAAGGCTTAATAGGGATAAAAAAAATAATTGACGAACGGCGGCGTCATGCGGAGAAGAGGAATTTCCATGACGAAAAGTCCGACTCGAACCCGGCTAAAGCGGTGGAAAGGCGAGCGGAGAGAGCTCAACGAAGCCCCCGAGCGTTCCACCACAATGGTATCCCATGACTTTTGGTCTCATTTTTTTATCTCGTATAACTTCAGAGATTCGCCGCACGCCCCCCATCCTTCTCTCTTTCTCTTCTTCCCCCTCCCTCTCCTCATGTCTTTCCCCTCCTCCTCATGGCTTCCCCTCCTCCTCATGGCTTCCCCTCCTCCTCTCCTCCCGCCAACTGCTTTCAATGTTGCGGACATCTCGCGGCTATATTGTCCAAGCGGATCCCGAGCCTTCTTTTTCCCCCTCCCCATCCTTCTCTTCCTCTCCCCGCTCTTTATCTCTCTTGCTCTTCCTCGTCCCGTTCCGACCCCATTCTTCTTCTCCGCTCCCCACGATCCTCTCTCACCCATCTGCTCTTCCTTTACCTCCCTCGGTAGCATCCCAGGATACAACCACAAAGGGTCATGGCGCCGTGACTTCCCTCTCGACAGAGAGAACAATGCGACCATGCGACCCCTTTCGGTAAAGTTCTCCCTCTCTTTTTTTTGCATGCGCGGCGTTTAAGATGTACATTTTAATTAAAAGCTGCGTTTCGCCAGGAATGTGTTGCCAATAGCCGGTGTCGCGCGAGTATTTTACCCGATAAAACAAGCGGGGAGTGACTTCTTTGTGGAGGAACTGCCGTTTCGGTCGTCTTTCTTTTCGCGCAGTCCAGCGTTTCGTTTTTTTCCTCCTTGCTCCCGAATAAGGAGGGATGGAGGGAGGATTAATTGCGAGGAATTTCATTATCGCGTAGTTTCGTCGTTTTCCGAGTTGGTTATTTTATCTGCGGTATGGATTCTCTCTGTGCGTAACGCTCTCAAATGTCGACTGGAGCTTTTGAACGATGCGTTTCTCAAACGCGGACGAGAGGACGCGCTAATGCGGTCGACTCGTTCACGTTATTTCTTTTAATCGTTGTTTATTCGTCGCCTTCCCGCCGGAGTGACCTGAGGAATCACCTGATACGCATATGCGTATGGTGCGTTGCCTATCGTTTGATGCGGAGTCGGTTGATTTTTAAAATGTGAGTTTACTTAAGTCAAAACCGCTATGTCGTTCTTTGCATCTTCTTTTTGAGCAATTGCTCGCATCTTTACGTGTATATGTTACTCGTTTTACTTTTAAACAAGTGTTAATTAATATTTTCACGAAACAATAGTGTTTTATTTATATTTTAGTTATTAATTAGAAAATAGATAGTATTCTAGAAATAAGAGTCTCCGAGGGATTGTCATAATCTTTAAAAATTACTCCGGTGTACGTATTTCATTTTACGATTACGCTGTCAGGAGGTTTTATCAATCTGGAAATATTTACCCTAATTGAAATCTACAGCGATAATTTTGTGATCCCAATAATTAATCTAGATTGTGGAAGTGCCTTACAAAACATTCTCGTGTTTCTCTGACCTGGTGCATTCCATTGGGATAAATCATATTAGTTATTTGTTACACATTTTCCGAGCAAAGAACAGACGAGGGAAATTTAGTTGTCAGGCTGGTAAGAATATGGGGGATTGATAGTGCTCTCTAATGTCTCAATCTATCAGCGTGGAGGAAAGAAAGGTGCAGTCCACAGCAACAAAATAGCTTAAAATCTACTCTCTTGTTTCTTCCCTTAATGCAGAGAAATAGTTTTCTCTCTAACGCTGGGCGTTTCATTTCATTCTCCTTGTATTTTCTCCGAGATCGCGTCCTCCTAACTAAGCTGCGCTCGAATTTCTATGGTTTGAAAACGCGGCCCTGCCTCTTCCCATGTCAGTTGCTTAATACGTGGAAGATTCGCACGAAGGCCTCTACCGTTTCGTGAGGGAATCCGAGCTGAGCGACCTTTAGAAGCTTTTTTTAAAGAAAACAGCCAATGTCAGAAACCGGAGTCTGTTCTCCTTCCCCGTGCATTAGGGTCCAGATAAGCAATAAACTAAAAACAAGCGTTCGATAAATAATCTTTTCGAAGCGGTAAAGCCATTTTTGGCGAATTTGTCAAAATTAATTTACTAATTTTCGTTCTTTCTTGCTGGTATAAAGCATTTGCTTAGCGTGATACTTAAGACGCCAATTTTTTACGAGTTCGGGAAAAAAATTAAGTATAAAACAAAGAAGCAAAACAAAAAATATTAAAATAACAAAGAATAATGGTTGAGACGAAAGTAAAACCTATTATTTTTGGTCTTCGGGTTTATAATACAGCGAATGAAGTGTTGGGGCAGAAATAACGATCAATGACAATCTCATTTTCTCAGGAATATATATTCCGTGATGTCTTCATCAGACAGATAATTCATCTACTTTGTATCGGACGAGGGGTGACTTGCCGTAGATTGGCATAAAAAAATCATTGGGCTATTTTTGGCTGTCTTGGATGCTTTATAACTATCTCCGGAGATTCTGAATGTGAATTATTACCCTCAGAACAGAGACAAATGATTACAATCAAAACAGACATACAGTCTCCATTTCCAATGACAAGAATAACGTTATAGCAATAAGGTTGAAATGTATAGAACAGTCTAGTGTAAAAAAACAAGAATGCGGATTTGAAATTCTGTTTATAAATGGTCGCATTCCGTACCCAATGCTAGAAAAGCGTTTTCGATCGTGAACCACTTCTTCATCCGTCATGTTAACGAGTTCATTAAAAATTTCCAGGATCTGACGGGCAGGGAAAAGCAAATTGACCCTATCACACTGCAGCAAAACGCATCTAAATTTTACTATTTTGCCAAAATGTTGATCGTTTGATTTAAGTAAGTCATCCTTTTAAAATAAGTTGCTATTTAACTGGCTATGGAAAGCGATTTCAAAAAGAATGCCTTAAGGGCACATTTTTCTAGAAAGAAACCAACAAAAATCCAAAACAAGAAAAAAATCTTACAAATTTGTTAGGGGCTAGCTTGTTTCAAGCTTAGAAAGTGAAGTAAAGAGAAACATGAAGGAAAATGAAGGAAAGACGTGAACGAGTCCAATCTCGCTGGCGCATTTCCCGATCAACCAAATCGCGACATCCTCGGATAAACAAACCCAACAAACAACTCTACGAGATAACCGGCAACACAATAAAAGATCGCCAATTTCCACACCTGAAGCAATCAACTCCATCGGAGCGCACGGATAATCGCAGGAGCGACTGGAGAAAGGAGAGAAAAAGGCAGGGATGGTTAGAGATAGAGGGAGGCATACACCTCCCTCCATCTCTTGGTCAAAAGGCTAGTATAGGGAAAAAAATTCTTCCACGGACGAAGGAAAAAATAGATCCCGTTGGAACCTTTCGCTTCGAAAGCACAGAATCAGATCGATGAGCATATAACCCGAGTCAGCCGAGAGGAAACATCTCTCGGCCGTCACAAATCGAGGAAGAGAGAGAGAGCCTTTCTTACAACTGCACGCTCGATGGCGGAAAAAATTGGATTCTCCTCTCCCCCAACCCAATCCACCCCACTCGACGACCAAAAACCTCCCATCCTTCCGACGATTACCAATCGTCCTTCGTTTCGGCACGGGAGAGCGTTTGACAAAAGAGTAATGCTTCTGACGGTCGAGAGAGCGCGGAGAAAACGCGGGGGAAAATTGAGGACGTCCTTCCTCGCTCCAACTGTAATTTCTCTAGGCGTGCTCGACTCGGATGGACGGAGAACTGTAACAACGAAGCGATAAGGATGTTATTTTTTCGACAATACTACCATGTCTCCAGGGGGAATCGAACGGAACTAGGTGGCGAATGTGTTGATTCCTCTCCGTTTTGGGGAATAAAAGGGAGCCCTCGAACCCCCGTTGCGAGGGAAACGGGCGAGTGGTCCGATGCGGTCCGAAGTGGGTCAAGATGCAAATTCCGAGGGCGGGCGAGCGAGCGGCATTCGACCGTTTGGAAAGCGCTCGCATTTTCGGGATCTCCCGCGGCTAAAGGCGCCTTTTATTTCCTCTCCTAACCGACATTACGTGCCGGGCTGAGAGTTTTATTAAGCCGTGCTTGTATGCAAATCCGGGCCAGGATTTTCCTTTCGGTTTACTGAACCGTAACTGAATTAAGTCGGAATGCAGCGAGGTAATTCCCGGCGAACGGCATGTGAAGCCGGTGAATGATTCTTTTTCGACAATGCCGATAAATAGGTTTCTTAATTCAATGACGCTGATTCACGTCGGAGGTCGCCTTGCGGATAAAAACGGGTTGTTCTTCCCGATCCGTCTTTGCGCATAAACTTGCTAATTATAGTACGCCGAATTACGCTTTAGCAGAAGTAACGTGGCTTCGTGAAATTCCAATGGGAAATTCGATTAATGCATGCGAATGCATTCGCAAATCTTGATGAAATCAAGCCATTCCTGCCGCAATAAATTCCGCCTGAATAATGAATCCTTAGTTTGAACTGTTTTCTCAAATCAATGGGAGAAGAGGCGTAATCCACGTATATGTATGTAGTTTGCACCCCAAGTTTGCTTTAAACGCATCTAAATCTTAGGATTACATCCGAGTACGCAAAAATTCAAAAGAATCTGTTTAATTTTTGTTCAACATAACATATGGCAGTGGCAGAAGGGCCGGCGGCAAAATATTATTCGTCGTCCCTCTCCCCTACCCCTTCAGCGAACATATATATATATATGTTCAATTTATTCTGAAACCAATTTAAAGCCTATCAAGTTGCACTTACTAATCAATTTTCAGGAGCATTCTGAAAAGGTGTGGTTTTTTGAATTACTCTGTCCAAAAATAATGATTAATTGGATAATCATTCAGAAATTAGGATAAAAAAGAGATATCGCTAAATATCTTGTTCGGAAAAATTCGAGGGTCCCCAGGGACCGTGGCATTTAACTACTCACGCCACCCTATGGTTACACCACTGAAATGTTGGTTAAAATAATCGGTACCCATAAATATTCAGGGTTATTCATAACCATATATAATAATCAACTATTTCTCTGTATTATTGCAGGTGCATTCCTTTAAAATCGCTAATTGATGATTATGATAACACCAACAGCCAGAGAACTGTTTTCTTGGTTCCTCCAATTATTTTGTTACTATTGCATTTATCTTCACCATCAAATTGATTCCAGCCAATAACTGAGAATGATATTTCATTTTTTGAATTTATTCATTCAGAACCTTTGCATAGATGTGTTTTTCTTATTAAATTTGTAATCGTAGAAAATGCGTACACATAAATGCACTCTTGAACGTTAAAATGCAAGTTTCTTCTATTGTTATTAGCCTCTTAATCTTATCGATTAAATTGACCTCGATGTGATCACGTAAAGTGGCATCCTCTGTACCATTATCCTATCGTACATTTTTAACCTAAAAAAACAAGTTTCGTCAAAGAAATGCACCAGAAAGGCAATGCACTAAGCAATCCGATTTTATGGCCGTATAAAAATGCGCTTTTAACCGATAAGCGATGAAAACTGCGAATGGGATTTTGTGTTTTGTATTTCCTATTTATATAGTGCCATCAAGTTTCTCATGCGTATCAATCATCGCAAAAAATGTGACGTGTACTTCGAAAGAAGCGACGTTTCTAAGGATATTTGGATGTTTGAAAATGTAAAAAGTGAAGGAACGTACGCAAGGAAATGCTTCGTCTCGTCATATAACCTTATCTTTCAAAGAGATTTTAAATATTACAACGTCAAGAAATGTATTTTACGATATTTTAGTAAAAGGAATGCAAAAATTTTGTTTGCGAATAACCGCTTCATATTTTTGTGTCGAGAATATTTAATAGCTTGGGATGTTTTTTTAGATACAGCTTGTGTTTCCAATTCTATTCTAAAAGCTTGACATTTTGTTCTGAGAGAGAGAGAGAGATATCACACACTTTTTTAAAGTTATGATTTCGGCTGATATTACAAGTCCATCTCTTGACTCCATGTCGTTCGGAGCTACGAGACCGTGGAAACGAGACCATTGTGCGTCTTCGGAGGTATTCTTTACGTGACGCCATTGTTTGGAATTCCGCGAGTAGTATGCGATGACACTTTGCGGGTGTTGGTTTAAGACGAATGCCGTACGGGGAAGAGACCTAGAGGCTGTTCCTCTTCCCCCCTCCTCAAAAAAGAGGGGAAGGATGGAGAGAGAGGAGAATGACAGGGAGAATGACTGTCGCTCTTGAAATGCTTCTTCGGCCATCAACCTCTCCTTTCCCATTTCTTTCCTCTGGGCTCATTTTTCAAGTCTCCTTTGCTCCGTCCCACCCTCATCCCTCTCCCCCTTCCTCCTCCCTCTCTCCATCCTCCGCCTCTCTCCATTTTCCTCCTCTCTCCATCTTCCTCCTCTCTACTTCCTCCTCCACTCTCTCCCTCAAGCCTTTCCCTATCTCGGGCGAATTCTTGTCCAGCCGCCTATCTTTTTTCTCCTCTCCAATCCCGTCCAAGATCCAGAGAGGAATCGCCCAGGGTCCTCGGAAAAGAAAAACCCATTCAAATCAAGGAAATACTATCTCCGCAGCCATATTTTTATGCCATTTCGCTAGTGAGTGAGAGAGGGAGTGAGAGGTTTTTTTACGGTCGTGAATGAATAATTAGCAACGAACATATATCTGTCTCCGATTTTCCGAGGTTTTTTAAAACTTATAGCGTGTCTTTTTTTATTTTCGAGCAGTCCCTTTCATGCTTTAATCTCAAGATAGCTGGGTGGATCGCGCTGGAGAACATCATATTCTCCTATAATGGTTATATTTTTTTCCCTCAGTGCCGATTGAAGAATATTTTTTATCCCATTTATTCGCTCGCTACACGTGGAAAGGTTTTTCTCCATCGGGACAGAAATACTTCGCCATCGGTCGCGTTTTGTCCCTTTTATGGATTTTTAAATTCTTTTGTGGCGTTTTACGTCAACGTTAAATTGAGGTAAAGAAATGTTCTTAAATAATTAAAAAAACGCGATTGTGAGGTGCCCGCCGTTAGTGTGTGGTAAGGAGTCATCCTTTCTGACAAGGGAGTGCGTCATACCGTACTTGTCATCCTTTTGATAGGCAGGAAATTCCGTCGAGTCAGCGTTTTTCTCGTTTATCGGCGAGTCAATTTTTCCTTCATTCGTATTAAGATGAATATTTGATTCGATGCTAACCAAGATTGTGCAAAGCTGTTAATTATCATGCGTAATTCGTCTGTCGTTTTATCTCCCTAGCTGTAAAAGCAACATAATCCTTTTTACTCAATTGTTTATGGTGAATGCTGTACATAGTTTTCTTGATGTTGTTCTTCACACGCCTGAAATTTTACATACTTTCTTTAATAATATTATGTATGCAATTTATAAAAAATACATTATGTGCTGAGTTAACGTTGCCTCCTGGCCACATGGAGGACTTTTTACTTGTTCGTAATGATAGTAATAATAATTAATATCTAACATTCTATTTATCCGGTTTAAAAATAACCGCCGATGATTAAATTACGACGTCGTGGTCGTGTTTACTAAAATGCCACAAATTGTTCGTATAATTTACGCTAATTTTGCGTCGAATAATGTGAATTTTATTTCCCGAGTATTTTCTCTATTCTTCATTACAATAGCCACTTAGTAGTGATTTCATTTCGCTAAAATAGGTTAATCTCCATTCAGAAAGGAATGTACCGCATGACATAAATAAAGGAAACCTTTTTATTAGATCACTTTATCGCGGATACGTACCAGTTTTTTCGTCCCCTCCATTGTTCTTTCCACTTATTGTTTTTTTATATATTCCCAGTCTTCTTCCGGGTTCTGTTCATGTTTTTGTTAGGTCTTCCTGTTTGGCAGAGGAAAATATTTCATCTATATTTATTTTCTCGATAATGTTCAATTTTTCAAGCCATTCCGTACCCTTTGTAGTTTTCTACTCCAACGCCACTTGTAGATGGAAATTTAATCAGACGTTAATATATCTTTGTCCACTGTTGTTTTAGCTCTTTAGCCTGCTTACCGATGCATTCAATTTAATTTCCAGTTATAAAAAATACTTTTCGTTTGTATTCGCTTTCTTACTTTTCGGTCTTCTAAATAGATTGTTTTGGATATTAGCTTTGTCTAACATTTAATATTCTTGGAATAAATTTGACGTGCCTCTGTAATTTTCTTTTTATTACTTAATGTTGTTTTTGCAATATATATTCATTCTATCAGTTTATACGCGCTCTGAATTATATTCGGAATATCTTCGATATCCTTTTTTGCTATTATCGTCTAGTTCAGTTTTTTGTCATTACTCGCTTGTTATATTCTACTTAATGATTTGTTTTATGATAAGAATTTCAACATGTTTTACGAGTTTTCAAACAGGATTGGTTTTGAGTTTTTTTTAGACATTCACGTTCTACTTGCATTCCTGAGTGTTCTTTTCACTCGCCGGCTCATTACATTTGATCTTCCGTATCAATCCTCTCTCATTTCTTGCATGTCGTACTTCTTTTTTATGACGTTAAATCCAGCTTATTCAACATTTTTTTGCTCTTCTAGTTCCATCTGCTGCTTTCTTTTCACGGTGTTTCACATCGAGGATATTTCTTGAACCTGTTAGTCTCTTTTGCTCAAGAACCAAAGTTTTTCGCTCAGTTCTTTTTTAAGCTACTTTTTATTTGTAGATATCGATTCTTTTTTGTATTATATGGGTTTCATAATTTTCATTCTTAAGATTTGTTTGTTTTGGGATAATCTTCAATTCTTAACGACATTCCGGTCCATTTAACGCCGTAAATATTAAGTTACGCGGCATAATAAATTTTCCGTCTATCCGTAGAAGTATTTACGAGCTTATTTGAGAAAATTTCACGCGACGACACGACCTAATGGTTTTTAATTTTATTTTTTGGGAGCGAATTTGTTTCCATAAAAATCACGAGCTGCCTTATCCATTCCCTCCTACCTTTTGACGTATAACATTTTTAGAAGCACGGGGTGTCGGGGAGATGGAAATATTTTGCTGCAGCAACACATTTTCCCCATGAAATACGGCCCCTTTAGGAAACATTTGCCGACACTTTGTGTGCGGAGCATTGCTCCACGCGAGCGAAGAAAACCGCACGATCCCTTTCTCGCAATTTCCTCCGCACAATCATCTTTTCCATCTCCTTAATGCCTCTTCTCAATCTCTCCTCGTCCTTTTCTTCCTCCCTCCCCCCCCCCCTCCTCCACACCGAACTCCCGTCCTGCGAGGCCCTCCGTCCCTAAAGCCTTCGCTCTTATTTCTCTAAGATTCCTTTCTCACACGCACGCACATTACCTTTCCCTTTCCTCTCCAAAACGATCTCCTTCTTCTCTTTACTTTCGCCATCGTCTAACATTATTTTTTCCGACTCCCTCCGTCTCCCCCGTGGTTCTCCGTATCGCTCCGCTACTTAATTGGACATCAAGCTCGGTTTCGTTTAATTCGCAGGGCGGAGTGACGTTAAGGGGTTCAGTTCGTTGGAAAACGGTTTCGTTCTCACGGTCTTTTCAGGTAGGATGACTTTCAGAGGTTCTGAGTGCAAAAAATCTTGCGAGTGACTTTTCAGATACGATAGCAATTGACGTCGGCCGTTCTTTTATTATTCATTCAGAAGTCGGCTATTAATCGATCCGTTTGTCACTGTACTTATTGCCACCTTTCGTGGATTCTTGAGGTGATATAGGGAAATTTCTGCAATGATTGTTTCCTACATATCGTGATTAGCGTAATTTATCGAGTGGCGTCAGCATTTGAAGATCCCAAACAAGGACGTACCCAGAGGGGGGAGGTCCGGAGGGTCCGGACCCTCCTCTCCCTCTCGGTGTACAGACATTCGTGGAATCTGCGATACCACGCTACAAACTTGCTACATTGCTTCTTGGTATGCTGCCACTTTCTGCGTTGAGTTATAAGAACTAAAAACGTTATAAAAGTTTATATGATTTGAATAGGACTTTTATTTTATCAATTGCTGAAAATTGGTTTTCGGCCTCAGGCCCCCCTCCCCCAATAAATTTCTGGGTACGTGCATGATCCCAAACATTGAAATGATATTGTAGCATGCTTGGACGTTTACTTGAAAATTAAAATTTTATAATTCGAACAAGTTGTATTGGCCTAACGGCAAATGTCAATATACATTTCAAATTCTGTAGAAGGAAGAGTATTGTACAAAAACTGAAGCATAAGTTTTAGCCCAATATTAACCGATTCAAGCCCGCGTAAGGCTTAGTTAAAAATTCACATTTGTCAAAGTTTAAATTTTTTCTACTTCGCTCATAAATATTTCATCCATAGCAAAATTCTGACATAAAAATCTACTTTCCTCTTAGAATAGGCCTACGGTTATCTCGGCTGGGTAATGATGTTCAATGGCTTGCTTATATTGAATACATCAATCAAGGAATTATACGAGAAACGTGTAACATTAAATATGCCATAGGCACGATTTAGATCTGTCATCAGCAGCAAAAGTGGGAAAGTTTATCGATTTTTGTATCCTTGCTAATGAATCTGCATACTTTCGCAGCGGATATTCGTCAAGCTATGCAGGAGTATAAATCCATCCGTTTCCTCCGCCAGTTGCGAACGTTCTGGCCGTCAGACTTGAGTTGTCGCTCGCATACCATAGAGGTTTCGCGTCATTCAGGCGCATGTAATGAAGTCGTGTTATCATCACGAATCCTAAAACCCGACGAACGATACATTGATAGAAATCCGTCTCGATAAGAACGAGGTTGGAACTGGAATGTCTAGCATGCGAAATAATCCCTCGTCACGTTCAGAATAAGAAGAGAACGGGAACAACTTCGTTTACGTTCGAAAATAAAGAGGGAGGTACGACGCATCGTGAAGTACGGGAAGAATAGTCCTCGGTGGGTAAGATGGTCGTCTCAGTGCATACATTTTCCTCTTCCGTAATCTCCTCGCTTTGCTTCATCCACCTCTAGCGAACTATTCCTTGATCCTTTCCAATCCCCCCCTAACCTTCACTTTCGCCTCTTACCTCACTTCTCTAACACCTTCCTCACCGATTCCCCATCCTCCCCCTCGGCCATCTCCGCCATTGCCTTCCTCACTCTTCGCTTCTCTCCCTCACTCCTCTCTCTCTCTCTGTATATCGATTCCCGGGGCGTTTTTCAGAACGAGTGAAAGGGTTGGTGGCGTGGTGTGGGGTTGGCCAAGCCAGACGGCGTGGAGGAGGGGCGCGGCGCGATAGGGAGGGGCGGAAGGAAGGAGCGCGGGAGGAGGTTGGAGAGGGTGTGGAGGAATGATGGCGCGAAGAAGGAGGGCGCAACCCGCACTCTCTCCCTCTCTGCACGGCGCGCCGTGTGTGGAGTACGTCTCCGCGAGGGAGAGGTAGCGGAGAGAGAAAGAGGCTTCGAAATCCCGTGATTTAAATCTACTGAGTTTCGCACGAATTTCATTGGCGGGGCTGTCATAACTATTCGCCGTCTGATGCACCTCAGGATGTTGCGTTACGTTATGCCTTTTATACTCTATTCAGGGATCGTTGAAGATTCAATGTCGTTTGATTTGAATTTCTAGCGGCGCGATGGATTTATTCGGTTTTTATTTAAGTTGATGCTGGCGATTGGGTAATTATCGCTCTTTGGATTTGGATAATGCTCGTAAGAGTGTTGTGTAATTGAATTTTTAAAAAATATTATACAAGCATTTGCTATTATATCGTCCTTATCTGTCAGAATTAAGGGCCGGTGGTTATATTTGTTCTATTTATCTTGATGATTGGTCGAAGCGGTTCTTTGTAGGAAAGAGATTTTTTGGCGCTTAATAGTGCTCTTTTTTACGCATTCAAATGTTTATGATTACAGTAATTCTTTTAATTGTAATATCCGGTCGAAAAATAAAAGAATTACTAGCAATTTAATATATCTCACCTGAAAGATGGCATCACAAAACGGCAGCTGGTATTGGAAGTTCTAGATAGTTATGGAAAAAATTAAAAGCTTTTTAATTTTAAGTTTTCTACATTTGAGTTAAATTTTATATTTTCAATCCGTTTGATGACTTATAACAACTGTTGCATATGAAAAAGTTCTGTCACTTGTTTGAGTTTTTCACGTTTCGTGACTATATAAAAGGCTGGCTTGATTCATAAACGTGAGGAATGTACACATTTTATGCTGATTGCTTCAATGAATAGGTATTCCTCGGACATAATTCATTCCTAAAATGATTATCCACATTCTATTTTTCCTTCCGAAGTTTTGGATATCAATTTTTTCTTTATCCTGAACATATCTAATAAAACTTTCTTTAAACGGATTTAATTATTAGTACCTTTTCTTTCTTATTTTATAGTTTACTGAATAGGCCGTGATAGTGTCTATTTGTGAAGTGTTAGCAACCCATTACCAAAATGTTTATCTTTAAGACTTAGGTTTGGGCTAATTTACCCAAAAGTTATGCCTCTTCTCTCCACTTGTCTCATACATGTAATTTTAGCAAGTAAATGACATCATACCCGAAATGTAATGGCATTAAACAAAACAAATTCGAGTTAGGTTTCAATGATTTTTGCCTCTGACGTATCGATATCTTGGTTTGGCTTCTGCGTTATTTTTACAGACCAAGGGTATTCTCAGCACGTACAGGTGGTCACGCAAAGCTTGGAGAAATCTAAAACATAAGATTGAAGTGTACAGTCAGATCCTGATTTAGCACCACTGTTTCTCCAGCACTGACATTGGCACTAAAGCAGGGGTGGCGGTAAATCGAGGTATATGCTTGCTCTATGTAAACATAAGGTTCACAACACTTCATAGGCGCTATATAGAAATCGTTAAACCAGGGTCGGACTGTATATGGTTTATTTCTATGATAGGATATCCTTTATCATATTTTTATTATGGTATTAAAATATTATTCAGCTATAGTTAAATAAATAACATTATTAATAAAATATCATACCAAATATTTTATTAAATGTGTTGATGGAAAACAGTACAAGCTTTATAATCATTGTTATAAAAGCAGTTTAAAAACTTTTGGCAAGGTTAAGAATCGTCGCTTAATAAATGAAGGATTACTTGACGCTTTCCTGAAAAATACGGACATTTTATGCTCTTTGCTCATTTCATCTTGGAAGGCGACTTTCAGAGAAAAGGGTAACTTTTCATGGACTTAATATTGTTTCCAAGAAAATATTCTTATCGTGATCCAATTCTAGTTGTTGGAAAGTCGATTGGAGATTTAGGAAAAAGGTTTAAAAGTTTTTCGGACCAAAAAGAGACTCATAAGATCAATTTCCATAATTACAGAAAATGCCCTAAAACTTCTTCCTTCTATTCAGTATGCAAGTTGGAAGAATCTGATTATCGGTTATTTCGTGCAGTTGTGTTTTTGTAGATCGATCCGTGTTCGGAGGAGTTTACTGCATACGTGTTAAATTAAGTTCTTTAAAGGAAGGCAAGCCACAAAAAAACGACTTTGTAACAAGATTACACCAATTCCTTCAATCCATCGTTTTAATACCCAGTGATTAAGTATGCATTTTATGCTCGGCGTGTGACTTCCTCCTGTGCCAACACAGTCTCTTCAAACTTCATCCTTCTCGAAGAAGTTTCCTAGTAGGGGCACGGAGTAGATGTAAGTAGGTTATTACAAAAATTACAAGATAAAAATAAAATTTGCAAATTGGAGTAAAAACGGGACGAAGAATCGATACTCCTCGCCTACTTATACGAAGACTTTTTAACAAGTTTAAAATACTTGTTATAGGTTTCATTACAAATGAGGTATATCCCTTTGTCGCGATAGTTTGGCGTTTCGGGGTTATCTTTTCTCTCGTCTGGAATTTTTCGATGCCCTTTGTAATTCAAATAGGCCATTAATGTTTCCGCGTGATTCCGAAACCATCCTCTTTTTGTTTTACCCCTTTTCCGCTCTTCCCTCTGGATATCAAACGTTCAGAATTTTTCCTCGTTTTATTTTTTTCGCAGAATCGAATACGTTTGAATTATATTACAGCCTCTCGTCTTTCATCTCTCACTTCCTCTATTTCTCTCGCTCACGTTGCTGGAAACCTGTGGAAGAGTGGAACTGGTCTCGCGACATTTGAGGAAGTGTTGAAAGAAGGATATAGTCCTCTTAAATGTTCGAAGCGATCCTTTCTATGTTCTCGCGATTTTTTGGAATTCCTTTATAAAAATCTGTGTTATTAACAACTTTGTATCGAATAATTACGTTTCAATTGCGCTAAATTCGTCGGGATCCTCCTTGATTTTATACTTGCATGTCTTCATTGGATACTTACAAATATACAGAGCGTTCCAATTTGTTATTACGAAGCAAAAACGGAACAAGAAGTCAAAACCAGGACTAATGCAGTATGGTTTCCCAATGTTGACGTCCCGAATTGATTACTTATATTGACAGGAAATGTTTCAATGTGTTAGTCATTCCAAGGAATTCTCATACCATAAATACCATTTGTAATTCATAACTTATCAATGATAGGAAAAAATTGGAAAACAAATGAATACAGCATTATCAGGTTTAAAATACAAAATGCAATGTCAAAATCTCATTCTGACATATTTTGCAGGTATTTATTTAAATAAACGAATTAATAAATGTTACTGTTTATAAGGTAATGGGTATGTATGGATCAACTGTCCATTGCTGAAGGGTAGTCGAGTGGAAAAGAAAATAACCCATTTGTTCACTCGTCTATGCTCAAGCCTAGCTCGGTAATAATCGTATCCATGGCAACAATTCGATAAAATGCGATTTAAAACGCAAAAACGCTATGTTTAATTAAAAAAATATGATCAATTATCAAAATTCTGCGATAAGAATTAGAATCTACATTCTTTTCTCCTTAGAACAGTACAAATCTCGCTCCGATATCACAATTTTAAGATATTTTAAAGTATTAAAGAAAACATCTCTGCACGATGGATTTGAGACTCCATATGTAAATCGCCCTTGGATAAAGAGATTGGAAAACAAGAGAAGAAAATCAGAAAACCATGGATCACTAAGGAAATGATGGAGAAAATGGATGAGAGACGAAAATGGAAAAACATTAACAGTGAAGAAGGTAGAGCCAACTATAGGCGTATAAACAATGAGTTGAGAAGGGTAACAGATAAAGCTAGAGAAAATTGGATAAACGAAAAATGTGATGAAATACAACAAATGGAGAAGTTAGGACGGTACGCTATGATCTACGCTAGGGCACTGGGATTAGAAGATAAGAAGTCTAATGGAATTCGTGGTAAAGGAATTATGAATACGGATGGGAAGATAATCTCAGAAACAAAAGATGTAGCACAGGTATGGGAAGAATACATTAAGAAACTATACAGCAAGCAGGCAGAATCAGCAAAAATTGAAATGGAAGATGGGGAAAACATTGAAGAAGACAACTTAGGACCAAGTATTATGGAGAGCGAAGTAGAAAAAGCGATAGTGAAACTAAAGAAAGGGAGAGCCACAGGCAGCGAAGGAATACCGGCTGTGGTACTTAAAGTCATGGGATCAAAAGGGCTCAAAGCAATCACGAAATTAATTAATAAGATTTACGACACGGGAGAGTGGCCTCGGGATTTCTTAGAAGTAACAATGATCCCTCTAAAGAAAAAGTCAAAGGCAGTGCAGTATGAGAATACAGAACGATCAGTCTTCTGTCACACACTTTGAAGATCATCACGAGGATACCTAATAAAAGGCTGGAGAAAAGGGCAGAAGACATGCTGGGGAAGATCAATTCGGTTTCAGAAAAGGACGACGAACTAGAGATGCTATAGGGGTAGTTATAATAATATCAGAAAGGGCAATAAAGTACAGTCAAGATATCTGCGTATGTTTCGTAGACTGGCAGAAGGCCTTTGATAGAATAAATTGGGTAATGTTGATGAAGATAGTAAAGGATATAGGTGCAAACTGGAAAGACAGGAGACTGATCAGGAATCTATATGCGAATCACGTTGTAAAGGTCAGGTTGGAGAATGCGGACACCTGCGGAGTAAATATCGGTAATCTATTCAATATATGTGGAGAAAGTCTAATGCAAGAAGCGTTAGAAGGTACAGGACTTCAAAATTGGAGGAAGGATTGTAAGAATAGTAAAATACGCGGATGATCAAGTACTTGTAGCAAGAAATGAAGAGGAACTCCAGAAAATGATAAATAGACTAGTAATAACAGGTAGAAAATACAGTATTGAAATAAATACAGAAAAATCCAAGGTCATTCGAATAGCGGGAAAAGAAGAGAATCTGAACATAAGTATTGGGGGAAAGCCTTTAGAACAAGTTTCAGATTATAAATACCTTGGAAGCATCATAACAGGAGAAGCAGAATGTATGGATGAGATCAGGACTAGAATAGGAAAAGCAAAAGCGTCTTTCAGAAGAAAGAAACATCTACTTACGGGGAATATAAGGGAAGATATCCGCAAGAATTTCATAAAATGCTTTGTATGGAGTATTGCTTTGTATGGGGCAGAAACATGGACGCTAAGGAAAAATGACATAAAATACTTGGAAAGCTTTGGAATGTGGACTTGGAGGAGAATGCTGAAGATAAAATGGACAGATAGGATGAAAAACGATGAAGTGCTACGAAGAATAGGAGAGAAGCGAATGATTATACAGACTATCAGAAAGAGGAAGGCTAACTGGGTTGGACATTACCTGAGGAGAGAGAGTTTGATTAAAGACGTGTCAGAAGGAAAACTAGATGGAAAAAAGGAAAGAGGTAGGAAAAGGTTTCAGCTGATAGACGATTTGAAAGGGAAAGAGAGTTATCAAGACATGAAGAGGACAGCGGAAAATAGGAGTATATGGAGAACCAGGTTTAACCATGAATAATCACGGATGTCTACGGACAGACTAGCTATGATGATGATGTAAATCAAATAGGGAAAAAACGTTCCTGGAATCGAACCCGGGACTTCAATCTACGGCAAATAAAATATAGCCCGGAGGTTGGCCCTGGCAGCATGAGCCTCATACCAAGTTTCATGAAAATTGGTATATTGGTACAAAAGTTGTTGGTAGGGGTCACAAACAGGACCATTTCATAAGGCTATGTTCCTTTGGAAACCAGTCTAAAAAATCAGAGTAAGATTTAAAAAAATAAGTATAAAAATATTTATTTAGGTGTTTGTATTTTGTGCTTTGAATAAGCCGTTAATATTTCTAAACTTGTTTTTTTTAATTTACTTTGATTTTTTTTTCATTTTAGATTCATCGTAATCAATTGGGACCACCCTATATAGTACATTTACATGAGCATAATTTTGTAAAAAAACTAGAAAATTCTTCTTTGTCGTGTGTACTGTAAAATGAAGATAAAAGAGAAAGTAATAAAAATTGTAAAAAATAATTAAGGATGCCCAAGAAAAAGAAAGATTGAAAGCAAAAAATTAAACTTGCTCAGATTTATATCTTCCCTATTAACGATCCTTCGTAATAATTACTATTTTCTTTTTAAATTGTTATTGCTTTGCCTTTTTTGGATTTTGAGTGTGGTGAGTATAAATTCACAATATTTACGGCTTAAGAGAAATTTCTATGCTAAAGCATCGCCGCAGTTGCTCCTCTATACCTGTAAAATTTGTTTTTCATAGCCTTACGTGACATGTTGCTTCTAATTGGCTTTTTATCGCTTGTTACCTGATGGTGCGAAAATATATTCTTCCTGTTTTTTTTGCTTCAAGATTGTATATGCATGTATGCGTTTGCATTAGAGTGTGTTCGCATAGGAATTTATGAATGTGAATATACACAAGCGGACACGTAGGTATAATTTTAGAATTATCTTTTCCATTCATGTCCTCGCTTTGCGTAGCATGTAGCTTCATTAAAGGCCAACAGTTTCCGTCATATCTCGTGGTATTCTCGTAGTTGACACTCTCTCATCCGGTGTATCTCTACGTGAAAAATCATCGGGAAAGCTTAATTAATTTTTTATACGCTCTCATAAAGGCGGAATGCTTTTTTGTATTTGCCAGATCGTTAACTCTGCCGAAAAAATACTCCCGGACGTCATCCTTTTCCGATATTTTGATGGATGAACTAGCATGCTTTTTCGAGTTTTTTTATTTCGACGAGGACGAAAAAAACGTTACGCGATATGCCGAATGACTCAACTTTCTTCCACGGATGTAGATATATATTTTTCATTCGGCATCCTCTCGAAAAATAACTTTGGAAATTTATTTTTGACGGATTAAAACGTGCCAATAAAAGGTCTAAAATTACCTCGGGCGTTGTACTAATATTGGAGCTAACAGGTTGTCGGCTCAATCGATTTCGAAGCACTATTTTGTCTCTCTTGGTCTCACTACCTTTCTTTCCGTTTGTGTTTCTCTCGTGTGACAGGTTGGGGATCATTCTCTCGCTCTCCCCCGCTGCTCCTGTTTGTTAGGACCATTTCTTTGTCGTTCCACTCACTTCTCCCCCTTTCTCTACTCCCCTTTATATCCTCCCTAACTTCTCTCTCTCTCCCAAAGGCCCACCCATTCCCTCTCCCTTTCTCTCTCTCTTCCACCCCCTATCCTGTCGCCCATGAGACCCTGCAACATTCAAGACGTGAGTGAAAAGGGAAATAGGCAGTTTAGTTGATTGAGCCTTCTTTTCTTCTCCCGTGGAAATAACTCGGGCCCTTAAAAAAATTCGGTTTCTGCATTCGGTCGTTGGCCTTATCTGTATGTGATCTAGAATTTCTCGTCATCGCGTTGAAGGATATTTTATTTATGGATGGTACTTCAGTAGTTTCTCCAAACCTTCCTCCTGTAGGAATTCATCGTTTTATTTCCAAATTTATGTGCTTTGTTTCAATTCGAAAAGGAAGTCCGTATTTTCTTTTAATGTAGTACAATTCTGCGTTGTGGTGTTGTTGCAGCTATATCTCGATCTAATGTTATTTCGCTTAAACGTTATGTTATATTTAATTCGTGATTATTTAATAGGAGATGAAGTGTAGGTCTGCATTCGTTCCTGTCCAACCTTCTAGCCTACGACTTCCTATCGCGAAATAGTGTCCTCAACTTTTTTTATGTATTTGCGAAAGAGCGTATTTAGAAGGATGCCCAAATTAAAACCGGTAGAATAACTCTCATCGATGTAAAAGGATGTAGTGAATTTTATATTATCTTTCCGAAAAATTCATGTATGTAGAAGCGAAGGATTTTAAAGACTTTAGTGAAAAAAATTACCAGAAGTGACTAAATAAAAACATTTTTTTCCTTCCCCAAGAAAACACGGTTGAGCTTCTATCAAAGGGTTAAACCTCGCTTGGCCTTTTCACCCCTTTAAATTTAAAGCCCTTTAGATGTAAAATTGTCTTGCTATCTTTGTCTCTCATATAAAACCTATAAGCTGTCGTGATAAATATTTTGCATGCCAGTTTATGATTTAAAGATTTAAGTGGTGGTCTCTCTCCATCTCACCTATAGCCTACCGGAAGTGATACCTATTTTTGTATATACACACATACATGTTTACAGGCACTTATATATCCATACCATACACATAAATGGAAAGTGTGAGGGGGGGAGGTGGTAGATCGAGGCTAGAGTGAGAAGAAAGAAGAATAAAAAGAAAATATCTTCCTCTATCCATGTCTATTTACTATTCACCTTTCCCTTTCTCTCTGTTTCTCATGGGATTGCTTTCCTTTTCTCTCCATTCTGTCCGCATTCTCATTTACCCTCGCCCTCCGCTGCTCACACAATAAGTTTCGTAAATGCGGTATGGCATTTTAGTCTTTTATCTCCATTCATTTTTTTATAATTGATTGGATTAAGCTCTGACCCTCGTTGGACGTCCTCGTTCGGAGAGAAAATCATTTCTGTACCCGCTGTGTTACCTTTTCCTAAAGGAAAATAAAGCTTGGTAATGAATGTCAGTCTTCGGTGATATTATTTTTCGCCGTTAAAAGTGAGCCCTTTTTATGATATACTTTCCTTCGAATTAAATGTGGTGAATTCTTTTATTTTTGTTTTTTCGTGGTTTTCTTCGATGGTTTAAGGTAAATGATTGCTTCTCTTTGCTAGCGATTTACATTCGCTTTTTGGGGGAAATTTATAGTGTCTCTTTGCTGAAACTATTTGCAGTCTTTAGCGATTAAAAACTCTTTAATCTATTTTGAAAGATAATGTTTGTAAAGTATTTACTTTTTTCTGTTGTAAATGCGATTTTTTTATTGCATTTCATCGGAATTTCATAAGCCTGAATGCTACTGATTTTATCCTGTTAAAACTTATTTATAATCTGTTGTCAAATCAAATCTTGTGAGATGTAGAGACATTAATTTTTAGAGTACTGGTCGCAATTGGCAGAGATGATAAGGCGTGTGGGATTATGACGGTGGAGCCGGGGATCCTGTACCTTTATGAAGTAAAAAAAGTTAGCATGACTTACAATTACTTACAATTTACGAAAAGTGTAAGGTGGTAGTAACTTTCTAATACTTTCATTGAGATAAAATTGTAAAAATTCCAAAGGCTCCGAAAATATTTACCAACGAAGTATTAAATTTCGCGCGTATTTCGTTTAAGATATTGTGTCATACTCCCCTTCCAAAGGCAATAATTCCTAAAACGCCACCGCGTAGCGCGCAAGTTAAAGCGTTTCTAATCCGCGGCGTTTCGTCTGGAAATCCGATTTCAATCGCAGTTTATTACGCCGTGATAGTCTTTAGCTCCTATTCGGGGATAAAGTGGCCGTAATTCCGCACTAAACCGGTTCCTTTTTATGCACTTTTGACGTTTTCTCTCTCTGCATCAATTCCTTCCTCTCCTCGCCCCTTTTTTCTTCCTCCCGTCTTTTCCTCCCCCTCACCCAGTTATCCGGTCGTAATGAAGGTTTTTGAAGTGACCGGAGGATAGAGGGAGAGGTCGCCTTCTCCTACTGGCTTCCCTCCCGCTTTTCCGTGGACGGGGTGGAGGAGAGGGGAAGTTGGCGCGTATCAAGCCGTCACCTCTCCTCAAACCCTCTTCCTCTCCACACCCACGAATCTCTCTCTCGTTTAGAGACGTTTCTTTGAAGCCACCGATCCGTCTGGCTCCGGAGAATGAATGGCTAAGGAGTCAAGCCGTCTTTCGCCGTCTGAAAAGAACTCTCTCTCTCTCTTCGCAGAGCAGTAGTTAGTAGGATGTGGGAGTTAAAATGTTGTGACGGAGTGAGAAAACTGCTAATGCGTGCCATGGTCCTCGAGGGGTTGGAGTTTTTGATGGGTTTCTTAAATGATTGCTTTAAGCATAGGGAGTGAGAGGTGGGGTTGGATCGGGTTCGGGGACCTTTTCGGGATTATATGCGATGGGTTTTGATGGGCGTCTCGACGCGGATGAGATATTTGGTGATTTTTTCCGGTCGTCTTTTATTTCGGCGGCGGTCGTTTAGTTTTTTTTCGGTGATTTATGGTTTCGCGTTTATCAGGTTGGGGCGTTTGTTATTTTTTATGGTGTAACTGCCGATTTAAAAAAGATGGCGCCGGTGACTTCCGTGTTCATCAAACGATCGAGGAGGCATTGTAATTACGACGACTCTCTCGGTGTAAATTCACCCAGCATTGATTGTAGTACTACAATCAAAATTCGATGGTTTGCCACTTAGGGCAACTACTTTGTAAGAGTAGTTGAAATGCGAATATGTTTTACCTCGGCGACATCCAAATTATGCATCCCCCCCTCCTCACTATATTCTTTCCCTCTCTCTTTCTTCGATCGTTGTTCGTAAACGGTACTAGATATTGCCACGTTCCTTTTTTCTCTATTCTTTTTTGACTTCCTGACAAAAATGTGCTGTAAAGAAACTCGAATTTGGGTTATGTGGGGCTTATATTACTGCGAAAACAGAAACAATTCTACATAAACACATCAGCTATTCTAGCTTGAGATAACAGATGATATGAATTCAATAAGCATATATCGGAAAGAAAATATACTAAAGGAAGAAGGCCATAAGCTCCTCATTAAAACGTTGACAAACTGCACATCCTACACTGTCGAGGGTTAAAATATGATGGTCGCTACATATAGCACGGCTGGAAAATTTAATTGGCTAGTGATTGAATGAAATTTTTCTCTTCCTCCTTTCCTGTAGACATCATTCCTAAGTTGGGGTGTTGTTTCCATCGGTTGTCCCTCATTTCATAGCTTTAACAGCCACCTGCAGTATTCATTTCTACATCTACATGTGATCCTGCAATTCATCAAAATGTTTCTCCGGTTATAGTCTCAGATTGTCCTCGGAATAAACGAGCATCATTGTCGCTCTGTCCTTCAATCGATCTCACGTATTTTATCGTCATGATCGTGTCTACCGATATACATATACTCTTTCTTAAACCTCCTAAATCTTCCGACTTATATCTCTAGCAGCCTAAACCTATCGTTTTGTCCGCAGTTTACCCAGTCCAGGTGAAGTTACGCTTTGCTAATGGTCGCACATTTGTTTTACGAATCTAACCGCTCCACGTTGGACTTTTTTAACTCATATACGTGGCCCTTTTTTATACGGATCCCATATGAAGGCTTGAATCATATTCGACAGATGGCCAAACCAATGGTAATTCACACATTTCTCCCACTTTTTCTGTCTATTCGGTACTTTTCTTCTTATGCCTTGCTGGCTATTTATACCGAACCATAAGCCGACTGTTATTTTTTTAATTTTAATGATTTCTGGTGGGAAATAGTTCTATACGTTCGTTTTTGTTTTCTTGCAATCAAATTTGTTGAGCTAATTTTTATCTGGCTTTCAAAGATTCCAAACTTTTCCATGTCGCTCTTGAAGCAGTTTTTTATTGAAATGTTAGTAGTTGATGGTATTCGCGGTTTTTTTTCTGAATAAGACGTTTGGTTTCAAATGTGGTGTTGATAGTGCTTCAATTCCGTTGCTGTAACTTGACTCATAAGTTAATGTCTGTGTTGTGCTTTGTCCACGGTTTATCTTGCTTCCATAATATTTTATTCGGGAAGATTATCGCATGAGATGGAAGTTAAACGAGGCTATTCGTATAAGGAACGAAACCTTGATTTTGAATATATTCGACGATGATGATGAAATGCAACCGTTATTATTTTAAAGTACCTTTTACAAAAACCCCTCTTTGGTTATTTATAACAGCCTAGCACTTTAATTTTAATTTAGTATCGTCATTGGAAATTTCTTGCAGATAAATCGATTTTTGACTTTTTCCCCAATATTTGGCGCGAACTCAAGTTTTTTTATTACCTTTTTGCTTCCCAAGAGATTTATATTTTCTCTCGTTATTTCATTTCGAAAACATCTCTTCTGTCGCGGACCTTGTCTCATAGACTAAACGCTTCCGGCCAAAACCTGTCACGAAGCGGCTGATCGATCCCTTCAAAGAAAACAAAAGAAATTCTCAGGTTGCCAGCTTTCTACGGCGCTTTTAGTATCCACTCGTCACAATAAAACGCGACGGGCAGGGAAAAACTCGAGAGAGAGAGAAAAAAACAAACCGACGCGTTATTCTTTCGAGCCAATTTTTTTACCCGTCGGGAAGCTGAGAGAGAGGTCCTTCCCAGTCAAATAAAAAAGAACTCGACTGGAACAAAGTCAAAGGGCCACACGCTCATTAGCGTCGTCCTAGCGCTCTCGGCGTAAGGGAATCGGAGGAATTTCTTTTATTCGGACAGAGGGAAGAAAAACGCATTCAATTTTCTGCTTAGGCTCCCGGCCTCCGTGAGAGTCGCTACGCGAGATCTCACGTGAGATCCCTCTTTCACTCTCCCTGGACCACCACCTCTTTCTTCTTCCCTCTCTCCGTCCCTCCCTAGCTCGCTCTTTCTCTCCTCCCTACCCTTCCCGCCCCCCGTTTAATTAAACGGAGCTCTGCGGCGAACAAAAGGAGCGGAATTATTTCGAGATGTGCGTCTCCGATGCAAAAAGAGCTTTGTAGAGTCATTACGTGGGCCTCTTCTCCTCCTCCCTTCCTCTCCGCCCCTCTCTCTTTCCCTCTCTCTTCCTCCCGTATTATCTCTCTCTCTTCTGCTCTTCCTCAACGCTCCATCTGTGCTGGAGTCTCCGGTATAATACCGATGGAAAAGTGTTCCACGTAGTGCGACGCACTCCACCGCGTGACAGCGTGATTCGATGAATGCGCGAAAAGGCTGGAGCGTCATTTGTCTATAGATTTGTGGAGATAGTAGATCTATCATGAGGTCTGATGGGTTTATGGTATAGGACCGGTGATGCAATACTTTACGTTCACTGAAATGCTGAGAATTTGCTAAATAAATGTGAACGAAGACCTGTTGTTTGAATTAAAAAATGTTGTTTAATGTAATTAAAAAGAAATTTTTATTTTAGAGTTGCGACAATGTATCGTGTAGATTGTCTCTCCAGATGAGCCTGGGATTTGCTTCTTGTTAGCAGAGCATTTCTAAGGAGGGACGGCCCAAGTTATTTTGGCCCCTCGAACAAGAGCCACGTTTACTTAAGACCACAAAATTAAAGATATTTTATCGAGATGCTTAGCCATTCGATCATATACATTGCCAAGCATCATTCATCTACCCGCAAATAATTTCTGGATATACCTACTATCAGGAAGGAGACCCAATAGTTTCGCGTACCCGCTTCGCCAGTACCTAGAGCCGTCTCCTGTTCTAGGAGTGCTTATTCAGTTTTAGAAAATGAGAATTTTTTCATAACCAAATCTCTCCGCTTCCCTTCCAAAACCTCAACTTTTAAACATTGCAGTAGTAACTTTTCTTCAGATCCCAATTTAGCAAGTATTTTGGGGCCTTTAGAACATACTTCGTCAATCGTCACTCTCTTCAGGAGCATTCATTGCGCCATTCCAAAATGGTTTCTTTAGTGCTTGCTTGCCGTCATCTGTTGCCTCAACCCCTTGAGAAAAATTTCAGCCTAAGTAGTATCCCTTGGATGTTGTAATGACTCGACTTTTTTTTAATTATCGATGCGGCAGAAGTTTTTCGCGCTCAAATGTAAAATTCCATATCTCGAAAACCAATGAAGATATTGAGTTCATTCCTTTTTCAAAAATAACTTTAATCTTTTCTAACAATTTAATTCACATATATTACCCACCTATTCCTAATAGTACGTAAGTTAGCAAGAGAGTGAAAATTTCGTTTACTGATGCAGAATGTGAGAGCCTCGTTTGGTTTAATTTAATTTTTTACAACAATGAATTGCTTTAAGTGTTCCTTTTAATGGTAGGTGTGGCTTATGGAACACTTGCGAAAGCTACAGAAAAATGTTCGTGTGATTTTAGCGAATAGACTGCGAGATTTGGCCGTTCAAATATGAATGCGGCGGAAGAATCTCGGAAATTGCGATGAAAACGCGAGAACTATTGTTTAACTATGCAAAAGCGGCGATTTTTCGGTTTAAAAGGTATTTAGCTTATTTTATTACTCATTTTATTAATTTCCCATTCTTCGTTAGGTGTTTAAGTGAGTAATTATTCCAAAAACGACGAAAATATGGATTTTGCACGAATTGGCAACGCCGAGAATTAGCAGTATAGGGAAATAACATGGGATAGTGATTCTTACATAAGAATACGTAGTGCACGGACGACGTGAAACGCACAATAGTCTCGTAAAAAAATAGTCATCCAAGTCTTTGTTTGACTTTCAGATAACTAGTGGTACAAATTTTCCAGAACTCTTCGATCCACGTGAATTTGCATAATGGTAAACAAGCTTAACCTGCAGCTTAAAACCTCCCGCTCAATCATTAATCGATCTTTCGCAACCGTAAACCGTAGTGGTGATGATTCGCCCTATGAATGAGGAAGCTGCGGGGCATCCTTTCCCACTTGGTCCTTTTCTTCCACTTCCACTTTTCTTCCACTTCTCTGATAAGTAGCCCCCTCGATTATTTCTGCTCAAGTAGAAAGATAGGTTTCGGCGGCTCCTTTGTGCAAAATAGCCCAGCCTCTAGCGAATTTCAGATTTCTTTGGTGCTGCCTCGTCCACGAAAGTTTTTGCTTTGCTCTTGCCATAATTCCTTTTAGCCTGCTTGCCTACCCAAATGTTAAGTAATTTCTTCATCTTCACCATGATCGAATTTTGGTTAATAAGTCCGATACGAGAAGCTTTCGAAGTCCTAAAAGCACCATCGCATTCTTTAATCTCGTGATTATACCGCATTGTGCTCGCATTTGACGTTGGAAGATTCAAAGCCGAAGCGATGTGTGTTCCACGGCTTCCTTTTTCAAAGCGTTTCATAACTTCTACTTTTGTTATAAAATAAAATAGCACACTTGTCCTTTATTTCAGCAATTACTTTCTCATTCGGAATTATTTAGTCGAAGACTTCCTTATCTCAGAATAAAAATGAATGTGAGGAAAAAGTCTTCAGTAGGAGCGCTGCTATGGTTAGGTTGTAATTGAATAGGGTAATGAGTCTATAATCTTTCTACATTTCTAGTGTGATTAAAATACGCCTTTGCACATCTTGAATAGTGGTTACATTTTGGGAGATAATGAAGGTGTCAGATTGGTCATAATAGACCATCTCTCTCGACTTAATGTTCTTAAATTTGCACTCACAGAGCATGTAATTGCTAATTAATCACCTTGTTTTACTTTGAACTTATTTATTTACAAAAGGTGCTCATATTTATTGTATCCACCGCGTGATATTCCTTAGGAATCAAGATTGGTTTGGCGGAATTTTCGAGGATTCGTGGGAAAGACCGCTTATCTCAAGTTTGTGTCATTTGGCTCCGATATATTAACAAAAATCCGCGACTGATCAATCATTTATGACAGATATAAAATAAAATGCCATAATATTGTTCTTAAAACGCGATAAAAATGAGAAATGTTGATTAAAAACTCATTGCTTAAAAGTTAATCTAATGGCACTTAACTTATGGCTACAAAATCCGGATTAGTCACCATTTCCAGTAAAAATAACGCGTACGAGATGTCATGACTTCTATATTATGGCAGGGTAAAGCGAGGAGAGATGACAGAGGTAGGAGAAATGACGCATCTCTGGTTTCCATAGTCATAGACAGGGAGCAGCAACGGCGGTCAGTGCAGTGTGAACAGTAAAGGAGAAAGTACACGTTGACAAATTTATTCTTTAATGTGTAGTTTTTTTGTGTGATTTACAAACAAATTTCATTCACAGCTGTTGTTGGTAAGTGCCTAAATTTTCATATTTCATTTCCATTTTTTTCATTTCGCATGTTTATCGCGGCAATAATGAAAAACTTGTTTTCTGTAGACGAAGTTGGTAGAGGGACACTATTACATGTATACTGTTTCTCCATGTTTGTCCAGAGAGACGCCTGCTCGTGTATGTATCTCGTGAATTATCGATAGTATAATAATCAAATGAAAAGTGCCTTCTCTCATTATTCTCATTATTATGTTTTCCAGAGAATACTACTTTTCAATGTCTTTTACATTCTTACAGTCTTATTAATTTGAATTATTGTTCATTTTTGTCTATTTTCTGAACTTTGGGGGAGTTGTGTCGATCCTCGCTGTTACCAATCAAGGGGACCATTTTTTTTAAAGTTACCTCTCATTTTACACTTCTTTAACTTATTATTTACACCCATATCGATACTTTTGTAATAAATATGAAATATTAAAAAATGTGATATCTTAAGTGGATCTTGCTTTTCGGTTTACCTACACGTATATTCCCATAAGCCATCTCTCCTACCCATAGTGCGTCATCTTACCTACCCTAGGAGGAGAGATAGCAAAAAACGGGGTTTTAAAAAATTGCTTAAAATCAAATTTGAAGCCTTTGTAAAAAACTATTTCTATTTTCCCTAATACAACTAATAACTGTAGAATGCATTATTATCTGCGAACTTATTATTTTCCACCTATTCTAAAATCTACGATTTTTTGTTGAATTTCGCGTCTTCTCTCCTCGCTTTACCCTACTTGTCATAATCGTCATCAAACACACGTCAAGACTAAATCGAACTGGCTAGCCGATAGAGTGATCGATAGACTAACGTAACATTTCCCCTCGGACTTAGCCACCATTAAGACATCCGCCGCTCTTTTTACAACTTTCAATTTCGGTTTGATCGCTTAAAAAACCTCTCGCCGACTCAAATCTCCCGAAATCAAAAGTGATTTATGAGAGCTGTGAGCGTCGTGCATTCTGGGGGCATTTTCATCGCCGGCAGTAATACGCGAGAGAATTCTTTTTTTTCCTTTCTCTTCCACCATTTCCAAAATCGACCTTCGGACGGGTCGGCGGTTGTCGATAGACCGGCGTTAACTTATAAACGTGATGGCTGGATGGGCGTGTCTTTTTCATACGGAAGGTTTAATACTTCATGAACTGTTCGCCGTGTGGTTTGCAGAGAAACAGATGCCCGATTCATCCGCCGGTAACCCGAAGCCATAAGGTGTAAAGGGGTTTGAGGGGCTTATGTTGAGGTTGGGGAATGATTGGGAGTTGAGGGGGAGGGAATGCCGCGTGGGTGGGTGGGAGAGGCAGAGAGGAGGAGGAGGAAGAAGCCGTGGATGAGAGGGTGGTGAGATGAATCCCTCGTGTTTTTTTCCCATTTATTCCCATCTCTTTGTTCCTTCATCCTATCTGATCTCGTACCTTCCCTTTCTCTCTTTGATATTTCGCTTGGTTTGTTGCACAGCCGGGAAATTAAGGTTTGTCTGCGCCAAGGGAAGAGTATTGTAATAAAACATTTTCTTATATACCTCGACTCTCTCAAGATTATGGCGCTTAAAACGTTAATTTAGTGGTTGTTTGGTGGAAATGAGCGGATAGCAACTTAGTAGTCATGGCCTGATAAACGTTTAATTATAGATTCGTTTTCCTGCGGAAATTGCGGATGTTTCTATTAAAAAAAACTAGCGCAAAAAAGTTGAATTGTTAAATTAAGAAAAAAGTATATATTTTGTCAAATTATTCTTAAGATTCAGATAAAGCAGGTACTTTTAGATAGATACTATCTTAGGCTGGAAAAACGAAGCAGTAAAAAGTTTTAAGATTGCGTATGTAATGACAATCAGGGATTTACGATTGACTGCAAACGTTTTGCGGGAAGCTGAATGGCTTGGAAGATGGAACTATCGAAAATTATGTATATATCATATAATAGTTGACGATTTGAAAGTTGATTATTGATTTTGAGAGTGAGATTTGAAGGTTTTTTCTTTTTTTAAAACGCACTGGTATAAAAAACGTTCGCCACATATTATCCTCGTGATAGCTATTAAACAGAGAATTTTTAGAATGTATAAATGTTCAATCGCGTCTCAAAAATTACATGCTTAGGTATACTTAGGTAATATAGAAATAATATTAGAAACACGAGGGTATCTCAAATTATCTTTTATATAGTAGACAAATTCGCAGTTAGGATACACTAGTGTAGTTGGACATATTTTTATATGCATATTTTAAGTGTTATAGAGTTAAGTGCAGTGCAGTGCAAACAATCTCCGTTCACCCTCACTGTCTCTTTTTTGTCTTGTCTGTTTTTAGCTAGGAAAGTTTAGCTAATGTTACTTTCCGCGAGCTTCTTCCTTAGGCACGGTTTTTTTCATCTTTTTACTTTCTTGATTTGTGTTCTACAATCTCTGTTTCTTACTCTTCCTGTTATGCTTCCGGTGAATTTACTGTTTCGCGAATAGTTTTATTCAGGATGTTTTTATCGAACCTCCTTTATGGATACTATTCGTATTCCAAATTTTATGTAACACATGACCGGGAAGATGTTATATGCAGATTTTGAGGTAGGTTCTGCGAACTCACGTAGGCGGTTGATTTTACGAACGATTACCTTCAGAGAAACGGAATATTCTCCAGGCAGGATATATTTTAAAAGATTTACTCATGTCCTGGTTAAAAAAAGATCAAAGCCTGAGACAATTCTCCGAATGCTTGTTCCGTCTGGTAAGGACTCATGCATTTATGGTGATACCCGAAACCTTTTCTATGGTGGGACCGCTCGATAAATCTTGTAGTCGCTTGTAAACGTGTCTCCCACGAGGGCGCATAAAACTCCCGGGGCCGACCGGAAGAGTGCGGTGACGCTGCTGTCGACGGGGTAAATCTGTCGATGGCTTCGGAGGAGCGACGGGTGACAAATGAAGGGAGCCAGATTACTTGGTTGGGTCGCTTCGAGTCCTTCCTCCCAGAATTAAGTCTTCCTCCCCCTTCCCCACTCCGGATCGGGATTAAGATCGTGGATTAGTCGGATGTATTGAGGATGGGGTAAAAGTTTCATCTTGAGGATAAGGTTTTTTTCCCTTCCGGAAGTATTTTTTTTCGCGCTGGGGGAAAGGAAAGGGATAAAAGGGTACGATGTGAGCGTGGTGTATTTTTTCTGAGATTTTCGGATCGTTGGAGATTCCGTCATCCCTGAGGTATATACGTATGTGCGTGGTCCAACTCGATATCTTTTTCAATGTACGCATTTATACATAGGGGATGGGATGTTTTTCATCGCAATATCACTTTGAAGTGATTACAGGGGGATATTTTTTAAACTTAAAAAGTAGAGTAAGTAGGAAATTGGTGAATTGCTATGCATTAAGTAAGCGGTTTCCAAACATTACAAAGCCGCGTTCCCCCTCACTTAAAAATTTTAATTTCCCTCCATCTCTATATCGTGTTCAATCAAGCTTCATGAATAATATCAACTGGACCTACAATTGCCATTAATATAACCACCTTAAGAAAAACATGGACGCAAAGGGTACGTCCTGGCCACTTCAGGGCTAGAATTTGTCGGGTGCATGTGGTAAGAATCACGATTAAACAGACAGTAAATATATGTCAAGTCTTTTGCCTCCCTTCCTCCAGGAGGACACGCCCCACAGTTTGGAAACCACTGCGCTAAAAATTATCTTATATGGGAGGGAAACATCGACTCTTAAGGAAATTTTTTTAAATAACATGGAATACAAAAATAAAATGGAAATGTTAAGTAAAACATTAAGGAGTAGTAAGAACAGGATAGGAAATGAATGATAATACGACATGCGAAAGAGAAGGCGAACTTGATCAGTCATTTCTTGAGAAGAGTCTGCGTGATTAATGATGGGAACGGAGGAAAAATCCGAAGGAAAAAAGGGGACAGGAAGGTGAAGTGGTTTAGCTTGGCTTGAGAAAGTATAAAAGAAATGGTTGTTGTAAAGAACTATGTGGAGAAGCTAGTTTAAGCAAAAATCAAAATCCTTCTTGCGGATAAATAATTAGTGGCCTTATGCAATAACTGCGGTTATAGAGTTTTTTGAACGAATAAAATGTTGGTAGTTAACAGTTGGTAGCAATTATTCGGTTTATGAATTTGAAACCGTTGCTCATATTTTACTCTTTGATATATCTTCTTAGTTTGTTTTGAAAAGTTAATAACATTAAAAATTAATGAAGAAATTCCGGTACTGCCACATTCTTTTATTCCTTAGTTCGCGAATGAAAATTGAATCATGCATATAGACTACATTTTTTAAAGCAAAATAAAATTGCATGTATAAATTTTTGCGGAATTTCTTGGTTTATTTTCGTAGGATACTCCCTTATTAGATTCCTTTGATAACATGTTTACGATTTTATTCCCTTAAGATACCAGCTGTTGAAAAGGGTAACATTGAAACTATCTCGGACAATCAGAAATTTCTGACAGGCAAACCAACAATCACGATGATAGCGTGAGTCGTTCCTTATAATTTCAGAGAAAGAAATAAAACAAGGTCTGACATACGAAAGACAGTATAAAATTATACATTTACGTGCCACCTTTATCAAAATCATTTCATCGTGTCAAAGATTTATTTCGGAGGCCTTCAGAATTTCGGTTTTCCTCGCTAAACTCGAATTTCATCAACTTCCATTAGCGTAACTTTGCCTTAAAACTTCGAATTGCGGAGTTAACGCAAGTAACAAACGACCTCTCGGGTCCGCTTAGAAACAAGCAGCATCCGTGAGGAGAATGAGTGCCGAGTGGACCGTTGTTCGCAAAGGTCCGACGCCCCAAGTTTTAAATCGGTAGGAGTGATGGTCGGACTTAGGGGGTTCCAATTCCGTGAAGGTCGTGTGACGGGTGGGAAACTGTTGGTAAAGTTGCGATTGCCTGCGAGGCATTAAAAGGGAGCGGCGAAACATGATAAATTGTGCCGCCCTGACGGAAAATTGGCTTCCCTTAAAGCGCCTAACGTCGCCGAAGTTTAGTTTAGACTCCCGTAACCCCTTTTGAAGAGTTATCCCGTGTTTTTTTTTCACTTATTCCATTCCATCATTTTCCTTTTCTTCCTCGGTAGAAGTCGCATTTCTTTCTTCTCCTCCCTTCGGCCTTGAGAGAAAAGAATTTTATTCTATTTACGGTGCTCGGATAGGAACGCTAAAAATGATATATTTTTATTCCTCCCGTCGTATCGCATTGTGATGGGATACTGTGCCAGTCACTCGCCATTACGCGGCCCTACGCGACCCTGCGTTCCTGAAATGAGGTTGGAAGTCGGGATAATAGTCAAACACGAACTTTTATGTTCTTCACGACGTTTTTCTGAGGAAAGGGACGAGAATTGGTTCGGATGATAAATCGCGGTTACTGTTTCCGTATGTATGTTTTCCCCCCCAAATTTTTCCTGGATTTATTGTTCTGTCACTGGTTAAGAACGATATGGCTGCAAAAGCTTTTGTGTTCAGTTTAAAAGGTGTCTTATTAAGCATACGAAAGCACTTATAAGGATAATTGCATTTACACGGTTTGATAAATATGACATTATTTTAAGTTGCTAAGTTCTTAACAATTGTTTCTCTTCGATAAATTATTTGAAGGATTTTTCAGATTAGGAAATAATACTCTTTGTATCTGAATTGTTATCCTGAAACTTTCTTGTAATTTATTGTTCAATATATATGTATATGATATAAATATTGCCATTTGTAATTCAATGAAGAATTATCGAGCTCGGCTTATGGCTTAAATCAAATTGAAAAACTCTTTTTCCAATAGCTGTAAAAAGGTTGGGAAAACCAGATGCCCATTTCTCTTTTTAGAATCCGGTATAGGTGAATCACCGCTGATGATGGCAGCTTTGTAGCCGAAAGACGCATCTGGTTTCCCAGTATTTTTAGGGCTTGAAATATTTGTTATGGCTACGAGAGAAACTTAGTTTTTCAAATAACCTTTGGAGCCCAAATATATCTTGAATCTTTCGCTTGAATAAATGTTAAATACGTCTGATATAAAGGCAGAATCGGACTCAAATGTGTCACATTACGAATCAATAGGATTTGTTTTATGTACACATGCTGTAGATCAGAGGTTCTCATGAAAAAAATTGCAGTGACCGCATTAGTGACCATAGCAACTGCCAGGTGACCGCACTTGTAAATTTTTGAAATATTAATACAGACGTCTTAAAAAGCTTCTCAGAGCAGAAATTTAGTTACTAACTTGAAATTACTAGTCAATATACGTACCTTTAATCATTAAAGAATCTTATTAAACGGGAATTCGTCCATATTACTTTCCTCTACACCTAATCGGAGCTTATATTCAAGATGTTTGTCCTTCAGTTTGTTGGGGGTACTTAGTTTCCAGATAGTCAAGTGCACTAAATGTCCGTTCACACATCATAGTTGTCAGAAAGAGTTAATACTAAAAGAGCTACATGTGACAGATCTTTGTAATCGTTGGGGTGTTTGAAAGTATCACACCAGAACTTTTCAACTGTTGCATTATTGCCATAAAAACGACACTTCATCTGTTCATCTCGACGAAGCTCCATTAGTGAATATCTAATATTTGTCCATTCCAGGGAAGCCACAGAGGAATAATATTATAAGAATTTTTTTAAGATGTTGAATATCAATTCTAGAAAATGGTTTTGATAAAAACATTGCATTTTTAAAAAGAAATTGCATGTTAAAATCTCTCCTCAAGTTCAGTAGACTCTGCTTCTATGTACCTCATTACCCTTGTCTATTTCATTTTGAATTGCAGGTGATTTCTGTTCAAGAATATTGGAAAGAAAAGCAAAATTGGTCAAACGATTTTCTTCTTTCACAGTTAAACCTATGTCTGTTATCTTGTTTTGAAATTTCTCAATTATGTAAGCAATATCAACTATGTTTAAGCCTGGCTGCTGAAGCTAACGATTTGCTGAACTGAACTCTGGTAAAATGTCTTTCATGAATAAGATACAGCAGCGCACATCACTTCATTGCGATTGTTGAACGAGATCCATATCCGTTGATTGCAACGTCACCACTTTATCTTAAGAAGGAAGTACACTTGTGTGTTTGATTGTTTGTGTTTTGTGCCTGTGAAAGAATGAGGGATCCTGGCATGGAGTAGTTTCCCCTAAACCCGGAGAGTGTGTGACTTTGCGTGAGCGTTCGGTCTCTGGCGTGGAGTTGTTCCTTTTTATATTTTTTTTATCATTAGGTTTCTCCATTGTCATCTTTTTAGATATTTGTCAGATCGTTCGTATACAGGTACACCTCGCTTAGCGTAAGGGTGTGTTCCGGAATGTCTATGCGCTAACGGAATTTGCGCTAAACGAGCAGTTAATGACGTAGTACTTAACCCAATTGATGTTATTAGCCAAACATGTTATAATCCTTATACATATACCGTTGTAAAGCTATTTTTTTAAATTAAATAAGCAAAATATGTGTAATACACATTAATATTGTTGAAAATAATGTTACTTTATTAATATTTACTTAATATTTTTATTACAGTATCCATCGATATTTCGTAATTAAACGGCATCTAACCGCGAATCGTCATTACCAGCAATATAGGAACAATCTATGATTATTATGAGGTTGTAGGTATCTGCTTTAATCGTCGAATATTACTTGCGGGAATTTGGAAATTTTGACTATTTTTTGGGCTATGCAGCAGGTGCTGGTTGGGAGAAGGCAGGAGATGGTGGAGTGAAAGGGGGGCATGACGTATCCTATGGAATACGCGGAGGGGATAAAAGCCGCGTTGAAAACCCGCTATGGTACATGGCAGGGTGTGACCTTGTAATATTACCTACATTAAGTAAAATATCTGTCGGCCAGTTTTATAGCGATTGGGTTAAAGTACCAGTGGTAGCTGTTTTGGCGAATTTTCTATTAGTTCTATTTTTTCGAATGAATAGGGTATATCCTCTGCTTTTTAAAAAACTGGGTAAGACCCTCCTTCAAAGTTTTATTCCCGTATACGGTATACTCTCTGCTTTTTTTGCGACTACAGCACTGTCTATAATGCTCCGTGATTGCTCATTTTCAATCACGCCATCGCAATTGATTTTGATTAGATACAAATACATCTACATCTACAAGTTACCCTGCAATTCACCAAGTTGGTGGGTGGCAGGGGGTGCAATGCACCAAATCCTACCTAAAGATTGTCTAACGCAATTCGAAATTTCCTATTGTGATCTCTTATTGTCCTCGGAAAGAACGAGCCTAGATAACGCTCCGTCCTACAATCGATCTCACGTATTTTATCTTCTCGATCATTTCTACCTATATACGTCGGTGCCACAATTATTCCCACTACCTCCTCTTTTAGACATTCTGACCTATATTTCTCTAGAAGTTTCAACCTTGAGTGCAATCTACGGTCCTCCAGTGATACCCAGTTCAAATCGCTCAATAAAGAGGTGACGCTTTCCTTATGTTCGTACTTTTGTTTTACAAATCTGGCTGCTCTGCGCTGTACTCTTTCTAGTTGAATTATGTGTCCCTTCTCGTACGGATCCCATATGCTCGCTGCGTATTCCACTTGTGGTCTTACCAGTGATAAGTAGCATGTTTCGCGTACTTTCTCTGTAGTGTTCGGTACTATTCTACCTATGAATGCCAGTTTCTTGTTGGCCGCGCCTATAACTCGACGAATGTGCATGTCCCACGAAAGATCTCGACAAATGGTTACTCCTAAATATTTTACATACTCAGCTTGTCGAATACTCATTTCATCTATTTTATATTCGAAACCTAAATCTTTGTTCTTACTTTTCCAGAACGTGACTGCGGCACATTTAGTATAATTAATTTCGATTTGCCATTCTTTGCACCACGCTGAAATGGCTCTTAGGTCTTCACGCAGAGACTGATGGTCCTCCTGATTTTTTATTTCTTTATATAGAACGGTGTCATCGGCGAAAAGCCTAATTTTACTACGAACAACCGAGCACATATCATTTACATAGATTAAGAAGAGCAGAGGGCCCAATACACTTCCCTGAGGAACACCCGAAGCAACTTTAACGGGGGACGAGTATTTCCCATCGATGACAACTATCTGTTCCCTATTCGAGAGGAAGTCTCTCACCCAACCGACAACTTTCGAATTGATACCACATTGTCCTAACTTCGCAATTAATTTCCTATGAGATACTTTATCGAACGCCTTCCTGAAATCAATGAATATGGCATTGACCTGAGTATTTTTCTCTCCGCATCGCAACAAATCGTCCACGAACAGGCCGAGCTGCGTTTCGCATGATCTACCTCTCCGGAATCCGTGTTGGCATCCGCTAAGCAATGAATGACTATCTAAATAGCGCATTACAGAGCTAAAGACTATGTATCAAGTATCATTATTATTATTATTATCATTATTATCAAGTATCTTGCACGATAATGAAGTTAAGGATATCGGCCTATAATTTTCGGGGTTCTCTCTGTCGCCACTCTTATGGATGGGCGTAACATGTGCCACCTTCCAATCTTTAGGAACTACTCCTTCTCTAATGGATTTCTCGAATATAATTTTCAAATACGACGCGATTTCAGCAGCTAATTCTTTCATTACACGCGCGGGAATTTCCTCCGGTCCAGGAGATTTATTTGGCTTAATTGAATGAAGTTGGAGCGCGATGCCATTTTCCGAAAATACCAAATCTTCCATCGAATCGCCCTGACGCATAGGAATAGGGGTTTCACATTCATCGTCATCACGAGTAAAAGCTTTCTGAAAGTGATGATTTAATAGGTTTGCTTTATCCATACTATCGTGAACTACGTTTCCCGTTTCCGACCGCAGTGACGCAATAGTGGGGCCCCTACCTTGAACTTCCCTGACGTAAGACCAAAATGCTTTTGGGTTCTCTTTCAAGGTTTCCTGTAAAACCTTCTTTTTATAATTGTTAAACGCATTACGCATTGCTACTCTGGCTATGGAGCGCGCCTCCTTGTATTGATGCCTTATTATTGCAATCTGTTCGACCGTAGCTGTTGAGGATGTGTTATTTACGCGAGAGTGGAGTTTTCTTTGACGTCGGAGAGCGCTTCTTACTTCCTGATTGTACCATCTAGGTTCTGCACTATCACGCTTCAGTTTGCTCGGAATAAATTTATCTGTACACTCTCGCATCATATCTCTGAACATGCACCAGGATTCCTCCGCGTCTGGACTAATCGGTGAATATTATGAAATTAGTTTTGAAACTATTTAGAAGTTGCTTGGAATTTCCTAAATTTTGCAATTTAATATGTAATGCTCTTCCGTTTCTGTAGATGTGAGTAATTCTAAAACTTTAGTTAATCATTCATATAGTATTTCGACGCTGTTTTGAAGTTTAATCCCTTCAAACCTGACGTTTTTCTCTGGGAACATTTTTTTCAGTGGAATTATGCTCTTTAGATTCAAAAGAAATAGAAAAAATAAATTTAAAAAAAACTTTATTTTAAGGAAGTTCTGAAATGTACATTGCAACGTGTTACAGCATAAAAAATCAACAAAAATGGTACAAAATTATTTTAGTTATGAAATAAGAAAGTTTTTTATCTAAGGTCAAAGAAAATGTCAAAGTGTGATGTTTCGACGACAAAAACAAAGAAAGAGAATTATGACTTACCTGGAGCAATTCTTTTCTGTTTTTGCCATCTTCTATTTAATGTAATTTAACTTTAACTAGTCTGCAATAGATGGCAGTAAAAGTACCAATAATAGATAAATAAATAAATATTAGACATCTCACTGAGTGCTCAGCAAGTTTTTATAAAGTATAATGAGAAAGAATACCTGAAAAATTAGCTAAAAATTATTGTACATTGTAATGTACACCAGGTCTGAAGGGATTAAACAATATCTAGCTTACGATAAATTATACGACGGTAGAGAAAATAAATAAATATTTATTTACTCATTGATATTACTCTTTATAGAGAGTGGGGAGCCGGTGGTGTAGTGGTTAGAATGTTGTCCCCTCCAGCTAAAGCGACACCCAGTTCGAATCATAGATTTTTCCGAGGACGACCGGCACCCTATTTGTGCGTGTTGGAACCAAGGAGACGAGGGCGTGCTAATGAGAAAAAGAGAAATGAGGAGCGCGCTCAAATCAACACTCCGTCCTTCGGAAGGGACGTTAAGCCGTTGGCTCCCTTGGTGCTATTCGTTAAGAGCAGGCTAAAAGCCGACACCAGGTTTCTCTCCTCCCTTCCTATCCGGCCATTCGTTGCACTACCTCTTAGATCATTGCACGCGTAAGGCAAGAGGCAAATCAGCTGAACTCCAAAAAAGTAAATAAAAAAAATTAAAAATAGGGATTGAAATTGAATATTTGAAGGTCTTGGAGGATATTTTCTACGAAAGCTAAGCTTTTAATTTTTGGCATAAGTTGTGTAGTTTAATGTTAAACGAATAAATCTTCATTGATATTTGTTTGCCACCCAGCTGTTATTTGCCCAAAACTAATTTTACCTTCTGAAAATTTCAATTATGTGAGTTTTATATGTATTGTTTACTTTTTAATACATATAAAAGTTGGTATCATTATTTTTTAGCTTAAATTTTATGTAAACTTAATACTTAATTCATGCACACTAGCCATTGTTTACGGGCAATTATGCTAGTAGTTTAAGACTGAGCATTTAAAAATTAAAAAAAATGGAAAAAGTACCGTCAGTAACCACAACAAGAATGTGAAAAATCCTATGCGTATCTCGGCTACAATGCAGCCGTCTTCGGTGGTAATTCACTGTGAGTATATTCTAATGAGAACACATTTGCTGGTATTTACGTTTTCCTACTTGAAGATTGGTTTACACGGTGCCAGTCAAGTAAAATGGTTGCGCGCGCAGCACTAGCGCGTTACTGGCCCTGTGTAAACAGGTCGCGCCAGTGAATAGGCAAGTCAACTAGCACCGTACCAGTAAGTTGGTCCCCTTCCAACTTTTCGGCGTGCCAGTGAGACAGTAGGACAGTAAAAAATGTCGGCTTCTAAGTGGTTGGAGAAAGAGACATTGAAATTTGTCGAGTTATATGAAGGATGTGTTTGTGGCACTTTAGTCACACGGGTTATAAAAACAAAAGTGCAATTAAGCACAGGTCAACCGTAAAGGGCTTTTTTTTAAGTAGAAGGATGTTCTCCTGCGACTTATGTTAAAATACAAGCAGAAGCCCCTAATGTTTCGCGTCTTCGAATCCATTCACGCAGCCACATTCTACGGACGCGACGTTTTTGCTTCCGGTGATTGATTTTCAGTTCTTCAATAAGCATTTCAGATACCACATCCACCCGCGCGAACAACTTACGCCATTTTTATTCCTACTAGAGTGAAGACAGTACAACAACCGTGTAAACACTTCTGGCATACCAGTTCATTGGCAGCTATCCCACTGGCCTCAGTGCACTGACACCTTGTAAAACCAACCTAAGCCCAAGCCGCTTTGTTCATCTTTGAATGGATTCGGCACTTCATTTTTAGCACTTTTTCTTAAAAGAAAACGTGTGTGTGTGTGTAATTTAAGGCGAATCAGCCTCTTGGGCTATTATCGCCATAATATGCACTTTTAACCACAACCCATTTAAAAGAAAACGTGTTTATGTTATCACTCTCTCTGTCCGTCTGAGGAAAATCAACTTATTTGTTTTAAAAGATATCCATTATGTATTCGCCGATTGAACTCTCACGGCACTTCATTAATTTTCCACTAGATGGCTTCAAATTAGGATAATTCAAAACTTTGAAATGGTATTGTAGCCAAACTACTAAAAATATCAGAAGAATTCTTTTTAAATTAGATAGATCTTATCATTCTATGAATTTTCCATTGATTGAGGTTTCTCTGTAGTTCATAGATTTTGCGCTAGATGGCTTCAATTTAGGAAAAGCAAAATTTTGAATTCGTATTGTAACGAAACTACTGAAACTAGAGGAGTGAAGTTTTCAAGGGCGGGAAGGATTAATGAAAATCTGCATTCTAACGGTGCGGGTTCTCCCCACCTCATAGAAGGAGGCAAACCAGAACTCTGAAAATATTTAAGAAAACGAGCTTCCACCTCCTACTTTAGCAAAGGTATCTTGCTTGTTTCGGAATGTTAATCGATACGGTATGGCGAAAATTGTTTTTAAAATGTCTCGGCGAACTGTTTTATTTTCCCGGTAATGCAATAGAAAGGTCACAATGTAGACGATCGCTTTCTATGTCCCACTTCACGCATTAAGAAGTTTGGTCACGATTCCCTTTCATACTTTTAAAAGTCTTATGGGAGGAGAATGCTGTGAAACGGAGCATGTAGGTGAGCCCGATGCGATGCCTCCTTCGTGCTATCACTCTAGCAACCGAGGATTGCATGGAAAACAACCCGTCTGAAGGACTAGCATCTTGGAAATTCTTCCCCTTTACTCCAGCTGTTTCGTTGCACAGAGGTGCACAATTCGTTCCTTTGCTGTCGTTATCATCCGATTTTCCAGAAAACCCGTTATACGTGCACGGATTTCCAAATCGTGCCCGCTCAAGCGGATTTTTGGAATGCATTTTATTCGCCCATTGCCCAGGATTTCAGACATCGTTGAACAACGTCGAAATATTATTTGTCTCGAGGCGTTTTTATTCTTTTCTCTAAGGAGGTAAAAAACGATATTCACGGGTCTTGTTTTTGTATGAAAGATTAACGACAAAAATTACCTTGGGAATGCATCCGTGAATCAAATTTGATACGGATTTTCTGGAGTCAATTGGGAAAAAGGTCTATTTACAATCGATCTGCGTGTCAGTATCACTTTTGTTTTAAATTTGCACTCATAAGAACTGATTTGGTGGTAATTTATTAGAATAAACTGACTCAATACATATTTCCTGGCGTTGCAACAATTTAAACGAGTGTTCGTATACGAACATTTTACATTTAAACTTATTTGCATATACATGCACATATATGGCGTGCGTATATCTATGTATTTGTAAATATTCACACAAAATCGAATCTTAATACCTCGAGCGTCTTTAACTCGAATTTTCGAAGATTCGAATTGGGCAATTTTTTTTCTGTTCGCAGTCATATACATTAAAACGAAGGTCCATTATTCTAAGGTTTCGACAAGTCTATCCTTTTCCGTCTTCCCTAGAGATTCGAGATCGCGGTCAGACTTGGTGTGTATGCGCCTGACACAAGCGCACACATCCCATCGTGATGCTTCGCTGCAGCGATGGCGAGATTTGAACTCGCTGTCCTCCTCACACATATTAAAGTTGAGGAGAATCCCAAATAAACAAACGGCGAAAAAAGTAAAATTCGTTCTCGTTTCGTCGTTGGTCTAGCGAGATATATATTCCCCGCTCTCGTCTCCCCAACCCATCCCTCCTCTTCCATCCAATGCGCTCGGGACGTTTTTAATGCAACCTTCTCCGCCAGGGATGCGGCGAGCGTAAGGATGAGGCGCGGTATTTTGGTTCCCGCCGCGTTGAGTTTCATTTTGTTTACTCTGCAGTGATGGGTTTGAGCCTTTCATTCACTCACCACCACTCCCTCCGAGCCGAAACTCCCTTTCTCCACTCCGCTTTCCCCCCTCCGCCCTCTTCCTCTCGCCCTCCAGCCATTCCTTATCACTGTCCTCTTTTTCCGTCGCCTTATGCCTAGTCTTCCATCCACCACGTCCTCTTTCAGACGTTCCCGAGTGCATTTTCACCTTCATCTATTATGTATCCTCGAAACGGGATCGGTGTGTGCTGGTTTGGAGGCGTTGGAGACTAATTCCTCTTACCACGTGTAACCCCCGTCGCTCATCCTATTCCCACTACATTGCTTCCCTCTTTGCTCGATCCACTCTACTTCTGCATGATTTCTATCTCCCTATATGTAGTTTCTCTTTCTCTCTCTCCCGTTCCAGATTTCTCGCCCCTATCCATTCATATTTCCCTCCATCCTTCCTCTTTCTCATTCCCATTTCTCTCTCCTAACTCTCTTCTTGTTGCCCTCCCTCTATCCGCACCTTCTCTCTTCCTTTGTATACTTTTCATCTACTCTTCTCGTCCTTTCTCCCTCTTTATACTTTCTCTTTCTCCCTCCTTCCTCAATCCCTCATCAACTTTGCCTGCTTTTTCTCTATTTTATCTCAATCTCTGCACTCCCCTCTCCCTTCCACTCCCGTCTCCTTAACTCTCTCTCCTTTCTGCGCTTACCTACTTTGATTGGTCTAATCTTTCCACTCCCCCCTTCCCCTGCTTTTCCTCCATCTTATTCACCGTTCATTTCTTTTCTCAATCTCTTCCTTTTCGTCCTTTCTCCTTATCATCCACTATCGCCCTTTCGCATTTCTCACCTTTTGTGCACTTGCGTCTCTCTGAAACTCTCTTCTCTCCCGTTCCTCCCATTTTCTCTTCATCTCTTTCCTTTTTTCTCTCTCTTTCTCTCTCTCTTCATATATTTCCTTTTCTCTCTCCATCTCTTTCTTTTTCTCTTCCTCCCATTTTCTCTCGTCATCTCTTTCCTTTTCTCTATCTCATCTCTTCCTCTCCTCTCCCTCTTCTCTCTCCCTCTCCTCTCTCCGCCTCCTCTCTCCGCCACCTCTCTCCGCCTCCTCTCTCCGCCTCCTCTCTCCGCCTCCTCTCTCCGCCTCCTCTCTCCGCCTCCTCTCTCCGCCTCCTCTCTCCGCCTCCTCTCTCCGCCTCCTCTCTCCGCCACCTCTCTCCGCCACCTCTCTCCGCCTCCTCTCTCCGCCTCCTCTCTCCGCCTCCTCTCTCCGCCTCCTCTCTCCGCCTCCTCTCTCCCTCTCCTCTCTCCGCCTCCTCTCTCCGCCTCCTCTCTCCGCCTCCTCTCTCCGCCTCCTCTCTCCGCCTCCTCTCTCCGCCTCCTCTCTCCGCCTCCTCTCTCCGCCTCCTCTCTCCGCCTCCTCTCTCCGCCTCCTCTCTCCGCCTCCTCTCTCCGCCTCCTCTCTCCGCCTCCTCTCTCCGCCTCCTCTCTCCGCCTCCTCTCTCCGCCTCCTCTCTCCGCCTCCTCTCTCCGCCTCCTCTCTCCGCCTCCTCTCTCCGCCTCCTCTCTCCGCCACCTCTCTCCGCCACCTCTCTCCGCCTCCTCTCTCCGCCTCCTCTCTCCGCCTCCTCTCTCCGCCTCCTCTCTCCGCCTCCTCTCTCCGCCTCCTCTCTCCGCCTCCTCTCTCCGCCACCTCTCTCCGCCACCTCTCTCCGCCTCCTCTCTCCGCCTCCTCTCTCTACCTCCTATATCCCTCTCCTCTATCCCTCTCTCCGTCTCCTCCTTCCCTCTCCTCTATCCCTCTCCTCTATCCCTCTCCTCTAAACCTCTCCTCTATCCCTCTCCTCTATTCCTCTGCTCTATTCCTCTCCTCTATCCCTCTCCTCCCTCCCTCTCCTCCCTCCCTCTCCTCCCTCCCTCCCTCTCCTCCCTCCCTCCCTCTCCTCCCTCCCTCCCTCTCCTCCCTTCCTTCCCCTCCCTTCCTCCCTGTAAGAATGGACCTTCTGGTCTAAATTTCGCCCGAATAAAGACGATTATCTATCTATCTATCTATCCCTCCCTACCTCTCCTCCCTCCCTCTCCTCCCTCCCTCTCCTCCCTCCCTCTCCTCCCTCCCTCTCCTCCCTCCCTGTCCTCCCTCTCCTCCCTCCCTGTCCTCCCTCCCTGTCCTCCCTCCCTCTCCTCCCTCCCTCTCCTACCTCCCTCTCCTCCCTCCCTCTCCTACCTCCCTCTCCTACCTCCCTCTCCTACCTCCCTCTCCTCCCTCCCTTTCCTACCTCCCTCCCTCCCTCTCCTACCTCCCTCTCCTCCCTCCCTCTCCTCCATCCCTCTCCTCCCTCCCTCTCCTCTATCCCTCTCCTCCCTCCCTCTCCTCCCTCCCTCCCTCTCCTCCCTTCCTTCCCCTCCCTTCCTTCCCCTCCCTTCCTCCCTCCCTCCCTACCTCTCCTCCCTCCCTCTCCTCCCTCCCTCTCCTCCCTGTCCTCCCTCCCTGTCCTCCCTCCCTGTCCTCCCTCCCTCTCCTCCCTCCCTCTCCTCCCTCCTTCTCCTCCCTCCCTCTCCTCCCTCCCTCTCCTACCTCCCTCTCCTCCCTCCCTCTCCTACCTCCCTCTCCTACCTCCCTCTCCTACCTCCCTCTCCTACCTCCCTCTCCTCCCTCCCTCTCCTACCTCCCTCCCTCCCTCTCCTACCTCCCTCTCCTCCCTCCCTCTCCTCCATCCCTCTCCTCCCTCCCTCTCATCCCTCCCTCTCATCCCTCCCTCTCCTCCCTCCCTCTCCTCCCTCCCTCTCCTCCCTTCCTTCCCCTCCCTCCCTCTCCTCCCTCCCTCCCTCGCTCTACACTCTCTCCTCCCATTTTCTCTCTCTTCATCTCTTCCTTTTCTCTCTATATTCCTCTCCCAGTTTCTCTCTTCATCTCTTTCCTTTTTTCTCTCCCTCTCCTGTCTCTATCTCCTCTCTCTCCTATTTCTACTCCCCTACCTTAACTTCTCTCTCTTTTACTTCACGGTCTCCATCCGCTCTCATTTCAAAACTGCGTAGCTGAGTTTTCCTCACTTTTCGTTCTCTGCTGCTCTCGTGTGCGCTGCTTTACACTGCGGTTCATGGGTTTGTCCGTGTTATTGCCGCTCGCAAGTTACGAATACCTTTCAAACGGTAGATATATGCCGTGTGAGTGTGTTGCCGTCCCGGACACTAGAGCTTTATGTTTTCCTTTCTCTTTCCTCCTTTCTCACTCTCTCTGCACGTTTGCGAGAGCGGAAGACGGAGCCGTAAAATATTGATCCGGTGTTGATTGATAGTAGGTTTACTCTTCTCGAAGCGGCAGAGTGAGAGAGAGAGAGAGATAAATCTGGGCATCAAATCATCTTTGGGTTTGCTTTGCCGCCTCGCTGTCATCGATGAAAGGAAATGATTGTGTGTGTCATCGGGGGAAATTGGGACAATGAAATTAATAGAATAAATTTCTTGTTTTTGGGGATTTAACAGGAGCTTTGTATACAGCATTATTTAAGAGATGAGTGGGCCACAAAAATGTCAAGCGAAAGGGGCCTGCAAAAGTAAGTGACAAAATTTAAATCTTTTCGTAGTCTTGGATTTTTGAGGCGGATAATCACATTAATCCAGGACAGCATGTGTTCACATCATATCGCTTCTAAATGAATGCGGTTGGTTGTTTAACGGAGTTCAATGCAATATGGCGTTTACTAAGAATCATTCTACCAAATCTCTTCGCTTCTCATTTGCGAAATATTTTCTTAAAATATTGTGATCGTAAAAAAGCTCGTATTTTATTTTCTTATGACAAGTAATATAGAGCCCTCGGTTCTACTGAGAGAAATTTTGAGATACGTTAAAATGTTTTTGGTGATATTTACGTATAATGAAAATTAACATCGAAATCATAGATTCACTTATGGACAGAAAATAACTCTATTCATACTCTTCTTCTCCGAACCTAGGTTTAAGTCCTGACTTAGTGTCTTGATTTCAATCAATTTTTAAGTGCAAATAAAAAATATACTGCACTCGTCCCCGTGTTGTTCAAATTGACGAAATTAAATGAGTAAATATTTTTTTATTAATTTTATTGTGGTGTTTGGAATTTTCGACCCTCCTAGAACACCCAGAATAAACGATTAAAGGTTGATCGAAATCGAATTATTGATTCCTTAGAAATTTTCCAAATGCTTTTGCTGGAGGGACAACCTGGCAGACGCTCGATATTTTTCAGCGTGATTTTTGTTCTAATAGCCCCTATGTCCAAAAAAGTGATTTTTGAAATTGTATGTCCGTAGTATTTGCGCGACTCTTGTGGATGAGCCGTTTCAGAGAATCGGATAAATCTCGCTTATGTGTATGGCAGGGGTTTTCAAACTTTCTGAAGTAACGAACCCTTATTTATATTTAAAATATTTTTTTTCTGGAACCTTTTCAGCACATATCTGGTTTCTCCCTCTCGTTCTATCACGGAACCCTATGGCTTCGCGGCACACAGTTTGAAAACCCCGGATGTGTGGTATCACCCTAAATGGAAAATTCTTTTAGAATGGACAATATCGCTCAACTTTTGAAGGTCGGTTATTCTCTTCGATTTTCACAATATTATCGATTTTATCAAAAAAGGATTTTAACTAAAGTTCTTGTCCAAAAATAACTTTATACCGTTTGTATTGAGTTTTGTGCCCAACTACAGTTAAGCTTCTCCCGCTCCTCTGACGTCATGCGACGACCCTCGTATCAGCCATGCCTTATAATGTAGATAGTGTGTAATGACATTATGATACATCTAATTTCACACCCAGCTACCTTATACCTTAAAGGTATCATAATATAATGTAACCGGTGACATTATTGTCGAGGCTAGAAACGTACGGATATGAAATTTGTGCAATGCTTTTCGAACCGATTTTTGTTTTACTTTTTAAACGAGTTTTATTTAAAAATAAAGTAAATCAATTTTTAAATCTCGTCATATTTTTTCATATTCCATGGTTGATTCCGTCTTTTTCACCCTATGGAAAACTGAGGGCTTACGATCTGCATATCTTCAATGGCTCCGAAGTATAAGTGAAATTGAGTCAAAGATCCAGAAAATTCTCACTTTGCCAGTTAACCAATTTTTCTTCCGTAAGGAGCTCGTGTTTAATTACTTTGGATCAACTCCTCTCCAAACGTGTCTGTCTTTCTGATTGGACGCTGATCAAAGATTTCCTTTACCCGTCTTACCTCCACTTTGGTGGTGGATTTTCCCCGACTAAAACTTTCCCACCTTCGAGCGCCTCCACTTCTCAACCATCCCACCTCTCCCCCTTATCCTTAACCTTCCTGTGTGGAATTTTTTCCTCGCTTCTTTCCCTTTCATCTCCTTTTTTACCCCTCCTCTCTCTTTCGTACAAGTTTTGCGACATAGCTACTATGGAGGCTGTATTTTACACCTCACGGACTAACGTGGATCCGAATCTTACTTTGTAGCATTGGATTATTTGGTAGAATTTTAGCTTTTTTGGTCCTCGATTAAATATTGGTTTTTTTTGTCGCATTGAAACACCATGTTACTCCCTCCGTCTTCCATGGGAAGGTGTAAAATAATATTATTAGATTTCGTGTAGCAGTGAAATCGATGAGTAAATTTGAGAGAAATTACTATATCGGATCAATAGAGAATTATCGAGCTCGCTCTGTGGCTAGAATTAATTTGATGCCCAATTTTTTTTCCATAGCCATAAATAATCTGGGAAAACCAGATGTGCATTTTGGTTGCAAATCGTCCGTCCATTAGTGCTGATATTATATTTTGAGGTCCCATGATCACGTTTTGACCATTTTCTCGATGATGCCTGTGTGAGTGCGTGTATGAGACAGCTTTTTTGTGGGTGCTCTAACTCAAAAACTAGTAATCAGGTCAACGCGAAATTTTATATTTAACATTTTTATGAAAGTCACAAGAAGTGATTAGTTTTTGGTAAAAATCAGTCAACCGTAAGTGGGTGATTACTCTTGTCACATCCGTTATTTTCAAATATTTACTTTAATATTTGATAAATGTAAAAATGTATTGGAATAAAAGTTTTAGGAAATTTTATTTTCTACAACCCTTGTTTGAAACATTTTTCCATATAATGCATTATTTAAGAGATATCTTATATTTTTAGCTGCCACCACCACGCCACCTACCGACGGCTATTGTTAAAAATTGACGCTTAGTTTCGTCTTATATGGTAGCGCTCCTTTTTCCTTTCTTAATTGATGGAGCTTTGTGGCTATATCCAATATCAGAAGGCTATGGTTTGAGTTTATGTATGTTCTTTGTAAAGTCTAAAATTTTCTCGCAGTTTCTTAAAATATTTATTATTATGTAACCTATTTGGAATTTTTAGAAATATTACAGATATGGAGAAAGTCATGTGGTGGCCACATAATATTTTTCTTAATGATATTTACATAATGTCGATTTATTCAAAAATGGCTCTAACAATTTTTATTAAAATCCACTCAGTTATAGAGCTTGTAGTCATAAATAATACTGCATAATCCATATTTCTCCAAAAATAATTATGTAGCGTCCAACGACATTATTATACATCGATTTTTACGCCCAGCTCTCCCCAGATCTCTCATCAATCTTCGTCCAGCAATAATGCGTCAGCGCCTATGCGCATGCGACAATCTACATAATACACGATAGTTATGTATGGTGTAACTATTTATCAAGTTTAATTTTTATATTTATGGGGAAATATAGTAATACAATTTTCGTGCAGAAGACATTTTCCGCGGTTTTATTGTTTTTTTTTTTAGCAGTAAGAGTTCCTTCCAGGCAGGAAAAAGTGTAGTGAGACCAGATGCATATATAGTATATGGAAAAGTTTGTACAATGTATATTGTACCGTTTTTTGTTGATCAAGACAAATGGAAAATGTTTTGTTAAATTTGCCCATTTTCTGAGATCATTTGCTATAGGTTTCGTTCTTAAAAGTATCTTTCACTATATATCCTCTTCGACATCATTCGTCCCGTAGTTGCCACCGCAGTTTTTTAAAGAATATTTTTAAATGCGGTATCTTAATTATCTACTGAGTTCTAGCCATAAGATGCGCTAGTAAATACATTTTGGAATTCCATGTGCTGAGTTATCCAACCAAGACAACGAAATCTTAAATCTAAAAGTTAACCACGTGGAATATTTTTACGAATATTCATTTCTCACATTCTTATCTTCAGCACTTTATCTCTCATTTTTTCGGCAGAGAAGTAAGTTACTTCTTCACAACGTCTCCACGTGTTTTCATCCGAACCGTTTCGAAGCTAACAGAGCGTAGTAATTGCTCCATCTGGGTATTGCAGAACCTCTTTTTTTTAGGATCGTGCCAATTGAATTTTGCATGCTTGGGTGTTTATCGGAGCGTTTGTTTCTCGAAACTCCTCGTATCTTATGGGCTACGATTGATACAACTCCTCCTTTGTTAGCGAAGCCGAGTACTCGGAGCAAAGTTATGCGCGCCAGATGATGGGCAAGATGGGTAAGCACAACCAGGGTGTGCGTTGTCTCTTATATCTCTTATATAGGGGACGAGAGATGGGGAGTTGGGGTTCGAGATGCTGCGTTATTTAACGAAGGAGATTGGGTCGGACGAGGAGGAAGCGAAAGTGTCGCCCTCCTCCTAATGTCTTCGCTTGTCTTCGAAACTGAAGGAATGTATTATTTTCCTCCAACCCCTCTCCCACTCTCTCTAATCCTTTCCTTCGAAGAAAGCACCTCCTTGCATCTATCTTAAGGAGCAAAAGGCTCAGCTTGTTGCCGCTCTTAGCCGTCAGCTGGCTCGCTCCAAATAGCCTCCATGGGGAAGGGGTCGCTTATTTCTTCCCCTCCTACCCTAAAAACCCCCCCCCCCCTCTCTCTCTCTCTTGCTTTCTTCGTCTTCACGTGCCACCATCGCTCTCTCTCTCTCTTTCCCAATTTTCCTCCCCTACCTTCTCCCTTCCTCATCTCCTCCTCCGTCTCGTTCATCAATCTGCCAGCGTAAGTGAATTCGAGGCGTGCTCATGTGGGGATAACTTTGTTAGATTTAGTCCCATCTGTCGTCCCTCCGCCTCTTATTTGCCTAGGTCTTCCTCGCAACACCGCATGTTGTCGTGATTTTGTTTTTTTTTGTTCCGGTTTTTTGCAGCTCTTAAGGAAATTTGTTTGATTCGGTAACGTAAATAAGGGTATTTGCCGTTGATCTGTGATTGATGTGATGTGATTCTGCTACATTTTTTGCGAGGTTTGTAACTTGGCGAAAAATTTAATAGGTTTGAGCGATATATAATTTTACCCCGGAAAATAGGATGCAGTTTTTAATATTCCGGGAATATTTTTTTCTACTCGTATAAGGGAGATGAAATTAACTTTTCAAGTGAATTGTCGAGCTCGTCTTATGGTTGTAAACGAATTCCAGAATAAGTGCTTAAGTATAAAAAATGATGAATTAAGTAAAAAGTGCAAAGTCGTTTTATTAAGTGGCTTTGTCATAAAGAAACTGTAACCTATAGCAAAAATGACTATTTAAAATTCTGTAACATGTTCAGAATTTGTCCTCGATACGCATGGCGTGAGATATTTTGTGATTTTAGTGCGCAATATTTTGTATGGCACAATTGTTTCTAACGAATTACTCGAGCTTGTGGGTCTAGCAGTTCCTAGCCGTCGATACTCCACTCTTTAAGGAACCCTTCTCTAGGGTAAATGTATATAAAAACTTGCCCATTCCCAGAGCACTCAAGAGCTGCCAATAAATGGAACAGCATTGTGGATGTTTTTCATGACTCTCTTCCGGTGTTAAAGAATAAGATTCTGCGATCTCATATCAGTTTGACTCACACCTGAGTGTAATGTCAGTGGTTCATGGTGCATCCAGGGTTGACTATTTTTGTGTTTATTTTGTTTTATTGTTTGGTTTATGCCTTTCTTTTTGTTCTTTTGATTATTTTACTTATTCATCTCATTATAGCGCATGTAATTGGGGAAACCTGTTTGTGCTTAATAAATTATTATTATTATTACTTGTCTCTGGTATCTTCAATAGTCATAATAAGGTTATAAAAAACCAGATACGCATTTCGACTGCAAGGCAGCTTTCATCCGTGGAGATTCATCGAAAGTAGATTCTAAATTTAGATTATATAATATAATATCATTTTCAATCAAAAGGTTCAAATAATTTATATTAGAAAATTAGATTTTTTAATAAAATGAAGGGGTGTATTGCTGGAAGTATATTAAAATTCCGATAAATTGGCATCTTTTAATATCTAACGTAAGACATCGCTCATTCCTACATTATTTCCGGGTGATTATACTGACTAGTTGTAGTGATGTACTTATAATGTTTAGGAATATCAACGGAAAACTATTTTTAAAGAATTTTATTTTCTTATCATTACAATTCCAGGAATATACTCAGTAATTCTCTGGATCGTGCAAAAACAGCTCGTTTTTATTTTTATTATTTCGCCGATGAGTATGAGATTTGGGTGGTTTGTAGTCTTTTTAATGTAGTCATAAAGTATAATACAAAGTTTTAAGCTCGCCAGTAAAATATGATACTACTATATTTTCTGTGAAGTAGCCATCCTTAAATTCCTTTTAAAAGGGGTTTTCTTTAGATTGCAGGATTCTTGTTTTTCATTTATTCTTATATTCAATCCAATACCATTAAAACGGCACCGCGCTCAAATAAGGATATTTTATCGAAATTTGACTGAGCTTAGTATCAGCGAAATATAAGACGGTTATTCTGATTAATTTTACAACCAGTGTTCTTGTACTCAGACGATAGTCGGTACCACTTCTCCGTAAGACTGTATGATGTGGATCTGTCAACCTTTATTGTGAGCGTTGCTGGTCAGAATTTCTTTTGGTAAACATCATTCTTTTCAACATTTTACTTCATTTAAGTCTGTTTTCTTGTTGTGCTATATCTTTAATAGTATTCTTGGTAAGTAATTTCATCATATTACAATTAAAATGTCGGAGAAAACTTAATGGTGTTTTTGGCCGACTCTTATGCCGAGCATTTCTAAATTTCTAAATGTTTAATTCTCGGTAATCATTTTTAAAGTAAAATTGTGAAGAATTAAGCCCTTTCAAAGTTAAATAAGATGAAGCATATACGTATGCAGTATGTTCGTGGACTTCAATTTTTATTCGCGTTTATTTATTGTTAGCGTACATTTAATATGCTCACCTCGGAATCTATTCTTCTTTATGTTTAATTTTCGGTATACTTTTCCAAAATTTTAAGATTCTGGGATAAATTATTTCAAATATTTGGCAGTGCATTATTACGCGACCATTTTCGGAATTACGTTATTCTGAATTTAATCTACTCAACAGGATCGCAGTTAATCATTCGTCGAAGTACTACCTTGCGTCACCGGCTGCCAAATTCATTTATTCAGGAGGTGTTACTCTCCGGCATTAGCGCCGAATGTAGGCGCGATGTGTCAATTACGTCATAGCGAGAGAAAGAGCGATCTATCCCAGACTTCAGCAGTCTACTTGCCACCGCCATGGCCATTATGAATTGCCCCGTGTTGCCAGCTACTCCTCCCCCCAGCTCTTCCCCTCCCACGCCTCTTCCTTCTCATTAGCTCTAATGGAAGACCGGAAGCTGGAGGAGAAATGATTTTCGAGGGTCGGGGCATAACCGAAAATCTCGCCAATTAAGCGATATCTTGTAGGTGTGCAATTTAATCAGCGCTATTGCTTTTCTCCAAGATGGAGCTTACCAATTATTATTCGTACCCTGAAAAAATAGATGTATTATACTCTCTCCATTATTCAATCATGTTGGTTATGAACGGAATCCGCATAAGTGTAAACTCTTTCCAAAAAACAATCCAATTTATATTTCACTCCAACTTAAGTTCATCCAATCTATTTAACTGTGAGCTAGCAGTTCCACTGCGGGATATTTCGAGAAACTTGAGATATTTTTACTTGTTGATATGCGTGAACATTGACAATCAACGTCGAAACTCGCAGATGTATTCACGTACAGGAAAACACAGTAAATTTGAATGATTTTATCAGACATTTCTCTATAGAGAGCATTTTGATTGTCCACCCTATTTTCTTACTTTCAAGTGAGCAAAACTAGGTGCTCTTGTAAATGCTACCTACAATTTTCCCTGGATGCATTAAAAGGATTCCAATTTTATTCAGTTTCTAAGCCTGTGATTTATTATTTATTGTTTATGCAAAGAAGGGTGCTACTGGAAATTGTCTTCTTTTCAAATTCAGTGGTAAATCGCAGTTTGTCGGTAACAGTGATACACGCCATTTCATCATTGTTGTGCCGGTTCTTTTAAAAGCGACTTCCTCGATGATATTCATATTAAGTGACTTGATTAAGAGCTGTGTCCATTTACAGTCGTATATTTTGAGGAAGATTTCTCACTAGCATTATTGGATCTTCAACTATTAAAGTTAATACACGTGGATTTAGCCGGGACGGATTTAAAATATTAAAAAACTTTGTCGGGTAGAGTTCAGCATGATATGAATCTTCGACATTTGTATGTATTCTATATGCACCAGGAAAATCTTCTGTTAATTCCGTATTAATCTCATCAACTTCTTCATTTTTGGTTGTTAGGATGGTGTTCTTCATGGCCGGAATGCCTCGGTTAAATGAATATTTAATCCAGTCAATAAGTAGTGTGGTCGCAATCACAGCATTTAAGATCTAGGGCTTATCAAAGTGTTAATTCAATCATCATCATCATCATAGGTAGTCTGTCCGTAGACAGGTCCGTGATTATTCTTGGTTAAACTTGGTTCTCCATATACTCCTATTTTCCGCTGTCCTCTTTATGTCTTGATAACTCTCTTTCCCTTTCAAATCGTCTATCAGCTGAAACCTTTTCCTACCTCTTTCCCTTTTCCCATCTAGTTTTCCTTCTAACACGTCTTTAATCATACTCTCTCTCCTCAGGTAATGTCCAACCCAGTTAGCCTTCCTCTTTCTGATAGTCTGTATAATCATTCGCTTCTCTCCTATTCTTCGTAGCACTTCATCGTTTTTCATCCTATCTGTCCATTTTATCTTCAGCATTCTCCTCCAAGTCCACATTTCAAAGCTTTCCAAGTATTTGATGTAATTTTTCCTTAGCGTCCATGTTTCTGCCCCATACAATGCTATACTCCATACGTAGCATTTTATCAACTTCTTGCGGATATCTTCCCTTATATTCCCTGTAAGTAGTTGTTTCTTTCTCCTGAAAGCCGCTTTTGCTTTTCCTATTCTAGTTTTGATCTCATCCGTACATTTTGCCTCTCGTGTTATGATACTTCCAAGGTATTTATATTCTGAAACTTGTTCTAATGGCTTTCCCCCAATAGTTATGTTCAGATTCTCTTCTTTACCCGATATTCGAATGACCTTGGATTTTTCTGTATTTATTTCCATACCGTATTTTCTACCTGTTATCACTAGTCTATTTATCATTTTTTGTAGCTCCTCTTCCTTTCTTGCTAGAAGTACTTGATCATCTGCGTATTTCACTGTTCTTATAATCCTTCCTCCAATTTTGAAATCCCCTGTGCCTTCTAAAGCTTCTTGCATTAGACTTTCTCCATATATATTGAATAGGGTTGGCGATAGGCAGCAGCCTTGTCTTACTCCTCTACCGATATTTATTCCGCAGGTGTCCACATTCTCAAACCTGACCTTTACAACTTGATTCTCATATAGATTCCTAATCAGTCTCCTGTCTTTCCAGTCTACACCTATATCCTTTAATATCTTCATCAACTTTACCCAATTTACTCTATCAAAGGCCTTCTGCCAGTCTACGAAACATGCGCAGATATCTTGACTGTATTCTATTGCCCTTTCTGATATGATTCTAACTACTCCTATAGCATCTCTAGTTCCTCGTCCTTTTCTGAAACCGAATTGATCTTCCCCTATTATTTCTTCTGCCTTTTTCTCCAGCCTTTTATTAAGAATCCTCGTGATGATCTTCGATGTGTGTGACAGAAGGCTTATAGTTCTGTAATCTTTACACTGCATTGCCTTTGGCTTCTTCTTTAGAGGGATCATTGTTACTTCTAGGAAATCGTGAGGCCACTCTCCCGTGTCGTAAATCTTATTAATTAATTTCGTGATCACTTTTAGTCCTTCTGATCCTATGACCTTCAGTATCTCAGCCGGTATTCCATCGCTGCCCGTGGCTTTCCCCTTCTTTAGTTCCACTATCGCCTTTTCTACTTCGCTCTCCATAATACTTGGCCCTAAGTTGTCTTCTTCAATGTTTTCCTCATTTTCCAGTTCTATTTTTGCCGATCCTGCCTGTTTGCTTTATAATTCTTTAATGTATTCTTCCCATACCTGTGCTACATCCTTTGTTTCTGAGACTATCTTCCCATCCGTATTCATAATTCCTTTACCACAAATTCCATTAGACTTCTTATCTTCTAATTCCAGTGCCCTAGCGTACATCATATCGTACCGTCCTAACTTCTCCATTTGTTCTATTTCATCACATTTTCCTTTTATCCAATTTTCTCTAGCTTTATCTGTTACCCTTCTCAACTCATTGTTTATACGCCTATAGTTGGCTCTACCTTCTTCACTGTTAACGTTTTTCCATTTTCGTCTCTCATCCATTTTCTCCAGCATTTCCTTCGTGATCCATGGTTTTCTGATTTTCTTCTCTTGTTTTCCAATCTCTTTATCCAAGGTATCCTTGATACTGGTTTTAATTTCATCCCATTCTATATCAACGGTCTTCGGTTTGTTTTCCAACTTTCTTAGGTTATCTTCCAACTTCATGCTGACTACATCCTGCCTTTCTTTCAGTTTTTCTAGGTCCCAGGTCTGTCTTTCTCTTCTCGTTTTTCTTATTTGTTTGAGCTTTGTACTCATGTCAAGTATTAGAAGGCTGTGATCTGAATCAATGTCTGCTCCTTGCAATGCCTTGGCGTTCTTTATGCTGTTCCTGAATCTTTGTTTTACAAGGATGTAATCTATTTGGCATCTCATTCTATCTCCTGGGCTTTTCCATGTGTATAACCTTCGTTTATGGTTTTTGAACCATGTATTAGTCACTACAAGGTCATTATTGATGCAGAATTCCACGAGTTTCTCCCCTCCTCGATTTCTCTTCCCAAGTCCGTATTGCCCGACAACATTTTCTTCTTGTCCTTCTCCGACTATGCTGTTCCAATCTCCCATTATTATGCAGTTTACCTTTCCTCTTCCGTCTTCTTCGTAAATTTCATTAATTTGCTCATAGATCTCATCTATTTCTTCATCGTCATGAGCTGACGTTGGCATATATACCTGGATTATCAGCATGTCCACTGGGACTGCTTTTAGCTTGATTGCCATCAGTCTATCGTTCGTTGCTATTATCTTTGTCACGCTTTTCATCATATCTTTCCTAAGTACCAGAGCTACTCCCCTTTCCCCACTATTTCCTCCAGAATAAACTACCGTGAATTCTTCCGAGTCGAACTGTCCTTCTCCTTCCCATCTAGTTTCGCTTAGCCCTATAATGTCAACTCTATTTCTTCTCATTTCTTCTTTCAGGTTCTCTAGCTTTCCTGCCTTTCTCATAGTTCTTACGTTCCAAGTCCCTATTCGTAATTTACTTTCGACAAATGTTTTCCTCAAGGCAGTCCCCGCCCGGAGATCCGATTGGGGGACTATTTTACCTCCGGATTGTTTTACCTCGAGAGAACTCATATTGTCCAACCATATAATCTTTACTAAGGATTGTAATGTGGTAGTTTCCCTCTTGCTTTCCACATCGCAGTACTGTAGCCGTTCAAATCGTCCTGATCACGCCTACAGCTGTATTGGATATAGACCCAACCAACATCATTTGTTTTCGGCTCTATACCATACTGACAGTACTGCTGCCTACTGCCAGGCACTGATGATAGTTTTTTTTTTTAATAAAACCTCCATTCGAGGGGTTTGAACCCCCGAACTTTGCAATAGAAAGCCGACACGCTAACCACTACACCACCAGTGCAATACTATACTATATATTATATTATATATTATATTACAGAAGGAGCTGAAGCTGAAGAAGGAGTAGTTCCGAAAGCTTTACGTTTGTGATGTTTCTGTGTTTTTGTGTTATTTTACGTGTGTCGCTTCGACATCCCCGGGGCCTCGCCAACCTGAAGTCGTCTGATTGGTGAGTGCTCACTGGGTTTCCTCATCCCAACACCTTGTTGACATCCATTTATATATATATATATATATATATATATACACACACACACATACTATAAGGTGTTCTCCACGTCACTTTAATTCAATATAGCATTCTTTACTTTACTTTAATTTACTTTAATTCAATATTGCATCGTAAATAAATAAATAAATCGTGACTCATTTTAAACATTTAATTGATATCTTAAATAATACATATCAATTATATAGTTAGTGCTCATTGATAAATGAAGTAGCTCTGATAGTCGTAAAAAGTTTAGTGTGTTTTCACTACTGATTACAGCTGCTTTGCAGTTGAATTTTGCTTCTTGTTTTCCTAACTCATTGGGGCCAAGTGGTTTATCGATGGAATCCCTGCCGTAAGACGGGCTCAATTCTTTTTTCAATCAGATGCTCACATGTAGGTATGTTTTTCTCAAACTCTGCTTATTTTGATGCTATTCCACTTAATAGTGCTTTTTTGTACTTATTAAGTTGTGCTTGTAAATTCCGTCGGTGGTTTTAATTTGCTCTTTAATGTATTAAAATTAGTTATTTATATCGAAAAGATTACCTTGCATGTTTCGTTTAGGATCTAAAGTAACTATCTGGTAGTAAATATCCAAAGCAGGTCGCATATAGAACGGCAAGGAGATAATTTCATCGCTTTTCGTCCGTAATCTGCGATTTGGGTGAAAGTGCTTCCTCTTAACGTTACTAAGAGCATTATTGGAGTCATTTATTCCGGAGGAATGCATGATTTCCGAGGTAATAAGCGGGATTTATTGCTCGCGTACATTTCTGTCGGTTTTGTAAGCTTTTTTTACTCGCACTCTAAAATTTCGTCTTTTTTTGCTTCTGCATTTTCAGTCGTCATTTTTTTGCGATGTGATACGCTGAAGGCAGACACCGAACAAATCTCCTTCTGTGGGGAAAAATTAACCGTTTCTGCGCCGCTTTCCTTGCTCTGAAAAATAAGTTTTAATATATTCCTCCGGCTATTATTTTTTATTACCGCTTTTTTGCTACGCCATCGGAGTTATTTTCCCACGGAAGGAATGAACTCGCATATAAAAAAATTGAGTGCAAATATTCGCAGTTCGCCGTTTGGAGCATTTCCGCCGAGTTTAATCAATGGCTTATCGAAATGTAAATGTTGGAATCTAATTAGCGCTCTCATCCTAGCTGCTAATTCATCGCATATTTGAATATCGTCTTTTATATTCAGTCTTTTGATTCGTAAACATCTCGCGCAGTGACTCGCTTTTCAAATGTTCTTCGGGAAAGAGCTAGTGATGGTCGCGTTACGCTGTTTACAGTGATATCAATATTAACTTAAGTCTGTTCGAACAGAAGAAGTCTAAAATTATTGACTATGTTTGTTTTAGCAGATGAAAAAGTTTTAGCCGGGCATTATGGAGTGTTTTATTGGCAGAAAGAGACTAGTCTTTTACGGCATGTCTTTGTTTCGAATTTCGTGTATACTTCTCAAATATTGTCTTTGTATTTCTCTTGGTTATTACTTAATCTCACGGATAAGATTTTCCGGATAGATCACGTCATTCTCACTATTGGTTATATTTTCACGAAAATCTAATTCTTTACTCTTTTATAGTTATATATTTTATAGGCCTTTATGATTTGTTTTTTTTTTCATTTACAAATACAATTTTCTTGACGAAATTGTCATAATAACAAAATGAGTCGTTAATTCTTTAAAGATCAAACGTAAATGATGGTTTATTTTCTAATTCGAGTGAAAATTCGAATCATTTGCTAAAATGTATTTGGGAACATTTTATTCTGAAAAATAAAGGCATTCATTCCACTTCGCTTCTAAAATGGGAAAGAAGAAAAGAGTTGTCAATGGATTAAGCCAAGCTTAATATTTTAAGTTTGAGATAGATACTTTCAATCTATTTTATTACCTTTGAGACTGAACGTTCACACTTCAACCGAAAAGGAAACTCTTGGTATTCTCGCGATCATTGCAGTTTTCCGGTACTTTAAAACTCCCAGAGATCGTTATCATTCCGTGCGTAACCTACCCTCGAGTGCATTCCTTCGGCAATCTTCCGCTCCCTCTCTCCAACTTTTCCGTCGCTCCATCTCATGCATGGCATTTCCCATCCGTTTGGAGCTCCCGATCAAAGGGATCGAGGCCGAGTTGTTGAAGAGGCGATGGATGACTCATTTCCGAAGCCTGGCGGCGAGAGAGGGCGAGGCGGAGGGGAGCGATGGGGATTGCCCCTCTTTGACAAAGTGCTGCTGGGTCAACCTCGGATTACGGTATAAATGAGTCTTCGGAGGGCGGTCGGTCCCTGAGCTTCCAGGGGGAGGGAGGGGGGGGGGGGGAAGAAGAAGGGAAGGACGGTCCTGCAAACGTTCTCTATGTCTCAGGAATCGCATTTAAGGAGACTGGATCTAAGGGTTTTGGAGGGAGTGTGTTTGCGTGCGTGTTTTCATATGTGCCTTCATGAAATAGCAGACATTTTTGTATATATGGGTGCGTGCGCGTGTGTATGTGCATGTTTCAACAGATATGAGCACCGAGAGGTGTGCGAGTTTGCGTGGTCTTGTACTGAAGGTGTGTTTATAGTATATGTGTTACGCCGAATCCGTGAAATGGGCAGTTTTACCCGGGAGGTAAAACCGATCGACAGACGGATGGACGGAGAACGATATAAATTCTTTTCTTGTAATCTCCTCATTAAGACAAACAACTTTCGCATTTAAATGGGACCCATAAATTACGTCACAAAAAAATATTTTTTTTTGCCCTTCCCTCCCCCCCCCTCGACGCATATCGTCACAGAAATTTAGCCCCCCTTAAAATTATGTCACAAATTTTCAATTCCCCCTTTTCATATAAAGAAATACAGGATTAGTTTTTACTCATAAAACATTAATTAAGATTTTATTTTAGTACATTGCCCCTAAGTTATACTTATTTTTTAATTTTTAACTATTTTTATATAAATTCAATAAGGTTACGGGAATTAAGCTATTTCATTTGAAAAATGTGAAACGTTTACATCGGATAAAATTATTTTTGACCTTTTCCTCAAATAAATCTATTTAAATTAGATTTATTCTAAAATTATTTTTTGTACTTGTACTAAATTTTCTCTAAAGGATTTTCAATTTTTTTCTGCTGAAATGACAAGACTATCTTTCCATAGAAAAATATGCTAAAAATACTCGCAAATTACATTGTGGTAAGAAATATGTATTTAATATTTTTTCATCAAATCAAAGACTTAACTTTACCCTTAACCCTCTCAGCCCCTTGTCACTATCCTTGACAAAATTATCAACCCTCCTTCCACCAAGATCGTGACGTGACTTACTTTTTTCGAGTGTTTTGTTTTGTACCTTAATATTTACCTTATTTTGTTATTTTTGTGTGCTATGTCTAAATAGGCGTTTCGGTCATTTTTAACATCCTTTATCCGGAAGAGGCCCGATCCCAGTAAACCGCGCGTTTACTACACCTATGCCTATCCGTGGAGGCATATCAATCTGTTTCTGTATTTCTGAGTCTTGTGTACGTTTTATATGCGTAATGATATGAATGTTTGCAAGTTTATGTAGACACCTAAGCTCATGCATATGTGCAAGTACGTATTTGTTTGAGTTGCACTTTTTGCGACAAAGAGGTAAAAGCAGTGTGTTTGTGAGTAGAAGTCGCTACTTCTCTTTTCATCTTCCTTCGTATCTCTCTTCATTCCCTTCCTTCTTGAAGGCTATATTCACGCAATAGCCTCTGATGCTGACCTTCACGTTGCGTGACTGTATAGGGAGCTCGGATTGTATGATGGGAGTTTTTTTAAGGTTTTATTTTTTTGCTTTGAGCGATGGGAGCTGTCAAGTATTTTCCCACGGTGGTAGGAGGGAAGAGCATTTCTTTAAAATGTTTGACGTTTTGAAAGGTTTATCCCTTGAATCAGCCGCGCGTTCCATTTTGCGTCCTAATAAAATTAATCGCCGGAGAAATAATTGCCGGGTGAAAATTGTTTGATCGTTTTTGTGGTCATTTTTCTCGTGTTTTTAAACTGATAGAGAAAAGCTTAATTTTTTATATTGACTATGTAGATGGGTTTGTACGACAGGTAGAAGGTAAAACATGCTATCGTGGTAGCTATCTCTTAGAGATTAAAAAAATTAAAATTCTTAGTTTAAATCGAATTATATAAATGACATATAATGTGACGGCCTTCTGCGTCATTCTAAGCACAACCTTCGAAATGTTTCTAAACAAACGATTGATTTTATTATCTAGCTAGTTTATTTACCAGCAAGATGTAAAGAACTTTAAAAGAAAAATCAATCATTATTTACTTTATTAGGAGAAGAGATTGTTAATTTAGGCTCATTTTTTCTTTGTTTGGGTTCTCAGTCCATATCGTTTGTTTGTATGGAATTTCTGGCTCTCTCTGGCTCTTGGATTATTATAGCCATTACTCTTTCCACACCGAACACACACACAAGGGAGGAGAGAAACCCGGTGCCGGCATTAGCCTACTCTTTACGAAGAGCACCAAGGGGGCCAACGGCTTAACATCCCTTCCGAAGGACGGAGAGCGGACTTGCGCGGTCTTCTCAAATCACACAAGTAGGGGACGGGACGATCCCAGGTTGAAAAGTCCTACCTCCGCCGGATTCGAACCTGGCACCGCTGCGTGGAAGACCAACGCTCTAACCATTCCACCACCACCACCCATCAGTTCATATCGTGTTATATGCTTCATTTATTCTTTATTCTTCATTTAGCATTAAATTACTTAAAAAGAATGTTACGTTACACACACACACATATACATACACACACACACACACATATATTGTGAGTTATGAACTCCAAAATGTTTGCTTGCGGTTTTCGGAAAAATGTGATGAGGATGCCATTTTTTTCTTGGAGGGAGATCTCATAAAAATACTTTTGCCTCTTATTCATGATTCATGTGATTCATGTTTTTGAGTTTTCCTATCCAATGATTTTGTAAAATTCTCGTGCCAGACGAAACAAGATTAAAAATTTTAATTATATGTTATCGATTTTCCGATGTTAATTTCTGTCTTTTCAAACGGCTCCCGAGTAAGACAAATACTTTGTTTTGCTTATCACCATTGTGTGATTACGTTATTGCTACAATTGCTTTAACTGCCAGAGATCAAACAAACTTTTCGTAATATGTATGCGAAAGGTGGGGACGTTTTCCTGCTCATTCAGTAAGTTAACCCTTCATTTCACTACTATCCTTTTCTATTTATATTCATCTCAGTTCCTTATACACTTTATAATTGTATTCTGTTCTGGTTAAATCTTTTCGTACAAACCTCTAAAACCTCAGATTTCTAAATAAAACTTACTCTGGCATTTTTTATAGCTTGCTGTTATTTTTTCTGTTTATTTCTTTTAAAATTCTACACATGTATTTTCTCTTGACATAATTCAGGACTTGATTATTTGGAAACATTTGCTCGGTTACAAATAAGATTAAATAAATGACGCGTTAATTTTCATCGGTTAAGTTTTATTGGGCTTAAATCTTCTCGGAAGCGTTTCATCCTATGTCGTAAGACGTGAGGCAGTTACTCCATGCTTGTCTGAAAACCAGCAAGAAGATATCCCTCACCGTTTCGACCATTGTTTTCTCCCACATGCTTCTGTCGGATTCGTATTCTCTCTCTCTCTTCTTCGCCACCTCTTCTTTTCTCTCCTCTATCCTCTCCTTTCCTGTCCCTTCTCTCATTCATCAAATTTAAGACTGCTTCTCCGCCTCCACTTCTTCTCTGACAAAACCCCTTCCTTCCCTCGACCCATCTCCCTTGTCCCCTGTCCATCCAACTTCCTGTGCTATCCTCTCCAAAGCCCCATTTCTCCCTCGAGCCACCTCTCTCTCCCCCTCTCTCTAGTTTTCTCTCCCGCCAGTGCTGCCATCTGTTTTCCCTTTCCCACATCTTACTTTCCATCCTGTCTCTTGAAGGTTTTTTTTATCATCTTCGTAAATAATTCATCGGAGCTTCGCGAATGAATATGGGCTTCGACATTTGCTACTCCCTCGTTTTATATTAGCGCCTTTTGAATTTATTTTTCAATCCCTAGAGGCTTTGAACGTTAAAGGTGTTATTGAACGGTATTTCGCTTAAGTTTCTCGGATGGTGGACACGGTTTTACCGAAATAGAAAAATAACATTGGAATCTCATATATGGCTGAGTTTTGGTTCATGAGTGGATAAGAAGCGTCCAATTAAAGAATCGCTCCTCTTTTTCTTTCCTTTCAACTTCGTTCTTTGATGTTTTCCTTTCCTCTTTTATGTTTCGGTTCTGTCTTCTCTTCCCAACTGTTATTCTCCCATCCTGTATTTTCCCGCGCCGTGACCGTGTGTGCTTCCACACCCCTTTATGCAACCTCTCTTTCTCTCGTTCTTTCCCTCTCTCCTTTCTCTCTCGCTCTCCTCTTTCCTATCTCCGCACCCTTAAAACCTCTCTCCCGAATCACCTCCTCCATACTCCGTCTAGCAACTCTCCGAAATAGTCCTTGTGTGGGTGAGTGTGGGTGTGTGTGAGTGTAGTCCGGAACAAAATCAATATTGCGCTTCCCACTCCACGGTCTCCCTCTCAACGTCTCTCTCCCCCATCTCCCTACCCCATCTCCCCTCCTCTCCTCACCCCATCTCCCCTCCTCTCCTCACCCCATCTCCCCTCCTCTCCTCACCCCCTCCATCTCCTGCTTTCCCGTCCGTCCTCGCAACCATCCTCTTTCTCGCCCTCGCCTCCATCACACCACCACACTTTCGTGCCACCTCCTACTCTTTGCTCTTCCTATAACCTTCCCCATCCTCTTTTTACCTCTTTGCCTTCCAGCTCTCTTTCTCCCTCCCTCGCCTTTTTTCAAAACCATATCCTTCCCGCTATTCCCTCGAAGGTTTTTTTACAACCCTCGTTTTTCGCACCCTTTCCCAACCCGAATATCTTCTTCCTGGATAACTCGCGGTTTATTTTTTTATTCCTCACGGCATTGCCCGTGTCCGCGTGAAAGATGCCTTTTCAACTAAAAAAAGAAACGCCGCGAAATATGAAACGTTGCGTATATTTTTGTAATAAGCCGTTCCTACGATATACGTTAAAGATGCGTGGAGAGGCTTTTTTCTTTTTACTTTTTTGGCGCGTTTTATTTCATGAACGCGCTTATGTATTCGCTCAGTCTGTCTGCCCGTCAGCGCTATCAATTAAATTAAAATAGCATGTAAACGGTGAGAGATATAAGACTAAAAATTTGCAGAATGTATGTGATCTATTATGCCATTTATTACGCTGCCTGAGGAAATTTCTGAAGAAATATGTGGGTGGCAGGGAATGTTTTGAAAATTTTCAAATTAAGATTATAAGCATATGGTTATAGATAGAAAAATACTTTCACTGTTTGTGTGACCTTTAATGCCATCTATAAAACTGCAAAAAAAGTTTTTCTGAGGAATCGGGACCCTTTTTTGCAGAAGCCGGAGAGTATCAGGAGGGCCCATTTCAGTAAGATTAGTATGTTTATTGTTGCGAAGGCTTCCGCGAAAGTTTCGCTGCACGCCACTTCGACCTGAAAATTCTACCTGGAATGTCAGCGAAACTGTCGTCAAAAATAGACTACGCACGCGGTTGTAACCCGAAAGAAGATAGGAGTCATATTAGTATGTTCGTACCATAAGCCAATAGTCAATAGATTAGAAACTTAAAATGTCCATATACTTTTTAAATTAAATATTGAATAAGTTACTTAATGCCATATAACTGTATTACTAGGTTTGTTAAGAATTTTAAGTTTACAATTCTAAACATACCTCAATGAATAAAACGCGCTTTTTCATATTGCGTCAGCAAATGAAGCTCCGATTTTTTTTTCTCTCGCGAGATTTTTTTCATAAGAAAGCTAATGTATTTTACCAAACTCCTTTAGTCTTTGATCTCGGGAAGCGTGTGTCTTTTTCAATAATGAAATGTTTTCCACGCGCTTTATTGCTAAAGATTAATGTAAAATCTTAAGATTAACAGGAGCAGTTGGAACAGCGGGTTAATTGAGTCTAAAGACTGTGTAAAAGCCATTAGATTAATTGGAATAAGAGCGCGGAGCAGATGTGGAATCCAGTTAGAAGCTCAGTCTTTGACATTTGTCTGTAGAGTTGTCTTTTCTCAAGAGTACTTGTAAACTTTGCGGGACTTCTCCGTAGGTAATAATTCTTTATCTTGTAGTTTTTGCCTTATCGTAACTGCAATTAGAACTTTAATTACTAAACTTTTATTTTTTGTTCACAGTTGAATTAACTATTTCAACTTATAGCTTAATCGAAAGTAATGATGTAGATGTAAACCCTCGTAGATGTAAACCCTCGTAGATATAAACCTACGGGTGAATAACGTGCGAATTTCAACATCAAAGTAACCACCTTTACCCTTTTAACAATCAGTTTTACATTTTTTTATTTACTTCCACAAACGTATAAACATTTTCTGGCAATTAAAAATACTTAGAATTTCGAGTAAATAAAATTTTAAAGTATGTCAATACCAACTTAAAGGCTAATCGTAAATTACTAGTGAAACATGTCTATTGTAACATCTAATCCAGGTGTTCCCAACCTTTATGTTGGCAAGGGCGCCTTTGACTTAAAAGCGAAAGCGGCAGGCGCCAATATTTTTGCCCACTTAAAGTGAATTCTTTACAAAGTACTACATTCATTTTTCCTAATTACAGCTCAGCTCGTAGCTATATGTATATTTATAATCTATTTTAAATATTGTTAGTAGGGACATTAATTTTACCCTTAAAAACCATTTTTCATTAAACTTAAAAATACAAAAGTATAAAAAATATCAAATTATCCATTTATCGATAAATCAAAATTAAATTATGAGATTAATTTAAGACTACTTAAATAAGCTGCGATACTTGTTTTGACATAAATACATACGTGCATAGATACATTATATATACATTCTGTATTATAATATTTTTCATTTTTAGATTAGTAATTTCTAGATTCTGTGGGCGCTCAACACTATAAGTCAAAAGACAAAAGTTTTAGGGAGGGCACCTGAACAAATCTCGGCGGGCGCCACAGCGAACCTTTGCGGGCGCCATGACGCCCGCGGGCACCGCGTTGGAAACCCATAATCTAATCTCTTTTGCTTCATTGCAATCCTTGGTCATCTAGTCACTAGTGGAACTCGTGTATCTCGTTGTTTTAAATTATACTGAGCGCGCAGTTTTAATAATAATTTTTAAATAATTCAATCATGGCAGTAGTTCTGAGTACGGCTACCATGTGCCTGGAAGGCGCTTACAGCTCATTCAATCTTATTACGCCATTCGGAGTTATGTGTTAACATTTATTTACTATTTATGAAATTGAGTACACATACACACATGAATATGATTTATATTACTTAATATTCGTGGAATAATAATATTTTTCGTTATAACCTCGAAGGAAATATTCACTATAGTGACCATTATATTAATATAACATTCGCTTCTTTTTATTCATTCATAATCCTAGGAAAACAATGGGCTTTTTCATACCACATCGAGGAAACTCGCCCACCTAAAGAGAGACGATTTTTGCTACGCCTCTCGTTTTTATTATAAAAGGAAAAATTATCCCGTTTATTTTTTGGTGAATCGAGAACGCGGTGGCAATGATTTATTTACAAAGCGATTTCCGCAGCAATAAGGGCTTTCCTCCCTTTAACAAAGCGTCCCCTTCGCCTCCCTCAGCTGAGGTCACTTCCCTTTCCTCTGTTTTCCAATATCCGGATTACTGTCGCAAGAGGAAGATCCGAACTTAATCCCATCTTTCAGTCAAGTGAGAAAGGCCAACGGATACTACTTACACGAACGCCAACAGATTTAGTTTTTACTCGACTCCGCCATGTTTCCAGAGCGGAAAATGATTTTTCCCTGCGCAAGTACATTTTCAGCATTTAAAAACGCTCAAGTTGAAGTATCAGGTTGACGTTAAATTTATCCCATTTAAAAAAATCTGATGCGTCCGGCACATGATGTATAATTGCAGTAGTACTTACAATTTTCTCTCGACTATAGCTTCCTCATGAATAACAATCAACAATTACAATAGTGAATAATTTTTATACACTGAATAATTTTCACAATGGAAAATACTTTGAATCATTTTTCACATTGAAAAACAATTAGTAAAATTAATTATTGTTTCTTGCTATGAATAACAAAATAAAGATTACCGTTGGGAGGCTCGACGTCGATATCAACAATTGAAAATTTTATCATAGCAACGGAAACAAAGCTGTCACCTAGCGATAATCAATGTACTGAAATAATTCAGGCTAATAATCAAAATATCTCGGATACAATACGCAATAGGAAAAAATGTCTCAATCAGAACTTGTAGAAAATGACATTGTCTACAACTTTGATGATGACAAATATTTGCATTAATAAACCTTTAAAGAATACATTTCGTAAAAACGGAAAAAATGACAAGAGTAAACCTCCACTTGCGGTTCCCCAATTTCAGCCAAAATTTGATCAGACCTTTTTTTTAATTGAACTCTTAATTGTAAGGTTTTGTGTTGATTTAATTAGTAGCTTTTGAGATAGAGAGCGCACAAAATTCCTATCAGACACACAGGCATTATCGAGAAAATAGCCAAAACGTATTTAGGGGACCTTAGAGCGTGCATTTCTTTTAAAATCTCAAATTCTATTTATTTTACGAAATCAATACTTGCTCTATAATGATTATGGTGAAGGTAAATACATTCCGCCCGCATTCATCTTTATAAAACTTCTTCGTCAAATAAAATGTATTTGTTTTCTATTTTTAATGTTAGACTCGCTTTGATCGATTATTTTGTGGAGACATTGTTTCGTGATGGAAAAATGTGATTTTCGTGCTGCCCCGTAACAAACTTTAGATATGATAGTAATATGATATGATAATAACTAGGATTTTTATTCGTCATGATTTAAAAAGCTTTAAGGGCTGTAGCAATTAATTGGACTTTTATTCTATATTTACACTCGCCAAAATCGAGTGAAACTAACGTTCAACAAACTGGGATAAATTTATTTACGTAAATATTTGCAAGGTTTTAGTCGGAAGTGGGTCTTTTGAACCTCTCGGCAAGCCCGAGGGCTGTCAGGTTAAGCCAATGTGTGTATTCGGAAAGGCATATCATCATTTGCTTGCATAATTATTAGTTTTAACGCTAGTTCCAGTAGCTGTTCGTCAACATCAAGATGTTTAAGTAAACATATCTCGATTGAATAACAAACGTAAATTTATTTAACTCGAATATGAATGGTTGAATTTATAATTGTTTATTTGTCATTATTCGATTATTAATCCAGTAGAAGAAATTAAAAGCGAAGCGGTAAAGGACATATAGTTAGAGATAGTGTATGTCACCTCCGATTTTTTTATTTTGCCATTATTTTTCCTTTTCCGTTCTTTTCATTATTTTCTCATATACCTAGAATATAGAGAAAGTATGGTAATCGCTAAAAAATTCGACTTCGAGATGTTGACGGAACTACACGTTTTAGGTGTCTCTGAGTTCAAAATAGTGGTTTTCGCGATGCCTCCTGTCTATCTGTCCGTCTAACTATCTATGCGAGGCCCTAGAGCTTAGACAGTTCAACGAAATCGATTGATATTTCGTATTAGGCATAACCTTATCCAGAATAAAAACTATGAAGAGATGAACGAAACAGCGCTTTTCTTGGAAACTCATCATGTATAAGGTTTTTCAGCGGAGTGAAACCTTCTCTCGTATGCGATTGTTGACGTTTTCAATTTTGATTTACTTTTTCTTATTTCGTTGAAACGCGCTTCTTCATTATTTTTCGTTTGCAACTTGGCGGCTGCATAATATAAACTTATTTTCATTAGCCGGCTGCATTCGTATTCCAAAGGCAAATGCGAAAATGATATCGTTTAACATTATCCGCCGATTAAAAATTAACTATCGAAGATTGCATTTTCTACGTTGCCGGTAATTCATTCAAGATATTGCGCATATCGCGGCGAAATATTTACCATTTAGGAGAGAGTCGAGTCAGTGCATTATGCAAGGCGTGCGTTTTAATGTTTGAGGAACGTCGAAGAGAGTGAGTGGGCAGCTAATAATCCCTCGATAGTACGGCCTTCCTGTCCTCGAGGGTAATTACCCTTTATTCGCCGATACTTCGTACCCTTTATCCTTCGGATTTAAGAGTCTTTTTAACCTCTAAAGTGTGTCTGCGCGTCGAGAAGAGGTTCGATGGCTCGCCACCCACTCTGCCGTCGCAGTTTCTCTCTCGCAGGATGGGCATCATCGCCTCCGAAAAAGGGGGAAAGAGGGAGGTTCATCCGATTTCTGCGGCGGAGGGCGTGGGAATGGGGAGGGGAGAGGGCGGGGAGGGGGGATAAAAGTGCCTCAATGGACGGTCTCCGACCCCTGCGGAGGAAATTTCCGCCTTGCTCCTTGCCTCTGACACCCATCTGCCCATATATCCTCCTTGACCTCCCGCCCTCTTTCTCTTCTCTTCGCTCTGAGGGGCGACGTGCATCTCCTCTTCCCGTGGCCAGGAAAATATCCTGAAAAAGAGCAGGAACCTTTTTAACGGATGAATAAGCGCCGAGTTCAGTGTGTCTCTTGGGTCGCGAAATTCGACGAGATATCGTCGAAGTTTGAATATTGCCGATAATCAAAGGTTATCACGATTTCCGTAAAAAAAAAAGGGTGGGGATATGAGACGCGCGCGTCGGATACAAAGCGGACCTCCTCAGTGGCAGGTCGCGGGGAGGTGGTTCTTTCTTAAGATCTGCGATCGGTTGGTGACCGCTGAGGACGGCTGCTTTTATGGACGGAATGCGGTTAAGTGACGTTCCCCATCTTTTGAATGCTCACCGCAGTTTGTTTATCAGTTGGATTAAAATACGTAAAAAAAGTCGATAAAATTCGTTTTCGGTCTCCGGATTTCGCGTTATCCGATGTTCTGCGTTTCATTCAGGCGCTGCGGCTTACGGTTCCTGCGGATTATGTTTTTGACGAGCTTAATAATTCGAAAGACCTATGGAGGTGCTTAGCAAGACTGAAATACAGTTTTCATGATGCCAAATCATTTATTTCGGTAAATTATAAGATTCACTGTAACAGTAACTATGAAAATAACTATAAAAATAGTTAATTACAAAAACTTCAATGAGAAGTTAATTGAAAAGAAATTAATGAAAACACGATTTTAATTATAAAATATTCGGGCGCCTTCTCTCTCGTACTAAAGCATTCCAAGCATAAGGACGACAATACAATCTCGAGGTTTAACAAGACAAGGTCGGCTAGGCAACATCTTTAAAAAGCTTAAAATTTTCCAATAAATGTGATTTAAACGTATAACTTGAGCTATTTCGAACTGAAGACAAAAATCGACGATAAGAATAAGAATGTTTATTTTTCTTTAAAACGGTCCCCGTCTAAAGATCCTAGGTCAATTATTTATAATTTAATTTTGCAAAAGAAAAAAACCTGCAAGTGAAAAAAGATATTTTTAAGTGTTCTCTTATGGGGATTTGTATAGAGCGTTCCGGCGGACCAACGGAACGGAATAAGGATATTATGTATGTTTTATATATATATATATATATATATATATATATATATATATATATGTATGTATGTATTTATTATTTTTTGCGCCGCGTTAATCCACATTATTCCTTGAATAGAAATGGGGTCGGATATAATGGAAGTGTTATGCGGATATTTACGGATTAAGAGAGCGCGTGTCTGAGCATTTATTCCGATTCTCTCGAAACCGAACCGGTTGTTCGCCGTGAAAATAGCCCATCTCGCGACCTCGGCTCCCTCCCCCGCCTCCCTGCGTTACTTCTCCCTCCCCGTCCTTCCAAGCAGTCGCCTTCTCCATGAAATATGCAAGGATTCTCCCTGGCGCTCGAATGGGGTGGGATGAGGGCGGCAGGGGACGGTAGGGGGCGGCAGAGGGCGTTAGGGGGCGGCAGAGGGCGGTAAGGGGCGTTAAGTACGGACAGTCCGCGTTTCTCGCGTCGTCCACGGAAGAGAGTACGTCGTTTCCATGCGTGCGTCTCCAGAAAAATCACGCACGCTTCGACGCAACGGCGTGGAGGCGGAGTGGGGAAATTCGGCACCCACGGTCCGTCTAACAGCGAGCGTTTAGTCGTTTTCTTCGAGGGGTCAGTTTTGATGCGTACACACTTGCCTTACCTTCTCTCTTCGCCGCCCTTATTTTTCCGAAGTAAAAGGGACGGCTCGGTTGGAGTGGAGGGCGTGGGGAAAGCTATGTATCTTCATCTATTATGGGGTCAAGGGGTCGCGTGGGTGGGATATGGTCCCCGCTCTCGCGACGAGCTTTTGTCGTTTATAGGACTTCGTTATTAATTCATGGTCCGGGTGTCGCCATTTTCCCCCCTCTCCGTGGGCTTTATTTGTTATTTTTTTTTAGTTTCGCGAGAATGATTTTCGAATTTGGTGGATGTTTTTACGGGAGGGAATGACGCCATGACATGATTTTTTTAAAGAGAGTTGATGCGTTTTCTCTCACATTCGCGCCGCGTCTCTCCTCACACCCCCTCCCTTGTTCGCGGAGGAAGTTTTCGATTGTTTTTCGGAGTTCCGGGGTTTTTTTTCGGGCGTTCGTCGCGGTGATTTTTCTGGAGGGCGTGAGGCGGGGGCGTGAAAAAAGAAAGTGCGATCTCGGCGGCGATTTCGCCGTGGTGCTTTGTTGGGAAGTGAACGAAAGTGGTTTCACCCCTTGGGTTGCCTTTATTACGGAAGGAAAGGGACTAATTCTTATGCTCGTGTTTTTTTAACGTGTTACCATCCTTTGCCAACGTCGTGAAATTAAAAACTACACGCTAGGTTTATCCAGACAATTTGACTTTTTTAAAAATTATTTTAGGCATTTTACCGTCGTCTGATTTTAAAATTGATGCTTAAACAATGGATTTATTTCTATAAATGCAGTGGAAAATTTTTATCGCACAATGCTTTTTCTGTCTGGATTGGTGCTTATGCTATCCATGCTCAACTAACTATTAACCAAAACAAAAAATTTTCGAGATTATCGACTACAATAAGAAGGAAAATGTAGGTAATCAAAAGAGTCTCTTCGTGGAACGACAGTGTACTAATTAAATCAAATTCATTATGTAAATTTCTACTTTAATTAAAGTAAATTTACGTAGTGTTTTATTTCATAATTATTTGATAAGAAGGAAGACATTTTTCTGCTGGGTTACCCGGATTTAATCGTAAATAAGGGCTTCCATAAAGCTATGGGTGGCTCATTTTATAATGTGTACTAGAATTTTAGCCCGTCAGTATGGCGGCAACAAAAATTATGTTATTATCCAATTTTATGAACCCAATCTTATTATTCGACTCGATCTTAAGTGTTGTAATCGCTCATTCATTTTCCGAATGACAAAATACATCAGTCATTTATGCAAAGAGGTTTCTAGGGTTTGTTTATTTTCGTTGCTACAATAAATAGCTTAAATAAATCCTACATTCTTTCAAAAATAAATCGTATAGCTGCTGAATTCCGGGGAATAAATACATTTAATTTTCCTGCATGCACATACTGCGTTTCATAAGAGAACAAATTAGAAAATTGATACGAATAAAAGCTAAAATGAAGAAAGAATGTAATTCAGCATAGTTTTAACTTTATAAATATTTTAAATATATAAATCAACATAGTTTAAACCAAATTTCAACTTAGTAATGAACTAAATTAAATACTAAAATGCCAATGAACAAATAATGGTAATAATGTTGTAACCGCTATTTTATTTTAACGAATGACAAAATACATCAATTAATAGACAAAACTATTATTCAAATAAGCATGGTTTGCTTGTTTTTGTTGCTACAACAAACGGTTAGGCCAGGACAAAAATGCAGAAGTAGGCTTTTATGTATAGTATATGAATTAACAAGGTCACCTCGCTGCTAGAATCAATTTCATGCTATATATTACTCGTGTATAAACAAGAAGATTGTAACTATATCCTCTATTGGAAGGTTCTTAGCCGCAAAACCAAATTTGTCCCTAATGGATGAGATTTCTTTTCTGAAAAGGTTTGAGAGAGTATGTTCTAACCCAGAAGTAGATTTAGGAGGTGCGAGACCCCAAGCGATACTGGTTTGCTACACCTTGCCACTTGCAATTTTCGAAAACACACGGTTAAATTTTATGGAGGTAAGCTGGGACACCCCCCCCCCCCCCGCAGCAAATAATACGGGGCCCCCTATGTAAATCTTAAATATTTGCCAAGCTGAATTATTTATCATTGCCTGTATATTAATGTAGCATCCCCTCCCCCCTCCCTCACACAAACCCTACTGATATTTTGAAAAGCCTGAAATTACAAAAAAATATTCTAATAAGTTTGTTTCTTTTATTAACTTTAATCTATTTGGAGAAATAGGTTCAAAATATTATATTATGCTTAACAATCCTTATAATGCCATAGAGAATAGAAAATAAGACGTATTCATTACTCTATAACATTGAGTATGCTTATTAACTTACAGCTATCGGTCGACGCTGGTGGATCAGTGGTTGAAATACTCTTCAATGGTTTCAAGTATTGCGGGTTCGATTCTCGGCCGAGGTCGATGATATTTTATGGTTAAAAACTATGAAAAGTATTCCTTTGGCAAGGAAGTGAAGCCGTCGACCCCGTGTATTGTACGATGTCGGTGCACATCAAAGAACCCCTTTTCATATGGGACATTAGGTAGCCAAGCCCCTGGCACCTGTAAATTACTCCCTAAAGGGGAAGGGGAGTATGAACAATGCTTACGTAAGATTTTTTATCTAACAAATTTTTTACTTTTTACTTCCGATTTACGTGTCGCGACAGCTCGTCCACAGCAAGCTCCCACCTGCTCGTTACCCACGTTTCGCCCGACATTAGAATTCTTTTCGCCCTGTTTAACTGATTTTTCGGTAAACATAACTTTACCTTGTTTGCTCTGATAAATTTTCCTCATTGTGCTTTAAAGAGCATTAAAATGCATTTCAACGCTATAAAAAGGCATTAGAAAGTATTGCCATACATAACTATGCATTTTATAATTTTTATTATAAAGGAGGTACAACGAAGCTAACGGTTGTTGGCATGGAGGGAAGAGGGGGTTAAAAATAGTAAAACATTTGCTATCGTAATACTTGAACGGTTCCCTAGTGAATATATACGATCTGTAAAATCCTGTGCCATCAGGAGCGGCTTGTAGTGTCGAAAAGAATGGGGGCTTCACATCAACCAAAATCTACGTATGTACCTATATATGAAAACAAAAACTTACTTCATGATGATATTGGAGGCCTAAAGTAGTGACTACTGATCCAACCGGTAATTGAAGTCAAGTCATCATCCTTTAGCGCCTGAACAGTGGACGCAGACCTCGTGCTTTACTTAACAAGTAAATACGCATAATATACACAAATGAGCACAATACTCTTCCCTAGCTATATATAACACTTAAGAAATGTTGACACATGAGAAAATACATTGGCCTAAGGGCGAGAGACATCAGAAGGCATATAATCGTAGCCTATATCATGCATTGGTTTTCATGCCGAGAAATGCTTCTTCTCAGCGTTATAAAGCCGTATTGTAGACGTCGCAATTACATTTTTCGGGTTCCTAAAGCGGCCGTCAGACACCTTATTCAGTACGATTTGAATGATCAGTACAACCCTGCAGGTGTCCTATGTATCGTTTAATGAGGGGGTCCAAGGCTCCTCAAATGAGACTTGAGGGCGTATGCCATGTAAACTTCGGGAACCGCTGGCCTAGGTGCTCGCCTCGATCGACTGGCCTTTGTTCAGACCATGGTATTTTTTGGTTGTGGAGGCCATATGCATTTAACAAATGGAGTGTTTCGCAGCTTTTTAATGTTTTTTATTTAAACAGGACAGACCTTTTTGAATGTATCCGTTGACTATGTGTGTTATGTGTACGAAGCTTTTCCTTGCCTAATATTCGGAGTCGTTAAGGTTTTTTGTTACCTTTAATGTGGAGTTGTTATGCTGGCATTTCTATTTTGGCGTAAAGAGATTGTATTTAAAGCTTAATCTGGCGTTTACGTTGTCCATTTTAGAAATAACCCTTCTGAATTCAGGAAAAATGTGTATTTTTTCGCCATTAGGGACCTTTTATGACATCTCTAATGATGTTTTTGTGTAATCGGTGAAGGGCGTAATCCCTTTCGAATTTAGGGCCATGAAATTTTCAAAAATGGAAAATCTCAAATCTCGTGGCTTTGTATTATTGTACCTATGTGATTAAAAATATATTGTCCGATGAAATGTGTTGCTGGGTGTTTGACTCTATCGGTTTCATTTTTTTGGTACATTGCACTTTTTGTTTTCAGTATGTTGTCTTAATTGTTCATTTACGAACGAGATTTATGAAATTGGGTGTTACCATTGACGCATCTGGAAAACATTCCCTAAATCATTTATTTCTGTGTAAAATAAAAGCTCGATAATACAGAATGCTCGTTTATAAGAAGCAGAACTGAACCTCCTACGGAAATATAGGTGAAAATTTTGGGGATACTTAAATTTTCATTATTTGAAATAACGAGTAAATAAGTAAATGTGGAAACTATGGCGAAATTGATGTTAAATAGAATTAACTCCTTGACCGTAGAAATTTACGGTCAAGGAGTTAATTCTATTTAACATGTAATAACGAGGTTATTTAATCACGAGGTCGCTGTAATTAGCATAGTTTTTTTTTTATTTTTCGCTGCGGACTGAAATACATTTTTTATAAACGACAATTTTCTTAACTGATTTTGTATTATCGAGGTTTTGTTGAATATATTGCTTGTTTTAATAAGCTCGTTATTGTAAACCTCGTAATTACAAACTCCGAAAATTAAAGTCCCTTGAAGTTTTTACTAACGAGTTTATATATACTCTTATTTCAGTTGCGATTTCCAATCTTCGCTTCCACCTCCCCGTGATTTTGGGAGTATAGTTATATCAGTGGGTATTACTTATATGCGAGACAGAATTTCAACATTATATTTTCATCCTGTATTGCGGATAAAAATTTTCAGTCTTTTTCGTTTTCTCGGTTGTAACTTTTTTTGGCACCTCGTCCCATAAGATTTTTTTTCAAAAGGCACGGTAGTCATTTTTGAATCTCGTTAGGGGTTTAACAGCTCGGAAAGGTAACGGTGAAAATATTTTTCGATTCGGACATTAAGAGATTCCCGGAGAATTTGCCGCCGATAGCCCTCAACGGTCAACAGTGTAAAATTATTGGCGTTACTTCGCAAATTTCGCGGCATTTTGGCAATCGCCGTCGCATAATGTTCTTCCCCCCACCCACCCGCCGTCACCGACACTCTCCTCCGCCCGCCGTGCAGTATCGCATAGATAGCATCCGTCGGTCGGGGAGGCTTATTCAAAGTGCAGTGCGACCTCATCGTTCGCGGCTGTGAAGCGCCTCCTCTCCCCTTCTCCCCCTCCCAAAGTGTGAATCCTGAGGCAATTCACGTCGAGTCATGACCCGTCCGGTGGGGGAGCTGCTGTGTCTCCGTACCTACCGTCCCTAATCCGCCTTTGGCCCAAATAATCAGCTGGTCAAACACGGTCCGTTGACATATTACGCCAAAATGGCCACTCCAATTGGCGGCATCTGAAGCGGCGGTTTAGCGCTTTTATTTCTGTTTACCTGGGAAAGCGGCTGCAAACAATGTCGCATAGCAATGCGCTACGCCCCCACCCCGAAAAAAATAATGTCGACTTCCCGCTTATCTGGTGGCTACACTCTGAGTAGGTTTTGTTTTTGAGTTATTTTTGTTTTTCGTTGGCGTCTGTGATCTCTGGGACGAAAATGTTTCCGTGTGGCTTGGATGCAGCATAATTTTGTGTTGATGGTGACCGGATGGATCTATGTTTATGTTAGGTGACCGGATGTGTCGTATCCGGTCTAGCAAATTGGAATGGGCTGTACACACGTTTGTGGAATTCATGTGGTATTTGAAATTTGGTACGCTTTTTTGTTTTTTTTTATTGACGAAGTGATCTTGAAAATTATTAAGGGAGAGGTAATAACTTCTTGCTAAAGTAATTCACAGTATCATTTGAAGGAATCGTGGTTCTTCGTGTAGATAAGTATTATTTTGCCAACATGCTAGATAATAAGTTAATGTTTATTTTGTTTATGAAACTTTCATTATTGCTATTACCGTAAACACTCCGCTTACGTTCGTGCGGTGATTTAGGACATTTGCAGGATCCCCTGAGGTCGGCGTGATTGCATAATATTTGGGATAACATTTGTTAGAAAGAATTTTAGCATATTGTGAGTTTGTCTATTAGTCATATATTGAATTTTAAATTCTTATCATGAAGTATGCATTAAATATAGTTAACGCAGTGTCTCTTCAATAGCTGTAAAAAAGCTGAGAAAACCGTTGCTGAAATTGTAGGAACTTTCAGTGTAATGTATTCTAGAAACTGTTGTGTTCCATTTATCTCAGGATTTAACGATAAAATTATGTATATTACCAAATATCGTTTTAAAGCGAGGAGCATATAAATAAAAATTTACGTCTTCTTCCTTGCGCTGCACAAGTTAGCCTCTTTATCTCGAAACGGTTTTTTTACACGACCCCGACGACCGAATATCTCGTTTCCGAAAAAGATAACGTTTTCGACAACATCATTGAGGATGAACGGTCCAAATTGCCTTTTTATGACGACAGCGACAAAGAATTTCTTGGATATTGTTTTGTGATTTTTCGATGTGCTTCCGTCTCATACGTGTTGGAATTTCATTACTTGTTTCTCATTAATTCTCTATAATCCGTTCCGCATACTATTCATATTTACATACAATGACTTTTCGTACACGTCAGAAAAGTGACATTTTAAGAGGTTTCTGAGTATTCGATCGCGATTTCATCGCCCGTCTAGAACAAGCGACAGTCAGCACAGTCAACATTTCATTTTTCCCGAAATATTAGCCCCGTGATTTTCCGTGTACTTCGTCTTTAGATCCTTTCGCTCCATTTCTCTCCACTCTCCATGCAATCGAAAAAAACTAACCATTTTCGTGCTCTCGAATCGTCTCTCAATAGAGGCAATTTTATTTTGCGCGGAAAAGAAACAATTCCCACCCTATCTCGGAAACTATAAGAGGAAAGTTTATTTTCGGAACGTGCTAGCGATCGAAAACGGAAGTGCTCCTACAACTCCTACGGAAAAAGAGCGGAACAATAATAATATCCAGCCGGTAGAGTTGCAATTCTCTCCCCCGTCTCCTTCCTCCTTCCAGTCGCTTTCTTGATGTAATAACGGGAATTATTCGATTAAATTCTTCGACTCTGTTTTTATTTAAAGAGGATCGGGTCTTACTCATTTTTAGTGTCGAGAGGGTGGAGGAAGTGAAAGGGAAAACACGGGTTGGGGGATGTTGGTGTGTTGCTCCTTCAATCGAGGAGGCCACGTTCTCTCGGCGGGACGATAAAGCGGGGTTGGAGTTGAAAAGAGGAGTGAGTGGGAGGGTGTCCGAGAGGTGGAGGCGAAGGAGGGAGTGGGAGGAGGGTTGGGAGACTAGTACGCCCGTTCCAAAGTGTAACGGGCGTCTGTCCACCCTTCCCCACATCTCCTTCACTCACTCTCCGTCTGGTTCTCTCCGTCTCTCGCTCCCTCCTCCTTTCCAAAAGACCACTTTCTTTCTTCATTACTCCCTATATTTCTCTCTCCCTCTCGATTTTTCCCTCTACCTCCGATATTTCTTTTCCTATTTCTCTCCTTCCCTCCCTCCCTACCCATTCCTTCTCTCCCTCGCTCTCTCTTTCTTGCAATCCTCCCTCCCTCTCTCCTACCCTCCTCTCCACCCCCTCTCATCCCCTCTCTCTATTCCAACCTCTCGCATCTCCCTCGTTCTCTTCCTCTCTTTCTCTCTTTCCTTGTCTTTGGTCCTCACTCCTCCCTCTCCACTTACTCTTATCCGCTCCACTGTATCTCCCCCCCCTTATTCTTCTTCTATCTTTCTCCCTCTTTCCTTACCTACCTCTCTCTTCTCTTTGTATTTTACTCCTATCTCTCCCTCCCATATCCACCTCTTCCTCCTATCTCCACCTCTCTCCGTCATCCCTCTCCCCACCTGCCTCTCTCAACCTCCCTCCCTCAGTCTCCCTCTCTCAAACTCCCTCACCTAGCCTCCTCTCAAACTCCCTCTCTCAATCTCCTCTCTTTTCCCCAATCTCTTTCTCCCTTTCTCTCTCTTCACCTCCCTCCATCTCTTCCCTCTTCATCCCTTTATTATTTTCTCCGCCGTTTCCATCTCCCATATCTTTCTCTTTGCCTTTCATCATCTATCCTTTCCGATGCCTTCCTGACTCTTTCTTTGCCTAACTCCCTCCCGACTTCCTTTTCCCCTTTCTCGTTCTCTCTTTCTTCCGCTCTTCCTCTCTCGGACGATTTTTGAAGAACCGCCGTCTCCGAAGAAATCGATGTAAATTCTCGTTTTTTATTCTCTCTCCGCGCCAAGTGCTCTTTTCCTTATCTCACTTTTTTCCTGATACTTTGGTTTAGTTATTCTCGTCATCGTGGGCGTATCACGTTCGGGCGTTCTTTCTTATTTTCAATAAAAATGTTTATATGATTTGGTGGATCGTCTGAAGAGTTTCTTTTTTCCAAGCGTCGTGAATGCGATTTGCGGAATTGTTTTCTTGCTCGACGCGTAATTTATTGTTTATTATCGAGCGCGTGGGCGAAGGAATTCTCCTCTCGCTCTGTTGCGAGTTGTCTGAAATCCTTTCCTTTTTCCCGCAACTATTTTCGGCGTTGCAGTTACCGTAGCTTGTCGATGAGGTTGTTGTTTACACAGTCGTGGGTCGTAGATTTCAGCTGAATTATTTTGTGAACGCACTTGTATATCTAAGTGCTCCTTCGAATGTTGAAGTTTTTATAACCACATATGTGTGTATAATGACTTTCTGAGTACAGTAGTTCCTCGCCAACTGCGAAGGTTACGATCCTGGAAAACACGTTGATGACGTTTTCTAAAGAGATTTAAATACACTAAACTTGGTTAAACTACCGTAAAAATTCGGAGTTCGCTGCTAAGCTATTACTGTGATTTCCAGGCTTTCCGGGATTTTGTCTGGTTTTTCCGAATGAATTTGACGGTACACCATACTTCCTTTTTTAGACATTCGTACTATTTGATTTTACCTCTCATCTTGGTACCTTGTACTAAATGTGGTCCTAAAACGTTTATGCCCATTAATTTTGTTGTAATTTTGTGTAGGTAATGTTTGAATTTGTAAATTTATTTGCAACCTTTTGAACAAAATGATGATCAAACTACGCAAAATTTTTTTATATATCACATAAACGATAAAAAGACTAAAAATCGTATATTGCCGCGGTTATGGCTCGGTCTTGCTTCCTCAGACTCTGGTACCCTATATTCGAGCTTATCATAAGAAAATGTTGGTTCGATATAAATAATTGTGGTGTCTGTATGCGTAATAATACGTACTTGTGGATTTATAGAGGTTAGCTTAACTATCCATGTACATCCCTATTAAGGGTGCTGATTCCGACGGATGTGGTTTAGTGATTCGGCGTTTCATCTACTGTGGTTCAGGCGGCCGATTTCATCTAACCCTATTCTCTTCTTCCATATCTCACATGTGACGTTTTTTCATCATCATCTCTCTCGCTCCGGATCTCCTACATCCACTTCAAAGTCAATCTCATATCGCCGATCAGGGTTTCAATTAAGGCAATAATGGCCGTGTGTACCCCTGCATCTTTGATCTTATTTTTTTCAAAATTACTTCGTTAGAGTGTTTTCAAGGCCCATCGACTGCGTTATGAGCGACCTTTCTGGTTCTCCCTTTAATTCCGGGTTATCGATGATAAATCGGGGAAGGCGTGCGTTTTTTAATCAAATGCAGGTTTCCCGCGAGATTAGTCGGGAATATGAGCCTATTTTGAAAAATCGTATCTAGAGATGTATTTTAATGCTCTATTTTATTACGGTAGATTAGTTTCCAGTTCGCAATGTTTAAATTGCCAGTCTCTTAAATTTTGATACAATTGAGTCATGATAAAATAAAAACTCAATAAAATACTATTTATAAGGAATTAAGATAATAAAATGCAAATTAAATCAATGGAGGAGAGACAATATATACTAAACGAATAAAATTGTCTCTACGAGCAGTATAGCAAAATGTTATGCAAATATTAGCGATTAAAACGTATGCAGTTGATATTTATGGCAGTTCTTCGAGCATAATTGACTCACAAAAGTCATTACACGATAGATATAACTCGTGTGCTCACGAAACTTTTTAGTAAATCAGATGCGCGTGTAAATGCAAACGGACCGTCTTTAATGGCAATCGTTTATTATAAAAAGGAGCCTATGACGGTTAATTTATTGCTGAAATTAGCATGTGATTTACCCAAACGTTTTATAGCATATGGCAGGGATTGGCAATCTTTTCTGCACGGCGGGCAACATGTAAGTCAAGAAAGCCTCCATGCGCCGGATGAGTATATAGTATTTCTATGATCTCATATAAGCGAAAATCAAGTCTACATTATTTACTAGAGTTTGAACTTGACCAAAAAAGGTTTTGAGGCCATCATTTTACTGAGGAAATAAACATGAATTTGCCCATGTGAAATTTTCCGGATCGCTTTTTCATTACAGATCCACGGGCCGCATATAGCCGCATGTGGCCCGGAGGTCGTAGTTTGCCGACCCCTGGCCTATGGAGTTGACTCGATTGTCTATTACAGGGCCATTCAAAGTGTGGTACCGATACCAGAATTTGTACCAGACTGCTTTCACAGGTGTACCAATAAAATTAATGTTGTGAGTATTGGATGGCGAGAAGGAGCACTGGCACCAAGAAGTTGATAAAACTATCCAAGAGGTAAATGGAGAAAAAAAAGCTAGAATGGCAGGGGTCTATTGGATTCAAGGCACTATGAGATGAGCTCGATGATTATTTTCAATTGATGCGCTTTTGGTGGATGGGTGGTTAGGGTGTATCGCTCCGATGCTACTAATGGCGCGGGTTCGAATCCTACAAAGAGTATAGTTGTATGTGTTTGTCTTTGTAATCGTTATTACGCTCGCTGTAAAAGGGTTGTTAAGACTGTTTATGAGTTACCGAATTTGCCATATTATAAGGCGATCTTTTTTTAATGTAAGCCGAAAAATTAATACTCGCTTTATAATCGCGACCAAAGATAAGTTGTATTCCTCCTTTCCCTCTCACCTCCACTAAAATTCAATCCTCTATGTTCTATAGCCTATTCCACCCTTAGTATTACGCTTATGGTGCGCGCAGCTGCCAAATTTTTCCCTGCATTACCAGCGCTCATGTCTCCGTCTCGTATTAAACGTTTTGAGAAATAAAACTAATAATTTACTGCACATCACTGGAAGCCTATAACTGTACATGTTTTATCGTAATTATTAGTTAATCTTATCGCACAATTATATTTACACTTATTATTGTTATTTTAAAATAAAAATTTAGTATCAAAACCCCCAAATCTCTTTTCTTTCGCCTGGTTCCTGAAATAGGCGGTCGCCTTATATTTTAATCTGTTACAAGTCGTGAAATAACTTCTTTCAGGTTTAACAGTAATTTCAAGGATTTTAACTATCAGGCGTTTCAAACGTTTCCACTTTGCCTGTTCCGCCTTTGATATAGAAGAGACGCCCCATAATGCGCTAAATCGCTGTTGGCTGTTGCCTTCCCACGTGACGTATGAACTCAAAGAGTTCTGGGAAGGGGGCGTAGTCTCCTCGTAATTTTCCCCAACACCTACGACAGCATCTTCCTCCGCATCCACACTAACCTCCCAGCCTCCATATCCCACCCCTCCCTCTTGCGCCCCACCCGCGCTCATTTATCTCATTCCGTGTTTTTCCTGTTCCTCTTCTCTCTCTCTTCTCTTCCTTCTCTTCTCCTCCCTCTTCCTACCCAGATATCCTCGCTCCTTTCCCTTCCCGAGGCCTAAGAGTTGCATTATAAATAAATAGTCCTGAGTGGGGCATCTCGGCTAGCTCTCTTGGCCTTCCCATTTATCTTCCTCTCACAACTTTCCATGCAACGTCCTCGTTTCTTATTCTATCTGATCCTCCTCCTCACAGTCGATTCCTCAGAAGCAAAGCAGTAAGTGAAAGTAGTGACCTGTTTCTTTCTAGACTGGCGGGGGTCTTGCTTTGAGTCATTTAATTTACCTTGCGTACTCTTCAAGTTCTTATAATTTGAAGGAGGTAAAGTTCATAAGTGCTCTTGTAGGTATTTAGGAATGTATTTTATGGTTCTATAGTTTTTGCGGCTTCGTGATTTTTTGAAGGCCTTTGCCAGTAGTGTTCCTATCTTCTCATAAATTTTTTATTTGAATTTTTTTAAAATAAGCTCTTAAAAATCAAATTAAAAAGATAAGTATTTACTTATCTCAGTTATCTCCTATTGCGATAAAGGACCCTAGAATCTACTTTCTGTGAATATTACTGATGACGCCTACCCGATAGCGCATATGGCTTTTTCATAGCCTTTTTATGACTATCGTAGATACTATATGAGATAGGTAGGTACTTATTTTTTCAATTTGATATTTGAGTACTTATTTTTTAGTTTATTTTCAGTCATAACACGGATTCGATAATTCTCTATTGAATGAATTTATTATGTTTTTTAAAGTCGTCTTTTTCATTTTAATACTATATTGAAACAACAAATGGTGCAATTATTTAAAATGTCCTTCTTAACTGTTAACTTGAATTTCGTAGCATATACATTTACTATAACGTATGGTGGATCCTTTAACATTTAAGAACGTTAGCAAGCAGGCTACGCGCAAAATACATATGGTTAGGAACAAGCATTGCAAGAAGTTAGTAATCTTTTAGTAAATCGTGGAGGTTGTAATGTTATGATTTAATTTGTCCATTTACAATTTTCACCAAAAGTGTTCCGTGCATTTCGAAATTTAATAATTTCAAATGATACTTATTTTTGATCTATCCTTATTAACGTGAACAATTAAACAATTTATGTTTATTTTGTGAAATCGTTCAGCCAAGAGCGGGCATGGCTGCCCATGCTCACACAGCCTCGGAACTGCGAATTAGGTCATTTTCAAGACGTAAAATATGGTGCTGTTAAAAAAAAGAGGTCCTTATCATCATCACTCTTCTTACTTTGCTGTCCATAATGTTGAAAATGAGTGTCAGTACTTTCTCTTGCTCTTTTACAAGGTATAAGAGTTGACTGAAGATAGGTATTAGGGCCAAACCCCATTTCTCCAATTTCCCGAGGGAAGGGAGAAACCCGACGCTGGAATTAGGACCCTCTTAACGACAGCGACTAAGAGGCCAACCCTGCTTAACGCCCTTCCCTTCGGGGTAGATGCTGTATTTACTCCCCAAATATACCGATATGGGATGGACCCAGTTTGAGCTTGGAGAGGAACTACGAATGACTAGCGCCATGCATTTTCAAGGACGCGAGGTATCCCTCGAATTATTTCCTGTCCATGTTGGTTCTTGTGATTTAGGCGCATCCTACTATTTATTTAAACCCTTTGCGAAAGAATTATTTTCAGAATGCCAAAAAAGACATGCTGTATTAAATGTTTTGATGCGTTCAAAAACAATATTATATTCAAAATAGTGGATTTTATCACTCGTTTCACCCAAAAAACTTTTTATCGTGCTATATATTCTTGGTTTTAAATAAAACGAAGTATCAATAATATTCTATGTACTAAATCACTGAATAATAAAAATAAATTATTCATATTCTATAAAAATGTTTTATCTTACATTTCACCCATGATTCAATATGCATTTTATTATATTAGCTATCACTCCGTGAACAAAATGGCGGACGCAACCCGTGTGTGTGTGTATTTATGACTAATCAAGCTCTTGGATTATTATAGCAGACCCAACCCGTGTTTTGTTCAACTTAAATGTACTTGTTCTAAGTGCTCATAGGTGGCACTCCTGTAATTAAAGAATTTAGCGGAGTTAATTGGAATTGATGTAATAAGTTGAGATATCATTCGATACATAATTTCATCTAAGCAGATTGCAATATTAGGTACAGGCATACCTCCCATAACGAAATAGTTGCGCTCCTAGCATCCACTTCGTTCTCGGAAACTTCGTTGTCAGAGGTAGATTTAAAGTAGTAGAAGGGGCATAGGTTCCAGTACTTCGTTACATATACCTTAGAACAGTGTTTCCCAAACGGTGGTTCGCGTACCCCTAGGGGTTCGCAAAATAAATCTGAGGGGTTCGTGAGAAAAATTTGGTAATGGCGTATTTTTTACTTTCTTGGTTCTACAATTCTTACCAATATTTTAATTTCATTCAAATTGGTTGTATGGGTTTATTTTCAATTTTTCTTATGCTTCATGAATTCTATTTGAATTTTACAGGGTACTAACTAGAAACTGATGGCAATATCTGAGATTATGACTTTATTGCGAACGTTTACATAGTATTTTCTATTTAAACTTTTTATTCTTCACGAATTAAACGCCTTAAAAAGATTTGTTTATACAAAATTAATTCTCCATTATAAGGGATTCGTCGCCAAAACTGTTGCAACTCAAGGGGTTCGCGAAGATAAAAGGTTAATCCAAGGGGTTCGCGGCGAGTAATAGGTTATCTCAAGGGGTTCGCGAAGTGAAACAGGTTGGGAACCGCTGCCGTAGAAGATGTATATGACTTAATATAATAAAAACATGTATGTACAATAAATGTAAAGATAAAAAAGCATTTAATATCTCTTACCAGGGACTTTACTGGGGGTCAGTAGTACTGAGATCCCGGGTTGATGGACCTGGGATCTTGGGGCTGTGGAATAGACGATTTATTCTTAGGGAATGCATCAAGGGTAGACTGTCTTGATTTCTTCTTCTTTTCTTGAAGCATCTCACGATAGCAGGATAGATCTTGTAATACAGCTCTTTTGACAGCACTACTGCGTTCCCAATTTAGATCATTTTCCGAGAAACTTTCCAATACATCAGTAATTTTTGCAGGATTATCTGACAAAAACTTCGTCGTTAGCACTTTTTCAGCTGGTATGTCGTCAGTTACTGTGTCTTCATCGACACATGTATCCTGCTCCTGTGCTAGCTCTTGCATCTCCTCCATGAAAGTCGATAAACTCCTGCACATCATTGATGTCTACTTCATCGTATCCAGTATCATTGGCAGTTCGAATTATATCATTTTTTACTGCTGGTATCTCCAATTGAGACTCAACGCGGTCCTTGACAGAATCTGGCCACAGCTTATACCACACACTATTCATGCACTTGGATGTCACCTCTTCCCACGCTTCTTTGATGTTATTAATAACCTTCATTATATCATAGGACTTCTAGAAATCCCTAACAGATTGTTGCTGTCCATCACTTTCCTCGATAAACTGTTCAAATGTGCAACTCATATAGTATGCTTTAAAGTTCGCAATGACTCTATGTCCGTGGACTGAACTATGGAGGTAGTATTTGGGGGAAGAAAGACAATTTCGACAGGTTTTACGTATTTTTAGATCGTCAAGGTTAATCGGGTGAACGGGAGTATTATCCAACATCGACAATTCTCTTGGTTTAAGTCTATTTGCCTGACAATACCGTTCAACAGATGGACAGAAATTGTTAATGAGCCAGTCGCAAAAGTACTGGCTGTCATCCAAGCCCTTTCATTTGTCATCTAAATAACTGGCAAATGCAATTTTGAGTACCCTTTCATCACCCTCGGAGTCACAGAATGGCAGACGGCAAGGGGGTTTAGTTTTAAATCGCCTGAAGCATTGCCGCCGAGCAAGAGGGCGATCTTTGGCAGCTTTGAAGCCAGAAGCACATTTCTCCTCTTTTGGAATGAATGTTCTCGATGGCATTTTTCCCGTCTCGTCAACATCGAACACTAAATTCGGGGGATAGTTACCTTTTTGTATGATTGCGCTGAGTGTAGCAGGAAATTCACTTGCTGCCTGGACATCAGCGCTTGCTGCCTCACCTAAGATTCGAACGCTGTGAATTTTACTCAAAAATGGCTCCAGAGAATTTGATCAAAATCAATCCAGTTGTAAAGCCTGATGTCACAAATAATACTAACTATGCCATATGTCCCAAAAAATACTAAATATCGACCAGTGGCATTAAAATATACGCTAAACTACGATTAACTTTGATTTATGAGCGTTTTTCTTATATAAGCGTACACAGTCGACCAAACGTATATGAGAAAGTTTGTGCAATGTACGTAAATTGTGCCGTTTATTTTGCATTGCATCCCAAGAGAACTATTATGCATTTTAACTTTTGGTTAAAAAAGGTGATTTTCAAAGTTGAACGAACGAATACGTCTTATTGCTGAGTGCATATGATCATATATGTAGTCGCTACGTAAAATATCGAAAAAGTGCCACTGATGGAGGCTATTCGATCGTTTAAATACGTTCTTGGTTTATCTGACCGTTTTATTGTCTCATCTTTTTACACTCCACGACTATAAGATGCGACAAAATGCTTCATAAATTTTTCTTTGAAATTTCACGTTAAATTGAGATATCCATTGAATTACTTTGCAGTGCTTTGTTTTGCGGTGTTTTTTTTTAATCAACAAGCTTAAAAAAACGTTGGTGCGTGATAGAACTTGTTTTTTAGTTTCTTAGAGTAAGGAATGTTCACTTTAAATTCTGTGGGATTACCCTGCAAATTATGTGATAGCAACTATAGTAAAAACGCTCTAGCGTGTCGGTGCGCAATAGACACATTTACGGAAGGACGAGTCCATCTTCGAGGCGGGACCGCCTATAAGGGAAGTGGTGTTTAGGTGTGGGCATTTGATGCGCGAACTTGGACTCATGCGAACCAAAACTGTGTTAATGCGCATAGGCTCTGACGTCAGCTCCCTTAAAGTTTCTCCTTCCCATTCCTTCCCTTTCCCTGCCACCCTAAAACGCGCGAGACATAGAAGATACGTACCTTTCCGCTCGTCCGTCAACCGATGGCCGTAATCCTCAAAAGACACTAGTGTGTATTTCAAAAGTCGGGAATCATAAGGAGCATGTACCGTTGTAGATATGAATAACGAAATCAGAAAAGAACATTTAAAAATCGATGCGGAAAGTTTGAGAAACTTATCTACAAACCTAGATAAGGGGCAAGAATCGATTTATGTGTCATTGACTCGCACTTTGAGCAATTAATATAATAAATTGGCTAAATAAACATTCCGGGTCATTGAAACACTTCGCTTTACTGGACACTAGCGTCACTCTCGTCTCATCATGTCATTTTACCTCCGCTTTCCGTCCGATGCTAAGTGAATGTTTTTCCCGCGTCAGTCTTCGCTCACACTCGCTAGTGGTCGTCCGTGTTTTCCAAGCCATCACTCACGCCCTCGTCCCTCTTAAAGAACCGCCTCTGAATTCGCTGACGACGACGACTCCGACGCCATTATCCCCTCGCACTAAATCGGGAACATCGTCCAGGGATCCAACGAATCGCTCGGACGTTGCCCATTCTCCGCCCGATGTAATCCGGATTCCATGTCGCCGATACGTTTACTCGCGCGAGACGTGGCAACCACGCGTGCGTATGGGCAGCGCACTAATTTAACCATGGGTGTTAGAATCTAAAACGGACTACTGTTTCTTTCTTCCCCGTCTCTTATGTATCTTCCGCGCGTCTCGCTTTGAGGTGTGGCAGAAGGCGATTAATGAGATGGGTGAAGGGTGTGTTGTTTTATGTAGTTTTAGTATTTCGAGCGTTTCCTTTGTGTAACTTTTTTGGTCAGCCTCGTGGAGTTTTTAAATACTGTTTTGATAGGTTTAATCTTTTAGAACTTAACAGGATTGTCGATACTCTATTTAAGACGCGCGGTGGAAATCGGTACGGGACAAGTGCGTGACGTTAAGGATTTAAGTGTTCGTCTGCAGTTGCACTTGAGCTTTCTTGTTTTTTTTGTTCATTTTTTTCTGTAGCTAACTGGCAAAGTGACGAATAGCTAAAGGACTCGTTTTTAAATATTTTACGGTTGCAGTGTTGCGAATTGTTGATTTTTAGCGTTTCTTTTATTTAAAAAAACGAGCAAAATAACAAGTTGGCTGACCTTGAACTTTACATATTTTAGGGACGTTATAAATCATAGAGACAAAATCCATTTTACTTTAGTAGTACGTTTTAATTGTTCTGCAATTTCCAGTGGAACTTATATAATTATTTTCAAACATAATGCCTATAATTACATTTTTATGAGTCTGGAAAAATATTTTTTTTTAGGATTTTTTTAATTAGAGAATATCTTGTAAGATTTTATTACCGCGCTACAGAAGGCGATTTTAATCCGTTTTGACGAATAAAGCCTCAAAGGCGAATGGAAACTTTTTAACTTTTAAAATAAATTACAAAGTAGACGGGAAGAAAAGTTCTGAACTTGATCGGGAAGGTTCGTGTTCGATTTTTCTCCCTCCCTGCCTTGGAATTTATGTTCCGACACATCCGTCCATGCATATAAAACTACATTTACTTAAATTCGACCTTATATAACTCCTCTTTTTAATAGTTCCTTATTCTATATCAACTGAGACTTCCATTGCCAAGTGTTTTCAGAATATTTTTAAATGTTCGTGCGTCCGTCGTATTTTCTTAACTTTTCTCGCGTCTGCGTATTATTTTTTGTCATCAATAGTGAGGAACCAGTATCGCGACGATGGATATGCGAAGGATTATTTGTCACGAGACGAAAAACTCCGCGCGTTGGAAAACATAATAGCCTCTGCTCGATTCCAACTCGGTTGTAAATGCAAAAGCGCGAGTGTCTCGAAGTAATTTATTCTCGGATCGCGAGAAAGGGGCGGATGGATTCCTTCTCCTCGGTCATTTATAGCGCCTCACACTCGTTAAACCGTCTCCACCGCCTCCGTCGTTCCTGCCTCAAGACTTACCTCCTATGTACCTCCCTCCCCTGAGCCTTTCCCGCTTTATCCCCTCCTCTCGTTCCCTTCTCTCTTCCCCAACCTCTTTTCTTCCTCATCTTTTGCACCCCTTTTTCCACTGTTCTTTCCTCCTTTACTCTTTTCCCCTACTCTTGTTTCCTTCTAATTTTCCTATCCCCTTTCCTTCCTCTTCTTTCCTCCCTTACTTTTCTTCTCTCTTTTACACTTCTATTTTCCCTCTTTCTTCCTCGTTTTCCCCTCTTTCCCCATTCTGTTGTTTCCTCCTCATTTCCTAGTCCTCTTTTACTCTTTTCTCCCTCCTCTTTCCTATCTCTTTTACATCTCCATTCTCCTTTATTTTTCTCCACTTCCCACTTTTTATCCCTCTTTTCCAACTGTTCTTTCCCTCTTTCTTCCCTCCTCCCTCCTTTACTCTTTTCCCCTTTTATTCCTTTCTCATTTTCTGTTCTCTTTCCTCCCTCCTTATTCTTTTACACCTCTTTTCCTCCCCTCTTTCTACCTCGTTTCCCTCTCATGTTGTTCCCTCATTTCCCAATCCTCTTTTAGTCTTTTTTCCTCTCCTTTCTCACTCCTCTTTCTCCCTCTATTCTCTTCTCACTCTTTCTCCCTCTATTCCCTTATCACTCCTCTTCCTTCCTCTATTCCCTTCTTTGCATCTTTTCCTTGCATCTCCCACTGCACAGCTTACGAACTCTTCCTCCCCATATTTCCTCCACACTTTTCCATAATTCCCTCGCTGTCTTGGCTTCACTTCAGAGACGCAAATCGAGTTAGCTGAGGAGATGTTATTCCCACAAAGAACCATAGAGAAGGTGTCTCTCTCGTCTTTTCCGTCTCTTTCTCCCATCCCGGGGAGCGATGTCTGTCAGTTTCGTTTTATTTCCCCCCGTTCCCGCTTCATTAAGTAAAGGACGGAAGTTTTTCTTTTATTTCGAACGAGGTTTCTCTCTCGTGTTGGTCACGAATCGTCGCCTCGCCAAATCGGTGGGACGTGAGGGTATTTGCGTGCCCTCAATCTTGGACGACTTCCATCGGATGGTTCGGCGGGATTTAAGGATTTAGGAATAAGGTTCGGCCGATCATTTGACAAAGGTGGATTCCGGGGAAAATGTTTATTCCATATCTCGTGGCAATTATAGGGAGTTTAATTCATACGTATTTGTTCAATAAAGTTAAATTGTCCTTCGTTCCAAATTTATTTTTGGAGTTCGATCATTTTTTCATTAAAGTTTAGTTCATTGATCCTCTACGGAGGATAGCTCTTTTGCCTACGTTGACTAAGCGTCTTGTAATTTCACGCTTGTAGTTTTTGATATTTTTTCGATGAATTCCATCCGTCTTTGCGTCTCTTTTCCTTCCATACTTGTTCTCTCTCTTTGTTGTTAACAGTATTAACAATAAAGGATATTATGGTGGCGCTGAAGTTTTGCTTTATAGGATATTCAAGCCCAAACTTGTGATGTTTAAGTCATCGTCTTCGATCTTGCAATTTATATTAATGAAATGAAGCTTACGACATCTAATTTTTGGCACTGACGACATGCATACATCTCTTGTTTCCTGTTTACGTTCCTTACTCCACCCAGTCTATTATAGAGTTATTAATGATTATTTTTTTTATTCTCTTGCTATTTCGTTTATATTTGCCATGAACGTTTTAGTTCTTTCTCTGAGACGACGGTTTCCATTACGTAGTTTTTATTCTTACTACAAGATTTACTTTCTCTTTAGGCCCCTATGTTCGGATAATAGGACGTAGGTTACTTTATTACGAAAATAAGTCGATTTTTCTCTTTAGACGCATCTTAAAATGTTTTCTTCTACCTCATACTAAAACCTTCCGTTTTTATCATAAAATCGGAATTTATTGGAATAGCTCTCCCGATGTTTTGATGGTCTGTTTTGTGGTGCATTTAAATTTCTGAATTAGTTGAAAAAGTAGCTGATACGATTTAACTACCAATTTTGCTTTGGGAGAATAGTAAATTCCACATCTTAATATATACGAACAGCTAACATATTATTGTTGGTCGTTTGATTTCATAACTTGTTAGTTTTCATTTAGCTTACATTTTTCGCAGTAAAAGTCACCTTTTGTGTTTAAATTAACTTATTTAAATATAAAATACCGTGACCACTCGATTTAAAAAGTTCTTTTCTTTTATTTTAGGCTCTAAAAAATAAAGCGGCCATTGAATAATGATTATCGAAGAGCAGAAAGTTCTGAGTTTACTTTTTTGTTTTCAATGCATTTTCTTATTTTCCTCAAAGCTTATAACCCGATAGAGTGGAATTTGTCGACGGAATATCATAACTCATTGATTTTGAAACCATTCCATCCGTTGGATAAAAATTAGGCACTGGAAGGAAATGAGTCTTCCTCTTTAATTATCGTAGATGGCGAAATATTGACTATTGCCCGGCGATCGATGTGGTTACATTTTTATCGCTCGGATAATGTTCAACTCGAGGGTATTTCGAAGCGAGTTTAGTGAGAGAGAGAGAATAATTCTGGGAGAGGCGATTCTAAAACTCGTAAGGACTCAAGTTGCCGAGTGATGGATTCCTATTCTCGCCAAAGAGAGGAACTTTCCCTTATGATTATTAGCTGCGCGCCTGCGGTTAATCCGAAACTTGGTAGAAGAGCATAAAGCTTACGTCGTTTCCAGATTCCAAGGTTTGATCTGGCGTCTATAAAGCGAGCATGCGAAAGTTTTTTTATCGGTTCCTCAATGCGATTTAATGGTTTTCGATAAAAGTCCGCGGTCTTTTTGTCTTTTGTACCGAGTACCTTCTTGTCTTTTCAAAATATCTAAATTATACGAAACACATTTTGATCTATTTATTTCTGAAGGTTTTTACAATTGGCGTTTCCAAACTAGGAATGAGTTTTTGAACCTTAATATTTATCGCAACCGAGAGTAAATAAATTCATGGACGTAAATATTATCGTATATTTACTATTTAAAGTGTCATTGAAGTGATTTTGTGAATGTTTTAAACTAATATTTATTAGGATTATTAAAAAGAAGTACAATAACTTTGGAGGTGTGCTTGATGATGGTATTCTGCAACAAAACCTTGTACGATTCATATCTTTGAATAAGTCTGTGTAGCTACCACATAAAACTCTTGTTCTGTCACTCTGTGTGTAACGCTAATCACGCTACATAAGGAATTGTAATTATTCAGCAAGCGCTGAGATGCACGTCAATAGTAGTAATACTTCCGGCCATCATACCACTCTAAACGCGATGTTAATTAACAGTAGAATACATTCTAGGCGTAGAAATAGTCGACGTAATAGGAAGGACAAGGAGGCAGTAAATAATAATAATTCAGTAGCGCGCGAGGCATCCTTACGTAGTAATAGCGATAAACTGAAAATCGTCATGGTTAATTGTCGCAGCATTCGCAGGAAGGAGGTCGAACTTGAACATCTTATTCGTAGTCTGCGTGCTGATGTAGTGATAAGTACAGAAAGTTGGCTAACGGCGGACATAGCCAGTCAGGAGATCTTTCGCCGTGACTATAGCGTTTTTAGAAAAAATCGATGTATCCGGTCGGGAGGCGGAGTCTTTATAGCAGTTAGCAATAAATACGATTAATACAGATTAATGACGACGAAGCCGAAAGTGTTTGGTTTAGTGTGAAAGGGAACGACTGTAAATATATGCGGCTTTTATAGACCACCAAATGCGAGCGTGGAAACTATTTATTATCTAGAGAAACAAGTGGCGACGCTAAGCTCGTTTAATAAAGATAAAGCCATTATAATCGGGGGCGATTTCAATCTTCTGTCAATTGATTGGAGGCATAATTGCTTTTATCCCGGTGGTAGAGAGCGTGAATCGTGCGAGGTTTTACTTGAAACTTTCGGCAAACACTCATTGTATCAGTTAGTGAGATTTCTCACGAGATTTAATAATATATTAGATTTACTAGCTACTAATCTTCCTATGCCTTTGAATAGGATATCTATTGCTGAGGGAATAAGCGATCACATGGCAGTGTACATGGAGTTTCAGCTAAGCATTGAGAAACGGGTTAAGGTTAAAAGAAAGCTTGATGTATTCGCCAAAGCCGATTTCACAAGATTTAGGTTTTTTCTGCGAAATAAATATACTACTTTTTGCGAGGTAACAGATATTGCAGACGCGGAAGAATCCTGGTGCATGTTCAGAGATATAATGCGAGAGTGTACAGATAAATTTATTTCAATCAAACTGAAGCGTGATAATGCTGAATCTAGATGGTACAACCAGGAAGTTAGGAGCGCTCTCCGACAGCTAAGAAAACTCCACTCTAGCGTAAATAATACATCCTCAACAGCTACGGTCGAACAGATTGCAACGTTAAGGCAGCAATACGTACAAGGAGGCGCGCTCCATAGCCAGAGTGTCAATGCGTAATGCGTTTAACAGTTACAAAAAGAGGGTTTTACAGGATAACTTGAAAGAGAACCCGAAAGCATTTTGGTCCTAAGTCAGAGAAGTCCAACTATTGCGTCACTGAGATCGGAAACGGGAAATGTAGTTCACGATAGTGCGGAGAAAGCAAACTTATTAAATCAACACTTTAAGAAAGCTTTTACTCCTAATGACGATGAATATGAAACCCCTATTTCTTTTCATCAGGGCTACTCGATGGAAGATTTGATGTTTTCGGAAAATGGTATCGCGCTCGCAACTTCATTCAGTTAAACCAAATAAATCTCCTGGGCCGGAGCAAATACCCGCGCGAGTATTGAAAGAGAGCTTATGAAATCGCGCCGTATTTGAAAATTATATTCGAGAAATCCATTACGGAAGGTGTAGTTTCTAAAGATTGGAAGGTGACACACGTTACGCCCATCCATAAGGGCGGCGACAAAGAGAACCCCGAAAATCATAGGCCAATTTACTTAACTTCATCATCGTGCAAGATACTTGAGCACATAATTTTTAGTTCTGTAATGCGCTATTTAGATAGTCACTCATTGCGTAGCGGATGCCAGCACGGATTCCGGAGAGGTAGATCATGCGAAACGCAGCTCGGCCTGTTCGTGGATGATTTACTGCGATGCGGAGAGAAAAATACTCAGGTCGATGCCGTATTCATTGACTTTAGGAAGGCGTTCGATAAAGTATATCATAAGAAATTAATTGCGAAGTTAGGACAATATGGGATCAATCCGAAAGTTGACAGTTGGGTGAGAGAGACTAACTCCCGAATAGAGAACAGATAGTTGTCATTGATGGGAAATACTCGTCCCCCGTTAAAGTTGTGTCGGGTGTTCCTCAGGAAAGTGTATTGGGCACTACTATTCTTAATCTATGTAAATTATATCTGCTCGGTAGTTCGTAGTAAAATTAGACTTTTTGCCGATGATACCGTTCTATATAAAGAAATAAAAAACCAGGACGACCATCAGTCGCTGCGTGAAGACTTAAGAGGCATTTCAGCGTGCAAAGAATGGAAAATTGAAATTAATTACTCTAAATGTGCAGCAGTTATGTTCTGGAAAAGTAAGAACATAAAAGTAGGTTTCGAGTATAAAATAGATGGGATAAATATTCAATCAGCTGAGTATGTAAAATATTTAGGAGTAACCATTTGTCGAGATCTTTCGTGGAACATGCACATTCGTCGAGTTATAGGCGCGGCCAACAAGAAACTGGCTTTCATAGGTAGAATAGTACGGAACACTACAGAAATAGTACGTGAAACATGTTACTTATCACTGGTTTGACCATTCATCAGTGTAAATAGCGTGTCTCCAAGAGATGAGCCTCGCCTCATAAATTGATTGCGCTCCATATTGTGTATTTTCTTTTGATTGTACGATTCTTCAGGTCTCCTTTTGGTTTGTCCTTCCGCGATTTCGTGGCCTGTTATAGTCCTATAATATAAAATATAAAAATAGAATAATATAAATATAATATAAATATATAAAACTAGAATTAAGATATGTGTATGATTTTTCTTCTCGTGAATGATCCCTGTCCTTACGGCCAATTCCACTCAAGAATTGGTAATTTCAAGATACCGATAATCTACTAGTTCGTTTAGCATTTACATATATAATTCCTTCCATACAGCATACCCTTCCAAGTTTCAATAGGGAACGAAAAAATGGACGTGTAGCCTCGATCACCATCTCCGTATAGCGAACGCCGCAATATCTTCGAATCGCATCACATGTGGAGATACCGAAGAGCACAAAAGAAACTTGTCCGGAGCGTTCGTAATCCATAAGGATTGTGTTCGGTTCGGGCGACTTGCTGTATCGTCTCGCATACGAACCTTTCGTGCATATTAAAACGATGAGCGCATTCGTCGTCGGATGTTTGCTCGCCTATGGCTATTCCATGGAATTCATGCCGTATGAATTCTTTCCTCCCCTTTTCCCTCGCCCCACCCCTCAGCCGCCGTAAAATCGGAAGGGGAAAAAATAACATCATCCCGCGTCGTCTACCCGCGACGACGCTTTCACGACGGATGCGACGACGAACGCCAATGACAAGATCCCGTTCATCAGAAAACCGCCTTCTTCCACCTGCTAACGTTTGCTATTGGTCCTAATCCGGAGATGAGTGAATGAGTAATCCTTTGGTTGAAAAAAGAAGACACTTCTCTTCCCCCGCGTCCGGATCTCCTACGCCTCTTGTTTGCAAATCCCCTCGTCTCGCTTCGCGAATCGAAAAGAAAGGACAGGTCTCGTTCTAGAAGGTTCTCTTTCTCGCAAAAACGCGACGAACCCGCGAAAAAGGAAGGGGAAAAGAATCGGAATATGCCGATGGAATAAAAGGAGGGAATCGCTAACGTTTCCAAATATATCACTTTTTTCCGAATATTCTTTTCATTTTTTTAGTCTCTTTCTCGGATTGTTTTTTATCTCTCTCTCTCTCTCTCTCTGTCTCTCTCTCTCTCTCTCTCTCTGTCTCTCTCTCCCGACGTTTCTGCTGCGCTGGCCTTAATAATGGTAAGCGCGTATCGGATGCCATTGTCTGCCGGCCGTCTTGTTTGCTCTTTCTCCCCCGTCCCCAATCCCCTTCCGTCACTATCCCAGTATCGCCCCCTTTCCTCCCTCGTTTCCCTCTCCTTTACCCCTTTTGTCCCGAAACCTCTCGAAACGTCCATCTGTGTCCTCTTGTTCCCCATCTCTCTCTACCTCCCTTCCATTGTCCTCTCATCTCCCTTTTTATCCGTTATTTCGCTATATTTTCCGCGTTTCTCTTCCTCTCTCCCCCTCTCCCTTTCGATGGGGAAGTTTTTGCGGCATGCGCCCAAAAAGTATTCCTCGCCGGATCTCGCCATGCGCCCGCCGATGACGTCTGCGTAACCGGTACCGAGTCCTCTCTCCTAATGGCCTCTGTCGTGCTATTAAAACGAGTCTCCCGGTGACAGCGGTTGAGTGCTTTTGCCCGAGCTCCATTGTTGCGACGTTGGGAAAACCTATTTTAGGGAGGTTAGTTTGCGCCCATGCACACCCATATATACGAGGGGTTATTTTTACCTTATTTGTGCACGGGGAGAATGTCGAAAGGGATTACTTTTTACGCAGTTTTTTGGATCGCGTTGTTCCTCCACCGATGGAAAATGCGGTTCGTCTTTGGGATTGCCGGAAAGGGTTTAATGGTCGATTCCCGTTGCCGTAAAAGCGTCGTGTAATTCGGATTCGTGATTGTAATGTAGGCGCAGCCTTTAGTGATTCGCAGATCGTGGGCTCTTAACTATAGCTATCATTTAGTAATAGCGACTGGGATAGGCCACGATTCATGCATCAAATCTTCTGCGTTCGTTTCTGTAGTATTTTTGTTTACTTTCTTGTAATGTAATTCTCGTAATTTATGCGCTTGTTCCATGCTCAGATTTGATTTTAGTTATTCGTTCTGCTTCAAGGTGATTTGGCTACAGGATGCGCTTTAACATATCAATAATTGCCCACCTCTTACCGATGTTAGTGGTTTTGAATGATGTGTATTTGTTCATCCATGAGAAAACCTTTTATATCTGATCTTCTCTTAGGAGAGATGTGGAATTTCATTACGGTAGGCCCGGAAGGCTAATCGGATAAGGATCCGGATGCTATTGTCGCCGTCTTTATTTGAGGTTTTTAATATATGAATTTCGGAAATTAACTCCATTTTCTTTATAATGAACCATCATTAATTAAATGGTCGGATAATTTTTCTTTGGAAGGATATAATCAAGCTGGAATTGTTCTTCGAAACAATCCCTGCCGGCTATCGGGTGAGAGGAAGATTTTGACTTTCGCTAGGGTGGGATGGAATTCACAGAGGCTCTCAATTACGCTGATAAGCTTTAGATGCCCTTTAAGTTTTTATGAAAAGCTACAGTTGGCAGCAATGTAAAATATAACTGATTATGTCTTACAATAATACGTACTAACTCCAAGCAATTCCTTCCTGGCGTGGTTATCCCCGTCAATAGTCAATCTCTCCTTCCTTATCGTAACTTTTGGGCGACGACAAAAATTATCTAAATCTACTAATAAAGTGCATAAAAATATTTTATTAATGAAAATAATATTGTGGATAAAACGCTTTATTTATTTATATAATGACCATAAATTTGAAAATAATCACTAAATGAGTCTACATTTGCTGTCTACAACGGTGTAATCTGAATATTATACAGTTATATTGAATTTAAATTAATGTTAACTTCAAAAAAGAGATTCGAGACAACCAGTAAAGAACTTTATTGTAATACTAATAAAATTCTTTCGTGTACGTATATAATTGTTGTGTAACATGATTTTATCATTGAAGTTTTTTTTTGCATACTATCATTTTATATATTCTTATCTTCTAAAACCATTTCAAAGCGTTCTGAATTTTTATATCAATCGGCTCATTGTTATAATTAAAAAAACGCTTTGATAATACAACATACTTGAATGAATTTCACTGCATAAAATTATTTATAGCATTTATGATATTTTTATGTTCAAAATAAATTTTGACTTGGTTATATTGACTGCTATCAAATTGGGAATATTAGCATTAATGCTTCTTTGTAGCGTATATTAACACTTGCGATGCATTGAGCATTTTAACATAAAATGTGAAAATTAAAACACTACCATTAGCAACTTATTTTTGGTAAGCAACGTCCTTTGAGACTTTTACAACTGGGTAAAATATTGATTGGTTTCTACTGTACAAATGTCACCTAGACTAAGGAGAAAATAATGCGTGTGGCCGCTACTTCTTGGATTTCCGTAATGTCTTTAAGGACACATAATTATTCCGAATGCTCGTAATAATGGTACAACTCGTAAGTAATATATTTTTCGTTTGTACGTAAATTTTATTTTTGCTACGATTTTCGAGTGGCCTACTTTGTACAATAACCTTATTATACCAACATTTATTTTATTTGACCTTCATCTATAAAAAAACTACTAATTTGATTGATACTTCACCCCATTCTATTTTCGACGGCTCGTACAGTTTCTCTCGTTGTTCTATACGAAATTAGTTGATAACGTGCATATAAATAGACCGCTCCTGATTCCATCCATCCGATGGCATTACGTGGGAAAGCTATGCGCTAAAACGCCCATTCGGTAGCACATTTCGTTTCTTGGGAAGATTTGGGTGGAGGTGTTTGGGTGGGCTGGCAATCCACATCACCCATCGCGTGCTTCGCCTTTTTCTTTGCAGAAACTCGGAATGCCTGCTGTCACGGAGATTGACGCGAGCATTCTTGCGTCACGCTTCTGGTCGCCCACACCTTTCCCTCAGGCTCCATCCCTCCCCACCCTTATTCCATCGTGAATCATCATGGATGTGGAGTGGGGCATCCCTCTCGTCTAGGTTTTCCAACTCTCAGTTTTTAGAGCACGGGACACATAAAGGAAGTCTACCTCAAAGTACCGCTCAGATACAGGACATATAAAAGAAAAAGAAAAAAACGTTTGGACGAGTGTGAGAAATGTAGAAAATGTATATTTTCCATTTCAAGAATTAATAATGGAATTTTTAAATATATGTATATACTGTAAAAAGAATGTTACATACTCAAGTTTAGATTAAAAAATACGGATCACACTATTTAGAGAAGAAAGATAAAAAATTAATTGTTTACTCTTATTTGGAGAATTAATGAGTTGACATTTGAATGAAAATTTAGGTAAGGATAAAACAATAGTAAATAAACAGAATACTCTTTCACCGTAAAAAGCAAGAGAATACTCATACTCCCGCTGCAGGTTGCTGGTAAACACGGTCGCAGGACGTAAGTCAAAAGGGGACATGCACACGCAGAAACAAACAAAAGCCACTCACACAGTAAACTCGAACCAAAAATTAAAACTAGACACCGATGTTTCGACAGCTAAGCTGTCATCTTCAGTAGTGTGGGGTGCAGGGTAGGGTGGCCAGATTCATAGGAAGCAAAACCGGGACATAACACGGTCTGAACAGGAAAATCCGGGATATAATCGGAAAAAATATATATATCTATATATACTTACAGCTTCTGATATCGATCGTGGGCCAGTCTTCAAATGGATTAGAGGCAGTTGCTTCACTGTAGTAACTACATTAGGCCATGGTTCTTAATTCTACAACTAGCAATTTCACATCGAATCCGTCTACAAAATTTTCACTTGTTTTACAACATTGGTTTTCTGCTCTTATGTCTTGGGAGATGCTTTTCACCGTTGTTCAATACACGATTGTAGTAAAATGAACTAAAATGCCGGTTTTTATCATCTAACGGAAAGTCAACATTTTTTCTAAAGATGTGAATCGGACCTTTCCGAACAATGGCTTCCCCATCTGGAAGAAGACTAACTGGGGTCATGTTAATGACACCATTAACTGCCTACCGTGGTGTCTCCTTGAGAATGGCACCGTCGACGATGCTCTAGAACTATTTTATGAATGGCTTGCCGCAGTTGTGAAGGACTGTGTCCCTCATCGTAAGCCCCGCTCAAGAAAATTTCCCCTATGGTTGAGAAGTGAAACTATTTTTGCATTGAAAAACAAGCACAGTGCTTGGTGCCTTTATAAACGCTTCCCGAATCCGCATACCTCAAAAACCTTTAGTGACCTTCGCCGACATGCAAATTTTTTGGTTAAAGTGGATTTTAACAATTATGTTTCTTCTGTCTCCTCGGAGTGTGTTTCCAATCCCAAGCGCTATTGGTCGATGATAAACTCCCGCCGTAACAACAGCTCCATTCCTTCAGAAATTTCTCACGGCAATGAAATAGCTGCCGGTCCATCACGCGCTGATCTCTTCAGCAAGTTCTTTTTATCGACTTACACTCCAAACTCATCCCTTAACACTTCCAACTTCCTTTGCGAAAGCGTTTGCTCTCACTCCCTTTCCTCAATTTCCACAACGCCTGAGGAATGCCTCAAACTTCTAAGTTCTCTTTCAGCTAATCGTGCTACCGGCTCTGATCAGGTTGGTGCAATGTTTTTGAAGCACGCAGAGCCTTCATTATCCATACCTGTCTCTCTGCTTTATAACAGATTCTTCACGGCGGGTTACTTCCCCACGAGTTGGAAAACGGGAAATATTTTTCCTCTTTTCAAGTCTGGTAAAATGTAAAAACAATTTTTGAAGTTTAATGATTTCACGACTTGATATTGTATCTGGTGAGTGGGTGTGGGTCGTGCTGTGTTGGTAATGTTTTGTAGATATGGCCAGTAACTACTCTCCGAGTCACGCCCGTCTTCGGGGTTTCTCCGCCCACTTTTTCCTTTCGCGGATGGAGAAAGTGATTTTCTCGCTCGGAATTGAGTAATAGATTCGTGATCCTATCGCCGTAGCTCGGAATCATCCTCCGTGATTCAAATTTGAATGATTGTTTTGGCCGCCGTTTGGACTCGGATCATTTTGGGCCGGGGAAGACGTAGTTTGCGTCCGGAATCTTTTTATCCTCGCGCGAAAATTCAGATGGAAAACAAGATGATCCAAACAGAAATTATGATGCCTACTTTCTATTTAATCGTTTATTTAATACTTATATTGGCTTTAATAGCTTTAAAGTCATCCCAAATTTCATAATTTAGCGTTATAAAATACTACTAATACATTCGAACGGAATATTGAATTGATTTGTGCGGCAAAAATAACGCGTGTACGTATTAGAATATACCGAATCTGAGTCCGACAATAGTTGTTGCTATGGCAACACTCGTAATGAGTGATAAAAACTGCAAAATCGTCAGTATTTACGCGAAATTCTATGAAATACAATCGATAAGCAAAATTCTACGATAAAAATTAGAATCTTCATTCCTTTCCTCAGAGAATAGAACAAAACTCGCTCCGATATTACAAGTCTAAGATATTTTAATGTGCAAGAGAATAATATTACCCTGTACGATGGATTTGAGATTTCCCATGAAATCAAATGGGAAGGATGGTTCCTGGAATAGAACCCGGGACTTCAATTTTCGCAACAAAAACTATACTCGGGAGCTCGGCTTATGTAGCTGGAGATTTCCACCAAGTTTCATGAAAATCGGTCCATTGGTTCAAAAGTTAATAGAGGGTGACGGACAGACACAACGACAAAATTATAAACCTATTTCCATTCTGGAAAGTAGGCTAAAAATGGCGTGTGAAGGTGATCTTCCGCTGTATTTTTCATCGCATGTCGAGGAACGATTCACGGGTTTTATTCAGAGGGTTTGAATATTGTTTAGATTTGCGCTCATAGCAGTATTTATAGGCGATGTATGTAAGTAGCATTTTCATTGTCATTTTTCGGAACCCTTTGTTCTCATAAGAGGGCCGAGATATAATTCTGGATTTTAATGTAAAATCATTTGTGATCGTGCTGCTATTTTATAACTAATAGAGGGATGTCTCGTTTACCGAAAGGGATACGTTCCTGAAAATGGTCCGTTGAACGAAAATTCATGAAACGAAAATGAATATTCCATTAATTTAAATGCAGTAATTATGGATGCGCTCTGGTAACCCGAGCCAACGTATGTATTAATACCTACTTATCTTACATATATTAGAGTGTAGTAAAGCAATGTGAATAAACAATATATACGATATGTATATCACAATGAGCAGTAATTTAATATAGTTTTAAAAATATATAAAGAAAAGAAAGAGAAAGAAAAGATCGATGGGTGATGAATCGCAGCAGGCCCAGAAATGACGAACATTTGCTTGCTCGGGATACCGCCTAATTACAGTATTAAACGTTTCAGTCTTTGGTAAAATATCAAGGGAAAATTTATGCTGCCTTTAACCTTTTGCGAAATAATACATTTTGTTGCCGTGCAAAAGTTTGCTTTTAACAAAATTTCCTTATCGCAAAAATTCGTTTCGTAAATCGAAAAATTTTCCCTAATTTGCCGTGTGCGTTACAGCGAAAATTCGTAAATCGGGTGTTCGTAAATCGAGAAATCTCTCGTAACTAACTGATAACCGTTATCTGATGGATGGTCTATATTTTCTTTAAGAGTTGTAAATTGTACAGCGCGCGAAGTATTTGCTGCAGAAAGTAACGAAACGTTGAGGAGCTGAAACAACGGATGGCCCTCCCCTCGTTTGTTCTAATTTCTGAAAAGGCTTCTACTTCCCCCGAAGATTTAGAGACTTTGAAGGAACGGGCGGAAGCAGACCTTGCATGTTTTCTGCCCTTCAAGACGAATTCTGTCAATCAGGGGGAAGAACCGCCGGTAGTTATTTTTTCCGGGCAGACTTGCCTTTCCCTCCGTTGAAGGCATGCCACATTGGCCGTTTCGCGGGGTAACCAATACCTCGGCAGACGTCCAGCCCTCACGCGAGCGGCGTTACGAAGGAAGTAAATGCATCTCCGAGAGAGAAATAGGGAGACGTAGTTTCTCTCTTCCTCTCTCCAAAAACCCTCCAGCAACCAACCTTCCGATCCTCCCACCGCCTTAATGAGGTTTTCCGACGTAATGGATGACCTTGTTTGGACCAAGCGAAGAGGCACTCGATGCCACACTTTCGCAGGGAAGAAACGAGCTCAGAGAATAACGAGTTTTACTGCAAAGAATGGAGGCGCTTTATGTAGGTCAACGCAGTCGAACGGGAAACTTAGGGTTCGAGTTTTAACGTTGGCTTCAAATGTCGTCGATGCACGCTCCGGTCACGATCTGCTTAGCGTCGAAGATTCAGGCGTGTTATTGGTGAGAATTAATATGAGTCGGTTCGTGTTAATTAACATAATGTCATATGAGTTGATGCCTTGGAAACATTGTGATCGAAAGTCTTGTGATTTTTAACTCAAATTATTATTGATGATTTCCTCATGTAATTGCTCAATGAATCTGTTAAATCTTTCAATAATAACTTGTAATTAATAAAAAAGCTCATATATCACTGATTGTACACAGGTTGGAGCTAAAAGGACAGGGGTTCTTTCTCATTTGTTATTAATTATGAGAATCTGGAATTTTATATTGAGTAGCCATATGCAAAAATTCTTCGAAGTTTTTCAATATATCGATTTGTAGTCTTAGGTGTGCCTTAAGGCATCTCCTTTATGATTCTAAAACCACCCTTTTGATGAATTAGTTATTATTTGCTTTCGAAAATTTACACAAAAACAGCAAACTCTACACATACATGTAGGTGGAATATTTTCACCCGCCATGTTTTCATACTATTTCAGTATGTTTAGAAATGAGTAATTGTTTTTAGGCTATTGGTGCATTACAGGATAATGTTTTGGTGAAGGTTGACAATAAGTCAAACCATAATATAAATGAGATTTGATTTTTCAACGCTCAGGGGATGAATGCCTTGTTTGATTACTTTGAAGAAGGAGTTTCCTAATAGATCGACGAGTATTACACTCCGGCGAAGCGTGAAGCGGACAGTCAACCTGAAAGACGGAAACGATTCACGATTGACATAGAGACCATGCACCAAGGCAAATGTTTCGATAGTAGCAGTGATTCTGAATTGGAGAAAGACATACAACGACTTTCCCAGCCTATAACCGCACAAAAAGGCACATAGTGGGACAGAGATGCTGTCTGACTTGCTAGAAATGCTGTACTAAAAAGCATCTTTCGGTTTGTTCGTGGGCCAATGGAGAAAATCTACCAGTTGATGTTTGGAGATAATTTGATCGCAAATGAGATAGCAACAGAATTCTGACCAACCAAATATCCAGGCTCGTTTGCGCCAGCAATTTAAAGAGCGTTCCATCATCCAAAGTATTCCCAGCAAGCTTACGATACACGGAAACAAGATATATTTTATATGTTCGAAGTAGATACAGGTTACGTTATGGATGGCATAAGAAAGCACTCATTAGAAAATCTTGGAGCGACCACAATATTACTCCTAATTAGATCTATCCATAATTCATCAAAGAACCTTACCGTCAACAACTTCCTTACTGGTGTCCCACTTTTTGAGCCTTGATGAGATCATTGCTTGGATTCAAGGACAACATGGCATTAGATAGCTACTTACTCAAAAAAGCAAGGCCGTGATCTTTGCGAGTACTCAAAATTATGTTAGTGTCATTGACGAAATTACGCAAAAGAAGTCGGAGATAATCGAGTTGTACAATCAGACTAGAGGTGGGATCGACATTATGGGCCAAAAAATACAAAATTACAACTGTAAACGACATGCGAAAGACCTGTGAGTGTGTGGAGTGAGGTTCTTTGTTTGTATAAATTTTTTCCGTTTGATAACCTTTTAAAACATTTAAAACGCGTTATTTTATGAGAGAAACCATACGATTCTACCGGTGGATCTTTTTTACCTCACCTAAGTTATTATGTGCATACGCTATACCATGTATCCTATGTTTAACAATGGAGTTCTCATTTGTAATTGTTTTCAGAGGCTCTGTATTTATTTGTCATTATTCATGACGGCCAGTTTTATATACATAAAATCAAACTATCTTCCACTTATATATATATATATATATATATATATATATATATATATATATATATATATGACAAATCATAATTAAAGAGAGGAATAAAGAAGTTTGTAATTAATTTCAGGATCGATTCGACGAAGATTTTTAAAAAAATTTATCAATTTATTAAATTCATTCTTTTTTAAATCACTTCTAATTATAACTCATTTTATATTGGTTACTTAAAGGATTAAAAAGTTTTTCTTTCTTTCAATTACTTAAGTCGATAAGTTACGAATTTTCACTTATCGCACGATTAAAAGTCATCCATTAAACGTCTAATTCGACGTTCCTTCCCTTAATCCGGTGGGAAGAGGGCATTTTAGAAATGAACATTTAAAACTGTCTCCTATATTTTTATCGACGTTTCCCCGGATCATTCCGTAATAAAGCGGAGGAGAAAATGATGAAGCGGCGATTCCTATTCATCGAAATCGAATGCTAAGCTGCTTAAGAAGCGCTTAACGAATATTTTTTTTCCGAACATGCATTGGGAACTCATTAGTCGTTCGGAAGATGAGCTCGATATTGCCACTTCTGAATTCGAGTGATGATACGCTTTTCTCCATCTCTCCTTCGCCCGTTTCATTGTTTTGGAGACTATAGAGCAAACGGTTATTCGCATCCATTTTCTCCAGCGACCATCTCTCTGGAAAACAAGCGTGGAAGTCTCGAGTGCCTTGCCATTTCATAATATCTGCTGTTGTCATCTTGAAGGATTTTAAGATGAAGTGCGATTATCTGTTCAAGTTTCTGTTTGGGTAGTCAGTAGATTTTTATTATAAAAATTTGGAATTGACAGCCAGCGTATTCTCCCATCCTAATCGTCAGAAAATAATCTCAAACAGGGATTTCATCCATTTCCGCATGAAGTTCATGTCCGTACTATTTGATTTTTCTTAAAGAAATGGTGCAGCAGAATCATCCCCGTATAAAAAAATCATTTTTGTCTTTGTCTAAATCTTCTTTCTGCCTTTGTCTGTCTTCTTTCTGCCTTTGTCTGTCTTCTTTCTGCCTTTAAACATGGCAATCGGGTTTATTAAAAATTTCAATTACAAGACGAAATCGTTTACATCTTTCTTTCACTTATAAAGAAATTAACTTTCCGTTCTTTACAAGGAAATCCCTCAATAATTTTCGTTATCCGAAGTTTAAATATAGCAATTTTAAATCCATGCAGGTTACCTTGCTTTCTTTTGGCATTTTCCGCTTTCCATCAAAAACTACCGGTGGTGTTATTCAAGAAGTGGAAACTCGCTCTCTCATTTCCTCTCATAAAATTATTAACTTCTAAAATTTATTACAGCCTGTCTTCTCTCTCTCGGTTCATTCTTGCAGCACTACCCTTTCATCTTCCAACATTCAGATATTTATGCTTTGTTTCTCTTTTATAATATTTTTGTTAATATTGAGATATCTGTTAAAGCCATTCGAATTTTGTATTCATTATTGTAAAGGTGTTCGATGCTGACGTGTTTGCCAAAAAATGGGAAATTTTTTATTTTATCTTTTGACTCTTATCGCTTTTTATTTACACGTGTTTTTCTTCTCTTCCTCAGGACAATAACTTGTGGAGTCTCGGTGGCTGTTGCATCAGCAGCTGCTCTCTCCAACGTCTCATTCTCGTAAGTGAAACTCTTTTCTTATCTTATACGTATTAACGGTCGCCGAGAAAAGGTCATCAATATCTAAAACTTTTTTGTTCCCGTAACATGTTAGCTCGCAAAATCTTTCAAAGGAAAGGATCTTAATACGACAAGGTTTATAAAACTAGTGCTGGTTGTTGGTGTTTATGTCTAGATGTGCCGAAATGTTATTTCAAATAAATGGTAAATACCTACTGCTCGTATATGTTTTAGTCTGTTATTTTACTTTAATACTTAATACAGTTGGCGTATATGACATTGTGAAGTTGTCTACGAGTTAAGGAAAACATTTGTAAAGTTTTTCCATAAGTTCACATTTAAAAAAATACAGGAAATTATTTTTGGCCACGTTCATTTCATGCTAATCAGAATAATTATGCATATGCATAAATCTCTTTATTGAAAAGGTTTTCATAGATTTTCATCAGATTAAAAACATTATAATAACATTTTAGTATTGACGTCGCTATACATGTTGATCTCTTGCTAATATTTAAACCCTTCAAATAGCCAATTAATTAGTCTAATAACTTTGATTTGTGCAGAAGTGAAATTCTCGTTTATTAAACGTGCGACTCAATTACTTTTATTGGATGAACTACATGTTCAATTCAGATAAACATATGCAGTTTTTTGAAGGTCATTCGCGTTCCATTTGGTCGCAAAAACGGAAAATGGTATCTACGGAGGTAGCAAGCGAGTCTTTTAAAGCGATTTTTACGTCCAAACGACATTTTAGGACAGCTTTTGTTCGCACTCTATTTTAGGAACAAAATAGCGAGCAATCAACGAATAGGGAGTAATATTTCCACCGCCAAGACTCCAATAAAATCCCGCCCTTTCGAAAGGTGGCGGATCGATTCCCTCATTAAAAACCCTCGAGGCTTATTATTATTATTATTTTCGGGGCGGTAATAGGATTTATCGAAAAAATTTCCAGCTTTTGATGGGAGCGAGTGTTAAATATCGTACCTCTCGATATAACCGAAGCCCTTCCACGCACTTCGTATCGGCTCCGGTCGAAAATAATTACACTTTATCCGATACCATTCCCCTGACACGGGGGCGGGTGCGGAGTTTTCGAGGAGGACCTGAAATTTTCATATCGTCGCGAAAGAATCTGATTTTTAAGCCGATATTTTCGGCTTTCGTTTTTTTCCCTGTTTTTCTCTTTCTCTCTCTCTCTCTCTCTCTCTCTCTCTCTCTCTCTCTCTCTCTCTCTTTCTCCCCATCATCCGATTCGCGGAGCGAAGTATCGATTTCCCACCCCGCGGCACACACAAAAGAAGACGAAGAGGGAGCCTCCTTTTTTCCCTCCACCTCAAACCTCGCGGAAATAAAAAGAAATGACACTCGCCGTCGTCGTAGCAGCACGCGATGCGAAGATTCTCCCGTCGGAGTGGAAATTGGAGTGTAAGGCCCAAGTTATGGTGATTGCCGACATCGACCGGCGCCCTTTCTTTCTAACTTTCTCTCTATTTCTATTCTCTCTTCCCTATCTACGCGCGGGCGTAAACACGCGTGGCCCACCTCGTCCTCACGAGGATGGGCGCGCTATTATTTTTTTGAATGCAAAAAATATACCAAGGGAGGATGCTTAAATTTTAATTTCCTCCGCCAAAAAAGCGGGCAAGTTTTTAATTTTCCGCGTGGGTTGGCGTCGATGCGGCAAGTTCTTTTTAGCCGCGAAACACCAGCACTCTGTCCATCCTTTTTGCTATATATCTCTCTCTCCCTCACCCTTTCACTCTGCTTCTCTCCCTCTCATTCCCTCTCCCCCTCTCTCTCCCTCTCCTCTCGCTCTTTCCTTCCCTCTGCTCTCCTCTACCCTTCCTCTCCCTCATCTTATGCCTCTCCCATCTCCCTCCCCCTGTATCTCCCTCCTTATGTATCTTCCTCCTTATGTATCTTCCTTCCTCTCTATCTCCCTTTCTCACTAGCTTCCTCCCTTTCTATCTCCCTCCCTCACTTTCTATCTCCCTCCCTCTTCCCTCTCCCCACCTCCTACCTCTTTCAGTCACGCGTACCACCACCTCACTCTCGACCCGCCCACTCATTCTCACCAATGTTCTCCTTACTCTTACGCCTGGTTCCTTCCTTTACCCTGCCCTTCTCTCTCATTTTTTACCAGGCTTTTGGATACTCCTTTTCCCCCTCCCTCTCTCTCCCTATGCCGTGGAAATGAACGCTGGCATTTGGCGCGCACGGGGGATTCCGTTGTTGTTTTTAATATGGAAGGCTTCATATTTATTCAGAACTCGTATATCCATCGACCTCTCTCTCTCTTATTTTCATCTCGTTTGCCGCTCTTCCATTGTCGGGGAGGCGCTCTCTTTTTTTCCTGCGAGGGTATTTTTTTAGGTCCTTCCCACTCCCTCTCTCTCTCTTTCTCGCTTCCCAATCCTGTCTACCTTTCGCTCACTCCTCCGTTCGCTCCTTTCCTCTCCGGCGAGTGTGTATACTGCCAGCCGAACTTGGTATTTTTTCTCCTGTTTCGCCATTTTCTCCTATCTCCTATATCTATTCCCTCTCTGTCCTCTCCCTCTCCCATATCCCAACTCCCCCCCTATCCCATCTCTCCCCCCTCTTTCCCTCTCTCCTCCCCTCCTACCTCTCCCCTCTCATCCTCTCACTCGACTTTCCTTCCAACTTCTTTCGCTCCTTCCAATATCGTCCTATCTTTACATCTCTCTCTTGCCATTTTTTTCCAATCACAGGCTCCCGGCTCTTCCTCCGACAGAAAAAAGTGTTTCGTTGTTTTTTTTACCGTTTTATATTCTTTTCTCCCGTTCGCGAATGGATCCCCAAACCTTGAGAAGTGGCGGTTTTTTTATTTTACACGAGGGTTTATATCATGTCGTTGCTAACCACGTACCTCTCTCTGCGCCGTTCTTTTTTTACGGATTTCATTTATGGGCGGGGGAGAATAATCGGGCTTTAGTCACGAGGGAAGTTTCGAACAGTTTTTTTCCCTCCCCTGGCGGTAAATTTTTTTACCTGGCGAGATCTTTTTTGGTTTTGCTCGTCTTGAAAAAGTACCACGTCGAACCGGGCGGTAACTTATCGGTTTCAATGTTTCACATGATGTTGCGAATCTTACATTTTTGGCGTTTTTCTTGACTGTGTGGCTTCCGGTAGGTAAAAAGTTATTTACATTCCTCCGAAGCCTTATTAATACACAATTCTCTGTGCATTTTCATTACATTCGTAAAGTTGAAATAATACCCTTGAATAAGAACAATTTTTTTACAAAGGGCTATGTATTGCAAATTTTAGTTGTGTAGGCGATTCTCGTGCAAGTTAAGGAAATGAGAGAGTTTTCGGTAGGCGTAATTTAACGTCCACCTCTGTCACGCAATCGGTTAGGAGGGTTGGTTGTATGTTCATTTTTCTCGGCTTTGAATAAGTTATTTACATATTGCGACGACATAAACCTCATGCAAGACATTTGATCTCTTGTTTATGCCAGTTGATGTTTGCTATATTTGAGGATGCTGTTATAAATTTGTAAGAATTCGTTCATTTTTGTCAAATTTTAACTTAAAAATTTAATTTACAAAAATATATTTTATTCGTAGTCGCAAATGTTAAACATTGATTTGATTCTGTGCCCATCTAATTGCTCGTGTTTTGTGCCTAATTTGATATATTTTCTCTAAACTTCTTTCTCATGAATGAGATTGTTTTTATTATTTATTTTTATTTAATTCCGAGATTTTTCATTTTTCTTTCCTTTCTTTGTGTTCTTTCTAGTGATGTTGATTTTCATATTTTTTCTCTTTCTTATTCGACAAGCAAAATATAATTTACAGTAGATGCTACTACATGTCGTCACGTTGGGTTTACTTTAGTAGGTATTATTAAGCGGCTAATAACAGTAAATGGCAGACTTCCTTACGATTTATTTTAAGAAACAATTTGGACGAACCGCGAGTGTTTACCGAGTGGATCAAATTGAAGTTATCGCGATGGTACGTAGCTGAAACACGCATCTGTTTTGGGCGTTGGAATGAACTTGATTGCCATTTTTATTCAAATCAATTAAACTTCTCGATTTCTCATTGCTGCACTTGATATATTTTCAGTCAATATTATTTTCTTGTTTTCCTCCTGTTGGTTTTTGTTTTACGCACATTCGCTTGCTTTAAATGCCAAATCTTCTGATAAAAAACAAGTTTTCATATTTTAATTTAATAATGAATATTTCAATTTAATAATGAATATTTAATAATGAAACGAGTCTTTTTACTCTCTTTCCCGTATCAAAAACGACCATTACTCATCTATCCATACGCTTTATTAATTTTCACTTAACTTCCGAAGAGTTAAACCGGAAGACAACGAATTTTCCGGAAAATAAAGGTTAATCTAAAGAATGGGTCCAAACACGCGATGCACCAGTTCAAAAAGTGCGGCCCTTTCACTAATTTGACTCAACTGTAAGTAAATGTAAGGGAAAGAGTGAACCAAACCTAATTGAGTAACAATGACATATGAAATAACATAATAATGTTGAATAATTACTACATCATATGCAGGGCCGGCCAAGTACTTTCGGGGGCCCGGAGGCAAGCAAGTTTTTGGGGCCCCCCTATGTCAAAAAAAATCTGCCACACATCAATGTTACAGCTTAGAGAGAACATGTACTTATAATTATAAAGTAACTCTAATGGTAATTTAATAAAAAAGCAAAAATTTGTTTAAAGATGTATATATATTATTTAAACTCAACATTTGAGGACCCCTAAATATCGGGGGCCCGGATGCCTTGCATCCGCTGCACCCCCCCACTTGCCCGGTCCTGATCATATGCTACTCTACACGCCTCGAATGCTTGGACGTCAGTCTGCAGGCGGAAGTGAAAGTAGTACGTACATTTTAGGTTTCCAGCGGGACGAACGCACACGAATGAAGGAAAAATAAAATTAAAAGATATCTTTCCCGTAATAACTTATATCGTGTTTTTGGGTTTTCTGTGAAAGAAATAAGTACTTTGAACGAACACCTGTATTTGATGGAAAATAAGATTATCAATGAAATTTATATAATCTAGGCCCTAGTGACATTCTGAAAAAGCAGGAGAAAAATTCTGCTTTGCCCGGGAATCAAACTCGGGTATTTCTCGCGCGCTGAGGTCATGCTAGCCAAGCTAGTATAACCTTTTCCCAACAAATTTTCTCCATGAGAAACGCCCAAAGAAAACCCAATTACATCCCAAAGGTGAGATGGTCAGATGGCTACTATTCAGTAAGGTTGATAATCTCTTCTTATTATTAAATTTTAACAAATCTCCGTATTATGCCCAAGCTACATATCGAATTTTATGAAACAGAGACCTCTGAGGCTTTGCTCTTTCTGTCCTGTTTCGCTAATCTAACCCCCATATACACATCCTCGAAGTCTACAAAAAGCCCCTCTCTCGCGCAATTTGCTTTACAAGATTCATCGAAGAATTTGTGTTCCACTCAAATCTTTAGCCTACCTTTCATCCCTATCTTAAATTCGGGTTGGAACCTAGTTTCTGTGTCATACTCGGTTTTTAGCAAGGAATCGTAGGAAATGATTGATGATGACATAAGAGGGTCGTCGATGCCATTGGCAGGAATCGAACCCTAGTGTGCCTTAATGCGCCGACGGGGCGCGGCATTCTTTATCTTTCCTTAAGTCCGACTCCAAATCGTTTCCCCAGTGGAAAAATAAGTTTTTGCGAGTTATCTTATTGATCTAGAAGATGATTAATGTACGTGTTAATTTTCATTCTGAACAAAAATGAATTTATTTGGCACCGAACTAATTCCGAACATTTTTTTAGCGATTCGAGGTATCTTCTCTGTCTCGTCAGTGTAAAAATTCTGATTATTCGCATTATTTGTTAACACACAGCAATTTATCTCGCATAATTGAAAACTTATTATAAAATAACGAAAATTAGTCTTTTATCGTAAATGGGTGCGCTTCGTTAAAAATGTATTCCCTTAAACTAATTAAGTTGACTCATTTTCAATATTAAATGTACTATCATCAATATTATACAGATCGGAAGTTAGCTCCAATAGCTATATAATTCTTCCTACCTTTTTATGGCCACATGAACTGTCTGTTTTATCTTTTGGATTTGAGTCATAAAGCAAGCTCGTTATTCTGGTTTGAAAGAAGTTGTTAAAATCAAGTGCACCTTTGTCACAGAGGAAGCGAAACAGAGCATGTTTATGTAAGCAAACGAAGGAGACAGTCGTAGTTCAGTCGCCAGTGACTTCATTGCGCAGCATCAAGAGAGAAAGGCCGTCTATCAGTCAAGTATGACTGCGTTTGTTGCTTTGTGTGTGTGTGAGCTCACCTAAAGTTATTGTTATTGGTAGATATCGTCATCGAATGATTTAGTAGCAAGATATACGTTTCGATTCCATTTTTTCTAGCCTTTGAAGAATTTTGTAATGCTACTTTTATAACTCAACCCTTTAAAGACATTTCTTTCAGCTATCGAACCGAGATAGACTGATGCAAATGAATGTCCGCGATATTTGCATTGTGGGCAGTTTAAAAAGAGGTTCCGTTTTAGCTCGTCTTAAAATATTATTGAGCTAAAGCAGGCTTTCGTCCGACTCCAATGTTATTTATACTTTTATCAAAGAGGCGCTGCATAAAACCTATATTTTAAGATAACATCGCGGTTTGAATCCATATGAAACTCAATTTGTAATAGCCGGTATGATGGATAGCGCGCCTACAACAGCGGTTCTCATCCTTTCGCACCTTAGGTCCCTCCAATAAATTAGTCAAAAAAAACCGGATCCCATCATGATAAAAACACTTCCAAGAAGTGAATTTTAAAACTAAATTCGTTTTAATATCACATTAAATATTAGTGGGAATTTTTAAAGATATTAAATATATTTTATATAGAATCACTTAATGTCTGTCCGTCCCCCTTTTATCTCTTGAACATTTTGTCATAGAGAAATGCTGTAAACGCTATTTTGTTGCTGCCAAACTAGGAGATCCCGGGAAAACTATTTTCGTTTACGGAAGTTTCCCAGTTTCGACTCCAGGGGGAAATTATATTTTCCCATACGTTTATACAGGAGTTTCGATTTTTCAAAATGCATTCATTCATTCATTGAAATACGTAATTATGGACCGAATTTCTCCGTATTTGCTTTATTCGACGGCTAAAACTATAACATTTTATTCTTGCGATGTTTAGTTTTTACACGGAAGAATTTTTCAGAAACGCGTTTCTTTTCAAAATTTTATGGCTTTTTCGTACTCTTTCCTGGTGTTGCCAAGATAACCCGCATTGTTTCCTCAGATTGAATTAGCGCCTATTAAGCCTTCAAATAGAGGAAAGAATTGCGTTATTCGCTTCGCGCTTTTTATGAAGCATCGAAATTATAGTTGTACCAACGTCAAACTTTACAGATTGCAACGTTATTAATTGCAGATTATTATTGTTTAGTAAATTACGTGTGGACTGTGGGCATTTTTAACGACTGTCCAAAAGAAAAAAATCTTTCTTTGTTCCAATACTGAATTGTTACCTTTTTCGTAAGGGAGAAGCAATTAAAATTTCACATATAAATTACAAAATCTGTTGTGACCACCACATGACTTTCTCCATACCTGTAATATTTCTAAAAATTCCAAATAGGTTACATAATAAAAAATATTTTAAGAAACTGCGAGAAATTTTATTTTACAAAGAGCAGAAATAAACTCATACCATAGCCTTCTGATATTAGATATATCCATAAAGCTCCAACAATTAAGAAAATGAAAAGGAGCGTTACTAAGATGTAACTAAGCGTCAATTGTTAACAATAGTCGTCGGTAGGTGGCGTGGTGGTGGCAGCTAAATAATTTAGTTTTAGGATATATCTTAAACAGTGCATTACATGTAAAAGTGTTTCGAACAAAGGTTGTAGAAAATTATATTTCCTACAGCTTTTATTCCGGTATGCTGCTTTTAAATATATCAAATATTAAAGCAAATATCTCAAAATAACGGATGTGACAAGAGTAAACACCCACTTCCGTTTGACCGATTTTTACCAAAAGCTAACCAGTTCTTGTGACTTTCATAAAAATGTTAAATATAAAATTTTGCAGTGACCTGATTAATAGTTTTTTAGTTAGAGCACCCACAAAAAGCTGCCACATACACACACACAGACATCGTCGTGAATATGGTCAAAACGTGTTCAGGGGACCTCAAAACGTGTATTTCCGTTGAAATCTCGAAATCGACTTTTTTCATGAAAACAATACTTTCCCCTATACTACGTATGGAGAAAATAAAGAAAACGTGAAATTCAAAATGTCGGTTGCTTAATTTTATAGTAAGTAATGGGCTATTATTACTTTTAAAATGCATGTTTTCGACTGACTTCGCAAAAGTTTTTGCGGGTACCACTAGTTGCAATAATTTTGCTAATAAACGGTTTTATAATAATTATTTTCAAAACTTTGAGTTTCACCTAGATGGCCTCCACGTCCCACCAGTTGAGAAACACTGGCCTAGTACACGAATTATGTCCTCTCTTTTGTCTATAATTGAAACAAAGCAATTATTGTAATTTCCACTGAACAAGAATTTTATCGACCGGTTTCGCCTATTACATCATCTCTTTATTCTTATTCTGTGCACGCACTGAGAGGTAAGATTGGTTAAGGTTACCCTTTCTTGATTTTCGTATAATTTTCTCACCGCGGTACTAGTCTAAGTAATTAAATTTTTGCATTTTAATTTGCGTCGATTTTGTAATTCATTACAAGATTTTGATATACATTAAAATTATAGTTTTACTTGTTGGGTTGTACTGCTATTAGATGCATTGAAAGAAGGTATTGAGTATGAGAACTTCAAGAGAAAGTCTTTGACTAGCACAGATCGGGTTGGATATGCCTAAAACCGACCGTAAGGTAGAATTACCAAGTATTTATGTATATTGTACTGCTAAAGGAAATATCTTTATAGAATTCCATGTATTGCTGTATGTTGTTTCTTAATCGTTGTGCCTTATTTTTAATATAGTTTTATCTATTTTTTATTTATCTGCGCAAAATGTCCCTTTATTTTCACCCATTTTATCATTTCCACCTAATTTTGGGAAAATGCTCTATTTTCATCCGTAACATTGCCTTTGCTTCACAAAAATAACATAGTCAATGAAGGAAATATTTGTTTGACTGATGATCTCACATTTTGCTTGCTTAAAAACTCATGGTAACCGAGTACAGGTGAATGGACACCTTGCGGAATATATATAGCAGGAATAATATTTATTTGGTCTGGCAGTTATCCTAATATATGTCTTCAGTACGGAGCATTTCACCAAATGTAAGTATTGTTTAACGCGGAGGAAAAGGTTGTAACTCACAGAGTCCACAGGTTTTATCATTTTCTATCTTGATTTTCGTGGCAGTACGTTTTGATTTCGAATTCTTATATCTAAATTAGATTAGATTATTTAATATTCAGTTAATAAATCTTTGGTGGGCATTAGTCTATATTTTCATCTGATATCCTTTCTGTAAAATTAAATCACTTTTGAGAAGGATTCATGAACCAACTATTTCGATTCTATTACATTTACACAACCGAAAAAAAATTAGCAAATTTCCTCATATCATTTTTGAATTTGTCATTTCATCCTTATTAAAATTGAAGAAAAGCCGTCAAAAAATAGAGAACTTCCATTATCACCCTCTTAAAAAGACTTCGGTTTTTCTCTCTTTTATCGACTTCAGCATTGAATCCTCAACGCTTTTTTGAAGACTGCGATCGGGTGTATATGTTGCTCCGAATATATTCTTCTAAAATTTCCTTCCCTTTCTACCTTATTCGCGTAGCATTCCTTTTGCAAAACTTCGCGGAAAGCGATAAGGAAAAAGTGAGAGGACTGAAGGGGTTGAAGAGGGGAGGAAGATGGAAGACGTTTTGGGAGGCCAGGAAGAAATTCCTCGATAATATGTTCTCACCGAGGCGAGACTTCTCCTCTCTCTATCTCTCCCTCTCTCTCTCTCTCTCTTTCTCCCTCTCTCTCTCCCTCTCTCTCTCTCTCTCTCCCTCCCTCCATCCCTACCGTCTCTCTCTTCCTTCACCTCTCTCTCTCCCTCTACCCTCTCCCTCCTTTCATTTTTTATCTCTACTCTCTCTCTCTCTCTCTCTCGCCACTCGTCCCTTTTCGTTTGACGCTTCCTCCTCCAGATGACTTTCCTCCTTTTACGCAGATTATTTTTTCGAGGAAAAGATGAAGGTTGTCATCAAACGGTCTTATTTTTTTTAATCTAGAGGTTTCATTTTATTCTCCTCCCCGTAATTTATCGCTGTTTCTCCTCTCGTCTTATAATGAGAGTTTTTATTTTTATTCTCGTCGCTTTTTTCCCCTCCCTCTTCATTGTTCTTCGTCGACGTCAAAATATTTTCGGCTCCAATCATTCGTCGCGAAGGAGTCGGCGGAGCGTCTGATATTGGAGGGAAGGGGAAAGCAAAGGAGGCGGAAATTTTCGTCTGAATAAAAGGAAATGGAGATGGGTGGTAATTTTTGGCGAGATTAGACTTTGGAAATATGGGCGTGAAACAATGGCGATTTGATTGGGGTCGTCGTGCTGTGACGCGATCGGAGATTTTCACAGTGCGTACGCGTGCTGACGATGTCTCAGTGGAGCTCGTCGCGTGTTCGCATTTTTAGAGTTAGATTTGAATATGAATGTTTATCGAAAGAAAAGGTTCAGCTCTCTCGCCACTCTGATCTTTCGCACGCGTTGCTTTCTGCGCCTCACTATTAGGCTGTTTACCGCAGGGCTTGTTTTGGTATTTTATTTTGCCCTTTCCGGCCTCGAATTAAAATTCAAAGCAAAAAAATCACTTTTGGGTTACATCATTAAAAACAGTTTTTCTCCGTGTCTGATAACGGGAATGGATCATTTGGTTCTAGTCGTAAAAGTTTCACCCAAGAAAAATACATTCTATGAATATTGTGGTAGAAAGCATTTCTTTTTAGGCACGTTTTCATAATATGAGCTTATTTTGGAGAAAATGGTCCCCAGATAGTTAATGAAGACAGACCCCTTCGTATAAATGTAAACAGCGTCACTCGTGGGCCTCCACTGTAATGCTTTCTCTGGTCACCTCTTCCATTTCGACAGACCTAAAAGGTCCTCCTCCTCGGTGATATTTCAGTGTAAGAGAGTAAGAATTCCCTGAATAGGCAAAATTGGTTGCTGCCGGGATCTCGTGAATAAGCAAAACCGCGAACGGCGAGGAATATCTGTATTTTATTACAATCTACTAAAGGTTAATCACTACTGATGGTGGCTGTTTTGTATCCGAAACGCACATCCTATTTTCCTCATCTTTTTATGGATTTTAGGAATATAATTTGATTTAAGCCATAAGACGAGCACGATAATTCTCCTTCGAATTGTTCTCTGATGCGTTAATCTTTTAATTTTACACTAGTGGTTCCGTTCTCACCCATTAAAGAACTTATGATAGTCCCGTACTTATTTGAAAAAGGCCGCGTTGGGAAAAACCGCGTTGCGCAAATTTAACACCTTATTAAAAAATCACGTATCCGTATAGGCTACGACAATGGGTCCCAAACTTGGTGTCGCAGCTGATTGTTATGGCTCCCGCGAAAAAACAATTCGTATATAAATCAACGGTTTGGAAATGTTGATAGGTAATTACAGCAGTAATCATTCCTCTAATAAGTTAATTTCGGTGTAGTACTAACAAATGAATGCGTCCATCGGTTGTAACACCCGTATGTAAAAGTATCAATGTCTTGTTTCGAGGCTGGGGTGCCGTGAAATTCTGCTTACCTTTGATAGGGTGCCGCGCCTACAAAATGTTTGGGAACCACTGAGCTAAGACCTTTCTCACTTCATATAAAAACGTAAGAATGCGGTGCGTGCCCAATTCAGGACCGCGTGTGATTGAATTTTACGTGTCGGGCGAATAAGCGTCGCATTTATTTCACCGCGTATAATCAAATCCGCGTTGCGAAAACCTGCGTCAGGCAAGGGTTTTACTGTATACATTTCCCGCGGTACCTTTTTTCCCCGCAGCCTATTCGAAAGCAATCGGGGAACGGCATTTCGTGACAGACTCGTGTATTCCATCACGTTTGCCTCGACGGCGTCGATTGCGTTCGCATCGCAAGCGTCTTCAAAGGAAAGGAGTGCATTTTGCTCCACGTGCTCCGAATGAGACGAATCGGTTGGATGGGGATGTTTGAGACTAGTTTTATCGTTCCGTGCGGGATACGTGACATAATGCGGGATGAGGGTGCGTAGCGGGAATGATTTGATTGGGACGGGTGATGGGCGTTGCCGGAGGGAGTGCCTCAGAGCGTGTGGGCGAATGTGTTCGGGAAGATGGTTGAGTGGTGTCCGTGAAGGAGGCTGCCGTCCTGCTCTACCAGGAATTCTCTCTCTCTCTCTCTGTACTTACGCGTGCTGCATGATTGATGAGGGTGGGGGTGGGCGTGCTCCGGTGGCGGAGGAGGGTCGGGGGAAAGGCAATGGAAGGCGTAGGAGGAGAAGGATGTGTGTGAGTGGGCTGGGATGGTCGCATAAGAGAGGAGAATGAGTGACTACGTCAGAAGGATAAAAGGGCCTCTACGAACGCTAACGCTGTACCATTTATCTCGCCTCGAGCGCCGTTTCCTTAAAGGTTTTCGAGAAGACTGATTGGGAGATATATGGGGTTGATGTATGGGCGCGGCGTCGGTGAATAAAAATCACGCTGTTATTGTCGGGCGACGCGTACGCTCGTTCGAATCGTAGAGTTATATGCTCGAATTAGAGCCAAGAATGTCTATGGTCTGCGGAAGGTAAAGGAGAAAAAAATTGTCGGCAGAGCGTTTACTTTCTCTCATTGGTTGTGTGGTTTATCGCGCTATTTTTACGCACGTTGTGGTATTTTTGTTAAAAATATTCCACTCTAAATTCTTGTCGAATTTTTATTGTGCTACTTCATTAGGAGGAAGGATTTCGGTAGAACAATAGAATAGAACAATTTTAAAAGTAACTGATTCTATTTATACATATTTATAAAATTATTTTATTATTTTTTCCTTGTCTCGTACTTTGTAATTTTTAATAATATTCTTATTGTTATATCTCTTTTCTTCGGAATGATTTTTTACAGATTGTGATGAATTATATTGGTCTATCATACTTATGACGTACGGTAATATAAATTAGGAAATGTAGTGATTAGTTGCTTAATAATTGCCCAAAGAATCTCACTTCGAAAATGATAAATTCTATTAAACCAATCATAACATTTAAATCGGAGCATTATAACAAATAACTTATTAACTTTATTGGATAAATTTTAGTCATTGGATAAACGTATTTGCTGGATTAATTGGATGGTTAAGTTTTTAAAGTTATTCACAAAATTTTCGAAACAGATCAATCATCACCCACCAATACAGCTTTCGTTTTGTGGCAATACGTATTGATAAAAAGATAGCATTATAAACATAGGTCGAGTATCTCTCTAAAAAATTTACAGACGCAAATGCATTTATAATTATTTTTCATTGTATTTATTCTTTAGAAATGATCTTCTTACAACAAAATGTCACAGTTTATTGTAAATTCGGTATATAAAAGATTTCTTTTATTAATTAAACCGTACAAAACTTGAACCATAACTTTAGTGGAAGAAAACTGTCTGGCAGAAGTTAAATGCTATTTAAAATCGCTCGTAGTTTTTAAAATTCTCCGTAATTTTATGACATTCGATTATGAATAAGTTTACCTTTGTGACCAGCTGAGTGTTCTTGAAGCATATACTTCTAAAGTATATGAATTGAAAAGAAGTTCGTTTCATTTTGTGAAGATTTTTTAATAAATTTCAACCAGAACGTTATGAAACAGTTCTCTGTTCCAAAGTAAGCACTATAAGACGGCCGCGATAATTCTCTAGTGATTTTTTTCTCTGTGTTCGGGTTTTGACCCCATGTGTTTTATAAGTGCCCATGCCAATAGATACATACTTCGTTCTTATGTTTCTCTGGCATCCATTCCTCGACAAATTGGCTATATGTAAACAAGTATCGAAGTATTGGATTTTGTTTCATAAGCAATTGGATCTCCGTGGTTGAGACATTTTCCTTATTGCCTATTTTTCTACTAATATGATGAACCTTCAGCTAAAATAATAATGAACACCTTGATGGCGAAGACCGTATTTCTCACATTTTACGGTTGACAGCGAAATTATTTTAAAAATTTTGATAAATAGCGTGAGAAGCATTTTAATAATTTAAACTATGATCAAGTCAAAAAACAAAAGGGTACCTTATTTACCAATTTGTGTTATAGGAATCTTTTTTTCCAAATTGATATATGTACCTGTATTTTCAGTTATGGCAAACGTTTCAATTACCGTATTGTCCCGAATATAAAGCGACCTCGAATATAACGCGACCCTAAGATTTTTGGAAAGTTTTTCAAGAAAAAACTAAACCTCGAATATAACGCGACCCCGAACAACCTTCAGCCATTATAACACAAGTTCCTCGTTCATCCACCCCTTCTCCTGCGCGTGAAAGATTACATATGACGGTAACTTTTCCTTGGGCATCCTTTTACGATTTAAAATTACGTAGGGAGTCAGTTTTCGCCCGTCCGCCGTGACTGCAAGCATAACAGGTATCCTTGATTTCCCATTTCCAGTGGATGTTAACAACACCGATTTAGCTAAGACTTTTAAAATTCATGTGATAGCTTTGTCGGATTCCTCTGTTTACCTGGGATTTGGAAGACCCCTTTTTCTCAACATGATCAACATCCTTTTTGTCGCCCATTGTTAAAATAACAGATGGGCAAAATCTCGATATGGTAGTTACAAAGAATACGCCGACGCACTTATAGCTTCAATTCAATGGCTATCGAAGGGTTCAGCCGTCGATTGAACTCAATCTATTCTCGCCTCGGATGATTTTCAAGTACAGTGTAACGTACGCCGAATATGTCTACAATGTAACAAGTATCTTGTGTATCGTAAACATACGTGCGGAATGTACGGTCATTTTTCGAAACACGATTTTACGATCTTTTAAAATCATTAGTGCTCGAATATAACTTTTAAAATTTCATTTTTTGGAAATAAACCGCATTATATTCGGGAAAATACGGTATTTATGACTCGTACGTCCCTTGCCATTCTTTCTATTTAAAATTTTTTTTTCTAATTAATTATTCAAAAACTCTGGATTTTATTTGTATTCAATGAATTGGATTAATAAATAGAATTTGCTAAGTTGCTTTACGTTGAAATTTATATAGAAATTTATTGCCAAATTTACAAAAATGTCTTTCCTGCTTCTTTTCAACCTCTTTTATCTAATGCATTCGCAGAATCTTCCAAGTTTCCATAAATTTTTGAAAGCAAAAATGGAAGATCTGCCACAAGAAAATTTTACTTAAATTGAGAGTAGAATTTATATCATCATTTTTTTAATTCACCGCTAACGAGTTTGTATCAACGAAAAAGTTTTGAAAGCCTCGAAATTTCGTAAATGTGAACAAATAGAATTCCATCGTTGTTCTCTTTCAGAAACGGAAACGTTTTCGGCGCAATTTACCTCACAAGTACATTTAACGCTTTTATGGCAGACTAAATGCGTGGAAACGCTTCTCACTAATGGATATAAATGGGTTTTATGATGAAAATACACGCGGCCGAAATGCTTCTCGAGTAAAAAACACAAAGGAAGTCGCTTTTTATGTTTTGTTTGGCCCTACAGTGAGAGAGATAGAGAGGGGAAGGGAGAGAATTTACGGCACCTAGGCGTTCCGTTATGGAAATATCGCACTGCTCGCATTGATTATTCGCTTCCTTTTCGATTTTTCCTCCCACATCCTCCCCTCCTCGTCGTTGTTTATGAAATACGGCGAGAGAACCGGAATGAAAAATAAGAAATTTAGAGAACGGGGTCGAGGCTGAGGCGGGTACGGAGCGGAGTCTGTTCCGCCGCGTGGACGATTTGGGGTGCGGAAGAAGGCAGAAGGGGGAGGGGGATGCGGTTTACTGAGAGAGAAGGGAAGCGTGTAGGGCTTAAGGTGCGTGCGATGGTCGTTTTGGCGTGGCAGATGAGTGGTTTTCTTGGTTTCGTAACCGTATCGGTTGGGAGAAGGACGATACATTAACAGAAATCGTTTCTGCTCCAGCGGTCGCATGAGTATCGGAAAACGTTAAAAGCAAAACCTCACTCGTTCAATCCTTATATCTTTGGGGACTCATTCTCCAGGGACCTCCGAAGTTCCATCCGCGTTTAGCATTCGAAACGGTTTGTCCCGTGGCCGTTTAGGGAGGCCACGTCGCGGATGAAATATTGTCCTCGTTTAGAGTTTAAAAAGGTGGGGTTTCCTAGCAACACTTTTTTGCGGGTCCTGCTGCCTGGGATGTTTTTCAATTTCTGCGGAAGTTGTGCGCATTTCATATATGGGTTACGTGAAGTTATTCTAGTTGTATGTTCGTCTTGGAGATAGTTTGTGCGCTAGTTTCATCACGCAAATGTTATAGGCATAGCGTTAAAATTCTGTCCCGGATGGAGGAATTTTTAATCTCGTTTATATTGGTATGTATTTACTCAAACCTTAACATCGATCCTTTTCATCGGTATTATTCGTGTATTTACTGTAAAAATGGGTTTTCTGGTATTTTGACGCTGTAATGTTTTTTTATGGCAAATGCCATACTACCATTTCATAAAGGACGTTTTATTTCTTTATCCGAAAACGCATAAAAGGTCATCATTTTCGATTATTGATCGCATTACTGTATGAAGGAACTAGTTTCTGGTGCAGATGTGTGATATATTAAATGTTATATATTTATTCATCCTTAGGCGAAATGTGATTGTATCTTGGTAAATATTTTCTAATTAAAGAACCCATTACCAAATATATTGGATAACTTTTGTTATGCATTAACACTAGTTTCGTATAATTTCCATCGCTCAAGTTTTTATAAATACGTCCACCATGATAGCGTAAGCATTTTTTACCTATGTGGAATTTTTTCGTTCGTTCGGCGTTAATAATTTAGCATTTAAAGCAAAACTATTTGCTCTGGCGAGAGAAAGATTTGTAGCCTTCTACAATGTGAAGATCCTGCCTCCACGGAATATTTTTATCGACTCCGAGGTTAGTTTTGTCTTTCGACGCGTTTCTGGATGTTACATAAAGTAATATCTCTCGTCGTTTGTCTTCGCAAGTGTGCAGCAGCGTGGATCGCGTCTCGCTTTACACCCGGAAACACACGATCGGATGGCATTTCCGCTCCATTTTCATCGCAGAGAGGGAGAGAAAGGGAGGGGGGAATGGGGGAGGAGCGAAGCCAATTTTCGGGTGACTTATCTCCGACCGCCTCCGTCGTGAAGGAAGAAATCGAAACGGCCACGCACCAAGGAAACCCCGGTCTACGAGTGACGTGAGGTCGCACGCGCATGGGCCTGCTACCTTCGTATCGCTCTCCCTTTTCCTTCCTCACTCACTCCCTCTCGCCGCTACTCTTCCTCTCCTCCTTTTACTTCCATTCTTCTTCCCTCTCTACGTCGCTGGCTACAACTCTCCCTCTCATCTCACCTCTTTCTTTCTCCCCCTCTACTCCTCGTTCTCTACTCCACCCTCTCATCCCTCTTTCTCTTCTCCCCCTCTCAATTTCGCCCTAATAAAGTCGTTTGTCTGTCTGTCTGTCTCTAACACCACTCATCCCTCCCTCTCTCTCTTCCCAGTCTCTCTCCACCCTCTTTCCTCTCTCTCACTCTATCCTTCCGTATTGGTATAGGTACTATTATTTAAAATTCACCTACCTACAACTGAAAATAATTTTGAAACAAGAAAAATTCTGTTGTTGTTGGTTTGCATTTATGGATTATTATAGCCATAACTCCTTCCACAACGAATACACACACAAGGGAGGAGGGAAACCCAGTGCCGGCATTAGCCTACTCTTTACGAAGAGCACCAAGAGAGCCAACAGCTTAAAGTCCCTTCCGAAGGACGGAACGCTGACTTGCGCGGTCTCCTCAAGCTTCACGAGTAGGGGATCCCAGGTTGAAAATTCCGACCTCGGCAGGATTTGGACCTGGGACCGCTGCGTGGAAGGTCAACGCTCTAACCATCCCAGAAAAATTCTGCCATGACCGCGAATCAAAACCTGATCTTTCCCATGACGGGTGTATATTCTATCACTTAACTATTGAGGCAGATTAATTCTTTTGTTTCCGAACGCGGATGTTTTTCAAGAGGTTGACCCGGGTTCGTTTTCCGGCCATGGCAGAACTTTTCTTCTGTTTCAAAATTATTTCCAGCTTACCTTATTTTGCAAATTCATAATTCCTCCATCTCTTTCCTCCCTCTCGCTTCTCTCTCCTCACTCCCTCCTCCATCTCTCTCCACCCTCTCTCTCCACCCTCTCTCTCACTCTCCCTCCTCACTCTCCCTCCTCCATCACTCTCCTCACTCTCCCTCCATCTCTCTCCTCCCTCTCTCTCCTCCCTCTCCCTCCTCCCTCTCCCTCCCCTATCCTCACCCTCCATTCTCCATCTCTCTCTCCTCTCTCTTTATTCCCCCCTCTCTTCCGATCTCCCTCTCGCTAGCCCTCGTCATCTCCCTCCTCATCTAACTTTATCCTCCTCTCTGTCGCCTCTCACATTTCGGTCTTATTACCTTGCTTTCTATTCTCCGTTTCTCACTCCCTCTCACCTTTCCTGCCTTTCTCCCGCTTTTTTCCTGTTTCTCTCTTATTACCATTCTCTCTTATTGTCCATCTCTCTTTTCCTCCATCTCTCTTTTCTCCCTCATACCTTCCATTTCCTCTGTGCGTGCTTTCTCCTCCGTGCGAACCTTGCTAGAGATCCGCATATCCCTCTCTCTCCGCCAAGGCTTTCCCGCAGTTTCCATTGTTGCGGACATGACAAATGGGGCGCCGTTTAAGGGAAAGAGGGGAGAGAGTGGTGGGTGGATACATCTCTTCCTCTCGCGGAAAAGGGCTCGCGTGGGTGGACCGAAAGGACGAGGCGTGGGAGGAGGTGAAGTCGGAGTAAGGGATGGATAGGGAAACTGATGGAAGGGGATCGAGGGAGAGTGACGTTTGAGCCCACATAGATGTCGCCACCTGTACTATTTCCGGCCGGTCGCCGCCCGTGTGGTAGGCGGGAAATGCATTGATTCCGTCGACGCTGTGATTCTTAGCGTTCTTTTACGTCCACTCACTAAAGCGAGATCTTTTTTCCCCTCTCTCGAGTGTAATATTTATGGAACAGCCGCATAAATTAAGAGAGTAAAATTGTCTCGGGCATTGGGCGGTGTCGCGAAACGAGTTTTCGTCATAAAAACACACGGAAAAGGCATGGCAGTTTTACGAGTTTCTTTATTTTTCTCCTCTTTGAGAATTCTCTTCGACGAAAGGAGTGAAAAGGATGTGTCACGACTGGGCTCGTGATTAGGAGTGGGGTTTTCTTCTCCCATAGGAATGAACGGGTTTAGAATTGTTTTGTTATTCGAGTTTTCGTGTATTTCTAGTTGACATTTTGTTGCTAATAAGATATCTCTCATTGAGTTAAATAGGCGTTGTAGTGAATGAATTTTATGCCGGCCACACAGCGAAGAAATAGAAAACATGAAAGGAAATATAAAGATTAAGCAAGTATACAAAATACACGTTCAAATCTGTATCGTTCTTCATTGGGACTGGACTCTCGAAATGAACCAATGAATCTGACAGATGAAGAAGAAGTGGAGCAAGTTTTATATTCTGTGAAACAGGTTTCGTTTTTGTTGATTTGACTCCACGTGCAACATGTTTGATTTGTGTGCGGATGCTCAATTAAGAATATTACTCTATAATTTTTTTCTGGTTTTACGGTTCATGTTTTCTGTTTCACCTGTTTGTGGCCACCCATATTTTCCTAATGTAGCCACATTTTCTGAATGAGAAGTAGAAATTTATTGCCGATTTAAGAATTGGTGGGAATCTTCTGGAAATGTAGCTACTCGTTATGCGGTTTTAAACATTGTTTGAGTTGAAGTCTTTCGCAGCGTTGCTGAATGCTGGTGGAGGTTTTCGGGTTTCGCTGCGTTGGCGGCATTTCTGGCAACGCAGCGAAACCTGAAAACCTCCACCAGCCTTTAAACATAGTTATTTAATTCCTTGTTGATCAGACGCGCTCATAGTGTAAAGTAATGCTATGTACCACAATTTTTACCTTGTGATACATTGATTCTTCGGGGTGCAAAACTGTCAGTTTTGTTGTAATTACCATTCAGTGTAAATCTTTGTTTGTCTACTGCTAACTTGTTTATCTTCATCATCATCTTCACGTCACGGATTAGGCTATTCAACCTTTCTGGTACTCTTTGGGTACTTGTAAGTACAACGAATTTTTAAGTAAATAATTACTATTATTAGTACAAATCCATTGCACATTCCCCAACCTGGAGGATCAATTCTTATCCACGAGCGCACACATTAACAGTGAAGGGAGGAGGGAAATCCTATGCTGGCATTAGCTTATTATATCGAAAAGCGCCAAAGGGGCACACTGCTTATCGTCCCTTCCGAAAGACCGAGTGATGTTCTTGCGTGTCCTCAGTAAACCCAAGCTGGAGCGAAGCAGACCCAGGTTGAAAAATCTAGCGAGCGCAAGGATTCAAACCCACACACTCTATGTGTTGGGCCAACGCTCGAGCTACGCCGCCCTCACTCCCCTGGTTACTTGTTAAAAATACATAAATATTTGTCATCCAAAGTTTTTCCAGCTTTTTTCGTGAAAAATATATGCTCTATTATTGTTTCTTTCTTTTCGAAAATCTTATAAAAATTTCAGCATTCCATTACGTTTGCAAAAATTTCATTAATTTTTTCCATTCCGGAAAGCTTCGTTGGGTATGGCGCAAGTGGCCTCTCATATCTCAGCCTCTCATGAAATTCGTCTCTGGCTTATACCTTAGTGTCTGTTGCTGAATGAAGTACCGTTCCAGTTTGTAGTTTTTTTGTTCTTCGGAGAATCCTTCCGCCAAATTGAATTCTTGCCCTCTCTCTATATTTCGATTCTCTCTCATTATTCATGTTTTTTTTATTCTCCTTCTTGCCGACATTCGCCCCCTCCCCCCACGCTTCTCTCCCCGACGCCCAATCCGTCATTCCCTCTTTGCACTCCTCCCCCTTTCCTTCTGCCTACCTTTTCCTTTCTCTCTCTACCCTTCTCCTTCCTTCTTCCCCCCTGCCTCTCTTAATCTCATCCTCTCTCAACCTCTGCCTCTTTCTCTTCCTCGGTAGATGGGTGGTTAGATTATATGCCGTCCGACACAGGTCTCCGATTCGAATCCCGCCGCTGTCATGGATGTTTGCATTTGTCATTCCGGGTTAGATGTAAGAATTGATTCAATAGTCTTAATCTCGCCTCATAATTATGACGAATTATCACCTCTGCCTCTTTTCCCTCTACCTCTCACTGCCTCTTTCTCAACCTCTACTCTCTCCTTCTCAACCTCCTCTCTCTCTCTCCTTCTCAACCTCCTCTCTCTCTCACCCTCTGCCTCTTTCTCTCTATGACTCCGTCTTTCTCCGTCTCACTCTCTCCCTCTGCCTCTCATTCCCTCTGCCACTTTTTTCCAATGCCTCGCCTTCTCTCACTCCCCCTGCCACTCTCTCTCCCTGCCACTCTCTCTCCTTGTCACCCTCTCCCTGTCACTCTCTCTCCCTGTCACTCTCTCTCCCTGCCTCTTTCTCAACCTCTTCTCTCTGCCTCTCTCCCACTGCATCTTCCTTTCTTTGTTTCTCTCCCTCTCTCTACCTCTCTCTGCCTCTTTCTCTACCTCACTCTTTCCACCTCTGTCTCTCCCCCTTTTTTGCCCCTTTCTCTCTTTCGTCCTTTTCCGTCTCCCTCTTTTTTCCTGCCTTCCTTATTCTTTCTTTCTCTCTCTTTTAGGAAAACCACATTTTCTTTTGTGGCGTCGCGCATCCCTCTTTCACCCTTCGCCTCCGCTCCGTTCGTCTCTTGCCCTCCTATTGACCTTTGGTCACTCTTATCCACCCGATTCCTCTTCCCTCAAATCTTTCCCATCCCAATCCCTTTGCACCTTTTGACCTCAGGCTTCTCGAGTCGTGTCTCTGGACCAGTCTCCAAGAGTGTACGATTCTCTTCGATCAAAGGAGAAAATTTTTGCCGAGCTTCACGTTTATCTTTTTTATTTTCTTCAAAGTGCTCGCCTTTTTCGCAAAGCTGATGCGGTGTTCCGCTCACTTTGACGAGTATTTTTTTTGCTTTTTGAGATCCATATTCGAAGGAGAGTGCGTCGATACTTTTCTCTTTATAAGCCTGTGAGATGTTGCGTTTTTCTTGACGAATGTTCGCCACCTCTTATGCTCGGGAACAGAATGCAGTGGAATGTAAAAGTGCATCCTGGGTAGGGTTAAAAGTTTCCAATATTAGGTAAATGTCTTGGAATTTTTGTGGCTTCAAAGCCTCTAAATTTCTACCTATTATTGGTATCAGCAGGCCCGGACATAGAGACCCAGGGCCTCTGGGCAGTTAACAGAGTCGGGGCCCCCTTTTTGGTAATTTAGCAAAAAACAAACTTTACTTTTATTTTTTATTTATTTAACGTACTTTGACTTTAGAAAATAGACAAGCAGACTTAGAAATGAAATAGACAAGTACCAACTATACTTTTTTACACATTATAATTTTTACATTTACATATAATTACAAGATTACATTGCCACGCGACGAACTTTCTTCTCTGCAAAGGAATGGATGACCTCACTATAGTCCACAGACTGCGTTATTTCTGACTCTATGTACAGCACAGAGAGTGAATTAAGCCTGTTCTCTTCTATGGTAGATATTAAATAATTCTTTACTCTCTTTAGCGCTGAAAACGACCGTTCTGCCGAACAGTTTGACCCTGGTGTACACAACAGCATCCGGAACGCTATTCCCACATTTGGATAAATGTTCAAAAAGCCTCAGTGGACAACAAATGAGCTCGCAGGTGCAGACACTCGTTTTCCAAAGTCCCAGGATAGTGGAAGTTGGCGGGGGTTCGACTAATCAGAATACATGGTAGTATCTACAATATTGCAGAACGTTCCCTAATCGAACATTCTAGAATACAGGTCCATGACATTCTAGAACATTCTTGAATGTTCCATAGTCTTCCACAGAGTTCTAGAACATTCGACACTTTTCCAGAGTTTTCCAGGACTTTCGAGAACTTTCTATACGCATGCAATATCGAAATATCTAGAACCTTCGAGAATGTTCCTGTACTACCATTCACTAATCATTTCCGGAATATTCTATCTTACGGAATTATTCTATAAAATCTTAAGACACTATACACTAGAAAATTCTATCACATTCTTTAGCTTCCGTTGCCAACACTACTCGTATCGTAACCTTAACTAACCTCAGCAAATTCGCGTGGAAGATAAAACCTTTGAGCCGGAAAATTAAAATTGATACAACTTTCTAACACACCCTTTCAACGCGAACTGACAAGTAGTGACAAGTTATAGAATGAAGTCAGGTGCGATGCAAAACAAACAAAGAACACAAAAACAGTGTTGCCACTTGACTTTTCAAAAAATTAACTATGGTCAATTATTTTCTATTTCGTTCGAAAAAATTGACATATTATTTTCCGTGTCCTGTGTCCTCAATGTGTACCATTTCGGCCCCTGGTCGGGGCCCCCACCGAGGTTGGGGCCCTAGGCAGCTGCCTAGTTTGCCTAGGCAGAAGTTCGCCGCTGGGTATCAGTGGAGGTGTTGAATCTCTATAGCTTGAAATTTATATTATCCTGCGGGGACTTAATGTTTTATGGCAATATATCGGAAATTTTTGTTCTCAACTGATATTAAGGCAATAGCGATTCAGCTGTTATTCCACTGAGCCAATTCATAAAAAATTCAAGATGGAATGTTGGGAACTATAGGTGTTATGCCTGAACGCATAAGGCTAAACATATGTAAATGTGGAATTTTAGGAGAAAAATTCTGAGCTTAACCGGGTATCGAACCCGGAGTTCCCACTTTCCGGGTAGATGCTTAACCAATAAAAATGGAGAATTAGACTGGCTTGATAGCTTAGTTGGTTAAATCACCCACCCAGATTGAAAAACCGGTCAAGCTCAGAATTCTTCTCGTTATCAAATTTTATATTTATCAAAAAATTTACGGTCGCTATCGATATCGCGTTTTCGATCAAGAAATCGAGAAAAGTATGAAATCGTCCCGTCCCGTGTCAACATACGCGTTTTCTGAGGTCATTGGTACTCGAATCGAGATTGGGAAGACCATTTTTATGGCACAAGAAGCTCGCAGCTGGAGTTTATGACATGAAAAATTCCTCATACGCGGAAGATCCCATTCGAACCACCCATCCTTCCCAATCGGGATACCTCCTATGCTTCGTATTTTTTATACGGCGTCCCTGACCGCTTGTTTGTGGTCAAGGCTGGGAAGATATTGCCATTCGCTCGTCCTCTCTTATATTATTTATTGCTCCTCTGAGGCGCGATCGTCGAGAGCTATTTTTAAAGGCGATTTTTTCGCTGAAATCTTTATAGGCACGGATCGCTGAATTTTAGAGCGTTGAAAAATTCAGTTTGTCAATCCCCGAGGATGAGGGTTCTTTCTCTATAATTTAAATTTCATTCTGTGTAAGCGGCCTGATTTGCTTTTCTAATCGACGGATAGACGTCGACTCTGTTAGAACCCTGTAAATAGATTTACTATGTATGATTTAATTTTAGGGCAGTTTAACCAATTTTCGTTTGGTGGATTTATTCGAGTTAGCGTGACGTTGAGTTTTAATCGTTACATTTATATGTATTACGTTAAGTTATACATTAAGTTGAATATTTATGCAAAGCCTGATTTTCCTAGCATTTTTAGCGCGTTTCATTTTATATACGTGCTTGTGATTTCTCTCTGTCTGTCCGTTTGTGCAATCAATTAAATTGAAATAGCAACTGAACGGTAAGAGATATGACTTAAATTTTCAGGATGTATGTGATCTATGATGCCATTTATTACGCTTCCAAAGAAATGTTTCAGAAAAATAGGAGGGCGGCGGTTGGTGCCTTCAGATTTTTCAAATTAGGATTCTGAGCAAATGGTAATGGATAGACGTCAGGAGAGCCTTTTCTAGTAATTTAATATGTTCATATCATGAGTCAATAGGCATTAGATTAGACACCTAACATGTGCAAGAGTATGAGTACACTTTTTGAATGAATTACTTTGCCATATTACTAAATTTTAAAAATAATTTTACGTATACAATTCAAAATATAACTCAATAAATAAAACGCGCTTTTTCATATTGCGTCAGCAAATGAAGCTCCCATTTTTTCCTATAATACCAGCTGTTTTTTCGTGACCCTGCATTATTTATTAAAGCACATTTCAAATCGTTGTCAGTAATTGTTTTAATTTTCGATGTGTGTAAATCATTGAAATATTTATAATTTTAAATTATATCATATCAGTTTCAATAACGTTTTCAGTACAAAAGTTTTATTGCGTAAAAGTTTAATTTCTCTCTACTAAAGGAATCGCAGTATGTTATATTTTTTCTAGATTTATTCGTCATAGAGTTCAGAGTTGAATCTATTACAGATCATCTCGTATCTTTGATTATAAATTGGAATCCCATGTTGTAGATCTTGAGTAAATCCTAATTCCTCTTTCCCGTCTTTTGGCATTTGAATCCTTCAGTCGTATAACCTTTTCGTAGGCAGTGTCTAAAAATATTTCAGTTCATAACGTCTGAGAATATTGGTTGAAATAAGACCGATCCATCCCTCCCTTTGGACCGTTCGCTGCCATTTATAATAATCCGGAGTCGCTGCATCTGTGAGCGCACCGCGAGGGAATCCGATTCAAATACGTAACCGCTTTCCTCGAGCTAAATTATATATTTGATATCGCGCACGAGTTGCTTTTGAGAGACGAGATTTATTTTTATTCGCCATCCGAAAGGGGAATTCGTGCTAACCGTTATCTCCCCGTCGGAAATCCTCTCGTGCTTTTGGATCCACTCCAAAATCACCAGAGCCTATAAATAAATATATATACACACTCATGAGAAGGCAGTATAAGCGCAGTGGATAGCGAAATGAAGATGGCGGATTCGAGATTTTTTAAATTTCTTCTTTCAACCGAGGGCGAGGGTAATTTTTTTTCTGAGGGCGCGGTTTTGACGTCCTGATACCGCGATACTCGTTTTCCTTCGAATGGTTCCTTTTTTGTATAATACACAGACGGTTCGTCGCGAGTCGTCGTGCGGATTCGAATGCCTCAAGGGACGTGGCATAGCCGCAGAGTCAACCCTTCAGGAGTCAAGTGGTGCGGTTGGGAAATGGAATTAGGGGATGGAAGATTTAAGGATATTTCTCCTCTGCGGATGGATCTCTCCGTGACGTTAATTAAATATCTCGTAGCTTCGTTCCGCGGAAAGGGTGTATCCGCGCTGTTTTTAAGTCGGAAGGAGGTTTTTGTTCCTTGTGAGTCTTACGGTTTGGAAAGGCAGGGTTTTTTCCCAGTGAGAATCGCGTTGCGTTTACGATGGGGAGGTGATTAGAGACGTATCCACTTAGTACGAGTGTGTTTGGGGAAAGAGGAGGGTATTTTATTATTATTTTCCCCGGTATCCTTCGGATGCGGCGTGGTGGCAGAATCTTCCGGTCGTGAATTTTTATGCGTGGAAAACATGTCGGCTTCGTATCGTCAAGCCGCCGATGTTTAATTCGCGGTGGATTTCCAAGTCGGCTTAATTTGGCGTCGTTGATTAAATTAATCCGTAAAAGTCAAAGGCTGGATATGATTCGGCTCTAATTACTATGCAGTTTTTATAATTTTAGGTTTTCGAAGTTTCGTATCTTTTTCAGCTTGTACTCGTGTTTTCCAGCCGGTCTTTTCGTTGGACTCGAACGGCAAATATAAGGCCGACTAATGAATAGTCAAAAGCTCGTAATTACTAATTTGCAATTATATTTTAAGTCGACGCGATTAAAATTAATGTTCTCCTTTAGACATTTCATTTTTTTTTCGCTTAGTATAATTTGCGTTGGATTGAGTCGGGTTAAGTTGTGTTAGTATGTCATATTTGGTGGTCGGTTTGGGTCTGTGAAGAAAGAAAGTTACTTTAGCTACGTAGTTGTATTTCCGCCCTTCTGTAGTCCGGGCTCTCTGATTGACACCGACCCATTCGATAATCTCTTTCGTAGGCATATGAGAATTTTGGGTTTAGCGAGCGACTAGCGGAGATCAGCAACGGATGTATGCTCCAAAATATTACTTCAGGTTGGTATTTATGTATCAGCCTTGCATGAAAAACCCGATGAGCCCGTGCGACGCTTTTGACCAAACATTGAAAACGTGTGTAAACTGGTTCTAAAATTGAACGATAACCATGCTACGTTGCCTCTTGCTACGCCGCCACTTGCTGCGTTGAGTTATGAGAACTGAAAACGCTATAAAAGTTTATATTATTTGAATAGGACTTTTATTTAATCAATTGCTGGAAATTGGTTTTCTGTCTCAGACCTCCTCCTCCCCCCCCTCCCCTGAAGTAAATTTCTGGGTACGTGCATGGTTATAGCTGATATAATAATCACTATTGTACCGATATAAGGCAGAAATTAAATCAGTCAAAATATTTTTCATTTCTATCCAGAATTTTACGATTATTGATTCAATTTCATTGAAACTTCGTATCTTTCGTCATTGAAAGATATTATCGATTCGAATGAATTGTGCCTGACAATTATTTTCGTCGCGAGACATTTGCGAAATTAATTTTTCATATTGCGTAAACGATAAAAGGACTATTTTTTCTTCCGTAAGATGTAAAGAAGGTTCGTGGGTGAACAGGACCCACCGAGATAAAACGTCTTCATCGCTTGCGAATATCCATATACTCCGGAATTACGAGAAATCCGACTCCATTGCCGAATATCCGGCCTCCTCTTAGATCGATGCCAGTCGTTCATTGTGTTCCTTTTCTTTTCGAACTAAAAAAAAACAAATCTCACGAGAATTTACGGTATCGTGGGGCGTGGATAGGGTGTTCCGCTTCGCCGTGTAAAATATCCTCCTCCTGACTGGATGACTGGCTTACTCGGCGAAAATCAAAGTGGTGAAGCCCTTCTCCGGGCCCATCGAGATGTGTCGTTACGCCCACGTTTGCCTTGGAAGCAGAAGCAGAGAAGCATCCTAAAGGTCTAGACCGCTGATGACTTCCCATCATTCTTAATTTCCGACCCCGCCAATCTTCTTCGGCTCCGGGTTACGGGTCACTGGAGCATGTTGGTATCAAAGAGGTTGCGCGCTGATCTTCTTTCTCTTCTCCCGCCGTGGCTCCATTCTTTCGCGTGGGCGGGAGATGGAGGAAGGGAAATAAAGGGGATGGCGATTCGAAGGAAATGCTGTCCAAGTAATTATAGGATCGGGTGAGGAGAGGGAAATGGAGGATTAGTGTCGCTGTTTATTCCTCTCCCTCTATCTCTGCGGGCGTCCCTTCCTCTTTAGCCTAGTGGATCCTGTTTTCTAGTCCTTCAGAAATCTGTGTTAATTTCGCTCCCCGTATTTTGAGCATGGTGCTCTGTTGGAGAGAAGCGGCGGGTGTCCGATTGGTGCGTTCATTCTGTCCGGTTGTTGTTTAGAATCGGTATTTCTCTCAATGATTTCGCAGAACTGCGTATATTATCATTGGAAATTGCTCATAGGAGATGCTTCCAAAGGATTTTTTGACGAAATTGTAGCAGTTTCGTTCTTTGTTAGTAGATGTAATTACTATGGCGATATAGAAATATTTCAAAAGACAATGATGTAAATTTTTACGGTGAAATTACTTAAAAATACTTTCCTAAACTTGTCGCAAAGGATAATGTTTATATTTTTCTTCCGTTTTTGTTGCGAGGTATGAACGAAGCAACCTTTGAAATTTTACAGCAAAATGAATTTTCCGTAATTGACGAAAGTTTTAGGTGTATTCCAAAGCAGTTTTAGGTGCTTGTTCTTGAATATGTAGCGGCAATAAACTTTTTCGCTAACACTTGTGTGCAGATTCGCTTGATAATAATGTGTACACTGTTCATTGAGCATAAGTTATTTCTAGTAAGTTAACAGTTGGCCAGCACTTTGTATAAATACATTTCTAAATGAAACAACTATTTTTATGAAATATATGCCTTTATTTCCGTTAATTTCCTTCCTCAGCACCATTTCAAAGACTGCAGCGTTCTTCTAAATCCTCATAATGTAGATTATTCTCGGAAAGTATAGGGAAAAAATTCCACTATTTTTTCACTTAAATTATCACGTCATTTATGGATTCCAAGCATTAGCTCGAACAGCGATAAACGTCGAGTGGATTATTTGTCAAACGTCGCTATAATTCCTGTTGAAAACGCGGCTTACTTCCTTTCCCTTATACCCGCCTTAGCCTAAATCTCATTGTCTCTCGCGTGTCTTTTGGACAAAGATTCTTCCATCACGTTTAGCAAGTGAACTGGCGCATTACGTTCTCGTTTCTAGATACGAGAAACGAGAGGGTGGTGGGACTCGATTGGAACGGTAAGAAATCAGGATAATGGAGCGCTGCTTCTTGCTTTTCAAATGCAGAGACGCCAAAAAGCTCCTTGATGCTCGAGCGACGCCGAGCCGTGTAAAGCATCCAGCGAAATCTCTCTCTCTCTCTCTGTGATGCGTGCGAGCCCCACGCTCCCCTTCCCTATTGTCTACGACGTTCGCCTCATTCCCTTTTACGCCAGTCATCCGTCCGTGGCGTCCCCGAGAAGAAGCCGCTAGAACCTAAGCAAGAACCCTCCCCCGCATCCCCTCCAGCAAGCACCGTAAAAGGAAGTGACGTAGTTTTTTTATCGGAGACAAAAGGTGTCCTCTCCGCTGCAAATGTCTTCGGATTACACGCTCCTTTGCTCCCTCCATTCCTCTTTCTCTCCCTTTTTCCCTCTCTCTCTCTCTCTCTCCTCTCTCCCTTTTTTATCCTTATATAATCATTCTCAAGTGTCCGTGTCTGTGTGTCTGTCACGGCATATTCACCACCGGCGGCGTAAGACACAGGGGCATCGCAGAGAGAAAGAAAGGGAGAATGGGAGGAAGAGGGAAAAGAATGGGAAAGAGGAAGAGAAAGAGTGAGGAAGAATGGGAAGTTTTAATTTGATTCTTTAGTCATGTCTACCCGTCATTTTTGACGCTTAGTTCCCTTTTAGTCATTTTAAAATTCTTTAGTATTCCTCTTACATACCTATTGATGCATTATCTCGACTGCTCCTTTTGTCGCGGGTGCGTTTTCTGCATCGTTTGGGAGGGTTTTTAATTCATCTCTTCGGGTTGTGACGTCGTCGTCGTTAACACGCTGTCGTCGATTGAATGCTCGCAGCTTTTATTCGACGCAAGCTTTTGCGTCCCCGTCTTTTTCTTTTTGTTCTCTCTTCGGATATTGTTTCGCAACACTTCCCTTTGTGGCGATGGAAGAGGTTCATGGTAAGGAGGCGTCTGCGGGACGCGGTTTTTTTAACGCGACGGTCTCGCCGAGGGTTCTTTTATCCGCTTTGTTAATTTATCAGTATTGGATGCAAGTGTAATTCCTCGGAGAATGGAACGAATTAAAAGTCTGCCTGCGCGAGGTGTTCGTTTCAGTTTGACGGGGTGAGTGTCGTTGTTCGAGGGAGTGTTTTCCTCTAAGGAGTTCATTTCGATTACCCCCGGTGTTTTGTGCTCGGAGGTGTAGTTTTTTAAAAAGCCGCAAGAAAATAAAATCTCGCGAAAGTAGCCTTGTCACTTATTAATTTTTTTATGAGCGAAGGTGCTTTCGTTTAGTTTTTCTTTCTCGTTATTTTTCTGAATATGTTATTTGAATTATTCAAAATTTTGTTCAGTTAACTTTTACCTCATACACTGTAATGAATAAAGCAGTCTGGATTGCGTAAGGTTAAAGACGAATTATGCTAGAAGCACTGGTTACCTTTTAATTTCTAATCATTTACATGATAAACGAAAGCTTTATAAGTGATTGGGGGGGTTCTTGTGCATCTTATCAGCGTGTATGCTTTCCAGTCGTCTAATTTTATCCTACATGCTTGACTTTTATCCTTATAACAGCACGCCTTTGACTGAGCTACTTTTGATTACCTTAATTCAGTGTTTATCAAATTATGGAACCCCCCCCCCGGAGGGCCTCAAAATTGTTTTGAATGCAAGGCGAAATGCCAAAAACTAAAGTTTTAACGAATAATAAAATTTTATCAGGGAATTTTTGGAAAAACTTTGTGGAAAAATTATTAATAGTTAAATAAAATGAAGAAATTTGCAATTAAGTTTCTTATTTCTACTATTTACAGTTCAAAGGGGGCCGAATGATATTCATGGGAGCCGCGACAATTGAAAGTTTAATAACCACTGCTTTAATTGACGATTTTTAGTCGATATCATCAATCAAGTACAGTTTTTCTCGCATTATTCAATTTTACTTCCAATTTACACAAAATTTCGAGTGTATATCAGCCGATCGTTTTGTACCGTTACTTAACATCAACGTAACTCCAGTCGTTGATTAAAACATGTGTGTCCCCTTATAGCAATGTTATCGATTAGAATCTAAAATAAACAGGAATCGATAGAAACTTAAATTTGTTATGATGAGAAGTCTTCTCCATCTGATCTTTGGATTATGGGATTTCGCCATAAGGATTTAGTTTCGATATCTAACCTTGTATATCCATCGATAGCTCCCATAAAGAAATTCATTGCCCCACCGTCAAACTGCATTTTTTTATGCTGATCTGCTTAGCGAATTTAGTAGAAGTGCTTGTGGCTTTTTATTGACCTCAAATGTCTGTGTTTCGTTTGATGTGAATTTTAGTAAAAAGAATGTCCGTGGAGTTCCAATATATTGAGATACTTTAACATGAAAGGCTACATGGTCGGTATGGCAAACGCTCTTGATTGTAGAAACATTGTCCATAGCGATACAATAATTACTTTATTTAGCCATAAAGCTTAAATTTCTTTAGTGGTGTACTGAGAAATTGTGTTTTAGTAGTATTTCTTTCTATGTCCAAACAATTCATGCATATTTTTCGTCAATAAATTTTGAATAATTAATTTAACAAATTATTTTATTATACTTTATTTGAAATGCTATAGAATTTATAGTGGAGATTTGTTTTTGCTTCCATGAAATTCTTTGTTTCTCTTTATCTATTTTACACCCAGGTGAATGTTTTATTATTCCTCAATTTAGACTTGTGTTTCCGACACTTTTACGTTTTATAACCTTGTTTTTTTCATCCCGGTTCTTTTTTATTTTTATTAATCGTATAAAAACCCAAGCTGTAGATTAAGTTGGACCGAGAAATGTTCTTCTCTAAGCCGTTGAGACTGCTCCTTTGAAAGCCGGATTACGTTTAAACCGGAAGATGAGGATTACATTAATCAGTGATTTGACGTTGTTGTTTCTCAGAAGCCGTCTTTTCTTGCTTCCAATGAAAAAGAAGCTTCCATGCGTAGGCTCAGTGTCTTCGTAATTAGCAGATTTATTTGCGATGCTTGCAAACGGCCATTCATTAACTGAGGCTGAAAAATACTCGCAACTTGGACCGTACTTGAAGAACTTCAATGAACTGATTACACGTTATTATTTTACTTTAAGCGTTCTTTCTTAAAAAATCAGGCTATCGCTTTGTCCTCCTGTTCTTGTATTTACAAACCTTTTCCGTTGTGACAGATCTTTAAAAAAATCTGTTTCGCGTTCTCTTAAGTTCCGCTTCCAGTTATCACGCAGAGACAGAGATTTTTCGATTTGATCTCCATAAACAGCGATTCATTTATGCAGCGACACTTGACATGCAGCTAATTTCAGACTTCGAAATGGGTGGTGATATTTAACTACGGAATTACATTGGTTGCATGGAGGTTGCTTATAGTTGTACCACAAAAGTTGACACTTTTCGGTAACTTTGAAGGCTCCAGCGGTGGAATTTCTTCGATGAACCAATGAGTCACCGCAATATATTAAATGTCACGAGAATTCAATTATATATTTAAGAATTTAGAAATATTCATGTAGTTATTCTAGGCCTTAAGACATTTCAATTTCATATACTCGAAACGTTATTTTCATATTAGGAAACAAAATGTGTCGTGCCATAAGGTAATGTTTTTTCAAGCATTATACATTGGTATTGAATTTATCGCCATTCTTTTGACCAGAGACAAAATGTTTCATCACCATGATATGTGAGTATGATTACTGATTTATTATCAGATAACACTCTGGAATTCTGATCAAAAAGTAATGCTCCTCGTATAAGCGATTTTTAGCCTACTTTCCAGAATGGAAATACGCTCATAGTTTCGTCCTTGGGTCTGTCTCTCTCCGTCTGCCTGTCGCACCTTATTAACTTTTGAACCATTACACCGACTTTCAAGACACATAGTGGAAATCTCTTGCTACTGGGGCCGAGCTCTCGAGGATAGTTTTTGTTGCGAAGATTGAAAGTCCCGGGTTCGATTCCAGAAACTATCCTTCCCATTTGATATACATGGGGAATCAGAAATCCATCGTGCTGAGTAATTTTCTCTTTCACATTAAAATAACTTAGAATGGTAAAATCGGAGCGGGATTTTTACCATTCTCTGAGGAAATTACTAATAATTCTAATTTTTATCGTATAATTTTGCTTATTGATCGTATATCTTCGATTTTCGCGTAAATATTGGCGTTTATGCAGTGTTTTCACTCATTACGAGAGTGTTGCCATTGCAACGACTATTGTTGGAGTCGGATTCTGTATAGTCTAGTATATAGTACGCGCGTTATTTTTGCCACACAAAGACGCGCGATAAATTTAGTTTTCCGTTCGAATGTATTTGTAATATTTTATAACGCTAAATTATGAAATTTGGTAACACAAAGAGCAACCGATCCGCGGTGATTTGAGGTGGCAAATGTTTCTTGATAACGTGAGAAATCTCATATTGCTCTAATAAAGGGCATTTCAAACGTAAAGCAGCAATATTAGTTCAAACGTACATACATGCTGTTTTATGGCTGGCTTTAGGTTCAGGCTAATCGCCAGTATCTAAGTGATTCGAAATTCTGCGAGTAGACTCAGCAACGTCTTGTTGAAGTTGGTAAATCACGACTTGTCTGACTTCTCGTATTTTTTACAACAGAAGTCCCTGACCCTGATCGTCTCCTGTCGTTAATGGGTCCATTTTTTCAAACTTCTGCGCTAATCTTATAATCGTAAGACGCTGCTGGAACTTGATTTTGGCATTCCAAACCGATTCTTCCCTCTACTTTTAGGGCGATTTCTGTCTTATAATAAGGTTTTGTAGCGATACTGCGCTCTTCCTTATCAACTTTCAAGGGCATTTGAAGGTAACAATTCGTAATAGTAAAAATTTATTTGTAAAAGTACATTTACAGTCGCTCCATGCAGAGATTTACTATATACGTATATATAATACTGCTAACACTCATTCAGTCAACAGAATACAATTCATGTTCATTATATGCCTATCTGTATGCAATCTTTGCCAACACATTCATTTGTGTTTATCTTGCCTTCTCACCTTCGGGATGTAAATGGGTTTTCTTTGGGCGTTCTACATTGAGGACATTCGTTTGAGGGACGTAGATACCAGCTTGGCAGGCCTGGTCTCAGTGAGAGCGATACTCGATTCTAAAGGGAAAGAATTAGTCTCCCTCGGTAGTTCAGTGGTTAGAATATCGCACGGCCAGTAGAAGACCCAGACTCGATTCACGGCCAAGGCAGAATTTTTCTCTGGCATTTTCAGAAATCTTAAGAATGCAATCTGGCCGAACGATCATCAATATTATACACAAAATGAGATTTAGACGCTCCAACATATTCGGATAGCGCACATACAGGAATGCAATCAAAGCATTCGCCCTCCAAAAAAAATGCTGAAAATGGAAAAAATCACGGGCGTAAACTGAAGTCGGAGGTGATTCCTCGCGCCATTTCACGCGCTTTTTTCTCGCCATCCAGGACCTGCAGACCTCGCGTCCCCATTTTGGCGCGTGCGTGTCGTCCGATAAGCGTGGGGAAAGAGAACCGCGCGTTTTTTTTGTTCCCCCCCCCTCCCACATGCCGCCATTTTCATCTCATCATGCTGCGATATTTAGTTGAGGAACGCGTTTTACCGCCGCGAATTTTTTTTACCATTTCGAGCGCGTATCTTTTGTTTTCTGGCGATTTGAAACTGTTGTCTGCCCTCCCCTTCGTAATGTTTCCTTTCTCTCCGCTCCCAAACCATCATCGCAGATGCTTTCATTATGGGAAACGTGAATCTTCAATGCTGTGAGAGTGCTCTCTCTCACCCACCCCCAATCTCCCATCCCCTTTCTCTCTATTTCACTCTCCTGCTCCACTCCTCTTTCCCAGCTCTCTCCCACCTCCTCTCACTCTCCCCCACCCTTCTTCTCTCTTTCACCCCCTCTCTCTTTCACCCCCTTCTCTAGTATCCTCTCCCACCCACCTCTCTCCCACTCCCTCTCTCCCACTCCCTCTCTCCCACTCCCTCTCTCCCACTCCCTCTCTCCCACTCCCTCTCCCCCACTCCCTCTCCCCCACTCCCTCTCCCCCACTCCCTCTCCCCCACTCCCTCTCCCCCACCTCCTCTCACTCTCCCCACCCCCTTTCTCTCCTCCACCCTTACTCCCTCTTTCAACCCCCCCTCTCTAGTATCCTCTCCCACTCTCCCACCAATCTCTCTCCCACACTCTCACCCACCTCTCTCCCACTCCCTCCCCATGTAAGAATGGACCTTCTGGTCTAAATTTCGCCCGAATAAAGACGATTATCTATCTATCTATCTCTCCCACTCCCTGTCTCCCACTCCCTCTCCCTCACCTCCTCTCACTCCTTTCCACCTCCTCTCACTCCTTCCCACCTCCTCTCGCTTTCAACCTCTCTCCCACCCACCACCCTCCCCCTCTCTCTCCCACCTCACACTCACGCCCTCTCTTTCAACCCCTCTCTCTCACCCCTCCTCTCTATCTTTCAGCTACTCTTTCTCCTACCCTCTCACTCTCTCCCACCCTCTCACTCTCTCCCACCCTCTCACTCTCTCCCACCCCTCCTTTCTCTTCCAACCCTCTCTCTTCCACCCCTCTCTCTTTCTTCCACCTCTTTCTCCTATTCTCTATCACTCTCTCCCATCCCTTCTCTCCCACTCTCTTTCATCCCTTCTCTTCCACTCTCTCTCATCCGTTCTCTCCCACTCTCCCTCATCGCTTTTCTCTCACTTCCTATCACTCTCCCCCACCCCCTCTCTCTCTCTCACACCCCTCTCTCTCACACACCCCCTCTCTCACACACCCCCTCTCTTACACCCCCTTTCTCCCACCCCTCCTCTCTCTTCCACCCCCTCTTTCTCCTATCCTCTCTCACTCTCTTCCAACCCCTCTCTCCCACTCTTTCTCTGACCTCTTCTCACCTTCATCCACCCCTCTCTTTTTCACCTCGACCAACCCCTATCTCTCTCTCTCCCAACCCCATCTCCCACCTCTAACTCTCCTACATCTCACTCTCTTCCACACTTCTTTCTCTCACCACTCTTTCTCCCACGCCCTCTTTCTCCGACCTCACTCTCTACTACTCCCTCTCTTTCTCCCACTTCCTCTTTTCCATCTCTTTCTCTCATCCTCCTCTCACAATCCCCTCTCTTTCCCACCCACTCCCCTTCGTTCTCTCTCCTAACTACTCCCCTTCTCTCTCCTAACCACTACCCCCCCTCTCTCTCTCTCTCTCTCTCTCTCTCTCTCCACCATCTCCGAGCGCCATATTGTTTGCTCCACGCGCATTTTGCTCTTCCAACGACTTTGGTGGTCCACTGATAATGGACTCGCGCATAAAGGTTTTTTCAAGAACCTCGGATTTGCCTCTTAAAAATACGACATCCTCGCCGTGCCCTTTGAGTTTAATATTCGAAGCTTTCATGTATGTGATGGCGTGTATGTTTTTTGTCGCTTGGCTTTTTTCTTCCCTTTAAAAATACTCATTCTGTGTACTGCGAGTTCTCCGGTCTTCGGATGATTTTAAGGCTACCATATGTGTGTTGTGACGGTTTCGCACTTTTATTTTTTTCGTGGATTCTATATTGTCGCATGTTTTTATGAGGTGGACGTGCCCCCTTCTCCTTCCCATCATTTTTAGAAATGTATGCGTTTGTTTGTTTGTGCTTAACGCACGTGAGTATAAATTCTCCTATGCACCCACTCTTTAAGGCCTAGCTATCGTATCGCAGTGCTAAAGATACCGATATGCTAGGGAATTGATTACGGAAATATCATTGAAGAATGCGCGTTTTTATTGAATCTGCGTTTCAAAATGGACAGAAAATTGGCGGAAGTTAATTTGGTACATCATTATAAAAACCTATTTTTAAATATACTCGTGTTTGACGAACTTCTTGATTTAAATGTCCGTGAATTCGATTCCTAGTCGAACGTAAGACGGAATTATTGTATAGTTGTAATATTGTTATCATAAGCTGTACGACTTATATATTTACTTAAATCCAAAATTTACAACGAATATGTTTGCATGAAATTTAGAACTATCTTTCTAGTCATCTAGATGAACCTTTCAGGACCTAACCCTGGATAAATCGGGCGAAGAATGGTTAATTCTACTAAGGTTTATTTGAAGTATTTTCTGGAGTTTTATCGTTCATTTTGACATCGACTGGCCGTATAGTTTTCAATATAGCAGTATAAACGTTGGTTGATATTCGCGACGAAATAGTGATATTGATCCGTTTTAAAATCATTTTCTTGTCTACAACACTTCCTATGCAAATAAGATAAGCTGCATTATGTCGCTAGTTCATTTCGTTGCTTATAGTAAATCTTATAAGTCTTTGCAATGGAAACTACTTTTACAGTTTGTTTCACGCTGAGATTTATAACCACAAATAAATGACACATTAAAAGATAAATTTCGTGTTTTTAACCTTCCTGAATCTCGGTAACTACATATTTTATGCTTCATCGAAATAAACGGTTTAAGTCACGCGAACAAAATTAAGTATTTGTATTCATGTTAAAAAATTCCCGTCAGAGAGTATGCCACGCAAAATTCACTTCTTCGACTTCGGAGCATATTTATATTATATTTTTTTAAATCTCGTCGGAGAATATGCAAAATTCGCTCCATCTCTCTCTCTCTCTCTTGATTGCTGGTGCTGCTTCACACACAGTAGCCGTACCCGTGGGTAGTGCCCACGCTTCCGGCTGAGTAAAAGTGATTACGTTCAAATGAGCTCGAGGCTCTATAATATGCCTTAGGGATCTGAAAGGTATTATGTTATAACTAAATCTATATTATATGCAACTACAACTAACTTAATATCTATCATTTTATCTAATAGCTAACTTAAAAACTAGAAAATTATAAAAGAAAAAGAAACATCCACCTCGGAGCGTATTTATATAATTCGGATTTTTAATTTTTCGGAGGCGAATCTAAGCTTCCCTACCGAGCATTCGGTTTACGGAGCAAGAGTTCGTGGATTCTAGCAAGGGTGAGGAGGTGGCGGTGCGGAGAGGTGGGCGGCGTCCAAGGAAGGTATTTCCTAAATTTCCCTTCGAAGGTTTTCCTCCTAGTGGCCGCTTTATGGATGGCGCGCCTCGCCCACGAGAGAGAAAGAGAGGATCCGCACCTCCACCACAATAAAGCCGTTTGAATGTTTCCCAAGAGCCACTTACGAAAGTTGGTGGAGCTTGGGAGAAAATATCTTGGCGGGTCGGTTAGGGATATTCATACATTGTCGTCCGTCCTAGTTTTCGCGGAAAATCAATGAATGTTTTTCCCCTCAATGAGGATCTCGCTCTCTCCTTAGGTAGGCACCACCCTTGCGTCTGAATACATAGGGCGGAGAATATGAAATTTGCGTTGGTGTGAGAAGTTCCTTTTCTAGACGTACAAATCCTGGTATTGGTGGGGAATGGGATGCTGCTTATCGCTTAATGATTTGTTCGAGAATAGAAACACAAAGGTTTCAACGACTCACTGTTCACTTTTTTGTATTTTCCATTATTTGCGAAATGACTTTAGCGTTTTAGGTTTAATGGTTAGTTTTTCACAGGACATTGATTTTCAAATTCGATTTATCGTAAAAAAGCATAAAGATATAGCGTGTTTTTGGGCTTTACCGATAGTAATCTCACGTCCTGGGAGTTGGTGCCGTAAGCTTTTGAAGAAATTTCCTATTTTGGGTTGTTATTTAAAGATTCTATTGGTTTCGGTTTGCGTTTGTTGCGGAATTTCATCGATGGAACGTGTATTAAATTTACGAAGAGGAAAAATTCGTTCGGTGAAGGAAGCATAAAATAAAGTATTTTATGTTCTGCGGAGAACTCTAAATAACTTACCCGATTTTTTTGTCGAATACTTCAAACCTCGCTTTAGAATTGAATAAGAATCTGGGCAAGAATATAGTATGCCGAGTACTCCAGGGCAAGATTTCATTTCGCCTTTTTTGTGCTTCGCTGGTTTTTCGGTTTTCTTTCGCTGATGTACATACATTGATATTTTTATTCTGATAATTTTTAGGCCGTTTTCATTCTTTATTTTTCAGTAATTAGTATTTGTTTTCTTCTACTGATTTCCACAGCATGGTGGGTAATAAAATCTGTTTAATTCGGTTTTTAGGAATTTAATCCGTTTTACAAGATTCAAACGTACATAAAATTGGAAATGAGATGTATCTGTCACGGTAAATGTGCGTAGTCCAGTAAATGTAAGTATAACACACTTTTACCGATTGGATTGGGGAAATGTGCAAATTTACCTAGAGACACTGGTAAATGTGGATAAATGTTGCAACACAGGCCACAACACGGCGGCGTCGCGAACATCTGTTGCAGTTTAGAAGTACGGTAAATGTGCGTTGTCCGGTAAATGTGTAAATTTCCTGGTAAATGTGCACAACTAACTAAACTAAATTTGAACATGAAGGAAAATTTTACTCTGCCCCACCGGGTTGGATAAGTTAGTCGAAGTGTTTTTGGTTCCTCCTCACGTTCATTGTGTTTCTCCCTAGGGTTGGGAAGCGTTCATCTTAGTATATACCAGTGGAGTCGAACCCTCGATGATTTTTGTTATAAATTAACGTAATTATTAAAGTGTAGCATTTCTCATTCTTACTTATTTCTACATTTACCAAGGCACATCGGTAAAAGTGCACATTTACCGGGAAATGTACGGATAATACGTATTTCTGGAAACTTAAACTTACATTTACCAAGCTTGGTGGTAAATGTGCACATTTACCGGTAAATGTACACATTTCCCGATTACGTACCTCTGCCGTAACATATCCATTGTTTCGAATAAGTAAATGTAAAGTTCAAGTTATGTCCGAAGGAAAGGTGCATATGGTCGCTCTTAAGATTGAATTATTCTGTGATCACCGATAAAAAAATGATTCTTCGTTTTTTCGGCATTATTCAGCAAATGGTGTGCGTGGATTTTGTTCCTAAATTACAAATGTCGATAAAACCTCCTAATCGCTGACAGATATTATCCTTTGTTTTCATTCGTATTTTTTTGCTCTGGAGAGTATGAAACTTCGGGATCTCCTAATTTTTACTAGTTGGCCTTACTGTAGTCATCTGTTAGAGCTATATATTCCGTGGCATCCTTGACCTACTTAAAATGTTTCAAGGCTCTCTCTACAGTGGCTTGGATTTGATGCTATCGAAAATCGATTTGAGTATTACCTTCGAGACCACGTCTATGTTTTTGAAAGACGTTTTATATAAAATTCTTTTTGAATTTTATATTCATTCGTTAGCTCGCGATAATATGTGTATGTATTTTTGGCTAATAAACCTCATGTATTATTATATCACTATAATATAGGATATCGCGTTTTCCTCTATGTATATCACGTCTAAAGGTATGTACAAACTGGGAAGCAATCGTCAGAAACTTGTGTCTCGACTGTCGGGATACAGTTGACCGACGCTACGGGATACGGTTGAGGTACAACTGGGCAACTGTTGGGGTACAATGTGTCTCGTCCACACCGCAATATGATTTTTCATTATCCAACATGAATCCGTCTGAGGAGATAGCTGCTTCTTTAGAAATTTCATCGGAGCTAGTCCCGAATCCGTGGGCCAAGCGCTTTATTTAATCTTTTTTGTTTTTATCACGATAATCTCCCTAGGCAGTCCCACAAGGCAGGAGCACTGTGAAAGCTTTCAATTAGTTTAAGCGCTTTTTCGTTAGTCCACATCTTTTCTGAAAATGTATTTAAGTGAGAAATAAATGTTATTGAATAAAACGAGTTTATTTTAACATAAACTACCTGTTAATTCTGCTTACCAGAGGTCCTACAGGTTGATCTTCCAAACTCTAAATGAATGTTGCTCGTTGGTTGAGACGTACATACTGAGCGATGTTTTCCATTCTTGGCGGGAATCACGGCAACAAGCGATTCTTTTGATAATATGCCGTCTCGAGTCGGCCGACTGTTTCTTCTAGCACCGGCGACAGTATCCCATCGCCGAGATACAACAAAGCAACATTCGGCCAACAGCCGAGATACACAAGTTTCTGGCGATTGTTTCCCAGTTTGTACATACCTTAAAACGTTGTTAATAACGTTGCAGTCAATATCTCTACTGATGTTCAATATCTTTCAAGTGCATTTTATTTTCTTGGCATCATTCGCCAAATACTGTTTTGAGCCTACACCTTTTGTGTCCTAATTTTGTAACATGTCATTTGGGCAAAGTTTTATTTTGCACATTAGAATTCCCTCATATCGATTTGGCGTCGAGATGATTAAAATTCCAAAGAAGTTTGCAATTGCATAAGCGAGCCCTGTTAATGACTTGTTTCGAGTAAACCAGTTTTTGTTAGAATCTACTATCGAAAAATCGGCAAACAGTTGGTCTAAGTGACCTTTTTTCAATTCAGCGATTTTACGAATATGGTGCCACTAATATCATTTCTATGGATGATATTGGCTCCTACGACATCGTTTATTGCTGTAATCGCGGAAAGTTTTTCGGTTAAAAATCGTTCTAATTACACGCATATTGCATGTTTAGCAGCTGTAAAGAGGAAGTAAAAAAACCTCAGGGCCGGATTTAATCGAAACTAGTTCGCGTTTTGGTCGTCCCATCATTCGACTTCCTCGCTCGGCCCGTCCAGACGTTGGTTTCATAAGTTTCTCCGCTTCATCTTCACCTGCGCTCGTGCTCTCGTTATATATTGTCTTTCGCAGTTCGTTTTTCTCACTCTCTGCATCTCCCTCGCCTCTGCCGACCCTTTTATCACAAACCTCTCGCGAATTCAATATCCTCCCCATCGGAATTTTCATTTTAACTCTATGAGGCTAGCTCCCTCGTCGCGTTGAGGGAGAACTTTTTTTCGTGAACCTAACGATTACTTTTTCCTGCGGTATTTTATTCGCGTTCACAGTAATATTTCGTCTCGGGGATTTTTGTTATATAAAGAATATAAGAGAGGGCGTGTGCCCAGTCATTATAATATTTTTATTCGGAGAAGACGAACTCTTTCTCGCTCTAAATTGTACTCAGGTTGACGGCACTTCATCGATTAGAGAACGTTATAAAATCATTATGATAATCAAGTATTTGATTTCAAAATTTCCCCTGCCGGAAAGAAATCGTGATTTACCTATCAGAATGTCAAATCAAGTGGAGTTCTTATATAATTTTATTTGCAGACGTTTCTTTTGAAGTAATCTGGTATTTTGGCGTTATCGAAGGCAAATTTGATCATGGATGATTTTGGTTCAATGACATTTGAGTTTGTCGAGTTTTTAAGGATAGTTGTCCTGTACTTACTTTCTTATTCCCTGGCTTTCATATTTTTTCATTTAACGTTCTCTCATATTGGTCATTAATTTAGTATATATTGTAAATAAGTGAAAATTTTTCACAACTTGGAGGAAAGAACTTTATATATTTATATGTAATTGATAAATATGTTTTAGAAAAATATCTCAAGCCAAAGAAACCTATACACTGCATCTAATAATGTTTTATATTTGTTTGCATGAATTACCCTACCAAACTGGAAGCTTTCGCGGAAATTGCTGCATCTGTTTTGATAAACTTTGTTAAATCTTCTTCGTGTTTGCTTGTTATATGGAAAATTTTTTATGTTTAAAAATTTTAGGGTTAATATTATTACTTCCTTGTTTTCGTCTTTCATGTAGATTTGCCTGAATCGCTTTTCGTTTTCATTCGTAAGTAGAATAATAATAATTTGCCAATACAGGTATCGTGATTTCTATCTTTGTAGAGAGTTTTTTATCCTTTCTGTTTTTTTTTATTTGACTGCGATTTTTCCTCAAAGATCAATCACTCTTTTGAAAGAAAGTTCTCCTTTTTCTTCCCTATTTCCCTCTTTTCCTATCCTTCAACTTGGTTTACTCTGCCTGTTATTTCTCCACCTCCTCGTTATTTATGACCCGAGGTAGTGCTTTTATTTCTTCCTCGTTAAATATGGGCCTCCATGGTTATTATTTCGAAAGTAGTTGGCAAATTGCTTCTCTGAAGTCTTTTACGATTTATACGTGGCGTACCAGTTGTAATTCCAAATAAGATGAATCGCTCTCGACATGACACTTTAGTCTTGTAGCTTCGTTAACCTTTGTATTTGTCTAAAATTTCCTTGTATTCTATCTAACCTTTTCCTCTGCCAGTCTTCTTATAGATATTTGTTTAAAAAAATTATCATATCATATGAGTGAGCAGTCTGCGCACCGCGAGCCGCATTCGGCCCTCGGAAGCGTTTTCTGTGGCCCGTGAAGCTGTAATGAAAAAGAGATTCGAGAATTTTACATGCAGATTCTTACTTTGTAATTAAAGTTATTGTAATAAAGCATTTAAAATTTATATTTTGACCTTAAAAATCTCATTTTTACTTATATGATGCCTTATGTTCTCTAGGCAACTTACGATTTAAACTGTAATCCGGCCCGCCGAAGCATTGGTAGCTTCCAATGCGGCCCGCAACTCAGAAAAGGTTGCCCACTCTTATCATATCAACTTAATCGTAAGAAATCGGTATTGAGAACGTATCACAAGACTAAAAATTGAATCAGCAGCCTTAATTTATGAGGTATAAAATGAATGATCAGATAGATTTTTAGATCCAACTAACGGTTTATAACCAAATGCGCACTTAAAGTGCAAAATAGCCATCCTAAAAGTCAATTCACCTATCTATAAAAATATTTTCTTATTAGAATCAAAGGTGTTTTACGTTTAAGGGCAACTAATTCGCCGCTAGAATGCTCATGAGGTTCCAACGATACTTTTTATGGCTGAAGTAATTAAATATATGTTTTACTTTTGAAAATGACAGTTTGGCCCATAAATTATTTTTTGGGAGACTGTAGTTTAGCCCACTGAAACGACCGAAGGTATTACGCGATTAATACAGGGAACAGATATGAAGTTGATCACGTTCCGGTTTGTAATTGCTGTTGCTATTTATGAATTAGTTCTGGACGGATGAACGAATGCTACGGATTAGATATCACGTAGAAGATAATTGTCAACTACGTGATCAGTATATTTTGATGTGCAGGGAAATTGTATTTATTTGAAAATTAGTAATTGAGGCTCCTGAACTAAGTGAATTCCGAGTATAATTTATACAATCTAACAATAATAAAAGACTACTTCTGTCCCTTTGTCCCTTGGTCCCTTTGTCCCTTTGTGGTTCCCTCTGTCACGCTATAATAATGCAAATAACTCGATAATGGGACGAGATTCATTTTTTATATTTGACAGGAATGATCGATTCACATATTGTAAGATGATGACGAAAAGAAGTCTCGAAAAAAGTCCTAGGTTCAACTCCAAGGTAGGCCTTTCCATCTCCCAATGATAACACGTATGAATCGACTTTTTGACTTGCAGGTTTTTATTCTTTTTGAGATCTAAATTAGAAAGAATTAACCTATGATCTTCGAATCTAACCCATTTTAAAGAAAAAACTATGACGTTTCTTAGTCTGTTTATCTTTTCCCTCATACAGTTCGAAATTCCTCATGTTAAACGTTCAATTCACATATTTTGGGGAAAATATTGCCATTTAACGGGATGTTGCCGTGCGAACCCATAACATTGTTAAACCTCGAAATACTATTGTTATTTCAATCCTTATGGGTGAAAGTGTGCTTTGAATGCTCTTACAATTAGTACGAGAGAGAGAAGGAGAGAGATTCGTTTCATAGCAACCAATGTAAACAACATTCGTTGCGTTATTTACGAGAAGGAATACATTTGGATGTAGAACATTAACCATTTGCATATTAAAATTAGGTACTTAGAATCATCGTAGGAGTTCGAAACTTGAAACAACTAACGCCTAAAAGAACCAAAGTTTGTTTTCTTGCCATCCAAGGAAATTCAAGGTATATTTATTTTAATTTTTTATTTCGCAAATACCTTTCCCGTTAAATTTCAACGGGCATCTCCCTAGTCTTGTAATAGAAGTAGAATTGCTTATATATGTTATATCAGTTTACATTAATTTATCTCATTTAACCAGTCAAGAAATGAACAGGTTATTGCGATTTTGTTCAGTAAGCACCTGGGCCAAATTGGAGAAGGTGAGTAGTTCCACAACTACCGTAGTTAATTTCTAAACACATTTCGCTACAGCCCGGCTAGCGCTTATTCGTTTAGCCATGTCTGTCTCTCCGTTCGCCAACCGATCATTAGTGCCGCTCCAGTGGAAAGTTTCTTTTTAATTCAGCTTCGGAGACTGTTACAAAATATTCATCAACGGAATTCGATTTTGTTTCGCACGGCTAAATTTTACCTTTCTTTACAGATCCGGCAAGAGAAAGGGAGAGAAAGAGATATGTATGACTTATTTTACCGCGGATTTCTATTTTTAAACCACCGCTCTAATATTCGCATATGAAACGTGTATTTGTGTCCTGCGTTTAGATTTTCTATTCCCGTTTCATTAATTACTCTGGCGAAACCGTTGCATTCAATATGCGGGAAATTTTATCAACCTCACCTTATGGTTAAAATCGAATTCAAAAGTTGTTTCTCCAATATCTAGAATGTTTTTCACATGTTGACATCAAAACCTGGTGTATCGTCGTAATTGTGTATTTTAATTTTTTGATTCATTTTTTAAAGAATTTGAAAGGAATAATTGAGCATTCGTCCGGTAAACAAAATTATATCTCAAATCCAGAATTTTTCTCCCTTTCTCAGTTGTTTTTTATTAAGCGTCTTTTTATTATACGTATGTTATATTGCTGTCAAATTCCCCCCAAATGAGGATTTAGCGGTAATTTATTGTATAAATATATAACACAAGCATATATATAAGTATTTATCCTTGAAATCGATTTTGGAAGCCGTAGCTTTGAGGAACTGACTTTTATAAAATTTAACACTAAGAAAACTGAAGTAAGTAAATTATTGCCACCTGATGACGACTGTAAGTCGACTGTGGTAATGTGATTTGTTTGTGTTTGTGGATTTTTTGTGCCATAAATTACTTTTTTATTTTCTCCATATGCCTACAAAGTATAGAGAAATTATTGTTTCCATGAAAAAAATCGAATTCGAGATTTCAATGGAAATACACGTTTTGAGGTCCCCTAAACACGTTTTGACCATTTTCTCGATGATGTCTGTGTGTATGTGATAGCTTTTTGTGGGTAACTCAATAACTGTTAATCAGGTCAACGCGAAATTTTATATTTAACATTTTTATAAAAGTCACAAGAACTGATTAGTTTTTGGTAAAAATCGGTCAACCGGAAGTGGGTGTTTACTCTTGCCACATCCGTTATTTTGAAATATTTGCTTTAATATTTGATAAATGTAAATATATATAGGAATAAAAGTTGTAGGAAATTTAATTTTCTACAACCTTTGTTTCAAACATTTTTCTATATAATGCATTGTTTAAGAGATATCTAAAAAAATCTATATTTTAGCTTCCACCACCACCTACCGACGACTATTGTTAACGATTGACGCTTAGTTAAGTCTTAGTAACGCTCCTTTTTCTTTTCTTAATTGTTGGAGCTTTGTTGCTATATCCAATATCTGAAGGCTACAGTTTGAGTTAATTTCTGTTTTGTGTAGTCTAAAATTTTCTCGCAGTTTCTTAAAATATTTATTATTATGTAACCTATTTGGAATTTTTAGAAATGTTACAGATATGGAGAAAGTCATGTGGTGGCCACATCAGATTTTTTATATTTTCTTTAATATTTGATAAATGTATAAAATCATACGAATAAAAGTTATAGGAAATTTAATTTTCTACAATGTGTGTACCAAACATGCGTTGTTTAAGAGATATTTTTAAAACTAATTTTTTGTCTGCCACCATTACACCACCTACTGGCGATTATTGTAAACACTTTACGCTTAGTTACGTCGTAGTAACTCTCCTTTTTATTTTCTTAATTGTTGGAGTTTCGAGGCTATATCCTATCGTATATTAGAAGGCTACGGTTTGAGTTTATTTCTGTTCTTTGTAAAGTCTAAATTTTTCTCGCAGTCCCTTAAAGTATTTATTATCATTTAGACTATTTGGAATTTTTACAAATATTACAGGTATGGAAAAATCGTCTATTGGCCACATCAGATTTTTTTTTCAAATTTTGGCGAAAAAATGTAAACTCGTTTATTTTCCAAAGGATTTTTTTCGTCTACCCACGCAACGCTCCACGCGAAATATTTTCGCGTTTCTAACTTTTCGGCTTTCGCCACCATTTCCCATCTGGGATCCCAAGGTCGGTTTTCCCATACGTGAATCGTTTTGCTCCCCTCATATCTACCGGAAAATTCGTCCCTCTCACGCATCCTCTGCCCACTCCTCGATCTCTCTCCCTCGCTCAAACGCCGGAGATCTCCTACCTCGCGTTGGCGTTTTCTAATCACTCGCTCCATCTTCCCTCCCTAACACTCCTACCCCGTCTCTGTCTTCCCGCGGAAGAAATTCTTTTTGCTATCCTAGAGATTACTCACTCTTCTCCGTTAGGTAACGAGTAAATCGTTCCCTGGAGTAAAGTTTACCCAGTTAACCATCCCATCCGTGAATATCCGTGTATCATGCCCGGCCTACCGTTCCGAAACCTTCTCTACCCTCCAAACCCTTCCACCCTTTTCTTTCCCTCTTTCCCTTCTCTTTCTCCTCCTCCCACAGACGGATGGGATCTCCTAATCCACGTATTAAATGAACGTTTTAGTGATTTGTCGCGGTCGACGCGAGATTTACGCTCCGTGTCGCTCGCTATACGTTTCCCCGTCTAACATTGCTTTTTCATGCGTGTAAGTTGGCGGCGGTAATTAGGTTTCGTAATTTACGATATTATTAATATTAATTACGTTATATATATAATGTGTGTGTGCGTGTGTTTTTCTTCGCGTTCTCGTTGACATGAGGTAACTCGGTAAAACTGATGCGCGACGTTATAGAATCGGTTTGAAAAGTTGGAGGTCGTTTTTCTGTTGATGGGAGCGGCTGGTAGGTTTTTGGTATCGGTAATTGGGGTCATGATTGTTAGTTCGGTACATTTATTAAGAGTTTCTCATCAATAGAACTCGTCTGGATTAAATTGAGCGTGCCGTCGAGAGATACGACAAATTACCTGCCCACAGCAGGTAGGACCTTTAACCTTAACGTTGCGGGACCGTTGTTCTAACTAGTTTAGTATCGTATCAACATTGTCTTACTAAATTCAGATAATTAACGGGAAATGATGGAGAAAGGATCCCTTACCAGTGTTTCTTATTTTATCGACCATTAGCGTTAAACCGTGTCGCATACTTAATTTACGTAGTTTTAAAAATTGGGCTTAATTAATGTATGATTATTTATCTGTCTCAATTTTGTGCTCCAGGAATGTTTTCGTCGCCTTACTGCTTATTGCTGGTCAGTAAAATTTTACAATTCGGCGCCTTCGTCTCGTTTTCATTCATGCCTTTTGAATTAGACGATGAAAGCTGTCTTATGCAACCCTTTTGCTGCAATGCATCGCGTGAAAGTTTTCCGTGTTATTTTATACCGTTGTTGTGCATTTCTAAATAATTTTTTATCCACTTTTTGTGTCAAATTTGAGAATACTTTACTACTATTACGTTAAAACTTTAGATAGAATTCTATATGTGACAAATGCTACGTTTCAGGTTAAGTTTGTACCTCACGGTTTGTTAGCATAAATGTGCGTTAATCATGTCATCTACGCGTCAAGTGTCTGAAGAAATACTTGCGTATTATTAATTTTACTTGTATTAAGTAGAAAATATTTGCCTCAAAATTCTTTTCAACAACGAGAAGCCTCCTTAAGGTACCTTAGATAAGTTCATTACTGTTAAAACGGCACCGATCCTGCGTTTGAGTCGTGTTCGATTTTACGTCGCACAGATCCTTATTAGATGGCCTGTGATGAAAATGAGCCATATCAGACCGTATTCGGTCTCCTTTCGGGGACCTCGAGTACGCTGAAGAAAAATATGGGCACGAGAGCGATTATTTATTTTTCTGAGGCTGTCGAAAGTCTAGGCGACGAAAATTCGAACAAAAAATCTAATAATGTCACGCAAATTTGCCGTCATCTTAAAAATGTAGCATTCAGTTTTTAGCAATAACCGCCATTCGTTTAGCTTTTTGATCGTTAAATATTTACGGTATATTCTTGTTTGAATTTAAATAATTGAATTGTATTAATAATTAGTAGGTCTACTACATTTTTATCAGACAGAAACAAGACAGCAATTTCCAATGAAAAAATCGAGCGGCTTAAAAGAGAAATTTACGTCAATAGACGTGACCAGGTGGAATCGTATCGTCGAACAATGAAATAATTACTATGTAAAACACATTTTCAACATACTTTTCAGATAAAGACAAGGAAGGGTTTCCCCAGAATATGAGCAGTGAACCCGGACAGGCAGTTAAAAGAGAGTAAAATATATTTTTTTAAATTGACGTCAAAACAGAACGTAGGAAAACTAGGGACTTTAGGTGCACTGCACCTCCTGCCATGCACCAAAAAGGTGACTTACAGGGTATCTATCATATAGATGTATTTGTCCTTCATCCATCTCATGGATTTTACGATTTTCATTTTCGAAACAAACGACTTTTTATATTTGTTCGAAATTAGACAGCCGTTCTCGTGTCATTAGTATATTATATATTTATAATACGCGCATGTATGTATATATGTATGGATGTATAGTGTGGAGGAAATAGTTTCCTTAATTTTGCAAATGGCGAGGTTTCAGCTTGGCTTAACCATCACAAATCCTCTTTACGGGTCTCATATTTCGAATCGGCCAAAATAGATTAGTAATGACTGTGTCCTCGGTTGCCTGGCAACTCCTCCTACGTGGAAACCAAGCGATCGCGGTGTGTTATGGGACAGAAATAGGAGGAAGCAAGTATTATTTCCCCCTCATTCTCTCTCTCCCGTTTTGAAGAATTAACCGCCCTTCTATCCTCGCTCCCTTTCAAAACTGAATAGAGACGTTCCATTATCTTCTTCGAGGTTAATTAAGTTTTAACATGGATGATTGAAAATTACGCCCACATTTTTGGAAATTGTTAATTTTTGCATGATAGATAAGCAGTATTTTGTAACGTAAATACGTGGGTGTTCTTAAAATTGGGGTTTTTCAAGAGCTCTCTCAGGTATTTTTTACGGGAAAATAAATTGTTTTAAAATTCTATAGCACGCCGGTTTTCCTCATCTTTTTGGTGCTTCCCTTAGTGTAGTGAAAGGTTTATTTCCCCTTGAAGAAGAAATAAGCAAAACTTATATTTAAAGGGTCGCGAAAAATTGTAACCATATCTTAGCGAGTTATTTTCATAAATTTATTTTTAATTTAAAATGGTTCAATGGCTGTTTTCGATATTTTCACCTTAGTTTTACGCGACTTTGAATGAGTATTTTTCGATTAATACTCTCCGTTGGAGAATTTAGCATCAGTTTAATTATCGAAATAACATTAACGGTGTACGGGACTCATTGCCAGTATAATCAGGGAGAAAAGTATTTTAAAAATGTAATTACTGATTCATCTGTTCGTAAGGAAAATGTTACAATTCTACCATGCAATCTTTCTCTAATTCACTAGTTTCCTTGTTTATCATTCCACTATAGGTAAGTATTGGGAAATAGCAAATAAACTACGTTTAGTCACTACAGTCAGACCCCTATTTGGCGCCCTCCTATAGTATAGTGCCACCCCCGCATACCGCCTATGAGTCGTTGTGAACAGAACTTCCATCTTATGACTACATATAGCAAGCATATACTTCGATTTACCGATATCCCCGCATTAACGCCAATGTAAGTGATTGACAAACGGTGGTGCTAAATCGGGATTTGACTGTAAAATATATAAAATATATAAAATGTATAAAATTTTCACTAGTGGAACTGTCCGTAAGCATGACTAAAGTAGGTGTGGCCCGTTTATAACATTAATCGCTTTAATGCGGCCCGTACGCCTCTTCGAGTTTGACATGCCTGCCCTATAGCCTGTACGAGACTAAACCTTACATTTTATCTACCTATTTTTTGGTCTCGTTCTTTTGATATTGCTCAAAAGCGGTTTATGATTGAAATCATTGTATTTGTTATTTTTTTATCGAATCCTAAGACGGAAGAATGTGATAATTTTCCGGGAATCTTACCAGCAGAGAACGTGCTTTCCATTTTTAGTGCTTTTCGTCATTGCTTAAAAGCACTATTATCTTTGTGCTGTCCTTCCGTATGCATATATCAGGGAAGAATTGACTGAACCGATTTCAACCATTTTTGGTACATAGAATCTTCACATAAACACATGACCAAAATGACATACATATTTGAACCGGATCGACCCAGCAGAGGTGCCACAATTGCAAAATAAAACTTTTCAGTAATTATGACTTTGGAAGGAATTGGCCGACCCAATTTCAACTAAATTTTGTGTGAAGGAGGTGTGCAACATAAAATAAAAACAAAATCAAGATGTTTAGTATATATATATATATATAAAGCAGGGCTGCCACAATATTAAGGAATAGTAAACACAAGTATTTGTGTTGAACTGTCCAAGGCATTTTTAACCAAATATAATATTTATAATGTACACGTATATACAAAACCATAATAACATATTTGGACCGAATCAACTAAACGGGGTCCACAATTACGAATTAAACTCTTTCTGTAATTATGGATTTGGAAGGAATTGGCTGAACGAATTTAAACTAAATTTTGTATATAAGATTTGTACAACATACCATAATGAAATCACGGTGTTTAAAGTGGAACTAAAGAGCAGGGCTACCACAGTAAAAAGTAATATAACATCTTTTACACGGACGCATGGATTTTAACCAAATATGGTATATACGTGTATAATCTTCATATAAATAAGTATCCAAAATAGCATATTTCAACTGGGTTGACTAAACAGGACTACCTTAATATCAAGGTTAGAAATTTTCTGTAACTATGAATTTTGAAGGTATTGGCTGAAACGATTTCAAAAAGAAATTTCGTTTGTAGGGCGAGTATAGAATGACAAAATGAAATAAACATGTTTAGAACATCTAAAATGCTGGGCTACCGCAATATAAGGAAAAATAATTTTCTGATTTCAAAGCAAATATATTAGTATACTACGGCGAATTTGACAAAAAGCACTTCTGTACCATGGGAACCCCGTATTCATCCGCACTTGTTCTAATCTTATGAGTTCGTGAGTGCTGTCATTGATATCGTCCTGTTAAAAAACGGTGGAATTTTTAATATTAGCTACTTAAGAATAACAAATCATTGAGACATAGTTATATCACTAGTGCTAGTAAGCGTAGGGCCAGATCAGAGCGTACATCAAAATGTTACCCTGCAATTCACCAAATTTGTGGGTGGCAGGAGACTAGGCACCAAAGCCGACCAAACTCCCACAATCGATTTCAGGTATTTTATCGTCGTTCCTACCTACATATGTACGTTGGTGCTTCAATTATTCCTAAAAACTAACCAGAAAATACGAAATGTTCGCTAAATGCGGGAGGTACTATAGATCGTTTTTCTCAGTCGCGATAGAGCCTTTGTGTTTGATGTAATGTCATCCCCACCCAAACGCTGTTGGCGGCTTGCAGAATAATAATGCGAGTGTAAAAACAGTGGTGGTGCTCTCTCATGCGGGTGGTTGTAGCTATCATAGTCGTTAGAGAGAGGAAGAGGAGTAGGCGACAAAGGGTGACCTTCACACGGAAATGAAGCTCTCTCTTCTTCCCCGACAATGACTTACAGGGTGACTAAACCCGAGCCATCTCATAAGGTGAAAGTCCCTTATCACGAAGGAACCTCAAATGAATATTCTCTTCTCAAGCCGGTTTCTCTGTCATCTTTCTCTCCCTCACTCGTCCTCGACTCTCCAGGAGGTTGAGAGGGTTTGGACGTTAGGGTGCGGCATTGCCTCTTGTGAGGGATAAGGAAAAAAATGCTATCCTTTAGATGTGTAACCAACTCTATATTTCCCCCATCGTTCTTCGAGGTGTTTTCAGTTTAGGCCGTTACTGGAATATGTTCTTTGAATTTGAATGCGATGTAACCAAGATCGATTTAAGTGGTTTTTTCCTCGAAAGCTTCGGAATAGTGAAACTTAAGCGGGTATAAGACAATTCGGCGCGACCGATTCGGCGACGGGGCAATTCGGCGACGGAAAAATTCGGCGATGGGGCAGTTCGGTGCCAGCAAGACGAATCCAACCACCAACCTCTCAACTCATTCCAGGGGGAGAAAATTGAAAGAATCCAATCTCTAACCACTCAACCCAACGAGGCGGGAGGGAATTGATCGATTCCAACCACCAACCTCTCAACCCAAGCCGGGGAGAGGAAATTGCAAGAATCCAACCACTCAACTAAACCCGGCGGGGGGAAATAGAATAAATCCAACCTCCAGCCTCTCAACCCAACCGGAGAGGGGAATAGAACGAATCCAACCTCCAAACACTCGATCCAACTAAAAGTTGTTGCTTTTTACTCCAGGCGCCGAATCGTCCCGGCGTCGAATTGCCCCGTCACCGAATCGTCCCGGCGCCAAATCGCTCCGGCGTCGAATTGCCCCGTCACCGAATCGTCCCGGCGTCGAATCGTCCCGTCGACGAATTGTCCCGTCGCCGAATCGGTCGCGGCGGATTGTCTGTCGCCGGATCGGTCGCGCCGAACTGTCCCATTTAGACTTAAGCATAGTGTTTCCGGCATAGATATTTGGGGATGGACGTATGGTTTCAAATAGTTTGAGAAGAGTTGAGCTCTTTTTCATAGTTTTTAGGGAAGTATTAGTCAGCGCATATGCGATTATTTTTTATGCGCGCATAAATGACGCACGTTCTGATCTAGTCCATTCAATTCAGTAGATATGTGAAAATTCCCGCCGAGGGTGTCTTTAACCCGTATACACGGCAATGGAAAGGTTAACCCGGCCTTAACTCTTAAATGCATGATTTTTTAGAACTAGACTCATAACATCAATTCATTACTTTGAGGTTATTTATATGAAATCTTAAAATAACATTTCGTATCACTTACATATGGAAGAAGTAAGCACATGAGAAATTGTATGCTTGACGATATATATCATTCATTTTAGTTATTAAAAATTCCAAAGGAGAACTTTGGTACACAGTGTAAATGATGTCGCAGATATGCAACACCATGCAACTGTGGGCTAAAATTATAATTTTGAATTTAAATCAACTTTTATAGATTATAAAAAGTTAATACTACTCGGAGTAAAGAGCAGTTCCAGCCAAATAAATATTACATATACGGCACTAGTCTGTTTTAAATGAAAAGCTGATGGCGTAAATTTTGAACCATTCATAGTTTCTTAGGGGTTTTTAAGTTTTCCGTTCTGAAATAAATTGTGCTTTTTAAAAATAGGACAGACTAAAGAGGAATTTGTCCGTCAAATTATTCCATCGTCTTACTATTTGGTCGCAGCCCGGAAAATAATTCGAAAGAAATTCTAAAAATTTCCACTCATAACATGAATGCAGAATGTATTTCATGTAAAATCATCCAGCTTAATGATCTGTTACTTGACGCTTGAAAAGTTAGCCTTTGATATTGTATCTAAGTTTATCCCAAAATATTGCTTTTAAAAAAATCAGACGCGATTTATTTATAAATAATTCAGTCACAAAATTTTGTCGTTAATATGCTCGGATTTTGCCCAAGCTTAGTTCTTTTGGAATTGGTTTACTTAGTCACCTGTAGGTCGTTTGTCTTTTAATATATATATTTGATATTTATTTTATAAGCTTTTCTCCCTATCTGTAATCATGATAAGAAATTCTTTACCGATGATTGTTTTCTCTTTTTTATAAATATCACCTTGAATATTTAGTGAAGTGGGCGATTTATATAACTTACATTCATAGCAGAAATTATTATCATTCCATAAATCTAATATATTCCCAGGTCAACATTTTAAGCGAAATTTAAAAAATTATAAATGCTCTTTCAAAGTATGCTGACACTACTAAGAAATATTTTTTAAAATCCGTATAAAATCCTTTAAAATTTGCAATATAAAGCCCCAAATAATCCTCTAATAAAACTCTTCAAAACATAGGGTTTATAAATTGAAATATTTTTATGGGTTTTATGAAAATAAAAATGGACTTCCGTTATTAGAACTCATATGATAAAGAATCATTTTACGTATTTGACATAAGGTGATAATTTCTGTGAATAAAATTGACAAATTAACAGATTTTTGTAGTCGTACTATAAGTAATTTTTTTAATAACATTACTAAGAAGGATATGGAAAATCCTACTAATTTTTTGTGGATTGCAATGTCATGGAGATATTGAATGTATTCAAGGAACTCCTGTATTTTGCGTAAATTTCCTGCGATTTATTTTACTATACAACTGAGTCTCGCTCCCCATACAAACTCAAGGAAAATATGAAAAAAATCCGCTCATTCAGTCCTTCCGCAAATTAGAGGTCGAGTAATGCAAAACGCCAAAAATCCTCGGGTTCATTGACATCCGTCGCCTTTCATCCCAAAAGAAATACTCAGCGGCCGAGTTGGAAGAGTCCATGCACTAAATCCCTCAGACCGCGCCCTTATCCGAGACAGAAAACACACAAATCCGGCGTAAGAAAAAACACCTCACCTCAACCACTCTTCACTCCTTTAATTTCACAACGAGCTGCGACGGCTCCGCGACCCTGCCTACCTCTTCTCTCAACCTCCGACGTCTTTGAATTCCGCTTTCTCTTATTCCCTCTCCCTCCATCCCTGCCTTGCTTCCTCTCTCTCTCCTCTCCCTCTCTTTCCTCTCGTCGTCCTTCCTCTGTCTCTTTCCCACTCTCTACCACTCTCTCGAACACTTCTCCCACTCTCTCCCCACCCTCTCTCCCTCCCCACCCTCTCTCCCCCTCCCCACCCTCTCTCCTCCTCCCTCTCTTCCCTCTCGTTCGCTCTGCTCCCGCTCTCTCTTCTCTCCCCCTCTCTCCCCCTCTCTCCTTCCTATGATTCGTCCCTATCTGTCTCCTCTCTCCTTCACTCTATCCACCCTCTCTCTCCTTACCCCCCCCTCTCTCTCTCCTTACCCCCCTCTCTCTCTCTCTCCTTACCCCCCCTCTCTCTCTCATACCCCTCTCTCGCTCTCCTATCCTCTCTCTCTCTCTCCTATCCTCTCTCTCCTACCCTCTCTCTCCTACCCCCTCTCTCTTTCCTTCCCCTCTCTCTCTCTCTTTCCCCTCTCTCTCTCTCTCCTTCCCCTCTCTCTCCTTCCCCCTCTCTCTCCCACCGCTCTCTCTTCTACCCCTCTCTCTCCTACCCCTCTCTCTCCTACCCTCTCTCTCTCTCCTACCACTCTCTCTCCTACCGCTCTCTATCCTACCCCTCTCTATCCTACCCTCTCTCTCCTACCCCCTCTCTCTCTTTCCTTCCCCTCTCTCTCTCCTTCCCCTCTCTCTCTCTCCTTCCCCTCTCTCTCTCCTTCCCCTCTCTCTCTCTCCTACCGCTCTCTCTTCTACCCCTCTCTCTCCTACCCCTCTCTATCCTACCCCTCTCTCTCTCCTACCCTCTCTCTCCTTCCACTCTCTCTCCTACGGCTCTCTCTTCTACCCCTCTCTCTCCTACCCCTCTCTCTCCTACCCCTCTCTCTCCTACCCCTCTCTCTCCTACCCTCTCTCTCTCTCTCCTACCACTCTCTCTCCTACCGCTCTCTATCCTACCCCTCTCTATCCTACCCTCTCTCTCCTACCCCCTCTCTCTCTTTCCTTCCCCTCTCTCTCTCCTTCCCCTCTCTCTCTCCTTCCCCTCTCTCTCTCCTACCGCTCTCTCTTTTACCCCTCTCTCTCCTACCCCTCTCTATCCTACCCCTCTCTCTCTCCTACCCTCTCTCTCCTTCCACTCTCTCTCCTACCGCTCTCTCTTCTACCCCTCTCTCTCCTACCCCTCTCTATCCTACCCCTCTCTCTCTCCTACCCTTTCCCTCCTCACGCTCTCTTATAAGCTCAATTTCTCTCTCTCTCTCTCCTCCCTCTCCCATTTCTCTCCCCTCCCGATATCTCCTCTCTTTCTCCTCCCTCTCTCCATTTCTCTTTCCGTCCTCTTTTTTCTCTCTCTTCCCCTTTTCTCTCTTCCTCCCTCTCGCCTTCCTCTGTCTTCCACTCTTCTCCTTCCCTCTCTGTCTTCCACTCTCTCCTATCTCCCCTCTCTTTCCATCTCCCTCCTCTTTTATCCCCTCCTTTTCTCTCTCATGCTCTCTCCATTTCTCACTCCTCCCTCTCTTTCTCCCTCCTCCCCTTTTCTCTCTCGTCCCTCTCTCTTTCTCCCTCTTAATTTTTTTCTCTCTTCATCCCTCTCACCTTCCTCTCTGTCTTCCACTCTCTTCTCCCCAATTTCTCTCCTATCTCTCATTTTCTCTCCTTCCATCTTCCTCCTGCTCTCTTATCCCCTATTTTTCTCTCTCCCGCTCTCTCCTCTCTTTCTCCTCCATTTCTCTCTCCTCCCTCTTCCGATTTTTTCTCTTCCTCCCTCTCTCTCGAGCACTCTCCCTTAAGAAACGCACCTCTTCAAGTCTCTGCTAGACAACGAGGCCAATGAGAAAAAATAGGTTTGCGCTCAACATTCGGCATCCCTTACGATTCCGTTGAAAGGCACAATGTAATTTCTCGCGAAATTAAAAATGACGAAGAGAGAGAGAGAGAGAAAGAGGCGACGATGACGGAGTAGTGCGAGGGAGGAAATGATGGAAGACTGAAGAAGCAGTCGCCGCATGGATATATATTTTAGGAGGGATCTCGAGAGAGAGAGAGACTTTGCAGGAGGAAGGAAGACATGAGAAAGGTGAGGTAGAGGGGGAGAGGGAGAGAATCTCCCTCGCTTGCCTTCCGAGTGAACACACGAGCACCATGGAAATCTTAAAAAGAATGTTGATTGCTTCGCCCGCTAGGTTGTTTTGAACGACCCTCCTAATTACGGGCGAAGGAGGTATGGACGTTAGGGAGAGTTTGGTGACCCGCCTCTTTCTCCGTAGCATGGAGTGTCTCTATTAAATTGAGATGGGGGTTTCTGGAGCATTATGGTAATTGGTGAGAGTTGGACAACGAAGTGATTTTTTGACACTGTATTTTTATAAAGCGGAACTGGTTAATTTTTAAAAAAGATTTCGGCATTTTTTTGCCGGTTCAGTGACTGCCGCAATGGTGCCTTTCATTGTCTCGGGCATATTAAAGATTGAATTTGCAATAGGCGACGCCTATAAAAAGGATCGCCTTCCTGCAGAAAAAGATTCCTAAAAATGTTATTTCGTTCAAATAAATATTATATGGTATTCTAATGCGGTCGAACCTCTATAGTTCGGTCGTTTATAATTATAATTTTGGATGGGCCTATGTAGTTGTATTTCCCGTTCTTATCAATATATATTGTAATGAGGTTATGTAACTCGAATTTTATATCTCTTCCCTTGAGATTCGGGATATATAAGTTCGACTGTATTGCATATATTTCAGTTAGAATGAAATATGTAATTCATTATTACGACGCAAGAAAAATAATATTCTACAAACATTTCCTGTAAGGCGCATACTTAAACTTAGCCTACAGTACTGAATCATCCAGCTACATCTTTGGTGCCATTGGTTCTTTAGTAGTTTCATTTTGAGCACAAGGTATCTTATTATTTGTAATTAGCGTAATTTCCTGTCAAATATGATTGGTTTTTGCAGATTATCTATTATAATTAAGGTACTTCCCATTCTTCCTCCTTTTTTCTCTGCCTCACTCCCATTCTCTTTCCTCCCTCTTCCCCTATTCACTCTCCCTCCTATTCTCTCTCCCTCCTATTCTCTCTTTCTCCTATTCTCTCTCCCTCCTATTCTCTCTTTCTCCTATTCTCTCTCCCTCCTATTCTCTCTCCCTCCTATTCTTCACCCTCTCTTCCCGTCCTCCCTCGTATTTTCCCTCTCTTCTTCCCATTCTCCATCCCTCTCCCTCCTATTCTTCACCCTCTCTTCCCATCCTCCCTCTTTTCTCATCCTCCCTCTTTTCCCATCCTCCCTCTTTTCCCATCCTCCCTCTTTTCCCATCCTCCCTCTTTTCCCATCCTCCCTCTTTTCCCACCCTCCCTCTTTTCCCATCTTCCCTCTTTTCCCATACTCCCTCTTTTCCCATCCTCCCTCTTTTCCCATCCTCCCTCTTTTCCCATCCTCCCTCTTTCCCCATCCTCCCTCTTTTCCCATCCTCCCTCTTTTCCCATCTTCCCTCTTTTCCCATACTCCCTCTTTTCCCATCCTCCCTCTTTTCCCATCCTACCTCTCTTCCCATCATCCCTCTTTCCCATCCTCCCTCTTTTCCCATCCTCCCTCTTTTCCCATCCTCCCTCTTTTCCCATCCTCCCTCTTTTCCCATCCTCCCTCTTTTCCCATCCTACCTCTTTTCCCATCTTCCCTCTTTTCCCATCCTCCCTCTTTTCCCATCCTCCCTCTTTTCCCATCCTCCCTCTTTTCCCATCCTCCCTCTTTTCCCATCCTCCCTCTTTTCCCATACTCCCTCTTTTCCCATCCTCCCTCTTTTCCCATCCTACCTCTTTTCCCATCATCCCTCTTTTCCCATCCTCCTTCTTTTCCCACCCTCCCTCTTCCTACCACCCATTCTCCCTTTCTCCTCAAATTTAGTTTTATTCGGATGAAGTGCAATATATCTCACCCTCAAAATAGCACCACAAACGGACATTTATTTCTTTAATTACCATGTCAACCCTAAATAAAAAAATTCTGATTAGCTCATTATATAAGTTTCTGCCAAATTTCTATCTACATCATTGATCGAGTTATTCGCGCTTTAGCTTGACACTTAGACTAACGGACTGAAAACTTAGCCTTTTATTATTATTTTTGTGATTCTTTTAAAGCTCTCTTTCTCTCCCTGTTTTTTACATTTAGTGCTATGAAAAATTTTTCCATCTCCTTCCGTCTTTCTCTCCTCGTATTAAAAGCCTTCAAAGCACGCTTAAACCCATAAGGATTAAAATAACAATAGAATTTCGAAGTCTAACAATTTAATAAGTAACATCCCGTTAAAATGTGTGAATTAAATGTTTAACATTAGGGATTTTGAATTGTAGGCGAAAAACGATGAACTGAATAAGAAACCTTATAATTGTTTCTTTAAAATGGTCTAGATCTAAAGGTCATGGGTCAATGTTTTCTAATTTTAATCTCAAAAAAAAGATCCTGGACATCAAAAAGTCAATTTTTAGGTGTTATCTTATGGGGAATGCAAATCATCCCCTGGAGTCGAACCCTGGACGTTTTCGGGAAAGTTATCCTAAGTCACAGCATTGTTATATCTGAATAGATTATCTCTGCCAAATTCCAAGTTTATATTTACATATTTGATCAAGTTATTCGCGTTTTAAGAGCGTGATATGGACCAACCAACTAACATTGCCTTTTATTATAGAGGGGATGCTAATCTTGGCCAATATTCTTTAGGCCATTAATATATGCCAAGTTTCTTAAAAAATATACTCACCTATAATCTCTAACACACTTCTCCCCTCCTCTCTTTCCTTCCTTTCTTCCTTCCATTTTGCTTCTCCTTCCTGTTTGAGATCACTCAATTTAAACTTCTTTCTCTCTTTCTAACAAACTTTGCCATTTTCCCTTTTCCTTCCGAAGCATTTCCTTCGTTTAATCAGCGCTTACTGATCTTGAAATTCAAATTCAGTCTAGAATCTAATTCTGATTCAGACGTCATTACGTCCTCTGTCTCTCGAGTTCGTTTTGTCGGAATCATTAAGACATATATACCTTAGAAATCGCCTTGGAATTGCGTGAAAGGTGTGCATTAATTGGGCTCTAACGTTTGCACAGTGAGATTTATAATTGCATTCATAGTGTAGTGTAAACTTTCTAAGAACTTGGATCCCTCGCATCGTCTCGTTAATGCGTCTTATCTTAAAATGTTCGTAGTTGTTCGCATGTGATTAAAATTTTCAAAATGGCCGATTTGCCAACGTTAATTGATTCTAAAAATCTCATCGTCCTGTCTATTTGTTAATTTATTGCTTGTGTAACTTTTTAAATAATCGTTCGTACGGTAGTCTCTTAAATAAGATCGGAAGGTTTGTGCAATCCTTTGAAGTAATTTTTAAGGGAGCTTTGGTCGAGTTCTTAGTATGACGAAGCTTCGCTTTACGATACATTTACTCGATGAAATTCTCGTCTCCTTAATTTAGTGCCTCGCGTAGACTGTGTGCAGGGCTTGTTTTTAATGAGCCGCTTTAACCGTGTATATATATATATATATATATATATATATATATATATATATATATATATATATGTATATACTTTATTTCAACATCGATGAAGTTTCTAGATTCGATCGTGTTTCTTGAAGCTTAATCTAGGAGAGATCATGTAACAAAAAGCCGTTTACTTCAATGTTTCCCTCCGTCTAAATTATTTACTATTAAATCATTATTTAGAAGATAATTATTCCCTACGCTCTCTACTGTTTTCAGAGAATTTTACCTGATAGAAGCATTTACTAATTAAAATATCAGTTTTTTCCGAGTGTCTCTTGAGTGAAATTTAGTCCAAAAACACGCTTACTGCACACAATTTTATGAAAATTATAAGTGTGAGCGTGAAATTTATAGCACTTTTAAGTTATGATTAACTGCTTTATACTATGACGTGCCGCTCTGTTTAATTGTATCTTACTTTTAATACCTACATTTTCTTTTTTTTTTAATTGCAATTTTTAACTCCTTTTTTGTTCCTTCTCGATAATTCGATCCCATTTTCGTCCCAGTTACTCGCCAGTCGATGCATTGTTTCATTCATTTAAGAGTGGCGACGCGATGACAAGGGTTACAATTTTGTCTCTATTTAGTGAAGGAAAACATTCTAGTGGGGAAGAGAGAGAGATTTTGAGTCGATGTCTCGTCGAAGCGTCCCCCTCATCGTAGTGCATTGACCTTTTCGGAATATTCTGTGTCGTCGTGGGACATTATCCACAGCATCTAGTCTGCCTTCCCTTCCACGTCTTTGCGCATCTACATCCCTTAAACTCCATCCGCTCACTTCGCGGCTAATGCAACGTGTGGTCTGGTGCATGTATCTCAGTGTCGCCTCCTCGAAACCGCAAGTCTAAACCCACTTCCTCAACCTCATCTTTGACTAGGAAACGAGTCAGCTACGGCCAAAGGGCTTCCTGGTCCAGTACGTATCTGTCACGTCAATCCATTATATTTCCCTCGTGGTTCTATGTCTCCTTTTCATGACGTGCATTTCTTCCTCTTGTCCATCCAGTATTTCCTTCGGCATAATTTCAACTTTATTTCCAGGGTGGTTTATTGCACTATTTTTACTTTCTCCATACGTAGTATAGGGGAAAGTATTGTTTTCATGAAAAAAATCGACTTTGAGATTTCAACGGAAATAAACGTTTTGAGGTCCCCTGAAAACTGTTTGAGGTCCCCTGAAAACGTTTTGACCATTTTCTCGATGTGTGTGTGTGATAGATTTGTTGTGGGTGCTCTAACTCAAAAACTATTAATCAGATAAACGCGAAAATTTATATTTAACATTTTTATAAAAATCACAAGAACTGATTAGTTTTTGGTAAAAATCGGTCAACCGGAAGTGGGTGTTTACTCTTGTCACTTATCCGTTTTGAGGTCCCCTGAAAACTGTTTGAGGTCCCCTGAAAACGTTTTGACCATTTTCTCGATGTGTGTCTGTGTGATAGATTTGTTGTGGGTGCTCTAACTCAAAAACTATTAATCAGATAAACGCGAAATTTTATATTTAACATTTTTATAAAAATCACAAGAACTGATTAGTTTTTGGTAAAAATCGGTCAACCGGAAGTGGGTGTTTACTCTTGTCACTTATCCGTTATTTTGAAATATTTGCTTTAATATTTGATAAATGTAAAAATATACTGGAATAAAAGGTGTAGGAAATTTAATTTTCTACAACCTTTGTTTGAAACATTTTTCCATATAATGTATTGTTTAAGAGATATCTTATATTTTTAGCTGCCACCACCACGCCACCTGCCGGCGACTATTGTTAACAATTGACGCTTAGTTACGTCTTAGTAACGCTCCTTTTTCTTTTCTTAATTGTTGGAGCTTTGTGGCTATCATTATATATAGACGTTCCTTACAGAGGAGGAGGATATAACATACATATAGGAGGATACTAATGTTTAGGCACTTCCAGATGAGCTGGAGATTCAAAACTTTTTCTTAGTTAGGATTTTGTGCAAAACCGACTAGAAAAAACGAAAATCTTGAAAAAGTGCAACAATGCGGCCGCTAAAAATTCGCAATTGTTTAAACAAATTTTCAAGGTTTATATATATCCGAATGTTCCACGGAGCTGAAATATTTTTTAGAGGTAGGATTTGTAAAAATCGAAATAGGGAATATAGAAATTTTGATATTTTTATTTGTTTGGCAGTGAAAAATTCTTAAAATTTAAACAAATAGGTAAATGCTTAGACACTACGCCGTAAGTTAGGGAGCTGAAAATTTTAAATTATTAAGAGGATAGTCAATGTAAACGAATAATCATTTCAATTTATCCATAAAATCCTTATTTTGGCTGTTAAAAATAATTTAAATTTAAAACAATTAGATAAATGCTATTTCACTTCTAATGGTACTATAAATTTAAATTTAGGCAGAAATGTGTGGCATTATTAACTCAATCTGGAGAAAGTATAATATTTTGAAAATTGAAAAAATTAGTGATTGTTTTACTCCATTATTATTCCATAATGTAAAAACAAAAACCCGTCCAGAGGAGAAATCTTTAGAATTAAATAAATATTTCTCATGATGAAATATATCTCTGAAAAATTATTGATTTTTTCAAGGTGAGATTAAATGCTTGCAGTATGCAAGCACCTTCTACTAGTATCCAATATCAGAAGGCTATGGTTTGAGTTTATTTCTGTTTTGTGTCAAGTCTAAAATTTTCTCGCTGTTTCTTAAAATATTTATTATTATGCAACCTATTTGGAATTTTTAGAAATATTACAGATATGGAGAAAGTCATGTGATGGCCGCATTAGATATTTACGTTGTGTTGTGATTGCGCATGTAGAATTGCATTTTTACAGAGGCTGAAATCAAAGAACTACTCCAGAAGATGGATATCAAGGGCTAAGCGAGCGAGGCACTCACATTAGGGCGCAGTTCACTTGGCGGCGCGACAAATGACCGTTTGAACTTTTAAATGGAACGTTTTATATTATAAAATATATTTTATTTTATTAAACCTCTACATCTTAAACAAACCGGTTTTGAGAAATAAAATTGTTTACTGTGTACTTTCATTAGGAGGGAGACGTAATTTTCAAAGTTTGTCTAGGGCGCAAAAATATTTTATCCCGGCTCTGGATACATTTACTAATATTTGATGAAATATTATTATATTATGAATGGTATTAATTACTTATCTGTTATGACAATTGATTATAAATCGATCGTTCGGCGATAGAATTTTCGAAAATATGTTATTGGTTTCAAATTTCTGCCCGTTTATCTCGTGCCGAAACCACCGCGGTTTTATTGAAAAGCAGTTTCTTTAACCGCCATAAGAAGGCGTTCCTAACACATTTTATTGCTATGTAATAAAGGTAGTTTTTCAATTTGATTTCATACATTAAAGTGAGCTCGATAATTCTTTGTTTAATTGCATTTTATTGTTACACCTATGTGAATGCATGTAATTAGATGGGTATGTATTCGTTGTCGAAGCAAAGTTTTGGTAGAGAATATCTTAAAGGTCTTTTTAAACAAGTAGCAATAGAGATGAGAACTCACAAGTTGCACGCACGTAATGTTAAAAGAACGAAACTTTCTCTTTGCCTCATTTTCCAGCCATAGGGCATATTCATTGCATCAAAACTAATATTTTATATTTATTCAGCGCTTTGTTTGACATTACCATATAAGCGCGATTAAATATTTAGGCTATTTCATTATTTTAGTTAAACAATATTATTTAAGATTTGTAAGTCCTTTATATTTAAACACTCAAAAGCATTTTCTCGAATTACTTCGGGAATTAAACAATTTAGTCCCAATTTCATTCTAAGATAACCCTACCCAATATGGCCTATTTAAGCTTTATTAATTTTTTAAGCATCTTTCCCAAATGCTGAAAGTAAATCTAACATAATGTACTCTTAGACAGTTTATTTAAGTAAACAGAAAAAATGTAACAACTATAACGCTTCAACATGGAATTACTAGTTGGCATTTTTGCAAAACCTTGCTGTTAGGCCCCATTAGGAACATATGATCTCAATATGGCCTATTGGGTTATTGTCCAAAAAATAAGAGAACAAGAATCTGAAATATTTATCAAGTACTTGTATCAAAATTCTAATGCTTGATTGCTCAAAAATGGTTACAATAAATTGTCGGTAGGCAAAAATAACTAAAAAATGAGAGAATAAAAGTCAAAATTCTAATTTTACACAGGTCAAAATTGTATCACCAAAGATTTAGGCCCATGTGGTCAAAATTTAATTTTAATAAAGAAATGAACAACAAATTGAGATCTAAAATCATTCAAAAAATTCATTGTCATTATTTAAGGCTCACAAAATGGGCAATATGGCCTACATAGGCCATAATGGGGAGACTTGGAACCACATGACATCTCAATGAATTACCAAACCAATCACACCACTAATAGTAGAGACAATTATCTTGTAGAATGCCTAAGGTCAAATTAATTAATTAACTTTTACCTGTACAAACAATGACTTAACCAACGTTTTGAAATTAGATGCACGTAACCACAAGCGCTGGTCTCAAACAAAACACTCCAGCAAATTCAGCAAACTGAGCGCGTCCACCTGAATTCCATATAAACACAGTTGTTAGCAGTCTGCCGACATACTGCAACCACCATCTATCAATTTTATCACGTACTACGTTCGATACGGCAATTAGGCCATATTGGGTACAGTTACCTTACATTTAATCCCGATGAGTCCCTTTTCAACTGATATTAATTAATGCAATTATTTATTTCGGGAATTTCTCGATTCAGGCTCAATCAAATAACAACTTTCAATCTCAGCGTGATTTAATGAGTTACGGTGATGCTGTGATGTGTGCTAATTTTTCGGTCTTTAATAATATATTTAGAGAACGGCTTCGTGCAGCTATAGTTAGAAATTAATTCGTGTCAATATAGCGCTTTCGTGAAAATCATTACCGCCTCTTCATTTCTCTCAGTCGCCTGTCTGTCCGTCCGCGTCAATATTGCAGCGCCGTCCTGGCGGAACGAACATTAGTGAAATTATGTGTTCGAGAGACAAATTAAAAATTATTCATTAAATTCCTTCATATTGGATAAAGCACAAAATTTGAAATAATTTTCCTCGCTCGAAAATCTTCAGCAATTTGAAATGTAATCAACATGTTTGCTTCGCGAATCACTACCCGAATTCAGAATTTGAGTATATTTAACGTGATTATATCAGTTAGTAGGCCAAATAATTTCAGTGTTAAAATTTATCGCACTAGAAAAAGTTAAATTTTCTTCAGAGTTAATAAAACATTTGAAATCTGAGCATTAATTATATAGATAAATCTTCCCTGAACGCTTTATTAATGCTAAGCTTTTGGGTTTATTACTTCTACCTGTTTTCACATTCGTTGAACTTGGCTGTATTATATAAAGGATATTTGATCGATTTAGTATCTGAAAGAAATAGTTATCAAACACTAGATTCCGTGAAATGTTGTTTATATAGCGTTATTTATATTATTATACATTTTCCAAAAATAAGTATATTGAGAAAACGGCTCGAATCGCATAATGATAATTATGGATGAGACCTTTCTAAAAAATTACAGAAACATTTACATAGTACTTTAGTGGAAAAATTACGTGCATTTTATGTCGTAGAGACGAGCTCTTCTTTTATTAGGGAAGGCTATATAATACTCCTTTTTCGGTTAGTTAACGTCAGACATTGTAGACGTATTTTAACGTGGCCACATTGATAAAATTAAACAGTCAATAACAATGAACGGCTGGCTTGCTATTTAAAAATGTTGTGTAAGAATTACGCAACATGTGTCAGTGGGTTACTGATAACAATAACCAATGTTAATAATTAGTGGTATCTTCTGTACTAGAATTTAAAGTATCCGACCTATTTATTATACTCAGATCAATTCTATGTTTAGGTTCCTCCATTCGCTGTTTACTATTCCATATCATCTTATGCACTTCATCAATCTGCTTGCAATTTTTAGAGTGACTGGCTCTCACTCTGCCATCACTCCATTGTCATCATCGCTCATTCCCATTATTTACCCATTGGAATAGGAGAGGAAGGCGAGAAATGAATCTTCCGTGACCTGCATTCCTTGCACTTTGGGGACCAAAAGGAAATCCATTACTACTCTGCATCACGGTTGGTCTTTCGTTTTCCTCGCGACCAAAACCCTGGGAATGAATTTATTTTGTGGGTGTATATTAGAAGGGATTAATGCGCAGTTTTACTTGAGAGTAAGCAGAATTTATGGAAATGTGTAGCTCAATCCGTTTGTGCTCAAAAGATGGAAATGCAAATAGATTTCAGCAAAAGGCTGTATTCTAAATTAATCATAGGAGACTCGAGTGAAAATGGTTATCCTGTTTTGAAAATTAATCAGAAAGTATTGTAGTGTCAACTTCATTTTTTCGATACTCTCTTTAATGCAAGCATTCTAGCTATGTGCTTGTTACCGATTCTTAGTAAAAGTATTGATTGAAAAATTTCCAGTTATGTTGGTAATATATTTAATAATTTTTATAAATTCTTGTGTGGGCGTTTTACAAGTTGCATTGAAAGTAAAATGCTGGTTTATCTTGCTTCGTCTTTTAGGAGTGTGAGGAATATGTCCTTACATTTTGGATAGTTGTGTTTTCATCGAATTTTGTCACAAATTTGCCTCAAAATGATATTGTTGGTAAGACTTATTAAGGTGAATGGTTATTCATTTACTCCGAAATTCCGAAATAAATTAGCTGTTTTTAAACGAATAAGCTTGCTCAATTCTTAGATTTAACTAAATAAATTATTTGGATAGCTTAGTCGTCATCATTGTCAAAGTTTTGAATGAACTAATAGCCCATTCCAAATGCAAATGAAGGCAGATTCTGTAGTTATAAAAGTGCCGAGAAAACCATTACTACAATTCAGACAATCTTTTTTAGCTGAAAAATGAATTTGTTTACCATTTTATTGCTACAGAAGTTTCTTTTGTTTATAACTTTTATTTAAATGTAAAGGGGTGTTCAATATTTCATGAAATTTGAACGGCTGGTGAATTAACATACCCTTTATGGTTAATTCAAACTTTTTGCGCCTATTGAAGTTATCTATCGAAATTATTTGGAAATATTTTAGGCTGAAGAGAAACTTGGTACGCGTTTTGACGCATGAACTCGCCGCGACAAAGAAAATGCATTCTAATTAATGTATTTCTGTGGGTTCTATGTTACGCCTTAAGTGCTTTTATCAATCGGTCCATATACTGGAGGCTTATTACCTGAAAATGATCGTTCCGTTATGCTTAAAAAAAAGGAACCTTGTTTATATCCTTATACCACTAAGCCAAAGGCGTTAAGGATGGACTCGCTTTGATATGACGCTGCGTAGCTTCATCCTATTCCCCCCAATCCCGCATCTTCCCCATTCTTCCTCTTCCAAGTCGAGTGGGGATCGCCGAAGACATTAAGCCCACCCTTAATAAGCGCTTTAATGTCCGCGTAACGATGGGTGGACAGCGAGGTTGGTGGTTTAGGGTCAGAGAGAGGGTTCGTGTCGTTTGAAACGTGGTCGCGTGCCTTTTTGCCCCCTCAAAAGGGGAACGTGACACGAGTTGTGGTGTCGGTCTTCCCTTAGCATCCAAATGAGATACTTCATTACCCCTTTTCTCCTCTTTCTCCCCAGCTATTCCTCCTGTGTACAGTTAGATGCTCTGGTTTTTACTCACTACGAAGGGATGGCAAACCTATGGCACGCGATACGATTTTGGTTAACACGCAACAGAAAAATTGTTTATTGACTGCCTTCTTAATATTTTTCTGGCGCAATATGAAATACCATTTCTGGCGAGATTGCAGTTATGTTGACAGAATAACTTACTAATAGTGTTTTTTTCCGAGAAAGAGATAGGAATAATATGAAATCAGGAGGAAAAGTCTGCCTGTCTATGAATCGAACACGGGTCTTCCACTGGCCGATTCAGATCGCGGATGCTTGGTGCACGACAACTGTCGTTCGGGCATACATGGTCTTGGAAAATGAGTCTTTTCAGGTTCGTTTCCAAAGGAAACAGTCTTATGAAATGATCCTCTCTGTGTGTGTGTGTCTCCTAGTAACAACTTTTGAACCAGTGGACCGATTTTCATGAATCTTGGTATGAGGCTCGTGCTGTCAGGGCTCACCTCCGAGCTGTATTTTATTTGGCGAAGATTTAAGTCCCGGGGTCGATTCCAGGAACGTTTTTTGCCCATTTGTTTCACATAGAAATCTCAAGTCCATCGTGCAGAGATGTTTTCTTTAATACATTAAAATATCTTAAAATTGTGATATCGGAGCAAGGTTTGTACTGTTCTAAGAGGAAATTCTAATCACAGAATTTTGATAGTTGATCGTATTTTTTAATTGATCATAAAACCGTTTTAATGTTTTAAATCGCATTTTATCGGATTGTTGCCATGGATACGATTACTACCAAACTCGACTTGAGCATAGACGAGTGAACAAATGGGTTATTTTATTTTCTACTCGACTACCCTTCAGCAATGGACAGTTGATCCAAACCTACCCATTACCTTATAAACAGTAACATTTATTAAATTCGTTTATTTATATAAATACATACAAAATATAATGTCAGAAAGAGATTTTGATATTGCATTTTCTATTTTAAACCTGATAATGCTCTATTAATTTGTTTTCCAATTTTTCTCTGTCATTGATAAACTACGAATTACAAATAGTATTTATGGTATGAGAATTTCTTGGGATGACTATCACACATTGAAACATTTCCTGTCAATATAAGTAATCAATTCGGGGTGTCAACTTTGGGAAATCAACCTGCATTAGTCCTGGTTTGGACTTCGTGTTTAATGATAAATTGTATTTCATATAATCAATCTGAGCTCTAAATTCTGAGAATAAATGATCATACTTAAACCATTTAATTATTTATTTTGGGCGTATATTTTAAATTGGCTTGTAAGTTTGAAAAGGAAAATCAATTTTTGTAATTTTGTCATGCGAGCAAAAAGGGTTTTCCATCCGTATTCTATGAAGACGTCCGGCCAAAATGCAGAAAATCCGTCGACATTCTCGGTTTTAAATATCCGTAAGGGTTTCATATGGACCTCGATTTAACATTCTCGACATATGTATATACTAGACCAGTGGATCCCAAACCTTTTACATGGCGGCCCGCATTCGTAGTTGTGAATGCTTCGGAGGGCCGCATTGGAAATCACGAGAGCTTCGGCGAGTCGAACATTAGAAGTCACCAAGAGAGTCTGTGCTTTCATATTAGCGAAAATAAAGTCTAAATAAATTACTAGTGTTAAAGCTGCACCAGAAAAAGTTTTGAGACGATAATTTTACTGAAAAAAATATGAAATTGTCTGTATGAAATTTTACCCATCGCCTTTTCATCATAGCTTCGCGGGCCGCATAAAGTGCTCTCAGGGGCTGCATTTGGCCCGCGGGTTGTGGACCTCTGTACTAGACTCTTTGATATTAATTTATGTAATATATTTCCAGTATTGAATTAATATACTCTTTCAAAATTGAATGAGTTAAAAATAGCACTCAATGAATCTCTTTTGTCTCCTGTTTGACGAGAATTACGCGTGTTAGCATTGAATTCAACGCTCATATTCTGCATAATCATTTGGCTAATTATGAACCTATTCAACGCGGCTGTTGGCTGTTTTTAATGCGTTCGTCGTGGATTAATTTTCCGTAGAAAATGATCTCGTCGCTACATCCACCGCCTTATTGGTATTTTTCCATTTTTTTATTCGAGCAGATTTAGCATTAATTTGTTCGTTTATCGTTATCGTATCCTTCTCACCGTTGCCATTTGTAGTTGTTCACGCATTTTTCATAAGGTTTTTATTCGCTACGCTCATATAATTGGTCACTTGACCACACAGTTAATATTTATTGCGTCATTAATTATTGGAATCTCTTTTCCCTACATATTTGATGATAGTTTTTCGTTTCGGTAAAAAAACTCGTCAGTGCAGTTGTCATGTAATTGGCATAATTTTCTATCAGGCTGTGAACATTCATAACAAGACAAAAATATAAATTTTGGTGTGTATGTTTCTATTTTTTATGGCGTCAAATATTCCGGTTACAAGTTGACCTCTTAATTTCAGAATAGTACGAAAGAAAAACATATTTTTGGTGATTAATATTCCTGATTTCCGGTCATGGCAGAATTTTTTCTCCGATTCCTAATTTCTCCCACATCCCATCGCTGTCGTATAGAGATTTATGATCCACTCATTACACTATGTTTCAAAGGCAATCTCACTAATGAGAAGGTAGAGGGTTTTCTTTGGTGTACCTCATGTAAGACATCTGTTGGGGAAGGTAGATACTGGTTTGGTTAGACCGACCCCAGCTAATAAAAAGTAAACATTCTGAAACAGAATATTTAGTCTGCCGCGATAGTTTAGTGGTCGAATATTCGGCCGCAAAGTGGAAGACACGGATTCGATTCCAATTCATGGCAAAATATTTCTCCAGATTTCTAGTTTCTTCCGGCTATTGGCTGTCATTTTTCATTTGAAAATAATTCAGAAGTTACTTTTAATTTTAAATGCAACTGTAAAAGGCAGTGCCATTCGTAGAATTTCCCGGATTACCAGTTGCCCTTTTGGGTGGCATACAAAGGGTTGATAGTAAAAGGAGAAGGGATATTTTTGACGTCGATTAATAGGCATCGAAATGCCGACTTTCCTAAAAAGTGTTGTCTTTTAATCAAGTTGGTGTTAATAATAATTTACGTCGTTCACGTTTCTTCCATATATCGGTTTATAATTGTATTACAGGGGTTTTGGAAAAACTGTAGAGTGGCTTATGAAAGCTCACCTTATGGCTGAAATCAAATGAAAAACTGTTTCTCCAAGAAACCACAAAAATGTTGCGAAAACCAAAATCATATTACTAACAAAGCAGCCGTCGTCAGAATGTACCTACTATCAGTGGATCACCACAGATGTCGGCTGCCTTTTAGCCGAAATGTGCGCCTGGATTTCCCAACTTTTTGGGACTACTGCCTTAGGCACGGTTTTGTGCGCTTGTCTACGTTATTGTTGACATTCTCATCGAAAAGTCAGTTAAATGCTCCATACGTGCTTGGTAAAAAAACAAGTATGGAAAGCTGTACCCCATATCGGAGTACACAGTTTCCAAATGCGTTCTTTGAGATCGACAAATTTTAGTAAAATTCTCCAATACCAAATTTCATCAAAATACGTCCAGCGGTTCCCGAGTTGAAAAAGAGGCACGTTGTAAAATACATGTAGGTCTTCATGTGAAGTGTTCGTTATTGTAGTCCGATTTAACCAAAATTAGAATCGGTCGACCAATTTTAGTAAAACTTCCCAATACCAAATTTCATCAAAATACGTCCAGCGGTTCCCGAGTTGAAAAAGAGGCACGTTGTAAAATACATGTAGGTCTTCATGTGAAGTGTTCGTTATTGTAGTCCGATTTAACCAAAATTAGAATCGGTCGACCAATTTTAGTATAACTTCCCAATACCAAATTTCATCAAAATACGTCCAGCGGTTCTCGAGTTGAAATGGAAGCACATACATTGTAAGGTACATACATGGTCTTCATCTAAAGTGGGCGTTATTATAGTCCTACTTGAACCAAAATTGTAATCGGTCGGCAGATTTTAGCTAAACTCCCAAATACCAAATTTCATCGAATGCGGACGGACGGAAACGACCACCCCTATATGCGTTCACTTCGTGCAAAGAACGCATTAACCTCTCAGGCGTGATTTAAAAATGACTTCTTCGGGTATTTAAATAATTTAGAATGCAACATGTTTTATTATAATTAATTTCTTAGAAATTATTATGGTAAAAAATAAGAAAAATAGATAATAGCCTTTGGTTATGTATATCAATTTTTTGAGACTTATATTTTAAGATTTTATACATTTTCGGTTACTTACATTTTTTATTCAGCTTCTTTGAATGTCGTGTGGTAGATTTCAAAACATGTGAAGACACACAGAGGAAGATTTCCTGGACAGTTTTTACATCTATAAGCTGTCTCCTTCCGCACAGCTTTCTTACTGAAAACAACACCCTTCCTTTGTCCAACTCATCTTTTCCTGAAGGGGGTTTCTTCTCTAGGAAATGTCGCCCAGTTAGCCGTGCTGCTTCCGTGTCTACGTGCGTTGGTTTTCCCTTTTTCTGTTCTAATTCTCTTTCTAAATACTTCGCAAATATCTCATCAATCAGTTTTGTACGGAAAAGTAATTGGTTCTTTTGGTTGCCACTTTTATAATAAAGAATATATGCATTCAATATAGAAACATTGAGTAAATGCCTAAATAACCGTACCAAGCGCGTGTTATTTTTCTTTCTACCAAAAACGATTCAAGCAATTGGTCTTTCAGGTCGGCTCCTCCCATATATTTGTTGTAATCTATTACTGATTCCGGATTTTGCACTTCTTTACCACTTACAGTCACTGCAGACATAGTGTCACTGTGTTTTGTACTGAGGACCGAAACATCTCTTTTATCCTTCCATTCCAACGCAACCCATTTTCCACATTGTGTACTAACTATTTCTCCTTGCTTTAGTGTTTTCTTCAGTTTTGCAGGCATCCCTTTTCGTTTCAACCTTACTGTACCAACAGCGTCAGTGTGTCTATCAACTAATCGTTGAAACAATTCAGGACTGGAGTAGAAATTATCCATATATATACACCGACCTGTGTCTAGATAATTTTTGCAATGCGCAAGAACGACCTTGTTAGATAACAAATCATTTTCTTTGATGTATTCGCTATGCATTTTTGACCCTTTGACATTATAAATTATAAAATTTAATAAGTATCCCGAAGGATCGCAGAGTTAAAAAATCTTCATTCCGAACCTAGCTGATTTCAATGGCAAATACTGACGCCAAGAAAGTCTACCCTTCCACAACAAAAGAGATTCGTCAACACAAACTTCAGTACCTGGAGTGTAAGCGGATTGAAATTTTGAAATCAAATTATTTACAATTTTAATTATTTTATAAATTTTGGGATATTTACTGACTATGTCTTTGTCATTATTATCCACGAAATGTAAGAATCGTGCAAAAGATAAAAATTTTCCTCAGACATAACATCCGGTATAATTGATGTTACGAAAAGATATTTACGGGTGAAATACATCTTTATATTTGGTTTAAAAACAATATCCATAAACAGATAAATTCCCAGCAAAACTCTTATTTCATTAGGACATGGGATACCATTTTGAAAACCGAGATTTACGTAAGGAAAAATTTTTCATTTTTTCTTTCTCCAAGAACCTGTTTGCATAACGATTTGTCTCATTAGCGATTAGACCTATAATTTCTCTATCAAAAACATTTTCAAAGTATTCGAGAGGGCTTTCTTCAGAAACTGTAAGATTCACTGCACTTTCAAAATCACAATCAAATGGAGAATTAGCACTCGCACTATCGACGTCATTCCAACTCAATACATGAGTAGCCGCTGCCTTTTCAATTTCTACTCTCTTACTAATAAATTCTTCCACTTCATCTTCACTTTCCGAAGTCAGTAGATATCCTTCTGAAGTCTCACTCACAGAAGTAGCAACACTTTCGTTACCACTTTCTTCATTTGTAAGCGCGTTTAGCATTTCTTCGTCCGTAAGGAACTTACTTGTTGACGCCATGGTTACAGACTGAACGAGGGGTAAAAACATCGTGAAAAAAATAATGCCCTGACTAATAGAGAGATAAAGATTTTTAAGGGGAGTTCCCTGACTCATCATCTTTGTGTGGATATTTTTTTTGGAGACTTGACTCAAGGACCGGAGAACATAACAGCGAGCGAAAAACATGCTGAGTTGGACGACATATGTCGAAAAAAAAAAATTCCGCGCCTGAATTACGACTTAACGCAACGCAACCGTTGTGTCCGAGACGTCGGCGCGTTATCGTTTGCACGTTCGCGCTTAATATACCAACTTTTCACCTCGTCACTCGATTCGCATCACGCGACCTTCGATGGGACGGATGTGGATGAAGGAACTATGAGGAAGGGGATCGGAAAAAGGGTTAGCCGTTACAGTCGTCAACAGTGTCTGCAACAGGAGAGGGATGGAAGAAAAAGATAAGAGGGGGAGGCGTGGGTACAGCGGAGGAAAGAACCCCCCTCCTCCCTACCCCCGACTCCCCGAGATACTCAAACCGTTTAAATCCCGCCCCTCGCGTTTTATTTTCCTCCCCCTTCGTGGGTGGGCGCACGTGTGGGTTTGTGTTTGTGGTTGTCTGTGGCAGGGGTCGCCGATGCGAGAAATTGTCTTCACTGTCCCGGACAGACCACCCTTGGAATTTGTGTTCTTATTTTGTACCCTTGTCGTCTCTCCCCCACAACCAACTTCACCCGCCCGCCCCGCTCCAGATTTTTTCCACATCTTTCTCTCGTTTCTTTCTTCTCTTTTATCTTTCTTTCGAGCCGCATCTCTGCCTTTTTTCTTTCTTTATCCCTTTTTCGGGAAAAATCTTTTTTTAAATTTGGGATGTGGTTCCTTCTGTGGAGGGTTCGTTATAAGAAGGGGATTGGGTTAAACGGCGCGGAGATTTGTTGTCGAGAATGGAAAGGTTCATATCTCAAAATATATGGAACCATCTCCCGGAAACGCAAGGAATTCGCTGTATGTGATCTCCGAACCTTGAATTTTTCATTTTTTTAAATTGGATCCCATTATGTGGTTATTGTGCTACGCAAATAAATTCACAAAATGTTTTTAATAGCTTTTACATTAACGGGATGAAAAGGGAAAAAATAAATTCGGGTAGGAGGCTCTTCGATTTTTGTTTGTTTTTTGTTTGTATTTCAGGCTAATCATTCTATTGAATTATTATAACCATCTATTTTGGTATTCTGCAAATTTTCTCATCCTAGGGGTTTTAATTTGGGGATTCATCAGCGATCAAAAGTTAACCATCGTAAGAGTTCGAGACTTGAAACATCGAACGCCATCGATTTATGTATACGCGTCGAATCGATCAACAGATCAGTTTTTAATGCGAGAATTTGACACATTTTAATTGATTTGCATTGTTAGCGATTTCGTTTAATTGGGTACTATTGATTTGGATAATTGCTTCTCGTCGTATATATTGACGAAATTTCATAAAAAAACTTTCCCCTTGAATTTCAGATTCATGCAGCATGGACCCATTACTATTGGACCATTTTTTACTAATGACATTCACGGGCGCGAAGAAGCCATTTTGACATTGTATTAGCGTTCCTTTAAAATTGAGTTAATAGCGACATACGCAACCTGATCCTTAATCTCAAACTCCTAATTACTCAGTTAATAAATAACATTCACTGAAAAAATATTTAGTATTTATCAGAAATTCTATTGGTACAACAACACATAAAATCAAAAAATCAAAACTAATTTTGATAGCTTAACATTTCCGAGGATATCTAAAAAACCAGCCAATAAGGCAATTCTGGAAAGGGAACGGGAATTCCCAATTCCAAAACTCTAATCACAAGTACGACCAGGATTCAGAGCAATTAAAGTATCTCATTTATGAAAATAAAAATTAATATATTGACAAAAAAGCTTTTTAATTTTGTTTTAGGAAAACGTGGTGCGTGCAGTATGTAGGGCGGACATCTGAAGAAAAAATCCTTAATAATAAAAATTTTGGGTAGAAAAGAACTGGAGGTACGAAAATTGACAGTTACTTATATCGATGGACGAAAAATGCTCACCTAAAATGATAACCCGGTAATAATCGTACAATTTTCAATGCAATATAGCGATCAAAGCCTTTCTGAATAATTTTTTCCTTATTTCGCGTAATTTCAGAAAATTCCAGTCCAAGCCATGCAGTTCTAACAAACACATACTGAAAAAGCAGGGTTTAGCGAACACGTTAAAAACATTTGTGAAGTTGCATTGCATATGAACCCGACTGATTCATATACAAATTAATATTCCATAAAATGGCAGCAAGATCATGTACAACTGAACATCACTTCCAATGGCACCATTCACGCACATTTCCTTTGGCGGATTGAAATATTAAGAGAGTTGACAAGATTAAAACTCGAGGCAAAAGCATCTTTCAAAATTTGTTCCGAGCAAAGGGACGATGCGATGAAAAATTTCATTTCTTCAGTACGTGTGGAGGTTACACCGATGATAGCATTGCGGCGACGGAAATATTAAACGTGCCCTCGATGCACCGATCTCACATGATCGAAGTAGATACGGAGAGACGAATAAAATTACAACCAAAGATATTGGTGGAATTTTGTACGAGCAGCTTGCTTTAGATGACATGATCGACGGCTTTGAGTGACAGGAACTCCGAGAGTGTGCATAACCATGACTTTTTAATAACGTTTATATTAAACTATATGTATATAAGTGTGTGTCTATAATTTCTTCCAACTTTGCCGTACAAATTTTATATTAAATTGTGATCGCTGATGAATCCCCAAATTAAAACCCCTACAATGAGAAAATTTGCAGAACACCAAAATCGATGGTTATAATAATTCAATAGAATGATTAGTCTGAAATACAAACAAAAAACAAACCAAAATCGAAGAGCCTCCTACCCGAATTTATTTTTTCCCTTTTCATCCCGTTAATGTAAAAGCTGTTAAAAATATTTTGTGTATTTATTTGCGTAGCACAATAACCACATAATGGGATCCAATTTAAAAAAATGGAAAATACAAGGTTCGGAGATTACTGCTCTACATTCAACTGTATTTTTTCTTGCATATAACGCAACGAATGTTGTTTACATTGGTTGCTGTGAAAATCATTTACCTATCGTTTCGTCTTTCTCTTCTTCTCGTAGTAAAAGCCTTCAAGGCATCCTTAAACCTATAAGGATTGCGATAACAATAGGATTTCGAGGTTTAACGATGTAATTCGTTAATAGGCAAGATCTCGTTAAGATGGCATGATTTTCCCAAAATATGTGAGATAAACGTGTATCATGAGGAATTTCGAACTTTAAAATGGTTTAAATCAAAGATCGTAAATTAATTCTTTCTAATTTAGTTCTCAAAAAGAAGAAAAGTCTGCTCGTCGAAAAGTCGATGTTTACGTGTTATTTTATGTGAACTGGAAATGTCTTCCTTAGAGTCGAACTCAGGACTTTTTTCGAGTTTTTTTTTCTCGTCATCACCTTCAATTATGTAAATCGAGCATTCCTGCTAAAATTAAGAAATATATCTCGATCCTTTATTGAGTTTAATGTTCAAATGAAAAAATGTGCATTAAATATTAAAAATGCAAAATCATTCTTATTTCCGGGTTCCCGGAATTTTTAAAAATCTAATTCCCGTTTCCCGGGAAAAAAATATCGCCGGGAACCCAAAATTCTAGTTGTGATGCATTGGCAGTTGTTTTCATTCATTACAGAACGAGGTTTTCATGAACTAGGTACTAGCCTGATTTTCAAAAGAAAATAATTGAATAACAAATGATATTATTCTTAGGCAATAAGATATACCTAAATAATAGTTATAATGTATCGGTTAAATCAGGGACATGCATCCGGCCCGCAGGAATTCTTCATACGACCCGCGGATGTTAGGTAAAAACGCAACCTTTGATATGTAACACGGTAAATTTAGGGTTTTTTTTTTCAATTAAAAATTGGCCATGAATCCTATCTGGTGAAGGTTTGACCCCGAGAAATTGGTTCGATTCGAGTTTCCCTTAAATACGTTCCGACCTTCCGACCACTCTCATCCGGCCTGCCGAGGCACTTTCAACTTCTGACGCGACCCCCAAAAGCATTGGCAACAACAAATGCGGCCCGTCACTTAAGAATGTTATACGCTCGCGTGCCCAAGACCGTCGCACCGGCATACCAAATGTGAATTCGAACACGCGACTCTAGTATCGTCTGGCTCGCAATGCTAGGATCGGAGGTTCGAATTCTGTCGAGGGCATGGCTGTATGTGTTCGTCTTTGTTAACGTTATTAGGTTCATTGTAAAAGGCCGTTAACGGCTGTTTATGAGCTAATATAGAATAAATAAATAAAACATCAAATCTGCTTCTTCGGTGCCTTTTGCACCTGGGTTACTTAACGGCCAACATATTCCATAGAGCAGTGGTTCTCAACCTTTTGCATCTTGCGTCCCACCTATCATTCTGTCAAAAAACCTAGGTCTCACCAACCATTTTGTCGAAAAACCGTGGTCCCACAATTAGAAAAACAAACCCCATCTTTTCCAAGAAGTGAATTTTTATGTCAGCTGCATTTCAAAACCATATTAAGCCTTATGGACATTTTTAAAAACCTTAAATATTGGAGTAATTTTGTTGAGAAAAAGCTATACATTAATTACCGTCGAAACTTCGCGTCCCACCTAGACGACCTTCGCGTCCCACCGGTTGAGAAACACTGTCATAGAGAACGAAAGCGATACTCTTCATCCCGCATCCTATATCCCATTCTCACCCCGCACGGATGTCCTCTCGTTACTTCCCTCTCCCTCCCACCCACATCCCCTCCTCAATTTCCCTCCCTTTGTCACGCGAGCCTCTTCCGCGCCTTTCTCCCGGACCGCTCCCTCCTCCCAGTTTCTTTTTTCCTGCCCTCGCGACCCCTATCTCCCATCCGTTCCGCGGACCTATTCATTTGGAGGGCCCTCATCCGAATCCAGTCAACGAGGAGGCGTCTCGGTGTCCCATCTCTCGTCTTTTTCTCTGCCTTTTTGTCGTGCCCGACTCTCTTTATTCTCGCTCTCCTCCCTCTGTAGGATTTTCCCTTTAAGATTGGCCATTCCAAGCAGCCGGGAGAGGTTTTATTTTTACGTTTCCGTCTTTTTTTTCCTCGAGTGATTATGCAATTCCGCGTGTTTGTTCGCCGCCAAGGTCGCTTCCGGGAATCGGTCCACTACGCCTCTTAACAGCGAAGACGCGAGAGCCAATGGGGAAGTGTTTTCAGCATGAGGCGGTTTGGTTTTTAATGAAGTTTCTTTTTGTACCTTTTCTTTTTCATCCCCTCCCTCATTCCCTCCCTCACATTCCCTTAGTCTCTCACTCCCTCTCTCACTTTCTTCCTCCCTCTCATTCCCTCCTCTCCCTCACTCCCTCTCATTCCATCTTTCTATCCATCTCCCTATCCTCCATCTACTTCCCTCTCATACCCTTGCTCTAATTCCTTCTTTCTCTCATTCCCTCTCTCTCTTTCATTCCCTCCCTCACACTCCCTCCCATTCTCTCTTTGTATCTCCCTCTCTCCATTTACTTTGCTCTGATTCTCTCCCTCTTTCTCGTTCCCTCCCTCTATCCCCCTCTCTTCACCTAACCCCCTCTCTCCACCTATTCCCCTCTCTCCATCTCTCTCTTCCCCCTCACTTCCCCAATTTCTTCTACCCTCTCTACCCCCTCTCTCTACCCTCTCCCCATCTACCTGCCTCTCACATCTGTCTCTCACATACCTTCCCCTCTAACACACTTTCCCTCTTGTGTTCTCCACCTACCTTCCTCCCTCTCTTTTTACCTCTCTTTCACTCCCATTATCTTTCCCTCTCCCTCTCTCTGCTTCTCTTTCGCTCACTCTTGGTAATTGAAGAGCTTTGCTCCGTTTTCATGGTCACGTTTTTCAATTTTCAGTTTAATTTGTTTGGCATCTTGTTATGGCGAAACTGATAAAACTGCGACTGGCTTGTTTTTTATCGTTCCGCGATAATATTCTGGCAATTAACACTCATAGAATTTAAATCTCTCGTGACGGATTGCTTTTGAAGTGTTATTAAAAAACTTTTCTTCTCCTGCATTCTATTCTGTGTCATTCCTCTTTGTCGTGAGCTTTATTTTAATTCTCGTACCGCCGAGTGGAACTTTTGTCGACTCGTTAATTTTGTTCCGACTAATCTCGTTGAATTTGTATCTAAAATTATAATTTCGCGTGTTTTTAATTGGTGTCCAATTGGAACAACTGCGCACTCTGAAGTTCGGAGAGAGAAATTAATTTCGAACTCTGAGATTGTTCCTTTCTTTGCTGGTTGTTATTTTGAACCTCGTTTTCCTCCTATCTCCTTGCAATTTGTTCAAACGATTGTACGTTATATTTTCTTTTTGGCGTAGTTGTTTCCGGCGCATATAGTTCGCAGGAAAATCTTCTTGTTATTTGGTGATTGAATGTTGTTTTTCCTCTCCGATTTTATCGATAATTCGATTTTTTCCTATCACCTTTATATGCGTAGATAGTGTGTTCATAATAATTGTATATATTTCAAGTCGTCGTAAGTTTATGTGCGAATGTTTCTTAATAGTGAGTCTTTCTCTATCAACTTATAAATAGTTATTATTTAATTTCACGTTTATCTTAAAATCTAAAATAGCCTGGGAAAAATGAGATGTGTGATGTAGAGAGGCAGTGGGGCTTGAAATTAAAGACAGGCAATACCACTAGCTTTGCAATTGCGCGTAAAGTGATTTGCATAAGGATTAGATCGACGAAACTTTCCAACATATTACAGTGTGCCGCAACATTCCGATCAGTCAACATGTGCCAACAATATTTAAACGCTGGTGAACATTAATTTTATTATTTTCATCGAATAAAATTTGTATGATGAGCAAAGATATTTGTGTTATCTATCAATAAATAAGCGCAGTTTCTTTTTATATTACATCCTTAAGTCATACAGCTGTTACATATACTCACATACCTATATGCGAACATAATAGGGCAAGGGTGTGCAGTCTTTTTTTACGAGGTGGGCCCTATTCGTAGATGTGAGTTCTTTGGCAGGCCTTTTTTATAAAGTCGTGAGTGCCTTGGTGGGCAGGATGAGAGTTTACATTGGAGTTTACTGAATAGATCGTATGTGATTTTTTGCCTGAAAATCAAATCAAACCCATTTTTAGCGTTAAAGCTTAATCAGGCTAGTATTATGAGAAAAATTTTCATTAAAATATACAAAATTGTCGATAAAAATCATAGACTGCATCTTCGTCAAAGCTTCGTGGGCCGTAGGTACTTGGGGCTTTACCTCTATCCCCTTACGGGGCCCAACCCCTTTTGATGGCTCGCTTCTCCCACCTATTATTTTCAAACTAATTTATCATATTTAATATTTTTTTCAAAATATGAAATATATTTTCCTATCCTGATTTATACCAATAAATAAAAGAAGCAATGTGTTTTTGGATTGTAACGTCATCATATGCTTATGTCGTTGGTTGAAGTCAACGGTATCATGATATAATCTATTAGTTATCAACTTTTATACTAACTTCGCTATGTTTATATACATTTAACGTGAGATTTGGGCGGCGTTGTTCCTACCTAATGAGCCCACCACGTACTCGCTCCCTTCACCCTCTTCGCGACTTGTAAACAGCCCAGAATCATGGGCCCTTGGGATCTTTCCAGCGAGTTTATCACTTACCCGAAACCCTTCTCCCCGAAGAGGATGTGTCGAACTCTCCTCACATATCCGCGACCTCGCGAGTTTATGCCTGTATCAATGCTTTCCGCCCGCATATCTTTCCGTCTCCGCAATCCCGCTCCCACCTCCCCCATCCCTCTCTCCGACTTCTGATCCCCTGCTTTCGGCGTCTCCGACAAAATGGTTCCTAAGAGAAAGAAAGAACCTTTCATCCCATTTCCGACCCGGGTCGCTGACACACCGAGCGTGGAATGGAGGGTTAAAGTTTGCGTGCGTGGGCGTAAGACGTAAAAAAATCGGAGGAGGCAACGGGAAATCTCGGTTCGACGGTGAAAAATACCCTCCTCCTCCTGTATTTTCGCGCGTTGTTGTTTTGTCTTTTTTGTAAGGCGGAGGGAGGGTTAATCTCGTCGGCCGTTGAGCCTACGCGGGGTGTGAAATGGTCCCGAAGAACAGTTACTTTGATCTTGTGGGTGCCTTCTGACTTGCGTAGATCCCGATAATCCGGAAGAGGGTTTTTTCGTCGGACGGATGAGAAAATCCCGGTAAGGCTTGCCTTGCGGCGGTGTTTTTTTCTCCCATCGTTCGGAGTGTCGTTTTTTATCCTTCGAAGGAGATTACTCCGTCCTCGATAGCTCTTCTTTTCTCATTCTTGAGTGGGTTTTATTGTCTGGAAACCGTTGCGGACGCGTTCCTCATGATTAGCCAAATGTTTGATGGATCGAAAAATGTCGTTGATCAATGGAACGGTGGAGATTTTAATGGTCAGGAGTCGGGGCAATTGTAAAAAGGAACAGACGCGAAATACAAAAAGAAAACAGTCGAATTTGGTAGGACAATTGTTATGGAATGACGATTAAATGCACTTCCATAACTCTAATTTAGGTTAATTCGAAAAAAGATATTTTTTCCTGTTCTTGTTCAGAATTTATGCTAGATTCGAACTAAGATCACTCCTAAAAACTCCAATGGGCAAAGACTGCTCATAACACATAGCTCATTAATCGCTATATTATTTGGCGAAGAACTATTTATTTTAGAATATTTGCTATAGACGTAATATTGTACTTTGTATGTTTTTAGTGTTTGATGTTTCAGCATACTGTAAAGATATGTGTGCATTTCTTTAATCTGTGCAGTGTTTTTAGTTTTCTAACCCTCTTTCTGTTTGTTGATGTTTTTCTGCAGTGGGGTATGTTCTGTCACAACCAAACCTTTCTAGTCATTTTTTACACTCCATAAACTTCGAAACATTTAAATCATCTTTAGCATGTCACTTTCTGAGTATTATTTCATGTTTTATATTTCGAATATTCAATTAGTAATATAAATAGTATCTACTTTTGTTTTATATTTTTCTTTCGAAATGTTAATTTAAACTCTTTAATGTGATAACGGGAAATTTTATGAATGGGCATTTATAATATCAATCTTCTCCGAATAAAGATTTTTATTCATTTTTATCTGTTGTGAAGTTTGATAACTAGTACTTTCGATTACCTTCCATCGCCGTCGAGGTTCGTGATAATGTAGTTTGACTAGTATTTTTGCTGTCCGATAATTTCACCAAAAAGATAGAACAGTTGTTAACTGCATGTTGCATAGCCTCTAACCCCGACGTTCAACCTCACCACAACAAATTGTGAAAATTATTTCACAGACATTTTTAAAGTGAAATTATTTACGTCACGAGCGCGTATTATTTTTTCATTTGTAGCGTAGGTAGGTATACCCTTTATATTGTGGAAAGTTTTCCCGCATTTTATTTGTTGAGATCGACTAAAGAGCTGTGCTTGACAAATAATTTTTCAATCAAAAGAGCTTATATTTTGTTGCTTTTGTAAAGTGCTCTGCGCGACTTTGGTTCGATCTTTTCCGATTATTTAATTACCTACGCGTAAGTTCTCTTTTCGTTCGTATCCATAAACTTATGCACACCTGATGACAGTTGCTGAAATGTTACAAAAAAATGAAACTTAAATTACTTGCGATTTATTCTATAATGAGCGAGATCAGCTTACGGGTTGTATAAAAATATGGCAATATATGGCACAGCTATAAATGGGATTATTTATAATGCATTCAGCTGTTTTATGACTATAAGAGTCATCTATGTAATTAATTTAACTTTTACTCATGAATTCAAAAATGGAATTTGTATCCGTGCTGCTCGTATTGTTGGTATATAGCTGATAAAGTAAATCCTGTTAAGCCATTTGATGCTTGAACTAGTGAGACTGCCCGTCAAAAATGACAGGTAGGCATGACTAAAGAATTAAATTAAAACTCTTACCATTCTCTTTCACTCTTTCTCTCTCTCTATTCCATTCTCCCTCACTCTTCCTCTCCCTCTGTCCCATTCTTTTCCCTCTCTTCCCTATTCTCCCTTTCTCTCTCCGCGATAGCGATAAAATATGCCCCTGTATCTTATGCCACCGGGGATCGTAACAGGATGTAATGTACCCCCTATATCTTATGTCGCCGGTGGAGCATACAGCTTGACAGACGGACTTATTAGGATCATTATATAAAGATAAGTTATCTATATCGTTATTTATTTTTTGTTTAAAACTATATATTTTCTGATGCTCTTGAAACACGCTTTCACGCCTCTACTTTTGCGATTGTTCCCTAAAAGGCATGCGAAACTGTGTACATAAGATAATCGACCTTTTCAGAATATGTAGGCGTGGAAGGAAAGGCTTTGGTTTTAGTTATCTGGAATAGTTTTGCTGTCTGTCTCATCATTCACTTAATTTATAGCATAGGTCTTCGAACGCATCAGTATAAGAGACACTGACTGCATCATAAAACAGCGAGTCTGATACTTTATCTCAAATGACTGAGCTGGCAATAATAGACCTTCACCAAACTATTTTTGATAATATTTTGAAGCTTATAATGCATCTCTATACTATATAGCTGTTTCTTACTTAAGATATGTCATGATTAACATATACATAGGAGGATACTAATGTTTAGGCACTTCCAGAAGAACTAGAGACCTGAAATTTTGCGCGATTATAGGTTTTTGGTCACGACCAAGTAGAAAAATCGAAAATTCCAAAATTATTAACATTTAGTTGGTTTTATCCCATTTTTACATTGCAGTTTAATAATTTTTTCTCGGATACTATAAGTCGTAGATACGTGCTGTCGCGGACATTTTGTAGCAAATTTTGTCCTTTACCTGATTAAAATTTTAATCGATATTTTATTGATCATATAAGGGCAAGAAGAAAGCAAAATGCGATTTTTGAAGGTCACAATTAACGGAGAGAAGATAGCGTCACTGCGCGCTTCTTACTGCGCATACGACGTCGACGAGGACACATGACTGTGCTCAGATCATGTAAGGGCTAGAAAAAGCAAAATACGAATTTGCGGATGCTTGGTGACGTCATCCCGCCGAGATTGCGGGTAGTGGTGGAAAACAAGCACTAAAACAAGCGCTAAAATAAACAAAGTGATCTGAAATGCTTGCACAATGCAAGCATCTTTTCTAGTATTACATATAAATACTCGAAAAATATCGTTCCGATTTCAGTTTTAGTTTCTAAATGTATCCATTGGCGGCACCCATGCATAGAGAATTGACAGTGTGCAACGCAGAACATATTGAGTCATTATTTGAATTAATGTAATATTAAGGAAGATTTAAAACATGCAGAAAAGTGCTCATCTCATGTTTCCTTATTCTTCCTAGAAATTTTGTAGGAAAATTCAAGGCTTTAATTAAATTCTTCTACGTTAAATTGCCTTTTACAAGATCGCTTCTTCGCCCAGTTATATTTCGTTCCTAAACTCGCTTATATAGGGGATGACATAGAAAAAGACCTTCACGGTGCCCAACGTTGAATTTTGTCGAGAACAGATGCATTTTATTACGTCATATTCAATTCAAAATTTTGGGCACGTTTTTTGCTCCTCGTACGAGTCAACACAGGTTACGTGCGTGTATTTTTGGTTCGTAACAACTCATCGCCAGCACATTCGACGGACAGAATATTTCACGCAATTAATAAGAATAACATTTCGTCAAAATAGAGAGGCATTCGGATATGTGTAATATATTACCGCCGAGGCGGTAAATTTTTCATTTTCTATATATTTTATGCAAGCTTGTTATTTTCAACGCGAGAGTCGTACCGAGCATATATCAGAGCTACAGCGAAGCAAACAGAATAATTGTTCGTGGGCGGTGCATATTTCCAGGGGGGACGAAACTACATGTCCGCTTTTCCAGGTTCCACGGATACCGGGAAGAACTCTTTGACAAACTCATCGTTTCTAATTTTGTAAATGCGTTGCATATATGAGGAGTGTCGTTCGAACAAGGGCGAAAGAGACGTGTGCTTTCGTCTTTTTTTTTAATTCGTTCGCGATATTTTTTTCTCCCGCGGAATCAAGCTCCCGCCCCCTTCGTCACCCATCCCTCGATGCAGAAAGACCCTCGCGACGATTCTTTTATTTTCTCTCGAAAATTGAAGCGACCTGAACCGTGAGTCGTAACGTAAGTATGCAGCGCAGAGCAGCGGAGCCACCGTAAAGGAAAGATTGGAGCATATTCAGGCATCTGGCGCTCTCGACGCATGCGTTGTTGTTTTTTTTTCCCCCCGTGCGATAAGACCGGATCCCTTTGTTAAAGACACGCTCCGCATATCTTTCGGAGTCACTTCCTTGCATCAGGGATTCTTTTCGTAGGTTTCGCGAGCCTATCCGAGCAGACGCCCTCGTTTTTCTCTCCGAAAAAGTACCTTTACTGCCATCTCTCTCTCTCTCTCTCTCTCTCTCTATATATATATATATATATATATATATATATATATATATATATATATATATATATATCGCCTTCGTTTTTTTTTTCCGGAAATGTATCCCGAATGGACAATCGCGAGCCGCTGTCCTCTCGGCACCTGGATGTATATGGTTATTTTTTTAATCAACTGGCTATTGTGTCCGACGTCGGAAATTTCCTCTCGTTTTGGATTCTGCCCTCTTGTCATTTCGTATTTTTATGCCCTCGAGCTTTTCTTTGCCTAGCGCCGTCAAAGACCTTTAAAATTCGGGGATTTAATGAAAGCGGACGTTAAAAATAGTTTTTTTGTTGAGAAAGTATAATGCCTTAAATGGCGCCGGTGATCCTTTATTTTCCTCTTATTTTAATGCGTTTCATTTTCTTCCATCTGGTAGCTTTGGACGTCATTTTTTCCTGCATTATTTCTCCGAAGCATCATAATCAATCTCTCTATTGAAGGGATACCTTTTTTAGCAATTGTATAACTTTGTAGCCCTCGAGTCGTAATAAGTATACGAAAAGGGATTTAATAAGTGAGGTGAATTTCCATTTTCACGCACTTTTTTATTACGATAATTAAGTACTATTTACCACTTTCTCGTGGCATTGCGTGGCTGAACATGTATTTCTAATGGTTAAAGAGGTATGAAGTTTTTCATTTTGCTGACGGGCAGTTTTCAAAATGGCTGTCTTTCATTTTGCACTCTTGTGTCATTCAGTTTTTACTTTTTTTACTTAGTGAAATTTACCGTACAATATCTTCAAACTATGAGTACAGTTGTTTATCATCGGAAAGTGTTTACAAGTAGTGTGCACTTATCAGAAACTTTTGCAAAAGTGTAATAGTTGAACATCGGAATAGACGAGTATAATGTGGAGCATAATTAATTATGCTCTTTCTGAAAAAAAACTTTTTCTCCGATTGAATACAGTTTGTCAGTACATGGGAATAAATCTGCCGAGGAAGGATGTTATTATTTTTCTTATTATTATTGAAAAATTGAGCATTTTTGATGTTTCTGAAGATATTCTTGAATTAGTCTTATACATTGACTCACCATGTTAACTCTCACAAGTTCCTAATATACTAGAATCAAATTTAAGATAAACGCTTCAATATAAAAAAATTGAAAAAAGTGATTACCTCAGTTATCTCCAGTAGGCATAACAAGGTTCTAAAGTTGATTCTAAAAAGAACCTTTTATGAATCTTTTTTTGGTGAATTACCACCGAAGACGACTGCATTGCAGCCAAAATTCGCGTCTGGTTTTTCATAACCTTATTTAAGGTGATACATGAGCTAAGTTCTTTTCAGTTTTTGTTATATTGAAGTGCCTATTCTTGAATTTATATAATCATAAGGCGAGCTCGATAATTCTCTAGCGAATACGCCAATCAATTTCAAAGAGGCTCGCTAAATTCGCATTAATATATTCCTGCTGAGAGTTTCCATCCTTGGATTGCACTTACCCAACCTCATCCGCATTGCTCGACTTTCATTCTCTCCCCCTTCCTTTCCGCCCTCATTCTTTTATCTTTGTCTTCCTCCTCTGTTGTATCTCTTCATCCCTTCTTCCTCATCCCCTTCCCCGCATTCTCCCGCCTCCCTTACAAACCATAAGTCGAGAGGATCTCTGATAAGACTCCTGGAATCCAATAGCGGAGTGACTGAGAGAGACAACCGAAATCACAGGCGGATTCCTATTTTTTTCCGTCTCCGAAGCGTGTGACGGGGGAAGTATATGGTAGGAGTTACGGAGGAGAAATGTTTCGGATTTTCTGTCGTATCTTGTAACAAGGCGAGGTTCGGTCTATTTCGGCCAGTTATATTTACGTCCCCTCCCTAAGGACTGCATAATTTTACAGAGGTGGGAGGGTTTGTGCACTCTTATGAACCAAAGAGCTATGTCGGCGGGAGATAATTCTCCTGGTAGGACGATCCAAGCCGGAAAATTCTGAGGGGAAGAGTCAGACTAAGAAGCAGTCTTGGGGGTTTTACATCCCCCTGTGCAAGGGCAGCAGGTTGCACAGTACCTCTGTAGGTGGTGATCATGTGGATCTGAACAGCTACAGATGGGTAATCACTCTTGTGAAACTGCGATGAGGAAAGCAACCTTATTATATTTCCCGTGATAGGCTGAAAAGCTGCAAATACCTCTATGGATCTCTCCGGGGTAAAATATTTCGGAGGTAAAATAGTCCCACAATCGGATCTCCGGGTGGGGACTACCCTAGGGGATGCACAGAGGAAATGGAACATTAATAAGAAGAAAGCAAGTAGTGAGAAATTATGAATAGGCACATGGAATGTTAGGACTATGAATTCAGGGGGTGAACTAGAGAACTTAAAAAGGGAAATGAGAAGGAATAATGTAGGTATAGTAGGTCTTAGTTAAGTTCGGTGGGAAAGAGATCATCATCATCATGCTTCTGTCCGAAGACAGGTTTTAACTGAATCGCTGCCTCCATTTCTCTCTCTCCCTAGAAGCCTCTTTTATACCTCTATAAGTAGTATATCCCTGCTTTATATTATCTAATATTCCTATTCTTTTTCTCCCTCTTCCTCTTTTTCCACTAATTTTTCCTTCTAAGATCGTCCTTTGTAAACACTGTCTTCTCAATATGTGCCCTATCCAATTTGCTTTTCTTTTCCTGATTGTTTTTATTAGCATCCTATCTTCTCCCACCATTTCTAATACTTCTTCGTTTCTCTTCCTCTCTGTCCATTTCACTTTCATCATTCTTCTCCATACCCACATCTCAAAACTTTCTAAATATTTTTCCTCCTTTCTCCTTATCGTCCACGTCTCTGCACCATAAAGAGCTATGCTCCATATGTAGCATTTTGCTAATTTCTTCCTTGTTTCTAGATTTATTTTCTTGCTTGTGAGAAGCTCCTTCTTCTCGTTAAATGCTGCTTTTGCCATTGCAATCCTACTTCTGATGTCCTGTGTACTACTTCCATCCTGTGCTAAAATACTGCCGAGATATTTGAAACTACTTACTTGTTCCAATTTTTGGCCATTTACCATTATATTTAATTCTTTATGTTCCTTTGAAACCACCATGACTTTCGTTTTTTCTGTATTGATCTTCATTCCATATTGTTGGCCAACCTCAACTAGTCTGTCTGTCATCCTCTGAAGCTCTTTCTCGCCTTCTGCTATTAAGCCCTGATCATCTGCGTATTTAATGGTGGTAATACTTTCACCTCCTATCTTAAATCCTTTCTCTTCCATCAACGCTTCTTCTGTTATTGTTTCTGCATACATATTAAATATCGCTGGTGAAATAGGACAACCCTGCCTCACTCCCCTCCCTATTGAAGTACTTTCTGTTTCTTCTCCTTCAACCCTGACTCTAATCTTTTGATCAAAGTAAAGGTTTTTAAGCAGTCTTATCTTTCCAATCTATTCCTATTTTGTTTAAAATACCCAACATCTTATCCCATTTCACTCGGTCAAAAGCTTTCTCCCAATCTACAAAACAAAAATACATACCCTTATTGACTTCTAGCGCTCTTTCTATCATCATCCTCATACATCCTATAGCATCTCTAGTCCCCCTTCCTCTTCTAAAACCAAACTGATTATCTTGCAGCTCCTTTTCTATTTTACATTCAATTCTTTTGGTTATTATTCTGGTTAGAACTTTAGCTGTATGAGAAATTAAACTAATAGTTCTGTAATCCTTACAACATTTTGCATTGTTCTTTTTCTCCAGTGGTACCATCACAACATCTAAAAAATCTTCAGGCCATACGCCAGTATCATATACTTGGTTAAAAAATTTTATGAGTTGCTTAACTGCTTTAGACCCCAAAACCTTAAGAACGTCCACGGGTATATCATCACTCCCAACTGCCTTTCTTCTTTTCATGTCATCAATTGCTCTTTTAACTTCAGACTCGAGAATACTTGGTCCTAGCTGATCTTCTTCCACATCCTCTTCTTCATTTAATTCAATATTTCTTGGCTTTCCTTCTTTGTCATACAGAACCTCAATGTATTCTTTCCAGACATTCTTTACATTGTCTGGCTCCGATACTATTTTACCACTTTTGTTCATGATTCCTTTACGTCCTATCTTTCTTGCTTTTTTCTTGAATAGTTCCCTTGCTTTGCTATACATGAGGTCTGTTCTACAAATTCTTTCACATTCGACAATCTCCTCGCATTTATCATTTATCCACTGTTCTCTGGCTTTATCTGTTTCCCTTCTTAAAGCATTATTTAACTCCTTGTACTTTCTTTGGCCTTCTTCAGTGTTTATGTTCTTCCACTTTCTCCGCTCTTCCATTTTTTGCAGCATGGCTGCTGTGATCCAGGGTTTTTTGTTTCTTTCACCCGTTATCATTCCTACCTTCTTTTCCATTACATCTTTAATGTTGCTATGGATGTATCTCCACTCCTCATCTACATTCTTCCTATTTTCTTCATCTCTCTCGAAATAAATTCAGACGAATTTAAGATTATTTACTCGGGAGGAGAGAAAAAGGAAAGGGGAGTGGGGATTGTTATGAGAAAAGAGATAGCTGAAAGAATTATCAAGGTAGTGACAGTTAATGATAGATTAATAGCCGTAAAACTTCAGATGGAGCCAGTGGAAATACTTATAATTCAAGTGTATATGCCAACAACTAATGTTGGTGACGAAGAAGTAGATGAAATGTATGAACAGATTACGAAGATATTGGAGGAGGAGGGAAAAGGAAAGATCGCCACCATAGTACTGGGAGACTGGAACAGTGTAGTCGGAGAGGAACAGGAAGATAACATAGTGGAAAAATATAGACTAGGGAGGAGAAATTAAAGAGGGGAGAAACTTGTGGAATTCTGCCATAGAAATAGATTGATTGTAACTAATACATGGTTTAAGCATTACCAGCGGATACTTAACACATGGAGAAGCCCAGGAGACCAGAGATGATACCAAATATATTACATACTAGTCAACGAAAGATTTAGAAATAGCATTAAAAATGTAAAACGCTATCAGGGGCAAATATCGATTCCGACCACGACCTTGTGGTGGCAAATACACAATGTAGACTGAAGAGCGTTAAGATAAACATAAGAGTTAACAAGAAATGGAACTTAGACGAGCTCCTTAAGAACAAGGATGCTGTCATGAATGAGCTGGAGGAAAGGTTTGGGGAGAGAGCTGAAGAAAATAGGAACAATGTAGATTAGGAGTGGAGATACATCCATAGCAACATTAAAGATGTAATGGAAAAGAAGGTAGGAAAGATAACGGGTGAAAGAAACACAAAACCCTGGGTCACAGCAGCCATGCTGCAAAAAATGGAAGAGCGTAGAAAGTGGAATAACATAAACACTGAAGAAGGCCAAAGAAAGTACAAGGAGTTAAATAATGCTTTAAGAAGGGAAACAGATAAAGCCAGAGAACAGTGGATAAATGAGAAATGCGAGGAGATTGTCGAGTGTGAAAGAATTTATAGCAAAGCAAGGGAACTGTTCAAGAAAAAGGCAAGAAAGATAGGACGTAAAAGAATCATGAACAAAAGTGGTAAAATAGTCTCGGAGCCAGACAATGTAAAGAATGTCTGGGAAGAATACATTGAGGTGCTGCATGACAAAGAAGGAAAGCCAAGAAATATTGAATTATAAGAGGATGTGGAAAAAGATCAGCTAGGTCCAACTATTCTCGAGTCTGAAGTTAAAAGAGCAATTGATGACATGAAAAGAAGAAAGGCAGTTGGGAGTGATGATATACCAGTGGACGTTCTTAAGGTTTTGGGGTCGAAAGCATTTAAGCAACTCACAAAATTCTTTAACTAAGTATATGATACTGGCATATGGCCTTAAGATTTTTTAGGTGTTGTTATGGTACCACTGGAGAAAAAGAACAATGCAAAAAGTTGTAAGGATTACAGAACAATTAGTTTAATTTCTCATACAGCTAAAGTTTTAACCAGAATAATAACCAAAAGAATTGAAGGTTAAAATTGAAAATGAGCTGCAAGATAATCAGTTTGGTTTCAGAAGAGGAAGAGGGACTAGAGGTGCTATAGGATGTATGAGGATGATGATAGAAAGAGCGCTAGAAGTCAATAAGGGTATGTATTTTTGTTTTTTAGATTGGGAGAAAGCTTTTGACCGAGTGAAATGGGATAAAATGTTGGGTATTTTAAATAAAATAGGAATAGATTGGAAAGATAAAAGACTGCTTAAAAACCTTTACTTTGATGAAATGATTAGAGTCAGGGTTGAAGGAGAAGAAACAGAAATTACTTCAATAGGGAGGGGAGTGAGGCAGGGATCTCCTATTTCACCAGCGATATTTAATATTTATGCAGAAACAATACCAGAAGAAGCGTTGATGGAAGAGAAAGGATTTAAGATAGGAGGTGAAAGTATTACCACCATTAAATATGCAGATGACCAGGGATTAATAGTAGAAGACGAGAAAGAACTTCAGAGGATGACTGCCAGAGTAATGGAGGTTGGCTAACAATATGGAATAAAGATCAATGCCGGAAAAAAGAAAGTCATTGTGGTTTCAAAGGAACATAAAGAATTAAATATAATGGTAAATGGCCAAAAATTGGGACAAGTAAGTAGTTTCAAATATCTGGGCAGTATTTTAGCACAGGATGGAAATAGTACACAGGATGGCAAAGCAGCATTTAACAAGCAAGAAAATAAATTTAGAAACAAGGAAGAATTTAGCAAAATGCTACATATGGTGCAGAGACGTGGACGGTAAGGAGAATGGAGGAAAAATATTTAGAAAGTTTTGAGATGTGGGTATGGAGGAGGATGATGAAAGTGAAATGGACAGAGAGGAAGAGAAACGAAGAAGTATTGGAAATGGTGGGAGAAGAAAGGATGCTAATAAAAGCAATCAGGAAAAGAAAAACAAATTGGATAGGGCACATATTGAGAAGACAGTGTTTACAAAGGACGATCTTAGAAGTCAAAATTAGCGGAGGAAGAGGGAGAAAAAAATAGGAATATTAGAGAATATAAAGCAGGAATATAGTACTTAGAGATATAAAAGAGGCTTCTAGGGAGAGAGAGAGATGGAGGCAGCGATTCAGCTGAAACCTGTCTTCGGACAGAAGCATGATGATGATGATACCTACATCACCTAGGTCTCTTTACGTTACCTCGTAGATACGCGAAACTAGGCACCTCGCGCGATGCAGAGATGCCGGCGCCATGCTCTGTTTTGGATGGCGGGAGATACGGTCTCTCTGCGTTTTTCTTTTTTTCTTAGGGATTTAAAAAAAGGAATCTTTTTCACGGCCGACCTCGGAGAATTTACGGATTCCGTCTCGGGTGAGTTGATTGGATTTTTTTATGATCGGCGACGGGGAAATAGATTATCGGGGGGAAAAGTCACGGTATTTCCAATCACGGAGGGAGAACGTAAGTACCTGGATATCGGCTACTTGGTTCTTGTCGGTGGTGAAAATGAATAAAAACGAGTTGAAACATTGTTTGCAGTTAGATTCGACAGCCGTGATATTTTTTTACGATCGGATCGTCTTTTATTTCTGCGGTCGGTTTGGTTTTTTCGTAGTCATCGTGACGTCAGCGTCCCAATTACGAAGAAGTGGCTCCATCTATGCGGATTAGAAACATTGTCTAAGTTCCTAATGCCTTCTCATAGTTTTAGCACCGTTTTGACTCAGTGTCGAAGAATCTAGTGCGACGTTTTTCACAAGTAGACGAACTTCCATGATTCAAAGTTTCGAATGCTCAGGAAGATGTTTTTTGGATCTGGATTTTTATTCAATATCTCCGCTTACTATAACTCGAGTTTTCTGCAAGTCGAACTTTTTTCTTCATCTATTGTGGTCGAAGTTCGACTTTATATCTATGTCGTAGTGTGGACTTTTTTGAAACCCGTCTATGTTTATTGACTGTTGCTCATAAAATATTTGAATTATTAACTTAGAAATTTACAGATAAATTCATCATGACAAAAATTTACGCACAAAGGTTCGAAAGTTTCAAAAATATAATTACGATTCCATTTTTATAATAAGCTAACGTAAAATTTTTAAAAAATCACAGAGGAATCATTCGAAATAAATGACATGACATTTCAAACTCTATCTCTAACCATTCTCCTATCTGGAGGTCCGTGTTTCAGGACGATGGCCCTCCATTTTTCCTGTCCTCCCACAATTCACTTCTTTCAATCCTTCCAATATCAATCATCCTCCTTTATCTCTGCTCACTCCATCAATCTATCTCTTCTTAGGTCTTCCTCTGGGTCTTTTTTAATCAATCCACTTTTTCATCATTTTTCCTTGGTATTCTTCCATTATCCATTTTCCTGACATTTTAAACTAAAAGCTGTGTAATATTAATTCAACCGTTGAAGGCGTGATGTGTATAATTATTACACTATAAAATTGTTTTGGCGTATGTAAGAGAAGATGGAAAGTAAAGCTTGAGATGGGATGGATTAAGAAGAGTGAACGAAAAACCCGCCAAGGAGTAGAAAATACGAATTTGAATAACATAGTAAAGGGAGTTTTCGTTTAAAAACAATGAAATGTTAGTAATCCATTATTAATCTATTATAATTAACAATTCAATGGATCTCACTCCCATTCCATACCCCGAAGTTGACCATAAACTTGCTTGAAATCACGGGCATCACTTTCAGTTGGTTGAAGGCAGTGAAAAATTAAATCCCAACAATCGGGAATTTTCCTATTATGCTAGCTATATTAGCGGCGTGTTTTTTATGTCTCTCCCAGACTCTTTATTCCTACTAATGTCAAAGCGTGTCCGAAATATCCTATAATTTTTCCCCTTTTAACCTCCATCTACCTCCTCCCCATCATACCGTCTAACTCCTCTTTATCCCTGCATTCGCTCCAACTCCAACCATCCGACCAGTCCAACCACACGCAGCGTCACTCGCAGATATAGTTTTTCAGCCTTTATGGAAAAGGGTGGAGGTCGCCGAGGGGAGAGTGAGCGGGGGATAAAGGGAGAGATAGGAGGGGTGCGGAGGAGAGAGAGAGAGGAGAAAGAGAGAGAGCAGAGAGGCAGCAGCAGCAGTAGGTTAGGTGCAATGTTCCGTAAAAGTTTTTTTCCTCCCCAGCTTTCGGTCCCGCATTTTTTCGGAGAGATGAGAATGGGTTGATGGCGGTGGAATTCGGGTGGGAGCTTAGAGGGAGGGAGTGTGAGGGAGAAAAGAGAAATGGGAAGGAAGGAACGAAGAGAGAAAAAAGAGAGAGGGAGAAGGGGTTTAGGGTTGGCAAAAAAGAGATGACGACGGGGAAAGAGTTTTGGAGAGGAGGGAGGAGTAGGAAAGAGAGGACTGGGAGACGGAGAAAGGAGAAGAGAGAGGTTTAAGCGTGGGAGGACAGCATAAGAGAGGAGATTATGGAATGAGAGAGAGGAAGCGGATGTTAGAGAGATCGAGAGGTGTGGCAAAAATGAGAATAGAGAGGAAGAAGAGAGAAGGGCGTAAAAAACGGAGGGAGAGGTGAAGTAAATTGGCATCCGAGGGCAGAGAGGAATTCGGGGTAAAGTAGAAGAGGATGCACTGCGGAGGCGGAAGAGAGGATAATACGAAAAGAAGTGAGAACGAGCAGGGGGAGGTGATGAACTTGGATTGATTGGTCCAAACTTTCGAGATATCAGTTTTTGGAAATAATTTTAATGCGTAAGTTAATGAGTTTTTGTTTTCAGCGATTTGAGTTCGGTTTCGCTCAGATGTAAATCGAGCGGAATTTGATAGAAAATCGAAAAATTCGTCTTTCATGTACACCAGATCCTTCTATAACAGGGGGTATGCGTTTATAAGAGTGCAATTGTGTGAATCCGTGTTTTGCGAACCTGGCTTTACATAGTGAGAGGGTTGTTGCGTTCCATGTCTTCAGACACCCTGATCCAATCTTAAAATTCCCAAGCATCATCTCTTTGATGTGCATGTATGTACAGATAGAATGCTTTTCCCAGTTGTCTAAGATTATAAACAAAGCAGTTGGGCACTCCGACACGTATCATCCTCATTTTGCAATCTGGAATTCAACGTCCAAAGCTAACCAAACGTGTTAATGAGAACAATAATCCGTGTTGTTTGAATGTTTGGTGTTTAAAATAAACCGGGTTGTACTAAACACGTTATAATAACTCGCGTTATAGGAGGGCAGTAAATCAAAGAAAACATGTTTTCGCGTGTAGCCTTTCAGTCTTAAAAGTCCGTTTGATTTTGTAAGATGGTATCATTTTTGCTGGAATTCATGATAAATAGTTTGAGTAGTAATTGATTTTTTTAAGTGCGTCGACTGCTATGGTCATTCTGCACTGCCATCAACTGGACATACACACATAAGGGAGAAGGGAAACCCGGTGCCGGCATTGACCTACTCTTTACGAAAAGCACCAAGGGGGCCAACTGCTTAACGTCCCTTCCGAAGGACAGAACGCTGAATTTGCGCGGCTCCTCAAACCTCGGAAAAAGTTTCCTTTCTCAGGATTCGTGCCCGCTACCCCTTCGAGCAGCATGCGAGTAGCAGGAAGCGTCCTAACCACTACACCACCGGCACCCCATAAATAGTTTGATTATCAGCATAAGATAATATATAAAATTCTTGAAAATGAGCTACTTACCCTCGAATATTTATGGTTGGAATTATAGCTACGTCGAAGGAGATATTTTTTTCATTTTATATTTCTAATGGTGATTTTTAAGCATCAGAAGTTCAATTTGTTATAACTCGATTTATCGTATATCTATCATGTCCGAGTTATGCGAGTTCGAGAGCATATTACGAAAATAATTCCCACTTTATCCGTTATTTGTTACGCTCTAATTGCTCCTTATTAATGAAAAACTTAACCCATTTTAGATTTCAATTTTTGTTTCAGCGAAACGATTAATAAATAAATATATATCTCAATGAAGAATATTTTATTCGTCCGAAGTAAATGCGGGAATGGAGAATGTTGGACGAAAGCGAGATAGTTAAACGCAGAAATAGTTAACCTAGATTTTTGATGTTTCTGTCTGGTGGGTTTTCTTAGGTATAACCTTTACCTTTAATATTTCTAAAGTCACGAGTATTTTTCCGTTACCTTTTTATGACATCAAACTAGCGAACGAGTCAGTCGTAAATGTAAGGGAACATATGGCCGCGATAAACCCACTTCATTATAAGTTCTCGCCCAGGAAATTTTGTTAAATTTATCGTTTGTCGTCGTTACCACTCCATTTCCGTAACAGCGTTACCATGTCCGAGCCGAATAAAAAAATTACGTCCGGAAAAGCGAGATAATTGGTAGTCGGAGTGACAAGAAGGTCGGGGAGAGGGAGGAAGCGGAGAAGATGGGAGGGAGAGTGAGGGAGAAAGACGGAGAGAGAGAAGGCAGCAGAGAAAGATTGGTATAATGAACGGGGAGGGTGAAAGTTGGACGTAGGTCGGCCAATGTGAGAGAAAGTGATAAATGGAATCGAGAGGTGGGGAGAAGGAGAGTGAGGCGGGGTCGTGGGATTGAGAGGGAGAGAATTGGGGAAAGGGTTAAAGGTTAAAAGTTCGGAAGGGGAAGAGAGAGAGAATGTAAAGGGCGCTCAGTTCTGTAGGGGATTGGGGAGGTGGATAGAGGGAGTTAAGAGGGTTGAAGCGGAAAGGGCGGTAAGGGAAGAGAACTAGTTTCGTAGTCATGAGGATTTGAGAGAGGTGTGGTGAGGTGGGTAGAGGGAGGGAAGCTTTGGCAAGGAGAGGGATGTGGAAGGAGATGGAGAAGGAGTTGGCTACGCTAACCATTTCGGAATCTACCTCTCTCTCTGTCTCTCTGTTTCTTAAAACGATTTCCAAGTGGTTCGCTAATTACCCGTGTTGGCTCAAAAAACATAATCATCATAGTGATAACAATTAAGATACTCTTGATAAGGCACGTTTTCTTAAATGTTTTCAGGGTTCTGGTTTCCTCCTTCTTTGGGGTAGGGGACAATCCTCACCGTTGGAATGTATATCCTCTCTAGACCTTTCTATCCGTGAAAACTTAACTCCTTTAGCTTCAGTAGTTTGACTACAGGACCATTTCCAAGTTTTGAATCTTTCAGCTGTAAAGCCACCTAGCGGAAAATCTGTGAACTAACGAGAAAATCTAATCGGTCGGATATTCGTCAATTAATGCTATGAGCTATCTAGTTCAAAGAGAATGTTCTTAATATCTCTTAAATAAAAAAGTGATTGTCCATAGACAGACGGACAGACAGAGCAAGTTATTTTCTCTCAAGAAAACGTGCAAAGAATATCCTCCGTATCATTTGTATGTATGAAAATGCGCAGACATTTCCAAGTATTTGGAATCTTCCGTGAGTATAATTCACCCGTACGAATTTGCGGAAGTTGGAAATGGATACTTTAGGTAGTTGGAAGACATGCTCGGAGGGAAAGGAAGACGGCCTCAATGGGATTGATACATCTTACCTAATGTGCTCGCCGAGTAACGCGCGAAATAGGCCGTAAAACGGCGATACAAAGTGCTCCATCTTTTCCTTCTAGACATCTATGTACAATGGGGTCTTTTAACATTTAGAAGATTCACGTGCAAAGCATTCCTACGACGACCGTCTTTCTCCGCGGCGAAATCTCCGAGGCAAGATGTTCACGCCTCGCGATGGCCGGGATAAAATTACGGAATAGTAGTAGTTGTAGTAGTAGTACTCGGAAAAGTGATAACGGCGCAGTTAAAGCCTAGACCATAAGTTTAACGCGGCAAATGGGAGAACGGTCGGGAAGTGATATTTTCCACGAGACACGAACGGGATGGGGTCGGAGTGAAAAGATGAGATAATGGAATGGGAGCGGAGGGTGAGATTGCGGGGAATGAGGATTAAAAGATGATCTGTAGCCGGGGAAGGAATGTTGCATATCTAACTGGTGGAACAGGTTGCGGTCTGCCACGGGGATTACGCGGTCGATTTGTTCCGAAGGGGAGGCGAGGGTGAAGTAGGAGGGAGGGACAGTGAGAACGGAAAGTCGAGAAGTAAAAAGGGGAACGGCGGAGAGGGATTGCTGATGAGTGGGAAAGGATGCAAATGAAGGAGACAAATGAAACGTTCGGAAGATGATAGTTTTTTTTGCGCGCGATGGTTTATTTTCCATTCGTCTCTGAAGGAGCTTCATCATTCTTCATTCCCTGTTCCCTGACGTGACGTCTTTAACGGGAACAGATCTCGACTATGCGTCATGATTGGGTTTTTCTTTGTGGTCCGGTCGCGGGGGTTTTCCTTTCGAGATTTTTTTGTCCGTGAAATATCCCGTTCCAGTCTGGGGAAAAAAATCCTGCCATTAAGTTTTTCAAGGCTCTATCCAAAAATATCCCTCCTACGTGGAAAGTTAATAATGTCAAAGTCATCGTTCTTTAATATCATTTCTGGACGTTTTTCCTCGAAATAAATTAAATTAACTGACTACAGTGAAGCGTAATTCATAGATGCATACCGAGAAACGTCATGGACCTAAAATGATACCTTGGGGTTGATTGGCTATTAACTATCCTATCAATAATCGTAACGGTTACCCATTTTCGTGAGAAGGGAAAAAATATCCACGGTCCGTTGACGAAATTTCCGAATGAGTTGGTCTGAGGTTGTAAATGACACATTATCTTAAGATATGTTCTGTCCGATTTTCATTTTATATCGACTTACTAAGGTTTATTTTTACACGTCACAGATGCTTTGTGACGATCGACCGTTATGCTTTCTTAATAAATCCTTTTACTATTTGACTCATATACGGACTTTATCCACGTATTGCACAGAAAATATGGTATGCAGAAGCCATAGTGTTATTGTTTTCAATGGAATTAAGCCATTTTTGAGTTTATCAGAAAAGAATAATGTGAACGAAAATTGATATCTGATTAAAAACGGCCTTTTCCAAAATATACAAAACTTATAACCGTCGAATCAAAAAGATTACTGAAAAAGTATTTGTCATTTCTCGTGGATTTTATTTCTTGAACAAACCGAGCTTATGCTTAAATGGGTCATAGATCGAAATTTTTTTAAGATATGTCAGCATGATAGTTAAGTATATTTGCATACGTTCATTATTCCAAATATTCCTTTGTATTTGGCTTTATGAATTTTAGCGATTTCAAAATTAAACCTATGGAAGTTAAAATTGACACAAATTGAAATATTGCAGTATTGTGTTTATTACAAACGTTCAGAACGTCCTAAACGTTTTTAAATGTTGATGCCATTCATGAAATAGTTTTCTCAGTGCCGCTAATGCTGGTTTTATTTTTATGCGCTTCACATGAATCATCGTGAATATTTCCTTGGGAATGAATGAAGGTCGCGAAAATGCGTATCTGCCGACGGAGGGTTTTTTCCGATAGGAATGGGAGAAAGATGGAAATGGAATATACGCCGCCCGTACAAAATCTCTTTTAGAATTTTCTATGATTTCTGTGGAAGGAATTACTTCCAAATGCATTCCAAGGAATAAAAAACGATGGTAACGTTTTTGCAAGTGTGTCCCAAATACGATTCACGGTCGCCTATTCCGTAAATAAAAACAGATGGCTCATACGAGTAGCCTAGCCATCGAATTTACCTTCCTTTTAAAATTCCAATGTTGAATTTTGGAAAATTTAATCTATGAGTTGAGTTGTCATGCATTTTTATTTCAAGAAATTTCTGGCGCTATACAGACATATAACTATAAAAAAATGTTGACAAAAACCTTAACTCGAATGTTCGATTTTTTCAAATAGATATTTTCCCGCGTGTCCTTTCTATAATTCGAATTGATATCGAAAGTTTTACTCGTTTCTATGCGTAATTTCTTAATTGAAGAGGTTCGAACTATCGATATTTGCCCTTAAATAGAATCGCACGAAATAGAGCTTCTACTGTCGGCAACTCGAACTTCAAGGAATGACACTAAAATTTTCGGTTAATCGAATTTCATTTTAGCGTTTATAGATGTAGATTAGAAAAACACCTTCGATTAATCACCGGTTCGATAGATTGTAGCTTCGTTTAATCTTGGCTTCGATTAATCGCGTCTTCAATTTATCGTAGCTTCGATTAATCGCACATTCGATAAATAGTCCGATTTATCTGGATTTGACTTATAAAAATCCAAAGTAGATGGGAGAGAGTTTTTGCGTGGTGGATAGAGCGAAAATACGGAGGGAGGGAGAGGAGAGGAGAGGGTGAGAGAGTGAAATGGAGAGGGGCCAGAGGGGTTTTATACCCGACCTTCGGATGTAGGCCCCCGGGAAATATGAGGAACATGGGGGCCATGTCCTCGCCATTTCGCAGGCACTGTTCCCATCCTTCCGGCCTACCCACAGGGCTCGATACGCGCCTCCCTCCCATCTCTTTGTCTCAAACCATGTACCCGCTTTAAAGGAGTGACTGATGCCACTCGTTTCCGGATTAATTTTTCAACCACCGCGCTGTTCTTTTTTTTCTTTAGTCGGAGGCTGCATAAGTGGCGTGCCACTTAGTCCATCTCCTTCGGCGGAAGAATTTTCCCGCCGTTCGCCGTAAAAATATTTTCGAAAATGTTTCTCGTTTCCTCGGTTTTGTCTAAAAAATAATGGGCGCGATTGTGCGTTCATCGTCGCGAATGAGCGTAAACGTCGTTTTTGAACTCGGCGTCTCGCGTGGCAAAAATAAAATAAAAAATTTTCATCCCGACAATTTTCGCGTCCTCGTTCTGGAGACAAAATCACTCCCGTTTTTTGTCGCGTTCGAGATGAAAAGCTCGCGTTCCCCGCCGAGCAAGGTGTCTTTTGTGATTATTTTTTTATACTTGGGCTTCCTTGGATTTTTGGAATTTTTTCGCGGCTTTGCGCGGCGCGAAAAATTTTGGCGGGGAAAAAATAAAGGATTCAAAGGCGTGAAAACAAACGCTCGCGTGTGATCGATATTTTATGCGCGACTCTTTTTGAATTGACAATTCGAAGCTGAGCGTTGTTCAAATGCTGACAGTGTTTTATTGTAGAGCATGCATCGGAGCAGGAATACTTCGTTGTGACACGAAACGCGAGGAAAAAGCGTTGTATGGTTTTAATCGTCGCATATTTGGATTGCGACATTCACGGATTTCAATTCAGGGGAAATTTTTCCAACGGGGAGATAGCAATGAGTCAAAGTTGTGTTTCGCACGGTTATTTTTCTGTCACTTTCGATGTTATTTCCTTGAATCGCTTCATGCGAACTGGATTATACCATTGAATTAGTGATATTTTTGTCTTTTTATGCTCGTTTTCAAAAATGTACAAAAGGAGCTATTGTTATCGCTTTGTCGTCTGTCCGTCTGTAGACATTTAACTTATTTGTTTTAAGAGATGGTTGGAAAATTCCTTTTGAATTAGATAGCTCTAATCAATCTATGAATTTCTCACCGATTGGATTTTCTCGGCAATAAATAATTATTCCGCTAGGTGGCTTCAAAGTTGGAAAATTCGAAATTTTGAAATGGTATCGTAGTCAAACTACTGAAGCTAGAGGAGTGAGGTTTTCACGGATTGAAAGGTGGACTGAGAATCTACATTCCAACGATGCGGGTTGTTCCCTCCCCAAAGAAGGAGGTAAACCAGAATCCTGAAATATTTTAAGAAAACGAACTTCCACCTCTTGCTTTAGCAAGGATATAATAGGTATTACTTGTTATGTTTTTGATTGATTCAATAGACGTATACATTGGAGGCATGGGCGTCAACTGGGGAGGGGGAGGGAAAGCGGGGCAGTTGCCCCCTCTGGACCAGGCTTGCGTCAAGGAAAAACAACCATTGATGTCTAATTAGGTCAGGAGATTAACGCGGTATTTTTCTGAGGTCAGGCAAGCAGGTAGGGACACCCTGCAATATGCTTGAAACAAACCACTAAAATATTAACTCCACCAAACTCCACTGTAGGAGCTTGCCTATACCCTTGCCCCCCCCCCCCCCCCGGAAAAGTTTCAGCGGACGCCCATGATTGGAAGAATGATTAATAAAATTGAGAGCACTATACTGAGTACTATTGTAAAAGGCGATGTTGTTTCCTTGAATCACCTCTTGCGAATTGAGTTGTATCATCGAATTATCGGTATTTTTTGTTTTCGTAGATAGTATAATGAAATGTTTTTATTAATATCTTACGCTCAACAGACAAATGTCGTATTGGGAGAATGTTCAATGAAAACAAGAGCACTATACTGAATAGTCTTGTTAACTGAGAAGGATACTTTCCAATTTTCCTCTAGTTTTGACAATATCTGTGCACCAAATGGCGTCTATCTATAAATTGCTCGAGCAAAACATCCTCGGTGTTCATAATTTTCATCTTGCGCTAAAGTTGAGACCGATGCAATGACATTGGTAAGAACAATTGGCGTATCATATTAAATGGATATTGCAGTTTTGCTCAATATTTGAGAAATATGAATTAATTTTCCATTTGAAAAGTTTAATTACAGTTTTAATATTTGGATTCTCTTGCTATAAAAATTCGGTATAGTTTGAGCGCTCAAGGGTCATTAAAATGAATGCTCATGTTGAATGAAAATAATCTTAACGGCATGACACAACCATTTGAGTCTGACGATAAGCTTGGTAATTTTATTCTCATATTGATTTTATTTCTTCTGCAGAATCTCCCATCTGGAAGGCCTTCATCGCATCGTGAGGGTGTCTATGTTTTTTATGTTTTTCCGTCATTGAACTTTTTAATGCTGTTCAGTCGGGCTTCATGGGTATAAAGAAGATAGGCATACCGTAGAAAGTCGTAAACATTTCTTATTTTCTTTTGAGGTGAGCGGTACGCAGCCATAATAGTCACTTTCGCCTCGGGTACTTAAGCAATTTTATTATATGGCTATGTAAATGGGGTTCTTATTCGTAAAATATGACGAGAGTCGTTTTCTTTGTATGAGATAAAAGGAACGTACAAGTGCTCTTCTCATTATGTTAAACGCCGAAATGTGCCCCATGTGTAATACATGTTATTTTCTTTACAATGTAATGAACAATTCTCACCCTTGTAAGTTTGCGCGCTAATTTATGTGTCGTATTGCAATTTCACTAGATTATATCGGTGTCTAAATGGTCGCAGCCGTCTTAATCCGCTCTTATTTATCGTTTTATGCTCTCACGAAGCGATAATCCGAATATCGTCTTCGCTAACTAAATCATGCGATATGTAGATTGTGGTATAGTCAACTAGTTGTGCATAATTTACCATTCTAATGGCTTAATTCGTTCCTTGTAAATAGAGTTAGCGCTCCTCTAGGTATTGCGAAGAAATATCCTAACGGCGCATAAATGTTTCTTGTTATGATTTGAAATCTCCATCGAAGCAGCTTTCTTCCCACCTCGAGAAATCGTAAGGCATTTAAAACGTGTGGAATATCTTCTGTGATTTATAAGCATCAATTCATCTCCTAATGGGTGCGACGTGGTAGCTTGGGTTTTTCCTAGACCACTCTATGTATAGATAACTTATAGATTGCGTGATGCATCGTATTGTAACCGTACGCCCAGTTTTATCCATTCCTAATGCAAAACGCTCACGGAATTCCATTTTCCAACACTTAAAGAATATCTTACCTCGACCTAGGCCTGAAAATCGAGTTAGTGGGTCTAAATTTTCGTCTCCCTTGGGACAAATTATTAGTTCTTATCCTAATAATATTTAAATAAACTTCTTTTTTTCCTTTTTTACCGTTTAAACTCCAGCACTGCCTATGTAAATTTCGATCGGGAGGAAGACACTTTTCCCTTTTAAAAGAATTATTTATTCTCCGTCTCGCGCATCTTTCTCGAAGCTTTGGTCCGAGCAATCTTTTTTTCCCATTCTCACTTGCCGACAAACATACCGATTTATGCCATTCGTCTTGCCTCTTCGCTCTAAACCACGGGTTCCCCATGTGCGCCACAACGATAGCGAACCGTAGCAAGATAGTGCGAATAAATAGAGACGGCTTAATCTGGCCATAAGGTTGGATTTTCGGTTCCTGCCCATCATCCGCTGATTTGCTGCTTCAAAAGAAGCGACCCCCCAGAGACCGAGGATTCCTTTTCGCCGGCGTGCAGTCGGAAGGCACACGAATACCTAATTTTCCTCTCCGCTTACGTTTAGAAGAGATGCTGGATTTGTTCGGAATTACGTTTGCGCGCTGTAATTGAATGGATTCCTCGCTATTTACTCTGATTTTGAGCCGGATAGAGCGGGATTCTTCGTAGAAATCGATTTTCGCTGCATGATCTTCGTGAAAGCCCGTTATGCACTGATTTTTGCATCTTCGTCTAACATTCTATCACCATGAATGAAGTCGTAATGCAAATCAGCAGATTTACGAACCTCATGTTAGTAACTGGTGCTCGCTAATTAATACTTGAATCATGTCCTCATGGATATGAATCACGGTATCGTAAAATGATATGTCGAGTTCTCCTTTTGGCTGGATTCCAATTGAGATGAAGGTAACTCTTAATAGTCAGGAAACTGTTAGGAAGATCCGGTACGCAATGCGGCTACAAAGCGACCGTCTCTGTAGAATTCAACTGTCTTTTATTTAAAAGGTGCACATCTGATATAACCATCTAATGTGAAATAGGTTAAACGCTTTTGACCTTTGCTTAAAATAATTTTGTTTCAGCATCTTATAAGAAAAGGAACACAATATGTAAATAATTCATATCCATAATTTATATAAGCGTATTATTACATGTTACCGTTCGAAAATTATTTTATTAGGCCAAATCATTTGAATAATCTTCTATTGCTGTAGTTTTAGTGAATGTGTTTATTATACTTGATTAGGCGGGTATCAAAAATCGAATATACTAATATTATTGTACCTACAGTTATTGAGAACTAATGTAGTTACACATTTACTGTGTATAAATCATGTTAGTAATAGGGTGCAAGATAATGGGTCAGGAGAGTCCATTATTCAATTGCTGCTAACACAGAATTGAATCTTAGTCGCTTAGGAAAAATCTCGGCAGATTTATTGCAACTATGAAAAGGAGCCTTAAAAGACACCCAATTGCAAGATAAGGGAACTCTAATTTATGAAACAACAAATGAGAACTTTTAACACAGTATGCACGTATTTCGGAGATATCCGTGTTTTCCTTCCTAATATCCGTTTCTCATGCATCTTATGTTTTCGTTCCCCATATCTTATTTACTGGCATTATCTCCTATTGTTTTACAGCCGTTGTTAATTATTGTCATGTACTAAATGTCAGTTTTTGTTGCTGAAGTTTTCTTCTCTATAAACCTTTACTTATTTTCTAAAGTTCGTCGTATTTGCTGTGACACAGCATTTGCGTAAAGTAGCAGTATTTACATCCTTAAAATCTTGTTCACTCGACCGGGAAACCCAGCTTAGGAAATAAGGAAATTGGGGAGAAGAATAGCTGGATCAGATAGTCTACTACTACAGTATAGTTCTTGAACAGTTAGTTGTGTTTGGCTGTTACACGCACTCTCCTGGTTGATTCTCGTTATTTTATGATACGAGTTGTCGGTGCTTGCATACTGCAAGCGATTAAAAAAAATCACCATACACCAATATCTAAACTCGTAAATAAACCAACGCGATATCCAGAGCAAGCTATTTATAATGAGTATGTATCACACTAATAATAATAATAATATGAAGTAAATGGAATATTTTATATATTAGGATTAAGACGTCACCATATGTTCACCGCGTTGGTTGACATTAACGATATTATGTAATATAGTCCATTGATTCCCATTAAAAGCATTCAATCAATGCTCTTGAAGTGTGGAAAATCAATTCCCCTTGAAAGGCATTGGAGTCGTTGTTATGGTAGTTAATATTTTTCATTGTCGAAAACCGAAAAACCTTACATAATGTGCATAACTAGAAAATCGAAAATCTCAAGAACGTTCAACAATGCGGTCGCTAAAAATTTGCAAATGTTTAAACAAATTTTTAAGTTTTATGTATTTCTGGATGTATTACGAAGCTTAAATATTTTGTAAAGGTAGAGTTTGTAAAAAAACCAAATAGGGATTATAGAAATTTTGATATATTAATTTAATCGGCTGTTAAAATTTTAAGTTTTAACAAATAGATAAATGTTTAGGTACTAGTGGACGAGCTAGGGAGCTGAAATTTTTCAGTTATTGCACAATACACAAATAAACATTTGAAAATCTCCATGAAAATGTTATTGAGGCCGTTAAAATTTTTAAAAATTTAAACAATTAGATAAATATTATTTCACTTCTAGATATGCTAAAACTTTAAAATTTGGCAGAAATGTATGGTATTAGTACACCACAATGGGAAAAGTACGAGGGTGAATCAAAAAGTTCCCGGAAAGTTTCAGTAACAATGTTCCTGCATTCCAAATAATAACAAAGCATTGTTGCCTAAAACTAGAAATATCTTAGCCATAACAATTCAATATTTCGTAATAATTCATTCATTTGTTATAATACAAAAGCAGTTTTTCTAACCCATTAATTCATGAGTATGGATAACTTAAAGTTTGAGATTCGAGTAAACGTAATGTTTTTGACAAAACTTGGATGGAAAGCGAATGCCATTATTCAGGCTTCGCAGAAAGTTTACGGGGATGATACATCTAAGAAAACTACAGTTAATGAATGAATTAAACGGTTTAAGCTTGAACGAGAAGACATTAAAGATGACTATCGAAGTGGAAGACCATCAACGTCGATCAACGAAGAAACCGTGGTCGCCGTCCCATCAATTGTGGAAGAAGATAGACGAGTTTCAGTGCAAATGATAGCCAAACGTTTGGGCATCTCATATGGCTCAGCTCAATCAATCCTCAAAGATAGTTTAGGATTAAGCAAGCTTTCTGATAGATGGGTACCGAAAGCGTTGCGCCCTAAACACAAGACTCAGAGAGCTGACCATGCAGTTGAGTTCCTCAACCGATTTGATGCAGACCCAGAAGATTTCTTTCGCCGAATAGTGACTGGTGATGAAACATGAATCTATCAGTACGATCCGGAAAGCAAAATTCAATCTAAACAATGGTTACCAAGGGGGTCAAGTGGACCAATAAAGTTCAAAGCTGAACAATCAATCAAGAAGGTTATGGCAATTGTTTTTTGGGATAATGAAGGTGTAATCGTGGTCAATTTTCTTGAGGTGCAACGGACAGTAACAGGAGGTTATTACGAACAAATTAAAAAAAAACTGAACGCTGCGCTTATAAAACAGGTCTTGGAAACTGCACCGACGAATTTTGTTTCACCATGACAATGCTCCAGCACATTCATCTATGGTATCAAGAGCTGTGCTTCGAGAATTGCGCCGGGAAACGTTGTCTCACCCACCCTACAATCCAGACTTGGCTTTTTCGGTCTTTTTTTCTTTTTCCCAAATTAAGGAGCACATCAAGGGAGTTCGCTGGGAATTGATAAGTGAGGCCAAACAAGCAGTTTTGAACTGGTTTCATTCAAACGATCAAAGTTTTTACAAAAATGGGTTAGAACGATGGCGACATCGAATGGAAAAGTGTTTAGAGTTAAATGGTTGAAATAACTCCAAAATAAATGGTTCTTTTTGAGTTTCTATTGTTTTTATATGATAATTCCGGGAACTTTTTGATTCACCCTCGTTAAATATTCTTAAAATTGCAAATTTTAGAGATAGCTTTTACTCCAATATTGTGCCATTGTTCCATAAGGAAAGAACGAAAATCGGTGCAGAGGTGAAAACTTTTGAATTAATAAAATATTTCTCATCATCATCATCATGAGGTGTTCTGCCTCAAGGCAGGTCCCTGGCACCAGCGTTGTCTCCACTCCTTTCTGTTCCTTGCCATTTCTTTCATTTCCTGATACCCTCCAGTTTCTTTCAAGTCATCAAATATTTTTATTCTTATACGTCCCCTTTTCCTTTCACCTTCTACTGATCCTTCCAACACCATCAATAGTAAACCTTCTCCTCTCAAGATATGCCCTAACCAGTTACTTTTCCTCCTCTGAATTGTTTCAAGTAATCTTCTCTTCTTATTCACCCTTGTTAGTATTGCTTCATTCCTTATCCTATCCATCCACTTAACCTTCTCCATCCGCCTCCACACCCACATTTCAAATGCCTCTAGCCTTTCTTTCTCTCTCTTCTTTAGCGTCCATGTTTCACACCCATAAAGCAATACACTCCAAACATAGCACTTCACAAGATATTTCTTCAGATTTAAATCCATGTTACTACATAGTACCCGTTTTTTCCTATTAAATGTTTCTTTTGCCATTGCTATTCTTGTTCTTATTTCTTTTTCACTTCTCCAGTCTTCAGTTAGCATGCTTCCCAAATATCTATACTGTTTTACTTGCTCCACTCTTCCATCCTTTATTGGCACATTTATAATCTCTCTATCCCCTCATCACCTTTGTTTTCTTTATGTTCATTTTCATTCCATATTCCATCATCCTGTCTTCTAGCTTTGTAACCATTTCCTGAATATTCCTCGTTTCATCTGCTAAAATTACCAGCCATCAGCAAACCTTATACTATTTATTATTCTACCCCCAATACTAATTCCTTTATCATTCCCTATTCCATTGTCAATCATTTCTTCAGCATATATATTGAACAAGGTTGGCGATAAGCAGCACCCTTGTCTTACTCCTCTTCCTAGATCATACCATTCGGTCTTTTATCCTCATAGCTGCTTTCTGTTTCATATACAGCTCTTTAATTAACCTTCTATCTTTCCAGTCTACTTTTTTTGCTTTTAGTATTTCCATCAGTTTTTCCCAGTTCACTCGGTCGAATGCCTTCTCCATATCTATGAAGCACAGACTAATTCCTTTACCCCTTTCTATATATCTCTCTCCACTCATTCTTATCAATCCTATTGCGTCTCTTGTACCTCTTCTCTTTCTAAATCCAAACTGTTCCTCTGCAACATTTTCTTCCATTTTGCTAATTAGTCTCCTGTTCATAACCCTAAGTAGAACCTTTGCTGCATGTGTAATTAAACTGATTGTTCTGTGTTCACTGCATTTTCTTGTTCCTTGCTTTTTCGGAATTGGAATCATAATTGTTTTGACGAAATCCTCTGGCCACATCCCCTTGTTATAGATTGCATTACACAACTTCACTATTTCTTCCAGTCCTTCCTCATTAAGACACTTAAATAATTCTATTGGTATCTCATCTACCCCCATTGCCTTCCCATTCTTCATATCCTTTATTGCTTGTAGCACCTCTATTTTCAATATCGAAACCCCTGTTTCGTCATTATTTATTTCATCCTGCTCTTCAATACGGAGATCCTTTGGTTTTTCATTTGATTTGTACAACTCCTCCATGTATTCTCTCTATCTATTAAGAACCTCCTCTTCCTTATATAGAACTTTATCTTCTTTACTTGCAATCTCTTTCACACATGCACTTGTTCTCCATCTATCCCACGTTACATTTTTTACTTTCTTATACATCAAGTCATACATTCCTTTTCTCTCTAGATCTTTTATATCTGAGCATTCCTCCTCTAGCCATCTCTCCCTTGCTTTTTGGGTTTCTCTTCTTAGTTCATTATTCAGTTTCCTGTATTTCCTTTTTCCATCTTCATCAGTCCTGCTTTTGTATTGCCTTCTTTCTTCCATCTTTTCATTGAAAAACCCTATAGCCTGTTCTGCTGTTTTCCTTATAGCCTTCTTTATCCTATTCCATGCTTCATCCACATTTTCCTCCGACACGTTTTCTCTTTTGATTGCCTGAGCTAATTTTTCTCCTATTCTTTCTTTTCCTACTGTGGCTATATTCTCTAAGTCCCATTTCCTAACTATCTTAGCCTTCTTAACCTTCTTCAAGGCTAGTTTTATTTGGGCCATGAGGAGCACATGATCACTGTCAATGTCTGCTCCTGGAAGTCCATATGCCTTTTTTCAGTTATTTAGAGCTTAGTGCAGAAGCGCACATAAACATTTGAAAATCTCCATGAAGGTCTCCGTTAAAAGTTTTTTTAAATTTAAACAATTTGTAGATATGCTACAGCATTAAAATTTGGCAAAAATGTGTGGCATTAGTAACAAACAATGGAAAAGTATAATATTCTTATAATTGCAAATTTTAGAGATTGCTTTTACTCCAATATTGTCCCATAAGGAATGAACGAAAGTCGGTGCAGAGGTGCAAACTTTTGAATTAAAACAATATCTATTTCTAATAATGAAATATCTGCCTGAGAAATTGATGTTTTTTCAAGGTGAGATGAAATGCGAGCACCAGCTACTTGTATCACATATCCTACATATGTAAGAAGCTGCTATTTATAATGATTACAACGGCGGTATTATAGGTAGGAGATATTTCAGGATAAAATTCAAACCATTACTATTTGAAGGTTCAAAAGATTGTGAAGAGAGCAAGAAAGGTGTGAATGTGTCGTCGAGTGATGCGGATGAGGACTGGATCTTGAAAATTATAAGTGAACATTTTTTGGGATATTTTTATTTTCGCTTCTCATTTTCCTCCTTCCTTCGTCGCCCCTATAATTCAATGATTGTTTGATCGTGACCCAATGGCCAGCTAGATCAGAAATTAATTACTCGAACAATTGCTTTTAACCGGCTGAAAATTGCCACTTCTTTGTCAGCAGTTATGTTGACTTCCCGCATTGTAATCTCCTGAGACCCTATTTCTTGATATTATTGAAGATCCCTCATCCACGTAAGCCTACCCAACAATAATTTATCAATCTCACAACTAATTTGATCTTCTTCAAACCGCAGAATTATAAATTTCATTCTACCATGGAATTGAAAACCGTCTGACGTGTTTCAAAGCGATTTCAAAAGGGACGATAAAACTAAATTAGATATTATCTCCCTTTCTCTCTCTCTCTTCCCCTTCATCTAGTGTCGCAAGTTTTTTCCCATAAAAGATGATGCCTCAGTCCCTTCCTCGCGCGATTACTACATAGCAAGTAGGGCACGTCACCGCTGGGACCATTTAATACGCTGATATTCCTTTTTTATTACTCCGCTGGAAAAATGTTTATGCGCCACTTACAGATGTACCAAGACGTTCTCTCTGAAGGAATTACGCTGTAAGGAAGCACTTTAGTCATCCTATTTATCATCATCGTTTACTTTACTTTAAACCCCGTTTATATATATATGTGTGTGTGTGTGTGTGGATGTCAACAAGGTGTTGGGATGAGGAAACCCAGTGAGCACTCACCAATCAGACGACTTCAGGTTGGCGAGGCCCCGGGGAGTTCTCTCTCTGTAGCTGAAGAAGGAGTAGTTCCGAAAGCTTCTACGTTTGTGATGTTTCTGTGTTTTTGTGTTATTTTACGTGTGTCGCTTCGACATCCCCGGGGCCTCGCCAACCTGAAGTCGTCTGATTGGTGAGTGCTCACTGGGTTTCCTCATCCCAACACCTTGTTGACATCCATATATTCATTTTACCTTTCCTTTTCCATAAGTTGTTATATATATATATATATATATATATATAAGTTAATTAAAAGGATAGTTTTGATTGTTTTTTTTAATCATTCCTTTCTGTCGCTTATTTTCCATCAACTTATTCTTCTTCACCCCTTCCAAGACTTTCGGGATTCTACCGCGTGTTGTCTTGGAAGGAGTACGAAAACACCGCGGAAGCTTTCGTATTAATTCTTTCTTCTTCAACCTTTTTATACGTCATCTCCAAGGCAGTTTCCGCGGAAAAAGGGTCTGGGATATGCGTGTGGAGTGAACTTCGAGGCCTCAGCCATCAGTCTTCGCATTCGTCCCCTCACCTCTTCTTTCCCTTCTCTTGGCGAGAAAAAAGGCACTCCAGCGCGTGAATAACGGATTGGTCATGAGCTGGAGAGATTTTTGCGTGGAAATAAATACGGAAAAATATGCTATAATGAGGATATCGGATAAAGATGAATTTAGTGGGAGGATGTACGGAAAGCTGCTAGGACGAGAAGAATGTTAAGAATACCTTGGGTGAATTATAATAATCAGTCAGAATGAAGAATGACATAATGGCAGAAATAACGATGTGGAATGCCGCCTTCAGAAGAAATAGACTTCTATTGATAGGTAAAATAAATCATTGTCCAAAGCGAAAATATAGGACGCTTCGGAAAAATTATGCAAGACTTACTTGAACGTCTTAGAAATGAGAATTCGGAAAAATGGACGGAGGCTGTAAAAATAGTAAATAATGGAGAGGAATGTCAGAGAAAAAATATGAAAGAACTGCCAAGGAAGAGTAAAGCGAACTGGGTCGGGTATAAGACAACACTACATGATTAATGACATGATCGAAGAAAAATTTTGCGGCAAAAGGGAAAGATGACGGAAAGGGACTGTATTATTGGAGGATTTTAAGAGCAAAAGAGTTAATAAAATATGGAGAAAGGACAGGACGATGTGAAGAATCCGATTTAACCCATAACTGTGGACCTGTAAGGCAGTAGATGACTAATATATCCCGGCATTTTTCCAACCCTCCTGAGCATTTTACTTTCCCATATAAGAGAAGGCATTGTAATCTTGAAAAAATTCAACTTCGAGATTTTGGTGAATATGAACGTTTCAGGTGCCTTTATATGTTTCCGATAAAGTGGTATTTGCGATGGCGCGTTTTTGTAGTCTGTCGACTATATTCTGTAGTATTGGGGCGAAACGGTTTAAGAGGACCTGAAGTCGTATTTCAGTTGGTGATCAAACAGTAGAGAGGCCTCGTGGAAATGGTCTATATCGCACCTATTGGGGTCAGTCAATTCTTTTCGGTTTTCGCAAAACTTTGATCTGCGCAAAAATGGCTTAAAGGATTTTAATGAAAATTCGTCCTACTGAAGATCTTAATGTCTTATATGTCCAATTAGATAACTATAGTATGACTTCGATAATACAAAATCGGTTATTGCTAAATACTCGTTTATTAAAAGTGTAATTCAGTCCTCGGCGAACACAAAGTTATGTATTGATAATTATAGCGACATCGTTTATTACAAATCCTGAAAATTTAAGTCTCTCGTAGTTTGTACTAACGAAATTATACTATTTGCCTAGCGAAGCGAGGTCTCTTCTGTTTAGTCCATGTGCATTTTTTCTGTCTGTTTGTTTGTTCTACGATAACTGCCGTCTCGGTTGTCTGATTTTTACCAAACTTCGTTTGACTGTACAAATAACATAGAGTCGAATGCGTTTTTCTAGAATACCACCCTTATAGTTACTGAGCAATTTGCGTTAGCGCATTGCGCTAATTTCCAAATCTTATTCAATCAAAACTAAATTTGGTATACATACGGAAAACATCAAACGACGAAGAAAACGTCAAATAAACATTTCTCTAAAATGTACAGGTAGACTCCCAGAGGCGCGTAATGTGATTCCCCCCACCAGCCCTAAGTGGGCTGAGCGAGGTCGAAGATCCCGCGGATCCCCTAGTATAACGTCTAGTGACAATAATATATCGAATTTTTTGCGCCAAACATCCCATACAGCAATGTAACCAATGAAATTGTTATATGGACTAGGAGAGTATGGATATTGTTCGTGCAGTTCATGTTGCACCGATATTTTCCTCTTGTCTCTTTTGCGTCGAGTATATCTGTTTCGAATCTGCAATCTTCTCCTTCCGTAAGAGTCGCGCCCGTTCCATCTAGGAGAAGAACAGTTTCCATTTCCTCCCCATGTAGAACAGTGGGGGAGAAACTCGGTCAGCGAAAGACGAAAGGGAGAATCGCTGCCAATTCGGCGCGTCTATTCGGTCGAGATGCCGCCGCGCGCTTCCTAACGATTCTCTTCACGAAATTTTCGAGCCTAATGTCCAAGTAACGTTGATTCGCTCGACGTCCGTGTTGTGTGGCGCAATTTATTGCGATTGCTGTCGTAAATTGGCGTAAGCGTGATGTCGTCTGTTTTGTGGGGTCATGGCCGTGTCGCATAGGTTTTTTCGAAACCGTAAGGAATTGGCTGTTACCAGGGTAAATGGGGAACCAAGTTTTTCTTTTCGCGTTTTCTTGAAATCGAAAACGTGTTTGTGATATCGCTTTCCCCGTACACTTATCAGTTCGTCTACGTTCATTCAGACTTGCGATTTTTAGGTGACAAAATATTATTGATGGATAGGAACTGAGAGGTAACGACATTTTTTTCCCCATTAGAATTCTACGGTTGGCTGATGTTTATCTGTTGTAGGCAATGATTTCCAGAAGTTCGGAGTTTATAAATTATCTTCATGCTACATTATTCAAATTTTAATGGATCGGAATTTAAAAGTTAATGGGAGACCAGACGGTGCAATGTGGTACTTAGGTACTGTCTTTTGCTTCAGCGATAGTGATCTGTGTATACTAATTATTTATTGTAGCACGGTCTGCCGCTGTCTTTTATGTAAATAGGACCTAAAGCAGAAAATAGCTGCAAAATATCTCACCCATAAATATGAAAAAGTTGAAATATTTTTTGCCGAATGTTCTTTAGGTGATTATTGTGGTTGACAAAATGAACCATGAAAGTGTTATTGGTAACGGTGATATAACTTTTGATAAAATTTTTGAGTTTCGCCGAAAATTTTATATTAATGGGTTAGTTATTTATTATTTGTTTAAATATTAAACAGTTGTATTTTATCATAAACCCTGACCTACGTCTTCCTTGCTGATGTTTTAATAGCAAAAGTTAAGTTGTAGTGAGTAAACCGATGCTGTATTATTGTCACCCACACACACACACCTTTCGATTTCCTTTCAGAAAAATAAATGCAGGTTTAGCCATTGTCTTACCAACAATGCAGGATACGCCTTCCTAACATTGTTGTAAAATTACATCTCCAGAGGAATTTAGACTAGCAGCTTAAAATTTTCCAATTCTCTTATATAAAATCCCAGATCTGTCATTCCGGAACGCTCGAATGTGACGCTGCTCTTGAAGAGCGGGAGGTTCGAGAACTATTTACGACAAAATGTGTACGATATAGTCTTTTATTATCGGTTTTTTACTTAACGACAGTGAAGAAGGTATGCAGATACAACTTACTAATTATAAGTGATTTGTAGGCACAATTTGTATTTAGGCGCATTTATGATAAGGTAGGTACATTGTTATAACAGAAAATATTGCGTGAAATTTGTTTGATACAATAAATGGGAAGAAAATGAATATGCGTAGTATTGTAATAACGAAATCGCTCCAAGCGACAGCAATTTGCCATTCATTCTCAAGCGACGACAGTTTCCCATCATTCCAGCTTTTGCCGTTACAATCAACAAAGCTCAAGGTCAAACTTACGATCATGTTGGTATCTATTTGACAGAGCCTGTCTTCTCACATGGACAGCCGTACGTTGCATTGTCAAGATAAAAAAATCGAAACAACATCCAAGTCTTAATTAAGGAAAATTCTGCACAAGGTCGACTGCTTGGCACTGACGAATGGTTTACAAAGAACGTTGTTTTGCAAGAAGTCTTCCAAAATTAATGAATAAAAATTAGATTTAAGTTTGGTCACAAACAAAAGTTTTTTTTTAAATATACAACCATCGCTACTTTTCAGGACTACTGCAACAATTCCGTCCTAGGACGGGTTATCGGCTTAATACTTAATTCACGCATACCCGTCATACATGACGGGCAAACACGCTAGTAACTAATATTGATCAATCGAGTAATGTCCCTCTTCAACTTTCGCATCTTTGAGTAAGTAATGATACAGCAGAGCTGTTCTAGGAACGAGTCAAACCTTATAATATTACGCAGCTAACCGTTTCTGATATTGTTTTTGTCCAACCTTCTGTAAGATATCATTTTGGCCTCCCTTACTCATTTCCAGTAAAGTTTTCTCTCGGTTCACTCGTTCGGGTAGGCGAATCATGGTTCATTTCTCTTCTATTTTGCATGCCTTGTCAGCATTTCGCTTTTCATTTCAAAGGAATTCTCTCCATCAGGCGCCTCGTCTCAATTGATAACGCGTGTCCCTTTTCCCACTCAGAAATTTCGTGCCGACAAATCTCTTCCCATTCAAACCTCTCTTTTCCTCTCTTTCTCTCTCCTATTTCTGTCCTCGCGTCTCCTCTCATTGCGTCCTGGTTGGTTTATTCTCCCGTTCTGTCTCGCTCCTTTAAAAACTTATCCCTTTTAATAATTTCCCCGCGCCTCCTTCCTTCCCCCTTTCCCTCGTATCTGTCGCCTACTGCTCTTATACGAGATGCTATTTGTCCCCCTCTTCATTTCTTCGTCTTTGCGTCCTTTTCATTTTCTCCACCCTGTCACGATTTTCTCATTTTGTCCTCTCGGCTGCCTCCTCCCCCTTCTCTCTCCTTTCCTCTTCCCTTTCTCGCTCACTCTCCTTATTTCTCCCTCAACTTACCTCCCTAACGTCTCCTTTAAATCATTGTCTTCGTTTCCTCCTGCTTTTTTTCTTTTCTTCGTCTTTTTTAAACCAAATCCTCGATTATTTTTTTCCTCCATTCCGTCTCCTCGCTCTCTTACTCCCTCATATTTTGGTTCAACCCCTCTTTATTTCCTTTGTCCCACCTCACTCTCTTGTCCCTATCAAAGCCTTTCGCCCGTGTCTTCTCCTTTGTTTTCGGCTCTCCTTTTCTTCCTCCCTCCATCCCGCCCCTTTCTCTTTCTTTATTGTTACCTTGTCCAGAATCTTTTCTTGCCACTTTCTCCGCCTGGCTCCATAACATTTCTGGGAATATGGCGGGTCGGCGCGGGTTGCTTACGGGGTTTTGGGTTCTCCGCCACTGGGAGGGGGGAGAAAGGTAGAAAGAGAGAGAGGGAGTGCGAACAATTGATATGGAGCGATGCTTTTCGTCTCGTCGCGTGTAGGCGACCTCGCGACCACGCAACGGGTAGCCCGGGAAACGGAAGAGGGCGTCACGCTGCAGGTGCGAAACGGATCTTTTTATTCTATGCGGTATCTTCGCATCAGAACGGGAAGTATGACTTATACCAAGGGTCGGCAACCTAAGGTCAGCGGGCCACATACGATCCCCGAGAGCGCTTCACGCAGTCCGCGAAGCTATGATGAAAAAGTGGTCGATAAAATTTAACAAAATTTTTTTCAGCAAAAACTTAAAACTTTTTCTTATTAAATTTTAATTCAGGTAAATTATTTAGAATCGATTTTCACAACTATAAGACCACAGAACTTGGATGTAAACACTCATCCGGCCCGCCGAAGCTTTCGTGACTTCCAATGCGGCCCTCCGAAGCAGTCACAACTACTAATGTGGCCTGCCATGAAGAAAAGGTTGCCGATCTCTGAATTATACCATACTGTTGCTACGCCAAATTGATCGTGCTTCAATTTGCCTGCTCGAAAATGCAGTAGTTCCTCGCGCTACACGGGAAGAGCCACCTTGCGCGAATTGAATACTTAAAATACGGGGGAAAATCACGTGTTCGTGTAAAGCTGCGTGATTTCTCCCGTCGCTTACCAAAAATTGAGTGCATGCCCAGTTGAGGAACGCGTATAAATTAAATTTTATGCGTGTTGGGTAAATATGTGTTACATTTAATAGGCCGTGTATAATCGAATCTGTGTTTGGGAATATAGCGTTGGAGGAGGATTGGCTATAAATGGTTTTCGTTTGTATATGGTTTACATTATATAAATATGGGTATCATTTTGTTTCCATATATACATAAAGTCAACTGTAAAGCGTAATTATACACAGGAGCGGCCCGAGATATATTGGCTCCCCGGACGAGAAAGCATACCAGCGTCCCCTCCCGTAAATTTTGTAAGATATTTTAAATCTACATGTTAGTTTATTCATTGCTCCGTAAAAATTATTGATAGCGAAAAAATAAATTCATCAAGATTCCAGCATGTTCCGCGATATAAAGTGACATCTGGTAGTTATTTACTTGTAAGTAATGTATAGATGGTCGACATTGCGCCCTCAAAATCTTGGCGGCCCGGGCAGTCTCCCGGCACGCCGGTACCTCTGGCCGGCCCTTTTTATATATCCGTACTATGTTTTACTATGTTCTGTTTTAAGTAAAAACAAAAGAAAGGCAGGAAAGATCGAATAAAAGTAGTATTCATGAGCTAAAATAAGGATGAGTACATGACTTAATTATAATCTTGTACTTGAAACGCCTTTGTAAACATTATCCTCTACGCTCATGTTCAATCGATTTATTTAGGAGCTTTCTATCTTAAGGATACTTCATAATGTTTCATGATTGATTGTTTATTATTCTCGTACGGCACTCAGCACCCAAGTACTTGTTCAATTCAGAATAAAGATGAATGATAAATGATGCACAAATTCCGAATTATTTTTGTTTATCGCCGTATTTTTTAACGATTTTTATGTTGATTTTCGTCTAACTTTCAATTTAGTTTCTGTCAAAACCTAGATCCTAAGAGAGTAAATCATTTTAATCACCATTGTTCTCTCATCTGCTCGTGATGTAAAACGCTAACCTGCCCACGTTGTTTTAAGTATCCTGCGGAGCAGGCCTAACATTTATTTAATACAGTGAGATCGTATTTCACGTCAGAAAGCGCTGAAATTAGTCGCAACCCGCTAAATTCATTATTTCCGAGGAATTTCATATACACATTTATAATAGCACCCTATTTTTCCTGAAATTTTAAAGAGGGTGGAATGTTCACTAGTTTTTCACAAAATTGTCGGTTAAAAACTTATCGTCTCACCTGTAGGGCGTAAAAATACTGGCCAGGAAGCTTTGGAAAGAATTCCATTCCGCGAAAAACTGAAAATATGCGCAATACTTCTCTTTATTTCAATTGTTTATGCCTCGCGGTGGCTAGGAGGCATTTCCCTTTTTAAAAAAATACAAAAACCCTAAATCATTCCATTCTTTCCCGACTTCGTTGGGTTTTTTTTTTTGCCTTTCCGCATATTCCTGTCCTTTGCCCTTTTCTCCAGTTCGCTTTCCTCTTTAAAACCCTCATTCATTATCTCATCTCTTCCCCCACACTGTCACCACACACCGCTGAACCCTCTTCCCCTCACTGCCCCCTCTTCTTCCTCACTATCATCCTCCACTCCCTCTCTCTATCTCTTTCGCTTACTCATTCCACTTTCCCGGAGGGTCTCTTTGGTCTGGAAGGATTTGCGTCACCCCATTCTTTGTCTTGCGGTACGTATTCCCCTCTCTCCTTCCGCCCCATCTTTTCTTCTTCCCCTCTCCCATTCTCTCTTCCCTCTCCTCTTCTCTCTCCCCTCGTGCATATCTTCATTTTCTCCCCCTCATCTTCCTCACTCTATCTCTCTTTGTCCGTCTGCCCTCCATATCCTCTCCTACCTTTCTTTTTCCTCTGCTGCCTCTTCCTCCTCCCCTGCTTCCCTTCCGCTTCGATTTCCCCTCTGTTACCCATCTCCTCATTCTCTTCCTCCCCCTCTTCCTATTCTAATAACTGTCATCCTCCACATCTGCCTCATTTTCCTTTATTTACTTCTCTCACCCTCTCTCTCTATCTCTCCTTCTTCCACCCCTCCTACCTTTTCGTCTTCTACCTCATACTACTCTCCTATCCCTTTCTGCTATCCTAACTACTCCTGTATCCCTACATCCTCTTTCCTCCCTTCTTCCTCTGTAATTCGTCTCTTCCCATTCTCTTCTACTCTGCTATCCCTTCCTGCTATCCTAACTAATCCTTTATTCCTACCTCTTCCTCTGTTACTTGTCTCCTCTTCCCATTCACTTCTCCTATTCTATTAACTGTTGTCCTTCCCATCTGCCTCTTATCTTTCACTGTCTTTTCCTCCTCTTCTTCCTCCCCCGCTTCTTTTCTTCCCGAAAGAGTCGAACACAATGGAATAGGGAGTCTCATATCTTCCCATTCACCTCTCACACCGTATCCCTCTCAACTTTTAAACCGTTTTCACATGCGTCTCTCTGTAATTCCCGTTCCCTTCGAATAGTTTCTGGTGAGATGACACAAATCTGGGCATGAAAATTTCCGCGGTGATGCGTTCTATAATCCATTTTTAAAATACGCGAGAGCTTGATGTGTGGGCGAGTCGAGACAATTATCAGTTTAATGTTGTAGTCTATTCAGCGCTACTGTGTAATCCTAGACTATCTTGCCATCATGCCATATTAAATAATGAGTTATGTCACGTGTAGTTGTGTCACGCGTAATTCCGTCACGATCACCTATATGCAGTACTTGCGGTATAAGATTCAGGGATGTATGTATATCAACGGCGACTAGGTGTTGAGGGGAAGAAGCCAATAGGAGATCCGCTTGGGTGTCGGAGAGGCACATTTACACATGTAGATTGGAGCTTTTGAGGATTCCTTTGTCAGCACAAGAAATGCACCCAATGTCCCGCTTTTTATGTTGGCCTCACCAACAATCCCCTCAACATCCGCATTAAGGGCCACCGCAACAGCATTAGTCTTAAACGACCGCTTCCCGGGGCCGTTCATACGAATGAACACATTTCGAAGTTCAACGATTGCTTCATGGTGAGGGCCATTCACGTTCTTCCCGATAATACTTCCGTTCCCCAACTCCGTCAGTGGTTACTCGCCCACATCCACCTTCTTAACTCTTTCTTTCCTCCCGGTCTCATCCTTCGCTAGTACATATTTCATTCCTTTCCCTACATCCTCACCTCATCTGTATCCCCCAATCCCCGACCTCTCCAAACTACCCATCCATCCCCATACCTCCACCCAGTTTCACTGGCATCAGTTGTCCCTCTCTTGCGCTGACAAAGGGATCACCCTGAAAACTCCAATCTACATATGTAAATGTGTCTCTCTGACTCCCCAGCGGATCTCTTATTGGTAAGAGACCACTTGGCTTCCTTCCCTCAACACCTAATTTAATTTAATGCTTTATTTAATGCATATCCGTCATTTTTACGGGCAATTACATTAGTTATGTTACAATAGGGCAGTGGATCGGATCACTTATTCAAAATTTCTTGGTTCTTCTGTAATCTATGAATAAAATGTTTGCGTATTTATTTATAATTTTCTCTTAAGCGGTGGTAAAGGCCAGTGACAGTGGCTTCTAACTGTGACAAGCATACACACCAATAATTATTTTTTTCGTATGGTTATTATATTTTATTATTGTTTTACTCGACCGTTTTATGATGGTAGGAATTAAATATATAACTTCTATGTATTTGCATGTGGTTGGTAATCCATAAATGACATCTTCAACGGATAATATAGCCGTTATCAATATATATTTTCTCTTAAGTCGTTTTGTTAGTCATTACTCATCACCATTCTCGGTTGAATTGGAAGAATAATAAATAATCGATTTTTGCAGATGCGCATGGCTTCGACAATATTCTCCGACGGTGAATAATATCAGAATTATTTGGAAAATCCAAATCGTCGTTTTACAGTTTGCGGAAAACATTTTTCGCCCAAAATGTATTCTGAATGTTTCCGCTATTCCGGCGCGCTGCCATATACTTTTATAATAGGCTATGGGTTCGGTTAAGGGATGTGAGGGAGGAGGAGGGAACGGGCTGCGTGTCTGGAACGGGGAATGGAGTGGGCGAATGTTTCTGTCGTTCTGTAGCATGTCCGTGTGTCGGCAGAAGATAGCATTCTTTACTCCCCCCACTTATCTTCCCATCCTCCCTCTCTTTTCCTTCCCTCCTCGGAATCCCCGCCCTTTTTCCCGCCATGCAATGCGCGCGATTTTATGAGCGTGAGACGTAATTCCGACATCTTTGATTCCTTCGTCGGTATGTTCCATTCACATTCATTTTATTCCTCGTCTCTCGCACTCCCCTCTATCTCTTTCTCCCCTCTTGTCTACCCCTCCATTTCTCTCTCCCCTCTTTCCCATCCTCTTTCCCTCACTCTCTCCCTCTTCCCTCCCTCTTCCCTCCCTCTTCCCTCCCTCTTCCCTCACTCTTCTCTCCCTCTTCCCTCCCTTTTTCCTCTCTCCCTCCCTATTCCATCTCTTACACTCTTTCTAACCTCTCTCTCCCTCTTCTTTCTTTCTCCCCACTCTCCCTCTTTCTTCCCTCTTTCTTCTCTCTCCCTCTTTCTTCTCTCTTTCTTCTCTCTCCCTCTTTCTTCCCTTTCTTCTCTCTTTCTTCTCTCTTTCTTCTCTCTTTCTTCTCTCTTTCTTCTCTCTCTCCTTCTTTCTTCCCTTTCTCCCCTTCTTCCGTTCCTTCCCTCTCTCTCCCGTTCTTCTCACTCTTCCTCCCTCTTCCCTTACTCTCACTCCCTCTTCCCTCACTTTCTCTCCCTTCCTCTCTCCCTCTCTCTTCCTTCTCTCACCCTCTTTCTTCCCTCTCTCTCCCTATTACATTTCTCCTTACTCAGTTTTCTCTCCTTTCCATCGTCGTCTCACTCCAGATTACGTATACTGCTACTTTCGATACAGGCGCCCCACCAAGAGTCTTCCCAAATTTTTTTAACGTTCCGTTCTGGAAGGAACATCCTGCCTTTATAGCTTCCCGTACGATCCCTCCCTTTTCTCTCCATCTTCTTCACATTTCCTCTTTCTCCTCTACCCCTGTCCCTTTTATTCTCATCTATGTATCCTTACGATGGAAGGAATAGGATACGAAAAAGAGGGCTGTTCGATCTATATGGTCGCCGCCTTTCGTTCCGCCGACATCGTCTCATGCGAACATTGGTCCTTTGCCATCGTAAGTCCTTGAATCGTTATAGTCCTCGTCAACGTATCGTTGCGTCTCCTTTTAGAGGGTAAATCTTCTTTTCCGAGATGTCCGTGCTGTATTAATAATATATAATCTTCACCCCTTTCCTGCTTCCTTCTCTTCTTTAAGATGGCCCCCAAGGAATAACCCTTTTGTCCTTGTTTGTTTTCTCGAAGGATTTTTTCACCTCGCATATTGTCTTTTTTTCTGTATCGGCTGCGTGGCTATAATTTTAAATCTCCAAGTGGCTTCGATGCCGAATGAGTTAATGCTCTGTTCATAACTCTAAAAACATTCCCAATATATATGTTTATTAACAGGTCAGCCGTGTCACACAGCCTATTTGCATATTTCGTTGGTTAACGACAACGACATATGCGCGTTTTCCGAGAGACTGAATTTGAACCGGTGTTCTTGCTGTGAGTAGTCGAATAATTGGTATCATATATCTAACTTTCTCGAAATTTTTATTGTTTTCGTCCTTTGGCTTGATTTTTTTACGTTTTTGTCAAATGGATTCCGTTTTGCAATCTTCAAGTTGAAGTAGTATCATGTTAATTATTGTTTCGCTGAAGCTTTTTTGATTGCTGTAATTTTTATTTTTCAAAATGACAATTCATTTCACTAACGACCTATTTTGATCCTTAGTATCATTATGGCTTAAACAAATACAACTTTATATCCTGCGTTTTATTTTTTACTCCATCAAGTTTATGTAACTATGAAATTAAACGCTACTTTGGCGCCTAACCAGTCATTAAGCATTAAAAGTTTTACATTGGTTTATTTCAAGGACAAGTAGATATATAATCTATTTTCTTTGATGAAAAACTTGTGAATTGTATTTTCAGTTGCCAGCTCTTTATTTTCGCTTTCTCCATATGGTAGTATCGGGGAAAGTATTGTTTTCATGAAAAAATCGATTGATTTCAACGGAAATACACGTTTTGAGGTCCCCTAAACACGTTTTGACCATTTTCCCGATGATGATGTGCGTGTGACAGTTTTTTTGTGGGTGCTCTAACTCAAAAACTATTATTCAGTTCAACGCGAAATTTTATATTTACCATTTTTATGACAGTCATTAGAACTGATTAGTTTTTGGTAAAAGTGGGTCAACCGGAAGTGGGTGTTTACTCTTGTCACTTATTCGTTTTTTTTTTAGATTTGCTTTAATATTTGATTAATGTAAAAGAATATTGAAATAAATGTAGAAAATTTAATTTTCTACAACCTTTGTTTGAAACATTTTCTCATACAATGCATTGTTTAAAAGATATTTTTTTAAATAATTGTGTAGCTGCCACCACCTACCGGAGACTATTGTTAACAATTGACGCTTAGTTACGTCTTATATGGTAACGCTCCTTTTTATTTTCTTAATTGTTGGAGCTCTGTGGCTATATCCAATATCAGAAGGCTACGGTATGAGTCTATTTCTGTTCTTTGTAAAGTCTTTAAATTTTTCACGCATTTCCTTAAAATATTAATTATCATTTAACCAATTTGGAATTTTTAGAAATATGTATTACGTATGGAGAAAGTCATGTGGTGGCTAACTCAAAAACTATTAATCAGATCAACGCGAAATTTTATATTTAACATTTTTATAAAAGTCACAAGAACTGATTAGTTTTTGGTAAAAATCGGTCAACCGAAAGTGGGTGTTTACTTTTGTCACTTATCCGTTATTTTGAAATATTTGCTTTAATATTTGATATATGTAAAGATGTATCGGGATAAAAGTTGTAGGAAATTTAATTTTCTACAACATTTGTTTGAAACATTTTCCCATATAATGCATTGTTTAAGAGATATCTTATATTTTTAGCTGCCACCACCACGCCATCTGCCGACGACTATTGTTAACAATTGACGCTTAGTTACGTCTTATATGGTAACTCTCTTTTATCTTTTCTTAATTGTTGGAGCTTTGTGGCTATATCCAATATCAGAAGTTGTGTTTATTTTTGTTCTTTGTAAAGTCTAAAATTTTCTTGCAGTTTCTTAAAATATTTGTTATTATGTAACCTATTTGGAATTTTTAGAAATATTATCGATATGGAGAAAGTCATCTGGTGGCCACATCAGATTTTTTTTTTACTGCCTCAAAGTTTTGTCTTCGTTGCAGTATATAACTGCACTCTTCGTTAAGCGATTTCTCTCTCTCACCATTTCCAAACTAATGTAACATTTTCTCTATTAATGGGACTACGTCTTTATTTGCTGCTGTAACGATACTCTCACGTATTGATTCTGCAATGTTACAGATATGCAGTGAAGAGTAGCGCGTCCTTTTCCGAGCGAAACGTGTTTTACTGCGCGTCAGCGTCTGCGGCGTTTCACGGCGTTTATTTGAGGAGGCTTCGCAAGAGAAATAACCGCACGAAGAAAGTTCATTGCGAAGGCATGAAACGTTTTCGTTTGTCTTTACCTCTAAGGCGTTTGTTTTTCCGGCGGTGTGGTTCTTGTTCCGTTGCCTAAGGTAAAAGAACCTGGTCTCCAGCGAACTCTATGATTGTCTTCCTCCTATTCACAAATCAAATAGCTTTGTTTCGCCTGGGAATATGTGCAAAAGAGGCTAATTGCGTTAACCATAGCGTCGTTGAAATCTGTTCTCTTCATCTCTGTGTTCTTGGTGTAGCGTGTTTATAGCGTGTTCACGGAGAGTCATTGAGGATCTTTATTGTATTTTAGTTATTCACTCGGTGTGATATAGCAGCGTCTGTGAATCTTAGAACAAACGAAATTAACATTTGTTCATAAAGAACATTCTCGGACTTATTTATGTGATTGAGACGTTCCAAATTAGCTCGTTGGGCGTAGTGCGTTTATTTTTCATGCTTATTCTGTATAACCTCATTAGTAGAAACTTCAGTAGACTTAAATTTTCATGATTTGTAATAACGGTGTTTGTTGTGACGAAGTCAAGAGAATTAAATTTCCTTATTTGTACTAGCGAGGTTTGTTATAACAAGTAACATATATATAGGTTATTGCAGGGGACTAAATTAATACAATACTTATAAATGAGCATTTTGTATTAACCGAGTTTGCATTATCGAGATTTAACGGCAATGAGCTATATATACCGACGTCTTCGCGGAGTGGAATACAGTTGTTATGAACAAGCACCTTAAATTAACTGATATTGTATTGTAGAGGTTTTACTATTGTTTTTCTATGATTCCCTGAGTTAAAAGTCCGTAAGCTTTTCAAAAATAAATTGTTTTCTAATCTAGTTTGGTCGCGTATCAGAGAAAAGCGATAGGGTCATCTTACCTTGTCGTTTCGATTAAACTCTCCGTTTGTACGAACATGGAAACGTTAATCTTGCTGAACAGTTGTTGATGAAATATGTTATCAGACGCTCTTAATAAAATTCATCGACCAAATTCGATTTCGGTTCGCGTCGGACTACCACTCCATACGAAACCGCAAATTGGGTCTGTTCTGATAGCGCCGCTCTGACTGGGAGGATTATGATGAAACGTTATACCTTTCATTATTTAACTCCGAAAATTATATTTTTAATCGATAGTGAGACATTTCTGTCATGCAAAAAACAATTTTCGCTGTAATTTATGAATAATTAGCTAATTAAAAATGATAAGGACTGTACTCGGTCAGAATAGTAATGTTGCATATTTACAATTCACGTCTAATCTAGTGTTAGGGTTTGTGGCCGTCTTGATTTGTCGAAATCAAGAAATCGACTGACAGTGAGCATTCGACGCTTCTTTTCCTCCCATTTGTTTCATCTGAATATCCGGGGGCTTCCGCATTAAAAAGTCGATGCAACGTAAACTGCACATTCGTCTACTTCTTGCCCATGCGATAATGTCACCAGTTACATTAATATGTACATACTTAGGCGTGGAATGTATGTTAATGTAGTACATCTCATAAAAGCAGGGCTGCTTATTCAGCACGCACTCAAACAGCCTATGCAGGCCAGTGTGGATATGGGGAGAAGAGATGGCTTCTGAGCTAGGAACGCGTCGCATGAAGTCAGAAGAGTTAGGGAGACCTTTACTGTTGATGGACTAGGTATACCTATGATGTAAATGGACGCTGCATGGTTATTATTTTTATATGTGAATTTGTATAATGGTCGATGTCAAATTCTGCAACAGTATGGATTTTAATCAAAATCTCCGCGGCATATATTGAGTGAATCAATTTTTTGTGAAAGTTGTAGAGAAGAAACTATCCTCCAATTTTTGCGATATAGTTCATTTCACCAGGGTTTCCATTTTAATCTGTCTTTATATATAATTACTCAATATCTGTTCGTCCGGTTGCCCGTCCGTCTGTCTGCCCGTCCGTCCGCCCGTTCTCCCTTTTATCTCTTGAACAGTTTGTCATAGAGAAATGCTGCAAACGCCATTTTGTTTCTGCCAACTAAGAAACCTCGGGAAAACTATTTTCGTTTACGGAAGTTTCCCAGATTCGACTCCGGGAGATAATTATATTTTTCCATATGTTTATCCAGGAGTTTTGATTTTTGAAGGTGCTAGGTTTATTTCTTTCATTCATTAAAAACGTAAATATAGACCGAATTTCTCCGTTTTTGCTTTATTCGACGGCTAAAACGAGAATATATCTTATTCTTGCAATGTTTTGATGTTACACGGAATAATTTGTCAGAAACACGCATTTCTTTTCGAAATTTTATGGCTTTTTCGTACTCTTTCCGGGTGTTGCCAAGGCGACCCACATTGTTGCCTCCGATTGAATTAGCGTTTATTAAGCCTTCAAATAGCCAAAATAATTGCGTTATCTGCTTCGCGCTGATTATGAAGCATCGAAATTAAAGTTGTTGTAATATCAAACTTAATAGATTGCAACGTTAATAATTAAAGATTATTATTATTCAGTAAACTGCGTGTGGGCTATGGGAATTTTTAACGATTGACCAAAAGAAAAAAATCTTTTTTTATTTCAATACTGGAATGTGACCTTTTTCGTATGAGAGATATTAAAATTGCACATATAAATTATAAAAACAAACAACATTTAAAATATCTGTTTCTTATTTTATAAGGAGATATTATCTATTATTACTTTTAAACATGCAGATTTTTGACTGGCCTCGCAAAAGTTTTTGCGGGCACCTACCACTAGTCTTTGTATAAATATGAGAGTCATTCGTTAACCCTTTCTGAAATCGAGTCGCGCACAGACGGCAGACTTACAGCATCGGAAAAAGCACTTTTTATGACACGGATTCCATCAGTCATCAAAATCTCGAAGTCGGTTTTTCTCGCGATCAGAATACCTTCTCGATACACTTCGTCAACGCGGAAGTAAAAAGTCTCCAGTTATTAAGAAGCTTACGAATGACTAACCGCATTAACTATTTCGAAAAGGAATTTTTCCGTGGTTATATTTTCTCCAGTTGGCTAATGTCCCGCCCACCCTTCCCCATCTCCCCTCGTCCCTTACGCCCCTCCACACCTTCCCTTCCCCCTTCTCTCGTACTCCCGGGGCGAGTTGACACCGATCTCGTTAGTTCCTTCCGCCCTTCTGAGTCCCTAATTGGCAGAGGATGGGGAAAATGGGGAGGTAGAGAGGGAGGGGGAGCAAAGGCGGGCCATCTCTCTCTCTCTCCCTGTAATTTCGTCATCGCTGCCGCCGTTGGCCCTTCCTCCTCCGATTCCTTCCTTTCCCTTCCGCGCATCCTATCTCGGGGCCACCTGTTTTCATCTAATAAATGCGCGATGGACTAAAAGCAGTCTGCGTAACATTTCTCCCCCCTCTCTCTCTCTCTCTCTCCTTTTCAAAGGTTCGGAGCCATACGGAGGCGTCTGAACTTACATTCGCCAACCCCTATCACTCATAAACGAGCGGATGTTTTTTATTTTATGAATCGTTTCTTTTTCTCTTTCTCTCTTCCCACCTATCCCACTTCGCTATTTTGGTTGGAATCGGCTCCCGCAGAAGTCGGCTGCGTCCGCCTTGGCCGTTTGCTTTCCTTCGTCGAGTTGGGTGCGAGATTTCTTGAGCGTATTAATGTCTCTCGCGTCGAGATCTACTCTATATCGTTTTGCACGATGATATTTCGCTGGTGTGAAACCTGTTATAAGGTCTGTTGGCGGTCTCAAAAGCTCTCTGGATCGTGAAAGACATCTGAGAGCTAATGGTGTATTTAAAATTGTGTTCATTCCTAATGTACCGACACGGAAATGACCGTAGCGACGTTATACAAAGTTCTTCCGCGTTATTTTTGAAAATACAGGGCAACCAAAGTATGCAGAGCTTATAAATATCAAGTTAAACCTCGTTGAAATGAGTACTCGTCCAGAGTAATCTAAGGGTAACCACAGCATGAATGTGGTTTAAAGAAATTGACTATTTAAACTTAAAGTTATTTTTAAGGGCCGCTCTCGATCTGTTGAGGCTCGAAGAGAAAATATGCCAGGTAGATCTAGGGCGGAGCGATACCATCGTTACTTTTCCCCTAACACTGTCAGAGATAATAAAATTTGAGTCAGAGTTGCTAATGAGAATCTTAAGTGAGAGTTTGTTGCACTGCATCCATAAATACCTATGGTGACTTTTAGGGTATTATAAATATATAGCAGCAGTGGCATACCGGAAATGTGTAGGCCCCCCGCCAAAACAATTTCGAAGTCCCGGAAAAAACTTTTAAGGCCCTCACCAAAAAAACTGCCCCACCTCCGTCGCGCGCGGGTGTCCGGTACGCCATTGTATAGTATTAATATAGCAACAAGAAAGGCCTTAAAATAATTTAAATGGATCATGATGTTTCTAAAAGATGCAGAGATGTCATTTTGGCGGTTTTAATGAAGAATTAGTTTCTTCCTACGGTCAATTTGACATCGTAAAAGTAGAATTAGTATGACCGTATGCTTAAAAAATACTTTCCAGTAGACAGATATACGTTTAAGATATATTCGTGTGCGGTTTGAACAGTATTATTGGTTTTCAAATGCCGGCACCGGGTTTCCCTCCTCCCTCCCCGATTATTCATTGCACTACCTCTGAGATACCCATTTGTGCGTAAGAGAGGCGAATCGGCTGGGCACAGAATAAAAAATTATTGGTGTTGATTAGCGAAAATTTCGAGTGGTACAATTAAATTTTTACATTATAATTTCATGAAAATTATGAGTTTGGCTATATAAAGTTGAGAAAATGGATAACATAAGCGTGAGGTTTGGTCTATTTTAGTATGGAGATGGAATATCAGCGCGTCATCCATTTACGTTCTGTGTTCAATAATCGTCTTGGGCAGAGATGGCAAAACTTTTTTTGCTTGCGTGCCAAAATTCCAAAAATTGCCTTTCCTTTTCTAACTTAATTTAAAATACATCCTAAATAAAATAATTTTATGGTTTAACTATGATCATTTATTCTCAGACTTAGATTTCGGAAAACGGTAGTTTGGTCGTATAAAATTCAATTTTCATCTAAAAAGACTCGTTGTCCCAGATCATTTACGGCCGAGCGACAATTATGGAGCAACAATCTTCTCGTTCTCGAAAAAATTCACTACTATTAGTCAGCTATTTTATCAACATAATTGCAATCTCTCTAGGAAAAGCATTTTTTATATCGTGTCTGAAATGGAGACAGCCAATAAAAATGTTTTCTGTTGCGTGCCAACCAAAATCGTCTCGCGTGCCATAAGTTTGCCATCCCTGGCCTAGAGGTAGTGGTAGGAGAGCTCACACCCCATCCCCTGGTGCATGATCCTGTTATAATATCGAGTATATCGGTGTCCTTGAATTCTTTTCTTGGATGGCCGCAGTAGTAAATATTATGGTGGTGTTAAAATAGACCTCTCGATTGAAGATGCGAATGTTAGGATAGCAAATTCCAGCAGACCGTTGGCGCCTCTCTCCACAGATAAATATAAATGCGAGAGGATGAAATATTAAAAAAATATATTACCCGATACCCAGTATAACCGATTTATGAGGTTTGTCTCTTAGCATTCACGGAAATATCATGTGATTATGTATTTGTTGAGAATTTTGACTTCTAGGGTGTCGATTTATTTAATTCATCGTTTTTGTTTATTTTAGGAAAATTCTTTTTCGAAAGGTATTTTGAACAACTTTTTGTTGCCCGAGTACATTGAGCAATTTTTAATCGCTCAATTGAGACAGTTTCGGTAATCAGCGCCGCATAGTGACGTAATTTATTTTTCAATCACTAGAGTCTCGTTTGTTTTATAACGGGGGAGGGGAGGGGGGGGGTAACACGCGTGAAGGTGAGGTTAGCGTTTAAATAAGAGAGATTTAATAGCTGGGTTAGTCATGTATTGCTCACCATCAATGTGCATAAACATATTTCACATTAAAATATGCTTTTTTGGATAACTAATAATTCCAAAAGAACGCAATCAATTTTGTATTAAAATTTTAACGTTTCCCTATTCGCCTCTGTAAAGTTTTAAAAACTCAAACTTTTCAAGAATAAGTGGCATCAATGTGGAATTGTGCACTCAAATTTCAGCTTTCTATCTTTTATACCTTCGGAGATATAAGAAAAGATTCTAAAAATTTTTAAAACATACCTCACTTGAGTAATTGTAGCGTATTCTTTACGTTCAAGTTCATTCCTTGGTCGTAAATTATCCATTCGTTTCTCCTACAAAGCGCTTTTTGTACACGAAAGGAAAATTAACGTATTTACGTTAATTTTTCATCGTAGATAATCCATTTCCTTTTATTTATTATGCTGTGAATGTACACGAAAGGAAATGAAATGTATTTTTCTTTTTTGTAGCAGATATTGTTTGCTTCAGTTGCTACGAATATTATTTTCTTTGACAACAATTAATAAAACCGAGTAAAAAAATTTCTATGTTCAAATTAAATTACGACGTTCTTGTTGAATTTTTCTCAAACTTTTTAAGAATGAGTGACATTAATGTAGAAATGTATGCCTAAATCTTTAGCTTTTCATCTTTTACACCTTCGGAGATATTATTCAAATAATTTCATCTAAAGCAACAAAAGTATTTATTTCTATTTTAAGATAGCACGTTTAAATGTAACTGTATATATAAAGAAATAGAATTATAATTTATCTACTTATGATGAAACGGCCTGCGCTGAGTCGTCCCTGCAATGAAACGCCGGCGCTGAATCGTCCCATTCCGTGTTACGCATATCATATTATATCGGAACGTATTTGAATATCTAATTCATAGATTACTTTGTCTGTTTTACTCATAGCTTTGGAGACGACATTCCCATCGATCGTTTACACCATATCGCTGATAGAACACCTTGGTACTATCTTCTTATCTTTTTTGAACTATTAGAAATTTGTTAACCTCTCCTTTGTCTCATTCAAAAGCCCAACTGTCTTGCTATTCGAAAACAACTCAGTTTTTATTCTAACATTTTTACCTACCTTCCAGAATGGATATAGGCTTATAGTTTTGTCGTTTTATCTGTCTATCTGTCTGCCTGTGTGTGTGTGTCCCCTATTAACTTTTGAATCAACAGACCGATTTTCATGAAACTTTGTGGAAATCTCTTGCTACATGGGCCGAGCTTCCGAGATAGTTTCTGTTGCGAAGATTGGAGTCCGGGGTTTAATTCCAGGAACTATCCTTCCCATTTCATTTACATGGGAAATCTGAAATCCATCGTGCAGGGTAATTTTCTTTTGCATATTAAAATATCTTAGAATTGTAGTATCGGAGCGAGTTTTGTACTATTCTCTGGGTAAAGGAACAAAGATTCTAATTTTTATCGTAGAATTTTGCTTATCGATTGTATTTCTTAGAATTTCGCGTAAATACTGGCGATTTTGCAGTTTTATCACTCATTACGAGAGTGTTGCCGTAGCAACAAATTGTTGAACTCAGATTCGGTATATTCTAATATGTGCACGCGTTATTTTTGCCGCACAAATACTCGTGATCAATTTAGTATTCTGTTCGAATGTATTTGTAGTATATTATAACGCTAAATTATGAAATTTGGGAACAAAAAGAGCTACATATCCGCGATGACTTTAAAGCTATTAAAGCCAATATAAGTATTAAATAAATGATTAAATGGAAAGTAGGCATCATAAGTTCTGTTTGGATCATCTTGTTCCATAATGATATGTCATTGGATTATTGATATTTGTTTAGAAACTACACACGCTGTTTGATACTAATTTCGAGATTTTTTCCTTGTTTTTTGAGTTTTTTACCAGCATTTCTACCCATTTCTTCAGTGAATTATAGGTATGTATTCCTTAATCCTTGCCTCTTTTTTCACTTCCTGGGAAGTTGTATTTCTTATCAGATCTTCCACTGAAGTCACGCTCCATCTTTTTTCCTTTTTCACCCAACATTCATCCTTCCAACACCTCACTTAACAATCCTTCTAGTTAAGAACCCTACTCGACAATTTTTTTCCTCTATCTTATCTGTAATCCTTCTTTCCTCTGCCAAGGTATTCAACACCTCCTCATCGGTCTTATTCCCTCACCAGATGCTTCTTTTTCCTTTTCTACCGCTTTCTATTTCCACCTCTTTTTGCACAACCTTTTCTAGCGCCTTGGTTTATACGGCATAGAGAATGGCGCTTAGTGTTGTCTAGCAGGTGTTTTGAGAAAAACATGCCAATGATATCAGTTTGCCTGTCTATCCTAGTGCAATCATTTTTTTATATTTAGGTATTTTAGTCAGAAAAATCGTTTTGGGAAGTACAGGTACATATTGGGAAATTATTATTCTAAACTCAATCGCATTTTTCTCCGTGAAATGAAAAAAGGAGGAGAAATAGGGACAGATTTTTATTGCGATTTTATAACATGATCCGATTATTTTAATATCAAAATTACAATAAAGTTCTTTTAATTTTATTTTTCGAATAATAAATATTACCTTTAAAAATTACAGTTTTTGGTCCTTTATTCTATCTCTTTTCATCGTTACATCCAAATTTCTAGATTAGTTACACATTTAATTATGATCTTTTCCATTTACATAGAATTATTGTTAATTGCTGCATAAGACCCTATACTATTTTAAAGCATGATTTTTAAGTAATATATTATTTATATTCTTCCAAGCAACCATACTATTTCTTCTCTACAAATCATAATATTTTTTTCTTAATTTACCGGGAATTCATTCAAGCTTTTATTTAACTTTTTTGAAATCGTACAAACGCGCATTTCAGAGTTACAGCTATGTATTTTGATTTCCTTGGTAGTTTAAGTGACAGGATCCTCTTGTTTATGCGTAATATATGTTTCACACGTTAAACGCAGAATAACAAGAATAAATTATCTCGTTACGATAACAGAATATTAATACGTTTTGCAATCGAAATAGAAAGTTAATGCGCCAGTTGTATTTCATTTCTCTCGCTTGATAAGGTAAAGGAAATATGAAGTTCGTTATGGCTCTCATTCTGTATATAAATGAACATTCGTACACATTAGCCATTAGTCTTGTCATATAAATTACCTTCATGTGCCTGTCACACCCAGAACCAAGCCGTCCGACGCCATAACAGCCCTCGCCTGTGATGTAGAGTATACGTCCGCCAAAGTTAAATATCAGTTTTAGAACACTAATGCGACGGAGAGGTCGTGGCGAGGGTCGGATTTGTCCTTGTTATCACGGCGTAGCAATCTGTTTCGAGTCGGCAACGGTTTAATTTTTTTAAATTTTCATTAACATTAAATTCCCGTGTGTTTCCTTCGTAATAGGTGTCATCATCATTAAATCCCCTGCGGCACAAACTGATTCGGTAATTTCGGCGGAAGCGATGTGACTAGATGTGAGGGGAGATGGCATAATTCTTTGAACCGAGTTACATCTCGAGCAGCTGGAGCTGGAAGCATTTCCATGCCCCGGAGCTGGACTCATTTGCCAGCCCCTCCCTGCATCTGATTCTCCACCATCCCTTCCCTCGTTGACCACGACTCTCACCGCCGAAAAGTGTGGGGGTGTGTTTGCGTGTGTGTCGCAGCTGAGGTCGGGGTGAGGGTTACGGTCAGCGAAAAACTCCCCTCCGCGTCCAGTCGATCAATTGGTGGAGAGGAATTTCTGGTCGTTGGGTAGAGGTGGTGGTTCTAAATTGAGTTATCCGCGTGAAAAGAAGGTGCTGACTCTTCGTAACGTGTAAGGCGTGAAGGGTGACAGTGGAGGGATCGACCCCAATCCGGACATTTTTTGTCTCGGTTGTCTCTCCTCTCTGAGAAACGTTCTTCGCGAAGCAACCGTAGGTATTTATAGTGATTCTGCCTAATTGATGCCTGTTAAAGATACGCATTTAAACTTCGATAATACAAAATGCTTGTTTATAAGAAGTTTACTGAAGTCCCACGCGAATAGATAGGCACCGGTTCACAAGAGTTAAGTACTTCAACGTAAAGAAAATTGGAAAAGTAGTACTTATCTCAGGTATAGCAAGATTATAAAAAACCAATAGCTATTGAAGTTACCCGAGATAATTCTTGAATTTGTTTTTAGCCATAAGACGAGCTCGATAATTCTCTAGTGTATTGATACCTATATGTTACTTGTTATACGACCTCATTTATTACAAACCACTAAAATTTAATTCCCCTTATGTTAGTACAAAAGAGGCTATACAGTATAATTATTTACGTTTAGTTACATTGAAATCTATTTTCAGAGAAATTGGCCAATTTATTCGAATTTCGGTGTATACGAAGTATAATTTTGAAATAAATCGAACATGTTGATAATGATAGACCTGAAGAATTTTTCCTTTAAAATATTGGTTGAACAAAGTCAAATTATTTGCTATTTATGCGTTTTTCGTTTAATCTCAACCGACCGTCATTATTTTAGAATATTCTTGCGTAGATTAATTAATAAATGGTTGGAACCTTACCCGATAAATTCGTTACAACCAGAAATCTTCCAGAAAGACATTTTTAGCGCATTTTTTTAAATGCGCTTATTGTTTCACTTGGGCGTCTGTCTGTATGTGTACTTGCTTAAATTGAAATTGTAAAGAAATTATAAACGATGTAGAGCTGAAACTTGGAGGGTAGAGCTCTGTATTACTGCCATTTGATTTACTTTAGATTTTAGTTTTTTAAGGTACATGATCGGATAGAGACCTATCAAAAGGTTTATTTAAATATCTCCGAACGTATGAAAGATGGAGAGCTGCAATTTTCATAGTACATTTTCACATTGATGTCACTAACAAACGAGGCTCTAATGATTGAAAATGTGGCTTTGTAACCACATAGAAATAAATTAAGATAGGCTAAATTTGCGCACATAACGGGAGGTCAAATTTCAAATTCTCCTCGGTTCGTCAATTAGGTTAATGAGAAAAATCTTCATAGCGAAATGAAACACAAAATTTTACTGAATTTAATAGTATAAGAAAAATGATTTAATTTTATACATGTTCATGAATAACACTGTACTGGTTTATTTTTGCCATTAAAAGAAACATGAGTTATCATTACTTGTTTTATATGAACATCTTCAAATTTCTCTCGAAGGAGATTATCAGAGTTTCGCATGCCTGCTTCCATTTAACGCTGTATTTAATTCGCATACTAATGGTGGAGGTAATCCTAATGGCTGAATGTCTCTTTCGTCCTTCCTTCTCCCGACGCGAAAGGGCAGATGTCCTCTGTGGGACACCTGTCGGATGCTCGGTGAATTATAAAATGGCCGATCGACGCTGAATACCCTTTTGGTCCAACCGTCGTGTTTGATCGTTGAAACGAGCCGGTGACTCTTCCATGAAAACATTTTGGGTGTTCCTAATGTTGTGACGATGCCTGAGCAAGGGAGAGATTGCGACTATTTTTTTCCAAATTGCGTCGACTGCGGAGTATGCAATGTTTTATAATGAGCAGGAAACATGCATTTTGTATAGTCCGTCGGTTGATATTAAATGTAATTCTTCTATTAGGCGTTCATAGATGGTGTGAGTTTTCACTGTAGAATCGTCTAAATATTTGGTTTTATGCAAATAATTTTTTAATACAAAATTATATCTTTGAAATAAAATTCCTTGTTTGTTTTCCTGACGACGATGTGTATTACTTTACGTGAATATCTTATTTACTCATTATACGTTAAATATATTATCTGTGTTAATTTATGCGCACATAACATGTCAACCTTTCATAAATGTAGATTTGCTCTCTCTAGATTTAGTATTTTTCTTTAGTTTTGTTGCTTATATTTCATGCTATTGATGATGTTTTATGGCCTTTGGGGCTACTTTCTAAAGCTCTATTATCCATACCATTATTTTTTCCATGTTGCACCATACATGAATTATAGTCAACATTTTACTTTGTTATTAACTTATTAAAAGTTGCGATTACAGTTCTTGTTGTGATATCTATTCTTGTAGGTTTCATGAATCTTTGAAGTCCATCTTTTTAGTGAAATTATTTTTTCGGATACAAAACGTTTTTTGAAGAGATCGTGGACGTTTTCGCCGTTGAATTCGGGTATTAAAAATTTTCTTTCGATTAGTGTTTTTTTTCTCGATCTATATTTAACCCCGAGTACGTTGTGTATTCAGCTCAGCAGACCGGAATGAGTGCCCAGATCCTCTGTTTAGCTACCTACGCAGTATCTAAGCGCGCCGTGGAACGAAGGTATTATCTAGCCCTACCATTCAGTGCTCAATGCGTGGTCGGAAACCCGATAGGCCTACGGATGTTGTTTGCTGAGCAAAAAGCCTTGTTCTACCTTGAATGCGTCGTCCTTAACATGCCCATGCTGTAACGAAGTGCAGGCGCTCGCTTGAATCAAAACGCTATCCCGCGCTCCTTGTATTTGGCGTCCGGACCTTGTTCATTCGATATCATGATCATAATTTTCGAGTTGTAAATCTAAATCCGTTAACAGCGTTCCTATTTAGAAAAATATTTACGTTTTTCTCAGTGAATTTTCGAGCGAATTTGACCGAAAATAGCTTTTTGCCGGAGCAATTTCTGCGATGATTTGAAAGAATTTACTTATGTTATGCATTCCCGCATAACACAGATCTCGGATGAAAGCATATGTAAATGAACGTCGATGAATGAGATGCAAATCCGCTGGACTTTGAAGTTGCTGAAGTGTTTTAACTGACATTCTGGTATTTTTGTAAAAAAAAATCTCCGGAATGCTTTGGCTTTCATTTTCAAAATGTTATACATTATTTATGATTATTTCATAGTAGTTATGATTTACGATTATTAACACATTTTTTCCGTTTTCATCAAAGGCGGTCTGAAATACGGCAGCATCAGAGGATATTCGTATCAAAGACAATATTTTTCTCATATTTCCCGCGAGCGGAACGCCCCCCCCCCCCTCCACGTAACGAAAGAACTTTTGTCGACGTTCGGATGGGATTTCTCCGGGAGGAGAACGTTCCATTGCACCATAAATCTTGACGAAACTTTCAATTTTATAAACTGTCGCTCGCTCTACGCGCGATTCATTATCAAACGAACGTGGACGAAACCTTGGTGCGCGAAATAAAAAAAATAAAGAGGCCCCCACCTCCACTTACCCTCCCGTTAATCGTATTTCTGTTTCGAATCCCGTGCCGTACCTCAATCGGACCTTTTTTTATCTCCCACCCACTTCAAAGATTAGACGAAAGCCGCCATGGGACGTAATTGAAAACCTTTCCTTAGGGTAGGGGAAGGAGCGAGAGAGAATAAATATATGTATTTTTTTTAAAAATGCTCATCCTCAACTGGCATGACCGCGGTCGCCCGCGCATGTAGGCGATCCCTCACCTGCCTATCATCGCCCGCCAGCCGGGAGAGTTTTTTATTTATGCGAAGAGCGCCCCACCATACCCGTAGTATACGCGAGACCAGCACCCTGTGGGTTTTTAATGGAGGGAAAGTCAGTTGTCCATCCCATCCCTTCGGGGACATCCGGGGCTCAGAACGTTTGCCCCCTCTCTCTCTCTGTATCTCTCTCTGTGTATCTCTCGCCTCCGACGCGGTCCACGTACGCTGCGTGTAACGGAGTCCTCTGGTCATACCGCCTCGCTCATCCGCCCACGCGAATGGATGTAGGGGGGGAAGGGGAGCGGAAAAGGTAGTTTTTTTTCTTTCCGTGCCCTCGGGCCTTTTTTCTTTCCTTTTCAATCCTTCCGCCGTATCCCAAACCCAGCCTCCATATCCTCCTCCCACGTTTTTTCCCGTCGCCGATGAAAAATATCGATTTTTGCCTTCCCGTTAGCATTCAACCGCTAGGAAAGTAGTCGCCGCCGCAATTAAATTATTAAGCTTGATGTGTAACGTAAACAGTTGGGTCTCTTCGTTAGACCTTTTTAAGTTTTTCGCATGTCGTCTTCGTTTTTTTTATTTGTTTAATTTTTCTGGGATTCGTTTGGGTGGTGGGAGGTTGGGACCCTCCTCCCCCCCTCCCCTTCCTTCCACTTTACCTGGCAAGCCGGACACATTTACTCATGTGGCAAGTCCACCGTCAATTAGTAAGGGGTTTGAAGGGGCGGGGCATAACGCTTGGAAATGACTCTGCTTATGATTTACAACCGACCCGTTTCGATCTTCCCCTTTCCTTTCTTTACACCGTACGACCGCTAACACCCCCTCCCATCCCTGGCATTTACTCAATCCCCAATCCCGTCATCATCCTGCCTCTATTAATCGAGACATGTTGATAAAATATACGACGTCCCTAACGGGAGTTTGAAACGAATTAATTTTCAATCTAATCCGCGTTGCGGGGGGACGACGAAGGTGCTTCGGAGTGTTAAATTCCGGTGGCCGTATGAGGGTGTGTGTATGTGAGTTTGATATTTATTACCTCGCTCCTTACCTGTATTTTACGCTAGAAAATATTTTTCAGACACTCCCAAGTTATCAATTTATAGACGCGTGACGGAATAAATTACTAGTCTAATTATTAAGGCGGGCGTGAGTTTTATACCTCAGTCGTCGCTGGTGGATGTTGCGGTTTTTCTCCAAAAAATAGCATCTAGATCGTGAATAAAGGAGATTTTGCAAGAACTTGAGATTGCGTTAAGGGAACGTTAATACGATTTTCTCTTTGAAATGGCTCTATTTTCAGGTTACTGTCACGAATAGCAATGAAAAAGGTTTGATTTCTTTAGGACTGATCCTGCAAAAATTAAATGAGTTAATTTCCGAGAAAATTCTGACTTCGTCCTCAAAGTTAAATACTGGATTTATTTTCCATGTAAAAGTCAACTCTACACTGTTGGCTTAAAAAAATATAACTTTTTGATTCTCTGAAGGGAGAAAGCCGGCGAGAAGTTTCGTCGGGTTAGTTTTCGAAGAGTAATTTTTTCCTTTTTTCAAAGCGTTTAGAAATTCTTTCACTGGCGTTTTATAACCATAATAGTAATTCGTGGAAAATCAGACGGGATATTTTCTTTCACTCGAAATTAATAGAAAATTTTTAGTATTATTTTTTTATTTATTTTTTTCACAAATTAAGTAAACAATAATACGTACGTCTCCAATTTATTTCTAATGAACCTCTCGAGCAATAATCGGTGCTGGATCTTCTACTCTAGAAAGCACTTTTTCAGAAAATTGTATGCTTATTGCCGTTCTAATATTTTTCAAAAGTTCTCTTATATCATAATGGCCTCCGTTGTTATTTCCGACTTATATTTCCATCCAACGGAATTAGTTCTGTTTTGGGTACAAAATTACGAGACAAAAACGGTACCTTTATCAATTATAAAGCTTTTAGGTGCAGTTTTTTCCAAAAAAAATAAGTCCCCAGCTATGATTTCTTTTGAATGCACGGATTTCTCATTTAGTTCAATGAAACACACACTTCGTACATAGTTTACATTCCGAAAAACTTTTAACTGATTGCTTTAAAAATGAATTAGCGGATTTAACTTTGTGTGAAACAAGTGACGATGAATTGTTAGAAGTTACTACTACGTCCACGAGATCCTATTAAAAACAATGCGCGTATTTCAGCAAAAGGTTGACCAATTCGTCGAGCGTTTGTTTAATTATCAGGATTAGACAAATTATTTCATGACTAGTAACCTTCATTAGTTAAATAAAGAATTATGGAGTTCACTTTATGACTGGAATCAAATTAATAATTCAGATAGTTACAATAGGCATAAAAATAATGAGACCAGATGCGCATTTCGGCTACAAAACAGACGTCATCAGTGTGATTTAATTTCACTTTTAGTCTAGCTCGGTGATCATTTTTTTAATTATCGGCATCAGCTTTCACATATTGCTGATAAAAGCCTTAAGTGCTATACTGTCTACATTAGGCTGATCCAACATACGGCCTTCGGCCCAGAATCCAGCCCGCAGAAGATTTTTGTCCGTTCCGCTACCCTTTCATAACTTGTGCAGATGAAGTCTTTATTCAGAGATAAAACCAAATTAAAAGTATTACAAAAAACATTTTTCTTTAATTAGGCCACTGAAAAATAATGACTATACTATTATTATTAAATAGTGCATATCGTGGACTTAAAGTCCTATGTTACATTACAGATTCTTATCATCTTTGTCGCATCTCTTCAGAATAGTTCTTTATTTTTCGAGAAAACTTTTTTAAATTACAAAAACATTTTTTTAATATTATAAAAGCATTAATTGTAAAAAAGGGATAGTCGTAGTCTAGTGTGATAAAACGATAATTTCTAAACGCTTCTAGAGCTTTCAAAGGCGCCATCCTGGATCATGGCTAAACAATTCTCTCTTACCTTTCTATTCAACAGAGAAATGTCGAGCTCGTCCTATGGCTAAAAAAGATGCAAGAATTAAAAATCAAAAGTTTTAAAAAGTGCTCATCTTAAATGTCTCCAGTAGCCGCAACAAGGTCATGAAAAACCAGATGCGCATTTCTGTTTCTTTTAGAATATACTTTCGGTGAATCACCACTTAAAACGGCTGCTTTGTAGCCGAAATTGGGATCTGATTTTTCATTACCTTATCGTGGCTATTGGAGATACCTGAGGTAAGTACTTTTTAAATGCTTGTTCTTCAATTTTTTAAAATCTTTCTATAATTTGTTTGCTGGTCCGAGGGCTAGGAAAGTGTGGAGAAAACTGGTATGCACCGAATGACAACTATAACCGCTAGATTTTAAGACGAAGATATTTTTTACCGATACGCGGTCTTCGAAAACGCATAAAATGAAACCGCGCTATTTGAACCGGTCATTTTATCGAATGCACTCGACTATAAAGTTATCAGCGTTACCGAATAAAATGACTGCGATCGGAACGGTATGGATCCGCTCGAGACGAAAATTGTTGGAGTAAATAGATGAGCACAAAAGGGTAATCATTGGCGAGGTAAGGCGATTGCCCATCCATTGCGATGACGTGAATCGCATGGTCCACCTCGTAGCGGCCAATCGTCCGCATCCGCCCCTCCATATGACTCCCTCCGTTTACCTGCACGCCTCCCCCCTCTCTTCTCCCCTCTTCCCTCTCTCCTCCCCTCTTCCCTCTCTCCTCCCCTTCTCCCCCCTCCCACTTTCCTCCCCCATACCTCTCTCCCCCACGCCACCCACGCGTCCGCCTCCGCCCCATTTGTACCTAACTGCCTCTCGCGTCCGGTAATCGAACTTCCCTTCAAAGAGGGTAATGAATCCCTATCCCCATTTTCCATCTCTCTCACTCTCGCTTCCATCCTACTCTTTCTCTTCGTATCTCCTCCCTTTTCCTGGAATCGTGAGGTTACGGTCCCGCTGCAGGAGATAGAGAGAGATCTCTTTCTCCCTTTGACGTGGAAACACAATTAAACCTTCAAACTTTCCTTTTATTTTTACATTTCTCTTCCCTACGATATCCTCTCTAAACCCCTTTTCTCTCTCTCCATATCCCTCCCTCTCCTTCCCCTTTCTTCTTTACCTCCCCTCCCTCCTTCCTCTTCTCTGCCTCCCCTTCTAGCGCCTCCTTTCTTCTCGCTCATCTCTCTCCTCGCTCTATACTTATCCCTCCTGTTCCCTTTCTCCCACCCTCTTTCCTTGTCTCTCTCTCTCTTCTCCCTTCATCTCTCTACTCTCCCCATCTCTCTTTTCACCCTATCTATCTCTACTTCTGTATCCCTCACTCCTCCCTCTAGCCCCTCTTTCTTTTCTCTCTCCTCCCCTCCATATCTTTCCTCTCTCTCTCTTCTCCATCCCTCCCTATCTCTCCCTCTTCCCTCCCTATCTCTTCTTCTTCCCTCAATATCTCTTCTTCCCTCTCTATCTCTTCTTCCCTCTCTATCTCTTCTTCCCTCCCTATCTCTCCTATTTCTCTCCCTATCTCTCCTATTTCTCTCTCTTCTCCCTCCCCATCTCTCCTTCCTTCCCTATCTCTCCTTCCCTCCCTATCTCTCCTTCTTCCCTCCCTATCTCCCCTCTCCCTATCTCTCCTCCCTATTTCTCTTTCCCTTCCTTATCTCTCCTCCCACCCTCCTCATCTCTCCTCCTCTCTTTGGCTTATCTTTCCTCCTCTATTTCCCTTTTTCCTTCCATCTTTATCTCATTATAACTCCCTCCCTCTCTCCTTCCCTCTCTTTTTCTCCCTCCCTCTCTTCTTCTCCCTCCCTCTCCTACTCTCCAACTCTCCTCTCCATACCTCACTATCTCTTCTCCCTCACTTCTCCATCTCTCTTTGACTTCTCCTTCCCCCTCCATTCTCCCTCGATCTTCCTTTCTCTTTCCGGCTTTCTCTCTTCGACCTCTCCTTTCCTTACGGTATGCCCTCATTTTGTTATCGAATCTTCTCGCCGGGATGGTTATTTTTTGTTTCCGTCTGTGGTCTTCTTAAAATTATTATAAATATTTCTTATTATTTTTGGAGGAAAAGTACGCGCCATATTTTATTTTCCCGAGTTGTAGTAGCTGGGATGTTTTTGTGTGCTTTTCATTTCGTATATAAACCAAGTCTTGGTTTTTAGGCGTTCTTTACCAGCGAAGCGGTAATAGCGGAACGCCTTATGGGCACGTCTGGTCCGTCCGTCGTAACTTTCATCTCCTAAACCGCTGGACGGATTTTAATTTAATTGAGTATGAGTGGTCGTTATTAAAATTTATTGCCCAATTTTGATTTTCAACTGAATCCATCTATTAGAACTTCAACTTTACATAATTACCTTAATAAATTTATATTCGCATATCGTTAAATGGTATTAAGCAACAGTGAAATACCAAACTTTTATCTCCCTTATATAATCTGTAAGGTATAGATTAAAAAAATTAATCGGATAGAGAACAACATTCACTACAAGAAAGTCCACGAGACCACATACTTACGAGTTATAGTTTCGGTGATAAAAATTCTAGAAAAACCGCGAAAAACATCACATATTTTGTTTACATCGATCTCTAAGGCGGTTCTCTCGGCAAACAACAATTAAAATCCATGTTTTTGTATCATACGCCTTTATATGATTTTTGAGGTATAGTTTAGAAAATGTATTCGGATAGAGGACAAGATTTACTACAAGATAGTTCCTGAGACCACATAATTACGAGTTATGTCTTCGGAGATAAAAATTCAAGAAAATCCCGAGCAAAACACGCATATTTTGTTTACATCGATCGCGAAGACGGTTCTCTCAGCAAACAGCAATTAAAAATCCATATATTTCTCTCCCATACTCTGATATGATCTGCGAGGTATAGATTAAAACATTTATTTTGTTAGAGAACAACATTTACTACAAGATAGTCCCCGAGACCATATAATTACGACTTATAGTTTTAGAGATAAAAATTCGAGAATCGCCCAATCTTTCGATACCGTTTCATACGTATTTTCCATTAAGAACGCCTTTGAAATCCTTGTGTATTCCATTTATGGAATATACTTTTCCATCTTGTTTTTAAACATTTATATAGTCGATGAGAAAGGTAACGTTTCTTAGTCCGCAGTCTCTGTGAAGATTTTTTCCGCCAATTCGGAATTGTGCGAGCTATTCTTTTATAGGCTAAACTGGGTGAATTTTCGGCCTTCTAAAGAGTTAAAATGACGGCCGTTTTAAATTCTTTGTCAGGACGGGTTTTTTATGCCCCACTGTTTCGGTATATTTTCAAATCTCTACGCTCAATATGCCTTCCGGCATTTTAAATAAAGGCCAAATTTTACTCGTGTAACTATCTTTCTGCCGAATGCCTTTTCTGGACGTTTTTCAAAAACGTATATTCTCATTTTATCTACCGGCTAAGTAAGTTTTAGTTTCGCTAACTAATTGTCAAGATAAAATTTCAACTCACCCATAAATGTATACATATACTGTTTGACGATTCGATTTTGAACATTTCAGGTCTGTGTTACAAAAACCGGTCAAATGGAAGAAGAACGCCTCTGTTCCGCACATTACCATATATTATTCGTTATGAAAATTCTAATGAAATGGCTGTAGATTTGAAATAGAATTATAGGACTGTGTGTTAACTTCAATTTCCGACTATGAAAGGTTGATTGTTAAAATATTTTTTCAAAATTTCTTTCCGACATGTAATTGAAGGTTTCATTCACGTTAGGTCGTATTCAGCCCTAATCTTCCGACAACAGTAAACACCATCCGAATAATTTATGTAGCACTATAAACTTTTTCATTGCTCGAGACTCTAGATAGTTTTTTTTTCGCATGTGCACGGAGCTCTCGTGTCATTGATTACCCAGACAAATATCTGCATTTTCACACAAATAACTTTTTACATCGTTCTTGTTCAAGGAAATACGGCATTGTCCTGGTTTCAACGGTCTGCAGTTTTGTTGAATTTTTTAATTGGATTTAAAAAAGCTGAGCTCTGTAAAGTAGTGAAGTATGGGGTTTTTCTTTTAATTATGAAATTGGTTAAAATAATAATACCTTGTTATTTTACTACCATGCAATCGTGCTCCAATTAAAAGAAATTTAAGGATCAAATAACAGCCCCATGGCTTTTTTGATTTTTTTAATGCCGTTTAATTTATTTTCCATTTAATAGCGAAGATCATATTCTTGGGCATTGAAATGAAGGCAGTGGTTTTTAATTAAACAAATTTCAACCGCATCGGCGGGGATCGGAATCGAAAGCAGAACGAAAACCTGAATGTAAAAATATATGCTGAAATATTTATTGATCAAAGGGTACGGTTTCACGTTAATCCCTACCATTATAAAGGAAATAGCTTGTTCATTTGATGCAGTGAAAGTTACGTTCGAATTTAATTTTCAACAAAGCTTTATGGTGTTCCTATGTCGTGATAGTATTTTACAGCGAATGGTCCTCCCTTTCGAAATGCGAATTTCCCTTTTGCTTACATTTTTTCCTGTATGCCTTTAATTTATACCCGAAAAATGTATTTAGCGTGTAAACGTGATAATTTGCTCCGGAGCTAGCAATGATACTTTCATTTTATTGCCCGATTAATGCGTTAAATATTTTTTTGCGATTTTACGCGTTTATAGAAAAGAACAGAGCGCTATTCTGTAATAAGAAACGTTGTATATTTCCACTTAAGCGGAAACAACTTTTCTTATTTTAGATTATAGAGATATTCCACAAAATAACGCTTGCAACTGTAAACTTTGCTAACACAGCACTAGATTCTTTCTTTCACTTCTTTATTCATGTGTTAGCTTAGTACTGCTTCGGCAAGTCGTTTCTAAAGCTATTTTATCACGCGTTTCCTTAAAAATTTGAAACATAACTATCCGGTGGTAATAGCGTTCTACTCGGCTTATGTCGATGAAACTTCTTGGAGATATTTATGTCTCTTTGAATAAATATTGCATTTGATAATGTATTTTGTGATAATAGCGTCTTTTCCGATAAGCTAAAATTTTATCGAGTGCAAATTTATGGATTTATTTACAGGTATTTATTTTGAGGAATTGTTGGGAGGAACAGCCATACCACGCTTTGCGCGACGGATAGATTCCTGAAAATTTCGCGCAAAACGGGATCATTTTGAGGATAGGTTCCGCGGACGCGAAAACTAACTTGTAATAGTAATAAAAACACGCCGTTGACCTAAAAAACAGCTTCATGTCGGCTTCCATCCGTCAACGGCAGACACAAGTCATTACATTTTTTCAATAACTTATCTCCATCCGTAATTTGAAGAAACTTCCTTACATTTCAGGCAAAAATGCAAATATTTCCCGTATGAATGAAATCAAAAATAAATCAGCGAGTAAGTTTTATTCGGAAAGTCACCTTTCTTTAGAAATAATAACGCCAAAATAAGCGTCGATCTAGTGATAAAACAGTGTGCCGTTCTGGGGTTTCTTTTGTAGCATGGGTGTGCCCTAAATGGGACTTCATAGACGATTTTACTTAAATCCACATTCCTGTAAAAATGGAATTTCTAATGGTCTCATGGTTAAGCCGCCTCAATGTTCGGCCGCCTTTGTTTTTTTTAACACCTGGCAGGCACGGGCCTGCTTCGCGCTATAACGAATCAGCTTAAAACGGGGTCGTGTAAAGCGCAATATTGCTGTACCTAAGACTTCAACTGTCTGCTTGGTATGAATGTAAATATACCTGCTTTGACGAAGATAATTTTTGCTACGGAGAAGGTAGGCTTCATCCAGATTGTATTCTAAAATTGGTTTAATTCCACAAATAGATACTTTTGAAGTTCTCCTTAAAAAAGAATTTTTATTGTCTCTCGTTCTTCAATTTGTCATCACCCGATTTTTTTATAATGGATGTTTTTCGAAAATACTTTTTGCGTTTCCTAAGAATGGAACAATAATTGCTTTTAGCGTGTTACAATTTCCGGAAAATTCGCATCTTTCCGCTGCAGGCGCTTATCGCTGGAAATTTCAACACTTCAAATGAATTTTTTGCGAGAAGATAGAGTTTTTTTAAGGATCGTAATACATTTTGTTGAGAGTTTGTCTCCTCTACAACGCTAGAGAGTTGGAATAAAAGTCTAGGATAATGTTTATCGTTCTCGTATTCGATATCTTATGGAAAATTGAGCGCCAACTCATGCTTCAGCAAAGGCAATTATAGTGATTATAACATTAGTCCCGTTACGTAAATTATTCTTCGATTAATTCGTTTTTAAACAGCTTCGTGTTACCATTTAAAGATCAATTGTTGCCTTAATTTCTATAGCTTAGCTCTTCCCCTCTACTGCATTGTTCATTGCTCAAGGAAAATGCGTTTTCAAAGTTTTCCTGCGATTTTTCTCATTCTATTTCTTTGAAGTAATTAAAAAAAGGAGAACGCTCCACTTCATTTCGAGTGGAGAGGGCAGTTGTTTTATTCAATTTCTCGACGCCTCCACGCTCTCTATTTTCTCTCCTCTCCCCTCTCTTCCCCCTCCCCACACTCCCACTCTTCATCAGAGAGCGTAAGTCTCGTCTTTTTTTTCGCCTCCGAGTAACATTCCTCCGTCAACTCCCGTTTCCCCTCGCGGATTCCATTTTATCCTCTCTCCAGAGAGCGAGAGAGTCGAGGGACACCCTCTCCTTTTTTTCCCTTTCATTTCTTCCCGTTACTTAATCTCTCCTTTCTTGCCTCCTCCCTCGAAACTCTTCCCCATCCACGCTTCTTTTCCCATTCCACGCTCCCGTCAAACCCTCGCGATCCTTCGCTCTCTCCCCCTCCCTCCCCTTCCGAATGCTCAAATACTCCTTTCTCTCTCTCTCTCACTTTTCCTACCCTCGTCATTCATCCCATTTGTCAGTCTCTTCCAGAGACTTCAAGGCTCCATCTTTTTCGCCCTTCATCTAGTCTCTAAACTCTCTCCATCTCTCTCTCTCTCTCTCCACTCTCTAGCGTGCCGAAGAAATGGTAGAACACGGCAAAGAGGGGGTTATAAAAAAAGTTTCGGAAGAATTGGAAGAAAGTGGAGAGAATTTTTCATAGAATGGGTTGCGAAGGATGTTGAAAAAGTTGAGCGGGAATTTATAAGTGTCAATAGCCGATAATGTTCCATTTGTCATTTGGTCTCGAGAATTCGGTAGGCACCGCGCCTCGTGGCGTCTCGGAACGCGGGATTTCATAAAAGGGGGTTAAATCTCGGGGAAAAGTTGGAAGATTTTTTTTCCTCGTGCAACGTGCGGCGCAGAAAAGTTGAATGGTTAGGGAGCGTGGAATGATCGAATTTAAGCTATCGGTTCCAATAATTTAATTTTTTTTATTTGAGTAGATGCCGCTGGCTTAAAGAGATTGTTTGCTTTTAAGTTGCAATAAAATGTGAAAAATTTCGATTAATATGTCGTCGATATGCGTTGTTGCTCTTTTTAAATAGAAACCTATGTCTTCGTTGAGTTGTATCCTTATTAAATGTCAATACGTTACAGATTGGCTGATTCACGATCAACTCTAGATTAATTCAAGCAATAATTATCGAATTCACCTTATGACTGGAATGAAATTGATAAAAGCGTTTCTATAATACCGGTTGGTTGGTGATGCAAACCATTTGTCATCATCGATGCTAGATTCTAAATTCTGCAGCCTAAATGCGCCTGTTTTTCCCAAACTTTTTATGGCTATTTTGTAAATATGGTTTTCCAATATAAATGGATACTTTTACTTCCACGTATCGTAATTAACTGCAAACTACATTATCGGTTTCGAGCCTCAATTAGTAATAATTTAAATTCGGCAAAATTTACGCTCTCTGGAATATCTCTTTCTCATGACGGTTACAATGAACACCGAGGTAAATGAATGATATTCACTCTCCTATTCAATTGGCATACATTATGATATTGATAATCGCGGTCCTTGCTTGGGATCACGCCTACGGATATCGTCAGTTTAATCGGAAAGGAACCACGAAACTTTATCAATTCATCGTTACTCGTTCCATATCAAATTTTGATCTCAGTCGAATAATTTTTTGCAACTCGCGACGCATAATTTTTAAAAACTCTTCGTTTGAAAAACGCACCTTTTAAAACCGTTTGGTGCTTTACGTCGACAGTGTCTGCGGTCACGCGGATCCGCTGAACTAGTTCATCTATCGTTTACATTAAGCGACCCAGCTTGGTCGTTAACGGAATAGGATGGCTCTGGTTCGGTGGGATCTCATTTGCCGGCTCGAGGAATAGGGGGGAGGGGAAGTGAAGCTCAGTGCGACAACTTTTCGCGAGCACATTCGTAATGGCGACGCAGTAGATTGTCACTCCGTTCCCCACGCAAACTGGGTCGAGCACGAAGAATATGCTTTTTCGAAAAAATTAAAAAAGAAACCGCGGAAGATTCGTTTAATGGTCATAACAAGTGCAATGTTTGCAATCGCAGTCCTTCGGTCTTGAGGCGTGCTCCGAAAACGATTCGCAAAGAATTTTAGTTGTTTGCATTAGCGCGGGAGGACTTAATTTTTTATTCTAGACTGGTTAATGGTGTTATTCTGCTCTCAAGATTTTTCTAATGGTTCCGTTTTGCATTTATTTATAGTTTCTCGGGAAGTGGGTTTGTATACAAGTTGTCTAATGGATCGGGTGTTGTGAGGGTTGCATAAGGATGGGGATAAGATTAATCGAAGATGTATGAGACTTATTATACGAAATCAATTTGTCACGCGTTATTTTGTTTTTATTTATTCCAAGTGCGCAGTGCTAGAGCTTTTGATCGATAATTTCGGCGCTTTTTCTCGGAAAACTTGCGGTTATGAACTATTGTTATTCCCCATTGATCTTTGCTCTCTTGTGTTTTCCGAAATCGGAAAGCAGATGTATTGCAAGATGACGTAGATAATGCCGCTGCACGATGGTCCTTCTTCAACATGCATTGACTCCTCTGTAGCGGACGGAGAGTCTTGCGATGATGATGACGAGGACGACGAGGAGAGGCGAATAATTAATTCATCTACGTCATCTTGCAATACATCTGCTTTCCATAGGTCTTCCTCAACTTGCATAGAACGTACCCTCTCCAGTTCTCAGTTTTCACATTTTCGTATGCCCTTTTAATTAATTGTCTCATATCCGAAGTCTTAAATGACGCATTATTCATTTTTGAGGTGAATAGAAAAATGCTATCATATTTTCGCGCATCGACATCAGATGTAGTCTGTTTGCGTTGTGCCGCCCGCCGGGTTCTCGCGAGATTTTCTCGGATATTAAAGCCATTTTCAGGCAAACCGCACAACATATCGTCTCAAAATAAAAACCGAATAAATATTTCAACATCGCTGATCATTTCATTTGCTCATTGTACCATCTTAATATCATAGAACGTAAGTTAGCCAGAGACTGAAAATATCGTGTCATATTTCGAAATTTTCGAGTGATGGCGATGATTTTTAATTTTTAAAAGTGTAAAATTGAAACATATATCACTTATAAAACAACTTTCTGCCATTAGAACCATATGACAAGTAACACGAAAAATTTGGTTGACATTGGACATAAAGGGGAAGAGATATCGCAGTTTTAGTATTTTGGAAGTTTTCACTGCCGAAACAGCGAAGATTATTTTGTTATTGCGAACTTTGAGTGATTTCCTTTCAGTTTAAAATTGTGATTATTGTTTAGTACGATAAAACAATATATTTTCTCTGCGAAATAAAAAAAATAATCTTAAAAAGAACGAAAACAGAGCAATATTTAGTATTTTAATGTGATTTTTAATCTTAATACTCGGATCGACGAATTGAGAGGGGCTGCGGCGAGGCTAGCTTTAGAGAGAGATAGATGTATAGGGAAGAATACACGGGAAAGAGAGAGAGGGAAGATCTCCCATAAGAGCCTGTACTGCACGGACTTCGTGAGACGCTATAGGAAAGTCATTGCATTTATGGGTTAAAAAATTTCAGAAATTTCAAAGTTTCTCAGCTATGTGTTACTATTATTAGAAAATTGAAAATATTTTAAATGGCCTTTTGACGAAAGTAGGTAGTGTAGTGTAGTGGAATCAAGTTATCTATGATGTTAGATCTGCTAGATCTCCAAAGAAGTGGAATAACTCATAATTTTTTATTTTTCGGGCGTTTTTTGGAAATTATTCGTGACGCTGACATTTTTAAAAACTCATTTGCTCTAGCGAGGAATGTCCGTTTTTTATCTTTTCTTATCCTACAATGAAAGTTTCGAACTTCAAAACTCCGACGCCTGTTTCACCTGATGAGCACTTCGAGGATATTATCGCAAATAATAATTGTTTTGGCGATGTTTACCTCAGGGATGTTGTAATTTGTTTGGGAAATATATTTTTGTTAAATCCCTTCGGGCCGCCAGATCGAGTGGTTAAGTTACGATTAAACGTCCGCTTCGCTTCAGAAGGAGATTATCTTTCGAGAATTCGCTTTCCATGCCGTATCGTGCTAATGCCATCGTTTACCGTTCATTTGTTGAATTTGTCTAGTGATTAATGGATCCTGGCAGTCGTTAGATGCCCTAGTGTCTCAAGTGTGTTTACATTTTTTAATGTAGTATATACGGATGATTGATCTGCGGCCTGAATCCCATTATACTATTTTCCTGTGCAAAGAAGGGATTTGAAAGATTTTAGTTCTAATGAGTATGTTAGAAATAAGATTTTTGCGCTTCATAGAATATTATTTATAACTTTTTAAATCATTGCATCCCAGTATTTCGGTTTTCAGTGAAACTTATAGTTTCTATGTACCTGTACATCGCATTTAAGTATGTGCAGAAAGAAAACAGGTTTAAAAATGTCATTTTCTTAGCTTCGACGAAAATCAAGGATTTCTAACGCACAAAACGTCGCACTTTTCTCGAGAAAAACGTCAAAGAATGTAATTATAAGCTCATCCGCGGGTAAAGCTACAAGGGTTATTGAGTTTCCTTGGAAAAGCATTAAAGCGGTCAGAAAAGACTCCTTTCTCGTCGGAAAGAAAGCGTCACTTTTTGAAACGGCCTCAAAACAATTCTTCCCTTGGAAAAAGTTTCCGTTTTGTTGCATTTTGCGGGTCGGAAACGAGCGAAGTGGGTCTTATAAAGCGTTGATGAGTCAATGTGCGTCATTCGTCTGGAACGGACTCGGATACAGCTGTATTCTGCCGGAGCAAGCGACAATGAGCGAGGCGGGAGAAGTGAGTGCCGGATGACGAAGCTCTCTCTCCCTCTCTGTATTCCCTCCCTCTGTATTCCCTCCCTCTGTATTCCCTCCGTCTGTATTCCCTCCGTCTGTATTCCCTCCCTCTGTATTTCCTCCCTTTCTCTCTCGTCCCTCTTTCTCTCTCCTCTCTCTTTCTCTTTCCTCCCTCTTTCTCACTCCTCCTTCTTTCTCTCTCCTCCCTCTATCCTGGGCTCCTAATACCAATAAAATCTGTAGTACCATCAACTCCTCCTTGCACTCTCTCAAAAAACTCAAAAACTTATTACCTAATTCCTTACGTAAACTCTTAGTGACCACACTCCTATTTCCTCACTTTGACTATTGTGATGTTGTTTATAATGATCTCTCCTGTGAATTGGCATTAAAACTTCAACGCACACAAAACTCCTGCATGAGATTCATCGGTGACCTTAAAAAGAGTGACCACATTAGCGAATATTACAATAATCTTTCATGGCTCAAACTTGACGCTCGAAGGAACTTACATACCCTGATGCAAATGTACAAAATCCTTACTTATAACAAACCTGACTACCTCTCTTCCCTCTTCAATGAAATCAATACAGTACACAAGCGGGATACTAGAGGAAAGAATAACCTCCTTATTCCTCATCACAGGACGAATATCTACAATAAATCCTTTCAAGTCTCCGGTTGCCGACTCTGGAATAACTTAGATGAGAATTTTAAAACATCTCCCTCTTTAAACTCATTCAAACGCACCTGTGTCACTCACTTTCTAAAACAACAAAGTAATCCTTAATCATCTCTTTACACTCCCCATAAATTATCCTTACTCAAGTTATTTTTTTTGGTATTGTCTTATATTACTTTGTATTTCTTAATTTAATTTTGTATTGTTTATATATATATATATATTTTTCTATTGTTTATGTATATTTTTGTGTTGCTTTTATTTTTATTTTTTTTTTCTATTGTTTTATATTATTTTGTATTGTATTATATTATTTATGTATTTTATATCTTTTCCTGCTTTCTTATAATATGCATGCCCCAACAACATTCTTTATATTCATTCATTGTATATATTTCATGTATATTTCATCTCATTCTGCATACTTGTATATTTCTTGTTTACATTACGCTATTACCTTTACGTGTACTTTTTTATGACGGTATATAATTACGCTGTATATACGAACTCTCCCACTGTACATACTCCTTTCTATTTAATGTTGTAGTTTTGTATTACCATATGTACACTATCTAGGGTTTTCGCAGGTTTTTCACACCCCCCTTCTTAGTGGGTGTTTTCCTGCGTGGGTTTTACTAGGGAGGACATGCCTGTTTTTACCTAGGTTTTCCCCACAAACACAAATCTGTATTCAATTTTATCTTTTTAATTTGTATGATTTAGGTACATAATGTTTATATAATGTATTTTGTTATACCTTATTTTATTCTTTTTCTTGTATTTATTATATTGACGAAGGGTTAAATGTAAGAATGGACCTTCTGGTCTAAATTTCGCCCGAATAAAGACGATTATCTATCTATCTATCTATCTTTTTCTCTCCTCCCTCTTTCTCTCTCCTCCTTCTTTCTCTCTCCTCCCTCTTTTTCTCTCCTCCCTCTTTCTCTCTCCTCCCTCTTTCTCTCTCCTCCCTCTTTTTCTCTCCTCCCTCTTTCTCTCTCCTCCCTCTTTCTATCTCATCCCTCTTTCTCTCTCCTCCCTCTTTCTCTCTCCTCCCTCTTTCTCTCTCCTCCCTCTTTCTCTCTCCTCCCTCTTTTTCTCTCCTCCCTCTTTCTCTCTCCTCCCTCTTTCTCTCTCCTCCCTCTTTCTCTCTCATCCCTCTTTCTCTCTCATCCCTCTTTCTCTCTCATCCCTCTTTCTCTCTCATCCCTCTTTCTCTCTCATCCCTCTTTCTCTCTCTCTCTCTCTCTCTCCCTCTTTCTCTCTCTCCCTCTTTCTCTCTCTCCCTCTTTCTCTCTCCCTCTTTCTCTCTCTCCCTCTTTCTCTCTCTCCCTCTTTCTCTCCCTCTTTCTCTACCCTCCCTCTTTCTCTCTCCTCCCTCTTTCTATCTCCTCCCTCTTTCTCTCTCCTACCTCTCTCTCTCCTACCTCTCTCTCTCCTACCTCTCTCTCCTACCACTCTCCTACGTCTTTCTATCTCCTACCTCTTTCTCTCTCCTCACTTCCTCTCCTACCTCTTTCTCTCTCCTCACTTCCTCTCCTTCACTCTCTCTAATGCCTGTAGCTGGGTTCCACGGGGCCGCACACGTAGCGCGTTCCGCCCCGCTCTCCCACCCTTGTCGCTGCCGCCACCACCTGCTGCTGTTGCCGCTCCCTTTCCCAGGGACCTTCCCTCCGTATCTAGGTCTGCACCGCCGCCTCGCACCGCTCCTCTCCAAAGCGCCGATTATTCTGCGGTCGCGCATTAAACATTCCGTCGCTTAATATATGGCCCGCGTGCAGTGTTTATTAGGTTTTACAAATTTTTCCCGGTTTTTTTAGCCCTACGGTGGGATCCTCCCTCGCAAAGGTTTGGCGCTCGCTGAATTTTATCGCGGGGGGTCCTTTTAAAGAATTTGGGTTGGTTAAAACGAGTGAAGAAAGTTTCGCGAGATTAAAATTTTATCTGATCGTCCCTTCGAATTAGTTTTAGATTTGTATTTGCTTTCAAATTAAATCTTTTGTGCATTTTGGTGATGCCCACGCGGCTCTATTAGCGGTGAAACGGTATCATAAACTGTTTATATTTTTAATTTCATTTTTCTTTGTTATTTATATTGGTTTAAATAAGAGGATCAACTATCGAAACTTGACCAAGTACATACCCATAGCGATTACTTGTCATTCTGTAGATTCAACGATTTTACGCCGTTAAATGTCTCTTGTGTCATTTACTGAAAGCCTTAATTTAATTTAATCTTTGCAGGGTAGTTGATTTTTGTTGGAGGTTATGGGGGAAGCTTGATAGTCTTTTAATTAAACTTTGCTTACTTATTTCAATCCTCGTAGGGTCATTTTCAAATTCTTTTTGAAAAATACGTTGGTGATGAAAATATTTGTCTTGTATTAGCAGAAAATTTGAGGAAACAATACCTAATAAGATCCTATCATCGTTAGCAGTTCTATGAGTGTTGTAATAACTGTAACATACGATGCATACCACAAACTTTGCTCCTTCAATCTAATGTGTAATTCGGTATTGCATTCGTTTTAACAAATGTGAGGGAGAGAGGTGGATAGAGGGAGGGGTGAGCGAAAACGAGAGAGCGGTTAACTTCATGGATGGGTGTTTGTGGAATCTGGAGACTAACGCTGGTCTGGCGAGTTGAAATTCAAAACCCGTGCATAGATGCATGCAAGGCGGTGCCTCGTGTTTTTTCATCGACTTAGCACCTTTGTTTGATCGCCACGCCAGGATGATCACAATGGCAACTTTAACGCTTCAGTTCGCGTCGCGGTTTCGGTCTCACCGGTAAATGATATCGTTCTCTTGTTTAATCAGTTCGCCCGCGTTTATTTTAGCTAAAGGTAGCTAATAAGGGTCAAGTAGCAAAGGTGTGTTTAAACAATGTGAAATTCTCGTTGCGAGCTGGTCAAGGTCTATACCCTCTTTCTCTCGCTTTAGCGTTGTGGAAAGAGCCTGCCGCTCGACCGCAGAGGTCGCGCTAAATTCGTTCCCTTCTACTTTTGTCGCATTTTCGTCGGTCTAATTCCCGACTCTTGGATACGACGAATGCTAATCTGCACAAAACGCACAAAAAACTTCGGGTGAAAATCGTGGAAGGTTTTTTCTTTTAAATTTGGTGTCGTTCGGTCTAATTTTTCATTCATTTCTTAACGAAATCTCGGAGATTTTGTCGTGGTGGTTTTAGACTAAAGCATCCGTAGTCGTCCTTCTCTTACGCAGGATTAGTTAATGTTTCAGGATATGATGGGTGTATATTTGAACGGGTGGGTGATAAGTTGTGCAATTATCGGAATGGTCAATTGGTCTCTCAGTTGTATTGTCGCTGTGGATGCGATGAAGTGCACATTTCATTACATTTGCTATAAATTATTGATATTGGCTTAAGAAAAATTTACCGGTCTTAATTTGTAAAAATATAGTTCAAAAGTGGTGAATAGTTTTATGGTATTTTGTGTGAGATATGATATTATTTTCTCGCTCTACTTGAAGTTTTGTTGTGATTTACAACTTTGCTTTTTACGTTTAATTTATTTATAAATTTTTGAGAATCTTGTTTGTCTTTAAATTCATAATTTATCTTATGAATTTTCAATCTATCTTTGACAATGGCTGTATATTACTTCCATTCTATTTTATCATTGAATTATTCAGTTAATGCTTGCATGTTATTGTGGGTACAGGACGTCTTTGTTGCTTTCCTTTAGGACCTTAAATCTTAAATTGATAAAGCATTCATCATTAATGCATACATTTAATTTTAAAAAATATTGTTTTGCGAAATATTGCCTAGCAAAATGTTGCTAAAGAGCCACCTTGAGCAAGGTATGGCGATAGTGTCCGACGCATTATAAAAGATTTTTAGAAGTTTCACCTTCACCGTTGTGCGCCACGATATTAACAAAAAGATTTAATTTATTTCTATCGGTCCTCGTATTGAAAAAACATTTGGGTTTCGATGGGTTCTCCGAGCCTTTACCCGCCTGGATAACCGGGATCCTCGACTTCCATAAGCGGCGATGGCATTTCCCCGTTCACCTTGATACACAGGTGACGAACTCGTGGCCTTAGTCTCCTCTCGAAGGACACCGTGTTATTTATGATCTCAACACGTTTCTCCCTCTCTCGAGTGTTTTAAACTGTTTCAGTGCCAGTCGGCGAAAGCTAACAACCGTTACATGACAAAGAAGTCATTCATAAAAATCATTTCGTTCCTTGTTTTCTTTTTTTTAGAAGTCGATCGAATCGTATCGTAATCCACCATAATCATAGGAGTATCGTTAATGCTGTCGAATGAGGGAAGCTGATTTTTTTCTTTCATTTTCTTTTAGTCTTCTTTTATCCTGAAATTTGTATTTTTTCGTTGTCGTTTGTATGAATGAATTTCCTTAGGCGTTTGATTTAGAGCACAGATACATCCATTGTCGATGAAAGTAACCTATATTCTTTATCTCGTGCATTGTGAAAATGTCAAAGAGTCATTGTTTTAATGAGCGTAAGATGCGAAACCTCTGCTTTGCATAACTCCAGGCTTGCAAAAGTAATGCATCTTAAGTAAAAGTACCGCTTAATTCGCCGTGAAATAAAAAGACGTTTGACGTTTATGCGTCGATTGATGATTGAACACAGTTTTATTTGGTTCTGAATAAATGATCTCGTTGTGAAGGGGCTAGAACTATATTTATATTCTATTTTTGTAAGATCAATCTCGCAAAAGATGAGGAATTGTCTTGGATAACTTAGTTATTGTTTTCATTAGCCTATATTTGTTTCGATGTTTCGATTATACACTACCTTTTAGTCTTCCACGTAAAATTTAAATAAAATTGTCATTATTATATTTTCTACACCTGTGTTTTTAATTTAATAAAAAATTGGGCGAGGATTTCGAGTATTGTTTCATGTATTTTATTCACATGAGCTTCAGAAATTGTCCTGTGCAGCTGCCCCTCCGCCGCCATTCATACGTCAGATATAATTCTCATTCCCATTCACGGCCATGGTTGAATTGCTGCTGTACAATCTAAGGGAAACGGAAGTGTGCTATAATTATCCCAGTCTCTTGGAAGTGTTTCAGTTCAAGAATCCGTGTCTGAATCGCGCGATCATTTTTCGCTCCTCACTCACGGTTCTCACCTTCCCCCGCGCAGGAGTTTGAAAACGTATATTCATTCGTGGAGGAGACGGCGGAAACTGGAATTGTGTGGACGACGGATTCCGTCAACCTTCCATAGCGTCGGTGTTATAGTCAAGTATCCCGTTTTAGTCTCCGGCCGTCACCAATGGATGATTAAATTTACCATCGCATGACGAACGTCGTCTCCCACTTGACACCCTTTCGCCACTTAATCTCGCAATAACGGGAACTTTTCGTGACAGTGGTTGAAGGTTGATAATGGGAGTCTCTTCTCTAGCTGGAAGGTAGCCCAAGAGAGAGGAGAGAGTGGTAAGGAGAGAGAAGAGGAGGGAAATGAGAGTGAGGTTTAGAATAGTGAGAGAGGAGAAAGAAGGGGAGAGGAAAGGTGAAAGAGAGAGCAGAGAGAGGAGGTAAGTGACAGAAAGAGATGAGGATAAACGGTGGCGGGAGAAGTAGGGGAGGGGGAAAGGAGAGAGAAGAGAGGGAGGGAAAGAAAGTGAATGAAGAGAGGGGAGAAAGAGAATGGAGGTAACTGACAGAGGAGTATAAAGGGAGAGGTAGGGGAGGGGGAAAGGGTAGAGATGGAGAGGAAGTGAAGGAAGAGGGGAGAAAGAGAGAAAATGAGATAGAGAAATAGCAGAGAGAGTGTGAGAAGAGGTAAGAAAGGATGAGAGGGAGAGAGGATTAAGAGAGATATAAGGGACATAGGTAGAGCGGAAGCAGAGAGAGGAGAAAGTATGGAGGGAGAGATAGGAGAGATGAAGAGTGGGGAAATAAAATAAAGAGGAGGAAAAGAAAGAGATGAGAGAACAAAATGATCCAAACAGAACTTATGATGGACTTTGCATTTAATCATTTATTTAATACTTATATTGGCTTTAATAGCTTTAAAGTCATCGCGGATATGTAGCTCTTTTTGTTCCCAAATTTCATAATTTAGCGTTATAAAATACTACTAATACATTCGAACGGAATATTAAATTGATCACGAGTATTTGTGCGGCAAAAATAACGCGTGCACATATTAGAATATACCGAATCTGGGTCCAACAATAGTTGTTGCTACGGCAACACTCTCGTATTGAGTGATAAAAACTGCAAAATCGCCAGTATTTACGCCAAATTCTAAGAAATAAAATCGATATGCAAAATTCTACGATAAAAATTAGAATCTTCATTCCTTTCCTCAGAGAATAGTATAAAGCTCGCTCCGATATTACAATTCTAAGATATTTTAATATGCAAGAGAGTATTACCCTGCACGATGGATTTCAGATTTCCCATGTAAAATAGAAATTAACTCCTTAACCGTAAAATTTTACGGTTAAGGAGTTAATTTCTATATAACATCAATTTCGCCGTAGTCTTCATCTTTACTTATTTATTTTCCCATGTAAATCAAATGGGAAGGATAGTTCCTGGAATCGAGCCCGGGACTTCAATCTTCGCAACAAAAACTATCCTCGGGAGCTTGGCCCATGTAGCAAGAGATTTCCACCAAATTGCATGAAAATCAGTCTATTGGTTCAAAGGTTAATAGTGGGGGACGGACAGACAGACACAACGACAAAACTATAAGCTTATTTCCATTCTGGAAAGTAAGCTAAAAATGGGGAGAGAGAAAGTGAGTGGAGATGGAGGGGAGGAAGTGAGAGGAAAATGAAATAAAGGTAGGAAAAACAAAGATGGGGCAAGGAGAGGTGGTGAGGGGAGAGAGAAGGAGAGAAGAGGGAAGAAGGAATGAAATGGAGGGAGAAAAGAGGGAGATAGATAGATAATCGTCTTTATTCGGGCGAAATTTAGACCATAAGGTCTATTCTTACATTTAACCCTTCGTCAATATAATAAATATAACAAAAAGAATAAAATTAGGTATAACAAAATACATTATATAATGAGATAGGGAGAGGGGAGACTAAGGCAGAGATGGAGAAAATAGTGTGGGGAAGGGTAGAGGAAGAAAGGAGAGAGAGAAGGAAGAGGGAGAGTAGAGGTAGGAGAAGAGATTAGAGGGAGGAAGAGGGTAAAATGAGATAAAGAGAGGGAAACAGATAGAGGGAAGGAGAGGTTAAAGAGGAAGAGAAGGGCAATGAGAGAAGAGGGAGGGAGAGAGTAAGCATAGACAGGGAGAGAGAGAGTAAGCATAGACAGGGAGAGAGAAATAATAGATAGATGTCTTTATTAGGTCGATATTGAGATTAGACAACCTCCACTTCCATTTAACCAAGAGAGTTTGGAAGAGTTAGGGGGAAGGAGTGTGTGGAGAAAGGAGAGAGAAAGAGAAGAGGAAAGAAGGTAGTAGAGTTAGGAAGATACTAGAGGGAGAGTGGGAAAAATGCTTTGAAAAGACGGATGAGGGAAGGAGTGGGGAGAAGATGAGAAGGGGAAGATACCAGGAGGTGAGGGAAAGAGAGAGATGAGGGAGAGTTATCGAGATAGGGTTTGGGAGAGGGAGGAGAAGGACAGTGAGGTAGAAAAGGGAGGCCCACCATCCATGCCAAAAGGAACGTGTAGCTACCTGGGCGGAAATACCCATCCGCCCACTCGCGTACAAAAGTAAAAAAAGAAAGAGGGAAAAAGAGGATGCGTGGGAAGGAGCGCGTGAGAGAGAGAGAGAGACGATGCCTCTTGCTCTCAAAGTGCGGAATAATGGATTTTCAAAGGCGTCCGATGTGGTACAAATGAAAGCAAGAAGAGAAATCGGGAGTTGATTCGAGATGGATCGAAGAATATCGTCCCATCCGTTCTCTCTCTCTCTCTCTCTCTTCTCCCTCCGTTCCTCATTTTATCTGCGAAACGGTCGTCTCCTAATAATTTCTCCTTTTTTCATTCCCTCTCTCGTCTTCCTGCTACCACCTCCTCCCACTCCCACGCCCCATCCCCTCTCCCCGCCTCCTCTAAACTCTCCCCATCCTCTCTCCTCCATTTCCTCCGCCACTTTCGTTACACTCCCTTTATCATCTTCCTCCTCTTCTCTTAGTCCTATTCGGCGTCTTCTCCTGTATTTTTGTTTACTTTTTCGTCGCATCTTGACCGGTGGGTGGTTGATGTTTATCATTCGTCGACTTCCCATTTATTAGCGTCCTATTGGCATTAGTTTTTGTACTTTTTTAAAAGTAAATGTTTATACTGTCATTTAGTTTGTTTCTCTTTCTGCTCCACTCTCTGTCTGTACGGTTTCGTTCGCCTTTTTTTGTTTTGTTTACTCAATGAAGGCTATTGGGGTTGGTTAGTTATTCATATTGTCATTTTCTTACGCGTTCTAATTTTTTGGTCAATAAATGTTATTCGCGAGTTGCGCAACTTCTTAGAAAATTCAAAACTTATAAATTATGTTTCGGCGAGACTAATTTTGGTAATCTATTTATGAACAATGGAAAGGTTTGCAAGGCCTCGGCAATTTAAGGAACAGACATGTCCCCGTAGAAAAGGGATAGAGGAATGTTTTTGCCTCTATTTTTCTGTAAAATAGTTTCTGGACTCATAACTCTGGGAAGATTATTATTTTGTATTATTATTATGTTTTATAATGCTCATAGAAAAACGCTTTTCTACCTTTATCCATCTACTTATTTAATTTGGACATTTTACATTACTTGGCATTAATATTTCTTCTTCCTGACCTCTCTTGATTACTCTTGGAAATGATTGCAATGGCAATATACGTAACTCAATCAAGTAACAACATGTTACAGGATATTACTCATTTTATGATATGTATCCCATTCTGTCGATCGCAAATTAACATTCGAGGGTATAAAATTCCTCCGATTGCGAGGATATAAATGCGCCTCCGGAATTATATGGCCTTGAAAATTTCATTTCGGCAAACATTTGCTAACCCAGTAAATTCCAGTTCATGGGCGAGTTGAACTGCATGCTGCCTATTTCAGATATTGTTTATTTTGGCGAATTTATTTATTTTCTTGCGAAAATTTTCATGCATATAATGTATTTATTTAAATGTTACACGTTTTCCCCGTGAGCTTTGTGTAATTGTGGTCGTTATTTCGCTTCATCGCCTGCAGCATTAACTGCGATAGCCACAGTAAAATTTTATGCTCCGGAGTATCATTTGTCAGAGGAAAACGGCTCTCCAGGGATTAATATTTGTTTGTGTTCCTATGCGGGACTGGGATGAATGTTTGAATGAGCGAGAGTTTTAATGTGGCCTTTTGTGTAGCAAAGTTCTTTCCCCTTCTAGCAGGTAAAAATAAAATAAAAAAAGCCCATGTAGACAATGAAATTCGGAGTAACATTCTTGATTCCAATGATTATCATTGAGAAGATTATGACCTTAAGAGCCTTCTTGATTTAATTTACCGTTTTAAATATTCACGGTTGTACATGAATAATTTTATTCACGATGAAAAAATATATAACTAATTTCCACTGACTTAAAACGTTGTATTAATGCGCTTTCGTTAATTTAATGCCATTAGCAGTATTAGAGCATAATTTTAATTTCATATTGTCTTACATATTAGACATAATGAAACTTTCCTTAAAAGAGATGTGTTTAGGCAATGGATATCCTAGATAATCTTTCTACTGCTTTTAAATTTCCAAAGATATGAGCTACCAAAGGGCGATTCTATCTTTTTTAATTGTTAAATTGTCTCTAATAAGAACATATAATTATATCGCTATTAATTTCAGCGTTGTTTTTTTATTTATCAGAAGAATGGACTTGACAATAATGGAATTTTTGTAAAGCTAGAACACTCACTTAAAAGGAAGCGCGCTTTTATCGTTCAAATTTTAAATTGTGCAGGCATAGAGAACAATTGGCAGTGAAGTTTGTCGATGAATGTGGATCCTTTAGCTATGAAACAGCCGAGTAAACCCCAAGGCACATAACAGTTACTAAGTAAAAGTAAGTACTAAGTAAAATTTAGTAGTTATTTGTACGTGCGATAGGCTGGTGGATAGTTATCATGTTCACACATAAAAGGTGATATACGGTTGGGGAAGTGTTTGAAACGAATTGTCATTATTTAATAGGTTTCAGCCGGGCGCTTTTATTCATTTGTTTCGTGGCTTTAGAAGTCATCAAGATCGGCGTTCTTTAAAATTGCCGGTCGCGACTAAGTGGGTGGTGGCAAGGGTGGTGACAAAAGTACGAGCATTCATTCAAAAAAAGCTAAAACGAACTAAAACAAGAAGCAACTACGACCGTTAGGTTTTCTTCCGGGAGAGATTGCGAATTAGTGAAAACTTGGATCAGAAAATTAAACTTTTATGAAGGTCGCAGGGACAGTTTTGTCCTCCGCTTGGCGCTAGTCAGTCAAATTTGGATTTTGGGTATTTTTGGGAGGAATCGCTAGAAGTGACTTTTGGATGGTTTGATGGGAACAAGAATGGAAAAGGGACTACAATAATAGCGATGAACATAACCGATGTGAAGCGACCAGGAACAAGGAAATAAAAAGATCTGTGGTAGGGACATATGTCGGTACATACTTTTGATCGAAGAGAGGAGACGATAAAATGATCAATTTTGGAAAGTCTTGATTATTTTCGAGTGAAACGAATCTGCTTTGGATACTTCGTCGCTTCCTCAACGACATCCTCCTCTTATCAACCCTCGCAAAAGTACAGAATAACTTTCCAATTGATAGTCGGGTCAAAGATAGCGTTTTATCCCCGTCGCGAAAATGGACGTCCGATATTGGGTTTCGCAGAGGACGGCCGATGACGTGACTCGTTAGTGTGCGTGTCGTGCATCCCAGAAGGTCGACGGTTCTGAGCCAGTTTTTTTTTCTGTTTTCGCTTAAATATCTCCTTTCGTTCGCAATAGATGGCATTGATTCGCCTCTTCGGGGAGTCTAGGTTCGTGATGCCGGTATCGATTTCGGATGTTTTGTTTCGGGATTGATTTTATGTCGAGTTTCCCCCCTTGCTCCGGGCGATGGCGAAATTTTCGGCTCGGCTTAATTTTTCTTGTTTCGATTGTCGTCTGCCGTAAAATTTTCACTGCGGAACTTCTTGTTTTTTTAATATATAATCGTACATGATGATGAGCGATTTATACCCTACTCCTTGCCTCTCTGTTATTCTATAAAGCAGGATAAACTTGCCAAAAGCTTTAGTTAATTGAACATAAGCATCCCCTGAATCGTGGAACTTATGTTGTTCTAGGTTTCTTTGTCATTGGGGTGTTCTTTTATTGCAGCTTTTATGTAATGCCCTTCATTTCTCTTGTGATATCTTTTCGCGTTTCACAGTTGTTTTTAAATGACGAAGTTTTGGAGATTATATAACACGAAAAATAAAATCCCTAGAATTTTTCTTGCAGATTTTGTCTCTTTAAGTTCGTTAAAAATCACACGAAATAGAATCTAACCGATACAGTTACGTAAATTATTCCTTTATTTACTGTCACATCGATTTTTCCCGCTATACATGCATGATGTTATCGTTTTGTCGATATTATGTTTTATTTAAAGCATCCAATATTGTGAAGTTCCAGTAATGGCTTGCATAAAATGAGACTTAATCCTTATTTAGTTTGTAAAATCCGATAGTTTTTGACAAAATACCTTTTGTTTGCGGGTTAACCGGTAAAAATTTATTGCAGCGGCTTGTCTCTAGTTTTAAAAAATTGGTGTCCGAATATCCCTGCTGACTCTGGAAATTGGTATCTAAGCTTAGTGTAACATGATTGGAAAGGTGTACTCCATGTCGGGTACGCAGAGTTTCCAAATGCGTTCTTTGAGATTTCACAGTGTTCTCAATATATATCGATCAGATGAGAATTTAACGAGAAGAAAGCGAGGTAAAATACATGTAGGTTTTTATGTAAAGTAGTAATGATTATTGTTCGATTTTAACCAAAATTGGAATCGGTCAATTAATTTTAACAAAACTCTCCATTACCAAATTCCATCACAATAATTCAAGCGGTTCCCGAGTTGAAACAAAGGAACATTGTAAACTACATGTAGGTCTTCATGTAAAGTGGCCGTAATTGTTGTCCAATTTTAACCAAAATTGGAATCAGTTGACCAATTTTAAAAAACTCCCCAATACCAAATTTCATTCAAATACATCAAGCGGTTCCCAAGTTGAAACAAAGGAACATTGTCAACTATTTGTAGGTCATGTAAAGTGGTCGTAATTGTTGTCCGAATTTAACCAAAATTGGAACCAGTCCACCAATTTTAGTAAAACTCCCCAATACGAAATTTCATCAAAATACATAAAGTGGTTCCCGAGTTGAAACAAAGGCAAATTGTCAACTATTTGTAGGTCATGTAAAGTGGTCGTAAATATAGTTTCGGTGATGTAATCGTAACGCTGACGTCATCAATGGCACGTTTTAACGCGTTTTTAACAAACTTCCCGATTAGGTTGAAGGTTGAAATTTCGCAGGAATGTTTCATTCTGATATAAAAATTAAATGACGAAAACAATACGAAAAAAGACCCGGGTTCGACTCCAGGGAGGCGATTTCCATTTCTCGTAAGATAAGTAAGAAGCAACTTTTTATCCTTTTGGAAATTAAAATTAGAAAGAATTGACCTTCGATCTTAGAATTTGAACTATGTTTTTGGAAAATTAATGCTTTCTTATTCTATTCATCTTTTTCCGCCTACCGTTCGAAATCTCTGATATTAAACATTTAAATCATATTTTGGGAAAAAACGGCTTTTATACGGGATGTTGTCCTGCCGACCACGTCATTGTTCAACTTCGAGGATCAATTGTTGTCTCAGCCTGCATTCGTGTAATATATACGATTGCAAAGATTGCTTTAAATTATCGTAGGATTTTTCGCGAAATTACGTAATTATAATGGGACTGGGATTTAGTTTGGATTCTTTTGCTTATCTAAACGACTATATAGATGTAGAGTAAGAGAGAGGGATATAGGAAGGAAGGGATGTAGAATGGAAGGTATGTACATAGAAAGTAAGGGTGGTATGGAATTAGTCTATTTTTCCGAGGAGAGAGAAAGTATAGGGAGGGAGAGAGGATGGGAGGGAGAGAGGATGGGAGGGAGGCAGGATGGGAGGAAGAGAGAAAAGGAGGAAAAATGGGAAATTCCTTAAATTTAATACTTAATCCATGCATACCCGTCATGTTTGGCGGGCAATTATGCTAGTTTTTTTAATAAGAAGCAATCCAAGTTGCGCAAATTAAAGGAGTTGCGCCAAGTCTTCAGTTTGATTTGAGGTTCGTTCCGAAATTGGTGCGGTAACTGTTCGGTCACTGAATTGCGTTAAGTATTGGCTTTCATCAGGACCAAACTTCATTTTTCGATAATTCCGCTGATTTCTGTACGCGCGGAACGTCATCTGCTAATTATCTGGCCTCCGATATGTTAAAGAATAATTTTTCCTCGAGTCAGCATGTAGGAATTGTTCTTTTCAAATACAATACATATTGTTCTTTTATAATTTATTCATAGAATTACATATTTAACTAATCCTTCGTCGCGTGGGGCATTGGAGCTATTTTTGCTTTGAAAGAATACGGCAGTAATACTGTTAGTTACTCTTATTTTGCTTCTGTTTTTAATGTTTAATACAGCTTATTTTTTCTATTGCCTTTTTTATTTATTTTTTTAATCTTATTTTAGTTTTTATATGGTTTATCTGGTACTTAAAAGTTAAATCCCGGAAAAATCTTCATCTTTATCTTAAGGCAAATCGGTAAGACGGCATTTATTTTGGAATTCGTTAGTTAAACACAAATGTTTCAGATAATACGACGCTTAAGGCTTGCCGGAAATTTATTGTGCGGATAAACGGTAAAAAAGAAGGAGAAACAGCAGTTTTTCTCCCTAGAATAAGGCCATTCCAGTGGCGATAGGAATCCTCTTAAGGCGGATTTGTGTAGTATTTACGTGAGGTCCACATAAAGGCTGCTCTTATTATAAAAATTCTGAGATGGCCGCGCGGAAGAGCTCGTGTAAGTAAATGACGAATTTCTTAGGAAAAATATTTATTAGTGTTTTTAAAGAGGAAAAAGTAAAATTCCGACGAAATTGTATTTTCCTTCGGTAAGGTTTATGATTATTTCGTACTTATGTTTCAGTGCTTTTGTGCTGTAGTTTGTTGATGTGGTACATTACAGTGGATGAGCATCTGTGTATCAATTTTTAATATTTATTTAGACTATTTTCAAGTCCTTTGAATTGCATATATTAAGTAGATCGCAAAATATACCGAAATCATTTTTTTCAATTTTCAATCACTCCGTCCAAATGCGTGCTAGTGACGTTTTTGAGGTTTTTAATATAGAACTAGTGTTATGCCAACTAAAAACGACGGATATGCATGAATTAAGTTTTAAAGCAAAATAAAATTTGTATAAAAAATTAATGAAACCACCATATAGATGCAGTAAAAAGTGAAAAATAAGTATAAAATTCGCTTAATTAAATCTTCCAGAAAGTAAAAATTGTACTGGTTATGTAAATTTCTATGGGAAAGAAATATTAGTTATGATTTATTTGTTAAAGATTATGCCACACAACTTTTATATGGTCAAATCTCCTTTTACTTTCTGGAGCATTTATTTATTTTAATATTATATTTATTTTTTACATTTCAGTGCACATAAAGGGTTGTTTCATTATTTTTAATTACATTTTTGTTCTTAGGAACAGAGTCATTATTCCACTCTGAATTTTTCGTTGTATTTTTTATTTATGAAATCAATTTTCCACCCAAATTTATTACAATAAGTCTACCAAATTTTTAAAAAGAATAAGGTAAAAAAAAAACCAAACCCAATCCTATTAATGTTATAAATTTTGAATGAAAAACTAATTTCATATACAAAGAACAACAAATATAACAAAACTTCCGGAGTTTAGGCTTTTGTTCTGTATCTATCATTAATGAGACTAAAATATAATGCCACCAGTTGAAATTTGGGAACAAATTTTGTCAAAACCAAGCCCAAATTTTTTACCATTGTTTTTTTTTCACCTTTTTTAAACTTTGGCTGATGCATTTTAATAAATTTTAATTGGGAAACAAATTTAATGGGCAAACAACAAAATTATAACAAAAAATACACATTAAAGAAATGAACCTCCGCCACAACTTTTTCAGCTTTCGCAGAAAATGTACTCAAAATCTTTTTTTTAATATGATATGGCCACCACATGACTTTCTCCATACTTGTAATATTTCTAAAAAATTCCAAATAGGTTAAATGATAATAAATATTTTAAGGAACTGCGAGAAAAATATAAATACTTGACAAAGAACAGAAGTAAACTCATACCGTAGTCTTCTGATATTGTATATAGCCAGGAAGCTCCAACAATTAAGAAAATAAAAAGGTTTACTAAGACGTATCTAAGCGTAAAGTGTTTACAGTAGTCGCAGGTAGGTGGTGTGGTGGTGGCAGCTAAAAACTTAGTTTTTAAAATATCTCTTAAACAATGCATTATATAGGAAAATGTTTCGAACAAACGTTGTAGATAATTACATTTCCTACAACTTTAATCTAATAATCTTTTCATTCATCAAATATTAAAGCAAATATTTCAAAAAAATCTGATGTGGCTACCACATGACTTTCTCCATATCTGTTATATTTCTAAAAATTCCAAATAGGTTACATAATAAAAAAAATAACTGCGAGAAAATTTTAATTGACAAAGAACAGGAATAAACTCAAACCATAGCCTTCTGATATTGGATACAGCCACAAAGCTCCAACAGTTAAGAAAATAAAAAGGAGCATTACTCACATAAGATGTAACTAAGCGTCAATTGTTAACAATAGTCGTCTGTAGGTGGCGTGGTGGTGGCAGCTAAATAATTTAGTTTTTAAGATATCCCTTAAACAATGCATTGTATGAAGAAATTTTTCGAACGAATGTTGCAGAAAATTAAATTTCCTACAACTTCTATTCCAGTTTTTTAAATATATATATATATATATATATATCGCCGACCCCAGTTCATCGGATTTTTTTTTAAAGACCGTAAATCCGATAAATTTTAAGCTCCCCTCCATCGGTTCCGAAACTTCCAATCGACTCTTCGGCCATCGGAATGACCGTTTCTTTCATATCGCTTCGCGTCCGAGCAAAATTTCATTTCTAACCTGGCGCGTCCGCTTAATACTTCTGATCTTCCCAATCTTTCGGATTCGCCCGAGAAAGCTCTTAAAGGCGAAGAAGCCCTTTCGGACGGGTCCATTATGCCCAGGAAGTGCCACCTCTCTCTTTCTCCCTCCATCTCAAAACTCTCCTTCGAATTACCTCTCTCTCACCCTCCCCCTCTCTCCCGTTTCGTCTTTCCGTGAAGAGCGGCACGAGTGCCATAAGGGGGAACGCGTGGGAGGGAAGAAGCGAGAAAAAAAGAGGAACGCTAAAGAGGGGACACACTCTCTCGGAGAGGGGACACTTTCCGTACGGGAACACACCGTCTTATTGATTTTTTTACTCGCGGGAATGGGACTCGGTTCGTGAAAAATGGGAGTTGTGGAGGAATCGATTTGCGGGTAGTCGTCCCCCCCCCCTCCCCCCTCTCATCCCCCTTCCACCAGCACCTCCTCTCCTCTCTTCCCTCCACCCTTCATCCATCCTCTTACCTCTCAGGTCCCGCCTCCTCTCCCTATTTCCCACACACCCACTTCATCGTGTCTCCTCCTCCTATTCACCTAATCTCTCCAACCGTTAGGGAGTCCGCTGACGTCAAGATTAAGAGTCTAACCGATTGAACGGTTGGGTGCCCGCCCAAAATCGGTAGTGCTGATGCAATTGAATGGTGGGTGGGACTGAGGACGGGGAAGGAGTGCATTTTTTTTGTCCGACTCGCGTTGCAGTTTGTCATTTGTCACGGCCAAGTCCGATTGGTGGCGGTTGGGGAGGGGGAAGAGGGAAGGATAGGGTCATTATCGGGGGTTCCGTTGATTGATTATTACGGCTTAATATCCGTTTGACGGAGACCATTCTGGCGTGGCTGCGAGTCGTGTAATGAGGTAGTTTGGATTGTTAACGGTTTGAAGTGGAGGCTTGTCACGTACACGTCTCTCTAAGGGAGAGTTGCTATGATACAGATACACCTCCAGACCTTCCCATATCGCGGGGGATGTGTTCCGAAAATTTTCCGTGTATTGTGAATCCGTGTTATGGGAATGCCGAAACGAAAACGGTTTACTACGACGGAAGCAATTAAACACACTCTTTTACTTCTCATTGTTGCAACACTTCGCGAATATCTTCTTTCATACGTACGTATCTGAAGTTTTATTCGTCATGTCTTTTAAATTAATCAAATGTGATAATTTTAAATGTTGTATTTACAGTTCGGCGGGGGGAAATTACGATTTTTAGCTGTTTTTTATAAATCCCGTTCTACGACATTTTGTCCGTCTGTCTGAAGAGCCTAGTCCTCTTAAACCAGAGGTCTCAAACTCATCGGTGTGCAGGCCCCATGAAGGCCTTTCACCGAACCCGCGGGCCGCATTAAGGCACCGTGCCAAGTCCGCGGGCCGCATACCATCCTACTCCTCACACCGTTTCATTTTCTTTCGTCATTCATTCTCCCCTTCCCAGAGGAAGAAATCACCTCAACCCTATGATGCGGCCTTAAACCCATTCATTACAAAAATGCTAGTTTCGGCGTCGACACGCAAGACTCACTGGCAGCAGGAAGAACATGCTAAGTACCCCGCCTGTGCAGAATCTTTTATATATAATTACTCAATGTCCGTCTGTCTTCCTTTTTATCTCTTGAACAGTTTTTCGTAGAGAAATGCTGTGAACGCCATTTTATTTCTGCCAGCTAGGAGACATCGAGAAAACTATATTTGTTTAAATTAGAATCCCAGGTTCGACTCCAGGAGGCAATTATATTTTTCCATATGTTTACACATGAGTTTCGATTTTTCAAGGTGCAAGGTTTTTTTCCTTCATTCATTAATATACGTAACTATGGACCGAATTTCTCCGATTTTGCTTTATTCGACGGCTAAAACTATAGCATTTTATTCTTGCGATGTTTAGATGTTACACGGAAGAATTTGTCAGAAACGCGTTTCTTTTTGAAATTTTATGGCTTTTTCGTACTCTTTCCGGGTGTTGCCAAGGCGACCCGCATTGTTGCCTCCAATTGAATTAGCGTTTATTAAGCCTTCAAATAGACAAAAGAATTGCGTCATTCGCTTCGCGCTATTTATGAAGCTTCGAAATTACAGTTGTAGCAACGTCAAACTTAATAGATTGCAACGTTAATAATGGCAGATTATTATTATTCAGTAAACTGACTGTGGGCATTTTTAACGATTGGCCAAAAGAAAAAAATCTTTCTTTATTTCAGTACTGGAATTTTATCTTTTTCGTTAGGGAGAAGCACATATAAATTTTAATGTGAAACATGAATTTCAAAATGTCAGTTGTCTAATTTTATAAGGAGAAATGGGCTATTAATACTTTTAAACATGCAGATTTCTGGCTGACTTCGCAAAAGTTTTTGCGGGTACCACTAGTTTTTATAAATCTGAATGAGCAATAAACTGCGTATATTTTAAAAATTCTGATTAACATACTTCTTAAATTTGCATGAAATATTGTATACGAAATATATTTGAGTTTTGGCCGTATAGTGTAAATTGCCTTACTTCGCGGTCCACAGAAATGTACCACGAGGGGCGCGAGTTTGACGCCCCTGCCCTAAATAAAAACAGCTGAAGACTCCTTTTTTTCGTCAATCGATTCAATATTGTCCCGTCGTGTACTTTTTCTTGTGGAGGTTCTGGTGGCCAGCAAAATTGGGGTAAAAATCTTAATATAAATTTCCTTTTTTTATTTTTTGTCGTAATATTATTTTCGACTAATCTTACTAGCCACACATACGTTTTCACATTATGTATTAACAATTTTTTTCAACCGCCAATTGCTGTCCCTCGCAGCAGCCATTTCGTTATTTGTTTATTAAAAATTTATTCAGCTTCTTCAAGATAATACGATTCGTCTTTTTTATATAAATTAGAAATGTTCGTTAGAATTTTTAGTATAACGAAATCATCTATGCGTCTTCCAGAATTTCATTGCGAAGGAATTTTTACTATAATATTGCATTGGTCTTATTTACACCTATCCCTTCTATAACACGGAGGATGGGGTCTCAAAGAAGTTTCGTGTAATGCGAATCCGTGCTATGTGAACATGACTTTATATATAGTAAAAGGAAGGCTGCATGCTACCCTCTTGTCCGAAATTCCCAAAATTCTTTTTGATGCACATATAGTATAAATAGATTGTTGTCCGGTTATCTAAGCTATTGAACAAAGCACTCAGGTACTACTACACGTCTCTTCCCCGCTTAACAACCTGGAATCCCACATTTAACCAAACTGCGTTATTGAGAATCATGATCCGTGTTGTATGAATTTTAGATATTAAATAACAAGCCGTGTTGCAGCGAATCCGTGTTGCACGAGTTCCAGGTGTAGGCTTTCGTGTTGCTCTATGGGCGCTTCCAAAAATTTTCCAGGGAATTTCGGTACTATTTATTTATTTTTTCGAAATGTGAGTCGCCATGGGATTTAATTTCTTTTTCAAATCCGAAGACAATCCTCTTACCGGGCATTAAAAGGTTGTTTATCCTGCTTCTCTTTTAATCTATTTTCTTTTTTCCCTCCGCGTTTGTGTCTGCTCGGATACCGGGAGGTTTTAGGCGCCGTTCAGCTCGTTTATACTTAAAGAATGCGTCATCATAACCTTTTTCTAAATGTAGAATATTATTTCGTTGTAATCTTTAATTATTGAAATGAGTTGTTTTAATCGTCTGCTTAAGATTAGGTCGTATTTTTGATGATTTTTTGCGATTTTTCCGCTCAATGGACAGAATTTTTGCATTATTTTCTTATTATTGCAATGACGCTGTTAAAATATTGTTGCAGTATGTCTGGTAAACCGTATATTTCAGTTAATTACGGATCACCTTATCTTAAAAATGCTGCTTATTGGCTTGCCAAAACGATATTCGTACTTTACTTGATGCATAGTAGATGGAATTTGTAATGGCAACAACGTGTCATGGTACCTAATTAATGGACGGCATCTGTATTTCTCGTAATTTATCCTTGTCGATCATTCTAATCGCGTTACAAATTGGCCGTCAGCATTCTATCTTCATCGACCTATATAAAGACTGAAAACCATATTGGCAAACATATTAAATATCTACTTCATGCGTTTTATGTAACTTATTTCTGGATTGTCATTATTATTAATTTTTAAGACCTTTTCAGCCGACTGACGTGCAATTAAAAATTGACTCGAAAGAGAGATTCTCGTTGCCGAGTAAGTTATCGGAAATTCAGCGGTGAAGTTTAAACTCGGGCTCGAATTTAAGCCGAGAGTCGATATTTTCCTGTTATATTTTCTAAAAAAAACTTTGGCTTATTTACAGCCATTTATGGTACCTTACGGGAACGTAGGAATTACGGAACGCACTTTCGCTGACCATTTGACTTGGACTTGACGACGTTGCAGAGTAACGTTTGTCGCTACTTGTTAGGTAACTCGCGAATTTTAACACTCGCAGGTTTAGTACTCGAGCATTTTCAGCACAAAGGAGCACAATTATTGTTTTATTCCGTTTCTAGACGAAAAAAATGCTCAATTTTGAACCCAAGGATCACCCCGCACTTAATTTCACTTCAAGTTCATTTATCGCCCATTACCTCGCCGTCTTTTACTGCCTTCGTTACTCGGCGTAAAAATCCTCACGGACAAACGCGGTTATTTTTTTTAACGGCGCATGTTGCATACGCCAAGGAGTTTGCACCTTTCTCGAGGGGTTGAACATTTTTAATAAGTCGCAGGAGAGCGAGCAAAAATGAATCGCCTCGGTTTCTCCTCAACCGCGTGTAACTGCGTTCGGCGTCAGGGCTTTCTTAATTGGTTTCTCCTCGTATGCACACGCGAACTCTCGGATTGCACCCATCTCGAGACGCTAATGTTCTTTCTGAAGCTCTCGCGCTCTTAACCGCGCTTTCTCCCCTTCCTCTCTCTCTCTCTCCTCTTCTCTCTTCCTTTCCTGCTTCGCGTAATTTCCATTTTACGGGCCTGTAAACTCCACTCACCCCATTCTCTCGCATCCGTTCTTTTTGACGTCTCATGCCTTTTTTCAGCCGACCGCTCCAAAAGGATTCCGTCGGAAGTTTCTCTACCGTTGTCGGACATATCGGGCGTCTTCGGTGGCGAAACTACAAAACTTTGGGCCCCTTCCGTGAGAATAATTTTTGGATCCTTTCATAATTCGCTTCTAGGTTCAGTTATGCTATATATGTTGTTAGGTAAACTTACACATTTTCCGTTACATGTACGAAAGCAAATGAGTACGTTTACTGAGCAAAACGTCTTTATCGTAACATGTATACAAATAAATGTCGATTTTATTATTTTTGGCGAAAAAAGAAAACAAAACTAAGAAATGTAAGTTGTGCATTAGTCGCAATACCACTGGCGGTTTTTGTTTACAATACCGGACCAGTGGTTTCAATAGAATCACTTTTCCTATATCAGAACACTTGCTAACCCAATTATATTACACCACTACCCGAACCTACACCTAAATAATCCCTTCAAAACGTACATACATCACCACAGACAGAAATATTTCAATAAAAACCATCGTAATATGGGATATTCTGTTATTTTATATAAGTAAAAAATAGATAACCTTTCAAATGCCTTCCACGCTTTAACTGCTATTCTTAATTTCCGATGAAATATTTGCTTATTTCAATGTTTCTTCTTACTCTGTGTCTAATTTTCTTCCATTAGGAATTAATGTATAGATATAGATGGACCCGCAGGCCTCTCCAAATCTATCGTACCCTACGCGGTCGTGGTCTCTCGGTATTAATAGTTCCGCTACCGACCGTCTTCGAAAAATTCGGCCGTTCTCTGGTTTTGCTGAAGTTCGATTTGTTTCCGGTTTAGCGCTGCGTGAGATGCTCGTTTAGTTTAACATGTGGGCGATAATTGCATCGATTCTGAGGGTGGGTTTGCTCAGTAGTTGGCAGGATGGTTGGAAGATAGGTGTTAGAATACCTTCCGTGTGATTCCCGTTTGCGGCGAGTATTGTCTGCGCGGATGAAGGAAGTCTGAAATTGTGCAAATGACTTAAATACAGTTATAATCACCTATCGGTGTGGGGAGAGAGGGTATACGTGTTATACACGGTAGCGTTGACTTTGTGGACTATCTCAGTAAACAATACTGTGCGCAATTTTGTTAATTTTTCTCAATATTCCACTTGGAAATGAACTGTGTTACCGTATTAGCAGCAAATGAATTTTTGTATGAATACTATCGTGGGTTATAACTATGGCAATGCGCATACTCTTGTATTATGCCAAATATCTCTTGTTTAACCTAATGCGATGGAAGTTGGTTTCCAGCTGTTCGCATTAACAAGAATACTCCTAATTCTTGGCTCAGGTTATTTGTTACGGTCGATAATTAATTAACGAAAAACTCTCATTCGTGCTGTAAAACGAAAATGCCGCATCAGAAGTTAGCTTTATACCGATAATACACCTTAAATGTATTGCAGTTGCTTTTCAAAAGTAAAGATGAGGAAATAAGGAAATTTTAGGTCTGATATTCTTGAAAGCTGGAGGATGAAAATGAGCAAGCCTTGCGATTTTAATATGAAAATGAAATACCCGCCCGCTTTGGCGCATAAAGATACTTCACACTAAACGATTTGTTTCTTATTTTACTAAAATATTACGAATATGTTCTTATATTGAAGTGTTTCCAGGTGCTGTTATATAATGAAACAGAGTTTACGGTATTCAAAACGTCCTTTTTAGCACTTTTCCTCGAAAACGAGCTTATGTTATTTCTCCGCCAGGTAGTCTGGCCTACTGTCCGTGTTTATTTATATTCTTTCTAAACACTTTGTAAGATATTTTTTGTTAGGGACAGTTTTTGTGAAGATATTAGTTCCCAAGTGTTACTTTTTCTGAATTTATTCTTTACGTAGAAGACGGTGATTATTTGGAAATAAAAACCTTAGGGGTTATATGTTGAAGAAACCTTTTATGCCCAATGACTAAAATTTTCACGAATTGTAATCCCTGGTAGTCCTTTGCTGTTTAATCGGAGGGTTGTCCTCCCTTCTCCCTTTGAAACCTTCTGCCACTTCTTTTTTCAGCGAGGCTGATCATGTTTATAACTGCTCCTGTAAAACTAGTGATATTTTGCGGTAAAACATGTCCATGAATATGACGATCTTCATGCGAAGTAATAGTTTCACATGTGACGCCGGACCTGTTGTTACTTTTAACGACATTCTATCTAGGTCAATTCTTGGGCATAAAATCGACCCAATTTCCCGGATGCACGACCTTTTCCAAATAAACTCGTATTCTAGGACCAACCGCATTAAAATTATTTTTTAATTGCTGATAATTTTCAATGGCATTAATAGTCTTGGGCGTTGCTGAACATTATTTTTTAATTGATTTCTGATTTTATTCCGCTCTAATTCTTCGTGATCTTGTCATTTTCCAGAATGAACGTACATGACGAGTAGAATAATCCTCCGCGAAACAAAAGAAGCTGGAATCGAAGTTTTTATAGAGAGATTAGCCTAGGACTCGTGTCAAAAAATAAATTAGCAATCCGCGAAATAGCATCGATGGCGAATATTCCGTCGATGAAATGTTCAAACGGTTTACTCATCCGTTTGATGGCTTAAAGCTTTACTTTCATCATTTTGATACAAGCTCGGTTTAAAATCATTGAACTTTTTACGGAAAATGTCCAATTCAAATGTTAAGTCCTTTAGCAAAAATAATCCTGAGTGCCTTTTCGTTTTCGATTTTATGGCAGCTAATAAATTTTTTAATACTAGATAAAAAATTATTCTCCAAAGCTTAAAAACGCAGAAACGCATTCGAAGGATATCTTAAAACAAAACTGTCTACACTCTAAAACAATGATTACCCACATTTCGGTAGGGGCAGCACTCTTTAAAAAAAAAAACAAATATCTCAGCCCCTCCATCTTGAAACAAGGTTGTATATTTTTACTTACGGGCATCGCAACGTTAGAACTTATTCACTTGCTGATACTACATCATTATCATTGTATTGAAAAACTATTGTCCTGATGACCTGTCAACATTTTTAAATCGTTAATTAATCAGTTTAAGAACATTTTTCTCCGGACCGCAGCACCTCGGCACCCTATTCTATAACCACTGCTCTAAAAACAGCGAGAGAGAAAGAAAGGCAAAGTGAGAACATGTACTCGTATTTCAAGATCCCTTTATAAGTTTGGGATTTTAGTTAAAACACTATTGACTACTTCAGTCTTTTTCTTGCTAATTGTTCAAAGTGATACAGAGTATGACGGGATCAGAAAAGTGACATTTTTAATTCCTTTCATCCGAGTACACACTTCAAGGAATATTTAACGCATTATTTATAAAATATCCTTTTTCTGATTTTCCTTCAAAGCCTTCCTTTATCTCAAATCGCCCTTGTTCCGGATTTTGAGCTCTATCGTGGCTTAGGATTTTCGATGATTTGGATTTTCTGTAACACGAACGTCATTGGAGGCCTCGCCCTGGCTGGGCGAATCGCTTTTCCTCGATGAATTAATATTTCTAGTGATTCAGTCATGTTACCTTTACGCCTCAAGCACCACCTAATTCTTCATATTTTCATTAAATCGTGATTGGTCATCAAACGCGCTTAGTGACCGTGAAAGCTTCGACTGACTAACCCAAAAAATCTGGGATTAAGAAAATTTCGAAATTCGAAGGAAATTTATCAATTATCATATTAAATCAGTATAATGGGATAAGGAAGGTCGACCGCAAATAATTAATTATTTAGGCGTGAGAGATTATGTAAACTATCTTTTTAACCTTTAGTTAGTCGCGTGAAAAAAAGTTCCGTAATTAGTCGCGTGGGGTCAATATAACCCCAAAATGATTTCTAAAGATAAGCCATAATATATTAATTTATTTATATTTTACTGGAAATAAAATCAATCTTACATTATAATACAATTATTTATTAATAGTTTTTACAATAAACATTGATTAAAATAAATTAAAATATTTTTTTGTATTTTCTAATCACTTTCCCTCTCCCCACATTCAATGCACTTCATTATCATATGGTCTTTGCAAGTAAAAGCTCCACAATTTCCACATCTAGTGGGCACTTTACTGTCTATATTTCTTGGGCAATGTTCGCATCTTCCTCTTGATAGTCCCGATCCCGGTGATGGACCTCCCTCCGCAAGTCCCTGTTGAGTGCATATGCGCTTTCGGAGATGCCTAGATATAAACTGACTCTGAGACATCAAAATCTGTAGATCCTTTATTAATTCCTTTGATAATGATTTCAAGAAATTTCGCCTTGTCATTTCCTTTTGAACGTTTTGTTTATAAACAATAAAGGCATTTATGGCAGAAACGTTCAGCAAATGAAAAAACACAGCTAACGGCCATCTTTTCGTTCTTCTGCCAACATTATAAGCAGCGCAGAGCTGATCGCATGTATCTACGCCACCTTTTGTTGCATTGTCGCATGAAGGTCGCGTTGTGGGCTTTATTAGGGATAGGTCTATTTTTGCGGAGATCACTCACAATTGTGGGATAGACATCGGTCGCGGCACGGTCGCTTTCCGGCCCCCACCTACAGCATGAAGTAGTTTATGGCTGCCCCCAACTAGCAGAAAGATTCAAGCTCACTTCTGCTGTCACCGAGGATTGCCCTCGATGGGGCTTGGGACAAAAGTTGCATCCTCGAGCGACCCAAGGGGTTCGTGCCGAGGTCCAACCGCGTCCTCCCCTATAAGTGTGAACGTACTTGGGACTTCTCCATAGAAACCTCATTGAAAATAGGATTTTCATATTTTGGTCTAAAACGTCCCAACCGTGACCGTCATGCGACCGGTAGGAGATCCAAAAACTTTGAAGATTGCCGATCTCATTCGTGTTTGTGCTTATTCCGAAAAATAAGGGAGAAACTCGTGCTAAAAAGGGTGAGCGGTAATAAACGGCAAACAGCTTTCTTTTAGAGAGACCACATGCGTTTGTTTGTGACTTTTATTGCGGGTAGAAAACTATGGGAAGAAAACGGTTGCATGTGTGCGGCCGAAGTAAGAAAACACCCGGAGAATTCCGAAAAGAGGGAAAAGGGTATATTGGAGGGGGAGAGGGGGGGGGGAGATGGGAGGAAGAGGGGTAACCAACCTATAGTGAAAATTAGTGAAGTAGAAATGTATCATAAGAGAACCAGTGTTAAAACAATGAAATACTGCTTATCAGGAAAATTATTTGTATTTCTGATGTGATAATAATAATCTGTATTGCGTTTAACCCTTCTAAACCAATAGAGAAAAAAGCAACAGGTAGAGAGATGTCAAAATAAAAGCAACTTTTTTAACCTCATATATACATAACAAATGGATACACACAAAAATAGCACATTAAAATAGTTTAATTTTCTCAATATTTACAATATTAATACTATATATATATAAATATAAAAATATCAAAAATAACAAATTAATAAAAAAACAAAAATGCAAATTTCTCTTCTAGAATGTCAGTTTCGAAGGTAGAACAAGTTTGAGTTAGATTGTTAATACATTTCTTTAGATATTGACGAAAAAACATTGCTTGGGGTCATATTGACCCCACGCGACTAATTAAGGGTTAAGGATGATGGATTCCTTAATTTTTTATGCAAATAATTCCGAGCATTACTGTACGAAAGCTACATTTCCAGGAAACTCGGAAAAGTGTAGTTAATAACATATCTTGCTTTTTGTCGTTTTAAAATATAATTTTTTAGAGTAAATGAAATTATGGCATGCAAAACAACGCATCAGCTTTCAAATTTATTATGATTATTAACGTAGATGTTGAATCGACTTATCGATGATCTTTATTGTAGGGAAGCAATAAGCAAATAACTTATATATTACACCAAAGAATTCGATTTGATGGCAATCGTCTTCTTCAGTCTTAAAATTACATTCATATGCCAAATCCCTTATATTGATGACAACAGACGTATAAATTTTAATGAGAGCCCATTGGATTTCAACGGATTTATTGATTCTACTGCAGCACAGCATAAAACACTGGTTTCTTAAAATTTTGAATGGCACAGTGTCAACATTTAATAAATATCACAAAATTAATGTTAATTATATCGTTATCATTATACTTGTCTTATATTAAAATGAAATTGTTTCCCTTTAATGTGACTTTCATTTCGGCTGCAATCGTTCCTGCCTTAGTAAACAATAATTAATAGAGTAATATCTCGGAAATTATTCCAATTCATGTTTTTGTTGGTCCACTCTCACATCTTGCCTTCAATCACAGCAGCTTAATTGATCTTCGTTATTTTTCTCGCCCTTCTTAGTTCGCTTCGCGCAAAAGTCGACTCTTTCCTTCGTGCATTTTCCCTTGCCTCTCCGAGTAGCTGGAATACTCTTATTCTCTCTCTCTCTCGACCTTTTCTCTCCCGCCCCTCACTTATGCCATCTAATATCGTCGAGGACCATGTGATGCTCGTCGCGATCATTTCCTCTTTTTCTTCTTCTCAATCCTTTGCTCCCGGCAAGGAGCCTGATTTCATTCTCTAGGGTCGTTCTATTTACGGAATCACTTCTCAACCAAGGGGACACATTTCCCCGCCATGTTGACTCGAGTTGGTCGTGGCCTCCGATCTCATAGACGTAATTTTTTTCTCGTGTTCTTTTTTTATTCTTAAAGACGAAGCGTTTATTTTATCACTATGCCCATATGTTTGTCCTTATATTACCCATTCTTTTTTTTGTGGTGGATAGTGCTTAGAGAATTGTTGGTTTTCGTGCGTAAAATGTTTGCTTTCTCCGAGAGGTGGAGATAGTTACCAAATTGAAATTTTTTTAAGCGATGCTTTTTAAAAATTCGTTAATTTCAGAGGATGGTACGGAATGTAATTATTTTAAAACTAATGGAATGCTCGACATCCTTTTCCTAGGGAGGAAGGATGTTTCAAATATTAGTCTTTAGATAGTTGGCAGGACTTTTTGTCCCTTTAGTCTTGGAAAATTGTTTGTTCCTGCATAATTGAATTTTCTGAGTAATTCCTAGAAAAGGTTCCACCATCTCAGGTAGGTTTTATTATATGTTACTTTTTTATTAATTCGCATTATCCTAGCAAAGGTGCCTTTCTCTCCTGGATATCGAGTCATATTTGTGAGATTCTGTAACGCTGCTTGCTTTAAAGAAATTATTTTATGGTGTTGAATTCGTTTTGGAAGATATTTCGGAGTCTTATATCATCCACATTTCCAGTTTTTGTTTTGAAACATGGATTACATCTTACTGTGGAGAAGTATTCGTTAGCTTGTTTAGCTTTAGTAAATTGAGTTACTTGGCTCGCTAGGTTTTAATGCATGCTGAAGCCGAATAATTAATTCCTTACTGCAGTTCAAACTAGCACAAATATTTTCATTCTTAAATATAAAATAAATATAATAAAAAATATTATAGATATGGCAATAATGATTCATTTTTCATTAATTGCATAGTAAGAGGCATTTGTGTATCGAAAGAACTTGGATGTTTTGTCTCTAGATTTTGAGCTCAAGAAATATAGAAGTTGCACCAGTTTTATTAAAAGGTCGGATGCAAATTGTTGATTAAAACTTGCATCAACATATTTATAGCATGGTGTGCTTTCAGCTCTTACCGTAATTGGTGTAGAAAAAATTGTTCGAATTGCTTTTTAAGTATTATTTTGCAAACTATCGATCGACCCAGAACTACTTGCGTTTATCTGAAAATTTCTTCGTAACTATCTCTAATCCACATTCGGTTTCATCATAAACGAATTCATTTTCTTGCGGACCTCTCAAAACACGGCGTAAAATAAACATCCGTGTTTCATTGTGGAAGTTTGACGGTCTAGCACGACATGTAAGTTAAAATCAACTGCGAACCACTCATTTTTAAGCGAAACGTTTTTTCCCCCGCCGTGGCCCTAAATCCCGATTTCTCGTTTGATATTCGACTTTAAATCTAACCCATATTTCCTCCTCCTCATTTCCCATAGTAATCCCCTTTTCCCTACCCTCTTCCCGTCCCATATCCCAGACCTCTCGCGTTAAAAATAATTTCAAGTGTAAATACAGCCCATAAACGACGGACGTGTGATGAAGCAAATTCTCCCTCTCTCTCTCGGGCGGGTTATGCTGTGTGTGGGGCAACGGTATACTGCAGCTTTCAATCTGCAGGCTCGCTTTGACTTATGGGAATTTTCTCCATTTTCCGTCCCGCTGACCTTTTCAGAACGGATTAGGCTTACGTCCCCCTACTCCCTACCCTGTCTTCCCCCTCTCTCCCTCCCTCTTTTCTCCCAATCCTCTCCCTCCCTTTCTACCTCTTCCTCTCTCTCTGCCTCTCCCCCTCTCTGCCTCTCCCTCTCTCTGCCTCTGCCTCTCTCTACCTCTCCCCCCTCCCCTCTCTGCCTCTCCCTCTCTCTGCCTCTGCCTCTCTCTACCTCTCCCCCCTCCCCTCTCTCCCATCCCTCATCTCTCTCTCCGTTTTCCCTCCTTCCTGCTTCTAAGCCACTCTTTTACTCTCCTTCGAACCTCCTCCTCTCTCAAATTTTCGCTTCAGCCATCTTCAAAACAACCGACCTCCCACGCGCCAACACCTCCCAGAGCTCTCTCGAACATCCCTCCACGTCTTTTCATATCTTCCCCCCTGGGCCTTTCTCCCCGCGACGAAATTTGCGTATCGATATCACCGGGATACCGATTTATCGATTTTTGTGCATATTTTCGATACGAATGCGACAAATCTCGTTACGGGGCAGAGGTTTTTGTCTTCGGAGGCGAAATGGGGTGTGCGCGCGACAAATGGGATGGCGTGATAAGAGAAAACCTCGGCAGAAGAATTTTTAACGTTCCTCGTTCGATAAATTACGTAAAATGCGAAGTAGGTTTAAGAATCATAACCAGGATTTTCTCTCCGTTATACAGTATTTTCTCTCCGTTAGATGTTTAAACTGGAGTCTTAATCAATTGAAGTCCTACAATTGAGCATTCGTTGCCTCTTATGCATTTTGCGTTAAAACGTTTGTTATTTCTTATGCATTGTGAAAATATTTTTCATTTAATAATGTGTAAATCAAACATTATGGTCCATATAATTTTTACCATTTGAGATAATTGCTGAGTAAGGAAATGTGACTTGTGTCGTCTACTTCATGGTATTTATCCTGAATAAATTAATATTAGTGTAATTTTGCTCTGTGGAATACCTTACTGTGAAAATTGATCAATTCAAGGATCTTGGCGCGTGTTTAATATTCCACACTAATAAAACACTAACCCTTAATTACTATCTTGTGAAAATTATTTAATTTATTTCGTAAAAATATAGCTCCATTGTATTTTTGTCAACCAGTTAATTCAACAGGGAATTATCGAGCCCGTCTTATGGCTGAAAAATTCATGAACAAGCAATTAAAAAATATTTGTCTCAGGTATCTTAAATTCCCACAACAAGGTTATAAAAATCAGAGGCGCATTTCGGCTGCAAATCAACCGTCTGCAGAGTTAATTTACCGAAAAAAGACGGCTGCTTTTTATAACCCTGTGGTTTCGGAGATATGTGAGACAAGAATTTTTTAAGTGCTTGTTCTTGAACTCTAGTTTTGATGTAATAAATTACTAATGTCCTATTTTCAAAAACAACATTCTTATATCATTGATGTCACCAAAAATACATGCGAAATCTATAATAATAAAAGAAGAGGTCTGTGTGTGTGTCTGTGGCAGTCGTAACTCATCGGAAAGTAAAGATAATAATTTCAACATTTGGCAGCAGCTTCAGGTCGATCATGAGAGCTGCATTGCCAAAAATAATTTAAATCGAACCACGGGGTCGAGGGGTCCCCTTGAAACGATCTGTCCAAATTTCGTTTTTTTAAGACCAACTAATTGACCGATTTTGATAAATCCTCCATCAGTATCAATGTTAAACCAAGAGACGTAGATTAAAACTTGGTACACACGCTAAAGAGATGTTTTTTGATTCCTCGGAGGGAGGGAGAGAGGGAGGTATCAATTTTGAATCTATATTTAATTTGTTCATACCAATTAAGGGGGAATATTGGTCACTTATCTTGAGAGTAACTTGAGTTTGAATGAAAATATTAGCGAGTGAAGTGTGCATGAAAAATTCGAAACTGTAAACCCGGGAAAAATCCCGGGTAATCGTCTAGTATTTCATAAAATAACATTTTATATATCCTTAGAAAATAAGTGACTTCGCCTTGTTTACAATTATCTGCGGTCACATTGCGATTTGTCGATTTAATGTACCGAACTAGGCGTTCTATAATTCCTTCAGATTAATGCCCAATTATGTATGGCCCGTCTGGTTGAGCTTTGGCAACATTTTCTAATTATAACAGTTAAAGAATTAATTGCGTTAGGTCAGTGTTAATTAAAATTAGAGAAACCTACGTACTCCAAATCACTGAAGAACGCTGCAATACAGTTAACACGATCGATGATGTAATTTTGGGTTAATTTAATCTGTTATGACGCCAAAGCCATATACTAATGGAAGAGGCTCGTTTGGTGAGCTTTAAACGATTTAAAAGAATGGAAAAACAAATTTAAATTCCTCGGCGTATTAAAATAATTACAAAAACTGTTTTCCTTCATCATGGACCAGTAGGAAACGTAAGGAGAAAACCTCCAAATGCGCAGGAGGAAGGCATAGATCAGGGGTCGACAACCCTTCAAAATAAAAGTTTTTTCTCTCATTTCAAAATACTCGGGGACCGCACAGTGACAACCTGTATGACCTTTTTTTTCAGAGATTCGAGTGATTGCAACAAGAGATCTGATTAAGGTTAAGGAGTTAAGCTAACTTCTAAAGAGCGGCAATTATGTGCTCAAGGAGCTATATGCAACTCCGGAGCCGCATATTGCCGTCCTCTGGAATAGATGAAGGTATATCAGTTGGTTGGGTGATGTGGGAGGATGGGGTAGGAAGAAGGACGGTTGAGATTTGCAGAGAACAAAATAAAGGTTGAGAAGGGGTGGGGAGGAGAACCGCTGTTCATGGGTTTTAAATCGCTTTGTTAGATGGTAAATAGAGAAGAGTGACAGGAACAATATTGTTAGCCTACTTTCCAAAAAATGGAAAGTAGTCCTATGAGATCGCCCGGGTGTCCGTGTGTGTCCCCTAACATCTTCTTCATGAATGAGCCGATTTCAACTAAATTTAGTACATAGAATATGCACATACATGACCAAAATGACATATTTGGACCGAATCTACACAGCAGGAATGCCACAATTGCAAAGTTAAACTTTTAGGTAATTATGAATTTAGGACGAATTGGCACAACCGATTTCAACGAAATTTTGTAGGAAGTAGGCATGCAACATAAAATAAGAAAATCAGGATGTTTAGTATAGATATAGATAGCAGAGCAGCCACAATACAAGGAATAAAAATATGTTTTTACACGTATTTTTATTGAACTGTCCACATTAATTTTAACCAAATTTAATATTTATAATAATAATAATCATATCAAAAAGGGCAATAGAATACAGTCAAGATATCTGCGCATGTTTCGTAGACTGGCAGAAGGCCTTTGATAGAGTAAATTGGGTAAAGTTGATGAAGATATTAAAGGATATAGGTGTAGACTGGAAAGACAGGAGATTGATTAGGAATCTATATGAGAATCAAGTTGTAAAGGTTAGGTTTGAGAATGTGGACACCTGCGGAATAAATATCGGTAGAGGAGTAAGACAAGGCTGCTGCCTATCGCCAACCCTATTCAATATATATGGAGAAAGTCTAATGCAAGAAGCTTTAGAAGGCACAGGGGATTTCAAAATTGGAGGAAGGATTATAAGAACAGTAAAATACGCAGATGATCAAGTACTTCTAGCAAGAAAGGAAGAGGAACTACAAAAAATGATAAATAGACTAGTGATAACAGGTAGAAAATACGGTATGGAAATAAATATAGAAAAATCCAAGGTCATTCGAATATCGGGTAAAGAAGAGAATCTGAACATAACTATTGGGGGAAAGCCATTAGAACAAGTTTCAGAATACCTTGGAAGTATCATAACACGAGAGGCAAAATGCACGGATGAGATCAAAACTAGAATAGGAAAAGCAAAAGCGGCTTTCAGGAGAAAGAAACAACTACTTACAGGGAATATAAGGAAAGATATCCGCAAGAAGTTGATAAAATGCTACGTATGGAGTATAGCATTGTATGGGGCAGAAACATGGACGCTAAGGAAAAATGACATCAAATACTTGGAAAGCTTTGAAATGTGGACTTGGAGGAGAATGATGAAGATAAAATGGAAAGATAGGATGAAAAACGATGAAGTGCTACGAAGAATAGGAGAGAAGCGAATGATTATACAGACTATCAGAAAGAGGAAGGCTAACTGGGTTGGACATTACATGAGGAGAGAGAGTATGATTAAAGATGTGTTAGAAGGAAAACTAGATGGGAAAAGGGAAAGAGGTAGGAAAAGGTATCAGCTGATAGACGATTTGAAAGGGAAAGAGAGTTATCAAGATATGAAGAGGACAGCGGAAAATAGGAGTATATGGAGAACCAGGTTTAACCATGAATAATCACGGACCTGTCTACAGACAGACTACCTATGATGATGATGAATATACACATTCGACACGGATTTGAGTTCTATTTTCAGAAAATACAACCCCCAGTCTGTCAATTATAGAAATTTTCATTTCCCGGGCTCATATCTTAATTTTACCTAACATTAACCCATTTTCGGCCAAAGGTGCGAAAACTCACCCTTTTTTGTTTATTTAATAACAAAAATTTGCCTTTGAGTTTTCGATTTTTTCTTTACCTTATCTTTAGTTAAGATAGTAAACTGATTTTTAAAAGTATTTTAATTGTTATTTGAATTATAGTTCATTACACATTATAATTCAAAGTTGATCAATTTTGAGGTCATGAACGCTTTGATGGGAAACAATTTTTGACTAAATAAGAAAATATTTTTATAAATATTTTAAGACGTTCTTTAATACTCCACAACTGCCTCTGTAATTCTATATAACATGTTCTTAATCAATTTTCCATTAAACGGAATATTATTTAGTTTGAATTTAATGGTGCGTTTACGCACCTTTGGCGTTCGGGGGTTTGGGCCGTCTGGGGCCAGACAGTTTGGCGCGGCATGACGGGACACTCCCGGTTCCTCAAGTTAGTGTATTCTTTTGGAATTAATCATAACATGCTTATCGAGCATGATAAAAAGTGTTCAAGAGCTGAGTGGTTCTTCGTCGATAAGAAAGCACTCGGGCTTATATTGCTCTCCTTCTTTCTGCCTTGTCTTTTTGCTGTCGAATGAAACAAAAGACGCCTCTGTAGTCTATGGGAGGTGAGTATTGGCCTTATGTTGATCCAATGAGAGAGCCTCAAGGACCCTTAGCCTATTTGTCTTTGACGCAGTGGTTTCCCTGGGGAATGTCATCGTAAAAATAATTAAGGTATCATTTCGTGCGCCGCCCGGTATAACAAAGTGTTACATTTTCTTCTCTTGCCCTCTACAGTCTGACAATGCCCAGACTCATGGTGAGACAAAGCGAGCCTGTTTCTCTTGTCCAGTTCCTCTTGCTGAAACTACGAATTGAGTAGAGATACTCCGACTTCGGAAGAAGACTGGCGTTTTGTCCACTAATCCTCGTGCACTGTTTCTAGACTTCTTTTAGGAGGAATCCAATTGATTTTATTTCCAAATACCAGAGGACATTTCTTTTTGCTGTGGAAATACTGTAATCGGGAACATCACCAATAACTGTAATAAAGTGCTTATAACTCAAGATAATATAGTAAAAACTTTAAATATTTTGTATTCGAGTGATGAGTCAAGAACATTACGTTGCTTTAGATGAATCCAGAAAGCAGAAGGGCTTTGTCAGTCCAAGAAATCTTGGCCACTTTGGAAGAAACACTTGATTCTGTAGACGAAGTAACAGACATTGTGTATATACCACCGGACGTTGACAACTTGACTGACGAATAATACATCGACGGCAATGAAATCAGAGAAGATAATATCAACAACGACATTGCTGGAACTTTTGAAATGCATCGAAGCTGTGATGCAGTGAATCACTCGAACATTGGACTTGAGGAGGAACAAAAACAATCAAGGCGCTCAAGGAAAGGTACCACTTTATCTCTTGAGTTACAATCAAAAAAAGAAGGGTCATTACCAAAGTGGAAAAAAATATTGCCGCAAAATTTCATTGATTCCATGTTCAAAAGAAAATGAAGACGATAAAAAAAAATAAAAAATGAGCTAGGTGGTATGTCGCAAGCAGACATTTTCCAGTTGTTTCTTGAGAAAGATGTATTTGAAAAAATTATCTTTTTTTTTAAGTATGCTGTTGACCACAATAGGTATGATTTTGGTATTACTGTCTGATTTTAAAAAGTTTATTGGTAATTCGATCCTTTCTGGGTATTATATACTCCCTAAACAGGATATGTATTGGTCGAAAGATGAGGATAAAGGCATAGAATTAGTCCGTCGTTCCATGAGTAGAAATAGATTCAGAGCCATAAAGGAAAATATTCATCTTTCAGATAGTTCACTTCTTGATAACACTGACAAATTTGCAAAATTAAGACCACTCCTTAAAATTTTGAATGAAAAACATTTACGATTTGGTATTTTCTCTCATAACCTATCTATTGATGAGCACATGGTTCCTTATTTTGTGCAGCATTCAGCCAAAATGTTTATAAGAAATAAACCAGTCGGGTTCGGATTCAAATTATGGTGTCTCTGTTCATCCGATCTATCTCTTTCAATTTTATCCATATGGAGGAGTAAAAGGAAATCCTGAAGGAACGCAATTTGGTTTAGGTACTATTGTTACCTTAGAATTACTGAAGGTTATTCCTGATCCATTACAACACCGGTTGTTTTTTTACAATTTTTTCCCATCATATTCCTTATTTCAAATACTGAAGAAAAGGGTTTTTTTTTGCAACGGGTACAATTCGGGAAAACAGAACTGGAAAATGTCCGTTGGAAGATTCTAAGATCATTGGGAAAAACCAAGAGGCTCTTTTGACCATGCATTTAATGAGGTAACGGAATTGTCTGTTACGAAATGGAATGACCATTCTGTTGTCATTGTAGCGAGTAACACAGTACCAGTTTTCCCTTTGGGGCGCGCAAAATCATTCAGCCGAAAGGAAAGGAAGTAAATGACGATAACCCAACCTCTAGTTATTGGGGAGTACAAGAAACACATGGGTGGAGTTGATCTGCACGATAATGCAAACGCGACCTATAGAATAAAAATCAGAGGAAAGAAGTAGTGGTGGCCTTGATTCATAAATCTCTTGGACAATGTCTGTTCTAATTCATGGAAACTGTACAGAAAGGCCACTGGGAATAAGATGTCACAAGTAGCTTTTAGGTCTTATGTAGCTCTAACCCTTTTCAAAATTCCATGCAACGAAGAACAGCTAGCATCAAGTTCAATTCCAAACCCTAAAAGAGGCAGACCATCACAACTATCTTTACCTTCAGATATAAAAAAGGATCGAGTTGGTCACCTAGTTGGGAAAATAGATTCCAGGAGAAGGTGCAGGCAATGCAAAAGCCATACTATATACATGTGTATGAAGTGTACTGTACCATTGCATCCTAAATGTTTTAATAAGTTCCATAAATAACGTGGAACGACCAATACAAAGGCATAACATATATAACAAAAGATGTATGGAATATTTAAAGATTGTTTCATGAATTTTTAAAAAAATATTTAATAAAAAATTTCTGAATTTAAACTTTTTTGTTTTCAGTACCAAAGACACTAGATTCAGCCAAAGGTGCGAAAACGTACCGTTTTTTTATACAAATAAATTTTTTAGGACCTCGATTTTTTTATTTTCCCTTTTCTAGAACATATGAAGAACAATCACAAAAATATAAGTTTAAATTTCACATTATTTCTAACCTTGGCCCTAGATGGGTTAAAATGCCAAGTTACAATTCCCTGCACTGATATCATACTTTTCTTATAAGGTGATAGAAATGAAACTAAGGGGTCAGAAAAATACACCGATTATTCCCTAGCTGCTGATCCTAGACCCACCAAATTTTGACCATGTCTACACCTCATATAGACCAACCAATCCTGAAAATAAGGCTTCTCCAAGTTGCAGGATTCCAGTGATATTGTCCGGACGGACAGGAAAACCAAATACATAGCGATTTTTTTGGGAAAAAAGGGCCATGAACGCGCTAATTTTTACACATTTTCTACTTGTTACAATCCGTTGTCGGTGAAGCATAATTTGATGACGGCTGCTGTATAAACGAAAGGCTCACCTGGTTTCTCAACCTTTGTATGGCTATTAAAAAGACATAGTTTGTCACTTGGGGTTTAGCACTTCTTGAAATTGTTTTCGTACGGATAAATGTAATTTTATTTGTGGAATTGTGTTCGTAACGTTGATGGAAACTTGAAATTAGACCTGTCATTGTTTAAAGTATAGATTGGAAAAACCTCTTGTTCTTCATCAAGGCTGAGTTAATTTTTCCAAACTGTCTTAATTTGAAAAATTATTTGTTAGTAAGATGTACATGGAGCAAATTTGCTGTTTCAGTATTTTGGTCGTAATTCCTATTAGTGTAATAATTTACGAGTAATTTGATATACCACCTTTCTTATTTACGGATGTTGAATATAGTTGCGAAACCCTATATCCTTCTAGTGTTTATAACTATCAAAAGTAAAGTCCACTCGTGTAAATGTGTCATTTCGTTATTTAATTACCGAGAAATGTAGAGGAAATAATTTCTCAGCTCATTATTCGTGATATATATATATATATATATTCATTCATTCATTCATTCGTGTTCTGTCTTGCGACAGGTCCTACCAATTAATTAATTAATTGGTTTTTGACTAGGGAATATACATACACGGTGTGGTGGTTTCCCGTTGCCTTCCACACCGGACACACACACAGAAGGCAGGAGGGAAACCCGGTGCCGGCATTTGCCTGCTCTTGCGAAGAACACCAGGGGGGCCAACGGCTTAACGTCCCTTCCGAAGGACGGAACAGCTGAATTTGCGCGGTCTCCTCAAACCACGCAAACAGGGGGCCGGATGACCTTGAGAAAAAATCCTACTCGCGCAGGATTCGTACCCGATGACTTTCAAGCATCGGGCGAGTAGCAGCCAGCGTCCTAACCACTACACCACCGGTTTGATATATATATATATATATATATATATATATATATATATATATATATATATATATATATATCATCATCATAGGTAGTCTGTCCGTAGACAGGTCCGTGATTATTCTTGGTTAAACCTGGTTCTCCATATACTCCTATTTTCCGCTGTCCTCTTTATATCTTGATAACTCTCTTTCCCCTTCAAATCGTCTATCAGCTGAAACCTTTTCCTACCTCTTTCCCTTTTCCCATCTAGTTTTCCTTCTAACACGTCTTTAATCATACTCTCTCTCCTCAGGTAATGTCCAACCCAGTTAGCCTTCCTCTTTCTGATAGTCTGTATAATCATTCGCTTCTCTCCTATTCTTCGTAGCACTTCATCGTTTTTCATCCTATCTGTCCATTTTATCTTCAGCATTCTCCTCCAAGTCCACATTTCAAAGCTTTCCAAGTATTTGATGTCATTTTTCCTTAGCGTCCATGTTTCTGCCCCATACAATGCTATACTCCATACGTAGCATTTTATCAACTTCTTGCGGATATCTTCCCTTATATTCCCTGTAAGTAGTTGTTTCTTTCTCCTGAAAGTCGCTTTTGCTTTTCCTATTCTAGTTTTGATCTCATCCGTACATTTTGCCTCTCGTGTTATGATACTTCCAAGGTATTTATATTCTGAAACTTGTTCTAATGGCTTTCCCCCAATAGTTATGTTCAGATTCTCTTCTTTACCCGATATTCGAATGACCTTGGATTTTTCTGTATTTATTTCCATACCGTATTTTCTACCTGTTATCACTAGTCTATTTATCATTTTTTGTAGCTCCTCTTCCTTTCTTGCTAGAAGTACTTGATCATCTGCGTATTTCACTGTTCTTATAATCCTTCCTCCAATTTTGAAATCCCCTGTGCCTTCTAAAGCTTCTTGCATTAGACTTTCTCCATATATATTGAATAGGGTAGGCGATAGGCAGCAGCCTTGTCTTACTCCTCTACCGATATTTATTCCGCAGGTGTCCACATTCTCAAACCTGACCTTTACAACTTGATTCTCATATAGATTCCTAATCAGTCTCCTGTCTTTCCAGTCTACACCTATATCCTTTAATATCTTCATCAACTTTACCCAATTTACTCTATCAAAGGCCTTCTGCCAGTCTACGAAACATGCGCAGATATCTTGACTGTATTCTATTGCCCTTTCTGATATGATTCTAACTACTCCTATAGCATCTCTAGTTCCTCGTCCTTTTCTGAAACCGAATTGATCTTCCCCTATTATTTCTTCTGCCTTTTTCTCCAGCCTTTTATTAAGAATCCTCGTGATGATCTTCGATGTGTGTGACAGAAGGCTTATAGTTCTGTAATCTTTACACTGCATTGCCTTTGGCTTCTTCTTTAGAGGGATCATTGTTACTTCTAGGAAATCCTGAGGCCACTCTCCCGTGTCGTAAATCTTATTAATTAATTTCGTGATCGCTTTTAGTCCTTCTGATCCTATGACTTTAAGTATCTCAGCCGGTATTCCATCGCTGCCCGTGGCTTTCCCCTTCTTTAGTTCCATTATCGCCTTTTCTACTTCGCTCTCCATAATACTTGGTCCTAAGTTGTCTTCTTCAATGTTTTCCTCATTTTCCAGTTCTATTTTTGCCGCTCCTGCCTGTTTGCTGTATAATTCCTTAATGTATTCTTCCCATACCTGTGCTACATCCTTTGTTTCTGAGACTATCTTCCCATCCGTATTCATAATTCCTTTACCACAAATTCCATTAGACTTCTTTTCTTCTAATTCCAGTGCCCTAGCGTACATCATATCGTACCGTCCTAACTTCTCCATTTGTTCTATTTCATCACATTTTCCTTTTATCCAATTTTCTCTAGCTTTATCTGTTACCCTTCTCAACTCATTGTTTATGCGCCTATAGTTGGCTCTACCTTCTTCACTGTTAACGTTTTTCCATTTTCGTCTCTCATCCATTTTCTCCAGCATTTCCTTCGTGATCCATGGTTTTCTGATTTTCTTCTCTTGTTTTCCAATCTCTTTATCCAAGGTATCCTTGATACTGGTTTTAATTTCATCCCATTCTATATCAACGGTCTTCGGTTTGTTTTCCAACTTTCTTAAGTTATCTTCCAACTTCATGCTGACTACATCCTGCCTTTCTTTCAGTTTTTCTAGGTCCCAGGTCTGTCTTTCTCTTCTCGTTTTTCTTATTTGTTTGAGCTTTGTACTCACGTCAAGTATTAGAAGGCTGTGATCTGAATCAATGTCTGCTCCTTGCAATGCCTTGGCGTTCTTTATGCTGTTCCTGAATCTTTGTTTTACAAGGATGTAATCTATTTGGCATCTCATTCTATCTCCTGGGCTTTTCCATGTGTATAACCTTCGTTTATGGTTTTTGAACCATGTATTAGTCACTACAAGGTCATTATTGATGCAGAATTCTACGAGTTTCTCCCCTCCTCGATTTCTCTTCCCAAGTCCGTATTGCCCGACAACATTTTCTTCCTGTCCTTCTCCGACTATGCTGTTCCAATCTCCCATTATTATGCAGTTTACCTTTCCTCTTCCGTCTTCTTCGTAAATTTCATTAATTTGCTCATAGATCTCATCTATTTCTTCATCGTCATGAGCTGACGTTGGCATATATACCTGGATTATCAGCATGTCCACTGGGACTGCTTTTAGCTTTATTGCCATCAGTCTATCGTTCGTTGCTATTATCTTTGTCACGCTTTTCATCATATCTTTCCTAAGTACCAGAGCTACTCCCCTTTCCCCACTATTTCCTCCAGAATAAACTACCGTGAATTCTTCCGAGTCGAACTGTCCTTCTCCCTCCCATCTAGTTTCGCTTAGCCCTATAATGTCAACTCTATTTCTTCTCATTTCTTCTTTCAAGTTCTCTAGCTTTCCTGCCTTTCTCATAGTTCTTACGTTCCAAGTCCCTATTCGTAATTTACTTTCGACAAATGTTTTATATATATATATAAATGTTTTATATATATATATATATATATATATATCAAACAACGGTTTATTATGGCAAAATGAAAGATTCAGATCTTGAAAATTGGATCATCCGTGAAATTAATCCATGATTTTTCTTTACATCGTTTTTGCTGCTCCTTGCCGTTATTCCTTCTCTACTTTCAAGTATTGAATAGTTAAAATGTCATATCAGTTATTACAGGGAAATCTGAAAATGTCAAATATCACTGGCCTTTGATGAAAATCACAATTTCATTTTATTAAATATGTATGCACTCGCGTGTAATTTTGTCATCCTAAAAATAATCGAATGGAGTAAAATTTACTTTTCATTTCTTAGTATTAGGTTAAGCAATTGAAGTGTAGTTGAAGTCGATGCTGATGTTTTATGGAACGTTGTTAATATCCTCGTACAGCGAATGATGCAGGGATTTCATGTTATGAAATATTAAAATTTCGCTTATATCATACCGATTTAGTCTCGTATATATTACAATTTTTATATAAATTTTACATGATATATTCGCATACTGATCTTGTCTTTTTTGGTTATTTTGAAAATTGCACAATTTTGTTCTCCGCCTCATGCATTTTCTCTATTATTTTTGTCAGTTTTATTTAAATTGAAAATTGCTCTGTCCTTTCAATGTTTTTCTTCAGAGAATTCCTGAGCGAATCCTTATGTGTCAGAATAAATACAATTATTGTAAACACTATTGCATTTATTAGATGAAAATCACATCTCGATTTTTCATTTCGCCCAAGTACGGGTACACTTTCCGTCTCGATTGGATAAACTAACTCAGACCTTCAAAATCTTGTTCCTTTCGTCTCGAACTGTTATTCCGTATAAATCCTTTATCTGCGGAATAATATCACATCCCTCTTCCCAGGGCATATACCTTCCAATTCGACTGGATGGATCTTTCCCTTTAACTTCGTTACATTCTCAGTTCAGAAAATTTCCTCCTCGTCCTTCCCTCCAAGAATGCTTTCAATGTGCCCTGCCTCTTCCAATTTCTGTCATCCGTTTCCGTGGTAACATAATTGAATATGAGTCTTTATTTCTTAAGGCTTTGGCATCTTCAAAAGTATTAAATGTCTGGTCCTTTTTTCAATATTTCATTCCGTGCTAGTGCCGCGGTTATTCGTCTATGTTGTTGCCAAGAAAAATTGTACAAAAAACTATCGGTTTATCGTATATCGAATAACCCGGTTCTCGGTTAACCGGAATTGTTAAAACTCATAACTTTAAAGGTTTTTATACTGCATTTCATACTTTACGGTCAAGTCCATATGTACGGTATTTAATTGTCCGAAACCTAATAAAAGTGTTAATAATAATAATACAGCTACTGTTAACATACTTTTCTTTAAGCGTCTTCATATTTGCTTATTTTTTCATTTCCCTGCACTATGTAAAAAGATATTTTCTGTAGATATTGACCGGAATATCCGATTAACTGGAATAGGCTCGGTGTCGTAGCATCCGGTAAATCGGGAGTTTACTGGATGTAATATCTTTCGCAGTGTACTGAACATTGACTTGAAAATCATACCGGATAATTAATTTTTACCCACATCCTTATTTCGTAAATGTAAATAGCGTAAACTTTCTCCTCGATTTAAATTGTTACTTTCATTGATTTATGCCGGTTGAAGTAATATTACTAATTCTGCACTTAAAATTTTATAAGAAAGTTTATATTAGTTTCATGTCATGCACGCGACAAAAACATTCCATTCTCACCTCATGATGGATAATGGCTCTTTGTGTTTTTATCCATTGCCATTAATAAGGTCATCGGAGTAACTGACCTCCCCTATGGTTGTTGTCTAGTAAAAATATCCACATCTAGCCAGAGAGAAGGCAATTAACCGCAGCCCTTTATCTATATTAATTTTTGCTTGAAGCTGCGTTTGCATGTGAGTATGAAGCCTCTGTACATTTTATCTTTTCTATATTAGTGTTACGTTAACGATAAGCATTGCAGCGTTGCTTTCAATAGCAACATTACTTACACTCGTCGTACCAATACGGGATTTTAACCAAAGGTTTAAATCTCCTTACTAAATAAAGATAGATTATAATTATCATTACTATGAAGTATTCCAACCTGACGACATTTTTCTCAGTTCATTGGTCCCTTTCCTTCCACTGCTGCTACTTGCTAAATTCTAACTACAAATTTATTGCAAGCGTAGCTGCAACGGGCATACTAGTACTACATTTGATATTTTTAACGCCGAGGAAAAATTATCTTTATTTCTTCAAATTCGCTCTCATATCTTTCTTCCTACCGTCGCTTCTTCGATATGAGACATTTCCCATATATCCTCCTATTCCTCATACCACTGGGACTCTCCCACACACAGACACACCCCTAACCTCTTGCAAAAACCTCTTCTGATATTTTCTCCATTCCTTTCCCTATCCTCCCCTTTCCCTCTCTTATCCCTCTCCTCCCATTACTCTCTCCCCCCTCCTCCCCCTCTCTCCCCTTCTCCTCCTCTCTTCCCCCTCTATCCCCTCTCCTGATCCCACTACATTTCCGCTCTTATTCCCCGACCTTTTCCTCTCCCTTGAGCCACTTCATCCTTTTGCCTCCTTCCTATTCCTTTCGCTTAGGCGGCGTCCTTTATGCGGGAACGGAAGTGGGAACACACACAGCATCCACGGGTGGCCCCTGATATTACCTCCAGGGTGGAAATTATTGCCTTATTCCTGGACGAATTGCGCAACTTGAAATGGAAACTCCCGCTCCGTGGTTTGTCCATATATTTTACGTCTTGGCTCGAAATTTCAACTCTCGCGACATGGCAGATCGTTAAGTTTTTTTTCAAGGCTAGACTGATATTTTTTGCGGATGTTTGTGTTCGCATATTATTTTTTCGAAAAAGAGATTGAAAAACAAGTTGTGATCATCACTAGAGCCAATTATTTTAGAGCAGAAAATCGTTAAGGTAATATTCATAATTCTATAAGATTTAAAATCTGAGAAAATTTTATTTATATATTACAGTTTCATCGATTTATCGTTTTATTTTAGCTGGACAGCTTTCGAAAGCAGTTATGTGAAATTTGAACTGTTTATTTAATTTTATTCGTTCTTAGAAAACTACATTGAGCATTAGCCACATAAGCATCACCATTTATGATAAATAAACTACTTCGTAATAACTTCCGTTATATTTCTAGCTGTTGGTAAGGCACATAAATACTATGAGTTAAGTGGAAAGTGAGTAAGGAGTTCGATATCGATGTAAATAATGTAATGTCGATAGAAAATATTAAACGACCGGTATCGATGGATATTCTAGGGACACGAAGAATATATTTATCAGGTTTGTAGAAGTTATTTTGAAAGGATTTCGCGGAATATTCCGCGTAGAACTTTAAATTGAAACGTCTCTTCTTAAGATGGATGTCGAAGATGTGTCGCAAATGCTGAGACATTATTCTGGTCCAAAGTTTGCAGAAATATCTTCAAAAAAATGCTACGTATACACATGAGAACGAAACGACTCTACTTCTCTCATGAGACGCATTGATGTCTTCCATTTGTTATATTTTTCCTGTGGTTTCGATGTTATTCTTGAAAATTGCTTTTTTCATAGAATGTTTCTGACAAGTTCCAGGTCGATTGAGAAAAGAAAATATTCCAAACTGTCAAACTGAGCTCTTAAATAATAAATATGCACGATAGACTATCATTATTTGTTTATTTTTTCACTTCATACCTAATGCTACAGCCGGCTTTTTTCCTGGATGAATAATGCTTATTTTTGTGCAACACCCCTGAATGATGTCGCTTTTCTACCTCAATCATGCATTTCTAATTTTACGTACATATTGAATCTTGGAGAAAATATGTGACGACCTTATCGTCAGAATTTTGATGAGTACCGAAATCTCACTAAGTACCATGGTTATACATTTTTGCTTTAATCTTTAAGCATCCAAGATATTTTACCCATTCGAAGGATACATGTAAAGATACAAGGGAAGAAGTGTAAAGAGAAATATTGAAACATGTAAAAACGAACAGATTCGTAATGAAAAAGGAGAAATAATTGTGAGAGATGAGAAGATAGGTTTGTCGATAATGCTATGTTAGGTGATGATAGAGATAGGTTTGGGGAACGGAATGAACGGATAGTAGTAGAATGCTGATAAAATTTATTGATTTATCAAAATATTTTACTTGATTCGCTTTGAAATTGATGGTATCATACTATATAAAATTTGATTTTGGTCAGCCTGAAAAGGAAAGGAAAGGTATAGGGAGTTGAATGGGCAAATGAGAAAACCACATATAACTCGAAAACTTTTCCTTCTTTATCGATCAAACTTTCAGGAACTAATTGGCCTTGCCCCTTTTAAATTTAAGCCGCTCACAGTCTAGGCATGGGTTCGATTCTAGAAGCGTTTCTTTTCTCCATTTAATTAACATGAAGAAGAGTATCCCATCATTATTTGCATATTTAAATTACTTTGAATCGTCGTAGGAGTTCGAGACTTGAAAGAACGAACGCCTAAAAGAGCAAAATTACATTTTTCCTGCGGTCGATTTTCGAATACATGTCGAATCAGTCCACAAATTAGTTTTTAACGCCAGAAATTTCACGGCTTTGAAGGAAAAATCATTCGCCATCATGGCAACCCTCATTGTTGGATTACGTAATCCTAATGGGAGTGGCATTTAGTATGGATTTTTTGCTTATCTAAACGACCATATAGATGTAGGGAAAGAGGGTGGGGAGGGAGACACGAAGGAAGGGAGGGATAGGATTAGAAAATGAAGGGAAAGTGATAAAGAGGGAGAGGGAGAAAAGATGGAGAGCGATGGATTGGGAGAGGCTTGAGGGAGAGAGAGGGAGGGAGGAGAAAGGAAAGGGGTGAGAGAGGGAGGGAAGGAGAGAGTGAGAGATAGGGGATGGAGGGAGAGATAGGGAGGGAGAGAGAGAGCAGTAGAAGAAAAGGCTTTCGCTATTTTTAGATAAGATATGAGATTGAGACAAAGGCCATTGTCAAATTGATTTACCTAATTTTTTATGATTAAAATCCCGTCATTATTTGGACGGACAATTTCATTGGTAATTTTTATAAAATCGATTGCGGGGAAATTACTTTAACGACAATTATGATTTCAGCGGTTTAATTAAAAGTTTTGTAGCTAAACGATTTGCCTACGTCATTTATGTGACACCTTACATAAGCTGAGCTCGCCAACTCAACTTCGACTTGCCTTGGTATATTAATAATAATCATTCTTCCTTTTATCTTAATTTCCTAAATTCCAATGCGAGCAGGAAAAGAAGTTCAGCATAATGTCAATGCGTTCCTTCAAGCGTCTTGAGTACTTGGGCCGTAGATCGCATACCGCCCTCCAGGTAAAAAAGTGCGACTCTCTTATTCCTTTGCCTCTACTGTAAGTGGAACATAAATTGCATATACCGAGGTAACAAAGAGATGCGAAACAGTACATTGATGTATCATAATTAGGAATTGTATGATAATATTTTCTTCATTAAAACATATACCACTTCGCAGTGGCGTAGCAAGGAGGGGGCAGTTGCCCCCGAGCGCAGGGCTGAATGGGCGCAAACTCATGGACCGAAAATTAACGTTTCTGTTTATAAACAATAATAATATTATAATATATGCCGAATTAAAATGCTAGTACAATATACTTGGGTTTCCATCACATTCCCCACATTACATTTGTCTGGAAATCTTTGTGACTTGCCCCCGGGCGAAGGAGAACCTAGCTGCTACCCCACTGCCACTTCGTTCTTTTAAGTTCTGTTATTATTTCATGCGACTCGCCATTTATTTCAGAACAAGTAGACTCAGTTTGACTCAGCAGCGATGAATCAGAGTAGTGACAGACAATGTTATCCTCCCCTCTCGCATTTTCCTATCTTTCCATCCCTTCCCCATCTCTCCATTCCATCCCTTCTCCTCAACTACCGTATTGTTAGCTCTGCTGAAGTCAGCGTTACAAGAACCGTAATTCATTTAATATATATGATTACAAATATCCTATTAAACCTTTGAAAGTTGTTATAATATTTGTGGCATATAGACGGTTTCAACTTCAATATAAGACCATTTCCAACGATATCGATCCTTCCATTCTCTAGATATAAGAGCGGCAAAAAATCGTGCGTCTTTTTACCGTAATATACCTGTAGATATGCGAAGATTGCCCATTTGGCTCGCATACAGTTCGAGTTTGGGGTCGCCTTTCTGTTTATTGGATTCCGCGAAATCAAACAAAGTTGTTATTTTTTTATCAATTAATTATACAGTCAAACTCGGCTATAACGAGCGCCACGGGACCGTTTAGTTTTGCTCGTTATAGCCGTTAAACTTAATATCCGTGAAGGCAAAAGCATGCATACGTATGGTGAAATAAGACATAAGAAGTAAAAGTGAATATATAAACTGAAAGGTTATTTAGTAAATTTATGAAAAAACCTAAAAATGAGAATAAACTAGAAAATTTAAAGTAAACATACGTACATATAAAATTTACTCACAGCTGCATCCTTAATCACTCCCCTTTTTACAAAAATAACTTTGAATAGTAGCCTGTTTCATAGATTTCACTTTGAAGTCTCTTAAGTTTCCTCTTATTACACTTAGTGCACTAACTAACACCATCGGAAATGTCAATGTTTTCAAAAAAATCATTTAATGCTTCCACGGCATCCTGAGTAAGGATTGTGTCTTCGACACATTCAACATTGTCTTCATCACTGCCTGCTGTGCTTTATACTGTCTCTATTATTTCACTCTCCGTAGGAATTCCACTGGTAATCAAATCATCATCAACATGAACAAAATTGTCAATGTCATTTACATGGTCAAAACTCGCAATTCCATTTTCTTTAAGCCATTCTGATCTTCATCAACGTTATGGTTATCAATCGAAAATTCTCCCGATATTAAACCAAACTTTCGAAAACAGTTTATGATTGTTGTAGGTGAAACATGCACCTGTCATCAAATAAATTGCATCCAATACAGAGTCGTTGCCATCTAAACCTCTTTCCCTACTTTCAATCAACTGTAGAACAAAAAATCGCTTGAAATGGCATTTAAAACTTTTAATTATCCCCATGTCCATTGGCTGCAAAATAGAAGTCGCATTTGGAGGCAAAACACCAGTTTTACATTGGATAACTCCTGCATATGTTGGTGCGCAGGACAGTTATCGACAAGGAGTAGAATGTTTCTATTTTTCCTCCGTAACTCGTTGTTCCACTGACTTACATATTGCTGAAAAATATTGGAAGTTATTATTTTAGTTATTAGCTGCATATTCAACGGGAAGCTTCTTTACATTTTTGAAACAACGTGGCTTTTGTGACTTACCAATAACAAAAAGATTTTTTTTTGTCACTCCCATTCATGTTTGCGCACATAAAAACTGTTAAACAATTCTTAGGTCTTTTGCCACCAACACGTTTGTCACCTTTGAATTTAAACATTGCATCAGGCATCATGTTGTAAAACAGTTCAGTTTCGTCGGCATTGTAGATGTCTTCTTCTCTGTAACCTTTTCCACACTCCTCCCAAACACTTTTCACCCATTCACTTGCCGTTTTTGAATCTGCTGACAGGGCCTTTCGCATAAACAATGTTATGCCGATTTTTAAAACGGTCAAGCCACCCGTTATTGCATGTGAAGTTCTCGTGTCCTAACTGTTTTGCAAATTTATCTGCCTGTACCTTGATGGGGAAACCAGCATTTCTCTGCCTCTTAAACCACTCCAGAAGTGCTTGATCAACAGTACCCAAGTCACACTTCCTCATTTTCTTGTTCGTTGTTAGGTTGTTCTCTAGTGCAGATAAAATCGCTTCTTTGTTTTTCCATAAGGTTGAAACCGTAGACGACGATAAATTTAATTTTTTACACACTTCAACATTTTTTTACAACGTTCTAACTCTCGAATAATATCAACCTTTTCGCGAATAGACAAACACTTCCTTTTATGTAAGGACATGTTACTCGTTCAAGGGCAAAATCTCAACTGATTTTTGTGATCAACGCTACGAACTTTCTTTGCAAACTGTGAGCATACCAATTCCAGGAAGAGTTAATGAGGAGACGGATTAAACGTGGGATTTCCCATCTTTACGTGGGAAAGGGTGTTGGGTGCATTCGGCTGAGCGACGGGGGTGGGCACCATTGTACATACCCTTACCCCCTTCCAAACACAACCTCCTGGCTGTAAAAGAGCTGGGGGTTGGGAGGAGAGGACAAAGAACCTCCGCGAGTACCACTGTACCTGCAAGTTGGGAATTCTTGGTTTGGACGAAGGGATTATTTTTTAACAACAACGCCAGGGTCTTTAACCTCCCCGAGGGATAGGGTGTAGAGGCTGGACTCGAGAACACAAGATTACATATTTTGGATCACTATGAGGATTGAAGGGGCTGACCGCCGCCGCGTTTGAGACAGTGAGAAGTGGTCGAAGTTTGCTCGATATATCCGTGAAGCGTGCTCGTTATATACGTGAAATATTTGTATGTAAATGCATGTAAACTTATCTTGGAGGTAGCATTTGCTCACTATAGCCGTGAACTCGTTACAACCGTGCTCGTTATAAACGAGTTTGACTGTAAATACCTATCGATTACCGAATACTTAATGATAATATTTCCTGCCCGAGTACCATCGGTGAGTTTTGCTGTTTTGAAGATGAACACGCAACAACCTCCGTTCTTCCTTATTCCCTAACTCTTTCCTTCCTCCATCCCTCCCCCTTCTTCCTCCATCTTTCCTCTCTCTCTCTCTCTCCTTCCCTCATTCCACCCTCTCTACTTTTCTCACCACTCTCCTCTGACGTATTGTCCAATTGTTTGGCCAGGTTTAAGAAACGAATGCATGTCGCCATAATTCCTTCTCGTCGGACACTTAAATTAATTAGCGTTCAGGTTTCTTCCCCTTTCCTATTTTCGAGACCCATGGCGCGAAAGTGGCAAGAAGGAACTTCAAAAAATAGGAAGATATGGGAAAGAATTCTTGTAAAGGGATTGGGGAGGTATATGTACCGCCGAAATTCTTCCCTACACGAGTTTTGAAGTGCTTTTGTTTTGTTGTTTCGAGGTCTCGACCACTTTCTCTCTCTTTCTCTCCACCTCCCCCAAGTGATATCTCTTTTATCCAAGTTTTCAGGAACTCTCTTTGCCACGGTTCGGTTTTAGTGGCTTTTACGACTCGGGTGCAAGAGTTCGTTGTACGCGTTTAACGGGATCTACTACCGGTCGAAGTTTTGAACGCGTGAATCTCGAATGGAAGTGATTGATGCATCACGTTTTTGTTGATGATCGGTTGATATATTACGTATTGTGATATGTGAAACAAAAATTTTTGGAAAAGTTAGATTTTGTATTGCGCACAATATTTCTATCTTTGTAGTGGGATTAGTGTTGTATTGTATTGTATTTTATCATAGAAGATGTTTCTAAAGAAAGTGTTGCGATCGCGAAGAAATTTTACTTCCAAATTTTCATCGATTTACGCGTTTTAGGCACCCCTGTGTCCGAAAAAGTGTTTTTTTTTTGCGGCTACTTCTGCCTTTATTGGATAGTATGTGCACTATGGACTAAGTCGTTTAACAGAGTCTGAAGAAATCTCGTATTTATAAAGACGACTATATCGTGCAACAATGGCAAGTCGTTTATTCTCATTCCTTATCAAATTTTTCGATTTACTCAATAAAGACTTTGTGTCTTATGCAATACCAGCTGGAGTACCCGGCCACCGCCAAGTGCGTAAAATACTCGGAATATACTTCAATCATCGCTAAAGTTTTATCTATCAGCATTATTTCAGAGGCTTAATGTTTTGCAATTGAAGGCGTTACAAAGTGCGCTCGGTCCCCTTCCCCAATAGGTAGAACTTTTTCTAAAATGTTATTTATTGAATACACTAAAAAACAATATTCTAATACATTTTATTATGAAGTTTCTAAACATACAAGATTATTCTGACATAAATAACAATTGTCTCAATGATAGATGGAAAATAGCATTTATTGAATTAAGCATCTCCCCAATTTTATTATCACCATATAGCCTACGAGTATGTTACTCTCAGGATAATATTATATACCTATGCGAAGTTTCGTGATGATATCTTCAAAGGTGTGGATTTATATAGCGGAAAAACATAAACAAATGAACAGAATTCCAGATTTATAGATATAGATAGTATAAACCGCAAGTCTCAAAGATATAGCATCCTTCTAACACATCGAGTTTTACTTCCAGTTACCGTCAAGCTTTCCGTGCAGTGATGTAAGCAGGAACGTTATTGTATGGAATAGAAGCGGACGGATAGGAGAAAGTTCGGTTGTGCTATTCTCGGTTTTTTTTTTTAACCGTACTTCTGGAGGATTTTGGAAAACCTATCCCAGTTTGTCAGGTCAATTCAACGAAGAAAAACTTCAGGTACTTAAAAGATCCAGAATGTAACGTTTGATGGTGAGATTAGAAATAGGTTTTAACCGTGCTCCTAACCGTCCATGGTTATCTACATGAACATTTTATGTCACGTAACGCCGTCGGATTTCACGTGGTCCTATCCCTGGCGACCGTCTTCAGCATTGCATTAAAAATTCCTGGATACGCCGCATGTAAACCCTTAATTTAACAAAATATGGTAAAATTCCAAACCGGTTGGACTATCTATGCTTTTATCTTCAAATTAATCGGAGGTCATGGACGACTAACATCCAAATCGTGGCAGATAAGGCCGTCAGTTTGCGCATCATTCCTCCTATAACCCGTCGGCGAAGGGTCGAAAAATAAATAAGCCATCGAGGAAAGATTCGGGGGCGCAGGCGGAGGCATAAATCTTTATCGGCTTAGCATTTCGGATTCCATTTGTTTTTGCTGCGCTCGACGGTTTTCGGGCTCGTACGCTATCCCTACGCGGATAAATTTGATGAAGTGCGTATTAATTGAATTCGCGGCTGAGGAAAAAAAATTCGGAACCTTCGTAAAGGTCTTTCCGTCGCTGGAGTGAGATATTTTTTTACTTTTATGTACTGCTGGGTTTTTTGTTTGGATTACGGCGACCTTTGTAATTAAATCTTAAGTTTACGTTGGAGTGACTTTCGCCTTACGGAATGAAAGTGAAGCAACAGAAGTGTCGAATCGATGGTCAAGATGATGGTACGACCATATACGATCAATTGAATCCATTGAAAAGGCCATCGCCTCCTGGAAATCCATAGTAATAGACATGATTTTTTTTAAATAAAATTAAACATATAGTATTAAAAATTTTATTATTTCCATTTACATCTACATGTTACCCTGCAATTCCCCTAATTGGTGGGTGGCGGGGGATGCAATGTACCAAACCTACCTAAAGATTGTCTATCGCAGTTTGAAATTGTCTATTGTGATCTCGTATTGTCCTCGGAAAGAACGAGCTTAGATAACGCTCCGTCCTACAATCGATCTCACATATCTTATCGTCACGGTCGTTTCTACCTATATACGTTGGTGCTTCAGTTATTCCTACAACCTCCTCTTTTTGACATTCCGACCTATATTTCTCCAGAAGCCTCGACCTTGAGTTCAATCTACGGTCCTCTAGTGGCACCCAGTTCAAATCACTCAATAGTGAGGTGACGCTTTCCTGTTCGTACTTTTGTTTTACGAATCTGGCTGCTCTGCTCTGTACTCTTTCTAATTGAATTATTTGTCCCTTCTCGTACGGATCGCATATTCATAAGGTGTATTCCACTTGTGGTCAAACCAGTGATAAGTAACATGTTTCACGTACTTTTTCTGTAGTGTTCCGTACTATTCTACCTATGAAAGCCAGTTTCTTGTTGGCCGTGCCTGTAACTCGACGAATGTGCATGTCCCACGAAAGATCTCGGCAAATGGTTACTCCTAAATATTTTACATACTCAGCTTGTTGAATATTCATTCCATCTATTTTATACTCGAAACCTTCTTCTTTGTTCTTACTTTTCCAGAACGTAACTGCGGCACATTTAGTGTAATTAATTTCAATTTGCCATTCTTTGCACCACGCTGAAATGGCTCTTAAGTCTTCACGCAGCGACTGATGGTCGTCCTGGTTTTTTATTTCTTTATATAGAACGGTATCATCGGCGAAATGTCTAATTTTACTACGAACTACCGAGCAGATATCATTTGCATAGATTAAGAATAGTAGTGCCCAATACACTTCCCTGAGGAACACCCGACTCAACTTTAAAGGGGGACGAGTATTTCCTATCAATGACAACTATCTGTTCTCTATTCGGGAGTTAGTCTCTCACCCAACTGACAACTTTCGGATTGATACCATATTGTCCTAACTTCGCAATTAATTTCTTATAAGATACTTTATCAAACGCCTTCCCGAAGTCAATGAATATGGCATCGACCTGAGTATTTTTCTCTCCGCATCGCAATAAATCGTCCACGAACAGGCCGAGCTGCGTTTCGCTTGATCTACCTCTCCGGAATCCGTGCTGGCATCCGCTACGCAATGGGTGACTATCTAAATGGCGCATTACAGGGCTAAAGACTATGTGCTCAAGTATCTTGCACGATAATGAAGTTAAGGAAATCGGCCTATAATTTTCGGGGTTCTCTTTGTCGCCACCCTTGTGGATGGGCGTAACATGTGCGACCTTCCAATCTTTAGGAACGACACCTTCCGTAATGGATTTCTCGAATATAATTTTCATAAGCTAACTCTTTCAATACTCGCGCGGGTATTTGCTCCGGCCAAGGAGATTTATTTGGTTTAATTGAATGAAGTTGCAGCGCGATACCATTTTCCGAAAATATCAAATCTTCCATCGAGTCGCCCTGATGCACAGGAATAGGGATTTCACATTCATCGTCATTAGTAGTAAAAGCTTTCTGAAAGTGTTGATTTAATAGGTTTGCTTTCTCCGCACTATCGTGAACTACATTTCCCGTTTCCGATCTCAGTGACGCAGTAGTGGGGCCTCTACCTTGGAGTTCCCTGACGTAAGACCAAAATGCTTTCGGGTTCTCTTTTAAGTTCTCCTGTAAAACCTTCTTTTTGTAATTGTTAAACGCATTACGCATTGATACTCTGGCTATGGAGCGCGCCTCCTTGTATTGCTGCATTATCGTTGCAATCTGTTCGACCGTAGTTGTTGAGGATGTGTTATTTACGCGAGAATGGAGTTTTCTTTGCTGTCGGAGAGCGTTCCTAACTTCCTGGTTGTACCATCTAGATTCTGCATTATCACGCTTCAGTTTGCTTGGAATAAATTTATCTGTACACTCTCGAATTATATCTCTGAACATGCACCAGGATTCTTCCGCGTCTGTAATATCTGTTACCTCGCAGAAAAAATCTAAATCTGATGAAATTGGCTTTGGCGAATACATAAAGCTTTCTTTTAGCCTTAACCTGTTTCTCAGTGTTTAACTGAAACTCCACGCTTATTCCCTCAGCAACAGATACCGTATTCATACGCTCAGGAAGATTAGTAACCAATAAATCTAATATACTTATTATTAAATCTCGTGGGAAATCTCTCTAACTGATACAATGAGTGTTTACCGCAAGTTTCAAGTAAAGCCTCGCACGATTCACGCTCTCTACCACCGGGATAAAAGAAATTATGCCTCCAATCAATTGACGGAAGATTGAAATCGCCCCCGATTATAGTGGTTTTATCTTTATTAAACGAACTTAGCGTCGCCACTTGTCTCTCCAGTTAATAAATAGTTTCCACCCTCGCATTTAGTGGTCTATAAAAGGCGCATACATTTACAGTTTTACAGTCGCTTCCTTTCACACTACACCAAACACTTTCGACTTCGTCGTCGTTAATCTGTATTGGGTAACTTTCGTATTTATTGCTAACTGCTATAAAGACTCCACCTCCCGACCGACTTATATGGAAATGGTAAAATTTTGTAATAGTATCTGGAAATAGTAAAAGTTTTTAATATTGTGTGTTTTGTTTTATTCGTCATACAGTCGTACCTATCATATACAATTGATTCTAGACGCGTTTTAGTATTATAGAATAGAAAAGCGGTCGAGAAATAAGAAGTTAATTTTATCCGGCATATTGTTCGTTTTTCTCTTTAAAATCGTAAAATTTGCGCTATTTATTTTTTATTTGGATCTTCTATAGAAAATTAAACACAGTATCCAGTAGCGTACCGGACTCGTTCTGCCGCCCTTCCCGTCAAAATGGCCTCCAACTAGCAAACTTAATTATACCTCTCCCACCAATGCTAGCGCATAATTAATCTTGAAGCAGTCTCCTTATATAAGCGATTATGATAGTAATTCTTACCTTAGTTAAAACGTTACTGGCGATAATTTTCAATAATTTCATCAAAATTAACTATGATTACTTGTTCAATCTCCATGCTCAAAATCGCCAGCCAGCTTAATCTATTCTGACTCATAGTGTTCCGTAGATAATTTTTAATTTTGAGAACGATCTAGTAGTGACGGGCAAGGTAAAAGCTGGGGGAAGGGTGACACTCTTATCCGAAAGGCTGGAGGCAATCGCCTTGTTCTCTAGTCTCTCACACTATTCTGTTTTCCTATGAAACATTGTAGCCAAACCAATCGTAAAAATTGCAATAGACGTAGACAGTGTTTATACTTAAATCTCTTCATGTTTCCGAGCATTGTACTTTCCCTAGCTTCTCTATTATTCCCTCTTCTAGTTTATCTGATCGTTTTCAAGGTAATATAACAACTCCTTAGTCGATGAAGCTATTTATTAGCCAGACTTAGGTTTTAATAATGGAAATGTTTCTGTTAGAAATTTTTACAGACACTATTGCGGTTTGTGCTCATTCTTATGTTATTAAAGGGGAATCATAATATAAGAGCTGTGTAATAAACGATATGAAATTCACCCAATTATTTCATTGTCAATTTATTTTAAATGTGAAAAATTCAAAACGCCTGGCGCTTAAAATATTATTTCATATTTCTTGAAATTTATCGCAAAATGTTGCGAATTTTTGCCATCTTTCTCGTACCAAAATATCCTGGTAGTCAAGTCGTCCGACCAAGTGGACTTCACTTGAAAATAATTGGTGGCTCTTTAATAGTCTGCCGAGGCCGTCGTCAGCTGTCATAGTAGTGGAGAACCTGGACTCCTACTTGCTCTTTCAAATTGTTCCGAGGGAAACCACGTAGGCTTACGAGTCCTTTTCATTACTAAAAGCCTTCACTTTCCCGTAATTCTATAATCGTGATTAACCCAGGATTAAAACAGTTTATTTACGCCGAGGTTCTTTGCGCAGGTTAACATAGAATTGGAATGTTAACATTGGCAGCATGTGCCTATGCATGAACGGATTAATGAATGTGTATAAATAATAGTTGTCATGATAAGCTTTCGAGCAAAAGATTTTATTCGAATCAATCTTGAAGCTCCGACGAAAACATATAATGCTCAAAATTATTAACCTCTTTCGTAGTTATTCAATTCGGTCAATTTCAGGGGGAAAACGACGTATTAATGGTCGGTTGTCCCCTCCCCCCTCTACTCTCCACTCATTCTCTCGATATTAATTCTTTATGCGAGTACGAACCATACCGCGAGTACGATCGCAATAACACATCCGGCGAGAGATGAAAAAATTTAGGCTGGGTAAAAATCCTATGCACACTCGCAAACGCACGCTCAAACCTGGTGCCGCACGGTAGAGCCAAATTAATTGCTCTCTCAGCATATTTCCGCTCTTTCCATATCCTCCCCCCTTCTCCTCTCTCTCCCTTCTCCTCTCTCGCTCGCTTCGCCCCTCGTCTCTTTCCCTTCTCTCGATTCTAGAGTAAGGGAATGGAATGGAACATTCCCGCCCTCTATTGATCTGTTCTGTAGGATGGGAGGGAGGAGGGGAGGAAAACGGAGAGAAGGCGATAGGGAGAGAGCACAGAAGTGGGGAGGAGAGAGAGAGTAGGGATGGAATGGATGGGCGAGGGAGGGAGGCAGGAGAGAGAGAGAGAGAGGTCTGTGGCCTGAGAGAATATGATGTACAGGGTATGGTCAAACGAGGGGCTTAAGCAAGGGGGTCCCGCTGTTGGTTTCCGTTGCCAAGGTAGGTAATGGTTGTAGGCAGACTAGCAGGGGGTCCGATGGAAGTAAGTTTTCCCCGGCAGTTTTCGTAATGCGTGTTTTCGGGAGGCCCTTGATGCTCTCGGAATCCGAGCCACGAGATGAATCCTCGCAAATATCAAGAGCTCTTTCGTTCTTGTTTGCTTTCTGCGGCGTTTTAAAATGCGTAAAACGCGACGGATGGGAATGTTTTTCTTGCGTGGTTCACTATTGTGTCGTTTCTGGGCAGGTCGTTCGGTTTGATATCAAGATGGTTTTATGCGCGAGCTATAATTTTGTTATTGTTCACTATGTGACCATCTGGACCAAACTGTTTAAATTTCGTGTTCGCCATTCTAAGCGTGTATTTAATCATGGTAGCTGTCTATTTAATTCAAACATGAGCGTTGAGGAATTTAGGGTACATATTGGAATTTATCAACGATTGTTAAGATGGTCACGTATTTACGATGAGAATTATGTCGATTTAGCATAATCACGGTTCCATAAAAAATCTTAGTTTCAATGACTCCTTTGGAAGGTAACGTAGAATTACGTGAAAATATCATTAATTGCTGACTCAGTCGTGAGAGTTAAATTACCTCGCCAATTATTTTAAATTGTGCGTAAATTTCATTGCTTCATTTCTTAGATTTTAAAGATTAAAATTACACTAAATGATGAAAGAGAAGATAGCTGGTGTTTAGTGACGTGATTACATTTGCACGGCCTACGAGGTATTCTAAGAAAAACTAAAAACTGCCAATTTATACTTATGTGTACACATATGTATATACAAAAGAATTCTTATTTTCTCCATATACGAAGTATAGAGAAAGTAACGTTTTCATGAAAAAAATCGAATCCGAGATTTCAACGGAAATACATGTTTTAAGGCCCCCTGAACACGTTTTGGCTATTTTCTCGATGATGTCTTGGGTGTGCGTCTGTGACCGGAATTTTGTGGGTGCTCGAACTCAAAAACTAATATTCAGATCACTGCGAAATTTTATATTTGTTATTTCTATTAAAGGGAAAAGAACAATAGTTTTTGGTAAAAATCGGTCAACCGGTAATGGGTGTTTACTCTTGTCATTTTTCCGTTTTTACTTTCTCCATATAGGGGAAAGTATTGTTTTCATGAAAAATATCGACTTCGTGATTTCAACGGAAATACACGTTTTGAGGGCCTCTGAACACGTTTTGACCATTTTCTCGATGATGTCTGTGTATGTGATAGCTTTTTTTGTGGGTCCTCGAACTCAAAAACTATTAATCAGGTCAACGCGAAATTTTATATTTAAATTTGTATAAAAGTCAGAAGAACTGATTAGGTTTTGGTAAAAATCGGTAAACCGGAAGTGGATGTTTACTCTTGTCATCTATCTGTTATTTTGAAATATTTGCTTTAATATTTGATAAATGTAAAAATGTATCGGGATAAAAGTTGTAGGAAATTTAATTTTCTACAATCTTTGTTTGAAACATTTTCCTATATAATGCATTGTTTAAGAGCTATCTTATTAACTAAATATTTTACCTGCCACCACCATGCCACCTACCGCCGACTATTGTAAACACTTTGTGTTCTTTTTTATTTTCTTAATTGTTGGAGCTTTGGGGCTATATCCATTATCAGAAGGCTACGGTTTGAGTTTATTTCTTTGCAAAGTCTGAATTTTTCTCAGTTCCTTAAAATATTTATTATCATTTAACCTATATGGAATTTTTAGAAATACTAGTACAAATGCCCGTCATTATGACGGGTATGCGTGGATTAAATGTTAAATTTAAGGCACTTCCCATTCTTTCTCCTTTTCTCTCTTCCATTCTCCTCCCTCATTTTAAGTTTATATTCGATTTTTTCCGATTTTTCGTCATGGTAGCTGGCATGATAGCTGGCATTGTTGATCTATGATTTTTGCATTATTGGACTCAGTCTTTCAAGTGCATTTACACAGCTTACAATGAAACAAAATCATAAAGGACAAAAACTGTTTGAAAATTTATGTGAAAAGTTTCATGTAAATTTAAAACAAATAAACACGTAGCGTAAAAACTTGAAGTCAGAAAAGACTCCAATGCATTGTAATGATGGACAAGTCAACATTTCAAATAGGAAGATATTTCACGCGTACGTTGAAAATATCTTTTCATTTGCAAATTTTATTGGGCAGTTTAAAGAAAATTGCTATATTTACAGTGATTGATTAATTTCTTTCGATAATTATGCAAGATATTTGACGCATGGCCGATGCATTTATAGTGATTACAAAAAATTTGTGAATTAAAAAAGCTACTTACTAAGTTCTTTTGTTGTCAAGGTAAAAAAACAAAAAGCTAATTAAAATATTAGCGGTCGTATGTTCGTTCGCATTTCTTCCACGCCTTAGAAATGACACTGCAGTAAACAAACCTATCGTTCAAATTAAGCCATCATTACTTCCCTTTCGATTCAAATGCACTCAAAATAAATAAGAAGAGTTCTCACAATTGATTTCAAATACAATATCAAAGTTCATGTCATTGCTTTTAGATATAGACGTAATTTTTCTAGATCAGCTACAATGCCGTCGCCCTTGACTACGAAATTTTTTCGTATAAAATCTAGCCAAATTTTCGTGTTAATATCGAATTTGTGGAACGATTCGATTCGAATTCTCTCGGGTAACTTCCGGTGTAATCCTTAATGCGGCTTGTCGGAGCATTTGCGTCTGTTAATGCCGCCCTCCTCTCAAAAAGTTTTCCCACCTCTGCTCTATAGCGCTCTCAGAGCGTTGACTACTCCTAGTGAATACCTAAATGCACCCGCACTGCAATGCATAACTCTATCTATTATTCTCCCTCTCATCTCGCTTTCTCTATATAGCCAGTCGGGTAGGATGAACAGGTTGCCACGTAGGAGTTCTGAACTCTCCTCCCCCGCCCGTTCTCCTCTGACAAGTGCGTGATTACGGAGGCTGGATGGAATTTGGCGTCTTCTTCGGGCGGAGTGAGGGATGGGGCGGGGAGGCGGACGATTCTATCGAAGGAGGTGGAAATTTCTACTTCGATCGGTCGGCTTCCCGCGTGCGAGACTTTCGTGGAAGAACTTTATAGTTCGTATGAAATTTAGCGGAACTCGCCAACTTCGACCCGTTTACGTCATCTAGGCGAACGGTTTGACGTCCTTCGGCGTTTATTTCTTTTAAAGGTTTTGCCTAACTTGTTCGATTGATGGTGATAACGGTCTAATCAGGTGTATTTTGGGACAGTTGCATGTGAATTTTTCGGAGACGGTTGAGAAAGCACAACACACTAAATAGCTTGTTTTCCAAAGAAAATATCTATTTTTGAGGCGCCCAATAATGATTATTGATCCAAACAATATAATTCCTGGTTAATTTTTTATGGTAAAGGATTTAGTTCTCGATATGTGGATTATTTGGATCACATTAGTGAATAAAATAATTTGAAAATTGGTTTACGTTCTTTGTTGCGTTTGTGCGGCTATACGTATTTGCAGTCCTAATTACAATAATGTTTACTATCATCATCGGTTGAAACAAGTGGTTCTTTCTTGTATATATAAGCTACCTACAGCATACCGATGTGATTTAAAAATTCTCGGTTAAGTCTATAAAATATATTTAGATAAATATAAAATGAATGTTCCTAACTAGAATTAAATGTTAGCATTTAATGTTGATTTCTCCACTTGAGACGCAATTGTCTCATTTTACATTAATCTCTCGTAATTCGCAAAGTACTTCCAATAGAAAGACGATACGATACCTCTTAGGTGACACTGCTGCTGCCAACAGGAAATCAAATATAACACAATGGCAAAATGAAAAGGAAATGCTTACAACTATATTGGAGGGACGTTATACAAAGCAGAAATATACAAAGATACTTAATAGAATTGTCCACTTGAAGGGATAACAAACGATACGAAAAGTAATGGACTAACAGGGAAATCTTTCGCTGGCCGGTTTAAGGCTCATCTCTCTCCGTTTCCCCTTCCTCGTTCTCACCCTCTCTCCGTCTCTCACTCAGGTTCGACACTCGTGACTGCCGGCTGCCAGTCCGCGACGTTGTCAGATCGGAAGTCCGCTAGTTCGGTCTGTTCTCTGGGAAGAGGACACACCACTCGCGAAAGTCTATTGGTTAAATCGCACGATGGTAGCGTTCTCTTCTGGGCTGTACGTACGCGCAAAGCCGAAGTACTCGCGTTTGCAGAAGTAAGAGCGTACGTACGTACGTACGAGAGTAGCAAACTAAAATTATTGCTTTAAAAATAAAGTAGAAACTTGAACCAATGTAATCGAATTCCTTATAGTTGTTATGAGATTTGTTTTATTGTATGCATTAACCTGGTTTAATTTTTCAATCTCAGCTGCGATATATTCCCATATCGTAAATTACATTATTATTTACTTTATCCTTATTTATAAAATTTTACAGAAACCGGTGAAGCGTAATCACGTTACGAGCAATGAACAAAGATTGATAACGTTATTGAATGGTGCGCATGTTAAATTAATCCGGCCAAGATCGAAATGCGGTTTGCTCATGCACAAAAAGTTATCGCCGGGAATTCTTTATTTAAATGCAATAGGCATACGATAATCATCGCCATCCCACTCTTAATTCGCGAAACGATTTGCCAGTATTATATAAATTTGGTTTTTAGGACCGACGCTTTGCCATGCAGTGCCGATGAAAGCTTCGAACACTGGGTTTAAAACGGAAAGATCATCTGTGGAATAGCCGATGTTTTACGTTTGTGGGAATACGAGAACGGTGTTTCGGAAAAGGATTGGATTAACTTACAAATTTCGTTTAATTCTGCCCATTCGCATCGGATATTTTTGGTTACGTTCGTTGATAACAACGTTTGAAATCCGGAGTGCAATCTGAGTAATGGGTACAAATCCGCTGCTAACATTTATGCTTCATATTAATGAAATTTCAGAGTTAAGTGACTGCAAAATGGCTTGCATTCATGGTCCAAGGTTGCTTTTTTTCTGCTATTTATTTGGTAAATTATTCAGACTACACAGTAACGTCGATCGAGTTAAAATTACACCGAGAGCTCGAAATTTCATAGTAATGTGGATGGATACGAAACCGCGACCCTTCTAGTGTCGTGGTATATTCTAAATCTATTCTCGACGTCGGATAAATCTCTAGTTTGTCGCAAAAAAATCCGATCACGAAGCTCGTTCAGCGTTATTTTTTTATCGCTCGCGAAAATTATTATAAGAACGGCGTCGTCATCCGATGGCCGTAGCGTGCTCACACCTTCATCCCAACTCCATTTCATGGAGAATGTATCCTCGAGTAGCGCGCTCGCTCTCGAAGAAGTCCGGTGAGACTCGCCAGCGCCGAGTTGGTTGATTAAAATCGTTCTCTCTCTCTCATCCTCTCTCATTTTCTGTCGCATTCGCTCTTTTTGTCTATATGTCTCTCGATCTCTCTTATTCTGTATGTCGCTCTCTCTCTCTTTCTCTCTCTCTCTCTCTCTATCTTGTCTCTATCCTATCTCTAGCTTTTTTATCGCTCCTTTTTAACCGTGGAGAACTCCTCCCTACTTCCCCTTCCTACTCATCTTACTCAACTTCTTTCTCCACCCGCTTATCCTCTTCCCTCTCTTATTCTCTCTCCTCCTTTCCCCTCCCCTTATTCTCGCCCTGTCACTTTTCTTTCCTCCTCTCACTCTTTCTCTTCTCCATCTCTCCTCCTTCCCCTCCTCGTCTTCTTCCTCTTCTCGCTTTTCCTATTCTCCATCCCTCCTCTTCTTACTCCTCTTCTCACTTTCCCTTTTTTTCCCATTTCCCTCCTCCTATCACTACTCCTCTCCCTCCTCCTACCTCTCTTCTATCCTCTTCTTCTCTCCCTTCTCCTCTCTCTCATCTTCTCCATCTTTCCCTTCCACCTCCTCTCCTTCCTTTTCCTCTCCCTCATGTCTTTCTCTCCCTTCTCTCTCTTTCTCGCCCACCTATTCTCCCTCCTCCTATCCTTCCTCTTCTCACTCCTCTCCCTCTTTATCTCCCATGTGCTCTCCTTTCTTCTCCTTTCCCTCCCGCTACTTCTCCCTTTCCTCCTATTTCTCCCTTCCCTTCATTCTTCTCTCTTACACTCCCCACCTCTCTCTTACACTCTTGTCTCGCTCTCCCATCCAAAATGGGCTGTATAGAATCCGCAGAACGTTCTTCCAGAAAGAGGAATGGAGGGGGGGGAGAAAAATTCGAATCTGGGGTTCGAATCCGTGGCCCGGGGCGATGGCCTCGCTAGAGCCGATAAGCGAAAAAGAAGACTGGAAAGAGAAAGAGTCCGCCGCTTGAGCGACGTGGTGAGCTTTTTGCTGCGAAAACGGAGAAAAAGAGAGAGATAGTGGGAGGAAGGGGTTGGAGAGAGAAATGAGGGAGCATTAAAATGTTGGCGTACCTTATCTAAGACGTCATACCAATATATTCGTCTCTTTTCGTTTCTCTTCTGGGATGTTTGCTTTTTTTATTTTTGATGCCTTGCCTTATCTCTACTTTTTTTTTAATATTTCCTTTTAATAGTGGCGACATATTAATAATTCTCTTTTCGTCTTGCTTTTTTAATACGTCGCAGATGTTTATTTTTCGAGTGTTTGTTGGATTTTCGTCGTCACTGACTTTTTTTGGCTGTTTAATGGCTCCTCTCTCCGAATGATTTTGTCCATGAAGATTGGAATAGGTTCACCCACATTTAAACGTCCATATGTATTTTCGATCCAAATAATAATATACCCGGTAATTATCACGCGAGTAATACCATCTTTTTCAATTTTAAGTTTTTAATGACGTTCGGGCAAATGTTTTGTATGCGAATACAGTAAAATCTCGCTACAAAGAAAGCGGTCGAGTCAATAATTTCACTACAGCGGAAGCATTTTTGAGCGCCATCTGGCTTCCCGTCGTGGTGACACCTTGCCAATTTCCACTTCTATAAACATGTGTTGAAGTTTTGTTCGCGTTGTAATAAATTTAAAGTTTGTATTTTCCTCCATTACAGAGAAAGTTAGGATTGTTTTGTATGAAAAATATTAAAAAGCTTTATTACAATGATGTCATTCAGTGGTGAGCAACCTGCGGACCGCATGCGGCCCTCGAGATCGTTTTGTGCGGCCCGCGAAGCTGTGATTAAAAAGAGTTTTAATACAAATTCATGTAATATACATTCAAATTACGATAATAAAACACCTGATATTGAAATGTTAACACTAAAAACCTAATTTACGCTTTATTTTCACAAATATGATATCTCAGAATCTTTAATTGACGTCCGATTTAATGTCTAATTTGACCCGCCGAAGCATCGACAACTTGAAATGCGGCCCCTCTACCTAGAAAAGGTTGCCCACCACTGATGTAATTTGTCTTTTTTGTATAATACTAGCAGAAACGCCCGGCTACGCTCGGGAAAGAGTTTTCTTCTAAGTTGCAAACGATTTTTATTATTTATTAATTGTGCTCCGCTTTAAAAATCGTGATTTTATTATGGTATTTTATAAAAACCATCTATGTATATAAAATTTAGTTGACATCCGTTGAGCCAATTCCTTCCAAATCCATAGTTACTGAAAGAGTTTAATTTGTAATTGTGGCACCCCTGTTTAGTTGATCCTGTCCAAATATGCTATTATGGCTTTATATATATGTGTACATAATAAATATTATACTATGGTTAAGATCGATGCAGGCAGTTCAGCACAAACACTTATAAAAAGAAAAATTTTATTACTTTTATTTTGGCAGCCCTGCTTTGTATATCTATCCTAAAAATCTTGTTTTTGTTTTTTTTTTATCTTGCACAACTCATTCATACAAAATTTCGTTGAAATCGGTTCGGCCAATTCCTTCCAAAAGCATAATTACCGAAAAGTTTAACTTTGCAATTGTGGCACCCCTACTTAGTTAATCAGGTCGAGGTATGGCATTTTGGCCATGAATTTCTGTGAAAATTCTATGTACCAAATTTGGTTGAATTCGGTTTGGCCATTTCCTTCCCAAAGCATAACTACAGAAAATTTTATTTTTCAATTGTGGCACCCCTGCGTGGTCTATCCCGTCCAAATATGCCATTTTGGTCATGTATTTATGTGAAGATTCTACGTACTACCTAATTTGGTTTAAATCGGTTCAGCCAGATCTTTGCTGATATATACGTACAGGCTGACTTTTGACCGACCGGTCCATGGGGACCGCTCGAAATCATGAAATTTGGATCGACTCTACATTACGATCCTTGACCCCGTAGACCGATTTTATCCATTTTAGGCTCGAAAATGTATCTCATCAAAACATTGATATTATTGGAGAATTCATCAAAATCGGTAAATTGGTTGCTGAGTTATATTTTCTTTAACCGGCATTTGGACCAACAATGGGGACCCTCTGGCTCCCGTGGGCCGATTTGAATTATTTTTGGCACTACAACTCTCAGGATCAACCTGAAGCTGCTGCCAAAATTTGAAGCTCCTACGTTTATTTTCTGGAGAGTATGGCTGTGGCAGACAGACAGACAAACATTCTCTTTTATTTATAGGATTGAGAAATACACGTTAGAATTTTTAATTCAACGAAATCATTTCCGCATCCTCCAGAATTTCATAGTAACGTTATATTTTACTGTTATGTTGCATTAAACTGATTTACACCCGTCTCTTCTATATCATGGAGGATGCTTTCTTAAAGAAATGCCCTGATATCTGAATCCTTTTTATATGAACCTGCTTTTACGTAGAGGAAGAGAATTTGCGTTCAGTGCCCATTAAGACAGTGTTTTTCATCAGCGGGTCGGCGCGTTGTTACTCAGGGGTCCGCGAGTTGAATAGGGCATAATGTTTATTTGTATCTATAACTCGTTTGGTCCCGCCCACAGGTCTGGTTAATATTTCATAGTGAAAAACGAGACAATGAATGGAAAATATATGAACTTTTCATGGGGAGGGGATCCGCAGAAATTGTGGAACTTAACAGGTAGTCCACGACTTAAAAACTGTTGAGAAACACTGCCTAAAGGCACCCTCCTCAATTCCCAAAACTTCTCTTTGATGTTATGTACGAATATTGTTGTTGGCGGTTCTTTAAACTTATAAAAAAAGACACTCGAGTCCTCCGCAGCAATCATAAATCCCACATCCCAAGTCAAACCGAACCGCATTAATGCGTTGTATGAGTTTTTGGCATAAAAAAAACTAACCGTGTATTAGCAAATTCGTGTTATAAGAATCCATGTTATATTCATTAAAAAATTAATTTTCCTGCTGCAGCGGAGAATAATCCTGAAACCAATCAGTTTTATACTACGACTATCATCACATTAAAAATAAATATGTATAAATAAATATCCCGTATTAAGTTTAATTTTTTGTCTTTTATTCATTCCCCTCAAGTCGCAGGTTCGTAATTCATTCGATCGGGTTTGACGTGTATATTTCTTTTTCGTCTCCTCGAATGAACACCACGTCTATCAGAAATCAAATCACATACCGTCGAGCGAATGTTTTTTTTAATTCATCCCTCTCATTTCTACCTGCCTACGTCACATCCATGTTCGATTGTTCGAACCACTTTTTTCCTCGTTTGCCTTCACCGGGTCAATATTGAGCGAGAATTTTTGCCCGGAACTTCGAAAAGCTCTCCTTCCCTTCTCCTCCCGACGTGACCGCATCGAACTTAATATTGCTTTCGAAGGCCTATTATTTCGCGGATGGCCGAACTTCGCATGAATAAAATAGCGGCTCGTGGGTATAACTTGTTGGGTTGCGGTGAAAGGAAATGTACGAGGGTGAAATTTTGGGAGAGTGATATTAAGAATTTGTCGGTAAGATATATATATATATATATATATATATATATACGAGTAGTCGGTGCTTGCACACTGCAAGCCCTTAAAAAAAATCACCATACACCAAGATCTAAACTCGTAAATAAACCAACGCGATCTCCAGGGCAATAGCACTTCAGCCACGTGAAGCCTATATGTATTAAATAATGAACATGAGTAATAGCAGTATATTTATAATTTTTCGTGAACTATCCAAATTCTCTGGCAATCGGCTCTTGTCAAAGTTTTTGTATTTCAAGTTTCGTGACTCAGATCGCACTGCATGAGCAATAAGAATAATCATCGTTAAGAAAATGTGCTATATATGAAATTCATGGAAAAATTTGGATATTTTCTGTTAAGATTATGGCATCATCATTCTTGCCTTTAGCGCGTATTTGGATAAAAAATATCGAGAAATAGGTATGAAGCCATTATATTTAACAATTGAAATGAGTTAAAATTTCTCGAAAAACTACGAAACACAACATTAAAATACTTTTCACGTTTTACCGTCACTGCTACCATGGTTGCTTCTCCTGTTGTGATCCCTTATGCCCTGGAGAAAAACAAACCTTTTCGCTCCTTCCTACAGTCGATATCCAAATTTATTCGTCATGTTTGTGCTTTCGGTAGTATGTGGGAATTGCAATTATCTATGATACCTTCAATCACAGTGCGTGATGCAGTTAGTGTTTTGGATAAAGTAAAATCTTACATATTAACGGAAGAAAATATTGCTGATGTTTTCATAATATGCATGATATTGAAAATTAGAGTTATATGCTTATGGGAATAAACTTGACGTTAATTCAATTAAAGAAAAATGAAAAAATATGTTTCCGTAACTCGAATTTTCTATAACTCGAATAATATCTGCTTTCCTTTGAGATTCGAGTTATAGAAGTTTCACTATATATATACAAATATTTAAAAAATATTTTTCCACAACTTAAAATTTCTATTACTCGAATAATTATTACTTTTCCTTGAGATTCGGGTTATGGAAGTTCAACTGTAATTCGTTATGACGGCATTAATTTCCATTAAAAGCATTAGATCACTGCAATCGTAACGTATAATATCAGATCCCTTTAAAAGCATTGAGGTCGTTGCCATAGTATTTAAAGATTTTTATTGTTGAAAAGAGGAAAAAATTCACACTTTTTTCCGATTGGAAGCAGATATTTACGCTAATTCGGCAGTTATTTAAATTCTACCTTCAAACATTAAGAACTCCGTTTTTTCACATATTCTATTCTTTTCGCGAGTACATATCCCAATTTTAAGTTATTTAAAAATGCATTTTTAGAAAGCCTTGCACTGAATCCCATGCTTTTCTTATGGGGTATTGAAATGGAACATTGGGGTTAAAAAGACCCCTTAAATATTATTTTTTTTGTGATTTTCGATTTTTCTCTTCGGTTGTGCCACTCGACCTACCTGCAAACCAAATTTCAGATTTTTATCCCTTCTAGAAGTACATAATAGTTTGTGTCAGTGAGTGAGTGATGCACAAGTAGCTATATTATTATAGATGTGTGTGTGCGGTGACGGAATCTGCGTGACGTTAAGGTGACCGCGCTTAGATGTGCTGGGGGATGATGATTGCATCTACGTCGACTGCGGATTAATTTCGAATATTTATTAATTTGGTATATTTATGTGAAATGTGCGGAAGGTTACGAAATGTGTGCAAGGAGAAGAATGGAGAAACTAGCGGATAAAATGAACAGCTTGTTATGCCTTTTATGTATTTGTCAATTTTTGAAGCTTAAGAATTTGTTTTCAGCCATTAAACTAGCACGAAAATTTTCTAGGTAAGGGATGTGTTAAGACGGTAAAGATTTATCGTGCACGCCTAACGGCTAAAATCAAATCGACACGATAGCTATCGCGAAAAGCCATAAATATATTGGAAAAATGGATGCGCATTTCAGCTACAAAGCGGTCGTCACCAGTGGTAGTTCACGCATGGTAGATTTTAGCAACAATAATAAGTAGATTCCTTTGATAATGATTGGTATATTCTCATAATGATAGTAAGGAGATTCTAATGATAATAATTCTTTATTAGAGTCTACCATCGATGAATCACCACTGATGGCGACTGGGTTGTAGCTGAAATGCGCATCTGGTTTTCATAACCTTTTTATGGCTTTTGGAGAGTCCTATTTCGTCAATTTGGGAAGTGAAACATAATAGCTTCACAATAAAACCACCAAAACATCAATCTTTTTGACAACCGAAACAATGGTTTTGTGAATAATCTCTCGTTATCGTAGCACAGCAATTTTTGAAATTCGTTCAATTTCAAGTTATTCTTTCATAAAAATTAACAGAATAAAAAATAAATAAAATTTTTCTGTAAAACTGATCTGTGGTTCAAAGGATTGAGAAAGATGAGAGAGAGAAGGGAATGTTAATGCAACTGATGGAAAAGGCGAATTGAGTTGGACGCTTCCTGAGAGACTCCATGATTAAAATGAAATTGGAAGAAAATTTGAAGGCAGATGTGAAGGATTTAGAGAAAGGACTCTGCAGTTAGACCATTTGAAGAGGAAAGAGATTTATGTAGAAATGACGAAGGTTGCATAGCACTGGACGATGTTGAGAAACTGAACTAACCTATACTCATAGACATTGAGCAGATTACCAATGATGATGGCGGTGCCTTATTAACTTAACCATGTGTTGACGTGATGGTTTTTCGGCATGACTTTTGATCAGTAATTCCTCACGATTAAATATTCCGCATAAGGCAAAGTTTCATCAAATCCATCAGGTAAATTTGGGGTGAGCAAATGTAGGTACTTGTTATAAGCTCTGGAGGTGTTATTACATTCATCCCGTAGAACGTGAAAGGGTTTATAAATGAGAAATGCCCTGAAGTTTGAAGTTGGGAGAGATACACGTCCGACCACACCTGTGAACAAACTAACTTCAAGTAAAATTCAAGAGCAAGCACTTAAAATATACCTGTCTCAAGTATCTCCAATAGCCACAATGAAGCTATAAAAATCCAGATGCGCATTTCTGCTACTGTTAAATTGCCACTGAAGACTGCTACTTTGTAGCCGAAATGCGCATCTGGTTTTTATAACCTTGTTGCGGCTATTGGAGATACCCGACACAAGTAATTTTTAAGTGTTCGTTCTTGAATTTTTTCATACTTAAGACGAGCTCGATAATTCCCTGTTAAATTCGAATAATAGGACAACGAGTCCTCTCAAAGAAATTTCTCGGTAGAAATTCAATTAGGAATTCATCATGAGAAGTCGATAATTAAATTTTACCTCACGTGTATTCCTTGTGCGGCTTTTGATTTGTTTTCGAGATGTACAATGATGAAGGTATGCATTACCAACGCCCACAACCGAAACCTTAACTTTCTATATATCCCTATTAAATGTAGCCCCGGGCGAATCGAAAGTACGAAGGGCAAAATTGTAGAGCGTTAATTTCCTTTAGTAATTTTGCGCTTTGGATCGTAGGACGGGTCACATATTGTTTGAAGGTATTTTATTGTTTTCGGTTCCAAGTTGCTTTTTTGTAAAATTGGTGAAAACTGCTTATCTTTGCTAAAATAAATTTTTTGATGCCCGAGCTGAGTTGGTTTCTCGTTTTAAAATATGTATTCCAATAGAAATAAAACGTTTAAGTTAACATTTTTGCGCCTATAATTGCTGAATGTATATTATCTCTTCGCGAAAAGAAGCAAACACTAATGTGTCATGTTTAGTAATATGTAGCAATTATTTACGCATAATCGTCTTTAAATGCAGTGTTTTCTTTCTTTACAGGTATGTGGCTTCTTATCTCACCCGCGATCATATTACAATAACTGAAGGAAATTCTTCTTAGGAAATTGTAAGTACATATTAAAAATTACCATAATTTTTGTTATTTTTTCTTTAATAATTGCGAACTAAAATTCTCGGAATAATAAATTGATATAGATAGTTTAATATGACGTTTTTATACGTTTTTAGATAATTGTACTGTAATTGATTTAACATCATCATAGGTCCAATAAACTTGAGCTTGATTTGAGATATGTCTTGTATCTGGTCGAATTTTGTACTTTGAAGCATTGTCTATAGCGCTGTAATGTAAGGCATCTTTTACCGATTGCATGTATAACTATTATCCTCAGAGAATTATGTTTTATGCAAAAATTGTATGCACAATTTAAAAATAAATTTTATACAACCTCTTGCAAATGTCCCTTGATAAAAATTTAACTACCACCAAAAAATAATTTTCAAATTGTGCCATAAAGTTCTTTAAAATGAAATTCCATGAAGTGAACGACTTCCTCGATCGATTTCGCCATGTTGTATGCTGTTCTAACGCTATGTTTACCGGATATGCTTGTAGTCGTGTGTGTGTGTGCATGTGTTTCTTCGAGTAAGGCATGAAAAAGTGAAGCAAGTGTTCTCGGAAAGGGTGTGGAATTTTTAATCGTTTGCTTTACTCATACGATCGCTGGTTTATTTTCCGCTTTCTCAGGTTTTTATGTCATGAATCATCTCAGTCATAAAATTTGACCTCTTCTGATGTGTATTATGCGAACATGTTTATTTCTCCCCTTTTAATTGGCAATCGAGATCGCGAAAATATCGGAAAGTAATACACGCGGACGAGACGTGAATATTTCAACGGTTGGCCCTTCGGGATTCCCTCCGTCGGTTATTTTATTGATTTGTCGGACGGCCGTCAAATATGGTAAATCCCACGCGCACGCCGTAGCCAGGGCGAAATTCCTGATATAGCTCTAGGGAAGCTTCAATTTGTACGTACGTTTAAAACATTTGAGCGTAATGTATCCAGGTTCACAAGCGAAGAATGATCATTCTGTGTCCCTAATTATTTGATAGCATACTTACTACACGTACGTTTTTATGTATCTGTGCTTCCTATTCCATGAATCAACATTCGTGATCTTTTAAGTCAGAGGGATGTGAATTTCAGCCGTATTCCTTGAAATCCATTGGGATTCGCGTGTGCGAAATAGGAAACCTGCACTTTCGAGATTGCGCGAAACTCGAAGAATTCTTTACAGTCGCCTTTAAATTTCTGAATACACTACTCTCCCGTTATCCGCGATCTGAGTATCCGCGAATTCACGTATCCGCGAGTAGGTTTTATCTCCCATTACCCAGTATTCGCGAGCAAGGTCTCGCATATCCGCGAATCTCTCCAACACGTTATTTCACGTCACCTCTTTAAGGACTGAGTTTTTTATAAACATTTTGTTTAGTAGCGATTAATAAGTAAAAATTGATCTTTTAAAATTATTTATTGTACACGTAGGAAATGATCAAATAAAAATTGTAAAAATAATTTTGACTTTTCCAATTAAAATCATTATTATTAAGTTTAGTTTTCCATTTTCTTTTGATTGGCTGTTCGCTTTCACTATCGTTATTTCAGGCATTAGAAGGAGTAGAATCGCTTTTATTGGTAAGAAAATTACTACACAATTCTTCTAAATCTTCGAAATCGTATTCCCTTCGACTGTAAGAGCTTAATTTTTCTAAATTCAAGAATTTCATAATCTTGCCATGTCCGACTTTTATTCAAATGTCCCATGCTATTTACTACATGTGCCATGACTTGGCAATAAATATGTATTAGGAAACCTTTTTACTTTTGATAGCAGTATCTCTCAGATAAGCGGTAATCGGTATATACTTATAGTATCTGAGTCATATTCTTTTACAGTATTTAATATTTTAGTTTTCCTTTTAGAACTACGAACGTAGGTAACAGTTCGTAGTTCTCAAAGGAAAGGTAAAAATAACGCAGATACGCAAGGCTATTATTTCTTTTATCCCTAGTAAAATACGATGCTAATGGTAATTTACGCAATGTAATACGATTTCTTACATAAAAAATGGACAAATTCAATTATTCTTCTTTAATTACTGTATGAGGATCCCCAACCTATCTTGAGACAAACCGGAACGGATGAAATATTCTTCAAATTCATATAGATGATATTATCTAGTACTATTACCCGTAGAAATAAGCCTGAATATCGCATAAAATTTGTTGAAATTACCTCTTTTGTATGGTGACCCTATCCTAAGATATAATGTAAACATAAGGCCCAGTATTCGCGACGTTTTTGCAGAACGCATCCCTCGCGGATATCGGGGGAGTAGTGTACCAAACTACTATGACTGCCCATAAGTGCACGGGAAGCTTTTCCTTTCCAGAAAATATGTAGGTAGGTTTGTCTGATTGAACCAATTGAAAAAATTTTTACGTTTACTTTCGTTAAAATTTACACAACTTAATTTTCCATAAAATCCATGTGTTTACCGTAATGCGCGTCCATATTTTCTTTTGAATTTTATCCTATAAAAATACATCATTGATATTAATTGGGTATCTCCAATGGACACACATACATTGGGAAAACGAAATGTGCATTCCGGCTGAAACTCAGCCGTCATCTATGGGGATCTAATATATGTAAGTCACTACTGCTGACGGCTGCTTTGTATCCAATGCGAACCTAATTTATCTACTGAATTCCATCCAAGAGCCGAACTCGATATTTTTTTTAATGGTACATACATCATGCAGCTGCGAGCATTTATAAGCAGTATTTTTAGCTTACTTTCCAGAATGGAAATAGGCTTATAGTTTTGTCGTTGTGTCTGTCTGACTGCCCGTCCCCCCTATTAACTTTTGAACCAATAGACCGATTTTCATGCAACTTGGTGGAAATCTCTTGCTACATGGGCCGAGCTCCCGAGGATAGTTTTTGTTGCAAAGATTCAAGTCCCGGGTTCGATTCCAGGAACTATCCTTCCCATTTGATTTACATGGGAAATCTTAATTCAATCGTGCAGGGTAATTTTCTCTTGCACATTAAAATATCTTAGAATTGTAATATCGGAGCGAGTTTTGTATTATTCTCTGAGGAAAGGAATGAAGATTCTAATTTTTATCGTAGAAATTTGCTTATCGATTTTATTTCTTAGAATTTCGCGTAAATACTGGCGATTTTGCCGTTTTTATCCCTCATTACGAGAGTGTTGCCGTAGCAACAACTATTGTTGGACCCAGATTCGGTATATTCTAGTACGTACACTCGTTATTTTTGCCGCACAAATACACGTGATCAATTTAATATTCCGTTCGAATGTATAAGTAGTATTTTATAACGCTAAATTATGAAATTTGGGAACACAAAGAGCTACATATCCTCGATGACTTTAAAGCAATTAAAGCCAATATAAGTATTAAATAAATGATTAAATGGAAATTAGGCATCATAAGTTCTGTTTGGATCATCTTGTTTTGTCATAGGCGTACTGGCAAATGGTTCTCATTATTAGTTTATGTGCTATATTCTTCGCGTAGGTGCACTATTCTGGCAAGTAATTCAGGCTCATTCAATGGAAAGTTATCGGGCTAGTCTTTCTATAATCTACCATCGGCGAATCACCGCTGAAGACGGCTGCTATGTAACTAAAATGCTCATCACGTTTTTATCACTTTGTTGTGTTATGTCTATTCGAGATATCTGAAATAATTACATATTTTTCAGTTTTGATTTTTAAGTGCTAATTTTTTTAACTAGTGGAACTGCCCATCAAAATGACGGGTAGGCTTGACTTAAAAATTAAATTGAAATATATTTATATATGTGTATTCACTGCTAGAGTTTTAGTTATTTTGTTTGATAGTTTTATTTTTTTATTCTTGTTACTTCCTTGTTATGTGTCCAATGTAATTGGCCTTGTGCTGTTTTTGGGCTTTCCAAATTAATAAATGAATATTTATCGGTTGCCGGAGCTACGAAGAGGAACGAAGGAAGGAAGGAATAGCGCTATTATTATAATAGATTCTGAATGCCGAATTTCGCGGAGGTCCATCCTAGGTTTTCGAAGCTTTAATGCGCCATTGACTGAAGGACACACACGGACGTGACTGGTGCATTAGTCGTTCTACTTTCTAGCTTGACTTAAAGATCTCCTGAAAAGCGACCTTCTCAATATTTATGCCTAGGAGGTTTTAGCGGCAATGGAAACCTGCGACATCGGCGCACGAGAAATAATTCCGGGGAAGTGCTCTGAAAATATGTCGGCCAGGAGAGGGTAAGGGTTTTGTCTTCGCCAGAAGAGAATGGTAGGCCCGGAGCATTAGCGGTGATTGGTTGTCACGAGACCGGGGGGTCCGGCGGCGCGTTGTGTGTTGTGGCGAGGAGTCGGGTTGAAAAGATAGGCGGAAAAGTAGGATTTTTAGAGTGTATAGCGGTTTTGGATGGGGGAAGAGGAAGCGGCCGGAATTAAAGTGAAATACCGGTTCCATATCCGTCGGTGGGGTGATACGGAGTTCATGGCGCTGCAGATGTATTGGCAAGGAAATGAGGCGTTTGTCGGAGGTCTTGAGTAGATGCTAGTGGATCGCAACACCGCGTCGGAGTTATTATTTCCCAAAGGAGGTGATGTTTTTCTAAGTATTTCCAATACTTTCGTCCCAGCTGCGAGTGATTCTTACGAAAATTTGGGTGTATTTTTTCCGAAGTGTGAGGTAATGGTTCGGTGAAGTCCTTCTTTAAATAATTTCCGGGCGATATAGTTTGTTCGCTTAACCTCGTTAGTTAGTTAGTTAGTTTTTGAAGAACTCGATCCCAATCCGCCGATATGAGGATTGTTTTAAATCAAAAGCTCGTCTTACGGCTAAAATGTGACAAAACATGTATCTACTAAAAAATTAAACTGAAAAAATAAGTAACTAAGTATTTCCTATATTCATGGAAAAGGTTGTGCAAAACTATTTGTTCACTCAGTAGGGAATTATCGGGATTTCTAATGGCTAACATTGACATAATTGAAAGTCCAATTGGCAAAATGAGGACTTACTGAAGTATCTCCAATAGTCGTAAAATGTGATGAAAAAAGTTATATTGTTTAATGTTCTAACTTAGAGTGAAATATAGCCTAACTTCCGGAACTCAAATGCTTGGAAGTTGAATCATCGATTACTCTTAGAAGAAAAATTTCCGTTAATATTCCTGTACTTTGAGAAGACGTTACTTAACTCTACGCATTGATTTTTTGTGGTGTAATTATTGGACGTAATTTCAAAGATTCTTCCATTTTCTCTGTCTTACTTGAACGATTCCTTGTATTCTATCTCACTTAGCGCCTTTCGGATCGAAGAAATTTTATAGGTTCATTAAATTCCTAATAAAATATTCGCTGAGGGGTGATTACCTTGAACTTTATATATATATATATATATATATATATATATATATATATATATATATATATATATATATATATATATATATTCTAAGGAAATTTTAAATATTTAATCTCTCTCTTCCTTTCTCGTGTTTTCTTATAGTAATGATTATTTTGAAAAGCTGGAATTCATCTCAGAAGCCAGGTTGATGGGCGTTGAAGTAGGTCGTTATGAACAGAAATGAAAAGAATCTCGTGAAATATTCACGCGCGACCTCTGTGTCACATGGCGAGCGGGACGTGGACGATGTGTCTCTGTGAGCGGAAAGCGCAAACTTGAATTGTAATAACTCTTACGGGGTGTATCTTGTCTTTTAGCTAGATTAACTGCTGCTTTTAAGGACCATGTAAAGTACGGAATGCTCAGGTGGAGGATATATATTCTTTCGGTTCGGAATTCATTATTTTTAGAACATGTCTCAACTCTTACAAATTACTGGGATTACCTTTTCTTAAATTATAAGGCCTCACGCGGTTGAGATAAACCTCTACGGGATTAAGTGTTTCTTTCGGATTAATTTTCCGGTCCTCATTTGCGATATTCTCTCATACCGGGGCAGTTAATAATAAATTCGTGTTTTGGCGTTATGGAACTGACGGTAGTCATTAGCCTTAATCGCGGTAAATTATAAATTAATTAAATCCCGCATGCTTTCCGTAATTTAATTGCCCGGGTTGATTATCGCCTCATTTCGCTCTCTTAAAGAAAGAATCCCTGAAGTGCTTTTTCAAAATGGCGGGATACATCGAAGAGAGCGTATAAAGTTTTACTTGATACAAAACCAGTTTTTTAATGCAGTGGACTGGCACAGTGATGCTACATCATCTAGTAAAAGTGATTAAAGCCTTGATATTACTCCAATTTGTGTATGGCAACAATTTAATGATCTACAACTTGTTGCCTGTTTTATCGCATTTTAGGATATAATATTGTTTTTTTTTCCTTCTGAAATCAGATTTAATCGTTATTTCTTTGTTAAATTGGCTTTATGTAGGTGTACGTGCAGGTCAAAGAAATGGAATGGTTTATTATTGCTAAGCTAATCTAAACGAGCATCAAAATAATCTGAAAAACGCGTGTATATCTTGCTTTTAAGAATAGTATGTACTGACCTTCACCGGCAGTTTCTCTGTACAAGAGCCTATCGTCTGGACTTTTAAATGACATCATAAAAACAACATCAATTGCGTAACAAGTCGTCATTATAGCTTTACATTGTGCGTAGTCAAATAAATTGTTCACATTGTGATAGATAGTTGAAATATCGGTGGAAATAGCCGTGGGTGCTTTTCGTTGAATAAACCTTTTTATTGTTTTTTACTATATATCCCTTTTATAAAATCTGCTTAGAATATATTTGAAATAATATTGCTTTTTTTAATATCATAGGTTTCTAACCAAATTTAACGCCCACAGCTGAAAATAATATTACTTTTTATCCATGTAAACGGCAGTGATATGATAAAAGTACGAATGATATGCATAATAATAATAATAATAATTCATGCATTTAATCTGATAGTTTACTCGCCGTCAAGTAGGATTTTTTTAGCGTCGTAAAAAGATTCCACGATTATGATGCAACATATCGATTATGGCGATTATTGAAGAGCTCTCCGATTCGCGAAACTCTCTCATTCGCTAATTGCAAAGTAATGCCTTCAAAGGCGTATGAAGTCGTTATCAGGAGTGTAAATATTCAAAACCTCTTCCGCTTCGACGTAATCTGCCCCTTAAAAAAATTCTCAATTTTTTCCCCCCGTCCTCCCCGTCAAGCGTCGCATGTGGTTACGACGTCGTTAAAAAGTTTTTTTCTTCCGCGCACGTAAGACGCAGCTGGATTTCGGCGCAGTTGTTAGCAGGGATTAAAAGCGCTTCTTCATCTCACGGATTAAAATGGGGTCGGTGTTATTTTCACGTCTCGCAGCATTTTGAGGGAAGTTAGGAATAAAATACCCTTTAGGAACCCACGCATATGCCCATTTTCCCCCTAAAAAGTCGATCTACGCGAGTGAATCGACATGGGAATCTATTAAGCAGTAGTTTCCGCTCTGCACGCAGATGATCGGTTTTTGCATACTCAAGTGCAAAATTTAAATCCGCCGTGGGCATTCTTTTGTTATATATATATATATATATATATATATATATATATATATATATATATATATATATATATATATATAATAATAAGAAAATCACATAAATGAATGACGGAGGCCAGTCAGGGGTACCACTTTACTGGTGACAAAAAATGAACTTTCCTTCATATATTGTAAAGTATTAGCCATATAAAAATAGTTTTCAAATATAAGTTGTAGAACTAGTAGAGTATTTCTTTTACTAAATTTTTGTTGTAGGAGTAGCCGTTATCAATAAAATCAAACAAGAAAGTCTTAATTCGAGTTGAACTTGGAAAATTTCCTGCATAGTTACTTCATCGTTGTTGCTAACATAAATAAACAATCTCAAGTTCAAAAACGTTTATATAATTATTTCTTTCAAATACTTCATTGCACGAAACGCGCCCATTTGTGATACGCTATACACTTGCCTAAATTGTTTATGCCTGCGCAAGCAAATTGGCTTGCCGAATGATGATCTATTTATTTTTTTAAAGACAATTTCCTAGTGATTTTTGCCATTCTTTAAGTTTTTTGTTTAGTCATTGAATTTAATGAACATCGAGGCAAAATGTAAACTTTTGCGTAGATGTTAATGGATTAGTCTTTCTACGTTTAAAACGTCCTTCAATTATGAAGCGACCATTCAGCATAGCAATATAAATTACATCTTTTACATTGATCCAAATTTTAAATCTGCTAGAAAGCTTTGTCCTGTCATTGTGAGCATAAAATGATTTCTTATTTTCAAGGAGAATACGAAGTACGTTTCAGTTTCAATCAGGGCATCGAACAGAATTTTTTCGCTCCTGTTTTCATTCCGGTTCACACGAAACAAAAAAATTCTGTTCGGTTCCGGTTTCGCTCCAGAAACCACCATTGAACCGGTACGAACCGGTTTTTTTTCGCTCCGACTTTGATTTATTTTGGGGGAAATTTCAAGAGAATTCCAAAATAATCTTTATTGATTAAAGTAATTTTTTAGTTAAACCAAATTCGTCTTTACTATCGCAAGTCAAAAAGACAAAAATAGATGTAACGTAACATCGTGCAAGTGTCCCCTCCCACCATGTAATTAACAGTAAAACATTGTATGCATTCCCTTCTTACATTTTTCGTTATTCAATTTGTAAATAGCTCCTTTGTACGACTCCGTCTAATACTGTTCTATAGTAATTTTTAATTTAATTTTTTCCTTTTTAGCGCGTATAAAAGCTATTAAAAATGTTATTTATTTTTTAGTCTTTAATTTTATGTAACACCTTTGTTATTCTTTCAAAAGTCAACATTTATTTGATTTTACAATTCCAATATTCCAGATTCCAATATAGGTAGGTACTCTCATTATCATAATGAATTTACTCCAACAGTACTCATGCACGTACTTGAACAGATACAATAATATTGATTCGCATTTGAATGTAATTCATAGAGAGTTGTTCAAAGAAGACCTATTTAGCTATTTTTAAACACAATAAATAGATGTAAATATTATAAATAAGTACCATAGTTACATACATTTTCTTAAGACGACAAATATGTACATACAGTAACATTTATCAGAAGAATATCTCAAAAACACGACTGCCGAGCGATCTTTCCCGGGTAAGTTTTAGAGAAAGGCTACCAGAATATAAGGGTTCAATGCATATGAAGAAGGGATGAAAGTTTATGGGCACAATAACTTTCAACTAAGCAAAATCCAAGTTTAGAATCGTGAAACATTTTTACCCGGAACACTCCACGAAGTAGGCTCAGGGGGAGGGTACCAAGACGATTAGCGGCTGTCTTCAAAGTGCCTCTACCACTTGTAAACTCCTTTCCGCTAGCCTCGTTTAACAGGGTTCTGGGAAACCTCAACAGGACATATCCTTGACCCTCTTTCTATGTATTGAGATGCCCATGGAAAATCCCGCCATTGAACCGGCAGATATCATCACAAAGATGCATCTCTCCAAAGGCTTAGGAGCATGTATTCTCAAGAAACCCATTAGCCTTTGCTTTATTCGGTGTTGGAAAGTGAGGCTTTCAAAAAAGACTTATTAAAGCAAAAGGAAAAACCCTTCTTTAGCTCCCACAGTTTATGCGAACTGAAATAAAAATGGAACGAAATAAATAACGGTGTTCGGTTTCGGTTCGAGTTCAGTAAAACATTTTTCTTGGTTCGGGTTCGGTTTCACTCCAGCTAAAATAACGTTTTTTTTCTGTTTCGGTTCGTTTCCGGTTCGATGCTCTGGTTTCAAATCATTTTGAAATAGACTATAACATCATAAACCGATAAATACTTTCCTTGGAAACTTTCGCGTTAACTACTCTAAACATTGTTTTGTATTAATTATTTTATTTTCCTATCAGGTATTATTTTAAATGAAATTTGGAGACTACGGTGTACAGAATGGAAATAAATAAAAACTCCTGAACCGTAAGATAATCCAAGTGAGCAATCACACGTCAATAAGAGAAAAATAGAGGGGGGGGAAATAATTGGAATTTATGCTTACAAGTTTGCAGGACGATGGCCTACAGGGACCTGCTGTCGGAAACTAGCCTAAATAGAAAAGAAAGCGCACACAAACGCACAATCACTCTGGAAAACTCACTAGATACGTATTTGGAGAGCTAAGCTCGTACGACTTCAGCTACTGAAGATGAGAGCTTAGCTCCGACAAAACGGCACCCGGGAAGTATACTGTTTCGAGCGTTTTATCTAGATAAACTTTCCAGTTGGCCTAGTCAAAGATATTCATTATCTTAAGCACGGAAAATGTGAGTGCTACTGAAATGTCATTATAAAGCACAAAATATGACCATTTGTATTAAAAAAGCTGTGACTACGACCTTCAGGAAGAAATTATGCCTTGGTTTTACGCAAATATCATTCATTAAATGGATAAATAAAATAGGCGTATAACTATTTAACGAACTTTTTTAACGCACGGCATTAAAACTGTTTTTCATTTTTGAACAAGTGCATATAGGTTTAATATAAGCAGTCTCTCGCCAACCACGGTTTCGAGTATCCGCGGTTAGCGAAATGTATCCCGTTTTGCCAACCGGCATAAGGTTTTCAGTATCCGCGGTTTCAGGCACATACATGTTTTACTCCAATAAGTTTTCTTAAATCTAAATAACCTTTATGTGTTTTAACAGAAGAACATGTACACCTACTATTTGTGTTTAATTCAGCAATTTTATTTTCCAATTCATAACATACTCCAAGTTCTATGCCCTCACCCTCAGGCACCACCATCACATGAGGAGGGCCATCCCCACATCTTGCTAACCCCTCTCCGACACCATCATTGCTTTTATCGTCACCATGTAAGTTTAGTGCAACTGTTTTTTTATATTTTTACACATGATTTAATGAGCCAGTAAATTGTTAAATCCATAGTTAACGTGTTAAATGGAAAACAGCGCCTTTATTTTTTATCAAGAACATTCTCCATCCTTCACTTTTTCTCCTTAAGATATTGCTTGCTGGGCAAGGCGGCGTTATTGGGGGAGTGTGGGCCCAGGCAGCTGTTGTGACAAATGTATTTGTTTACGAGGTGTTTTTAATTTTAGTTTTATTATTAAACATTCATGGAAGGTACAGGTGTTCCTTTTTAATTTTTGGGGCTTTTTAGACCTTCCCCTATACTAGCCTTGGAAATGGTTTCCCCTAACCCCCTATTTCCCATTTGCTCAGGGTTTTAGCAACCGCGGTTTTGCCACTACTGTATTCCGTAAATTTTTATTCATCACGAGGTTCCAAAACTAACGTTTTTTAATCCTTTCATGTCCGTATTATTAATTTAAGTTAATTTTTGTTAAACGAGTCATTTTTATTATAAAAATAATCATTTATAATGAGTCTTTCTGAATTTTGTTATCAAGTTTTGCAATCTGTCATAAATATGTAATTAGCATAGGTAATCCCAATAAAATAGCAACGACATAGAAATCAAACGACAAATTCATATTTGATGAATTTACTTAACAATAAGGAATACAATAAAGTAGATAAAATTATGGTTTCCGTGATGGATACAATTCAGTAATTTCTGAGGAGTTGCTTCTCATAAAAATTCAAAAATTGAAAAAAAAAAATCCCGTCTACCGCAATGATCACTTGACAACAATAAAAGTTTGAGGACTATTTTATCTGCGTTATCTTTTTTCATGTTCCTAAATCCCCTGATTAGGTGATGTCATACGAAACCTGGGAATGAATTTCACCACTCAGCCAACCTATGATGCAAATTATTAAGTGGAAATCATATCGTCCAATAACCACGGAAAAGAACTGAACCGTATTTTATGGATTGGATTTAAAAAATCTTATTTCCAACCACTAATCATGGACTCCGAACTCTTTTATTCTCGCGAACGCCGATTTATTCCACAGATTACAGATCCGAAAATACTCTTTAATACCTCTGTATATCGATTTCAAACTCCTCAGCCTTTCATTAACATCGTGTGACAATCCTCTCAGGATCACAACGTGGCATAATTAAACAAATTTTTTGCAAAGATCAAAACGTAATCCGCTATACGCGGTAACAAGGTCGAAACGGTGGAAAGAAAATGCCTAGACTCACCACACGTTCACCTCCCTCCTCTTTTTCGCCCACCACCTCGCGATAATTAACCGTCTTTTTTTATCTCGTCCTACTTTGTATGGCCCTATCCAAACAATTCCACCCACTCCCTCTATCCCCCTCTCGGGGTAATAATGGCTCCCAACCACGATCGGTTAGTTATCTGGTTTCCGGGTATTAATCCCGTGCTCTTCCGGTCCAAGGCGCTGCCGCCGTATGAGAGAGAGGGAGCGATTGGGCTATGCACAGCCTCCCAGAGTAGTGCGGCTTTGCGAGGGGGGCGGGGGAATGGAAGGTTTGGGTGGACAGCGAACGTGGGAGGTGGAATATGTCCCCTTCGGCAGAGAGGAAGGGAGAAGGGCCATCCGACCCAGCCATAACTCTGCGAGCGGATTTCCCAGCAGGCACTGACCTGGTGAACTCTCTTGAATCACGGCGCTCTCCTACTCCCTTCACCCTCCTCCTGCTCCCTTAATCTTCCTCCTACTCCCGTCAGCCTCCTCTCCTCAACCCACAGCCCTCCCTCCACTCTTTGTTTCCGTTCCCTCTCACCTTTCTCTCTTATTCACCACCTCGCCTTCATCCTCACTCTCTATATCACTACCCCTTGTCTCTTTCTCTTTCTCTCCGACTTTCTGAAGACGCTCGTAAAGTGTTGTCCTTTTTACCCCTTTTCCCTCTCTCTCTCGAGTGTGTTGTGCATGTGTGGGCGTGTGTGTGGGTGGGTGGTTGGACAGGGAAAGAAAAGGGTTTTTTTGGGCCCAAGAGAGCGTAAAAAGACGGTCGTCGTCTCGAGTTTTTCGTCTGGTTGTGTGTCTACACGGCGTGTCTCTCTTTCTCTCTCTCTCTCTTTCGGAATATGCAAACGGTCTTTTTCACTCCTCTTTTTCACTCGCTCTCTCCCTTTCTCTCTTATTCGCTCCTTTATTCCAAAGTCTCCACCCTTCCCTGTTTGGGTATATCGGCGTGTTTTATTTCCCTTTATTTTTTACGCCCGTTGTTTATTTGCCTTTCGTCGCCTTCGGACGAGTATATTCGTCTTTTCAAGCCTCATTCGCGCGAGAGGTGAGCCCTCGATGGCGGGCGTATTTAGGATCTTGCCGCTATTTTGAAAGCTTTCGTGCGAATTCTGTGACGAAGGAATTTTTGTTGGCGTCTTTCATTTTTTAAGAGGATCAAGAGGTGATTGATGCAAAAGAGAATTATTTACGCGCAGGTGAAATGAAATTCCCAAGTTGTGTTTCTCCGATAGCCAGAGAAAGATAGGGAAAACCATATGCGCATTTTGGCTACAAAACAACCGTCGTCAGCGGTGATTCATCGTTATTTGATTCTGAAAAAGGACTGGTGTGGTGTCATTTCTTTGAAACTGTAAAATTACCTCTCAAGCGTACCTTTTCAGAATCTGCTGTCGATGAATCTCCACTGATGGCGGCTTATTTGTAGCTGAAGTGCGCATCTGTTTTTGGAACTTTTTATGGCAATACTAGTTTGTCTATTGCTGATTGGTTCGGAGTTGATTTTATTTGGTCTGTAATTGTTGTTATGTCTGTCAAGTTAGTAGCCAAAATATTGTAGTGATTCGTTTTTATTTCTTTTATTCAGGAAATTTCGAATAGACCCTAATTCATCTTAAAATATACTTTAACGTACATTTTATAACATTTATGTGATCGATCTGCTCCTCTCCATCTTCTTAAATATCAAATTATCCTTATATTTTGCCTGTCTTGCATAACCGAAAGAAATCTTCAACTCTTATTTGGTTTATTTTGGTTATCATTGATTTAGTGTTGAGACAGTGAACTACCGTTGTATAATTTTATATAGAAATGTAGCAGCTACTTGCGTATTATTGACGTTTTTGCATTGAGTATAAAATGTTTACCTTCAACAAAGATAACCCTCACTAAAGGTACCTTTGGAATGTTCAGCACTTCTAAAAACTCTCATTGACACTACTCGAGTCGTAGTTTGAATACGTAGTTACGTTGCACACATCTTTATTAGATAGGCTGTGATGAAAATGTTCCATATTAGATCATATTCGGTCTCCTTCCGGGGCTCTTGACTACAGTAACGAAAATTATTAATTACTTTCTCCATGCGTAGTATAGGAGAAAGTATTGTTTTTGTGAAAAGACTGATTTCGAGATTTCAACGGAAATGCCTGTTTTGAGGTCCCCTGATCACGTTTTCTCGATGATGTCTGTCTGTGTGTGATAGGAAATTTGTGGGCGCTCTAAATCAAAAACTATCAACTCAAAATTTTATATTTGACATTTTTATTAGAGGGTCAAAAGTTGATTAGTTTTTGGTTAACATCGGTCAACCGGAAGTGGGTGTTTACTCTTTTCACTTATCCGTTTCTTTCAAATATTTGCTTTAATACTTGATCAGTGTAAAATATTATTGGTATAAAAGTTGTAGGAAATTTAATTTTCTATAACTTTTGTTCAAAATTGCATTGTTTAAGAGATATTTGGAAAACCATATTTTTTAGCTACCACCGTCACATCACCTAGAGGCGACTTTTGTAAACACTTTTGTTTACGCTTAGTTACATCTTAATAAGGTCTTGGAATTTTTCTCGCAGTTCCTTAAAATATTTATTATCATTTAACCTATTTGGAATTTTTAGAAATATTACCGGTATGGAGAAAATCATGTGGTGGCCACATAATATTTTTTCTGAGGCTGTCGTGGATCCAGGCGACAAATATGCAGGCAGTAAATCGTACTCTTGTGTCAGGTTTGCCATTTCACGAACTTTAAAATTTAGCAGTCAATTCAAGGACTAATTAGGAACTTTCAGCATTTGAATTTAACTTACTAAAGTGCATATTTTGTTAAGAAAAATTTATTTATTATTAGTGAACGGTTTTTCAAATCACATCCAGTGATTATTGGGCATTTCGAAATTTGGGTTTTGTAAAGACGCTAAAACTTTGATTATCCGTGTGCAGGACTACGTGGAGTTATGAAGTGAGTTTTAATTTTCCATATTAAAATTTATTCAGAGCACCATTTTCCTGTAAAAGCTCTCATGTCCTTTTATAAGTTCCTTTATTATTTATTGTAAGCACATAAAAACACTCATTCCAAATAAAATCTCAGTTATTTTTCTACCACTTTCGTATGATCGCATGAATCTCAGTATTTAATAAAATAGTAAATTCTTTTAAATGCTTGTTTGTGTGAATATGAGATGTGACATTTTTACATGAATGAATAGTACGATACTTAACATTTTTAACGATTTTTTTCCTTTTTAACCCTTAACAACCGACACTTTGTTTTTTCACGCTAATACCAACGCCTCGTCTCACAGACTACTTCTTCCTCTTCTCACCCACATGATAAAGCATACTAAGAGCGCTAAAACGGTTTTCTTTGTTTAACATCTAATTACCAAATAGTTTCCTTTTTTGTACAAAAAAATGGCCAAACCTAACCAATTAAATCGGCAATATTTGTAAACAGTACCACAAGAAAAGAAAGAAATTAGTTGATCCAGTATTTTTAATACAAATTTATTTATTTATTTACAAAAATTATTGCAATTGTATGTTTTTAGGGGTATATAAATACATTATAGCTAAAAATATTACAAGAAAACCAAAAATAATGATAAAAATAATGTCACCGACGCGTCGTCTATGGGAGGAACGTAACGACTTTGACGACTGCTGCCACTCAATTGATCATTTTGAAACACCACAAGCGATACCCAAATACTCGATCTATAGTCGTTTGAATGTACTAGGACGCAGGAAGTTCCAAGATTTAGATAATAGAGAGAGCAACGGCGATTACAAAAAACGCACCCGCCTCACAGACGAGTGTTCGGCAGTTAAGGGTTAATTCTATCCTTAGTATTATGTGGGAATAATTTTGAAACGAGAAACGCTTGGCAATCTCATCATTTGAGAGGGAGGAGTTTTCTTCGATGTATCTCTTAGAGGACATCCGTTGGGGCAGTTTGATACTAGCTTGGCTAGTTCCGTCCCAACCAAGGAAACAGCCGCGTTCAGAAACGAGAAAAATTGTTCTGCTACGAACGTTCAGAGGTAGAATATCCGCCCGGCAAGTGGAAGACCCGGGTTCGATTTCCGTTCATAGCAGACTTTTTTCTCGTTTCAAAATTATTCCCACCTTTACAGCTTATGCCTGTCTGCATAGGATCTTCGGATCATATTATTCCATCAATTTAGTATTATGTGTTTTTTAAATCCATTGTGCCCATCTTAGCTCCAGTTAATACAGATATTGCTTAAATTTTTTGTCTGTAAATGGGCAATTCAATAAAGTGATTTATCTGTGCAATACGTTCCTGCAAATTGACGACAAAACCAGTTAAATTACTCGTTTTAATTTCTTTACTAGCTTTTATCTTTGGAGCATTGGAAAATTATTATAGAATTTAATATTTCTTACGTGCTTTCTAAGTTTTTACTTTAATGTCAGCTCGATTAAGACGTCGTATGTGGGTTTTTTCTATTCTAACGTCATCCATATTGACCTCTCTTGGTCCAAGAATGATCTTCTCGAAATTCGCACACATTTTATTTCTTCTTCTTTTCCAAGTTACTGTACTTTTTCCGAATGTTTTCAACATCTCTCCAAATAATATTTTCTTAAGGAGTCATGGAAGATCGAAAACATCTTGAAGTGAAAAGGCTTGTATAACCCTTGGCATTTTTGTTTGTTCTTTCCCTCGCAGGAATTTTTTCCTTGCCAATTTCTGTTTATGTTCCCAAACTGGTTCAAATTTTCAATAAAAACTATTACTAGGGGATAAAAATGTTTTGTTTGTCATCTTCTCGAACTTTAAAATGATTTGTTCACGAATTGGAACAAAACTTTTCTCCTTAACTTCAGGTTTTCACAGTTGAATTCACATCAGTCTCTGGAATCGTCATTATTTTTTAACGTGATCAAAACTTTCAAGTAAAGTTTGGAAATTTAGCAGAATTTTTAAACGTTGTGGGAGAGGTTTTATTATATTGCCATTTTGCTGGTGTGTCTGTCCATTTTAAGCTCGTTTTCTTAAATGAAAATAAAGGACGCAATATATATTGCACAAACTTTCTCATATACGTTTCTCATATATGTTTGGTCTCACTACACTCTTTGTCCCGAAATTACTCCCGTAGTTTAGCGTATATTTTAATGCCACTGGACGATATATAGTATTTTTTGGGATTAGTATTATTTGTGACATCAGGCTGTACGATTAGATGGATTTTAATCAAAATCCTTGCAGCCAGTTTAGAGTAAATCGCATGTTTCAAAATATCCTAGAATAAAGTACCCTTAATTGTTGCGCAATAGCGCTCATCTCTTCAGTGTGTCTATTATGAATGATATTATCCACAAATATGAGATATCCCATTCGATTTAGTTGAACCGTCTAGGCCGTAGTGGAGTTGAGTGGATCGCGGCGGAGGCGTGACGCATAGGGCTTAGGTAAGGTAGCTTAGCGTGCATCGTAATGTCACTGGACGCCATATTGTGATTTTTTGAGACATATGGCCTACGCAGTATTATGTATTTATGACATCAGGTTCTACAATTGGATTGATTTTAATCAAATTTTCTGGAGCCATTTTTGAGTAAATCAAATTTTTCTAAAAATCGCCAAGAATAAACTACCCTTTATTTTGTGCAATATCATTTTTATCAAAAAAGGGTCTGCAAAAGATGATATAGTGCATAAATACGAGATATCATTCGATTTTATGTACGCGTTTGGGCTCTAGAACCGCGGACAGACAGACAGACGGCATGGCGAAAACGACTTTTATGGACTCAGGGACACCTAAATCGTGTATTTCCATCAAAATCTCGAAGTCGAATTTTTTCACGATCACAATACTTGCTTAATATACTATACGTATATGAGAAGATATCCGCAAGAAGTTGATAAAATGCTACGTATGGAGTATAGCATTGTATGGGGCAGAAACATGGACGCTAAGGAAAAATGACATCAAATACTTGGAAAGCTTTGAAATGTGGACTTGGAGGAGAATGCTGAAGATAAAATGGACAGATAGGATGAAAAACGATGAAGTGCTACGAAGAATAGGAGAGAAGCGAATGATTATACAGACTATTAGAAAGAGGAAGGCTAACTGGGTTGGACATTACCTGAGGAGAGAGAGTATGATTAAAGACGTGTTAGAAGGAAAACTAGATGGGAAAAGGGAAAGAGGCAGGAAAAGGTTTCAGCTGATAGACGATTTGAAAGGGAAAGAGAGTTATCAAGATATGAAGAGGACAGCGGAAAATAGGAGTATATGGAGAACCAGGTTTAACCATGAATAATCACGGACCTGTCTACGGACAGACTACCTATGATGATGATATGAGAAAGTAAAAACATGCTTATGTGATCACTCTATTTGTCCGTCTGTTAAAAATCAACTAGAGTCTATAAACAACAGAATATAATTTCGATGAATTTTGACTGAGGATGGCAGTCTTGAAGCCGAGACGCGCATTTTGTTATCGCAGCCATTTTATGGCTTTTGGAGAATTCTGATGTATCATTACCGTGCGGATTTGATTTATTTCAGAATAAATTTTCGGATTGATTTTGTGCTAAATCATGAATGTTATAATTTCTTATTTAGTAATTTGCCTTAAACCAGTCACCAAGCCCATTTAGTGGCATTATGGTACTTAAATTTTTTTGTTGATTCTAAAAACTTTTCTTACATGCATACGTAGAAGAAAACGTTCGTTGATTGAATTTCAACCAAAGGATATTCTTGAAAACTGAAGCAAATGTTTTCGATCTATTGATATTGGAACTCCGACTTTTAGCAAAAGAAGTCTGTGCAGATTTAGACTTTAGATATGCTCTAAAAAAGTCAAGTTTTCTCATCTTTAAATGTCGTAACTTGGAAGTGGTCTTAAGATGGAACTTTTGATGTTACAGCATTCGAGTATTCATGGAAGGTAAGACATAAGAGGCCGTTACAATTCGATGTAAGCCTCGATTCCTTCTTCCAAGAAAACGTGCCGCCACGTCTCGCCTCAGAGAGGCTAATTCCACTCTTTCATATCTCTGAATAACGAGCAACCGTTTATTTTTTGCCAAGAAACCTTCATCGTTGTCGGATTAACGTCTTTTACGTTACGTCTCGCCTTCGTAACGGAGAAAAAAGGTGGAGACGGCATTCGACTCAACGTACTCCCTTAAAATCTCCTCGAGGCGTTATTCCCTGGCCGAATTACCCCTACCAGTTGTTGTTTTTTATCTCTCCCCATTCTCTCCTAAAGTGCGCTTACTCCGATCAGCATCATCCCATTTTCCGGCCGCATTAAGCAGAGAATCGCTATTCCTGCTCACAAAACTAAATGCAAGATAGAGAGAGGGGGAAAATCTAATTACACAAAACTTAGCATTTGGCGTCGAATAATTGGAGAAAGCTCCCTTAATAATTTCTCGGCCCGATATCTCGAGTCCCTTTATTCCGAGACCTTTTCCCGATACGATACAGCATCCTCGTTTATTCGATTTTCTCCCCCGAGGAGCGCTCTCCTTCTATCTGCTTTCCCGAACGTAATCCACTCCCTTTCTCTCCCTACTTCCCGCTCTTATCGCCATCTCCGGCATTAGTAATTTACTCCGGATTTTTTGTTCTCCCCTCCCTCCTCGATTCGGCGAAGGATTAAAGGATTTTTTTTTGTTCGACGAGAGATACTTGGGGAAATACCCGATCAATAAAATGTCTATTCCCAGCTTTACGATGTAACACGCCAATAAGCTCATTTCTGGCTAACTATGCGACGCGCTATGCATTTTGATCGGAGGGAAAAAATATAAGTTTCCTCTTAGTAAAGTTATTTTTCTCCGGACTCCTTAACCCCGCAAACCGGGTCGACTTACACGTGTACCATCCTGCCTCAGCTGCAGTCGTTAAATCGAATTCTCTGAAATGAAACCTAAATTATGTACTTTTCCTCAACATTGAAGTGAAAATAAATACCAAGGATGCCTAAATGCATTAAAATGTCCGTTTTGAGCGGCAGACAGAGATCGGTAAATAAACTCCTTTTGAGAGAAGCAATGTTTCCCGACGGGCGATTGATTGTTAGGATTTCGTGAAATTCTCCGGTCATTTGAAAGAGTGCCGAGCTGAAAATATTGCAAATTGCTGTCTTCAAGTTTTATGCGATATTATTTATCGGCGTATATTTTTTAGGCGTAAAGCTTTTCTCAATAGATTTTAAATGTTATTAACATTCTGTGGTAAGTAAATAAGCGAGCCAATGTGAGCAGGTCATTTTATTCTTATTCTCATCTTTATATATAATTACTCAATGTCTGTCCGTCCGTCCCCCCTTTTATCTCTTGAACAGTTTGTCATAGAGAAATGCTGTAAACGGAAAACGATTATATTTTTCCATATGTTTACACAGGAGTTTCGATTTTTCAAGGTGCAAGGTTTATTTCTTTCATTCATTAATTAAAATGCATAAATATGGACCGAATTTCTCCGTGTTTGCTTTATTCGACGGCTTAAACCATAAAATAACTTAGTCCTGCGATGTTTAGATGTTACACGGGATAATTTCTCAGAAACACGAATTTCTTTTCGAAATTGTATGGCTTTTTCGTACTCTTTGCGGGTTTGCGAAGGCGACACGCATTGTTGCCTCCGATTGAATTAGCATCTATTAAGCCTTCAAATAGACAAAAAATTGCGTTATTCGCCTCGCGCTGTTTATGAAGCATCGAAATTATAGTTTTAGTATTGCCAAACTTAATAGATTGCAACTTTATTAATTCCAGATTATTATTATTCAGTAAACTGCGTGTGGGCTGTGGGCATTTTTAACGATTGACCAAAAGACAAAAATCTTTCTTTATATCAATACTGGAATGTGACCTATTTCGTATGGGAGAGACAATTAAAATTGCACGTATAAATCATAAAAACAAACATGACATTCAAAATATCAGTTGTCTGATTTTATAAGGAGAAATTGTCTATTATTACTTTTAAACATGCATATTTCTGACTGACTTCGCAAAAGTTTTTGCGGGTACCACTAGTTATTATAACTTAACGTTCAGGATGCCTGTTTAGTTCAGGGGCAGGCAAAGGTTCCTGCATGACGGGCCACTTTGGAAGTTTCGACCGTTTCGGCGGACAGGATAACAGTTACTGCTGGAAGTCACGAAGAGACTCTACGATTACACATTCATGAAAATCATGATTCAATATTTTCGTTTGTAGAAGAATCCAATCGGATGAATTGGTTCAAATTATTCCGTTATTAATCGCAATCGAAAAATCCGATTCGGATAGCTTACATCCCCAGCTAACATAAATTTCGACATAAGATCCGTATCTTCAAGCTACGGCTTTGAGCATTATAACGTTTAGTTTTTGAAACGGAAGCAGTTATGCTCAGTTAATTGAGACGGTATCAATTCGCGGCAAACACGTTTTCAAGCGCTATTGGAGCCATTTGATGTCTCTCAACTATTTCCTCCCCCTTTCTTCTCACACGTTGATGGTTACGAGCACGCGTGCGTTTCGCTCTGGATGATTCTTTTTTCATTGACGCTACTCGGAGCGAAACATTTTTATTCCTTCGCCCGCGGACTAATCTTTCCGCCGTGCGCGCGGGACGTGTTGATTTTAACCGCTTTCCGATTGCAGCTGAAACACGACGCATTCATGAAACCGTAAAAACGCGCGCGCTCCTCTCCTCTCCTTTGTCATTCAGGAGACGTCGACAACTGGCGGCGATAAAACTGTTTAAATTCGAATCGAAATCCGATGGAATGGCGGGTCGCGTTTTATTTACGTCCTCGTTTTTTTGCGGAATCAACAAAAATTAGCTCATTGGTTCGAGGGAATTTCTTTTAATGCGGGCGGTTTTTTTTCTGGCGCTTCATTTTCTAAGCGGCGCCGAATTCCGCGCAAAAGTTATCCTTTTTGGGTATTTCCTACTGTCGTAAAGCAAATGAGTGGACCGTGTTATTGTTTCGAATGCAAATTCGCCTTTCTCAGTGGCAATTCACCGAGAATCGCGTTTGAGTCAAAGTTGCTTTCTTTTGAATTGCGTATATTGTTTGCGCAGCAGATCAGTGTTTGTATTGTTAAATTATACGAAGCAAGTGAGCTCTCTAATTCATTTGTAAACATTTTCACGAACGTTTCTTCGATTGGATGTTTTAAAGTTTTGATTCATTGACTGCCTTTTAATGAGCCAAGTTGCATCTGGCTTTACAGAATTATTTTTCCTTCGAGTCTCTGTTATCTAATCTGGGGTGTTACGAATAATTGTGGAATAGAAAACAAATTTTTAAGTGGAATATTATCGGCATAGATATCTTGAAAAAGTAGAAAATTGTAGGGGGTCATTGTATTTATTGGATTAATAACGGCATTTTATTTTTCTTTCCCTCTCGGTGATATTTTATCATTTTGAACCTATCTGGTGGTATTGAATATTGCCTTTATCGGTACCCTTTAGTAAATAATGTACCACAGTTTCTCTCGTGTGGTCTTAAGATGTGGGAGTCATCGGCGTGTTGTTAAATGTTTCTTTGCGTTGCGCCAAAACCTGCGGAGCAAAATAATCTAACTTGCTACCAAACTCAGAAAATAATATCTTTCCTCATCGTACGTAGTCTTCAAACCTTAATCATATTTAACGCCGTTATATCACAAAATGGCAAAAGTTTTGAACTACTAACTTTTTCACGGATCAGGTAATTATATCTTGTATTGTTCTGTTGATAAGTGTGAGTCATTTGAAGCAAGTTATATCAGCTTTGTTAGATTTTAGTTCTTAAATAATTTTGCCTGAATCTTGTCTCAAGAATTGTCACATACCATTGCAAATACATAGCCATAAAACGAAAAGACAGGCAAATATGTAAAATAATTTTACACGTACTCTTGCATTGTTAAGAGTAGTCGAGGGAGAACCAGAGATACGTTTGCCTTTGTATGGAATTTCTGGCTAATCAATCTCTTGAATTATTATAGCCATTACTCCTTCCACACCGAACAAACACACAAGGGAGTAGGGAAACCCGATGCCGGCAGTAGCCTACTCTTTACGAAGAGCACCAAGGGGGCCAACTGCTTACCGTCCCTTCCGAAGGACGGAGCGCTGACTTGCACGGTCTCCTCAAATGACACAAGTAGGAGACGGGATGATCCGAGGTTGAAAAGTCCTATATCCGCCGGATTCGAACCTGGGACCGTTGCGTAGAAGGCCAACGCTATAACCACTCCGCCACCGCCACACCCGAGCTAGAGATACGTCTAAGTATATGTATGGAGTAGATATATAAAGGGATTGTGGGATTATTCATTAACAGGTATAAAAGATAAATTTAAGTAGATTAAGTCTACAAGTCTCTGGAGTACGAACTTGAGTATTCATTACTTGATTTTCGAAAATTAATAAACTCGAAAAATAATCTCATTAATGAGGGAAATAAATATGAATAGGTTAAGGAATAAAAATATAAGGATCGTCGTAATAGTAGATATTAATGCTAAGAGAGGCAATTGAGCTCTGCTTCAGCTCAGAATAGTCAAAGTACCCGAGAGATCATATCTAGTTTGGGGTATAGCAAAAACGTACTCGATCCATTAATTAATTGCGCCGACTCTAATAGAGGTCTGGAGAAGAGATTGGTAAAAACATGGAACTGGAACGTTGTAGTTTACGGGTTTTCTAAGATTTAAGATGCGAGGGATGGGAAGTTTTCGAGAAGTGGGTAAATGGGTGAAAAAGGAAAATGGAGAAAATAAAGAAGGAAAGAAAATAATAAATCAACACGTATTGAGAGGAGCGAGGTTCGGACAGCATTATAGCATTAGTTTAGAGAAATTATTAATAAGTATTGTGAGCGCTAAGTAAGTCTTTAAAGTGGTAATCGAAGGTATGCTGCCAGGAAAGAAACGAAGGAGAATTCTATAAGTTTGAATGACGGGGATTGTTTGAGGAATTTTACAGCGATCATTTCTATAGAGTACTGATTTTCGTTAATTATGTGCGCAATTATTTGCGCAATAGATATTACACTCTGAGTATAAATTTCCCCTCTTTTTTAAATTTCGAATTGCATTGAGTCGCTTCAAAAGTCTCAAAAGAGCATAATTATGCAATCATATATTCTACAAAAAAATACAGGGCACTCGATAAGATTTTTCTGTTTCCAAAATTACTCTCTTTAGCAACCGTATTCGTAAGTCTAAATTGAACGTCATAAACCCTCACGGGGCTCAGCTAAGGGTGGAATTCATACGGCAAAAACAACTTAATTTGTCAGCATTCAACGGATGAATCGGGCATGGTTAAACTCGTTGTCGCCTCGTCGCATTTTAATTCCACCGACACAGAAAACAACAATTCTTAGAGCCGAGACCTTGTTAAAAATTACGATTATCCAATGAGTAGCGAGACATGAAAATGCGGGCGGTGAGAGGAGGGAAGGGAGGGAAGCTGTTCGTACTTACTTTTCATCACGCTCCTCGTTTTTCCTTTATGTCGCCGTTACCTCGCATTATTTAAAAAAAGAGAAAATTCCCGACTTTTTTGAAGCGTCCGACTCGAGCCTTTTTTTCCATTTCATCGGACGCTTTTTTGCCATTATTATTTCACCTCGCCATAACCGGCTTCATGAATACTTCCGCCGCCGCTCCATCTCGTTCTATACTCTTTACCCCCTCTTCTCTCTCCTTTTCTCCCCACTCTCCTCCCCTCCACCTCCTCTTGTCTTTTCCTCTTCCATTTTTCCGGTCGTATCGGATAGTTTTCTGTAGTCCGTGTCGTCACATGTCGTGGGAGTCGAGTACGTGCGCTGCGAAGCTTATGACTTCGTCTACTAGATGGAGCCAAGTGCGGACTCGGGGGAGCGTAGGAAGTTCATTTTCCGTGCTTATTTTATGCTTTCGTAAGGGGGAAGGAATGTGTGGGAGGGGGGTTCTTTTCGTCGATCTCTTAAATCGCGGGATTACTCCCGAGATCTCGACGAAAAGATGGAATATCGGGAACGCTTTTTCGGGGTGTCGGTTGATTCAAAGGGCGGAACTGCAAGGGGTGGGGAAGGTTTGTTTTGACTATGAATTCCCAGTTTGTAGAATTGGTTTACATAGAGGGCACGTTTTCAATCTACTACGTGGAAAATTCTGCTATTTGGAAATATCTGAATTTCGTAGACGCGGGAAGACTTGCCAAGAGATATGTCAAAGAAATTGTTGAAGCATTCGGCTCGTTTTCGGGGAAAAGGAAGTCATCTTTCACGTCAAATAGTTAAGTTGTTAAAATCTTTGAGAAATCGCGTTTAACTTTTAAAATAAGTTAATCGGGAAGAATGCTATTCAAAAACATTCGCAGGGTATTAATTTATTTATTTACAATTTGAACGGCGAGTTTGAGACTGCGTAGATCCTTCTTCCGCCCAACCGTATACATTTTACAAAGAAATGAGACCAAAGAAAATCGAAAAATAAATGTATATAAGCTACTACTTGCTTCCAAAACAGTTTCCTCACTGATGTTACAGGTGGAATTTGTGTCGTAATTTATAAGAAATGTAGATTAGTGTTAGCAGAAGTCATGAAATGGAGATAGAAATGACGAAATAGATTTAGAAAAGTGGACTAAGTATGTTTGCTTTTGACGAAGAAGTTTGTGCAATGGTTTTGAAAATTATTCAAATTATCAGTGGAGAAGATATTATACTAGGAAGGGAATTCCAAAGTATACAGGCAGAGACAGTGAAAGACATTGTAAATGATGCTACGTTACATTAACGAAAACTATCGGAAAAAATAACGTACGTGAACGGAAATGCATGCATTTGCACGAATAATAACGTTGATACGTTTGCGATCTCAATGAAACCTGCTAAATGGCCTGAATTTTATTTTTAGAGACCCTTTTCCTTGAAGTCGCCATAACGTCCCATTCGTTGATTCCGTATTTTTAAATTTCTTTGTCAGATTATTGACCCCATTATATCAACATTCAGAATTCTCACTCGCTCACCCGTGTGTATATAAACGCATTTATTACCTTGTTGGCATATAGGCTGTGATCTCGACATTTTATTATAATTAACGGCCCATTGAATTCAAGGCCCTCGAGAGCATCGTAGCTTGGGAATTCCTTTTGACGGATAGCTTAGTAGCAGGTCGCATTCGCACCGTCCACGCGGCTATCCTCGCCTCCTTCGGAGGATCGCTTCCCCCAACCGTCATTTCCATCCCCTCCACCCCGTTCCCACGCCCTCATCCCATCGTACTCCTCCGGAGTAGTCAAAAGAAGACGGAGTTTATAGAGTGGGTTAGATTAGAGGGCGGCGTGGGGTTAGGAAAACACCGAGCGGTTTATTATTGGTTGGTGAAATCAGCACTGGAGCCGAAATCCTCGGACTGGTTGGATGTTTTCCCAAGGAATGCGATGTTTTCCTTCTTTTAAAGCTAAATGACGATGCGTGCACTGGAGACGTTGGGAGCGGTAGCAGTCCATTCGAGCCTTCCGTTTGATTCATCCTCGTTTAGTGCTCTAATGCGAGGGAAATAATTTGTCTGTTCACATCTGCGTAAGCCTATTGAAATCGGTTCGAGTGGATAATTAGCTTACTAACGAGATTTTTCTTCAAAGCTTGTTTTTGATCGTTTGTATTTTGTAGTAACAGGGACATGCTTGATATAACTCGGAAGCGTTTTTAAAATAATGTTTTAGCGGATTAACCCGCCAATTTCAACGTTGACTTAATTTACTATAGAATTTGTATGCGATGTGATTACCTTTCCGTTATAATGTTTACATTTATTGAATATATATTATGTGGCTTTGTTAAAATTAAAAACAAAGCTATATAAGAACGGCCGGTTTCGATGAATAATCACCATCATCATCCGAAATGTGAATAAAACCGTGTTGTTTTAATTTTTGCTTTGTTTTTAATTTTATCAGTGCCACATTATTATGGAATTCCACGAGGTCTCGGCCTCGTTTATTGATTTAAAAAATATTTATGCTTTGACTCAGATTGCTCAAAACTTCAGTTCGTTAATGACGATGAATGATATTTCTAAAATTTAGAAATAATGAAATTATTTCAAAAATTACAGAGAAGACGCCAAAGGATTATACGAAAAAATCGAATATTTTGGGCAGAAGATGGTCAATAAACATGAACAGTGATATCATTAAATGTAAATAATACTAATATATGAGTGATGATTAAATATTTCAGTAGCAATCCTTTAATATCCAAGTATGACGCAAAGCATAGGGCTAATCAGTTCTGTTCCAACTCTTAATGAATTTACGAATCCTGCAATATTACTGATTCGTGTTCATATTTACTGATTTGTTGTCGATCTCCAATAAGTTTGCGGTTCATTGAACTCTGTTTACAAGTTCTGTAGTATTTTAATAAAAAAGTCATTTTGGAATTAGATTTAGATTCCATGAGCTACAAAAAAGTCCTGTATGTTGGTGGTAGATACATTCAAATGCAGAGCTCGTAGACTTATTTTTTAATGCATCTCTAAAATATAACGCGCTGATCCCAACGCGTTACTTACGGTTAATATGAACGCGTCCAGTCCCGCAGATATGCGCTTTAAAAAGAACGAAAAAAGAATGGCGCAGCTTAAAATGTTTGGAACAACTGGGACATCATACCGCGGAAAGCGACATAAATTTGCCCGAAATATTAAATTTCCGTAACAAATGTCGTCGTCACTGTTTAATATCCTTTGCCGTGGAGTTGATCTCATGATCGCCTTCATTTTATATTCTTCGTTTGCCCCGTAAAAATCCTCGTGTAGCAGACATTGCGCTAAAATTTATCTGTCGCGACCATAATTGATTTCGAAAATCGTTATTTTTTCAATGAAAAGGGTTTTTTTTGAGTTTCCTCTGGTCATTCGTTCATAAATAATCATTCATTCTCATTTGCACTTGCTGTATTTCTGCGTCATGAAATTCTTATCGATCAAACGTTAGCCATTCTGTAATCCTATCCTGAATTAACTTTTATTCTTCAGTTTTATAAAAGCATATTTTCAAAATTCGCCCAAAGTATTAATCAAAATTGATGTCTTAAATTTTAAATTATGATTTATAATTTCAGCTCAATAAATTGAATGGAATTTGTTCCAACTTAAGCTTAATTGTAGTATTCTATATACAGTATATACTATATTCCTCGCTCTACACGACAGATGGGTTCCTGAAAATTTCGCGCTGAGCGGAATTTGCGCAAAACGGGTTCACTATGTCAATGAGGATAGGTTCCATGTATGCTAAAACTAAAGTGTAATGCCAGTAAAAATACGCCGTTAACCTGAAAAGACAGCCTCTTGTCGGATGCATCTATTAACGCCAGATGCAAATCTTTACATTTTTTCAATGACTTATCTTCATCAGTGATTTTCAATTTGTGTAGAAAACTAAAAACTTCATTATATTCAAGCAAAAATGTAAATATTTCCTGTATGACTGAAATCCTAAAATGGCTTCATGCCTAAATATAGTCTGTCAATACTTTTAAAGTGAGTCAAATGATTTTTAAGGAATATTAGAGCATTGTTATCTTTTACCATTAACATTGAAAGATTTATCGCAAGATAAATAAGTAAATAATGATTGTAAAATTTCTACGTCGTTGAGTTGTGCAAGTATGCTTTTGAGTTGTAAAAGCAGTATAAAATTACATGTACCTTCAAGCCTAATGCTTCAGTATGCGTGATGCTATTACTTTTTTGGCGTTCTTTACCAGCGAAGCGGTAGTACCTAGCAGATCGCCGTATGGGCACGCCTCGTCCTTCCGTGATATTGGAACGAGGTTTGTACTATTATAAGGGGAGAAGAATGCAGATTATAATTCTTATCACTGAATTTTGGTAATTGATCGTATTTTCTTGAATTTCTACTAAAATCGTTTTAAATCGCATTTTATCGGATTGTTGCCATGGAGACGATTATTACCGAACTCGGCTTGGGCATAGACGGATGATCAAATGGGTTATTAGGCGTTCTTTACGAGCGAAGCGCTAATAGCGGATCGCCTTATGGGTACGTCTGGTCCGTCCGTCCGTATTAACTTTCATCTCCTAAACCGCTGGAGGGATTTTCATTAAATTAAGTAGCAATGATCCTTATTAATATTCATCTCCTAATTGTGATTTTGAACTGCATCCGTCAATTATAACTTCCGCTTTACATAATTACTTTAATAAACTTATACTCGCATCTCGTTAAATTGCATCCGTCAAGTAACAATTAAAAGCCATATATTTCTCTCCCTAACCCTTATGTGATCTGTAAGGTGTAGATTAAAAAGATTATTCGGATCGAGGACAACATTTACCACAATGAAGTCCGCGAGACCACATAATAACGAGTTTTAGTTTCGAGAAAATCCCGAGCTAAACATCGCATATTTTATTTACTTCGGTCGATACGACGATTCTATCGTCAAACAAAACATACCATATGTTTCTCTCCCATGCTCTTATATGATCTGCGTGGTATAGTTTAAAAATTTTATTTGAATGAAGGACATCATTTTACACAAAGAAGTCCGCAAGACCACATCATTACGAGTTATAGTTTCTGAGATAAAAATTCGAGAAAATCCCTAGTTAAACATCGCATATTTTGTTTACATCGATCGCTAAGACGGTTCTCTCGGCAAACTGTAATTAAAAATCCTTATTTTCTCTCCCATGCTCTTATATAATCTGTAAGGTGTAGATTAAAAATGTTATTCGGATAGAGGATAGAGGTCTTCATTTACCACAAAAAGGTCCGCGAGACCACAAAATTACGAGTTATCGTTTTAATCAGTGTGACAGCTCCTTCAGCCATAAAAAATTTAACAAAAACCCTATGCATTTCACCCACTAAGTGGGCATCTTCAGGGGGAACTTATGACGACAGTGACTGTAATAATTGCAGAGCAAATTACCTAAGGCACATTTTTCAGCGACTGCTATCTTTTCATCGGAGGAAAGAATTGCAGATGCGATGTATGTTGCCTACATTTGTAGCAGCATGTAATTTTTAACGATTTTTTCCGAGTAGTCTCCAGAAACTGATTCTATATCCACCAAATTTATACCATATGTAGTTCTAAGGTAGACGTATGTATCCTGAAATTTTGGCGTGGATAACTTTCGACATTTTTGAGTTGTTTTGTAGACTAACAAACAAACGGTGAAACCTAATATACAAGTATTTAAGCGATTTTATAAAGAAAAAAGCGCTGAAAACCAGCCTTGGAAATATTACCGGTTAGGTAACGAGATGGCTCTCATTGCAGTGGAAAAAAAAATTATTATTCCGGAAGCAAAGGGGCATTTCATTTTTTATCGCCGCCTAATCTGCTAACTTTATTTCTCGGTGGACATATTTCATGAGTTGAGCTGTAGTGCGTAAAGCATTTTTGCCGAGGAAGCGTTAATTACGCAGAGGGTCGGTCTTAGGCCTTAGGTCAGAGAGACACTTTCGTAGGGTTTCCAAGTCTTCATTATTAATGCCGTGCATGTCTTTCACGCTCCACGCGCTCGAGATGCTCATTTCTTAGTTTTTGTTTATCATTTCTCCAAAAAAATCCGTTTTAATTTCCTCGGATACATGTTTATGATGTTTGTTCAAATATTTCACCCTATGATATTATTAACGGACTAGTGTAATTGTCCGGCAAATATGGCGGTTATACGTGGATTAAGTATTAAATTTAAGGCACTTCCCATTCTTTCTCTTTTTCTCTCTTCCTCTCTCCCATCCTCCTTCCTCCCATTTTCCCTCCCTCTCCTCTAGAAAAATAGACTTCCTAGCCTCCATTTCGCCCTAATAAAGACCACTATCTATCTATCTCTCCATCTCCCTCCTCTGTCTCCCTCCCTTTCTTTCCATTTATATCTCTCTTCCTTACTATCTCTCTCTCCCTCTCTGGAAAAATATACTTCTTAGTCTCAATCTCGCCCTAATAAAAGACATTATCTATCTATCTCTCCCTCTCCTTTATATTGCTTTTCGTCATTGCTGAAAAGCACTATTATCTTAGTGATGTCCGTCCGTCCGTACGCATCTATCAGGGAAGAATTGGTTGAACCGATTTCAACCAAATTTGATGCATAGAATATTCACATAAATTAATGACCAAGATGGCATATTTCGACTGGATCCATTTAGTAGGGGTGCCACAATTGCAAAGTTTAACTTTTCGGTAACTGTGAATTTGGAAGGAATTGGCCAAACCGATTTCAACGAAATTTTGTATGGGGGAGGTGTGCAAAATAGAAAAATAAAATTAATATGTTTAGTGTAGATATGGAAACCAGTGCTGCCACAATAAAAGTAATAAAAAAGTTCTTTTTACACCAGTTTGTGTTGATTTGTCCTTATCAATTTTAACGAAATTTAATATTTATAATGAACACATAAATACAAAACCAAAATAGCATATTTGGACCGCATCAGCCAAACAGTGGTGCCACAATTACAAATTAAACTCTTTTAATAATAATGGATTTGGAGAGGATTGGCTGGACGAATTTCAACTAAATTTTGCATATAAGGTTTGTACAACATACCATAATAAAATCTAGAGGTTTAAAGCGGAGTTAAAGAGCATGGCTACCACACTAAAAAGTAAAATAATATTTTTTAATCGTATTTATAGAGAACTGACCTCATCGATTTTAACCAAAGATAGAATATATAATCATCATATTAATATATAACCAAAATATTAATTATCAACCGGGTCGACTAAACAGGGCTACCACAATATCAAGGTTAGTATTTTCTGTAACTATGAATTTGGAAGGTATTGGCTGAACGAATTTTAAAGAAATTCCGTTTGTAGGAAGAGTATCGAATGGAAAAAGGAAATGAACATGTTTAGAACGAATCTAAAAATCAGGGCTACCACAATATAAAGAATAATAATTTTCTGATTTCAAAGCAAATACATTAATTAGTATACGATTATTCAAGGGCGAATTTGACGAAAAGCATTTCTGTACCACGGGAAACCCGTGTGCATCCCTGCTTGTTCCCCGTCTGCCTCCCTCTCCCTCATTCTGTCTCCCTCCCTCTCCTCTCTCACTCCTCTCTCCCCCCCTCTCTCTCTCTTTTTTTCTTTCTCTCTCACTCGCTCCTTCTCTCTCACGTATTAAAACATTCAAAGCACGCTTTCCTTACGCATATAGTTTGGGTGGAGACGACAATACAATCTCGAGGTTTAACAAGGACACGGTCGGCAAGGCAACACATCGTTAAAATGCTTAAATATTTACAATAAATATGATTTAAACGTAGAACATGAGCGATTTTATATCGTTTGCAAAATGTGACGGTAAGAATAAGAAACGTTATTTATTTTTCTTTAAAACTGTCTAGGTCCTAAGATAGTAGGACAATTGTTTCTAATTTTAATTTGCAAAAGAGTAAATGCCTGTACGTCGGAAAATCGATTTAACGTGTTCTTATGGGAAATAGAAATTATTTACTGGAGTTGAGGATTTTTTTCGTAGATGGCTTTTACTACATATAAGAATCAAACATTCTTACCAAATTTCCATTTTTACTTACTCGGAAAGTTTGTTAAAATAGCATTACAGTCAGTCGTAAATATGATAGTAATCGATTCTTCCGCTCTTTTATAAAGCCTTTTTCAGCGCGTCGCAAAAGTCGAGCGTGAGGGACAAACGAATGTTGTTTACATTGGTTGCTATAAAAAGAATGTCTCTCCTTCTCTTTCTCGTACTAATTGTAAGAGCATTCAAAGCACGCTTTCACCCATAAGGATTGAAATTACAATGGTTACGCATTACGTCTAAACTTTTTAAAAACATTTTGCCGCATTTAAAAAAAATCTGTCCATGCATTCAAACTGCCCGTCTGTCTGAAGCGCTAATTCCAGTAACACAGAGGTGAGCAAATATTTTGAGGATGCGGGCCGCATTATCGGTTTCGAGATCACATCAGAATTTACTGGATAAAACTGTTTGGGATCCTATTAGCATAAATCATTAATAAAGACATTTTTAGCGTTGTGATTACTCTAGAAACGGTTTCCCTTTAATAGTCTTAAGTAACAAGTATAATATTAACCGGTTTAAATTCTACGCCTCGCATTCACAATGGCATCTCAGAACAAATAAAATGCTAACGAGGACATAATGCGCCCGGCGAGCCGTAGTTGGCCCACCCCCTCTCCTACTGTAACATTGGGTTATTCATCTTCACCGTAAGACCGTAGTTGTCAGTGGATGATAAATGAAGCCTAGTCGGTAGTCACCGAAACGGCATCTTAAGGCGTCTTTAACTTTTGCAATACAATTCCTTTCTCCAGAAACGTTCGATTTAAATTGTTTGCTTCCGCACCTCTGCCGATTTCAGACGGAATCGAAAGATTTAAAATGTACGGCGATGTCCCCGCACAATGGGATGTCGCCGTTTCCTTTCCCGTCCTCTCTTTCTTCCCTCCCCCCTTTCCTCTCACCCCCAACGTCCTTATTGCTATTCTCCCCTTCCCTTTTTCTTCACTCCGATCGTAGTCTACAGATAAAGATGAGGCCGAGGTTCGAATTCCGGGAAGGGTTCCAGGATTCCGTGCCCCGGCTACCAATGGACCAGTCATCTCCATCCATCGCCTCCGTACTGAGTTATGGCCCTAGCATCCCCCTTGATGTGCCGGGGACTTGAACCGCCTGCCTCGCATACGCCCTCTCCGAACAGCACTATAGCTATAGAATTCATCGCTCTTTCTCATATCGCGATCCACACTGGCACGCCTCTCATGACGAATGGCGTGACCCTTGAACCGGTGCGCGGCTCGTGATTGGTCGATCCCTGCAGTGATAGAAAATGTTTCATCTGACCGTTAAGGCCGCTGTCATTCAACGCGAGAAGCTTGATCAGCATCTTGGCGATCAGATTATTTGCCGATTTCTTTATAGCATCTTCTTTTCCCTTTTTTACGTTGTGTAGTCGCCACTATCATCTTTTCTACAGAGCTATAACTTTATGTCCAAGGCCGTTATCGGTGCGGAGGTGCCTGGATTGACAGGTCGATTATTTAATCGCTGTTTTCTTACTTTTTCTTTCGTCGATTAGTCGGATGGATCGCCATTTCGTTCGAAGTGAACCTCGAGAGTTGGCGAGACGTAGCGGAAATGGACGAATGCTGTCCAAGCATCCAAAATAATAACTTAGTACGCTAAGTGTTGCCATTTTCTGAACGCGGGTGTTTTTCTTAGTTGGGACCCAACTAAGAAAAACACCCGCGTTCAGAAACAGGAAAGATTATCTGTTGCGGTAGTTCATTGGTAGAATATCCGCCCGGCAAGTGGAAGATCCGGGTTCGATTCCCGGTCATAGCAGATTTTTTTCTGTTTCAAAGTTATTCCCAAAATTACAGCTTATGCCATTCTGCATAGTTTAATATTATTCCACCAATTTCTGTGGGTGCCATGTTTTTAGCCAGGAGAGTGTTTATAAATAATCATGATTCAGATACTAATTGTGCGATTCCGATACGATCCATATGTCATACACTGCATTCTTATATATCATTCAAAATGGCAAATGGAATCCTTATATGTTCCCCCTTTTGAATTCATGATTACTTTCATCGATTCGTTGCGGCGTCTAGTGTCTCAAAGTTTACTTCAAGTCATGATTGAATAAATATATTCTGACAAGGTTTAAAATGTTATTGGTTTTTTAACACCTGTGTCATAGATTGTCATCAAGGCTATAATAATAGTATTTATAACACCTAAATTGTTATACTAATCAATGAATTAATTAATCAGTACCTAGTTCAAAAAGCGTAATTTCTCGGTGATTGTCTTTACCGACCAGTTAGTACTAACGTCTCTTGATGGCTATTTTAAATATTGTTTCGTGGTTTTGGTAACTAATGGCGGTGTTTAGGCATCGCCTATCGTATTTTCTCTGTTTATTGTAAGAGACGAAGAGAATGATGGAGATGCTATTTACAGTTAGTATGTATTTGTAGCTCTTAAGGTATTGCCGCGCAATTAAATATTTCAACTCAAAATTAATAAATTCAAAAAACCTAAGGATAAACCAATCTTTTCTCTTCTATACTTATAATTTGCTATTCTCGCCGCGAAAAGGAGGGGTGGAACCTGGTCATCGCTTTTAGGGGGAGCTGTAGCTTGCTCGCGAGCGCAGAAAACGGCAGGCGGGGAAATGGAGGAGTGGGAAATACATATATGTTACAGAGCGGAAGTGCCGGGAGAGAGAAAGGAAAGGGGGAAGGGGAGGATTTAGTATTTAGTTTGTGATACTGTGTAGCTAAACGAAACGGTCTGGCGCATTCTCTCGACGTTTGACTGTTTTTATTATTTCTTAGTGTAATTGTTTTTATTATTATTGGTTCGTCTTTGTGACTCTTTCTTTGTTCTTAATTGTTTGTTCTTCGTTGTTGATTGTTCGAGGTGGTTCTGCTTTGGTTTTTCTTCGCTTATCACTTTCGTCTGGCGTTGTACGTTCTATGTTGTTATTCGTCTGTTTATCGTTGTTTTTATTTGTTTATTGTGTTTATTTGAATATAGCGATTGGTGTTGTCGGATCATTTGTAACAGCATAAAAATTTGCCGTTATTCTAATGGAGACTACTCTTTCATGAAATTGATGACAGATATTACCCTTCCGGCGATCATATTAATCATTTTAATGAGATACTTTCTACTACTAACAATTTCAGACCGCAAAATGCGTTTTTCATTTGAGCGTTAATTAGTTAAATTCGGACGGAAAGAAAACAAATAGAATACATTTTCATTTAAGACGCTAAAGAAGTCATCCATGAAATTCTGAAAAGATGGGGGCAACAGATGAACTATCAGAAGTAAAAGGGAGCAGCTATCGAGTGATGATTGAGGCGCGAAGGACCCAGGCCCCGGAGAGAATAATAAACATATCATCATCATCAGCCCGTCTCAGCAAACTTACTGTCCATTCATGCCGATGTCTTCTTTCCTCATTTGTATATAGAAAAATTCGGTTGTGACCAGCTGTTTGGGAACGTTTGCATCAGCATACCTACTTCATATTAAAGGTCTCAGAAGAAAACCCTTAATTGGCAAAGGAATGAATGCGATATGAAACGTGTCGTCTACTAAGAGAAAGTCCGAAAACGGGGCTTGATGCAATTTTCTGCGTTAAATGTATGCCAAAAGGTTCGGGGGATGAACACGGGCGGCGGGCGAATTCGCCCCGCGGAGCGAGGTTACGGCGTTGACCCGCGAAGCGTTGTATTTTACGTTCATATGCTCTGTTCTGAAAATTCCTGCGTTGTATAGATTGATGGTAGTTAGCCCAAATCGCGACCTTCACATTGTTCTTATATATTTATAATAATTTGTATTTAGGAAAATTGATCGTCTAAGACGAACCACTTCCGACAAAATTTGTTCAACCTTCGCCTCGTTTTTCTTTCGATCTGTTTGAATCCAAAATTCACCCACTCTCCATCTACGTAACAGTTTATCTCTTTGATCTAATGACTCCGAAGCAAGGTCGCCCTTTGACGACGAATGCGTTGATACCTCTGGCTAGGACCGCCAAGAGTTGACACGGGCCCTGAGGAAGGGTTGGCGGATGCGACTAGGGTGTCCAGATGCCGAGGAGGCAAAACCGGGACATTAAATCTGGGACAATAAGTTTTAGTTATTTTCTATGGTTATTTTCAGTTAAATACTGCGTAAATACATTTTGCGTGATTTGAGTGTGATAATATTATAATGTAATTATTGCGCTAAGAGTATTAATATCTAATATGTTGCATTCATCAGTTCATTGGATGTCACACAAAGAAACAATTCTCTTGCAGCTTGCTTGGTGAGCTGGAATTACAAATAAATATGAACATAATCTAACAGATTCACTTTTTTGCTCTATAAATTCAATTTTCTTGAAAATACATGTCCATTTTTCATTGCAGTTCATTGTTTTCCAACTTCCATCACTTTCGATTTTGTTGCATACAACTTTTTTAAACTGTCAATTGGTCATACAACATATTTTCATCAAGTTTAATTTTATTTTTTATGTCGTAAGAAAGAAAGGTGTTGCAAATGCATTTAACATTATGTAACCACGAAGAGGTTAAACATTAAGTATTAAATTTGAGTCTGGTCGTCTCTATCTTCGACGTGCAAACAAATATCACGCTTGAGTTATCTAGTCGGGAATATTGTTTATAGTTTTGAGACTCTGTGATTCTAAACAACATAGAGTGCATTACTTATTCTGTGTTCTAAACTGCCTCACCGAAGCGAAGGAAAGTCGTACTAATGACAAGACGCCAATAAACAATCCCTCTATCTCTTGGTATCTGCGCTTAATTTTCCTCTCGATAATTCGATTTTTTGATCCAACTACTTTGCATAATGACAGCAACTCAAAAAACCGGGAAAACTGTGCGTTCCGAAAACTTTTTTCGGAACTCCGGGACACTAGACAGAAAACCGGGACGTATGGACACCCTACGTATTCATGCCCCTCTTTAATAATTAACATTTGTACGTACTAATTGTATACATACTGCATTTTTGCATTTACATTTAACACTGGGGGTGTTAGCAAGACGGCAAAAATAAAATTTATGTTTATCACTTATATTTCTGCTACTTAGCCAATTAATTTATTAATATTTTTAAATTTCATATCCTCTTCCGGGCCCCATTTTGCCTCGGTATCCCCACTGCGCTCTGGCCATCATTTATTTCTAGAGTCGTGACCTTCGAGTTGGCGTTAGGCTGTCAAATAATACAAGATAAAAAATTATATTTTAGATAGAAGACTTTGTTCGTAAGAAATGGAAATGGGTTTTTTGTTTTTTGTCCATCTCTCCAGACGTTTATATGAGCTGTTTGAATGTAAATTTGATGAATTATGGTGAGAAGTCAATTCAGTATGTTATTTAGCAAGTTCTCCATATGTTAGAATCGACAATCGGCGAATTACCGCAGAGGTTGGCTACTTTGCAGATGAAACTCGCTTGCGTTTTGCTCAGTCATTTATTGGGTGCAGAAGTTACACTTTATATTAAGTGACCAACCGTACTGATTTTTAGGATGTTGTACTGATCGACTTCCGGTACTAATCTTTGTACTGAATCACGAATATTCCTTAGTTCATAACTTGACTTAATGCTGTCTCAGAGCTAATTTATTGGCATTTAAACACCTTGATTTCTCTTCCCCTTACGCTATCTTCCTATCTATTTAAAACTTACATTGATTGAGCTTAGATCTAAGAATATTTGAAAAAAAACTAATTCAATTTTTTCTTTTTTGTGAAATTGATACAGCTAGCTTAAGAAGTTCGTTCTGGTTTTTCTCATTAAACCGGACACTTTATTGCTTTTTATTTGCACTGTTTTGGAAGCAAAAAACGGATTATTTCAACCATATTAAATAATAGTTAATAATTAAATTAAATGCTACGACTAGGTCGAAAATGTTTGCCGTGTGTACGTCCTTCGGTTAATTTACTACATAATTGCTTACATTTTAAAATTTTTGTGTTAAATGGACTTTGTTCAATAAGTTTCCTGAAGATAGAAATGGAAAATATCTTGTAGTGATTCCGTTTTATTTGTTCCTATTTCCGCGAGGCTTAAAAAAATCTTAAATTTGACTATTATTTAAGGAGAAATTGCTCTGCCACTTGATTCAAGCCTCACGGCATATGAAATAACGAGGAATCGCATGTCGTTCCTCAATTTTATTCCCTTCGTTTCCACGTGCTGTGTTTCCCTAGCGCTCGATCCGTTGATACATATCGTGAGGCCGAGGAAGCACGCAAAGACATTTTGCGAAATACGTAGTTTTTTGTGCATTGCGGCTTTTCATTGGGCATTAATGCGAACGGAAATGCTGCCTTGTTCGTGGTTTCAATCCCAGTGGTTAAGGCGGCGATCGATTTATGATTGTTCACACGTCACGTTAGTTTCATTTTCAAGGCTTGGAATAAACTTTGTCTCTTATTTTGAGATTCCCATCTCTCTATACTTAATGAAATGTACTAATGAAAATGAAAGAAAGTCTTCTTTTCAAATGTGAGTACTGTAAAATGTCTTCAATTCGTCCCCGGAATGGCCTGAAAATTCTTACTATTTTATTAATGAGATTCGTAATGACGAGATTTGTTTGTTCAAATAATACAACGTGAATATTTTATCAATTCACACGTTTTTATGACATAAATTATAAAATAATAAGTTTCACTTTACTTGACAATTTAACTTGTAATAAAAGAGAAAATTGACCATTATTTAATGTATGTATTATTTTTTCAACCAGAAAAGTCTTGCAAATTTTTTGCCCAGAATATTACTTAAATTTATTGGTTAATTTGTCCTGGAGTGGGTACTTAAGTTATGCGTACCTCGATCTCACGTCGAATTCGATATAGCAGTACATTTTTAGCCTAGAATTAATATCACAAATTATAACAAAAGTAATGCTAATAATAATTGTACATATTATAGTACAATCACTCGGAAAATAAAAGTGTTACCGATTTGCTGTTGAATATAATTTACGATTAAGTCTAACATTCATGATAGTTTCCCTATTTCAATATCAACATTTTATGAATAGTTTATACTTATGCACTGCATGGCCCATATAGTTATCAGATAAAAATATTTTTGATCTCTGTCATTTTATAATCCGGTTTGAGATTATTATCCTTCAAAGAATATGGACAGTCAAGTAGATCGCTGAAATACACGCTGTACTATATTTCATCAAGCTACCCATAAATGCTCTCTCTTCATTAGCGTTACAAAACATTTTTCCTCTTCCTTTTTCTTGTGAGCTAAGATTTCTTTGATGCGAAGCTTCTTATTACCCATTTAGTAAAATACTTGTATTATACAGTTCAAGTAGAGGGTTCACTTCGTATTATGCATTAGCCTCATTTCGTAGCAAAGGAACTTGTAGGTATTTCATGCACACCGAGATGCTAATGCCCAGTTTTTACCTTACATACCGCAATTCGTTTTCATTCACCTTGATATGCTCAGACACCACCAAAGGCTCAGAGACAGGTGCGCCGTATATGTGATGTATAGCTTTAATGGTATAATTTAAATGTAGCGTTTTGTAATATGTAAATATAATCACCTGACCTATCAGATAAATAGATTCAGAGAATGTCTCTCATTGCTAATATCAGGGCTGGACAAACCCATACGCCCGTTAGCCATCCCTGTTATATTTTATCAATTCAATAGCATTTCTAAATAGTAATATTTTTACGCCGTATGCATGGTGTAGGTATATGCAATGCATACCGATTTGAATAAACTTGATTCTAAATCGCATCGCATTGAAATCTACCCTAACGCCTGGAATTTGAAAGTGGCTCCTATATTTGGACCAGATTTGTCGAGGCCTGACTAATGTCGGGTACGGATCAGGATGTGAGTTTCAAGGATCGTTTTTGCTTCGATAAAACTTTCATCCTATGTTCATCTATATCTCATCATCATCCATTTTCGTTATTTTTTTCATCAACCATTAGTTATCGTTGTTACATACAGTGTCTAATACATGGGTCGGCAACGTTTTTCTGTTGGGTGCCACTCTTTATCAATATACATAATCATTGACCCTATGCGCGTGCCACCCTCATTTTACGAAAAGTGAATCTTATGAATAAAAAGCATAAAATGCAATCGAAACAAAAGTAAAATTCTTTTAAAATACATATTCCTTGTAATTCTTCCCTGAAGTATCGTGCCACGTAAAATCTGTTCGCGTGCCACTTTCTGGCACGCGTACTACTTTTTGCCGAACCCTGGTTTAATATATAGTTAAGTGTTATTACTTAGAGCGCTATTTTCCGTTTAAGGACGTTTTTTTAAATTAATTCCATAAATGAAAATAATAGTATTTTTGTCAAGTACCCTTTATGTGAAGGATCAGATGTGTTTTGTAACGCTACCAATTATTATTCGGTCCTATTAATTCACTAGAGAATTGTAGAGCTCATCTTATGGCTGTAAACGAATTCAAAAATAATAAGTGCCTACATATTTAAGGTATCTCCAGTAGTCATAACAAGCTTATAAAAACCTTATGCGCATTTTTGTCTAAAATGCAGCCGTCTTCAGTGGTGATTCACCGAAAGTCTGATGACGGCTGCATTGCCGCAGAAATGTGCATTTGATTTTTCATGATCTTTTTGTGGCTACTGGAGATACCTAAATACTTAATTTTTCAATTTTTTCAAGTGCTTATACTCGAATTCCGTCATATTTTTATCGCGTAGAGCGTATTATATTTTCGCATGCTATTTAAATAGGATAAATTCCTCCACCATGTAGACGAGTTGCTTGTTTATTCGGATGACTTTGAGTGGGAAACTCCCGTCATATCTTACTTTCTATTTTAACCGGAATAATTCAATCGTCGGGAAAGCGAATCGCGTCATCGCGTCCTGCCCAAAAAGATGCGTATCGGCGAATCGGGATGAGATCAAAAATGGACGCATACTGAAATAGATCGGAGGGGATAAAAATAGCGACATGTGCGCGAATGGATGTGGGACGAGGGATGAAAAATGGGGTGGGGAGGCCCGAAAATGACTGCGGCGGTGAGATAGTGGGCGTGAGAAGGATCTCGAAGCGGAGGACAGGCGGAGAGGGAAAGGAGTGGAGGCGAAAGAGAAAAATATCGGTTGGAGGAGGAAAGAAGGGAAAAAACGGTGAAGCATATATAGAAAAAACTTTCTCATATCCGGACGCTTTTAGTCCATACAATAATGTCACTGGTGACATTAACACCTTGGTACCCAACGACTTATTTTCTAGAATATCGAGCGAGCACTATGGGAGGTGTGGATCAACATGACTGGTGTTAGTGTTTATTTGCCCGTTTTGTAGATGCGGCTTTAGCGAATGATTTTCTTCTGTGTAACTTGGTAAATGGCAAGAATTCAGTTTTAGTTAAGATAATAGGACAGATTGGAATTACTATTTTAAAATATAATGGATAAGGGTATTCGTGGAAGGTCAACGAGTCTACCATCATTATCTCATTCAAAAGTTCTCAATGATATTAGGCATAATGAAAGTTCACATGTGATTGAAAAGAGGACAATTAAAGACGGTATAAGTTATCAAACTGTACGAGTAAACAAAGAAGGTAATATAAAGAAAGCAATTTAACACTGCCTAATTTTTTCCCAAAATTTCATTTTTTTTAATTAGAAGTAGGCTGAAATTCAAACGAAATTACTTGAATTGTTTCCGGTCTATTATTTATGAGAACAGATGCTTAAATCCTAAAAAGGTTTTGAAAACTAAACCAATTTTACTGATAATGTTTAGAGTAATATGCATATCTAAAAATATATAGCCACAATACGTAACCAAAGCCCCAATTCCCATCCTCTTTTAAGGATAGCCTTTAACTCGTTGATCAAAGCTCAAAATTTCAATAGTAATATGCTATATGTAAATATAACAGTGCCGAATTTAAAAATAATAATTTTGGTGCTAATTGGTTAATATGTGGGTCGGCAATTTTTCCTACAGGGCGATCCGCATTAAAAGTTGCGAACGCTTAGGAGGGGAACATTGCAAATTCTTCAGCGGTCCGCATGAGAGCTTACATCGGAAGACACCTAGAGACTCTTTAGTATCACATTAGTGGAAATCGTCTGAACATATTTTTATCGTTCGCATCTCAACATTCAAGGTTTCAAGAGGATATATTCGATTAACTATTATAAAGTTGCCAGTGTTAAATTTTACGAATAGCTTTTTATAGTAGCTTTGCAGGCCGTAATTTAACGACGCCTCGGGTAATACGTATTTACGCGCAAAAAATATTTTCTCGCCGTTTGTTATATTAAAAGTGCCGCTGCTGGATTGGGAAGAACTTGATGGCAGCGATGGCAGCTGAGCGAAAAATTCGATAGCGGATAAATGGGGGAAGAAGATGGCTTCTGAAAGACTCGTAGCTTGACATCATAAGATTGGGGGAGGCCTTTGGCTGTAGTTGAGTGTAATATTTAGCACTTTTATTATACCTCCGCAAAACTTTTCAAAAATTTTCTTAATATTTTTCGATTGTTTATTTAATTCAAAAGTTATATTAAAGCGTAAAACCATACCTAACCTACCCACCCAACCCGGAAGGGAGGTTGCGTATATTATAAACGAGAAATACCATTTTTACTTTGGGAGATTCTATACGCCCTCTCGGGTTGGGTTGGAGGGGTTAGGTTAGGTATGGTTTTAAAATATCTATTAAGAAAAATTATGAAAAATTTGCTGGGGTATAATATCATTTTCCAAATTTTGAATTAAATAATCAAAAAATATTAACCCATTAGTGCACACAGAAAAAATTCTGAATTTTGTGCTGTTTTTAGTATTTTTGTCTTTACGCAACCTGCATATATGAAAAAATAGTTTGAAAAATATTCAGCCATGTTATCATAGTTTTTTGACCTGGCAACTAAAGTTACCATTGGGCACTTAAGGGACTGTGGCCCACAAAAATTCGATCAAAACATGCCAAAGGAAAATTATAGATATTACGATTTTTTATTATAAAATTCATATATGCATATACAGTATATAGAATAAATAAATAAAAATAACATTAAACGAAATTTTATTAATTATAAGTTGTTACCCAAATTATTACAAAACCCTTTGTATCTGAGAAATATTGAATATTTATAACGGTTTTCGTAGATTATAAAAGTATATTACAATACATATATAAATATAAAAAAATTTTGATTCAACATATCATAAAACAAAGAACAATCTTTATCTATGAAATGCTTCAAAACAATCCGGATGCAGAGCAGCTTCACATTTTGAGCATAAATAAATTGTTCTATTGCCGCATACTCTGCATCTTCTGTATTTTTTTCTCCGCGGACAATGATATGGTCCTTGCGGTCTCTCCTTATATCTTCTGCAACATGAGACGACATCTGTGATCTTTCTCCAGTGGTCCTGGAACTATAATGCCCTAAAAGGTACAGAACACATTCCCGGCGAAACTTAAATAGGGGTATGTTGTGCCCTAACCTTCTGTACAACAATCACCCTTGCACACAGGAAGCATCCAAACCCCCAGGCAAGGTAAGCCCACCGCCATTTTTTGTACTTATCCGGTAATCCGGTATCCGGTAATTTACTACAAACAGAGTGTGTAAGTCAACACCCCCCACCATACTCTCGTTGTAATATTCAATAATTACCGGCATTGGAAGGGAAACTTTTCTTGTGAGAAAACGAGTATCTCCGCACTAATTAAGTTATCATTTGGGAATTGCAGTTTCTCATCACAGTTACAATGGACTTGTCATTCCATTAGGAAACTACTAGGGAACCATTTGAGCTATACTCAATCTGGCCACGCTTTATTTTTTTGAATTTGCTTTTTTCGATCAGTTTATTTTCTTTTTTGATACGGTTTTCTCGGAGGGTACCCGTTCTCCCTCATGCTACCATAGATAATTTATTAAGTAATCTTTCTGATGTAAAAAGTTATCAAAGAACAACTTTGTTCCGGGTCTTACATTGGATTTTCGATTCAAACCTACTACTACATCACCTCCTTGGCCAAAATCAGTTTTTGGAAGACGGGTATGTAATGCAGCATATGGCTCCGCATGAAAGATGCAGCCCGTTGGATCAGCTATAGTCCATTGTTTAAATCCAAATCTAATAAGTTTTTCCCTAATAAACTGCTTTGAACCATGCCGACCATAGTATGGAATCATCGTTTCATCAATAGAGCCTTTTTCTCCCGGCAAAAGTAATACTGCATCCACTCTCGAAGCTCGCAGAAGATGGACATGGTCTCCTGTGACTTCGATGTCAAAAACATCGGAATCCTCATCGGTTGCAGCCTCAGGCCCTTCTTAAGGAGGCGTAAAGACTATCATTTTTGTTGAGAATTCCTTATCTGAATTTTCTAGTAAATCGATTATTTAATTTACAGAATATGTACTTTTAGACTTGAAACAAAGAGACATACAAAACCTGATTATGTTTGAAAAGTAAAAATGTCATCATTTTACTTTTATTTCAGATTCAAAAAAGACATAAAACATACATTATTGCAGATTATCTCAAAATCAATAGTTAACGCCTTTATTTTCAACATATCTAAATATGCAAAAAAAGTGTTGTTAGTATGGCTAGTGCCCAATGGCAACTTCATTTGTCAGCAAATTGACGGCATGATATATCGCAAATAAGTAAAAGTTAGCAAAAAATATATTGATATACAGTTACTATGATTCTTTGAGGTTATAAATTAGAAATAGTTTACAAGGAACACAAGGATATTTTATAGCAGGGTAAAACCTTTTAGACACGTGCTAGAAAGCACATTGGTTCTTCATGCAAGGAAAATTTGGAAAATTCTTAGTCGGAAAGGAGCAACGAATTTTCAAATCTAGTAACACCTTTAAGCAACTCAGGTCGCCAGTAGGCATTAATGGGTTAAGAATAAGATTTTTGGGGGTATAATAGAACAGTACCTAATATTCGGCATATTATAATGTCACTGGACGCTACAGAGGTATTTTTGGGCATGTGGGCACATGGCTTGTGTAGTATTTTTTTATGATAAGCTGGATGAATTTCAGCCAAAATCTTCAGATTTCTTTAGGGAATGTTTAATCGTTTAGTTCCTAGAGATAGACGATGAAAGAGGAAAAAAAACGAAATTGCAAAAATCAACTTTTTCGGACTCGCTAAAGACTAAAATTAAAACTATTTGAAGTTGATTTTTATCTCGACCATAAAGGCTGGTTCACACTGGAAGGACGGTCGCGGTTGGAACATTTTAGACCAAATATAAATTTCCTATTTTCAATGGGGTTTCTATGGAGAAGTCTCAAATGCGTTCACACTTGTAGGACATTCTCGCGTAAATAACACATCCTCAACAGCTACGGTCGAACAGATTGCAATAATAAGGCATCAATACAAGGAGGCGCGCTCCATAGCCAGAGTAGCAATGCGTAATGCGTTTAACAATTATAAAAAGAAGGTTTTACAGGAAACCTTGAAAGAGAACCCAAAAGCATTTTGGTCTTACGTCAGGGAAGTTCAAGGTAGGGGCCCCACTATTGCGTCACTGCGGTCGGAAACGGGAAACGTAGTTCACGATAGTATGGATAAAGCAAACCTATTAAATCATCACTTTCAGAAAGCTTTTACTCGTGATGACGATGAATGTGAAACCCCTATTCCTATGCGTCAGGGCGATTCGATGGAAGATTTGGTATTTTCGGAAAATGGCATCGCGCTCCAACTTCATTCAATTAAGCCAAATAAATCTCCTGGACCGGAGGAAATTCCCGCGCGTGTAATGAAAGAATTAGCTGCTGAAATCGCGTCGTATTTGAAAATTATATTCGAGAAATCCATTAGAGAAGGAGTAGTTCCTAAAGATTGGAAGGTGGCACATGTTACGCCCATCCATAAGAGTGGCGACAGAGAGAACCCCGAAAATTATAGGCCGATATCCTTAACTTCATTATCGTGCAAGATACTTGATAATAATGATAATAATAATAATAATGATACTTGATACATAGTCTTTAGCTCTGTAATGCGCTATTTAGATAGTCATTCATTGCTTAGCGGATGCCAACACGGATTCCGGAGAGGTAGATCATGCGAAACGCAGCTCGGCCTGTTCGTGGACGATTTGTTGCGATGCGGAGAGAAAAATACTCAGGTCAATGCCATATTCATTGATTTCAGGAAGGCGTTCGATAAAGTATCTCATAGGAAATTAATTGCGAAGTTAGGACAATGTGGTATCAATTCGAAAGTTGTCGGTTGGGTGAGAGACTTCCTCTCGAATAGGGAACAGATAGTTGTCATCGATGGGAAATACTCGTCCCCCGTTAAAGTTGCTTCGGGTGTTCCTCAGGGAAGTGTATTGGGCCCTCTGCTCTTCTTAATCTATGTAAATGATATGTGCTCGGTTGTTCGTAGTAAAATTAGGCTTTTCGCCGATGACACCGTTCTATATAAAGAAATAAAAAATCAGGAGGACCATCAGTCTCTGCGTGAAGACTTAAGAGCCATTTCAGCGTGGTGCAAAGAATGGCAAATCGAAATTAATTATACTAAATGTGCCGCAGTCACGTTCTGGAAAAGTAAGAACAAAGATTTAGGTTTCGAATATAAAATAGATGAAATGAGTATTCGACAAGCTGAGTATGTAAAATATTTAGGAGTAACCATTTGTCGAGATCTTTCGTGGGACATGCACATTCGTCGAGTTATAGGCGCGGCCAACAAGAAACTGGCATTCATAGGTAGAATAGTACGGAACACTACAGAGAAAGTACGCGAAACATGCTACTTATCACTGGTAAGACCACAAGTGGAATACGCAGCGAGCATATGGGATCCGTACGAGAAGGGACACATAATTCAACTAGAAAGAGTACAGCGCAGAGCAGCCAGATTTGTAAAACAAAAGTACGAACATAAGGAAAGCGTCACCTCTTTATTGAGCGATTTGAACTGGGTATCACTGGAGGACCGTAGATTGCACTCAAGGTTGAAACTTCTAGAGAAATATAGGTCAGAATGTCTAAAAGAGGAGGTAGTGGGAATAATTGTGGCACCGACGTATATAGGTAGAAATGATCGAGACGATAAAATACGTGAGATCGATTGTAGGACGGAGCGTTATCTAGGCTCGTTCTTTCCGAGGACAATAAGAGATCACAATAGGAAATTTCGAATTGCGTTAGACAATCTTTAGGTAGGATTTGGTGCATTGCACCCCCTGCCACCCACCAACTTGGTGAATTGCAGGGTAACTTGTAGATGTAGATGTAGAGGTCGCGGTCAGTCCTCGGTACGAACCTCTTGGGTTGCTTGAGGAGGCAACTTTTGTCCCAAGCCCCTTCGAATCCTAGCCTCTTACTATTACTATCAGCAATCCTCGGTGACAGCCGAAGTGAGTTTGTATGTTTCTGCTATATAAGGTCCACTCCAGCATTTCGTGCGGGTGAAGCGTGTCTACAGTTAGACCCGTGGGGTGAGGGGATGAAAATACCAGCCAATAAGAGGTTGTTAATTTCCCTCTCCGCTCAGAATTTCTTGACGAGCGCTGTTGACACGATTGCTCACACTTTCCAATCGTATTCCGGCGACGGCGGAAAGCATGAACGTGCTTCATCCGCATCTATTGGAGCATAGAACTTCACTCGTCAGCAGCTACCGATGAACTGAGCGAAATTGGAAACTTGGCAACATAGCGTCGTAGCCAAAGCGAAATAACCCGAACGCGACCGGAATACTTCGAGTCCCAGCCGCAAGAGCAGTAGAAACATTAATCGTCCTCGCCGCGACCGTCCTGCGAACGTCCCTCCAGTGTGAACCAACCTTTATAGCTGGTTCACACTGAAGGGACGGCCGGAGGACAGTCGCGGTTGGAACATTTTAGACCAAATATAAAAATCCTATTTTCAATGGGGTTTCTATGGAGAAGTCCCAAATGCGTTCACACTTGTAGGGGAGGGCGCGGTTAGGCCTTGGTACGAACCCCTTGGGTAGCTCGAGGAGGCAACTTTTGTCTCAAGCCCCTTCGAGTCCTAGTCTCTTCGGTTACTATCGGCACTCCTCGGTGACAGCCGAAGTGAGCTTGAATCTTTCTGCTAGTTAGGGGCATCCATAAACTACGCCACGCTCTAGGTGTGGTCCGGAATGCGACCGTGCCGAGACCTAACCTACAAGTGTAAATGGTCTCCGCGAAAATAGTCCTCTCCCTAATAGCGCCCTCCCCGCGACTCTCCTACGGCTGTCCCTCTAGTGTGAACCAGCCTTAATGTCTTTCAATGTGAGAAATTTAAATTTAAAAAATGGCTCAATTCGACCAAAATATAAGAAAGACTTGTATAGAGACATAATTAGAAGCGCAATAAAGAGAGAGAGTGAGAACGGGAAGAGGCGAGGAAAGAAGAAGAATCGTTGGATATCTGTCGCACTGTAGGACGTGGGCTGCTTGGTCATTGGCCCCAAGGCAACGATAAGCGGGAACGGCGAAAGAGGGGAGTTGTTGGGCAAGCAGCGGAGGGAGAGGATGAGGAGAAAGGGAGGGAAAGAGGGGAGAAAGGGAGGGAAAGAGAGGGAGTAGGAGATGGGGAAGGAAGGATATCGTAAGCACGGTCCTGGACCTGGCAGGATCTAACGACCAGATTGTTTGATTTAAGCCGGACAACGAGTTTTCGTTACGCCACAACTATTTCGCACTCGCTTCAAAGGGGAACTTCGAAAGCAGGTCACATACGTTGCGATGATTAAACCACAATGGTACGGTAATTGTTATGTTCGGGTGAGCTGAGCGTTCGTTAGTGGAGGATTAAATGGAATACGTTCGTTTTTGGTAATGAAACAAATGTAGTTCGTTTGTTCGTTTTGGCGCTGGGAGTCGATTAGGTAATGGCGTAAAATAAGCCAATAACGGACTTTTTATAGAACATTTTATTGATCACATTCAGTATCCTGCTTAATTGAGTGGATATTGTCTCAAGTTATTTTTTCCAGCTCTAAGGCTCTATTGATAATGTTTAAGAAACATTTGAATAAATGCACATATTATTTGAATCATGTTGATATAGGTCGGGTTCACGCGTGTGATCCCTTGTTTATTGGCTTTTTCTAACATTAATATTATTTAGGGCTGTTACATATTTGTTACTTAACACTAGCAGGGGAAGGAAAACGTTTTAAAAACCTTTTTTGATCGGGTAGTCAGTCTGTTTTCGTCATTAAAATATGCTAATATATTTTATGAATCTACTTAAATTCTATTTCATTTTTCTTAAAAAAATTTATTTTATTAAAATGTTAATAATTATATGTTTAAAATTTTCAAATAATATTAAAATTAGCGTCTTAAAGTAGTCTTCTGTTAGTGAACTATATGTCATTTGAAAATGATGGAACGAAATGATCATAAGATCCTAAGCAGACAGGTATTAGCTGTAAAGTTGGGAATAATTTTGCATTCAGAAACGGGAAAAATTATTTGCGACAGTAGTTCAGTGGTATAAAATCCGCCCGGCAAGCGGAAGACCCGGGTTCGTATTCCCGGTCATAGCAGAATTTTTTCTCGTTTCTAAATTATATGTAATTTGGTAGGTGGTTTTACGAGAGCACACCTATGTTGCTTGAGGATTATAATTTGAAATCTAAAATTATTTTTACAACCATTGCTGCATATGTTATTATTGATTTGATAATGGTTTTATCAATAGTGTTTGTTTTTAGATCGACTTTTGAGTGTATATTTCTGGGTTATCTTATATATTTTTCGTCGCATCCTTTTTATTTATTTCTATGAATTGCAGTTTTGTCGCGATATTTACTTAATTTCGCCTCAGCATTAACTCTAATGGTATGATGTCTTCAATGGCTAAATGTAGATTCTTCTTTGAGTCTTTTAACCTCTTTATGGCGGCTTCCCTTAAGACGCATAACTTGTTATGAATGCGGCTGTTCCTCATTTCTCCGCTGCGGTAGCTGCGAAAATATGGATCACATTGGCGTCTCTCAGAAGTCTGTGATACTAAGCTGCTTGCGTGTCCCGGTAGCGGTGTGCGCACGTGCTCCACATGTCACTGGCATTTGGCTCGGAAGGGAGAGAGAGAAAGAGAGAGCGAGCGAGCGAGGCCATCGGAGTGCCGACGGGCCAACATTATGGCTCTCCGATGTGCGACAAAAAGAAGCCCTCGTTGGGCCAATGAGGGTGAAAGAGAGCCGCTCGGATGTTTGTATCACGCTCCCACAAGCCCACGCTCTCTAAAACCATCCTTTATCATCCTTTACCTCTAACAATCTCCTACCTCCGCCCTCTTATTCCAGTATCTCTTCGTTTCTTCATTATCTCTTTCCCCTACCGCCTGCCTCTCTCCTCTCCTTATCCTCCATTTCTCTCCTCATCTGTCTCTCCCACTCATCTGTCCCGTTCATTTAACCTCCATCTATCATGGTTTTCTTCTGCCAGTTCTCTTTATTTGCTCTTTTATCTTTCCCCTCCTTTACATTTCTCCATCGTCCTCATTTAATTTCCTCTTTCGCATGTCTCTATCACATCCTGCTTGTCTTTCTCCTTTCTCTCTCTTCTATCCCCCCCCATTCTTGCTTCTTTCCCATACCTCAGCCCTGTCTCTCCCTTCCTCATTCTCCTTTTTTTTAATTTTCTCTTTTAATTTTTCGTGTTTTCCTTCTCCTTTGTCTCTTTCTCTCTTCTTCCTTCCTTTCCTTCTCTTCTTTCTCACTCTCCATTTACTGTTTCGTCTTTCTCCATTTTAGACGGAAGAAGAGATTTACTATTCCAATTTCGCTCTAAATAAGACGTTTATATATCTATGTATCCTTTCCATTTTATTCCTCCATCTCTTTTTTCGTCCTTCCTTTAATTTCTCTCTTTTGGCCGTCTTTATCTGTAGTCTACCATTCTTGTGTTTCTTCTCCTTTTCTTTCTTCTCTCCATTCATTCTTTCGTCTTTATTCTTTTCTCTTTCAATTTTCTGCCTCCCTCTCCTCACTCCTCTCTCTCTCTCTCTCTCTCTGATCATCCCCTTTCATCCATGTCTCTATCCTCCTCTCTACCTCTCTGTCATTCCCTCTCGTTATCCTCCTCTCACCCTCCCTCTTCCTCTATTCCTGCCTCTTCCTCCCTTCCTCTTCCTCCCTCCCTCTTTCTCCCTCCCTCTTCCTCCCTCCCTCTTTCTCCCTGCCTCTTTCTCCCTGCCTCTTCCTCCCTGCCTCTTCCTCCCTCCCTCTCTCTGCTTCGCATTTATATATTTTTTTATCCTTCCTGCACGATCGCGCTCACGTCACTTTCTTTTTCTCTCTTTTTTCTTCATTTCTCTTTCGGTTTCCTCTTCTCCCCCTCTTTCCTTTTAAAAATTTCCCACTCTAAATATACGTTTCCTCCTTTCTACGCATCTCGGATCTATTTTTTCTCCCCCCTTCATTTCCCGCGAGATTTTCCGGCAATGCCAACCTAAACACGTCAGCCTCCAGCATTCCTCTCTCTCTCTCTCTCTCTCTTTCATACGACACCAAATCATTTTTCCTCGAGCGCTTCCATCTTCGTTCTTTTTTATTCGCTCTTCTCGCATCTGCGTCGTTCTTTCCTCTTCGTCGCTTACTATCATTTTCTCATTTTTCTAAATCTCTCTCTCTCTCTCTGTTCTTTTTCTGCGTCAAAGTTCGTTCTCACATCCGTTGGCTCTCGCTTTTTAGCGCGTTTAAAAAAATGTGCTTATAATTTCACTTTGGTGTCTGTCCGTCCGTCTGTCTGTGCACTTGCTTAAATTGAAATTGTGACGAAACCATTAACGATAGAATGCTGTAACTTTGTGTATAGATTTCCGTACTGCTGTCAGTTGATTTTATTTAAATTTGTGTTATGAAAAATATAAAGGGTCGGATCGGGCCCCTTTTAAAGTTTATTTATTTTTTAATATCTCCGAAGGTACGAAAGATGGAAGGCTCAGATTTTGATTGTACATTTTCACATTAATGCCACTTACAAACAATGCTCTAGTGACCGAATATGTACATAAAAAATAAGGTAAGGTAAGCGAAATTTGCTCATATAACACGTGATCAAATTCAAAATTCTCCAATTAAGATAGTGGGAGAAATCTTTATGGCGAAATAAAACCAAAGTATTGCAGAATTTAATAACAGAAGAAAGAACGCGCTAATTTTATCCATGTTCATGGCTAAGACTTTGCTTGTTATTCATTCTTCTGTCGTGTTTCCCCATCCTCTTCGTCACTTGCTATCATTTTCTCATTTTTCCACCTATCTCTCCTTGCATTCTACTTTGGGAGAAATTAAAGCGCTTTGCCGTTGCTTTTTCTAACCCTTTCGCAATCGCGGCTTACGAGCGCGTTTGTACTTTTTCAGCCGTTCATCTGTTACCGCGGAAAGGGCATTTTAGATACCGTAACGTTTATTTGTTTTTTGGAGAGTTTTTGGGGTAGGAATGAAAGAGGAAGACGTTTCGGCGTGCGTTTCTGTGTCTCTCTCTCACACACTTTTCGTTTCGCCCCAATTGGAATCGGGCCAAAAGCGATCGTATGGTAAGGATTGTAAAAATAATTGCTCATCTCATAACTCAGGTCGAGAGGATGAATAAATTCGTTTGTTTTTTATGCGGGATTTCCCTAATCAGGATACGTAGGCGATGTGTACTCCTTACGGGCGATCGTCATTTGAAAAAAGAAAGAAAAGATGTTCGAGTTTTGGTAAATGTGCGAAAGATCGATATGGTTTTTTGCCGTCTCGTTTGTTATTTTGGATTCATTCACGTTTAGGGTTGCCAACTTGGAGCAAATCACCACCTGGAGGTTCTGAAAAGCTATATTCATTCTAAGTATCTTAACAACTCGGAACCAAATTCCAAGCCGTTAATTTATTCTATTTGCTAGTATATGCATTTTGTTTTTTTACAAAAAACAAATTTATTAAGTTTCATTTTTATTCATTTTTGGAGTTACAATAACTTTTCTTGCTCTGGCTCGGATACAATATTAGCAAAATCAACTCGTTTCCAAGTTTATTATAATGATGACATATTACTTCACAGAAGTTATCCCTAAAGACCGATCGTCTGTGTGAATGTTTCCCATCACCAAAAATACCTTCTTGGCATAGGCGTTGGACACTTTTTATCAACCCAAAGATATCCTATATGAAGCCCGCAGGTCGAGGTTTGTACCATTAACCCCGATAGCCCCATTCATACTTTACATTAAAAGATATTGCATTATTTCATTCGACACTCCTTTCGACTTTCTACGTTTCAGGCAATGATTCATGTATTACCGTATTGTACAAATCTGCATGGAAACTATTCGATTTACCGCAACTAGTTGCATATGTTTACTTTTAGTTAATTCTTGATAAAAATAAAAACAAGCACGTAATGTAATGATGCCAATGTTGTCTCGTTTAGTTAAAAAGCTTATATCCCTTGCCCTCCCCCCTCTCTCCCTCTCCCCCCTCTCCTCCCCTCTCTTTCTCTCTCCCTCTCTCTCTACTATTTCCGGCCTTACTCCTTTGCCAATTTCCCATTTTCATTTGCATTCATAACAGTGCCATACCTTCTTGCACGTTTTTAATACACCATATTGCGGTTGGAATTAAATGGTAATCATCTGTTGTTACTAAAATCCTATTACACATGGGCATCTAACGGTCTCGCAAATTAATTGGTGTCAATGGCCATGCTGGGAACTAGGAGGTTTGTTTTCACGATTGGAAGATTCAAAATGACAACCTAATTTTATAAACTCGTTCTAATTACTTTTTATCCCTGTCTCAAAGATTGTCAAATGATATATAAAGACAAAATCATGTTTCTGTTATAACATTTATAAAGCTTCGCTCCCAACCCCGATTTAGCGCCATCCCCGCATACCACCCATTAATCGTTGTGAACAGAATTTTCATCTTATGATTACGTAGAACATGCATATACCTCAATTTACCGCCACCCTCGCTTTAGCGCCAATATTAGCGATGAACAAACGGTGGCGCTAAGTCGGGGTTTGACTGTATTTGTTTGGAATCCACCGACTATGTTTTTATTGTTTGAACATGTTTTAGTTGCAATATAGACTTTCAATAATTGAAGTTTAATTTAAGGTAATTCATTTTAATTTAAGGCTTTTTACGAATTCGTCTCTCTTCTATATTTTTTAGATTACCTTTGCGGACGGAAGTGCAGTTTTGAAACACGTCAAACGGCTCGGTAGAGCAGATTGAAAGCAACTCCGATTTGCCTTTCCTGAAGCGTGTAGCGACAGCACTTTTTGGAAGTACATACCTGTAAGTTGAATCTAATAATTTTCAATTATTCATGCATTACGGAAATAATTTTTTGATAAGTTGGCTTTTCTCCGTTCCTCCGTTGCATGAAACTGTAATGAGCTCTCTACCTTAGAAATCTAGAATTCTGTATCTTGAAATTTTGTCGATGTATCATTATAGTTTGAAATATTCCGAGAATCGGCGTTTGTGGCGGCAAAATAAAGATCATCCGAAAAATCTAATTCTTTGAAACGGACGATTTTTGTGTGTCACCAATATGTATCAGAAAATCCTCCGAAAATTATTATTTCGATTCGATTTAACACCGACGGAATTTGTGTAGACAAAAATGGAGAGCCATCGTCATGAAACGTGCCTCCAGATAGAAGAATCACCATAGAGATAGATATATAAAGTCTGGCTAATTGATAACATAAGCGGGATTTTTTAAAAAGAATAAGTTCTAAAAGTGTTGGCGATTTATTGCTAAGGATATCTTGTTTAGGCTTCATTCCCTGTATCATTCTCGCTGTCTACTGGGTCATAAAGATACAGTCCATCTTCATTTATTCTCTCCGTATCATATCCTCTTCGATTCCCTTTATCGGCCTTTCTTTAAACGCATTCATCCACGCGCACATTCCGTATCGTAGCCTTACACAGTCCGCGTGGAAACTTCCACGACCTTTAACTTCTCATAACCTTTGGAAACGGGGATTTTTTCCGTGTGTGACACTTTTTTCTACGCCTACGCAAACTCAAGAAAATGATATTTAAGATAACATCCGAACAAAGAGATCCTCTCGCTACTGTATGGAAGGGGGGGTGTTAATTGTCAAAGTCTATTACAATAGCTAAAATTCCTCGTAGATCTCGAAGCGTTTCGGGGATGTTCTTGTTGTAATTCATCATCTCGAGCCTTTCTTTCGTCACGTTCCGTGAAAGTCGTCAAGTGTAAAGAGATAGGAAACATTCCACGCCGCCTTTGTTTTCCAACATCCTCTCTGTAATTCTCTCCTTTTCTTCGCGAAGGAATCTGTTTCTCTGCCCCCTTACTTTTTACAACTATTTATTCTTTAATCGGCGACTTTGGTGCTATGTTGCTCTTTCTTCTCTAATCGTAAGATACATTGAAAGAAAATCTAAACAAACAAGATGAGATTTAAACATAAAGGCTGACAGAGAAATCGTTTCTTTAATCGCAAAAACAAGTGTATGTTCCAATGGAGGCAAAGGCAGAATATATATGAGCTGTGTGATGTTTTTTTTTATTATGGAGTTAATGCAATAATATTTGAAGTTATCTTTGTCACGTATGCTTATTACTATCCCTCTTTACATCATTTCTCTCGCTATTATCACCGCCTATCTTGATCTATAGCAGCATATCCCAACCGCACTAATATGATTATCATATTGAAGCTTTCTGGTTGTGGCAGTTCCCGGGAAGATCTCGATTTCCCCCATTGTTTTGAGTCGATACCGTAGTCGTGGGTGGGTTAGGGTGGAATAAATTAACAGAAACTTAATACTTGTATTAGGTTTCGACCATTCTTTCTGATCAACAAATAATTGTTATGAAGAAGATGGCACAGCAAGATATAAATGTTAAAAAGCATTCACTCATTTATAGACTTAAATAACTGCGAATTTTAGATGGTTATTGGTTTATCAGAATCTCACTTCAATAAAAGGTGAGACTACATTTAGGATATAAATGATTGGTAAATCGGTTTATGTTACATTTGTTGACAAAGAACTCTGTCAACCTTTTCTCTTTTACTGGAACAGCTTTCGTTTGATATGCCTGTTAAATCGGCGGATGTTTAATAAATATAAGTGAAGTCCGTGTCTTCTTCATTTTTCATATAAGCGGGAAAATCCAAGCTCGCTCCAGAAGGCCCGGTTAATCCGCACACGTATAATATGGGTTCTGCTGTATTTCTGATATATTTTGCAGTATTTAGTCATTAAAATTAAGTACATAATATGTTCATTGATGCAGCAACAAGGGAAGAAGAAGAAATTTTTAATAGACAGAGATTTAATCGGGTCGTGGTATCTTGCTGTTTTATGGATGTGTTCAGTCAAATTATATCGTATAATTTCAATACTCCATCGCACGAAACGCGCCTATTTGTGATACACTGTAAACTTTCCTAACTTGTCAATTTTATCTAATTTAGTACACATCTACATTTGTATTTAAATACGTAAATTGCATTTGTAATATTTGACGAAGGTCTTCACTTATATGAATTCATGCATAAATAATATACAAATATGCATACATACACAATACAATACACATTCTACTTTATGAGAATACATCATTACCATCATGCTGTCCGAAGACAGGTTTCAGCTGAATCGGTGCCTCCATTTCTCTCTCCCTGGAAGCCTCTTTTATACCTCTATAAGTACTATACAGGTATACCTCGCAATACGATCGGGTTGCGCTCCAAAAAACCACAGCGTAACGTGAATCAGCGTATTGCGAAACTCATCTTTACATAAGAGCAATACTATAAAAATCAGATGTGGCCACCACATGACTTTCTCCATACCTGTAATATTTCTAAAAATTCCAAATAGGTTACATTATTCATAATAAATATTTTAAGAAACTGCGAAAAAATTTTAGACATTACAAAGAACATAAATAAAGTCAAACCATAGCCTTCAGATATTGGATATAGCCACAAAGCTCCAACAATTAAGAAAAGAAAAAGGAGTGTTACTAGGACGAAACTAAGTAAGCGTCAATTATTAACAATAGTCGCCGGTAGGTGGTGGCAGCTAAAAATTAGTTTTTAAAATATCTCTTAAACAATACATTATATGAGAAAATGTTTCAAACAAAGGTTGTAGTAAATTAAATTTCCTATAATTTTTATTCCAATACATTTTTACATATACCAAATATTAAAGCAAATATTTCAAAATAACGGATAAGAGACTTCCGGTTGACCGATTTTTACCAAAAACTAATCAGTTGACTTTTATAAAAATGTTAAATATAAGTTTTCGCGTTGACCTGATTAATTGTTTTTGAGTTAAAGCACCCACAAAAAAGCTATCACATACACACAAACACACACACACGTCGAGAAAATGGTGAAAGCGTGTTCAGAGGACCTCAAAACTTATATTTCCGTTGAAATCTCGAAGTCGATTTTTTTCATGAATACAAACAATACTTGCCCCAGTACTACGCATATGGAGAAAGTAAAAAGAGATGCGTTCCTAAATGGATTAAAATCACGGGTAAGCATGGGATATATGTTCCTAAAAAGGGTCTTGTTGCGCGAAACCATGCTAAACGAATGGAAAAATCCCATTGAAAACCATGTCATAGGTAGGAGGGGAAAAGAGAGCGCGTGCGATATATAATACGTACGTATTTTATACAATATACTCTAATTATCATCAAACTATAAATAAAATACGATGCATACCCAAAGACTTTCAGTCCTTTAGATTGGTGGCTTAAAATAAATTTACATACTATTTGCCCTATGGAAGGGCATTATATAATTTTTAGGCAACGTCACTACAATATACAAATTGGAAAGGTGTACTCCACGTCGAAGTACACAGTTTCCAAATGCGTTCTTTGATATTTCACAATGTTCTCAATATTTTTCGCTCAGATGAGAATTAACGAGAAGCAAGCGAGGTACGTTGTAAAATACATGTAGGTCTTCATGTAAAGTAGTCGTAATTATTGTCCGATTTTAACCAAAATTGGAATCGTTCGATTAATTTTAACAAAACTCCTCGAAACCAAATTTTATCACAGTCCAGCGGTTCCCGAGTTGAAACAGAGGAACATTTAAACTACACTTAGGCCTTCATGTAAACTGGTCGTAATTGTTGTCCGATTTTAAACAAAATTGGAATCGGTCAATTAATTTTAGCAAAGCTCCTCTATACCAAATTTAATCAAAATACGTCCAGCGGTTCCCGAGTTGAAACAAAGGAACATTGTAGGTCTTCATGTAAAGTGGTCATCATTGTTGTCCGATTTTGACCAAAACTGAAATCGGTCGACCAATTTAGCAAAACTTCCCAATATCAAATTTATAATAATACGTCCAGCGGTTTCCGAGTTTTAAAATGCGGACGGACGGACGGAAATGACCTCCCTTACATGTGTTCACTTCGTGCAAAGAACGCATAAAAACGCAAATTACACTGTGCCAAACATACGAAGCGGGTGTAATACTTTGTTTTTCGTTCCATATGTTGAACAAACGCTCCATTTCTATCAGTTTCACTTCGATTATGCCTCCCCCGCACAGTTGATGTTAAAGAAGTAGCCCTCTGAGCACACTTTTTAATTTTTCTTGCACTTCTGCAAATAGCTCTCACAGTCGACGGAGCTAGAGAAAGAGAACGGCCTATAGCAGCGTGACCTTGTCCACTTGCAAAACGCTTTATTATATCCAATTTAATTAATTAATTAAGAGAAATGCTTCTCTTTAATTTTTTCGCTTGCGACATTTCAAATTTATAAGGGTAAAAACTCGAGCGAAAATTCAATGTGTCACTACCACGAGCTCTGACTGAAAACTGTCTATAGTCCGCCGAAACACTACCTTGGACATAAAAAGAAACTCGTCGATTACATTACTTCTCCGATGCAATATTGTATCCGCAAAATTAATATGAAAACAATTTAAAATTAGTTCGTATATAATGAAACAAAGTTGATGCATAAATCAAGCGAGAGGATCGAGAGGTACAGTCAGAAAGTGTAATAAGCGTAAAACCGAAAAAAGCGTATCGCGAAACAGCGTATCGCGGGGTATATCTGTATTCCTGCTTTAAATTCTCTAATATTCCTATTCTTTTTCTCCCTCTACCTCTTCTTCCGCATATTTTGCCTTCTAAGATCGTCCTTTGTAAACATATGAGAGTACAACCTTCCTATTTTAACAGAACCGATTATCGCGAGCCTATTCTTAAAATTCTCTCCAATCTGCCATGTTCGAGTTTTTTTCCTCACGCTGCGACCATGGTTTCGCTTATAATCTGTGCTCGTGCAGCTGGGACTCGAAGTATTCCGCCCAGCGTTCGGGTTATTTCGTTTTGGCTACGACGCTATGTTGCCAAGTTTCCAATTTCGCTCAGTTCATCGGTAGCATCAGAGGGGACTCATAAAGGATTTAGAAAAAATACAGCGGCGAGCAGCTAGATTCGTGAAAAAGAATTACGATAAAAAACAGAGCGTTACGTTACTCATTGAAGAGTTGAGTTGGCCATCGTTGAAAGATCGTAGATTACAGGCGAGACTTAAACTTCTAGATAAATATAGGTCGGAGATATTCGTAAATGAAATGAAGGATATTATTCGACAACCAACGTATATCGGACGGAGGGATAATGAGGACAAGATTCGCGAAATAGATAGTAGGACGGAGAGGTATAAGGAGTCCTTTTTCCCTAGGACAATACGTGACCACAATAGATAACTGTGAATAATAATTAGTTATGAACTTGGTGCGCGGCACCCCCTGCCATCCACCGTCAAGGTGACTTGCAGGGTAATATGTAGATGTAGCTGCTGACGTGTAAAGTTCTATTCTCTAATAGATGCGGATGAAGTACGTTCATGCTTCCCGGCGGCGCCGAAATACGATTGGAAAGTGTGAGCAATCGTGCCAACAGCGCTCGTCAAGAAATTTTGAGCGGAGAGGGAAATTTACGACCTCTTATTGACTGGTATTTTCTTCCCCTCACCCCACGGGTCTAACTGTAGACACGCCTCACCCGCACGGAATGGACTATATTTTTGTTACCCACTAAACGTTCCTAAGTTTCAAGGCACGAAGCGGAATTTAAAGCTGAGGCAAATCGTCACATTCCTTTTTGACCACGTCTGCTCTCGCAAACCCCTCCTCCCCCCTCTATATCTGGATCGGGTTCATGCCCCGCCGAGGTCGCAGACTGTCGTATCGTAGGACCTCGTGCGAAAACCATCGCGACGTATTCAAGGTCCAAATTATCCCTTATAACGATCGAGTTTTAAAAAAATCAGTTAATGAATATATACGCCAACCTAACTCGCCCTCCTTGCTCCATTTGATTTTCACGGCACCGAATGCCCCTCCCAGACAGCGCCTTCTTCCCCTCGGTCTTCGCCTCTTGCGGTTTGGACCTTGCGTGTGTTCCTCCACATGCTCCCCCTTGTGGGGGCGAGCGGGATGAAAGGGTAAACACCAGGGAGGGGGAGAGCGGGGAGAGAATGTCGGTATCGCCTCGGGGCTTCCTTCGAACAGTCCATCCCCTCACCGTCTGTCTTCCGCCCACCTCCTCCCGCCTTCCTTTGCTTCTCTCCCTCCTTGCGCAATGCCCTCTCCCCTCGGCGTCTCGTTGTGTTGGCTTCATTGTGTGCTGCTCCGACTTAAGTTGAACTGGTCAGTTTTACCAAAGTTGACGGATACAATTCGTTGCGTATAAAGTTGTCTGGAGCTCCATAATACATTCAGTAAAGGAAAACAATAACATTGCAGGTATAGGACCAAGTATTTGATGGAAAAGGGGAATTGAATAGGTTTTAACCTTCTTATCTTAACTCCACAGTTTTGCCATAGTTGACAGCGGAGCTCCATAATAGAGTCAGTAAACAAAAGCAACGACATTGCAGTTATAGGATCCAGGAATTAACGAAAAAAGAGAATTGATACTCGGGTTTCTACGTTAAACATCATCTTCTGGCACACTATACCCTGTTTCATATATCTTTGCGGCTGAGAGAGAGAGAGAGAGAGAAGAAGAGAGCTTTCCAATACGCGATCTTACGGGAACCAATAGGAATGAAGTAGGCGGAGCCTTCCCCGTCAAGAGCTCATTCTCTCTCTCTCTCTCTGGCCTCCGTTGTGCATACATCGAGTCTCTGAGTGCTGTGTTGCCACGTGCTAACGCCTTCGCTGTCCGAACAGTCAAGCCCCCCTCCCCGTCCCAGTAGCTCACCTCTTGCATCTTTCTCTTTTTTCTGAGCTCTCCGCAACGTATTCCAGTTTAGTAGATATGGAAGCACTGAGTCTGAGACGATACGACTCCTCTTTAGGGGGTGGAAAAATGTCTTTCCACCTCCAAGCAGCGGAAACACACGAGCGGTCCCGAGTACGTACGAAATGCCAGTCGCAAAATCTGAGTACACAATCCGGTACACTCGTGACCGAGACATTGCCAGATTTCCCGGTTTTTTATTTAGGTATTTTTATTCAAAACAGAGCCGGATTTTCCATAGTAGGAAAGTGCCTATTGACGCCGTCGTTCTAGGGACGCGATGATTTTTGTTAATGCAAGGAAATCAAGACTACAGTCAGACCCCTACCCCTCTATTCAGTGCCAACCCCGCATACCACCAATTAATCGTTTGAAGTTACCTTTCACCTTATGATTACATAGCGCGTGCATATACATCGATTTACCGCCACCCCCGCTTTATCGCCCATGTCAGTGGCGGATAAACGGCGGCGCTAATTCGGGATTTGACTCTAGTCTCAAAGTTACAGAAATAATTACAAATGAGCAAGAAGAATGTTTTATTCCGAATCGTCTGTCACATTGCTCTTGAGAGATACAATTTCGGCCAACTTCTTGTCACGTAGAAAAGTAGACTGCAGATTTAAACTGCTGGGAAAATAGAAGTCGGAGAGACTAGCGAATGAGATGGTAGATGTTATCGGAAGCCAGACGTATCTCGGAAGGCAGGACAGCGAGGATTGAATTCGCCGGATCGATTGTAAGACAGAGCGATATAGAGGATAGTTTTTCCCTGGGACGTTAAGAGAAAATTATAGGAAAATGTATCATAAGAAAACTACGGACTTTTGGTGCAATGCACTCCCTGCCATCCACCTAAAATATGACTTGCAGGGTACCATGTATATGTATGTATTTTTTATTTACCTAACAAATTATTTTACTGTTTCAGCTCTTTGAGTGAGATGCGTAGGGGTTTCTGGTAGATGTTTACATCAGAGGAGATAAGGGTGAGGTGATGAACATGCTGTCTGATGTTGTTTAGGTGCAAACCACAGTATTTTCGAGGTTTAAATGTTCAGGTGTAGAAGATGGTTCAACGCTTTTCTTTGTAGATTTTTAAAGATATCGTGCGTCATATTTTTCATAAACAGCAGATGAAAATAGCTTATGTGTATCAGTATAATTTTAACTGAATGGGTTATTCATGCGAATTCTGCATGCATAACACGATTTTGTAAATCAGATGCATATTTAAGATATAAAATAGTTTTTCGCGTTGAATTTTCAGCACTAAAATATCCCTAGATTACCACTGAGGATGGCCACTCTGTAGCTTAAAATTTGCACTCGATTTTTTCGCGTTTAGTAGTTACATATCACGTGTGTTGGATACGGGGCGCACAATGAGATTGTACATCTTGTACTTGTATTGTTTTATTTTTCAATTATTTTTACTATTTTTTCAAATGAAAAACGGAGTTAGATATTGGTTTCCTTTAAAATTGTATGACGTGTAGGAGGGGAGGACGTGCGAGCCAAAGGTTGGGAAACGTTATTTGCATTTTTAAGGCTAATGTGGCCGCGATGTATTTGTTATAATCACCAGCCTAGTGAAAGGTCCTCATCGAGTATCTATTATCTTAAGGAAATTTCAATTTCATAGTGGAAGTTTTTAACTTTTTCATTGCTACGTACAAAATCTGAGAGTCTAATTAAATCTCTATGATCCTTGAACCGCTCGACTGAATTCGCACGTTCCGAATTTGCCTAACAGCCGGCGTCTTGCCAATTGACGTGTTTCCTCAAACGACTCCCACCATTTCGTGCATAGAGGCAATTGGTACGTCTCGCCTCTTTGCTCCAAATATGTTCTCTGTCGGAGCGCTTTGAAGAACGGGTTTCATACACAAGACACATATATACGTGCACACACGTTTTCTCGTTACATCCGCCAAGCATTTCAGAAACGAAACGTTTTCTTATGGGTTTACTCACGATACGCCGAATATGCGACAACGGTTACATTATTCGTTTATTTTTTACGTCGTAGTGTTTCCGTTCAAGGGGAAATTTTAATTTTGGATTTCACGACGAGGGGCATAAATGAATGTACGCGGATATACAAGCCACGTACCTGTCTGCCCTGAAATAAGTTAGATAATGCTTAAATTGAGCAAGTGTATGTTAATGTAAAGATAGTCAACTTTTTAACTTAAAATTTTATTTGATGCATTTAATACAGCAATAATGTCGTTTTGCATGGAATTGATTCGAGTTGTTTTGGGTTGGTTGAATATGCAGTGAAATCTCGATATAGCGAGAATCGGATATTACGAGTGCTCGTAATATCCGAAAATTAAATTTTGTATCTGTAACGTTAAGAAATTGACGGTGACGGTGTTTTCCCTCGCTATAGTGAAGTCCTCGTCATGTGTCGTACTCGTTCTATCGTGGTTACACTAGTTAGTTTAGATGTGTGGTTTTGAGTCTGGTTATGTTGGTTTTTGGTCTAACTGAGTTGGTAAGACATAAAGTTTAACAAATATGTTAAAATAAAACGATAAATAGCTTTAAATTGCACAATTTCTGTCTTTAATCCGCCTATTTATGCTTAGCTCACTTAAATGAATTTCAGAGTTGACATTTATCGGCACGACAGGCTTGGGTTCGAAATATCTGTCACTCATCGTAGAGATACTGATTAACTTCCGAAAATCAAGCGTCGTGACTCCTCTTGATAGTTATCACATAAATGCTTCCCTCTCAGTCCCAGGATGAATCGTTTTCGAGTTGTGAGTTTTGCCTATTGAGAAAATTTTTGGGTTATGCTTTTCCATTATATAATTGTAAAATTTAAATTCTCACTCTGTTGAAAGTCAAATTTAATATCAACTTTTCGATGTGGATATTTCTTTACTTCTCAAAATCTTTTTTTTTCTGAAAACGGCGAAATTTCGCTTTAACTCACTGATCATGCGACCCATACAGGCCTCAGAAACTATTTTCAACAGTAGTTTCAGTCTAATTCCTTTATACGTAATTCAACTATCAGGCAATTTTTAGTGTTTTTACTTTCTCCATATACGTAGTATAGGGGAAAGTAATGTATTCATGAAAAAAATCGGCTTCAAGATTTCAACGGAAATACACGTTTTGACCATTTTCTCGATGATGTGTGTGGGTGTTTGTGAGAGTGTGTGTGTGCGTGCGTGTGTGGATGTGTGCATGCGCGCGTGCGTGCGTGTGTGATAGCTTTTTGTGGGTGCTCTAACTCAAAAACTATTAATCAGGTCAACGCGAAATTTTGTATTTTACATTTTTATAAAAGTTAGAAGAACTGATTAGTTTTTGGTAAAAATCGGTCTACCGGAAGTGGGTGTTTACTCAAGTCACATCAGTTATTTTAAAATATTTGCTTTAATATTTGATAAATGTAAAAATGTATCGGAATACAAGTTGTAGGAAATTTAATTTTCTACAACCTTTGTTTGAAACATTTTTCCATATAATGCATTGTTTAAGAGATATCTTATATTCTTAGCTGCCACCTACCGACGACTATTGTTAACAATTGACGCTTAGTTACGTCTTAGTAACGCTCCTTTTTCTTTTATTAATTGTTGGAGCTTTGCGGCTATATCCAATATCAGAAGGCTATGGTTTGAGTTTATTTCTGTCCTTAGTCAAGTCTAAACTTTTCTCGCAGTTTCTCAAAATTTTTATTATTATTTGGAATTTTTAGAAATATTACAGGTATGGAGAAAGTCATGTGGTGGCGTAATCAGGTTTTTTTCCTGAAAATCACTTATGTATTCGGTTCATCCATCAGTTTGTTTGTCTGTCCGTGTAATAAATAAAATGACGTCAGCTAGAATCGTCAAAATTCCAGGATAAAAAGCTCTATATTAGAGCTGCGTATGGTATAAATTTGGTGGATCTAGGATAAGCTGCTGGGGAGCAATCGTAAAAGTAGCAAAATAGTAGTACATGCTGCTACAAAAATTTGGGCAACCAACAATACATCTCATCTGCGATTCTTGACTCCGATGGAAAGATAGCAGTTAGTGAAAAAATGCCTTATGTAATCTGTTCTGCAATTATTCACTCGCTTTAAAATATAAACTGAAGAAGCCTTCACTTGGTGGAAATCCTTATTCAAGGAGAATAAGAACAGGAAACACTTGGTAAAAATTCCACTTTATTGGACAAACATGCGACCGGTTTCAACTAAAACATAGTCATCATCAGGGAAGGAAACAGTTCACATACATCGTATATATAAGGAATGAGTAAAAAGGGAGAGAAGGATGAAAGGGAGAAGAGGGAGAAGAGAAGGAGAGGAAAAGAGAAGGGGAGCACTTACGGGGAAGTTTGGGATAGGTTAGGGGATGGGATGGGAGGAGAGGTGTTAGCGGTATTGGCTAGTAAGGAAAACACGGAGGACAGCAGCACTTGTTTTTTTCTTTTTAGAAGCAATTTTGCAGTTTAATTTTCCATAAGTTACTTTATGTGAATAATCACTGACGCAAATCCGATAGCAAAGTGTATATTTTATTAATTTCGTGTTAGTTTGATGCAGCTCTACCAAATGTTTAGCTAGTTAGTTGTAGGGTTACGTATCCTAAAAGTTAATTTACGTGTCAGTATTTTTACTTTCTCCTTATACGAAGTATTGTTTTTATGGAAAAAATCGAATTCTAGATTTCAACAGAAATACACGTTTTGACTATTTTCTCGGGGATGTCTGTGGGTGTCTGTGACCGGAATTTTGGGGGTGCTCTAACTCAAAAACTAATAATCCGATCAGCATAAAATTTCATATTTAGCATTTGTATTAAAAAGACAAGAACTGATTAGATTTTAGCAAAAATCGGTCAGCTGGAAGTGGATGTTTATTCTTGTCACTTTTCCGTTTGTGTCAAATATCTCCTGTAATTCTTCGTTGACCTAATCGTATTTAATAACGTAAGTTATAAATAATTTTATTCTCTACAACTTTTGTATTTAATAATTTTTTGTAGAGCTAATTGTTAAGGAGATATTTCAGTTCAATATTGACAGCGATTCCAGTCCCGCCAACTCGTAAATTACATATGGAGAAAGTCATGTGCTGGCCACATCAGATTTTTTAAATACGCAATTATACATCAATGCACTGATCTTTTAAAAGCCTTCTATAATACAAATCTATTAATATAACTGTCGAAAATTACATTAAATTATGAATAGACATTGGAACGTGATGGAATTTATTGGAAGAGGCAAATTTTTGGAAGAAAATTCCTCTCATTTACATACAGTGTATCGATTTTTAGCCGGGTGGAATTGGTTTGAATAATTAATGAGACGAGCCGATCTTTCAGTCTCTGCTGCAATTTTTGGAAAGCGAATTTTAAAACGCCGTTGTCTCGCAGAAAAATTCATAAATTCCACTCGTTCTCCGTCGAGGATTGTGCCTTACCCCGCGGGATTATAATGTATGCTGACTAAAGGGCTGTTTGCGCTACCGGTCGATTGGACTAGTACAGTAAATATCATCATTTTATTTTCATCACTTTCTTGGTTTTGTCAACTAGCAAATTGGAGTCTAAAATACTTAAAACTACTACTCTTTGTTTGGCTCTATAATTTGTGACTTGTTTATGTTCTTGAGGATAGCATTGACTGCACTCTCATAATTTTTATGCTCTAGAAATATTTTTTCGACCTCTCCATCATTCCAGGATGTTCTCAACCAGTGGAAATAAATCGGCAATAAAAATAGAAGATTACAAGGCAACCTGAGAAAAGCGATTTCACCTCTCTTCCCCAGTTTTAAGTGTTTGTGTATCGATTTGTTTAAAAAAATGTTTCTTTTAATACATTATTGAGGTTAGTCGACCGGCCGTATACCTGATGAATGCTTCTCTTGTTTCTTTCGCGATTGACCATTACAATGCAGACTTTCTGGGGCGCCATTTTAATAATGCAATGCAATTGACGAAAAAATTTCATCACAACCTTGCTCAATTCCTCTTTAAAAATATGTACTACTAATTGATCTTGGATAGTTTTTCGAATTATATCTGAATTCGAGAGAAGCCAATGAGCCAGTAAGAAACGTATAAAAACCATAGCAGTCAAATATCGCAGATTGACGGTAAAGGGACTCCTCAGAGCTCCTTCGTAGGTTTAGTTCTTCCAGATATCCTCCAGAAGGCGCAGCTGGAGCACGGCTTCAGTGACCCTTGGAGGGATTTTAGGGAACCACTAGGAGTAGAAGATTTATAGCCGGTTGGTTGAATACTAATACATTTGGCAACAGCAGTTGTTATCTGGGTTCGATGGAGGGAGGTGAAGATAAAGCCCTGTAAAGATGGTTTAAATGGCACGAACAAAATTTCATCTCGTCCAGTCATATCTCCCGACCGACGCGTGGAGTTTGTAATCTGTGCTCCTGAGGACATCTTTTTTTTTCTCGCTCGCAACTTTCGTAACCTTACTTCTTGCGAAGAATGTTTATTCTTAAGGACTAAACCGAATGCTCGAGAAATTATGAATAGTATTCAAGAAATGTACTATGTACACTCATTTCCAAAAGTATTCCAACAATTTGAACAGCGTCGCTTTCGCGGCAGACTGAATTTTAACTTCCTATCTACTTGAATGTTATGTCCGAGTTTATTATTGTATAAAATACGACGTAATCTTGCGTATCGACCGGAATTTCAGAGATTAATCCGCGTCTTGGGCGATCGTTTATACGTATTATTCCCCGTTGTAGTTTAACAGTCATTCTTTCATCGAGATGATAGCGTAAGCAGGCCCATGAAATTGTTTTTTTTATCCAAGTGAGGGGTTGTTGGAGGAGGGCTGAAGCAAACTAACTGCGTAATTAGTTCTAATAGTAGAAGTTAGTGTATTTACGAATTTCGAATCGACGATTTCATCGGTTTTATCAAATTCCTCGGTTCGATAGTATTTGTTACATAATGGAAATAGCGAAAGTGAAAAGGCACAACTCTAAAAAACAGTCGAAATATATGCGTTTAAAAAGGTAAAAAAAAACACTTTTGCACTTTTTTCTTCCATTACTTGCTACTTGGTAGCATTCACTGTATATTACACGTTAAACACCGACGTAAGAAGTCGGTTTAGCTGACGGAATACACGAGACTGTAATGCGTTATATCTTTTTTATAATTCATTGAGTTAAATTGTTGTTGCAGCCATCAAAATTTCGTTTCACTTCGTTATTAAGTGAATCTCATTTTCACAGATTAGGTGATTGCCAAATAAATCAATCTCCGAACAATGTGTGACTGCTCGGTTAAACATGCAGATTTCTGTCTGACTTCGCAAAAGTTTTTGCGGGTACCACTAGATAGTTTAATTCTTTCGTGCGCACGCAACATTTGGAAAATGACGGGAAATGGATTATCTACGACGAAGAAATAAATGTAAATACGTCTATTTTCTTTACGTATACACAACGTTTGTAAGTGAAAAGAAATGGGTAATTTACGACGAAGGTATTACATGAACATAAGTTATCATAAGTTAATGTCGATAAAAAGATCTCCGAAAAGGATTCGGATTCGACTCCAGGATATACATTGTTTCCCGTAAGATAACACGTAAAATCCGATTGTTCGGCGTGCAGGCTTTCATTCTTTTGCAAATTAAAATTAGAAGAAACTGACCATAGATCTTCGGACGGGAGCTGCTTTAAAGAGGAATGGTTAAGTAGGTTTTTACCACTACATCCTACAGCCACACACTAAACTGCAGTCAGTCTTACCGCCCCCATCAGAGCAATGGGAAATCGTTTGCGGCAGCTTTCCAGCCTGACACGTACTCTCCCCCACCATTTCCCTCAAGGAACCTCTTCTCCACTCTTCTCCAAAGCCAGACAATCTACAAGGTTGCCACTGTTTGCATTTTCTAAGCTAGCGGCAACGACTGACAACCAGCGGCAAAAGGCTGGACTGATTACTGCCAGTATCCGATAAAACATGGTTTCAAAAATTGCCGAGCAATAGTGATTATTGTTTCAAATTCTGAGGATTTGCCATGGAATACAAGACAAAGTTGCATTTAATTTTAAACTTAAATGGTTAAGTTTCCTCTTCCAGTTCTTATAATTGTGGTAGCTTACTTACTTTTGGAGAAAATAGAGCGCTCGTAATTGATAGTTTCCATGTTGATTGCGGACTTACAAGTAATAAAAGTACATTAAAAAACGGGATCTTTTAATGATTGATAGTTTAATAATATACAGAAAACTGCGTTCAGATATTATTACTCGTTTGCGAGATATGTTTCGGAAATTGCGTCTTAAGTCGGCCGTTGCAGCCGCTGTGAGACGTCCTCTTAATGCGCGATTGGAAAAGGTGCTCGTAAACTGGTCTCGGTTGTGTTGATCGTGTGCAATCTCTAGTTGTTACATAATGTGAAATTTGGCCAATTAAATTTCTTAATGTAAAACTTAATAGGATTAAAATTTTTATGGTAAAGGTGCTAATAAATGAATGTATGAAGCGAAAGGTATAATGCTGTATAACACTTTTTCGACATATTAATAATACACTCATTGTGAAAACAGCAATAAAAAAGGTTCCTTCAAAAAACGAATGATAATGAGTTTGTGCGGGCTTAACATTTAAAAATTTGAGCACTGATCCCTTAAATCGACAAAGAACAGTCCTTTAAGCTCGTATAAATTGCATTTTAATATAAAAAAAGCCTTCCAATATGTTGTTAGCTTTAAATATTAAAGAGCAGCTTTCATTTCAGAAAAAAAATATCTCTAGAATGCTCAAATGTAATCAACGCAGCCAATGGAAGATAATTTCCTCTCAAAATTCTCCGAAAATAATATCGACTCCGTCGCTCAGTGGCAGCTGCGCTCGCCTGGAATACGTTTATCATCTTTTGCTCAATTTAATATCTCCGAGGATGAGATAATATTTTAAAGCTGTTTTCGATTTTGCTAGTCTAAGTTAGTTCCCGTACATCTGCGTGTAATTTTCTGTAAGGGGTTTGTCAGTCAAGGGGCATGACCCTAGCGTTAGTGATGAGGAAGCATATGAGGATCCAATGCCATTAGCACCCTTCCAACCTATTCGAGGCGAAAGCTCGTTAACGAAAGGCCAACGAAAATCTACCAAGGACGAAAAAAAGCTCTTATTCCTCTCTGGAGTTCGAACAGTTCTTGAATCCGGAGGCAGCGATCTCCTGCCTGGTCAGTAAAACGTTCTCTTATTTTGAAATCACGTTGACAGGCAATATTGTTAACCACAAATAAGAATTCCCCTTTGAAATAGGTATTACTCAAAGGATAATATTTAATCCCCAACTCCATAGAGTTTTCAAGCTTTATTCTCTGCGTTCTAATAATAATAGAAATGTTTTTCGGTCCAATATAATTTTAATTCCAGCAATATTACTTATGCAAGAAATTATTTTTAGTGTATGTGATATTTAAATAGACCTTTAATAATTGAAAAGTGATATTCAATCTCTTTTTAAAATCCCATTATTAGATTTCAATAACGCTGACTCTATTTTTCTTACCCGGTGAGGCAAAATGTCCCTGTAACTACACAGATGAAAAATAGCAAAAGTCTTACTATAGTAGGGGGAGACTTCAATCTACCCTCGATAAATTGGCGCAGTTGCAGCTTCACACCACCCGGTAGAAATCGTGAGTCATGCGAAGCACTAATAGACATCTTTAATAAACATTCCCTTATTCAGGTAGTCAGAGAACCCACGAGAGAGAACAATATATTAGACTTAATAGCAATTAATATCCCTGAAAGAGTTTCTGAAGTAGTTATTGAAGAAGGAATCAGCGATCACCGAGTAGTTCGAGTTCTCTTGAACATAGCATTCGTAAAGTATCGCAAGCCTAAGCAAAAAGTGTACATATTTAAAAATGCTAACTTGGCGGACTTTAAAGAGAAACTTATTAAAGATTACGCAACTTTCAGAAAATTAGCAAGCACGAAGAACGTTGAGGAAACTTGGAAAGCTTTCTTATCAGTAATTAGAACAGGTATAAATACGTACATACCAAGTAAATATATTACCGATAATGGAGAACCTAGGTGGTATAATCGGCAGGTTAGATGTGCTCTCAGGCGACAAAGAAAGCTTCACTCGAAACTTAAATGCGCCAAAAATAATATGTCACAGGAGGTAATAAATACAATTTCAAACAAGTACAGAAATTGTCGGACTTGAACTAAAAAGATTATGCGCAAGGCATTAATGAACTTTAAGAAAAAGATTCTCTGTGAACATCTAAACGAAAATCCCAAAATCTTTTGGTCTTATGTTAGAGAAGTTCAAGATCGACGCCCAACCGTAGCACCATTAAGAAACGACAAAGGAGAGGTAGTTTACGATAGCATTGATAAAGGAAACTTGTTAAACTCATTTTTTCTAAGCGTATTTACGACCGAAGTGGAGAAAAGGAAGGACGATCCACCCGAACCAAGCGAAGAGAAGATGAACGATATACTTATATCAGCGAAAGGGATAGCAGAACAGCTCAAAATCATCAATGCAAATAAATCCCCGGGACCGGAAGAGATACCAGCTAGAGTATTAAAGGAATTAGCGTTAGAAATAGCACCTTATGTCGAAACAGTTTTCAGTAAGTCACTTAGTCATGGCGTTATACCTAAGGAATGGAAAGTAGCGTTTATAACTCCGCTACATAAAGGCGGAAAAAAATACGACCGAGAAAACTACAGGCCGATTTCGCTAACCTCAATATCTTTCAAGATTCTAGAGCACATCATCGTTAGTTCTGTGATGGACTTCTTAGATAGCCAGGACTTGCTCAGTAAATATCAGCAAGGTTTTAGGAAGGCAAGATCTTGTGAAACTCAACTCGCTCTGTTTGCACATGATATACTACGATCCGGTGATCGAAAGACCCAGCTAGACGCGGTTTTTCTTGACTTCAAGAAGGCATTCGATAAAGTCTCTCATATTAAGTTATTGAAAAAATTACAAGCCTGTGGAATAAATCGAAAGATAATCGAGTGAATCAGGGTTCTCAATGATCGGAAACAAATAGTAGTCATAGATAGATTTAAATCAGATTCGGTCAGCGTGTCTTCCGGCGTTCCACAGGGAAGTGTCATCGGTCCCCTATTATTCCTTATATACATAAATGACTTAGATAAGATTATTACAAGTAAAATCAAGTTATTCGCGGATGATACGGTAGTTTACAGAGACATTAACAGTCCTGCTGATCAAGCATTACTTTCTAACGACCTACACGCAATTCTCGAGTGGTGTAAAGAGTGGCAATTAGAGCTGAACTTAGGTAAGTGTTCCGTCATGAGATTCTGGAGAAACAAAGAAATTAAGGCGATGAATTATAGTATAGAAGGCGTACATCTAAAATTAGCCGAATCCGTCAAATACTTAGGTGTCATTTTAACAAGTAACCTCTCGTGGGACACACACATACGAAATATATCCGTGAAAGCTAAGCAGAAACTAGGATTCATCAAATGGATAGTAGGTAAATGCGAAGAAAAAGTCAAAGAGACATGTTACTTTTCTTTAGTTAGACCGCTGCTAGAGTATGCGTCGAGCATATGGGATCCGTACGAGAAAGGATTAATCGCCGAGTTAGAGAAAGTGCAGCGAAAAGCTGCTAGATTCGTCAAAAATTGTTATGATAGAAATAAAAGCGTTACAGGCTTGATACAGGACTTAGGATGGGAATCACTAGCTGAGCGCCGATCACGTGCTAGGTTAAAACTTCTTGAAAGATTTAGAACGAGTACTTTCTCCAGCGACGTCGAAGAAATAATAAGAACTCCCACCTATATCGGTAGAATGGACCATCCTCGTAAAATAAGAGAGATAGCCTGTAGGACGGAGAGATACAAAGGCGGCCCATTTTCCCCTAGAACGATAGCTGAGCAGAATAAAACTTGCGATCAAAAGTAACCTCGCGTAGGGGCGTAAACCCAGACCTAATTTTGGAGTTTTCCCCTTGGTGTTAATGCACCCCCTGCCACACACCCTTGCGGTGGCTTGCAGGGTAAACTGTAGATGTAGAAGCGTTTTTCAGTACGATTACCGATCAGTATTTGTGCTGAATAAGTACACTACCTTGAAAGACTCGTTTTTTTATTTTCGTGATTTTCGATTGCATACTTTGAACTGAAACATAAACATTTCGAAACTCTTTTAATCGGTTAATAAACGCTTAAATAGTTCTGAAACGACAGTTTCATTAGTGAGTATTTGCATAATGTCTTCTTTGGTCGTCAAGAATAATTAAAATTCGTCCTTCATAAACTAAACTAAAAAAATGAAATATCTGCTCTCCTTGCTCAGAGAAAAAAAGAAACAAGCGCAATGCGTTAGGATGGGCAAAGCTATATTTTTTAAACGTCTCAGAGTAGATATCAAAATTGAAGTTTAAACGTTTACATCACGAATAATCTTAAAATTAATCAGTCGAAGAGTTCTTGAACCTGAAGCTTAAACGTATGCATCACAGACAATCTTAAAATTAATCACTCGTCCAAGGGTTCTTGAGCCAATCCTCTAGCGACTCAATCACGGGTAGTGGACGAGCCGATCCAGTCGCCCCGTTAGCGTCAGGGTAGTCCTGCTGAGGGTCTAAATCGTTCTCTGCGACCCACTCCGCATACTCCGCTCCGGTTTTCTCATCGCGCACGATGCATAGAACTTTTCGCCCTCGCTGCGCCTCTGCGCGTACAGGCTTCACTTTCTCGGATGATCGCGAGCTCGAGAAATGTTTGAGGGCCTTCGTATGTGAGGTGATTTACCTTCTTGATAGCAAAGTAATTCCCACAGGTTGAACATGTTCTGCCGCATAGTTGTCACTGCACTGTTGGGCAATAGTAGTCATAAGGCAGATTCGCGAATGCCTCTCCACCTGGGAGCATCGAAATATTCAGAGCAAGTCTTTGAAAGAGAGGCAGAAATTTTGCATCCTCACTTTCATCGTTGGGTTGCACAGCTATCAGTTACCCTCCCGCCTGATCTTTTTTAATACGGTAAGGGGGCGGAAGGAATCCAGTGGGCAGAATAGAGAGCAGGTCACTTCTAAGTGGGCCGCAGCAGGCATTGTCAGTGCATTTCGAAGTCTGCAATAGATATTGCGATTCACGAACATGATCCGCATACCAAGCGTCGTCTACATCAGGGGGCAAGTCGGGGTCCCCACCCGGGTGCTTGTACTCCGCAATCACGGGATGGTTGTCTATAACCATCTCACTCCAAATGCTGGCCAGTGTCTCGAGCGCTAGCAAAATTTCGGCGCTCTAGGTCATCATCGATGGTTTTACCACTGCTGTTAAGATGGTCGCCGTATGCATCATGACGCAGGATAAGCCCTGAGAGTTGACTACTGAGGGGAGCCATCCTCCTCTCAACTCTATTGAACGCGCTGCGACCAGGTGCATTGGTGACGACGAAAATCGCATCAAGTTCGCACTCGTTAAAGTGCTGAACCGCAAATGCAATAACTTTCGTGTATCTATAACAGAATTCTAAAAACACTGTTACACATCCTTATGTATGGAGGACTTGAATCGCGTCTCAAAATACGCAGAAAATATCAGCAATTAATTATACGTAGAGGGAAGTGTGGGAAGGTAAGCGAACTAAACTTACCTCGGATTTTCATCCGGCCCCCATCAGCAGATACGATGACTACTGGTTTAATGCGATCTCCAACTTTCATTATATCGCGAAGTTCCTCTAGATCCAACAGTCGTTTGAAATCAGCTGAGTGACTAGATGCAGTTGAGGAGTCATGTTTGCCACTCCTTATGGCAATGTAGGTGGGCCCTGAATAGCTCACTGCTTCTGGGCTCCCAAGACCTTGCGGTTTAATTTCTATGCCCGCATAGACAGAGGGGATCAGTTTATGTCGCTCCGCTTTTACCCAGTCGTGGTCTGAAAGCTTCACTCGGTACCGGGCGTGTATCAGGATTGGGGACTGCTTTTGCGCCGCTGTCATGGCGATAGGCACCCGTGCCTTGTCGTCTTGGGATATAAAAACAACTTGCCGTGGACCAAGCATGGATGACAACGACTCTAGGTACCAGATAAACGCTGTGCAAAACCGTCCGTTTGGGTGGGCTTTGTGGCTGTTACTCTATGCCCTGCGGAACGGCCACAACGTGTCTCTTTCCCTCGAGAGTAGCAGAGTTTTTTGGGAGAAACCTCACACTTGATAGTCGAGAACCCATATCTTGGAGTTTCTCATGCAGGTCGTCTAGTGTCTTGCTAGATCTAATCTCCTCCGTTCGACGACGGCCATGTGTGGCCGCGCCGAACGCAGCAATGTCCACAATCGTTTTCAGAAGGTCCGGCTGGTCCTTCTCAACTCGTGGTTTATCAACTGTTTTACTAAGTCGCAGAGTTGAGGCAGCGGCCGCATTAGTAGAGCAAAGCTGCGCTACTTTTTGTTTTCGAGAAGCCCGAAATTTCCTTTGATACTGGGTATGCAGACGTTTGGTCTTCAATTTTTGCTTCATTTTTGCCAGTTCCGTTTTAGTTTTTTGTATGCCACGTTGGGATGACTCACTGCCAAGGTTGGAATCCCTGGCAAGTTTCTGACTACTCAGCTTACTCTCTAGAGCTCGAATATTGGAGGCAAAATCGTCTTGAGCGCGCTTTGAAAAATGTCTTTTTAAAACATCTGGCATGACTGGTGATGGATCATCTGGATCTTCCTCTGCCAAGTCTTCAGCAATTAGCTCAATATTATCTACTGGTGCCTCCTCGGTAGGGCCTGTGTCTAAAGGCGCTAAAGCTGAGGATGGAGAGGGTTTAGTCGTCGTGCTACTCGTAGGTACATATTCGCCTCGCGCCTTGAATGTATTGAACTGAGTGGACGGGCTCGCAGCCTGCTGCTGACCTTGCTTTTCTAAATCAAATCAAGAAACATAATGATTACCGCTTCAAAGAACAACCAGGCTTTTCCTGACACAAATCGCTAAAGATATAGTCCCATTCTTGACTGTAAATAACAAATAAAAACTATTTTAATCCATCGCAAAATATTTTTTTTAAACTAAGGTGCAGGACAGTATGCTCAGTACCATCAGCTAACTAACCTGTTTTGCAAAAAAAGCGAGGATTTTTCCTTTTTTCTTTGCTGCCTGCGCATTGTACAAGTCAATGCGCCCCTGTATGTAATCCGAAAACGCTTCCTTGTCGCTATCAAAGCGCTGTGTCGCTTCTTTCCATTCACTGTTGGCCTGTTTTTGAGAATTCTTAGCACTTACGTTAGGAAAGGCACCCTTCAACAATTTGAAAAACCGTAGATGTAAGTCTCCCTGATTAGATGCCATGACTAGACAGACGGCGGGCGAAAGAGAGTACGTATGGTTCACCCGTCCGCGGTGACGACTAGCGGTAGACTGGGCCGCGCGTGGCGCAGCAATCTGATTCGGGAAATCTGATCGGCTGAAAGCCGATGCGTTCAAACTGCGCATATGCGCCGCCGTCTGCGCCGACTTGTCCAGACCTGCCTTCAGTCGCCGGCGGCCGGCCGCACGGGAGCAGAGTCAGGCAGGCAACGCACTGCGCGCATGTCGTATTAAGCATTCTGAAGTAGACTGGTATTCGCCCCATTGACTAGCAGTCGCCCCGCAAATTGAAGTAGTGGTTGAAATAATGCAGCAATAAACCTTACGTAAGATGCCTCCTGAACCACATCCCCTCCCTAATGAAACGGCACACCCTCCTCCCCCCAAAAAGCCTTACGTTATTTAAGGACGGCCCCAAACCAGTTTGATTTTTCGCCCGACTTTCCACCGAGCAGTTTGAATGTTCAGATGGAATCCACGTTAATAAAAATAGTACAAGAGGAGCTGGAGACTTGACATTTGGCACGAAAAATTGGAAATTTCAAAATTGTTAATTTTTAGGGGTTGATTTGACCTCATTTGTACATTAAAGTTTAATAATTTTTATCTCGGAAACTATAAGTCGTAGGAACGAGCTTTTGCAAAATATTTGTAGCAAATTCTATCCTCCGTATGAGTAAAATTTTTAATCGATACCTTACAGATCATATAAGGGCAAGGGAAGGCAATTGGCGATCAATTTACGATTGTTACAGTTTAATAATTTTTATCTCGGAAACTATAAGTCGTAGTTACAAGCTCTTGCGGATTTTTTGTAACTAATGTTGTCATCTGCCTAAATAAAATTTTTAATCGATACCTTGCAAATCATATAAGGGCTAGGGAAAGCAAAATAAAATATTCCTGATTCTTGGTGACGTCATTACGCCGAGATATCGTACAGTTGCTAAAAAGCAAGCATCACGCACCGCGTTTCTTAATGCGCATACAATGACTATTCGTTTTAAAGGTAATTTTTCATTGTGGTTCTCAATCCTAATTTCCCATGAGATTTCATAATCTAAAATCACAAAGCGAGCTGAAATGCTTGCACAATGCAGGCAACTTTAATTGTTGATAATAAAACATTAATAATTTTCCCGGATAGTTCCTCAATTTCACACGTTTTAAAATATTCAACCTCTGTATGTAATCGCCAGATATCATGCACCCAAAACCGTCTATTCGTATTCCCCTAATCAAGGATTTCTTCAAATAAACACTCATCCCACTCGTCGAACTTGAGGAGCTCATGATTCACACTATTTATAAAGGACAAAGTCGCCTGACTAGTCTGAACCACTGTAGCCACCCCGGTCTGTCAAGTCGGCCGGTCGGATCGAGTCTGGAGGTCGGGTCGGATCTGATCCGCTTCCAGTGTAGCCGCTGCATTATGGCTATAATAATCCAAGAGGTTGATTAGCCAGAAATACAAACCAACAACAGCAAGAAGAAACGTTAAAAATGGCCCTCAACACAGGGACAATACTGGGGTAATGGACAGTTCGGCAGGACCGATTCGGCGACGGACATTTTAGTGCGACCGACTGTTCGGCGATGGAACTATTCGGTGCCAGGACGATTCGGCGCCTGGAAGGAAAAGCAACAACTTTTAGTTGGGTTGAATGGTTGTGGGTTGGATTCGTTCTATTCCCTCCCCCGTGTTGGGTTGAGAAGTTGGGTTGAGACTAAGATTGCCACTTTCCCCAACCTAATCCGGGGGAGGAAGTAGAAAGAATCCAACCTCCAACCACTCAACCCAACACGTGGGGAGGGAATAGAACGAATCCAACCCCCAACCACTCAACCCAACTAAAAGCTGTTGCTTTTTCCTCCAGGCGCCGAATCGTCCCGGCGCCGAATTTTCCCGTCGCCGAATTATGCTGTCGCCGAATCGGTCGCGCAGAACATTCCGACAATACTGGGGCAGTCTCATACATTAAAAATCAATTCTACGTTATTGGATTTAAATGTGAAAAAGTGAAAAACAGTATTATTAATTTGCGAATTATAATTTTTGACGCATCGCATAGTAATGATTAATATTGTACTAGGTAATTTTTTTATGAGCTCTGTGTAAGAACGATTGAAACTCTAGTGAATGAGGGCCTTGCAGCGTTGCCGTTCCATATCTCCGCTGCTGAGATGGGGGGAACTTAGGGGACGACACTGGAAGTGTGAATTATTTAGATAACTGCTGTTTTACATAAATCTGTGGCCGTATGAGATGCATATTTAGGCATTTGCTACAAAACCTAAGTGGGTACAGGCTGATTCAGCGTTGCATTTGGCGAGATATGAATGGCCTCCTCTTCCGCTTGAAAGGGGTAAGACTCTGAGGTCCTTTTTGCAACTCGTTAAATATATCAAATCCTCTCCGCTGTCTTCCCTTCCTGCACTTGGTTGCATTTTATTCGGAGATATCCTTCTTCCCGTATGGTTTCCACGAATTGTCTACCGAATGTAAGAGAGTTCGCTCTAAAAATGGAACCCTGCGATAATATTTCAGAGGAAATTGCAAGGCGCCTGTTCCGAGGATGTCTCGGAACTCAATGTCTACTTCCTAGCATGCTCAGCGATATTATGTTCCGGGCTTTGAAATATTAACGCCGATCTTCTATGAAGATTAGAAGAGTTGATTGAATAATTTTAGACGTTCTGTAAAAATTGTGGTTTTTAGATCTAATGCTAGTCATCTCCTGTCGCAAGTCTTGGCGTACTGCAACATAATACAATAATCTATTAATTAACCGGATATGGAACAGGTATTTCGATAAACCGGTTATAGAAACAAAAGTTCAATAAACCGGACAACAAGCCGAAATTTCGATTAAATGGAAATAAATTGAAAGCTTTTATACTGTATTACATATGTGCGTACTTATATGCGTTATTTTCTTGTCCTATACCTAATAATGGGATTAATACGTAGTACAACATTACATAAATCACTTAATTGTTAAATTACTTTTCTTAAAGTGTTTTTTTTGCTATGTTGACATTTAATTAATGTTTCATTTGCCTGTACCATTCCTAAATATGTATATCGATCGACCGGAAGATCCGATTAACCAGAATAAGTAATTCATCGTATATTTAAAAATCTTGAAATTTTCGCAAATGAGGACGATGATCCGGATTTTTTTCCGTCGTCCTTTCTTCTAAAGATAAAAAATTTAAATTGGCGTTTATTTTATTCGAGTTTTCGGCGGAGGATTGTTACGAATTCAGCTGTTTCCCGAATGCGAGTTAATGTCGATGAGAATCCTCTATACTCGGTATCCCGGAAACTTCCTAATTGGTAGGCGGGGTAGCGAGCTTAATCCTTCTCTCTCTCTCTCTCGACCCATCCCGGTGTCGCCAAAGCTTAATTCAACTTAGATTTAGACTAACCTCTCGTCTCAATCTCCTCTCATGCCCCCCCTCTCCCCCCTCTCAGCGCTCTCACCTCTCCCGTGCCCTTTATTTCCACGGACACAGCTGCTCCACTCCATCCCTCCTCTCTCTCTCTATCTCTCACTTCTCTCCAACCACAACGTTCTCGCTTCCTCACCTTTCCTATCCTCGCTCACATCTTCCCGTTTCTCAGCTCTGTTAGCGATTCCCATACATCACAAGGCTTCCCTCGTCTCTCCTTCCATCTCTCTCCCTTTCTGTTCCTCCCTTTCTCTTCCTCCCTTTCTGCCTCCCTCTCTCTGCCTCCGACTCACTTATTTCTCAATCTCCATCTCTCCACATCCACTTTCTTCCCCTTCAGATTTTTATCGTTCTTTTCCTCCCTCTCTCTCTCCTATCCATCTTGTTCTTCCCCCCTTCGTCATTCCGCTTCCTCCGTTTTTCTTCCTCTCTTTATCTCAGACTTTTTCGCTCTTCCCTACGTCCTCTCTTTTTCTCGCTCTCTTGTTTTATCTTTTTCTCTCTTCGTACTCTCTCTGCCCCAACCTATCTTTCATTCACCCGGTTCTCTCCTTCCCGATCTCCCACAACTTTTCACCTCCCTTTACTGTCCTCTTTTCCTTTCTCTCCGTGGATGTTTTCCTGCAGTGAGGTGTTTTCTGTGACATCTAGGCCTTATTTCTCTCGGATTTTTCACCCCACGCCCTACAAACTAATGGCGTCGTTTTTTGTACCACTATTTCTCAGTTATATGTGAATATTAAAATACCGAACGTATTACTTGTATCTCTTTCTGAGGTGTATGTACAGGGTCATCGAAACAGAATACCGGGATTTCAATGTTTCATAGATTTGTAAATTCGTGTCATGTAACCATGACGTTTGAGCTATAATGTGTAAAAACTCTCCAAGTTTGATTCCCAACTTTACCATTAGACGGTAGTGTCGCTAGTGCTGCATACCGCATTGCATTGTGGTATTCACCCTGTAAGATGGCGTCCATGCAGGAAAAAGCGTATTGTGTTATAGTTTGTTGAGTTTAAATCAATTGCAGCCGTTCAACGTGAATATCGACATACTAATGGAACAGAAGCACCTACTGACACAACAATTACTCGGTGGTTTAACCAATTAAAAGAAACGGGAAGTGTTGAAAAGAAGAAATCGTCAGGAAGACCATGAACATCCGAAAAGACTGTGAAACGCATCTGAGTGCCCTGTGTTCAGAGCCCCAGAAAGTCTATCGCACGTCGGAGTATGGAACGTAACGTGCCAAAGACCACCATCCAAAATGCGTTTCATAAGCGCTTACGATTGTATGCATACAAGATTCAACTACGACATGAAATTAAAGTCACTGATCGTCCACAACGTGTCAAATTTGCAAATTCCATGTTAAATGAAATAGACGACAATGAAGGCTACCTGCAGCGGGTAATGTTTACGGATGAAGCTACTTTTCACATGAATGGCTATGTCAGTCACCACAACGGCAGAATTTGGAGATCGGAACAACTAAATGAAACTTTCCATTAAGTACATGATACCCCAAAAGTGAACGTGTGGTATGGAGTTATGCACGACCGTGTGGTAGGACCTTTCTTTTTTGTGGAAAGCACCATTAATGAAGCGATTTTTCTTGATATGTTGGAACAGTTTGTTTTCCCGCAAATTGAAGACATTGAAAGAGAAAAGGAAAATGCTGTTGTTTTCCAATTGGACGGCACCCCGCCACATTTTCACCATGTCCTCCGTGCCATCAATGCTAAGTTTCCAAATCGATGGATCGGGAGAGGTGGGCCAATACCATGGCCTCCAAGAAGTCCAGATTTAACATCATGGAACTTTTTACTTTATCATTGACATAGTGTATTGAGAAAGTAGGTATTGTAATCGTGAAACAATTTCACTTCGAGATTTTGATGGAAATACGCATTTTAGGTGTCCCGGAGTCCATAAAAGTTGTTTTCGCCATGCCGTCTGTCCGCAGTTCTAGGGCCCAAACGCGTACATAAAATCGAATTATATCTCGAATTTATGCAACATATCTTTTGCAGACCCTTTTTTCTTAAAAATGATATTGCACAAAATAAAGGGTAGTTTATTCTTGGCGAATTTTAGAAGAATTTTATTTACTCAAAAATGGCCCCAGAGAAATTGATTAAAATCAATCAAATTGTAGAGCCTAATGTCACAAACAATACTGCGTAAGCCATATGTCTATATAAATCACTATATGGCGTCCAGTGACATTACAATGTACGCTAAGCTACCTTACCTAAGCCTCATGACGTCACGCCTCCGCCGCGATCCATTCAAAATCTTACTACAGCCTACTGTTAAATTACATCGAATAATATCTCATATTTGTGGATAATATCATTCATAAAAGACGTTCTGAAGAGACGAGCGATATTGCTCAACACTTAAGGGTATTCTCGGACATTTTGAAACGAAATTCGATTTACTCAAAAATGGCTCTTAAGTATTTCGATTAAAATCCATCTAATCGTCACGGATAATACTAACTAAGCCATATGTCCCAAAATAGTTACTATATATCTTCCAGTGGCACGCGTCAGAGGGGAGGGGTAACCCGAGGATTCCCTAGTCTAAAATTCCGTACTTCTCTGTTAATAAGCGCGTAGCGCGCTTATTACTGAGAGGTATTAGATGTCAGAGGTTGATAGTGTCAGTCGCTTTGGTTCTGTTGCTACGCATTATTGACATAATTGGCAGTGAATTGTCAAGCACACAGAGTTAATTTCGGGGCAAAGAGTGTAGTGAGACCAAACGTATATGAGAATGTTTGTGCAATATATATTGCGCCGTTTATTTCTGTTGGGACATGTTAAAAACATTGTGTATGCTGAGGAAATCAGTGACTTGAACCATCTACGAGAAAGAATCTCTGCAGCTGTCGAGACAATGACACCGGGCATGCTGCAACGTACTTGGACAGAAATGGAGTACCGCATAGATGTTTGTAGGGCTGCAAATAAATGGTGCTCACATCGAGACCTACTAAGGTATGACATCAAACTTGGAGAGTTTTTACACATTCTCGCGCAAACGCCATGGTTACATGACACGAATTTACAAATCTATGAAACATTGAAATCCCGGAATTCTTTTTCGATGACCCTGTATTTAAATGTTAAATTTAACCTGTTTTGTGTGGCGATTGGTTAAATGTAAGGAGGACTCTATAGCCTCAGTTCTACCAGAATGAAGACGTTTGTATGCCTTTCTCTCCCTTTATTCCTCCCTCCCTCTTCTCGTGCGCGCGGTTACTATTCTTCACTCATTAATCCTCCATTTGTCTTTTCTTCCCTCTACCACTTACACTCGTACCTTCCTCTCTTGTGCCTTCATCTCTCCCTCTCCTTCAATTCTCTCGCTTCCTCGTCTCTTTTCTTCTTTATCTCATTTTCTCCCCTTTCCCCTCTCTTTCTCTCCCTCGGTACACTTCTCCATTTCCCCCTCTCTACCTCCCACTCTCTCCTTCCATACTTCAACTCAATGAATCTTAAACTTTCAATTTTCGCTGCCCCCTTGAATTGAAAACATTAAAAATGAGAAACTTTAATACGAATACAAACTTTATATAACTATTAATTATTTTTATGACATCGTATTTCCTAGAATTTCCCGATAAAATTTTATTATTCGTATATTATTTTTGTCATTTCGCCTTACATATCAAATTATTTTTCGCCCCCTGATTTGAGAAACACTGCTTCAGCTCACTCATCGTTATTCTTTCCCTCGTTCTCTCTTACTTCCTCTTCCAATCTCTCTCCCCTTCTCTTCACCTCCACGTCTCCCTCTCTCCTCCCCCCTCTCTCTCGCTCTCTCTTCCTCCCTCAAAACCACTCTCCCCATTAACTCGCAAGAGACCGGAGAGGAAAGGTTTCACCGAATTTTAAAAAATTCAAGGATCTACCCTTCTTTTTCAAGGGAGACGAAGGGAAGGAAAAAATCGATTGAGAGCAACAAAAGGTTAAAAATGCCATCGGACATCGAATCTTCCTCTTATCTGTCACTCGACGCCCGTGTCCGTGATGGTGATTTTTTTACGAGTGCTGCGAACGGGGATCGTTTTTTTGCCGTGTCAGTATCAACCGAACGGGCGCACTCGCTTTATAATGCGTGAATTTCTGGATTTCCGACCGTGTTTTGTTTTTTTCTTTAACCTCGGTTTCGCAATAAACGGAACGGCGCATAATCACGTCTTGGTTCGGATAACGTATTATAAATAGAAACTAGCTTAAAATGGTCACGCAGTGTATCGCTCGTAATTTATAGTAAAATTTCATATCTCAAAAGTGGGATTACCCTGTGGTTGGTGTGTTTAACACCCGTTGTCAGGACACGGTTAACATTCATCAGTGCTTAATCTAGTTTGTATCGATTTTCGTCCCACGAAATAGGTTAAATACAACGGTTTTCGCGGATTAATTATTTATTGCCAATGGGAGGGAGTTTTGGAAGAGGAATGTAATTTATGCGATATCGATTTTACACTGGGGATGTGGTTCGAATCTGCGTGTTGGCTGCATTTAATTAATGGTGAAACTGTTAATTCGACGCTACCTAATATAATATATTTGGATCTGTGTGAATTTCGTGGTTTTATCTCGCGGCTAGCTCACCTCTAATTATTTCGTACCATGGTGATAAATCCCTGAGCTTGGTTTAAACACTGATTTTAGGGTGGTTTCAACCCTTGTTTATACCCTCGTTTCTCGCCTGTTTGAAGTTAGAGAATTTTTGCGAAATGGTCGCCAAAAGTCATGCCTCTGCAAATATCTTTATGGGTGAATGTGCTCTTGATCTTGGTTGCAGTGTTCGGAATGTGAATTCCTATATCTACGTAAATTTATATTTGTGTCCTTTTTTAGATGCTAATATCGCCATGGATGGTTCATATTTTAACCAATATAGTTTCTAAACAGATTTTCGTGAAAACAGAAACGTACATGTGTAGTTCCATATTTTTCAGCCCAAATTTAAGGTATTTTCCAGCGCATATTTAAGGTATTTTCCGACTTCCGACGATATATTTGAGAAACCAGGTATTAGTAAAGGTATAACAAAAGAAAAAACGGCTATTTAAAACCACTCAATGTCCAGAAAGTACAATCACATCGGTAGAGGGAAAATTATTCCTCTCCAGGGATTGAACACACTTTCTATCGAAAACAGCTTAGGGAACGTTACTCCTCGCCAAGGACCTTTGGTACACACACCGAGTATCCATGCTCACTTTCCTTGAGAATCGCCAAAAAATATATATTTTAGTATCAGTGATACCACCACACGCAAACCGGTATTTCCGTGACTATGCTTATGAAAAGACTTTTCTTCGCTCCTTATAGTTTTATGAACCAATATTAATATCGCCTATAAAAGATATTTTCAAGAAAATTTTAATGCTTTGATTCTGGTATTTTCAGGAATAGTGAATTTGGTGAGAGCATAGTCCCCCTTCCAATCTGCAGGCCAATTGCATTGCAATGAAAAAACACTTCACTTTTCGTTCTCACCTTTCGCCGCCGACTTTCTCTCGTCTTCCCTCTTTCTCCATTGTCACTTCCCACTCCCCCTTTTCCCCCCTCTCCCATCTCTAACCACATCCTCTTAATCACTTCTGATCAACTTTCATCTTCCACATCCTCACTCTCCTCTCGTAAGAAGAGCATCCCAAAACATACTCCTCCTCTCTTCTGAGAGAAACTCGCCCACCTACACGTGTACGCCGCGAATTTTCCGAGAAAGTTATAAAAGCACGGCGCATTGCGTCATTTCAGCTGTGAATCAGCGGTGGGCAAACGTTTTTGGAGGGCCGCATTTGCTGCTGCGAATGCTTCGGCGGGCCGCATTACAGTTCACGTTGGAATTTAGGTGAGGTTCCATTTCACCATAAAAGGTTTTCCAGGAGTAGGTAATAATTAGTAGAAAAAATACACCCGGTCCTCCTATTATAGGGGTATACGTTCTGAAAAAATGCCGTGTAATGTGAATCCGTGTTATGTGAAGCTAGTTTACGTAGTAAAAGGGGATTTCGTTCCATACCCCTTCAGGCATCCTCTTCCAGTTCCAAAATTCCCAAACGTCTCTCTGATGCACACATATCCACAAATAGTGTCGTTACCGGTTATCTAGCATATAAACTAAACACTCGGGTCCTCCAACACGTCTCTTTCTCGCTCACCAATCTGGAATCGCGTTTATTCTATCCATAATTCGCGCTGTGTGAGTTTTTGGTTATAAAAATCAACCATTTTTAGCAAATTTGTGTAAAAACGAACCGCTGTTATAGGAGGGCCAGGTGTATGAAATTATCCGGATTCAATTTCGAAATTGCTTCGCGGGCCGCACAAGGCTTGCAAGAACATAAAACGCCATCGCGAGCCTCATGCGACCCGCGGGCCGTAGTATTCCCGCCCCTGCCGTAAATTCAACCTTTTGAGATCGAGTTTTTCCTTCGGCCAATCTGAATGAAACGTTTATTTGTGGAAACTCGGTCTACTCCGCTATTATTTTAATTTTAGATCGCCTCGGCGGTCGGGGCAGATGGGATGCGAGTTAGGTTAGCCGCGGGCTAAAAAAGTTTGGGAAATCCTGCTATGACCTATTCTCCCCTCCTTCCTTGGCATGTGGCCCTCCCTTCTCCCTCTCCCATCCCCCTTCCTCTATCATCCCTTCCTCGCGTGTTTTCTCAATCCCATCCTCATCCCTCCTCCACTTCTAATCCTCTTCCGGCGATCTTTCCTCATCCCTTTTCCTTTCAGCCATCTTATCTCCCCGGTGTCTTCCCTCTGATCCTCCTCCTCCCCCACTCCCACCTCTTCTCTTTTCCTCACTCTTTCTCACTCCTCATCTCATCTCCTCGAGCCCTCGATTCTCTCTCCCTCCCTCTCATCACGTCGCTACTCTTCCCAGTTACACTTCCAGCCTTTCTCTCTCTCCTTACCAAGTCTTGATTCCATCCTATGCTCTCAATTCCCGATGTCTTATTTCCCTCCCTCCCTCTCCCCTTTCACTGATCTTCCTGCCTACTTCCACCTCTATACCAGTTTTATTTCTTTCTTCTCTTTTTCCTTTCACTCAAATGTACACGTTTCTTTTTAGCGCGTTTTCTTGGAAGAAAAAAACGTGCTTATGTGATCACTCTGTCTGTCCGTCTGTGGACCATCAACTTTTTTGTTTTAAGAGATATTTGGAAAATTCTTTTTGGATTAGATAGCTCCTATCGATCTGTTAGTTATGTAATGATTGGATTTTCCAAGTAGTTCGTAGATTTCCCGCTTGGCGGCTCCAAAATCGGAAAATTCAAATATTTGCAACGGCATTGTAGCCAAACTACTAGAGATATTTGGAAAATTCTTTTTGAATTAGATAGCTTTTATCATTCTGGGAATTTTCCAATGATTAAAATTTCCAAGTAGTTCATATATTTTCCACTAGGTGGATCCAAAATCGGAAATACAAAACTTTGAAATGGAATTGTAACCAAAGTGCTGAATTTGTAAGATTTTTCACGCACGAGAAGATCTAGTGAGAATTTCAAACGATGAGGGTTGTCCCCTCCCCAAGGGGGGGGGGGGGAAACCAGAACGCTGAAATTCTTTAAGAAAACGTTCTTCCACCTCTTACTTTAGCGAGGACTTGTTTCTGTTTCATATAAGAAGTATTAAGAGTAGATTGTGATCGCGAAAAATTCGACTTCGCTTACACATCTAAGATAGTCATTGTTATAGTTTTAAGATAGTTAAAGTGTATTAAGTAGAAAATGTTCGCCTTAAAATTCTACTTTCAACAAACGGAAGTCTTTTAAAATATATCATCGGTAGTGATTCCCAAAATGGGGGTCGTGACCCTGTGGGGTGTAACAGAAGCTATTCGGGGGATCGCGAAGAGGAAATGTTATTTTTTATTTTTGCGCAAATAAAATTGGCATTTATAATAATTTGAATTTAATATCAGATTTTATATTTATTGGTTGATGGATGGGGTTAAAGGGTGGCGAAATGATCTGTTATCTTTAAGAGGGAGTGGCGATAAATTCAACTGTCTTAAGAAGGGGTCGCAGATGCATAAAGCTTGAGAACCGTATATTCTACGGTGTCTTCAGTACTTTTAAAAATAGTATCGTTCATGATATTAAATCAAGTACATCTTCACGTCGTACAAGCCCTTATTATATGGCCCATGATGAAAACGAGCCATATCAGACCGTATTCGGTCTCCTTCCGGGGACCTCGAGTGCGCTGAAGAAAAATATAGGCACGAGAGCGATTATTTATTTTTCTGAGGCTGTCGTGGGCATAGGCGACGAAAATGCAAGCAGTAAATATCGCTCTGGTTCTCGGACTTGCCATTACACGAGCTTAAAATAAATCAACCAATTCAAAATGCAATTAGCCGTATGTTTTCTGTAATTGGGAATTTCCAACATTCGAATTTGAACTTATTGGAGTGTATACTTTTTTAAGAAAAGTTTATTTCTCTTAAGGTAAAAATTTTTGAAACCACATCCGGTGGTTATTGAGAGTATCGAAATTTAGGTTTTGTGAAGACGTTAAAACCCCGATTATCCGTATGCGGATTAATCGGACCACGTGGCGTTCTGAATTTAGCTTTAATTATCCATGATATCATTTATTCAGAGCTCCTTTATTACTTTATCATATTGGTAGTATATGGAGAAAGTATTGTGATCAAGAAAAATTCGACTTCGAGAGTTAGATATGTACGTTTGAGGTGCCAGCATGTCCCAACAAATTATTTTTGGAATTTCGTCTGTCTGTAGTCTACCACCTGTATGCGGCTCTAGGGGCTGAATGGTTTAACTGAATACGAATGAAATCTGTTATTAATATAAGATATCATAAGAAATAGAATCCTTGTTGATATGAACCATAAAACGCTGCAATGGAGGGTATTTATTACTCTCGATTTAGCCAAAAAGCCCTCGAGGATTTCAATTAACATTCATACAGTTATAGAGATTGATATTGTAAACAATACCACATAAGCCATATGCCCTAGAAACTATACGTCAGTAATATGTAGAGGATTATGCTCAGATATCCCCAAGCTGCCCATAAAATTACGTAACCAGTGACAGTATTGCATGGACTATAGGTATATGGGTTTGAAACAGTGCGTAATCTATCTTGTACTGATTTTTTATGATTAACGTTGCCGTGATGCATGTGTCCGATAATGACAAGCCTAGCGATTGATATTCGTCATCATCCATCTACCGTCTTTAAAGAAATTTTACTTTGAAAATGTGCGTTGTTAACTCTTCGACACGGATTTATGCAAGGTATGTTGCTTCGATTTTTCCTTCTCCATCCAAACTTCTTTCTTCCTCATTCTTTTATCTTTCTTTTCCTCCACTCAGTATCTTAACCTTCCTTCCTGTTCTTTCTCCTTTTGTGGCACCTCTCCTTTCCCCACATCAGACGCTCTCATCTCTCTTTTTTCTCTCTCCTCCCGTATCTTTTCCTCCATCTGATCTCGTCTCTCGCTCCCTCAAAAACGAACCCTTCACTCTTTCCTCCTTTCTCCCCTCCATATTTTCCCTCATACCGTTTTCTGTCCTCCCCTCCGTCCTTCCTCTCCCCTCCATTATCCTTACTCTCCGATGATCTCTCTCTTTTCTTACTTCCCCTCTTTCTTCGCTTCCCCTGATCATCCATCCCCTCCTTCCCTCCATCTCTCTCTCCTCTTCCCTCTTTTTCTCCTCCCTCTCTTCTACCCCTCCCTCTTCTTCCCGTCCCTCTCTATCTTCTCCCTCTCCATCTTCTCCCCTCCCTCTCCATCTTCTCCCCTCCCTTTCTCTCTTCTCCCCTCCCTCTCTCTCTTCTCCCCTCCCTCTCTCTCTTCTCCCCTCCCTCCCTCTCTTCTCCCCTCCCTCACTCTCTTCTCCCCTCCCTCCCTCTCTCTCCTCCCCTCCCTATCTCCCCTTCTCCTCCCTATCTCCCCTTCTCCTCCCTACCTCCCCTTCTCCTCCCTACCTCCCCTTAGCGATTTCCCATTCTCCTCCCTTTTCTCCTCCCCTTCCCATTCTTGGCCGAGACACCACATTTCCTACCTCTTGATGCTCCGTTTCCCTTTTCGCTTTGGTCTTCCTTCCAAGTCGGTTTGTATTTCGAACGCCGCACCGTCTAGCGTCTTGCGCGAATCGTTTCGAGGCGAGGGGGAATTCTCTCTCGCGCTGGAAATATCAGAGTGGCGTGGTAGTGACAGATAAATCCCGTGGAACACGGTTTGTTCGCTCCCGGGACGGGATGTGAATTAATGCCTCTCCCTCTCCTTCGATGGAGGAAAACCTTTATTTATATACACTTAAAGGGTCGCGATAAGAATACGAAATATAGTAAGCTCCCGATTTGCCGGATGCATCGGGACCGAACACGTTCCGGTTAATGGAACATTCCGGTCGATATGTACTCGTGGCATGGTACACACAAGTGAAAGGAAAGTAAATACTGAGTGAGTTAAGAAAGCACTCATAGAAAAGTCTAATTTAATGTAATGTTATAAAGTTAGGTCTACGAATCAATGCCTTTATTAGGTATAAGGACAAGTAAAGACAGTAAATATGTGTGTGCGTAATTTCATATATAAACACCTAAAGTTATAACAAAGGTGAAATACTCCTTTAGCCAAAACAACTAGAGGGCTACAAAACCCAATGCATTTCGCCCACAAGGTGAGCATCGTCAGGGGTAAAACCTGTTACAACAGTGACTGGGAGCCAACTGCCAGGTTTGAAACGGAAAGTCTTAAGAAGACGACCGAGAAACAAGTGAAGCGCGGAAAGATTTTTCGGCGTGTGTGTCGTTTAAATCTGTCAGTTTGTAAAGGGTCTTGTTGAAATCTGTGTCCGTGTTCATAAGTGTATCGCGGTTTTTGTAAATGTGAAGGTTTTCTAACGAGTTTAGTGAGTTATTGGCTGAAGTTATCAATGTTAAATCGTTTACGTGTATACTATGACCTGTTTCAAAGATGTGGTTGGCAACGCTTGATTTTTCAAAACGATTATATTTATAGTGAGCCATGTGTTCCTTGAAGCGTGTTATTAGTTTCCTTCTTGTTTGTCCTATGTACTTTTTGTCGCAGTGTGAGCATTGTATTTTATAAATACCGGACTTGTTCAAAGATTCTATTGTGTCTTTTGTACTGCCCAGTAAATTTTTCAAATTATAAGGATTTGTATATGTTATGGTATAATTCTTATGTTTAAAAATTTTGTTCAAGCCTCTGTTTAATGGTGGAAAATAAGGCAATTTTACATATTTGTCCTCTTTTTTGTTGTCTAATTTGAGGGAAGTGGCATTGGACAAGGTTTTATTAAAGTTATGTTTTCTCACTAATTTATTAATGAAATTATTATCATATCCAAGTTTAGCGGCAATTTGTTTTATGTGTTTGAGTTCCTTTGCATATCTGATTTTATTGAGGGGGATGTTACATAATCTATGTGTTAAAAATTGAAACACAGCTATTTTTTTGTTCATAGGGTGAAAGGAGTTGTTAGGAATAAAGTTATCAGTATGTGTAGGTTTTCTAAAAATGTCAAACTCGATGTGTTGTCTATTATTTATGATAAGCAAGTCCAAAAATGGCAAGGTGTTGTTTTCTTGAAGTTCATAAGAGAACTTAATTGAAGGATATATGTTGTTTAACTGATTAACAAATTCATCTACATTTTGTTTCTTTAAATCAAAGATTGTGAATATGTCATCCACGTACCTCATCCATATATCTGGAAAGTAATGAAATTTTTCTTTGCAATCGTTTTCAAAAGAGGACATGAAAATGTTGGCTAGAAAAGGAGATAGGGGGTTTCCCATAGAAGTGCCTTGTGTTTGTTTGTAAATTTCATTTTTAAATAGAAAAACGTTCTGTGACATGCATAAATTAGTAAGTTGTAAATATTCGAGAACAATTTCATCTGAAAAATTTTGTTTTAGTAACAATGATTTTAAAATTTGGGATGTTTCTTCCAGAGGTACACTTGGGAAGAGACTTTTAACGTCAAAGGAGACCAAAATCTCAGACTCTTTTAATATTATGTTTTTTCGTTAGAAAACCTTCACATTTACAAAAACCGCGATACACTTATGAACACGGACACAGATTTCAACAAGACCCTATACAAACTGACAGATTTAAACGACACACACGCCGAAAAATCTTTCCGCGCTTCACTTGTTTCTCGGTCGTCTTCTTAAGACTTTCCGTTTCAAACCTGGCAGTTGGCTTTCAGTCACTGTTGAAACAGGTTTTACCCCTGACGATGCCCACCTTGTGGGCGAAATGCATTGGGTTTTGTAGCCCTCTAGTTGTTTTGGCTAAAGGAGTATTTCACCTTTGTTAGTTTTGGCCAAAGTTATTGAGCTACTATCTATTACCTAAAGTTATAAGCTATAAGTTTTTGAAAATCCTGTTTATTCTAATTCAGGTTGATCGAAATTACGGTCAATCGAAATTCGGGTTAATCGAAATTTCTGTTTTTAGAATTTCCTGTAGTGAGATATTCGGTTACTCGGGAGTTGCCTTTATATTGATTCGTTGAGGCCTTTGAGGATCTCAACTATCTACATGGGAGGAACTGTTCGCGGGACGGAGGAGGATTTACATCCCGGGCGTTTATTTTCGGTTCCGTCTGTGTTTTGTTTTCTTGATATTAGGTGAAGTACGTGGTGTTGGTATCGTGAGGTACGTGGATGTCTAGGATTGGAATCGAACCTCAATCCCTCCCTTCCCTGTTTTGCAACAGGTGCGGTGGAAGAGAGAAAGCGGATGAGAGGAGACGAGAGTAGCCGCGATTCTGCCGCTCGCTGCTGCTTCTCGGAAATTCAATTAGTCTTTGTAAGGCGGAAAGAAACGTGCGCCCAGTCGCAGCAATGTCGCTTTTTTATATTTTAATAACAGCAAATTCCACTCGAATCGGGATGGTTTGTGAGTTCATCGCTTGATTAAACAAAAAAACAAAATGTATTTCAGAAGCAAAATGTCTCCATTAACACGTTAACCGTAGAACTACGTTTGACTTGTGAATGTAATTGGCGAATCAGATTTGCGAATCTTATCGGCGATTCTATTGAACTGGGTACCACTGGAGGATCGTAGATTGAACCCAAGGTTGCGGCTTTTGGAGAAATATAGATCAGAATGTCTAAAAGAGGAGGTTGTAGGAATAGCTGAAGCACCAACGTATATAGGTAGAAACGACCGTGACGATAAGATACGTGAGATCGATTGAAGGACGGAGCGTTATCTAGGCTCGTTCTTTCCGAGGACAATACGAGATCACAATAGATAATTTCAACCTGCGAAAGACAATCTTTAGGTAGGTTTTGGTGCATTGCACCCCCTGCCACCTACCAATTAGGTGAATTGCTGGGTGGCATGTAGATGTAAGTGAGGTGGTGATATTTCAAGGAGCCAAGATAAATGAAATTCTCTACTGAAAAGATATTCGCTTTTAGGAATCCTAAGAGACTTAGTGAGAAGATGTCAACAATACAATCGAACTCCATTATAAGTGCGCATAAATAAAACGCGCTTTTTCATATTGTTCCAGAAAATGAAACTCTCATTCTATGTTCTCGTTATCGTCGCGACTAAGAATCGAGCGACTCGATTCCGAGGCGTGATCCACTCGATCATCTCATATTTCTATTCGAAGATTGTCATTTCGTCATAAGCTGTCTCGGTTTGCGTTTTGTCTGTCCCCGCTCTAAGTTTAATCTCCGAAGTTTTCCTAGAAGCAGTCCACGTCGAAGTCATTTAAGCGGCACTTCATAGGCCGTTAACTTGTAAGGGGGGCTTATTCCTCCTCTGACCTCCTCCTCTCCCCCCCTCCATTGTCTCCCCCGACATCCCACCCTCCCGCGTGAGCCGTATCTACTTGGACGTAGAGTCACGGAATGTAAATTAGTGTGACTAAGGAGTCACGACCGTGAAGCTTGCTCGTTTTCTCCGTTTGAGACTCTCCGCATTAAGAGTTCCCTTGTAAGGGCTCCGAGGTAAAGTCTCTTCCCTTCCTCCGTGGGAGGTTAATGAAGGGAATGGATGTCATCCAAATATGAACAGGTCGGAAGATGCAAAAGAGCTCTCGGGCGCTCATTTTTAGTCGTCGAGCAAAATTATCCATTGGGGACAAGAAAAATTATCGCATCGTCTCGAATTATAAACTCGGATACAACATGCGACGGTTACAAAAGTAAATGGAGTTTTCTTGGCGGTGCAGTCGCGGTAGTTGGCGAGTGGAATCGCGTTTGGGTGATTTTGTTGCATCGAAGAATAAAAAACATTAAAAATATTTTTAATCGACATTCTCTACGCACTGAAAGGCAAAACATAAAAGAAGATATCGAGGAATGTTGCTAGTTTTCAGAACTTCTGAATTTATAAGAAAGTCTTCTTAAAGTTGTATGGCCTACTTAGTATCTTTAAGCGAAATTTATGTCTTAGGTAACTCATTACTCATCCATATATATATATGTATATATATATATATATATATATATATATATATATATATATATATATATATTATACATACATATATATACATATATAAGCACTTATTTTTCCGATGAATCGTTTGTTCTTGTCCATCATTCTGCGTTCTTATAATTTTACTGAAATTTAGAATTATGCGCAAATAATCTCACGTTTACCATTGACAGAATCGGATCTTTGAATTTGCTTTGTTGGAATGAATGGCAGAGAGTTACAGCGCTTTAGATGCCGCATTCAACGCTTGCTGAAGCAACAGTTAGATAAAAGGATATTTATATGATAACTTGTGATCATATTTTCTTTTAGAATGCACTCTTTTTAAAACTAAGATATGGAATTTGTGAAGGAGTTTAAGAATTCAGTAGCAGCAAAATTTCAACGAAATAGGAATCTTGATCCTTCAATATTTGCATCAAATTTATCACTTTAGTTATTAAAATAGAATATAACATTATTTGCTTACGTCAAACTTTTATAGTCGTTTTTTAAATATTACTATATTTTTAAAAAATCGAGAAAATCTGATAAGTTCTGATAAAACAAAGTTTATCGGGGTCAAAATTTTCCGATGTTATGAATGAATAATTCAAGGAAACTTGGACGTTTCGTTTAGTTTTACGTTGTTCTTCAGCCCCGCAATAGTTATGATAGTAGGCAAAAACATCAAAGGCCATCCATATATTTTGAAAAGGACTTCCAAGAATCGTGTTTTCAAAATATTAAAGAGATAAGTAAAAAAGGGGATCCAAACATCATCTCAAAATTTAATTTCCCTGAAGGCTATCTGATCCACCGGACTCTACGATATAGTTTTAAAGCTCCTCTGGGTCGCTTTCCGATTTTTGGGTAAGTTGCAAAGAAGATATCCCTTTATCTACCTTAAAAGTCAAGAGTTTGTCTTACTTCGTTTGAAAACGACACTTTTGTGCGAAACTTGTCTCAGAAATGGCAGCTACCAATACCAAAGATCGGGTTCCACCAAAAGTTTGGCGGCAACAAACGGAATGTTTCTCCGTAATGTTGTAACCCTTCTTTTAAATTGCTTTTCCATGGGATGATAGCTCGTTATATTCACGCATTTATTTTTTATGCACGGACAAACATACATACAGGGTTCCAGAAATTCACTCGCCAAGGGCGAGTAAATTTTGGTCGGTGGGGAGTAAATTTTTATATTAATTTTAAGTTAAAGTAAAACACGCGATACCTTATTTCTCCACATGGTTCACATTTTTTCAGGCTAAAGTGCAATATATCCATATGTGCAGTATTTTGACGAGGCATCGAGCTTCTAGCCACCACTAGACGGTTTTGATATATCACTCATGTAAACAACAAACAAATTCGGCAGCCACTTTTCCTTGCAGCAATGTAAAGTCGAGCTGATAAATATTATCACCGTTAGCAATATTCCATAAACTTATCGAGTCACACAGAAATGCACCATTCAAAATTGGCAGTAAATACTGCTTTGAAAGTAAAGTAAGTGAGCTCAAAAGGCTGAAAGTTTAGATTCATTTTGCAAGGTCACAGCAGTTGTATCGATTTGAATGAAATTATTGCGATTTGCAATCGCAATGCACCCAAAGTATAGTATAGATCGCAGAACATACGATAAGCACCTCATACAATATTGGCTGTATTCTGAACTACGTTCATGACGATACTTTACTTTCAAGCGTGACATAAACCGGAAATCTGTCATGTAAATATGTGAGCAGAAATCGCGAATTCGTACTGCAATGTCATTTCATTCTCACCGATTTGAATAAATAAAAGAGATTCCTAAGGGAGATTTCTTTTAATTTCAGGGATGTAGTTGTGCAAGCATTTCGACATGAGAACAAATCACTTGGGGTTTGACAACCCTGCTTCAGTGTGGATCTTCAGTCAGTCAGTCATTTTTGGGCGCGTATACCTTTTCCGAATTTTTTATTTTTGTCTTCCTGAAACGTTTTTATGTGCTTACTGTTTAGGTAAACCCATAGTCCATAGTTCATGATGAACAGCAAACAAAAGGAAATACAAACTTCAGTTTAGTTTTATGAAACTGAGCAAAACTGAAGGTGAAGGCGATGTGCTAGAAAGTGTTATAAACAATGGAAAAAATAATTTTTGTAAGTCCTGTGTTAGTTAAAATGTTCACGAAGCAGCAGATGTCTCCACTAGCAAAAATGTTCATTAAGCAGCAAATGTGTAATTCAAAGTAGATGTTCTCAAAGCAGCAAATCTGTCATCCAGTGAAATAAATCGTAAAAGACGTCCTTTCCAACACGTGTCTCAAGGAATTTAAGTGGTTGTGTTATGAAGAAGGATTTGCATTTTTTAATATCTGTAGAAAATATTCGGAGGCTACAATTAGTAACTCAAAATTTCTATTTGGTTACAAAGGACATTTTAAAGTGGAGACATTTAGGTTCCATCATTAGCTGTGTACATTCTTAGCCCATATAAAGGTAATATATAATTATAATTACGTATATATAATATATGCATAAAGTGCAGCGCAGAAACAATTCATAGAATGTACTACTTTATTTTTATTAAATTAAAATTTACGCGTAGTTATTTTTAAGACCACCTATAAAAATATTTAGCTTGTATAAAAGGCAGTTTAGTCCATGGGCGGATGGATTTTTTTGGTGACGAGTAGATTTGATTACTATTTCTGGAACCCTGCATACATACATAGTAACACACACGTACAACGACACACACAAATTTTGTAGAATGTAATATTACATACTTAAAGGTGTTCTTGGAATTTATTTTCTGTTATGCAAAACAGGGGTCGGTAAGCTACGGCCCCCGAAAGCATTTCATACCGCTCGCATAAAGCGATCCGTGGAATTCAACACAAAATTTCCTATTTAATGACTAGAATTATCGTGCTTGAACATTTTTGTGGTGAAGTGCGAGGGTGGTTCAAATGAAAACAGCAAAAGTCAAAAGAAAAATATTTTATTAAAACCTTTGACAAAATACTCATTTACTTTTCAAAATAGTCCTCTCCTCTTGCAATGCACGCTTGCCATCGCGAAACCAACGCATGGATTCCGTCGGAGAAGAACTTTTTTTGTTGCTTGCTCAGCCAATCATGCGCCGTATTTTTAAGATCGCAGTCACAACGAAAGTGTTTCCCTCGTAATGCCTCTTTGAGTGGGCCAAAAAGATGAAAATCACCCTGAGCCAAGTGCAGATCCTGAATGGTTTCAAGAGTCGCACGGGCACTGTGAGGACGGGCATTCTCATGTTGCAAACAAACCCCTTTTCGGATGAGTCCCTGACGTTTGGACAGGATTGCAGGCTTCAATCCGTTCTTAAGAAGATCGCAGTAGGAATCACTATTGACAATTGTTCCTTTTTCCAAAATTACTCCATTTTTGTCCCAAAATGCAGTCAACATCACTTTCCCTGCAGATAGTGTCGCTTTGAATTTTTTTGGCTTCGGCGAGCTTGGATGCTGCCATTCTTTACTTGCTCGCTTACTCTCAGGCTGAAAGTGATTGACCCACGTCTCATCCCCGATCACTATGCGGTTCAAGAAATCTTCCCCTTCAGCTTCATACCGAGAGAGTAGCACAGTGCAGGCGTCAACACGTTGTTGCTTCAGGTCTTCAGTGAGTTGCCGGGGCACCCACCTCGCACAAACTTTATTGAATCCAAGCTCTTTGTGGACAATATTGTGAACAGATCCAACGCTGTTCAATTTCTTGTTTATGTCTTTCACTTTAATGCGACAGGTTTTCGTGAATGAGCCTATTAACGCCAGAAATGTTCTCTGGTGTGACTACGCAATCGGCCTGGCCTGGCCGAGCAGCGCCTTCCACATCTTGTACACGATTTTTAAACTTTTCAACCCATTTATACACTCCTCTCTGTGATAAACGGTTATCTCCATACACATCAACCATCCTCCTGTGTATTTCAATTGGTTTCACTCCTTCTGCGTTCAAAAATTGTATCACTGATCTCAACTCTAACTTTGTGCAATGTTCTATATGAGATGCCATATTTATTTGAAAGGGGGTACCAAATACCACAAAATATCCGAACAAAAGAATAATAATAATAACAACAAAAATAACGAACAACAATAACAACAAAAATAGCAATAATAATAGGATTTCATTCTTCTTCCCACTTTCTTTTCACTTTTGCTGTTTTCATTTGAACCACCCTTGTATTAACGTTAATAAATTACTTAGAATTGATTATGCTCCAACAATGAAACTTATTCCAAAGAATCGCGAGAAAGTGCGGTGTAAACTCTGCCTCTCAAATCCTGAGTAATGTCGCAACTACTGATGTAGCGCACCTTGCAGAAAAGGTTGCAAAACCATGATCTTAAGAAAAATTCAATCAGATTCGTCCGTACATCTTTTTCTGGTTTCAATTTATCCTGCAATAAGGGCCTTCGCAGGAGAAGAACCCGAAACGCGAGCATTTCCAATACGCCGAAAACTAACATTTTCTTAAAAAACTCGCACCTCGCCAGAGGAACTTTACGTTTAACATCTCAAAATATCCGAATGAATAGAGAAAAACTGGCATAGATAGAGAGAGAGATAGAGAGAGAGAGAGGAACGAGGACAACAAGCGAGCAGGTTTTTTTTTTCAAGGAACTGCGTCAAAATCTAGATGGAGCTAGTAATTGCGAGTCGATTTTTATACGACTTTTTTTCTCCTTCGAACCAAAACGAAACGAGTTCATGCATCCACAAAAGTTCGCATTCATTAGCGAAATTCGTGCGGAGAGCTTTTTATAAGTAAGAACTCTTGGGCAAAAGAGGGCTTCTTCGTTTTTAATAAGTTCGGTCGAGAGAGAGGGAGAGAATATGGGCTCGATATATATTTTCGTACTCGCTTTAATGAGTCAGACGCTCTTCGGAGCATGTTCTATCTCCGTTCTATCGGGCCGCTATCGGATCGGAATCGATTCGGAGAGAATCGATGGAGAGAAATGTTGTTCGTCGGAGTGAGATATGGAGTAACAGGGTTTTTTTGGATTTGAGAATTGAAAAAATATGAGAAAAGAAAGGCGAAATGGGGTGAGGGGTTATTTTTATTATTTTTATTCGGCTCGGCCGTAACGCACCGCTCCCGCGCTAAACAAATGAGAATTGAAAAAATACGAGAAAAGAAAGGAGAAATGGGGTGAGGGGTTATTTTTATTATTTTTATTCGGCTCGGCCGTAACGCACCGCTCCCGCGCTAAACAAATGAGGCGAGCTAGACGTTCCGACACGCCCTCCCCCCAACCGGTTTCGGTTAGATTCCCGTTTTGGTCAAGCGCGTCTCCCCCAATCCTTTCTATTTATTCTTCTCGATTATCATTTGGGCATCTCAGCGGAGAGAATACGGTTCTCGGGACGGGGTTGGAAATGAGGCATCTCAAACCGAAAGGGTTCTTTTTCAGTATACAGAAGTCCTTTGGCGCTTCAGAGAAATTTATATCCTGTCCACCGAAAGAATGGCCCAGAGAGATATCTGAACCGGTAGGGGAAGTGTACGGAGCTCCATACGAAATGACGTTGCCGTAAGAGAGATGCTGTGAACAGGGCCGGCCAGAACTACGGGCGAGCTGGGCCGCTGCCCGGGGCGCCAAAGTTTTGGAGACGCTATCCCGATCATGTATCTATGCATTACTTGCAAGGGAATAAATATTGAATACCAATTTATATCGAGGAGCAGGCTATAATCTTGATGGCGTTCCTTTAATTTTTCATAATCAATCATTTTTACAGAGCGATGAATAAATTAACATATATTTTGTAAATATCTCAACAAACATTAACATAGGGGTGCGCTGGAGTGCAAACTCGCCAAAATTCATCGGGCCGCCCCTGGCTGTGAAAACGGGGATAGTCTTTGATAGGGGAGACTACTTCAGATCATTTTATTAGCAACTATGTTCTATCACTTGACTATCCATCTCGAGACATCCCTTCAACTAACACGCTGTAAATCAAGAGGTCTACAACGAGTAGCTCGCGAGTTACGTATGGCTCGCACATCTATTTTATGTGGCTCCCAATCAGACCGCAAACGTTTCTGATTACGTTTATCGTCGAAAAAATATGTTGTGTGAAGCGTGTCTTCTTGTGATGTTTTGTGACTCCAGAGTGAAGTTATCTGGTATACAAAATGTTTGTGTTTTCATTCGTAATAATAAAATTACATTTTGTCTTTTTTGCTCGGCATGTCATATCATGTAGCCCGCCGGATATTTTGAATTTTAAATGTCGCTCACGGTCGGCGAAAGGTTGGGGACTCCTGTTGTATGGGAATTTGATGGAGTGTTTATTCTTAGTTAAAAATTTTCTACCGTTAAATTATGGACTTTCTTTCTAGATTTATAATTATATCCTTATTTTCCGTTCGTTTATAAATCACGGTGCGAAATTAATATTTAAATTTATTGATATTGATGTTTAAGTACGGGAAAATGTCTAAAATGAAGTGCTTTCTTGATATTCCATTCAACCTAACACTTTCTTAGTATCGAAGATCGTTATTTGCGTAACATTGGTAGTTTACCGTACCTAATCGTAGCTTTGAATTTGTACTCTTGCTTTTTCAAAATAAAATGTTTTACATTGGCTACGCTGTATCTCCAGAACTCAAGTTCCCTGAAAGTTAGTTGAATACATTGAATCTAGCATTCATATCAACATCATCATAGATAGTCTGTCCGTAGACAGGTCCGTGATTATTCATGGTTAAACCTGGTTCTCCATATACACCTATTTTCCGCTGTCCTCTTCATGTCTTGATAACTATTTCCCTTTTAAATCTTCTATCAGCTGAAACCTTTTCCTACCTCTTTCCCTTTTCCATCTAGTTTTCCTTCTAACATGTCTTTAATCATACTCTCTCCTCAGCTAATGTCCAACCCAGTTAGCCTTCCTCTTTCTAATAGTCTGTATAATCATTCGCTTCTCTCGTACTTTCCGTAGCACTTCATCGTTTTCATCCTATCTGTCCATTTTATCTTCAGCACTCTCCTCCAAGTCCACATTTCAAAGCTTTCCAATTATTTTATGTCATTTTTCCTTAGCGTCCATGTTTCTGCCCCGTAAAAAGCTATACTCCATACATAGCATTTTATTAACTTCTTGCGGATATCTTCCCATATATTCCCGGTGAGTAGATGTTTCTTTCTTCTGAAAACCGCGTCTGCTTTTCTTATTCTAGTCCTGATCTCATTCGTACATTTTGCTTCTCTTGTTATGATGCTTTCAAGGTATTTATAGTCTGAAACTTGCTGTAAAGGCTTTCCTTAAATACTTATGTTCAGGTTCTCTTCTTTGCCCGATATTCGAATGACCTTGGATTTTTCTGTATTTATTTCAATACCGTATTTTCTACCTTTTATTACTAGTCTATTTATCATTTTCTGGAGTTCCTCTTCCTTTCTTACTACAAGTACTTGATCATCCGCGTATTTTACAGTTCTTATAATACTTCCTCCAATTCTGAAATCTCCTCTGCCTTATAGCGCTTCTTGTATTAGACTTTCTCCATATATATTGAATGGGGTCGGCGATAGGCAGCAGACCTGTATTACTCTTTTAGCGATATTTACTCCGCAGGTGTCCGCATTCTCCAACCTGACTTTTACAACTTAATTCACATATAGATTCGTTATCAGTCTCCTGTCTTTCCAGTCTACACCTATATCCTTTAATATCTTCATCAACTTTACCCAATTTACTCTATCAAAGGTCTTCTGCCAGTCTACGAAACATACGCAAATATCATGACTGTATTCTATTGCCCTTTCTGATATGATTCTAACTACCCTTATCGCATCTCTAGTTCCTCGTCCCTCTCTGAAACCGAATTGATCTTCCCCTATTATTTCTTCTGCCTTTTTCTCCAGCCTTTTATTAAGAATCCTCGTGATGATCTTCGATGTGTGTGACAGAAGGCTTATAGTTCTGTAATCTTTACACTGCATTGCCTTTGGCTTCTTCTTTAGAGGGATCATTGTTACTTCTAGGAAATCCTGAGGCCATTCTCCCGTGTCGTAAATCTTATTAATTAATTTCGTGATCGCTATAGTGTCTATAGTCATATATAAATACATATAATTCACCTTGCCATCTTTTATCACATTTAACCATAAATCTTGCTACAGCAAATAAGTCTTCCTACGTTCTGACCTAGATAACAGTTATATTATCCGAGTTTTTAGGAGAGTTTTTCGGATACACACTCAATGAAAGAAAACGGAAAACGCCAAACTTGAAGTGGTGAAATTTATCTATGCTTTCGATTATTTTGATCGATAATTCATTAAAGTTGACGTACTTAATATATCTGTCATTTTGAGAAAAGTACATGCTCAAGGCCATCAAACTTTAATCAAGAATGGTCCCAAAATCTAACGAATATATTCGAACATTTGCTATTTGAATATTCGTTTCCTGTTATTCTTCAACAACTAGGAGTTTTTTTTTTAATTCTCCTTAATTTTGAAGTTATAAAGGTTCGTATTCGTATGGTTTTTAAACTAACAATCATATATTATGGACTCAACATCTACCCACACCCACTAATATATTCTAGAGAAACGTCCATTTAAGTGATTATCTCTGGTAGGCTTCCTTAAACTCATTTGCTTTCCATTGCCTAATGTGTCTGCTTGACGCTTAACACCAAATCGCGGTTAACCCTCGAAAGAGAGGCAGAGTGAGGAAGAGAGAGAGAATCGCCTCGCCAGAGAGGCAGCCCCACCACGCCCACCAATCATTCCCTACACCACGCCCTCTCATTCAGTCCTTTTCCCTCCATCCTCCTCGCTCTTCCCTAATCCTTTAGTCTACTTAAGGCTAAAGCGTAACAACGAGAGATCTCGGAATCCTTGGATGGATTTTAGCATGTTGCTCCGAAGATCTTAGCGCCCAGGAAAAGGCGTTTCCCCGCCATTCCAGCAACTCCGTCAGTCATAAAGATTCTTGGACGAAGGACTTGACTCGTAAAAAGTCTTGGTTCTGCGATGAATCCAGAATAGGGTTCTCAAACTCGAATAGAATAGGAGGCGGAAGAGAAAATTTGGGGATATATGGCGGGACCGCATGGCACAATAATAATCTAAGTTTTTTGTTTAAACTTAAAAATTAGAATCAAAATGGTATATTTCAATTAAAAGCAAATAATCATAAAATTTCCAAATATGTATTGTTGCGTATCTCCATGTTACATCGCGGTCGTCTCATCCTCGATATCTCTTCCATCTACTTACATTAGAGTTAATGAGATTGACGCACGTTTTGAACTGGCAGGCCACATACGGCCCAATTCTTTGAGACTTCTGTTCTAAATCAATTAGCAAAATAGCGTCGAATAATTCAGGAACCTCTTCTCTATTTTTTTTGTTTTTCTCCAATGGTTAAATTCAAATCCCTATAGAAATGGTATAAGTAAGTCGTCTATCCATAAAACGACCGAACATTAATTCGCCCATCTTTAATTAGTAGTATCTATGATCAATTAGTTACCGCTGAATACGAATACGTCGAAATTGAAACTTGAATACTGTTTGATAATTTAATGTTTTTTAGAGTAGATTGTTATAATTTACGTCGTACTAACCGTTTTAAAGAGCTCATTAATTCAAATTTAAAAGTTGGACCTATTTCTTTTTAAGACCTTATCCTACACTTATGATCTCTACTGGGCTTAGTCTTAAAAATACGATGTGTTTATCCTTGATAGCATGCTTAATAATACTTTCCTATAATAAATAATTTTTACTTTTAATATTTTAAGCGATATGATATCGAATAAATCTTTTCACACTTTATTGAACGATTTCATCTAGATATGCTATTTGGATTTAACGTTTATATTATTTTTCTCGGAAGTTTATCGTGAAATAGTGACCTTTGCGATTTATTGACGTGAAATATATTTTTTTAATCACCGAATTATGATCACGAGATTATAATTTGGATAAAATAAACAATGCGTTCATTAAAATTTTAAAGATAAATCATTCTTGATAAATTAAATGATATAAAGTAAATAGATGCATTATTAAAGCGTCCCGAGAGATAGACATTTTTTATTTAGGGACTGTCATAAAGTGCTTTATGGCTTTAAGGTCACCTCAAAACTCTTCGTGCTTTAGGAATTTATTGTTCGATTGGTAGAGCGAGTAAAAAATCTTTTATAAATAGATCACCCAACGGTGAAAACCCAAATGCTGCCGATAGAAGGACATTTACCCCAAAAATGCTCATTGAGGTAATGAAAAAAACCTGATGTGGCCACCACATTACTTTCTCCAATCTGTAATATTCCTAAAAATTTCAAATAGGTTAAATGATAATAAATATTTTAAGGAACTGCGAGAATGATTAAAAGAGTTAACAAAGAACAGAAATAAACTCAAACCGTAGCCTTCTGCTATTGCTCCAACAATTACGAAAATAAAATTATGGTACATTTTCTACAACTTTTATTCCAGTACATTTTTACATTTAGAAAATATTAAAGCAAATATTTCAAAAAACCGAAAAAATAACAAGATTAAATACCCACTTCCGGTTGCCCGATTTTTACTAAAAACTAATCAGTTATTTTCCCTGTAACAAAAATGTCAAATATAAAATTTCGCTTTGATCTAAATAATAGTTTTTAAGTTAGAGCACCCAAAAAATTACGGTCACAGACACACCCACAGACATCATCGAGAAAATAGTCAAAACGTGTTCAGGAAACCTTAAAACGTGTTTTATTTGAAATCTCGATTTCGATTTTTTTCTTGAAAACAATACTTACTCTATCCTTACTTCGTGTATGGAAAAAGTAATAATTTATCGGTACATTGTCCACTAGTACATTAGCTTTGATTTTTCAGGAAGTATCGAGGTTTGCATCGGCATGCATCGTTGATAATTGTACTCATAAAACTAGGGGCCCATTGCAGTACTTCCTGCTAACATTTAGGAAACTTTGAGTGAAGTCGCCCAATGCGATAGTTCCTATGACAAAAAATTGTTACACAGGGTGTTATTAGTTGAGCCACTTTTATTGCCACTCTCAAAATAATCATCTAGTTCACACCATTTTATAACCAAATACACAGACCTTCATGATTTAGTCTAACACTTACCGGTAACAACAGTTATTGTTTTTTCACTATTTCTGATGGTACAGCAAATCATATGTTCTGTGGGTTATTTAATATCAAGTAATCACTATAAATGCACTGGCCACGCGTCAAAAATCTTGCTTAATTAGCAAAAGAAATTAATCACAAGCATTATCATTATATTAATTTGCTTTAAACTCCCCAATAAAATTTGCAAACGAAATGATATTTTCAATGTAAGCGTGAAATATCACATATCCTATTTGAGATGTTAAGTTGTCCATTATTACAATGCATTGAAGTCGTTTCTGACTTCAAGTTTCTTTGCTACGTGTTTCATTTGTTTTATAATTACACTAATCTTTTCATATAAATTTTCAATCGGTTATTATTGTCCTTGATGTGTTTGTTTCATTGTAAACTTAGTGCAAATGCACTTGAATGCCTGAATCCAACAATGCAAAAATCTGAGATCAACAATGCCAGCAACATTAGGAAACCCTCTTTGTGAAATGTTGAAAAATCAGAGAAAATCTAATTTAAACTTAAAATATGAGCAAACGCGAGTTAAACAACGGAATCAAAGGTAAGAATGATAATCTTCGTTTCTTTCTTCGTGAAATAGTGTAAATATCGAGTCAAAGTCTCGATCGTAAGTTATTTTAAAATGTTAAAGACTAAAGGTCTACACATCGTATTCCAGCCGATTATGTTAATCAAGTGCAAAAGCGAAAACTTTTCTGATATCGTGCCCGTGCCTTTTCGGCAAGAGTTCGTGCCGAGTATGCGCTGAGTATTCAGGCGAAAGATTTGTCGAAATCGAGCCGACCGTTCTTGATTTATTTCCGTTTATACTGGGAGGTGACGTCACTCGAGGCTTAATCTGTTTTTGTACTTCATGTGTTTCATTGTAAGCTTAGTGCAATGCAAAAATCCGAAATGAACAATGCCGGCGGCTACCCTAGTAACCTTTTTGAAATGTCGAAAAACCGGAGAAAATCTAATATAAACTTAAAATATGAGCAAACACGAATTAAACAAAGTCTCGATCGTAAGATATTTTAAAATGTTAAAGAATACAGGTCTACACATCGTATTCTAGCCGATTAGGTGTTAATCAAATAAAAAAACTAAAACTATCCTGGTATCGAACCGATGTCTTTCCGGGGGACGACTACCCACTTAAAACCTGCAAGAATTCGCGCCGAATATTCAGGCGAAAGATTCGTCGAAATCGAACCGACCGTTCTCGGTTTATTTGCATTAATGCCGAAAGATGACGTCACTCGAGGCTTCAGACGCAGGCACTCAGGGACGCACGCAGAGACGCAGGCAGAGACAGCAGTTATAATATATTAGATAGCTTACTAAACTATTACCTTATGCGTAGATTGGGCGAAGAGCGTAAGTTTATGCAGCTCATTTCATGCTATTGTTATTTAACCTTCGCATATTTAAGTAAATGACTTTCTGTTTCAACGTATTATCGGATTCACATTAACATATTTCAGAGGCTGTGAATACGGAGGCACTAGGTCGGTGACGTTGATGGAAATTTACAAACAGGTAGATGATAAACGCTGCATTTGGGCGGGCAGAAATACAGTCTGCCCTCTGTTACTCGAATTTTCGTTTTATCGAGGAAGATATTTCCTGTAATTCACCGAAGAGGACGATGCCTGGGATAAATCCATAACATGGGATGGGTCAAACGACACACGCAAAGTTTTTAATTTTCAATAAAAATAGAAGCACGAAATATTATCCGCACATTTTTTAATGGCAGCACTGGCGGTTTCAACGATTATTCTTCATCATCAGTTGACAAGCTCGGTTCAAACAATTCTTCCCGCAAGCGCTCCTACTCGTTCAAAGCAAGCATCACATAACTCGAATTATTTTCGTCTGCCTCGTACACATCGACTCGTGGGAGTTCCCTCTCGCACTTCAAAAAAAAACCGTCTCTCCGAGACTTCGTCCTTCCTGGAATGCAAATTAGAACCTTGGCCGCGACGTTGGAAGATTGAAAAATAACACGAATGCGGGGGAGAAGTTCATTCTTCTACCACCCGCGTCCATTCTCTCCTTGACTCGTGGAGAGCACTCCGAGAGAGAGAGAGAGGGGGAAGCACTTGAGAGGAGCCTCCCCACCCAACTCCCCCCCTTCCTCCCCACCCCATTCCTCTCGACTTCCCCGTCTATTTGTGTTTCAACCCTTTTCCGCTATCTTGCGGTTATTCCACGGCCGACGTTCGTCATTGTCATCCCCCTAATGCACCCTGGACACCGGGTAATGTCTTCCACTCCCGCCCACCTATTTGTTCTCGCCAAAGCTTCATTTTTAATACGTTCCTATTCGTCAAAGTGCCTGTCGAGGAGTTACCCAGTTTCTCTCTCTCTCGCGGTTTTAGTATTGATATTTCTCCTAGAAGTTTGTATTCTTTTGTAGCGTTGTTGCGTTTCTTTCTCAAGGAGTTTCCTGGAATGCAGAATAGGTTCCGGGAATAGGGATGATATTTTCTCATCCATTTCCCTCCGCTGTGGGCTATCTTTTCATTTCCCTAATTCCCGGACTGTTTTTGTCATGGTCATTGCTATTTTTTAGTACCCTCGCGTCGCTATATTTTTATGTTATATTTATTATGTTGCAGTTGTGTTTTCCATTGTAATTTCGTTTGTGCTGTTTTATAAACTTAATACGTATATAAATGAAGTGACTTTTTTTGGTTCCTGGATTCATTGCCGAGTCTTCATTCATAGTAACAAGTGGTCTAGTTTTTAGTGCCATTTCTGAAAAGAGAGCTTATTTTCGTGTCGCTTCGCTTTCCCCTCTGGGTTCTTTTAACTTTTTTTTGTTTCCGGGACGTTCTCCAAAAATGCATGGGACCCGGAAAATTATCGGTTCTGACCAGCGGCGTACCGGATAACCCCAAATTGTTTTTTGAGGGCCTTGAATTTTTTTTCCGGACTTCAATTTTGTTATGGCGAGAGGCTACACATTTTCCGCTACGCCACTGGTTCCGACGCATTAGAATTTTTCTGAAAGTCGGATTTTTCCGCGAGAGGCGACGATCTCAGGAAGAATTCAAACCGTAAAACAACTTTTTGATCTATGGGATTCAACTTTACAGGAATCCCAAAAAGCTTTGGCGAGGCTTTACGACTTTTGAGATTGGATCGCCTTTTCCCTTAAGCAAACGCTTAAATTTCTTGAAAATTATTTTAGCGAGGCACGAGGTCTGGAATCCCGTTACTTTTGGCCGGAATATTCCCGTTATGTAGTACAGAACGAGTTTTATGGGGTAGTTTTAATTATTTTTCTCGCATTTCAGATGGCAATGAAGCAGAGAGGTACTCACATAATACTTTGTGAATCTTTCGACTTTATATTTTATATTCACGATGTCTTTTATTTTTCGCCTGCTTAATATGTGTTGTCGCGCCTTAATGATTCTTTATAATTAAAAAAAATACCTTCTCGGATCGCACCGTGGACTATCATGTCGTCTCGAGCGATGAAATTTTAACGGCTAAGGATATTAAAAATTCTCTTCCACCATTTCCTCCGTCTCAAGGTCGATCTGATAAAACGGCGCATGAGCATGAAAATTGCATGCGTACTTTAAATTTTCCGAAACACGCTCTCGCCAAACTGGTCGCCGACTTTTCCGATGTTTCTTAATTTCGCACAAATTCAAGCTCATTCGAAAGCATGTCTCGAATAATGATCAAGGTGACTCCCGTAGCCACATAATGGCTGGGTGACCATATTGCGCACCGATCGCAGATTAAATTATCGCAGAGAAAGGTAACGCAATTGCCGAGCTGCGCGTAAGGTTTATTTAACCGCTTTATGACCACTGTCATTATATGTACCATTTCTTCGTAAATTAGTTACTTTAGCCGAGTTTTTTTTTAATAAAAAAATCGTCTTCCCCGCGCGGTGAAGATTTCGATATGCCAGTATTAAATCCTTAACGCCACGGCAAGCATGTCGTTAGAATATCGTATATATCGTATGATAGATAGTCGTAAACTCCCCAGTGTACCCAGCTACGCCCAACGTAGCGAAATCGCTACATTTTTAACGGTGTTTTTCTTTTAATTGTTAAATTGATAACTTATGTCTGATTTTACTCTGCGCTCTAAACATTATTTTTTAGTAGTTAGGAGATTCAACGGGACTTAAAAGCTTGTCTCTTAGCTGAAAAATTTCAAAAACAAGCAATATAAAAATATTTAACCTTGTTGTGACTATTGGAGATAATCGAGGCAAATATATTTTTTAATTGCTTGTTCTTGAAGTAGTTAAGAAGTTCATCTATCAGTGTAGATAACAGAAATAAATTATTAATATAACAATATATTAAAAATCATTTTAAAATATTGCAATTTTCACCGTTGGGCGTTAGTGGCTTGAGGCTTTATTGATGCCGTTTATTTCCATAGCTGTCAAATAAAAATATTGTAATGGTCGTTATAATATTTTTGTTTTAATCCTTAGAGCACAATGACTCTAATAGTTCTTTTTTTGCTTTTTATTGGCGATTTGATGCCTGGATGCTAAGGACTCTCTCCTTCGCGAGCCAACTACGCGCCCCGTTTACCGTACCCGGCTGGATAATTTTCGAAAGGTGAATATTTTAGCGACAGTCGTTCTTGATACTTTTAATTTATTATGATCATAATTAATGTTATTGGATGACATTTCCGTTGCGGCAGAATAATCGTTGCGCGCGATCGAGTCATCCATTGACAAATATATGAGGTAGAATGCGGAGAGAAATATATAGTTAGCGAAAGCAAATTCTGCAGCAATGCGTCAGTAATGGCAATTAGATTACTAGCTCCTAACGGTCATCGAAATTGGCGTTTGCTAAAACGATCCTTTCTGATAATTTGGAACGGAAATGTCTTTGAAAGTAATTTTCGCTCTTTTGGCAACTTTGTGTTTAAATGTCAAGTTTTTCGCATTTCTAAACTTTTTTGAAGTGCGAATAAAAAATATCTCGATTTTTTCCTCTCAAGTTAAGTATAGGAAAGAAAATTTTCTGGTTCCGGATCCCTTAACTGTAGGCAATGACCCCAACTAAATACCTTTAAACCAGTGATCTCAATTACGCGGCCCACCAATGAGGCCTTATCTTTACCTTGGTTCTCCTGCAAGTAGGTAGAAAGCAAAGCATAGACAGAACAATCGTGTCGTATCAAAGAGATACGGAACAGTATTAAAATATTTCATATTTAGAAGAAAAGAACAACTATATAGCTTCCACACAAATTTATTTCACGACCGTTTTCGCTAAAAAAAACTAGCATCAAAATTTGTGTGGAAGTTACATAGTTGTTCCTTTCTTCTAAATATGATTAACACTTACCACAAAGTTGAGCCCAACTCCTTAGATTATACAATATTTCATATTTACAAATTATGCGGTAAATTGTATTTTTTATAAAATTCATACCATTTAAGTCCCACGCTTTTAAGTTTCATCAATGTGCTTATTATGACATGCTGTCCTCCGTATATTCCGAAAATATCTCATGCGGCTCACCATACACTTAGAGTAATTTGACCCCCGTGTTATTTGATTTTTCAGAATCCTACAAATTCTGAGAGACCGAGTAAAATCGGAATGACCGCTTCTTAGTCAGGGTATTCATTCCGCGATGTAAAGAGAGTAACACGTTATCAAACGTAAGTTCAAACGAATTACAAATGTATCCCTTAAAACAATTTTCCATCGCCATTTACTTATTCTGTGCGCGCACTCGAAAAATCGTTAAGAACTTCTTTATAAAAGTTTTATATCTCGCGCTCTTGTTCTTCATGTTAGCACAAATTATTGAACACTTTGCGATTCGCTAACACCCAGTCTTCCGCGTTGCGATGTTTCTCTTTCTACGCGAAACATATCCGGTAACACGCCATAAATAAATTGAAGCTTTCTTTCGAAAAAGAACAGAATTTCGAAGAGGAAAATAATAACCCGAATTTTTTTCAAAGGTTGCTGAAACTTCGAGATCGCTTTTTTTCCTCTCTTTGGGAAAGGGAGGCGGATTTGAGGCCGTCCGAGCCGAAATGATTTTTAGTATTTTTATACGGTACGCTTTGGCGAAGCACTTCGGCTGCGGCTTTCGGTAATGGACATGTTTCCTCGGGAGTGCTTTTGTTTGTTTCAGCGTTTCTGCGGAAAAAATATCGAGATATCTCCACTTTTGTGGAGGGAAAAGAGAGGAAAAGGGGGGAGGAGTGGGGTGGGAGCGAGGGCAGGAAAACAAATTGATCGACTCCAAATTGGTTTACTTCCTTGTCACTTAGACCTATCGATCGTTCGATCGAAAGTTTCTCAACTTGTATCGTTTCGGGAGACAAGTAAGAGGATATATTTCCTTAAAGGGGAAAGGAGGTGACTCGGCGGTTCCTGTTACAAGGGATAAATGACAGCTGCGGATTTCTTTAGGCTTGGAGGAAGCAATTGTTCGAAATTCGGACGCCCAACCTCGGCGACGATTAATCGAAATGAGCACAAGAGTAGATCGATTTATAGAAAATCGAAGTTTCGCCTCTATCTGGTGAAATTTAAATTTCGCTCTAATATTGCTATTTTTCGCTCGTTTTTTATAATTTTTTATCGACCTGAAAATAATAGAGCTAAAGGATTTATATAAAACGAGCGAATTGTATTTACCGTTTCTATTGAATATAAATTAATTGTATTATTCACTCTAGACCAGTGGTTGCCGCCTGGCATATTCGACAGGCGACCCCTCCGTCCGTATGTTTGGTTGCAGCGACCCCCCGAGAATATTCGCGAAGCCAAAAATACAGTTTTCATCATACAGGGTGGGAGGGGGGAGGAGACGGGAGACGACGATAAGGAGGTTAATAATAAGAGAGTTTTTATTTTGTGCTCTTTATAAATACAAGTCTAGCACTATAAATTATGTTATTTACAACTACGTATGTGTATTTAAAACATTCGAACACTATGTTGTGTATAATTTAATTTTATGAGTACTAATCACTACTGAGATATAATTTCTTGTTTTTTTATTACATAAAAAAATAATTTGTTAAACGTTGATAAGCCACAGATTTTTCTTTATTTTTAACAAAACGTCGATAAATTAAAACCTGCAGAATAAAATCACTTGCCTTAGCGAAGTGTGCCTGCGACCCCCTAAAATCCGCTCGCGACCCCCTTAGGTTTCACAAGCATTCTTTAGTGCACTTTGTACAACATGATCGAATGTGGTATTTTCTATGCGCCTCTATAGTACTGCTTTGCTAATTCCTAGCAATGAATTCAGATTTTTATGAACAGGTAGTTGTCTGAAAATTGGCGATAAACATTTTGAATGCGATTGATACCGATTATTAATTTTTCCTCTGCAAATTATTTCCTTGTTTGCTAGGGTTTTTTATCTCATCCAAGCAAAAACTTGTTGATCTTATTTTATGCTATTCTTTGAAGGTTTTTGTTTTCTTCAGTAAATGCATCGTTTGAAAATGTCTTGATTGACAAATATTGCTGCGCAAACGTCCCAATTTTCGACATTAATTTTTGCCGCTACAAAAATGATATTTATGTGATACAAAATTGACACGATCCATTTCGAGAGTTTTATTTTACAAAGCGAGGCTTTAAAGATTTTTATTTAAAAGTTGGGTTTTAATGGCTACACGGTTTAGTATTTTGTAAAGCATAAATACGTATTAATACTTGTCGAAGTAGACTTTACAGTTGACACATCGGGGTCAGCCCTCTATGTTAATGAAATTACTTATAATTAAATTCATTTTTTGTGCGAAATAATAGTTTGTTATATACTCAGTCGTTCTATAATTGGCGCACGCCTGATGATCTGACTCCTATCAATATGGAGAGGCCATCCTTTTTAACACGCACGGCCTGTAATAGACGATCACGCGACTGCGACCCAGCGAAGATGTCGTGATTGGCCGACCATAAAAACTGCTCCCCTTTTTCCTTCCCCCTCCCTGCGTTCCCCTCCTCTCCCTATGTTCCCCTCCTCCGTTTCTACCTCTCTCCCATCCCCTCACGTATCCTCCACGTCACTCGCTTCCACTCTAAGCTTGTCGCCTCCCTAGTTATTCTGGTTCTACTCTCTCCCTCACACCCCTCCTATCACTCGTCCTCTCTCTCCCTCCCCTCCAATTCCTGTCTCTCTTTCCATTCTCCTTCACCCTCCCCCGCTTTCTTCCCTATCCCCTCCCTCCTCCATTCTCTCTCCCTCCATTTTCTCCTCTCCTTTTTCTCCTCCTTCCTCAATCCTACCCTCTCTATTCTCATCCCATCCCTCCACCATCCTCTCCCTCCTCCCCATCTGCTCACCTCCACTCTTGTTCTTTCTCTCCGCTCTCCTCCCCTTCCTCCCACTCATTCACCTCCTACACTCTCCCCCTCCTCCTCTATTTGTGTCCGCGCCAAGTCACTAACCTACACCGATAGGGCTTCCCACGACTATGAGGAAGAATAGGTCTTAACCTTTCGCCCAAGCTGTCTGTTTTTTTCATAAAAAATAATTTGACGCTTTCGTCGTCGCGTTGATTTGATTTGTTGCCTCGTTTTATTTGGGGGGAACGACCGATGTTTTTAAGAGTATTTTTGTTCATCGCTTGGGTATTTTTTCTATTTTTTGTGCCGAAGAACAATTGTTCATTTATATCGCCGATCAATGAAAATTGGTTTCATGTGTTCCTCATTACGTTATAGGTATTTTGTTGGTATTTTTCCATTGTTGAGCTTTTTGCGATAAAACGACTGTGCTATGCAAGCGGTGGCACTCGTGATAAAATTTTTATTACAGTGCGGTTTTGTCTCCTTTTATGTATATGAAAACGTCTTGATGAAGAAGTTAGAGAGGTTATATTATCCGAGTGCATACACTGATTACGTCAATTCAGTTTTTATTTCCCAAGAATCTCTTTGTTTAATTGAATCACGCGCTATGCATTATATTTAGCATTGAAATTGTATATTTTGTCAGATGAATTAAATGAAATATCCTGTACATATTATCTGAGTATCCTTTATTGGTTGATTTTTAGGTGATTATTGCATACATACACTGTACATTTTGGTTTTGAATTCCTTTTATTATAAAGGCATTCCTTTTTCAAGCCGATTATATATTGACTTATTTATTTTGATTTATAAAACTGCCAGAATTATTATTAAGTTTTACTTTGGTGTGTATTAAATTCACAAGAATATCCATGAGTGGCATACATACCGCTTCGCTGCACTATATCTCAAAGAATGAAATGGAGAAGGACTTTACAAAATGTAAAACTAAACGGCAGTAATTAAGTCTTTTATTCTATTTTTAAATCATTGCATAGCAATCAATTAATTTAATTATAAGCTGAAATGTTACAGGTGTCCCTATAGTTTTATCAGATAACTTTTTGAAATGGCAAAAAAACTCTTATATCGCTATTGATACATTTTAAAATTTGAAACTTTCGCATTGAAAGAAAATACGTAGGCAATACATGCGTGACTGCGTATGAATAAATCCTTTATTAATGACGTGGAGTTAATGCGGTCTTTAGCTTTCACATGTACGATCGCGCTTTTTAGCGGGTTTTATTTTATAAACGCGCTGAAATTTTTAGCTCTGTCTGCCCGTCTGTGAAATCGACTAAATTAAAATAGCAAGTAAACGATTAGAGATATAAGACTGAAATTTTCAGGGTGTATGTTGTCTGTAATGGCATTTATTACGCTGCCAAATAATATTTGTTTAGAAATCGGTGGACGGCAGGAGTTGACAAATTTCTTAAATTAATATTCTGAGCTAATGGTTATGGATAGAAAGATAACATTTTCACAATTTGTGTGATCTTTAATGCCATCCGTAACACTATAGCAGAAACGCTTTTGGATAAATCGGTAGGCGGCAGGGGGTGCCTACAAAATTTTCAAATTGTGATACTGAGCAAATGGTTGTAGATAGAAAGTTAAAATTTTAAATTAATTATTAAATAAATTACTTTATGTAATACAATTATACTAATACGTTTATGAAGAATTATAAGTTTACAATTCTTAATAACCCTCAATAAATAAAACGCGCTTTTTCATATTGCGTCAGCAAATGAAACTCCCATTTAAAAAATATTTATTTGCCCCTCTTAATTTTACCATGGAGACTTAAAGCGTAATACATCGTTGGTTAGTAAATAAAATATAACGATTTTCAACTTTAGCGCTGCTATTCATATTTTAAGTAATTTAGATAAAAACCTGTAAAATCGCATTTTTATTTTTATTTTATTGAATAGAAAAATTAAATGATCTCTGTGCGACCCGATTTTAGCGTGACGCAATATTAGAATTGGATTACCTCTTTGTATTTATTGCAGATTTCTTTGGTTGGGAATTTTAAAAACTCGAAATGCTGTGATCCGAAGTTAGTTTTCAAGGTTCGACCGAATACTGTTTTACAGTTGTACCTATGCAACATTCCGTAGTTAGTTTTCCTTGAAATTGCGCCCTTTGCAGACAAAAAGAGAACTAGGCGGTCTAATAAATCCGTCTTTTCCGGCACGCGCGCCGTACTAAGCCCTCGCCAAGGGCGGTTTGACGCGTGGGTTTATTTGAAGAGGCGTAGCTTTGCGTCTAAAAAGCGTTGCATTCACTTTTTTCATCCGCGCCTCAAGGACAGCCTCGAAGGAAGTGGGAGAGGAAAAAAAAAGAATATGGAGATGACGCGTGAACGCGCTTCAACTAGTTGGCTATAGGAGGTCCTTACATCGTCCGCGGACCCTACCAAACTCGGGTAAGCGGCGAGGGAAAAAAACGCGCGGAATCACATCCGCCGCGAATTGTCGGACGGATAAATTAAATCGCGAGCGAAAAGGCCGGCGAAAGTTTCTTCGCGTTTCTCCCAAATCTACATGTCCTTCTCCCTCCTCCTGTTCGTGATTCGTTCCCTCTCCTCTCCCCCCACCTCTCTGCAAGAGGTTCATTCACTTCCCCTCCTCCGCTTTCCCTCATCCCTCCTCACCGTTCGTGTTTTCCAAGACTCGCCTCTCTCTCTGTCTGTCTCTCTCTCGCCTCCCATTAAGCCTTCGGACCCTCCTGTTTTCCCGTCTACTTCCGACGCGTCCCCGCAGTCAATTGTTAACATCCTCCTCCTCCCTTTATTCCGGGGACTTAACACTCTGCACGAATTGACCTTCCTTAATCTCGTGATTTCAAAATCTCTCCCTCCCTCCCTCGCCTCTTCTCTTCTAGTATCTAGTGCGGTTTATTTGCTAATTTTCTGTCGCGTTAACTTCCTGCCCCAAGACTACGATTCTCATCGGTCTGGTCCACTTAAATTTCTTTTTTGCCTTCGATATTCAGTTTGGAAGAAGGTATGCTTCTTGCGACCAAGAGCGCTCTCTTATACTCGAGAGATCTTCCGGTATTTTTTTTATTCCTTCGCTATCTGCCGAGGACTCAGTGTTTGAGTTCGTAATTCATTTATGGCCATAAATTCTGGGATCTAGGGTTAATCAAAATTCAATATGGCGGTTTCTGGAGGCTTTTTCTGTATTCTCCTCTTAGGAGTGAGGATTAATATTCTCGGAGAACTTTAATATGTTTTATCTTTGTCGATTCTATTCTGGGGTAGTTTCGCCTAAAATGAAATATCTATGAAATTTTCGCTATAATCATTTATTTCATTGTACGGACGGATCTATTCTATAATTATAGGTTTTGTTTTATGGTTATTTGATCTCTTTACGTTTACTTCGTGTATACACTACAATTTTTGGGAGATAATTATTAAATAATATATTATTAAAATCAATTCTAGTCGTTTCTAGTTTTCAGTTTTAATGCATCGTTTCTCCGTATTGCTGGTGATAGTTATCAATATCGTGTCGTCAATTCATCTATTTTATAAAAACTCTACATAAAAAACCAAATTCGCTTTTCTGTCGAGCATATTTGAAAAAGTTTCTCCCGATTTAAAAAATCTCGAAAAATTCATCCATCCTTACTCAGCTGTGATGGATCCCGTCTTTAATAATTTCCTATACTATACATCGCTTTGAGCATTTCTTACCGTTGACTAAGTAAGAGATGAAATGATTATCGGTGCAAGCGAACCGGAAAATTATTGTGCATGTGACATTATATTTTTCTTCAAGCTGTCACTCTAAATTTCATGGAAATAAATTGATTTTTCGCATATAATGGATTTTAGTGCCTCTTAGTTCAATTTTTAGAATGTATTACGTTATTTTTGCGTCTGACGTTATGATTTGTTTTGCGTAAAAAGCATAAAAAATGATCGAAGATATTTTCGACAATCCAATAAATTTCGTTCAAACGGAATCGGGACGCATAAATCGTAACCCATTAATATAGCGATGTTACTCGAACTCTCTCGAAGGTTTTTGATAAATTTACACGATGCCTCGGATATCGGAAAATGCTGACGGATGGTAAAGGAGTTGTGGCTGCCATAGGGCTGTTACATAAATTGAAAACTTCGAGAGGAAAACTTAGCAACAGATTTTAATTATTGAGCCACGTTTTGGCTGAGATATTATGGACGTTTTGTTTCGTCTTTGGTAGCGTCTTCTTAATATTTGATCTCGCCATTTGTTCAAGAATAACGCGAAATGTGATTAATGGCGCACACTAATAAACGTTTTTGTGTTTTTTAATATAAACCTGTCCATGAGACGATGGGTTTTGTATGTTTATCCTAAAGGTATTGATGAATACCATGGTCTTCTTAGAAAAGGTCTTTTCAACCATTTTTTGCTGACGTACCCCTAGGAGCATTTTTGTAATGGTCGCTTACTCTTTTGTCAGTCAAAGTGATAATAAAATGAATAACACTCGTGTTAATATACCTAGATGATTCGTGTTTATAACCTTAAAATCCACAGCTTTTGCGTATTTTTGTTTTAAAGCGTTATTTTTAGTCGTATCATCGCAACTTTTAATTCCATAGTCGTGAGTGAAAGACGAAATAAGAAGAAAAATTATAATGTTTGACAAATTGTCGTGCCCCTTCAAAACTATTGACGTGCCCCTAGGGATACGCTTTGACCCCCGATTGTTAACCCCGGTTTTAGAGAATGGAGAACGAAGTTACATAATGTATCGAGAGGTTGTTCGTTTTCCGATTCATCGTATTTATTTCTTGCGAATTATTTATTTGAAATGTTTCTCTTATCTGCGCGGTTCGCTACTTGGAAGTTCGTTGCCATCGGCTCTCTATTTTTTAGCGAGAATGGGCGTAACTCTTTGAATAATTCGCTTTTCCTGGTAAAACTTGTACTCTTTATTTTTGTTTTGGTAAGTTTTCTATTTTTTTAAGGTATAATGGCGGTGTTTTCGGCACGATTTTGTTCACGTTTTGACCATTATATAAATTGATACGAAAACCGCGGAATAAGCAAATTGGATAGGATTTCAATGGTTCGTGAATTATTTCTAAGTGTTCTGGTCTAATTTTCTCGTCTTTTCCACCTCCACTGCTTTATAGGCATTACTCGTCGATACAAATGCCTTTATATATTCAGCACTTGAAAAAAAACTGTTATTTAGAAGAAGAACCGCTTGTGTTTTGTTTTCGAAATCAAAGCTCCAAGAAAACTTTGTAGAATTTTCAAGATAGAGGAAGAGAAAGGAAAATAAAAAGCGTGGGATATCGTGAAAACTTAGTCATCTTCGTTACATAAATAGCATATCTCCCAAAAAATGAATGAATAGTGATGAGAAAACTCGTAATTATGGCAACGTTCTGTATAGTCATCGTTTCGTCCATCGCTCCAGCCAACTTAGACCGTTTTCTATCTATAGCATATAGTTCCTTCGCGATTTTAACATTATGCACGGGGAAAATGAACTCTCATATTAATTTTTCACAAGCTCATCAAGCACTTCATCAGTCCGATGAGTTTCAGCACCGAAGAAAACTTGCGGAGGGTTAAAAATGATCGTTGCGTGAATGGTACCGCTCAGCGGTTGCTTTGATCTATGACATTCTTTCCGCTTTTCATCGACTAAATCAATACGTAGTTTATGCTGGATATCAAAAAAATTACTTAGAGCAATCATCGCAGCTGGAGCTTTTATGTTAGGTCTCAATATTTATAGTCTCACTCAGAGGCCTAGCTGGGAGATATGGAAACATTTTAGGAAACACCTCAGTTATGTAAAATATTAGTTTTCCTGCGTTTTAATTAAGGGTGATAGCATTTTTATATAAATGAATTTAATATTTGAGAGTTAAATTAATGCTTATTCATGGTAAAGTAAGCTTTTGGCATTTTTTCGGGAACGTTTGAAGTCTTTTGCAAGCGGCGCCTATGGCAAATCCGAGCTTCGCCATGCCCTAGCTGCGGCACTGGTCTCACTCATTGTCGAGAACTCCCTCAATTCAAAGGTTATGTTCTGCTATCGCCGATTTCTCCAAGTAACCCTTTGTGTGGTTTAGCGTCGCGTGATGATCGCACGTCTTTCAGCTTATGTAGTCTCTTTTACAGAAGCACTAGGATAAGAAATAAAACAGCGATAAATTCTATCGGGCGCAAAATTTTTAAGGATCCAGGATTAAATTCTTTTCGTCTTAAATTTCTTAACGGTCACCGAAATTTGCAAAGGACTCCAAATGATCCTCGAGCACACTCACGTCGTGGAAGATATAATAGCTCTGAGCGTTATTCTCCGCCGAAGAAAGTACTCGGCGGGATGCATTTCGTTCGTACGTCTCGTAACATTTCGGAAGTCCGTTCCCGAAAGTTTTATCTGCGCTGCAGGAACGGCGGAACGCGAAAAATAATCAGTCGGTCGTAAAAAAGTGCACAGTTTGGGGCAAATCTTCGTCATCGGATGACGGCGGCGCGAAGTTATTTCCCGTTTTACAACGGCACGACCTCGCGTAACGACCCATCGCATTCCGCCCGTATTCCGACACCTACATCTTCTCTCCCCCCTCCCTCCTCACCCCTTTCTCCCTCCCCCTTTTCCCCCTTCGCCCACCTCCCCGAGGCCCCCTTCTTTCTTTTCAAGATCACACAGTCAATTCTCTCGGCCATTCCTTCACCGAGACCGTTTCTTTCTATATACGTCTCTCCTTCGCTCCCACTTCTTCATCTCCCTCGCTTAAAAACCCTTCTCTCCGCGCGCCGCCGGCTCCCTACCCTCCCTCACTCCCCCTCCCATCCTTCCGGAATTTCGCCATTTTCGCGTCACTTGCGCCCTCAAAATAGCTCCTCCTCCCCGAAACCCACGCATCTCGTGCGCTCTCCTCCTTCCCCCCTTCCTCCTTAAAAAAATCCCACTCTCTCCATTAACAGCTACCACTCTTTCTCCCCCTCTCACCTTCCCCTCCATCCGCCCCCTCCTCGCCTTCTGCATATTTCTCTCCCCTCCACACACACTCACGCAGACACCGCACGTCCTACGGAACAGCTGCCGCTGTATCGCGAAGCCTGCTCCGAGCCTAAGCTTCCGGTCTCCTTCACTCTATAGCAGTACCACCACTCTTCTCCACTCCACGTTTCCTTTCCTCTCCAACCTCACTCCTTTTTCCTCCATCCCTTTCTCCTTCTTCTGCTCTCGATCCCTTTCCCTTTTTAAATCCACTACCTCCGCAATCTCTCTCTAATCCTCTCAGTCTTCTCCTCCCGTAATCTGTCTTTGTCTTCTCTCTCTCGCAAATGTATGACTGATTATCGAGGATCGCCCGAGTACCGCGTCTTCGGGAGGATTTTGGCGTCTCTCACGGATTAAACGGAGGTGTCGATCGGTTTTAGAGAGGAGGGAGGGAGATGATCTCAGGAGTCTTGAGTGAGGAGCGGGTGCGAACCGCCGTACCGCTGCGATTTTCCTCGCATTTATCTCCAATGTCACGGCTATAAGGATCGATAACCCGGCGTGTTTTTTCCCTTCTCCTCCGTCCGATTGCTCCCCTTCCGTGACTCTCCGCGTATTCCGGTTTTCCACGCTTTTATTTTTATCGCCGAGCTTGACCGTCTCGAATAGTAAGCGATGCTTATTTTTGTCCTGTTTTTTTAAACATTCGTCCCGCGGGTTACTATGCTTGTTGAGATCGGGTCATCGCATTTGCCGCTTGGTACGAAATAGATGCAGTGTTAATAAATAGAATGTTTAGTGTTTTGAAAGTAGGTTTGGGGTTGCGTATCGACGCCAATCAGTGCTAAAACTACTCTCTAAATCAGCGGTTCCCAAACTTTTTCACTTTGCGAACCCCTTAAGCTAACTTATTTCTAGTCGCGAACCCCTTGGATCAACCATTTATCTTCGCGAACCCCTTGAGTTATAACAGTTTTGGCGGCGAAGTAAATTTTGTAAAAACAAATCTTTTTGAACGCGTTCAATTAATGAAAAATGCAAATTTTATATAGCACATAATATGTAAATGTTCAGAATGAAATCAGAACCTCTGATATTGTCATCAGTTTCTAGTTAGTACCCTGTAAAATTCAAATATAATTTTTGATAATAAGAAAACATTGAAAATAAAACCATGCAACTAATTTGAATGAGATTAAAATATCGGTAAGAATCGTAGAACCAAGAAAGTGAAAAAGACGCCATTACCAAATTTTTCTCGCGAACCCCTCAGATTTATTTCGCGAACCCCTAGGGGTACGCGAGCCACCGGTTGGGAAACGCTGCTCTAAATCATGATGGGTCCTCAAGCTACGACCAGCGGGCCATATCCGGCACGCGCGGTGATTTCATCCCGCTCGCCTTACTTCATCACTTGTATATTTTCAAATAGGAAATGTCGTTAGATATTATTTATGTGATTTATTTTTCGAATGCGTGGGCGAAATATACTTTTAGTATAGGCGTATGGCCCATGACAACATTTTTAAAATTCTCAAAACGAGCTCTGAAATTTACACGCATCGGTTATTTGAAAGGTCGTATGTAGCCCGCCTAGTGGTCTATGAATACTTGTGTGCCCCTTTTAGTAAAACTTTTAGTGACCCCTTCTGTACACTATATACGAGCTTTGAAATATTCTCATAAAAGAAGTTTTTTTTTCAATCCTCATACCTCCATTATGTTTGTATTCTTTTAGCATTTTGTGATTCGGGCTTTATTTATCGTTTACTTATTTTTTGTAACCTTTTACGAATTCTCTATTAATCTACATCCCAGGTTGGGTGGTAGACTTTCCCAAAAGGGCCAAACCTCGCCAATAAAAGGTTCAATCAATCAATCGGGATATCGGATTAATTCAAAGTATGTTTAATATTAGAATCCAAATTGCTTATTGTGGACAATATTATCCAAACATAAAAAACTTAAATTTTGAATATTTTTTTAACTATGTATAAGGAAAATATATGACTTCGGAAGGGAATCAATTCACTATATGCATGTGTCGCTTCGCCACATGGTCACGTATCGGTCACACCTGCTTGGGGGTATTATTTATTGGAATGTCTTTCCCTTACGTTTTCATTTTTCCCTTATTCAGTGGCGCGCTCGATACACCTATGAAGCCTACTCAGTGCGTAGGGGTCCACTGTCGTAGGGGGTCCACAAATAAACCCTATAACTTATCTAGTTCATTTCGGTTAATAAATACAAATAGAGAATAAAATTTAATAGAGAATAAAATTTAATAATTAATAAAATGTCGCGTACTTGTGATTAAAATAAACTTATGTTTATACATTAATTCAATAAAATTCTTATTTTTCAAGAAGGGGCCCATCAGTAATTCTTACATCCTGACCCATCCATCCCTAGCTAAGCCTCTGTAATTTTTCTTAACGAAATACAACGAAAACATTTCTCGCTTTAGCGCGTTTACGGAAACTATGATATGATATTTGTTTTTTCTTGTTAGTTTCTTATCCGAATCGATCGAAAGTTTGAACAGTTTTATGTAATTTTCACATCACATAAGCTTTTAGTCTGCACTCATGGGGAATTACAGTTAGTTCAATAACAACAGCTACTGACTCAGACAACAATTCCCGAATCCGCGACAATGGTATAGGAAGACAGGTACCCTACTCACCTCTATAACGATAACGGTAATTTATTAAATGGAATGCACTTTACTCCACGAAAGCAGAACGCTCAAATATCATAGAAATGATATTTTACAGACTTAAGACTACAAAAAATGATCAAGTGACAACTAATGGTTTTGATTTCGCTTGGTGCTAGTCCAAGGTTCGATAATATTGTGGTAAGTCATAGGTATCTTGTGAGATACCTGTCGTTATCCCTGCATTTTTTCGAAAACTAATCCTTGCATTGCTTGCACGACGCCTTAACGCGCCACAGTCACACTGATAATGAGTGCAGGCATGACCTGTTTACGGGTCATAAATCCCATTAATATTCTTCATATGTCAGTATGCATATTGGTAGGAAACCTGTTCCAACGCATATTAGAACATCCTTAAAATAATGTAATTTTTGCAAATCTCATTTAGCGCTCAGCAGAAGCATTGACACAGCTGGGACTGCAGTGAAATGGTTAACGTAAATATTTGTAGTGGAAGAGGAATTTTTGTATGAATTTCCAACTCCAGTGTTTTATTCCGTTCTGTCTTTAGGCCAAAATTGTCATTTTTCTTTCGTATTTTGTCTCTGGCATATCATCGAGTTGTAATATTTTACGGATTTTCTTTGCTTTTGTGCGATCCATAATTGGATTTACTTTTTGCTGTAATTCTACAGCCTGGTTTATATTTTTTCAACTTTGAAAGCAAAATTAATTTTCCTCTGTGTTTCGGAAGCTTGTTACGACCGTGCTGCAATAACGGATTTTAATGGTGGACATAATACTATTGTCATCCTCATAACTTCATTAAATAAAAGAAAATTAATTTGAAATCGATCCCAAGATAAAGTTTCATAGACTCAAAGTATTAGATGACCATAAAATTTAATTTCTTTTCATTCTGTAAATTTATAAAATTCAGTACAATTGCCTTTTAATGTCCACTATAATTTGATAGCTGATTTTTATTAAAAGCTTTATGGTAAAGTTCTGTTATTTTAAAATCTGATATAGCCATTGATACAATCGCTTTTGAATCCGCTTAAAATTCATTAGTTAGAATTAATTATGTTTAGTATTTTAGTGTCATTGTAATTATATTAGTAGTTGTAGCATTAATATTCAATTTAGCATTTTAGTATTATATTTTCCATTCTAGGCAAGTTCCTGCCCTTAAAGGCGAGAGAAGACTTTGGAAACAACTCAAAGCACTGTGACTTTACGTATCGTGAGTACAATAGCTGCATTACTTTGTAAAACCTTCATCTAATTCGTTATGTAAAATTTTCAATTTCGAAGATTTAGTTCATTTTCATTATCTTTTCTTGAGATGAAAGTCTTTATATCTTCACCATTCGGTCAAACATTCTGTCTCTTGCCTATATTTCCATGCTCTATAGTGCATAACCCTCCCGATATTGGATGTGATTCAAACTCTTGATGTTTTCAAGGATGCTTAGTCCATAGAGACATACGATGTTCGTCTTGATCCTCTTTATATCTAAAATTCTTTAAGGAAGTAGTCTTGAGAACTATCTGTTTAGTAGATTCTCCTTTGAATTGTGTGTACATATATACGTATATATTTATGTGTATGTATGTGTTTATTGAAACGACTTTTACACACGGAGATAAGGAAAACTTTCTCTCATTTTGTAGTGGCACTTATGGTATTCACACAATTGACATTCTTCAAAACATCCACTTAGATAATGGTGATGATTCTTACGCACTTATATATTTAGCATTTTCAAAACCGGTTACCTTTTCTTCTCTTTTGAAGATAATCGTTTCCCCTTTATTAGATCCTTTCCGGCGTGGAATAATTAATCGACTTAATGGATTTCATCCTGAAAATCATTAGCATGGGTTGTCCTTGAAAGCTTTTCATTGTCCTCGTCCGGCAGCCTCTTGGCGTCTTTTTATTCTCGGAGTATATCCGGACAATGAACCATACGCCCTATCATTTTTCATAGTAATACTTCTCCTTTCTCTCTTACTAGTAATATCTCTCCTTTCTTACTAGTAATATCTCTCCTTTCTTTCTTACTAGTAATATCTCTCCTTTCTTTCTTACATTGTGATGTATTCGATATGAACAATTCTGTTAACGAGTCTGAAAAAGTTATTCACGTTATAGCAATTGTATTGTGAGCGCAGTAGCTATCCCTATTGAAACGTATATTGCAGGAAGAATAACTTCCTTAGTATATTATGATATACTCGGGTCTTATTTGCTGTTTTAATTAAAAAATCATTTGATCGAACATTTGAAAATTGTATCCAGCTTGTATTGTTTGTTAGCGGTTTTTCAAAAAATCCGCTTAAGCGTTCGGTTTGTCCAGCTGTTTGTCTGACGCGCTAACTATTCAGAAACGAACGCTTCGTTTTTTCGGCAATCAGTATTCTGTTTCGTTTTCCACGTTGCCCGTCTGCCTGTGCGTCTGACGCTCTTACTCCTAAACGAAAGCAGCTAGAAACTTCATTTTTCGCCTGTCGATTCAGTATTCTGTCTCGTTGTGCACGTTTTCTCGGTTCGTCCGTCTTTCTCTCTATTATTTTAACCAACATTTACTGGCTGCTTCAGTAGCTCTTTCCTTACTTGTTGCTGATAATTTTATAATGCAGGCTTTTCGCAAGGTCAATGTTTATATTCACAGGATAAGTTTATTCACCGAAGACAGCGAAAAACATTTTTTTAAAGGAAACATCGGATTTATTAGGTTATATTTTACCTAACCTCTCAAATAAGCGAAGGGACGTTATCAGTTAAAATCCATCCCATTTAATTTTTTTAAAAGATTTACATTTCCAGCGTCCTTTTAACCAACGACGCATGGAGAAACAAACCGCTTTTGTGGGCGGTCTACATCTATGAGTAAGATGCGGGGTATAAAGAAATGGGATTCCTCAAATAATCACGCGATTGAACGTCTTGTAGGGGAACCTAGATCCTTTAGCGTGTACCCTCGTGCCGTCTTCCAGGCTGCATTCTTTTATCTCGGCCGCCTCTCGAGTCCTTGAAATCTGCCGCCTGTTTCTCCTTTCCATTCTGTCTATCTCTCTTTCTCTCTTCCGTGGCGCCACTCCCCCTCTCCTGCCCCTCCACCTTCTCCCCTCATTTTCCTCCCCTCCCTATCTCGTCTCGTCCCCATCCCACAGCCCTAATCTCATTCCTTCGGGAAATCTCGGAAAGCCCAAAAAATGATCCAGCCCGTCTTTCTCCGGCTTTGTTCTCTTTCTCTCTCTCTCTCACACTCTCGTCTCTTTTTTATTATCGCTCTTTCTTTTTTATACCCCTATCCCGCTTCTATCTCTCTTTTTTCTCCTTTCTCTCTCTTTGCCTCTCAGGCAGATTTTACCTCTCTAGCCGTTCCCCGTATCGTGTTCTTTATATATATATATATATATATATATATATATATATATATATATATATATATATATATATATATATATATGAATCTGCAGGTTTCGTTCATGACCCTTTCGCTACCGAAGTGATTTTCACGGCGCGCGTGGTCCTGTTCCCTCGCTGGGTCGGTTTTTTTCTTTTCTTTGGGCGCGTTCGCGTTATGTTAGGAGAGTCGTGACTACGCCGCGCGTGTTGGCCGCACTTTTTCGATTATAAATTACGCAGTGGAAAAAAGTCTTTCTTCCTCGTTTTATTCGTTCAAGTGTAGCGAGGCTGTCCTAATAACGGAAGTATGATTTGGATGGCCGCCTTTGTTCTTTGAGTAGACTGAACAACGTGGAAGACGGCAAATGGGAACGGTGATTCCTCGAAATGCGTCACCGCGTCACACGTCGTTTCGCTCATACGCCTTCAATGAATCGAGTAACATATTTCGAAGAAAACTACGAAACTCCTGAGATTCCAATTAAACCCATCCTTCGCATCGCAATGCGCATGTATTGGTGGATAAGGCTGTGCAAAGCGAAACCGTGCTGAGTGTGGTAGGTTTTCCCGCAGGAATGCTTGAGATTACGTTTAAACGCCGTCTTGAAGTCAATATGCAACGATACAGTGACGTTTCGTTCAGCATTGCTGCCTTTTATCGTTTCTCATAACATCGAACTGAAACATTTTATGCTTTATAATCCTCGGAGACTGTTTCAAAACCGTGCTAAGGTGAAATTGGTGGCTGTATAATTCGAGGCAGTTCTCTAAAAAGAAAACTGCTGAATCGAAAATGTGCGCTGCGAAACCGTGTAGTTCAAGAGATGGGTTTATGGTGAAGTAGATTCTACGTTAAATCATTGTTATATTTTGTGTAAATGTCGTTTGGCTGAGATTGTCGATGTTTACGAAGAAGTAATAAAGTCTTTCGCACGTTTTTGTTCGACCAGGAAGTTCCAGTTGAGTGTAGCTTTCGTCATATTCCCACAGGTATCGTATTATTCTTTTTATCGCTAACATTAATGTCTCGATTAATACATATATTAATACATTCATGCCCTACACTTGTATGTAATAGTATAGCATAATATATGTCTGCATGCATAATTATATCCCTTTGTATAATGCCACGGCTCAGCACAAATATCCTCTCTGTTCCTCCATTTACTGCGCGACCGTTTTACCGAAATAAAATTTTCCATTGCTCAGACGTAGTTAGGAAATATGGGATACATCTTAAAATAATGAAATAAATTATATGACTGATGATAACAGCTTGCGGAGAGACGTGCATTTCGTGCAGTCAGCCGCTCCCGATTATTTGGCCTCCCGTGTGCGTCGCGCACATATCACGCATGGAGGGCCTCTTGAGGAGAGCGATATGGCACGCGTTCTCGGCGGATTGGTTTCGGAAGCAGTACGTGCGTACTTTTTCTGCACCTTCTTGAGTAATGTCCCGGAGGAGGAATAAATTCGAGGAACTGACGTAAATTCGAGACTTGCTGACTATGGATAATCCGAACCCTTTTCCATGCCCGGTATTATTTCTCGATCAGCGAAAGAGTTCCTCCGAAAATAGGCTTCGTATGCGCACGCCTCGTTTTATTCCGAATAGCGCTGTCGAAGCAGCTAAGTTCGACGGAGAACTCGATTGTTCCGAGAGCTCCACGGTGTGCGTCGTTCGGTATTTAAGAGGCTTTTAAGCTTTGATAGAACGTAAGGAAAGTACGTAATTTAAGAGGGATGGATTGAAGATGATGTCTTGATTTAATACGTTAGAATTTCCTAGGATAAGCTGCCAGATGCAAACTTCGTCGGAACTCTCCAGACTTTACCGCCAAGGTTTTTACAGTTGCGGTTTTCCTTTTAAAGATGAGTTTATCGTATGGATGTTACTTTATTTGGAAGTTGGTAGCTCGCTTTATAGTGAGTAAAAATGAAGGGAGCAAATATGCTTCATTAACAAGTATAACTAAAAAGTATTACACAAGTAGATGTCGAGTATATCTTGAATTCAGCATGGAGGAAGATTCAGGTATCTTATACGCAGAGCGAAATCGCAAAATATTTTGGCGTTCTTATATGTTCTGTAATAATGTCGTAGAAAATGATTTTGAATTTTAATTTCAATAGTTGAAAGGATCTACTTTATTCAACCCATCAGATTTTCTTTCCTTGAAATTTATTATTTCTTATGTTGGGCTTATTTTATTGTTAATAATTATTTAATTAATGCATCGGTTTGATTGGACGAAAAGGGATTTCTTTTTCTAAATGATTAATTATGACACGCATTAGGTCAATCGTCATTCGAAATGTCAGCAAATACAGATATTGCCCCACAGGCGCGGATTTAGGTGGTGCGTAGCGTGTCCAAGCTCGAGTATCGAGTACCCGGGTAATCGGAATTTGGAAGCCTTTTTCGAGTACTCGACTACCCGGGTATTTTGATCGAGTATCGAGTTGCATATTTTTTATGAAAATTTTACAATTTTCTAACATTTGAACCAACAGAAAATAACAAAAATAACGAAAAACTACGCGTAATTAAACACAGGTGGCGGGGGCGTAGCAGAGGGGGGGGCGAGCGGGGCGACCGCCCCGAGCGCCGTAGTCAAAGGGGTGCCGAACAGCCACTTTATTTAATGCATAAATCGAGACTTTTTAAAAATTATATATTTTTTGTATTTAAACTCCAAAGTGGTCCACAAGCCGAAAAATGTGACAGAGACAGATTAACTTTAAGCCGAGCCTAACGCGGTACACGTAAGAAAATATTGTACTTTTTCAGCACACACGTTCCGCCTTGTCTTAGGCAGGCAGGCAAAACGGCGAGTAAAAACTGAGCGTGTGTTGCGGCCTTTACAAAGGCAAACAAATCTTTCAGAGTGAGAGATACCCAAATCGTGATCGTTGCAAGTTGCGTATCTGAGAGGAGAATCGCTCCTATTGAATAAGACCTATCGCCACTCTTTTGAGAGTTTTGTTTACGCCCTCGGAGGTGAGAATACTCTTTTAAAAAAATGGATGAAACGAATGATGATGCTGCTGCATCTTCAAAAAAGGGAGGAATATTGAATTTTGTCAGCCGAGAAACATTGAATGAAATATTAGCGAAATGTGCTGCAAAGGACGGATTTAGCATTAAAGGAATAACGTCATCTGAAGCCATTAGAGGTTTTGTAAGAAAGCGCAATTACATCATGCCAAAAAGCGAAAAAACGGTGATGAAATACAAAATGAAATCCTAAGAAGAAACAAGAAAGAAATGAAAGCAGCTTTATCGCAACAACAAAAATCTGAAAAGAGATTTAGTCTCACCGTAGACGAACGGAGTGACATAAATATCAGAAGACATATGAATGTTATAGTCCACTCAGCAGCAATGTCGCCATTCGTTCTTGGGCTGGTTCCTATTGAAGGTTCTTGTGATTCTAATTCCACCATAGCTCTATTCAAAGGAAGACTTAATGAGTTTGGAATCGATATGGATTCTGATGTCGCCGGATCAACTCAAGACGGAGCTGCATTAATGGTAAAATATGGAAGGAATATTCCGGCATTGGCTCAGTTATGCTACAACCATGGAACCCATGTTGGTGTCCTTGATATATTTTATAAGAAAACAGTCCAGCCTCTCACTGGTGACGAAGAAGAGAATGATGAAGATGAAGAATTCCAAGATGATGATGATTACGCTGATCAGAATGAGGAGGATATCAGCAATACTGAAATTGATACGTATGTTGTTGATGGCAGTTTGAATTTTTAACCGGAGAGTCACAGTGAATTTCTACAGTCCGTAGAGACATTGGAATAGTACTTGCGGAGACACGAAAAGTTATGAGATTTTTCAAAAAATCTACTGTAAGAAGCAGTGTTCCTCAAAAGCATGTGCTGGCATATGAAGGCAAGAAACTGCGATTGTTACTTAATTGCAAGACTCGATGGAACTCCATTATTCCAATGGTGAATCGTTTTTTTTAATTGAATGACTGCATAAACAAGGCTATGATGGAGATCGGCAAGCAAAAATTAAAAATACAAATATCATTGTTTTAAAGAAAATATCGGAAGTTCTGCAACCTGTAGAGTTTGCTGTCCAAGAGTTAAGCAAAGAGGACAGCAATTTACTGAAAGCTGAAGGAGTTTGCATCTTTCTTTTGAATAAATTACAACAAGCAGATAGGGATCTCGCTACTGAAATGATGGATGCCTTAAAAAAAAAGAATCGATGAAAGACGAAACAAAGTTATTGTGTCGTTGTTGCTTTTTTGCAAAGTGGCAATTGTCCTAATTCCCACTTTAATGATCATTTTATATATTCTATACGGAAAATGAAGGTTCTGCTAGTTCTGTCTACGGTGAGATGCAGAAAGCAGTAGCTTCAAAATTCATTACTAAGATCCGAAACAATTTAAAAATGTATACTTTAATGGACTTGTATTTCTAAAATATTATTTCATGAATAAAAAATAAATGACCTTTTTAATTATATATTTTCTTTAATTACGCTGGATACCCGGGTATTTCATAAAAGAATTACTCGATTACCCGGGTACTTCAAAATCCGTGTATTTTGGATTCTCTATTTGCGAGGTCCCTAGGCGACAGTGGTTTGCGAAGTCCCTAGGCGACAGTGGTTTGCGAGGCCCCTAGGCGGCGGTGGTTTGTGATGCCTCTAGGTGAATGGTTTGCGAGGCTCCTAGGTGACAGTAGTTTGCGGGGCTCACGATCTGCGAATTCTGAAAACATGTGGTTAAGTTTTATAGAGAAAAACAGGCTAACAAATTATTAATGCTTTATTTGCATATATATTTATAATATAAGGCAGCGGCTCTTGAGGTCGATGTCGATCGTAGCTCAAAGTCTTCGAAGGAAACCCTCAGAAATGATTATTTTTTCAGCGATACCCGTCATTTGAGATTGGTCTTTTACGTTGGTCGTCCTCATTATTTAGGACATATGACCCCTTCATTGTGTTGGAAATTTTTCACATTCAATCTGTAAATTTCTTTTCCCTCTCAAAATAAGCTCCTAACTGCGTTAACGCTCTCTAACGGATGTTTACGCGATGTCTAAGGCGGTCGCTTAGAGATTTTCATCGTACGCTTTCTTGCTAACATAATCAGCTTTGCCGAAAATTTCTCATCGCTTGATTATAACCTTAAGTTGATTATTTAAGTCTAAACCATGCTATAAGATCGATATTTTTTCGTATGTAAAAATTTAAAATATTATTATAAAATTAATTCATCAGTTCTTTTAGTAGTACACTTTATCTTAGTAACTCATTTGATATGCGATAACAAAAAATTCAGTCAACTGAGTGCATGAAAGATACATAGTTGAATATAATTTTTATCCTGAGTAAATTCCACAAAGTGCAGCCTGAAGTTATTAATGAGAATGTATATCCAATCTAATCAATTCCTCATTATTTAGGTCCGTGATTCAGACTATCGATTCAATTCTTACATCTCATCCAGGATAATAAACGCACACTTCCATATCCTCGGCGGGTTTCGATCCAGCGAACTTGACGTCCGACGGAAGATGCTCTAATAGTCTGTTTACCATTGATGCAGCATCAAATTTGCCGGCGTTTAATTTTACCTTTTACATCCAGACCAATTCCTCTATCTGTGCTATTTACCTATTGGTAGAGTTACAGTGTTCCACTTAGTGAACTATTTTGTTTTAACTTCCTGAATTAATTGCATTAAAAACCGAAATGGCGTTATCTTGTCCCGTATCCATTCAGCATGGAAATTCATGCTTATCTCTCCGCCTGGTTTCACAAATTCACTACTTTCAATTTTTTATTACATATTTTCATATACATATGTATTATTACATATTTTCATTCTTTCATTTCTACATATAAAAGAGCTAATATAAATATTCCAATTAATAATTTGAAGAAGAAACATTTGGTTGGTTAAATTAATTTCTTTTTCACTTTTTTGCTGCTCCATGAAACCATGCATGCAACTAATGTTTCAATAATCGAAAAAATCATTACACCAAAATGCGTCGAATTAAATAATCATTAATGTTGTTAGAACATGCGAAGGCAACGGTTGACGCAATGAGAAATTCTATTTTAAATGGTCGAACTTCGAGAATGTAATGAAACCAGAGAAATGAAGCTTTGATAAAATGATTCGTTCTAAAGGAATATTTTAAAACGATATTCCATATTTCCTATTTCGTGATATTTTTCGCTAGTTTTCAGCTGGACATCGAATCAGTCAGTCAGTATTCTTGCTAATATTTTTTTCCTCTTGGTTCTTACGTAATTCCACGGGCTTCTTCTGAATGACATTAACAAAAGGTATACTTTGGACGCGAATTGTGCAACTGGCTCTTTAAACGTTTCCTCGCAATTTTCTCGAAGCGTTATTGTTCCGATTCTCAGAAAAGCGCATTAGTTGGTTCTGGGCGTCATCCGTCTCCTCATCCCTTAGCCACTTCGCATCGATTTACGGGGCCGTTATAACAGTAGCACTTAGTTAAACAAAATCTCCCTCGTCTTTATAGCTCGTAAGAGCTTAAAATACTTTAACCGAATAAGGAGTTGATAACGGTAAAAGCTTGAGCGAGGATTTAAAATTTGTCATGTGGAATGACGAAAATAATTTCGATACGCGTTTATCTCGCTTAATGCAGGATCTCACTATGTGTAGTCGTTATGTCGTTGCTTACCAAATTCATTAGGAATAGCATATTCACCGTTATGTCGCATTTAGGAGCCATGCAACATGCGCGACGCTTATAAGTAAATTCCATTTTAAAATATTTATTTTCTTATTTTTAAGTTGCGAGACGCGACCGTTTAATCAAATTGGATGTTTGATTCAACAGGGAATTATTATCGAGCTCGTCTTATGGCTGAGAAAATTAAAGAACAAGCGCTTAAAAAATATTTGTGGCCACGACAAGGTTATAAAAATCCAGATGCGCATTTCGACCACAAAGCAGCCGTCTTCAGTGGTAAATCACCAAAAATTGATTCTAAAAGAAACGTGCGCTTTTATTTCCATTTATTCAACAGATAATTTAAATAATAATAATGAGCTAAATCGCCATGTCACGATCGACTGTGGCGACGCAGATGTCGAGGCTGCAAATTACTCTATTACATATTACCCATAAGAAACATTTTACGTTAAAAAACAACTTATTTTCTTTTAACAAATAAAAAGTATGAATTAAAGTAAAATAGACTGATTTTGCGATCACATTGCTTGATTGATTGAATAATTAATAATTTACGCTTTCATTTAGGTTGTGAGCAACAAGAGAAGTATTGTTGGCATAAACAAGTCCCTATAATTTGAGTCATAGAAAGTTGACTATAGTAAATAATATTAGTTATCGGTTAAAGAATAAAGTGACGTTAAAATGGATAATATTGAGGAGATACCTGAAGAACGTTGAAGACTATTGGTCGGGGAACTAACTCGAGGACGAAGATCTAGACTAACTCAACAGCAGTTGTATGAAAGGAGAGACTACAATCAAAAATATCTCCTAACTATGATCAAACCCATTTTCTTTTTGTTTACCCGTCAACTTTGACGGGATATTGGCTAGTTATTATTAGGTATATATTCTTGATTTTTTTATCCTGCTGGCTGCACGTTACGTTCTAGAGCTGAAAATCTCCATTTTGTTTATGTATCCTACAATTCAGCTAAAGGCCATGTGGCAGCAACCTTTGACAAATTTTTCTAATAACACACAGACATTGTGTTATATATGTAGTTCATCGTTAATATTACCTACTTATTCGTATAGTTTTCTTCAAAATGGGCTTTCGTGACTACCTTAGTGTACACGGCGCTCGCTAAGTCCCCACTGGACTTCACCTCATCAAGCGATTCTTAACTTTCATCCAAGTTAAGAAAACTACCTCCGACAGCGCTCACATTTCAATGAAAATTCATCCATTTTTACGTCATTTCCTCGGATGCGATTTTTCCGGAGTGCGCATATCTACTGCTTCGCGAGGTATTTCTGTAGTTTTCGCGAGGGTATGAGGAGCGTATAGCGCTAGTTTCCCCGTCGAGCCTAAACGCGCATTCTCACCCTCATTTATCTTCGCCTTAATATACTACAAAGTCGACCATTTCTGCCATTAATTCAATCTTCTCTCCGTAGCGCGTTTTTTCCCCTCCATATTTTTTGCCTCCTTCGCCGGCCGGATGATAGATCAGCGCAACGAGCAATTCCGATGCTCGAGACGAACGCTGAAGGTGTTATTCAATTTTTTCCGTCACGGTTCATTATGACGCCCCTCGCATCCATTTCCGCGCTATCTTCCTCTTTTTCTATCCAGCTCTCTTATCTCAAGATCTCTCGCCCTTTCCCCCGTTAATGTAGACTCGTCCTTTTTTCTCTGAACTACCGGACGGTCCTTGGCTCCGTCCGCCTTATTAATGACTTCCGCTTTCTTCCAAAAGCATTATGTGATTCCCTTCAACAGTATATATATATATAAACTTCAGGAAAAGGAATATATATATATATATATATATATATATATATATATATATATATATATGTGTGTATGTATATATATATATATATGTGTGTGTGTGTATGTATATATATATATATATATATATATATATATATATATATATATGTGTGTATGTATATATATATATATATATATATATATATATATACACACACATATAAAGCTTTCGTGTTTTTGTTTGCGTTTTGTGCGTGTCTCTTCGACGCCCTCAGCAGCCTGCCAACTTGATCCTCAACTTGGTAAGTGTCCGCTGGGCTTCCTTCAACACCTTGTTGCCACCCTCATCACTACCTTTCCTTTTCCTTAAGTCAATATATATATATATATATATATATATATATATATATATATATATATATATATATATATATATAGACATTATAGGGCTAAGCGAAACTAGATGGGAGGGAGAAGGACAGTTCGACTCGGAAGAATTCACGGTAGTTTATTCTGGAGGAAATAGTGGGGAAAGGGGAGTAGCTCTGGTACTTAGGAAAGATATGATGAAAAGCGTGACAAAGATAATAGCAACGAACGATAGACTGATGGCAATAAAGCTAAAAGCAGTCCCAGTGGACATGCTGATAATCTAGGTATATATGCCAACGTCAGCTCATGACGATGAAGAAATAGATGAGATCTATGAGCAAATTAATGAAATTTACGAAGAAGACGGAAGAGGAAAGGTAAACTGCATAATAATGGGAGATTGGAACAGCATAGTCGGAGAAGGACAGGAAGAAAATGTTGTCGGGCAATACGGACTTGGGAAGAGAAATCGAGGAGGGGAGAAACTCGTAGAATTCTGCATCAATAATGACCTTGTAGTGACTAATACATGGTTCAAAAACCATAAACGAAGGTTATACACATGGAAAAGCCCAGGAGATAGAATGAGATGCCAAATAGATTACATCCTTGTAAAACAAAGATTCAGGAACAGCATAAAGAATGCCAAGGCATTGCAAGGAGCAGACATTGATTCAGATCACAGCCTTCTAATACTTGACGTGAATACAAAGCTCAAACAAATAAGAAAAACGAGAAGAGAAAGACAGACCTGGGACCTAGAAAAACTGAAAGAAAGGCAGGATGTAGTCAGCATGAAGCTGGAAGATAACCTAAGAAAGTTGGAAAACAAACCGAAGACCGTCGATATAGAATGGAATGAAATTAAAACCAGTATCAAGGATACCTTGGATAAAGAGATTGGAAAACTAGAGAAGAAAATCAGAAAACCATGGATCACGAAGGAAATGCTGGAGAAAATGGATGAGAGACGAAAATGGAAAAACGTAAACAGTGAAGAAGGTAGAGCCAACTATAGGCGTATAAACAATGAGTTGAGAAGGGTAACAGATAAAGCTAGAGAAAATTGGATAAAAGGAAAATGTGATGAAATAGAACAAATGGAGGAGTTAGGACGGTACGATATGATTGATGTACACTAGAGCACTCGAGTTAGAAGATAAGAAATCTAATGGAATTCATGGTATGGGAATTATGAATACGGATGGGAAGATAGTCTCAGAAACAAAGGATGTAGCACAGGTATGGGAAGAATACATTAAGGAACTATACAGCAAACAGACAGGAGCGGCAAAAATAGAACTGGAAAATGAAGAAAACATTGAAGAAGACAACTTTGGACCAAGTATTATGGAGTGCGAAGTAGAAATGGCGATATTGGAACTAAAGTATGGGAAAGCTTTGGTCAGCTATGGAATACCGGCTGAGATACTTAAAGTCATAGGATCAGAAGGACTAAAGGCGATCACGAAATTAATTAATAAGATTTACGACACGGGAGAGTGGCCTCTGGATTTCCTAGAAGTAACAATGATCCCTCTAAAGAAGAAGCCAAAGGCAATGCAGTGTAAAGATTACAGAACTATAAGCCTTCTGTCACACACATCGAAGATCATCACGAGGATTCTTAATAAAAGGCTGGAGAAAAAGGCAGAAGAAATAATAGGGGAAGATCAATTCGGTTTCAGAAAAGGACGAGGAACTAGAGATGCTACAGGAGTAGTTACAATCATATCAGAAAGGGCAATAGAATACAGTCAAGATATCTGCGCATGTTTCGCAGACTGGCAGAAGGCCTTTGATAGAGTAAATTGGGTAAAGTTGATGAAGATATTAAAGGATATAGGTGTAGACTGGAAAGACAGGAGACTGATTAGGAATCTATATGAGAATCAAATTGTAAAGGTCAGGTTTGAGAATGTGGACACCTGCGGAATAAATATCGGTAGAGGAGTAAGACAAGGCTGCTGCCTATCGCCAACCCTATTCAATATATATGGAGAAAGTCTTATGCAAGAAGCTTGAGAAGGCACAGGGGATTTCAAAATTGGAGGAAGGATTATAAGAACAGTAAAATACGCAGATGATCAAGTACTTCTAGCAAGAAAGGAAGAGGAGCTACAAAAAATGATAAATAGACTAGTGATAACAGGTAGAAAATACGGTATGGAAATAAATACAGAAAAATCCAAGGTCATTCGAATATCGGGCAAAGAAGAGAATCTGAACATCAGTATTGAAGGAAAGCATTTAGAACAAGTTTCAGACTATAAATACCTTGGAAGCATCATAACAAGAGAAGCAAAATGTACGGATGAGATCAAAACTAGAATAGGAAAAGCAAAAGCGGCTTTCAGGAGAAAGAAACAACTACTTACAGGGAATATAAGGGAGGATATCCGCAAGAAGTTGATAAAATGCTACGTATGGAGTATAGCATTGTATGGGGCAGAAACATGGACGCTAAGGAAAAATGACATCAAATACTTGGAAAGCTTTGAAATGTGGACTTGGAGGAGAATGCTGAAGATAAAATGGACAGATAGGATGAAAAACGATGAAGTGCTACGAAGAATAGGAGAGAAGCGAATGATTATACAGACTATCAGAAAGAGGAAGGCTAACTGGGTTGGACATTACCTGAGGAGAGAGAGTATGATTAAAGACGTGTTAGAAGGAAAACTAGATGGGAAAAGGGAAAGAGGTAGGAAAAGGTTTCAGCTGATAGACGATTTGAAAGGGAAAGAGAGTTATCAAGAAATAAAGAGGACAGCGGAAAATAGTATATGGAGAACCAGGTTTAACCAAGAATAATCACGGACCTGTCTACGGACAGACTACCTATGATATATATATATATATATATATATATATATATATATATATATATATATATATATATATATATTATATTTATTTATTTATTTATTTGTATATTTCATCCCGAAAGAGATCGTCGCACCGAGCTCTTTTCATTTCGTCCTCATTGTCGTATAGTAATACCTCTTTTAACGAAGCTTCTTTATAACGAAGTCCGGCATTTTTTTAAATAACCGAAAAATTAAAAAAAATACCTCAGAAACTTCATGTAAAGCGATTAAAAGGAGTAAAATTTTATTATCACCGACGTCATACAAATGGCCCAGGAAGTGGATAACGAGAAGGTCGACGAAACGCTATATCTGCTGGATTTCCGGCCTGCCTCCCGTGTAGTTCCTATCACCTCTACTCCCACCGCTGCCACCTCGGATGACTTCGGTAGGACCTATTGATTTACCGTATGTGCCGAATTATAAGGCGATGATTTTTTTTAATGTATTCCAAAAAATTCATATTCGCCATATAAACGCGACCAAAGATATCCTTTATTGCACTTCCATCTCTCTTCCTCTCTAAAATTCAATCCTCCATGTTCTATAGTTCATTCCACTCTTAAAAGACAGTTTTGCGCTTATGTTTTCGTCCAGCATTTAAGAAATATAACTAGTAATTTATTGTAGATCGCTATAAGCCAATGTATGTACATGTTTTATCGCAATTATTCGTTAATCTTATCGCATAATTATATTTACACAGGAAATTACGCGTAACCGATCAGATGTTTTGAATTAAAAATTTAGTATCAATATCCCAAACGCACTTTTTCTTCCCCGTGGCTTCTGAAATAGGGGGTCACCTTATATTCGAGGTCACACTATAATCGGGCAAATGCGGCATTACGTAATTTACTATATTTTGAACTAATTAGCATATGTCATGCTTTTAGGCTCGTTTGATATAATTTTTGTCTGCACTTAACGATAGTTTATTGCATCTCTTAATTCCTGAAATGCATTCCTATGCCTCCTATGTTATTTCTACATCTGTTAACGATGTTTCTGTTAATGAAGTGACGTTATGGAACGAATCAACTTCGTCGATCGAGGTATTACTTGTACTTTCCGCGTGCGTTCCTGCTTCAACGCTTTTTCTCTAAGACGGAACGGAACGATTTTAACGATTGATCATCTCGCCGCCGAATAAGAAAGCGGGGGAAAATGGATTGTTTGTTTTTCTTTTCCCCCCTCTAGCGGGTATTTGCGGCGGCTCGATTCTGCTCTCGGATTTTTCTCGTCGTTTGGAAATGTAGGACGTATCTCCGGCTGGTTTTCGATAGTATGAGGAAGGATGAGGAAAAAACCGAGATTTTTTTGCGGAAAAAGCAGTCTTAAGAGTTTTATACGAAACGAGGATACTTTTAGCAGCGGAAGAAAGAGAGAAAAAAACATCGGGATGTTTGTCGCCTCGGAGATGAAAAATTCGTCCGATTTTCTTTTTTTTCCTCGCTGCGGTTCTCAAAGGACGGCGGAATTCCGTTCGAAAATAAATATAAATGAACGATCGCCCTCCATTGCGACAATTTGACGTAATCGAGGTAAACTTAAATGAAGAGGAAATTCATTTAATTTTATTTCGCCGATAAGAAAAATATCGAAAACGGCAGCATCTCGGTCGTTTCGTTTGTTCGTTATTTTCGGCGCGGTTTCGTTCCGTCGGAAAAGCGATTCACGGAAGAAGTAAGCCGGATCGCCTTTCTTCCAGTTGTGCCGCAGAAAAAAGAATCGCATTGTTTTCGCCTGCGTCTTTTCTCGTGTACCCTCAATGTTTTCGAGAATCACTCGCATCAGATTGTTCGTGTGTCACTTTCATATTTTCGGTGTTATTTTTACTTTCTCCATATACGAAGTATAGAGAAAGTATTATTTTCATGAAAAAAATCGAATTCGAGATTTCAACGGAAATACATGTTTTAAGGTCCCCTCTCTGTCTGTCTGTCAATCTGTCGGTATTGGATAGGATTTTGTGGGCGCCCTAACTCAAAAACTTACACTTGTATCAATGCCAAATTTTATATTTAGAAAGAGTGCTTTATAATGAAGAGCTGATTAGGTTTTGGTAACAATCGATCAACCGGAAGTGGATGTTTATTCTAGTCATATTTTGATTTTTGGCAAATAACTCTTTTAAATCTTCATAAATGTAAATGTTTTTACTTTCTCCATATACGAAGTATAGAGCAAATATTGTTTTCATGAAAAAAATCGAATTCGAGATTTCAACGAAAATACACGTTTTGAGGTTCCCTGAACACGTTTTGACCATTTTCTCGATGGTGTGTGTGCATGCGTGTGACAGCTTTTTTGTGGGTGCTCTAACTCAAAAACTATTAATCATATCAATGCGAAATTTTGTATATTACATTTTTATAAAAGTTAAAAAATCTGATTAGTCTTTGGTAAAAATCGGTCTACCGGAAGTGGGTGTTTACTCAAGTCACATCAGTTATTTTAAAATATTTGCTTTAATATGTGATAAATGTAAAAATGTATCGGAATACAAGTTGTAGGAAATTTAATTTGCTACAATCTTTGTTTGAAACATTTTTCCATATAATGCATTGTTTAAGAGATATCTTATATTCTTAGCTGCCACCACCACGCCACCTACCGACGACTATTGTTAACAATTGACGCTTAGTTACGTCTTAGTAACGCTCCTTTTTCTTTTCTTAATTGTCAACCGGAAGTAAATATTCACAACGATCCCAGAGCGAACAACATGTAATTTATTTATTATAAACTTTATTATACCTTTTGTTTTGTTTTGTTTCCGTCTGGCGAAAACGTTTTACACAAAAAAATGTCCTCTCATGAACCAAATTTTCAACGTATAATATTCAATCCCCAATTTAATTATGGATTCAAATTCTTTGAAAGGTTAATTATATTTTAATCACAGTTTAGTCAGTGTCTATCAACTCAAGAGAAGATAATCGAGCTTGTCTTATATCTGTAGTCAAATTGACAAAGTACCTGACTCCAATAGCCATAAAAAGTTGAAAAGCAGCCATCATCAGTGGTGGTTCGCCGATGTCGACTGCTTTGTATCCGAAATGCGCATCTGACATTCCCAATGTCTTTGCTAACTGAGTGACATACTTTGCCAATTTTACTTCGATCAAGATTTTTTCTTTATCCTCTGTATCATAGTTTTCTACGATAAGCTGCGGTGTTTTTTCCCGGTAATAATTTGAAAATATTTTTTAAAAGTAATTTCTACCCTAGGAAAGACTATAATATCGCCATTCTATTCGCTAAGCAATTCAGCAATCATCTCGATGCTGGTTAATGGGAAACCCAAATTTTGTCTCTCTTGCTCATTTCTCTGTATTTTATCTCCATTTTCCTTTCCGCCGGCGCTGTCATCCGGTTGGAGACGTCGGTTATGTAGGCTCGAGTACTACCTTTCTGGCGAATGCTCGGGCGCTTTCACTTGCATCTCTGACGAGTGAACTCCACGAAGGGCGGAGTGCTTTCACTCTCGTGTTGTTTTTTTCTCACGAGTTATTAAAGGAGTTTTTGCTGTGACTTCGCTATTTTGCGACTGTTATTAGTCGCGGAGGGGTCGTGATGTTTAAAAACAAATAAGATACCATTTTTATTTTGGTTTGATTTTTTTTAACCGAGATTTTTCGTGGAAGTATCTAATTTATAGTTAGCGAAATTTTCTCTCAAAAAATTATACGAAACTATTTATTTGGCTTATTTATTTTCAGTTAGTCATACTGTGTTAGTTGTTTATTGCCTAATAAGCTTCATGAGCATTAATTAGTTGTGTTCTGGATTTGCCTATACACGCATTTACAGATCTGGTCATGTGTTATAAATATTTATCTTTTAGATTTCGTTAAATAATACTAATGTATTGGTCTATTTGCCTAAAAAGAGCTGTCTTGGTTCGCCTTTTACCGCGTGCAACCGAGTTTTCCAGAGGGGTAAACAGCGCTGTTCTATTATATTTGATAGAGATTTATAGCTGTTTTCGTAATATTAAATAAATTAAAATTGAATTCCCTACGTAAATGTACACTTCGCACGTAGCTCGTTCGATTTCTTGAAGTTAAACAATAGGAAAATCATTGTGAAAGATTAAATTCTGTCTTTTCAGTCGCAGATTAATGCCTGTTCTGTCGTCGGATGTTATATTTCATTTCTATTAACATTTCAAATTTAAAAGTGCGCATTCTTGCGGTAAAACAATGGCGTATTTTTCACCTCCGATGTGATCTCACTTTGCATGGCGGTCTTTGAATCACCGCGAATACTTCAACATCCCTAAAACGCGATCCTTTGTGCGTTTTTGCCTTCCATTCTGATTACGTACGTGTAAAGCGTGTTAAATACTCTCCCGTTTTTCAAATGCACTCATTTTGAATCACGTTATAGGCGATCCATTCCATCCTGCTGCAGCGAGTACTATTTCATATCTAGGTTAATGCTCTATGTCTGCCACAGTTTCTCTTTCAAAAGGGAACCATTTCCGTGAAAGTGTATTTTATCGCACAGATCAACCGTAAAGCGTTAGGGCTTTTTATCCCGGAGGGGCGTAGTGACGTTTTAAAGTTCCTGGCGCAACATTTGTTATGCACTCTATTAAGTTGTCTTCCACGTATTTTATATCTCTTTAAGGCCTCGCAAGGTTCACCTGGGTCAATCGGTTGATCGACATTTTTCCAATACACTAATCTGTCTTTCTCTGTACCTCACCTCTCCCCCTCTAATCGTCTCTCCCTCCCTGTCTCCCTCTCCATCCCTCTCTCCCTCCTTCCCTCTCTCCCTCCTTCCCTCTCTCCCTCCTTCCCTCTCTCCCTCCTTCCCTCCTCCCTCCTTCCCTCCTCTCTCCTTCCCTCCTCTCTCCTTCCCTCCTCTCTCCTTCCCTCCTCTCTCCTTCCCTCCTCCCTCCTTCCCTCCTCTCTCCTTCCCTCCTCCCTCCTTCCCTTCTCCCTTCCCTTCTCCCTCCTTCCCTCTCTATTTCTCTCCTTCCATTCTCTCCCTCTCTCTCATCTCTCTCCTTCCGTCCCTATCTCTCTCCCCTTATTTCTATCTTCTTACCTCCTTCCCCCTCTCCCTCCTTCCCTTTCTCAATACTTCCCTCTTTCCCTCCCTCTCATCTCCCACTCTCCCTCCATCCTTTCTTTTCTCCCCCCCTCCCTCCTTCCCTCTCTCCCTTCTTTCCCTCCCTCCCTCTCTCCATTCCTCCCACTGATTTTTATTATTTTTTCATCTCGTTCCCCGATACGATTCCTATAATCTGCCCTCTTGTCAACCTCCATACCTTCGTGCAACCACGCATTGGTTTTTTCGAGACCAGCCCACGGGTTATATGGCTCCGAAAATATCCAACGTCTCTAGTTCACGATGAAACTTTTACACGGTCCGTTTGCCGCGAAACTCTTGCCATTTGTAAGTTTCCGCCTCCGTTGCCGTTCCATTTTCCGTTTATGCACAGGTAACGTTCGCCCACGTCGAGTCCGTACGCGTGCGATATGACAAGTTGTTTATTTTTTAAATAACACCGACTGTTCTTTTCAAGCATCGGTGCGTTTTTCCAGCGTAAAATCGTTACTTGTTCCGGCACAATGCAATGCGAAGGTGCTAGAATATCCGCGCCGGTTATAAATCGAATTCTAACGATATACTTGCACGTTGGGTCTGTTTTAGAGCTTCGCGTAGCTTTACTTCGGTGTTGCGGATGAAGTGAAAGTGGCAGAATATACGAGTCGTTCAATCACCGTCGGTGTTTATGATATATCATATCATCGCATCAATCGATATCTCGATCGGTGGGATTCACGCCGCCCTCGCCTCTAGTCGGCTAAAATGTGAGGAGTGATTTAGGTCGTATTTTCAACACGGCCGTCGCTTGTGGGATAACATCCGTCCTTCATTACTGGGAAGATATTCTGCGCGTGTGACTACATCACGATTAAAAACGTGACTGAATAATACGTATGATTTTCATCTTCTGTCGCTCGAAAGCTACTATTCGTATCGTTATTAAAATATTCGCCGTTAGTTAACTGATTGGACGTTTCATAAATACGACAAAACCTGTCTTTAGTGAGTGAATATCCTTACCACGTCGGCGTCCTTGAGGTGGGAGTACCAAATACAGAAGACTAGAGCAGGAGCTGTTGTTGGCGTGTCGTAATAATTAGACATTGCACTGTCATTTTACTATACAATCAAACCCCGATTTCAGTGATGGACAAACGGTGGCGCTATATCGGGGTTTGACTGTATTTAGTTTGGCTTAGGATGTTTTGGAAATAGCTGAAACACCTATGCAGGGGCGGTCCGAGGAATTTTGGCGCTCCGGGCGAGATAGCACTCCAGCGCCCCCCTCCCTTAATGTTTGTTGTAATATTTACTAAGTACATGTTAATTTATTCATCGCTCTGTCAAATTATTATGCGCTCTTTGCACGAAGTGACCGCATAATAGGTGAGGTCGATTCCGTACGTCCGTCCGCATGCTAAAACTCGCAAACCGCTAAACATATTTTGATGAAATTCGGTATTGGGGAGTTTTGATAAAATTGGTCGGCCGATTTCAATTTTGGTAGAAATCGAACAACAATGATGACCACTTGACATGAAGACCTACAATGTACTTTTGTTTCAACTCGGAAACCGCTGGACGTATTTTGATGAAATTTGGTATTGGGGAGTTTTGCTAAAATTGGTAGACCGATTCCAATTTTGGTTAAAATCAGACAACAATAACGACCAAGTTACATGACCTACAAAGAGTTGACAATGTTACATTGTTTCAACTTGGAAACCGCTTGATGTATTTTGATGGCATTTGGTATTGGGGAGTTTTGCTAAAATTGGTCGACTGATTCCAATTTTGGTTAAAATAGGACAACAATGACGACCGCTTGACATGAAGACCTACATCTAGTTTACAATGTTCCTTTGTTTCAACTCGGAAACCGCTTGACATATTGTGATGAAATTTGGCATTGGGGAGTTTTGTTAAAATTAATTGACCGATTCCAATTTTAGTTAAAATCGAACAATAATTACGACTACTTTGCAATAAGACCTACATGTATTTCACAACGTGTCTCGCTTGATTCTCGTTAAATTCTCATCTGAGCGAAAAATATTGAGAACTTTGTGAAATCTCAAAGAACGCATTTGGAAACTCTCTGTACTCCGACATGGAGTACACCTTTCCAATGTTGTTGATAATTAAAAAGCTAAAAGGAATGCCATCAAGGTTCTAGTCTGCTCCTCGATATAAATTTAAATCCTATATTTATTCACTTGCAAGTAATGCATAGATAAATAAATGATCGGAATAGCGCCCCCAAAACTTTGGCGCCCCGGACAGCCGCCCAGCTCGCCCGTAGCTCGTGCCGGCCCTGCACCTATGTATATTGGGAGCGATCACGGTGATACAATGCGTTACATCGACTGCAGTTCGAATTGATTTCGACGCTTCATTTTTTTTCTAAGACAATCAGAGACACTTGCACTTGCATGAGAAAATTGTTATGGACATTCTGTAGCATTACACCTTCTGTCAACCACCGCATCTATTCATATTTTATGCCAATGAGCTGTAATATCCAACAGCAATGATATTTGTATTAAAACATGTTTAAATTCCGTTCTGTGGGAAATTGACCTTTTATCTCTCTTCTCATTTTGTATTTATAACGAAGTCATTTTTAGTGTTGTGGTGTTATTTAAAATTCAGAGCAGTTGACGATCAAGTTACAAATTTTAAGCAGTAAATTAGATGGAGATGGCTTTGGGGATAATAATAATGGTTATAAGAGTGAAGGATATACTAATGTAATAGTCTATTCCAGCAATAGGAGCGGTTGTGCAACCATTGGAAGAAGGACGATGTGGAGAAGAATTTGTCTGGTCATTGTTTTGACACTGATGTCCACAATGTGCAACAATATTTTTTAAATGACGCCTGCTAATTGTTTTCTCATGTAGAACTAAGAATTTCATAAATTGCTATCGAACTAACAAAATAATTTTGCGTGCAAAAATCCAGTAAAATCGTATTTAAAAGCATTATAAAAATCATAATGAATTCCTATTCTCAAAAACAACTTCTAGAATGTTAAGTGCTAACGTTAATTCATAAGAATGCCTCCATTTTATCACCTTATGCCAATGTCTTTATTGAAATGACAACTTTAGCTCTTATAACTGACTGGATTGTTACACTGATTGAAGAAAGTTTCAATAATAATAACACGTTGCTTTGTGAGATTATAGAACATAGATACTTGCAAATCTATTTTTACCACTGCGACCGAAGTTTGAAACGATCCATTTGAGCTACGTCGCTAGTTTATAACGTGGTATTACACAAATGACCTGCTCGTTCTGTAGGTCGTATGATTTATGTCTATCCCGCATACCTCAAAACCCTCGATCCGATAGTAGAGATAGTCCCGACATCGAAATGCGAATATTTTGGAAATATTCGGAAAGTATCGATTGCCGATATATATATATATAGTTAGGACGGTACGATATGATATGATGTCCGCTAGGGCACTGGAATTAAAAGATAAGAAGTCTAATGGAATTCGTGGTAAAGGGATTATAAATACGGATGGGAATATAGTCTCAGGAACAAAGGATTTAGCACAGGTCTGGGAAGAATACATTAAGGAACTATACAGCAAGCAGGCAGGATCGGCAAAAATAGAACTGGAAGATGAGGAAAACATCGAAGAAGATAACTTAGGACCAAGTATTATGGAGAGCGATGTAGAAAAAGCGATAGTGAACTAAAGAAAGCAAAAGCCACAGACAGCGATGGAATACCGGCTGAGGTACTTAAAATCATGGGATCAGAAGGACTAAAAACGATCACGAAATTAATTAATAAGATTTACGACATGGGAGAGTGGCCTCTGGATTTCCTAGAAGTAACAATGATCCCTCTAAAGGAGACGCCAAAGGCAATGCAGTGTAAAGAGTACAGAACGATAAGCCGTCTGTCACACACTTCGAAGATCATCACGAGGATACTTGATAAAAGACTGGAGAAAAAGGCAGAAGAAATAGGCAGAAGAAATGCTAGGGGAAGATCAATTCGGTGTCAGAAAGGGACGAGGAACTAGAGATGCGATAAGGGTAGTTAGAATCATATCAGAAAGGGCAATAGAATACAGTCAAGATATTTGCGTATGTTTCGTAGACTGGCAGAAGACCTTTGATAGAGTAAATTGTATAATGTTGATGAAGATATTAAAGGATATAGGTGTAGACTGGAAAGACAGGAGAATGATAACGAATCTATATGTGAATCAAGTTGTAAAAGTCAGGTTGGAGAATGCGGACACCTGAAAGTAAATATCGCTAAAAGAGTAAGACAGGGCTGCTGCCTATCGCCGACCCTATTCAATATATATGGAGAAAGTCTAATACAAGAAGCGTTATAAGGCACAGGAGATTTCAGAATTGGAGGAAGGATTATAATAACAGTAAAATACGCGGATGATCAAGTACTTGTAGTAAGAAAGGAAGAGGAACACCAGAAAATGATAAATAGACTAATAATAACAGGTAGAAAATACGGTATGGAAATAAATACAGAAAAATCCAAGGTCATTCGAATATCGGGCAAAGAAGAGAATCTGAACATAAGTATTGAAGAGCAAGTTTCAGACTATAAATACCTTGGAAGCATCGTAACAAGAGAAGCGAAATGTACGAATGAGATCAGGACTAGAATAGAAAAGCAAAAGCGGTTTTCAGAAGAAAGATTCTCTAGTCTCATAATAGTGAAAACCGAATCTATATATTTTATTGTAAAAATATTAAATTTTTCATATTAATTTCACCTATCACTTTTTAAACATATCTTCGCGGTCTGCATAAAGCGCTCTCGGGGACCGTATGCGGCCCGCGGGCCGTAGGTTGCTGACTCCTGGTCTAAAGGGTTGAACAAAATCTGAAGAAATCTCGTATTTGTAAAGGCTATAACCCGAAAAAGAAATTTGGTTTCTTTCAAATTCCAATTATCGAGTTCAATTTATGGGTTGTGTCGAATAAATTATATCATTATTTCATTTGGTCATGAAACGTTCGCCTAAGTCTTATTCCTATTTCAACTGGGTACTAGCCAACATTTATCAGTGTAAGTATTATAATGAGCTGTCGGAGAATCGCAGCCGAAGTTACTTTATTTCCCGTCTTTGGTAGAGAAGTGGTTCTACTGTATACCTTCCAATGTTAGAATGTGATGTTCGAATCCTGAGGTCTTTTTCACGTCGTTGCTATTATTGATTAATCCATTTTAAATGGCCGTTATGAGCTGTTTATTAGCTAATTAAAATATTCATTCATTCATCATGCTTCTGTCCGAAGACAGGTTTTAACTGAATCGCTGCCTCCGAATTCGCATATGGTTTATGCCTGCAAGATTTTCAGATATAATTATCAATTTACTTAAATATGACGACATTTGACAAATCGGCTTCATGATTCGAGAAAGAAATATCAGGCACACCTTACGGCTGAAATCAAATTGAAAACTATAGTTCTCCAATGTCTATAAAAAGGTTAGGAAAACTAGTTGCGCATTTCGGCCACAGGTCAGCTGCCATCAACGGCGATTCACCGACAGTAGCGGGTGAATAACCACTGATGACGGCCGCTTTGCAGCCGAAACACGCATTTAATATTCCCAACCTTTTTACGACCCTTGGAAAAAGTTTCTCGCTTCGAATTTACAGCGATTCGAAGGAGATAGCTTTCCACAAACTAATCCAACGCATAAATTCGAAGGGTTACGATTCAAATGTTACACCGCTTTATTTTTACGTTTCCCTTAGATCCCGCATCGTTTGCTTTCTTTCTCCAGAGATAATATTTTCCCCCGATTGTTCGAGAAGGACGATCTCAGCAAGCTTTTCATAAAGTCCATCGTTTCCGAGCAAAGCGTCCCCTCTCCAACACACACACACACACTCAGCGTAATAATTCGGTCGGATGCTCTCACGCGGCAGGCGTTATAGCGAGTTAATTCGTGTCCCGCTTATTATCGCGCCGAAAAGCTGGAGCTGCGTTTCGTAACACGTTCGTTTTGTTATCGCGCGTGCCAACTCTCCTCCTTTTCGCCTCTCTCTCTCTCACTCCTTTCTTGTTTCTCATTCCATTCATCGCGTACTTTTCTTCTCCTCCTACACATCTCATTCTCCCCCTACACATCCCATTCTTCTCCCCATTCTTTCTCTCCTCCCTCGCTCCACTTTCTCCCGTTCCATTCATGTGGAGAGAGGGAATCTGAGGCACTGCCAGATGCTCCGTACTCTGCACCTCCCCCATCCCTCTTTCCCTCTCCGTTTCCCTCTCCCACTCCGCAGCCGACGGTGACTCACGCAACCCGTTGCAACCCGACCGTTCCCTCGCATGTTCTCGCCCTCACCTTTGTCACGCTTCCCCTAAAACTCTTTTCATACCCGTCGCCGCTAGCCCGAGAAAATATGTTCCCTTTTGTTCTGCGGACCGGTCGGGTTTTTCCTTATTCGGGGATCGTCTCGAAACGCGATTGGTCGAATCCAGAATCTGTGTTTAAATGAAGGATTTCCTCCATCGAGCGCCATGCGAGACGTTGTTGAGTAGTCGTAGGACGTTCCTTGAGTGCTAGACAGGGTTTTAAAGATTACGTACGGATTTTGATGTGAGTCCCCGCGCGGAAAATCTTCTTAGCGTTTGCTCTCCTTAAAGGGAGTCGAGGATTGAATTAGCGGTTACGGCTTGTGGCTTATATCAAATACATACTGATAGTTCGTGGTCGTGTAACAGTTACGTTAACCAGATGAGGGTTTCGAGCGTGTGCTAGTTACCCTCGTGGAATTTGTGCGATCGTTGGTTCTGATTATTCTTATGAGATATGTTGATTCCCATCAAGTAATTCCTTAGATATAATATTCGTTGGATGTAATCCTTGGTACCTAATGTGTTTCCGATTCCCATTTCAATTCACCGTCGGTGAATCTTATGAGGATATAATTTTAAAGTTTAAAAACGCATATCGTTTATAAACGATGTTCATATAACTTTCAGACTAGATAGAATTGTGTAGTTATAGGTGCGTGCATTTGTTAATCGCTCCTATAATAAGAAAAAAACTTCTCGTAAGCATTTGAGGACTTGTAAATAATTCTGCTCATAAAAGCGCTCCTAGTAGGTTTTACTGAGACTTCTGAAATGTGAGGACCAGATAATTCATGCTGTGTTCTTAAAACACTCGGTTCTACTAAGAAGACGCGGTCACGAAGACAAGATGGAATGTAGGACGTAGAGCTTCAAAGGATCCCTTTTTCTAGGACGATTAAGAACTCGGAAGTAGAACGCGCCTTCCCTGTTATTATAAGCTCATCGTGTTAGTTTGGGATGTGCCCCCACTTTCAGCATGCAGAGAAAACCCAACGTTCAACTTGATTCTCAGTTATTGTGTTATGTTTTACTCTATGCTGTACTAAGCTGGATAAAACGTATGCTTTTTTGGACTAAGGGAAATGTCAAAATCTGTTATGCACTTATTTAATACCGCGTCTCTAAATTGAATGCATAAGAGGGGGAAAATATTTGTATGCAGAAAAAATCTTAAACTATGATTATATTTATTTACATTATTGCTTACTTAATGCATTTAATCATCTACGCAACCATCTTCATCACTTTCACTCCCGCCACTCTCTTCGTCACTGCTGTTGTCATTCCAACGACGAACATTCGTTTCTTCTACACCAGAGGTTCTAAACGTGGTGCCCGCCGAGGCATGTATAGGCGCCCGATTTCCTCTGCGCACATAATCCCTAATCCAGTGATACAAGTCTTGAAAATCTCGCTACAAATATTTTCGTTTGCGTTGCTGCAGAAAACGTTGCTAAATAGCGCCGTAGCGAACGAAAGCAATAACTCATATGCTAGTCATGTCAGAACAGTGCCCACACATTCTGTCGCCTGAGACGAGATATGACCCGTTTCTTTCCATCCAACTAACTCAACTCGAGATTTTTCACCCTCTTCTAGACGCTCACTTTCTGAATCTAACAGTGGGAACCTTTGTTTCTTCATAAGGCTAACAATTAAATAACTCCTCGATAGCACTCTTCCTCAAACCAGCTATAGCCATTAACTGAGGGGAGATATCGTTGAAAAAATAGTCTTCAAAATTTAATTAAAGGTTCAACAGCCATGTGTTTACACGATCAATAGTTTGTTTACTTGCAAAGAGGGTAAACATGCTTGCCGCAAACAAGTGCCTCATATTTCTTACAGACGATGGAGTTTCTCTTATAGATTCCGGGCTCTTTGGCCAGGGTTAATAAATAAGATATAGTGTTAAAAAAAGTACGGCCAATAAAAATGTCTGAGAAAAAGAGAAAAGACGTACAATTTTAAACATGAGTGGGAGGAAGAGTTTTGTTTTGTTGATAGTAAGAGAGAGTGCGTTTGTTTACTGTGTTCTAATCGTGTGGCAATGCCAATGAGACACAACATTGAAAGACATTTCAAGACACATCATTCATCATTTGAAGTGCATTATCCACCGGGTTCTGAATTTAGGGAAAAGAAAGTTAGTGGCTTAAAACGTAAATTGTTGGCAGATCAATCAGTATTTACAAAGCCTGTGGCAAAATCTAAAAATTCAACATTAACTTCCTTCAGAATCGCCCATTTATTAACTTCAAAGAAGAAGCCATTTTAAGATGGGGAGCTTATTAAGGAAGCATTCATAGCATGTGGTGAGCAAATTTTTGGTGGCTTTTCAAATAAAAAAATAAATAATGTCAGCAGTACAAAATTTTCAACTCTCAAACGACACAATTTGTGGAACTAGAAGAGTGGAAGCTATTTCTAGTGATATGAAAGTCCAATTGCAGACTGATCTGGAAAAATGTGACGTCACAGTCAAAAGAAGGCAAATTTTGGAACTAGGTGGTCTCCACTAAATTCCCCTTTGCGCAGTACAGTATCCTGCTTTGGGTCGATCTATATATGTGAATCCCTCTTCTCATCAATGAAGATAATTTAAACCAAGAGACGTTCAAAATTGGCTGATACCCATCTAGCGAGCAGGGACATCATTTTAGACTCCAAACTTCGAATAGCTAGCTGCCAACATGGATTGCCAAGTACCTCATAAATGTGGTATGTACCTGTTCGTGATGCTAAGTAGAACAGTGAGGTCAAGTATTAAAAACAGTATGTTTTCTTTTTTCATAATTTAATTGTTTCAAGCAGTTTTTTAAATATTAGTTGTTAATTATTTTCAATTATATAACTCATTGCGTCGCTTCTCTTGATTTCTAAAATATATATGTTTTTATGCTTGTGCCCACCTCCATATCCCAGAATATAGTAAATGGAGGTAAAAGTTTGAGAACCACTGTTCTACAACATATTTCCTTGCAGTTTCCCTGTGGCTTGTTTCTTTCGCATACTTCACAACTGTGGCTTTAAAGTGTCACTTTCACCGCTCAGCTCATTGGTTTGCAATTTTAACCCTTGTAAATTAGTAAGATAAATTCAAATTTGTCGATAGCTCTATCCATCGCCGAGAGCAATACATATAATAAGATCGCCAAATTAATTTATAAAATGTTGACAAATTATCTCCTGAGCATGAGGAGTATGGTTCCTATGTCCTAGATAGTGTTAGCCATTGCTAAAATAAGGAACTTAGGTTTATCGTGTGTCGGTAACATTTATCCAAATGTTATGTACGTAAGACTATAAACGTACCTTCCGCGTCGATGATGCTTTCTTCTACGGAGCTCAGAAAAAGGCCACATCATCAATTTACGCCGAACACGGGTTCGGAATGGAATTTGGGTCATCGCTTGCGAGGACAATAAGGCCCGAGAGGGCCGCGGAATCGAGAAATCTCGAAATATAAAGGACCGCATATGGAACTCCACAGGATCCCCTCCCGAGTTCTTTTCACCGATAGATTCCAACGACGTGTTTGTTTTTTATTCGAAGTGAAAGGAACCAGGCATCGGCGAGAGAAGAGACTTTCTTACTCGAGACCGTCGAACCGTTTTTGGATTCGAGAGTGGCTTACTTCCTCAGGTAAAGATCGAAAATCCTCATTGTTTCGCTGTTTTTGTTTTTTCTTTTGGTCCTTCCCGTATAGTTTCCGAATTCGCCCGACGAAGGCGCTCTCATTCGTATTACGATCCGGCGCCTTTCTTAGCGTCCTTGTTCGCGACGCGCAACTCTTTAGGAACGAGGCTCTCCGCTCAGAAATTTAAAAAAAAAGAAATAATAAACCGTTTCGTTTCTTCCTTTCCCGTTTATGCATGAGCGGAAAAAAATGTGTCGTAATTAACCAAAAGGGGAAGAGAGTGGGGAAAGGGGTCCCCTTGGCATGAAACGGCCTATTAGCCCTTTGAATGTTAGGGCCCCTTACGTGAGGGAAATAACTCACTCGCGAGGGAGTGAAATATTAAAAAAAAAAGGTCTTTTTTAAAGCTCCGCTAGGTTTCCTTTTTTATGTTTTACGAGGGGATGCTCGATTTTATTTTATTTGTTCGCTTTTTAAGACCACCGCTAGCGTTTCCCTCTCCCATTTTCCGAAGTAACCAAATTACATTATTCCGGATTCCGTACGCGATTAGAATGCTCGCCGAGTTTTTTATTATTATTTTTTTCTAACTCCGTTTCTTAGTGGGGATTTTCGTATTTCCATAAGGGGGAAATACGGTTAGGTTTCTTTCTGTCCCCTTCGGCCGTAATTGGACGATTTATGAGCCGTCGTACGCGGCGTTGCCGTCGCGCAAAATTACGGCGTAATATTATGTTATTCGAGAAATCTTAATTTTTTGGAATAATTTTGCCGCGCATATTTTTTCCCGTTTAGCGACGGAGCGCCGGTTATTGTTTTCCTGGCCTATAGATATTTATAAAATTTTAATTGGGTGTTCTACATTTAGGTTAAATATAAACCAGTCATTCGGCCTCATTTTTTTGGCGATTGTCACGCTTAACTTCTAATTCATCCTTATATTCCTTTTGTGTTGAAAAACTGTTTCTCCGGTAAGCATAATAGGTCGGGAAACCAGGTACCTACGCATTTCGTTTACAAAGCAGTCTTCATCAGCGGCAATTCTAAAAGAAACCTTTTAAGTTGAGCTTGATCGTCCTTCGTTGAATTTCCTTTTGTGTGCATTCTCGTTATTTTAAACTTAAGCAAAGGTTTTATCATTTGCATACAATATTAAATGCTTCAATATCTTTAGTAATATCGTCAGTAAAGACAAAGAAATTTATTCGCGACGTTTCTGGGAGAAACGGTAGAAATATCTTCTTAGGAAGCGCGTCATTTCCCTGAAGAATCCGAGCAGTTTTCCGCGGACTAAGCACATTCTCGAAAGTTTACTCTTGTTTGAGATTACGGGTTTCTTCACAAAGCCGATGATATATCATTTTCGCCGTCGTTTTGCTCGTTTATGGGGATTTTTTTCTCTCGCAAACTGATTGCGCGAGCGACCTAACTCAGGAGATGATCGTAACACCAATTCCAGCGCCGGTTTTTATTAACACTCCACTCCAACTCATTCCCGGAGAAAAATCGGTAGCTATAAGATAAACCGTGACGTCCGTAATACTCTGCTTCCCTCGAAATCGCGGAAGGTTGGACGTGAGTCGTTTTTAAACGGTAGACATGTGCCATTTCTTAAATCTCAAAGAGGAAGGCGTCATTGTCTTGGCTCTCGGCCTATTCTCCCTCATCGCCTCAAACATGCGTCCGTATCCTCCCCCTCTCTATATTCCCTTTCCCTTCCATCCCTATTCTCTTATTCTCTCTCCCTCCTTCCCTTATTCTCCCTCCTTCCCTCCCCCCTTCCCTTATTCTCCTCCTTTCCTTCCCCCTTCCATTATTCTCCTCCTTTCCATCCCCCTTCCCTTATTCTCCTCCCTCCCTTCCTTATTTTCCCTACCTCCCTTCCCCATTCCCTTATTCTCCCTCCCTTCCCCCTTCCTTATTCTCCCTCCTTCCCTGCCCCCTTACCTTATTCTCCCTCCCTCCAGCCCTAATCTCCCCTTCCCTTCCTTAGCTCTCCCATTCCCACTCCACTCGCAGACTTTTCCTCGAAGTCTTTCGTCTCTTGATTCCCTCCTTCATTCTCTCTCCCTTTCTCTCATTTTATCCTTCGCTTCCTTTTTGTCCTTCTAAGCTTTCCCCTACGCTTCTGCGCCTCTTCCCCTCCACCTCTCTCTCTCTGGCTTTTTGGTCGGCTTCCGTCCTTCTCACTATGCCCCATCTGTCATATTTATTGTCCCCTAGTCCTTTCATCTCCTCTCTCACACTCTTTACTTATCCATCTTTATCTCCTCTCTCTCGATCTTTCTCTATTACATCTCTTACCTCTCTTTCTCCTCTCTCCCCTCTTTTCATTTTCTCTTTCTTCCCTCCCCTCTCTCCATTTCTTCCTCTCCATCCTTTTTTTCCCTTCTCCGTCCCTTTCTCCCTCCTCCATCCTCTCTCACTCCTCCCTCTTCACTTTCTGCCTCTCTCCTCCTCCTCTCTTCTCTCCTCTTTCTCCCCTCCTCTCTCTCCCCTTCTCTCTCTCCCCTCCTCTCTCTCCCCTCCTCTCTCTCCCCCCTCCTCTCTCTCCCCTTCTCTCTCCCCTTCTCTCTCTCCCCTCCTCTCTCTCCCCTCCTCTCTCTCCCCTCCTCTCTCTCTCCTTCTCTCTCTCCCCTTCTCTCTCTCCCCTTCTCTCTCTCCCCTCCTCTCTCTTTGTCTCTCCTCTCTTTGCCTCCTTTCCCTCCCCTCTTTCTCCTTCCGCTTTCTCTTCTCCATCTCTTCCTCTTTCCCTTCTTCCTCTCTACTCCCTCTCTCTCTTCTCCTTCCGCTCTTCTCCTTCCTCTCTTTTCCACTCCTTTCGCTTTCTCTCTCTGTCCCTCTTTCCTATTTACCTTTCTCCCTCCTATCTCTTCCTCCTCCCCTTCGTTCTCTCACTCTCTTCACTATCCTCTCTAACCTTTTCCCATCTTATATCTTATTATACTATTCTCCCTCCCTCACTTTCCTTTCTCCTTGCGCTCTCTTGTCACTCTGTCTTCCCTCTCCTATCCCTCACCTCTCCTTACTCTCTCTTCACTCTCCTTAGTCTTTCTACATTTTTCCGTCTTCTTCTTTCTCACTCTTTTCTTCTCTCCTTTTTCACTCTTTTCTTCTCTCCTTTTTCACCTCTCACTCTCTCCCTCTTCATATACATTATCCTTCTTTCGAGGTTGAATCATCTATGGAAGAAAGTCTCACGAATTCGCCATGGTTTCTCATTTCGCGACTTTCCTCCGGGAAGGGAGATACGTGTGACATGGTCAACACTATAGTCGAAGAACATGTTGTCGCGAAGCATTCCAAAGATAGATTTTTTTGTATGTTTATACGAAGGTGTTCCGAAAATTTTATGTTCTCGCAGGATCGAGTTTCCTCTTCCTGTTGTAACATCAGCGGAAAAAATTAAATAAAAGAATCCACTCATACTGGCCACTCTTTTTAGCGGAAAGTTAGTTATTTATGAGTTAAATTTGCGCTAAAACGATTGTATCATTGTATTTTACGTACCTTAATTTTCGTTTTCGTTTCACTCTCCTTACGAATTGTTTTCGTGTTCTCGTATAAATAGTTTCGTGCTCGTGTTATTTTAGTATCTACCTAATTTTTTCTATCTTTATGAACGTAAGAATAAAAAATATGCGCTTCTTATCAAGAAGATACATTTTTGTCAACGCATTTCGTTTTGTATTTTAAAAAAAATGTCATTTCTATTTTTATTAAATTCGTGAAAATTTCCTTCGCCTTTGTTAGCCATTTGTAGTCTTTTGGCCGATATTTTAAGGTTTTCAATCGATATCAACAAATGGCAATAAAAAGTAGACGACTTAAAATTCCTTTCTATTACTTCTTATCATTGATCCAGTGAGCAAGCGAGAATAGCTCTTGCTTGCTTTTGTGTTCCTATTTTTTCCCTATGTATCGCTTTACTTTTTTCTTCAAAGAAAAGTATACATATACATACATGTAAACATTTATTAGGTATACTTACCAAAGCATGCCAATTCTAAAGCATCCAATATTTAAATGTGTTTACTCTCCCACTAAGGGATGGCAAAAATAATTCGAGGTATCATACTCATAGCAGGAATTCATAACAATCGATTTATCTCATCTAAAATTGCTGTAAAAATTCAAGGCAGCGGGACTGTTTTTGACACTTAGTCGTCATCATTAGAAACCTAGCGTGTTATTGCGAATGCTTCCGAGTACATGTAGTTCAAGAAACGTTTTCCATTTTTATTCCTTCCTTTCCTTTGTCATTGAGTTTTCCGTAGTCAAGGCTCCTGCATGGTATTACACTTAGCATATAGATACCATTTTGGGAGAAATATCTTCTTCTGTAAACGTACAAACCTATGTATTAATCCAGGCTAAAATGTTTGTCCAAGTTACATTGAAGTCTGTATATATTAGACCAGTATTGTATCCAAAGGGAGGAAAAGGAGTGAATATCTATGTAATTCAAATATATATATATATATATATATATATATATATATATATATATATATATATATATATGGATGTCAACAAGGTGTTGGGATGAGGAAACCCAGTGAGCACTCACCAATCAGACGACTTCAGGTTGGCGAGGCCCCGGGGATGTCGAAGCGACACACGTAAAATAACACAAAAACACAGAAACATCACAAACGTAGAAGCTTTCGGAACTACTCCTTCTTCAGCTGCAGAGAGAGAACTCACGTTTGTGATGTTTCTGTGTTTTTGTGTTATTTTACGTGTGTCGCTTCGACATCCCCGGGGCCTCGCCAACCTGAAATCGTCTGATTGGTGAGTGCTCACTGGGTTTCCTCATCCCAACACCTTGTTGACATCCACATATATATATATATATATATGTAATCAATTGTTGTAGTTTTATTCTATTATTTATTCTATATGTCCTACCTCTATTTCTATGTCTTACAATTAGCATGAATTTCGAGTTACATAGGATTGTTAGTCTCTGTAATACAGTTTTCAGTTAACACTCGATTTTATCAAATCTATCATCGATGGCACAATTTTAATTTGATCAGGAATACAAGTTGAAATTCGGCGCTCGGTCCTACGACTAAAGGAATTAACTTATTTTCTTTCCTGAAGGTTTCGCCCTCATTATTATAGCAACAGTAATTCACCGAATCGTTTATTTCAACTCTGCCGTTCGTCTAATCTGCGATATAAACATTATCGTAACTTCCCTTTTACTACGCTTAAGTTGTTTTCGCTAAGCTATTTTCGGTTACAACATTAGTTCTTCCTTTCATCCTTATCCCTTTCCTGCTTTTCGAATCGCTTTTCTCTCTTTCCTTTCGAAACACCCGAGTTTGAGTCTTTTTTTTACTCTCGCTATAACGGTGCTTATCATCAAAGGTTTTGTATCAAGCGCTCTCTCGCATTTAAGAAGCAACCGAAGCTCTTTCACTCTTCCAACGAAACGCCGCGCAGTTTTCGAAAGGGTTTTTAACTCGGAAAAGGGTTTTTTTTATTCAAACCGTTCTCTCACGAATTGTTTCCAGGGGCTTTATAGTCGAGGATGTTATTTATATAAGTTTTCGATGAACGATAAATGGGAGGATACACATCGTTCCGTAGCTTACAGGAAATGTTTAGAATCGCAGTTCGTGAAAAAATGGCGGCGTCGGGTCGGTTTTCGATTCCAGTCTTTCGATTTATGACGGAGCAGCGTCACTGTTGTGCTGGTAGCTCGGGATATGTACCAGCGTCGCAATCGTATCCGAAAGCGATGCTAATTGGAGAGACGGCTACCAACGGCTCACTCGCTGTCGACTCGATTGATCTAAGGTAGGGTAATTGGGGTACCGCGAAACCCACCCATGCATACCCAGGTACGTGTTCTAGGTTGCTCGGATCACGACCTCTAACAAAGTTATGTTTATGCAGGAGTTGAGACATTTTTTGCCGCCGGACTAGTCTACGTATCGCTTTATCTTAAGAGCTTGATTATATCTCTGGTCGTATCGTGTGAGTTTAGTTGCATCATGAATATCCCGGATGAAAAAAGGTGGCTTACGAACGTACTGTTGTGCACGCTTGGAACCCCGCGATGTTAAAGCCAATAAAATGATTCCTTGTGCACGATAGTGTAGCATCGTGTAACGCCAAGGAAAGGGTACAATCTGCATATGATAATATATGTGGGCGTTTTATGGGTATAGGAGTTTATTTTATTGTGTTTTTACGAAATGACAGATTTATATCGTATGGACAGAGTGCTTTAGAAAGAAAACACAAATTGAAATTGCTATACCATTCTATGCACTGGATTCATAGGGACAGTATTGTGTTTTAATTTCTCCTAAAGTTTTCTTTTTTCTGCTCGATTTCTGGAAAATTTTTATATTAATTGCCTTTGCCGTTGCTTGGCATTTTATTTTTGTTGTTTCTAGATAATTTCCGTGAGTTGCTGATGAAGAGAAAATTATTTTTTTCCATATCCACCTATAGTTTTGGAAAACTTCAAATTTTTATATGTAACTTCAATGGCAGAGGTAATCTGGTTTTCGATAATGAAAAAGTTTCCACTGCAGAGTGAGAAAAATGCTTTTTATATATTTATGGATTTTCTTTAAAAAATTTTAGTATCCAAGACTTGGAAGTTAATTCGCTTCCACGCACAATTTCTCGCTTCTGGGAGGACGATGCACTTACTTTCACGCCCATCGTTGCAGCGCGCATCGGATCATCATGTCTTTCAGATCGTGTCTTTAGTCGTTTCTATGCATCTATTTCCTCTCTTTTATAGCACGTATTATCGAGACTCTCAGATCGCGGAGCAGGCCATATGCAATTGTCTGGTCGCCGCGAAAAATAAAAGGAATTCCTTCCGTCGCGAGGTCGAGTAGCATCACTCGCAGGTATATAATGCGGAGGATGTCCTTGAAGCGTGGTAGTTAATTTCCCGGTAGAGGCGCTGCGGGAGCAAAGGGCGATGCACTTGAAGATATCTTTCACTGCCGCCATTCGATAAGAATCTCGCGCCGCGTGCATCCATTTTTTCACTCCGAACGCCTTGTTCTTCCTCCTTACGCCTTCCTGTTGAGGCAAAATCCCGGGGAATATTCTGGTTTCGCGTTTTCAGGAAATGTTTCAGGTAGCAAACGGTTCGCGCCGCAATTATTCTTGTAAGGCGTTGAAATGTGCACGGCCGAGCCACGAATCTTGATCCCATGTCAGGAAGTTGATGTTTTTAAGTGTGTTTTCCTTAAATTTCAAACGGTTCCTCTTTCCGTAAACGTGACGTTTTTCGCGTAATAGCGAATCGTTGAGTTAGGGCGATTGTCGTTTGTTTTCCTCGCTCCCGCGCGAATAATTTGCCGCAATCGGTGACATGAGATTTGGCCACGATCTTTGTTATGGTATAATTTAATTTTCCAAGCGCAGACAAGTCTCTCGAGTTCTATCGTCTGTAATTTAAATTTTCATTTGCTCGAAGGAGGTACGTTTTCGCCAGTGTTTCTATTCGATCTTTTAGCGAAGTTGAATCTCTTTTTACTTACATTCTGGTTCTGGGTAGAGCGGTGCGACTTATTTTTCCGTATTACGGAGCAGTGACGTAGCTACTACTGCTTGGGCACCGGTGCTAGGATTAACCAATAGAGGGTTTATTTAGATTCTATGTTGGTGCAGTGACACCCCCTGCCAAACGCTTCTGGCGGCTTGCAGGGTATTCGTGTAAATGTACAAAAACCCTTTGAGGTTCAATTTTTTTTATCCTGATTGCCTCCCTAGGTCCATTTATTTTGTTCCAAAATTTGAAAAATATACACTATTTTATTATATCCAATCTAATTTAGTTTGCAATCATTTAGATACAGTTTTTATCATTCAGAACATTATCCTTATACCAAACGATCTTTTTTGCTATCAGACGCCATTGCAACAATGCGAGCGCGTGGGTAAAAGTATTATTTTCGTAAGCAAAAAGTTGAAAATTGGTTAGCAGATAGTATAACCATATAGAATAAGTTATAGAAATTGGACATATAGAGACTGCAGCAGCCATTTACTGTCCTATTCTGTAAAAAAAATTCCGACACAGGACCAGAATTGGAAAATAGGATGTCGGAACTATTCCGACAGAGAAACACAAAGAGATGCCCAGGGAGTCCCCATCTTGAAAAAGGAACGATTAATGCAAACATAGCAAAACTCGTAGCTTTTTATAATTTAGTGTTCATAAGTAATCAGAAACGAATTTGGATTGATTAAAATTCACGAGGAACATTTTTGACATTGAAAGTCTTAGTTATTTTATTGAATTATACTGTCTTTTGATCATTACCTCGATTATAAACGATTTACCCTAAGGCCTGAAACAATCAACTTAATCATTATGCATTGTGAAGTTCTGCTCTCAGTGTTACGAAGATGGTAAACTACATTCCGCTGCACATTACATTTTTAAATGTTGCGGACGGAACTCGAAATATTGTTTTTATTTTGTCCTCGTAGGTCAATCATGCCTTTGTTTGATTATCCCGTTAACTCTTTTAATTAACAACATTGTAACACGGTTTCCTTCACAGTTACTTATGATATTTTCTTAAGAGCAGCATTGCAGCGATTAGGGATCCTCGCGGTTTGAAGCATTGGTTGTACGTGTCTAGGTAGCGTAAAGCGGCTGGGTGTGCAAAGTCAGATTGACACTGGAGATACGCTCTCTAGACAAGGAGAGAACAGTGAATTATCGGAGTTTGCCGTACACCTATCTCTCCGGAGTTTATTTGGTAAATGTAACGAGAGTGTGGTTTTCTCTTCGCCCCCGCGTTCTCCCGCCATCGAACTGTTTAAAACCTGCCCCCTATTCTGTAACATTTAAGTAAATTTTGACATTAACTTCGAATTTTATTATTTCTTTGCAAACGTTGCCTATAAAAAATATAACCATTACTTGTTAAATTGTTAAACTTGTTAATTGGGTAACATAAGAAGACTTCTTCTAATGAAATTGATTCCTTAAGTCGAGAAGTATTTACTACATTAATTAAATGATATAAATAACTTTAGTCGCCATTAAATCTTGGAATAAATCATATATTCATTTCAGCTTCAATTTTTATTAGAATTACAAATCGAAAAATTAAACCGACATCAGGTATTTCGCCGTTAAAATATTTTATTCAACCATTCTTGTCTCTATTGGAATTCTTTTGTATTCTCTGTAAGCCAAACTGTACTGTATGCCTTTGAAATTAAAAGTGAAAAACATTAATGAATATGTACGAACTAAAATTAGTGTCTCATCCGTCTCTTATATACGTTCAGATAGATAGTTTCTTCTTATTTAATCGCGGTATTTTTACACAAATATTGAATGCTACTTATAAAAAGTTTTAGATTCTAATGCATAGGTATTCGTAAACATCTTTCTTCCATTATTTTCCGTTTTATCTCTTCATTTTTCCTTTAACCGATCTACTTGTAAATCGACTTAAAATGCTTTTATCTAGTAGATTTCCGTTTGCTTATTTAGCCATCGAGAATAGAACAGTCATCGGAATTAGCTTCCATCGAGTGTGTTAGCCCTACGAATGTTCATAGCATGGCTGTTTTAGTAATGGACGGCATTCATTTCATTCTGCACGTTGTACAGTTTTCATTTTTTGATGTCCCATGAAATATCGAATCCCGGTATAAAGTGAATAACGATCTGCTGACGTCAGAAAATTCCATTTTTATTGCGGTTTGATGTTCACCCTTTTTCCATCCAATTCCTCGTCTTTGAATCCCGCGAAGTTTTAGATACCCGGTGCGTGACTGTTTCTATTCTGTGAAAAACGAGACATATAATGGGACTGGAAATGAAATCGGATGGCTGCAAATGACAAAATGGGATAAATAGCACTTTACGAGGTAAGAGGCTTGTTTTTTTCGACGCTAGTATTATTTTGTGGCTTGTGAATGTCACATGCAAATTTGTAAATGTGCGGGAATAATCAACGCTGTGATTCATTTCGATTGAGCGTTATAGTGGAATAATCCATTTTCTGCTTGGATTCTTTGTTTAGCGATTTTCCGACTGTTAACTGCATTCAGTGACGATCAGACGTTTTAATGGGTGTTTATTTTTAAATTTAAATGAGAATATTATGGTCGGAAGAATGTCTGCAGTAATTATTGCTCCGGTCCTGCAAATGTTCAATTGTAAGCGCAACTTCTTCAGATGATAATTAGATATTATCGGTAGTTGAGGTTGTACATTTTTGTGTGCGTGGCAGCCTCAAAATGGAATTTCTTTTGGCCAATGAAACTGATTGGTTTCTTAGTTCTTTGTTTATTTTTTGCTAACGAAAGTATTACGTTTTGAGATTCCTTAAATGTATGTACATATAATTCCATACACAATTATGCTTGAAAAAGTTGCAGTTCTAACTGTTAGTGTAATACGCGCGTATCTTTTTGACGAAAGTTTTAACTTTTGGTGACATTGTCTATGCATTTCATCTTGTCTTAAGTTTCTTAGAGTGTGATTGCAGCAATGATTCTCATATCAGACTACTGCTGCACTACTGTCATCCTGAGGTGTTAAAAACAATTGACAACGTAATAAAGCTCATATATTTGAACCAAATAAGCTAAAATATAGTACATTATGTATTCGATGTCTAGTCACGGAATATGATTTAGGTAGTTCCTATATAAATAGATAGATATTTGACTTTATTTGGGGAGGTTGAGGCAGGTAAGCCCTCTCTAAATCCATATACGTTGTAAACTAGAAAAATGCTGTAGAATCAGATTTAGGAGGTTCATAAATCGACTCTCCCTTTTATTTACTTCTCTTTTAGTATAGAGCACATAAATCCTTATTTTCTTATTGCCTCAGAAATTTTTAACCATATCTTGCGTGTAGGCACAATCTCGGCTTCTAATTTTTTAACTACTACCATGCTAAACTTTCGTTCCCCTAAAAGTTGAACATTGATTCTTCTTACTCCTATATTCAGAGGTTCGAGGATTTTTCGATCAAAACGATGAGAGACCCATCTGTCTGTTGCACTAAAGGCCGCGGAGAAATTCGAACATTATAGCCGGGATGCGGTTTTATTCTAACCCCCTCTCGGCCACCGACGATGTAGCCAAACATCTGCACGGTACATAAATTACCGATTTCCTGCTGACGGCATTTCAGAGGGCCATCCCACGTATAAATAACTCCCATTCTAAAAACACTACACGGAATCTGGTTATTCACTTGCCTCCCCGCGTCTATCTTTTTTATTTCGGAGAGGTTTTGGGGGGAATGGAGGGGGAGTAGATAGAGTATGATATAGGATGGCACTCTGGAACCTTGGAAACATTACAGCGAATTAAAATTAGAAAAGAGGAGATATTTGGTGAGAGGAATCGCGCGGAAGTCCGCGGCGTGAGACCGCCGCGATCGATTTTTATCGTCATATCTCCAATCGAGACGCTCCTTCTTCCCCCTCCACCCCCTCCCCCAGCCCCTTCCCCATCTACTCCATCCCCCTCCCCCACCCTCCTCCAATCCACCTCTTCCTCTCGAGTTCCTTCCCCTGCCATCCCTACAAGCACACTCCCAGTCCAATGCCATTTATTTTTAAACTCCATCCTCTCTCCCAATGGCATCCTTTTGAGAATCTCGTCTTGGGGAAGGCTTCTAACCACCCGTTTGAAAGAGAGAGAGGGAGGATGGCCCGCTAACAATGTGGCTCGGGACCAAACAGAGATTGAAGAAAACGGTATTTAGTCGCGGTCGTTTTTCGAGAATTGCATCTCGCGTTTTTTTTTTCCCCATAGAAGAAATGGACCGACGATTGGTCAGCCAAGACAGTTTGGGAAGGCTTAAAATGTCGGCCACGACCGAAACGTTGTTTAAGTGCACGGTAAAAGTGTTGCCGAGAGGGTGATATAGTGAGGTATGCTGTGGTGCTCGCCGCTTGGCTTGTCTGGATGCTTATAAACAAGGTTTACGCTCGGTGAAGTTGGTAATACATACGTTTTCTCGGAAGAGGGGGATCAAGCCTTCCATCAGATTGTGATGGACTCCCAGGGCACGCCATCCTTGAAGAATTGAGTACCTCGGCTTTGTGATTCGCGTCAAAACGTCAGCTCGAGGTATCGAATTTTCCGACAGAGGGCGCCTCTAGCGGAAAAATGCGAACTACGAGATAAATTATTAAACGCGGAAACTAATGATAACCCTAAGACTATCAATCAGAAAATATTTTTCATAAAGCGTCCAGGAACAAAATAGTTGAACGAATGCGGGCAGGCGGACTTACGGTCAGAGAATCCGACTTATGATAAATTGAAGTTTTTCGTTTATGATAGGAGGTGTTAAAAAGGGCGTACATATTTCGATAAGATTTCAAGTCTCTAAAGTAAAATAGGAAGTTTAAATCATTCTTAATCCCCCAATAAAAGGGTGGAGTCTGACAGAACCAAGATCTTTCGCTTTTGACGATTTTCGCGGGCGCCTGAGTGTATCTTCTTATCAGTATTTTATCTGGAATAGGTGGCGACGTTTTTGAGGCCGTTTGTACAAAGAATTTTATTTTTGAACAGATATAAAAACGCAATCCTTAGATCGTGTTAAAAAAATCGTTACTCTACTTTTAACATCACGTCGACGTGTGATGTGAAAAGTTAACTTTGCCGTTTGAAGCGGATTTTATGCCTATTTTATCGATTATTTTTTTAAATGTTTACAGCAGGCATGTCAAACTCGAAGAGGCATAAGGGCCGCATTGAAGCGATTGATGTTATAGAAGGGCCGAATTGGAATTGCAGTTATTTGACGAGGGTCACAATTGGCAAAATACTTATTTTTTCCATTAAAAAGAATAATTTATAAAATGCGTTCTATTATACCTCAATAACTATTAAAATATCTCGTCTCCTTTTTAAAAATAGAGTATTTATATAAAATATTGAACGATTTAGTTAAGACAAAACTTGGTATTCGGGCCGCAGTACGGCAGAGAAAGGGCCACATGCGGCCCGCGGACCGCTAGTTTGACATTCCTGCTTTAAAATTTTCAGGGTTTTACAGTATCAGGTAATTCTTATGAGTTATGCAGGTTATTTTTATAGTCTTACCTTGGCTTAAATGATTGTATTCCACTATTTCCATTTTTAAAATTTAGCTCTGCTTAAAACTCTGGTATCGGTATAATTATACAATATGTTTTTTGGATAAAGATTTAGTCTTTTTAATATTAAGATTTTAAGCTCCTTAGAACTAGCTGTTGTCATTTGTAAGTAGACCGATGTCATTGTTTTGACCCAAACGGCGATTTTTATAAAACACTTATTAAATAATTCAAGAAAAACTAGAAAATTTACCTGAAAGCCTCTTTAGATTAGGTTTAAAATTTTTAATTCATGAAAAGAAACAAAGCGTTGATTGCGATTTTCAGATGATATGTTTTGAGTCAGTTCTCCATATGAGAGGTAATGAATAGGAATGCATGATGATTTGGATTTTATCGTGCGAATCGTTACTTCTTGAAATCTTTATCCCTCATTAATCGGCCGCCTTGATCCTAATTAGCCTTCGTATAGTCCATTCTCAGGTGATGAGCAATCGCGCGTGTCGATTACACTGAGAAAACAGCACCAAATCCGAATTGGGTCCATAGACCACGCGAAAATCCAGCTTGCAAACCAAACCTTTCGGTCGAAGTCGGTCGGTAAACATTAATGTCACCCACGTAAATTGGTGGATCCATATTTACAGGATAAATGCACTCGTGCTTAAATTTTGCGAAACAGGTACCTTGAAATGCTGTACGTATCACCTCGTTCCCCACGATAACATTAGGAAATCGTGGTTCTTTTCGGAAGAGTTACCTAACAAGGTCGCCCAATGCGTGCTTAGAATCTATCGAGACGTTTAACGGACTATCGATTTAAACTCAAGAGTCCTCATTTGTAAGTTGATTTATAGAACAGAGAGGTCGGATGTAGTTGAGTTATGGAAGGCACAAATATCCATGGTCCGGGCGCGTTTCCAACTCGCGACATCATGGCCAGGAAGTAATCATTCCTCAATCTCGGCCACCGAGGCTCGCTCGATTGGCTGCCATTCCAGCGTATTTTCAAGCTGTCTGTTATTCTACTCCCGCAGAACTTCGAAAATATAAACGAATTACGTAAACTGCTTGTTTATTTTCCATCCATCCCTAACGAAGACTATATTCGGAAATGTATTAGATAATCAAGATCGTAGATTGCATGATATGAATGTTATAGTTAACTCCCATTATACGTATAATGCAAGTATTAAGTGATCCCTATGCGCATTCCAGCTAGAGCATAGTCGTCCTTCATGACGATTCACCGATTTTCGTATGATCTTATCAAATGTCGGTGATTCCAAAGGGAATTGTCAACCTAAACAGTGGCGAATACATGGTGACGATTTGATCTCTCCATTACCCTCGATCGTGTGCACTATTAAACCCGTTCCACGCAAAATGATTGTTTCTTCGCTGCAGATTAGGTCCATAGGGCAAGGAAAGGAAAGATTTTTACGAGTAGGGGATTTACAGAATTAAGTTTAGTCGGCATCGGAGGATTCAAGTGGGGGAGAGACGATTCGAGCGATCGCCCCCACCTCCCTCTTGGGAGGTTTCTTGATTAGTTGTTGAGCGTCACCTTATAGTTAAAACCAAATTGACAACTTATATCTCTACAATAGCCATAAATATCTAGAGAAAATTAGATGAGCATTTCGGCTACCTAGCAGCATCAGCACCGATGGCAGATTCTAAAAAATATTTTTTATATATATACTTTTTACAATTTGTGAATAGGCAATTATGAAGACTCTTCTGTAGCGGAAATGCTCCTTCGGATTCCTCAACCTTTTTATGATTATTTTTGAAAGTCTGTCAATTTAAATATCGTTGAATTGCCAAAAAGAACGAATACCTTTTTGTTTAAATATGGTTCCCTCTACCGCTTTATAATTGTAATAGTAACATGTATTTTATAACGAATGCTTTTTCTTTCGTAAATCACTGAAACGTCATGACGCTAATAAATCATCAAATGGGGAATCAGACGCGGGATTATTTTTAACGCCGACTAAAGTTTTTCTAATTTTTGTAGAATGGTCATCGAACAGTCCTCGCCGAAATTTAACGTAATACTTAAGAGCTTGAAATAGCGCGGCATTCTTCATCTAGTTGTTTAATCAATTGGCGAAATGGAACTGCGTTTATCTCCATTTTCTCTCGGGGTTATTTTTCCCTAACCTTGGATTATTATCTTATTTGTCCGAATGAAAGATAATTATTTTTGTTAATTCTTCGTTTAAAGGTCGAGGTGCCGTCTCTTTCTCGCGCATTACCGTCATACAATAGATCAAGTCATTATTTTTAGTCTCCGCTTGGCGCGCGGTGACTTATCATGAGCTGCGTGAGCGTCAGTTTATGCTTTGTATCGCAGCGTGAGTTCTCGTTCTTTTGTCGCGCGCTCGCACTGTCGTTCCCTTTGTCTTAGCAGCGGCGGGCGTCTTCTGAATTCCCATTGAAATTTTTGAAAGTGATTAAGTCACGGGAGAATGCTGTTGATCACGCGGAGAGACGCGGATTGGTCCATGTTTGCAATTTAAGAATGCAATTAGAAGTTATGGCTCAGGATTCGAGATGCCGGTTATGGTTATTGAAGGCGACGTCTGTGGGAAAAAAATCATCCCACTACTTGAAACCTCAAATCCTTTTCCAATACTTGAAGTTTAAAGAGTGTCGGATTAATTTTGGTGCATGATGAAAATGAATTCTAGCGTCTGAAACATGGTCGTGGCGATATCTTGTCTCTTTTGTGGAAAATTGCAATTAAAAAACTGTTTGTCGTATTTGGTCTTTTATCTGTTAAAACCCCGATGATTCGTGTTAATCGGAACTGGAACACGCACGGAAAATTGAAAAACTCTGATGACTTTTTGTAGGCAAAATTATTTAAAATATTTGCTAAATATTGCAGATATTATACGCATAAAAAGTTCGAATCCCATATTCACCCGAATAGAGACTACATATATCTATACAGAAAAGTTTATCATTTTATTAGATATTGAGATTCATGTAATCGTACAAAACTGAGACTGGTATTTGGCGTTGGAATACTTTTTATAAACTTATGATAAATAATAAATAAACTCATAAAGCGGCTGGAAAAAATTGTGCACAATAAGGAAACTCGGAATTGTTTTTGAGAAATATTCAAACTCATTTCAGAACGCCCTGTCGCCTAGTAAACCGTACGCGGATAATCGGGGCTTTACTGTATTAATAACCAAATATGACAAACAAATTTTTATATTATTTTCCACAAAGTTGAGGCTTCCATAATCGAAAATCATCATCATCGTATGTAATCTGTCCGTATACAGGCCCGGGATTATTCTTGGTTAAACCTGGTTCTCTACATACTCCTGTGTTCCGCATTCTTCTTCATCTCTTGGTTTTTCCTTTGCAAGTCGTCTATCAGCTGGAACCTTTTCCTACCTTTTTTTCACCTTTCAGTTTTCTTTCTAACACGTCTTTAACCACGCTTTCTCACCTCAGGAAATGTCTGATCATTCGCTTCTCTACTATTCTTCTTAGTATTTCCTCCTTTTATCGTCCTATCTGTCCGTTATATCTTCAGAATTCTTCTCCATACCCATACCAAGCTTTCCAAGTACATATTTTATATCATTTTTCGTGAGTGTCTCCGCTTCGATCGATAATATACATTCGAATTAAGAACGTTACAGTCCGATCAGCTCCATCACAAGAATAAGGAATAGCAAGAAATTGTAGATTGGGAGTGCAAGTGTTACCTCGTTATACTTGCCTAATTGGGTTCGCCTAGGCTCGCATTAACTTTCATATCGCCAACTTTTAATGACATCACGGCGAAGTTAAAAGTACGCGCGCCGATGGTTACGGAGCTCGTTCGTGTTTTCGAAATTGAAATTGAGTGGCGTTAACTGCGTCGCCTAAGGTCGCGGAGCCAAGGAGGTTAAAAGTACTTTTAACCTCCTTGCGCGGAGCTAACGGGAATCGGCGGGACCACACGACACACGCACGAAATGCGCCCTCACCTTCTCCCTCACGCCCTACCTTCCTCCTCCCCCACGCCCTACCCTCCTCCTACCCCACGCCCTACCCTCCTCCCCCACGCCCTACCTCCCTCCTCCCCCGCTCCGTGCCCCCTTCTCCCACGCCCTATTCCCCTGCCCCACGCCCTACCCTCCCCCACGCCCTACCTTCCCCCACGCCCTACCTTCCTCCCCCACGCCCTACCTCCCTCCTCTCCCACGCCCTACCTCCCTCCTCTCCCACGCCCTACCCTCCTCCCCCACGCCCTTCCACCCTCCTCCACGCCCTGCCCTCCTCTTCCCCATCCCACGGCCGTTATGCGCGTAGCTGCAGGGACCTTGACCCACCTTCTTTTCGCCTTCTTCCTCCGCTCCTCACATTCGTGATAACTGTCCCTTTCTTCCGGTCCTTGTGTCGTCCTTCCTCTCCTCGTCCTTCGGATTTACGTGACACGGCCTGTCACGCGGGCTTCGTTCAATTGGAAAATTTTAGGAAAAATGAGACGATTAAGAATCTGCGTAGTTTTCACGTTCCACATTGTTTTTTTAGAAACGGAGGCTCTTCGGAGTGAATTTTCAACGACGCTGGAAAATTTCTTGTTTTCCGAGCGAAATTTGTAACGTTAGAAGTTTGTTTGTGACGAAATGCTGGAAAATTTATTGTTTTTCAAGTGGATGTTGAAACCTCGAGAGGAGTTTAAACAAACAGAATCGGTCGATGCTTCCGGTCCGTGTTCTTTTTTTCGGTCCTTTTTTTAATTAAGCCCGTCCTAGTCTTTATTTTAGCAGGATTTCCGGACAGAATTTTTGTTATATCCTTTTCTCTCCTTCGGTTTTGCTATAAATCTCCCCGTGTTTATTCGATTCAAAAGTTTGAGTTTTTCCGACTTTTTTGGCGACGGATAGGTCTCGGAAAATATTATTATTATTATATTATTATTATTTCCGAGATTTTCGTGTCTTTCGTTGATTTTAAATTATAGAATCAGAAACATTGGAATTGTATTTTGACGTAACAATCCCTTATAAACCCCTAAAATTTGGTATAAAACTTTTCCCTTAATTTTCTCAAAATAATGAGACAGGAAGCTCTCTTGTATAGGCATTCCTGGTAATGTTTTCCTCGATGTACAAGTATTGAAAACTCATTATTCTTCTCTTTCTTCCTGATTCATTCGATAGGATTTCGATGCTTGCCAAACTTATGGCGAACTGTTCATCATATTCGCCACCTGATACAAAAGACGCATTGTTAATAAATATTGTCCAATCCTTTGAAAGTAAATTAGTGGTTTTGAACGCATATCAATAAAGCCGCTAAAAAGTAAATCACGGCAAAAAATGTATGCACAAAAAAATAAAATTTCGAAAATTGTCGAAATTGAAAAATAATGTAACCGATGAAGGGCATCAATTCGCCACATTTGGCTGGGGCAAACACACTGGAAACCGGTCCTATATAATCTATAGAAAACGTGCCTCTTATCTCAAGTAGAGTGATTCCATTTGGTTTTAAATGAGAAATTTTGCCTTCATTCGATCGATCCGTATATTCGGGTTGAATTTTTAAGGTAATCACCGATTATAACGTGCCTAATCTACGCAACGAACCTTGTTAATTCAGACGGAAAGAGCAGAAGACGTGAGCCACTGTATCCGATTTATTTTCATTACCCGCCGACCGTTATAGCTAATTATAATTTCAATTAATATACATTTTCAAATCAAAATTAATCGTGAAATTACCTACTCGTTTACAAATTATCATTTGGTGTAAAGCGGAACTTTTGAAGGCAGAAGATCATTCGATGGCAATATTTCACCTTTTTACGATTCTCTACATCATTTTCGGGGTTCCTGACATTTAGTTACAGGAGAGTTTTTTTTAATCCGATTCTCAGCAGGTGGACTAACATTTCATAAATATTTATTGCGTACACCGGAGTTTTATTTTTCTCGAAGATTTGCGTCAGATCACCTCTGACGACGTTTAAAAATGCCGTGAATGTTACCGCGTATCTCTTAATACTATCACACTATGCGGGCGGCTGGCGTTTAATTTCGCCTTTCGAGAATAAACGTCCTTGAAGTCACTCGTCTGCAGTTTAAAACTATACGTTTCATTCTCCGTACCGGGTAATACCGGGAATTTCTTAAGGATACTATTTCATGCCGCGCGATAAAACGCGGGATTCGCAATACTGCCCGCAGCGGGATGTTAATCCGGCCAGGCGTGCCACCTTTTCAGTTTCTTCAGATCGCGAATTGCACTATCAGCAAATTCTGTTTGAGTTTAAAATGGCGAGGTGTAAACTACCAAGTGAAGGAGTCTTCAAAGCTAGCTTTCGGTAGATCGCTTAACATTCGATATGGGCGTCAATACAGAGACGATTCAAGACATTTTGCCACACTAGTTTGACTGCACTTTTCCATAGAGAATAATTAAGCTCGTCGTATGACTGAAATCACATTGCCTCCAATTACCATAAAGAGGTTGCGAAAGCCAGATGCGCATTTCGACTACAAAGCCCCCGTAATCTGTGGTGACTCGCCGATAGTAGATTCTAATGAATAGTTTGCAATCTACTGTTAGTAAATTACCAATGATGCTTTGCAGCCGAGACCACCAGTGGCAACTGTTCATAGCCGAGATGCACACCTGGATTCCCTAACCTTTTTATGCGTATTGGAAAGACGTATTGCGTCAATTAAACTTTTCCGGGATAATAATAAATGGTGGAATTCTGCTCTACAGTCCTCCGTAATTGAATAAGTTGAATTTATGTCTCAGAAAATGTCTTTTACGATTATGACAAAAATCGTGGACCCTAACGTATCATAAGCGTAAAATCTCTTCGGTCTGACGAGCGACCTAATATGAGGCCCGAAAATTTTCGAAGATGAATTTCTTTTCTGCTTTATTCGACGTCATGACTAAATTTCATGTTTGTATAAGAATTCTGTTCCCAGCCGTAAGGAAATCGGAAGTATGATCGTTGATTGCTTTTATATCTTTAGCTATTAACCTTATCCACATGGTATTTTTCTGTAATTATTCACTTGCCACCCAATAGAACCTAAAATTTTCGTTTGCGCCACAACGCTCTCTGTGGACGATTAAAATTTTTCCTTCGAGATAAACTTAAGATTCTTGATTACGTTTTCTCATAAGAGGTCCTTTATTTGGGGAGATTCGAAATATTATTTTTTTCATCGATTCGGAAGGATAAGGATAATATTATTCCCGTAGCTTGATTGCTTATCCTTGCTATATTATACAGAAATCCACGGGGGAAAAGTTTGTTTTAATAATCCGCCATAATCTAATATCTTGTAATCCACTCACCGCTAAAAGAATTTCATTAGGAGATCCCTCCGTTTTTTTAAATTGTGAACGAGGAGAACTCGAGTTGGTCGAAAAGTGACTGACGTTTTTTTTTTCTTCAGTAAGCGATTTTTGATACGCGAGCTATCCATCTGGTAATCTGTTCGAAGCGATCGGATGGATTTTTATCCCCCCGATTCATCTAAACGACGCTGGCGAACGGAAGACGGGGAAAATGTGTGTGTGTATGTGTGTGTGTATATATATATATATATATATATATATATATATATATATATATATATACATATATATACACGTATATATATATATATTATATATGTTCCAGGTTCAAGGGGACGTTTATCCGAGGACAATTGTGCCAAGGCTCAGTGGAATGAGGCGTAGGGGATATAAAGGCTAATCTCTTTGCGGGTCAATTTGTTGCGGTGACGTGCATGGGTGTCGTTGCAACGCTCGTGGTCCTCTTCCTCCGCCCGCTAATATTTTTCCTCCGTCATCGACGTAATGGCTTTCGTTACGGCTCAATGGAGGGATCTGTTGTGCAAACCACTACTGGAGTCTCTCTCTCACTCTTTCCGGAATATTGCTCCATCGGATTAATCCATTTTGGAGGGTTAGTTCTGCGACGTAGGTAATCCATCGAAATCGGTGTTTTTTTGAGCGTGGATTCGTGGGAGCGTTTGGATCGCTGTTTATTCCTTTCGTTCGAATTACTGTGAAGACTATAAGCATTCATCCGCGTGTTTTTTTGTTATATGGCTGCGGAACGATTAGTTTTCGTGAGATTTTCGTGGTTGTTAGAATTTCTGAAGGTGTGAAGTGTCGTATGTTGGCTTCAGGCCTGCGTCTGTCTATACCTGGAATGGCCAAACCTACTTGCTTTCGGAGCTGCATGAGATAATCCTCAGAAGCTTGAGAGCCGCAAGTCATAAATTCTGAGCACATGAATTTGTGAACAGGAAACATAATCTGTGCTCGAAGCTATACAGTGAAAATGAGTGTCCCTTAGGCATACTCAACACATCTCAATTTGCACTGCGTTATTGTGTTCTTTAGTGAAACGCCCTCGATAAGAGATGCATAAGAGCCGTCCATTAATTTAAAAGAGCCGCATACGTCTCGCTAGCCTCGATTTGCCCACCCTTGGACTATACGCATAAGCAGCTCTACATTACATTGACAATGAGAAAATATGGACGTTGAAACCTTGCGTTTTTTTAATAATTAAAGTACGAAATGAACGACGTACAAGTTAGCATCCCGTCCTTCGGAAGAGTCGTGGAGCAGTATGACCCCTTGGTGCTTATCGTTAGCGCCGAGCTAATGTCGGCGCCGGATTTCTCTGCTTCATTTGTGTGTGTATGCGTGTGTGTGCCGTATAATCCACGAAAGTGTTTGTTCGACAGGCCTACATAAAACACAGGGCAGCTCAGTATCAGAGAGTATATCTTGGGCTAGCAACTGCTGGAAATTGTGGAAAAAAAAGAGTTACGAAATAGGGACTTGGGCGCGTCTTCGGCTGAAACATCGAAATTTGTCTTCCCGTGAAAAGTTCAGAATAGATCCCAAATAATATCTAAAATCCAAAATGAACGCTTGTTTTATTTTTATGCAATGTGGCCACACAATTTGATTCGACGTTCTTCGTCATCTTCTCTTCCTACCTATAAATTACGCGCACGTTTTACGTCCTTGTGTGTGCTTGTCTTGCTTTCAAATTTCAGGCGGCAGGTGGAAAAGCCCCTCCTTTGTGTCTGCGCTCGGATTTTTCGGGAGGGGCTTGGGTATGTTGCTGTTGTTCACCGTACGTTGTTCGGTAACCATTTCTAACTTCCTTTTCAGAGATTCTTCTTCATTTTTATTAAGATAGCGTGCGATTTGTAACACGCGGTGGATACCATGAGATGGCCGCTGCAAACTTGGAGAGCATCGGAATTAAGTCTTATACCGAGGGCCTAAAGAACTTAACACGTGACCGTATTTATGACCGCCATCTTAGTTATTGCTTAGATTTATAAAACCCACTGCTCCATTGATTTCTTCGGTTGCATCAATGGACGAAACTCTCCCATTCATGAAGCAAAGTTCACATTTACATACATGCTAATATTCCCGGGCGTATTGCGTTCAAGTACCATTGAATCCTCTTTTGGTGTGCGTATCTGTTGTCATGATGAATTACCTAGCGCGCAAACATTCGTGCGTCTTATCGTAATATATCGATTTGAGTCCGTGTACAACGCTACCATATTCATGCCTCACGCTGGCCCCTGGGCGCTCTACTCTAATTGGCTTTGTGTTCCTAATTCCTTACAAAAGAAGGTCATGATCATCAGATGTATACATTTTCGGAATATAAAATAAAAATTAAATGATATCGCCGCAGTAGGATCTACTGCTAATGATTAAAATAAAGACATTTTGGCGTGACTGAAGCGAAAGCGACATGTATTCAAAATTCACTCTGCGTTTCCTTCAGAAATGAGATATAAATCTAATATTTTAATATCCTCGCTGCTTTATAGTCTGCAAAACTTACCTTGTCGTACTTGAATCGCTTAAATTAATTTAGCGATAGAAAAGATTCATGGTCGCTCAAGAAGACTCTTCAGGTGTCGAGAATTGCGTTAATTTAACCCCTCAAGCCCTTTTGACATACACGTATACGGACCTTCCCATCCTGCCTGAGGCTCGGTTGTCCGTACACGTGTACGGATCCTGACTCCTCTTTACTCATACATATAGTTTAGAGGCATCTATGTACCTTTTCCTCGACAGAAAAATAAACATATACTAATGGCGCCGAATAAAGATCAGAACATTATCGGATTTAGGGGTTAAGTAAATCCTCCTGTTTTTAAAGCACTGGAACAATTTATCTGCTAGATATTCTCTCTCTCAGTTGTGTCTCCACTTCAACCTCTCCGAACTGATCACGAAGCTATTTTTATTCGATATTGGATAGGAAACTGTGGCCACGTGGGCCAGCTGCGGAGCACTACGAATATCTACCAACGCTTATGAATCTAAATTTACGCATCGCTCTCTTGGACGTTCGGAACACTGAAACGTGTAAATATCTTAAGTGCTTTCGGGCCTTGGCAGGCATCTACCACTTTTATAAGCCTAACAAAAATATAAAAATACTTATAATTTATTTTAAATCTTTCTCCGCTGTAGATATGGTGTAGGCATAGGATATGGAAAGACAGGATAGGAAAGATGCCGCTTGAAGTGAGAAAATGATAGACAACATCGTATAATTTAATATAATATTAATTATATCCTCTGTTCCAAGCTAATGTCATTTTGAAAACCATCTACGAATTTTGTAACGTGTGTGGCACACCATCAAATTAACATAATTAAATGATATCTTTTTCGACGTCATTACGCTATTAACAGATGCCATAAGACAGTGGTTTCCAAAATGTTGGGTGCGATCCCCAATGGGGGCGCGGTAAGTAGACTGGGAGGGCGCAGAATATTTGACATCATCATCATAGGTAGTCTGTCCGTAGACAGGTCCGTGATTATTCTTGGTTAAACCTGGTTCTCCATATACTCCTATTTTCCGCTGTCCTCTTTATTTCTTGATAACTCTCTTTCCCTTTCAAATCGTCTATCAGCTGAAACCTTTTCCTACCTCTTTCCCTTTTCCCATCTAGTTTTCCTTCTAACACATCTTTAATCATACTCTCTCTCCTCAGGTAATGTCCAACCCAGTTAGCCTTCCTCTTTCTGATAGTCTGTATAATCATTCGCTTTTCTCCTATTCTTCGTAGCACTTCATCGTTTTTCATCCTATCTGTCCATTTTATCTTCAGCATTCTCCTCCAAGTCCACATTTCAAAGCTTTCCAAGTATTTGATGTAATTTTTCCTTAGCGTCCATGTTTCTGCCCCATACAATGCTATACTCCATACGTAGCATTTTATCAACTTCTTGTGGATATCTTCCCTTATATTCCCTGTAAGTAGTTGTTTCTTTCTCCTGAAAGCCGCTTTTGCTTTTCCTATTCTAGTTTTGATCTCATCCGTGCATTTTGCCTCTCGTGTTATGATACTTCCAAGGTATTTATATTCTGAAACTTGTTCTAATGGCTTTCCCCCAATAGTTATGTTCAGATTCTCTTCTTTACCCGATATTCGAATTACCTTGGATTTTTCTGTATTTATTTCCATACCGTATTTTCTACCTGTTATCACTAGTCTATTTATCATTTTTTGTAGCTCCTCTTCCTTTCTTGCTAGAAGTACTTGATCATCTGCGTATTTTACTGTTCTTATAATCCTTCCTCCAATTTTGAAATCCCCTGTGCCTTCTAAAGCTTCTTGCATTAGACTTTCTCCATATATATTGAATAGGGTTGGCGATAGGCAGCAGCCTTGTCTTACTCCTCTACCGATATTTATTCCGCAGGTGTCCACATTCTCAAACCTGACCTTTACAATTTGATTCTCATATAGATTCCTAATCAGTCTCCTGTCTTTCCAGTCTACACCTATATCCTTTAATATCTTCATCAACTTTACCCAATTTACTCTATCAAAGGCCTTCTGCCAGTCTGCGAAACATGCGCAGATATCTTGACTGTATTCTATTGCCCTTTCTGATATGATTCTAACTACTCCTATAGCATCTCTAGTTCCTCGTCCTTTTCTGAAACCGAATTGATCTTCCCCTATTATTTCTTCTGCCTTTTTCTCCAGCCTTTTATTAAGAATCCTCATGATGATCTTCGATGTGTGTGACAGAAGGCTTATAGTTCTGTAATCTTTACACTGCATTGCCTTTGGCTTCTTCTTTAGAGGGATCATTGTTACTTCTAGGAAATCCTGAGGCCACTCTCCCGTGTCGTAAATCTTATTAATTAATTTCGTGATCGCTTTTAGTCCTTCTGATCCTATGACTTTAAGTATCTCAGCCGGTATTCCATCGCTGCCCATGGCTTTCCCCTTCTTTAGTTCCAGTATCGCCTTTTCTACTTCGCTCTCCATAATACTTGGTCCTAAGTTGTCTTCTTCAATGTTTTCCTCATTTTCCAGTTCTATTTTTGCCGCTCCTGCCTGTTTGCTGTATAATTCCTTGATGTATTCTTCCCATACCTGTGCTACATCCTTTGTTTCTGAGACTATCTTCCCATCCGTATTCATAATTCCTTTACCACAAATTCCATTAGACTTCTTATCTTCTAATTCCAGTGCCCTAGCGTACATCATATCGTACCATCCTAACTTCTCCATTTGTTCTATTTCATCACATTTTCCTTTTATCCAATTTTCTCTAGCTTTATCTGTTACCCTTCTCAACTCATTGTTTATACGCCTATAGTTGGCTCGACCTTCTTCACTGTTAACGTTTTTCCATTTTCGTCTCTCATCCATTTTCTCCAGCATTTCCTTCGTGATCCATGGTTTTCTGATTTTCTTCTCTTGTTTTCCAATCTCTTTATCCAAGGTATCCTTGATACTGGTTTTTATTTCATTCCATTCTATATCGACGGTCTTCGGTTTGTTTTCCAACTTTCTTAGGTTATCTTCCAACTTCATGCTGACTACATCCTGCCTTTCTTTCAGTTTTTCTAGGTCCCAGGTCTGTCTTTCTCTTCTAGTTTTTCTTATTTGTTTGAGCTTTGACATATTGGTACATATTTACTGTCTGTTTAACCATCCTAATCGTGAGACCTACAATATGCAGCCGTCGATTTCTAGCCCACTAGTAGCTAGGACGTATCATTTGAGTACATGCTTTTCTTAACGTGGTTGAATCAATTGCAATTGTCGGTCTAGCAGTTATTGCTTATGAACTGCGGTTGAAAATGATCTAGAGGGGGGCGCAAAGGTGTAGGTGCGTAGGGCGCGGCTTTGAATTTGTTTGAAAATCTCTGCCATAAGATATCTTGCGAGAATCTTAACGTTAGAAGATTTGTCCACCTTAAATGACTGCCGATTAGCTCTAGATGCGAAACCAACTTTACCAAGAGTGATCAACCCCTCCCTCATTAAACAGCAGATCAACGGTAAAAAAAATAATAGCCCGCCAGAAGGACCGGTGTGGACTACACGCCAACCGATTTTCACGATCTGCGTTTAATCCTCGAGCATGCACCATCCTCTTAGCAAATATTTTTCTCATTAGAGAAATCTCACCCGATGCTGCGGGATGGTATGTTATTTTGAATGAGCGGTTGTAATCGGCGGCACATGGGATTGTCGCCCGCTCTAGTGATTACGTCCCATCATCGCTTCAACAACCTCCGAGCTCCTTAGGTCGTTTTAGAACAGCTAAATTGCAGGGACTCGAGGCGTGACGTAACAGTAAAAAAAGAAACGTTTCCGGTCGATACAATAAAAAGAGTTGCCGCCCAAGAGTTGCTATACGCCGTCATTCAGCTCTTAATACTTGAAAGATTCGCTCAAATTGAGACGATAAACATATGTCAGCGGGAATACTTAATCGTGCGACGCCATCTTTTATGCACGGTTGGAATCAGTCGATTTTCCGATCCCCGAAAGGTTGTTTTTGCCGTAAAGAAAAGTAGCGATTTTTAAAAACCTATCGGTTGATCGAATTAGTCGGTTGATAGTCAATCGAACATGAAAAAAAATACTTGTGTAATTGATGGGTATATTTCACGGATCGTTTGATGCGCGGACCGATAATTCGAATCGGTAGCGATGCTCATCGCGCGAACGCTAGACTGAGAGTGAAAGTCGCGCTGATTCGCCGCTCTCTTTCGTATTAGAATCTGAAAGGGTTTAGTCGTTCACTTATTAGAAGAGCGCGGATTATTTATCGGTGATGATTGCATAATTGTTTACCGAATCGAAAATGTCGGCTATCTAACATGTCTGTAGCCTGTGGTATGTACATATATAAGGTAAGTGCGCCGAATATGAGACCCCACTTTTTTAAAGCTATATAACTTGGGATAAAAGAATTAAAAAATAAGTTACCAAAAACGAAATTGTCAGAAATTTATTCAGCTTTAAGTTGCAATATTTGGTTTTTTGAAAAAATAAAATTTAATGAATGAAAAATTACAAAAACTAAAAATAGTGAAAATCGGGGTTTGAAAAAAGTGATCCTAATATAAGACCCCTTAATTGTTTTGATTTTTAATATATTTTTTGTTTTTTTCTAAGGCAAGGAGGGCACACAAAGTTAATATCTGTCGCCCCACAGTACTCATGAGCCCACCGGTAACATTTGGTGCACTGTACCCACTCTTCTCCCCCCTTATCTTCAGAATAGAGGCAGGAGCAGAATAAACATTCGGCATCATTGTCGTTAAACTCCAAGTCTGAGCTGTCGCAAGTTATTGGTTCTGCCATTTCTTCATCTTCGTCAGCACCTTCTTCCTCTTCCAATTCTTCGTCTAATTTCTTTGATGTACCCGCTTTCTTCTTTTTTCCAAACAACTTCTTAGCAACGTTTCCTTTCTTCTTTCCGGTTGTCTTTTTTTCTTTTTGTCTTCAATTCTCTTCAAACTCTTCTCAAGTTCTGCTTTATAAGGCGATTCTGTTATGATGCAAGCCTTGCCTCCCTTTCCTTGTTTCATCTGTTTTCTTATGAAACTGAGGGAGAGGTCTGATGTCAACTGGAGAAACTGCATTATCATTTGGAGCGCCTTCGTCAGCAGGCTGATTTTGTTCTTGATCGTCAATTGCAAATTTATATTCTTCAAAAATGTTATTATTAAACGGAACAAGCCCAGTTTTTCTAAAGTCGTTAATTGAGATCTGCATTGTAGCAGCTTTGTTGTAGGCGTTGCCAACAAGTTTACCAACAACATAAGGTGTCACGGTTTGCAAGGGATTGTTGTGCAACCATGTCTCTATTTCAGTAGCATAGTAGCTCTTTAATAGTTTCATGAATGCTACATCAAGCGGTTGCATTTTATGGGTGCTGTGGGGGGGGGGGGGGGGCAGGCAAATGATAATCACATGCTTTTCTCTAGCTTTGTTAATGATGTCAATATTCCTGACATCAGAATAATGACCGTCAAGGACAAGTAGAACAGGGTCATTTTTCATAGGTTTGGTAAATTCAACAAAATGATCAAACCACATGCAGAAGATATCGCTCTGAATCCAACCAGAAACATGACACGCAGAAATACTTCCTACCGGTGTTCCATCCATCAATTCCATGAAGTGTTCCTAATATGAGACCCTTATTCACCGTATCTCATATTAGGAACATCAAAAGGTCTCATATTAGGAACATAGACACACGTGACGAAAATTTAAGGTTAGGCCGGGAACAATGACTTGAAATGTTTAACTCTATAACGAATATCATAGGAAATTTTATGCTGAATCCATGTGTAGTAATGAAATTTAGGAATAACTTACCTTGAATATCGAAATAAGAAGTTGAAACAACCACTAGAAAATTTTCAAATTTAAAGAAAATGAATGAGCTTGCATGGAACAACACACGTGCTTCGCAGAGTTCTAGAAGTTTCTCTGGTATAGTTTTGCAGCTCGCTCTATTAGTTCCGAGAGGTTTCAGCACTTACCAATATATATATATATATATATATATATATATATATATATATATATATATATATGGATGTCAACAAGGTGTTGGGATGAGTGATGAGTTCTCTCTCTGTAGCTGAAGAAGGAGTAGTTCCGAAAGCTTTACGTTTGTGATGTTTCTGTGTTTTTGTGTTATTTTACGTGTGTCGCTTCGACATCCCCGGAGCCTCGCCAACCTGAAGTCGTCTGATTGGTGAGTGCTCACTGGGTTTCCTCATCCCAACACCTTGTTGACATCCATATATTCATTTTACCTTTCCTTTTCCGTAAGTTGTTATATATATATATATATATATATATATATATATATATATATATATATATATATGGATGTCAACAAGGTGTTGGGATGAGGAAACCCAGTGAACACTCACCAATCAGACGACTTCAGGTTGGCGAGGCCCCGGGGATGTCGAAGCGATACACGTAAAAGAACACTAAAACACAGAAACATCACAAACGTAGAAGCTTTCGGAATTATTCCTTCATCAGCTACAGAGAGAACTGTTCTCTCTCTGTCTACTTTGTATCCGAAATGTGTATCTCGTGTGTATCATTTCATAGATACGGGATCAACCCTTGGGTTCTAGCCATAAGGTGGGTGCGATAATTCATATCCGAATTATTAATTTTTGGACTATTTGCTGAACAAATACGTGTTATTTAATACTTATCAGATAATTATTTACCTAATTATTAAACTTCATTCTCTAAAAATCCTTGTTCAAATAAAACTAAATTAATGTTTTTTTAAACTCATTTAAAGGCCCGTTGAGTATCGATTAAACAAATAAATAAATATTGGTACGAAGCGTATTTATCAGGTTTACGAAAATACATGCAACACATGTTAGTAAATTAAAGAAAATCAGCAAAAATAAGCAATCAATTTTATTTGTTTTTCAAAGAAACCATATTTTCCTGTTTGTAATGTTTTCATTTTTTTTCAAATTGCCTCGAAATAAGATTTATTTTCATTTACACTTGATTGATTCTACCTTAGCTTCTTTCTTTCTTCTTTTCATTGTAACACTTAAGAGGAAGATTGCCGAGTTAAACTTGATTTATATTTTTTAACATCTTGTTGTATCATGGTGCCAATATCACGCTACGTGCTCCGGATATTCTCAATTTTTTATTAAAATGAATTACCAATCTTTGTATTAACGCCGCAATTCTCTTTTGTATTTTCATATCTCCACGTATTTTAATTTTTGTCGATTTGAAATAACCCCTCCGTAGTTTCGCAGACCCCTAAACCATGTCAACCTAAGCTCGGATAATGTTCGGTTGGTATGGAAATGCGTTTCTGCACGTTAAGTTATGCAATTATACCGTACATAAGGGTTTTAGTTGGAACGATTCACAGTTTAATTAGCGAGCTCACCTTATGGCCTGTATCAAATAAATGACGTGGATAACCACATGCGCATTTCAACTACCTGTATTTAGAATCGGCGATCGGTGAATTACCACTGGTGACGATTGCTTCGCAGTTGAAATGCGCATGCGATTTACTCTATCGTTTTTTTTTTATATTGGAGTCACCTTTATCATTTGACTTTGGACGATTCGGAAAAACATTTTGCTTCCACGTGCATCGTCGGTGTGATTCCCATCTTAATTGCTTTTGCCGCCGACGAAGTTCATTCGGCTTAGCATAGCATCATCGTCCAATGAATGATATCGTTCGTGGATGGGTGGAATGATGAAGACCGAGCCAACGTTTATTAAAGAGATCTTTCTCCCAATGTAATCCAAGTTTCATTAACTTCTGATAGTTTTATTTAGGACTCATCATAAAACAATACTCTGTCTTCTATGAACATTGGCTTTTTTCCTTTCTTAAAAAGTTCATCCAATAAATTTTTCATCAATTAGTAGAAATATTCTTTAAAGATCGCGTTTAGGAAAAGGCCAAAAGCAAAAAAAATATCTAAATAAATTTCAGGATTGAATATTCCATATTTTTCCCCGGCCTCTCGGAACATAGAGAAAACTCTCCCTTTAATAATTGTTTCTCCATCATAATTAGGTAAATTATAACCTAAAAATAAGATCAAATTTTTGGGGACTGTTTCCTTTGTTTATTGGTAAGAAAAACCCCCGTTTTGAGCATCTCTAACCGAGGCCGGTCGCAATCGAAAAAAGATTCCCGGAAACGAATTATTTCTCTCGTTTTTTTAAAACCGTATTTTGCCCTTTCCGTTCCCATCATTATAATACCATCGAAACGAGTCTAATCGTCCATAAAACTCTCAGTGTAGCCGAGACTTAATAAGGTAATGAGACTACCACGAACATCCTTCCCCGGGACCTGTATGAACGAGGTCACGCTCCGGTTTTTTTTGAGAGAGAGAAGTTCGTGCAACCGGGTTGATATGTTGGCAGCCCGCCTCCTCTTCCTCTCTTCCCTCCTCCTCCTTGCCCTCCCTGGTCTCCCGTCCGCTCGCATCTCCATCACTTCCACCTCAATTAATCAGCCTACAGGTTCCCATTCTTTTCCCACCTCACCCTCGTCTTCTCTACCTTCCCATACCAATCTCCCACCCGACCGCTCCTTCCTTTTCCTCTCTCCCGCAACTTCCCTTCCCACCCACTCTCCCTCTCGCTTCCCATGTCACCTCTCCCTCCTTCCCCCATCTCTCTCACTCTCATCCTGCCCTCTTTATTTCGTCCTCACCCTCCTTCTCCGCCACTCTTTCTCTCTGCTTCCAGGTTTCGTTTCCACCCGCATCCTCTTTCTATCTATCTCTTTCCTTTCTCCCCTTATCGTATTCACCTCGTGGCTATCTCGCGAAAACCACTCGCTCCCTATATCCTTACACTTTTATTCCTCTCGCTAATGGCATATCCGCGAAAATTATATGCAGAGTTATTCCCGAGGAAGCGTACGTTCCCTTAAAAATTGACGTAAAAAAAAACAATGTGTGATGTAAATGTTACGGTGGTGCTAAGCAACTTGGCGGGGATGGGAATTCGTTCTACCGATATTTCGTGAATGGAGATGGATGGTGAAATATGCGTGGTTAATTTGCGTGGAAATGGTGGATTCGGACTCGCTTCCCGGTCAAGAGCGGAATTCGACCTTGTTTTTTCGTTGTGTTTTATTATTCGAGATTATTTCTCTGGCATTCTTGCGGTCATCTGAACAATTATGTCAAATATTTTCATTTTGTTTGGCAGCAGAACTAATATTTTGCTGCTATCAATCCCTTGAGCTTTAACATCTCCTCATAGACGGGGTACGCTGCAGAATCCTAGCAGCTAGACAACGTTTCCTGCACGTTCGCTACATCGTGTATAGATTCTGCTGTTATTCTGGGCCGTCACCAACAGCTAGCAGATCATTTGTGTTCACTTTTCGTCCAGTTACCAAGAAGAGAATTTCATTTATTGAAATAGACTATAGGTGATGTAAAAATATTAAACTGTTAGTCATGTGCTGCCAAGCCATAACACACGTGGGAGTATCATGGGGATATTTCAATGAGGCTACAAGCAAAGACAATTTCTTATGCTTATCTCTGCCATAGAAAAAAGAACCCAGCTATGGCTTGCGAGGTCTGTATAGCGCATTAGGAGAGGAGTGAGAGTAGTAATTGTGAATTTGAGCGTTGTTTTTTGCCCTGGTATGTTCCTGGAAGCTTTGGAAATTGTTACACATTTCGAGATTACCAAAATGATGTAAGAGTGCATCCAATATAAACTAGTTAACAATCCTATATTGACCGGATAAAACATGTACATTTAAACCACCATCTTCGCAGAAATGTGCTCCTTGCCTCGGTACTTGCATTTAAATGGGTATCCCAAGTTGTTCAGGAGGTCATTCAAACCTGAACTCGAGGGTTTAAAATGGCATCTTTTTTCATTCTGAAATTAAGAACCCACTAAATTATATGAAGCGAACTATATCTTGTATAAGTTACAATAATTTTTATTGTTTAGGAATTGTGGGAAATTTTTTTATTGTTTCTAGGAATGTGAGAGCCATGATTGAGTTAAAAGAGTCAAACATATCATGCGTGCAATCAGTTTGGTTATATTCTAACTATAAAATGTCATGAAAATCCATTAAAGATCTCGATTTTGAAAAACTCCGCAGAAACGACTAATGGTAGAACTGAGTTAATTTCTTTGCATTTTCATTGTTAAATTTGTATCTTGAGTCTCATTTTCATTTTTATGACGTTTCTGTGATTAATGATGCTCACTTGAATTCATCCTAAAAAACCTTTTAAGATTCTTCCGGCCTTGGTAGAGGGGCGGTTAATGTGTCTGGCACCCAATGTTAAGGTTCCAATCCTGCCGAGGATATGGTTGTATGTGATCGTCTTTGTTATCGTTCTTACGCTCATTGTAAAAAGCCATTACGGCTTTTTATGAGAGGTTTAAGACAAATATTTTTTTTCGTTACCAGTTTCTTATTAAGACAGCGCAAGACAAATGTAGAAACCGTCGTCGAGAACGTATATTCGCGTCGTAAAATTTGATGGAAGACTTTTCAACCTCCCCAAGATAACAAGGGACCAATTCCTTTAAAAACCATTGTATTCGAGAGTCGATATTTCAGCACGATTTACGACCGTGTCCGTGATCTTCTGGAGCGTTAACGTAGAATTTCGTCGATGCGTGTAATCAAGTCGGACCTCGGAAACGCTCTCGCTACAAATCATACGAATTTTCCTTACCCGAAAACATAAATTTACGCCCACCACTTCATGGCTGTCGTTCCTCATCGGGGGTAGATACAAACAAAGCTTAGATCTTCCCTCTCCCCCCGTCATTACTTCTATCCTTTCTCAAAACAAGCGTTTCTACGAATGGCCGTTTCTCTTAAGTTTCTCCTTCTCGATCGCTTTAACGACTCGCTCTGTCGAAACCTCGGGGAACGATAGCGTTATCGCCGCAGCAAATATATTATGTTTCGCGTTTTCGCAAGGGGAAATGACTCAGGAATAAATTCGTCGTCGTACTTACCTGAGAAGGACGCTTGAATTTGGATTTTCTCTATTTTATAGCTTACTAGTGGGCCATATATTTATGATAATACATAGGGTTTTCGTAGTTCCAAATTATAATAAAAAATCTAGTGGGTATTCTAGTTTAGCTTCAAGAAATCGATTTAAATCCCCAATTCACGAAGAGAAAGGAATGAATATTATAAGGCTATCACTACAAATACTGCAAGGAGGCAAAGATGACAACCGTGATATGAAGCTTTTACCTGTATTCATTGATGTTTTATATAGCATTTAGGAGTAGTATATCGTTTTTATGTATTATCATGTGTAAAGGAAACTTCCAAGAAGCTTTTATCACCTCCGATTCGCTGTTTAAGTCATTGTATAAAATTTAAACGTGAATTAGTTGAATTAAATTTTCAATTTATATTCCGTCAAATATATTATGTACTCTTTATGTCTTGCAGTCTCGCCGCTGGGAGCGTGACAAACGCTAAGCACAACACACCTAATGGTTCCTTAAAGCGCGAAGGTTTTTGTGTTCACTTTTCTAAAAAGCGCCAGCACAAAATGACTTAAAACGTATATTTATCGGTCTCCTTTTAATCTCGTCGAGTTCTCTGATGCGTCTAGAGCGACCCTCCCATTTTAGTACGCCCACGGGCATTACCATAACGCCCTTTTTGTAATTCGTCATAGGGGGGAACAATGCGTGGGCGTATCGCCATGTTTCTTTGCTCAGAAAGTCTAAGTCGATGAAACGGCGTGGGTGTATCGTCGAGTCTCTTATTCATTCATTTTAAAACTGTGTATATATATTTTATATATTATATATATATATATATATATATTATACATATGCGGAGGAGTTTTTTTATTTAAGTAAGCATGCGACTCTTTTCACGTAGGGTGACGTCTTTCGAGCATTTATGTTCGCGAATTTATATAGGGTTGATTCAGACTTTTTGAGCTTTCCGCTAAGTACTTCTGAATGTTCATATTTTGATTAAAAGGTAGGCAGCGTTGGTGGTGAGTTGTAGAGGTAAATAATGTAGCCATAAAACGGCCGCGTTAACAACCTACGCAAAGCAGCCGTTCTCAGCGGCAACTCATGGATAGCCGCTCATTTTAGGATCGTCGATCGGTGAATTGCTGTGCAACTCATCTACTTTATAGCCGGAATTCCTTACGTAACGATTTGTGGTTCATACAAAAGAGTATTGCCGCGGTGGTTTTATACCTGAAATAAATAACACATTTAAAAAAATATATATTAGAATACGCTATCGATGAGTCACCACTGATGACGACTGCTTTGTTGTCGATTTTTGTTGTGATTTTCCACTCACATGATATCTCAGAAACTCGAGTTAACTTCCGATTGAAACTATTATGCGGCCCGCCGTTATAATCGCAACCGTCGATGCGGCCCGCCATGTCGAAAAGACTGCCCACCCCTTATTTAGACGAATTATTGACAAAACCCGTATCGCACAACAGTTATGGTAGTTTAGTCACAACAATTTTCTTATAAACAGATATAATATTGTTGTCCTGTAAATGTCAAATACAAGATTAAGGTTTATTATCCAAGGTTTCTTTATTGCATCAGACAAGCGATATACTTTATTATTAGTAGTGCAGTTTTTATAATTAATAGCATTATATTGGCAAGATATGTCCCTCCAATAGTCACAAAAAGGTTGGAAAAAACTAGCTACACGTGTCAGCTACAAATCAGCCTTCATCATTGGTGATTCGCCGATAGCATTTTTTTAATAACTTCGTATTTTCTAGAACCCCACTATCAGTGAATTAACGTTTATGGTGGCTGCTTTGTAGGACCCTTCGTTAATTGATCTACTATCGTTAAATGACCATCGATGAAGGTTGCTTTACATCCGAAATCCGAGACCTGTTTTGCCTGCCAATATATGGCAATTGGAGAAACATAGTTGATTTGTTGAGTTGATTTCAGCTCGACAATACCCTTCCGTATACGTTTTCCGACTTGGCGATAAGTAGTTCCGAATATTGTAAAGGTATAAATTTGGATCGCGACTTTAGGCGTCGACGCCTTTAATACCACGATGCCCTTTTCAATGGCTCGCACCGGGAGCGTTTTCAGCGTCCGCTCCGAACGCCGCCGGATGCGGGACGTTGCAACGCCGCATCGAGGTGTGCATGCGACGTTTTTCTTCTACGAGCGCCCCCCATTTTCGGGTATTGCCCCGCCTTCTGTTCCAGACTCGCCTCACGAGCGTATGTGCACGCTCGTCCACGTTCCCCCCACGGGGTGGCGGGGCGGACTTGGCGGATTTTTCATGCCGAAAATTCCTTTTAAAAAAAAAAAGAAAAACCTTTCATACGAGTGCCACGCCATCTCCCCCTCTCTCTCTCTCTGCGCCCGGTTCTGGGGGAGGAGAAGATGACGACGCATTCGAGTTAACAAACGCGCACGCGCGTGTCAGAGGAGTCTCTTCCCGGTACCTCTTAAAATACTAGCCCGCGCTATCTACCCGAATCATCGGCACGCATCTCAACTTGTGTCCAAGTGGTTACTGCTTCCTCCCTCCGCCTCCCCTCTACCTCCCTCTTCCCCCGACTACCCCCCAGAAAACCACGCACAACTCTCTCCGTCCCATTCAAAACACTCTCCCTCCCCCACCATAATCCCTCCCAACTCGCTTCAACGCTCTCGTCGTAGCATTTAAGGGAACCCGTAGGCCACCAGCCGCTTAATTTATTTCATTAGTTGGACACGCTCCTTCTCCCCGCCCTATCATTCGTTCGTAGTCGGAGTTCAAACCGCGTCCGTTATGATCATCGGTCGCTTTGGAATTAGGGATTGATGCGAGGGGAGAGGAGGTTGTCGCGATGGTTTCGTGTACGGTGATCCCGCATGAGCTGTGGCGTAACTACAAATTCTGACCCTCCTTCTCCCGCCCCGCCCCCTGCAAAATTTTCGAACGAGGCACCCTTAAACGGCCACACTAGAAATCATTCTACATTCGCGTCAAAATTTTCGATAAATGAAAAAAATGTTTTTAATTAATTAGTTTTATTAGGCGTTTTAAGTTGTATAAGTAAGGTGATTTTTTTGTTGCTCCTTTTGGATTCTCCTAATTTTCTTATATTTCCCTTTTTCTAAGCTCTGCTAGTTGTACTTAAATTATCCTTCTCCATTCTAATTAAATACGAAAAATAATAAATATTGTTGCAGGATGTCTAATTCGTAATTAATAAACTACATTTTCTCTTACTTCTGAAATTCCCGGTTTTTTATTTATGCACTTTCTTCTAAAATGGGACGTTGGCGTTCTAGTAATGCGATGATTATTGTTCGTGTAGTAAAAATAATCAAGTTTCTGTTAATCGCCTGTGATAAATCCTAACTTTCGCGGACTTAATGGCATATTTTTGTATGTATAACAAACTTATTTTTTTACGGAAAACACTTAAGTCGCAATGCTTTGAATAGGGGAACATGATTTATAAAGCCGGCCCTGCATATGTAGCAATATGTAATAAAGAATAGTATACATGCATAGCATACTTTATAACGCAATAAAATAAAGAATATATTGTATTTTTATACTTACCAAGTTATTTTAATGTTTCTTTCCCCAAAGACAAAGAAAAATATTCCTGGTTTTCGTGTAAGCTTCACTTATTAACACTTCAAGCGTTACACTCCAACCGCATTCTGGTATACGCATTCACATCTACTACACTTCTTCTTCCCTCTATCATTTTCGTGCTTAATAAATGCAGTACAAAAGACCCTTTTGTCTTCCAAATGGATCTGATGGATTCAGATGAATCTCGAGGAATAATATATAATAATGCCAAGCGGCCTGGCTAGGCTCCAGTGGCGACCGGTGATTGTTTCAACTGGTAGGGCCAACATATGTTTTAAAAAACCTAAAATTATAATACAAAAAAGTATTTAATTTTTTACTTGCCGACAAATGTACAGTAGTGAGAAGATGAAAAAAGTGTCTTGCAGCTAAAATGAGCGGTAAACAAAGTCTATTCGGCGATCTTTCTTGTTAGAAAATAAATCAATAACTTTTCTGTTGAATCTATGTTATTTACAAAAGTTTTTTCACACGACAGCATGCCCAAAGCACTTAGTCTTTCTTCTTTCATACTATTCCTAGAAAAGTCTTTGTTCTTTTCATCATTGAAAAACCCCGTTCTGCTTCTGATGTCGACATTGGTATCGTGATCAACACTTTTAAAAGCTTTATTGTCTCTTGAAATGTTTCACACAAATCATCACCCAAAATTAGCCACGGAAATGGTACCGCACCAGAAACTGCTCTCATTTCTTCTCTTTCGTAAAAAACTTGAAGTCACTCTTCAGTCTCTATTTCCAAAAAAGGGATACTTTTCATTTATTTCACTGAGGTACGTGTCAGGGATTTTTTTGCTCTAATTATCAAATTCTTCAACAACAAATAGATTCGTAGCCACGAGGTGTCCAGTAAATTAAAATCTATCCTTTATTTCTGTGATTATGGTGTCACAAACTTCTTTACCTTCTCTCATCCTGCAGGCAGAGTCGCTATCAGTGATCCGCGATCTTTTTGGTCGAACTTCTTTCTCTTTATTTTCTAACTCGACTTCAACCTGTTCGGTAATCACATCAACTTGGTTTCTGTCTGTATGCTATTCTCGAAAAGCTGCATCGCTTGCTGTACTTGAACTAGATCGGTGATTTGTTTTTGAACCTGACTAAAAATTATCTCCACTTGAGACATTATCCGGTTAAAAGGCGTTAACCAAAAGACGAAGTTATTTTCTTTCAGCCTAAGTTTATATGCACCTGTTTGTGTTATAGTAGACTGCAATTTTATGCCATCACTTTTCAATAATTCCCATAACCGTTACGAGTTATTTCCTATATTCATAAACAGTGCTGACTCCACGAGAATGGAAATTCCATCTGGTCTGTGATACCCGGGGCAATCTTCTCTGGACAACGTCATCCAACAATTTTGTTTTTTGGGGTGAATTAGAAAAAAATGAACAGATTCTAGACAAATGTGCAAAAAAGATACGGGTTTGGCGGTTGATGGACGCTGCGCTAGACATAATGAGATTCAGCTGGTGGGCGTAACAGTGGACGAACTTAGTAAGTGGATGCTTGTCTTTTATCAGTTTCTGAGCGCCATTTAAACGTCCACTCATAATGGAAGCACCATCAAAACTTTGTGCTATAAGTTTATTCAGACTCACCAATTAGGGAGTCGAGTTTTAAAATACAATATGCGATTGCACGAGTATCATGTAAGTCAGGATTAACGAAATTCCAGAACCGGTTTTCCGTCTACAATGTAATGTAATACAATGACTAACTTAAAATGACATGACACGTCAGTAGTTTCATCGGCTATCAAAGCTACATCATCTGCTTTTTTAATTTCTTTGCGAATTTCTTCGTGGTATATTGCTAACATGCATTCCAGCAACTCATTCTGTATAGTTTTAGGCGTACCTTTAAACACAGCTGATTGACTATGTTGAACTTTTAAGTCTTTATCTAATTCAGAACTAAAATCGATTAACACACGAAAAACTCCCTTATTTTGTGACTCATCCGATTCATTATGCCCTCTCAATGCTAATTGTAATGCCCCACAAAACGTGTTTATACGTACCTTTTTTATCTACTTGTTTAGATGTTACTAGCCGATACTGTGAGTTAAACTGACTTTGAATATTTGTTTTACCCAGCAACGATAAACTCTAAACATTGTTCATATGTTGTTTAGATTTTTCGTGAACCCTCATTTTTCCCAAATGTGCAACAAGTCCGAAATCCCGTTCCTCGACCAGCTGACATCTCCTTGGAAAAGAACACAAGGAAAACAAAAACGCATTATTTTCATCACACCCGCACAGCCAATTGTTCTTCGAATAAATATCGGCATTAAATTTACGACACCTTTCCTGTTTGTTGGCACACTGTTGCTTTTTAACTAAATTCAAATTAGGGAGGGGTCTTCCATTCATTTTATTTCGAGCTTATCATCGTAAGACAACGACGAAAACGGCTGTTTTAATAAAGCACTTATTGTATTCATCGAGGAGAATTGAAACATTCACGCTCGCCAACACCGAACTGCCTTGAAGGCCGGCCGAGCTAAACTGAACGTGGCCCCAACGGTCGATTTACTCAATATCGAGAGAGGGTAGGTGAGGGGGAGAAAAGCATGCAGTGCGCATGCGTTCCACGTCTTGTGACCGAGCCAGCTAGGCGGTGGCCCGTCGCTGCCCGTTGGAGTGGGGGAACTCCCCGCCGGACTCGCCGCCCCCTCTTCCCTTAAATTCTCTTACCGACCCGATTACTGTGCCGCTTCACGACAAATTAAACTTATTAAAGACTCAAAAATGAAATCAACCTGTCCAAAAACAATTATTTATAGTGCTTATTTCTTTCCGTGAATTTTGGTAGGGCCATGGCTCCGGCGGCCGCCCCCGCTAGGCTGTTTACAGTTGGTGGAAAAATGAGAATTTCAGTGATGACTTATAATATGCTGAGGCGGGCGTCGCGGTACCGCAGTGTTTTCCAGGCTCCCAGACTCTTTGCCCCCCCCCCCCCTCTCCCTCTCCTCGCGGCGACGGTCGTGGCAGCATAGTACGTAGTAATGCCCCTGTGCATCAGTGGTCATGTCCTTCCTCATTCGTTGTAACCTTCGGTGTGTATTTGCAGACATGATATCCGTTCGCGTGCTGGATTTCTTTCAACGCTGAAACAGCGGTCTCGATTAACGGTTAGCGTCAATTAGAGGGTAAGGATTTAAAAAAATTATATTCTATATCGCGGCACAAATGGAGAGTGTTATTCTTTGCTTAGTAAAATTTATCTCGCTCGGTATCACCTGTGCGAAATGTAGTTGTAAGTACTTTTTATGATCGAAGTCTAGTTTTCCCAGAAAATAAAACTATCTGATAACATAAAAGTCATTGTTTAATTTCGATATAGCTGATTGGTGCGGCTAAATGTCTCTGTGCAACTTTGCTTTTCGATCCTTTTTTAATGTTTTGCGACACGCCAGGATCACGGTTCTTGCTTAGATTCCTGAATTATATTCCATCTTTAAAAACTATTGCGTATACGAATGTTTCAAGTACAATGCAATCATCGCCAGTGGTAATTCACCGATAGTTTGTTCTATATTACATTATCTTAGATATTACACGGTTGCGTAAACCATGTTCCCACTTCTTTCACAAATCAGTCAACGCGCATAGTCGTTCATAGGTACATACATATATAATTATTGCGATGATTCCTTTTTGAAATCCGGGTTCGAAAATTCTCACTGACGACGGCTACTTTGTAGTTTAAATATGGGTATGGTTTACCAAACTATGTTGTTGTTACGGTAGTATTATCAGCTCAACTGGTATGTTTATCTGTTTCGATTATTATCTCTTTGAATTTATTTTTTCGATAACATATCATTATCATTGTGATTAAGTGTATTAATTTCAAATGGGTTAATTAATCCCAATTGTAACTATTGCAAACTGTGTAAATCTCCATTAAAATTGTTATTGCAGCAAAATTAACTTCGAAATAACAGAGCTCAATATCGAAATTAATTTCATGTTAAGTTACCTTGCAGCGGATTTGAATCAGGTCAAATGACCTTTGGCAATCAGCCGTGTTTTGTTTTCCTTATTCGATTAAACCTCCATAAATTCCGTTTTACCAAAAGATTCGGGGCAATTAATCTTCGATTAATTACTTCTGAAAATAGTCAGTTTGTCGTAAATCCAGTCTCATTCAATTACGAAAACGTTTATATCTAAATAAACATGTTATTGCAGCTAACTGGATCTCCGACGAACTAATTGCGGACTTAAAATTTATTATGAAACGATACCATTCGTCGAAACGGCATTTACCGACTCATCTTGGAATTTTATTCGGCACACTGCACCTTTTATTAGTAAGGGCGATCGGTAAATTACCTCTGAGGACTGCCCCTTCGCGACCCAAATTCGTATAAGGCTTACTCGCACGTTTTAAGGCCACAAATTCGATAACCTAATGTTGTATGCACTCCTATATTCTATCCGATCTAGCAATGCGATAGATTCAATCTTCGATATTTTATTCTCTGAGGCCCAGGAAATAGGACAACAATATCTTACTGGCCCCAGGAATTTCACCTAATAAAATATTGATTGTTTTCACTGTGCTTCGCGTTAAAATTGATTTAAAAAATAATATATGATTTTTTTAAAACTATGTTTCTCCAATGTCCATGAAAAAGTTTGGGAGATCAGAAGAGCATTTTAGCTAAAATCAGTCGTCATTAGTGGTGATTCCTCGATTGTAGTTTAAAAAATAATGGATGGTTAATATTCTACAGTCAGACCCCGATCCCTATATAACGCCATCCCCGCACACCGCCCATTAATCGTTGTGAACAGATCATCCACCTTCTGATTACATAGTATACCTCGATTTGCCGTCACCCCCGCTTTTGCACCAATGTCAGTGATGGACAATCGGTGGCGCTTAATCGGGGCTTGGCTGTATTTTATGTACAATTTTTTAGTATTTTTATTTAGAGTAACATCTTAATGCGACTGGTGCAGCAAAGTTCTTCGTGCATATAGAGGTCCATTTTGAATGTTTTGTGGCCCACCGATGGGCCCCGTTCCGTACTCTGAAAATCCTCGGCCAATCGTGTACAAACCACAAGGAGAGCGTGATAATTAGCGTTTCGATTTTTTAAAATTTTTTAAAAGTTCTTCGAAGGAATCATCGTCCCAAAAGGATTTGCATTTAAAAAACCCCAATCAAGGTAATGTTTGAATCGTTAAACTTTGCGTTACATTTCGCTGCAATTTTCCACGTCGCATCCCGTAACTTTTTTAAAAACGTCGATAGACCGTCAATACGGTTTCCGGAATGTTCCCTCTCGACGACCTTGGGACGGACAAGGCGGCTGAATGAAATGCGATTTGTTATAATGCATGTCGTTATTCCCATCGTCGGCCGTGACGCCATCCCCCGCCTCCGTCGTCCCTCATTTTTTTCCATTTGGATTTCAAGTGGACCATCTCAAGGTCAAATTCGGGGCTATCCTCCCACTCTTAAAAACAAAAAAAAACTCGCGTCATTCCCCAGGGTTCACGCACCCAGAAATTATCGCCATTATTCGCTTTCTTCTTTCCGTGGGTTGTTTTCCTTTTCGGCGAATTGACAGAGAGAGAGAGAGGAAAAAAGAATGCAGTTTTTTGAGGTCATTCGCGTTTAAGCAGAAGGGTGGAGGGAGAGAGAGAGAGAGAAAAAGAGAGGGAGAAAGGAGAGAGTCGAGTCGCTCTTCCTTTCCCACCGGAGAGCTTTTCCCGTCGTTGCCTCTCAGCGAAATAATTCTTCGTCTTCTTTTGTCTGTCCGTTTCCTTCCCCTCCTTGATCTCTCCCACCCCCTCCTCATATATATTTCCCTATTCCCTTCCTCCTCCTTTCCCCTCCCAACCTCCCAATCCAAGACGCTTCCCGCCCCCACCGTCTCCAACGCCCACCCCTCCTTTTTCTTTCCCCTTCACTTGAACCTCTTATTCTCCTTGTCCGTGCTTGTGTGCAAGGTCTCCCGCCTCTAACCTTGGCTGTTGCCGAATAAATAACAGGCCTTTCTTTCTCTCTCTCTCTCCTTTCTTTCTCTCTCTCTCTCCTTTCTTATGCTCTCTCTTTCCCCTTCTCCTATTTCGTCTTTCCTATCCCACCCAACTCTTCTCTGCAGACCGCAAAGGCTGTCTACCTGATGGTTAGGCGGGGGAACCATAGGTTGTCAACATCGCAACATCTGTAATCCGAATACGAGATGTTCCAGTAAAGTAAATTCCCAGCGTCTTAACTAATGCCCGGTTTGTGATGGAGATTTCGGTGAGTCGTTCGTGTCTCGGATGGATGCCTTGTTTTTAGTTTCCTTGTCGTGGATTCGAGTGTGGCTGTCGCGATATTAGTCGCCGTTTTTTAAAAAACAGTGGGTTTCTCGGTCCCTCGGTTTTCGGTACGACGAGGAGAATGATTTTTTTGGGCTTGAGTTGAAATTTTAAAAAATGATCGAGTTCGCTTCTTTGATCTGGTAGGTGATTTCGTTATGTCCTTAAGTCATTAAACGGTTGATTAAATCATGTGCGTGTAGCAACGACTAAGTGGCTGTTCTGATTGTCAACTATCATTCGTTGTTTGATCGTTGAATTGGCGGTTACTCTGTAGGTGAAGTGCACTTTTATTTATTTACTGGCGTTTTATGGCTGCTAATATTCGTTATTCCCACACCGATGAAACAAAGAGTAAACCATATGTGTATTTCAACTATAATGTCGTCGCCAGCTATAATCCTGATGACGGCTGGTTTGTATCTTTAATGGATAAATAGTAAATTCAACCCTTAGAGCCATATACAGTCATAGAGATCGCTTGTTGAGTTTTTGATGAGCTGAGATTAATCTCCACAGAAGATCTTGCTCATGGAATAAATATTATAGCAAATAATAAGAACATGGCTCTGGCTGTTGTTTCCAAATTAATTGATCGTCTTCTTCTTTTCATTTTGTCCAAAATTGTATGAGTCTACTCAGAATTCTTCCCTCCATAATAAATACGAGGGAATCATTTTAGGTTCTTTCAAAATTGCATCTATAATTAGTCAGAGTTAAGATATTTACTCGGCTCTCATAAGCCCGCATGATCAATTGAATTTAGTATGCCTTTATAAAAGAGCGAGTAAATTAACTCCGAAGACTAAAATTAATTTGTTATCCTTGAAAAGTTTATATTTTATTCATTAACGAACGATGAATGCATTTACTATGACTAGGTGTAACGTTTTTGTTTCTCTGCCTGCCCGAAAGATTACAAATACCGAACTAAAGATATTTGGCCAAATGTTATTTTTTTTTTAATTACCTGCGGACATTATTAATCATTTTTTTTAGAAGAATGGCCCAGAACGTTGCCTTGGAATTTCAATTCCGGTGATGTACCGGAATAAGGATTGTAACTGGATGAAAGCGTTCCATTCTATCGACAGGTTTGGGAATAGCTTTCACTTGAAGCGCTAATTGGAATTCCGACATAATCGGCATCCCTTCGCTCTTAGCGTTTCGCAGAAGTTTTCTCTTTATTTTTTTGTAGGTTTGATTTACGACCGATACATCGTTATCTTCTATCTATTCAGATCTACCATCGATAATAAACTTAAAAAAAATGCGATCATCATGTGTCATTCTTCGTGCATGTCTTCGAAACTGGTATTATTTGTTAATTACTCTCTTTTATGTCACTCTGTCTTTGTTCATTCATCTATTTAATGATGTTTGCGAAATTCTTTTTTCCGAGAGATAAGTTTCGGAAAAAATGTTGATTTTCCGCATAATAGTATTTTTCTGGTGGTCCGTAAATAGCGTTTTAAGGTGAATTTCTGTTAAATGTTAATTATGTCGTTTATTCAAAAGAGTATGTTGGTCTCACACTGTGGACCGATTGGATATTTTATCGTCTCTAAAAATGTTCGTCGTCACGTCATACAGTGGTGTAATTAGGGCTCTCCCGCAGTAGAGGATTCTTGAAGGATCATTATTGAGTTGCCTAAAGCTAAAGAGTTTGTTTTAACTTATGTTTAATAATATAGTTTGTGTCACACAGTAGATAATTAAAATGTAAATTTCAGTTTAATTTCAATATGAGTAGAGGTAAAGCGTTTCCTAAGCAAGAAACCTCTGCAAACAAAATTGTCTAACACTTTTTCGGAAATCGTCGCGCAAATTAAAAATAGGCCATCGTCAACTCGTCTTTTCAATATTTCTAAAATGATATTTTTCCGTCGGTATTGTCACGTAAACTGCGAGGTACTAGCATTAACTTTGTAGCATCCCATATTAAGAAAATATCTATGAAAAAGTAAAAAAAAACCGTATACATGTTGAAAATTATGACGATAGCTATAAAAGGTAGGGAAAACTAGATGTTCGTTACGGTTGCAAAGCAGTCGTCATCAGTGTTGATTTACTGATATTCTACTCGTTTTTATAGTCCCTTTGTGTCTATTGGAGAAACAATTTTCAGTTGATTTCATCTATAAGGTGAGCTCGGTGTTCTTTCATGAATAGCATATACTTACCTTTGTCGTAGGACGTCAATGAATAATTTTCATCACTGTGGAACGTGTACGCAGTTTGTTTCTAGATCTAAATATTTCTATAAATTTATTTGAAATTTTGAGTTATTTTTTCGTTATCGCGAATTTTTTATGTTCCTATATCGTGATCGAATGACTTTTAATTTTCTTTCCGTTGCTGTTTCGCTTTTGAGCTTGAATGCGTTCTCTTGTCTTCCCAAGTATATTTACTATTTTCCATGAATTCTGTTTTCCCTCCTATTTCTTATTCCTTGAACGGCCCAAAGGAAAATCCCAAATCCATCGATTTGTCATCAGTTTTCGCATAATATAAACACTTGTTTTCTCTAGGCAGCTTTTCCAACTCACAAAAATATCCTTATCGTCGACTGGCGCCACCATTTCAAGCACGCATACTTTCAATAGGTGCACACACACACAGACACATATAAACACATACACATAGACACAAATGTGGTCGTTCGCGTGTGTAGAATTGAGTAACCGTTTAAAAAAAAAATAACGTTATAGGCCGAGACTTCATGGAATTCTTTATCTTGATAATATACAGCGTTGTTAAAATAAAAACAAAATTAAAACAGCACGAGATTTAATATGACTTTGTAAGTGGAATAAACCCAAATCATATTAAACTTATTGTTGCTTTAATTTGGTTTTAATGTTAACAACGCTATATGTTCTCGAGTAACCATTCGGTAAATATCTTCGAAACTGACCCTATTGTAAGGCAAGGATATAGGTTCTAAGCTTGGCTCTAAATTATTAAGATAAAATTATTTTAGTCCATTTGGAGCCAAATTTTAATTGAGATTTGTTACTCGCCAAAATTGCATCATAGTAATTTTCTCGGTAATAAAGTGTACAGAAACAGCAATAAAAGAGTGGGGGGACGCGGAAGCTATTGTAGATATTTAATATTCACTATATATCAGTGCAGAGATCTGGTTATATAAGTTAGCAGTTTCAAAAAATTTTCACCGGCCATTTACATAAGAGTGAGCAGGGGCTGAAAATAATATAATTAGTTTTATTAAGCATCCGTACTAATTTGCACATCAAATAAAAATTCGGCTGCATAAATGTGGACGGTTTTATGTGTGTACGCTTCAAGGCATATTCAGGAATTTGAAAAATATATGAGGGAATATATTCGTTTGACGCAGTAGTCGATGGTTGGAAAGATTTCCGATTACTGAATAGATGACAATATGTAACATGCGTAATACATAGTTAATCTAGTTGGAATCGGCACGATCAAATTGAAAGTCATAACCGTAAAGTTGTAACGTTAACTATGTTTGATGACAGATTTTTATCAACACAATCTTCCGTCATTTTATCGCCATATTTTTCATTTTGAATGTTTTTTTTTAATGCATCGAGACCTCATAAGTTCTTCATAAGTTTACTGAATTTTAATCATCGTTCGTCGTCTTAAGCTTGTGCGTTAATAAGTAAATAAATCTACTTATATCGATGTAATAGTTGCTAGTTTTTTTGTTTTTGATATAAAGACCGTTTCAGAATCTTATAATTATGTCCTTTATTACGGTGATTCTCAAACCTTTCCAAGATAAAAAGAATTTCGCGGTACCCAAGCCTTGAATCGAGGTTTTTATATTTTTACATCCGAGTTTTATAACCTTTGGACGCATCCATTTGTTGGTACTACACCATAACAATTTATTTGAGGAATAATTATTGCTCTTATTAACTATCAACGCATCCAAATCGCTCATTTATTTAATAAATCAAGTTTTTCGCTGCACCCCTGAAAAAAGCTTCAGCATCCCAGTGTGTCGCGGCACCCGGTTTGGGAACCACTGCTCTATTCAATGGAAGGAATTCATATTCATGTCAATATCTTAACGCTCTTCGTCCAATAGAGGTAAATATAGTTACATCGAATGTCATGGTGCAGATAACTCCTATATCGATGAAATTTGGGTAAGCAAAGTTTGAGTTTGAATTACGAAGTAGGAACTCTGTATTAATATATACCTAGCGCTGATTCTAAATAAAAAATTTTATAACCAGTCACGAAGACTACCTTTTAGCTGATATAAGTGCGTAGCTTACTTCCAAAGCTACGGTCGATAATTCAACTTTGGATCCAAATCCCAAACGTGGCGCTTTCAAAGACGATAATTTTTCCCCAATCAATCGAAAGGCATCGATCCGAACGAATCGATCGAAATCGTGACAAAGTATTATTTTCTTTTATCGCGAAGGCCTTAAAAAAATCGCCGGATTATCGAGGGACGACCTAACCCGATTTAAATAAGCCAATTTCGGAACAAATCCATCCGCATAATAAATAGAGGATTATCGATCGCATTCCGCCGGGTTATTTTTATAAACCACCACCGCCTCCTCCTCCCCTCCCTCTTCCTCCCACTCAGCGCTGGCCAAGTGGTGCAGCTGAGGCGGATCCATTTGGTTGGTTTCCTTCGTGCAGGAGGCCTTATAACGAATGCTTGGGAAATGGCGGGCTGGCCAGACGGCATCCGGTGCGAGCCGCCGCGAGCAGGTGAGGCGCTTTACGGGGATAGTCCGTAACACTTCCTTTAGAGAGAGAGGGAGAAAAAAAGAGGCCGCTGCCGCATACGTTAATTTTTTTACTCTTTTTTTTATTCACATGCCCTCCACAGCTCGCCTCGTCCGCACAAAAAATTATCTGTAGTAGGATCCTCGCCATCCACGGGGGCAACGTTCCTGGAAAATACAGCGGATGCCAAAACCGCGTATACAGAAGCCAAAGGCGTAGAGGAAAAGGGGTGTTAAGTTCCTGTCTCACAAGACTAAACATATTATCGAAATGAAAGAAATGTATAATTGCGGTAGAACGCAGTAATATTCCACAAAACGTGTTAATCCAGGGTTTTCTACGTTTCTTTGCTGACGTTCCGCTTTGAGCGTTTTTTTACATAGCCACGTACCCCCAGGGTCGTCTTCAGTAAAATCGAAGACCCCCCCTAGCTCAGAATACTTGACTTGCTGTTAAGTAAGACTCCTTCAAGAAGTACTCCAAAGTACTAACAATTTTTCTACTTCAATTCCCCTTTGCTAGTAAAACCGTGCGTACAACGTTTTATAACGTTATACATGGTCTGTAATTATGATATACATGATTCTGTTATTATGTGTGAAAGTTAGAAGTAATATTATATTTTTTAGTACTTTCGCGTACAACTTTATAATTCTAAACGTATTTCATATTTTCATGTTTTATTTTGCTTTACTCAATACGAACTTGATTTCATAATTCACGCTTAGGATATATGGATATATATAGGTAGTTCAAAAACCGGCAACCTTTTAGGCCCATGGTTGTTGGTTTTTGGACATTGTACTGTATATCGAAGAAGAAAGAATGAAGAGGATCGGAGACTAAGGGGGATATTATCGGAAGTTTGGTTATAATCGCCAGTGCTCCGTTACGTAAGATGATCGTTGTTTAATTGTGGGGTTGGGTCGAAAACAAGGATTCTATTTCGGAAATTGCTGGAAATTTTCGGAGAGATAAGATAAAGACGTCGGGAGATTGAAACCTCGTAATTCTCGGTAAGATCGAGCTTTAATACGTAAGCGCGATCGCAACCATTTCTTGACCTCGTGGATTTCTGGTTTACGGCAGAGATTCTCAACGTTTGATCCGTGAACTCACTGTATGTGGGCCACGTTAAGGGAATAATAAACCAAGTCAGATGTGGCTGTGATGAAGGCTGGACTGTATCCGCTGTGCCAAAGAGTTGGATGCCGATTATAGACTTCAAACGCAGAAATGCATTCAATGATGTTCTGCGGTTGTAATCTTTCCTGGGAGCGGCTCCTGATGACGTTCTATACTGGCGGATGGTCTATGAGTGCAGAAATGTCGAGATCCCCTGGTTCATGGCGTTTTTGACGGCGTTTTTTCCTTTTAGGAGCGTTTCTCGGCAATGCATCGGAGCGGATCGAATACGCCGTATCCGTCTGTTCGACGATTCGCGCGTAACAGCCCGCCTCTGACGCAATGAATTTCGACGAAATTCGGTGTCTGAGACGAAATTATTCGATCAACCCATGTTCGATCATCATTTGAAGAATTGGACCACGGGGTCACACGGAGATTTACATCTTTTTACTTTCTCATATACGTGGTATATTGAGAAAGTATGTATTGTAATCGTGAAAAAATTCGACTTCGAGATTTTTACGGAAATACACGTTTTAGGTCTCCCTGAATCCATAAAAGTTGTTTTCGCCATGCCGTCTGTCTGTCAGTCTGTTCGCGGTTCTAGTTTAATTATGCAGCATCGTCGCTCTGAACGGATTTTGAAAATGTTTCGCATGAGCAAATCCTTAGCATAAATAAAAGTTATATTTTATCGAACCGTCGCCTTTTTACTAGAAACAGAAATGAATTCCTAGTTGTATATCATAAAATGTTTTCGTAGAAATTTTTTATCGTGACAAAGCAGTAGAGTGGACCTATCAAACTGGATTCCGGGGTTAATTTACGATACGCGCAATATATATATATATATATATATATATATATATATATATATATATATATATATATATATATATATATATATATACATACACACACACACACACGCGCGCGCGCGCAATGCAGATGTTATAAACGCTACAAAATGCATTGGATTTTAAAGAAACTACGTGGAAAAATTAATACATATCAGTTTCTAAAGATTTAATTCCCGAAAAATAAAGTAGATCTCTGAAAGATGAAGCCTCCTAGTAGTAACAAATGGTTTAGATTTTGTACATTTTCTTGCAATATTATTGAATAATGAAGGTAATGGGTTGAGTTAACCGGATTCACCCTCAAGCTACAAATTATCTACATCTACATCTACAAGTTACCCTGCAATTCACCAAGTTGGTGGGTGGCAGGGGGTGCAATGCACCAAATCCTACCTAAAGATTGTCTAACGCAATTCGAAATTTCCTATTGTGATCTCTTATTGTCCTCGGAAAGAACGAGCCTAGATAACGCTCCGTCCTACAATCGATCTCACGTATTTTATCGTCTCGATCATTTCTACCTATATACGTCGGTGCCACAATTATTCCCACTACCTCCTCTTTTAGACATTCTGACCTATATTTCTCTAGAAGTTTCAACCTTGAGTGCAATCTACGGTCCTCCAGTGATACCCAGTTCAAATCGCTCAATAAAGAGGTGACGCTTTCCTTATGTTCGTACTTTTGTTTTACAAATCTGGCTGCTCTGCGCTGTACTCTTTCTAGTTGAATTATGTGTCCCTTCTCGTACGGATCCCATATGCTCGCTGCGTATTCCACTTGTGGTCTTACCAGTGATAAGTAGCATGTTTCGCGTACTTTCTCTGTAGTGTTCCGTACTATTCTACCTATGAATGCCAGTTTCTTGTTGGCCGCGCCTATAACTCGACGAATGTGCATGTCCCACGAAAGATCTCGACAAATGGTTACTCCTAAATATTTTACATACTCAGCTTGTCGAATACTCATTTCATCTATTTTATATTCGAAACCTAAATCTTTGTTCTTACTTTTCCAGAACGAGACTGCGGCACATTTAGTATAATTAATTTCGATTTGCCATTCTTTGCACCACGCTGAAATGGCTCTTAAGTCTTCACACAGAGACTGATGGTCCTCCTGATTTTTTATTTCTTTATATAGAACGGTGTCATCGGCGAAAAGCCTAATTTTACTACGAACAACCGAGCACATATCATTTACATAGATTAAGAAGAGCAGAGGGCCCAATACACTTCCCTGAGGAACACCCGAAGCAACTTTAACGGGGGACGAGTATTTCCCATCGATGACAACTATCTGTTCCCTATTCGAGAGGAAGTCTCTCACCCAACCGACAACTTTCGAATTGATACCACATTGTCCTAACTTCGCAATTAATTTCCTATGAGATACTTTATCGAACGCCTTCCTGAAATCAATGAATATGGCATTGACCTGAGTATTTTTCTCTCCGCATCGCAACAAATCGTCCACGAACAGGCCGAGCTGCGTTTCGCATGATCTACCTCTCCGGAATCCGTGTTGGCATCCGCTAAGCAATGAATTACTATCTAAATAGCGCATTACAGAGCTAAAGACTATGTGCTCAAGTATCTTGCACGATAATGAAGTTAAGGATATCGGCCTATAATTTTCGGGGTTCTCTCTGTCGCCACTCTTATGGATGGGCGTAACATGTGCCACCTTCCAATCTTTAGGAACTACTCCTTCTCTAATGGATTTCTCGAATATAATTTTCAAATACGGCGCGATTTCAGCAGCTAATTCTTTCATTACACGCGCGGGAATTTCCTCCGGTCCAGGAGATTTATTTGGCTTAATTGAATGAAGTTGGAGCGCGATGCCATTTTCCGAAAATACCAAATCTTCCATCGAATCGCCCTGACGCATAGGAATAGGGGTTTCACATTCATCGTCATCACGAGTAAAAGCTTTCTGAAAGTGATGATTTAATAGGTTTGCTTTATCCATACTATCGTGAACTACGTTTCCCGTTTCCGACCGCAGTGACGCAATAGTGGGGCCCCTACCTTGAACTTCCCTGACGTAAGACCAAAATGCTTTTGGGTTCTCTTTCAAGTTTTCCTGTAAAACCTTCTTTTTATAATTGTTAAACGCATTACGCATTGCTACTCTGGCTATGGAGCGCGCCTCCTTGTATTGATGCCTTATTATTGCAATCTGTTCGACCGTAGCTGTTGAGGATGTGTTATTTACGCGAGAGTGGAGTTTTCTTTGACGTCGGAGAGCGCTTCTTACTTCCTGATTGTACCATCTAGGCTCTGCACTATCACGCTTCAGTTTGCTCGGAATAAATTTATCTGTACACTCTCGCATCATATCTCTGAACATGCACCAGGATTCCTCCGCGTCTGCACTATCGGTTAAATTGCAGAAATTAGTATATTTATTTCGCAGAAAAGACCTAAATCTTGTGAAATCGGCTTTTGCGAATACATAAAGTTTTCTTTTGGCCTTAACCTGTTTCTCAATAATTAACTGAAATTCCACGTACACTGCCTTGTGATCGCTTATTCCCTCAGCATCAGATACTCTATTCATACGCTCAGGAAGATTAGTAACAAATAAATCTAATATATTATTAAATCTCGTGGGAAATCTCACTAATTGATACAATGAGTGCCTACCGAAAGTTTCTAGTAACGCCTCGCACGATTCACGCTCTCTACCTCCGGGATAAAAGCAATTATGCCTCCAATCTATTGACGGAAGATTGAAATCGCCCCCGATTATAATGGCTTTATCTTTATTAGACGAATTTAGCGTCGCCACTTGTTTCTCCAGAGAATGAATAGTTTCCACGCTCGCATTTGGGGGTCTATAAAAAGCGCATATATTTATAGTTTTTGAGTCGCTTCCTTTTACACGACACCAAACACTTTCGACTTCGTCGTCGTTAATCTGTATTGGGTAACTTTCGTATTTATTGCTAACTGCTATAAAGACTCCACCTCCCGACCGGATACATCGATCTTTTCTGTATACGCTATAGTCACGAGGAAAGATCTCCTGACTGGCTATGTCTGCCGTAAGCCAACTTTCAGTGCCTATAACTACATCAGCACGCAGAGTACGAATAAGATGTTCAAATTCGGCCTCCTTCCTGCGAATGCTGCGACAATTAACCGTAATGATTTTTAATTTCTCGCTATGACTACGTAACGATTCCTCGCGCTCTACTGAGCTATTATTACTGTTATTATTATTAAGATTATAATTATTATTATTTACTGCCTCCTTATCCTTCCTACTATGTCGACTATTTCTACGCTTGGAATGTATTCTACTGTTACTTAACGTCGGGTTTATAGCGCTGTTAAGGTCGCACGCCAATATCCTTCCTTCCGTATCCTTCCTAAGTGGCTATTCGCCAATCTTAGATTTTACTCATCTTAATAATCGAATTCCATTAGTTTCAACAAGCGAATTAACACTAAAGAGGGTTGTAGTTGAAATGTGCTTTTTCTCAACCAATTTATCGATGCAAGAGATACTCAGTGCCACTATAGGTAACAACACCCAAGATGGGTTCGACGACACGCTTTCATTTTCTCATTTTCTATAATTTTTCAAGGATTCGAATTTTCCGAATAGTACGAAGAAAAGTGCCGCTAAGTTTCTATTCTTTTCACGCTCGGTTTTCAAACCGTGTTGTGCAGAAAGCTTGATTGGGTTCCGAGATAGAACGAGAGGGAGAAGCCCGATATGTGCTGCCCTGTTGGTTAGGGTTCCGGGATAATTTATTTTAAATATAAGGTTTCCGTGACTGCAGAAATTGATAGAGAAAAGGCTTGCCGACTCCAAGGTGCGTCTTGGCTCGTATTTTTATGCAAATTCGCCTCCCGCTCGCAAGTGACCGTTCCTCGCCATATCCGGTACTACTTCGTACCAATGCGTGTCTATGAACTCATTTTCATAGCATGAAATGCGAGCTCTTGTAGCCTTCTTAATGCTGTATGACTGTTACCCAAACTGCCTTGGGGATCACGAAAGGATTTTCGCGAAAGGTCTTCAAAAGTTCGCTAAGTCGGAATGTTCTTGTTTTGTTTTTAGCACGTTTTCTTAAAAGAAAAAAGTAATAATTATTTGATCACTGTCTGTCCGTCTGTGTACAATCAACTTTTTTGTTTTAAGAGATATTTGGAAAATTATTTTTAAATGTGGTAGCTCATCTCAATCTATGAATTTTCAGTTGATTGGATTGTTCAAGTAGTTAATAGATTTTCTGCTAGATGGGTCCAAAATCGGAAAATTCTAAACTTTGAAATAGTATTGTAGACAAACTATTTAAGATATTTGGAAAATTGTTTTGGATTTTGGTAGCTCTCATTAATTTATAAATATTCCAATGCTTGAAATTTCTAGGAGTACATAGATTTTCCACTAGGTGGCTTCAACCTCGGAAAATTTTTCACTTTGGAATTGTATTTTAGCCATACTACTAAAGCTGCATGGGTGAAGTTTTCACGGATGAAAAGGTTTAATGCCGGTCTACATTCCAACCGTGATGGTTGTCCCATCCCCGAAGGGTGAGACAAATCATTACCCTGATAATTTTTAAGAATAGGTGTTTCTATCTCTTACTTTAGGAAGGGTATCTTACTTTTTAAAGTTTATGTATGGATGTATTTAGAATAAAATTAATTTTTGCGCAAATAAAACATATTAATAATATCTCGAAATTAATTTCACATTTTACATTAATTGGTGGATAGGTGGGGTTAATGGGGTCGCGATAGGGCCGGCTGCCTTAAGAGAGGGTTGTGATGTGTTTGGCTTCCTTAAGAGGGGGTCGCAGATGCGTAACCTTTGGGAACCGCTGGCGTATAAATATTCGAAGAGGCGAAGGTAAGTGTCGCATTTTCTCCTTTCGCGACTTCTTCCCGCTTTCTCGACGACTCCCGCATGACTCTTACTGGGTACTTTTTAAATTTCCTTCCAAGTCTCCACCGTTAAAGACTCGACGGACCGAATTACGCTCAGGTGTCAAATCTTTTCTAGCGCTGTGTAAATTCCAGGCATTCTAAGCTGAATTTCAGTGATATTACAGTCAAACCCCGATTTAGCGCCATTTGTCCTTCACTGACACTGGCGTTAAAGCGGGGGTGGCGGTAAATCGAGGAATTTGCTTGTACTATGCAATCATAAGATGGAAGTTCTGCTCACAACGAGTCATGGGTGGCATGCAGGAGTGGCACTAAATTGGGGGCGCTAGATCGGTGTTTTACTGTATTCTTGTGGTAGTCATTTCCAAACGTTTGAGACAGCCGTGGAAAACTAGAAAAGACGCATACAACATGACTAAGCTATTTAATTAATATGAAAACAAGTTTAGAAATTTGTACAGAATAGATAAAACTCGTATTATCATCAAATTAACCACAGAAAATGTATATACGTTGAATGCGTCAAATCGGCTGCTCTGATTAGGAGAGTCTTTGGCGTGTCTGCCTCCGATATTAAGATTGCGAGTTCGAATGAGTCTGTGCTAGTCTTTGTGAATGTTTACAAGATCTTTGTAATAGTCCGAGAGTGCGATATTTGAGAGGGAATTAAAAGTTAATAAATATTGTTACTTAATGAGGACACGCGAGCTTTCTTGGCACGCTATCGCTCTCATTTATTCTAACAATAACTAGGCCGAGCTATGATTAATCCTTAAATAATTAATTAAAAGCTTTGTAAAGACTAGTTTCTCCCGATGGCTTTGTGCCTTCTCCCCTCTCACCCCTCCCCCGCCCCCTCCCTTCCGCTACACGATCCGCAAACCAAGGTTAGAATTAATTCAATATTCTCTTGCGGCAGAAGTTCTGCACAATTGCATTAAATCGAGATTGGACTCGCTTTTATTTGCAGTTGTTGTAGCCGCGAACGTAAGGATATGATAGCAAAATATTCCGCTTTTGAAAAATTTAAAAGAACTGCATAGCCCGGATCATTGTGCGGCTAAACATGTCTGGCTTCAACGTCCCGCGGCCCCGTATTTTTATTCTTGTCGTGACTCATTTACCAGAGGATAGTTTTGAAGAATGTTTACGTTCGGATTTAAATTGTGCAGTGTTAGCTTCACTTATGTCATGCAACGAGATGATTTAATTTGTTCTTGTTCGTGTCATTGAGAAAACCAGAGACTAGAAAAGGTATATATTTAATGAATTTAGCTGTTTTGGTTATCCATGCTTAGTCCTCAGCTTGGATATACATATTTTAAGATTCGTTTTTTGCGTGATTCCTAAAATTTGATTTAATTAAAGTTCGGCGCCGGGCGATTGGATATAGAGCGTAACGTGAGTATTGCACGAATTTAATGCTGAATCGCAGGAACTGCGCCGTATTAAAATTCCGGAAGAAGACCTACGGAAATTTTGAGCCAAGGATAAATAAATGATGAATGTTATTTCTCGTAATAATGGAAACTAAAAGTTATAAAAGAATAAAGAATGGCTTAAGTGAGGTGGGAGACTTTTGCAACGTAGGACTGAACATTGGTAGAAAATTCTTTTAACTCGAAGAGTAATGGAGCGGAGTACAATATTTTCTTCGAGTTAATTTCATATTTGCCATTTGGTTGCACAGTTATTGTAATTTTTAATTTCCAATACGTGAATGTATGTACAGAATCTATTCTACTAGCAGGAAAAACATCTCACGTGGACGTTGCTTAACCGCACATGATAAATTTGTGATTTTTATTTCGTCATTTTCACCTCAGCTTCTCGAATTCCTTTTCCTCATCCTACCTCCGTCACTTACGATCAGTTACATACTTCATATTATATAAAGATAAGACGCTCTCATTTATCGTTGATTTTTCTCATTTTTTCGTCAGAGGCGTGGAAGTCTTTCAGAGTCGATTATTACATTAAATAAAAAAGTTATTTCATCTTTCTCTCAGCAATCGTTCAATACCTTCGTTCTTTGGCATTCTACAAAAATTCTAACGATGGCCAGATAATCGCTATTATTATTTTTTTAACTTGCGGGTCGCGTGTTTCAGATGACTGATTTGGAAATTAAAGAACTCAGTTTGGCAAAGGTGAGAAGACCTAAATTTGACGGAAGGCTAATACAAAGGAGCTAAGGAAAACCCGGCTTTTTTACCTTCAAATATATCTTGAAAATTTTTGCTTGGGGCTATTATCGGTAATTTATTACTTTCCGCTCATTATAATTTAGAAAACATACGACCACTTCCTTCTGCAGGAGGAGTAATTCTACTCGTTTCATTATCTCTCACCCCCTATCTCTCAGACTTGTATACACGCAGAGATACAAGATAAGCGTCTCCTCTTCATCGTCCAACTCTTTAGTCCGAACGCGGTGGATTCGTTTCTCTCGAAGTTTTGTTATCGGAATCGCGTCGATTTCGTCGTCCGGTCGCTTTTTGTTAAAATGGTATGGCCTCGATTTGTCACAATTAAAATCCCCGCTCTTCATCTGCATCTTTTTTATCGCCTTCCTCATACTTTCTCCTTTCGTTTTTACCTCTCTTTTACCCGCTTTCTCCGCATCGTTTTCATTCCTCTCTCTCTCTCTCGCACTTTCTACTCTCGACGCCGTCATTTTTCTCTCCGAATTAATTTTTGACCTTTCGATTCCGTTTGCATATTTGGCGCAATGAGTTTCTCCACGCGCGTCGTGAAAATCTACGTCCGAAGGTCGAAGAGCATTAACAAACTATTGTTCGCGATTGCGACCGCTGGGATGGCCTGCTGAGTGGTAACCGTCTCCGTCATTATTACCGGGAATACATGGTTGCCAAATTTACTCGCTGCGGTTTTTTGGCGAGTTTACATTTCTCTTGATGTTTAAGAAAGCGTTTCTGATCGAAGCGAATTGCGATGAGTACGCAGAAAAATATTATGATCAAATATGAGTTGCCAAACGTAATTAAGAGCCCATCTTACGTAGGACGCCACGACCACGCTGACAAGGTATGAGAAATTGATCGTAGAACGGGTAGATACAAGGGAACCTTTTTTCCCTAAAACAGTAAGAGAGCACGTCATGATAATAACATGATAGGTCGGTGGCTAGCCGAATATTTATTCAGATTCAGAAATGAAATTGCTTTTTACGTGTTTTATTCGCTCATTTGGTAGACAAACAATTCGCACTTCGCAAGTCACAGAGACTGCATTTTGCCAAGGTCACGATAATTAAGGAACATCCCATAATACTCTGTAACTCACCGCATAGGTGAGTGGCGGATGGTGCTGTGCGTCAGACTTGCTTTAAAATTTCAAAATCAGTCTTAAATATCCTATCCTAGCTCTGATCGTTCTAGGAAAAAAGAACATCGTTATCGTTCCGTTCTACTGTGTTTCTATGTATTTTATCATTGTGGCTATTCCTCCCTATAAAAGTGCGGGCAGGGGTAACTTGGCGCCCCGGGCGAGAAACCGCTCCAACAAGAAAATTTTAAAAGAACTTATTCATTGCTCCATAAAATAGTTGATAATGAAAAAGTAAAAGACATTTGACCTAGATTCCTGCCTGTTCCGTGATGTAAATTCGTATCCAACGTTTATTCACTTGCAAGTAACGTATAGCTAGACGGTCGGGTCAGTGCCCCCAATACTTTGGCGCCCGGGCAGCCACCCTACTCTAACAATAAGTGTGGACTTTAACTATTGAGGTTATTTCCTCAATTAAGGTTTCAGAACCTATAATATATTTGGGAATTTCGTAAACATTTTGTTCTTTCTTATATCGCTGTAGAATAGAAAGAATAGCTCTGAAAATGACCCAGGTGGTAGAGGTTTTAAATCGAATAGAATATTCTAGAGGAAAGAGATATTGAATCTGAAAATGGCATCGTTTTGAGAGAAAGGTAAAATAACTTTTAAGCATTTCTTAGCATGAACGTTTGTGCTCCCGACCGTTTTGTGACAATGGTCTTTTTATTCATCATTAGTTGTTGCTGAAACTCCATTTTAATTGAGCATGCGTGTTGTTTGTGAGCAAAATATTGATTGATAAATCTTATTTGTTTGATATACATATCATGAAAAGCAAACAAGTAAGATGGCGGACTCGAAGAGAAAATCGAACCGTGATTGTTAAAATGGAGATACAAGAGAACTATTACGGAACGATGACTACAAATTTTGGAATATCACATACATATATTATTGCCATCTTCATTGGTTTAGAAGGCGTCAAAACAATCCGAATGATGTTTCTAATTAATGGAATATTTTCAGGCTACTTTTTGTAGAATCTTCGGATATTTAAATAGTAAACAGCATTGGCGGTGTATAATTAAAATTGTAAATAAGACGCTGGTATTACAGCGTAATTGTTATTATTACCAATTATACTGTAATTCCCGTAAATTGACGTCAACTCGTATATTTTCAACGAGGTTTCTAATGTTTTTAGGTCCATCATAGAGTTAGCTATGAATTGACGCAGACAACTGGTTTGCGGCTCCATCCAACCTCAGCATGAAAGTGTTATTTGCAAGATTCCTCCAGGCTACTGCTTTTTCTCCTCTCTCTCACTCCATTTACCTCCATCTTTTTTCTCTCCCGCACTTTCACTACTCTCTCTACCTCCCTTTTCTTTCATTTCTAACACCATTTTCCTCTGTCCTTACTCCATCTCCCTCCCTACCTTCCTGCCCTCATTCTCCTCACCGTGCATTCTCCTCCCCCCTCCCTTTCTCTATTCATTTTCTGCACCCACCCCTTCCACCGTCCATCTTTCGGAGGAGCGTTTGATTGGTTGGTCAGCGTTTGGGCGCTTGCATGAGATGATCGGACCGTAGTTTTTTGGCGGGCGGAGCGAGGGGAAGCGGGTTTAAGGTCGGGAAAAGGACGGAAAGTGGGTTTCGGAAGAGAAGGGGTGGGTCTGAAAGGCTTGTGTGGTGGGGAGGGGGGGAGGAGGGTAGGGTGGGACGTGCAGCTCTCGGCACAAGGCCGTGACGGAAACATTACTTTCCAGCGAGAGTGGGGTAATGACGATGGTCCGATGGCTTTGTTTGGCTCACAATGTAGTTGAATGGCGGAGCGATTTCTACTCCCCCGCGTTTGAATGCTTCTTTCCCCGGTTGATTGGTGGTGTGCGAATGGGCGAGCAACGGGAGGGTTCGGAGGATAGGAAAGTGAGTAGGCGATGCGGGGATATAAGCCGAATCGCGGGTTTGGTGGACGAGAACTCTGTCTGCGTTGCGGTACCCTATCTACGTCCAATCCTTTCAGTGCATTTGTTTCCGAGTCGATAAAGGATTTTTTTTAGGGAAGGCGTTCAAGGGAGCGTCCGTGTCAATTATAAGCGCACGAGGGTTTTGGGTCGGAGGAATGCGCGATAATTCCATGAGTGGATTTGAATGGGGAGTGCCGATGTTCCGTTTTTTATTTCGGGAGACAATGGCTCGCGATCCCCTTCCATCGCGCCAGACGGGAGACTGGGAGGATTGCTGATTATGATTGACTGCGAAGCGTTTTCGCGGAGGAGGAGGGGGGGAGGAAATTAATCCCGAAAACGTGAATAAACTCCCCTCCTCGCGATGGATGTTTATATACCGCATCGCTCTCGGATCGAAGTTTCCAGTCCCGCGGTCAATTTTCCTCGCGACGAGCGAGGGAACAACATTCCCGGTGTTGGTTTGTTTCGACGCGTGCCTGCTGATTAGGCCCTGACGCGTCGTATTAGCTCTTTTGTCTGAAAAAAATGAACGCGTTTGGGTCGTATCGGGAATCGTTTTTTTTTAACGTGGTGGTTAATAAAGACCCTTTTATAAATTGAATCTGAGAAAAGTGTTGCGATTGTTATTCGGAGACACGCGATGTCGTGATGGTTGGAAATGTAATTGTTGTTCCTCGTCAAGAATTGGTCGATAAAGTCCGCGATGGGGTAAAGAAGAGACCGTCTCGGACTTTGGATTGCGAATTATTTTTTAAATGTAATTTTTGGACGCTTTATATCTTTGATGCTTAATTACCAGCCCTCTCGAAATTCATCGAAAATTCGTCTGCTTTGCCATTTTGATGTCATATGAACCCTATTAGCAATGAATTTATTTGAGGGCGTAAATGTTTTTTAATTGTAATTCCTTTTAGATCATAAGCTGCACATTTTCCTGTGTATTTTTAATATACAATAATGTGTCTACAGTATGCGTCGTGCGTTACCAAAATAATGCAATTGGTTGCCCATAAAATTGGCCATGGCGACCGAAGTGGTTAACTTAAACGCTGTTGGAGGATTGTCCGCTTGACGGAGCTTACGCAACGAACGATATGAACGGTTCAGCGGCTTAAAGAACGCGATTCGTGCCTGGGACTCGCGTCGTCGCGAGCTCCGCCCCACCGATTCTTTGGTTTTTTACCACTGGACAGCGAAAGTGATGTCGTAAAAGAAATAAATATCCATCCCGGAAGTATAATTGAATCGTCCTGGCACCATCGTCCGTGGGTGTTGGGCTCCCGAAAACCCATTTGGACGATGGAGTGGGAGGAAGATTTTTCCCCCGCGAAATCTCGGCTCGCGTGCGTGTTTATGGGTGGGGGGATGACGTGGGCGGCCGTAGGAGAAGGAGGAGGTTGAGGCCGAGGGCCAAGCGGTTATTCCGTTGCAATGTCTTCACCGGGAGGCTTTTGATGGAAGCGGTTGCGTGCGCGCTTTGCGGGGGTGGCGGCAAAAAAAGTTGGCGTTTGCGGAATGGCGGGGGCGTCTGGGAGGGAGGGGGGGGGGGAGACGGCTAGCGAGGAAGCGGGAGAGGTTGAATGGACCGAGAGGGATCAGGCCGAAGATATTTCGGAGCCGAAAGGAGAGAATCGGTGGGCGAGAATGGGTTGAGGGGGCGGAAAACGACGAGTTTCACTCCCGACTCACTCTCCCTCTTAAAACACGCCCCGAATTAGAAGCCATCACGGGTTTTTATGTTTTTATATAACTGCACGCGCGTGCGTGCGTGCGTGCGCGCGCGATGAGGCCACTTTATTGGCTCCGTAAATATCTAAGAGTTCGATTCCATAAACAACGGCCGTTACCTAATCTTTAGAATAAATTATATAGGCGTCGATAAAATGTCTGTCATCATCGGGCGCGTTCTTTGTGATACTCGATTCGTCGAAGAATTTAACGCGGATCTTTCGTAACTGTTTGTCCTTGGCGTTTAATTTTGACTGTTTTTAGAAATATCGAGAATGTTATCGCCCGAGTCAGAAAATAGATGATCTGGTAGCGTAGTTAAATTTAGAGAGATTGAAAGATTTGGGCATAGGTTGATATTTTTTGGTAAATGTTTTGGCGGAGTACAATAGAAAATCCAAACGACTATACGCGTTTTTATCTACTTTTATCTTGTGGCGCTTCATTTATTTCTATGCCCAAGTTGAAGATATTTGTCTCGGAATTATACGATGTTAGAGTATAAAACGTAATGTTTATGTTATTATGCTATGCTAATTTTAATCTTTTCTTCGCTGCAGCGTGCTGACATCATGATTGATATAAGTCACTAAAAATTGCTTCAAAAATTCTTTGCACCTTCAAGTTTGACTTAAGACCCCAATTCTCAAAAAATAAGTGAACTTGGCATTCATCTTATTGTAATTTTTTTATTCACATGTATGTATGTACTTAAATACGTGGGTATGTGAGGTTTGATGTCTATCTACCGAGGTTGCGTTTCTCTTCTTCAACGACAGGAAAGCATTTCGTCGCTTTTAGACAGTGAATTGAATTGTTACGTCAAGATTCTTTTGTGTATGAATAGGCCATGCCTATTCCTGCCCTAAAATTAATTACTTAGCTTCTATAAGCCTTATTCCCTCTCTTCGCCACCATGCTCTAATAGCCGTCACGCTACGGCGCTTGGCTACAGCGGTTGTTTGATCGATAATATAACATCAGCCCGTAACTCGGTTTTAATTCCATCTATTATTTATAAAAACCCAGAAGCTTTACGCTATCTCGGGATTAGCAGTCGGCACTTGAATAGCCGAAGGCTTGAACGGTTTAAACATAAAGTGAAAATATGTGCTTTACAACATTATTCGTCGAGTATTTAGGCTCGGGGAAGGGGGGCGATATTTATGAGGGACTTTCTATTGAAAACGGGAGGCTTCCAAGTTATAAAATTTTTAAAGCTTCGAAATCTGGCCAGCATCCAGCCAACTCCAAACTTTTATTAACAGGGCCCTCCCTGAAATCCATTTAAGTCTATTTATTCCGAGGGGAGGAGAAGGAGTTCTGCGCGCGGCAATGCCATTTCTTTAAAGATTTAATGCGTAGAAAATGCTGTTCTCTCTCCGTGGCATCCGCCGCGCAAATTGAGGGCGTCAGCGCACGTTTCAATTTTTTACTCATTAAAAGTTCTCATCCCGCCTCGGAGTTGACGTCTTTTTGCAGATTAGCATCAAGCGATTTGCCTGGAGGAACGGGTTCGTACCGCGCTCGTTGTTCATTTGTTTGGTATTCTAGCTAAATTCTAATATTTCATTGTGTACTTGTCTCAAGTTAAGAATTTTTAGAATGATATGAGATTTTTGTTTGAAGTGCGATGCTTATTATTGCAGCGATATGTGTTACTGTTAGCCTGCGAACGACATTGGTGCGCCTGCTCCAATTTTTGGGTACTAAAGGCAGTTATTATCCTATTATATAGAAGAATTCTAGATTTTTCCTCGTATTATTCTTACTTAATTCGCTGGTGGAAGTCGCTTTACTTACCAATGTAACTGTACAGGACCGCGACGAGTTTTTTTAAACCTGCAAAACTGGAGACGAAACGCAAGCAGTCTACCACGACCTTTCTCCCTCTCAAGGTCAGCTGCACGAGATCGCGAACTCAAAAGTTGAGGAATGCTGCAGTAAAAGTTCCGAGGATTAAAATATCTTCTCCTAATCCGCCCACAGTTCAGGTCTCCGTAGTACATCCAGAAATCATTGTTAAAAACGTTCCTTCCGTGGGATACTTCGAAAGAAATTCATTCGCCAGGAAGAAAGTGACGCAAAAATCCGCTCGTTACCCGAACTGCCAGAATCCGTTCGTCGTGTCCGGCGTTTTTAGTGGGTCCCACACGGAACCTCTTTTGTTAGACGTGTATAGTGCATTTTGAGTCCTTCCTCCCTCCCGCTCACCAAGGGGGCTGCCGTGTAGGGGAGGGGGGTGGGGGGAGATTGTGGTAAAACGAGGAGAGAGTCGTGTTGAAAGGACAATGGCAGCCATTACCGAGGTAACCGCCTGCGCTCTGGAGCGCTTCCCGTCATTTACGCCATGTTTGAGGTGTCGCTCTCATAGAGAAGTGTCTGGGAGGAGTAGGAGAGGAAGTGGAGGGATCGCTCTGTGGGATTTGAATGGATCGAGGCGAGTGGGGAAGTCTCTCCCGGAATCACCGCGTCGCGAGCAATCACATGCACATTTCCGAGGAAAAGGACATTACCTGTTCCACGGGACTTAATTGCAAGTACCCGGTTGAGCCCGCATGTTTTGAACCCGGTGCCCTTCGCTAGGAATTCCAGGCATGAAAGGAGGAGTGGTAGGAGAGCACCCGGGTTTTAAGGGAAGTAATTTGCGGTCGCCCTTAAATGGTGGCGATTGTTGAAAATAGTGGTGTTTGTCGCTTGCGGAGTTGTCGCCCCCCCCCCCCTCCTGCCGATCCATTGTGTAGTGGCGAACAATGTGGTGGGTGGCCAATTCGTGAGTTTTTTTAATTTTCAAGAGGTTTTGGTGCTCATATTTCGCATTGTGAAACGTGATGGGGTGGCGAAGGAAGTGAATTGATGTCGCTTACGTCAGTACCTAAAAATTGGTGTATTTATCATCCCGCTATACCCTTTTTTGCCGCGAAGATAATCGTTTCCCTTTCCGTTCCAAGTTTTCTACAAGCCCGAGATGGGAATATTTCGTAATGTCGTCGTATCGCGCGATACTTATGGAGAAGCAGTCATTTTACTCTCTCGTTATCTTTCGTGATGGAGGAAAAGTTTTAATTTTTATCGCCCAGCGTCGAATGGAATGATTCTTGGACGTTTTCTGCGCCATTAGATCCAGGGTTGTCGGTTCAGGAAAAAAAGAGGCGACGTTGGAAAACCAAAGTTTTCGGAATCTATTGTTGTGAGTACATCTACATATTACCCTGCAAGTCACCTTGACGGTGGATGGCAGGGGGTGCCGCGCACCAAGTTCCTAACTAATTATTATTCACAGTTATCTATTGTGTTCACGTATTGTCCTAGGGAAAAAGGACTCCTTATACCTCTCCGTCCTACTATCTATTTCGCGAATCTTGTCCTCATTATCCCTCCGTCCGATATACGTCGGTTGTCGAATAATATCCTTCATTTCATTTACGAATATCTCCGACCTATATTTATCTAGAAGTTTAAGTCTTGCCTGTAATCTACGATCTTTCAACGATGGCCAACTCAACTCTTTAATGAGTAACGTACCGCTCTGTTTTTTATCGTAATTCTTTTTCACGAATCTAGCTGCTCGCCGCTGTATTTTTTTCGAAATCCTTGATGAGTCCCCTCTGATATGTATCCCAAACAGCTGCTGCGTATTCCATTTGAGGTCTAACCAAGGATAAATAACAGGATTCTCTCACCTTTTCCGTGCTTTTCCTGACTATTCTACGCACAAAAGCCAACTTCTTAATGCGCGATGCAGTTGTCTTTTAATTAGGTTTCGTAATGGAAACTGTTTCAAATAGTGTTTCGCTGCTACTGTAGAATTACATGTGCCTTCCGCGATAAATTTATCTAAAAAAATACTCCATTTCGAGGTATGCTCGGTTGTCGTGAACTATTTCGGAGAAGGTAATTTTAAAAAACCGTTTCTGTCATTGAAATGAAAAAGCCGATCTAATAAGAAAATAGCATTCAGAGGTAGGAGTCGGTGAATTATTTGTGAGAGCGGTTACTTCTTTAATTGAATTGTGCATGCTGTATCTTGGCCGTGGGAATCGCGTATTTAATTTATAAAGACTCTAATATCAGTTCTAAAATTCAATTTTTCGTTTTTATTCTAGAATTATAAGAATATTAAATTTCGAGTCTTCGACCATTTCGTGAATTTAGGGTCAAGCAATGTCTCGGATCGCCATATAAGCTTGCATTTCTCTTATTTCTTCGACGTAAATTTGATTCTTTTCCATTTACGTTGCAAAAGAGATTTTAACAACACTTCTAAGCGCTTCAAACTATCATTTATAACGCAAGCAATTCGTAAATGTTGCCTTTTTTTTGTTTTACGAAGAGTTCAATGTGCATTCTTGAGTCCCAACAAGGAAATATAAAATTTCGTTTAATATGCCAGTAGAAATTAAAGCATCCCATACATGCCGCTTAAAAGATGCTGCGAATCTCGTTGTCGTTGTCTCGTTGTCCATTGGCATTCATGCTTTTTTTCTCGCATCTTCTGAACGACATTTCTGTAGTGTCCCTTCAATATTTTCTCATTAAAATATCATTCGTGCAATATTCATTGTCAGATTTAGGTGATATATTGGTCTAAAATAACAGCGCATTCTTCAGCTGTTTGTTGATTAGTTAGATTAATTTTCTCGGTTTTTAATAAACCTTTTAAATCCAATGAAGAAATGATGCGCCGAAAGACAGCTCCTTTATTCCACCTGACTTGTTGGAGCAGCTATTTTTAGATTAATTATTTAGGATATTATAAATTCACATCCGACTTCGGTGTATGTAATGTTTAAGACGGATACTACATAAAAAGTCTAAGAAACTCCTTTAGCTGTAAAACGGTTTAGTATGTTCCTATCAGTTCGAAAATTCATTCCATTTTTACATACATATTTTCAAATCTTATTTACGAGTTTAGATTAGCCTGGCCATATTTCGGCCTAACTAGTGGGAATAGAACGTCAAGGTACGTCATGAACCAGCGCTGAATAGGAGCTCATTTCGAACGTTTTGTGGCCCTCAGATGGGCCCGAGGTCCGTTCATTGAAAACCCCGATGATAGATTGCTTCGTGTAATTAAACCCTACTCCAAACGTACAGTAACCAGAACGTATGGTTTCTCTGCTGGAGACCAGGTTCACTTCAGTCCCAATCGCCATCCACGGACTGCCTGCCGTCGGCTTGGCAATTTCAGACGCGATGTCGTCAGTAGAAAACACTGTCTGTGAGCGCACCTATATCTCGTAATGTAATAAACACAGCAGATACGTCAATTATAATATTGAAATTCGGCAAAAAAAACCTGGCTGTAAGTGCAACCTCTTAACTGAACACGCATTTTATGGAACGAAATCGGCGAAAATTGTATGGATAAAGCACCGACCGTCACCGTCATCTTTTTTAGAATATGTAGTGAGTTGTGAAAAAAGCCTGTAGACATCGCGTCGAGAAGAATGTTTTTAAATATGGCGCAGTCAGGAAATGCGGAAAATTGTCACTCGCAATGGCATATTGAAAATTAAGCAACATAAATTACCGATTTCACCTCATTGTCTGTATAAAATGGAAGACGTAGATAGCTCTTGTAGACGTAAAAGATCGAGAAAATTCGCACTCCAGCGACAAAGTAGCGTTCTTCAGTGCAATTTTCAAAACGACTGATTTCTCAAGAACAAACTTTTAAGTATCAACGATTGAAAACAAAAGTACTTATCTAGTTATCTCCTATAGCCATAGCAAGGTTATAAAAAAAAAACAGGTTCGCATTTTGGCTACAACGCAGCCGTCCTCAGTGACGATTCACCGAAAAAAAGAAGACTCCAAAAAAGAAACTTATTCTTTATGGCTATTCGAAATGCCTAAGAGAATTACTCATTTCTTCAATTTTTGATACTTAAATGCTTATTCTTGAATTTGTTTTCAGCCATAACAAGAGTTGTATAATTTTCTACTGAATTAGCGATTGATTCTTATATATAGAACTATCTACATCTACATAATACCCTGCAAGTCACCTTTTTGGTGGATGGCAGGGGATGCAGCGCACCAAGGGTCCATAATTTCCCTACGTTATCTTTTCCTATTATGTTCTCTTATCGTCCTAGGGAAAAACGATCCTCTAGATCGCTCCGTTCTACTACTTCTACTACTACTTCTACTTTCTATCCGCAATGCGTATTTAATTTTCTCGGCCGCTTCTTGGCCTCTGGAATTACGCGCACCAACTTTCACAAATGACGAGTCGCTTTTTGTTTATTTTCGGAATGCAAGCGTCGAATTTATATGTATTTATTTTGCGTCGCGTTCTTGAAGGTCGTGAAAAACTCGGCCAATATTTTTCGTCTCCAACGAAAGATTAAAAGGTCACATTTTTTTAATAGTATCACTTTCATCGACCTCTTGATAAAATATGCTTTCAGATAATCTCTCGGTATTACATCCATAATGAACAATTTTTTCGGTCATGCTTAAGGCCGAGGATACGGAAATAAACAGTAGATTGTACGTTCACTTTAGGCTTATTTGCCGTTGTTGCGCTAGGTTAAAGGTTTTCTGCGTTAACTAATTAATAATACTTCATTCGAACCACTATAATTCGAGGGTAATTTAACTCGAACCTCTGTTACTCGAATATCTGTTTGTTGGAGCCTCCATCCCTCGATTAATCGGAAATTCGAAGACGACATTTTATTCAATCGCTCAAGTATCTTTGTTTTATTATTTTCCTGTTATCTCCTCTACCATTTAGTTACATTGGTTTTGTTGAAAAATTACATCTCTCCAACAGTCATGAATAGGTTGTGTAAACCGGATGTGCATTTCGACTCGGAAGCAGCCTTCGTCTGCGGTGATTCGCCAATAGTAGATTCTTTAAGCCTACTTTTCTCTACTGTCACCACTTAAGACAGTTGCTTTGTAGTCGATATTTGCATTTGGCATGACCATTGGAGGAAACAAGTTTTTAAATTTTATGTGAGCTAGAAGACTAGCTCGAAAACACTTTCTCGAATCACGTAGATATTCTGAATCTAAATTAATACCCCGAAAGCCACCACAATTGGTGTTTACAGGGGGTGAATATCACCGACCTATCCTGTTATTCTCTTGTTATGCTCTCTTATTGTACTAGGAAAAAAGTATCCCTTGTATCTATCCGTTCTACGATCAATTTTTCATATGTTATCGGTGTAGTCGCGGCGTCTTACGTAAGATGGGCCCCTAATTACGTCTGATAATTAACCTTTAATGTATTAATGTAATTACCAGAGAGCATTCGCGAAGGAGTCTTGTCTCGCGCAAAACATCGTGAGGATTTTTACATATGAAAGCACCGGTTGTCGTCTGGAGGAGATATTTTGTTCTCTTTGGTATTTTCATATGCTGAAGTGACGCCAATCACTCGAGTTTTTCGTTTTTCGAGAGATCCGAGTTTTCTCTTATTTTCGCATTAAAAAAAGTATCGCTAGAGACGACTCGGGAGCTGAATCACTTCGAAATTCTAGGATCGCCGAAAACGGTCATCCCTTAATTCCTGGAAGCAATTAAGTAACCGTCGGCTCAGTCGAAGGTGGTTCGGTCGGCTCTCCGCCCGTCCCTCCGAGTGTCTCGTCTCGTGGCGAGAGGCGTCGTCCGATTCTTTCCCTCTGGGATTTCTCTCCTTTTATTATTCACGATTTCACGCGTTTTCACGTGTCAAGGTTTTATCGTATCACGGCGGCGGAATTCTTGGTCTTTTAACGTTGGCAAGTGGGAGGCCGCGATATAATCTCGGGGATTTATGGATTTACGGAATGTGACGTTATGGAGAGGCCGATAGTTCTCGAGTGGTGTCGTTTTGGTCGAGGTGAATTGGAGGGCGGGTGCACTTGGATTTCTTTTAAAACTTTCAGTCATCATGTCCATTTTTATGGGGATTCGATTGCATAATCCTTCGATTACTGTGGTGTAATTATGATCACGTTGCAACCAGAGGCGGATCTACATAGCTGCATAGCTTACGGAGGGGGAAGATAATAAGCAAACAAATATATTTGCTTATACGTATTTATATATATAATAAATATACAGTGTAGAGTCAGAGCCCGATTTAGCGCCACCGTTTGTCCGTCAATGACATTGACGCTAAAGCGGGGGTGTCGGTAAATGGAGGTATATGCTAGCTCTATGTATTCATAAGATGGAAGTATTGTTCAAAATGATTTATGGGTAGTATGCGTGGGTATAACTACATAGGGGCGCTAAATAGGGGTTTGACTGGATATTATGCGTTGATTAGATATAAACATAAATTGAGAGAATATTTTAAAAAGATAGTGGAGATAATTAACCCATAGCCCCTCCCTTCCTTTATATCAGCCATTGGTTGTAACTAAAATGCGGTCTCACAGTCTGCTATTGTTTTTTATTGTTATTTTTCACTGGCTGCATCTAAAATCGAACCTTCCGTGCTTATTAATTTCACGAGGGTTCATAGGTAATTGAAAGAAAAAACAATGTTAATTTTATTTCTTCGTCAAGTTTTAACTAGCGCAGTAATTGGGAGATACAACTTATTGTTAGTGGAGTCTCACAGACCGCACCTTGGTAATTAAAGTGTGCAATGACCTATGACCTAAAAATATGGCAGAGGAATTAGTGATGTATTCAGAATTAAGAAGCAATTGCAAAAAAGAAACATTTATTCCCGCGATAAAATTCACGACTCGTCTATATCGAAATGTTTATATATGTGCCGAATTTCCAAAAATATATTCAAACACTTAATTTTTCCAACTAGTTCGATGTGATGTAGTTATACATAATCTACCTGGAATGAAGAGGTCCGGCTCAATTTATTGTCATTATGGAAGCGATGATTATTGGGAGTCTTTTGGACTTGCTCGAAATTTGATAGCGAATTAGAAGTTTGCAAATTTATTCATCCAGCTTTCCAGTTGTGTTGTGGCTTGCTAACGGAATGAGACACACGATCATTATTCTAATCAAATAAAGAATGTCTCCTGAAAAACACGCAAGCAAAATCATTCCCATAAAGACTGTACGGTTGGAGCCTTCGTATTCCTTAACTGGCGTGGTGTATAACCTTTTAAGGGATAATGCTGATGTTTTTAAACGTAGATATTGAAATACGTTCTTAATTTTTTATCACCTTATTGCTATCGTATTATACAATTTCGCCCATTCCCAATTAATCCTCTTAAATCCGCAAATTGGATTCCGTCGCCTTCCATTTGGGGTAAATAACACTACAAACGTAATTTTACTTTTCAAACTAATTTGTGTATATAATTCAACCCGTAGCTCTGAGAGGTTATTTTAGGGTAAATACTTAAACGGTGCTTAAAAAATAAAAATTGAAGACATCTCAGGTATAGAAATATGCATAAGAATCTTTTTATAGTCGAAGCACGAGGCATTAATAAAAGTTAGAACTCATTCGAATTTATCGGTGGGAGAACGCAGCTAAGCAGGCAGACGAGATAAAACATCATATAATTAGGGTATGGATTTTTCGGGTTAAAAAAATGCATTCGAAGGGTAAATATCGGGTTTTATTATTTTCCATTTCATTTGGGTTAAAATCGGGTATAAATAAGTTACAGATATTACGAGGTTTTAAAAAAAGTTCAATCCCGGGTAATTTTCGGGTTTTATTATTTTGTAATTCGGATAAAATTATTTCAAAATAAAAATCTTGTTTATAAATTTAAAAGCTTGATCAACAATCAAAACTTTTTACTATTTCTTAAGTATGTTCGCGAGTGTGATATCTTGTGTTAAACGCCTCCAGGTGGAGAGGAACACCTCGCAGGCTGCACAAATATCTTGCTTCCCGTTCAACTTCTTTGAAAAAACACCAGATATTAGTGAAATGATTTTTCTTTCGTAGTGTTTTCAACTAACAGACACTTGGTCTCTTTTTTCCTTATCCCATCAAAGATCTTGCAGCGACTAGTTAAGGCGAGGTACTTGACTATTAGTGGCGCGAGCAAACCAAGGAAATTAAGATTGTGTTACAAAGTAAGCTTAGGAATAAATTGTTTACAAAGAGAATGAACAGACTGATCACGAACATATTGGACTGCACTCAAGTGCCAGAATAAAAATTCTGTGACCAAATATAAAAAAATTCTGTTTAAAGAAAACTAATAATTTCGGGGTTTACCCTAATTTTTAAAAAGGCAATTGGATGGTAAAAATTGGTAAAAATCGGGTATAACCCGAAGAATCCATACCCTACATATAATGTATACTTGGGTCTGCATGGCGCGAATTGGTGGACCTAGAATCTTCTCTTTCTCAAAGCAGAGAAGGTTCTAGAGAGGACGACCTGTGCTTCGGCACCGGATCAAAGGATTTAGTACCGCAAGGGTCTAAAGAGGGAACCAAGTAGGGAAGCGGTGACCTCCTCCCGTTCGGTCCTGCCACTGGCACGTACACGATATTCATTTAAATTTCTCAACATAAAATTGGAGTTTTATTACTCGAATATTTGTGTAGTCCGGTAATGGAAATGATAAGCTGTCCGTCCAACAGTCATGAAAAGGTCGGGAAGACCAGATGCGTATATCGGTTACAAAACAGCTTTAATCAGTGATGATTCTTCGAGATTTTTGTGACTCAAGAATAAGCGCTTAAAAATCTGGTAGAAACTACTTTCGGTGAATTGCCACTGAAGACGGCTGCATTGTAGCCGAAATGCGCGCCTGGTTTTTCATAACCTTGTTGTGGCTATGGGAGATACTAGGATAAGTAATTTTTTCAGTTTTTTATTTTTAAGTGCTCATTCTTGAATTTTTCAGCCATAGGACGAAAATTCCAAAACGTTCATATTATAAACACTCTCCAATTCCATCGAAGCCGCCACGAATTTCCATAAACCTCGATTCGAACGTTTCCTGGTCGCGTATTCAGAGCATTTATTCACCCATTACTTAAAGTTCCTACGGGTTGAACGAACGGTGTTTTTTTACGCTACACCCCCGTCTCGTTTTAAAAAGAATCTCCCATAAATTTGCAACGAGGACGGCATCCTGTGCCGTTTCTATTTTTAAACCGATTGAAAAAAGGGTCCTCTCCCTCTCTCGTCCGTTTTAATCCCTCGGAATTCGTGAGAGAGAAAAGTTCGGAGGAGAAAAGAAGAGTCAAAGGGACCATTTCACAAAGTGTCTTTTAAGGCCTTGCTCTTGCTTCCCTTGCAGACTCGGAATCTTAATGCAGCAGGAGCACATCTGCGGGCACGTGGTGTTTGAGGTCCGAACAGGAGGAGGTGGAGTCGGGAGGGACCAGGAGGAAGGGAACAGGTGGTGGATGTGAGGGAGGAGAGGGGAGGGTGAGGTGGAGGAGGGAAATGGCGAGAGAGGGAACTTAGCCAGGTAGTGAGAGAGAGAGAGGTATAGAACCTCATAAGGGCTTTCTAGCCTTTCCTTCTTCCCTGGTCACGGCCCGGTGCTCTGTTCTCTCTCGCTCCGAGAAAAGAGGTTCCCGTTCTGTGGCGGGGTTGCCAAATCTTTCCAAATACGATGATGCATTATTTGTATTGGCACGAGTTACCTTCGTTTCTTGTTGTCATCTTCTTGCGGACGTTGGCGTACGGTGGGAGTTCATTTCATCGGGCAACGTCGGAGGTGTAATACGAAGTGGATAGATTGTTTTTATGGTGTATAGTGGGAAGAGTTCGCGTTAGACATTGTTTACGATTGTGAATTTTGGGTTATTTTACCTGACCTGTCTTCCGGGCGAGGCAGTTTTCTTCGGCGTATCGTTTTGGATGATCGCTTTTTCTAGGGTTTCAGCTAGGACTCTTCCTTAGGACCAACGACAGCTGTTATCACTACCTTGTTTGTAACACAACGATTTCATCAATAACAAAACACTAGTAGTAAATTTGAGCTGTAAAAAATATCAATTTGGATGTTCAAAAATGAACGGTAAAGTTTCGCTTATGGCACGTATAATGTAAATCCTCTAACCGCGAATAGGTTGAGTAAACTGTGTGTGCATATCAGCTGCAAAGGTGCCCTCATCAACGGCACTTGGACAAAATAGCCTCTTGTATCCTTCTTTTTCGAGTTCGGGCGGTCTTTTTACGGGGCTCGAGTAGTATATATAATTTTCCATTAATAAGTTCGCAATTTCGAATCTTTTCGTGTGCATGGAAGTTGTGCGCGTCGTTTTTATTCAGTCGAACCATAATAAATAGTCGCAAACTTGTAGTAAAGTGCTAAAATAAATAAATTTCCATTTTTATTACATTCTACTGTCGCTTTGTTCCCATTGAAGATGTCTTCTTTGTTTTTGAAACGCTTATTGCTTATTTGGTTAACTCAACAGATTGCTGTACGAACGTGAGATTTTACTTCTTTCTAACTATCGTGTAACACGCTAATGCGTACCCGCGCCGTTAGTGGTGCTCGTGTCACCGGTTGTAAAGCAATGGTTTTAGCAGAGTGACGCTTAAAGGCTTCGCGCTTCTGAGAAGGGATTAACGTCCAAATTTCCCTCTCGTCCGGGTTAATTGCTCAACCTTTATAAATGGTGGGAAAACCGCTCGAATTCCGCTATTTTTTTCGAGCTTCTACTTTACTTAATGGACGTCAATTCGGCACGCTCGGAATAAATGCACGTTTGAAGTCGTCGCTGACAACCTCTTAACCGAAATGTTTTCACTTGCACAGTTTCGGGAACGTGATAAGGCACTCTTAAAAAATGTAAAATTTGGAATGGTCGCCATCTTCCGACGATTATTTTAGAGAGAGAAATTCATCTTCTTTTCGATTCTAATTATTTTGTTTTTTTTTTGCGGCTTCATTCACGAACTTCTGAATTATTTTGCGTTTTATCGACATTTTTCTGGGTCGTAGAATATCGCCGAGTTTCGTTTATCGTTAAATGAAGTAAAATTTCAACAAATCACAAAATAAACATCATTCGCCTTTGTTCATTCCCAATTCCCAACTTTACAGCTTATGCCTGTCTGTCTAGGATCTTCGTATCGCTTTATTGCATCAATTTTTTGTCCATTCCGTTTAATTCGTTCGTTCCTAAGAAAACAGAAAACTCACTTTCATCTCGAAGCAAAACGGAAAAATTTGGAGAGTACTTTTTATCTAGTTATCAGGTTTTCAGATTCTCTTTTTTGGATGTAATAAAAAAACCACGAGCTTTCAATCAGAATTATCAGGAGACTAATATTTCTCCATTACTAATTTCTTAGACTTCGTAAATTAATGGTCAGGTAAAGAAAATGTACCTATATATATTATTTAAAGTGCCATTCGCTCTGATAATTTTTAGTTCTAACTTTATGAGATATTTTGAAATAACACCAAATTATTGCGCGTTTTTCCTGCTGCTACTTAAAAGTTCTCGAAACGTGAAACTTAAAACTTGAAACGTGAAATGAATTTATATAATACGCATTGAAATGAGGTTTTTCCCCACTGCTACCGAACTTTTGAAACGGACCGATATATCTGAGAGCTAAAACAAAAATAGAGTGAGTTCTAATTCCACGAAATGCGTTTCATTTCAAGTTTTATGTTTCCGTGACGTCACGGGCAACAATTTTCAACGTCGCCCGGTTACTCTCTCGAGAAGATCGTGGCTATTCGTCGAAACACGTTTTACGCTTCATATTTTTTTGTTTCCGTTTTTTCTTGCCACCCTGCAAATTAAAGGGTTAAATTTTTGCGGAATTAAAATTTCGAACAGCTCGTGTAGTTATGGTCGGGATTTCTATTCTCCGTGCGAACAGCCAACGTTTACACGAAAAAAATACGATAGTGTTATGGGTTCACTAGGGCAATGCCGACGAAGTTGAGCTCATTTAACTCAAGTGTGAATGAAATTGCCGGAAACTATGAACGATTCCTTTAGTACTCTTAGTCGTAACATTTTAGCGCACTTTTTCATCGCGTGAGCACACGTGGAAACGTGCTACTTCCTAGGGAAAACTCTGAAAAAAGCGAAAAAGTATTGTTTTAATATGTTCGTCAGTTCTTTGAGAACGGATAGACCCGTATAACTACGACTCGGTTATCCCGTTTTCGTTTCTTTTACGACGCCCGAGACGTTTTCGTTCGTCTTTTTTTTCTCTTTAGTTTTCGGTCCACCATCTTTATGATCGGAGAGACCCGTTTCGCGTATGTTTAAGAGATAACAATTATTCTTCCTATAACCCATTTGTTCACGAGAGGTGATTATATTTTTTAATGTTTATTAAGCATTTGGTTTTAGCGATTCTCTAATTTTTTCTATCTTACTTTCCAGCCTTCTTCTTGCTAATCCGGATTTAGTCGGGCGTTCAATCAAAAAAGATTTACTTGATTTGATTTCCGTACGATGGGGATCGTTTTTCGTCCTACTTCAACCCAATTGCGGTAGATTAAGGGGCCTTAACCCATTTCATTGCCTAGTTAGCCGCCTGAAAAATCCTCCCTCCCCATGCCTAGAGTTCAATCCCGGAAAGTATTTCAATTTGAATTTCAATGGAAATTCATTTTGTCCCCCGTTTTTGGTGCGTCTTTAGCGCAGAATATCCGCCGAATATTTTACGTGCGATAATTTTCAGCTTTCGTCGAATCTAATTTTGGAAAGTAGAGTTGTTACATTTTGATTTTGAAGCAATAATTTTTCGTGCTTTAAATATATTGTGTGAATTACGTTTTCAAGTATCAGCTCAACTTGACTCGCGCAATTTGTTTGTTTTATTTATTTTATGTAAATATTTAGCTACTTTAATTAGCTCACGAACAGCCATTAACGGCCTTTTAAAATGAGCGAAATAACGATATCAAATACGAACACATATAACCGTGCCCTCGGCAAGATTCGAAACCGCTACTCTAGCATTGGGAGCCAGAGATGCTAACTACCTCTCTACCAAGACCCGCAGTAATGGGATCTGTATGTCTTAAGTATTGATATTCCGGCAGTCTAAATTGAAATCCGTAATTTAATCGTCATATTTATAATTTCACATTATTGATCTGTATTCAGCGCCTTATATAATTGTTAATTAGCTTAGAAATTCCGAATAAATACGGACAGGTTTGTTAAAAATGAGTCTACGCGAGGTGCTTTGGCGTCATAAGTGAGCCTGCCTTGATAAACCTCGTAAATTTTATTAGGTTTAAGCCTTTCTCTAGGCCAAGTTCTGAGCTAAACCCAATTAAACAAATTAGTAAATTTTCCTAGCATATTTTAGTAGTTATTTAATTATATTTCTCTCTAAATACTAAACGAATATTAGATTTTTGTATATTTAATATTAAAAAAATAATAGATCAATGATTGGCTTGAAAAATCTCTTAGGATTTATTACATCTTGCTCCCACATCATTAGACGAAAATCAAAAATCAAAAGAGTGAAATGTTTGAAAAAGAAGCGCATTTATCTCCGTTTTAGGGATCTATCGGATTATCAGCGCATCCTAACTACAAAAATCGAGATTTATCAGTAGTATCGGCGGATTCTTTATTGAGTAGCATAGTATGCTTTTTATAATTTCATCGGAAACGACAGACCTTAGCAAGTAATCAATTATCCCTGTTTAGACATCAAAGCATCCACGTATTCGCTCAAGTAACCGTTGTTTCAATTTAAATCCATCGGCCAATCTCATAAATGATTCCAATCCCGACGATTTCCGAGTGTAGAATTTTCCTCAGTCCCGTATTAAATCTCACCGGCGGAAATTTCCATATCTCTTGAACAGTTTTCGGGGTATCGGGTTTCTCGGCGGCGCCGGATTTGCTCTACTGCATTTGCCCGGCATAGAACGAAAAAGTCTTTTTATATAGAATGGTTAAAATTTTCAAAAACTTCTCCATCTCGTTGGTTTGCTGCCCGCCTTTCGTCGCTCGTTTGTCAACGCTGTTGGGAGCTTTTCCGTTGCCATGGTGACCCGCTGGCGGCGCTGGCTCGAGTGTTTAGGATCGGAAGGGGAGAGAGAAAGGAAGGGAGGAAAGTTGTTGGCCACGGGAGTAGGATTTTGAGGATTGGGAATGGTTTGGGTTGTTCTGAAAGGAAGGGAAGAGGATCTGCACGGCGGTGAAGGAGCACCCTGCACCTTTTCCCCCATCCCGCCGCCACCGGAGCCCCTTTAGCCTCCCCTCTTTCCTCCCCTATAACAGTTGTCCACCCCTTCTACTCCCCTCTACGAATATCCTACCTCCCCACTCCCCTCATATCTCTCTCTCGCTCTCAGCCGCTCTTTCCCCCTCCCCTCCCGACCGTGGCCATACCTCCCCTCCTGCGCGCTTTCTCCCCCACCAACTCACCTCCTCCCCCACCACCCGTCTCCTCACCTCTCTTTCTCTACCCCTCTGTGAGGCTAGCCTCAGTCTCGCTCACGACGCCGTGGGTATCAAGCACGTTTGAGTCAGTTCGCCGCATCGTGGACGCGTACCAGCAATTCTACCGGTGTTTACCATCCGTTTTGTACAACAAAAGTCTCAACGAATCGTTCGATCGTAGCCTGCGGATTCTCTGTTCGATTCGGGACCCCTCGTCTCTCCAGCCAGCATCTACGACGCCTCGTTTTCGCACCGCCATGTTCGCGTTGAAGGAAGATAGCGTGGTCTCCGTGAGGATTCTGGCATCGAGGGATTGAAGATAGATCTCGAAGAGGAATCTGCGAAAAAGTTAGAGCTCTTGTTATCTCTATAACTCCGTTTAACCTACCCTCTTCTCCCTTTGTGTTAACGTTTTTAGTTCGTCCCCGAAAGAAACCTGTGATCTTCAGTTCTCTTCTCTGTCCGAGTTGATTTTTAAACCGTGGACTCAGTAGTGAACCATTGTGATACAGTGAAATCTTAATGCCGTTCGGAATGTGGAGGATTTAGTGTACGGACGCCACACGCCGTTCGTTTTAATTTCTGCCCGAGAAGACGTTGGGTTTTTCACCTTTCCATTTGTTCTATAGAGATCAAGCACGGATGCGGGTGCATTCAAAAAGAACTGCTTTTTATATGAGTGTGTTACTACGCCGGAGGATTTAGTGTTTTTTTAACGGCTTACGCGAAGGGAGAGCAAGGTATGGAAGGCTTGTGGGAGCAGAAGCGTTTTTAACGGAGTGTATCGGTGTGTTTCCTTTGTTGCCATCTGCTCCCTTCTCTCTCTCTCGTCGACGCACGGTCAGTGGTGGTTGCTTCCCCCCCTCTTCCATCGCACTCTCTCTCTCTCTCTCTCTCTCCGGCGGCAAGAGTGAATGCACCCGGCCTCGTGGCTGGCTGCCTCTATCTGGCTCGATTCGCTTCGGAAAGGTATCTTGTGGTGGTCTCTTGACTACACCAGGGAAACTTCGCACAAAGTAAATCGAAAGCTTTTGAACGCGTATACACGGCGGTGGACGGCGCGTCGGGAGTCACTCTCCTGTCTCGACGTTACTTATTCTAAGTTCGGCGCGTCTGAGAGGGAGGGTTGTGGAAAGGGGGGGATCAAATCGGATGCGTGCGGGAGATAGTCTATGGGGGGAAGTGCGTGTGGATGAAGGAGAAACCGGAGGGAGATGATGTGTTTCAAAGGCGCGTGTTAAAAGGAAAAGGGGGATCCTTTTTTTTTCTCGTGCACAAACGCGTCCACGCTGTCAAATTTTTTTGTCAATTTGCCGCCCATGTGGTTCCCGCCTGTCTGTCCGAGGAAAGCATTTATTTGTCCCTCTTATCTCACTCAAACCGATAAGACCGATGCTTGTTATTTTTTCCACAACGCAATGTGATTCATTCTGCCCGTAATGATGTGTGGCCTTATATGATTGGGAAAATTTTTTTATTCGGGGGCGACTCAACAGCCTAGCCGTTTCTTTGTCGCAGGTCGTGTTGGTGTGTTGGTGGTGATCGAAGGCGAGAAGGAAGGGAGAGAGACGTACCGACTGGGGAATTAGGCGAACGGAATCCACATTCTCGTGGCACCCGCCTGATTCCGCCGTTTGCTTCTGCCGACTTAAAAAAACATCCCTTTTAGATCCTTGAAAGGGACATAAAGAGGATCTACCACTGCCTTGGATTCGTGAAGTGCACGACTCATCCCCTTTTCGGCGACGTTTATGTGACACAATCCGTGAGTACGAAGGAGTTTTTAAACAGCCAGAGATGTTGGCCGTTGAAAGATTGGAAAGAATTTTTTGAAACGGTTGACTTAAAACAAATTATTAACTTGCCTTAATGTTCCCGTAATTTTAATACATTCAAGTTGAAGTTAATCTGTAATGATAGTGTTCTTTTTGAGTAGTTGCCATATCGTGGCGGTAGATAGTCTTATTTATTAGGACTTAGTTTTCGAAATACATTTAGTGTTTCATTAAAACATTGAAAGTGCAACTCTTCAGTAGTGTACCACTGTTTTAAAGTCGTTAAAAATTAATTTTTCAGTGAACGTTATTTAACTTATTAATGAGTTGTGTTAAATTTAATTTTATTTAACTTATTAATGAGTTGTGTTAAATTTAATTTAAATAATCTTCATTCATTATTGCCGCTACTTAGGATTTTGTGATTTACAAAGGGGTACCGTAACTGGTAATTAGATGTGATGCATTGGCCAAGTGCTTGCTTGTAATGCTCGAAATTTGTCTTGGCTTTTGGATTTATGTTATTCTACGTTTTTCGTATCTAAAAGAAGTTGTTTTTTAACACTTAAAGCAAGGCAAGGTTATAAGGATGCATTTAATTGCCAGTTACTTAGATTATAAGATGATTTTTCATTTTTAGTCATTTATTAATGATAAAACTTGTGCTGCAACCTAGCCTATGTTGTTTTGAAAATGTCACAGTTATATTAAGATCAAGTGTTCGTATTGTTTGCTTTGTCCTAAATAGTTGTATACCTTGTATATTATGGAAATTGTAGTGTAATGTATTTTGCATCGTATATCTTATGGAATGTGTCGTGTAATTAAGGTTTTGTGTTCTCAGTACCGTAATGAGACCATTGCTCATCCCAACTTAATCATTGAAAGTTTGTAGAGGGATAGCTTAAACAATTGCAAGTTATATTAAAACTGTTTGGCCATCTCAGTGATGTAGTTGTGGGGTACTTGGATACCCCCAAATGGGTCTTATTTGCAGCTGTTTGTGTTAGAATGTTATTACGGATAGTGCCACTAAAGCTGACTGCTGTCATTCAATTGGTAATTTCCTTGACACAGGCAGATACCCTTCATGGACACAACCCTTCTAATATAAACATCTGGCTTTGTGTGAATACTTTGGAATTACTGTTGTTGGTCTTTGCATTTGATACTTTGGAATTACTGTTGTTGGTCTTTGCATTTGACACTTGTGGTTCATATTTCGAATATGTAGGCTGTTGTGCAAGGGTTTTCAGTGCTGTCATTGGCAGTGCCTTGGTTTATGCCTCTACCACTTCCCTTACTGCTATGTTTCCTTCATGTAAGGAAATTGCAGTGGGTAGCTTATGCTTTAGATCGATGGCATTAGTGGGATCAGTAGATGTCTAATTTACTGCTGTCTTGGGGAACTCCCATTTTTACCTATTCACTTAATGTAGTTACACCAGCCTTTAATCTCTCAGTAACATTTTCAAACCTGCCCTACACTATTTAATGATGGTTATGACTATGGAAATTTAATAATAATTTTAAATTATGGTATTCGTATATGAATGTTATATTATCATACAAGTACTTTGAAAAGAATGGTTCGTCTTATGTAACATAGTGCGTATACCCAATAGTTCACTAGTATCTAATTATATTTCATATATTATGTAACTGGAAAGTTAGAATATTCTCGAATGAAAGTACATAAATGTTTTACATTCGAATGATAATCAATTTATCCAATTTCTAATTATATATGCAGTTAAGTGTTTATTTTTTATCTTGCGTAACTAGCTTAATATCTTCATAAACCATTGCATGTACTCCTTAGGTATTATCTGTTTCTGTATTCTTACAATAAGGCTGCTTAGTAACTGAAGTTGTTGTTTTAGGCCTGTGAGTAATTCTTAACACTGGCCAAAATCTTAGTGATTGAAATTGGAACAGGTGTTGTTCATATAACTGCTCTTAGTATTTATTAGCTCTCCGAAGTGATGTCAACATGGTTTTGACGAAGGCCACTTAAGTCATTAGAATAATACGTTGCTTGCTAGCAGATTGTTACTTTTCACAGATGTATTTACATGTCTGAATCTATGATTCATTTCTTAGCAGGCATTGACCAGCTTTCCTACCCATAATTGAAGTTTGTTTATATTTAGTATGTCTAATACGCATCATGGTAAATTAAAGGTTTGAATGAATGAGTTTATGAATCAGGTGAATGAGCATGTTGGTTGTATGAGTGAGTGACTGAGGGCCTGTAATTATCCTATTTGAGATATAATGATGTAAGTTGATTACACCTGAAGTGAGTCGCTAGGTAAGAAGGTGTGTAACATTGTAGAAGTATTCACTAGTGGTATATTACTCTTTGATGTGATGTATATTTCCTGGTGTATGAAATTTATAGAATTTTCACATACTAGGAACATGGGGTAGTACTAATAGATAATACTGATGATAATGCTGGATTCATCCCAGAAGCTTTTGAAATTATACATTTCTTGCTGAAACTGATGTTAGTTAGTTGTTAGATGAATGGAACTTATAGTATGTACCTAGTACACCCATTTTTTGTTCAAATTTCTTAATCGCTTCCCTTGTTGAATAAAGATTCCAGTATTTCCTTATCCAACGGTGGAATTGATAAAAGAATAGGTTTATCTTCGTTCACTGCATGATGTGATGTGTGCCTAACGTTAAATTCAAATGAACTTTCACGTAACTGTGTGGATTAGACAACCACCACAGCTGACATTCCTTTTTTAATATGGCATATACACATGTCCACTTTAATATAGGAATAACTAGGTCTTGGTGCTCAAGGATTTGGAATTTTTTGACAGTGGTACATATCCTCAGCATTTTATCTAAAGCTTGTGGCCGTCATGGTGATGACGCGTCGCGACTATTTTAAAGAGAGAATATCAGTATCTCTCGCACTGTCCCCTTGACCTTTCAAAGCTGTTTTTAATGTTATTTGGGGTTGCATGTTTGTATTGCTCATTTCATTGGGTAGTCAATATGGCTACACCGAGGCAGTACTGGTAATGTATAGATTTTACAGGATCAGGTCCATTGCCACCTGTTTCAAATTTCCGACCTCTAGTTGGTATTGTTTCAAAATTCATGCGAATCTTTTAATTGAAATTTGCGTAGTGGACATCTTATGTTTATGAAAGCGTCCCATCGAGATAGAGAATATGTATAAAATATTTTGGCCATAGGTAGCGGTAGTTAATATATTTGTGAAATTTGACATTTCTTCCAAGACGACCAACCTTGAGTTAGCCGAGTAAATATCCACTGTGGCCTTCGTTAATACAGAGTGCTCCGTTATTTTTTTATCCACTCGCATATTTAAAAAATATACCATTTCACGCCGAGTGTAATGTAAGCCCGTAGTGGCGTGTAGCACGTGCTTAGCACCACGTGGTCAGTACGCATCCAAAGGCAATGGCGGCTGATCGATATCGGCTGATATTCCTCGCTCACGCCGTTCGCGCCTTCCTTCTTCTAATGCCGTCGTTCATGGCAGTGTTTCTAATTGGACTGGGCCGCGAGGTTTTTTTTCATACCGGAGATATGTAGAAGGGGGAATGGTTGTGCGAAGGGGGAGATGGGATTGAGGGGGGAGGGGCGAAGGAGAAAGAGAGAGAGAGAGAGCGCGTTAGGGGCGGCGTCCGCATTGGCCGTGGCGGTGTCCGTTGGCATGACGTCACTGCCGCCCCTCATTTGGACCACGGCCATCTCTTCTCCTTTCTCCGGAATAAGGTCCCTCGCGGCGGAGAAATGACCATCGAATCGAAGGAATGATGCACTTCCGACGTCGGCTCGAAAACTCTCCAGCTCTCTCTCGTTTTCTCGCGTTCTGGATTCGTCGCTAGGTAGCTCGGCCGGAGATCGTCACGGGTGAAATTTTTTTGTAACCTGCCCAAATTAGGAGGAAATGAGTTTTCCACGAATTATTTACTCGTCATTCACGTAAAATCGAGAATGAATGAATACATTTCATATAAATGGATATCGAGGAGTAAAATTTCCATTTTTTTTATTGGCAATTCTGTTCATGCCGTAGATTGCAGTCGCCATCATCTGTTTTTAGTGAAAAATCACCAGCATTATTCCCTTGTGCGTGTTTTGGAATCGCCTTATCGTCGGCAAAGGGGAGAAATTATGAAAATAAATAAATTTGGTTGGATGTTGGAAATGCTTAGTTGTCACGTCCCAACGAATCGGCGCAACTAGCTGAGATTGGTGGTGGAAAGGTTGCATCTCGTGTAATGTAATGCCAAAATTGCATCATTCCTAAAACTGAATCATCAGATTGTCTTAAAAAAGATTTTATGAATCGTCAAATATTTCATTCGCGCACGCATTGTTTATTATCGCCTCAGATTTCGTACGCAAGATAGATGGTTCTAAACATTGGATTTTCATAACGCTGCTGATGAAAGTAGTTGTTTATTTTAAAGGTCGCTAGGTCTTTTAATCCTGACCACATATTTCGCTGCCATTTGTGTTTACTCTAAATTAATTGCTTAGCCTTTCTCATTGCCTGACTTTATCGTTTAAAAGGGCTGACGTCAGCCCGCATTTATACCAATTCCCTTTCGTTTGCGTAATTAGGTCCATGCATCGTGGCCATCTCTTGGATCTTATTGTGTTTAGTTTTACATGCGTTGTGTTTTCATTACCTCGGCTGGACGGTTATTTTAGCCTTGGGGCGATTATTCGAAGAGTCGGCTCGGAGTGTGCATTTTGTTTAGTTTTCGTAATGTCTCGAACGCGTGGTTACATTTCTGGAGATCAATTTAATTGCCGTCTTTGAGTGGTATTTAAGATAAACGTTTCCGCTCCTACGCAATTTTTTTGGATGTTAATAAGTCGAGTGACGTAGAATGTTATCTCGGTCGCTAACGAGGCTCCGTTGTTGTTCAATATAATCCAATTCAACTCCCACGTCGGCTCTCATCTAATCAGCCCGTTTACAATACGTTGTGGTCGTGCTAGGTGCGATCATAAGCCACTCTTTCTCTTCATTTTTGGATCTCTCCCGCCATCTTGCCGTCGCGTACAATGACTTTCGTTGTCCCGCGAGCGATTTGCTCTCTCTGCTGCCCTTCAAGGCGCCACTCATGTCTGTTCTTGTTTACGGTACTCACGGCGGCGACGTGGGAAGCGAGTCCCGTGAGTCTCCCGATACCTTCCTCCGGTCGCAAAGAGGCGGAGGGGGAGAATGGAAGGTCTGCGGAGGATCCGTGGGTGGCGCTGGTGACTCACCGATACTCGCGCTGCGACGCCCACGCCCCCTCCCCCACCCTTCGGCTCTTCGCTTCTTTCACCCTCGCGACCACCACACTTTGACCTTCACCCCGCGCGCGCACACATGCAGAAACACACGCACACATGTACGCGGGCAGTCTACAATTACGAAACCGCAGACGGAACTCGTTTGCGCTCATGTCCGATTCGCGCGGTTTTCTTTTTTTTGCGTTCCCGTCATATTGCACGACACGGTGCTCGGATAACCGGCGTTACGGAGAACGTCGGGATGAAACTTTTTTAAAAAGTGTTCGGGAGTGTAGGGTGAGTTAGAGCTGGGGAAGGGATAAGGTTCTCTCGAGACGGCTTCGTATTCGTGGATGATTTAACGGTCTGCAGTCGGTCAGTCGTAGAAAGGGGTCGGATTATGGGGACGTGAGGAGGGAGAAACGGCAATCGACGTGGAGGTAATATATGTGGAATTATTTCCACGGTTGGTTGTGTTGGTCGCGTTTGCATCCAGATGTTCGCCGGGGAATGCGTCGAAGGCGTTTACATCTTCTTCAAGCGTTAAGGTCGTAAGAAAGTGCAGTTAATTGGGTCTTTTCTTGGGCATCTGTTGGCTCCGGCTGTTGTTTATACGTGTTTAAGCAATGCAATCGCCCGCAAATGCAGCGGCAAAGGTGAAATTATTTGTAATGGTCAAAGCTTCGCGTGGTTTTTCTGCCTAGCGAACATGAACTTTCATGGAAGATGCGCCTATGGCAAAATTTCAGGAAACACCGTATTGGCGTAGAATATTATTTTTCCCTGCGTTTTATGGAGTAGAGTAGCATTTTATTAATTATAACTTCAACGTTTGAGCCTTAAATTAATACTTATTCATCGGAAAGTAAATTTTTGGCCTATTCTGAGAACGTTGGGCGTCTTTGCAGGCAGCGCCTATGGTAAATACCACCTTTGCCATAACCTAGTTACGCTACTGATAACGTATTTTAAGGATGAAAGACGAGGAAGTACTACGAATTTTGGAGAAGCGAATGATTACACTTAAAAAAACAGGAAGACGAACTGGATTGGACATTATCTTAGGAGAGAGAGCATGATTAAAGACGTGTTAGGAGGAAAACTGGAAGGGAAAAGAGGCAGGAAAAGGTTTCAGCTGATAGACTTGAAAGAGAGAGTTTATAAGACATGAAGATTACGGAAAAAATAGGTGTATGTGGAGGACCAGATTTAACCAAGAATAATCACCGATCAGCCTAACAGCAGACTAGTTATGACGACGATCAATGCTAAGATTGTGCAATGGCTGATTGAGCCTCTCCTTAGTCGTAATTTACACCGAATTAACAGCTGAGACTTACTCATTTGATCATAGTGCGTTTAACGCCATACGAGTAAATATTGAGATGGGTCCTATTGACAATCATTTGTTTATTTCGTCTTAATATATTCGTTATTCCATCGTAGCCGTTATGGCAGTCGTAACGGTTTAACGAAAACGCGCCATGTGGCCAACTTTCGCTCGCTCCACTCCCAGCTCCACGCCCTTCCACTTCCATATACGCCCGCTGACACCTTTCTCTCTTTCACTCTCGCTTTCTTCGAAGTGACAAGAGCGAGTCGCCCAAACGAAGTGGTTATAGAGGTCGGAAATTGGTTTTGTGACCAAATTTTTTTTCTTTTTTTATCGCCTCGACGAAATGCCATCTCTCTCCACGAAACTTCCTTGAATTTCTATTCCGTCGCCCCGAAAATGTAATTTGCGGACGAGTACGTACCGTTACTCGCCGCTTGTTCTTTTTGATGGATGTTCGAATTTAAGTTTTCGCCCCTCGCTTCTAATAGGACCACTTAAGCGCGGCGCCGCGACCCGTTCATTTGTTCGGAGGCTGTGTAATTTCCATTCTTTCATGTACTTCGCGCGCGCGTCCTCTTTTATGCATCTGCCGGAGTTTGGATTCCTTCGCTTGTGCGCGTGCTGGCCGGAAACTTTTTGCGCTCGTTAGAGACGCCGCTCTTGATTCGCATTTCCCGGAGTTGTTGCAGAAGACGTTAGTTGGCGTGGGGAGAACAGAACATTAACCGCTCTTCATTTTGCCGTCTCGTAAGTATATTCGCCTGGGTCAATGGTAGCTTGGAGAGCTTTGTAAATTCCATGTTGCGGTGGGATCTGTTCTGCGACATCTTGCGGTGAATAGTAAGATTGTAGGTCGATGACATATTTTGAGGGTTGGGTGAAGCACCGCCTTCCTGCAATAAGTGGGGTTGTTCGTGTACCTTCCGTGTGTTCTTGTTTTAGGATTGTTACTATTTATGCTCATTTTAGTTTTTTCTCTTGTTATCAGCGAAGAATCCTGTTGGTGCATTGTATTTACAGTAGGGTGACCAACCGCCCCAAATTTGGAGGGATAGTCCCTCTTTTGTCACTCTTCCCACTTTGATAAATGCCATGATCACCTTAATTTTCAGGGACTGGGGATTACGTATCAAAATGGGTATGTAGCAGAGATCTTCATTCAGCACTGCATAATAACGGTGTTTCGGAGGTTGGTATTAGGTAATCGTCAGATTGTATCACGACGATAATTCGCGGAAACTAGCTGTGGAACAAATTTTCCTTGAAAATATCTTAGAAGTGTAAATAATGTCCCATCTGGGTTTTATTTACTGCTGGCGTTCCATCTTCTTATTACCTTAACACAAGTATCTAGCTCTTTCTTGAACTCTAGGTCAGTATCATCAAAAAAGACAAAGCAAACACGAATAGTCTCAATAATATCGTTAAGAGGAAGTTAAGGGAAACTCTCCCTCACACGGTTAAATCCTTCGCCGTTCGTGTCGCGTTCACGTCCTTCTTCGTCGAAGGCGGAATATAATCTTCCGACCAATGCTACTTGCGGGAACAACGCCTCCCCACGCCTCGCCCGTTTTTCCCCTATCCCCATCCCACGATCCCCGTCATCTTCCTCGTCCCCCCTTTTCGCTTTGTCATTTTATTCCCCCCTCCTTCGCCCTCTCCTGCTTCCCCTTCAGCTCCAACCGTCTTCATTTCTCCTCCCCTCCCTCCCTCCTTTTCTCTCCTTCCCTCCCATAGGATGTGCGTCCTTTGTTCACCTTCAGCGACCCTCTCTCTATAAAGCCCTTTTCCCTTGCCATATCCACCTTTTGCTTCCCTCTGTCTCCTATCCCCCATTCGGATCATTGCTTTTTCTTTTTCCGCCTCTCTTTATCCGTTTCTCACTCCCCCTCCGGCTCCTTTTACCGTTATTTCTCTTGTTTTTTCTGTCCTTTCGTTTCCATGTCCCTCGTGCTGAAGTAAAATAGGGGACGGTGATATTTCTGTAGGTTTGTCGTGGCGATGGGACCTTATTATCTGGTCATCTGGGGTAGGGATCGTTATTATCGACCCAACATGTTGTATGTCGGGGAAAGTTTTGGGGGACTGTTTGATTCTCAATCTTCTTTAACCCGTAAACACAGGCATCAGAAATTGACGCGCCAACACAGGCATGCGGTCTCTCAGACCCCACGCCAAAAATAAATAATTATGTGAGAAGAAACAACATTGTGTATAATTTTCTTGTTTATATTTGAAATAGAGTATTGGCGAAAGAAAACAAAAATATGAACCCTTATTATGCTTTATCTTCTTGGTAAATATGACGAAAATTTTTTAACAAAAAAGTAATGTTCTAATTTTTGATTTTTTTAAATTTCATACAGAAACTTGAGTACATATTTGCGTGTTTTTTGGACAGGGTTTTTTTAAACACGAATATGAAAGAATTAAAAAAGGAAAAACTTATTAAAAAATGAGGACCCTAAACTTCGTCACTTAAGCGCATGTTCCACAAGCGGGTGCTGAACATTTCAAACATATTGAGCTGCTACAAATAATACATTGGAAGGCAGTTTTTTTTATATTTACCGGACGTACGACGGTCCAGGACGGTTTAACTGCGACTTAAGAAATTTCCCAAACCGTGAAAAAGACCTTCCGAAAAAATTACGGGAACACGGGCATGTGGTCTCTCAGACTGGCAACGAAACTAAACACGCTCTAGTACGCATAGGACCGATGCTAGAATGCAACTGCCATTCAGTATATTAAGCGACCTGAAGTATACAAAGAAACAAAATCTCAAAGGCGGAGATGATTCACGAACCTTAAATGAGACGATTGAAATTTTCGTGCGGTCTGAGAGACCGCTGCCTGTAGTTAGGGGTTCAAGATGTTCAGCCTCGCTGGTATTGTTACGATAAACCAGAAGTATATCGACTCTTATAGGTTCTTTTACGTTCTAATTAGCTAATTCTGTTGCTGTTTACCACGCGAGGTGATTTTTTCGATGGAAGTTATGAGGTTGAAACGCTAGGGCGACGTTCTTTTCGCGTGTCCGGCATCATTGGCTTCCGGCATTAATTAATCAAAAATTTTGTTAAATAACCAGTTTGCGAGTAATTTGGCCGTATCGTCAATTTAAATGTCGGGCCAACGTTTTTATGCTCGGAGCTTCTCTCTCTCTCTCTCTGTGCCTTATTGGCCCTCCACCGAGTTCCGCTTTTTCATTGCGCAATCTGAGCGTTTTATCCGCTTCTATTGAACATTTGTTTTTTTTTTATGGTTCAGCGTTCGTCTTCCGAGTCGCTGTTCTCTTCTAACTATGCCCTTCCATACCGTCTCCTCTCTCTCCTCATCTGTCGCTTTATTGCTCCACCTATCCTTTATATTCACTATAATCTCTCCAAGTAATCTAGAACACCGTTAATCTTCCTATTTTTTCCGTCTCTACCTTCGTGTCTTCTTCCTCGTCTTTTCTAGTTTATTTCCTATCTTGTACTCGCACTCCATTTATTCTGCTATTGCCTGGGTTCTCCTCTCGTCGTTGTATTGTTACTTATCCCTGTTCTTCCATCCCTCCCGTTCTTTATTCTTATATTCTCATTCCCATGCTGGTTCTTCCCCGTCTATCATATCCTTTTTTCTCCGTCCTTAGCTGTTATAGGTTACTCAGCTTTCCATGAAGGTGTTTGGATGAACTGCATTGGCGTTTTAGCTTACAAGCTTTTTTTTAAGATCTACGATCGATAAGTTGTTGACTCTAATGGCGGCTGTTACTTAGCAGAATTGCGCGTATGGTTAATGGATACAGGAGTTGCAGTGAAACCTTGATATAGCGAGAATTTGTAAAATTCATAAAAATCCTCGTACTAACGAGTTCTCGTAATATTCGAAAATTAAATTGTATAGTATGTTACGTGAAGAAATTGACGGAGACGGTGTTTTCGCTCTCTATAATGAACTTCTCGTTATGCCTTACTCGTTCTATCGAGGTTAAATGCGATTAGATTGTGCATTTGTTTCACGCCAAAAGTTGAGCTCAGCGATTCATTTTTGAATTTTCCCCATCTTCTCTTCCAGTGCCTCTTCACGTTTACCCTGCTTCTTTTCCTATATCTCGTGTCGATCACCTTTGTAATTCTCTTATCTCTCGTCCCCAACCTTCAAGAGCGCCCTTTTACTCTTTCATTATCCTTTATTTCATTAATCGCCTTTCCTTGTTTCCCGTTCGTTTGGCTCGCTCTCCAATTTCGCCTCGTCCCTCTCCTCTATTCCCCCGTGGTGTGCTCCCCTTGAAACCAATCCCATACCAACGTCAATGGGAAAACCGTATAAGATTTACTAGTTCGTGACGTAACGGTTCCATCGGAACTAGAGGATGAAATGAAGGGAATGGAGAGGGTCGATGTGTTGCCGGGTTAGAAAACATTTCGTGGATTTTGGCGTCGTTTTAAAGTTATAGTTTACCTCGCGAAGCTTAAGCATTGCAACGCTCTGAATGAAAAAGAAATAATTTAAATTATTGAATTAATAGAGAAATTGAATATATGTTATGTTGCGTTCTTGAAGGCATCTGAACTAATTATTGGAATATTGAAGTTTGGTTTGCATTATGCGTAGGCGTTGGATGGTTGTAACTGCGTAGTTTCCTCTAGTGCTATGACGCCGCGGTGACCACGTGGTCTTCCTAGGGGTGGACCGTCGAACTGCATTCGAGATTTGTCTGCGCATAGCGTCATTATGGCGATGACGCAGGCAAAAACTTGATAGTAAAGTGTACTCCTCTCCTTGCTTTCGATTAAATCTCGCCACCAAATCTTCCTCTCTCCACTTTGGCCCTTTTTCCACTGCCCCTCTCTCCTCTTGGCCCTCTCTCCTCTTTGGCCCTCCTCTCCTCTTTGGCCCTCTCTCCTCTTTGGCCCTCTCTCCTCTTTTTGCCCTCTCTCCTCTCATTGGCCCTCTCTCCTCTCATTGGCCCTCTCTCCTCTCATTGGCCCTCTCTCCTCTCATTGGCCCTCTCTCCTCTCATTGGCCCTCTCTCCTCTCATTGGCCCTCTCTCCTCTCATTGGCCCTCTCTCCTCTCATTGGCCCTCTCTCCTCTCATTGGCCCTCTCGTCCTCTCATTGGCCCTCTCTCCTCTCATTGGCCCTCTCTCCTCATATTGGCCCTCTCTCCTCATATTGGCCCTCTCTCCTCATATTGGCCCTCTCTCCTCATATTGGCTCTCCCTGCTCTCCTCATATTGGCCCTCTCTCCTCATATTGGCCCTCTCTCCTCATATTGGCCCCTCTCTCCTCATATTGGCCCTCTCTTCCTCATATTGGCCCTCTCTACTCTTTGGCCCTCTCTACTCTTTGGCCCTCTCTACTCTTTGGCCCTCTCTACACTTTGGCCCTCTCTACACCTTGGCCCTCTCTACACCTTGGCCCTCTCTACACCTTGGCCCTCTCCCTCTCTCCGTCCCCTTGGCCCTCTCCCTCTCTCCCTCCCCTTGGCCCTCCCCTCCCCAGACTTCATCGTTCCCTTTCAACCTCCATATCCCCTCTGCCATTCCTTTTCATCCTTCAATTGCCTACCGAGAATATCCCCCTCCCCTCGCTCTCAAAACCCACTCCATATCACTCTCCTCTTTGGACCCCTATATTTAGCTCTCTGATGTTGCATGCCCCTCCCCTCTCTTTCCTCTTGTCTCCTCCAGTTCTTTTCATTCTCCCTCCAGACCCTTTCTCCGCCATTCGCATCGCTCCCCTCCCTGATCTCTTTTCCTCAGCGGTTTTGCGGTCCGCGTCTTCGTAGCCTCGACTTTTCTCGGTTCTGTTAACTCCTTCGTTTATTCGCGTTTTCTCTCGCTCGTCTTTTACTTTCTTGCAAGTAATTTTACTCACGTTTTTTTCGGTGCTACATGTGTTATCCGTTTCCATTTTCTTGTTTTCTTTTGTCGTTTACCCATGCTTTCTCCCGTTTTCATTGGTCGCTGTCTTGTTTTTATCATGATCTTCATACTTGAGGCATTTTCTACTACATTATTCATTTCCCTGATTTTTATCTTCCCCGATCCTCCATCTCTCTTCATTTTACCTTTCTATGCCCCCATTTTCGCCATTCTTTGTCTCGCCCTTCATCCTTGTTTGCATGTTTCAGGTTTTACTAGATTTATTCACCTATTCTTCCGTACATTCTACCTGGCTTCCCACTCTACCTCCCTCTCCCTAACTCCCTCACTCCCCTCCCCTATCTCCTCTATCACCTCTACCCCACCTCTACCACCCTCCCTCTAACCCACCACCACACCTCAACCCACCTCACACTCCACAACCCTCCTCTACCCACAACCCACCCACCCACCCTCCACAAACCCACCACTCACACCCAACCACCACACCCTCACCCACTACCCACCCTCTCCCCTCTACCCTCAACCCACCCTACCCTAACCCCTCACACCCACCTCTCACCCCACCTACCCTCCCTCTCACCCTCTACCCTCCTACCACACCCTACCCTCTACCCCCTCTACCCCTCTACCCTCCTCTACCACTACCCTCCACCTCCTCTACCCTCCACCTCCTCTACCCCTCCACCTCCTCCCCACCTCCACCTCCTCTCCCCTCCACCTCCACTCCCCCACCACCCTCCTCCTCACCCCACCACACCCCTCACCCCTCCTCTCCCCCCACCACCTCCTCTCCCCCCCTCCACCACCTCACCTCCCCTCCACCTCCTCTCCCCCCCTCCACCTCCTCTCCCCCCCTCCTCTCCTCTCCCCCCCTCCTCCTCTCCCCCCCCTCCTCCTCTCCCCCCTCCTCTCCTCTCCCCCCTCCTCCTCTCCCCCCTTCTCCTCCTCCTCTCCCCCCCACCTCCTCCTCTCCTCCTCTCCCCCCCTCCTCCTCCTCTCCCCCCTCCTCATCCTCTCCTCCTCTCCCCCCCCTCCTCCTCCTCTCCCCCCCTCCTCCTCCTCTCCCCCCATCCTCCTCCTCTCCCCCCTCCTCCTCCTCTCCCCCCCCTCCTCCTCCTCTCCCCCCCCCTCCTCCTCCTCTCCCCCCCTCCCTCCTCCTCCTCTCCCCCCCTCCTCCTCCTCCTCTCCCCCCTCCTCCTCCTCCTCTCCCGCCTCCTCCTCCTCCTCTCCCCCCTCCTCCTCCTCTCCCCCTCCTCCTCCTCCTCTCCCCCCCTCCTCCTCCTCTCCCCCTCCCTCCTCCTCCTCTCCCCCCTCCCTCCTCCTCCTCTCCCCCTCCCTCCTCCTCCTCTCCCCCTCCCTCCTCCTCCTCTCCCCCCCCTCCTCCTCTCCCCCCCCTCCTCCTCTCCCCCCCCCCTCCTCCTCCTCCTCTCCCCCCCTCCTCCTCCTCTCCCCCTCCCTCCTCCTCCTCTCCCCCTCCCTCCTCCTCCTCCTCTCCCCCTCCCTCCTCCTCCTCTCCCCCTCCCTCCTCCTCCTCTCCCCCCCCTCCTCCTCTCCCCCCCCCCTCCTCCTCTCCCCCCCTCCTCCTCTCCCCCCCCTCCTCCTCTCCCCCCCTCCTCCTCTCCCCCCCTCCTCCTCTCCCCCCCCTCCTCCTCTCCCCCCCCTCCTCCTCTCCCCCCCTCCTCCTCTCCCCCCTCCTCCTCCTCTCCCCCCTCCTCCTCCTCTCCCCCCTCCTCCTCCTCTCCCCCCCTCCTCCTCTCCCCCCCTCCTCCTCTCCCCCCCTCCTCCTCTCCCCCCCCTCCTCCTCTCCCCCCCTCCTCCTCTCTCCCCCCTCCTCCTCTTCTCCCCTCCTCTTCTCCCCTCCTCCTCCTCTCCCCTCTACCTTCATCCTCTCTCGAACTCCTCCCTATCTGCCTCCTTCCCCTCGGGCCCCCTCCCCCTCCATCCCTGCCCCCTCTCCCTCCATCCCTGCCCCCCTCTCCCTCCATCCCTGCCCCCTCTCCCCTCCATCCCTGCCCCCTCTCCCTCCATCCCTGCCCCCCTCTCCCTCCATCCCTGCCCCCTCTCCCTCCATCCCTGCCCCCTCTCCCTCCATCCCTGCCCCCTCTCCCTCCATCCCTGCCCCCTCTCCCTCCATCCTTGCCCCCCTCTCCTTATATATGTACATCTTCCTATCTACCTCTTCCCAGTCTCTTCTCCCTCATACCTATTTGCATTCTTTCTCTACCTTTCTCCCTTTCTAAGTTCCTTCCCGCTTTCACTTTTCAATCCCTCTCCAACCTTTCTTTCCTTTTCCTCATTTTAAACCCTATGCGATCGTCTTTTTTCTTTTGAGCAACTCTCCCTCCTCTGGAATACTTAAGTCTCCTCCCTCTACGTCAGGGGTTCGCAAAACCTTGTGCTCGCGAGTACCGCGGCGCTCATAAATCACTCTTACCCGTGCACTTATGTGATGCTAAAATCGTCATTAATTTGATTTGTTCGCCTCTTTTCTTTCTAAACGTGCGAAAGGATATTTGTAATCACTTTGGCGTTAATTTGATTTTATTTACGACCATTCTTACTTTTACAGAAGTATAGTGGTGCTCGCAGGGTGCACTGGAATGTAAATTGATGCTCGACACATGGGAAACGTTGCTCGAAGTCCTTCCTTTCCGTTCCCATTATCCGCGTGAATTCTCAACCGTCTAGCCAGTGGCCCTTTTTGCGATTCCTCCCTCCTCTCTGGATTAAAAAAAAACCCTTTACGATTCCTTTCCCTCGTGTGTGTATGTGCGTACCCGTCTCCCACCTGCCCCCCTTATTCAGCCGCTCCCCATGGAATGGTCCCTTCCCACCCCTCGTAGTCGTCACCGTACTATTCCTGTCCGGTTTGAAATTTATCACCGACCAAATAAACGAATAGGAAGTCGATTTTTTCGCCCTTTTTTCTCCCGTGGAAGTTATCCATCTATTTTGCCACTTCAAGTTTTCGTACGAGGTGTGGTTTGTGGCCATTTTTCCTCCGCCTCTCCCAGTGTCCATCTCTGTAACTTTTTGCGGTAAATTATACCTCCGCTGTCAAAAGAGTATCCATTTTGGTATGAGTGGTCGGGTTTACGATTTCGGAGTGGGATTTTTTATATCAATTAGGTTTGGTTGTTTATGTTCCGGAATGGCAAGATTTGCACAATATTATTGCGCTGGTCCGACGGGTCGATTGTTGCGAAATGAATCGGCGAGGTTGGGCGTTGGAATTTTTAGTATGACAAAATTAGAATCGAGGGGTTATTCTGCCAATTAAGATCGCTTGGTCCATCAACTGCGATTTGGTATTTTAAACCGTTAATGATCTGGTAATGTGCGACATTAACGAGAATCAATTGACTTTTTTTAAGTTTCGTATATAATGTGCTGTGTCGACAATGTGTACCTATGCGCGCTCATCCCTGTAAGATTTAGTCGAATTAAACGGATATCTTCTGTAATTTTCGCCAAGTGTACCTGGAGGAGAACCCCGACGCTCGAATGTTTTTCCGCGATTTTTATTTCGAAATTCCAATGCCTCGGCGTATTTAATTCCTCAAGGCGCATTCGGTTCGTATTGTAGCGAAGACTGGAGTTGGTCGCCGTTGTTCTGGATTGCTCCGACGCAGTTCTAAGGACGCCAGGAGCATTTGTTTTCTTGACTGGCGCTTTGGGCTCCGTCTTGTCTCGCTCGCATTCAGAAAATCGCTGGAAAATAATGGAGCGTGGGTCGGAATACGTGAGGGGGCGGGGCGGGTGGAACATCCAAACATTCTTCAAGATTTTTTTGTTGTTGGAAAAGCTCTTTCGACTTACTTTGGCGAGTGTTTCGTTTCTCACATCACTAGTCTCGGAGGAGGCTAAGCCCTTTTCTCTCTCTCTCTCTATTTTCAAACCACCCCAATTAAGAATGCAATGAATGCCACGACACGCCCACTCGCCTCCCTTCCCTACATAATCCCGCAAGTCCTCTTGTGAAAAAATAAAAACCTTTCCTCCACCTCATGTGTACAGCTATTTCTAACAAAGGGTAAGGCCTCGGCAGAGGGGCGAAAGGCCTCCAATCTTTCTCTCCCTCCTTTCTCTACTTTCTTCTCGCGAAGGTGGCTCTCCGACCGTAGGTCCTGCTATTACCCGTCTCCAACCAACCGCTCTCATCGGCGTTTAGAGTTTTTTGTGCATGTCGAGAAGCTTGCCTCCGCGAGAGGGTGAGAGAGAAGCTTAGCTTTATACATTGCGTAAATGTGTGCATCTCGGCGTGGGGATCGTGATGCGTTACTTAACCATTTGGAAGCGTTCTTTGAGGAAGGGTCGTGGTTGTCGCGGAAAGTCGATTCTTGTATTCTTGGAGAATCTTTTTATTAGTGGAAACCTAAGCTTTTTGGTTTCTGAGACTCGTTTCGCGTGTAAAGAGTACAGGTAAACCCCGATTTAGCGCCACGGTTTGTCCAATCACTGTCATTGGCGCTAAAGTGGGGGGTGGCGATAAATCGAGGTATATGCGCACTCTCTGTAATCATAAAGTCGAAGTTATGTTCACTACTATTTATGGGCGGTAGGTGAGAGTGGCGATATAGGGGGGGGGGGGTTTGACTGTACACTTTTGAGTTGTCGGAATGATTGCTTAAAATCAGATTGGCATCATTAGTATTTAAATTATCTCCGACATCAATAAAATTGTTCTGATTTCGGCTACAAAGCAGCCAACATAAATGATATTCACATATGGTAGGAATTTCTCGAGGTAAATCATGTTAAATAATATCCGAATGTTCGTACTAACCATCCGTTTGGTTTTAATGGAAATTGATGGAAGTTTACCTTGATTAAATGCAAATCGTTTAAATTAATAAATATTGCTCTTAGTTTTTTTTTGGGAGAACCTCGTATTGGATATTTGTCATTCAGCGTAACTGGTCGAATATAGAACTTTCTTCGCTGCAGCTACGGCGGGTTTATTTTATTTTGGCTCTTAAACGGGTGAGGCGGTCTCATCCAGGATCCATGCGCGATGGATGGGGTTTTTCCCGCAGAGTACCAAACGGGTAGAGGGCATGTCCCATCCTTCCCATCCGGTCACTTCGTCGGGGGTTCCGTACGCCAAAAAAATCTTCTCGGTTTCAATCCGCGAGGTGACGTATCTCATTCAAAAGATGCATAAAATAAAAACGCGAGAGAGGGGTTCCTTGTCCGAGGGACGTCCTTTATGACCTTCCACGGGGTGCCAGGGGATTTTCCCATTTACGCGGACCAATCGGAATGTTTCGTAATTTATGTATCCGCGCAGCGTTCCCGTCGCTGTCCCATTCGATTTGGGTCAGGAGAGTCTTCCTCGCTCTCCGAAGACCTGGATCCATTCGCCGCCTTTCCGTCGTTTTAAATCCCGTCGTCTCTTCACCTCACCGGCTCCTTTCCCTCTACGCCTCCTCCCTTCTGCAGCCGCGGCTAATGGAATGCGGTACGAGATGCGTGTGGGATGGATTGATGGAACTCTGCCCGGCTAATGTACGTTGCCGCTTCGTTCTCTATTTCTCACTCATTTGCTACCGCGAATCGTCTCTCTACCTACTCGTCTTTCCCTCCCCACCGCCTATCCCATATACTAATGGTTGCGAGGTGTGACGAAACGATATACATATTCCAGCTGCCGTTTCCCTTCGCTCGAGGCTGTGCGCGCGTGTTATGGTTTGGGTCTCTGGCGGTTGGGATATTTTTTGGGTTGTTTCCTTCTCGTAGCTAGGAAGGTTTCGGTCGCGGAATGACGGGAGGGGTGATTTTTGGTGGAGGCGGGATAAGCCAGCGCGTATGGGTGTACGAGTATCTCGACGAAATGCGATATTGTTGGCACGGAGCGTTAAGATGGTTGCGACTTCACCGTGCGAGTCGAGATGGGTATGAAAATGGTTGACGAAATCTGATGCATAGCGGCGTTATTGGTGCGATTTTTTACGAAATGAATTCCTTTTCGGAGGTATTTTAATTTAGGTCAAGGTTAGCGTTTTCGATGAATTGAAATGTTAAAGGATTTAGAATGTTATGTTATGTGATGTGATTCACGTTGCCCAGATAAATCGATCATTCTCTACCATTGTCACTGTAGCCTAACTTGAGCTTTCAAGAGTGAACAAAAAATTATAGTGGAAGGCCTCGCAAGTAGGAATTCAGCCAATCGCTGAACAGCAACGGCGCTTTGTACGCATCAGCGGTCCCTGCATTCTCTCTCGCTCTTTCGCAGGATTTGATAACATCACCTTCCCCCCCTCGTAACTGTCAGAGCTCAAGTTAGATTGCGGCGACCGAAGTGATGGTCTTGGCGGGGTTGTGTTATTTTTTCGTGTCGTTTATCTAAAAGGCATTGTTTAACAGTTTCTGCGAGTTGGCATGTTTAAAAACAAATTTTCGGCGTAACATTACGGCCGAAATTAACGATTGCATGTATAAATATGAATTATACCATTTTGCAACGCTTACGTACTGCTGTTGCTTATATTAAACGAGTGTGCACGTGTAGCGAGTCACTGCCTCGTCTCTGAAGTAGAATTCTTGGGTCCGTTTTTCCTTAGTCATCGCCTCCGTGAAGAAGCTGTGGCTACGGGTTTGTATTAAAATCCTACTTCGTGGCCTTCATATACATTCACCGCTCCATTCGAGCTATCAAAATGAGTCACGGTTCTCCACTTTGTTTTATGCTTTCGGATTATAAAGGGTTTGGACAGTGCAGCGCTCTCTCGGCCGTAAATATCAAAATCTCCGGCTCTTTAAGAGCATAGTTGCCAAAGAAACGAGTTTCCCAACTATTGTTCTAGCTGAGCTGGTGGCGAATGTCTTTGCCCTTGAGCATTTTACGCAGAACTTAATTCGTTTTTATTTTTTAAACAGCGGTTGCTGATATAACTTGGATAATCGCGATGTTTGTGAATCGGTTAAGCAGTAAGAGCACGGATTGTCTTTTCTCCGAATAAACGTTTCTTCGTATTTTCTATTTAAATTTAATAGCAACTCGTTCCTGTATTGTTGGTACAGTTTTATTTTATAAACTGGGGAGTTAATGCTCCTATTTTCTGGCCTTCCAAGAATTGGTGATATTCGTGATATTTGATTATCCGAGCGAAAATAAAACTAGTATCGAAAATATTATTAAACCTAATCGAAAGTAAAGTTTTTCTCGGCAGCAGATTGTAATTCTTTCCCTCGCCTGTAAGTTCAGTATTTTTTCCGTCGTTTGACGTTCGCCTTACTTCTCATTCAATCTCTCGGAGTTTATCAGTTGCCTATTTCTTTTCATTATCGGAGGCGCTAATACTTCGCTCATCGCCCAACTTGAGGTGTTTGCTCCTATCTGCAATGTAGTGTTCGCGCGCTACTGCCTTATTCGACCCAGCCTGCGGTCGCTTCTGACGCTCTTTTGTTTTCGCGCTACCGTGTCTATCTAAGATCTTATTTTCCGGTTTACGCCGCTAGTTTCCGCCCTCCGACCCCCGCCGCCCTTTCTATCCTTTTCCTCCCGCTTAATAACAGAGGCGGTGGAGTTTGTTTTACTTGCGCGGACTCGAGTGACATATAGGTCTCCGTCGTTTGAATATTTCATCAGTTTGGTTCACGGCGAAGCAGCGCTCGTAATTGGCCTTACGCGAGAAGTTTCGCCTATGTATAGTCAGCTCGCTCGGTTTTATGTATTTTTTCGCGTTCCTTTGTATTTAACGGTTTAACTGAGGCAGCCTCGAGAGATTCTGGGAACCCGTACGTTAGAGGTATATTTTTATTTATAAATGAAACGATCTGTTTGGGGAATATATCTTTATTGCAACTGAAATTACAGCAAACAATCCATTTTACCATAATACTTTAAATAAACGTTTGCTATATGACTTCCAGGTGCTGTGAGGTATTTAATGACACTGTACTTTTAAATTATAAGTTAACATTTAAATGCGTTTAAATGCTTGACACAAACGGCCGTAGTAATTAATCTAAGGGGGCCATTTGTGAATTAAATATCCATTTAACGACTAAGTTAAACCCCGGCGCAGCACGTAGTCGTCTCACAACGATGCCGGAATTCTTCTACGGTGGTGCATCTCCGCATGGATATGCGACAAATGCATTCGTATCGACTGTGGACGGCTTTGGCTGGTAGTTCGGGGTGACGCCGTCGGCGGCGTTAGGGGCGGCGCGGCGTCATAGTCCGCCCTCTACCTTCCACCTCCATTTAGTGGGAAGCCTGCTGCTTCTGTTCTTCCTCCTTGATCTCGCTCAGGAGTTGATGCAGTTCTGGCATCGGTTCGTACTTTTGGTTGATGGTTATGAACTGCGGAAAGGAAAGAATGAGCAAGATATTAATATTTTGATATCGCAAGTCAATTACAGTGCTTTAAACGATGGATTTAGTTAAATGATGTTAGGTAGCATTATTATAAAGGAAAGAATGAGCAAGATATTAATATTTTGATATCGCAATTCAATTACAGTGCTTTAAACGATGGTTTTAGTTAAATAATGTTAGGTAGCATTATTTTATAGGATTTTATTTCAGTGCGTGATCTTTTTAAAATTATCGTGCTGATGTTACATATCGACCGTCATGTTGAGGGTTTAGGCGTTATATTAATTACTTTTTGTGTATTAAACACGGTAAACTGGTACCGTAATGAAGGCATGGATTGATATAGGAAAGTTTCCGTCCCTCACTTTGAATATGTGCGTCTTGTTTTCTAAATTTGATTGTATTGCGGAGAAATGTGACTAATGTATTTCGTAATCCCGGAGTCTCGTTTCTCAAATGTCAAAAACCCTTCCTGCTACATGTCCTTACGGAAGAGGTCGCATAAGTGGCACACCTATCGCCGGACACTAGTTTCCGTCCTGTCTAGTCTGTGGCGTTAATTTATCACGGCGTGATGGTCTTGTCGCGAAGGTGTCCTCCGCAGTGGAATCGGGTAAAAATTCGACATCGGTGGGCCGGAGTCAGTATTCTCTTTTGCTGCGCTCGAAAGTCTCGACGTAGCCTCTCTAGAGACCGATTTACGATCCCGCGGGCCATCTCTTCCATCTTTTTCTCCGCCCCCGCCCAGGCAGCCTGGTGGAGCCTTTCCCGATGAGTACGCACTGGGGCACCGCCCGGCTGCCTGCCCCGCACGTGACCTCACGCGGCGAGGAGTAGCCCGATGCACGGTTGCCACGTTTCTCGCTCGCTCTCCAGTCATCGTAATAGTTTGCGTGCCTCCGAGGAAGTGGGCAAAAGGGTTTTTTGGTAGGTCGTTTGGGCGTGCGTCTTGTTTAGGCGAAGGTTTTTTGGAATAATTTCTCTTCCGGTTGTCAGCGTCGTGTTTGTTTCGGAGCTTTCGCGGGGTTTATCATAAGAAATCTGGGTTTTAGGGTAAATAAAGAGCGATTGACGATCTAAGTCGGTTAATTTGATATTTCAGACCTGGTTTTGCGGCTTATCTGGCCAACTAGGCTTTCAAGCGGGTATTTTTCATGCTGTCGCGTTGTTAAAATTATGGCCAAAGTGTAAATTTGAATTATCCTCATCAGGTTACGGCCCTTTTTGGATAACTAATGTAGGTAATTCCTATAGAGTTGTTTTATTCGATCGTTTGTTATTTGACGTTAGCTATCGCGAATATGTTCTTTTTTGATAGCGCGAGCGTAGGTAATGAGTACGGAAGCAATGAAATTTACAAAGCGGATGCAATTATCTTCTTTGTTTGTATCCAAGCTTTAGTTTTTGGGGGTTTCCGGTTTCCTGCCAATCAAAACTTTAAAATCGTATCGATTATCGGCCATCGAATTAAGTAATTTTTTCGCCGTTGAAAATCCGCCGATCCGGTTCGATAGCTGGCCAACCTTTTCTCTCGGAACATTTTTAGACTTTAGGCAATTTTCCCGTAATAACGAGTCGTGCTTTTCCTTGTGCGCCCACTTCCTCTCGCATCCTCTTGCCCTCGCCTCTTCGCCCCCATTTCGGCCTCGTATCTTTTGCCCCCGTCCGGGGGCGGTCCCGGCGGACTCCGGAGGCAAAGAGTTGCGAGGTCGGTGTTATTGGAGCAGCGGCAGACCACGGCGTAGGGAAGTTGGGCTCTTCCCTTTCTCCACCCCTCCCCCGCCTTCGACTAAACCCCATTTTTTTCTCCCCCCCCCCCTCACCTACCCCTGCAGCCATCGCCTCCCACGCTGCCCCGGATCGAATAATAATGGAAGAGCGAGTGCCGGCTGCGGCGCGTTTATTACTTATTAGTCGAGAGGGCTCGTGGTCTGTTGGCCGCCATCCTCTCTTTCGCCCACTATAAGTATATTTATCGCCATCGTTCCACTCTTCGTCTTTGCATACTACTTTAGTCGGTCCTCGACTCATCGTTTCCCCTAAACGTAAAAGTTGGTAATGCGGGAAACGGGTGACGCGGTGTTTTCCGTTAAAGGCTAGGCATTTTTGCGAGTTTCCGTCTTAAGTATGCTTACGTCAGCGTATTTTATTGGTCTTGTTCATTTGGAGTTTTTTCGGACAATACGGCTTTCGTAATTATGTTGTTATAGCATAGAGGCTACACCAGGGGCGATTTCAACATTTACTGGAGCATTTAGATATGCTTGTATCTAGAATGTCCGCGAATGTTTCAAATTATGTTTTAAATTATTTGGAAAAATATTCTGCCTATTAGATTTTTAAAAATTTATGTTGTAGGTATGGTGTCATAATTTCACGAAAAGTTTTGTTTATATAAATTGATATTCTGATTATCCTTGCAAGACGACGCCTAGTCTGGCACTAGTCTTCTGAGTTTTTGGGATTTTGGCAGATTTGTCGTGCACTGAAATGTTTTGAAAGACATTCGCTTTCAGTTCTTGTTACGGAAGTCGTTGACAAATATTAGTTTTTACACACTTTCTTGTAGGTTAATAGATGACATTCTGCTATATGTTGCTATAACGAATCGGTTTTAGTAATTCCATTTTCTCCATTAAAAAGTTTCTCGATGTCTAAAGTTTTGAATTTCCCCACGTTCTCCTTCCATCACGATGGAACTTGTCGGGAATCGTTCAGGTTTCCACGCTTCCATTGTTCTTTGACCGATTTTCGAATCCTCTACGTGTCCGCGGTTAGGTAGCGAATATCAGCCTTCACGTTCGTGATGCAATAGAGTATCATCTTCTTTGATCGTGCCTTCGACGTCCGAGGTTTTGCGCAGTTTCCGAATGGGAAGGGGCGGCGGCGGTCAGTAGCCGCGGTTAGATTGCCGGTGTGTACCGGGGTTTTCGGTGATAGAAATTATCTCAGGAAATGTTGGCTGCTACTTTACGTCCTCTCTCTCGATCTCCCTTTTGATGGTCTTTATACTTCATCCGTGGCATCCCTATAATGAAATTACTTGTTTACTTTTTCTGGTTCCTTGTGCTTTTGCGTTGCGCATGCGCTTTGGCCGAGGTTTTGCTTCAAAACGTTTGCCATTTTTTTGTGGTGCGTCGTTTCGACGGCATCTCAGAACGGCACAGATTCAAGAAGTTCAAAAAGAAGAATAAAATTTATAGATCGGTGAATTACCATCGAGTTCAAGTTAATTTTTTTGCTTAAATGCATCTTAGGATATTGAGTAATTTCTTAACTGAAGCATATCCTATTGCCCTCAGACGTGCAAAACGATGGCGTTATCGGACCATAACCATAATTTTTGCCGTTGTCCCAGGTTATGGAAAAACGTAGCTTTTTGAACACTACGGAGCTCTGGCGAGAGAAACATACGCAACGTACGAAACTTATATTTTTAGAAATCGCGTCATTGCGTTTGAGTCTCGTTCGACGGCCCCTTCGTAGCGCCAAACAGCGCCGAGAATGGCAGGCGATTGAAAGTCTTTCCCGTCTTCTTCTCGACGTTAACTTTCTGAGCCTCGCGTACATTCTGCGCGCCCTTGGTTGTAAATTTTGCTATGGTTCGGTGGCGCCTAGCGTATTAATGGTTGGTTCATTTCACGCAGAGTGACCCCTTTTTCGCACGAGTGCTTCTGCCGCGCCCTTTGGTCCTCTTTAATTGTCGCATTATTTAGCTCCAGACCGAATCTTGGTTTTCACGGTTGGGTTTCCTTCCAAGAAACGATTCTGTGTGGAAGTCTTCGTTGTTCGGAATGGAAATTTAGAGCTGGGACTGCCTAGGGCTGGGATTGTTTAAATTCGTAACTAACTCGAGGTCCGGCATTAACTTGTAGTTAATTTTTGTTTTCTCGACGCGTGAGTATCTTGTAATTTTTGCGACGCAGTAATTACGCTATTTGGATGGCTCGAAGATGGCGTATATTCGTTATTCGATATTTCTCGATCTAAGAAAAGGCGTTCAATAGCCCTATCCCTCATTGTATGACGGGTTTTACCGGAAGTAATGTTTGCGAAAGTGCTCGCGGCGATTTCCGGAGAAGAATATTTTAGTTCATCGAATCACGAGCGGAATGTCGCGCTCGCGGAATGCTAAATGGGTGAATGAATAAGCTCTCGGAAGATCGGTTGAGATTTACTAAGCGGCTACTTCGACTTCGGAGTAAGTCGATGAAATATCGAGGAGATTTGGGGAATAAAAATAAATGCCATCACGTCTTCGCCCGTGCTTGGGGTGACGTTAGTCGGACCCTCGAGTTCCCGAAGGGTAATTCAAGGATAGGTTAAAGGCCGTGATTGAACGCGCTGCCTCGTGTCCCTTTCAGACCACAGTTCCTAATCTTTCCTTCGTGAAGCCGCGACAGTAGCCGTCTCGCGTGGATCCACTCGTCTCAAGAGACGTTTTTTTTTTCTCTTCTCCTTACGCCCGACTCGCTTCCCCTTCCCCCACTTCACCGTCTCTCCCGTACAGACGAATGGCCGTGTGCCCCTCACGTCCCGCGGAACAATGGCTCTGCGTGGGCGTTGGGCGTGAATGAGGGATGCGGGGGCGGAGGTGGGGTAGGGGAAGCGGCAAGGTTGTGGGAGCCGGAAAGTTGGCGAGATTGGGCTCGCCGCCACCGCGGCGGAGACTCGTCTTCGCGCCACTTCCCTCGTCCTCATCCCATCTCCCCGATGCTTCCTTCTCACGACCTCTCCCCGCCAACCTTGCCGCGGTAATCGAGTGCGGTGGTCTCTTCCATGCAAGCCCGAGGCATTTAAAGAGTGTGAACGATTGTGTGCGCGGACGGTTTTTTATTTTTCTCCCTTTGCCGCCTCCGGTTCGCCCTTCCGCGGTAGGAATGATTAATGGCGCGCATTTGCATTCGTAAAATGGAATCGCTGTGGTAGATAGGCGGCGTCGTCCGCGGGTATCGCGAAAACTCTTCCGAGGGCGGCGGAATTGGATTAAGGATTCTCTTGACATTTGCGCGGTCGAGTCGCTATGGTCGGGAATCGCGGTGGTGGTTCAATTACTTCGATGCGTGGAGAATAGGAATTAGAGGGATCGCGTCGAATGCAGCGACCGCTGGGTTGATCGCGAAGGTGTGAGGTGGGAATGTACGTCGTTCGGCGTTTTAAATCGCGATTAAAGTAAATAAAGCGAGAAATATTTTCCGCTTTCGGCGGAATGTTACGGAAAGCTCGGAGAAACGAATTTATTTTTTTGCGGCGAGGTCAATGAGCGTGACGATCACCTCGACTCGGGAGACCTTCACTTCGGCCAAGGTTAGATAATTATCGGCGTGGCCGGTAGAAAAAAGTACGTGGAAATGCCCCAAGTTGGCGGGATGGCGATTTTATTCCGGCCTTGGTTCGCTCTTAGTTCCTCGCTGTCGCTTAGCTCCTTTTCATTCGCGGCGACCCCTTCGCGCCTTATTACTTTCCGATAGCCAATGCACCGTGTCGGTGTCTGGGTGCGAGGAATAGCGGCGAAATCGGCTAGTAATCGTCGTACTAGTGTTGTGTGCCGTTAGCTGGAACTGTCTAATCGTAATTGGGTTAAAATCAAAGAGTTGAGCGACGTTGATAAATTTAACCTCTTCAGGTGGGTTCATGGATGTTTGGAGGTTCTTACGCAAGTCCTCTCATTAGCACCGCACAGCTCCTTCGTCACGCATGTGGGTAAATGAAAAGCGAAGCGTGTTTATTATTTCTATTAGATGATGTCGGTAGATTTTATAACGCGTTTTAGTGCCCGGTTGTAAATTTCCTTAACGAAATCGGTATCTTTCTTATTATGGAAATGTGTTCGTTTTCGGGATCTACAGTCGCGAGTTGTGGAATGCATAGTCACTCGAGAATAGAGAAACGGGAGTCTCGTAATGGGAAATAATTCTGTCCCCGTCGAAGATACATTAGGTGAATCAAAAGAAGGTGGAGGGTATGAGAAGATGACGAGAAAGGGTTTGGATGGCACAGTTCCAGGCTGGGTAAGCCAAAAAACATACCGAAAAGAATAATGGCTATGAATGACTCGAATATATGAATGAAATAATAATACAAATCGGTAATGCCCCTCGATGTTTAATTGTACAACCGGTTTTACAGTTAGCACTGCATCGCCCCTTTGATTTAAAATCGGCGCTCGTTGCGATGTTATCGCAATTTTTCTCAGTATCGACGCTAAGTTTTGGAGCTGGAGGGTGATTCTGCCGCTTCACGTCGAAGAAGGGAATGTAGGTTTCGCGACGTGTTTGCCATCCTTCCAGATGGGCGGAAGTTTTCCCCCTCCCTCCCGACGTAGCCCCCTCCGCCCCCGCGCTCCTACCTCCCAGCCTCCTTTCCTACACCTTTCACCTCTCGTCACCCTCTCCCCCTTTCTCCCTGCTACTCGCACTTTCCTCACTGGCGTCGTACGTGGCGCTCCGAATTGCGCTTTCTGCCGCGTGCTTTTTTGCCTCGAGGACTTCTGAAGCCGGCGAGGATCGGCTGAAGAATGAGTGTGCTAGGGGCGTCAGCGAAGGAGTCTCTCTTTTTACGTGTAGCTCTCTTTATCATTCCGGTTATTTTTTTTCGCCGCTAGGCTTTCCATTTCGTTGTTTTTTCGCCGTGCTTCGAAGTCATCTTTCCCATATGATTTTTCCTTTATCTTAGAATTATGGTATTCGGCTTGCTGCGTGTGCGCGCATGCGTTGTCACCCAATGCGAATCTTATAGGAAGAGTTAGGGGTATGGCTATAAACTACATCCAGAAAAATGGCGTTACTATAAAAGTTTATTATAATGCCCTGTGAATTGTATTATATCTGAGGGAGTAATTTTTATGATCCCATTTAGGAAAGATAAATATTTTGCCGTCAAATAATTTGAGCACAAACGGAGATTAAATATAGTTCGCAATTGTAAGGATCGATGCTAATCCGTTATTCCTATTACATAACTAGAAGCACGATGAATTTGGATGTCCTGCTGGCAGTTATTGCGTAGAATAATCGAATAATGCACCCGGCCGAATTCCCGCGTTCCTAAGCCTTTTAGCGGCCGGATAAACAAATAATATCGTCCCAGTGCGCGTTAGAATTAAAGCGGGTGGATACTTCCCGAAATAAATTCGTCCTCGTGGTGTTGGTGGCTCATTTCGTGTTCTTCCTCGCTCCGAGAACGTTAGTCTGACAAGCGGGTGAGTGAGAAGGGGCGGGTGGGTGGGTGGGGGGATGAGGGAGAAAGGGATGGAGTCTAACCGAAGGCGCTCCGGAATGCGAGCAGGACTGAGGGAAGTTGTGACTCGTGGGCCTCCTCACAGTTTCTTTGGACCTCCGGGAGGGGTTTGGTGGCGCTGGCGGTGTTAGCTCCCAAGGAGAAGCCCGTTAAAACAGCGCTGTCCGATTGTAGGTGCGGGTGTACGACTTCTGTAGGGATTTCCGAATACTGACACGGATTGTTGCGATGACGTGGATGGAGGTGGTATTAGTTTGGTGTACTATATCTCGAGTTTGAACGGATGTCCTTGAAAAGTTTTTTATGAGCTGGAAACTGGTCAGTACCAAGTGCCGTCATGGCTAGCTGTTCAGTATCGGACTTATTTAATTTGAACATATTAAACAATTGCTCTAACAACTAATTTGCCAACTGTCGATAAGGCACGCGTTTGAATCAGAATGGTTTGGTGTGCTCAAGCTTCTTAATACGGGCGTAAGACTTATTTGCTTCGAATTTAAGCTCGAGTTCTTATGACAGAGTTTCTTGTCTCGCCCAGCCGGTGGCGCCCAATAAATTGCAGGCGGCAAGATAAAAAAGTAACTAATTCGAGTCTTGGATGTGGGTAGAGACCGTAGTTTTCCTTCGTACCACATGCGAGGTGTCAAATATTGACTGTTTGCCCATTAAGAGGTGGAAGGTAAGGCCAATGTGGGGATACTCGTGGAGGGAGGACCTCGCCCTTCAAAGAGTTGCCGAAGGTGTGTACGGTGGGGTGGGTTGGAGAGGGGGAGGGCCTTTAGCCACCGCGGTAATCAGTGGCGCATTGGGGCGGTCGATTGCCTTAGCCTACTGTCGATGTGGAACCTCTCTCTCTCTTCTATCGATTCCGAACAACATTCTCTTTCTCTCTGCTCCGTCTCTTCATCTCCACCCACGAGCACAGTGTCAGCCTTGCAGTAAACCACGCCTCCTTACCCCCCTCACCTCCCGTAACTCCACCGAAAACCACGTTTCACTCACTCGCACCCTCCCCCTCTCTCTAAATCTCCCTACTTCTCCACTCCTAATACTTTGATGGTAGATATTTTCGCCCTCGTTGCATACCTTAGTGGCTTTCTATCTATCTTTCTCTCTCTCTGTGGTTGCTAGTTTCCTCTTAATATTCCTTTCGCGTGTGGAGCCTTCGTCTAATTGGATTAAAAACATTAAATTAAACGTTGGAATTATCCGTACGCCATTTTTGAGGTATTTGAAAGTAGTAGTCTTTTGGGATAATGTAGTTAATTTTTTGCCATATAAACTTGTCATAAATAAGTAGCTTTTGCAGTAACTAACCGGAGGAGAAGTTTTGTTTCCCTTTTTTGGATGTGTTCAGTAACTACTCCTTTCGTAACTACTTGATAAGTAGTAGTGTGATTTGGTTGCATTAATTTTTTTTGGTGGAGTGATGTACCTTAAAAAAATGAAGATACTGTGTTGTTGATGCTCCTGAATTTGTGGCATTTATGATAATGATTCATAATCAAATGTTTTTTTCCCCCCTTCATTTCGTCAGTTATAATTCCCACCCCCACCCACCGCAACCAACCATCCAACCCCAATCCGTCCTTTGGTCCGAGCAACGGCGGAGACCAATAGGTGGCGTGAGAATGAGTGACGTCATGGGCCGACGTTGGCGACGATGGTGGAGATTTGGCGAACTACAGGTGACCAGCGCGCCCCGTGCGTGCTTATTAGAAAGCCAGTACAATTTTTATTCATATCCTCGACTTTTAAATGTTTCATTTCTTACACTTTTTTCTATTTAGTTACTCGTATCTGTTTTTGAATGACCCACTACTAAGTTCCTCTTTATCTATCTTCTATCGTGTTTGGCGGTAGTTTGTTGTACTTTTTCGTTTAGCTTCCTATACTGTTTAAACTTCCTAGTATCTTTGGTTGTTCTTTAACTCACTTAGACAAGGAAATAGCAAACTTCGTTACTACCAGCTGTGTTGGGAGATGGATTTACATACCCGTTTGCAGTTTTAGTCAATTAAATGTTGAGACGTAAGGTTTGAAACGTTGTATAAGAGCACCCTCGATTTTACAAACGCCCTAGAGTATGTCTTGGTCTGATGCACCCTCCTCTTGAGTTTCCTGACTATTTTTGTATTCAATCATTCATTCATTCGTTCATTCATTCATTCATTCATTCATTCATATGGTCGCCCAAAGTAATGATTTGCATCAATAATGTTCAAAACCTCTAATATATTTCTTGGTTAAAACACCTTCGCACTTGTAGATTAGTAGTGTGATCACAACATTTTTCTACGTTATACGGTTAGTTGTCGGGGTATTGTGTAAAACAACCGACTGCAGTATTCCTGTGAATAGTTATTTTTTGGGGAGAATAATAGCTGTTGTGCCTTTTAGTTTGTACATACGTTAATGCGTATTGAAACTTAACAGTTGCATTTTATATTACACTGTGTGGCTTTTTCGGTATTTTAAAAACTTAGATGAGGTGTTTTCTTGATTTTCTAAATATCACCTTTTTCGAAATGCATGTCCCGTGGTTTTTGTTTCTTGCCTTTTTATACAAATTCCAATATTTACTATGAGAGTCGAGTTAATCTCTAGGATAGAAAGCAGTTATTTGCTTCTATCTCGTTGGAAGTGCAACTTTTATTTTAAACATTTCGCCCGTCACTCTAGAGAGTTGTTAATTTAATGGTTTGGTTGATGCTCCTAACACTCAGATTGTCGATTTATTCATACGTAATACGCCTAACAATAGATTTGGCTTATGCTGCAAAGTAATTAATGAATGATTTATACTGAGATGTCGAAACGGCAGCTCAATAAGTTTAGATTATAAATTGCCGAGATTAGGGCACTTTGAATGACTGGTTGCTGTGTCGTTTTGTTTTGTGTCGGAATAGTTATTAACTGTAGTTTTGGAAATAAAACTAATTTGCTAGCACAACTATGTAGATGGTTAGTTACGTAAGAGATAAATATATCTTTGGTAGAAATGTGAATTTTTTAAGCATAGATGATTATCATTCTCTGGAAATTAATTACAATTCCGTACAAAAAAGAAAATTGTAGCATGATGGAAAAAGTTGTGTATTTTGTCCCTTTTGAAGAAGAAATAAAGACTCAGAAAATCAACAAAATATCTCCCGGGTTGTTATTTTTTAAATTTTAGAATGAAACCTTATCATGTCGTCAAAAAGACTGCCATAGATAATGTTGGCAATCGTCAGACAAAAGATTCGCAATGTTTTTTTTTAATTATGAAGAAAGCGGTCGCTGTGAGACTGCATTTGGTTTCAATTGCCAATTAAATGCGCAAAAGAGCGCAGTAGAAAGGGAAGTTCTCTTTCGAATGGTCAAAGCCAGAGCAAATGAAATCTCGGCAGTTAAGAGGCCTGCCCTCTTAAAAGAATAAAAATACCGCATCGAGGCCACGTTGTGTTTGCAATTGTGTTTTGAAGCATGTTTCGGCGTGGAATGCACTACAGACATGGAGAATGGAACTGTATGTCGATTGAAGAATTGTGTGATGTAACCAGAACTGCCTTGGTCGCTTTAGATGCCCTGAGTAAAGTCTATAGACTAAAGGTGAGAGATACCTTTTCGGATGGCCTTATTGAGTTAGTCTTAATGCCTCTGCGCCATGGGTTTAGAAAGGAGGTAAGAAGGGTTTTTACGGTTTGGTGTCGGAGGCCAGAGAAAATCCGGAAGCCTTCGATATGCAGACGATCCCCGAACGCCATAAGCTGAGAGGGTGTTAGGTATTTTTTCATCACATCGCGTGTCGCAAAGGTTGCTCCTTCCAAGGATACCTCGCATTTCCAGTATAATGCCCCCCCCCCCCCCCTCCTTTCCCCCCTCCCGAAATACGCTTCGCTTCCATAGTTTAGTGCGTGGTTTGCGTCAGCTGCTTCCACCACGGCGACACCTTTCCCCCCCTCCCCACCCCCCCCCCCCTCCCCCTCAGCGTCACCCAGGGATTTTTGTCCGGAATTCGCGCGCGGACGGTGGATTAAGCCGATACTCGCCTTGATGGAATTAACGCACGGCGCGGTGTTGGTTTCTCGGAGTTATTAAACGGCATCGTCAACTCATAACCGTGCGGTGGGTGTACGCGAGGCGCGTGATATATTTCCTGGGTCTTTTCCTGAAATTCGCGTTGGTGAGATCGGATAGGGATATTTTGCATCTTATTCATCCGTGCGCCTGAGCGAATAGGCGGGGAATTCGGGACATTTTAGAAGGTATGGAGATGGAAGTACAGTCAGACACCCATTTAGTGCCACCGTTTGTCCGTAACTGACATTGGCGCTAAAGCGGGGGTGGCGGTAAATGGAGGTATATGATCCCCTGTGATCATAAGATGGAAGTTCTGTTCGAAACGATTCATGGTCGTTATGCGGGGGTGGCACTATATAGGGGGCGCTAAGTCGGGGTTTGACTACGTTATACAGGGTGCTCAATAAGTTTGTGCACTTGGCACCTAAAATTTAAATGTTAATAATAATAATACTTTGTATATGTAGATATGTATCCGCGTAGCTCGCGGGATTAAAGAGGGAATTACTGTTACCTGGAACGGAAAGATCGTTGTCGTTTCACTGCGAAGCGGTCTTTACTCGTAATGACCAGTTTTTTTCACGAGAGTGAAGGCTTTCTTTAAAGAGGGTAAACGACCGTGTAACACGTAGGATGCGGTGTCGCTAAGTCGAGGCGCCGGAAAGAGTTCACGGTGTTGTGTGAGAGGTGGTGTCGCTCCCTTATGGCTCGCCCTCCCCCTTGTGAAGTTTCGGGATCAGGTTTTCGTAATTGGTACTCGGGGAATAATTTCGATGCCTTACGGTATGGTTCGTGGGAGGGGTCTTAGGTAGTGTAGCTAGGGTATTATTTAGTTAGGATTATTTGTGCGAGCTTGTAACAAGCAAGATTTTTGTTAAACATTTCGCATTTGCCAGTTGTCGAATTGGCATAATTTCTGCCCATCTGTTTTCGCGAGCTGAGGTTGGTCTGTGATTTTTTTTCATGTAACTCCGCTCGAGTCGTAAGGTGTTCACGCAACTCTCGGGAATATTTTTGGTGCCAAATTTTGGAAGCAGACCAAATCCATAATGATTCCGCGCGATATTTGTTAATGTACGTTTTTTCGCATTAACCTTTTTAGGGAAAGTCGCATAATGGCGGGTTTAATATCCAGTCTCATTCAGGTATCTGTTGGAATTCTTGACGCCATTGTCACTTCTGTAGGTAGCGACAGGTCCCCCGCCCTCCCCCCCCTCTCACTCTCCTTCCGAGTCTGTTTTAATCAGGAGAGTCGCGGGAAGCGGTAATGGAACCCCACACCAGCTCCCAAATTACTTTGCCCTCCCGCTCTTTCTCCCCTCCTTCAGCCCCTCTACGACCGCCCCATCCCCCTCCTCCAATCTCCCATTTCTCCAACCTCATTCCGCGACTTTTTTCCATTCCCTCTCCCCTCTCTTTTTAGCTCACTCCCATCTCGCGTAGCGGACGTGTTTATATTACTGTAGGTGGCGGTGTCGCTCACATCACGGTGATGAAAGAGGTCTGTCCCAAGTGCACGGATACATCACTCTTCCTTCCTCGTCTTTCTCTACGCCTCCGTCGACTCATCTGCTTCTTCTTTCTTCATCTTCTTCCTTGTATTCCCTCTCCCTTGGGCGATTCTTCCTCGTTCTTTCACCTCCAAACTACTTCCTCTACTGGGTATTCTACCTCCTTCCAATCTTTCTCCCTCCTAATTTCTTCCTTTTAACTTACCCTACCTCCTACTTAACTATCCTCTCAACTCTCCTTCTTTCTTAACTCTCCCTCTTTCTTAACTCTCCCTCTTTCTTAACTCCCTCTTATCTCTTCCTCTTTCTTAACTTTCCTCTCAACTCTCCTCTCAATTCTCCTCTCAACTCTCCTCTCAACTCTCCTCTCAACTCTCCTCTCAACTCTCCTCTCAACTCTCCTCTCAACTCTCCTCTCAACTCTCCTCTCAACTCTCCTCTCAACTCTCCTCTCAACTCTCCTCTCAACTCTCCTCTCAACTCTCCTCTCAACTCTCCTCTCAACTCTCCTCTCAACTCTCCTCTCAACTCTCCTCTCAACTCTCCTCTCAACTCTCCTCTCAACTCTCCTCTCAACTCTCCTCTCAACTCTCCTCTCAACTCTCCTCTCCTCTCAACTCTCCTCTCAACTCTCCTCTCAACTCTCCTCTCAACTCTCCTCTCAACTCTCCTCTCAACTCTCCTCTCAACTCTCCTCTCAACTCTCCTCTCAACTCTCCTCTCAACTCTCCTCTCAACTCTCCTCTCAACTCTCCTCTCAACTCTCCTCTCAACTCTCCTCTCAACTCGCCTCTCAACTCGCCTCTCAACTCGCCTCTCAACTCGCCTCTCAACTCGCCTCTCAACTCGCCTCTCAACTCGCCTCTCAACTCGCCTCTCAACTCGCCTCTCAACTCGCCTCTCAACTCGCCTCTCAACTCGCCTCTCAACTCGCCTCTCAACTCATCTCTCCTCCCATCTCTCCCTTTCTCCTCATCTCTCCCTTTCTCCTCATCTCTCCTCTCATCTCTCCCTCCCTCCTCATCTCTCCTCTCATCTCTCCTCTCATCTCTCCCTCCCTCCTCAACTCTCCCTCCCTCCTCAACTCGCTCTCCCTCCCTCCTCAACTCGCTCTCCCTCCCTCCTCAACTCGCTCTCCCTCCCTCCTCAACTCGCTCTCCCTCCCTCCTCAACTCGCTCTCCCTCCCTCCTCAACTCGCTCTCCCTCCCTCCTCAACTCGCTCTCCCTCCCTATCAACTCGCTCTCCCTCCCTCCCTCCTCATAAACTCGCTCTCCCTTCCTCCCTCCCTCCTCATCAACTCGCTCTCCCTTCCTCCCTCCCTCCTCATCAACTCGCTCTCCCTCCCTCCCTCCTCATCAACTCGCTCTCCCTCCCTCCCTCCTCATCAACTCGCTCTCCCTCCCTCCCTCCTCATCAACTCGCTCTCCCTCCCTCCCTCCTCATCAACTCGCTCTCCCTCCCTCCCTCCTCATCAACTCGCTCTCCCTCCCTCCCTCCTCATCAACTCGCTCTCCCTCCCTTTTCAACTCGCCCCTTCCTTCTAATTTTTCCTCTCAACACTCCTCTTGCCCTTCCTTCTCTCCACAACTTCGTTTTTCTCGTTTCTCTTTTATCACCTCCACGTTTTCTCACCTATTGTATAACTTTTCCGTTACGTGCTGCCCACTCCATTCCTCAAGTTTCTCTTATTTCTCGCCACTCCTTTACCCCTTCTAATCTCGCTGCCATGGAGTAAGGTCGTGTCACAGCTAGAATGATTACCAAGACTTGAAATGCTATTTGCTCGACTGCGATGCTATCTGCGAGTAAATGCGTCCCGTTAGTCGATAGGGAAATAGGTGGTAGAGAAGTCGGGATTTATAACGATTTCTAAAATTTCTATCATCTGATAGGATCGCTAACGATTTAGCGATGGAATGGTTCCAGAGATTGGGTATTCAAGTCTCATTAGTTTTTTCCGATTTTTCTTTGCTCTTTTTCAAGTTTTTTTTCTCTTTTTTAACATTGTTTTCCATTTTTTTGTTTCAACCAATCCTCGGGCATTGCCATGTTCAACAGATAAGGAGGAATGTTTGGAAAACTAAAATATGTATGAAATGAATGCATCATAAGAAGATATTCAGATTAAAATGTTCCGACCTCATTTGCAATTATCTCGTGAATTAATGACGAAAATTAATGTTCCGATCGCAATTTGCGAGTTTTTCCCATTCGAGTGAACTCTTCGCTCGAAGTGTTGTTGTCTATCTTTTACTAAACTTGCTGCTCGTATGTACATTTTAATGGGAGAGTTGACTAGTTTCTAGCTATTGAATCCCTTAATTAATTAATTAATCGAGTCAATTTTATGCCGTTTCGTGAGATTCTCGTTCACGGTGCTGGTAATGATGCGTCGTTAGTTTTGTTTCCTTCCGTTTTTCTCAAGGCGTGCACGCTGTTTAATTATAAACCATTCGTCTCTCGATGAAAAAGACCTTAAAGACTGGCAGGTGCAAGTCGTATGTTCACGTGATAGTTTATGAACTTGGCACTTTTAATTTGACAAAATTTAAAATAATATGACTTGTTAAATGTGACGATGAATTGGTATCCGATTTAAACGCTCGTTAAAGGGCTTCCATTGTCGTTGCGTGATACAAATTTTTTGCTATTTAAAAGACATTCCACATTATTTTTAATGAGACAAATGTTTATTGTTCATGTTGTTATTGTAAGTTATAAGAAAAAGTATTACTGCCGAGTGTCATCAATTCTAATGTAGCGTGGTACGCCAAAAAGCCGTCTTTTTGTAGTACCGTTTTACTGGAAATTCCGGTTTTACGGAACAAAATAAAATGTATTGTTATGCTGTAGAATGGATATCCATTCGTCGTCTCGGAGTTCGAATGGTATTAACGACATGGAGTGCCGCGTGTATGGACGAATTTCCGCGCCGGTGCGAATTTTTTGCGAAATCTTTTTTTGTTCGTCCGTAACAGCAGAGCGTCGCCATCGGAATGCGTGTACGCCCACGAGGCTCAGGGAACAAGGGCGGCCGGATGGCGACGGATGATGCATCGAGCATCCCCTCTGGACCCGAGGATCTCGGCTTCGATAATATCGGCGTTTTGCCAAGGCCAGCGCGTTCGATTTCCGTTACTACGACGAGCGGTGGAAAAGCTCTGCCAACGCAGTTTCTCTGGTGCATTCCCTTCGATGTATGTGACGGCGCTAAGATATTATATGGAAGCTAGTGCTTGCGTGACTAAGAATAACCCCCGATTCCGTAACGTGTCTAGCCGCCATAAAAAAGAGTGATTCTGGCTTTTTTTTCCATTGCGGGGTGAATTGGGGGACAATTTGACGCACGTGTTCAGGATAGTTGTCAGAGACGAGGAATTTTTCGTGGTTTTAACGGATTAAATCAATCTATATGCTTTGTAGTCGCATTCAAAAATTCACTATTTCTGTAGATGTTTAATCTTGTGTTCAAATGCTGATGTAAGCAGTTATTGATTTATTGTCGGGTCCCGAAGCTAGGTAGATTTTTAGCGTTTTCTTTAAATCCGATAATGTAATTGTTTTGTCCGTTCGTCCGTCAAATTTACGTGTCCGGTGAATTATTTATGCATCGCAGAATGATCGGACGCTTTCCCGGCGAATTGATGCAATGAAATGTTCTCGGGTTTTCAGTAAGAGAAAGGCGCCGAAACGTCGGAAGATACCATTTTCACCTGGCTGGAAACCCGAGAACATTTCATTGTATTTAAACATCGTTAGAGCAACCACATTTTGAGGAATTGTTAATGGCCATAAGTTCTTCCCGCGGCTGAATTTTTGGAGACTCCATGGGCAGCGTAAGGGGTGTAGTGGGGACACAACGAACAATAAAACAACATTGGCGAACTACTTCTTCTTCTTCAAGTTAGAATAACTAAATTTTCAGGATAGTTTCGGTTTGTGGGAGTCATGAACCCTTTTGATTTTGGAGTCCGTACGTCTGTCCGTTAGCCTTTTAGAAGGTTTTAAAAATCCCTTATTCACTATCTATACCAGGGATCACCACTACTTGAGGAGGCTTTATTTATAACACTGCGCGGGCCACATAGACCTTTCAAACGACCGCGTGTGAAATTCAAAGAGCTACTTAAGATAATTTTAATTATCGTGCAATTTGCCATACGCCTATATTAAATGTATTTCGCATCCGCATACTGGAAAATATTGTTTTGATGCGGTAAGTGGCACGTAAGGACACAAGAAAACCGCACTTAATATCTTATTCATCGGTTCTTTCCTTGTTGAGAATTGTTTTCGCTCGCTTTCGAAGGTGCTCCGCTATTTTTCGATCCCTATGAGCGGCTCGCTATTAATGAAAATCTTTTCATAAGCGTAATATCTCGGGCGGAGCTTTGATTTCACGTGGGTGACTCATTGTAATACGTCCCTTCTCACGCCTTATTTAACCATGAGCGTATTTTTTCATTATATTAGTTCCATACAAGTCGCGTGCTCGTAATTCCACTCTTGTTTAATTTTAATCTTGGCCCATCCTAGTTCCCGGAGGCGGCGGGAACGCCAAAGCATTGCGAATGAGACGCCATCTTCGTGTCGCGCACCTTTCTATTATGTGTACTCGAAAAAAAAAACCCTCTCGCCGCCCCTTTACATCTACTCCTCTGCCTCACCTCGGCCGGGATCAAAGGAACCATCTATCCCTCTCATTCTGCTCGTCGTCTTCATATTTACTTGCAGCCGCCGTCGTCCCAGATGCTCTATCTCTCACGCACGCACACGTTTTTCTATTTACCCACCTCCGCGGATTCAGACACCTTGGTGGAATCCGGCAAACTAGTCGTGTTATAACCTTGCTGTCTCGTATATTGAGTATATATATATAGTCATGTTTTTGGTGTCGTATCGATCGTATTGTTCTTCGGATTGATCGTTGTAATCGTGATTGGTTTACATAGATTGTTTTGGGTAAGTAATTCCTAGAATTAACTTATGTCGTTGTTATGTATAACGTTTATATCTAGTGTCCTTAAACTTACGGGAAGAAAAACTCGAGATGTAAGACGTTCGATTGATGAAGGAATTCTAATGGAAATAAATTCATGTTAAAAAAATTTCAGCTTCATTGTATTTAACTATAATATTCCATAGTTTTTTAATTACTATAAATGCTATTGATTTTCGTCACGTTCCTTTAGTTGTTTTTGACGTTAGAACAGCGCGTATGTTTGTAGTTTCCTCTTATACGAAAGAACGGGTCTTCCCCGATACAGTCTGCATCCTCAAGGATCCATTTTCTCCTCAAACCTATCCTAGAGCCTCGCTTCTCTCGAGTTTCACCCGTCGTTTGCAATTTGCCCGTCGTCTTTGCGATGCAGCGTCTCTCCTCGATAAACCGCGCGGCCGTGTACACTCATAACTTATTCAAGATTTTCTATTGTTTTTTGCGAGGTGAACGGCATCGCCTCTTTTGCATATTCAACGCAATCTTCGACCTCCGCCGTCGGCTTCTTCCGTGGCTAATTTCTTTTCGAGGAGAGGGAAAAAAAGACGTCGCGAGCCATGCGGCGTGTCTTCCCAATCCGGAGATTAATCCTAAGCGACGCGAAGTTTGCCGCCTCGTTCCTAAGCGGGAAGTAGTTGAGGAGGAAAAAAAAGCCGTTTTCATCCTTAATTGGAGAGTCGAAGATAGCGCGTCGCTCTCGGGCGTAATGCGCATCTGGAAAGAAGCTCCGGCAACGCTAGTCGGCCTTCTTTTATTTTTGCCGTGGCGCCGGTGGAAGTATTTGTCAATTTGTTCTATGGGTGGGAAGGAGGAGGGATGACGGAGAACGGAAGGGTTTGAATATGCATATCCCGCCGCCCGATCCTTGGTACGTCTGGTGGGTGGTTGATCCAGACAGGTTCTCCCACCACCACCCCGAACTCTTCCCCCGTTTCTCCCAACTCCCGTATTCCGTCCACTCTTTCTCAACAATCGTATACTCTTCCAGGATGCAATACCGCGGAATATGGCGACAATGGAATCTGATGCGACGGATATGGGTAAAGGGTAGGGGGGAAAGAAGTGCTCTTCGAACAGCGCGGAAAATTGAGATTTTTTAAATAGATTATCGCTGATACGGCGCCTGCGTTGGTCGTATATATTGATGAGGCGGCTCGCGCTTTCCCTCTCTCTCTCCTCGTCAAAGGGAAGTTTTCACGGAGGGGCGATGTGAGAGGGAATGGCGGGGTAGTGGGATGGAGTGCTCTTTCCATCTCCCTCTGTCTTTGGTCTTTTGAGCTTTTTAAAGCTCGCACGGATGGGTGGGTTGGTGGAATGGGGTAGGAGTGGGTGGATGGAAGGGGATCAGGTGGGGGGGGAGGGCTATGGGGAGGCATTCCATTTCCAGTCCTTGCTCTTATCTTCTCTTTGCGGCACTACTATGCACTCTGCTTTATCCTAAGCGCCCTTTGGAACCGGTCGGGCCTGCGGTCTGGCTATTTTCTTTCGTATATACTAGTAAGTCGTGATGGTTGGGCCAATAGAAAAGGTTTGATATATCATATATCTAGATGGGGGAATCTTGTATACATGTTAAAAGAGCCATGAGCTATTCCTGAGATAAAATAACCTGCTGAATTTTAAAATGTGGTTTTAATTATTGCGCCAAGTTCAATGGTATAATTATGAATGCCTAACGTGACTCGTGACGCTGTGCTGGCTTTTTTATTTGTTTCTACGTAAATGGGACAAATGGTATAAAAATGTTATCGCGATTTTTTCACGGATTCTAACGTCTATAACATATGCCAAGTGATTTGTCGAGTGTTACATTTTATTAAAAAATGTAGTGTACCGTTTTGTAGGCCTAGTAATGAAATTTAATAGGTTGAGGAAAAGACGCCAGAATGGAATGTTCGGAGGTAATGGCGGCAAAACGTGCGAGATTGGTGAAAAGATTTTCCTCGCAAAGACGCGTAAGCTCCCGACAGAAAGGGATTCGTCTAACCGATCGGCCGACGGCTAGTTCATGCCGTCACTATTTGACGATTCACAAACGTACGGGGTGGGACATACGTTTACGCGTTTCGAATTTCTGCTACGGAATCCTCAAGTCGGCGCACAAAGGCGAATTTTATATATATATGTATTTGCTTGCTGCCGGTGAATTTCATTGTCTCTGAAGTCCTTCATTTTCCACGCTTTATTGGCGGACGTGGAAGGATCCCTCTTTTTTTCGGACATTCGATGCATTTAGCGAAACGGTCGCGGCACGGTTTCAGCCGCGGAAGTGGAGAGGCGGTTCGGGAAATGTAAGAGGCTTCAAAGCAATCGGCCACTTGTTTTCGCGAAAGTGGGGTGAGGAGGAGGGGGCGGGAGGGCTGGCGCTGATCTGGGTCCGTGCGCCTCCCATCCGTAAGAGACTTCAAAAGAAATCCTCTCCTCTTTCCGTCCGTCTTTTTCGCTTACCCGATGGCTTTTTTTAATTTTTTTTAGACGGAACGGTCTTTCGTTCTTGGGAATTTTTTTAAATTCCGTAGAAATCGGGTTTGCGAAAGGAATAATCTTCGACACCAGTCACTTTTATCTCCGGATTTTATTATTCCTTCCGTTTGATATTTTTTTGCGCTTTTGGTTTTTCGGGAGCGTCGCTCGCATATGGAGGCTTTGATCCGTTCTCGAAGCGTATTGCGGCTCGATGGTGCGATGGATGAGTGGAGATGAGGAGGTTTGCGAGACGACTCTGGAGGTGCTTAGGCGGGAAACGAACTCGGAGCCGGAAGCTTTGAAAGTTCCCAAGTCTTTGGATCCTTCTATTGCTGTATCGTCGGAGTAATTCTTTCTAGAGGTTACTTTGTCTCGAACTGGTATCGTAAGGCGAAGGGATGAAGAAAAAGTTTGTAAGTTCACATTCGTCAGAAGGGATCGAAAAGGCAGGCTCTATTTTTAAAGGTAGTAGTAATGACGCATTTTGTCATTCAGAAAGTCTCTTGAGCGGTACAAAGCTCGTCTCGTTGTGTGGGAGTATTTCGTGCGACTTTTATACTTCATCGTTCATTCGGAAGCTCTGACGATCGTCTTTGAGAACGATGTTTCCATTTACTTTTTTCCCATCTCTTTGCGGAATAAAGCTGACTGGCACCGATATCGAGTTACGCAGCTTATTGTTTATCAAAGGTTATTGTCACAAACAGCTTATTTTTAAAAGTTTATTTAATTAAACCAAACACGTTCACGGTTTAATGTATAGTAGCAGTTGCCGTCGGTAGAAAGATACAAAAACAAGGATAATTAACGAGTCGCACTGATTTTTAGGCGGAATAATTAATGCGAGAGTCTTAGCGGGAAAATCTGTTTCGGTCTCAGTCGACTTCATCGGAGAAAATCTTCTTCCGGTCCCTCGTTAGCAGAGTAGACCTCGTTCGCCGCCGTCTCCCGATCGATTCTCATTTCTCGGCGAACGAGGCGAAGTCTTTTGTGTAACACGAAGATGGAAATGAATTGGGTTTTCCAGTTCGGGAGCGCATTCGAGGTGTTTTGGTTCGTGAAGTTCGCCGCTCGTGGGATTTTCCTTGGGACGCGATTTAGATTCATCGTCGTAACTTCGGCGCGGTTTAGAATCTTCGTCGTAACTTTTCAGCAGATCCCGATTCGACGCGACAGTGATAGTTTTTTTGCCCCGGTCGTCGTATCTGGCGCAATAATTCGACGAATTTCGCTCATTAAAACGAGCGCGCGCCGAAGCACACGGCCTTCGTATTATGCGCGGTACTCCCGCCGTCGTTGTCTCGATCGGATTTCGTATGCGTGAGCATGGCTTCGCCCGCCGAGATAAGCGATCTCTCGCCTAAATTTTGAATAACGATTTTCTCCCTATCCAAAGGGTCCCGGAGGTCGCCTTTTATAAAACCTCTCTTCCCCCTCCTTCCCCCCTCTCTCTGCCCGAAACTCTAAATATATTTTTTACCGGTTTTTTTCTTCCTCCCGATATCCGTTCGAAGTGGCGATTTTAATCTTCCAGTCGTTCGGTCACGGTCGCAGGAGGCTCTTTATTCCCACGGAAAGTGATAATGGCGTCCCTAGAAACGTCGTCGGAGATAAACTGCGTTGTTTGTGGAGTCCTGGCCGATAGTACTTGGTCGATCGTGTCGGGAATTCCCCCGAATTTGTTGTTTTTCGGAGGGGGGGCCCGTAATGGCGCCAGGGGTTTGAAAGGGATACGCCGTGCCACCTTCTACCCCCGAATTTGAATATCTGACGAAAATTAATGGTGCGCTAGGAAGTGGGAGAAAAATGCTCCCAAGTGTTCGCCGGATGAGATTAAAAAAGTCGGTTCTCGAGATTTTTTTCAGGAACTGGCGACCGAAAAAAACGTCTGTGTTATCGTGTCGGGTGAAATTTTTTGGAAGAAGTGGAACGTAACACCTAGTATCGAACGGGCGTTGTCGGAAAAGCGTCGTTATGCACGTTTTCCATCATTTTTATAACGCCGAGAGAAAGTTGGAGGGTTTTAGATAAATGAGAAATGGCAACCCGTCCGGTAGTAAAACCGTTTTATGGCCTTATGAGTTGAACTCACAACCGAGCTCGCCAATTAACGTTGGATCGGAACGCATCGATCTTGAATTTCTTCGCTCCGACATCGGTGGTATCCAGAGCGAGCTTCCGGATAATTTCATGCATTTTATTCGGTTTCGCAGTGGTTGATTAAAACGCCCCACCGCTTGTCATATTCGTCTCCTCATCAACTGCCTCCGTCGTCGGCTACGCTCCGAAATATTCCTCCCGACTCCGGAAGTCTCTTGCGGTGGATCATCGCCGTGTGTTCTGGGCCGCCTTCGATTGTTATGCCGAGGGCCACCATTATCCTTCGCTCTTCCATTCCCCTCCATCCCACCGCCTCCTTCCTTTTTTCCCTTCGCTGATTGCGGTTCATGCAGCGTGCGCTTCCTGCCGCGGCTTCCGCGGCGCACTAGACGTAGAGGACTCTTCCGCCCGGCGTGTCTGTCGGTGGTGGTGGAGGAGATGGTAAAAGTCTCCCCACGACCCCCTGCTGATCGATGGATGGCCGCGTGTCGGCGACGGTGAGGGGGCCGGGAGGCGTAGGGAGTGGGGTGAGAGCGGTTGATTGATTGGATGCCGTGGAAGCGATCGGCGAATCTCTCTCACTCCGCGTCTCTTTGGAAGGATGCCGTGTGCATTGCCCGTGGCGGAAGGGGAATACCACGGCGAGGTTTTGCATACCCTCCAGGTGCGAGGGCCGTATCTTTGATGACGATGGAGGGGGGATGGCTGTCTTACTTCTGCGGTTTATTTTTCGTTTTTTGTCTCGTGTGGGAGTGTGTGCGCGCGCGAGAGAGAGAGTGTGGTGGCTTTGTTTTCGCCGCGGATGGATGATCGAACCCTGTTTTGTTTTTGCGGTATCGGAGAGTGAGAGTGAGAGAGAGAGATAGAGAGAGGCGTGATTGTTGGTTTCAATATCGCGCGGAAAGCAAAATGAAGGCTCGTACCGATTCGAGCGCGTATCTCGCGATTTCAATTTCGATGAAGCCGAACTCTTCAGATGCACGATGTTTGCGCATTATTATCGGAGAAGAGTGCTTTTAAAGTTCCATGCCAGAAACCATACATTTGCTCTATTTAAAACCGGTTCTTTAAATCGTCGAAATTGTACACGATCTGTTCTTACACTTACCCACGTTTCGTTTAGCCGGGCTTGGAGAGTTTTTGACGAGGATTAGCCGATCGGTTCTCGGCTGGCACGTATAAAGTTAGCGTTGAAGCGAGTTCGTCTTCGTGGAAATAATATACTGGAGCAAACTTGTGAACTTCGCAGGCCCGACGGCAAAGCCGATTACCGTGTTACCAAAGGGAAGGTCCTCCATTGAAATGGACTTTCAGATGTACGCACAGAACGGTGTTGAACGCGAGAATATCTATTTACAGCTCGAATTGCGTGGTTGGATCGATAAGATTCTTACGCAGAAATATATGGGATCATTTTCTTCCTGGAATTTCCAGAAATTAGCATAAACAGGGGAGGTAAGGATGTTGATGTATAAACCATGAATTTTATGATGGGAGCAGTTGTCAAATGTCTATTTAAAAGGAGTTGCAGTCAAATGTCCCATGGCGAAAGCGAACACTATAACTACGCAATTCTTCTGTATTCGTATCAAAGGCGCTAATGATCTTCAGATAGATGAGGAAAACTAACCCACCAATTTTTTTTGCTTGTACCTTGTATGATGTAAAAGATATCTTTACGAGTCAATGTCGTTGATTCTCGTGACGCGTGTTGTAATTTCCTAGACAATTTAGCGTGACTATAACTCGCCCGCTAGAGTTCCGTGTACTCGTAATTAAGACCCATTTCGTTCGGCGTCGTAAGTATCGGGCGTCCCCTCCGCCTCGGGTTTTGTGGCTGCCGTGTCCTCTCGCAGACCTCGCCGTTGTCGGCAAGGCCTCTCCAACTGCTTCACACCCACGAGGCTTGCTTATGGGGCCAAGCCCGTTATTTAGGATCTTCCAAGTGGGTTTTACCTGGTGGCGTTCGGAAGCGGTGCCGCTGCATCGGGCAAACCCTCCTGCCCTCCGTCTGATTGATAGTGACTAGCGTCCTTGTTAACACGATTCCATCCCTTTCTCAATCCCCTCGCAGCCTCCCTCGTCGTCTTCTCACCGTCTCTCTTGATACCACGCTTCCTTCTCATTCCACCCTTTCCTCTCGCCGTATCGGGGGGCATTTAGCTCAGGAGAGTGAGATTATTGCTCCCCTGTACTTCTCGCCTGCTCCAACTTCTACTCCTGTTATGAGATGGGGAATTTTTCGCCCTCTCCTCCGCTCCCGAAGAAGCGGCTGATTAGCGAATTGAGGTTTATAGTAATTGCGGTCGTCCTTCGGAGATTGGCTCGTGTTGCTCTCGTTAAATCAGGTACATGGATCTTCTGAGTGTGTGCTTGTTTTTGAGACGAGAATAAGTTGAGGGTAAGGAGTTTTTTTTTTAATTCGGCTATCTTCGTCAATCCTGGGTTGTTTTCCAAGTTAGAGGTACTGTTGTCATCGGACAAATGATTATATTACTAATGTGTAAAAAATAACAAGAAAATTACTTTCCAAAATGATAACCGATTTTTATTTCATCTTCATTCTGCCTCCGCCTTATAGCTAGCAACCTCTGGCTTAGCAAGAGAGGGAAGGAAAGTAGCAATTGCAGCGTGCTCTGTTGCCACGTGTTCTATGTTAGTGAGTCATTTACATGACCGGGCGTGCAATAAAAGCGGAGGAGGTAGCAACAGCGCGCGCTCTCTCCTCTCTCCCGCCGTTTTACTACGCCAGACGTAGCTAGCTATAAGGCGGAGAAAGAATGAAGATGAAATAAAAATCGGTATCATTTTGCGAAGTAATTTTCTTGTTATTTTTTACATATTAGTGATATAGGCATTTGTCCAGTGACAACGGTACCTCTAACTTTGAAAACAACCCAGGAATAACGAAGATAGCCGAATTTCAGAAATCTAAAAAATTGGGTATTGATGTTGCAGTTATGAAATAACGCTTCCAGATACTTATTTCTAATACTTTTAGGTAAGTGCTATTAAAATTGCAAGTTGATACATTGTAGGGTTTCTGAGATGTAAAAATTCAAATTGGTCTTATCGGATTTCCAGGTCTAAAAACCGTGTTTTTCTTCAGATACAGACCAATATAAAATATTTAAGCATAGACTAAAAATTTAAGATGTACATCAATTAACGTAGAAATAAATTCTCTAACCGCTACTTTTACCCCCATTAAAATCGTTCCGGTTGTTTTCGAGATATACGGTCTCAAACTCGGGTGTCTCGACTTTTTGCAATGACAGTAGTGAGTTGTAGTGGTATGTGATCGTAGTTTAGCGTCCTTACGTTTATCGAGAGGAAGTTTTGAGAGAGATAGGAGTTGTTTTTTGCTTGACAGCTGTTATTTTGCTGATGTTGTCGTATTTGGATTTCGTGAAACGTCGCAGCTGTGAAGTGTAGTCCAGGTGTTATTTAATCAGTCTCGCTTGGCACGCATAGGGAAAAGGGAAATGGAATGTATAAATGATACAATAAATTCCCGGTTAACTGGATTTATGATTAACTCGAATTATTAAAACCTGGTAGTTTTTATTTGCGTACATGTGTACGGTGAATACTTGCCCTAAACACGCTAATGCTGTTAATGTACTGTATCATTTAAGTTATTCAACTGTTAACTGATCTGTAAGTTTTTACTTTACTGTTTTATTTTTTTTCACTTGTATGTACTTGGCCCAAATAGGCATAACGATCAAACAGAATATCCGATTAACCGGATTAGTCTCGGTAAATCGAAAATTCAATCTAAATAGATTTCCTCACGTTCCTTAAAACGCGTCTATGAATTTAGTATAGTCCGAGGGATGTTTTTTAGGTCGCAGCACGTAATTTGCGTCTCGGTAAACCCGGTCGTGGGCATTCGTCGCGCGGTTTTTAGTTCTATTTCTTTTGGATTATAATTGGATCGGGTCGGAGTCGACGGAGAACTTCCAGATGTCCACGGCGGGTTTCGGAAGAAATAGTTAGCTCGCTTCCTTCCTACCGCACCCCAATCCCCCCGTAAGAGCACCCCAAGAATCTCTCGCGAAGCCCCTCGGGGAGTGCGTCCTCCCTCTCACTCTCTTCCCGTCATGCCACGCGCGCCGCGGCAGAGGACAGCTCGTGCTAGCCCTCGTGGCGGGCTCTTGTCCGGATTCTCTCTTTCCTAGGGTTTTCATCTCGCCCCTCTCTCTCCCTCCGCCACGTTAGGAGGGTGAGGAAGATAGGAAATGAGGGGCTTACGGTCTCCTCCCTCCGGACTATTTTTTCCCTCCCGTACTCGTCCGGGTTGATTTATTAATCTGCGGATGGAGCGACTGCGTGTCCAAGTATCTCGAGGATTTTTTTGCCCTACGCTCGTAATAAAATTTTATCTCTCGGATGTCTGTCTCGGGAAAAAGTAAATGAATTGCACGTAGCTGTTTTGCGAGCCAACCGCGTATTATTCGGCGATTCTTCTGTTTATCACTTCTTTCTTCGTCTAGTAGTTTGGTTCGGGTTATATATTTATGATTAGTCTGCCGTGAGTGGTTCTGCGGAGCTTTATGAGGGGCTGGTTTCCTATTCCTGCACTCTTTGGCTGTGGGTCGAGCAATGCGAGAGTCGGTTTTATGCGAAGGAATTCCGTAGTGTCTTCTTTCTAATTCCAACGTGCTCACAAACATGAATTTTTGTGTCTTTTGAACAAGGAAACTAGAATAAGGTTTCCTGGACACTAATCGGTTTGAGCAAGAAAGGCTCAAATATCCAAGTATCCGTACCTGGCCTATAACACGGTTTCACAAGAGCACGGTTTCTTTTTATACCAAAAAATCAATAGAACGCGGATCATGGTTCGTATTAATGAGTTTTGGTCTAAGGATATAGGATTCCAGATAGCAGAGCGAGGAAGCGACGGGGCGAAATGACCTAGTGGTTTGTTTATAAGCTTAAATATCAGGCATTAGCACTATTTTGACATATATGTGCGACAAAGAGAGGTTTGGGAATTTTGCTACAGAAGGTGGAGCCAGAAGGGGTGTGGAACGTAACCCCCTTTCGCCAGGTAAAGCCAGCTTCAGATAATGCGGATTCACATTACACGCAGAGGCGGATCTAGCTGCACATCTTGGGGGAGGGGTAAATAAGGAAAAAATTTATATTTACTAATATATATTTGTGTATGATAATAACGTCCATTATAATAAATATACGGTGTATATTATATATTGTTATATATTTGAAAAATATTTATAGAATGCCAATAATATAAAATCGAATTGAGATAGTATTTTAATAAAGATTGATCATCTCCCTTAAGAGGGGGTAATTGCCCCATTACCTTTGTATCCGCCATTGATTACAAGTGACCTTTTTCAGAACGTATCCGTCGTGTTATAGGAGTGCCGTAAAAGCGAGTTTCTTTTAATGATAGTGTTACGTGCTTTATTGTGACATAAGTAACATTTAGCAAGCTAAAGTTTTTCAGCGATGATTTCGTTTGGACCTCAATGTGCGGAAGTCGTTTTTCCTGTTAACTGCTAGCCCTGGTACGCTACTAATTTACTTCTAAAGGATTTTAAAACAACTTATTATAATTATTTTTTTTAGACCCTCCAATTTTTTTATGCATGGACTTGCTCGGTGTGATATCTGGCGAAATTTTTTATGTCGTCACGTTTGGGGGTAACGGGACGTCAGTCTCTTTTCGCGGCAGAAGGAAAACAATTCGAGCGATTTTCAGATAAGGAAATCCTTTGGCGCACTCGAGGAGGGCGGGGCCGCTCTTCCACGCCCTTTTCTCCCACGCCCTTCTCTCCCACGCCCTCTCTCCCCTCGTCGCCCTTCTCTCCAATTAGTTTGGCCTCGTCCTCTGCGACTTCATCCCTTCCTCCCCTCGCTTCCTCCTCCATCCAATCGCCTCGCCCCTTTGACCTCCCCTTTCCGTAACTAGATCTCCCCACTGCACCCAAGGACCGACTTCTTCACTGTTTAGTGCTAAATCTTCTCTTACTCCTCCGTAGTTTCGTCCAGCTCCGTTCTAGCAGCCTCTTCCGACACAACCTCCCACCACCCCTCCCACCATCTCATCACTTTCTCTCACCCGCTACCCTTACTTCCTTCATCCGCCCTCCTATCCCACTCCCCTGCCTCCGCTTCCTTGCCTCCACTCCCTTGCCTCCACTCCCTTGCCTCCACTCCCTTGCCTCCACTCCCTTGCCTCCACTCCCTTGCCTCCACTCCCTTGCCTCCACTCCCTTGCCTCCACTCCCTTGCCTCCACTCCCTTGCCTCCACTCCCTTGCCTCCACTCCCTTGCCTCCACTCCCTTGCCTCCACTCCCTTGCCTCCACTCCCCTGCCTCCACTCCCCTGCCTCCACTCCCCTGCCTCCACTCCCCTGCCTCCACTCCCCTGCCTCCACTCCCCTGCCTCCACTCCCCTGCCTCCACTCCCCTGCCTCCACTCCCCTGCCTCCACTCCCCTGCCTCCACTCCCCTGCCTCCACTCCCCTGCCTCCACTCCCCTGCCTCCACTCCCCTGCCTCCACTCCCCTGCCTCCACTCCCCTGCCTCCACTCACCTGCCTGCACCTACTGCCTCCATCCCTGGCTCCTCCCCTGCCTCCATCCCTGCCCACTCCACCCCCAACCTCCACCCCCAGCCTCCACCCCCAACCCTCTACCCCCAACCCTCCACCCCCAACCCTCGACCCCCAACCCTCCACCCCCAACCCTCCACCCCCAACCCTCCACCGCGACCCTCCCTGGCTTCCACCCACAGCCTCCACCCACAGCCTCCCAACCCTCCACCCCGGCCTCCACCCCCACCCTCCACCCCTCTTCTTCCGCCCCTAGCCTCCCCTTTTTCCACCCCCTTCTTCCACCCCCTTCTTCCATCCTCGGCCACAAAAACCTTTCACTACCCATTCTCCCTCCTCCATCCATTCCCCCTCCTCCATCCATTCCCCCTCCTCCATCCATTCCCCCTCCTCCATCCATTCCCCCACCTCCATCCATTCCTCCTCCTCCATCCATTCCTCCTCCTCCATCCATTCCCCCTCCTCCATCCATTCCCCCTCCTCCATCCATTCCCCCTCCTCCATCCATTCCCCCTCCTCCATCCATTCCCCCTCCTCCATCCATTCCTCCTCCTCCATCCATTCTCCCTCCTCCATCCATTCCCCCTCCTCCATCCATTCCCCCTCCTCCATCCATTCCCCCTCCTCCATCCATTCCCCCTCCTCCATCCATTCCCCCTCCTCCATCCATTCCCCCTCCTCCATCCATTCCCCCTCCTCCATCCATTCCCCCTCCTCCATCCATTCCCCCTCCTCCATCCATTCCCCCTCCTCCATCCATTCCCCCTCCTCCATCCATTCCCCCTCCTCCATCCATTCCCCCTCCTCCATCCATTCCCTCTCCTCTATCCATTCCCCCTCCTCCATGCATCCCCCTCCTCCATGCATCCCCCTCCTCCATGCATCCCCCTCCTCCATGCATCCCCCTCCTCCATGCATTCCCATTCCTCCATCCATTCCCCCTACTCCATCCATTCCCTCTCCTCCACATTCCCCCTCCTCCACACATTCCCCCCTCCTCCACACATTCCCCCTCCTCCACACATTCCCCCTCCATACATTCCCCCTCCTCCACACATTCCCCCTCCACACATTCCCCCTCCTCCACACATTCCCCCCTCCTCCACACATTCCCCCTCCACCCATTCCCCCTCCACCCATTCCCCCTCCTCCACACATTCCCCCTCCTCCACACATTCCTCCTCCACCCCTTCCCCCTTCTCCATTCCTTCCCCCTTCTCCATTCCTTCCCCTTCTCCAACCTCACCTCCGCAATCATACTCCAAATCCTACTCAGTTCCCTCTTCATTCTCTCTCTACCTCTCAGCTTTCTGTCTTTTCCTCTTTCATACAGCACCCCCAACTCTCACGCCCTCTCCAACTCCCACGCCCTCTACAACTCCCGCCTTCCCCGTGGTCCTCGACCATATCGCAGTGTATTGCGTGTGGCTTAGAGAAGCGATCATTCAGGCTGCTCTCTGGGTATGCCTCCTTCCCATCTTTCCCTCCCTCGCTCTTCTCCCGCCCTCCTCTCTCCTCTTTCCTATTATCTTCCCCCTCCATGCAAACACCCTTTCCATCCTCTTCTCTATCTCCTCCCCCCTCTACCACTCAACTCCATTGTTGTCTCCTCCCCCCCTCATCACGTCTACCATCCCCTCTTGCTCCCCCTCTTCAAACGTCTCTCCCATTGTAAGATTTTGGCGTGCCCTATCTCTCTTTCCGCCTTTCCCCGCCTCCCTCTCTCACTCTCTACCCCATCCTTTCTTCTTCCCTCTTTTCTTTCTCTCTCTCTCTCTCTCGTAATAATGGTTCTATTCCGTAATGAGGGCGCGCCGGGTATATAGTCTAATTGCGTTGGTGTCTGTCACTCTTATTTGGAATCCTGATGACGCATATCATAAGTTCCTTCTCTAGTTCCCGGTAATGGTTTCGGTACGGCTTTTAGCGGCCGGTTTTTTTGTACGAAACGATTTTTTGGCCTTAGTCTCGTTCTGGGTTTTAGTGTTCTGTAAATTGTCTTAGGTTGCCTCTTTGTGTGGTGTCCATGTTACAGCCTCGACATTTTCGTAGTATGACGCAACTTTATATTCATAGGAGTCCAGCGGTGTGGAAATTAGAAATGTTTTCACTATTTATAACCGTGGGTAACGTCAATGCTGGCCTTTTTTGTAAATCTTGTCTGGGTATGTGTGGTACTGTTTTTTGACTAATGTGCTGGCTTATTGCCCGTATAAAATCTAAGGGTACTCCAGTAAACCAAATGGACTGATATTTGTCGACCTAAAAGCACTCCTGATTGATACCTTGCTATGTCTAATGGATTGAATTACAAGTTCCTAATATGTTGTTATCAAGTTGAAGGCATGGAGTGATAGCAAGCCCAATCAAATATGAATAAAGAATTACTGATCTTTAGCAAGTGAAAATAAGTATTATCCCAGATAAATAAGAATTAAACAATAATGCGAAAAAACATTACAAAATTTTAACAATGCGTAGGCTATTTTTAAATTAACAAATGTTCACTTATTCAGATATAAGTTGGGAACAAGCGTCTTCATTTTTTTATTTTATCAATGTCAATGATATTTTTGATGCTATTTTCAGTTATATTTTTGCTATTGGTCCATTTCAACCTACTGTAATCATTTAGCGAATAAAACAGTAATTAGTTGGACTTTTAAGAGCTAAACCACCCGCACGATGGGAGCCTATTACAGTAGCACAGCTCAAGATTATGAGGCATGTCCAAGGTCAAGTATTTTTCCCGTCTATCTCTCTCGGTTCTGTGATTACGTTGTTGACATAGGCGACAGCGCTCGGTTCTCGGCGGTTATCGCGTGTCCTGCTAGGTGCTGGGGGAAGGAAGAGACAGGTGTGTGCTCGGTGTTGTTAATCTGTCGCGGTCTTTCGCGTCAGTCCTACTGACTCCGAATGTATCAGATAAATGCCGCTTCTGGATTTCCCAAGGCCGACGACGCGGTCCCGCTTTTGCAATCTGTCCTAGTATACGCCACGCCGTGTGTACGAAGACGAGTAGGTTACAACCCGCAATATCCGATTTTTTTTACCCCTTCGAGGGAAACGGTTTTGTTTTCCTTTCCCGTAAGGGAGGGCGCGAATTATTATCAAGGCCCGAAGTCGACGTTGTGGTATCAGTGTTTTGTTTATGCGAGATTGAAATAAAATTGTCGGAGGTGGTCGTAAATTTTCTGCGATTTTTATTGTGTGCATTGGTGGTCCAAAACCGGGTTTCTCGTACGCAATAAAAGCAAGGGGAAAGAAATGCTGTAATCTTTTAAGGTATCTGGTAAGGCTTCGGTTGGCATTGCCTATGTCTAACATATTCTGATGAAAATTACCTAATAAATAAATTATGCTTAATTTTGTCGTGGTTTTATGGATAAAGATAGAGCCTGAATATTCTAAAAAGGGGTGTTATTATATTTTTAAATATAAGCTCGTGTATTTTTTTTATGACCAACGTTTTTGTCATCAAAATATAGGCGGCGCTGACATCGTAAACTGGTTTTGTAAGTACAAAGTACAAGGGTCCAGATCGTATCTCGGTATAATTATTTCCACGTGTCATGTCCACTATTTTTGGCTCATGTTTGCGTTATAAGTGTTTGCGTCAGAACGTGATGCCAGGAGACATTACGTCGGCACCTTCCGGTGACGTAAGCTTTTTTTTCTCCGCTCGAGGGATTTAGAAGGGAGAAAACCCCCTCTTAAGGGATTTCGGCGCAGGAGGGGGTGGAAGGAGGGAGGTAAGTGGGGGAATTTTAAGAATGTTTCGCCTCCTTCGCTCGGGCAGATTAATGCTAAGTGGAATCGATTCCCAACAAGGGCGAAACAATGGGAGGCGACTCGAGGAATCTTTCCGAACAATAGGTAGCCTCTTGCGCGGTGTTTAACCTCCACTCCATTCCCCCCTCCCTCCCCCAACTTTGCTACCAGATCTTTCCTCGCAACCCGCTAAATTCTTCCCGAATTGCAGCTCAGGGAGTGTCTAGTATCTGTATGCATTTCAAAAACTATATAACTCCGATTCGTCGAAATGTAATTCCATAAATAGAATTTTCGACGTTGGAAAGAATTTTTTTCAGTTAGTATGCCTATAATTATTAAGTTCCATAGTTCAGTTTACAGTAATACATATTTTTCCTTGCGTTACTGTTCGGGTTAAAAAAATAGATCGTATATATTTACTCCTATAATTTCTGCTGGTGTTGTCTCGTCCAACCGCTTGGTGGCGTCGCTTTCACCACGGTGAAATACGTAGTAAAAGACTTACAAACGATGTCGGAATGTAAAGTAGGGGGGGTTTTGAAGATTTTCAGGCGTGGGTCGTAATGAGGGATGAAAATGCGCGGAGGGATTTCGTTTGTTGCTGTAAATCCGGGTATTACCTCGAATTGCTTTAGGAGCGATACTTTTTCCGGCTCATTTTTGTTCACCCGTACGTAGCATTTAAATGCGCAAATTTGAATTCGGCATTTTATATAAATGTTTCAGGAGCGTAGGATTTATAATAATAAACGTCGCGAATCGGTAACCATTGGATTTTTTCCCCTCTCTTTCGATATTGGCAAACGACGGTCGTAATTTGACTGCGAATTCCGAGGCTGATTTTCTGCGTATATTTTTTTTGTCGCAGAAATAAAACGTTCTAAAATTTTCTTCGCGTTTGTTGTTTTTAGCGTTCTCTTCGGGAGCAAAACAAACCGTTTCTGAAAAAGTTTGGACGTTTAGCATCCCCAGCGAACGCAGTAGGTGGAGCCACCATGCTCTCGTCGAATTCGCCGTTCCTGTTTTTTTTATATATCCCAGTCGATTCGCAACTGTCGATTGTATTTGGATGGGAGTTGCGTCGGTTTTTGTGAGCTCGCAGATTTCTTTCGCCCACTCAGCCGCTCGCGTATTTATGTGCGCGAAGGTGTGTGTGTTTTGCAAAGAGGGCGTATCCACCGCCCATCACGTAGGGGTTGAGTCATCGCATGCTGCGTGCGTGCCGGAGGTTGGGGGCGGTGAGCATAATCCCGATCCACATCCCCCGCCGCAACCCCCTTCGCCGCTCCCCTCTCTGCGCCTATTCCTCTCCGGGCCCCGCGCCACTACTTTTTGCGGCCATTAGCGAACCGCAGGTAAAGCGTTTCGCGAAAGCAAAACAAAGAGAGGAGGTAAACTCTCGCGGCCGGGAGTCGCTCGGCGTTTTTCTTTTGTTTCTCTCGGCTGAAGAGACTACGGCGAACTTTTCGACGCGCGAGATTTTTGGTTCGGCGCGAGTCGTTTTTTTATTTCATTTTCAGACTTGTTTATCGAACGCCGTGCGTGATTATTTTATGCCCCAAAGGGTGGATTAAAGGCGTAGCTCTTTATGTAGCGCGTAAGAATCAGGAGCTATGGAAAATGTTAAAATGGGAGAGATTTGGATGATGCACCAAACTCTTGAGAGAGTTTGTGCCTGAAATTTGAAATGACCTTCGGGAAATGTTTAGAGATACTGTCGTCGCAAGTGTGACGTTTATATTATTTACAGGCGTTTGTTATTTGGAGTAACGGGATGTTTATGGAGAATGTTGTTATTTTTCCCTTGTCACAGATGTGTGAATAATAATGTATCTTACTCCAGTATACGATCAAGAAAGATTTGAAGCAAAGGTGATTCGAAATAAAATACACTTCGAGTGATTGAGAAAGTGTTAAAAAGTTTTTTTTTCAATTTATGGAAAATTCATCTTTTACACTAAGGAGTTCGGTTACTGTTGAAGTATTAGGCAAAAACAATTTCCTGTAATAATCCATGAGGTTGATTAGCCAAAAATACATGCACACAAATTCATATGCGAAGTCTCCAACACTTCGATAATTCAACGGTCGTCGTGTTGAGTTTAACGGTAGATGCATTGCCACCGAAGACGGATACTTTGTAAATGAAAGGAAAATCTGGTTTACTCGTACTTGTTATAGCTACATTTGTTACTTATGCCATCTAAAAACCATAAACAGTTATCTGAATAATTAATTTTGGAAATCATTTTGTCTTCGGGATGTATACGTTCTTCGCTTATTCTGTAAAGGCAATGATATTGTTACGACGGATTGTAGAATCCTAACCTGCTAAACATGATAAGAACAAGATGTTTGCTCGCATTACATTTTCATACGGATTTCGAGAGGAGAGACTCTTAATCCTAACGACGAGGGTTTAAGTTTCTTCGCCGTGACTGCGGTCTGCCGTCTCCTGCTGCCTTGATCCTGCACCCAAGGTAGGTAGTAGGCGAGAGTGAATGTGTAATGGGGAGGAAAGGGGAGGGTCCGATGCTCTATCGCCGCCACAGACTGTGCCCACTCGTCTCGAATCCCTTCGCCGTTGTGTATCCGATTCGATTTTCATTGTCATTTCGGCCCTCCCGACCACCCTTTTCTCTTACACCCCTTCTCTTCCACCCCCCTTCTCTTCCACCCCCTTCTCTTCCACCCCCCTTCTCTTCCACCCCCCTTCTCTTCCACCCCCTTCTCTTCCACCCCCTTCTCTTCCACCCCCTTCTCTTCCACCCCCTTCTCTTCCACCCCCTTCTCTTCCACCCCTTCTCTTCCACCCCCTTCTCTTCCACCCCCTTCTCTTCCACCCCCCTTCTCTTCCACCCCCCTTCTCTTCCACCCCCCTTCTCTTCCACCCCCCTTCTCTTCCACCCCCCTCCTCTTCCACCCCCTCCTCTTCCACCCCCTCCTCTTCCACCCCCTCCTCTTCCACCCCCTCCTCTTCCACCCCCTCCTCTTCCACCCCCTCTTCCACCCCCTCCTCTTCCACCCCCTCCTCTTCCACCCCCTCCTCTTCCACCCCCTCCTCTTCCACCCCCTCCTCTTCCACCCCCTCCTCTTCCACCCCCTCCTCTTCCACCCCCTCCTCTTCCACCCCCTCCTCTTCCACCCCCCTCCTCTTCCACCCCTCCTCTTCCACCCCCCTCCTCTTCCACCCCTCCTCTTCCACCCCTCCTCTTCCACCCCTCCTCTTCCACCCCCCCTCCTCTTCCACCCTCTTCCCTTCCACCCCCTTCCATTCCACCCCCCCCCCCCCTTCACTTCCACCCCCCCCCCTTCCCTTCCACCCCCCCCCCTTCCCTTCCACCCCCCCCCCCCTTCCACCCCCCCCCTTCCCTTCCACCACCCCCTTCCCTTCCACACCTCTTCTGCTCACCGCTCCTCCGCCCCCTATCCCGAAGAGCGTATTGAAAAAAGGAAGAGAGGGAAGAAGGCTGAGCCGTAGTCTTTTGAAAAGAAGTAAAGCTTCTAACCTCTTCTGCTACGGAGAACCTCTCCAGCAGTTCCTCCCCTTTCCTTCACTCTCCTTACCCTCGTATCCCTCCTTTACCCTCGTATCCCTCCTTTACCCTCGTATTCCTCCTTTACCCTCGTATTCCTCCTTTACCCTCGTATTCCTCCTTTACCCTCGTATTAGTCCTTTACCCCGTATTCCTCCTTTACCCTCGTATTCCTCCTTTACCCTCGTATTAGTCCTTTACCCCGTATTCCTCCTTTACCCTCGTATTCCTCCTTTACCCTCGTATTCCTCCTTTATCCTCGTATTCCTCCTTTACCCATTCTCCCTCCACTTGCTTCTCGATGTACATGTCCCCCTCGCCCCATATACTTTCAACTCCATCTTCTGTCTGGAAAAGTTTTTCTGATGCCTTTCTTTTCGTCTTCTCTCGACTCCCAGGGGATATTTTTTTTGTTTTTGCTTCTGCATTGCTGGAGTTCTTTAAGATTGTTTGCCAGCGTGCGTTGGAATGCTATGTTGAATCGATTATATTATATACTTTTCGCGAAAGAATACGCACAGTCCACCAATTTTATAACTCCTGCGAATAAATAAAAGAATCTTTGGCGAAAATAATGTCTAAAGAGAGAATAATATAATTGTTAAAATAAGAATTATCATAACATTTGTTTAAAAAATTGGAATTATCAGCGAGTCGCTGATTGAAAATATTGATTTCTTGAAATAAAATCATAATTAAATGGCGTTATGAAATTCGCCTATCGTTCTCGTCAGGATTATTGTAATTGTGCGCACTTTTTTATAATCACTTGTTAATGTCATGGGTAAATTCTCTGGAGCTCCACCTCTTTTTCTATATATCGCAGCAATTCCATCCTGCAGGCACCTCGAAGTCGCTTACGAGCATTTTCCCGTCTAGCGACCGACCGCCCCCCCCCCCCCACCCGCCCCCCGTTGCAGCGCTTATGGCTTCTCTTGGGCTGCATTGCCCGCCGTACACCTGCTACTCCAGTCTCAGGTGCGACCCGTGAATTTGTACATTTCATTACGTAACCCCAAAAACAAAAAAGTCGTAGGCTGTGGGCGCCGCGTAGTTCACACCGCAGCCGCCAGGATTGCGGACAGCGTAGCTATTTGTCGTCGATTTTCGCTGTGGAATCCGCGCGTGCTGTATCTTTGGCTTAACGGTCCAGTCCTCTCTCCCACCCTTAACCTCATAAAGTCACCCCGTGCTTAAACCGCCTCCAAATCTGATTCTCTCCGCTGACGGATAGCGTTTTGGGCGGTGACCCGCGTTGGTTTTTAACGTGTCGTCCAGTTCCCCCGCCCTATTCCCCCACGTTCGCGATATACGCTCACGCCTTCCGGCCCCGACTATAATTTTGGTAGGGTCGTGCGCAAAAGTGGAGTAAAATTCATTATCGATAGTGGAGCTCGCTCGATGCTCCAATAATTCGCGTTTTATAAGGGAAGTTGAAGTGGTATCCTTGGTCGTTCGGGATATTGTAAACAGCCGTATATGATATTTGATGATAGGAATTATATATGCGCGAGCCCAGCGTTGAGATAAAATTGCGTTCAGCGATGTGGGTGTGCGTTGAATTTTTTAAAGTACGGCGGGCGACGTATTTTGATTAGTCCGAAGTAATTCCCGACCTAATCCCGTGCGTTAAAAATGATACGGTAGTGTTGTTGTGGGGATTGCTTAGCGAGGAGCCACCTCCGCGAATTTCATAGAGTAGCAAGTTAGAATTTCTAAGTGGCTCGAAAATATAAACAGCAAGACCTACGAGGAGCTTAGGAATACAAGTGGGTTACGTTCTATCCCTGCCCCGCACTCGGTCCTCGAAGCCGCCTACTCTATACTGCCCCCCTCCCCGTCCGCCCCCGCAATCCCTCCGGTGTATGCCTTCGCTAATTGGACTCCCTTGCCTCTCGCCTACTACTTTCCCCCCACCCATTACTTTTCCCCACTCACTACTTTTTCCCAATCACTACTTTTCCCCCACTCACTACTTTCCCCCCGCTCACTACTTTTCCCCCGCTCACTACTTTTCCCCCGCTCACTACTTTTCCCCCGCTCACTACTTTTCCCCCGCTCACTACTTTTCCCCCGCTCACTACTTTTTTTCCCGCTCACTACTTTTTCCCCGCTCACTACTTTTCCCCCACCCATTCCGCCATATTCTCTCCCTCCCTCTTTCTATCTCTGTGGTCTTTCACCCCTACCTCGACCTCCTTACCTTCCTCTCTTCTCGCTCGCTCACCTCCCTCTTTTCTCGCTCGCTCACCTCCCTCTCTTCTCGCTCGCTCACCTCCCTCTCTTCTCGCCCTCTCACCTCCCTCTCTTCTCGCCCTCTCACCTCCCTCTCTTCTCGCCCTCTCACCTCCCTCTCACCTCCCTCTCTTCTCGCCCTCTCACCTCCCTCTCTTCTCGCCCTCTCACCTCCCTCTCTTCTCGCCCTCTCACCTCCCTCTCTTCTCGCTCGCTCACCTCCCTCTCTTCTCGCTCGCTCACCTCGCTCTCTTCTCGCCCTCTCACCTCCCTTTCTTCTCGCCCTCTCACCTCCCTCTCTCTTCTCGCCCTCTCACCTCCCTCTCTCTTCTCGCCCTCTCACCTCCCTCTCTTTACTCTCGAAACCTTTATCTTCGATACACTCAACTTCTTTGCCCATGGCTCATCATTAAAATTCATTAACGGTTTTTTTATAATCTTAATTACTTTTTTCCGAGGGACGGTCTTCTGTATGCTTAATCCGAAAGTATCTTCCCAATTTTTTTGTTTCTTTTCTTTAGCGGGTTTATTAATACTTTGCGGCAACCCCTCGCACATCCCAATTTAAGTTGTTCGGCCGTTGTTATCGAATATTTTGCCTTTGAATGTATTACGCGAAAAAGTCGTTTGCGCAACCGGTATTTTTTACTTGTTCGCACTAAGTTTCTCGAGGAAATGGCAGTAGATTATATTTAGTTTCGGGGATGTAAATATTAATCGCCAATTAATTCTGTGGGGTAATGGAAAGCGTTAATGAACGGTGAATTGAATATAGTTTGCGGTGCGATTTTCAGCGAGCCGGCTATACTGCGGGATGGAATTTAATTTTTGAGCAAACAAGCGAAGTAAAAGCTCTATTAACATTTATCGGAGTACTGGTAATCGTGTTTGTCTTCCACATTTTGATTTTTGCGTGAAGATAGAAGCTAATATTCGTCGAAATTCATTCGCGAAATATTCCCCAACCTGTTTCCCTACTAGTGTTTCCGAGGATCGTCAAATCCGCTAGATTTTCACATCGGCTTAATAAAGGGTTCTTTATATCAACGTTTCTCAACCGCCGGTCCGGTACTGGCCGGTACGTGATATTCCATTTTTCTCAAAAGTTTGATAATGGGTAGCACTGGTTAATGAAAGGCTTGTGTTTTCAGTTGTCAAAGTGTAACATTGCCAAATGATTGGAGGTGTAAAATTGATTTTACCGGTCCTTGGTGGATTATTCAGATAATACACCGGTCCGTGGTAAACTTTCTGTTGTTGCACCGGTCCGCGATGAACTTTCGGTTGAGAACCGTTGCTTTATATCATCTCTTTTATTCTGCTTCTGTCTCGGCTTGTTAAGCCTTCTTAGGCGCTCCATGCCCCTTCCTCTCATCTATGCATCGTCATTTCCCCGCCTAGTCGTTTGAACCTTCGAAAGGGTCATACGATCAGGACCCCGTTTCAATCCCCGACCTATCCCTTTCTTCTCATCCCCCTCGTACGAAAGTTGCGGTGTTGCCATCCGCTGTGTATGGGACGGTTGCCTTAATGGCGTCTTCCATTTCCCTCATTGCCCAGCCGACGTCGTTGCGGGTTCGTGACCGGTGGGCTTCGTTTAGCTCTCTCACAAACGGCGGCGGTTTTGCCGGTCCTTCGTGCCCCTTCCAACCTCCCGACGCGAGGATTTGCGGGTGGAAGTTATGCAGAATCTCTTCGATGGAGGGTGTGTGGCGATGGGGTTTCAAGGGCGTACGTTGGGTGTGTAGGATGTCGGTTTTCCCAAGGGGGCGGCAGTTGTCCTAATTAGCTCGCCGCGTGGATCGGCGTAACCTCTCTATTTTCCCTTCGCGCGGAGGGCGGAGTTACGGTCGGGACAACTATTGTGACGGGTTGAGCCGCGGCTGGGACTCGCGATCGGAATCGGCTGGAATCTGTAACGAATTAGGATGGGTGTCGAGCGATCACTCGCCATCGGTCCTATATCCGGTGGTGGTACAGGATTGCCTTTGGTCATTGGTAAAGAATCGATCGCCAAGCGTGCAAAAATTTGTCTTTTTGGTGTCGCGGTTAGAGGATTTCACTCACGTTTAACCAGCGTCTAGAAGTCTTCCCAATGTCGTGTATTAATCCTACCTTCGGAATATTGTTTTTATCCTTCGTTGTTGATTCGATTGAATTTTTTATAGGTGTTAATACGTATATCAATTCTTCTTCTCTGCATGTATAGGTTCTTATTTATGAATTGCTGAAAGGGTAAATTTTCTTCGGTTTTCCTATTGTTTTTTTAATCACTTCACTATTAAGTGCAGGAGTTAGTAAAATAAAGCGGATAAAAACAGGAAAGAATGGTGCTTGGCATCATCGAAAATGGAAGAACGAGCTTTAGAAAATCGGAGCGAAAGGTAAAATCAGAAAGCGAATAGTTAAAATCGAGAGGAGTGGCAGTTTTTTTGTCTACTTTCCGGTCAAGAAATCTCGTCCGATGCAGTCATTTTGCGACGATTAAAACCCTCTAGTCCAAAACGATCGTAAATGTCTCGTGAAATCTGCGGGAAGCTCTTTCGAGTGCGATACGGTCACTCCATAATATCGGTTTGTTGTTTCGTAGTTAGGGTCGCGGATGGCTTAATAGGGTATCGGGGTGCGCGGATAGAGCTCTAGCTCTTTCCCCCACCCCATGCTTCGCCGCCGTCGCAGCACACGTCCGCGAGTGCGGGGGCATGCTTCACCCACCCCCACCTCCGGACATTTATGTATCCTTTTGCCTCTTCCACCTCCTCCCCTGCGACCATTCTCTCTCTCTCTCTCGGGACACCCTCCTTCCACTGGCGGGGGCAGCATCCCGGTGTGGCAGCCATGGTGTCTTTTGGCCGAGTCGAATGGGGTCGGATGTGGGATCTCGTTCATAGTCTGCATCATCAGCAGGCGGCCTAAATATTTAATGTCTCATCTCGCGGCCCAACGGCCTTTTCCTCTTTCATCCCGCCCCTCCCTCGTCTCACCATACGCCTCTTTCTCCCTTTCTGTCCACTAAGCTCGTCTCATCCCCATAATGCCTCCGTTTCACCCATTCCGGCAAGCGACGCTGTTACGCTTCCCATTCAACTGGAGTCTTAGGTACGTCTGTAACACCCATTCGTTAGCTGCTTGACCGATGCATCACTTCATCTGGTTTCCGATTCTTTCCAGTAATCATTTATGGTATTGTCGGGTCTTTCGCAGTGAGCACCCGAAATGCACTCGGAGGTTTGATGATTTCAAATCCGTGATTTCGACGGTGATTTTAACTGCTCAGTGTTTAAATGATGCCCACGAAAATTTTTGAGGATTTTATCAGCGTAAAAAATAATGTTTCTAGTAAAAGTGTTTGATGTTGATAATAGAGGCATGTAAAGGAGAGACTATAGTTTGTTTTTCTTTTAACAAAATATAGTAATGATTTTTTTATTTTTTCCATAAATTTCTTTTTTCTTAGAACGATTAGATAAAATCATAGCGCTCCGCATTTTATTACGGTAACTTAATCAAGAACGGGTCGGCAACCTTATTTGCATGGCGGGCCACATACGTAGTTGTGAATGCATCGGAGGGCCGCATTGGAAGTCACAAGAGCTTTGGCGGGCCGGATGACCGTTTATGTCAGAACGTAGAGATTCTGTGGTCTCATATCATTGAAAATCGTGCCTAAATAATTTACTAGCGTTAAAACTCAACCAGAAAAGGTTTTGCGACTATAATTTCGCTGATAAATATGAAATTGTCGACTTTAAATTTTATCGACCACTTTTCATCGTATCTTTACGGGCCGCATCTGGCTCGCGGGTCGTATGTTTCCGACCCCTGATCAAGAAGCATTGGTTGCTGGGAAAATTAAAATTGGTTATCTGATATACCATTCTTTCAGTAAAGGTAGAAGTAAAAATTCTACTTTTTCTACAGACAAGTCGATATTATCCTAAGTCGTGTAATTCCCGAAAGCCTTACAAGTACACAATGGAAAACAGTGCGACCACCTATTTTTTTAAGCGAGAGTAACTTGGTTTCGGAAACGGAATCATTCCAAAAAAAGCGGGTGATATTTCAACCCTTGAAAATAATATGACGCAGAACATTAATTCGATTGACGCGCCGGTCCAGTCACTGCTCCGTACAACATCCTCACCCGGCTTCCCAACTTCAGCGTCGTCGAAATTGAATTTGGATGCGTTAACTCTGGACGCTACTCCTCTCTCGTTCTACATCAAAGCGGCGAAACTCGAAACGGAGAATAAAAAAAAACAGTTGCGGAACTCGATCTGCCGCCCTCGTGTAACTTTTTTCCGACACTCGCGAAATCGCCTAATGAAGCGAACTCCGACTTTGTCGAAAAGTCGCCTCTTACTCCGTCCTAACATCATAGGGCTGTTTTTTTACCGGCTCTACGGAATATGCGGCAGGGTTCTGTCGTATGGGTTGTCGTCTTTCCCATCTGTACACTCGGATTAGGTAAGGATAGGCTACCACCACTCTTTCGCCTGATTCATTTCAACAATGCGGCCGCAATTTTAATCGTCGCGTCTGCCTTAATATGCTTTCCTTTTAAGGAATGGCCGCGGTTCATCTCGGAAGTCTTTTGTCACCGGGAAAGCACCCGTCGACGTAATGCACCGGGATGATTTTTTTTTTTTCAAAACATCCCTTCCCTCGAGGTGTCTTTTTTGTAATGCTTCCCACCTTTTCATCCTTCTATCTTTCTACATCTCTCACCATCGTCTCTCTCGCTTTCGCATTGACCTAAAAGTTTTCGCTGACGTAATCGCGATGGTACTTTTGAAATTGACTCCGTCGGCGGTGTGCCGTTAGGGTTGTTTTTTCGGGTTGGCGTGGAGAAGGTGGATGTGTGGCGGTTTTTTCTCCTAATGAAAACGACCGTTAGGATCGGGGGTTCGGGTCTCACGCGTTTTTTTTAATCGAGCGGGGTATTTGTTTAATTCTATTTTTCTCTCGCCTCCGAAAGAGTTGCGTCGTTTCATAACCGATCAATTGGACGAAATATCTTTGTTTGCGGCAGTCGTGACACCTCGGGCATCCACGCATATATTGGGGTATTATTTTTGCTTGTTGAGACCTCGCAAATGTACGAGAGGGAGCATTTGGAGCATGCGAGCAATTCTAGTGCTTAAGGTACACGCCTCCAGTTTCGTATCGTTTATTTAGAATAATCTTCGCAAGTCGTTTGTTTTAAACTCGTCGAAGCAGTTTATAGTTTCGCGGCGGAATATGTCAGAGGGGTTTTATAACTTCTCTTTTAAGAGTTCGGGCTGAGATTTTTAACAAGTCCAATTAACGAGTTAATGAAAACATTCCATCGCTCAAAAGTTTATTAAGATTGCGTATCCGGTAGTTTTATTATCCCCCCCCTCTCTCGTGTTAGTAGCAGTTTTGTGGCATCATTGACCCTGTTTCGCCGAACAACGACTCGTGATATTTCACAAGATGCTCTAGAAGTTCTCTCTCCGTTTTAATTTTAACATTACGACCCTTCTTCTTCCCCGGGGCTAAGGTTTTCGACTTTTTCTCCGGCGCTAGACTTATTCCTGCTATGTCGAGGCTCGGTCCTTCACTCTGTTCTCGCGTCGGTTTTTCTTCTATCTCGTATCTCGCTCCTAACCAAATAGCTTCACTTCCTCTCATTCTGTTTCCCATAAGACGTAAAGACGCCCTCTACTCGCCTTCATCTCCTTGTCCCTCTTTGCCCTCGACGTGCTTCGAGACCGCATCTCTTTCTCTCGCTCCCTCCATCTCTCTCCATCTCTCTCTCTCTCTCTATCTCTCTCTCCATCTCTCTCTATCTCTCTCTCTCTCTCTCTCTCTCTTTCCATCTCTCTCTCTCTCCATCTCTCTCCATCTCTCTCTCCATCTCTCTCTCCATCTCTCTCTCTCCATCTCTCTCTCTCTCTCCATCTCTCTCTCCATCTTTTCTCTCTCTCTCTCCATCTGCTCTCTCTCCATCTCTCTCTCTCTCCATATCTCTCTCTCCATATCTCTCTCTCCATATCTCTCTCTCCATCTTTCTCTCTCCATCTTTCTCTCTCCATCTTTCTCTCTCCATCTTTCTCTCTCCATCTTTCTCTCTCTCCATCCTCTCTCTATCTCCATCTTTCTCTCTCTCCTTAGATTTCCCTTCCGTTCTCTCGTGCCTTGCCTCAGGGTATTCCGCGGTTGGCTGGAGCTGTTGCATGTGGACCAGTAGGATGCTGGGAGGGGAGAAAGAGTGGGAGAGAGAGAGAGGAGGGAAGCCGTGTCATTATCGATCCGTCGCGTAGCGTTCGCCCTCTGAAATGTTTTTCGAAATATCCGTTGATGTAATCCGCCGGATATTGTGCTAGGTGACAACGCGGTAGTGTGGGTGGTGGCAGGAAAAGGTGTGAGGGGAGGAAGGTTAGGATAAAGGGGAGAGGAGAAGGTTTTAGTAGGGGATGTGTGTCGCATCGACTGTGGATCCTTAATCTGGAGGCTCCTGTGTGACTTGAACGACCCTCTCCCCGTTCTCTTAACTCTTTCGGGGCGGAAATCCGAGTAGGCTCTGATGATCTGCGGGAGGGGTGTTTCAAGTGTTGAGCTGCTTAAAATGGGGTGTTTGAGGTGTCTCGAATTTACCTTGCAGACTACGGCTGGTGTGTTTGTCGGTAGGGGGGACGCGAGGATTTGACGATCGAATAATTTTTGTATCTGTTATTTAACGTGGGTGGCATATTTGGGTAGAAAGCTGTAAGCTCAGTATTTCCGTGGTTTGAAATGGGATTGAAGTGAAGTTGATCCACTGGTATTTCGCAAAGCGCTGAAAGTGAAGCGTAAACTTCAAATAAAGATTAATTAGAAAAACCTGATTCATGATCGTATTTTTTTCAACATTGTTATTTCTGTCTTTGGGATTCAACTGAGGTGATTAATAAGTACTCGATACAATTTCGAATGAGTTAATCATCCGATACTTGGAATTTGGAGGGCCGGTGCGGAAAATTTATTGCGATATATGCCGTTTCTTGGTTCATTCTTAGAATGTAAAAAAATTATCATCTGCTCAGCCAAGAATATAATAATCTATTCTGTATATTCAAAGTGAAACTTAGACGGAGGTTATTCTTCACTGGAATGCATATTTATAATATTAGGTATGGATAAGATGATTGGATCATTTCATCCCTTTTTGCTAAAATTTTGAAAAATATTACGTTTCGAGTGCCGTTCCTGCCTTAGAAGGAATCTGCGGATACTATCAGAGAAAATATGCTCATTCATTCGAGGTAAGGCATTATAGATTTTTGCAGCCATAGAATTCACGAGGTTTCGTAACGGGAAGATATTCCGTTACTCTTATTAATTTTTGATCGGTCTTCGTCTGGTGATGCGTAAATTGGATAGAGCAGAGTAGCAATGGCCTCGATCTAGTCATTGGTGGCGCTTCTGATTTTGTTTTCTTCAATTTTTCCACAATACATACATGCTCTTTTATTTCCACACGCTAGTGTAAGTGCGGAATTGACTTAGTACGGAGTTTCGTTGCAAGGGGGATGCTATGTGCCATAGGATGGTGAAATAGTACACGGTTTCACCGCCAGGTGGGAGGCCTAATTTCCTGCCGCCGGAAGTAGGTGGCGCGCTCGCCAAGGGGATTCGGCGAGCATGTGTGAAAACATAGGGAAATGGAGAGGTTTGCAGTATGAAGATAGGATAGGATTTAGGTGAAATATTCACAGAATAACTCGTGAATCGGCTATATCTCATTTTCTGGAAATTTGAGAGCCTATTTTACGCATATTTATTCCAAGCAAACAAGAAACCTGCAGCCTTTTAGAGGAATCGAATTTTCAGTTTGTTGTTAAAATAAATCGTTTCTTAGTTACAATTTTCTCATATATTTAAACGGAAATACGTTAAGATTAAAATGCTAAATAACAAAACATTCAAAAAGTAAAGCGATTGTAGCTTTTGGTTTCATCGAGCGCCAGAATATAAGATTTGTTACGCTCGTTTTCTCGTGTCGTATCGTAATTACTGAAACATCTTATATGTTGTTTTCCTCTTCACGGCATCTCCCCAGAAAGTTCGCATTCTCGCGAGAGATACGCTGTTTTTAGCCATTAGTACTGCGACTACTGTCGTACGAGCCAGTGGTTTTTGAAGTTTTTAATTAGAAAAACCTCTTATTCGTGACGCTTAATTTTTCCCGACCCTAGTTACTCACCGTGGTCCTCTTAAGGGGCTAGCGCGTGTGCGCGCTTGGGGGAAAAAATTGTTTGGAAACTTTTATTCGGCCTGTTTTTTTTGGCTTCACGAGCACTTCTCCTTCCGATGGCATTTCCCGCGACCCACCTCAGAGATCGGGAACTCAGAGAAACCATCCCCCCACATATCCCTCCATATTTCCCCACATATCCCTCCACCCCACCCAATTCTCCCACCCCACCCAATTCTCCCACCCCACCCAATTCTCTCACCCCACCCAATTCTCCCCCCCCACATCCAATTCTCCCCCCACATCCAATTCTCCCCCCACATCCAATTCTCCCCCCACATCCAATTCTCCCCCCACATCCAATTCTCCCCCCACATCCAATTCTCCCCCCACATCCAATTCTCCCCCCACATCCAATTCTCCCCCCACATCCAATTCTCCCCCCACATCCAATTCTCCCCCCACATCCAATTCTCCCCCCCACATCCAATTCTCCCCCCCTCATCCAATTCTCCCCCCTCATCCAATTCTCCCCCCTCATCCAATTCTCCCCCCTCATCCAATTCTCCCCCCTCATCCAATTCCCCCCCCACATCCAATTCCCCCCCCACATCCAATTCCCCCCCCCACATCCAATTCCCCCCCCCACATCCAATTCCCCCCCACATCCAATTCCCCCCCCCACATCCAATTCCCCCCCACATCCAATTCCCCCCCCACATCCAATTCCCCCCCACATCCAATTCCCCCCCCCCCACATCCAGTTCCCCCCCACATCCAATTCCCCCCCACATCCAATTCCCCCCACATCCAATTCCCCCCCTCATCCAATTCTCCCCCCTCATCCAATTCTTCCCCTTCATAAATTTCTCCCCCTCATCCAATTCTCCCCCTCATCCAATTCTCCCCCCTCATCCAATTCTCCCCCCTCATCCAATTCTCCCCCCTCATCCAATTCTCCCCCCTCATCCAATTCTCCCCGCTCATCCAATTCTCCCCCCACATCCAATTCTCCCCCCACATCCAATTCTCCCCCTCACATCCAATTCTCCCCCCAACATCCAATTCTCCCCCCAACATCCAATTCTCCCCCCCTCATCCAATTCTCCCCCCTCATCCAGTTCTCCCCCCTCATCCAATTCTCCCCCCTCATCCAGTTCTCCCCTCCCCCACCCAATCCTCCCCCCCGCACCGCCTCTTCCCCCCGCGCCGCCTCTTCCCCCCGCGCCGCCTCTTCCTCCCGCGCCGCCTTTTCCCCCCGCGCCGCCTCTTCCCCCCGCGCCGTCTCTTCCCCCCGCTCCGCCTCTTCCCCCCGCTCCGCCTCTTCCCCCCGCTCCGCCTCTTCCCCCCGCTCCGCCTCTTCCCCCCGCGCCGCCTCTTCCCCCCGCGCCGCCTCTTCCCCCCGCGCCGCCTCTTCCCCCCGCGCCGCCTCTTCCCCCCGCGCCGCCTCTTCCCCCCGCGCCGCCTTTCCCCCCCGCACCGCCTCTCCCCCACCCACCGCCTCTCCCCCACCCACCGCCTCTCCCCCACCCACCGCCTCTCCCCCACGCACCGCCTCTCCCCCCCGCACCGCCTATTCCCCCCGCACCGCCTCTTCCCCCACCCCTTCTCTTCCCCCACCCCACCTTTCCACCTTCCCACACCACTCTTTCCCCTCTTTGATCTCGTGTGCCATTCAAGTCGCATCTCCCGCTCCCTTTGACTAATGGCGCTTCTTTATCCCCTCGGCATCCCTGTCCACCCATTTCGGTTTCCGCCATGACTACAAAAGCGCTGCCCTCGACTCATATAGTGATTACTTTACGTTGGTTATCTTAAGGATGTTTGCTTCTTCTTTTCAAGGGAGGAGATGGGATATGTTTTTGGTTCAACAATGGCTTATATTCTTTATACATATTATATATTTTCCCACCTGCTGTTCTTACCTCCAGGTAGCAATTACATTTTCGCATCGTTGTTTTTGTAGATACATACATATTTCTTTTCGCTCTATTGAAATGTAAAAGTGACGGCTTTATACTTTTGTAAGAATTCTAGTTTTACGATTATGGTTTCAATGTCTTATGTCATAATTTCGAGGTTTACCCGTTAAATGATTACGTGTTTGATATCACGACGCTATAAAAGAGGTCACAGTCCGAGAGTTCCATTAGACGCGAGTGTTGTCGAGAATGTCTCGTCGTCATTTTTTTAGTAATTTTTCGAGAAAGGCCGTCTGTTGAAACTCTTAAATCAAGTTCATTTTCGAAATCTTCTTCGTAATCCCTTAATTAAGTCCTTTTCACGCGTTTCGTCATATCCAACGTCTCGTGGCACCTTTCCGTTCTTCTTCCATGAGATGGGGGAAGGAAGTGAACATCTCTCTCTGTCTCTCCTCTCTTTATCTTCCCCTCCGCGCGCCTGTCATGGGTTTCGCATCAGGATTTTTTTCATAATTCACTATCCCTATCCCTAAGGGCTCGAATCTGTTCATCCAATCTCATCCCTTCTCTCTCTCTCTCTCTCTCTCATCACTCCTCTCTCTCTCATCCCTTCTCTCTCTCTCATCCCTTCTCTCTCTCTCATCCCTTCTCTCTCTCTCTCATCCCTTCTCTCTCTCTCTCTCATCCCTTCTCTCTCTCTCATCCCTTCTCTCTCTCTCATCCCTTCTCTCTCTCTCACCACTTCTCTTTCTCTCCCACTTATCTTTCTCCCTCTTCTCTCTCCCTCCTCTATATCTTCCTCCTCCCTTTCTTCCTCATTTCTCTATTTCCATCTTCTTTCTTCCTCACCTCTCCTTTATCTCCCTCACCTCCTTATGCCGTCCTCCCTCACCTTTATCCCCTTCCTTCTTTCCTTTCCTCACCTCTATCCCCTTCTCTCCCTCCTGAGGTTCGAGTCTCCGAGGATGTCTTCAGCATCCATTTTCATCATAACTACGTCGCTGGTGGGAAATGAGGTTTGTTCTCCGTCGGAGGCGGCCGTGTTTCGGTAGACCGTGCGTCGCCCCCCTCCAATCCCCATTCCTGGGTCCAAAGTTTCGGGTCGTTATCGGTCGTAATCCTCCAGAATAACAATCGCCTCCTAATCTCCCGTGCCGATTTGATATTTAGCGTGCGTTTTTTTAAACATTACGACAGGGTTTCTGGCGATTCTCTTCTCCACTCGGCATTTCGCTGCGGATTTATTTATTCTTACGAGCGCGTCTTTTCTCCATTTTCCCTCCATTCCTACGCTTCCATTTTCCCCCTCTTTTTTCCCGATACTCTTAGGATGGAAAATTCTCGTGCTGCGACTCCGTTTTCCGTTATCGGGTTTTCTGTCTTGTGAAGTGTTCTCTTTTAATTAGAAATTCATCTTTATGGCGGCTGTAATGAAGGGTTCGTTACGGGAGGGTCTGGTATATTAGTTTTTCTCTCTACGATTTTTTCTCCTGAGAGTGTTATTGTAACGTCACAGTTAGCTAGTCCAGTTTTTCTCCGAGATTTCTTAGAAATTGTCGCGAGATATTTTTTGCGTCAATGCTGAAGTCTGTGTATTCTTTTAAGGTGACTTGGCTCGTAGGAATATTTCTTGCGATGGAATAATATTTTATCGTTTCCGAAGGTACGTTTTTCAGCACTGTGGTCGAATAGATTCGCAACGTCAGCGCCATCATCCGTGTGCGTATTTTCGTATTAGCTCCTCTCTGACCTGACATATATCGATGATATTTGATATTGGAAAGCTGTTATCAAAGACATCGATCGAAATCAATATGACAAATTCAATTTTTTTACTGCCTCGCGCTTGTCGTTTACATGAAAAATTTATTTATAAAATGTGGAAGGTGAGTCATTTATTGTCGAAGTACGATTCCCTCCTCTTCCCGCCCCCGATTCCCTCCTCTTCCCGCCCCCGATTCCCTCCTCTTCCCGCCCCCGATTCCCTCCTCTTCCCGCCCCCGATTCCCTCCTCTTCCCGCCCCGATTCCCTCCTCTTCCCGCCCCCGATTCCCTCCTCTTCCCGCCCCCGATTCCCTCCTCTTCCCGCCCCCGATTCCCTCCTCTTCCCGCCCCCGATTCCCTCCTCTTCCCGCCCCCGATTCCCTCCTCTTCCCGCCCCCGATTCCCTCCTCTTCCCGCCCCCGATTCCCTCCTCTTCCCGCCCCCGATTCCCTCCTCTTCCCGCCCCCGATTCCCTCCTCTTCCCGCCCCCGATTCCCTCCTCTTCCCGCCCCCGATTCCCTCCTATTCCCGCCCCCGATTCCCTCCTCTTCACGCCCCCGCTTTCCTCTTCTCGCTCTCCTCTTCTCGCTCTCCTCTTCTCGCTCTCCTCTTCTCGCTCTCCTCTTCTCGCTCTCCTCTTCTCGCCTCCGCTCCCCGTGCATTCTCCCACACTCGCTCCCTTTCTTCCGCTCTCCTGCCTCCCGTCCCATCCTGTCCGTGCCTTCTACTCTTCCCGTGTATCTTTTTAACCGTTTTTTGTTACGTCCTTTTTTCTCGTGTTACCTTTTTCGGAACTGTCGATGGTTATTCGAAATGAATAAATGCATGTAAAATGTCTGCACAACTCTCGTCTCCCGTTTTTTGCATTAATTTTTCGTTCGTATCGGTGCCTTTTCGTGGCAGTTCGATTAATATGCGTTTAATTAATATTTATTTTAATATGATACCACTGAGAATTTCTCTGAGATGACTCATACACGGGTGGATAATGTAAGAAACGAACATTTAATATAGAACCTTTCGTAATTGACCTTTTAAAAAAAATTGCATCGTCGTGTTGCGTCGAGGTATGACGTCCGTTATGTGCTTTTCTCCGCTTTTGTTCCTCCAGAAGTTGTTCATTTGGGCATTTTAGTTGGAGTCCTGTTTGATAGGATTGAGTGTCGTAATAAATTAAAATCCATTTCGTCGTTGTATTCGGTTTAATTAGTCGAAACGGAAAGCCTTCTCTCCAACGACATAACCGTCGCAGGCTCCGGGAGCCTTTTCCCAGCTGTTGGCCACATACTTCTTACCTAATTAGGCGAAGAATTACGCTGTAAAAATTTCCATTTGACCCGTAAAAACATATTTAACTCTTATATACCATCCCTTAAACTTGATCTCTTTTTTATGTACCAAGTAATTCGGACAATCCTTCATACCTTCTATCTCTGCCCCGTGGTTGAACCTGTTCGTCTCGTCCCCGAGCTGTCGTTTTTACGCCGTGGATTCCGTTCAAGTTTATCAGCAATGATTATAAAGTTGGTTCTCATTTCGTGGAATTCGCGTGATTATTTTATATGTAAACGCTCATCGTCACCTAGGAATTTTGCCAGGTAGCGAAACTTTTTTTGTCGACTTGCGGTAATTTGCTTGAAGATTTAAAGTATTTTTTTATCTACCCGTCCCGCCGACTGCCTCCTTTACGAGAGACATCTGGCGGTAATATTTTTTGGAGGCCTAATGCTATCAACGCCGCCCGCTGTGCCTTGCTTACCAAAATATATCGATGTTTTTCAGTGTACGTATTTCTTTGGAGCGTTTAATTTCTTTGCGCCATTCTTCATGTTTACGTATCGTTTTCGCATATCTTTTTTTTAAATTCGGTTAATTTTCTGCAGGCAGTAGAAATTTATTTTTATAGGGTGGTTGATAGGACGGCCCTTAGTAAGTATGCCAAAGAAAATATGGCATTATTTTTTTCCGCCCAACGGTCGTTTTCTCGCCTTTCTGTGGAATATGCTGACGAAGTAATGGCTTCGAAGACTACATGCCCCTTTTTTTTGTTGGACGACATAGGTTTACTTTATTGCCTGCATGCATCGGCATTTTAAACACGAGATTAAAAGTTATATTAACTCGGCAAAGGAATATATTTAAGTACATGCGTCGAATTTGTGTAGCCGAGTCGTAAACATTCGGGTATTAATGACGTGAATCGAATGACATATCAAGACGAGAATTAGTTTTTCGAATCAAACATCATTGCTTATTATTCGATGTGTTTGGATGGAATCATTTTGTCGCAATATTCGCTGCCGCAGCCACGAGGGATTGCCCTATCCCGCGCCACTGACAATGTTCTGTGTTTGTATTTACCGTTGTCGCTATGTTTGATCAAATTACAGAACGGAGCGTTTGCGGGAGTTTCGAATGTTTTCACCCCCGTCCGCAAAATGCAGAATATATCTCTCTCTCTCTCTCTCTCTCTTCGGTCTACTAGATTCCTATCGTTCGGACAGCGTAAACAACGGGTGCCACGTTTCTTTTATTTTTTATCATTTTATTATTTCCTTTATCTATTTATTTTATTACCTGAATACATGAGCATTTCCTGTGTCCACAAATCGTCGCGAATCCGCAGTTTTGTTAAATGAGGACGTTTTAAAATTCGTTCTGTTGTTATCTTTCTATTTGTTTTTCGACGAAAACAGCTGTTTTCGTGAATGAATTCTCTTTTAGCTTTAATGAAATTGGCTCTCTTGTGCTCTTCTAATGGGCATTAAGAAGGTTGTTTTAATAATATCATGTTTCGGTAGATATTCTATATGCTTCTAAATAGACATGCGCTTTATATAAAATGTTGACCGTCTTCATTCGCATTACTACTGCAATTTTTGTCGAGATGAAATATTTGGTTGTGCAGCTACAGGATAATCATTGCTTTAGGGAATTGGTTGGACGAATTAACTCGTCAGCCCACATTGAAGCTTAAGTTTCGAGTTTCCCGCGTGTTGGCGCGCGGCTCCGGGGGGGGGGGGGAGAGTTAGCGGGGAAAGGGGGCGGTAGCTGCAGCAAGAGGGGAGGGAGGGTAGAGGGAACGGTGGGGTGGGGATCGATGGGGTCTTCCCGCCCCCTCCGCACCCCGTCGCTGGCGCCACTTGCCGGCGTCTCCTTCGGTCGCTTTGTCTCTTTCCGTTGGCCTCTCCATCTCCCCACCTCTTCCAAGTCCTCTCCCTCCCACGCACGAGAGGACCGTGCCTCCTTTTCCGATCATTGGTATTCCTTCGACTTCTCCGGGTGAATTACGGCGCGTTTAATGCCATTGCCAAGTGATAATGGCCGCTTACTCCTGATGTATCTGCTATTTACGTATATGTATACCTGGTAGACCGAATCTCAGTTGAAGGTGAAAGAGTTGAAGTACAAATTATATGAACACGGAATAGAAAATATTCTCTAATTGTTTTATTGACGGAAGTCGTGTATATACTCAGTGTGTATGTGTCGATTCTCGATGAATGCGCATCAATTTCCATTTGCTAAAGATTAATTTTTAATAACTTTTATGTAACGTTGCTTGTTAGTCAATTTCAGAAGCCGGCATATAACGAAAAGCGCATTTTGTGAAATTATGTTTGTACTCCTGTCATATTGTTTTTCGTTTAATCTGTATGGTAATTTCATCATCCTTTTTTGTTTAAACTAATGCGATGTTTGTCGTGTGTCAGTCATTTTCATAACAATATGCTGCGTGAATAAGTGACAGTTAGTGACATTTTCTCTGTAGTTCAATTTGTGACATTTTCTCTATGGTTCAATTTAGCATTCATTGTAATGTGTGATTGTGCTGTAATAATTCTCAACTATTTTTGTTTGTCCTATTTGGATCTTTTTTGACCGAATTGCACAGCCGTTTCCGATGCTTTATTCATGCGAATGCGTCGTGTGTGTCGAAGCTTCGTCAAATTTATATTTGTAGCACCCGGAAGTGGTCATGGTGGGTCACCATCATCGTGTTTTAGCTCCTCGGTTAGCATTTGTGCATTTTCCGAGATCCATATAGTTTAGAAAAAATATATATATCGGATAGTTGGTATTTTTTGACTCTATATATATATATATATATATAGGATCGGATAGTTGGCATTTTTTACTATATATATATATATATATATATATATAGGATCGGATAGTTGGCATTTTTTACTATATATATATATATATATATATATATATATATATATATATATATATATATATATATATATATATATATATATAGGATCGGATAGTTGGCATTTTTTACTATATATATAGTCAAAAAATGCCAACTAGCCAATCCTATTGGTTTTTGTTATGCACCAAATGTGTTATTTTTTATTGGATCAGTACGCGCGCACGGAGATGTGTGTGTTACATTCCTCCGTATTCGCAAATTATTTATCGTAGATAAATCTACATGAAAAAATACCACTTGCGGGGTAATTCCACGGTCAGTGCCTTTATAATAATAATAACATTTCGATTTCGTACACGCTGCGCGCCGTTTTTCATTAAAACGTAAATTATTTTTAAGATCGGATTAGCCCAAATATTTGCGACAAGGAGAGATTTTGCTTACCACGGATCTAATTTTGAAAACGGATTAATATGGCGACGAAAACGGCTCCCGGGGGATAATTTTCTTCGAGTCTCATATACGCTTTACACGGGTGGAAGGCGATGCCTATTAGAGAAAGCAATTAGAATCGAAACAACTGCTCTGCAAATAGCAAAGTTAATTTCGTCGAAGGGAATTATGCCGATGTTCAAATATCAGCAGTCGGCTAAAATCTTAACGAAGGAGGAGGCCGATTTAATTTCGCTGTTTGCCTCATCGAGGGGAGGGCGTTTTTGTTGACTCTTTAAGGGATTCGTCCCGAGTCGTTCTCGCGTTACTTGACGTTCCCATCTTCCACGCACGCCACTATCGATCCGGGGGATGTGATGGTGCGGAAACGGTCGTGCTGCGTGCGTTCGCCGGAATCGGCCAATTTTCTCCATTGGCGGAGGGAGAAAATACTTCGTGCTGGCGAGAGGGGGAAGAGATGCTTGGAGGTGGCGATAGGAGGAGGGTCGTTTCGTTCAATCTTTTTCCTTGTCTCGTACGATATCTCGGATGTGATACGATGGGATCCTTTAATCTTTCACGCGGTTGGTGTCTACGTCCAATATTTTAAACGGGGAAGAGTTAGGTCCCGAGTTTGTAGGGTGTAGTTTTTGTCGAGTAGCGTTATGAACGTCAAAGTAAGATTTGATGTGGTTTATAATGTGATGTGTGAAACTGGGAATACTCTATGGAGAAGGACTCGCAAATCTCGAATGTCTTTTTTTTGCATTTATTCATTGGTGCTATTTATTAGAACTTAGGCCAATTTTTATCATCTTTTTCATTTTAAATTTCAAGTTTGCATTCATCGTATCAGTTATTTTTTTTCAATTATTTTCGTCGAAAAAACGGTACTGCAACCAAAAATAGTTAGGATTTACCATTATGTCCTTGAAAAACATTTCGCAACATTATGGAGCAGCATTGGCTTTCCTCAGAAAAAAAATAATAATCCGTCTTTGTTGAGGGGGACAATAACGTCCATTCTTACATATAACCCTGATATTACAAGCACAGACATCCATGTCCTAGGCGGGATTCGAACCTGCGACCTTTGCATCCGTTGGCAAAAACTCGAACCAACCGTCTACCAAAGCCGAAAAATGGTTCCGGTCATCGTGTTGCTAGAGCAGAATAAAATTCCCACCTTGTAAATATTGGACGATTCGTTGAAGCCTTAATTCGTTTTTTTAGGAGAACGGTTCAGATGTATACTTTGCTACTCTATTGATAAAGTTTGTCCAAATATACAAAAGGAGATTTTATATATTTTATATGTATGTTTTATATATAAAAAATAAAAAAATATAAAATCTCCTTTTGTGACGCCGCATCTTTTTTCTCCTAGTGTTTTCGCCTTTATTCTGTGATGTAGGTCGCGTGATTGACGTCCTTTGGAAGGAGTGTGGGTGGAGCGAAGCCATCCTCCGGTTTGCGAGCGTCTTTCTCTCGCCGCCCTTTCTCTCCTCCTCCTCCACCACCCACCTCGCATTCCGACCCTCTCTTCACACCCCTTCCCCCTCCCCTTTCCTTGCCACTCGGCGCCTGAGAAGTTACTTAAAGCCTCGCGTGTAAGCGGAATGCCTCTCTTGTTTTAAGGTGTCATTTACGGCATTAAGCTTCAATTTCCCTAATGAGTCGGCCTTATCGACAGGATGTAATAAGAATACCTCTGAACTTGAGGGTTTTTTTTAAGGCCTTTCTTGTGTCATTTAAGGTGAAAAATTAGTTTCTCCATCCCAGAGAAAATTCATTGCCAACGCCGCCGCTATTGAAAGTTCTTAAATTAATCATTTATTTAAGTAGTTAATGGGGAGTGGTATGATGGTTGAGGATAAAAGTCTTGGTATTTTATTTTGAAAATGTTGTACTATGCAGAGTTTCTTAACGAGTAAATAGGCTAGATAAAAATTTAGTTTTTTAGACAATTTTTACTTTTTTGTGAAAGAGAAATGCTTATTTTCGAATAAGGTTTGTGGAATTTCAAATGATTTTAAACTTAGTAATTAATTGAGATGTAGTAGTTATTACTTTTAATAATATTTATTATGAAATTAAATCTTAAGCCCCTTCTGTGGTTGAGATATTAAAAAAGAAAGTAAACATTAATAGGCTACACCTTAAATTATGAAATATCTTAACTTTGGTGCTATGAAGTTTGATATCATTGTCCTTAAGAAATATTTTTCAGTAATACCTTGTGTGATGAGATCAATCACGGTACAGTATGAAAAGCTAATTATTTTCAGTAATTTGAAACAGTAATAGTACTAATAATATAAAAAGGAAGACATTTTTATAACATTAGTTTTGGAATGGTCTCATAGGAAAATCTACCTGGTAATAATCAAGTCAATCAATCCTGAGAGATTTTTTATTATTCTTAGAAACGTGTAACATCAGTGTAAAGTCATTACAAACATTTTGACTTAATCGGTTCAATTCATCATATCAATAAGTTTAATTTTCATAGATTCAGATTTAAATCTAGTAATAATTAATCTTAGTTTTATTTTAAATGTAGAATAATAATTGTAATGTAGACATGCTAATGTAGTTGGTTATTCGTAGCATATATGAGGTGTATAAACAGAAAATCCTACGCTAATACTATATATATTACAGTTAATTTTGGTGCCCTGAACATTTACGCGATGTGTGGCATCGGTTAGCAAGTAGGCTTGTTCACATTAAAACGAGATGGCCGAGATTTCTAGGCTTCGTTTCTGGACGGTACGATTTTTTTAAAATCTCATTTGGCGTAATATAATAAAGGGAACTAATCGGCCCACCCCTTTCCCATAATGGGAACATTCCGTTGGTCATTCAAGTATCCCTCGGGCGTTGAACCCGGGCTGCAATCTGAGGGACCCTTTCTGCGTGGGAGAGATGAGCAGGGCAAAAGATAGAGGGAAGTATTGATCCATATCTCCTCTGCCGTCGCCGCTCTCCCGGCCAATGGGCCCCTGGAATCGGAGCCTCCCATTGGGAAACTGTCCTAGGAGTTTACCGAAAACATTTGCACAACAAACAGAATCCACCGAGTCGTTTGGAAAACTTTTAAACCCGGGGAAGGTCCATTCCTTACCGGGGAACCGATTCTTGGGACATTTTTACGTAACTAGGCGGTCTATACTACACCGCGGATGACTCGATCGGTTTTCCTCCCGCTAACCCCTAAGGTTTATATAAATTTCCCTCGTATGTTTCATTAAGGATGTTAATCGGAAGGATAATGGCCGTAGATGGCAAATAATCGATTTTGGAAGCGAGGAGTGGTTGATGTTTCCGTGACAGGAAATCAGATTGTCTTATTTCAAGATGGCCGCCCCCATGTGTCGGTTCGCGGCTGTGATTCGAGTCATAGTTTCGCGAGAAACATGATTATTTTTTGTTACTTGGTGACTAAATTCCCTTTCATTGGCTTAATATCGCGCGTACGTGAATATTAATTAAGGGTTTCGTGTTTTTAGATGGCTGAGGGAGCAATAGTCGGAGTCTTATGCGTATCGGACGCATGTTATCGGTGATTTATTCGTTCCGAAGGTCGGATTGGTTTCCAAGAAAGGACGGGAAGACGTCGTCGTCCCGCATAATTATCCCCGACGATAGAATCACTCCCGTTTCGATGGGTACGTGGAGGGAAAAGGTCGCCATTTCACCGCAAGGCTTTCGGAAACGGATCGAAGCTCGGAAGTCATGGCGGATGGTGGAAAACAAGCAACTGTCGACACCGATCGAGTCCCCGATGGGGGAAGAATTACGGATTTTTTCCCGGTTTCGTCTTTCTCCCTCTTTCGCTCTTTCTCTCACACAGCCCACCACCATCACTCCGTGCGTCACTTGAACCTACCGATCGATCACCACTTCTGGGCCAAACTCACCAGCGTACGTGCTAGAAATGGAAGGGGTTTGCATGGAAAGAGGAAGAGCTGTGAGGAGGGAGTGGGAGAGGGTGGGTGGAGAGAGTGTGTGTGTCGGATGGCGTGTGTGCGTGCGTGCGTACGCGCGTTTGTGTGGATGTGTATCGTAGTAACATCCGCCCGCGAAATGTTTCCCCCGCGTGTCCACACGGAACCGGTAAAAAGGCGTGCTTTTTTATTTTCCCCGAAACCTTTTTATTATTTTTATCGATCCCCGCTCATTAGTTAAAGAGCCCCTTTTCCGGCATTTTGGTGCCCTGGTGGTAGGTGATGTGTGATAGCGTTGGTGTCTTTGACGGTGTCGGTATTGCTTTCCTGGCGTAGAGAGAGAAGACCCACATCTTCTCCTCTTTTATCGAACCGTAATCGAGTGAGAGGCTGCGAATGCACTCAGGGTAGTAGAGGCGTAGCCTTAACACGTCCGCCCATTACCACCCCCTCCACTTCGCGCCCTCCCCCCACCCTCCCCGCGTGCATTTTCCCTGCCCTCTCCCCCCTCGCCTCTCTACCAATCCATTCCCCCCCCACCCCTTCCTCCCCCCTCGACCCGGGCAAAAAAAAATCGGACCATCCCGAATGGCCAAACAAATGAAGGCACGGGTGAGACTTCCTCTTTCTCTCGCCGTTCACTTTCGAGTTACACTGCGCGAAGCCACACTTTTTTCGGGTCATCCGGAGGTTAAACGATACCGGCGACTCTGCGGTGGGAAAAAAACCGGTGGTTCTCGGAGTTAATCGTCGGTTAGGTGGTGGAATAAAAAAACGGTTGAAAGTCACCCGTATCGAGAGTCACGTGTGGATAGGTGGGTTGCAGGAAGAGGGTCTTTAGGTGTTTTTTTAAAAGGGTTGTTTTTTTTAAAGGTTCAGGGCTGAAAGATAAAAGATCAATTTTCCTCATGGAACTTGTCTACGCTAAACACTTGAGTATTCCTCCTAGTCCGGGGATCTTCCATTCCCCCGAAGTCACCGCAGTCGGGAGAGGGGAAGGGGGTCAAAACCGGGAGGGTGTGCAGGACGGCGCTCGGAGGTCATCCGATTCCTGCAGAATCCGGAAGGGAGCTGCGACGAGGGAAGGGAGGGTCTGTGGCTATGTCCCGAGACAGCAGTAGCACCAAGAGAACAGTACTGCTGTGACAGGACAATATCACAGCCCTCTCCCCAGTGAGAAATCCTATCGCGAGGTTCCCCGAAGCTCTTCCCGATTTCCGCGACCTCTCAATTTCTCTTGGTCCGTGAGAAGAGGGAGAGAGAGAGAGAGAGAGAATGGTAGGAAAATAGTGGTATCTGCAGCAGAAGCGTAGGGTCGGTCGATGAGGTTCCTTCTTGTATCGCTCTCTGTATCGAGTCCACCCCCGCAGCGGTCTGCACACGGGCGCTTGGCGTTATTTCACTGTTCACATCCACGCACCGGACGGTTTTTATGCACTCAGGGGCTGAAACGTCAGAGGCTCGAAGAGGACGAAGGCTGGCACCGGAAGAGTGTTACGGAGGGATGCGGAGGGCGTTGAAAAAGGAGGTTGAGAGGGAGAGGATGTGGGTGAGGAGTGAGAAGGAGAGAGAGAAAGAGAGAGAGATGGTAGGCACCACCGTCGACCTCTTCTTACCTATGGGATTGATATCCGGGAAAGCACGGTCCGACTTCTACGCTAGCGCCAATGGACTGAGCGGACGGGAGGGGAAGCATCGGGGAGAGTGAGAAAGAGGGTGGTAGGGAGGAGAGGGAGAGGTCCCCGTTAGGGAGGGAGGGAGGGGAGTGGGGTTTTAGGGAGGGTGGGGAGGGGGATTTTCGAAGGGAGGGGGGATTTTGCAGGCGCCACACCCTGAGCACTGTTGTCATGGAAACGTATCTCCCCCTCCCTCTCTCCCTTTCTCCCTTGTTCTTGTCCCTCTCTCCTCTCCCACTTAATCTCTCTCTCTCTCTTCTCTTTCCCTCGCCCCACTTCCCTCATCCCGTGGGCGGGGAAAGGGGAAGAGCTTCGGGGTAGCCGAGTGGGATGTTCGCTCTCTCAATCGATAACTACTCTTCTCCACGAAACGGTCGGATATGAAAGCGCCGCGAATGTTGGGAACGGTGTTTAATTGCGACCGAGTGTTTGAAAGCCTCGGGAGTCCCGAGGAGAAGCCGGTATAACGCTGAAACTTTTCCTCTTTCTCTATTCCATTTCTCTCCTCACTCGTGTGTGCTCCGTATGCATTACCCACCTCCCCTCCATCTCTCTCCCTCTTTTGCACCCCTAGCTCTCTCTCCCTCTATCTCCCCTCCCTCTCTTTTCCATCGCTATCGAACCGCCCTCCTCGTCCTGTCATCTTCCCCTTCTCGCGGAGTGGTGGGCTTGGCAACGCCGCCCGCGGATGACTCGGCAACCTCGCAGGGGTTGGAAAGACGTCCATAGGCGAAGGGGTTTGCGAAGGGGGAGGGTGGCGAAAGGGGTGGGGGGATAGGTTACGGGGGAAGGAAGAGGGTTTCGTGGATGTGACGTCACTTTTCGTGCCCCCCTGGCGGAAAGGCTGAGAACCACGTGGCGTCTGGCGACTGTCTGTCTAGGAAAATATATTTGTGTCGTCCTCTTCTTCCTTCACATCCCTGCCCTTACCTCTCACCTTCTGCCGCCTTTTCTCCTGCTGCCCACCTCACTCATTCTTCCTCCGCTCCACCTACTCTCTCTCTCTCTCCGCCCCCACGCAATTCCCTTTTGCCCGCCGTGCTCCCCCCTCCACCCGCGTGATCTCCACCTCCCGAACAAGAATTTACTCCATTCGGCAGTTCAACGACCACGTAATGGGTCGTATGAGTCAGGAAAAGCATTCTCGGGAGGGGCTATAGTTTCTACGTATCCTAAAAAAATGGCCGATCCTAATCTCTCCTCGAAGTCTGCGTATCACTTGTCTGCCTTTTGCCGAATAAATTTCTGATAAAAGTCGGGTTAATTCGCGGAAAGCTGGGTGCACTCGCGTCGGTTTATTCAGTACCGAAAGGAGTTTTTTCTTTATTTTCACTTCGCCTTTCCTTAGGTTCTCGAAAAGAAAACGAAACCGGATCTTCGAACCGCCTGCGTTCGGTAGCAAATTCTTAATATTTTCTCCGCCCGGACGTGTGCGTGCAAATAAGAATTTCCGTCCCCCTAGCCGGTGTGATCTAGCACCGTGCCCCTCCCCCTCCCCACGGGGGAAGCGGTATCATATTCGAAAGAGGAGACGGACGGAGAGATGGCTCTCCAAAAGCCGATCGGAAGGGTTTCCTCCCCGGCCTCCATCCGCAGGGCGATCGGGGAGGGGGGGGGGGCGGTGGGGTCAAACCCACGGGCATGAATGGCCTCCGCATCAATCACACCTCTCTCTCTCTCTCTCTTCCTCCTTCGCCCTCTGCAAATTCCCCGCCCAATTTCCCTCTTTCCTCTTTTAACGTTTTCATCGGAGAGGCTGATGGAGTCGTTTTTCTCACCAAAAGTGGCCGACGTCGGATGCTCCGCTCGTAAACGATATTGGCGTGTCGGATTCGGTCTCGTTTCGCGGGCATATTTCCCGGTTCCGGATTTTCATTTTAATGAAAGTAATTTTTTTCCCTATGTTGTGATCGAGGGCGTTATTTGTTTTACGATTTTTTTGTTCGTTCTCGTCGATTTTGTCTATCCGGGGGATTGAGCGATGTAGGCAACCGGAGTAATCGTAAAACTATTGGGTAATTGACATGCTCATTTTAGCGTCGGAGGCCGTTCGCCAATAGAAATATGTGTAACTGCCGCAAGGGATCCTTAGACCGCTTATTGTTTTCAAGCATATTGTGAGCTTTAACATTTCATATATTAAATGTGCTTCGTAAGTTAAGTATCATGGTTTCATGATGGTTTACTTAAGGTTTATAATTTCTGGTGTATAAATAGAAGAGTTAGAATCGTTTTTATTGACAGGTACAATTTTTTGCCATTAAGCATCGTCAACCGGATTCATTATGGCATTCGTGACCGCTGTTATTTGTATGATATTCGGAGAAAATTCAGGACATGGAAATCTTGATCATACAATGGAAAAAATTCGTATCGTTCGTGAGTTTTGGGACGGATAAATTGTAACTTGCCATCTTGTTGGCTTTATCTCTAGTACAAGAATAAGTTTCGTGGTTCAGTTGGAATTTAACGATAACGACCTTTGTTCTTTGACTTCCTTGCTCCACTTAGCCCATCGCCCAAATAAGAAACTTTCTTATCGTTAGGAAAACTTCTTTATTTGATTAGGAGGGAAGTTTTTAACTCGGCTCGCTAACATTTCTCCTTCCAAACCGGCTCTGTTTGTCTTTAGCTTCGTCCTCAAGATTGGCTCGCGTTTTATTTAAGGGATTTGTTTTTCCGCCTGCTGGATAGGTTTCGATTTGGATCGATCGATTGTATCGTTATTTCGGCATTTATTATCGCTTTTTTTACGATATCGAACCGCTGCCACCGACGAGATCGTTAAGAGTATCGCGTATTTTTTTATTCAATATCCTTTTTATCACTCAGCATATTAGAAAGGTTAAGAGTACTCGAAACCACGCCCGTTCCTGGTTAGCTTAAGAGCATACCAACGGCCATATAGCAGAATGGAGATGGAATCCGCCAATCAGTCGCACCCTGAAATCGTTAAGGCTACCTTAATTTGTCGGTGACCTTCGAGGTCGGCTCCCGTGGTTCTCGGAATGGTCGTGGGTGGGGTATTCCGCTTACGCTTTCACGGTAATTTCTCTCGTATTCATTACCGAGCAATTTTTACGGGTATCTCTGTCTGCGTTAACCCAAGCCGCAAGTTAATCCAAATGGCTTACCGGGCACTGATTTACGCGAGTATAAGAATATTAAGGCTATACCCGGAGACGCAGGAAAGCTTACTCAACTAACTATACGCTCTCATCATAAAACAAGTGAGGGAAAAATTGCAGAGCGAATTACGTAAGATAGTTTTTTTTTTCACCGACTGCTGTCTTTCCATCGGAGTAAAGAATCGCAGATGTGATGTTCTTTGCCTGCCCTTGTAGCAGCATATTCTTTTTAACGATTTTTTACGATTACTCCCCAGAAGTTGTTCTAGATCGCCCAGATGTTTGTCATATAAACCAATCAATCCAGAAAATTCGGCTTCTCCAAATAGCAGGATTCAAGAGACATTGCCCGTACTGTCAGACAGACAAGACAACATTTCAATAAAAATTTGATGTGGCCACCACATGACTTTCTCCATACCTGTAATGTTTCTAAAAATTCCAAATAGGTTACATAATAATAAATATTTTAAGAAACTGCGAGAAAATTTTAGACTTTACAAAGAACATACATAAACTCAAACCATAGCCTTCTGATATTGGATATAGCCACAAAGCTCCAACAATTAAGAAAAGAAAAAGGAGCGTTACCATTTAAGACGTAACTAAGCGTCAATTGTTAACAATAGCCGTCGGTAGGTGGCGTGGTGGTGGCAGCTAAAAATATAAGATATCTCTTAAACAATGCATTATATGGAAAAATGTTTCAACCAAGGGTTGTAGAAAATTTAATTTCCTAAAACTTTTATTCCAATACATTTTTACATTTATCAAATATTAAAGTAAATATTTCAAAATAACGGATGTGACAAGAGTGAACACCCACTTCCGGTTGGCCGATTTTTACCAAAAACTAATCAGTTCTTGTGACTCGTAAAAAAGTTAAATATAAAATTTCGCATTGACCTGATTAATAGTTTTTGAGTTAGAGCACGCACAAAAAGCTGTCGCATACACACAGACCATCTAGAACGTCAAAACGTGTTCAGGGTACCTCAAAACGTGTATTTCCGTTGAAATCGATTTTTTCACGAAAACATTACTTTCCCCTATACTACGTATGGAGAAAGTAAAAAAGGGCTAAAAATGTCGCCCAGAGACCCACCTATCGTGTTGTTAGATCTCTCAATTCTAAAAAAGGTAAATGAGAGAAATACCACTCATGTCGGTTGATTTGAGTATGAAACGTGCATATGGTACCTCAACCTGTGAGGCTATAGTGATTGTCCGTATTGTCGACTCGATAATTCGTTTTCTTAAACCAACATTTATGGTGACCAAGTGCTTCATCTCGCTAACGTCATGATTTACAGAGGTTCAAGATGCTTATTTTTTTAAACATCGAGAGAGGAAAATCTTTTGACTGAATAACCAGTTGGATATTTTTCCCAGCTTGATAAAAATGTCTCGTTCTTACTGCGAGAGACACGATGGCCATAACGTGCTAAGTTTGGAAATTGGATACCGCCGCGGGATTATTCGATTAAGGCTACCTGTCCCTTCATGGAAGTGTCAAGAAACGTTAGCCGTGGCGGAGAGGAGAAAGGTCCCTGATGGGAGATGTGATTATCTTCGGGCGGTTAGCCTCCGTTGTAAGAACGTTTGTGTTGCGTTTATGTTTTTTAGCTGGGATTTTTATTTTATTTTTGTGGAGTTGCGTGGGTGAAGATTGCGTGTAAGGGGCTTCACGGTGGCGGGCTTTTTTTTTAATTTAACATTTTTGTAGACATTCGAGAAGAGGGTCGGCGAACAATTGGCGAAAAGTGATGTGGGGAATCGGTTTCTGTGAAAACTGGCGAGGACGCGAATCGGAGCGGAGTAAAATTTCGGAATGTTTTATTCCGTTTTAAGATTTTATTTAGATATAGCCTTGAGAGGTGGATTTTTTTTGCATTTCTCTTTATAGCTGAATCTCAGCGGTTTACTCGATAGTTTTTTATCGGTTTTGGGTGTTTTATTTACTTAGATTTTACGAATAATATCTTATCGAAATTTTAAATGGAGAATTCAGTCATTAATCATCGATGCATATTTTTCGCCGGAATGTTTTTTTTGTGTGGAGGTTATAAAATGTTTTCTCATCCGTAGTTTTTACCGGTCATCTTTCAGAATATCGATTTCTGAAATAATTTGGAACAATTTAAAATGCGACTATTTTAAGGGCGATTTTTATCGGCTATCAGATTTATCGGCTATCAGACCATAATCTCGCACGCCGTGTGCATCGATTGGTTCTCGCAATTCCGTGTCGTTTTAAATGTTATCTTTTATTTTTTTTTAATCTCACCTGGTATGCCGTTTTATGCTCCATCCCATTATTTTTTCTTTTTATACCAGCAGTAAAAATATTTAATTCGTGTAATCCTTGAAAATATTCATCATCTCGCTAAATGAATTATGCTTGAGAAGCGATTTCCACTCTTTGAGCCGAAGTGAACAAGTGCGTTTTAAGTGAAGCTCACACGCGCCGTCAAACCTCCATTACTCGAACTAAGACTCGAATATTCTGAAAGTCTTAAGTGAATAATTTTCCCCCTCGTATCCGCCAACTTTAAAACGAAGTTCTACTATTCGAATTTTTTTTAATCCCTTCTCTAGAGTAATTGAGATGCGACTGTTTTTGACTTGCTTGCCCATATAATTACCTTTTCCTCACTCTGCCTACTACATTGCATCTTTCTTTCTCATCCCCGTGACCGCCTTCTATCCGTCCCCGGCAATTCTCACAAACGTCGGGCGAGAAAGTTTTTCTTTTCTACGTGTAGGAGAGAAGGTTCGTTCGGAGGCATCTTTCGTCTCATATCATTTTTTTTCACTTCCTTTCTATAAAGCCTTTATCCCTTTTGCGGCAGTCCGACCTCTACCATAAAGCATCGGCCGACCCTCTTCTCTCTTCTTCCCGACTCTGCACTCCCCCCCCCCCCCCCCCGACCCCTCTCCCTCCCATCCCCTCCAATCATTCCTTAAATCTTTTCCTCCATTCATCCCACTCGAACAATTTTCCATCCTCTCTCCTATCGCTTATATCTTCCACCCTTCAGTCCCTGGTATTACTCTGCGTCATCCTCATAACCGAGTTTCTCCCCACCGAAAATAATACATATCTTCCTCCCCCATCCCTACTGGCTTTCCTAGTCGTGTCTTAGGTGACGTTCGAGGGGTTAAGGGGGAATGATGGAAAGGTCCGTGGAGTGGGGAGAGGGCGACGGTGGAGAGAGGTGGCCAGTGGAAATCCTTTGTCCCCTGGGTTATTGATCTGGCCGCATGGGGGTGCGAGGGGGAGGTGGTTAGTTCCCTCGCCGTGCCCGACTGTGTGGAAGGGGTTGGGGGGGGGGGGGGGAGTTTGATGCTGACCGTTTTCTGGAGTGGTTTTTGGGAGTACGGGAGCTCATTTTTGAGTTTCGGAGTTGGCTTTATTTTGCGGTCGTTCTGAGGTTAGGTCGTGGAGTTCGGAGAATGAGCCGGGATGACATTTGGCGGTATCTCTTTTAGGGTTGATTTTGATATTTCCGAGATGAGGAACATTGAAATGGGAATTTTAATAAAGGTAATGGGTGTGCCATGTTGCAGTTAACGTTCGGGATTTTTCGATCTCGGATTTTTTTGGAGGTAATAAATTCTTTTTTATAGATCAATTCTCTTCGACAGAGGTCAATTCGTTACCCCAAAGCTGCGGAAGGAAATTTGTCCGTATGAAAAATTCGGTCAATGTATTACGGTTAGCTCTCAGTTTACCGGTTGCCTCGACACGGAGCTTGTCGGGTGTTCCAATTGGTCGATATGCCTATTTACTCATACCATAATACACGCAAAAAATACGTACATATTATGATAGTAAAGAAAAACCTCAAGTTAACAGTCAAATAATTCAAGGAATACTATAATTCATACCAACACCTTTATAAGGTTTAGGGCATGTAAATACCGTAAGTAGGTACGTACATACTGCAATGTAATAAACGTCTCAAATCATAGGATTTAGAAATTCAGGTTATTCGGATATTCAGTTTATTGTGATATTCCGGTTCTTCGGGAGTGACTAAATTTAGTTTTCTCTACTTTTTTGAAATCCTCTTAGTGTCGTAATTATCCCAAATCACTAGGATTAAGTAACCCTCTCATCTCCTCTCTAGAAGGGCTTATTTCACGTCAATAACACTACAGCGAGTCACATCACGTTCTGCGTTAAAATCTTCGTGATAGTCGACGAAATCGGATATCCAAGTCGGAGGAAAAACTCGTCATTGCCGTCGATTTTCCGCCACCAATAATGAACGAGAAAGAGAGGGACTCAAGAGTAAGCAGGTATGTTCCCATTAATTCTCGCGATGCGTGACCTATTGTAGCCGCGTGAAATGTTAATGAGATCGATGGTGTCCCTTGTTTTTCGATCGACCCGAAACGTGCTCTTTAGGCTTTTTGGCGTTCTCCTTTATTTTCTTTCTAGCTCCCTATTCTCCCTCCCTATCTCTTTCCCTTTCTCTCGCGATTTCTCCCTCCCTCTAGAATGGTTTGCGGGTGGTTTCGAGTGTGTCCTCGAGGGAAAGTGCGACGAAGGTGTGGTAGCCAAAGCGATGCCTGAAAGGGTCTTCTCTCACCCACTTCCCAACGTTAATGGCGCGCTGCTATTACCTCGTTATTGCTTGTGAGGATTTCGTAAGTCGGTCGAGACGTCTCTTCTCTCACGCACTTAGCTAGATCCGGTGTGCCCAGGGTACGCGCTCGACCTCGGCTCGCGTGTGCATTACCCCTGCTCCCTCACCCTCTCTTCCCCTCTACCCTCTCCCCAGGTCGACCTCCAAAGGAGGCGACGAAAACACGGCGATCTTGTGAATTGTTTAGGTGACTCGGGTTGGTTTCGTGTCTGCTTAATGAGTGGTGGATTAATTCAGGGGTTCGTTATTGGCGATGTCTGTTTCTGCCAGAGAAGGTAAAGTCGCCAAAGAAGAAAGCAGGGGGGAACAGTTAATCCTGTTGGTTTGGGGTCAAACGTGATGATTATTTCGTCAAACTGTCGGTGCTTTTAGTATGACTGGTGTCGGTCCATTATCGTCTCGAGTTGATGGCGGTGGCATTTTGCGTTATTGCTCGAAAAATGTTTGATTTGGTTTTGTGGAGGTCGAGCATCTGGAAGGACCATCGGAAATATTAGGCGTTTTTATTTTTAATCGCTTTTGTATTCGGTTTGTCTGCTCGTCTGTGTGGGCAATGTCTGTTGAATCCTGCAGCCTGGAGTAGCTAAATTTTCAGGATGGGTTGGTCTGTTTGAGAGCTAGACATGATAAAAATTTGGAGGAATTCGAATCAGCAGCTGGGGAGCAATCGGTGCCTTAGAAAAAGTACTTAATGTACTTTTCTCCGAAATTCTTCCATCACTTGTTTTGTGAATGTTTCGTTCCAGCACTTGGTCGTCTCAAGGCGCCCGAATGTATCCATCAAAGTATTGCATCCTTTTCCGAGTTAAAATAAAAAGTTTTTATTCGCCACATCAGATCTTGGGCATTTATATCTGGGCGATTCGATACGTGTTCTTCGAATCCTAAACGGAAGCGCTTCCGAGCCAAAAAAGAAATAAGGCTCATTCCATGTTCAGGAGCGAGGGCACGGCTCAGACGGTAATTTCGAGATAACTTATGAAAGACTGACGAAGGATAGTTCTCCCCTTTGACGAGACGGTGTACACTCTCTCTGAGCTCTTCCCATGTGCCCAGTCTCCTTTGATGTGGCACCAGGGAACTTAGGAGCCGTTTTCTCCTCGCTTAGTTCGGTCTGACGCTCTTTCGGTTTAAGGTGCGGGTCGGACCTTCCCCCTCCGCTCCCCTCACGGTAAAACTACCTTCCTTTGTTTCATCCTCAACAACCTGCTTCTCTCTACTCCTTCCCTCAGTTTATAGTCCCAACTTCTTGGCCCCGATGTTGCCACTGCTGCTGCATACAAGAGCTAGGCGTCTCGAATGAAGATGGCTCGTATGTCAGAGCGGTTTGTCCTACGGTTTCGGCGCGGTTGCATAATCTTCGGTGAGAGTAGGAACCGGCGATGGGTGTGGGGAGGAGAGAAGGTTTTTCCGAGGATTATTTCTACCTCGCTAAAGCTGCTTTATTCAGAATAGCTGTTCCTTCCTTCCTTCGTTCACGTTTAATGAGCTGGTGTATTTTCTCGTGTGTGGCGGTGTTGAAACGGGGTCTATCTCTCTTGCTCGCGTTAATGGCGTTCGTAATTCAGGGAATAAGTCGGGCGCGTAAAAGTATTCATATCTAGGCGCGCCTCTCCCGAGTCGTAATTCTCTCTCGAAAATAGGCGTAAATTCTGCCGTTTTAGCATTGTTTTGCGAGGGGTGGAAGTGTAGTGTAGTCGAAGTACATTTTTGGTGGGCGGTGTTATTCCAGCTTGTCTCCTAACGCCACTGCCCGTGAAAAAAAGTTATTCCAGAAATAAAATGTCTTTATCCTGAAATTTGGGTTTAGAGTAATTGAGAAGACATGTTTATACATCATATTTGGAATCTGGTTATTCACTTTTATTTTAGAAAACTGGTTTCTTCCAAAAGAAAGACTCCGTCAGGAAAGTCTTATATCCGTAAATTTGGGTCAAGTTGTGCTTTCCATTACCAGGTTAGATCGAACGCTTTTTTCCTCGATTTCCCCAACTCTATACGGTTCCATTGTCGCTCGTTTTACCAAATGCTAAGTTTGTGGATGGTTGTCGGATTCTTTGTCTTAGGCGAGAACTATGTAGTTCTGTGCCATAATCTGTTTTGGTTTTTAAGAAATTCCGGGTTGGAAGGCTTTCTCCTAATAAAAAAACCGCTAAGGTTTAACTGTGATTTCGTTACGTGCGTGTTTAAAGTGAGACGGATTTCTTTTATTACGACGGCCTTTTTCGGCGCGTGGAGGTCTGAGGCAGTCCATTGGATTGACCACCTCTTGTACTGTATCCGGCGATTTAAATGGATAAACAGTTGATGGATCCCTCGGAGGCATTTCGTTACCAGGGTGGCTAGAGAGGTGAGTTTGGAGATAGTGGCATTTCTTCCTACCTTTTTGCTGGTCGGGTGCATGAGGTCCATCGACTCGTAGCGAGGTGGCTTCTTATGGTTGACCCTGGAAATAAGAAGGTGCGGATTTAGTCATTATCGTTTAATTTTTGATCTGGAACGAAATGATAGGAAATTGTTTAAGGGTAAAAGTGTGGTATGGCATGTAGAGTGGTGTAGTTAATGTTGCTACAACTGCTTTGGCGGGGAAGGGAATAAAAGTCTGTTGGTTGATAGGGATGCGGCCTTATTTTTTACTAAGTAATTGAGTCGATGGATAAGTTTATAGGGGTGTAGATTTCGATCGATAAATAGTATACGCGAAATGGTAGTGGAAATTTCATGATAATTTTTTCCAATTGTCTGGAATACTCTTTAAGAAGCCATTAATGGTAATGAAGGCCATTGTTAGCACAAAACGTGAATTTTCGCAAGTTATACGCCGTGATTCTGAGGGAAAATTAACTAGTACATACTCATCCATTAAATTGCAGTTACCTATTACTGAAATAAAATTTGAGTAAAATATTTATATTATTTTCCTTAGATAACCGCATATTGCACAGTTCAACCCTACGACTTATTCAGTGACTGCAGCGATCTGCCATTTTATTGATAATGTTGCTTTGACTCAAAACGATGGTATTAAATTTTTGCGTCGGTGAAATCTCCGCTAGCTTCCTCTGGGATTGAATTCGATCGCGTCAACTTCCCTAGTTTAATGTCATATATAGCCAAACGTCAAAGGAAAGACGAAATAGTTATCGAGTTATAGGTAATTCAGGATATTGAGGGGAGACCAAGTTGGAGCTGTCAAAAATTCGACTTGTAGGGACTCGACGCTGAGTCGTATTATTCACACCTTCTGAGCGAATTGTCTTCGGATTCGAGAGCGAAGAGAAATGGCGCGTCATCGATATTTCGACCGGAAACCTTTCTCCCCTACGCCCCCGTTCCTCTCTCCCCCGTTCCTCTCTCCCCCGTTCCTCTCTCCCCCGTTCCTCTCTCCCCCGTTCCTCTCTCCCCCGTTCCTCTCTCCCCCGTTCCTCTCTCCCCCGTTCTTCTCTCCCCGTTCCTCTCTCCCCGTTCCTCTCTTCCCCGTTCCTCTCTCCCCCGTTCCTGCCCCCTCTCTCCCCCTTCACCCCTTTCGCCCGTCCCCCATTTTCCCCTCTATCCCACTGCGCTGACTTATCAGAAATGAAGCGTCTCCGCGTGGTATTTGTACGCGGGGAACTGCGTCTATCAAACGCGTTGATTCGCGAAATGGAGCGTCAGGAAAGGGAGGAAGGGGGATTAAACGGAGAGGATGCGGACGAGGGGGGGGGAGAAGGGAGGGAGTATTGGAGAATTGCCCGCAAGTATTTACGGCCGAAACGAGGGTGGCGAAAAAAATGCTGGGGTCTCACGAGTTGCGAGGCGAGGAAATTTTAATCCGTATCGTGTTCCTCATCGCGCAATCTGTGTCGGTTACCTTCCGTAACTTCGCTGAAGAGTTTTGAAAATCCCTGCTCGCATCCTAGCGCGGATTAGGTATTCTTCCGGTGACTACTACTACGCGTTCATAAAAAATGTACTGTTTCGATTCGTGGATATTTTTTTATTTTTAATTGGAATACGACGTTCTTGTAGAGGTAGTTAACGGGATCTTTATTTATGTATATGGTGGTTTGGTTGGACGAGTATACTCGTCGCCCGCGGTCAGGTGTCAGTATAGATTTTTTTCTCCCCACGAGTTTTTCGTCCTTCCTCTTTTATTATCCACAGAGAAGACCAAAAAGGCATTCCGTGTGCGAAGCCTTAGATGTTTACGCTCCCTCGGTGGAAGTCGCCGAGCATTCTTCTCCATACTCCAATGTTTTTCAGGGGCGCCAGGGACGGCCGAGTTCTCTCCCTCTTTCTAGGTGGATCTCTTAATTCGTTCGGAGTGTCGACTAGAGAAAAAAAAATCGTCGGAAAGACATTTTTAAACCGACGGCGGTTTAAGGGCCTCGTTTCTCTTCCAGATTGGAACGCTTACAGTTTTTTGCCGAACAAAAGAATCGTTACCGTTTGGATGGCTTTCTCGATGGTTGGTATACACACGCGGGCATAAATATTTAGCGCGTCGGAGTTAATTTTTGTCGCGCTCTTAATTTGACTGGTGAATTCGACGTGGCTGCTACTAACCGCTCACTTTATAATTTACGATCCGTTCGTCAGGACCGTAATTGAGCTTCTGCGTTGCTATTTGTTTTTTTTTCAAGCTCCTGCGTCTTGGGGCGAGCGTCCGGGTGTGTGTGTTCGTGCGTGTGTGGTGGGGTGTGGGAGAGAGAGAGAGGTTGACTGGTGGCCAAAGAGGATATCGATGGGGTAGGGGAGAAGTGGATTATGCATGTGAGTGGGAGGACGACGGGAGAAGCCATGGGAAGTGTTTTGGGGGAGCTGGGGGAAGGGGGTGGGAGAGGAGTGGAGAGAGGGTGGAGTGGCGATACGGGGGAGAGAGAGAGGGAAGACGACCTCCCGAGGCGTAGAGAGAGAGGGGTTCTTCTTAGTGTCCTGCTGGAACAGGAGGACGTGCGTCGTGTGTTGGGGTGTTTTGTCCGATCGGGATGTCGGGAGATACGTCGGTTCTTTCGGGAAGTTGACCGAGGAGGTTGTCGTGAAAGATTCGTTGGTTACTTTCGAGTTTTTTGAAGTGAGGTGGCTCGGTATCGGGAGTTGATAGCGGTTTTTGCTTGGGTGTCCCGGGATAATCGTTCGTGGTGTGTTTGTGTGTGTTTGAGCTCGGTGTTTGTTGTGAATATTCGGAATCATGAGTTCTTCGGTGGGTGCGGGACGGCTGTTGTACTTGGTCGGAGGTGTGGATGGTGGAGAGGATCAGTCGGCGATGAAACTAAACAGGTTTGTGCTCCTGTGTGATTTTTCAAGGCAGGGAATACTCGTAGTCTACGTAGGGTTCCATGCGTTGTTTTACTGAAAGTGGAAGAGGAGTTTCGTTTTTACTTAGCGTTGGGATTAGGTTTCTCTCACGCGGTCGCTCCGTGGGGATATTATAGAGATTACCCAGTCTTCCGTTCTTGCTTCGCGACGGCGAATATTTACTACGGTCTCTTGGAGATGGTAGATTATTTTATTTTTATTTATTATATTATTATTTATTATTATATTTTTTTTCGCGGATTATTTCTATTCTGGTTTTCTTCCTTCACGCCGATAGTAAACCTGCAATGTTATTTCGTCATGGGATTCCTGCTGTCCGATTATAAGTGTTTCGTTTATCCGTGACACTTTTGAACGATGTCGGTTTCGGTCTGTGATTCAATTTTTACTATGTAAGCCTGCTTCTAATCGTTATTTTCGGAAAAAAGTTCGTCGTCGGAAGTTTTTCCTTTTTTTTATATTTGGTCGAAGGATTGAATATTCTGTTTTGATTATAAAATGAGGCATTTGAATCATTGTTAGAATGCAGATACATCACTAAAGTTATAAAAATGTTTTGTATTTATCGTTTAATGTTTCAGAATTAATGTGATTGTGTCAGCGATAGTAAATTAAGAGTACTTACTGTACGTCCAGCTTGAACATGGAGTAGCACATGGTCGCTGCCGCGGCGACGCATACGGCTCCCACACTAGCTATAATTGGAATGAACTGAAAAGAAACGGAAGGAAAAATTCGATTGACAACAATTTTCTTCGTAGTACCCGTAAATTTTAACGCGACGAGTGAGTTTATGAACTTAACGTAATATAACCTAAGGAGCAATCAACTTATGACCGAAATTACTATAGCTAAATTAATATAATTTTCTGCGTCGAAAGATTAAGATTCGGAAGGTTTGTTCATAGGGTCCATCTGGTGGTTTCCTTAGCGTTGCGTATTTTTCGCCGGTGGTTCGTTTTTCCGTGCTTCCTCCTCTCCCGCCCCCTTCTCCCGCTTCCCCTTCCCATCCACGCGACGGGGTCAGGTGCACTACTCGTAAATCAAGAGGCGTTGAAGCACCGGCTCTCAGTGTTTTGATGTGGGTGGATTCTTGGGTGGGCAACAAAATTTTGAATCTTTGATGCTGGAAGAGACTTGATGTTGAAGTCGAGGAGAAATAAACAAAATCGACGTGGGTGCAATGTCGAGCCACCACAAATGGCGACTATCCAAGCACATTTCATAAGTCTAGTTGTTTCTGCTGTAGGCGTATTTTGGAGTCCTGTCTGGCCTAGAGTTTAAGATTTTTACACTTGAAGAAAATTGGTGTTCTCAAAAACATTGTAAATCGTTCAGTCGTGCAGTTTTCTTCAATGCAGTTGGAATTCTTCACTTATATAAACTGGCTAGTCATCGACAGCTTACATTAGTGTTATATCTGTTATGTTAATATCCACTTCTATTAAAATTTCTTCCTAAAAAGTCTCAATTATAAGGTTGGTTTTACAATTCATATTCAACAACTCCATGTGCTATGAAAGAATGTAGACTTAAAGATGCGATTTAGTACGACATAATATTACATTTACATCATAATAAATTATTATCATTTAGATTTTTGCCAGTAAATTTAATTAATAGCTAGAATGTGTAATATAGTGCATAGACTGTTTGTTTTTGCTGGATGTGTCTTAATCTATATTTGATTTTTTTCTTTGCAGTCTTGTAATGGAAGCAAATGGAGTTGTAAGTGGAGGTGGCAGTGTGAGTGTGAGTGGTGGTGGCGCAGGAGTAGTGGAGACATCATCAGGACAGGCGAGCATGAATGGCACACTGATGCCTTCAGGCATCCAGGGAACAAACGGCACCCCCACTACCAACAATTCCAGTGGAAATGGTGGTGTGGCCGGTGGGGGTGGAGGAGGTGGAGGCGGGGGTTCTTCATCTTCGGGTAGGTCAACCCCGAGCACAGGAACAGATCCTGCACCTGGGAAGCTCTTTGTAGGAGGACTCAGTTGGCAGACAACAGCAGAGAAACTGAGGGAGTACTTTGGACTGTATGGGGCTGTCACTGATGTTCTTGTCATGAAAGATCCAGTCACGCAGGTAGGAATCAATTGATAGCTGTACTTATTTCTAAGATGTTATTCATAAATATTTATCTTAGGATATGAGGAAAATGAGTATTTAACAGATATGAGCAAGTTATGATGGAAAGGTAGTGTATGATTTATAAGGGGTCACACATTCCAATCTACATGTGTTTATGTTCATTATGTTATTTAATACCTACTTATGGTAATTGCCTGATAGTACTGTATTGTTAGGCTAATGATAAGTATATGAATTTTCTTTGCTTAGCATTTTCATGCATTTATTTATATTCAGAATGGTTATGGATGCAGTATTTAATGTCGTTATTTCTGATTATCACTGCTACTGAAAAGTAAGGAACTAGTGGTGTTCATTTACATAATTTTAATTGCAGAGGAGTCGTGGATTTGGATTCATAACATTCTCAGATCCTGCTAGTGTGGAGAAAGTATTAAAGGTGCCCTTGCATCAGCTTGATGGGAAAAAGATTGACCCAAAGCATGCAACTCCCAAAAATGGTTAGTATTGCTAGATATAAGGCAATATGCCACTGTGCAGATTGCTTATTAGAGATCTTTGAAATTATTGTTACGTAATAGGTGAAAGAAGTTGATTGCTATAAACTTGGCAGGTTGTCATTTTCTCACTTTTAAATTGCTTCTTCTCAGATGACTAATTTGTATCTGAATGGTTGTTATTTTTTAATTTTGAGAGACTAAACTTATAAATGTAAAAGATTTTATGCAAAGATCATATAAACATCTCTCGAGATCAATCCAGTAGGCCCTCCTGATCATTACGTTAATTATTATCCAGGCAAGAATGGTTCTGTGGCAGGTGGGGCAAGCGGATCGACTGTGTCTACTTTGGGCAATGCAAGGACCAAGAAGATATTTGTTGGTGGAGTGAGCCAAGAGACGACGGTCGAAGAGGTTCGTGCATATTTTGGTCAATTTGGAAGAGTGGAAGAGGCTGTGATGCTCATGGACCAACAGACACGACGCCATAGAGGCTTCGGTTTCGTCACGTTCGATTCGGAAGAGGTCGTTGAACGTGTGTGTGACATACATTTCCACACTCTGAAAAACAAGAAGGTCGAATGCAAGCGAGCGCAACCAAAGGAAGCATCATCAGCAGCCCTAGTTGCCACATCATCACTAGGTGAGATTTCACATTTCTGGACCTGGTTCGTCAAAAAATCAGGTTCAATATTTTCTAGAGATAAGTTGAAAGTATACAACTAACCTTAACCATGCAGTTAGATTGCGGAAAAGCTGTATTTTTTGTGTTGGCAAATATTCTCTTTGGAACATGTCTATCTAATTATAATAAGTTAATTTAAAGAAAATTTACATTTCATGATTTGAGAATACTCTTTTTTTTTCAAATGAATTAGTTTAGAATGATTTGGATGAAAAATAAGCTAATAAAATTCTCTATGCGATTGGGAAGACCATTTTCTCTTATTTCGGGTTTTGCTGCAATTTACATTGCAGCAACTTCGGCTGCAGCTGCAGCAGCGGCAGCAGCAGCAGCAGCCGCAGCTCTCAACCCAGCTCATCACCACCATCACCACACTGCCCTGCACTTATCACATCTGCAGCTGGGTGTCGGGCCACACCATCATCAAGTTGCAGGAAAGAGAGCCGTGGGTGCCATCGGTGGGGTGGGTGCCGTTCAGCCAACCTCAACAGGAGGGCCTACCAATGCTCAGCAGCTGGCCGTTGCAACATCAGCCCATGCACACCTTGCTGCACAGGTTAGCCTCATTGTTACAAATGTTAATCCTGTCCATTTATACTTAAAATGGAAGTTTGGTCTTAGGGAAACTTGAATTATTTGGCATAAGCTAATTTTATTTGGCTAATATTATCTGCATAGCTTCATATTCCTTTGCTAAGACTTATTTTGGTTGTCTTCTTCAAATGGCTGAGCTATTCTGGTGTCTCTTTTTCAGGTTCAAGCAGCTGCTCAGTTAGCAGCTGTTCAACAGGCCTATGGCAAATTCTTTGGAACAGGAGCTACTGCTGGAGGTACTGGAGGCTCTGGAGCTGGTCAGGCTGCAACAGGAGGAGGGGGTGGAGCAGCTGCTTCACCTTATGCTAGCCTAGCCAGCTACAGGTAAAATAATCATATCCTACTACTAAAGTTGTAAACTTTCATCTCAAATTATTTTCCTTGATTTTAAAATCAACCACATGAAACCAATTAGTCTTGTATACTGATGAAATAGTGTTGGCTTTGTTAAGTAAAAGCATTTTCTTCCTTGATTTCAAATAGTCTCACTTAATATTTTTTAGGTATGCACCATATCCAATGCCCACATTGACTGGCAACCCCTTGGGGCCTCCTGGACCACCTGGAACGCCTCATCACCACCCTCTGGCAGCAGCAGCTGCTGCAGCAGCTAGCCCATACCAGGGTTACTCACTCACCAACGTCGACATGTCGAGCTTCCAAGGAGTGGATTGGGGATCCATGTATGGCATGGGGATGTACGTGTAAGCCATGTCGCTGGCCACTAGGGGGACCATGGGAGGGGGAGCTGAGGCCCGAAGACTGCATGTCTGAGGACCAATACAAATGAAGACTACTTGTGGAGGGATGGCGTGCCATCTTATTTGGGAGGGTCGTGACCTACTTGTCAGCCGAGGGCTGGGCACCTTTCCCCCCTTTGGGGCCTCGCCGTGCCCCACCCAATTCGCCTTCCCCTCCACACACACATACGCAAACACTCCCTTCCCTTCCTCCATATGGAGTATGGTGATAATAAGGAAAACGGCTTTGACCAAGAATAATAATATATTAATAATTCTTTGACCAATGCTGCCTCTGGGAAATCGAATCGTCGAATCTCTCCCGTTGGATCCCCCTTAAAAAACATGTCTGATCCTTATGCTCCACATGCCCATTTTCCCCCAATCTTTTCCCATCTTTTTTTGGTGATCATTGACGGGAGGATCTTCCACCAATTTTTCGTTTTTTTTTTCTCAAAGACCAGAGATATCTTGACAGTGTCTAGTTTAGTTGTCATGTGCATGTTTGGTGCGTGCATGAGTGTGCCTGCATGTTTCCAAAGCGAGTGTTTCAGTAGGTGTATATTTATTGTTGGGTTTGTACCCGTAGTTTTTTTCCTCGATATTGTGGGTCGTTTGAAAGAACAAATTTTCATCGGGCAGATCACGGAGCCCATTTAGGAGGTGAGGTCATTTATCAGGTCTTGGTGCCTAGCCATTGGGCAGCTCGGCCAAATCGCCTCACGGTCCATAGGGTTGGGATCGGTGACATGCGAAGGAATCACGGTTACCCCATCTGACTCTGTCCCATTCATCCGATTGTAAAATTATAATAGTCTAGGAATTTTGGGCGAATTTTTCTCTTGTTTGGAAAGATTAAAGACCTAACAAAACTTAACTCGTGATGTGCTTGTGTCACATCTTGTATTTTTTTTTGAGATTTACATCAATTAACTATTTTTGCCCATATTTTGTAACTTAGATCTTAGTGGAAAATTTTGGTAGAAACGGGGAGACTTGAGTCGAGGGTGCATACCATGATATTCCTTTAGCACACCGACCACCTCTTGGACACCAGTAGCATTTAGCAATAACTCGCAATAAACAGTATTAAAGGTGTGTGTAAACGAAAAAAATCACAGGTCGAACGTGCTAGCTCATGTGTCGTGTGCATCTTCCACCGTATCTCTCTCTTGCCTTTGTTCAGGATATGGCGACCCCAAGTCTTCCATCGACTCCTCTTTTAGTCTGAACTTTCTGGGGGCCCGAGGGGGCCCATTCAAAATAATTTAAGAAAGAGTACTTAAAAGCATCCCAGGGATATGACGAAAGATCACTCCCACGTGGGGTATCAGTGGAAGTCTTAAAATAAGGGACGATCCATCCTGCATGGGGGCAGTGGGTTGGGTGGGAGGTCAGGAGGTCGGGTAGTGCACTCATCGTGGGCATCTCATGGGATTGATCGCCCCATGCGACGAATCCCTCTAGGCCAACTCGGCCTCACTTGATTTTGACAACATGTGTTGTTATTTTTTACTATTTACTCTTAAAAAAGTATTACATTCACAGATCTCATGACAGTAAATAAAAATCTTAGGGTGTTTTTTGATGGGTTTCTCTGTGCCACAGATTGACAGCTCAAGCTACTGGGGACAGTATTTCGATGGCATAGCCTTGTAGTGCTAGCCGAACCTCACCCTCTTTCCCTCCCGAGGGACTCCGATAGTATTTTTGAATATTTTTTCGGGAGCGAAAGATGGAGAGGCTCTGTAAAGCAGCATTTTTTTAATTTTTCGGGGCACGACAAGATGTTGTCATTGCCAGCAGCTCTCTAACGAACAAGTAATTTATTTAGAAGGATTTTTTCGGATGTGGCTCCTGGAAAAGCTCAATGCTGTTGTGATATATGGGGCTTAAATTGGCTTAATCTTGCAGAATGCTGGAAAGATGGGAGGGTTTTTTGAGCTCCATTTAAGGATTGACACAGTCTAGTCAGGAGGATTTCTTTTTTTGTGATTTATTGTTTTGTTCTGATCTCTTCGCCTGGTTTTCACGTATTGTCACCGAGTAGGTGCATCTTGAACCTTCCCTCCTGGTTCTGTTTGTCCTCAGAACGGTGTATGAGAGATATGTTCCCCCCTTTCCATCATTTGTCACATGAAAATATTTCAGAAGAGAAAATTTCATTTTGAACTTTTGCCTCCCATTGATTTTCCTCCTACTTTTTTCTCCATCAAAATCTATTTTACATACATTCCAATGTTTTTGCTGCTGAGTAGAGAAGGTACAATTAACCCTTGGTCAATAATTTCACAATGAGTCCATAATTTAGTTGCCTGTTCGGGCTAATGATTTTTTTCCTGCCTTGCTCACTTCAATTTTTGTTCCTGTAACTTAATGATATTTAATATTATTATTAAATGTAAGATAATGTTTTTGTGTTTAGCATGTGCATGCCCCCCGACAGGATTATCATTTTGGAGAAATGAAAGACGTCGGGAGGATGAGAGCTCTTTAATGGCAGCTAATTGAGTCGTTGTGAGTGATTTTTTTCTTTCTCGTGTTAATAACTTTCATGGATTATTTTTTGTCATCATCACGAGGTTTTTTAATTTTCTGTGGTGACATGTTTATTGTATTTATTAATACTTTTGTGTTATTAATTAGTATTTTACGATTTTTTTTACTTTATTCCCCTGCCCCTCCCATCAATATGTGGCATTTAAGTGGCTTGAATGAAATTTGTGTTCCTATCTCCTGCAAGCCTCCACCCATTTTTCCTATTCCATGAAAGGTCCTGTTGTCATCTTGGGTCGAGGTTTAAGAATTAAAGGAGATTATAATTTTTTGTAAATTAATTTCTCACCTCTTCCACGAGTCACACCTCTGTGGGGTAATATTATGCTTTTCCATCTCTCGAATATACCCAAATACTCTCCCTCTCCTCATCCCCGCACCCCAACTTTCCCAACAACCCACCTGCAGAAAATGGCCCTTGGCTATTAAAGAGCCTGGAAAATAGGCTCATGTGTGATGTCATATATATATATATATACATAATATAATATATATATTATTTTTGTTTGGGTGGCTCTTTTCCTCCTGTGTTCCCAGTACGATGTGCTCTATTGTATATATATATAACCACGTACGCGTGTAATATCTGTAAACTTAGGGTTTTTTGTGACAAAGTACTCTTCTCGTGATGTGTTCATCATTTTTGGCCCACATGCTTGTGTATGAATGTGGTTGGTGGAGTATTTTTCTCTTCTTCTGTTGGCTTCGTGTGATATCTTTAAGATCCTTTTGTTTGAGTAAGATTGGAAGAGGCTAGAGATGCAGGCAATTATATTTAAAAGAAAAAAGTCCTTGTGCCCATGTATTGTCTCAGACTGAGATGCATTGTTTGGGTTAAGCAGTACCGAGAGGCCAAAATGTTCAGTCAGTTGTTCAGAAAGAGCCTTGGGGACAATATTCTCATTAAAAGTCTGGCATCCTACTCTCTCCTATCAATGAGGGAACAAAAAAAAACAGAACAATATGAAAAAAATAATGGTGGTGCCTCACTGCCGAAGCAGTATTGGGTTTAAAAGCCACAAATTATTGGAACCTATGGAGGGGAAGATGTCCATCTATTTGTGTATAGTAATAACAGTGGTGGAGATGGTAACAATAAGGTTAAGTTAACATGAGTAATAATATTTAAGTACGGTAGTGACCTTATAGAAGGACCCTTGTGGTGCTCATTGCAAGAGAAGAGGTAGTTGTGATGCTCGTGGAGTACTCCACTGAAATATATTCGGGGGCCTGAACTCGCATCGGAACAAATTGTGATCCTGGAAGGACATTTCATCGAGTGTCTTTGAGGGAGACGAAACAAACGGACATGAACTGTGAATGTATCGAATACGTTTGGGAACATCTCTCTGCGAGGAATTGTGCTGCCCAGAGGGACGAAAGGCTCGAAATACCCAAAAAAAGACCACTCTATGAAACAAATGCAAGTGCATCATTGTTCAGCCTATGCTGTAGCATAACAACTGCCATTCTGTGCTGCTTGGGTGCCCCCCGACCCCCTCCCCACTTTTAAAAGTGTTTTTCTCTTGTGAGGGACGAAGGGACCTTTCTCTTGCCCCAACGGGACACCTCCCAGCCCCCCTTTGCGATTGTCTTTGTATGTCGTAATCTGTCTCCCCCCCACACCTCCCCGCTCCTGTGCTCCCCGACTCTCAAAACTCAACAATGCTTCCAAAAGTGCCGGACGAAATTTCGCCGAACCCTCTCTCACTATTTTCTTGGTTCTGTGAGCTGTCTAAGATGGTCTTATCAGAACTCTGGGAGATTTTTTCCAAGAGATTTCACAGCCCGAGGGGATGTTGGGATGGGTGCCGGAATCCCTTGCTTTCAAAATCTCGGCAGGGGAAGTTTTTTTAAAGCCCGTGGGTGGAAAAAAAATTGTAAAAGAGCTGTTTTGTTCTGTGCCAAACTACCAACACTCGTGTTGTAAGTGAAAAAAAAGGTTTAATCGCTGTGCTTTTTATGGGGTGGTCAGCCCTTTGCCTCTTCCCTGTGTTGGGTTGAAGTCTCTCCACAGTCTTTTGGGTCGGGAAATTTATCGAAGGTATTAAAAAAAAAAAAACAAAATAATTGAGCCTTGAATGTCGGTGTCCCTCCCAGACTGCCCCTCTCGTGGCAAAAACAGCAATAATACTCGATTTTTTTGAATGTCGAGAAACTACTTGTATGAGGGTTAAAGGGGAGGTGTTTGAGACGATGGCACGTTCGAGGGAGAGATTGGGGAGGGAGGGAGGAAGGGAGGGATGTGAAAAGAGAGGGCAAAATTTTGGGGCAAGAGAGAGAGGGAGAGAGAGAAAGAGAGAGAGGGTAAACAGATAAGGGGATAATAATTATTTAAAAGAAAAACCCTCTATTTTTGTATTTAATTCTAAATGATAAAAAAGGAAGCAAATAAAGTTTGTATTTTTTCTTTGAAAAGAAAAGTCTGCTGCTGTGTGGTGAGGTGATGTTTCAAAAATACAAAGCAATTATAAAAAAAGGTGTCTCTATAGCTTTGAAAAAGAGGGTTTGTCTGAATGAAGAAAAAATAACTGAAAAAATTTCTATTGCAAAAAAATTTTAACAATTAGTAACTAGTTAATATTTATAACAACTATGTATTTCCTTATCCTTATCACTTCATTCTAGTTTCTTGATTTTTTGGTGGTTTGTGTGCGTATTAATTGATACATATATCTTGTAGTGACATAAGTACACTTTAAATAGTAACTCATTAGTGTGTTTACTTAGATGTTTTTTGTAGTTTCTGTGTGTGTAGTAGTGATGTAGTGGGGCTGGATGGATTGATGATTATTTAAAAAAAAATACTTTTTGCCATCTGGTAGTAAGATACATAAAACATGCACTTGTAGTATGCAGTACTGAATAAAGTAGTTTCTCAGTAGAAAACAACACCAGATTATATTAAATCAGTGAGCTGCTTGTCGGTGGTATATATATATATATCTATATACATATTATATATATATATATTCCTTGTTACTTGTATACTTCATTGCTTGGCTTTTCTTAACCGTTGTTTCAGCTTATTTTTTAACCGTTTTTGCTGTGGGTGGCGATTTTTTCAGATTGTCAGACACATAAAAAAAGCGCTCTGTGTTCTCATGCGGAGTGATATGGCGTAATCTCATTCATTTTTACAACTAACATAACACTTGCTGCTGGTGGTTGGACCTTGCGGTAAGGGATTGTCTTTGTTTCTTGTAATAATTGGACTTCCCTCCCCATACCCTGTCTATTCCTCTTACAACGTATTAGGAAATCATCCCAATATGTCTCTGTATATTTTTAAATTTTGATTCCACCTATTTAACTCCCATGTATTCACTTAGATTCAAGTAAAAGGGATATCTTCCTTACTCATCACCCAGCGAATTTGGCCTTATGGCAGGGTCCCACCATTTTTTAAATATATATATATATAATCTATGGACTGTGCGTTTGTAATGTGAATGGTCGTAGTTTTTAACTTTTTTTAGCTGTTAGATATTTCACTTTTTTGTGTTTTTTTTCCAATTATTCGCTGCTGTCTGTGATACGTAACTAGCGAACAGCGAAGTGTGCACCACCATTACATTTGGCATTGACATTTTTCATTCACACGGTGAAATATCCCGAAGGAGGCCAGATTATATATTATACATAGACTGGTGCACAGTTTTTCTATGCAGTGTCATGGCATGTTTTGATTGGTGCTTTAGATTTGTTATTTATTTTCGAAAGAATTTTGAGCGTATGAAACACAAGCTCTTTCACGTAGCTTGACACAGTAGCCTTATTTTATAGCTCTCTAGTCAGTCACTCACACACCGAAGTACATACATCATTGTGCCTTAAAAAACATGGAAACCATCATCATTCTAAAAGTTAAAAAAATAAGGAATGGCTTCATTCCCATTTGATTTTTAACTCCATGCTCACTGGATTTTTCATTTTATGACCTAATCATGCAAGCAAATTGTCTTCCACGAGGTTTTATCATATCCAGAACTTGATTGTTGAGCATGTTTAATCTCTCCCTGTTCAAAGATAAAACATTTTCACCTGATAATTTTTTAGCTTTCCTCCAAGATATTTTTTCTTTTAAATTTCCATTGGGGATCCAATACAATAGATGATGGTGCCACTCTTTGAGATGAGACATCAAAAGAAAATAATAAATAAAAAACCTCTTTAATCAAGCATTTTTGTTCGCTGCAGCCATGGCTGTGGAACAGATGAGCATTTTTTTGTTTGTATAGTGCGGAAGCAGAAGTTGGATGTGATAGAGTAGATTGAATGTGCCTTTCTTTAATAATTGTGATATAGAGCTCTTCAATATTTGGACCTTAATAATACATTAATATGTGTTTGTGTGTATATATCTATATATATATACATGTGTGGCACGCTCTCTTCACCTACCGAAAAGGGGTAACTAATTTCTTTTTTTTTGTTTCTTAACCACTTTCGGAATTTTTTTCCATTAATTGAGACTTTGGACGGAGATGTAGAAGTAATAGTTGTGACTCATAGTTAATCGTTGATATTTAATGGCCATAGAAGATAGTTTTTAACCAGTAACCATTTGAATATTCTCCCACATGCACGATTAGGGTAGGCAGTTTGAGAGAAAAAAATCTTGATCCAAATAACCTGGGAATGATCTCTCGTATCAATCAATTATACCTTATTGAATGACCAGGGGAAGGAACCTTTTTTTAAAGATTTTTCTTGTGCATCTGTTGTTCATGTCTTCCTCACTCAGAATGTCTTTTTTTTAGTGTATGTTGAACCTTTGAACTTCTCTAGTGTTGAAGTCGTATAAAATGAAAAAAAATGTGAAAATACTTTTTGGTCATGTCTTATGAAAGCCAGACTTATTGTATGCATATAAATGAAGGCATTAGTGGCAACCTCTTTATAGACTTAAAAGTAACTGGTTTTTTTACAATCTTGATAATCTTTGATACCTAATGCCATATTTTGCTTTCTAAAGTAGTTGATCTTTTTTGTTGGAGTGATGTCAAAGGAGTTCACATTCGAAAATCGATATGAGAACATATTTCACTCGTAATGTCGTTCTTATGGGAAAACTGCATAATCGAAACTGTTTTTACGACTTCGATTCATTCGCGTGTCGTCGCGGCGATTTGCATTGTCATCGTAGTTAGCTCGGAAAATTTTTGTACCTTCATTCATAAAACTACACGATTTAACTTTGCCTCACGACTTTGCTCGTTTTCATAAAAAAGAGAAGGCATCGGATGAAGTACAATTTTTTTAGTATTAGCGCATGTGAAACAAAAATAGCTCGGTATTAGATCTCAATGATAGTCATTTTTCTCGCTATTTGTTCACAAGCAACCAAACTGATTGCTTTCAATAAACAGTTAAGGCTGTCACTTAAAAGCCACTAAGTCCGGCTTTCAAAGCATCTTGTTCTTAAATAGAAGGATGCAGTCAAGAAGAAAAGTCTTAAAACGTCAGTGGTTGGGTTTTAACTTAAAGTCGATTTAATGAGATTCTCAGTCGGTAAAAAATATCCTCCATGTGCAAAGATCTGAAGACCTGCAGGTTTAAAAAATGTTGTGTCTTGTTTTTTGCACTATTGGTGGTTCCTGAGATAGGAATTGATCCCACGAGAAGGCATTTCTCACGAACATTCCCTCTTTTAAGGCTGCTGGATTGTTGTAAATGCCCTGTTTACATGTTCAAGATATTGTGGATTTTTTGAACCATTAGAATGAATTTTATATTTTTAAAGAGATCTTTTAGCGCCACTTTCTGGGCCTGACCAAACTAAAATTGCCTTAACAATTCAGTGGTTGAACTAGTGATGGGATATATCTCTGACCGTAGTAGAAAGCTTCATGTTATCCTTAGACGAGTAGATAAAAGGAAATTGCATATCAATCCCGTTTCTTCAATTATGTTCGTACTTGTCTTTAAAACAAAGAAAATGTTCAACCAACATTCAGGGAATATGTGAAACGAAGTCTTTTAGGACTTTTAGTGATGGGTGTTGTGTGCTTCCACATGTCTTATCAGTGTAAACAGGGTATGTTGGGGATGGAACAAAGTACCCCCTTTGTCCTCCCCATAGCTCCCTTCGTTAAAGAAATTTACCATTCCATGCTATTGGACTGGAGAAAGAGAAAAAAACAAAGAGTGAACATACTGGGTGGTGGTGTATTGACGTCTTGAGTAAGTAGGTCTGCGCGTATGCTGGCCGTCTACGGTTTCCTCACAGACCATTCCAGGGCAGTCATTAAGTGAAGAGGTGGAGGGTGGGTGGTAAATGTTAATGTCCGTCAAAAAAGGATAACTTTAAAAGACGGAACTAGTCAAAAATATAAGTAAAACAAAATAAACGCAAGTGTTTGTGGAGGGTGAAGATGATATTTTATATTGATAATTATTATTTATTCCTCTGCTCACGTTTTTCTCGCGTACAAATATACTTGAAGTCTTGAAAAAAGTGTCATTGGTTCATTTTTGAAATTGGAAACCAACCTGAGAACTACCCATTATAATTGATTAATCGTGCGATTATGAGAGATTTCAAGAGTTTTATGATGAACTTAATAAACAAGATGTCAACAAGGGCCCACTGTGTCGACACTTTCTCGGCTGAATGTTTGCTGTCGTATGGCTATGGAAAAGATTCCAAATTTATTTTATTTAGCGAAAGATCAATTTATGAAAGATCGAGAGAGAACATTTCGAAATTTGTAAAAAAAAAAACGATACTGAGTAAGCTGTTATAATTCGTAGCAAAAACTTCGTCCTAACATGATTTTTCGCCTACTAAAAGTCATATTAAAAGAATTTTCATGAAATATTACAAGAATGATTGCATCTTATACTGGTAATGATATTTTAAAATTATTCTCGAAAGAATTGTTCTCCTTCGGAGCCTCTTGCTATCACGAAGTTAATGTATGCGCCACGAGCATTAGTATGTAAATGGTATAGTTATTATCGCACACGTTTGCAGCAATATTTTACCGGACATCAACACAGCTTTCACCTGTCATTTATAATTGGATAAGTATCTAAAAGATTCATCTGAAGGAGTCTTTCATTTAATATTTGAAATTTCTCTACGATTTTGCGGAACTCGCGAAAAGAATTGCTTGTATGATTTCGTATCTTGCTCACATGACAAATTCCAATTGGGAAGCAGCTCGTTACACGAACAAACAAAAACGTTCATTTACGTTAAATTTGTATTAATTCTCTTTAAAGTGAGAACTCTTAGTAAAAGTTAACTAGAGCAGGTGACGCTGCATTTGACCCTTTGATTTTATTCATTTTTCGCTGAAATGGACATCTTCGAAAGCCGATGATGTGAAATGTTAAAACGATATTCCAAAAATACAATTGCATCGAATTTCTTCGGCTGTTTCTAATAGTTTTCTGTTTATTCTCCTTTAAGTTATGTCAAAACTTTAGTTGATTGAACAGAAGTTAAAAAAATATATAGCGGGGCCACATTTCTGGATGGACACCCAAATGTTATTATATCGTACCATTGATTAAAATATTCACCTGAAGGTGATAAAATACTGATCAGTAAAGTCGGAAAGATACGTATATATGGTTATATTTTATGTTAAATATTAATGAATAGATGAATTACATATTTTACATTAAATTTATTTGCACCCTAACGAAGTTGCACTCAACGAAAAATATTGAATTGTCTGGAAAATTTTACTTTCAAAATCTGTTCTAAACTTAAGAGCATATTTTTGTCATTTTGATTAACTCACAAACGAAATTGACTCAATCGTAACGAGCGCGACCCTAGCATTTGGAGGCAGTGATGCAATCGAGACGGAAGATATTTCAAGCGTATATTTTACTAGATGGTGCACTTCGACTCTGGAACACGTATTCGTATGCGGGAGGCTGTGCGTGATCTGCTTGTGAATTCCCTCGAGGATTCGAACAATGGCTTTCTGATTGGAAAGTCAATCACCGCGGCTGATCCGCGAATATGGTCTCCATTAAGGTAAAATCAAACCATTCGCATACGTACAGTTATGTAGACATGCACGGCAGCAATACAGTAACAAGCGCGGAGAATATAATTTGAATCGTGATCTTTCTCGCGACATTTCTGGTAACTCGCAGCAGGTTAAGTGTGCGTAGTTAAACAGTTGGGAAATCTTGCGACGACCCTCGGCAGACCCAGCGGCTGAGTTCAAGGTAGGCAACCTAGCAAAGGCACGGGAGTTTTGGAAACAGTCTACATGTCAGGGGTCGGGAAAAGATATTAAGCAGGGTGGCGTTGCCTCGTAGCACCTAAAAATCTTTGTATTCGTCATGACCTTACGTCTAATCATTAATATATTGAGTGAAGGGGTGAATTAATAATATTATTCTATGATTGTTGACACTGATGTCGTTATATTTTTGTTTTAGTCTTCGTACTGACGTATATTAAGCTTATTAGGTATACAATACGCCGAGAGACTTGAAAACAGATTACACTAATACATGGGTAGACAAGCTTTTCTCATGAGGCGTCGCATATGAGCTTATATCAGAAGATAATTGGTGATTTATACAATTGAAAATCGAGTGGTATACGTAATTTTTTTGCGTTAAAACACGAAAAAGTCGGTTCCATGACCAATGTTCTCTCTAATTTTTCATGACGTGTGCGGAAGAAATTAGCCATGTGCAACTTTTTTGGAAATTTCAGATAATTGTGCACCCTTTTTCTGCAGCGCCATTTTTTCCTCGGCGGTCAAAACAGGTAAATAAATGCATCTGGGTATATTAAAATTACAAATTAGGATGGGGTGGTGGTCGGGATGGTGCAGAGTCGGCACATAACGAGATTTTAATACTAGTCTGCAACGTCGCGCAGTAGTGTGTGCTTTTTTATTTCACAATAACTATAATTCTACAAATATTTGTGCGCACAGCTTAGATATATTTATTATGGTCCATGACCATAATTTCATTTACAAAATATGTAAATATGTGTAAAATTTTGCAGATCTCCTTTTCATCATAGTTTCGCGGACCGTATAAAACGGTCTCATGGGCAGCTGTTCGACGATTTCTTTACTAAAACTCTCAAAAATGTTTTCGATAAAAAATACATTTTTCCTGAAAAGTGTCTGTTTAATTTTATTAAAGCATTTTACTCTGGAGGATGAAGCGACGAATTTGTCGATCAATAAAAATTAAATTTGGGTATAAACCTAACCCAAAGTTCGCTATTATCTGATGTAATAAAAATAAAGTATTGTATAGAAAACTTTTGACAAATATTCAGAAAATAAAAATGCCACATAAATACAAAATAGATAACATTTCTATGGAAATAAGATAAACATTTACCAGCACATTCGTATACGCCGCATAGGCAGCTTGTTGGTAGACGGCTCTAAGTTAATACATAATAGATTGCTCATTTATAGCTCGGTATCTGAATAATATTGTCAAGTGGAAAATAACCAGTGATATGCGGCATCAAAAACGGATTATTCGAAGATTTTTTCATGGACGCGGAACGACCGTAATTGTTTGGTTGGTCAGTTGACTGGTCCAATCAAAAAGCGGTTGAACGCGAAAATAGCTAAAAATATATACTATTTCTTATTTATATTGTCCAATGATTGGGTAATAAAAATATTTAACAAATGAAAGAGTACATTAGCGACAATCGGTAGGCATTTGAGTCGGCATTAACTAGTATTTTTTACAATTTTTACGTATTTACTATCTCTGATTTTAAAAATCGAATGAGTAAAAATTAAGCTAACTTACCTCATATCTATTTTTAAAGTCGCACAACTTTGACTTGGTAAATGACCTCCATGCCATTTTAAGCTGTAAATAAAGAAAGGAAATATATTAATGAATGTGTAACTTTCTGAAATGATATTTAATTTTGTACTTTTAGTTTTCAAAAATTACCAGCCCATGTTATCTCTACGAAGCAAAATGTTTTCTTAAAACATCGCGGATTCAAATTTATGTTCTTATTTATGACAAACACCAGAACAAAATGATATCGATAACGTTATTTAAAGAAGAAAAAGTGAAAAAAAATGAAATTCACCCATATGTTGCAAAAATAACGCCTGCTATACGTTACACCATTATCGTGTTTTCGTGCATTTCATTTTGATAATGTAATAGTCGTCTAATTATTACTTTCGGGATATTTAGTTACCAAAAATCCAATCTGTCGTTAACTAAGAATGAAGCAAGATGCTTTTTCATAAATTCCATCCTTCGAATCACTCTTGAATAATGGTAATTTTACGGAAATATTAAGTGCTAATGTATTAAATGCCCTTGACTTAATTAAATTAATAAAAAAGTTGAGTAAATCATTTTAACTGCGTTCCCGTAATCTACAATCGTTTTATGGCTGCAGAATTTACTGTTGCCTTTCAGTTTGTTTACTTAATAACAATTCAGTTTGCTCTCACCTGAGATTTTGTTTCCTTCTCCATATCTTTAAAGGTTAAATGCCACTAGAGTAAAAGTAACCGTCGAGAGATATTCTACACGATCACAGTTTGAATGCGGAAGACGTTACAATTTTAGGAAAGAATGGGTAACAATGGGGACTACTTCCCGAAATAAATAGCAACAATAAATATGAAACAACGTCACAAAAAGGCGCGTTATCGTATTTCAATAAACTGTCTGTTCATTAAAAGCGAACTCAATTTCGCTCTAGTGAAGCGAGATCTCAACGCCAATCCTCCTCCAAAGATAGCTAGCTTTTAGTAGATGAGCGCTTTTAAATGGCTCGGTGGTTATGAACCAACGAATCAAAGGCCATAATTTCAAACAGCTGACACGCGTGTGATTACCCGTTACCCAGGGTAACAGCTGCTAGCGCGAGATGCGGAGAATAATCAAGAAATCCTTTCATGAATGGCGTTAGATAAGATAAGAATAACATTTATTATTATTACTGTAACATTAGTTCGATTGTTTGGGAGAAAGGTAGGGGTACTGAAAATGAGATAGCAGGAATACAACTCTGTCATTAAAAATAATAATATCAACGCACACACGCGGCGTGTTGTGCCTTGTCTAAATTTAAAAGAGGACAGCAGTTATTGGCTGTGAAATTTTATACCAAAGATACTCTTTAGCCAAAACAAAACTGCGAGGTACCGATAGTATTTGGATTTATAAAGTAACTGCCGTCATGGCCGTTCTCAGCACTTAATGAGACGCGTGGTTGGGATAACAAATATGGTCACTTTATAACTGAATCGCGTATAGGTACATAGGTACCTTGCAATCTTGTAAATCTCCGGCTCACTTGCTTAAGGCTGTGAACTTATAAATAAAGTGACTATGAATGCAATGTACACGGCAAGCAGCTTATAACTTAACAGTCATATTGCCGGTTAATCGCTGCGAGTTTGAAAAACAATGGAAAAATTTAGAATTATAAGCGTTTACCATAGTCCCCCGTTCCACTTTATAGTTTTAGACCAGTGGTTCTTAACTCCTGGCTCGCCAAGTCATTCTGAGTGGATCGTCAAAGGTCTTCCGTGGCTGTCTATATCCAAATATACCATTCTTCCAAGTAACCTGTTCAATGCTAACTGCTTAATTGAATTTAATCGTTTAATTCCTATTTCTTTTATCACTTACACAAGTGAACTAGTGGAAGACATGGGTCGCCGCGACTGGAATTTGAGTCGCAGCTAAAAAAGGTTAAGAACCACTGTTTTTGACAAAAGCATGCCATCGGAAAATTATTGTAGGATACAAGGGAGGGCGGATGAATCATATAGGGGGCTGGGCCCCCTAGAATAGGGTGGCCAGATTCTTAGGAAGCAAAACCGGGACATAACACGATCTGAATAGGAAAATCCGGGACAACCTGAATTTTCGTATTTTTTATTATATGTACTTAAATTAAAAGTAAATAAGCTTTGTAAATACAGAGCACAATTTTGTTCAATGTATTGATACATAATTTCAATTTAATGACTATGTAAAATATTTTACACCATAATATATTACGATTTAAAGGTAACAGCTACTTTAAGGACAAATAATAAAGTTAAATATATACTAGGGGCTCGCTCACTGACGTTCGCCAAACAACCCCCCCCCCCACCCCGCCATTTTGCTCGCTGTTTCTTCGTTCATATCATGTACCTATTGGATTTATATTAGTTTCAAGTGAATATGATTTGAATATGGTATTAATTGAATATTGGTATTTTATACGGAATGTACATTTGGTTTCTAATAACAAGTTAACAAAAATGATAAATTTAAATGCCATTTAATTTAACGCTTCATTACAGGCGCGGACTGGGCCGGTTTTTCAGTTCGAAAATGGGGCCGCTCTGTAGATGAAGTTTTAAGTTCACGCTACTCACGCAAAAACAAGAACGAAAATAATACACACGTAATTACTTATAAGCAACTGGTCGTAAGAATGACAAAACAGTTTATATCTATAGTGGAGAGTCCAAGTGGTAGGTACTGTACTCAAATAAGGCTGATGATTCAAATGATAAACGCTTATCTTTTCCACTTGGGTATTTTTTTGCTCAGACGCGCACGTCGTTCCGTTTTTGTCTTGGACGTATTTCCAGGGGTAGATTTATGCACAGGCGCATGAGGCGCTTGCTGCGGACCTCATCGAAAAGAGGGCCTCGCAAATGGGACCTCGTCGAAAAAGGGGCCTCACCAAAGTTCGGCAAGGAGGCCGGTCAGGTAAACTTTTCCCGAGCCGGAAAAAATTGCCAGTACGCGCCTGCTTCATCATAAACTATATTTTAAATTACTTGATTATCTGCTCTATTATCATTACTAGTTATTTGTATTTTCACACCATGACGTGACGTGAGAATGAATATATTTTTTAGGGATGTATGTTTGGTTTTTAATAAATTAAGGAAATTAGTTGAATAACTCGATAAAATTAGAGCTGAAATTCCCGGAGATTAAAAATGGCTGAAGTATAGAGCGTTAGACAGAGAGTGAGAGATAAACCAGAAATAGGATTTTAGTAATATAGAGAAACAATATAAATAACATTAATACTGCGGCCGATTTATTTGCATTTAATTAATATCTTCTGCCGTACCGAGCAAGTTTTAATCTTATTTTCGATCTTTAAGACTTAATATAAGTACATATACACTGAATTTATCGGGGACAACAATTCCCGTAACAATGGAACCTTAGTATTGAAATGTTAAAAAACTTGCCAAAACTCGAGTATAAATTTAAAATATGAGCAAATTCGCATGAGATTAAGTATTTCACTGTAAGAATAATAATCCTCATTCATTTGGCGTGCTTCAGCGTAAGTTTCGGGTCGATAACTTATTTATTAAGATATTTTAAAGAGTAAAAGAATGAAAGGTTTCAAACCAAAAAGGTGATTATTACCTGTTATCTTATGGGAAACGACATTCATCCTCTGGTGTGAAACCCGTGACCTCATTTGAAATTATTTTTGGTCATAACGTAGAGATTTATTAACACGGCTACTAAGTTAATTTATAATCGAGTCATTCACAAAATTAGATCGTTACACGTCATGATGATCATTACGATTTTATAATATAGCGAGAAATAGCATAGATCAGTGGTTCTTAACCTGGGGTGCACGCACCCCCAGGGGGTGCGAGGCACTGTTTCTAGGGGTTCGAGGTGTTGATCTAGAGATTTTTAAAAAATTAATTTAAATAGAAACAAAATAAAATATACAACAAAACATTTTGGAAAATGGAGAAATGTCATTTAATTTGTCACAGCCTTTGAATAAACGCAAGTCATTATAAATGAGACGATTATGTTAATGTCTTAGAAAGAAACATTTGCGTAAATCAAAGATATTTTTTCGGGGGTGCGAAAGCATATTCTGAAAGACCAAGGGGTGCGGGGAGCTAAAAAAGTTAAGAACCACTAGCATAGATGATAAAATAACACTATGGCTTCTATTTTATTTTATTTAAATTTATATAATATTTCATTAATTTTTTAGACTGCCTGTCTCATACAAATTTTATTATTTTTAATCATCGGAAAAAACTTTAAAATTCATATTTAATTTAAACACACAATATAATCGTATTGACTGTTTTAACGTCAAGGCTATTTTGCTTGTCAGATCAAACAAAATTTATTCTTTCAAACATTCTTTCTACATGTGCATTGTGCCTGAAACACAAACAAAAAGCCACACAATTTCTTGAATTTCAATGCCGAAAAATAGGAATACCACCGATCGCAACAAGATTTAATAAGCAAATTTTTTATTTTCCAATATAATGTGATTCCGATTAAACACATTTATGAAACTTTTGAGGCGAGGAGATTTTGTAAGGCAGAAACAAAAATCCCGAAGAACTTTATCGGGACGTCTGGTCATCCTACCCTAGTTACATCTCTGCGCCCAACCACATGCCTCACTCCGTGAGGCACATTCATCTGCTGAGGAACGGAGTTTTAACACTTTAATTCCTCTTAGTGGTATAAAGCAGCACGTTATCGTGAAATAATATAAAAATTCATTATTTCTATACTAAATTAAGTTTTTATTATTCGTTAAAAAACCCCGTGTTCTATTTATTTGAAAGTTGGGATGTTGCATCAAACCTACCGTTCCTGATCAGAAAATTAAAAAAAAAATTAAAATTGTCAAGTCTCATAAACCCCACGCATGTATTTATGTTTAAAACAAAAATTGAGAAAAATTAATAAGATATGTCAACAATATTGACCAATGGCATTAGTTTTAATCCGTTTTTATCCATTAGATTTATTCTCTATCGGATTTCCTCCCACTACTCCGGGTTTCCAACAAATTCTTCGGTTTTCGAATGCAAATCTCCGGTTTTTAAACAAATTTCCGGTTCATGAAGATCGTAAAGTTGGCAGCCCTAGTCCAACCAGAATATGCCTGTGGGAGGGTTGTCCGTAGCTTTTGTTTTAGACTGCCTTTTCTATTCTGGAGGATTTTACGAAAATAAGTCTCGTCGGCGACGCTGGAAATCTTCCTTCTTGTGTTTTGACTCACTCAAAGGCGACGAAAACTTCACTTTTGTCAAAAGCTATGCAAATACATTCGTTCGTCGAATCTTTTTATCGATAAGCATATTTCGTCCATTCCAAATCACCCTTCGAAGATATAGTTCCCAATGTTAACCGACTCCTTTAATCGGCATAATAATCAAACCGGAGATGCGCGTCGTGGGTGCGTCCCGCATTGACCAAAAAAGAAGCGCCTGTAAACACGATTGCAGTCTACAAATTAATTAAAAGAACTAGTATTTCGAAACGGCATTTGATGGGTTGTCCTGAAAGGGGTGGTGATCATCGTTTGGCTTCGGAGATGATGGAATCGATCTCAAGAGTATAGACTCAAGGACTGTTGCGACATGGAAATTCGTCGAAGAGGCTATTGAGAGATAACCGTGCTACCTCGAATCTTGGTCATCCGATGGGAAAACGATGGCCGACGCTGATGACAGTGGCAAAGAATGCCGCAAATAAATGTGTGTTAGATCGATTGACACAATTTCTGTTTTTTTTTTATTTAAATTACTCTTATCGTCATATTTCATCGCACAAATGAATATACTCTGACGTTTAAACTGTTTGCGCAGAACTCAGCTGCAGTGTAAATATTTGCCGAAGATTAACTTGAGTTGTTGAATTTTCATGTCGCATGAAGCTATACTTCTGTGGTATTTTCCTTAAAGGTGTATACTGAAAGCAGAGTGACTCGGTCAGTTATTTTCCTGTCGCGGGTTCCGCGAATCCTTTCTCGCGATGAGCATTTTTCAGCACTTACATGTTTACCAAGTAAAGGCCCCGAAATAAAAAGAAAAACGCAATCATAAACACGTATTATGTGCAGCTACAGCATCTTACAAGAAACATATACTTGAAAGAATCATTCCTATTTAAATAAATACCACATATTCACCAAGTGGTCTGCATGTTTTAGAAATTTCGTAAAATCTGTCGATTCACGCGTAACGTTATTGTCATTTCGTAAGTGAATAATTAGGATAAAATTTTCTGTCACTTGTATATTAGCGGTATGCAGGTTTTTTCTGAGAACCCCAATGGAAAATATGCAATTCTGGGTTATATCAAGAAATGTTGAAGTGAAACCTCGGGATCAAGTAGGTTAGAAATAAACAAGTCATCACTATAAATGGCTGTTACCAGTAATTAAGGCAATGTTTTATTCTGAATACTCATAATATTAAACTAACATTTCTGAGAATAAAATTATCGCAATATTCTTCAATTTTATGGAAATTTTTTCGAAAGCACTTTTTTGAATTTACCTTCTGAACTGACTAAAAAATTTATCTCGACTTTTAAATTGCTTATTTTGTGCTCAGGGTGTATTTATTTTTAATATGCATATATCGATTTTCATTAGATTAATTGGATTTTTGATAATGCCTTTATGTTTACGTTTTCGAATTCCCCTCAGAAGACCACCACAGAATTGCGCCCACAAATTGATTTTGGAACTCAGCTTATCTTAGGGTACTGCCCTCGGTCTTTTACGAGTGCTTTTACAAAAGTATGAATATAGTATTTGTGGGCCGTTCTTTTAACAACACTCTTCAGTAAAGGAGTCGCCATTCGTTTTCCTTTATAGCATTGCGTAAATCTTCATCTGTACTTTGCTGAACCCTTTTAAAGTTATAAAAAAGGCTCACTTGGCACCATTTAAATACATTCGTCGCGTGTCCAAGTTGAAACAAAGATAAATTGCGCGCTTTTCTCGATGTTCTGTGCCTTTTCAAGAATATTCTCAAGAACAATACGGACGCATCTATGGAATACCTATTTCGCTGGTTTTGTAATTAATTAGATCCCAAATGGTGTCTCCGAATTTTGGTTTGTAGCAGCGTCTTTTGGTTGGATAACAATCCTCTTTCGCAGGAATTTTATTATTACAACAGACATGATCTTCCGTATGAGTATCTTCGATGTTTTTAAAGCTTTTCTATTTTACCAGTTGGAAAGTGTTTCTTCTGAACTCTTTTTCCTAGTGAAAATAAGCTAGCGAGAGTATGTTTGTCGCGAAAAAGAAATCTAATTGGCCAACGCTCAAAATGAGATCTTGCCAAAATATCTGGTAAGGTCGCAATTTCTTGTGTCATCAGCTGTTTAGCTGTGAACTGTCTTCTGTATACTTAATGAATAAAAGAAGATGGAGAGAAAGAGGGACGGAGCGAATGAGCGGGGAAACAACCGAAAAACACTCGGTTAACAATTAAAATAATTAATCTTGTGAGTCAGGAATGAAATCATTTCTCCGATAGCTCATCAAAAATCTTTGACTTCGATGCAACTCCATCGCGGTCATTTACTGAAAATCGCTCCTTCTAAAGATTGTCACGAAGTTAGTGTTAGGAATTACTTTATTAATTGGATATTAAAATGGATGAATTGAAAAACGAAGTTTTCTATGCGAAAAATTTATCAAATGGCACCTCTTTCGGGTTGATGCCGATTTATTTATTCAGATATTCGGGCAATTGCCTTTAATATTTATGTATCTTACATCCGAATACCTGTAGTCCAAACCTTTCGGGAAGAAATAGATCGAACCATGACACTTATAAAGTAGGAATAGGATTATTGGTGGGAGAAAAAATCATATTCGAGTCGTTTAAAATTTGAGTTACAGATGTTTCTGTTTTATGGGTGGGATAAATGCCTTAATCGTCATGGTAACTACGTAGAAAAAAAACATTTTTCATTAGTTTGTATTAGAGTTCCAAGACATAATTATCAGAAATAGAAGCCTCGTACACTTACATTCAGACTGCTCTTCGAAATATTAAATTTTATAGCAAAGCAATTATAATTCTCTTACTCTTGAGACAACTTTTATGAGGGAAACATGCCTCGATGACTTGATTTAATCCATTGTTTTAGATTAAGTACTTCTAGTCAGTTTGATGAGCATTTTCCCTTTGTTCGTTATCGAGAATAAATCAAAATTAAATAGTATATCAATTTGATCTCCAACATTATTGACACCAATGGTTTATCCTACAATGAGCTGCAGCAGTAAAAAGATAATCACAAACGGCTTTTAAAAAAAGGTTGGAATATTACTTTTAACTATAGACGCATCGCATATTTTCTATCATTATAACACAAAATTCTATTATAACTAATCGTATTGGTAAATGACAACTAGAGTTGAGTTTTAAAACCATAATACTCATATAGCAATTAAAAGATCAGCGAGAATAGTGACCGAAATACGATAAAAATAATAAATGCAGTAATTAAAACACTGCATCCCCCCCCCAGTTTATTAAGATAATACGTTACGTAGAGGGAAAAAACCGCCTTGTCATAAAGCCGGTCGATCGGAATACAGGCGGCTATGATATGCCTTCGAAAAACAAACAGATTAGCCTCTTTCTCGACACAATGGAGCTTTGATGAGTTCCGCTCAGTGCCACATCCGGCCTTGAGTTGGTTTGTCCTTAGCAGGAGCATCGGGGAAAAACGAGCGCGCATGCGCATAATCAGTCTCGAGCGTAATGCGAAGTGAACGCGAAATCTCGCATTTTCCATTTTTTAAGGTCGATCGACTTTATTTCCGCCGCAACGTGCCGGTGGTCTACTCGGTTTTACGTCCCCTCCTAAGTACGACGTCGTAATTGCGTATAATGCTCGCGGGGAAATAGCGAACGAAAGAGGTTTCCGAATATCTTGCCGGATATCTTGAAATCACTCTTTGATTTTGCCATTTATACCTAAGAATGCTCTAAAATATTATTTTTGAAGTTGCCGGTGCCGGTCTTGATTATATGTTTTCCGTGTGCCGTATTTACTCGCCTAATTGCCTTCATCACGTAATTGCCCCACCTGATCTATGAGGAGAGAATTAAAGATAATGTTTGCTGATATGACCACTTTCATATGATAGGGTAAAACCGCATATTTGCCCCACCCTTGCTTAGGTGTAAAAATCCTGCGAAAAAGCGGAGCAAATAAGAAATACGTGAAGACGCGCGAAGTTCTCATAGAAATTAGATTATTACCCAAAATTTTCAAAAAAATACGTGAATGAGCTTTAGGCACGGCATGAGAGTACCTCGAGTTCAATTTTAATATTTTGAAAAAAATTGTCACTGCCCATTCGACACAATAACTGTAAAACGTTTATCGTACAAGAAATTCCCAGAAACTCTTAAAAGGTTGGTATTCCTGGGCGTCAAGATTAAATGGGAGCGTAGATATCTTATTATTTATCGTAGAATTAAGCTTAAAAGACACTCTTAATCAGCGAATTTACCCGGATTGGATGCTCACTAATTCAACGACATAAAAATGTTTAAATTTTAATGAAAATGATTTGGTCGGCTAGAGACTCCCTGCTGCAAGGGGACAGGTATGCGAGCTCGGTTTTGGGTCGAACCCTTGAGTTCCCGACTCCTAAACCGAGTTAATGACGGTCGTGAGATCTATGCAGCGATCATTTTTGAAAGTGCTCCCAGCTATTTAACATGAGCAGAAGTAATGCTTTCCTGGAAAACGAACTCACAGTTACGCAACCGCGATAAGCCACCGTTGGCGTGAACTTAATCTATTGCGGTTAAAATTACGAGGTTCTATTTTTATTTTTTCATAAATTATTCTCATATTAAGTCCCGCATTTTCTTCAAATAAAAAGTTAACGAGAGAATCTTTTATGAGCTGGACTTTTTTGTATTGCCGTATTTATCCGAATAAAAGCGACTCGAATATAAGACGAACCCCCAAAAATTCATAGTTGTAGAAGGAAAAAAGTGGTTACCTAAATATAAGACGACGACCCATTCGTAAAATTTTAAATTAAGTACAGGAGAACAATTTTTACAAGGCATATTATTTAAGCTACACCATAATACACGCACACTACAATGATAAACATGACAAAAATTAGCAAAAAGTGTTATCCCAAGAAATCCATCCCATATCCAGTCAGGTTAGTCCTCTTTTTTCTCATCACTGTCATTCCCTTCATCCCTTTGGTTTCATAGAATATCTTCTTCTGATCCATCCATACTATTCGAAATCATTGTCCGCAAACTGTTCACGTGCTTGACCACGACGACCCTTCATGTTTTAGGCGCAAAAATTGGAAAAATGCCTCGTCTTATATTCGGATAAATGCGGTGCATTAAATTTGGCTACGAAGAATACGTGCCGCAAACTTAAAATGTTTGAGATCCTTTGTCTTAATCTCTTATTTTATTCGTCTTAGCTCCCCTTTCTATCACAGACTCGACATTTTCCTACATTCCTCGCAGCTTCCCTCTACCGCCTCATCCTTCCACATCTTCATTCCCACCTCTTCCACCCTCTTTGTCTTTCATCTCCCTCTTCCCCTCTCTCCCTCCCCCTCCCTCCCCCTCCCTCCCCCTCCCTCCCCCTCCCTCCCCCTCCCTCCCCCTCCCTCCTTCATCTCTCTCCCTCCTGGTCTCCTTCCTTACACCCTTCTCCTCCCATACTCTTGCTTCATATCGTATTCGCGCCGTGTTCTTTTCCCGAGCTGCGCGAATTAATTTTTCACCCCGCTTGCTCTAATCTCCGTGGGCTCGCTTTCCTCACTTATCGCTGTTCTGAATAATTTCTATGCCGTATTTAACGTATCTCCCGCTTTTATCGCGATCTCACAAAAAAATACGTGCATAATTCGCTGAGAAACGAAATCCGTGTTTCGCTCCCCACCCCTCATATTAAACTTGCCCCATGCATGATAGACAGGAATGTCACAATGCAGGAAAGAAATATTTGCAATTTTCGTCGCTGTCGTTGAATGGCTTAAGTCAGGACGAATTACACTAGAAAAATATAGTTCATTGGATTTAGAAAAATAAATTTTGTCGCTCCTCCAGGAGTAGCAATGTACCATTGGTTCGAGACTCGGCAAGGAATCGATGCAAGGAATAGGTTAGAATAAAAACGAATCATATTCAATATTTGGGGCGAAATCTGGTAATCTCCACGCTGCTATATCACGCTAAATGCTTTTTCTGTTAGTATTTATATGTATCTTTTAGTCAACTGCACTGCACTATCCACGTGTGTATTGTCGTTTATTTGCGTTTATAAACAATTTCTTTGTTTTCCACTAGTGAGCGAAATCTATTGCTGTCATTTTCTAAGAGTTTAATCATGCTCTCTCCTCAGGTAAGGTCCTATTCAGTTCGACTTCTTATTGTCTGTATATTGTTCGCTTTTCTCCTCTGCTACTTAGTATTATTTTCTCCTTGTCATCTGATGTCAATTTTATCTTCAGCAAACTTCTCCCCGCATTTTCGAAGCTATCCAAGTATTTTATATAATTTTTTCCGGATTTCCATGATTTTTCTCCACACAAAGCGATACTCCGTACACAGCATTTCATTAATTCTTTTCGTATACATCCATTTATATTTCCCGTTAGTAGAAGTCTTTCTTCTGAAAGCGGCATTTGCTTTCACTAATCTAGCCTTATTTTATTGGTACATTTTGCATCTCTCGTTGTAATCCTTCCAAACTATTTCTATTCTAGAACTTGTTCTAATTGATCTGCTAATTAATTATGATAAATGAAATACGTGAAATTTAATAAATCCGCTGATAATAAAGTTCGCTCGCTCACACAAACTCTCTCAAACATGCACGCACGCTCACACACATTCACTAACGCGAGCATGTATTCACAGATGCACGTACATACGCGGGGACACAGGCATTCACTCAAACACGCTCACACACATGCACTCATTCACGCACGCAATGTCACACACATGCAAACGCTCGCGCTTTAGCGGGACAAAAACACGTGCTTACGCACGCTCTCAGTAGCATTTTCTGTTATAACCGCAGGGTATTTTAAAATATCGATCCAGCTATAGCAACCGCGAAAATTGACCTCACGCATCTTTGAATTTCCTGTCCAATATACAACTAAATGATTTTTAATACACCTATAGAGCAGCAAAATTAATTTCTCCGCGTTTTGATTCTTATATTATATTTCTCTTTAGTATAACTTCGTTCCTTCTGAAAGCGGCTTTTGCTATTCTAGTCCTTATTTTATCGGTGTATTTTGCATCCCTTGTTATGATGCTTCCTATGTAGTTTGAGCTTGAAGCTATTGATTTTAACCAATTTTTATATTCATATTATCCTCTTTTCCCGATATTCGTATTACCTTGGATTTTTCTACATTTATTCCATATTTTCTATTTGCTATTACCGGTCTATCTACAATTTTCTGGGGCTCCTTTTCCTTTCTTGCTAGATGCACTCGATCATTGGCATATTTTACTGTTCTTATAATCATATCGTCAGTTTTGAAATCTTTTTTGCCTCGTGGCGCTTCTTGTATAAATCTTTCTCCATATATATATATATATATATATATATTGAATACTGCCGGCGATATTTATTCCTCTCCCGTTATTTACTCCACTTTCTCCAATTTGACCTTCACAACTTGATCCATGTAGAGATACCTCATCAGTCTCTTTTTAATCTACCCGTATATCTTTAAATATCTCCGTCAGCAATACCAAACTTACTCTATCATAGGCCTTCTGACAGTCGACGAAACATAAGCAGCAATCTTGGGCGTACTCTATTCCCCTTTCTGATATGATTTTCATTATTCCGATGGCATCACTGGTTCTTCGTCCTTTTCTGAAAGGAAATTGATCATCTTCTAGCATTCCGTTAGCCTTTTCCTTTAGCCCTTTAGTGAGAATTCTTGTTATGGTTTTCGGCACGTACGATAATAACCGTATCGTTATGTAGTATTTACAATGCATCGCCTTCAGTTTCTTCTTTATAGAGTTCGTTGTTACTTCTATGAAATCCAGAGGCCGCTTTAATAAAGAAAATATGTGACTGGTGAAGGCAATCAATTCACCTCAGGTCTTCGACCGATTCGCCACACGCGGCTATTGGCGAAGGGGTTCGACTACTCTGCTCTAGACAGAATAAGATACTCCCCAGTCTCAATTACCCCATTTAAAGCCAAACGGTACAAAAAGCCTTATCTGTATCGCAATTGTTTACCAGCCTGCTCACTTCTCTCTCGAGAGGCAGATGCACATCAATGGAACGCTATGATTGGTCGGAATTGGTGATTGAGTGCTAGGTCGTCCCAGTTCCTGTCATATTAAAAATCGATTATTTGAGGCGGCGAAGAATAGGCTGGTTTGTCTCGGCCATAAAATATAGAGCTTGTGACTATTTAATGCGATCCTTGGACGCTGGAAATGTTTGTAGAATATCGGTCATATCTGACACCTATTGACGAAAAAAGCCAAAATGAAAACTCTGTGAGGGGCAAGTGTAAATGCTTAAATAAATCGGTTTATGCTTGGTATACTGCATGGTTTACTTTTCGAAAGTCTGCGCAATTGATATACGATGGATAAATGAGGAATTACAAAATAATATTTGGAAGAAATAAGCTAAGAAATCTCCATAAAGACCTAATTGATTCAGTTGCTGCTTCTTTTACTAATCAAATAGAAATTCGACGATGAGAAAATGTCAAGCTATGCGTTTTCTTTTTGCAATTTATTGCCAACTTTTATATTAACTTCGCTTTATATATATATATATATATATATATATATATATATATATATATATATATATATATATATATATATATATATACACACGAGTGGAATTACCCGTTGAACATCGACGGAACTTTGTAGTGTGATTAAAATATAACTTCTTAGGTGTGTGTGTGTGTTACGACTTGATTTGCCACTCTTTGACTCCGTTATTATTCCTCTTCGTATGTTTACTGAATAATAATATTCTTCAATTATTAACGTTGCGATATATTAAGTTTGACATTTCGCGAAGCGAATAGCACAATTCTTTCGTCTATTTGAAGGTTTAATAGACGCTAATTTATCGGAGGCAACAATGAGGTTCGCCTTGGCAACACCCGGAAAGAGTACGAAAAAGTCATAAAATTTCGAAAAGAAATCGTGTTTTTGACAAATTCTCCCGTGTAACATCTAAACATCGCAAGAATAAGATATTTTATAGTTTTAGCCGTCGAATACAACAAAATTGGAGAAATTCGGTCCATATTTACATATTTTAACGAATGAAGAAAATAAACCTTGCACCTTGAAAAATCGAAAATCCCGTGTAAACTTCTGGGAAAATATAATTGTCTCCCGGAGTCGAATCCGGGACTTTTTCGGGGATGTTTGATTTTTCTAGAGACCGCCTCATGGGGGTTTAACGATTGTGAAAGTTGCAGCTCTTAATTCCATAATTCCATTGGGAAATGTCCAAAAATACCGGGACAGACAGACGGACACTTGAGAATTATTATACATGTTTTGGACCCCGTCTAATCTGAAAAAATCAAAAGCTACTTGCGGGGTTCGAATCACCTCACCTTACAATCGCGTAGGACGTAGTCATCTCGTCCACCACATCCTTGAGTTGGCGCTGCGATAAATGTGTATTTGAAATTGTGTGGGAAGACAGTATCATAGCAACGAGACTAAACAAACTATTGTCATTGTTGGTGGTGTAAGAGAAGTCTCTTTATTTTAATGTGGATTTGTATTAGTACTAGCATTCCTACATTTTTTGAAGGGATATTTCTGCTAATAATTGTAAGTTGTTATTTATCGTAATTATTATTGATAGTAAGTTATTATTTATCTTAAAAACTTTTTATCTATAGCCATTTAAGATTGTTCTGAAAACTGTTTTCCCTATGAAAAGGCCATTTAAAACGTTGGTGAATTGTGATTGTTGCGATTACTGGGAATTAAGAATTACGTCTGCAAAATCAAGGTACATGTAATCCTTTGATGAATTTCATTATTATTAAATTCTTATCGCTCCTCATAATATTGCCTTATACATGCATTTTATTATTATTACATTATAATCACATTCGTATTGCTCTACTATTAATAATCATTAATGCGATCTTCTCGGAACTGTTCACACTGAAAATTCATTTGAAAACTCTTTAGATGACTATATTTGTTTATGTTATTTGTGCCATGAACAGAGTTTTATTCTTTGGAGCTGTTCACTTGGCTTATATTTTACTTTGGATGAAATTTTTTCTAATTATAGACCTTTAAGACCAGTTGTTCTTGCATTTTTCTAAAAGCCCTCAAATTAAACTATCATATTCCTTTTTTCACTATTTAATATAGGTAATACTGTTGTAAAGGATGTTAATTTGAACAAATTTAAATAAAACATTTTAAAGTGTTGTGTTGTAGCTTAGCAATTATTCAGCTAACTATACTTATACAGTGGTTTTATATGGATGGTTCATGTGAAGTTAGGAAAAGAACAATTTATTATTTTTTCATTTAAGTTAGGTGACTAAATATGAAATATTCAAGTTTCACTCTTACTAGTGTCTAAAGCTGAATTACTCTGAACTAGCTGTATATTTTCGTTGATTTTAAGCAATATGAATGGGTAAGTCAGTATTTTCATTAATGAAACAAAAGATACTATCAAACTTCTTACTAAGTACTTATATACTAAACATTCTTACAGTTCTCTATTTCTGTCTGCCATTCTCACAACTATAAAAAGATTTAAGGTTAAATAGAGAGAACCCCACATCACTCAACAGCTGGTAGATACTTTTGCAACTTTTTACACCCATGAAAGCAGAAAGGTTATCATAATTATATATATTATAGAGTTTAATTATATTAAAGTATAAACTATATAAAAATTCATTTTTATATCTTAACTTGTTATTGTATCATTATAAATAGCTGCTTCTTTCATATATAGGATATAGGACATATAATATAAAACCTAAGGTACTTCTAGAAAAGCTACAGAGCTGAAATTTGGAAGGAAGATAGGCCATTGAGTACAACCTCGGGAAAAAATCCGAAATTCCAGAAAAAGTTATATTTAAAGGGTGTTTTTAACCCCAACGTACAATTTTAAACTCCCACAAGAAAAGCAATGAAAATTGTGCAGGGCTATATAAAATTGCTTTTTTAAATTATTTAAAATTAAGATACAAAGTCAAGGCATGCACCGTACCGTGGATAAAGAAATTAAATTTATTTTTCTTTAAGACAAAATTCAAATCCATGCTGAATTTGCGTAAAACTTTGAGTTTAATCATCAAATTATGACATTTTTTTGTTTTTAACAATGAAAAATATTAACTACCATAGCAACGATTCCAATGCATTACAATGGGAATTGATTTTCCATACCTCAAGAGTATTGATTTAATGATTATGTTAGACTGCATTATAATCCATTTGTTTTCAGCCAACGACGTATACATATAATGGCGTAATAATTATAAATTAATTTTTTTATCCGGATACGTACTGAAAGGCACGGATGATGACGCCATAATCCTTACACACAATATATTCTAATTTTTACAAATTTTAGAGTAACATATAGGCTATTGTCTTACTGATGATTATAGTTATTGTCATGAAACTTGATATTCGAAAACTTGGACGCGAGCCGATTGCCAGAGAATTTAGAAATTCCGGATAGATGCCTTAAATTCGCAGAAAATGAAAACTATCATCTTATTTAAATGGGATCTGTGTAGTTCAAATGCTGTCACGTTGGTTTATTTAAGACTTTAGATCTTGGTGTATGGTGATTTTTTAAGCGCTTGTAGCATGCAAGCACCGAAAGCTCGTTTATAAGTTTTTTATCTTCTCGGAAATTACCCTCTCGGTAGCTCACACACAAAGGACCTTTCCAAAAATCTATTTAGAGAACAGTTTTTCGGGAACTCATCAAAGGGAAAGAGGATCGCGATAAAGAGACGGACGAGGAACGTGGAACAACGTGGAAGAGCTAAACTGGCGTTCCAAGCAACGTAAACAATGCGAGGGAGATAGCGCCTCTCTTGGGAAACATAAAAAGCAGCGGCGAGTGTTCCCTTAAATCCGTTGGCGGAGGCTTATGGCTACTCGAGAGGCGGTGAAAAGGGAGGATTGTATCTACGTGGCTTCCGAATGGGCTTCAGGAAGGTCGAGGTATTAAGAAAAAAGTCATTATGTTTCATATCTGACCTAGATTCGATTATTTTTACCCTCGCGGGTTCGTTTATTTCCGAGACCTTTCGGAGAGTGTGGGGATAAACAAGATAAGAATGACGAAAAAATATTTTGTTCTCCAATATCACTACAGAAATGTTGCTTCTATAATGCTTATTACTACAATCCGTGCGTCTCTTTAACTCGTGTTTTTGATTGGGCCTTTCCAATAGTTGGGAGTCACGGTTGGTGCTTGGATCTCCTACGTGAAATTATCAGAGTTTAATACAGTCTCATGTAAATATTTAACCGGCACTCTTCCAATGAATGCAACGGCGAATAATCAAAATTTATTTTTTACTTTTCAGTGCAACATATAAAAGTTATTTTTTTATTTTAATAAATTGTTTTATTTATCCTCCGATCTCCGCTCTTTCTCTCTCTCTCCCCCTCTTCCAATTCTTCCCATTTTCTCTCTCCCTCTTTTTCTCTTTTTCGCTCTCTTCTTCATCTTTCCCTGCCTCGCTCTTTTTGGGGACTAAGTGGAGTGGAACTCATATAATATTCATTCCCAAGATCCCTTCGCTGTCTCCTCTCCGGTTCCTTCACTCGACAGGAAATCCACTCCTGATATCTTACACCACACAGCCCTTCGCCACTCCCTCAATCGTCCGCGTCGTCTTTCCTCTATAATCATCATCGCCTTCCTCCATTTCCTTCCATTTTTCCTCTCTCTCTCTTCCTTTTCGCCTCCCTTTTTCATATTCATACCCGGTCTTTTCCACTCCCTCCCTCTCCGTAATACCGAGAAACCAAGTGACAGGTCATCATCGGGGAATTTTGATTGGGTATCATTGAGGAAAGGCGCCTCCTGCATGCATGAGTGAAAACTTTTGGGAAGAGAAATATGAGGGCTCACGCGGTCGTTTTAAAGAGCGAGGATATAAGATTGACGTGGAGGGAAGCGTTATGAGGGTATGAGATATGGGCATTGAGAAAAGATGTTAGCAGATTAGAGGCGTTTCAGATGTGAGCATGGCGTAGACTTGAGAAATTTAGTTGGACAGAGGGAAAACAAATGAAATTTTAAATACAGTAGGGAGAGAAGAGCTTAGAGCAATAAGGGACAGATGGAAGAAATGGATGGGTCAAATTTTTAAAGGAAACGGTTTGCTGAAATAAGTCATAGGAGGAAGAATGTTAGGAAAGAAGCAAAGAGGTAGTAAGAGGAAAGTTACATTAGATGCACTAAAAGAAGGAATTTGGGATGGGAACATGAAGAGAAAGGCCTTGTATAGCCTTGTACTTTTTCTTCGCTCCACTTTTAATCCATTTTTACCTTAGCGCGGCTCCCACCCAAAACCTTCTCAACTCTTCTAACTTCCTCTCTCTCCCACTACCCATCAATCCTCTTCGGCTTCCTCTCCGTTCCACTCATCCGCTCTTCCTCTTCCTCTCGATTTGGGTCTGGAGATTAACTTTTCGCAGTTGACGCTGACAATCTCTACCTCTTTTATACTTTCATCCACTTCAGAGATGGATTCGAATCTACATAAGGCGCCCTGTGTCCCCATTATGGCCTTCAACTTAACATCGCCTCCATTTTAACCCAATCATCCACATTATATTTTTTCAGTTTGTTCGCCTATCTTCATGAACAATACTGCATTATCCCTTTAAGTGGTCACGCGGTATTTTCTAATGTTAGACCGCGTCGGAAAATCATACAAAATGTCCAAATTACCAACAAAATATTTTATTCAGAAAAAAAAACTTAAAATTTTCGTCTTCAAAACAATTTTCTTAGTCAATTCGAATCGTATTTGAAAATCTACGGTAGGAAAAATATCGTTCTTTTGCCCGTATTATAGTTAAAGGTTCTAATTTCTACAATTATAAGCAATTTTAAAAAGCAAAATATATATGTTTTACACTCCATTGCGTGTTAATCAAATGGAGAATGGAAACTATACTGGTATCGAACCCATCCATCTATGTTAGACAACTGCACTTTTGTCATGCAGAACCTCACGCCGAGTATTATAATTAAAGTTTCGTCGAAATCGAACTGACCTATCGCGATTTATTTACCCAGCGCTCTACTGCGTACATACCGAGTTTGAACGCCTAATTGCATCTGAAGGTCGTCTTTAGAAGCGTGCTTGACAGCAAGAATGCTCCAATGTTAATCTTATGGTAATTTTTCAAAATTTCAAAACTTTTTTGGGGTACTTAAACTTAAAAAATGTCTCGTATTAGCAATTTTTCCTTTTTTTATAAGTCACGAACAATCAGTTTGCAAAATTTCACTTTTATAGTTCATCCGGAAGTAAGAAATAATTTGGAGTCATGGGTAAACATCAAATTTTGCCAGTGTCTTACTGCAAGAACTATCTAAAAATAACACCATTATCATTGCTCATCGGCCATATTTTTCAAACTGCGATTTCTTTCCTTTTTCGAAAACGAAAGAAAGGCTGAGGCCGTCGCTTTGCTAGTGAGGGAGAAATCATCGCAGCAACACAGGAGATGTTAAAAATTATAATGTTATACATACACACACACACGCACGCGCACACACACGTGTGTGTGTGTGTTACGGTAAATGTGCGTAATTCGCTAAATGTGTACATTTCCCGGTTAATGTGCACATTTACCACAAAGTTCGGTAAATAACATACTTCGATTCTATTGGAGAAATGTACGCATTTACCTAGAGACACTGGTAAATGTGGATAAACGTCGCAACACAGGCCACAACTTGACGGCTTCGTGAACATCTGTTGCAGTTTAGAAGTATGGTAAATGCGCGTTGTCCGGTAAATGTGTAAATTTCGTGGTAAATGTGCACAACTAAACTAAATTTGAACATGAAGGCAAATTTTACTCGGCCCCGCCGGGTTGGGTAGGTTAGTCGAAGTGTTTTTGGTTCCTCCTCACGTTCACTGTTCCCTCGGGTTGGGAAGCGTCCCGGGATCTAAAATAACTAATTTCAGCGCTGTATATATATACTAGGGGCTTCGTCCCTACGCGCGCCAATCCCGTGCCTCACTCCGCGAGGTGAATTCGTCTGCTGCACGTGTGCAACCGTGAATCTCCTCATTTCGGCATATATTTAAGATAGAAAATTATATTTAGCCCTATTTTCGGGCTTCTCTCGCCCTTCCTGCCATTCCCCTTCCTCTCTCTACCCCCCTCTCGACTTCCCTATATCCCTACCTCCCACCAAACCTTCCGCTTTACCAAACTTCCGCTTCCCCTCATTCTCTCCCTCTCTCTCTCCCTCCCTCTTTCCCTCTCTTTCTCTTCTATCTCTCTCCTTCCTTCTTTATTTCACTTTATTTTCCTCCGTTTTCCCAATAGGGCCCTATATAAGTTTATGAGGACGGCAACAATGCTGGTTGTTCTTGGCAACGAAATATTTTATTCAAGAAGAACTTAAAATTTTCGTCTTCATAACAATTTTATGAGTCAATTCGAAACGTATTTGAAAATCTACGGTAGTCAAATAAATTTGCGTTCTTTTGGACGTACTATGGTTGAAGTTTCTAATTTCTACGACAATTATAAGTAATTTTAAAAAGCAAACGAAAGATGTCTTACACTCATTTACGTGTTATGCTTTCAAAGCTGACATAATGACAACAATCCTCCAATGCTAATCTTATGGGAATTTCTCGAGTAAAAAATTTTTTTGGGGCTCTTGAACTTAAAAACTTCCCGTTTTCACAATTTTCCCTGTTTTTAAGTCATGAATAATTAGTCTGAATTTTTCAGCATTCTAGCTCATACGCAAATAAGAAATAGTTTCTGTAACACACATTAGTGCGGTTGTTATATATAGGAGTAATCGGTGCTTGCATACTGCAAGCATTGGTGCCCTATAACCACCACACCAAATTTCATCCCTCCGACTTGATGAGAATTACCGTAAATTAATTTCCAAATATTCCGCAATGCTATTTACACAGGAAAAACTCAAATGTTGGAGTGCCTGGAGTCGAACCGAGGAATCCTACAGGAGTGGTCTCATGTTATCCGAAGGCCTTCTCATGACATCTACAAACTGAAAATTTCAGCGCAATATTCCTCTTAGTATTGTCTGCGCACCCAAATATGTTTTCCCTTTGCTTTTAAATGTCACGGTCTGAGAGTGACGTCATGACACTAAGCTACTTTTCAGTTCGTGGCACTAACCTATCGTTCTGTTTTATTAACATGTAAAATAAATTCCCGAAGAAAAGCATTGTCTCGTAGTCATGACAGAAATATTGGGCCATTGTTATAAATTGTATAAAATCCCATTTTTATGCAGCAAAAATAAAATAATTGGACTAATTCGGCACGGAATCGTGTTCTACTTTCAGGAAAAATAATCTTCATTATTTTCCCGTCATCTAAGTTAGGTCAGGAGTTTGTACCTTAATTAAAAGTAATTTAAAAATGCAATTATAAAAAGGCTTGTACGGATTTAAATGGTTTTCTAATGGGACTTGAAAATGAACGTTTTGGGGTGTAAAAGACCCCGTTGTAAAGAGAAATTTTGAAATTTTCGATTTTTTTCTGATGGTTTTGGACCAACACCAAGGTTCCCTTCAAATTTCAGCTCTGTAAAATATCTAGAAGTACCTTAGGTTTTCTATCATTATATATAATATATCCTCCGTAAGAAGCAGCTATTCATTATATATATATATATAACAGATGTACTTATCTCAGATATCCTTAATAGTCACAACAATTTTCATAACCTTGTTGAGGGTATTACAATTATCTGAGATAAGTACATCTTTCAATTTTTTTATTTTTAAGTGCTTATTCTTGAAACTTTCAGCCATTAGACGAATTCGACAACTCTCTGTTTTTGCATGAAAATATACATTATTACGATTTCCTGTATTTAATATTTATAAAGGATGTTTTTTGTGATTAGCATATAACGAATGTCCCAATCAACCCAAACATCTCGATCCCCTATTGTCGAAGGCGGCGCAAATACGATTAACTTCCTCCACCTTTGTTATTAACAAAAAACAACTCCAGCGATGAGGGTTATTTGGGATGTCTTTATATTCTTCTTTTCCTTTGGCATTGAGTTTGGCTTCTCCGAAAGAACTGAGAGGCACGTCAGGGTCGTTGCTCTAATTTGCTCAAGTGACGAAAATTCTCCACCAATTGGATCCAGTCATTAGTTGTTCGTAAAGAGTTGCGTTATATGCTAAAATATAATACTTTTTGAGTCTTTTTCCGTTTTAGGAAGTTGGAACTTATTCCTAAACGAGTTTATTTGCTTTGATGCTTGTGATCTCATCGTGGAGTTGAACTCGGAATTTTATTGAATTGTTGCCGTATTTGATATGTTGTTAAGTCTAAAAAAATTATGAACTTATTGAAAAGATAGGTTATTCTGATCAGGCTGTTTGCTCTGAAATAAATGAGATCTCGAATTTGGAAGGACTGCCTTAATCGATTAAATTGGAAATTGCTCTAAAGCAGGTGTCCGCAAACTACGGCCCGCGGAAATTGTATTAAACATCATAAAATCAGTGTTTCCAATTGTTTGCATTAGAATTTTTTCTTACATTTATTCACGTTTACTTATAATATAATATATGCATGTATGCTTAGGTAATTATAGAATAAAATATTTTAAATTTTGAAACGGTTTTTTCGATCCGGTCCGCCTAGCTCTTTCAATATTCCTATATTCCTCTCAAAAAGTTTGGGGACCCCTGCTCTAAAGGACTAAATGTTTTAATTGCTATTTTACGATGTTATGGCGTACTTGTTGGGATTATCTATTATACAGTTATGACATGGTTTTGAATATAATTAGTTTAGTAAAACAAATAATCAGTGATATGAAGGGGAAGATGCTGATATAAATAACAAAATCTATTTACGACAAAACATGAATCTAATTTCTGCAAATGATGATATTGTGTAATAATTATCTGACTATAGTTTACCTGTCTTTGACTTATTTATCGACATGACTTTTTCCTTCTACCGAATCTCTCTCGCGCTTCGTTTTCCTTTCGTTTTCCTATTTTATCTTGCATAACCATTTCCGTTTATCGATACGCATAAGCCGTCGATAAGACAGCGAACGAACTGACGATTAGATATGTGATTATTTATGGCTTCCAAACATCCAAATGTAATGTTGTTAGGCGCTTAAAAAATATCTGATAATCTTTCGACTGTTGCAAACGTGGTCCCAGGTACGACTCCGGCGGAGGTCGGACTTTTAAACATTGGATCGATCGTCCCGTCCCCTACTTGAGTGATTTGAGGAGATCGCGCAAGTCAGCGCACCGTCCTTCGGAAGGGACGGTAAGCAGTTGGCCTCCTTGGTGCTCTTCGTAAAGAATAGGGTAATGCCGGCACCGGGTTTCTCTCATCCCTTGTGTATGTGTTCGATGTGGAAGGAGTAATGGCTATAATAATCCAAAAGGTTGATTAGCCAGAAAAACCATACAAGACTGTTGCAAACGGAACAGAAAAATTATAATATTAAGTTATGTATTTTTTGCATTCATAAATATGTTCTATGTCACCCACGGACTGTTTGTAATGCCATGGGATCATTTTAATTTATTCGAAAAACTAAAGATTTTTTAAATTGAAAACTAATTATCTTAACTACACAACTTAAATTCTTGAGTTAAAATTATATTATCAATCCTGGTACCTAGTTAAGTAACAATTTCATACATTTTCAGTGTTAAAATAATATAAGAAAATGTTAGCAAAGTTATTGATAGATATAATATACTCATAATTACATTTCAATTTAATCTGTAAAAATGTTTGCGTCGAACACCGAAAAGCGATTATTTTAGTCCTTGCTATTGGTTCTCTCTGTAAACAATTCGGTTACCTATTATGCTATCTGAAGCGAACTGGTTTGTACATTTAGCAAAAATCCCTAAATTTTTACTACCCCTTTTCTGTTAAATCTCTCCATAATTCACCGTAGAAGTCAATATCTGGTGGGACTCCATAATAAGAAAAGGAACAGGTACATTTATTTTAATTAAAAAATATGCACCCAAAGGAAAATACTAAAAAAGCGTACTTATCTTGTGAAAAATAGTTCCCTCTACGAGTATATTTTTTCATCAAAACAAATATACCCGTTCCTTTCCCACCTCTCTCTCTCCCCCTTTCTCTCTCTCTCTCCCACCCTTCCTGCCTAGCTCAGAATTCCCACTCCATGTTCGCATCTGTTTCATTCCCGCTTCTATTTCGACCCACCTCATCTCCAGACTCCAGAAAACCTTTATCACGCAAAGTGACGCTGTTCCATGAGTGGCAACGTCACTCCTCGAGCGTTTTACTACGACGTGGCGTTACCATCGACATGCTCTCTCTTTCTCACTCTCGCAAATACATTCTCTACACCACCCCTCTCTTCTCGTTCGACTCTCTTTTACAATCCCCTCAGCGCAACGCAGGACACGGGAAGTGTTTCCTCTGCCGTCCCTATTCAGCGTCAAACCCGCCCCAGCACTCCCATTTCTTTTTTTTTAAGGAAACCGTGTTTCTGCAGACGAATGCAGAGTTTTCGTCGAATCGGCCGATTTGTGAATTTTACGAGGTGCTGAAAACGTTCGTTTTTTTTCTGAAACCCTTTTTTTGAAGCGTTGAGTGGGAAAGTGTTAAGAATACTTCATATTTTTAAAATGGGAAATTCCAAGTAAATGCGAAACAATTGTTAAAAAGGTGTTTGGGTTGAATTTGACTCCTTTCAAGTAACATAGAGATTGATATTTCTTCGCCTATGCGAGATTTTAGGTTATGTATGTAGTTGCTCCTATAATTTTGCAAGGAGCATTGTTGAGAAATACATTCGCAATTAACAATAATCGACACATGCTAGCTAAAAAATAGTCTTTTGGTATTGTGAGAAATCGATAGCAAAATATGATTGTTTTAAAAATGTATATTTTTAAATCTTTCAGCTGACTGGAGATCGCGGAAAATTCACTCTTACGTACCATAATGTATTTTAAATGGAGGAAACGATCTTTTGGTACGAACTTCGCTATGAAACTCCGATGTTTTCGTTTGAACACTTTAATTATTTTGAGGTGGTCAAATGATAGTTGTATCGCGCGAACAAATTGAAAATATATTATGCGTGACTTTATCGGAGGGAAAAAATAACAATTTATTCAAAATCACTACGATTTGCCAAAAATTATTAAAAGTTGCCCCAATCCAACACTCACAAATAGAGCATTCATTATTAATTTAATTTTCTCGCAGTTAAATTTGTAAAAAAAACATTTCCCAAGTCGCCTTTCTACTAAAGATTCTTATTTATTTATGGTCCACAAATAATCTCAGACACATTAACCTGAAAATCTGAGCCTTCCTAAGTATCAGTCTTTAACGGTTTTTTTCTCTTTGCTTATGGAGCAGGAAATGATGCAATCAATAGAAAAAATGGATTGTTTTCTCTTCGAAATGATCTCAGCTCGGGTTTCGCTCCCGCAAGCGCGACTGGATCTTTCTATCGAAGCCATCTTTATACTTTGAACTCTTAAAATAAAGTAAATATGTGAGGGTAAAGTTGCTGTTCGTCTTTTACGATCGTCGTCTATTTATTGATCGTCATTTATCACGTGCCAAGAACGTTCTTTTTGTTATGGTTGCCCTATTCTCAACTTTCGCATAAACACGGATGTAATAGCGCTCGCTGGCGTTAACGCAACGGAATACGAGCCTCAGGCAAATTCCTCTATTCTCAAATGTTCAGCCTTCATTTGCATGCGTAGCTAAAATAGATTTAATTGAACATTTTCAAGGTTACCGTAAATAAGCCGTCGATTGTGAAAAAAATATCGACAATAAAAGCTGTGGAAATTTCTGAACGTCATAAAACAGGCTGAGTTAAAGCTGGGTTTCCGGCTATAAGAGTTATCTACATGTTTTTTATAAAAGCCTAATTTTTGGTCATTAATTCATTTTTTATTAACTCATTAATTAGACATAAACGGTGTACGAGAAATTCTCGAATTGCACGGTTTCAATTTATCACAGTTTTCCTATAGTTGTAGTTATTACAGTTTTAAACGGTCTCCTAGCTTTAAATGATGCAGTTCAACCCAAAGGTTATACGAAAGAATATAAGACAAAAATTCTGAAAAGTGCAAAGTAACTAAACTGAACCGCAGTCAGTGATAATGAGTCACTTTTCACTCCAGTACAAGCAAAATAAAGACATTGAAATTAGAAACTAAAAATAATCCTTTGTTAACGTTTACTTGACAAGAGAAACTTTTGAAAAGTAATGTGTTGAAAAAGTGGTGGTCTTCCAACAGAGGAATCATGTTTTGTAAATGTATTTTAATAAAAATCATATTCGTCTTTATTTATAGAAAGTTGTAAAGCTACATTTTAAAAAACATAGAGATATTTATTGGATAGAAATATGGAACTGATTATTTTCTAACTGGAAAACGTAAAAATTGCAGTTTAAAACAAGCATTTGAAAAACTCTTTCGTTCAAATAGTGACGTTATCAGATCTTTGCATATGACAGGTCTTTATTTTAATAGCTCCTCAGTAACGTTTAATCTTCCTTAGTCTTTAATAGAACTTTCGACTAGCAGAGTAATCCGAATTGATGACAAAAACCGATCGTTCGTTTCTTTTATCTCATATTTTCCGAGACACTTGCGAAAAGTCCATGGAGTTGGATTAAAAATTTTGACGCGTCTATCATTCAGTAGAACCCGTATTTGGATCGAATATATTGTATGCGTTATCAAAGGAATCGAAATTTGAGGAAAATTCTACTCGTCGCAATTGATCAACATTAGACTTGACCAGAAAATACAGTAAATACGCCTATCCCTCGCTTTGCATGGCACGTGCGTTCCTGGAAAAGACCGTGTGAAGCGAAACTGTGCAAATCAGCAGAGCATTCCCATGGGAATATGTACTTGAGGCTACCTTTCGGCGTTTCCTCGGCTCCACGTGCAACTATATACCTAGCTTCAATGCATTGTAGCAGTGTTTCTTTTTATCCTCTATATCAGGGGTGGCCAACAGGTCGATCGCGGAGCCATTTTCGGTCGATCGCGGCAGTGTTCGCAATTTCCGAGTGGTAGTCTATCTCGAATAACAGCAGGCGATGTTTTCGCGGAGTTGATATTTTACAACAAAATATTTGTACGCTTCCGTTGACGCTAGCACTCTGGGGAGGGGAGGGGTGTAGTGTGGTGATGTGTGGCAATGCAGCGGTTGTGATCAGGAGGAGGCAAGCAGGATTGGCACAAGATAAATAGAGGTCTTTAGGCAAATACACTAGAATAGTAATAGCATCCACTTCCCTTCAAAATGTGAGAACAGCGATGATAGCGCCCCTAGCGGCAGGGAATGATTGGAGGTCTAAACAGCTGAAAGCTATATGCATTCTGTATGTATCGTGAATAAATAAAATTAATTTATTGCGTCGTACCGTAATCAAGGATCAAAGAAATACTGATAGAAAAAGGATATTATGGTGTATAGAAAACTTCTCATTAATTAAAATTAAAAGTTATCCTCATTTTTTGTATATTTATATTTCAAAATGTTTAATGTCAAAATGTTTAATGTCAAAATGTTTATTTTGAAGTGTTCTTCGTTTATTCAATAAACTTTATTCTATCAAAACTTGTATATTTTGAAATGAGTAATTTTTATTTTCCCTTTATATTCGTATTTAATAATTGCATTAAAAAGTTTTTCGTCACGGTAGCTCGTGACTACTTTTTATATAAAAAGGTCGATCGTAAAAAGAAACAAGTTGGCCACCCCTGCACTATATCTATATCGAAGTGAAACATTTTGATTTTTTAATGCTTGGAGATATATAGTTCCGAAACCGTGCTAAAATGAAACTGATGGACGTGCAATTCGATATTGCTCGCTAAAAAGAAAACCACGCTAAACGGAAATCGTGTAAAACGAAAACGTCTAAACAGAAAGCGTGTAACTTGAGGTATGAGAGTACCCGTTTATAGAATGCACCCGCGCGAGAAGATTTCTGGACTCAAATTTTAGGAAAATCCAGCGAAGTCGCATATATGATACAAATGCATGTATTATTATTTTTAACGATAAAAATGATGAGTAATACAGCCGAATATCCTTGTAAAACTAGAAATAAATAAATGATTACTTACGTCCTCTGTCTCGCACTGCACAGGACAGCGTCTATCTCGAAACGATTTTATGTAAGACTGCCACCAGAAAGTTCAGAGGGGAAAGCTTTCTCGGCATTGGCAAAGCAATGTTATGTCTTAATGACTTTCCGTGAAAATTACAGAGTTATATTTTCTGCGATTGTTATCAGTGAATTCCACAAAGTTGAGCCTTAGTTCATTGACGTGAATGTAAAGTCGATTAAAATTTAGCAAATTGTCGTAATCTCTTTGCAAACTACTTTTTAATGGAATAAAAGAAATTTTTAATGGCGACTTTGATGACACCATCGATAAAGTGGTAATTTTTTTCGATCCAAAATCAGTGCGGGTGGAATTTTTTCCCCACAGAAAAACATAATTTGGGAATACTGTCAGGATAAATGAGGAAAATATGTACAAATTTCTTTTTATAAAAACTCGAGTATTAGCCTTGCAAGTTATCGAAATGCTTGCATTATTTTTTTACGAATACTCTACGATAAAAAATAGGTCTACCGCTATAAACTAATTGAATAAGTACAAAAACAGCATTTTGGTAGGAACTAAAATCGAGGATGTCGAAATACCGATGAATGAGCTATGTTACTGTATTGAATATTTATGATGAGTTGAGACTACGGCGAAGATAGAATAAAGAAAGGAAACAACTCTTATGCCGTAATTTAATCCTTTAAATTTCCTTTTATTTTTTCCTCTCCCTCTACCTTTGTGCGACACTATATTTATTAAATTACGGCATAGGAATTGTTTCCTTTCTTTATTTTATAGTATTAAGGCAATATATAAAATACGGAATTATAATATTTATAAATAAAGAGAAAGAATTATATGCTGATTTACTTCATTTATCCAGACAGTGTTCCGGAATTAGCTGCTTTTTATGGCCAACAAATGCCAGTTGTAGAAAAAGCATCTATTTTTTATAGTGCATTGTAGAGAAGCCCTTCCGAACTTTCGTCATCTCAAAGAGGAAAAGTTACATATACAACTGTTTTAAGGCGTACAATGAAATCGGACTTGGACAATTCCCAAGCTACAGCTCTGTTGCCACGTTTCTCATCCTCAGATTTCCTTCTTCCTCGGTAATTTTCGTTGAAATTCTCTCTCACAAGAAAAAATGGAGTCCAAAGGTTACGCCAGGATTAAAAATTTTCCGCTACACATCCAAAAATCATGCCAGGGCGAGGATTACGCCAGGATTACATGATTTTATTTGTTTTAGTGAAGTTAAAGCAAATATCTCGTTGTTCGTACATCTCAGTGTGTTGTGTTTTGATTTTGGGAAGAGGTCCGGTCTTTGAGCCCAAAAAATTTAGGAAAAATATTTCGTCATTCACACTAATATACATGGCAGGTACTTTTCTTCTACGATTCCATTATTTTTCAGTGGCGTATTTAAGAAAGGTCGGACCTGGTGGACGTCAGGGGTCCCGTGAGTCCAGGAGCCCCAAATCTTAAACGCATGAATTAAAAAATGAAAGCAATCAGCAGTTTTTTTATTGGGAACACGCTTTCTTTGCGTAGCAGCTCTTTGGCAGTAAATTTTCTAGTTTAATCTCTGATGTTTGAGCACAGCAGCGCATGCTCCAACTGGCTAGTAGCAACCACAAATCAGTAACGTGTAATATGGTCTGCGCCCTGCGATTTTGATTAAAAATTAAAGTATTTTTAATACTCTTATAGGGTCACAGAGTCTCAATTCGCCACTGCTTTTGTTTAAGTCATTCGTTCAACATTAACGTTGCATAAAACTTTATGGAAAATCTAAGAGACTTGCGCGAATTGGAAACACCCTCGGTTGTTTCCGACCATTGGATTTGAGTCTAGATGCTATTTTTGTGTTATTGTTCGGAGTGACGCAGATTTTTTTACGAGGAAAAGTCTTTATATAAAAAGTATGTATTCGTTTTACGCGTTCGAAGGGGTGGCGGAGGAGTTGAGTGGAGTGGAAGGAGAAGGGAAATGAGGTAGATACAGAGGGATGAAGGATCATAAGCAAATCATAAAAACCGTAAGGTGGTTAAATTATGTAATTTTAAGAAACAAACCCCATTGTAATTGAGCACTTTTTGACCGGCCGGGAACGTGGGTGTTACCACGAGGGACGGCCTACATTTGTGGTAAAATTACTTACCAAACCATTCGAGAGAAAGAGAGATAATCGAAATAGTTAAAGGGAAGAAGGAGGATGATGGAAATAAAAACTTTCTTCCCAGTCGAGACACCGTTGAAATACTGCCAGAAAAAACCCTTTCTCTTTTCAGCCCTCCATCTTACTTTCTCTCTCTGGAAAAGGAAAAACATTGCGGGGACGTCGTCGCTGTCATCCACTTCCCATAATTCTTTTTCCCTTTATTTTCTCTCTCTCTTCTCTCCTCTCTTTCTCTCACTGTTACCTTTTCTCTAATCTCCTCGAGCGCGGACTTTTGTTTTTCATTCACTTCCATTCAATCTTTTTTTCCTTTCCCTTTCTTTTCGCTTTATCTCTTTGTTTTCGTGTAGATGGTCGTATATCTGTCACTCTCTCCCTCTTCCTCAGATCCTACTACCTTCTCTCTCTCTTCCCTAAATATTGCTCTTCTTCTGTTTCATGCCTTACAGGTTGTCTTTCTCTCGACTTTCTCCTCTCTTGGTTATTTTGCCGCGGAAAATTTGTTTATTTCCTCAATATGATTCATTTAATCCCTTCCATATCATCTAATAAAATCTCTTCTCCTCCTCCTTTCGAATGAGGAAATTATTTTTCAAAAGAATCGTCAGATAATTTGTCGAGTTTCATGTTTTGGCGTTTTTTGTTGGTGTTTGTATTTCTCATCTACGGTTAGGTGTAAGTATGGAATACGTAGCCTCAACTTCGATCATTGGAGAATAAAGAACGAATAATAATAAAGAGGGACATAACAGCGATGAAATTTTCTGTTTTTGGCTGGATATTTTTTGCAGAGTTTTGAAAATGAAAAACAATTCGATGTTCTGTTTGTCGGGCCGTGCCTCAGAAAGCTATATGAACAGAAGGAAGCGGATCACTCTCGTCTAAAATCGATTTGTCAGGTCTGTGTAAGAGAGGAGATGTTTTGGAAAATTACGTCATCTCCGTCAAATCGTAAAATGGCTCGAACGAGTTTTAATTCAAAGAGTGAAATTCTACAGGGATTCTAAAACTACGGAAGAATAATCGTCCCAAAAATAGGCAAAATGGCCAGCATCTTCCGTTACTTTCTCTTCTTTTTAAATATCTTACGCTTCAGTATCTCATCTGTATCCACGTTTTTACTTATGGGCTAAAATTTTCATTAATTTTGCATTAGATTTAAGGAATATCAATCACGTTTTCCTAAGTTACAGTATACGAAAATTAACTGTCTATCTGCCATTCATAATTCAAGAAAGGATTTGCTATTCATGCATAACTAATGCTGGCTCAAGTAGCGTTTTCATAACATCAATTTTTTTCAGTTAACTCGAATGATAAATAATTCGTGTACCATGCTGTGTACCCGGAGGCTCATAAAACCAGTTCTTAGTAATCGATTCCGTGAGATCGAATGGAAAGAAACTCGAAATGGATTTAAAGTGATAGATTTTCATCCCTTTTAACCAGCACGGTTTCTTTTCTTCTTCATTAGTGCGTTCTCTTTTCCTTCTTTCTTTTTCCTTTTTATTAATATCCGCTTCGTCCTCCTACCTTCATCTCTCCCTCTCCTTAATCTTCCCTCTGACTTCCCTCTCTCTCCCTCTGCCCCCTCTCTATTCTTTCTCTCTCGTAAATTCACTCACTCGGATCTCACCTCGAGTATCTCGTCCCTCTTCTTCCTTGTCTTGTAATATCTCCCCGAGATTAACGAGCCTGGCGGTCAACAGTTTCTCTTCCTAAATCAGCTTTTCCTTTGTTCTCTTTCGAATTCGACCGGATGTAGTCGTAACTTGACATGCGAAATTAATTTTTTAATTCATCATAGCTTTTGGTGAGGTCCCAATTTTTAGTCGATTAAAATTCAACTATGACCTCGGTTGGTCCGTATGTCCAAACGAGAGGTACTCTTCTCATTTGATATATTTTCCAAATGCGTTTTGAAATCTTAACCTACTGACTGTAATACTATTGTATTTAGTTAGTAACGTATAATTATAGGTGAAGAGGTACACGTGTATGCAGGGCCGTCCCCAAGGTAAGACGAATCGGGGAGATCGCCCCGGGCCCCGCGTCAAAAAGGGCTGCAAGATGAAGATTGCTGCTAAGCGTGAACGACACTCATGAATTTCGGTTGAAAAGGCATTTGAAACCAGCTACTTTTTTGTCATCGTAGATCAGGCTCTTATGTCAATGACAACGTATTTCGAACAAATGAAAGAGTACGCACGTAATTTCGGCTTCCTATATGATTTTAAAAACTTGGAGAATTAACAGAAGACGAAATGCAAAAAAACAGCGTATAAATTTGGATAACATATTGAGTGATAAAGATGCACACGACATCGACAGTACAGACATTTTCTTGGAACTGCGTGTGCATCGACAGTTGATCCCCCAAGCAACGAAAAGTGTATTTGAAATCCTTAATATTCTTAAGTCATTCAATGGTTCCTTCCCAAATACAGAGATAGCGTATATGATTTTGTTAACAATTCCGGTCACAGTGGCATCAACGAAGTGAAGTTTTTCGAAACTTAAAATAATAAAGAACTATCTTAGGGCAGCAACGTTCCAAGAGAGATTGTGTGCACTGGCTATGCTGTATATCGAGAGAGACATTGCCTCAGATTTGGATTACAAAGATCTAATGGCAAAGTTTGCTGCAAGAAAGTCGAGGAAGTTGGATTTCTGAAAGTAGGCAGAGCAATAAACAGTGAGTTTTTATTCTACTTTAGTATTAAGTTGACCTCACGTATTGAATCAGGCGTAAATTATCAAATTATTGTTGGCTTTCCTAACAAAGGACTTGTTTTGTTCTTGAACTCCAAAAGCGATTCTTCATTTAAAAAACAATAAGAAATATATGTATATTTCAATCATACAATAAAATATATATATTTAAAATATACAATATTTTTTACGATTATTTTTATTGCGCGAATTATACCTTGATGATTTTAGATTGTTAAACAAATACCGATCGTCCCGGGCCCCGCACCCCCCTAGGGATGACCCTGCGTGTAGGTTCGCTTTTAGAATCTTTAAAAAAGAGATATTCTCTTTGAAAGGATGCTTTATTTTGCTGAAAATATTGTTACTTATTATACTTAGTTCTATTTCTTAAAAACATAGACACAAATTGTCATTTTGTACCGTGTTAACTTTATTTATAGGTTATGAATGAATATTTTATTTCTTCATGTTTCAAAAGGATAGGAAACGCTCTAAGATGGCGTTTTTATTCTCTATTTGTTTTCTTTTTAGCTTCGCTTGAATATATTTGAAGTTACTCAAACCTACCTCTATCGGTTCATGTTTTACCGCGTAGAGTTTTTCCGCTAATAATTCGTTTGTAGTGTGGATATTACTGTTTATTTTTCGCGGAAGAGACGATCTCATTTTTCACTTTCCTTCCTAAAAAATTACCTTCGAGACCCCGTATTTCTCCTCGCTGCTAAAATTGTCCCCAAAGGATTCCACGGCCCAATTCTCTCTCCCTTGATTAAAGAAGATTTTCTTTTCTTTATCCCCTCCCCCTGTCATCCCTTCTTCCCTCCGCCGCATCAACCCTGACGTCATTAAGCCTCCCCTTCCGTCGTTCCCCTCCCCACCCTCATCCGTAAAGCCGCTGGCTTTACGGTCCCCTATTTTTGTTCTCTTCCCACGTCGTGGTAACGTACGTTGGCTCTCATATCCCCACACACACACATCCCTCCCCCCTCCTCCCTTTCTCTCCCTCTTCCCCTTCAATATGGCCTCGTCCATTCAACTCCAAGTTTATGTCTGTCTTACCCTTTTCCGTAGCTATCTCTCTATTATTCCCTAGCCTTACGCATTCCCCCCTTCTTAAGCCCTCTTCCCTCTCTCTCTCTCTATATATATATCCCACCTCTCCAGTCTTTCTATCTCTTCTTCTAGCGGATCCAAGTGGAACGTGTTGCTTGTTCCGGACCCACATCACATTTTCTGGGGTTTATAAAGAAGTGGAAGTCGCCGCGCGGAGGAAAGCGAAAAATTGAATTTCTTGGATTCGAGAGAGATATATGTCTTAAACTCCGCTATTCGATTTTTTTTTGTATAATTTGATGGAGGTACTTTTTTACGTCGTTGCAATTCGTCGGATTCCATTACAATTGCCTGAGTTTTATTCTCAGTCCCAAGGGTGGATCCAGTGGGAGGGAGGAGGGTAAAGGGGGTCCACCTCCAAGATTTCAGAACAATGAAAAAAAATATTAAAATAACCTATAATAAACATCACAGATATTTTACTTTTTTACTGTAATTGTTTTGTTGCGCAAAATGTTTTCTTTTTACATATTAAAATCTGTATGATTTTGAAGTTATTGAAACGTAGTTTTTTGATTACCCTCAATATTATCTATTTTCCTTTTACATATTAAAATCTGTATTATTTTGAAGATGTTTACGAATACTTTATTTTTCATCCTTGATTACTACTCCTCCCCCGCATCACCCCAAAGGATGAAGTCTGGATTCGCTCTTGCTCACTCCCATGATGTTACTCAAACAAATTATATCGATCCTAAAGTACATACCTACATTGGAAAAATCTATTTGAAAATAAAATCTCGCGATTTTCAGGTTTGGTTTTAATTATCGATTGTTGGATTATTTGTTCCAAGTCAAAAAATGTTATTTATATAAAAATAATCGCAAAATATCGTCTTTAAATAAAAATCTTGGGCAAAAGGTTGGCAATTTGCGATCAAGAGCAAAAATATATTCCTGCTTGACACCAAATAGGACACAAATAGCTGTGCGTGACAGATGATATTTATCACCGACATAACTTGAGGTCCTGTTTATTTGCGATAGTAAATCGACTTTTTTGATCATCATTATTTCAGATAGGTAAAGGTGGAGACTACGGCGAAATTGATGTTAAATGAGAAATCTAACTCCTTAACCGTAAAGTTAAAAAATTAGAGACACACAGGAAAAAGGGGGAAAAAGAAAGGAGGTGAAAAGTCAAAGAAAATAAAAAATAAAAACTTACAGGTTTAGAGGGTGTTACTCCACACCAGGGACCTGAAGTCACTCACACATTCACTCACTCAATCGCACAAGCCCTAATCCTAAAGATGGAAAAAGGATAAAAAAGGAGCCGGGTTTGCGAAAGATTAATCTGCGCCACGGACCCGAAAATCACACCGTTGCTAGAAGGTATGTGAGTCTGTATGACCGCGACAGGGACCTACTAGGCAACCACAAACACACGCACACGTACACACCAAGAGGTAAGGGGAAATAATACCAGGTTTACGGAAAATTAAACCGCGCCAGGGATCTAGTATCGCACACGGTCGCCTGTAGGTTTTTGTGCCGTCCAGCAGTGACAGGGACCTATCAGGTGAAGCAATCACGCACACAAACACTCGAATACACGCACACAAGATCTCTAATATTGAAGTAAACGTACTAAATACGTATTTCTAGAGCAATGCTCTCATATTCAGTAGCTGATGTGTAATGAGGGGGGGGGGGTGTTGTGGAACATATTTATTTGGATATGTGCTGAAGTGAAAGGAGGAGGTTCAGTCGTTACACGAGGTGAAAGAGGAATTGGGCCGCGGTCGTTATTCATAACGGAATTTTTGTTTAATCTGTTGTGTTTTCAATTGTTTCGGTGTCGTATCCGTTGACTGTTGCACAGTTCTTAATGTGCGTGAGTTCTTTACGGTAATCTGATGGGGAGAGAGGTATGTGAAGGAGTCCATTTATCATGGAATGAAAAGGGGCCAATTCATGTGAGATGTGATGGTTGGAATCGGAGGGGATATATCTATCTGTGTGTTGGTTTTCAGTAAATTTTGAATTTTAACTTGTTGTTGTGTCTTGTTAATAATAAGTCTTAGAAGGATAGTGTGTTGTCTTTTTCTTTTTCGAGTGTAAATATAATCGAGTCGTATTGGTCGTTTCGTTCTTGAAGGAAGTTAGTGATATTGTATTTTGATGTGTCAAAAACCGTGTAGATCTCGTCAACGTATCCAAAGGAAATTTTGAGAAAGTAAGTGAATGTGGTTTTGCAGTGTTTTTCGAAGAGAATTTCCCATTGTTGTGCCATGGTTTTGCTGGTATATGTTGTTGTTTATTTGGAAGAAATTTTATTTCATGCAAAGGCGTGTTAATAGAACGTATTCATCGATTATTTTTTGTGGTGGGTTTTGTTCTTTGAGCCAAGATTCAAGGAAATTTAGTGTTTCTTCTATTGGTACTCTGGGAAAAGGGACACAACGTCAAACGAAACAAGAATTTCAGTGTCTTTGAGAGTCAGGTTTTTGACTTCGTTGATGAAGTGGGTGTTATTTTTAATAAGCGATTCTCGAGTAAGAGGCCATTGTTTGAAATGCTCATTTAGCCCTTGGGAAATTTTGTATGTTGGAGAGTTGATGGCAGAGACAATGGGTCTGAAGGGTCGCTAACCCGGCTCCTTTTTTATCCTTTTTCCATCTTTAGGATTAGTGCTTGTGCGATTGAGTGAGTGAATGTGTGACTTCAGGTCCCTGGCGTGGAGTAAAACCCCATAAACCTGTAAGTTTGTATTTTTATTTTCTTTGACTTTTCACCTCCTTTATTTTTCCCCCTTTTTCCTGTGTGTCTCTAATTTTTTAACTTTACGGTCAAGGAATTAGACTTCTCATTTAACAGCATTATTTTAAATAAACGTTTTCTAGACGCAGTGACTTATGTCTCGTACTGATTCACGAGTCGTCTATAACAATTTAGAATCGTAATTGAAAAAGACCTTCCAATTTACCAATGCTTACCTTTTCTTCTTCGCTACATGTCTAATCCATAAATGCAGAGATTTTTAATTTCCCTAAACAAAGGAAGAATCGGAGCCGAATAAGTTGTGCTTGTGATAAAAAAAGCAAGTTTTCTCTGGTGGAGCTATGGGTTTTCAAAATTGAGCAACGGTGGCGAACACATTCTGAATGAGCGAGAATAAAATAAATGCCAAAATTATTAGAAATATCGACGAAACATTTTTCAACGATCAGAGTTTTGAGAGAAATACGAAAGATTGCGCAAAAGTTTGGCAGGAGCAGTTAGTTTATATTGCGGTAAAATGGTTGATTTAATTTTATTCAGACTAAAAATTAGCCTTCTTAATTGCAATTTGCCTTTAGTTTATTCTAAATAGAAGTTGAGCTAGGCATTGGCGAGTTTCCTGCGGACACTTAATATTTAAAGCGCGCCTGTGGTTTATTCAATCTTTTTGTGACGATTTTAGTATCAAAACATGGAGGATTTATCTTATTCAAGTTAGAACACCCAAATCATGGCCACAAAAGGTATTTGACGATACGCAGGAGAAAAATATTGCCAGAGTGGAAGTTCTGCTTTATAGGTTAAGGAAAATATATGGCCTATAAAATTCCCACGAGAAGTGACGTAGGAAGCTATATACTATAGGAGAGATGTTGAAAGGATAGAAGCCGCGGAGATGGAGGCGAAATAAATATATGTATAGTTTAATGGAGTAGAAAATATGAGATCATCGTGGTTTATGTTGGTGGAGATACAGGAAAAATATGAGTAAGAGAGTTATAGCATAGGACGCAGAAGAAGAAGAATGGCAGAGAATGGAACGAAAAATTGGAAAGATAAAAATGGAATCATTCTCAGGCGTTCTTGTTGGATAGAGGACACAAAACTTCCATTAAAAACCTAATGGCCAATAATTCCTAAAATCCTTGAAATTTGTGAGTCGACTGGTATTGGGTGATTCTTCGGCGTCAATATTTCCAAGTATTAAATTGCCCGCACTTCAGTGGTTCTACTGCTAAAAAATGAACTACCTATAAAAATAATGAACGAAAACTGTAAATTCTTCGAGAGTTAAGCTCAGAAAATGTAGCGTCGGAGAATATTTTTTAGAAATTTGGATGAACGGGCCCATTCGGTCGGGCTGGTAAGAGGGTTCGTTTTGATAAAAACCTCTTTATAAAAAAACGAATTAATTCGTTGGAAAGCACAGCATGACAACAAGTCGACTTATAGTTAAAATTGATAAAGAAACAGAAAATAAAAAACGATAATTTTGGTACGCTCTGGAAAGACCAGATTGGGTGGGAAAAGGACCCGCCGATAAGCAAAGCGATCCCAACGCAACTGGCATTCATGAAGGACGGAAGACAGATAAAGCCGAAATGGTTGCGTTTTAGAGATTAAAAGAGAACGTCGATGTCGAGGAAATAGACTAGTCAAATTAGACGCTTTTTTGTCGGTTAGGGGAAATAATTCATAAAGTTTTGAAACTTGGCACATTTGTCCATTAGGGCAACCTAACTAACATATCAAAAGTTGACATGCCTGACGTGTACGCGTCGGTCGTTTTGGCGCCAAAATGGCCGCCGGAGCACGACCCGCGACTGGCCTTTCGCGAATAACTCGCAAACGGTCTAATATAAGGCAAAACCGTAGAGAATAAAATTTCCAAGTTCTTTGAATTTTTTTGCTACTGCGATAGTATAGCAGAAAATGGATTGGGTTTCCATACATAATTTTCCCGTCACTCGTATTCTTGAGGTAAGAAGTGAAAACGTAATCATGTTCGTCGGCTTGAAAATAATTCAGAAGGGAATTATCAAGCTCGTCGTATGGCTGAAAACAAATACAGGATAAGTACTTCAATATCAAGGCGCTTATTCTTGATTTAGCTCGAAAACAGATAAATACCTCTCTTCGCGCACAGTTACTAATTAGCACCATCACCGTTTCAACAGAACAAATCATCCGCAGAATTTCCTCCTCCGTGTTTTAGAGTTAAAATAGCGGCAAAAAAAGGAGGAAATAGTCCGAGTCAATAGTTATATCGAGATCGGAAAGATAAATATAAATCAAGAACGCTTTATAAAGCAAGTGAGGACCAGTAACGCTAAGTGATAAACATAAATCAAGAACGCGTTATAAAGCAAGTGAGGATCAGTAACGCTAAGTGAGGACTTAGAAGAGACCAGTAACGCTAAATTCGTATTTCGAAAGCGAAGCTTTCATCTTCAGTAGCTGATGTTAAAAAAAATATTAAAGCATTTAACTTCAGCTACTGATGATGAGAACTTTGCTCTCGAAATACGTACATATTTAGCGTTACTGTTCCTCTCTAAGGCCTCACTTGTACGGTACGGAGCTATAATTTCAAGTTATCAAATAGAGATGCCGTGAAAAATTCTTTACTGGTTTGGTTTTATCCCAGCATTCGTGTAATTGTAACTCTTTTAAAGAAAAAAAACATACTATGGAAGGCCTCTGGATTTGGGAGAAGTGCGCCAAATGAAAAATAGTCTCGAAAACACATCATTTCGTCAGTTTACTTGACGGCGTCGACAGGAAACGATGCGCATAAAAATAAAGATTAGATCCTTGTTTAGATTGTTGCCGTTTGTGTATACGTTCCACCGAAGGCGCCAAAGAGGTCACCAGTGATGTTAGCTATCGAGACATTTTTATCGAGTGGAAATGAAATATGAGAAAAACGGAAGAGAGAAGAGTGCGAACCGTTCCCGGAAACTACTTTCCGTGCGTCAGCAAAGCAATGCGGGAGGGACCTATTATATCCTCCATTTCCGTATCGCCAGTCCGCCCGCACGCTAGTACGTAAAAGCGTCTCTCTTTCATCGGATGAATGGATTTTAACGAAATTTGGCGTCGACTGGACTGGGCTTCCACCGATAAAACCCAATTTTAGTTCCAAATTGGACGGTTTTTTACACGAAACCTCCATTCCGAGACCAGAGTTACAGCGCCCTTCTGTTCGGAAGAATATTTGTGAAAACGTTTCATGTGGAATCTAGTCTAAATGTGACGTATTGAAAAACAAAACCGGCCGATCTGGACTACCGCTTTAGCGGGAACAATAATAAAACTCTTTCCAAGCTTCATAAATAATTCGTCAGGGCATACATTTTTTCTTATCGATATCGATAGACGTAACAAGATTTTTACATCGCCCGTTTTTTTTGATAGAAGCGGTTCTCTATGAGAAAATGTTTTCCTTTGCCCAAAACAGTGCCGGGTACAAATGCGATAATAGTGTATTTACCCCTCCCTTGTAAGGGAGATGATCATTCTTTATTAAAATATTATCTCAGTTCATGTTTTTTATATTTTTGGCATTGTAGAAATATTTTGCAAATATCTAACCAATGCATAATGTGCACTGTATATTTATTACAATGAGACATTATTTTACATAGGCAAATATGTATCGGTAAATGCATTTGTTTTTTTACAACCTCCCTACTAGTAAGCTATGCACCTAGATCCGCCTCTGGCCCAAAATACTACGATTAGTGAGTAATTTATTCCAATCGGAAATCTTGCATTCTCATAATACCTAGGTATTCTAGTCGAGTGATAATTCCTCGGATTCATAACTGAAGATGGGACCGTGTGTTTTCACGCCCCTATAACCCGCTTAACTTTCCTCACATTACCATATCGATTAAGCCGCACACTCTCCATTAATCCTCCTTACACACACTCCGTCCCAGAAGTCCGCCGCCGTTGAAGGGTTTCCCTTTCGGCCGAGTTCTCTCTCCCTCTCACACACACTCTCTCTCCCTCTCACACACACACTCTCTCCCTCTTACCCTCGCGAGTTCTTCGACCCACTGAACTCGGCGCCAAGGTCGTTTCAAGGACAACGGGGTCAGAAAACGCGTCGCGGCCGAATCGATCCGAAGGGACCAGGTCGTCTCGAAGGACACGGGAGTCGTTCGGTGCGTGAGTCTGACCTCCGTACGGGCGTTCTCAAGGTGAACGCGAACGTGATATCGCAATGCAAGGGAACGCAAAAGGGGAGCGGCGATCGCGAACATAATTGCAAATAGCCATGTTAAATTGGAAGCGCAAGAAGCTGGGTAAGCGATGATGAAAATAATGCGCGCGATCAAATAAAAAATAAACATTGATGATAGCGAATTAAATATCGCAGTTTTTTATTTCAGTTTTAATGGCGGAATCATCTCATTTCGACGGAAATGATAATATTCTTAGAATAAGTGAATCACAGGCTTATTATTTTTCAAATAACGATCACTTGTTCATGCTAGATAAAAATTTTCAACGCATTGTTTCGTTTTAATTTATAATGCATAATCTGATATGCTTTTGTTTTATTGCGGTTGCTCAGATAACGAGAGACGCATTCGATTTTCCATCAGTAGCGTTTGAATTAACATAGACATATTGTTAAAAAAACGCAGATTTTGTGCATATTACCATGAATCGAGAATCGAATAATCTGTGTATAAAAAGACAACGAACTAAGAACAAATAGAAATAGAAAAAGATTTTCTGTCGTAGTTACCCGTATTATCAATAAAATGTCGTTAAATCCAATTCACTTCGCAATAAAATGGCAACCAATTCTAAAAGGCATAAAACAAATTAGCTAACTTTCGACTACTAAGTGTTAAGTGATCGTTGGTATTTCACCAAGATTTATTTACAAATGAAATTTCTTGCAATTCGCAACTAAATTAATCAATATTGGCCAAAAGATTTACCTTTATTATTTATTCAATACGAGCAGTAAGTTGAGATCGATGATCCAAATCTGAATCTACATGGGAGTGTTTATCTGAACTTCAAAATTTTATTTCATCAGTAAATGGAACGTTATTTATATTTTTTTAGGACTAATTATATCAACATTTACTCGTTAGGCAAAAAAATTTAAAATCAATATTTTAGGTTTAATTCAAGTGATACCGCCGCAGTTTTTAATGTAGTCGCATTGAATTATAACTAGCTTATCTGTTTTCATCGAACGATATATAATCCCTTAATCGATTTCCTCTCCATGTGTATGCTGTTGAATGTTGGCATGTGTGATTAGATAAGATTATTATACGTGAAGTAAGGCAGAAATAAACAGAAAAAGTCTTTTTGAAGCTTTATAATTCTAAACATTATAAAATGAAGAAATGGAAGCATCCGTCCAATGGAGTTTACGCATCTAAATTTTTATTGGGGAAATAATGCAATTTTCATCGTTTTTGACTGACCTAAACATTTATGTTTTCGGGAAAAATTTCGAAATACTAGTTAGTTTTCACGCTGGATAGGCCTCGGGAAATTGATAATATCTCTGAATTAGAATTTTTGCGTCGTCCATTTGTTCTCGACAGAGGCACTAGTTGTTGAAAATTCAAAACTTTGAAATGATATAAGAAATCATCGAAGACTTTTTTGCTGATAGAAGATTAGAAGGTTTCACGGATGGCTGAGTCTGCTAGTGATTGACGATTTAGTGTGAGGTTTAACCCCCTCATCCAGCAAAAAAAGGAATAATTTTTGTTGCGACTCAAAAGACTTGAAAAACTTGTGACTTTCTCGCGTCGGAGTTATTCGGAAATTTAACAGAACCCTCTCTTGCGTCACAGAGGCTCGTTCTGCCCGGGTCCTATCCGCAGTTTATCTTTCCGGAGCAAACAAACTCGGTTGAACGATGACGATCGACGGACCGCGCTGCTCTCTTTTTTTCCCCTGCATTTGAAGACCAGGCGATCATGTTTGCTCTGGAACCGTAAGAGGGAGGAGACATCGGAAGCGAAATATACATTCGCCGCACGATATCGTCCTAGCTTCGTCCCTTTTCTTTTGTGAACTCGGGACGGGCAAGACAGCATGGAAAGGAGTGAAACTGCTGTTTCTTTTTTTTGTCGGCGGCCGTTCGTTCTTCCACTTATCATTTATTAGATAGCCTTCAAAGAATTCCTTCCCAACGCCTTCCCAAGTGACGAATAGAGTAAATAATGGATTCCAATGAATGGAGGTCCTCGAAAAACAAGCTTCGTTGTAACAACAGCTATGATCTCTTTCCCTTCCAATCGTTTCTTTTATGTTTCTCGCGAAATGACATTCAAATTAAAAACAAATGTTTCTGTCGACGCATTTATCACAATCTGTTTTCTGTTTTCAATCACAAATTGTAACAAATCGACAAAGATATTGATTGGAGAATGTAACCCAACATAGCAAAAACTTAAGGTTTATGAATCTTTCGTTCATACGATTAAGCTTGTTATTATAAATCCTTAGTATGTACCTATATAATTGGGGATGTTATCTATTCCTTAATTAAGGTTGTTTATTTTCGTTTATTTTGGAACGCTCTGTGCTGAAGAGATAACTTTAGACATACAAAACTTTAAAATTCTCCGTCAACAACCTAAATACTCGTCATGATTCAAAATTTATTTTCTCGCATTTGTCGTTCTGTATCTTTCCTATCAAACAGTTCATAAAGAACTATTTTCATAAGGATAATGTTGAATCAACGTCTATTAGACATATTGTCCATGAAAGTTTTTCTTTCATAATTTGTCTGTTCCTATACATACTTTATCCTAGCAACGAGTACGGACATCCAATCCATAATGGACTTGAAACTGATCCTATTTTCCTAGGAACGCTTTCAATGACCACACCCTTTTTCGCAGAATTTTTATCGGGCCATCTTATCCAGGAGCACTTTAGGATTATAACGAATAAAATTTTAGCGGAAGAATTATATTTCCCACATAAAGCCCAGAAACACTACCGCAGTAAGGGAGGGGAGTGCGGGGCGATCGCCCCGGGCGAAGGGGCGGCAGCAGGCAAAGCGCGAGTATATATTTTGTAATGAACATTTCGAAAAATATTGTTGCTGAATTGAATTGAAGTATTTTTGTTAAAAATGCAACATAATTATTATTTGGCTCACCAGTTAAATCTTTATTCATAAAGTTATGAGAGCTTGGAGGCGCTGTTTTTCTTGCCCTGGTAGCCTAACTTCCCGGCTGCAGCATTACTCACAATCAGAAACATCCTAAAAAATAAACCTTCGCAAACCTCGCGACTTTTATTATATCAGGAGCTGCTTGCAAATTTAAATTTATGTCGTGCATCATTCGTACAAAGTTGTCACGATATACATTTATTGTGTGGAGACAATTTAATTGGTAATTTAAATTAATGTTTCTTGCGTATCATTGATCAATCGGCAAGCGCAGCCTATGCCCTCCCGCGATTCTTCTACGATCCTAAGACTATTCCACTTTCGCACGTCCTCGTGTGATGTCACTTCTCAATTAAAGATTGCGAAACCATGTTTCTCCCGTTCCCAAAATGACACGCTCCGCCAACCTGCTTGGCGTTCCGTGCATAACACCATCTATCGCATTTTCATCATTTACGTCTGCTTTTCAAAGCTTCTGAGTGGGATGAATGCTAAATTAACAACAATAAAATGAAGGCCCTCGTGACACTAGACTTCAGAAACTGAGTAAATGATAATGTAAGAATTTATTATGTCATTGCACTGAAAAGCTCGAAAACTCATCGCCGAATGTGATGTCATATACGGCGCAGGAATAGATACCGTGCTGTGTTGGAAATTTTATCAGGAATTATTAAGAAATTTGTTTATGTAAACTCTCCTGTATTATTATTTTTTGATATAGTTAATCCTTTTCGTGACAGACAGCGATGTATCTTTGTTTGCTATACTTTCTAAAAGTGCCAAGGACGATACAGCGTTGTTTGTTCCGCCTTTTAAATAAATGCCCATAGTTTTGTTTGAGGTAAAATATTACACCACTTGAGAGAGATAGAGAGAGAGAGAGAGAGGGAGAAGGTATGTGCATTGTAAATATATCGCCAGTTTCCATTTATTCGTGCGATAAATATTTTAATCTAGTACGCAAAAAATAATAAAAATGGCATAATAGAGCATGATAGAGGCAATAGAAATGGAATGGATGATTGCAAAAAGTAGAGTGGAACATCAAGGAATGCCAACTACTGATAGAGGATGGGGTTTTTTATAATTATTTTTGAAATGTCGCGTCCCACTTAGATAACCTTCGCGTCCCACCAGTGGGACGCGTCCCATCGGTTGAGAAACACTGGTGTATGGGGTACAAGCTGGACCGCGGCTCTCAAGTGAAAGCTTGAGAAATGGCTACATGCCTCCAGAAGCCAACCCTACCTCCTAACGGTTGTGTCCTGCGTATTGCCAACGGGGCCCTGGCTAGGGCGAGTCTCAGGCGCCTATAACTAACCTGATCAATGCTAGCCCTAGAACCACATCATGAAAAATCAGAGCATAAACCACAACATGGGGTCATATGTGACCCATGAAGTAAAACTGTTTGAAGTGGACAAAATTTATCAATCAGAAAATTTGAAATAAAAAAAATTAAAATATTTGTTTAAATACAAAAAAATATGAAGGAATATTGCCTTTTATAATACTTTATTCTTCGCAATATTCGCATATAATATTCCTGCGTTCCGCGAATACACTTTTGCGGCATTTGTAGCAAGTGCCAGATGCCTTTTCTGTGTTTAGACTTCGGTACTTCGGACAGAAAGTACATTGTTCTGGTCGGCGACCTGCAACTGCCACCCTTGGTGTTTCGGCCTCCAAATTCAAATCGATTTTTGTTCATTGTGGGCCTAAATGTCGATGTCCAAAAGCAACAGACCACATGTCCTGTAATCTTAGATTAGAATTTTTCAGCACACCGCTCAAATAAAGCAATCCAAACAAAGCACGAAGCTCAATAATGCTAGTTGCTGAAATATAGAGTTGATCAGATTTGAATTTAACATTTTGTCTAATGATCTCTCCATTCATATGAGTCATAATTATTTGCAGGATTTCATCTGTTAGAAATAAAATTCATTTTCCAATGAATCATCTTCAATATCGTCTTTTTCTAATTCTACTCGCATTTCTTCTTCTGTCCATATTTTATTCTTGTCCATTACAACTAATGGGCAAAAAAAACAAACGTTTAATGACATCAATCACAACATGAGGTATAACCCTACTTACCGATTACGCAGTTTCACGAAATTAAATTTACAAATATTATCCGTTATTATCAACCACTAACCGCTAACTGAAGAGAGACTGTAGAGAGACAGCTTACACTGTAAACCAGCACCTGCACAGGAGTAGTTTGAAATAACTCAGGGTCACCGGTGACCCAACGTTGTGGTTCTAGGGATAGGTAAGTAGCAGCATTAGATCCGCAATTGAAAGGAAACCATATTTCAAGCTGTGATATTTACGTTCTGTGAGACTTTTTTGGGAGTGTGTTTTTCAACTTTAAACTATAGTTGTATGGTATATAGTTGTAGAGTAATATTTCGTTAAAAGGTAAATTGCTAAATCTATAGTTTTTTTAGACATTAATATAAAATATTAATCAATAACCATATATTTAACAGAAAATTTCCTTTTTTCAAATAAACAACAAAATAATCAGCCAAAAACATTGAAACTTAAGGGAATTGTACATTATTTTCCTATTACCTGCAAAATGCCCAAATAATCCGCGCCATTTTTTGCGATACTCAACAAAAATATTCTTGCACTGAAAATATTACTTGCCCGACTGCTTCGGTATATTAGCCTAAAAATGTTTGTCTTCCCTGGCCTACTTAACTTTTTGAAGATTCTAATGCAATGTAACCCGTATCAGCTGACGTCATCTTCAGATTGATAGCTTAAAGTGTTAGGAAATATCACATCATCCTCAAGCTGGTACTTATTTTAAACAACCTACATATTCATTTCACGAAAGCCTTTGTATGTTAGTTTTTCAAAGACTGAAGACGAGACATTAATTTTCATTGATAATAAAGATATGAAATTTGATTATAACCGCGCGTTAATTTATAGACGCACTACTTAATAGCTGTAGAATAACTTTGCTCCTTCTAAAAATATTTCTAGTAAATTAGTAGGAAGAACACCGTTAGAGATGTTCAATTGTCTCGTGATGATAAATACTTTTCGAATCCAAACGAATGCATCGTAGATTTAAGACTATTTAAAGTTTGCCGAAAGAGTGAAGTCAAGAGATGACAGGCATAAAAAATAAACTCAGTAACCGAACTTTTTTAAGCCGTGTTGTAGAAATAAGTTAGATGGCATGCGTTAATAAGATGAATTGAAGGTCAAAAAATTGGGAAGATTTTTTTTGAGCTTCGCTCTAATTCCTTACGTTTCATAAGAGTCATGCCGACTCAGTACAAATGTCTTTCCGTTATTCCGCGAATCAGCTGCGAGGAGGGGTTGACCAGATGGAAAGGGAAATTTAAATTTCAGAAGGTGGCAAATCCTCGAGATCCTCCATACTCTAGAAAAATTATGTCGAAGCATGATTTTTTTTCTTTATAATGATCTACCTCTATGCGAGTTTTGTGTAAAAGAAAATTTGTATATGTAAAATTTATAAAATAAATTTGTTTCATTTGATCACCCTTTCATTTATATATTATTCCAAGCTTTTTGAAATATCTACGATGAATGTAGATATTAATCACCTATGGAAATTTTTTTATGTGAAAAAATAATCATTTCCCTAGGTTTTTCGTTAGAAAAGGACTGTGAGGATCGCATAAAAATCGAAACCTTAAGTTATTTACTTCACATTAGGAAAAAGAAAGGTCTGATCTTCCATGCGATTGTTGAGGACTACTAGTTATTATTCACGAGACCTTAAATCCTTCTAAGTAATAATTTGTGTGCTAAAACAACCTTCACCCTTTGCGTGAAAGAGACAAACTATCCCTTAATTTGCAACAATTATAAACTATCATTTTACGGATCACAAATTTTTTGGGTTGTTTGACAAAAGTAATGTAAAAAATTAATTGATAAAGGATTATTTAACGATTTATGCTTAAAAAATCATATTTTTCCCTTGAAAAGCTATCAGATTTTATCGAGTCATTTCGAGTTCTTGGAATAAAACTATTTTTTAGGACGAAAATTTTCCACCGATGAGAATTTAAATTTAAAATAGTTTAAACATTTTGGGCGTATTTTTTATCTTAATCCAGTATTCTGGATGAAAGGGAAGGAAATGTTCCAATTTATATTTAACATGGTACCAATTTTAGTGGTTAGGTCGCTTTTTAAAAATTCCTTTATTCCATAAGCGAGGCAATTCATCTCTTGTGAGGAATAAAAAAGGGCAAAAAAGTACGATGTTGTATCCTCGTGGGACCTGTAACCATGGAGATAACGTGCGTCTGTACCCCGTCGTTCCCGAAATGTGTCCTTGTGAAAGGGAGGGAATAATTAATGTGGAAGAAAAAGAGGTTTTTATTTGCCGGTATGGGTTTAAACAATGCAGGAGTTACGTTGAAGAGTTTCGCTAAGAGTAAAAATTTATGAGTCGAATGGTAGTCGGGGCAACGTTATTAACTACTCCATAAAGCTTGGTAAACATGGTGAATTAACGAGACACTATCATAATTAATGGAGAGAGATGATAAATCCGCTGTTGATAACGAAACGGTTACGTCGTTAAAATAGAAAATAAAATTGACGCAAAAAGCAAGAGATCGCGGTAATTGCTTCGTGTAATACTTAGAAAATTATAAGGATTTGGAAAACTCATTCCTTGATTTGCAATGCAAAAATTAACCTTCCAAAAATTCTAAAGGCAAATTTTTTAAACAAATCATAGAGCCACGATAGTATTTCTAATTCAATGAAAGTACAACTTTGCAAAGTAATGGATTTAAAAGTTTCGTTGAAATTTCGTTTGTTAAGATCAGGGCTCAGTAGGGGTTAATCGGAAAATCGAAATACGTGGGCACTAATTACTTTCTAACCAACACAAAAATAATTGAAAAATATCTCCGAAGAACTTCTATGAAAATAGATGATGGCTACGTGATGACATTAAAAAATCAACGAAAGGTTCTGTTCTCTTTGTAGAAAATGTTCATTAATTAAAATGATAAATAAATTAAGCTATAAAAAGTCAAAACTTAAATATCTCTATATTCTCAAAATTATTAAAAAGCCATTTCAAATCCAGAGATCCTTGGGGATGAATACTAACAATCAGATCTCGTAAATCCGCGCACCGTTTGCGGCATGTAAACAGAGTAACGTCTAGGTTTCATAGAGGTGAAATGATTTGATTTACGAGGGAAGTTTCCTGAAATTATAAGCCGAGGAACATTTATTTTAAACATTTCATCTAAAATTTAGGCAACATAAGAGCGAAACGGTCTAAACCGCTTATGGGGGGAGGGAGGGGACGGTGAAATATGTAGGTATCCGGACTCCAACGCCTTCGCCTAGATCGTCAATTTTTCATGGAAAAGGGGATGCCATTCCCTGTCGATCCACAACGCATACCCTCACGATCGTCTCTCTTTATTCGGGGAACGTCTAGGCTATGTTTCCGATCTCCGAATAACTGTTCTCACCTTACTATTTTATATATAGACATTAGACGGTGAGATATTACGGTGTCTGGAAGTAGTGACGCAAAATAAATAAAGAAAGGGGAGGGAGTGAGAGGGAAGATGAGATTAAAGTCACGGAAGGAGAGAAAGGGAGAGAAGCTGGGGAAGAGTGTAAGTGATAGAGGGAAAGAAATGGGAGATGAGGGAGGGAGAAAAAATAAAGAGGGATGGGATGGAGAGAGTAAGAGGAAGAGTATGGAAGGAGAGGAAGGAAGTGTAAGAGAGAGATAGGGAGAGGCAAAGGGAGAAAGAGATGGGGAGCAAGAGGGAGAGAATGAGAGAGATGGAGAGAAAGCGAGATAGGGACAGAGAGAGGAAGTAGGAGAGCGAGGAGGAAGAGAGGGAAAGAAAGAGGGAATTATTGAGAGTAGGGAGAGAACAATATAGAGGGAGGAAGGGGGAGATAGGGAGTGTGAGAGGGAGAGAAAGTTAGAGGGAGATGGAGAGCGAGATAGAAAGGGAGAGAGAGAGAGGGAGAGAGAGGGAGAGAGAGGGAGAGAGGGGGATAGAGGGGGAGAGAAGGGGAGAGAGGGGGAGAGTGAGGAGGGGAGAGGGGCGAGAGAGGGGGGAGATAGGGGAAGAGAGAGGGGAGAGAGAGGGGAGAGACGGGAGAGAGGGGCGGGGAGTGGGATTGGAAGAGGGAGGGGGATAGGGTGAGAGGGGGGGGAGTGGGATTGGGAGGGGGAGAAGGAGGGGGAGATGGAGGGGGAGATGGAGGGGGAGATGGAGGGGGAGAGGGAGGGGGAGATGGAGGGGGAGAGGGAGGGGAGAGAGAGGGGGGGAGGGGGAGAGAGAAGGGGAGAGAGAGGGAGAGGGAGGGAAAGGGGAGGGGAGGAGGAGGGGGAGAGGAGGATTAAGCTAGGGAGGGAAGAGAGAGGGAGACAGCGAGATAAAGGGAGAGATATAAAGAGGGAAGAGAGAGAAAGAGAGACTTAAAGAAAGAATTTTTGTCCTTTACCCTTTTCAGGATACCACCTCTTTTCAAAAGATGTTCGTGCTCAGCAAGCGAAATGAAAAGCCGCGACTCCAAAATGCGCAGTGAATCCTTCACATTTTTCATTAGACCGAAGTGCGTGACCATTTTCCCCTGTTGTGTGTATACAGGGGAAGAGAATAAAGAAGTCTTTTATGCGGGAAGAAGTAGGGAGGAAGTGAAAATAAATGGCCGAGGTTCGGCTCAGTTGGTTGCTTCTCCGGTCTAAATCCTCCGGAATCCATGACCCTCCAAATAAAAGGAGTAATTACAAACAAATGAAAGGGAATGGAGGTAAAATAAATGGCCACTTGGTCCTTTTATTCAGGATGGAAGGCAGATGCGAAGGACCGATTCCCTAGCCCAACCCGTTTTATTTAGGTGAATATATATATGTATGTATATATATATGTATTATATGGTATATATATGTATTATATGGTTGGACAATATGAGTTCTCTCGAGGTAAAACAATCCGGAGGTAAAATAGTCCCCCAATCGGATCTCCGGGCGGGGACTGCCTTGAGGAAAACATTTGTCGAAAGTAAATTACGAATAGGGACTTGGAACGTAAGAACTATGAGAAAGGCAGGAAAGCTAGAGAACTTGAAAGAAGAAATGAGAAGAAATAGAGTTGACATTATAGGGCTAAGCGAAACTAGATGGGAGGGAGAAGGACAGTTCGACTCGGAAGAATTCACGGTAGTTTATTCTGGAGGAAATAGTGGGGAAAGGGGAGTAGCTCTGGTACTTAGGAATGATATGATGAAAAGCGTGACAAAGATAATAGCAACGAACGATAGACTGATGGCAATAAAGCTAAAAGCAGTCCCAGTGGACATGCTGATAATCCAGGTATATATGCCAACGTCAGCTCATGACGATGAAGAAATAGATGAGATCTATGAGCAAATTAATGAAATTTACGAAGAAGACGGAAGAGGAAAGGTAAACTGCATAATAATGGGAGATTGGAACAGCATAGTCGGAGAAGGACAGGAAGAAAATGTTGTCGGGCAATACGGACTTGGGAAGAGAAATCGAGGAGGGGAAAAACTCGTAGAATTCTGCATCAATAATGACCTTGTAGTGACTAATACATGGTTCAAAAACCATAAACGAAGGTTATACACATGGAAAAGCCCAGGAGATAGAATGAGATGCCAAATAGATTACATCCTTGTAAAACAAAGATTCAGGAACAGCATAAAGAATGCCAAGGCATTGCAAGGAGCGGACATTGATTCAGATCACAGCCTTCTAATAGTTGACGTGAGTACAAAGCTCAAACAAATAAGAAAAACGAGAAGAGAAAGACAGACCTGGGACCTAGAAAAACTGAAAGAAAGGCAGGATGTAGTCAGCATGAAGTTGGAAGATAACCTAAGGAAGTTGGAAAACAAACCGAAGACCGTTGATATAGAATGGGATGAAATTAAAACCAGTATCAAGGATACCTTGGATAAAGAGATTGGAAAACAAGAGAAGAAAATCAGAAAACCATGGATCACGAAGGAAATGCTGGAGAAAATGGATGAGAGACGAAAATGGAAAAACGTTAACAGTGAAGAAGGTAGAGCCAACTATAGGCGTATAAACAATGAGTTGAGAAGGGTAACAGATAAAGCTAGAGAAAACTGGATAAAAGGAAAATGTGATGAAATAGAACAAATGGAGAAGTTAGGACGGTACGATATGATGTACGCTAGGGCACTGGAATTAGAAGATAAGAAGTCTAATGGAATTTGTGGTAAAGGAATTATGAATACGGATGGGAAGATAGTCTCAGAAACAAAGGATGTAGCACAGGTATGGGAAGAATACATTAAGGAATTATACGGCAAACAGGCAGGAGAGGGGAAAATAGAATTGGAAAATGAGAAAAACATTGAAGAAGACAACTTAGGACCAAGTATTATGGAGAGCGAAGTAGAAAAGGCGATAGTGGAACTAAAGAAGGGGAAAGCCACGGGCAGCGATGGAATACCGGCTGAGATACTTAAAGTCATAGGATCAGAAGGACTAAAAGCGATCACGAAATTAATTAATAAGATTTACGACACGGGAGAATGGCCTCAGGATTTCCTAGAAGTAACAATGATCCCTCTAAAGAAGAAGCCAAAGGCAATGCAGTGTAAAGATTACAGAACTATAAGCCTTCTGTCACACACATCGAAGATCATCACGAGGATTCTTAATAAAAGGCTGGAGAAAAAGGCAGAAGAAATAATAGGGGAAGATCAATTCGGTTTCAGAAAAGGACGAGGAACTAGAGATGCTATAGGAGTAGTTAGAATCATATCAGAAAGGGCAATAGAATACAGTCAAGATATCTGCGCATGTTTCGTAGACTGGCAGAAGGCCTTTGATCGAGTAAATTGGGTAAAGTTGATGAAGATATTAAAGGATATAGGTGTAGACTGGAAAGACAGGAGATTGATTAGGAATCTATATGAGAATCAAGTTGTAAAGGTTAGGTTTGAGAATGTGGACACCTGCGGAATAAATATCGGTAGAGGAGTAAGACAAGGCTGCTGCCTATCGCCAACCCTATTCAATATATATGGAGAAAGTCTAATGCAAGAAGCTTTAGAAGGCACAGGGGATTTCAAAATTGGAGGAAGGATTATAAGAACAGTAAAATACGCAGATGATCAAGTACTTCTAGCAAGAAAGGAAGAGGAACTACAAAAAATGATAAATAGAATAGTGATAACAGGTAGAAAATACGGTATGGAAATAAATACAGAAAAATCCAAGGTCATTCGAATATCGGGTAAAGAAGAGAATCTGAACATAACTATTGGGGGAAAGCCATTAGAACAAGTTTCAGAATATAAATACCTTGGAAGTATCATAACACGAGAGGCAAAATGTACGGATGAGATCAAAACTAGAATAGGAAAAGCAAAAGCGGCTTTCAGGAGAAAGAAACAACTACTTACAGGGAATATTAGGGAAGATATCCGCAAGAAGTTGATAAAATGCTACGTATGGAGTATAGCATTGTATGGGGCAGAAACATGGACGCTAAGGAAAAATGACATCAAATACTTGGAAAGCTTTGAAATGTGGACTTGGAGGAGAATGCTGAAGATAAAATGGACAGATAGGATGAAAAACGATGAAGTGCTACGAAGAATAGGAGAGAAGCGAATGATTATACAGACTATCAGAAAGAGGAAGGCTAACTGGGTTGGACATTACATGAGGAGAGAGAGTATGATTAAAGATGTGTTAGAAGGAAAACTAGATGGGAAAAGGGAAAGAGGTAGGAAAAGGTTTCAGCTGATAGACGATTTGAAAGGGAAAGAGAGTTATCAAGATATGAAGAGGACAGCGGAAAATAGGAGTATATGGAGAACCAGGTTTAACCATGAATAATCACGGACCTGTCTACGGACAGACTACCTATGATGATGATGATATATGTATATTCGTTCATTCGTGTTCTGTCTTGCGGCAGGTCCTACCAATTAATTAATTAATTGGTTTTGACTAGGGAATATACATACACGGTGTGGTGGTTTCCCGTTGCCTTCCACACCGGACTCACACACAGAAGGGAGGAGGGAAACCCGGTGCCAGCATTTGCCTGCTCTTACGAAGAACACCAGGGGGGCCAACGGCTTAACGTCCCTTCCGAAGGACGGAACAGCTGAATTTGCGCGGTCTCCTCAAACCACGCAAATAGGGGGCCGGGTGACCTTGAGAAAAATCCTACTCGCGCAGGATTCGTACCCGATGACTTTTTCAAGCATCGGGCGAGTAGCAACCAGCGTCCTAACCACTACACCACCGGCACCCAAAATATATACATATATATATATATATATATATATATATATATATATATATATATATATATATATAAGTGGGACCGTGAAATAAGAATTCCATACATATGTCGGGCACCTTGAGCTTTGTCTTGGTAATTATTTCGATATAAATATTTAGCCTGAATTGAAAGTATACTTGTCACCAGCACTCAACGTTAATGTATACATATTTTATTTGATGGTAGCGGATAGAAATGCCTTCTTCGAATCATCGAATATTCGATTTCTAGAGCTTTGAAGGCATTTTCATTTTGTAAATGTATTCTACAGATACGTATTATACAGAGTTACACATAGTTTTAGTGGCTGTACTTAAATGAGCGGTCGGAGTATACATTACTCTTTTATGGATTATTTTTTTCATATAATAAAAAGTGAGATGAGAGCTACTGTTTTTGCCTTCTTTAGTGAATAATCAATGGTTGAAATCTGCGTAAAATTATGTCGGGACGTTAAAACCGAATTTACGGTTTTGCTGACTTTCGCTTTAATAATATCGCCAGAAAAACATCCTTTCCGCACCCCGATGGATTTTTGGAGGCTTTTAAAAAATTGAGGTTCTTTTTTTTTTAAGCTGCACTTTGGGACGTTTTCTGTTTTTATGGTGGAAAACTCAATGTTCCTCCCTCTGATCGAAATTCATCAAGCTCCGACCGCCATTCCTCGATATGTCGTAAGAAAAGTTTTTTTTTACGCTTCTCGATGTAATCACGCGTGCGAAAGAAAGAATTATTCTTCCTGTTTGCGTCAAGCCGACGATGAAAACGAATAAATGTTTAGAACTAAAATTAATTCCGGGAAATTACAGCTTTTTACGATGACGTAAAACTTCCCAGATGGCCCAAGTCATTTTCCTCCCAAGACTGAAATGTAACATTCTTTTTTTAGTTCGTAGGTAGGCGTCGTTAAAATGCTGAGGGATTTTTTCTTTTGTTCGACGGGACAATGAAAGGGCTTCATGTAGATGTGGGTCTGGTATATTGTCAATTATTTTCGAATCGTTCCTTTAAATTTTTCGAAAACGCCATAAAACTTTGTGTTTAATTTAGTTTGTCTCAATCGAAGTTCACTTGGATGAACGTTCAACCCAAGTTCTAATCAGTAACATAATTGCAGATTGCAAAAGAATTGTTTTTATTCCATCGTTCCATTGTTTGCAATTTCCGTCTAATGCTCATCGGAAAAGTTGACTGCTTTGGGGAAGATTTGTATCGCCGATAATTCTAAAGATCTTATCTATGAATTTTTTATATTATTTTATTATTTTCGTAATTTTTTTCCTAAAAGATTTTTTTCTGTACTTCGAACATATCAAAATACCTTATAAAATAAATATATAATAAAAATTGTTATCGTAGGTAATTTGTCTAATGATTATTTTATAGAATTTAGAAGTTTATGAGAATATTTTAGTATTGTAAATCATTATTTCACAGTTGATAACCTCGTTTAAATGAAGAATGAAATGTTTAAATTACGTATTCGTACTATGGTGAATGATTCAATCAAAAAAACTATCATAGAAACGGGCTTTTTTTACTACATCAAAAAACAATCTTAAATATATTTCAATGTAAATAAAAAAATCGTCCTTCAAGGCTACAAGATTCGCGCAACAAATATACGATCCTATGTATAGCGTTACTTCATTATTAAGGAATTTGAACTGGGTACCTATAGAGGAGAGCCGACTGTACGCTAGATAGAAGCTCCTAGAAAAATATATATCAGAAACCTTAGCTGAGGAAGTGCTCGGAATAATTGAAGCACCTAGTTATATAGGAAGGCAATTCCACTATGATAAAATACATTAGATTGATTGTAGGACGAAGAGATGTCGAGGATTTTTCCCTATAACGATTGAAGATCATAACAGGATATATAAGACTGAATTTGAGGTTTTTTTAAAGGAAGTCTAGTGCACTGCACCACCTACCTGTCTGGTGACTTGCAAGGTGTTATGTAGAATAAAAATGTACTGACCTGAAATCAAGAGTTCAATTGTGCAAAAGTATGTATTTGAGGGCACATTTGCGATTTTTTAATTAAAAGTCGACCGTTAAACGAATCAACAGTTCGTACGCTCTACGCACAAATAAATTACTCCATCTTCGCGTGAACTAAATGTAATCAATATACAAATATAGTAGAATCCCCAAATTCGCGTGCTTCGCAGTTTCGTGGGTTTTTCGACTACTGCTGTCATCGGTGAATAGGTGTCCGCGGACTACAGCAGAAAGTTTTCCCGAACAACTGCGAAAATACATTGAAGACAGTGGATACCTTCGACAGCAAGTATTCAACGCAGACGAGACAGCGTCCTTTTCGAAAAGAATGCCTTCAAAAATATTTTTTGTCAATTGGAGCGAAATCGGCTCCTGGGTTTAAAGCAGCCAAAGACCGATTTACCTTCTCCTAAGTGCTAACGCTTCGGGGGACTGCATGATGAAGCCCATGATTGTTTACTGTTCTTTACACCCTCGGACATTGAAGGAGAAAAACATTGAACACGGTCTACCGGTGCTTTCGAGAGCTAACCAAAAAGCCTGGATTACAAGTGAGCTGTTTTTAGATTGGTTTAACAAGTATTTCGTAAAAGAAGTAGAAAAATGCCTACACCATCAACCGTCACCATTGTCACCGCTTTCCTTGTCTTCATTGGATTTTTTTGCAGATGGCTTCAATAGCTTCATTTTAACTTTTTAAGGTATGATTATGCTGAGTGTAACGGCACGCTCGGCATGGGATTCGTTTTGTACCGAGCACCAAATTTAACGTATGCATTTTTTTGCTTTTTACGTGATTCTATAAATATTTTTTCGGTATATTCATCGCTAATCATGATTTACGCGAAATTATCTCGGTAAACTGGCTGTACGGCTACGGCAGATTTAAGTGACATATTATATTGGTTCTAAACCGCTTTTAGCCTACCGTTTCATCAATTATTGTTGTCAAAATAATGGAAAGCCAGAAACTTAACCCCCATTTTCTCATAAGGCCTTTGCTTCCATTTTCGCGGGTTCCAAATTCGCGGTGTTTTCGGGAACGTAACCTCCGTGAATTTGGGGTTTATTTAAAAACCTCTTCCGAAATTAGCCGACACGGAAAAAGACCACGCGCGTCAGCCGCTTCCGGATCTCTTTCTTTCTCTCGCTCTCTTTTTCTCTCTCAAATTTTAGTTCCTCTTTCCTCCGCCAGGGACCCAACGAATGTGACGTCAGAGCCGCACGTGAAAGGCCGGCGAAAAAAGCGGGAGGGAAATGAAAAAAGTCTCGTTAGGTGCGTGTCCCGCACGAGGGAGTTAACAATACCTCTCGCCACCCAGTGCCACAAACCAAGCGGAGTTCTTCCCTGACTGCGAAAAGGGTAGGACCTCCGTTCCCGTGCCCTGCGCAGTCAACATCTGCCTCTCGTCACGTACACACCCCGCTCAATGACGTCAGCAGTGACGTTATCGGACGAGCGAAAGTGGAGTCGGGGCAGGGAAAGAGGGAGAGGGTGAACTCACGTGAATATTTTGCGGATAGCAGGGAGGCGAGGATTTATATACAAAATATCACGCGAGATGGAGATTGGATTGGGCTCAAACGAGTGCGCGCATGCGAATTTACGACACACCAGCGCCAAGGCGAAACGTGATTGCCGTCTGCAAAATCGAAAACTCCGCGAGTCATTCGCAACCTTAAAGAAATCTGTTTGTGGATCTTTTTAAGGTTTGGGGAATGACTCGCATATTTCTCCGCGGTGTCCGAATTTTTAGAATACATACGCTATTTTCCTCCTACAGGTTATGCATTCGCAGAATCTTTTTATCCGCGTGTGTATTCGCGATAAGAAAAAAAATCCGCGAAACATGCTAGTCGCGTTTCGTTCTTGATGAAAAAAATAGTTTATAAAATGGTGCCATGAGAGGGGAAAAATGAATTTTACCATTAAAAATAAGAAACGCATGATTCATACTCAGGCACTTGCATGACTCGATAGATTGCGTGAAGTCATGTGAAATATTCTAAATGGCATTTCTTTCTACTACGGCTTCCGTGGCCTCATTGATTAAAAAAAACTGCCTGCGCACGAACTTTTTTGAATTTTAGAATTTTCATTTTATTATAATATAAAGAGATATCTTGATATTATTCTGTTTTGTGATGCTGGAAATAAAAGTGACATCACGAAAGATCCGCTTGGAGAATTATTTGCGAATAAATTCAAACACCAGTTTTAAAAGTCCTTGAATTCACGAATTACTTAAGTACTTAAAATTAAAGAAGCTCAGGCATTTCCAGTAGCCGAAAAAAGAATGTGAAAACCACCTGAAGTTTATCGTTCTCATCGCGTCATTTTCCTCGTTGTCGCCTCGGATGTGGATTTAACAATTTACGGCCAACGAATCCATTACCACCTGTCTAATTGAAAACAAATCGTCAAATCTCTTCCGACTCATTGCTCTAAAACGCTTTACAGTATGAAGATTTTTTTGCGCGATCGTAAGAAGCGCGCACACTTTGCACCGGGCGCCCCGCGGTTTTCCAAGCCAGCTCTGGTAGTTAGTCAACAATCGCTCCATGAGTGAAACTCTATCCGGTAGATAATGGATGTGTTTCGCAGCAGCATCCTCTATCAAAGACCACGCCCATCCAACGTCGTGTTGCGAATACAAAACATGCAACCAAATGGATTTGCTTCAGGACGCAATTTTATTTATTTTTATTATATTTAATTTTTTTTTAAATTTATATACGATCGTTGTACGTTCCTCCAAGGCGTTAATAATTTTTTTTCGTGGTCAACCCACTTGCTACATCTAGCGAGAAATTTTTGGCGTACTGGTGACTCCCTCTCTGGAGAGGAACGGGATCATTTATAGAAAAGACGCTCGTTTTCCCCTTGCGGCGGCGCCAGAAACGGCTCAACGCTTCAAAAAAATCCGTTTCACGCCAATTTCTTTTCGAAGGAAGCGGTAGCACGCTTACGAATTTCGCGAAAGACCGTGCTTTTTATGGGCAATCCTCTCGCTGCGTACTAGCGATCGCTAAACGCGTGTCGAACATTTTGTCGGGAGCGGAAAAAATCAATCGAGGATGTACGGCCACTTTATCACACGCTTTTGAAATTTACGAAGCATTAACATTGAGCGAGGTTCGTATCTAGGGATTAAAATCATTGGCGACCCGATTATTGCCTCTGGTCGCGAAGATGCAATAAAAATAATCATTCTGGGATAAGTGTCGCTTTTTATGGAAGGGCAGCGGGTCATTTGCCTCACTAACCCTCAAAGACCGCAAATTATCTCAATAAACTCCACTGCAGATGGAGTAATTTGTTTGCGCGTCTGAAACCTCAATTTACCTTTAATTGATTGCATGTCGAGGCGTATTTTCATTAAAAACTAGATGAACGAAAATATTTCAGCGAATGTCCGTCGGGGGGATTTTGGAAACTGTTTGGTCGACGAGGAAGCGGCATTATAGAACGTTCCGTTTAAATAAAAAAATTGTGAACTACAACGATTCCTAAACTGTGGCACGTGGAGCTTTTTAAATGGTAAGCGAGAAGTATTAAAACTGCTGGATGTCGCCCTAATAGTATTTGGCTATCATGTGCAAATATCAATTTTACTTCTTGCTTCCTATTTCATATTCCTTTTTTTATTTTAAATATTTTCACGACTTTTACACCTCAATAAAAGAAGTACGTAATGAATTTATATGACATATATTCGAAATAAGCGGTACAAAATGTATACATTTTTATGAGTGGCACACGAATAAATGTTCAATGCATTATCTCTCGCAATCAACGATTCCCACGTTTCTCTCCGTCATTTATAGGTTTAACCTTCAATTTCACTCCTTTCAATTTATTTATTTGCTTCCGATTTCCTTCGCCCTGACTCAACCCGTGATTGTGCAGTCCTTAAGTATATACTTGCCTCTACGAGTCTTGCGCCTCACGCATTGTCTCGCCCACGTCTCTTCGATGGGCGAAAACTTTAATGGCCTAATGGAGCGGCGATACGCTCGCCGCCATATCTGCTAAAAATTAATATCTTCCCTCCCGCTCATCCATGTGCTCATTCTTATCTATATTTCCACCTTATCGTAACTTCCGGCGTGTGAGTGCGCGGAGAAATCACCCTTTAGCAGTCAGCTGAAGACACGACTCCTTAGAAATCCCTCTCCTTCTTCTAATCTCTCAAAAAGTGTATGTTCCATTCATACCCGCTGCCAAAGGCGACTTTTTTCTCTTCCATCCTCTAGCGTGACAAGGCGAAGGGGCGAACAAACGATACTCGAGGAGCGTTTAAAACTCTCGACGAGGAGGTATTTTTACGACACCGCTTCGCTCTTAGAACGACCACATAAGCGGAATAAAGTCCTTGGGGAAAAAATTGCAGTCGGGTGACAGCGCGGAGAGAAAAAGACGGAAACGCAGTTTATCCGCTCTAAAAGACGCTATTTATCTTCATTGTTTTCAGTGATGAGCAAGAGAATGCTCATATTCCTACTATTTTAGTGACGATTAAAAAAAAACATTCGTTCGCGTGACAAGGAAAATATTTCGCATTAAACCGGCCTGTGTTGCCGCACTTGCAATCATAATAAAATCCACGGAAGAGATCGTTAATTAATGGAAATCCATAATTGGTGCAATTGTATGTTAAATAAAACAAAACACGGAGTACTAGCAGATAACTCGGTACTATTACGACCGGTTTCGACGAATCGTCTTCACCATTCGGTCATGTATTTTTTCCCTTTGTAGAAATAGGACCAAGTTTTCCGCTACTACTCCGTGTTTTGTTTTATTTAACTTACAATTATATCAATTATGGAGCTCCACCTCTTCATTGCATTTCATTTCGTGTAAAATTATTGGTCTTTAACTATATTCGTACGTTTGCGACTGGAGTTTCCAGTGGTCGTCTTCTTATATCTTCTCGGCTCGAAATTTTTAACTCGATTTTCAATTATGTGAGGCAGACCATGAGCCTCTCTGGATTTTCTCGGACGTTAGCGACTACGTATTTCCTCAAGGCAAATTTACAGACGAATTACGTGGAAAAAATGACGGTATTTACAGGAAATGAGGAAATGTTTTCGCTCCGAATTAAGCAAGGCCTTTTAAATATCCCGTGCCTAAAATGGCTGAAATCGTTTCGTAAAGTGAAATACGCGATCTTATTCGACGGCCAGAAAACCAGAAGAAAAAATGCGCTCCCTTCTGCAAAGCGATTCTAGTTTCCTGTCGTTTTTCCTCTTCGGTTTGTCAAGTGCATCCGTAGGCGGAAGCGGCGGAAAACTCTTATTTCCCTCTCTTTCTTTCTCTCGCTCAAACTCTAGTTCACTCTTTTTCATCTCTAGTTTTGTAGATTGATACCGAAGAAATTAAATTATTGGAGAGAAATTCTTCGCTAATTCTCTCGGAAGACACAGAAGCTATTTGTTTTCTTCGTTCGAAATTTTTTAAACTTATCGACCAAAATACGCTTCGGAAGGCATCGGCTATGCGGGGAACACGCCCGATCAATAATATTAACGATCGATGGAAGTATTATCCGAGAAAATTATTCCGGATATCTAATCTCGGAGAAAAAGCACAATTTGGGCAGATAATTAGTTTCACCGGAGATTTTTCCTCATCGGAAAAACAAGCTTCCGGAGACAAATGAGGGTAGAGGCGGCGTGCGCCCTGCGGGCGCTGCATCCGAACGCTCTAATCGACTAGACCAGTGGTGCCCAACCTACGGCCCGCGGGCCGGATGCTGCCCGCGAAGTGGGTTTAGTGCGACCTACGAAGCTATGATGAAAAAGTAATCCGAAAAAATTTAAAACACAAATTCAAACATTTTTACGAAAATATTTGATAATTAAACTATTAATGTCGAAATTTCAACCGTAAAAAACCTTATTCAGACTTGAATTTCACTTATGTGGCACCTCATAATATATAGGTAACTTTCGATTTAAACTCTAATACGGCCCGCCGAAGAATTGGCAACTTCCAATGCGGCCCTCCGAATGATTCGCAACCACCGAAGTGGCCCGTAATTTAGAAAAGGTTGGGTATCACTGGACTAAACATTCCAAACGCGTAGGTCCAACCATAATTTTAAAAAGACGAGGCGTAACAATAGCACGTTTTATGTATCGAGGACAACGATATTTTTTTTTGCTTGTTATGTCACACTCGCGCGTAACGCACGCGCCGTAGGTGAAGAAAATTGCCGCGTTCCCTCTCAGCTCCCTTGAGCCTCCCCATGCGAACGGGTTATACTTCCCTCAGCAAGGAAATCGACTTCGCTCTTGTTGAAGGTGACCTTAAAGAAGATGCGTCCTTTTCCCTTTCGGCACGCACCAAAAGACGCCCTTCTTTCTTATTTTCCACCTTCTTGCCCAAGAATTTCATCTCTTCTCCCCCTTACACTCCGACAAGATGGAAAACGAAAATCTGGAATTTTACGATGGAGTTCGAGATATCGATTCGTCACGCTCCGAATTTTGAGACTTTGGAAGTTCCGGAAAAAAATTCCTCGATTAAAAAAAAATCGTCAGACAAGAGATACAGAAAAAAAAAATATATATAAATTCGGTGATACCGAGAACTTATCGCGTATAGATAATGAATGAAATCGGGCGAATATTTTATTCGGAACATGAAATGAAACCATCCTTTTCACTCGCGGTGTGGTCGAAAGTGCGGAGGGTGAATAACTATTTCGGTTTCGTTATTTCGCGTCGTAATTTTCCGTGCATTCCGAATCGACGTAAGACTGTAAACTCCAAAAATTCCGCAAATGCGCTATTCGTTTGTTAGTTTTACGAATCGAAGGAGAATCGTTCGTCCCGTCGACTTTCTCTCGCCGAAAATTTGCAATCTTCGGGTATTATAGTTTTCGCGCAATCCCGTCCGGAATCGGATCTTTTCACCAGAACCTCAAAAGAAGCGCTTGCCTCGTCGCATGAATGATCAAAAGAGGTCTCGACCAGAGAAATTCGAAACTCGACGAGAAAAATGAGCGTCGCCGAAAAAATCGCTCTTTCAAGTTTCTTCTCTGATCTTTCGCCTGTTTCAGAATAATACGGCGCGGATTTTTGAGAATATTTTTAATATTAAAATAAGCGATCCGAACTAATCTTTCTCAATGTTTGTTCGCCGAAACCCGCTAAACTCGGTCGGAATTGACAACGGAACGATAGGTTCTTTTTTTCGCTATCGAAATCGCAAATTTTTGCTAGTCGATGCGGGACTATCCCGATAATTTTTCACCCCGATAAATGTACATCTCATCGCAAGATAGCCGTAAAAGATACAAGAAATTTAATCGTAATTTCGATAAAAACTTGAAAATTGCGACAGTACCACACTAGACCTGCGCGCAATATTCGTGCTCGGGAATATGGCGGACCGTGTAGAGGGGGTTGCAGGGAAGAAATTTTACTCGGCTCCCCACTCAAACGGTCGCCGTTCGATCCCTAAATTTCGGAATGGGGACGTCCTGCCGTTGGCCCTCTCGGGGCTACAACCCTCGCGATGCCGGATTTCGGCGGGGGTGGCCCCGTAACTTGACCGTCATACCGGCAATCGTTGTGCCGTCGCAGGACAAGGGGGGGAATTTTTAAGGCTAAATAGGGGGGGCCACCTGTCCCCTTCCCCTACCACCTCCACCCACTCTTTACTTCCCTCCACCCTCCCCTCACTCACCTCTTCTCTCCAGCAACTCTCGGCGAAACGTTCCAGTCGTGCGGGACCGCGCGGTTGAGCCGGCTCGGCAAGGGGAGAAGTTCCTTCTCGTCGCCGGTCCGCCGGAGAAACAGCAGAAGATCGGGGCGCGTCGACCGCGGGAATTCACTTCGCCGGTTTCGGAGGAGAGCGCGCCTGCGAAGGGATAATAGTTCGAGGGAAGAAGCAAGCGATCGTGTTTTATATGTGCCTTAGGGGCTTTTTTGTATCAGGGGATTCTCCTCGACGGTTGTCGGCTGTATCGCAAGGGAGGTGACCGTACTGTGAGAAGTCCTGTTCGCGAGTGTCTCCTTATCTTCTCGGGTGCTACGTGAGATAACACTGGGTTCGAATAGTGGTGCGCAGGGCCAAAAGAACATTCTGCAGATTCTCACACCACCAAACGTATATTCTTCCTCATGGCCCCCCTTACTATCTCCCTTCCTCTCCCCACTCCTATCCATCCTGTCCCCTCACCTCGTGATCCATCCCCTCTTCCTTCTTCCCCCCTCTTCTCTCCCCTTGGACCTTTCCCTGGTCTCTCCACTCTCTCCTCTTTCTCTCCCTCATTTCCCTCTCCTCCTTCCTCCCACACCCCAATCCATCACCTTTTGCCTTCCTCCCCCACCTCCTCTCTCTCCTTTTTCCTAGTACTCTTCCTCCCCCCTCCCCATCTGGGTGCCACCCCTCTTGCGTGAGCTGCTGAGCGATCTTGATTGGTTGGCTGGCTTGTGCCGGGTTACCTATGCAACAAGAGTTTTGTGGAAAAGTAAAATTCGTCCCGAAAAAGCCATACCGTCAGTTTTAGGAAAAGGTTGGTGTATTTCATTCGTCGCGAATTGACAGCGGACTTTTCCCGTCAGGTTTTCGTCCATGGAGAGTTCTGTGGAGGAGTTGACACCCTTCTCACTTTACTGATTTCGGTATAAATGTTGCTTTTTGGGTCCTACAATCTCCTCCGCCGGCCTCATCTGTCCTTTGTTTATACTTTCACCGCACGAGTTGGCTTTTACCTTTCAATGTTACAGTGCTACGTGTTTCTTCCAAAGTTTCTGTCGAATATTTTTCCGCACCTTCTGCCGTTCGTTTCCGCTTCTTTGTCATGCATTTATTGCGCTTTCAAGACGGAATAATTGCCCTCGAACTTTCCTGAATCTTTATTCGATAATTTCCTCCGCCCTCCTGCCAACACCACTTTTAAGCATGATGCGTTCTATGCTTGTGATTTTCAGTTCACGATTCAAGTTCGATCATTCGCCGTCGTCGTTTTGCGCGTTTCTATCCAAAGTAAAATTCTCACATACATCTAAAAGCCCTTCCAAAAATAGAATGATGGCTCCACAAACCCCTTCATTTGAACTGAATACACTTCAGAAGATACATTAAGGGGATAAATGTTTATTATTCATTTGTTTATTTTATGGAAAACAAATACGCCCAAACCACCTGACACCTTTCAAGCGTTAGATATCCCGACAATCGCGGTATTCGATGGAGGAGATAGTTACAATGGTGGTTTCCCGGTATTTAATTCGTTATCTTCTTTCTTGGTGATAGCGTGGTCAGCCATCACATGTTTTGATTCACGTTGTTTACAGCCAGGCGGAGGCGATATGGCCGAAGGCGAGGGTCTTAAAGATGCTTCGTATTTTTAATGGGGAAGGATCAAATTTGCGATTTTCGAACCTCGTTTCGGTTTTCCCCGCTTTTTCGGGCGACCTATATTCGCGACATCGTTCCTCCGCCGAGCATTGTCACGCATCCATCTCAAGGAACAAGTCACTATTACGTCAGCGACTCTCTGGAGGAAAACGATTGTCCCGCACACTTTCCTCGTCGGCTTTCCTTATCGATTCAACCGGTTTTTGCAAAACCGCTGTCGAGGGACTCGCGTGTTGCTAGAACCACTCCCGACCATTTTTTTCTCAAATGAAGTCACTTCCTCGTCCCATTCATTAACGAATCTCGGGAGCATTTTTGGGCGATTCGTGCTGTCGAGGGGGAGACGGGGGAATCCCATGAAATCAAACGGTCGAAATTTCTCGGGAATTTTTTTTCTCGGAAAAAATCGTCACTTATCCCTCTCTCCTTCTTTATTTCTCTTTTTCGCTCCCTGAGATCCACACTCTTTGCGAGACTAAAGGCGGCATTCCGTGAGGAAGCATTCCTATATCGTCTCCAATCGTACAGACCACCCGGCACGCACGTGGAATCCCTATTTGCGAGGCTCTCGTTCAATTCCGCCCCTTTTTACAACCCTTACCCGACGCCGTACGGCCCCTCTGCCACACAACCAACCCGCTCCCATTCTAGAACTTTCTTCTCTTACTATATCTCGCACGCTGCCACTCCCCTCTCTATACCTCTCTCTTTATGATTTTTTTGCAATCACCGTCTCTTTTCTTCCATTCCCTACCCCCTCTCTTTCTCCCTATTTTTCTCCTATACTCCATCACTCTCTCACCCTCTCTCCCTCCTTTTTCCCTCTTCTTTCCATCTCTCTCTCTCCTTCTCTCTCTCCTCCTCTCTCTCCTCCTCTCTCAATCCTCTCTTTTCTCTCTTTCCTCTCTTTCCTCTCTTCCTCTCTCCTCTCTCTCCTCTCTTTCCTCTCTCTCCTCTCTCCCTCCTCTCTCTCCTCTCTTTCCTCTCTCTCTCCTCTCTCCCTCCTCTCCCTCCCTCCTCTCCCTCCCTCCTCTCTCTCCCTCCTCTCTCTCCCTCCTCTTTCTTTCTCTCCTCTCTCTCTCTCCATCTTCTCTCTCTCTCCCTCCTCTCTCTCTCCCTCCTCTCTCTTTCCCTCCTCTCTCTCTCCCTCCTCTCTCTCTCCCTCTTCTCTCTCTCTCTCTCCCTCCTCTCTCTCTCTCTCCCTCCTCTCTCTCTCCCTCTTCTCTCTCTCTCTCCCTCTCTCTTCTTCTCCCTCTCTCCACCTACCTCTCTTTCTCCCTCTCTCCACCTACCTCTCTTTCTCCCTCTCTCCGCCTACCTCTCTTTCTCCCTCTATCTCTCTCCCTCCTCTCTCTCCATCCTTATATCCTCTCTCTTTCCGTCTCTCTCTCTTTCCATCTCTCTCTTTCCATCTCTCTCTCCTTTTTCTCCATCTCTCATTTACCTACTCTCTTCCCCCTCCCTTTCCTTTATCTCCATCCTCTTTTTACTTTCTCCCCTTCCCTCTCCTTTTCCATCTCTCTTTTACTTTCTCCCACTCCTTTTTCTCCATCTCCCTTTTTCTCCGTCTCCTTTTCCCTCTCTCACTTAACTCCCCCTCCTCCCCTCTCTCCGTTCTCCATTTATCTACTCATCCTTCTGTCTCTCTTTTTCTTCCTCCCTCTCTTTTCTGTACCTCGCACTTTCACTTTCAGCATCCCTCCATCCTTGTCGAACTCTCTCTCCCGCTTCTATCTCTTGTACTCTCACCCTTTCTCTCTCTCTCTCTCCATTCTATTGACTCGTTCCATACTACTATACCCCCTCTGCCTCCTCCCCGCTCACACACTCTCGCTTATTCCTCCCTTTACAACCTAACCTCCCTTCTCCCTCTCGCTGTACCCTCTTCCCCCTCCCCCTCTTCGCCCACCATCTTCTCTCCATTCACGCACGCCCTACGCCCGGGAAATCTCACCGTCACTCGTTGGCGTGTTCAAACCCAACCCGTAATGCCATGTCTCTTACGGTATTGACTTTGACACGCGCCGTCGTTCGTACGTTCGTCCCTCTTACGTCACTCTCTAAAACCCACGTTCTCTTCCGCTCTCTTTATCTTTTTGGGTCTTTTCGTCAGAATCTAGTTATCTTCTATCCATTTAGTCATTCTATATAGAGTCGAACCCCGATAATTCGAATCTCGAGGGAAGGGATAAAAATGTCTATTTATCGAAACTTAGAATGATGGAACTGTATTTTAACGTGCGGTCGTACCTCGTTTACTCGAACGTCTACGAATAGAATTTTCGATGAGTCTAAGTGAGCATATTTTTTCTCGTTTGCACTCATCTATGACTTATAACTCGAAGTTTCGGCAAGTACAGCCTTTTCCGTCCTCCCTCGAGATTTGAGTTATCGTGGTTGGGCAATATAAAATAACATGGAAAGGAAAACACACACTATACGCGATTCATCGAAAATTCGAATTATACATATAAGTTCGACCTCTTGAGGTTTCGCTGCTTCTTTCTTTGAAGCTATCTTTTTGTCTCCTGTCTAGTTCTCTTTTAGCATGTCCATTCGTCCCTCTATTATTACTCTTTCATTTTCTTTTTACCTTCATCCACTCCAGTTCTGTTTCTCTCTCGTTTAATTCATTCTCTCTGCATCTCTTGTTATTTCTGCCTGTCATTTACAACCTCAAATCAGAAAACTGCTTCTCTTTAACGGCCATAATAAAGTTTGTAGAATCTTCTATCACCGATGACGGCCACTTTGTAGCCGAAATGCGAATCTAGCTTTATCAACGTTTTTAAAGGCTATTTAGCGGTCATAGTTTGTCAGTTTTATTGCGTCCATAATGAGCAAATTTTGGTTCAGTTCATCAGACAAACAGGAATACCTCTCGACAGATTCAGACTTTACTTTCTTTTCTCATTCCTTTGGTTTTCCATTCCACAACATCTCTTAAAGTACAAATACATTCCTAAATCGAAACAAATGATTATTAGTAGAATCCTCAAAAAGCGACATGGGTAATTGCGTATTTCTCTGCCATGATTTTTCACTCTTCGAGGACGAGAGTATATTTGCACGCTCGTCGCCATATGGTGATATCGATAATTTTCCTTTTAGTTTTCTTCCACGTTCGTTATCTTATCTCTTTCGCATATCCTTCATACCCCACCATTTTTTACCTCATCTTCCTCCTCCTCTTTCGCATATTCCTTCTCACGTTCGTTTCGTTCCTCTTCCTCCTCCTTCGCCTCGTCCTCTTCGCCTCTCCACCAACCGGGAAGATGTTTCTCCCCATTGACCCCCCCGGGAAATTCTCCAAACGGACATCGCCTCCCGTTCTCTCTTCCCCCTCCCTCCTCCTCCGCCGCCCACTCCCTCCAATGATGGCGCCGCTGTCCCCCATTGCGAGGTCAATACTATTGAATGGAGAAAATATGTCACCAACGTAGTTCACGGGGTCATGAAAAGGACGCCGTCCTTTTCGTTTCCAGGACAAGAGTTTTAGGTGATCGTCGGCGTTCAAATCGTGTCGGTCCAATCCATTCCTATGCCTCGTAATTCATTGTGGTTTTCCTCTGATATGTTGTCAAACACACTGGCTTCCCTTCATGAATGAGTATTATTCCCGTTAAAGCAGAATCATACAACTCAAAGCTATCATACCCTATAGTAGTACCTTTTAGAGCTTTAAATTACTTCGCAAATTCCGTATTTAATTGCCTTTATGTTTAAATAATATCTTCTCAGCTTTCAAGTCGTGACCTAGCTAGGCGGCGGATGTTTTTTCGTATGTATGTCAAATATAAATATGATTATGGCGTACCTTCATAACCCGTAGCGTGGCACTTTGATGTGCATATATTCGAATAATAAACTTAATTGTTAGTTAGAATATTTTTGCAGTAATGCATCTCCATTTCAAATAATATAAATCGTAGTTTTTTTAAAAATCGTTGGAACTGTTAGTTTTGATATAATGAATACAATATACCTTTTTTTTCAATTTAAATGCACTTGAAGATTTCTCGTCAACAATGAAGGGTACTTTCTCCGACAGAGAATTATTCGTCTTTTTTTACAAACAACCTGGTTTTCGTCGAGGTGTTTGTGTCATTTCGACGACTCTGTGAATTAAACCCTTTAAAGAGTTAGCTATTGAACTCGAAATTCAGATTATTGATCCTCCAGGCAACATCCTGTTGACTTTCACTTTCTCTACGCTCTCTCTCTCTCTCTCGCCCTTTCACCTCACTCGTCCTCCCTCCATCTCTTTACCGCTGGTATTTATCCTCTCTCTCGGAAACTCCTCTAACTTTACTCAACACTCTTTCTCTCTCTCTCATTCCTCCACTCTTCCCCTCTTCCTTTCTCCCTCTACTCTCCTCTCGCCCTTCTAATTGTTGTTTTCTCTCAATCTTTCTCGTCTGTCCAACTCTCGTTCAATTTTCTCCAACCTCTCCCTCTCCACTTGTCTCTTTCTATTTATTTCTCTCACTTATAGTTATTTCACACCTAGTTCCTTTCTTTTATATTTCCTTTTTCTTTTTCCAATATCCATCTTCATCTTCCGATTTCAACCTGTTTTCATATTATGTTATTCCTCTCTACCTTTCCTATTTTTTTCCTTCACCTTTTCCTCTCCTTTCTCTCCATATATATCTGTACCACGCCCATTATCTCCTCCTCTACGTCAGTTCTTTTTTCCTCCTCTATATTCCATTACGGAGTATCCTTTCTCTTATTTGATTTCATCCTTCGTATCCTGTGATCCATTTACGCCCACTCTCCCTATCACGTGTTCTGCCTTTGAAGGGCGTCCTGCAAAAAGCAGCCCCCTGCCAGGATATCGCTCTTCCCTCCATTCGCCTGACATTCGACCCCTCTTCTTCTGACCTTTCCTTCCCTCATCGTGTTATTTTTCTCGGGCCTTGGAAAAGGGAAGTTGTTCGTAAAGTTGATGGATTTTTCTCTATAGTTACCTATTAAAGTAGATTTTTTCCTTTTATTGCACCCACGCCCCTCGTGAAAAAATAATCTTGCTTTTTGAATTTTTTCGGCGGTGAATTAGAAAAGCGATGTTAAGTGGAAAGTTCAACGGGAAATATATTTATCATTTTGGTCGAAGTGGGTAGTCAGTGTGCTTTTTGGTATTTGGTTGAAAACACCCGAGACTTTAAAAAAATGACATCTTTTGAAATTTAAAAGATAAAATAAAGTGCCACGAGATAATTAAAGAAGAAAAGAAGGAAACGACAGATTAAGGGATTAATAAAAACGAGACTATCATGGCGTTCTTTACGTTTTCATTCTTAGAGAGATTAATCGGTTCTATTCTGCAGCGCTACCATGGAGGTTTGACCTTAGGATACTCGAAGCAGTTTAGCAAATGTTTAATTTGTGTAATGCTTTTTTAATAAATAATATTTACCTATGTGCTCAGCAAAAAGACAAATTTTATATCCATATACTTATACATCCCTAACATTACCCCCGAGACTTATTTTTATGATTTGAATACATCGATGAATTTAATACTAGCGTAATATTTGTTTACAACAGAGCTGACAACTACAAAATAATAAGGTGCTTTTGCTGTCGTTTAATGTTTTGGGTGTTTCGGTTTACTATCCTGCACGTGGAACCGCAGGAGTGGTACGACCCCTGAAAGTCATCCCTATTGATTTCGAATAAGTTTTCCCGTAGCATTTTCGCTTTCTCCCGTTCTCCTTCCAATGCCCTCTTACCACCTCCTGTGCGAAATGGAGGCGATGCCGCTACAGTCACGTAGTCGAGGAGCGAAGGTATATTTGATTGTAATCGTCAACAAATGCCTCGAAGTTCACGATGGAGGGAACCAAGTTCCGTAAAAATAAATATTTCAGATAAAACTCGCTTGAAGTTTTCTAAAGAAGACTTCGGAAAAACAAGTATGTTGTCTTGGTGTTTCCTCGATTAAATAATCAGTTATTTTTGTAACTTTCTGGGGAGATTTTGGTTGAGTAAATAGTGCGTATTTTTCAATTTCAAGTTCTTGGCGTCCATGCCAAAACTTCAATTCGTTTCTTCTCGCCTCCCTCTAAAGCCTTTCAGAGATTAATTTTTTTAAAGTTGTAAATCCTTCATCCTGGAAATTTTAATGTACCGCGCGAAATAGTTTATTCCAAAACCCTAATCCAATAAATGTGCAAATATAAATAGAAAACTATAATGTAGAGCAAAATATTTAAACGTATCATTTACTATACACTTACCGCAATAATGATTCACAAATTCAACCTCAGTAAATAAATAAATTAACTTCAATATTCTGATAAAATTTCGATGAATACTGTAAGATTTCAGTACTATCCATGAATGACATTTGCATATATAATCCCGCGATTCAGTATTTATTGGCCCTGCCACATTTCATGTAATAACTACCTTTTCATTATGTGTCATCATAAATCATGTGTTGCATTATGATACTCCACCAATTTCCCGGCACATCCTAAATATTGTTAATATATTATTTCATTGTTTTAATTCCTAGTATATCCACATCGGCGCCGCATTAAATATCGCGGTGGAATTTGGGATACGATCAGAAAATTCATCCAAAGGAATCTCCTTTTACTTTCTCTCTCTCTTCCTCGTGTTGACTCAAATATAATGGCCTTGACTTTTGTGAGGAAGGCTTTGAAGAGGATCCGTTCCTGCTTACATGAGGAAAATTAAAGAGAAAGGGATAGCGTAGGAGAGTGAATAGGATATAATGACGTTGACCAAGTGAAGAGAGAGGGAAATGGATGGATGGGAGAGAGGAGAAAGATGAGTAGGGAGGAAGGAGGCCTTGCTCGTCTATCGGTCAATGTAGGAATTCAATCGATATTTAATCCTCTGGGCCCATTAATTCATGTCCTTAGCTTATATTCAGTGAAACCGCGATAAATATCTCTCCAGTTAATTCCCGTTGACATTTTTTTCTATTTTACCTTCGGATTTTTTTACGGGTTCAAATATTTTTTCCAAAGTGGCAAAATAGTGAAAATGAACGAACTAAAGGAATTAATTTTTTTGGGGATTAGGTTAGTTACGACGTTCGGATGAGAAACATCCCTTCACCTTCACAGTCTGGTAGTCACCGTGTTTTGGGCCCACGTTCTTCTTCTCGGAGACCAACGGGCGTCCAATATTCCTGCTTTATTCACTTGTATTTTCCTCTTGAAGGGGGGAGATATTTGTTCAATATCCCGTTGCGCTTTCAAAACCCCACAACAAAATAAATGTAAAACTTCAACCCTCTATGACGGGGGTCCTCAAACTACGGACCGCGGGCCCTCCTTACTTTATATATTTCTTTAAGTTTTATGTATTTGCCAGCAGGAGTTTTCATTAGATATCATTTATGATATCTAAACGATATTTTCCGACTACTTGGATATAATGTACTTTTAATAGAGGCGAATGACATATTACAGAATCTAAAAAAAATCTTAAAACTTGCTCTTTGAAATTTTCACACGACCCGATCAGTCATTTGAAAGGCCGTATGTGGCCCGCACAGTGGTTCATGAGACTTCATGTGGCCCTTTCAGTAAAATTTTTGGTAACCCCTGCTCTATGACAAAATATTTTTTTCTAAAGAAACCAAATGGTATTCTAAAATGTTTCAAGATAATTTTAAAGTATATAGTCAATAAATTAAGATTATTTTTGGTCGAAGTAATGTTTCTTCAAAGTTGTAGCAATGGACAAAAACCGATCAATGAAACTTAAATATGAAAACTGATGCACTGAAAATTAGCGTGGCATGATGGGTTAAAATCGACTGTTAGCATTTATAAGATATACACGAAACCGATGCTTTCTCTATCTCTTATCAATAATGAATAGTTTGTTCCATTTTAGGAAATAGTGTTTTCGATAAAATTCTCGTGCGGCCGTTATTACATGATGAAGCTCATGGAGGATATAAACCAGAGAAACCCAAAAGATATAATAATAGAGGGGACTCCAAAAGAGCTTTAAGTGGATTACATACAAAATTTATTGCAATGTTTATTTTATATATCAAGAGCCTTCTAAATAATAAGCATTTAAACGAAATCCTTAGTTTTTTGCAAGGAAGAAAGAAAAAAAACTTAAAATTTGTTTTAAGCACAATAGTACTTGTTTTAAAGACCCAAATTATAATTTTTGAAAGTGTTTAAAACATTCGGAATACAGATCGCTATCTTATTTAAATGCGCTGTTCTGAAGCAAAACTTACCGACAAAAATTTTACATTTAGGCCACTTAGGGAAACGTTTGTCTCCTTCGAACATCGATCAAATATATCCTGAACCACAACTTCCATTCTGCCCTTGTATTAAAAGCGAAAAAATCGCTGGTCGGTAGATATATTATTTTTCTCTTTCGTGGGAATATTCCATCGCCGTAAATGTGACATTTTCAGTTCCTATTTCTTCAGTACGCGGAAAAAAGCGAGAGCGATTAGTGATAGCCGTTAACTCATTTGTCTGTTCGCCTACCTCTTACAACTGGCATCACGTTCTTAACCCGGCACAACGAACAACATGATCGCAGTCGCGTGATGGGTTGCAGGACGCTGGTCGATAAACCCTGTTTTCCCTCGAGTCAGCTTCCGTCCAATCGGACGCGAATCTCCTTCGGGGCGATATTCATGACGCGTATTCTAACCGAAGCATTTGATTGTCTATTCCAATTAGGCTTCATTCCCGACGAAGCGGACGTTCAAAGGGTGGATAGGGAGGATGGTTGTGTCAGCCATTATGGGGAGGGGGAGGATTTTGAAAGCGGCGTCCAGTTCATTGGTTTTATGAGGAAAGCGAAATGCTAAAAGGAAAGGCTAATGAAGGCCAAAGAAAGCTATTGAACCTTTTAGAAGTCCCATGCAATGCTGTGGAAGTGATCTCTAATAAAAAGTTCGAATTGATCTTTTTTTATTAGCTACCATAATAAAAATCCCACAAAGGACGTACTTGTCAGGAACTAATCAATAAATTACTTTATCATTATTTCGCGGCATTCAGTGAGTACCAAACCGTTGTTATGTAATTAATTAAATAACGGCGGTACAAAATTCGTATCACCACGTTTTTGCCTTGATGCTTAGTTGTAAGAAACTCTTTGTTTAATAAGAATTCCACTTCTGCCACAATATCCCGTACTACAATATACAATGCTCGTTGTAGTTATCTAAGTTTTATTTTTAAATTCAAAATTCTTACTGTACGTTCGTTTTTTATATGTATTGATATGTTCAAATTTATATTAAACCCTTATCCAAACATTTGTGCTTCAAATGTATCTTTTACTCATACATCCCTGTGCCTGATAGATTTAAGCCAATGGTACATGCCCCCATGGGGAGGGGGAGGGATCATGATGGGTAGATCAGAGGGCACAAAACATTTGGCATGTGTTTAATGGCTGTTTAACTATCCTAATCCTATATAATATGCAGCCATCAAATTCTAGCTCTCAAGAATTTAGAACATATCATTTGCATCCATGTTTTCCTTAAAGTGGCTATATTAATAGCAACTGTAGATCCAAAATATATTGTATATGGTTAGTAATCTAGGGTTAAGCACTTTTGCTTCCTCTTGTTGCTTCCTACTGGGTTCCTATTGGAACCTGTGCTTTGTCTCTACAAATTGGTTTCCAAGCTCTTTCATTCATAACTCTCTTGATCCTCAGGTGGCATTCGAAAATTAATTGGCGAATTCAACTCACGGCTCGTATCATGTACGTAGTTGTTTAGGTAAATTCCATGGCCATAAGTGAGTTGATTTGTATGAGTGTAGGTGTTAACTACATAAATAATTTGACTTAAGTAGAGATTGAAACTCAATTTTGAGTACCATAGGTCTCCAGCCCAAAGAACTATTCTCCGAGTCCTGTAAAAATAAAATTACAACATGCATATATTGTATCCAAGAGCTAAAAAAAAGTCCTCCTCAAGTTAGTTTTTAATGAGTTTTCCGTTAAACTACAAAAAGCATACATTTTGTACTTTCTAAAGCGAGAAAGTAATCGATGTATATTTAATATATTTATATATTAAATGCGAATATTAATTTTGAAGTACACTTTTTGACTACAAAGGCCAATGCTGGATATTAATGACGTACTTTAAGATTATATAACTCTTTGGGTCTCTGTAAGTTATTGCAGTTTCATAGATCAGTGGTCTTCAAACTTTTTTCCTCGCATACCCCCTAAAAGAATTTTGAAGACCTATGTACCCCCTCACACCTTTTTAAGTTAACATCTAATATTTTTCATCACAAGTTTAAATAGTTGCAAAGGATATAATTTTCGGCGTATTATAAATATTGACATTTTTAAATGAAACTCTTACATCACTCTCCATCCATTGGAATCTAAATACCATAGCGATTTGACATGCACCATCATCCATTTAAGAAATACAAGAACAATCTCTTTAACAGTCAGAAATTTTACATGTTCTTTTTTCTCCTTGAACTCGTATTTCCATTCATCTTTCCCCACAAAATTTTATCCTAAAGTAATATATTTCCATGCTTGAATGTGTTTTACTGATCATACATCTCTGAAAGACATGTACATAAATTGAAAATTTTTAATTTTTTAATTTTATGTGACCATAAGGCTCTAATTTTGAAGTTTTCTTTTGGATTGAGTTATCATTACAATTATTATTAGTACACAATTGAGCAAAACAATATAAATATATTACAAATTTTATTAAACAATTATTAATCATACAAAGTAAAATTTTATTGGCAATGTAATTCTTAATGAGATGGATAGGGCTGTTTTTTCAATTAGTTCATGTATCCATGGATGAATATTACTTATTGCTAGAATGCGACACGGTTCAGCATCAATTTTATTTCTATTTTTTGTTTTTATATTTCTGGAAAGTATACCAAAAAGGCTTTACCGAGATTTATCAAATGACTGTTAATTATACCTAATACTCTTTCACTTAGAGGCACCTTGTTTAACCCAATATACTCAGAAAGGGAAGGGAAAATCTAAATGTTGTTAATTTCCATACAACTTTGCAAATACAATATTTTTTGATAAAATGCTTTTATCTTATCACGTGCCTTAAATATATTTTTGTCACAACCTTGGAGCTGTAGATTTAGCTCATTCAATTTATGGAAAATGTCCACCATATAACCTAATTGGCAAATCCAGTCCTCATTTTCAAACCAATCAGCCAAATCAGGCTTACTTTCTGTCAGAAAAAGTCTGACTTCATTTTTCAATTCAAATAAATGTGTTAATATGCGTCCCCCATGACAACCATCTCACTTCTGAATGCAACAATAGCTGGGTATGAGTTGATCCCATTTCCTCACACATCACTTTAAAAAGACGCGAGTTTAACGCCCTAGACTTAATAAAATTTACCATTTTAATGGCAACATCCAATGCTCTGTGCAAATCAGGACTCAGATTTTTTTAAACCAAAGCTTGCATATGAATAAAACAGTGTTCCCAAATTAATTTAGGGTTTAAAGTGCAGATATGAGCAATAAGGCCGCTCTTGTGCCCAGTCATTTCGGCGGCCCCATCCGTAGAGATACATATGCACCATTTCCAAAGTAAGCCTGAGTCAACTCGAATAAAAATATCTAAAGTTTTGAAAATCTCTTCACCAATTGCATTCCTAGGTAAGTCTTTGCATGCCACAATCTCATCAGTAATGCCGTTTTCTTCACTGTAATAGTGGACATAAATTATTAACTGGGAATGATTGGCAACGTCCGTGGATTCATCAATCGGTAAGGCATATCTTTTATCAACCGCAATTTCTGCCACAATCTGCTGGAGAACATCTTCTGCCATTTCATGTACTCTACGAAGTACAGTGGTGTCTGAATAAGGAATCGATTTAATAGCAATAATGGACTTGGCATCTAACATCTTTTTAGCTATCAACAGTGCACCAGGTATAATAATCTTTTCTACAGTCATGTACAATTTCCTAATTTTTGCAGTGAGCAAAGCTAATTCGTTTGAGGTTTCCAATGCCAACTTTGGTGACTCTGTGAAAATGTGAAGCTTATTTACTTTTTTACTAATATCATCAGCCTTCCTCATAAACTAATTAACAGTTTTATTTTTAGAGCCTGGATGTTTTGTAAATAAATGTCGTTCCAAGAGAGATGGTTTCATACTATTGTTTGACAATGTTTGGTGACAAAGAACACACAGTGGTAAAGGAGGATCACTGTTATTGGAAACAAATCCATGTTGTAGGATTGGTCGTAGTATCGGTGTTTTTCTTTAAACTCAAATTTGGTAGTCCTTGGAACTTTATTTGGTTGAAAAATCTCCTCCATATTTGAATCACAGCTTGAGTCTGTTTCCTGAGAAACTGCTACTGCCACCTTACTGCTTCCAAAGGGATTCCCATCTCTGTTTTCTTCAACATCCCGATTCCTCTTTATTAGAAATTTATCCATGGGCTGACGAGTTTTCAAGAATTTAAATCATATACAACGCCGATTCCTTCTGACCAGAAAGCATCAACTGCAATTCGAAACTGAAAGCAAATTTGTATGAAATACACCTAATTAAAAAATTATACCAAAAGGTGAGTTTTTACTATCAAAGTTTTAATAATATTAAAATACTATTGAATTCTTCAGATGAGGCAAAAATTGCTTCAAACAAATTTCTACATTGTAACTAACCGAAAAAGAATTTTTATTTTACGTAGTTCAGTAACAATGTTTATTTTATTAGTGAATATTTTATTTTATATTTTCAAGAAATACACCCCAATATTTAGATTAAGATTTTCGAGGAATATTATAAATACCACTGAGAAATAAATCTTGTAAGATAGATTACTAAAAGCAGTCGAGTCAAAATTAAAACGAAGGAGATCTAATATAATTAATTTATTTGTTTTTATAATAATTTATAAAAATAAGATAATAAATCAATATGCCGTTTCTCATTACTTAATTTGTACAAATGCAATGTAAAGTGTAGATAAAATTATAAGTTATCAGGCGAGGAGTATGATAAAAGGCATGGTATTCCTTCGTTAAATGTGTGTGCTTGTGTATCGAACTCTGGTGTTCGGCTTTTGGGAATGATAAAATCAGAATAATATATAATAAATCAGAAATGACTCCATTACATTCGTTAGGCATTATGATAAAATTTTTCTAATGGAAGAAAAAAGTATATAGGTACTGCTAGAAACTAATCGGTCCGATAGCTAACAAATACGATATACAGGTCTCGAGAAGATAAAGACACTTTTTACAGACAACTTCACACCAAGAAGCCTTCTGACACGCACAACCACTCCGACGAAAATCTTGCAGCAGAATAACGGAGAGTATGTCTCTGTAGACGCAACGGGTTGAGTTAAACGCCTGAAACCCATATGGTGAGGATGGCTTTAAGAACGACAAATCACTCGGCAACAATGAATGGTAACTAATTTGTTTCGTATCTTTCACCCAGTGCCATGCCCTTTTCGAACTTAACCCTCGCCCATTACACTTGTGTTTCTTTCCCTCGTAATGCGAGCTCCTTCTTAAATCATCTCCCCTTTTTCCTAAAACGAGGAAAAATTTCTCTTCCATCTCCTCTCCCTCGGTCAGGAAGATTTCTGGGAAGAAACTGACTACTTCAACTATCTCTTTTCACAAGCCCTATTTATACTGCAACTGAAACATATGACGTTTATAATTTAACATTATAATCAAATCTGGCAAATCATGAAAAACTATACGACAATCCCTGATTTTACTATGTAGTTTGTAAAGTATGGCGACTTCGAATGAAATATCAGCTTGCTCGCTTCTAACATTGACTTTGCTACCAACTACGCGGGAAATTTTATAAGTTCCTATAATATAAAAGAGTCATATGTATACATTTTGTGTAAATAGTAAATTTATTTCATGCATTCCTTCGTAAAACAAACAATAATTTTTCACCCGAGGTATTGCAAAGAATACATTCCTCGATTAAGTCAATAAAAACTACAGCATCCTATCATACGCATAATAATTGCTATAATGAATCCATAATAAATATTTCCCTGAAATTTATATAATTCGACCAATATAAGTTTCATATCATTAGTATTGATAGCTATGCAAATATTGGAAGTTGCTCATTATCGAGGTCACGAAAAAGAGAGGAGGAGGTGTTGAGAGACAGAGGGTGGGAAAAGCTCATAAGGGGACTGCGGGAAGAAGGGCCTTGGTCGTAATTCTTCCTTGCCTTGGGAATGTGGGAAGTCACAGTGGCCGGTACGTGGTGTCGTGGTGGTTGCTAAAACATTTAGTTTTTAAGATATCTCATAAATAATGCATTATATGGAAAAATGTTACAAACAGACGTAAACAATTAAATTTCCTACAACGTTTATTCTAATTCTTTTTTACTTTCTCCATATAAGTAGTATAGGGGAAAGTATTATATTCATGAAAAAATCGACTTCGAGATTTTGACGGAAATATACGTTTTGAGGTCCCCTGAACAAACTTCTATAAATCAAAAGTTTGTTTTTCTTGCCTCACGAATTTAAAAATCAGAGATTAAAGTCGGACAACCGAGCGATGATCCTACAGAATTTTCAAGGGAAACAGTAACAAGAGCAACCAGCCTTTCTTCTTTCATCGTTGAACGCAAATACGTTTTAATTAATTTTAACGTTGAAAAGCTACATTCACCACTAGTTACAGTGACCCGTATAGTTAATAATAATCCAAGCAGACTAGGAATATTTGGCATAATTTCAATGAAAAGTTTATCACATATATATCGTAAGGCATCCAGTGCCGTTCTCCATTGGCCCGTTGTGACAACGTTTTCAGTTCAGTAAACAGGCTTAATCCTTCAACGTAACTTTTAAATTCATGCTGTTGCTCCGAAAGCATTAGTTACAGGACTTTTCGTTGTTTAAGAAAGTCTCCATCGCATATGTTTTTCAGGGTAAAATACTGTCGAGAACGTCGAATTTTTAACATCTAAAAATCTGGTAAGGTATTAAAACATTCGACGCGGAATTTTTTCTCAGGATCATTTATGGATTTCTTTTCAGCTTCATGTGAAACTTGTTTCTTTATTTTTCTTCATAAAACAGAGGATTCCACTCGAGAAACGGTTATTCCTAGATGGATTTCAAGTTATTTTGCAAGCTTCTTTGCTGCGATTTTCAAACTTTCAAAGCCATTCTCTTTGAATTGCGTAAAGAAATTTTATGTTCTGCAAAAGTGATAATGTTTGATCTAACTGCATTTTTTTGCTTTGCATAATCTTGATAACAACATTGATTTGCGCGAGAATATCGTACCAAACCATTAAAATCGTCAAAAATTAAAAGTTTTTCAGTTCTTTAGCCAATGAAAATGCTTCTGCTGGGCTCCATTTGGCTGAAGTGCTGTTGCTTCGATATCACGTTTGTTCATCTACGAGTTTAGATCTTGGTGGTACTAGAGAAATTGCGTCCCGGACAATTGCGTCCCGCACAATTGCGTCTCGGGCAATTGCGTCCCTGGACAATTGCGTGCCGGACAACATACTTTGTTTATTTATCGTTAAGAAAAAATAATAAAGAAAATGAAAATGCTTTATTAAACCACATGATAAAACAACGACTGTATTAAAAAGATACCAACATTAAAATCTATTGATACTGTGAGCGATTTCTCTTAAAAAGGTTATCTTATCATTTTGATTATTTCTTTCAATTGCAGTCAGCAGCCGTTTATTGACATCTTTGTTCTTATGGTGTACTTAAATGCTTCTGTGACAGTCAATTTTCTTCTTCTGCGCCATAACTTCCTCCTTCTTCAACGCATTAATAAATTTCTAGATGGAGGGGTGTTGACATGTAAGTGAATTTAGAATGTCATTATGCCATCCCTCTAAACTACTGTTAGATCTTGGCAAGTCTTGGGTTGTCCTTATATGAACATTCCAAGATTTAATGGCAAAAGGAGGAGCAAGCATTCTTCGATTTCCCCTTCTTCCCCTTTCCTGGCCAATGTAAGTTGTTTCAAGGTAGGAGACAAACTCGGCAGGTAAGTCATCATCATCACTCAGTTCTAGAAAGCCTTGAATTACATCATTTACTGGAAGAAAGGCTAATTCAGAGAAGCAACGAATCTTTAGATTGAAATCTTCATCTTCCTGATACTGTTGTCTAAAACCATGGTCACAATTTTTTGAAGAGTTATTTTGTTAAATGGAAAAAGCCATGATGCAGTTTTTGCATTAGGAAATTTATTATATTTTGCTTATATATTGCAAATATTTTGTTATAATAAATTATGCCCCCCCTTCCTCTCTATCCCTCTCACCATTTTTGTTTCCTTTTTTCTCCCAAATTCTTAATTGTTATAAAAATTCCTAGTTAATACTTTGTTATAATAAATTACGCTCCCCCTTTCCTACCTCCTCTGTCCCACTCTTCATCTTTTTTTTAATTTGCATATTACACATGGAGTACCACTATTAGGGACCCGGTCAAAAAATTATATTTCATTGAAATTATTAAAACCTCTAAAGTAGGATTATTTGGCGTTATATTGCTTAGTCAACATAGTGTCTGTCAATGTAGTGTCCTGTCAGCATAGTGTCCGTCAACATGGTGTCTGTTGGCATTGTGTCTTTTGGCATCGAGTTCGTTCATGAGCAATGAGAGTAGGTAGGAGAGGCAGAAGTATATATACAGTGGTTGACCATTGGATTAGGATGTTGAGAGGTGAATGGTGTATATTGTTTGACTAATAGGAAAAGGGGTGAGTTGGGGATAGGTTCTGAGTCACAGTTCATAATATTGTTTTGATGTTTGTGAATGTAAATACTTTCAAATGCGTCTAGCTTAGTATGTTTTTGTTTACCAATTTGAGAAGTTTTAAATTGTCTTTGGTAATCGGGTGGTGGTTTGTGTAAATATATTCTGCTACAGTCGATTTTTCAATACTGTTGTTTTTGTAATGAGCAGTGTGTTCCTTAAAACGAGTTTGTCCTATGTATATTTTGTTACAAGAGGAACAGTTTATTTGAAAAATGCCATGCCATTTTTTGCATATTATTGGGATTATGATGAATGATTTATCAGATTTCTTGAACCATATAAAACGGCAATAGATGTAGGAAAGCATATATGAGCACCTTTAACTAACAAAATGGACGTCTTCACCTTGAAATTTACATCAATTCCAACAATTAATTGGATACTATTATTTAAAGGTGTTTTACCATGCAAAATATCTACCAGAAGAATTTTGTGGATATAAGTCAATAGATATTTGAAACTAATATAATAACCAGAATATTTAAAGGTGACAAATATCCCTCATTACCCTAACAGCATTCCTATGAAATGCCTCTTCTACACTTTTACAAGTAACCCATCACCTGAAAAGATTGCTTTTAAATTAATTAAATAAATAAATAATAGGTTATTTGCAAGAGATTTGATCTTTTATTGGGCTCATTTTTGTGTCCATGTTAGTACACAAGTAATAGTGTGTATCACAACTAAATTGTGTCACAAAAATTAATGAAAATACATCATATATTTATGCAAACACTAAAGCATACAATGCATAAGTGCTGGATAATATATATTATAAAAGTAATTCAAAGAGTGGTCACTTTCCAAAAATAATGCAGTTCAAGTTCCATTATAATGAATCTGATGCATGAACTATGGTCACTTTTGATACATCATTATAAAGCTCAAAAACTCCATAAAGAGGAGTGGGGAGGTTTGTTGCTGCTACTCCCTGATCAACTCCATTGATATAAAGATGCAAGGAGCCAGATTCTTTTCTCATTACACCAATACGGTCACCAACCTGAAGATAATAGATAAAAAGAATTATTAAAATTCTTATCAGAGAAACATGCTTGAATTGCAACATTTACAAGATTGATATCTTTATATTAATACTAGGTAATTACCCAAGCTTTGCCCCAGGTTTAGAGTTATTCATGCACATTTAACTCACCAATATTTTCATTCAAACTCATGGTACTGTCATGATAAGTTACCAATATTCTTCCATAATTTGTATGAAAAAATTAAATATATATTTAAATTTAATATTTAATAAAAGTCAAAATACGTTGAGCACTTTTTACAAAAAAATAACATGGCCTCTAGTCGGGATATGATTTGTATGGCATCCTCCTCTTTAAAAAATCAAACTTCTGACTCGAGATGCATATTCTCAAGGTCTCTTCCATAAATTTACCAAGTTTTAAGTTTCTTGGTTTGCAAGAAATAATGTCCGCGCACACACACAGACAAATCCTCTCTCTTATTATGATAGATAATTCCCTATTTAATAATTCATATAAACAAGTTTTGATTAATTGAGTGTGCAGAGTTTTTTTTCAGTGATTTTGCATAGTAAATAATTTTGCATAAATAATCATGACCCCATATATAATCCCATCAAATTACCATTCCTGACCTTGGTAAGAATACCAAAACAAGCTTCAGAATTGTTTCTGTTATGTGTTTTAATGAATTTTTATTTTGGCAAATACCACATTTACCCGAATGCAAGATTATGCCAAATCTAAGATGACTCCCTCTTTTAGGAGACTGTCAAAACAGAAAAAAGATTTTGACCTAATTACTCATTGACTCTATTTGGTGTATATTTCGAACAAATGTATTCAGTTTAGGTATACTACTTCATTCATTAATTGAAATGGTTTGTTGCAAGTTTTTGCCTGAAAATAAAAGAATTTGTTAAATTTATTTTTTAATTTAAGACTATTGATTGAATCCTGGATCGTAAGTTTGCAATAAAAATTTTCAATATACCATTATTTTATCTTATATTTCATTTGTTAAAAACATCGATTAAATGCGTAACCATACTTCCTATGGTTCTAACAACTCATTGCGATTAGTTTGTCGTGCATCAATTCATCGCACAAAAAATTTGTCACCCACCAAAACATCGGACGTAAGGCGATTTTACCTACTTCATGAAATAATGGGCCAATAATAAAAAGTAAATGTACAAATGTATTTTGTGTTAATTCTGTACTAAGAAAACAGTAAAAATTTTAATTTATTTATTTAAAACCTTTATAACGGTTCTACACAGACTACTATCCTTTTTATTTATCGGATAAAAAAATCTTAAAAGCCATGAATCTTATTTATCCATTCAAATATGGTAAAGGTTTTTATAATAAATCTCAATAATTTCTATTATTGACTAAGAATTCAATTTAATATGCGATAAAGGCTTTTTTCCTACAATCAACAACATTTTATTCTTCCACTAAAACCTTTCAGACTGACGTGGCTATGGCAACTTATAAATGGAAAATAACATGTATTAGTAATGCGAATCCATATTTTTCAAAGCTCAGTGAGCAAGATAACACAAATAGTGGTAGTACCACAAGACATCAGAAGTGGGAATGCAATGGCAAATGCAGCATTAAGAGAAGAAGGAGCTTCTCACAAACAAGAAAATAAATTTAGAAACAAGGAAGAAATTAGCAAAATGCTACATATGGAGCATAGCTCTTTATGATGCAGAGACATGGACGGTAAGGAGAAAGGAGGAAAAATATTTAGAAAGTTTTGAGATGTGGGTATGGAGGAGGATGATGAAGGTGAAATGGACAGAGAGGAAGAGAAACGAAGAAGTATTAGAAATGGTGGGAGAAGAAAGGATGCTAATAAAAACAATCAGGAAATGAAAAGCAAATTGGATAGGGCACATATTGAGAAGACAGTGTTTACAAAGGACAATCTTAGAGGGCAAAATTAGCGGAAGAAGAGGAAGAGGGAGAAAAAGAATAGGAATATTAGAGAAAATAAAGCAGGAATATAGTACTTATAGAGATATAAAAGAGGTTTCTAGGGAGATTGATTGATAGATTGATATGGTCTTTATTTGGGGCGAGATTGAGACTAAGAAGTCCCATCTTTCACCTAACCCCTCGTCATGAAACATATATAATAATACATAGCACTTTATGTAAATACAAGTAACAATAAAAATACAAGAATTGGAAAAGAAGAGATGTAATTTTGTGGGAAAAAATAAGGACTGCTGAAATAATGAAATCCATGCAAAAAACCCACAGCAGGAAAACACTCACACAAGAAGGGGGTTGTGAAAAACCTGCGAAATCTACTGAGATTCACTAAAGACATTAATAACTGAATATTTATAACAAAAGATGAATACATGAAAAACTTAAAGCTATGCATCAGGAAAAATTTGGCACAATAAGAATACATCATTGATGGAATGAACATATGAACATGACAAAATGAATAGATAATAACGCTGTTATGACTAAACAAAAAATAGAGGAGAAAAAATAAATAAATAAATTAAAAAATATAAAAAAGTATAAATCATGCACAATGAGTATTGTCAAAATCAAGATTGGAAAACAATTGAAGCGTTAAGTGTGTTTAACTGTTCCTTTGAAAGGATAAGAGAGACAGATAGCAGTGTCGTTTCAATGATGAGAGCGAGTGCAAGTTTTTTATTGTTTGGGGATGTTCGTTCCATAGTCTGCAAGCAGTTGCAATGAAGGACTTGTTGAATATTACCATTCTGTGTTGAGGAATAAGGAGTTTATGCCACCCTCTGGTATTACGGTTATGTACAGTGTTTATACTCCTGAATTCCGTTGCAAGGTAATGTGGATTGTTAGAAATAAGTAATTGATATAGTAAAGAAAGCAAGTGGAGGCGTCTTCGGGACTCCAAATTTAGTCAGTTTAGTTTGGCGAGTGAATCTGAAATATGGTCTGATTTCTTCAGGTTAAAAATATATCTAATGCACGCGTTATGAGTTCTCTGATTCTTTAACGACAACTCTTGAGATAAATCTTGGTACGCTATGTCGGCATAGTCAAAATGCGGAATAATGAGTGAAGTTACCAGATGTTTTTTCAGAGAAACTGGAGTACTACTACTTAACTTCCTAAGTGAGTGAAGATATGAGATTACTGTTCTGCACACATTTCTAACATGTGGGGCCCAAGAGAGGGTTTCATCTATGAGCAATCCAAGATTCTTTACTACTTTACAATAGGGTATCGTTGAATTTGCTATGTTGATCGGTATTCTTTGTGATCGATTAATTGCGGCTAATATCTTAGGGTAACCAATTAAGATAGCCTGTGATTTTTCTGGATTAATACTAAGAAAGTTTTTATTACTCCAGGCCTCTAGCGTTTCTAAGTCCTTATTGGTATTTTTTAGGGTTTTCGCGAGATTATTTGCGGTAGAACTTGAGTATATTTGCAAGTCATCTGCATAAAGATGATGGTTGCAGTATTTAAGTGACAAGGAGCAGTCATTTATGTATAAAGAAAATAGTAGGGGACCAAAATTGAGCCCTGTGGGACGCCTCTCCCGTTGGTAAGCCAGTCAGATGAAGAATTAGAGGAAATCACTTGTTGGGAAAGATCGCTTAAAGAAGAAGATATCCAATTAATGGCAGAAGGCGAGAAATTCATTGCGAGCAGTTTAGACAGCAGGACATCTTTGTCTATCGAGTCGAAAGCTTTACTGAAATCTAGTAGTACTAGGATTGTTACTTCCTTTTTGTCCATTGCGCGGCGCACGTCGTCGGTGATTTTTACGAGAGTAGTGGTGGTGCTATGAGATCTACGAAAACCAGATTGAAAGGGATCTAACAATTGATTTTATTTTCGTTAAGAAAGAGCGTGATTTGTTAATGTACTAATTTTTCTAGGGCTTTTGATAAGGTAGGCAAAAAGCTAATTGGGCGAAAATCGTTGATTTCAGTCGATTTAGATTTCTTTGGTAATGGCCTTATGAAAGCGCGTTTCCATTGCACTAGAAATTTTTCTTGAGATAGGGAGCAGTTAAATATATTAGTTATTATTGGTAGAATAATATGAATCAATTTCTTGATGAAGACAGTAGGTATGCCATCTGACCCTTGTGCTTTACATTTAATTTTTTGAAAAGCATGGAGCACTTGGAATTGAGTGACCGGGATGAACTTGAACGGGTTAAAATCTTTGTTTGATTTTTCCGCTGCGACAGTAATCGAATTAATAACTTCCCTTTTTATTTTGTCATTAATGACATTCGGGGGTGTAGAGAATTTAGAATTCAACGAGTCTAAAGATATGTATGGAGGCAATTTAAAGTCATTTTGTTTGCCAATACCAATCGACCTAAGTTTTTTCCAAATAATCGAAGGTGATTCGTTTGGACTAGCTATTGAGTGAACGAATCAAATTTTTGCATTTCTGATTAGTTGTTTTGTTTTGTTTCTAGTGCGCTTATATTTGTCGAAAATATTATCGTCTTTAGTTCTTTTGAACACACGAAAAACCGAATCGCGATGCGCCATCATTTTTTTAATATCGTCATTAAGCCAGGGCGAGCGAGGTTTGGAAATGCGAATGTTTTTTTCAGGTGCAAAGTGGTCAAGCAATTGCATTAATAAAGTGTTTAAGGCTTCAACTTTTTTGTCAATATCTTCGATAAATTCAATGGTATACCAGGGAAGAGTAGAAGCTTCGTTCATTAATTCAAAGTCATCTATCCCTTTTATGTCTCGGTGACGCATATAAGTTTGTTTGAATTTCGGCGAATTTAGTGAGTAAGCTAAGAAGATTAGATCATGAGAAGAAACTCCTCGGACTGGTAATTGACCATGAGTTATTATTTTTTCAAGGTTAGTCGTAACGGCTAAGTCGATCCAGGTTGAGGCTGTTTGAGTGTTATTAATCGGGTTCAGCGGAACGATGTTGAGGCAATGCGAATTAAAAGAATGTTTTAAATAATCGGTATCATGAGAAATAGCTGTAAAATGGGCATTAAAATCACCGGTGATTATAATGTGTTCGTAATTGGTAGCAAAATTCGAAAATATGTCGTCTAAGTCTGATAGATGGGCTATTTTTGGGAGGTCGATAAATTATTCCCAGCAAAAGTTTTTTTGGCATTGACTAAAATTTCTAAAAAGAGGAATTCGGGCCTTCTTGCGTATTGAGGTTCACTTGCAGCTATCACTTTACATTTCAAATCATTTCGTACGTAAATACCCACACCACCACCACCTTTCCCTAAGCGATCGTTGCGATAAAAACAGTAACCAGGTATGTCTATAGTAGAAGAGGAGATGGAAGGTTTAAGCCAAGTTTCGGCCAGGGATATTACATGCACGTCATTAGAAGGAAGTATAGCTTGTAACTCGTCTAAATGCGCAGTGAGGCTTTGTACGTTAAGATAAACCAGCTGAAAGGCTCGTGGAAATGGTTTGAAGAAGAGAGCAATTTACGAGTGGAGAGGCCATCAGAGGGGTTGCCATGAGGAGAATTCCCCATGAAAGAGGAGGACGAAGACAAAGCAAGATTTTGGCGGAATCCAGGTATGAACTCCGGGGCGCAAGGGTTGAGTTGGGACGTGAAGGGAACGGGCGATAGAGATATTGACGGAAAACCAGAAGTAAGTGATGATTCACCCATCATGTACATCTACATCTACAAGTTACCCTGCAATTCACCAAGTTGGTGGGTGGCAGGGGGTGCAATGCACCAAATCCTACCTAAAGATTGTCTAACGCAATTCGAAATTTCCTATTGTGATCTCTTATTGTCCTCGGAAAGAACGAGCCTAGATAACGCTCCGTCCTACAATCGATCTCACGTATTTTATCGTCTCGATCATTTCTACCTATATACGTCGGTGCCACAATTATTCCCACTACCTCCTCTTTTAGACATTCTGACCTATATTTCTCTAGAAGTTTCAACCTTGAGTGCAATCTACGGTCCTCCAGTGATACCCAGTTCAAATCGCTCAATAAAGAGGTGACGCTTTCCTTATGTTCGTACTTTTGTTTTACAAATCTGGCTGCTCTGCGCTGTACTCTTTCTAGTTGAATTATGTGTCCCTTCTCGTACGGATCCCATATGCTCGCTGCGTATTCCACTTGTGGTCTTACCAGTGATAAGTAGCATGTTTCGCGTACTTTCTCTGTAGTGTTCCGTACTATTCTACCTATGAATGCCAGTTTCTTGTTGGCCGCGCCTATAACTCGACGAATGTGCATATCCCACGAAAGATCTCGGCAAATGGTTACTCCTAAATATTTTACATACTCAGCTTGTCGAATACTCATTTCATCTATTTTATATTCGAAACCTAAATCTTTGTTCTTACTTTTCCAGAACGTGACTGCGGCACATTTAGTATAATTAATTTCGATTTGCCATTCTTTGCACCACGCTGAAATGGCTCTTAAGTCTTCACGCAGAGACTGATGGTCCTCCTGATTTTTTATTTCTTTATATAGAACGGTGTCATCGGCGAAAAGCCTAATTTTACTACGAACAACCGAGCACATATCATTTACATAGATTAAGAAGAGCAGAGGGCCCAATACACTTCCCTGAGGAACACCCGAAGCAACTTTAACGGGGGACGAGTATTTCCCATCGATGACAACTATCTGTTCCCTATTCGAGAGGAAGTCTCTCACCCAACCGACAACTTTCGAATTGATACCACATTGTCCTAACTTCGCAATTAATTTCCTATGAGATACTTTATCGAACGCCTTCCTGAAATCAATGAATATGGCATTGACCTGAGTATTTTTCTCTCCGCATCGCAACAAATCGTCCACGAACAGGCCGAGCTGCGTTTCGCATGATCTACCTCTCCGGAATCCGTGTTGGCATCCGCTAAGCAATGAATGACTATCTAAATAGCGCATTACAGAGCTAAAGACTATGTGCTCAAGTATCTTGCACGATAATGAAGTTAAGGATATCGGCCTATAATTTTCGGGGTTCTCTCTGTCGCCACTCTTATGGATGGGCGTAATATGTGCCACCTTCCAATCTTTAGGAACTACTCCTTCTCTAATGGATTTCTCGAATATAATTTTCAAATACGGCGCGATTTCAGCAGCTAATTCTTTCATTACACGCGCGGGAATTTCCTCCGGTCCAGGAGATTTATTTGGCTTAATTGAATGAAGTTGGAGCGCGATGCCATTTTCCGAAAATACCAAATCTTCCATCGAATCGCCCTGACGCATAGGAATAGGGGTTTCACATTCATCGTCATCACGAGTAAAAGCTTTCTGAAAGTGATGATTTAATAGGTTTGCTTTATCCATACTATCGTGAACTACGTTTCCCGTTTCCGACCGCAGTGACGCAATATTGGGGCCCCTACCTTGAACTTCCCTGACGTAAGACCAAAATGCTTTTGGGTTCTCTTTCAAGTTTTCCTGTAAAACCTTCTTTTTATAATTGTTAAACGCATTACGCATTGCTACTCTGGCTATGGAGCGCGCCTCCTTGTATTGATGCCTTATTATTGCAATCTGTTCGACCGTAGCTGTTGAGGATGTGTTATTTACGCGAGAGTGGAGTTTTCTTTGACGTCGGAGAGCGCTTCTTACTTCCTGATTGTACCATCTAGGTTCTGCACTATCACGCTTCAGTTTGCTCGGAATAAATTTATCTGTACACTCTCGCATCATATCTCTGAATATGCACCAGGATTCCTCCGCGTCTGCACTATCAGTTAAATTGCAGAAATTAGTATATTTATTTCGCAGAAAAGACCTAAATCTTGTGAAATCGGCTTTGGCGAATACATAAAGTTTTCTTTTGGCCTTAACCTGTTTCTCAATAATTAACTGAAATTCCACGTACACTGCCTTGTGATCGCTTATTCCCTCAGCATCAGATACTCTATTCATACGCTCAGGAAGATTAGTAACAAATAAATCTAATATATTATTAAATCTCGTGGGAAATCTCACTAATTGATACAATGAGTGCTTACCGAAAGTTTCTAGTAACGCCTCGCACGATTCACGCTCTCTACCTCCGGGATAAAAGCAATTATGCCTCCAATCTATTGACGGAAGATTGAAATCGCCCCCGATTATAATAATAATAATTATATTAGACGAATTTAGCGTCGCCACTTGTTTCTCCAGAGAATGAATAGTTTCCACGCTCGCATTTGGGGGTCTATAAAAATATATATAATAAATGTGGAAATGGGAGTGAGAGAGAGATGGAGGCAGCGATTCAGCTAAAACCTGTCTTCGGACAGCAGCATGATGACGATGATATTCCTGTCAACATTTTAATGCGGCCAGTGCATGAGGCCCGCGATTCGCTACCAGCAATTTTGAAACATATTGGTCAGGAGCAGGGGTTTGCTACCTTATCACGCAGGGGAGCCGCATTCGTGGCTGCGAAAATCTTGGAGGGTCCTATTAGATAGTGCCTCGGTGGGCTGTGTGTTTTATAGGAACTTGCTTACGAGATAAATTGGCATTATGAAACAAATTCAAGTCTAATGAATTTTGTTTCGCCAAACTTCACCATAGAGGTTTTATACCATAATTGTAATTTAAAAATTTTAAACTACCAAATTAAAAATTCATTCTTCTTTTTCATCCAAGCTTTACGAGCAGCATAAAAATCACTTAAAAATATTCCGTGCGGCCATCGGAGTGGCCAATAAAGATATGAAATTTCCTAAACTAAATAAATGACAAATTATTAATTTCTCATGGAATAGCATGCTGTATTGTGACACGAATTATCATAATGATGCTCCGTCTTGGAACATCATTATAGTTTTTTTTAGGAAATGAAAGCGTCAAAGTAACTAGGATGTAAGGAGCCCAAAATATTGCTATCTCCCAGAACTTCCAAATGTAAAAATTGTTCCAATGAATCCAATCCACGAATGCTTCCAGTCAGGAGAAAATTAATGCGGCGAAACAAATGAAATGTAACTCCGATTGCACTCACGTCATTTCGTCGAGGTAGTCGATGGTGTCAGGCGAGTGGTGGGTAACGCCAATGCCGAGCGAATCGTCGTATTTGATGGAGAGCTTGTCCAACCTCACTTCGAACATTTCATCATTCAACAGCGGACGATTTGTGAGGACTCCTCCGTATCCATAACTCTCTAGCTCTCTGTGGGGCATAATTAGCATATAATACACAAATCATATAAGCACCATCGTTTTAGTGAGCTTCGCATGAAGACATTTCTAGGATATAAAAAACGCTGTATAAGAATTCCTGTGGCCGGCATAGTTTGGGCGGAACCACGTTGTTCAATTTTAAAATATAAGGAAAAAATCCCAATTTTCGGCGATAAAATTCGATTTAAGCGTTTCGTTCGGACTTACTTGATTCTTGTCGCAGTGGTTCCATCGTTGCTTACGACAATGTGGTTTGCCCCAGTCCGATGAAATAGCAGCCTCTTTGTATGAGGAGCGATGGCCTTAAAAATTGGACCTAAGGTTAAACAAAAATCACACCAAACTCTTCAATAACAGATTTCAAAATTAATATGCAATAATGTATGTGTATACATGAAGTAGCCATTTATTGTCGAACCCAATTCAGTACAATTGGATCTTTTTGCAGATAAAAAGCACCAAACTCGGGGTTACTGTCTGGATAAATGAGGCAAAATCAGTACAAAATACTTTTTATAAAGTTTCGAGTGTCAGTTTTACCACTCATAGAAATATTTGTATTGTTTTTTTTACGAATACTCTACGATAAAAGTTCATTTTAAGCTACTTATGATAGGTACGAGAACAGTCTTTTAAATGTTGGTATTCCGTATATTAGTTCATAAGGCTCTCCTATAATGTTTATAAATGAAAACTATTATTAGAATAACCTCTGGAATAAACTCACCATAAAAAACTTCCTCCCTACCTTGGCACATCATTAGAAAAACATACATCAAACTGATTCTAAACAGTCAAAATTGATTACACTGAGAGAAGGAATTGTGTCTACTATGAAATATTATCGCGTATAAATAGAATGCACACCGATAGGAACCGACAAATCGGACAAAATTATATGAATTTTATAAAAAAAAGCTCGTATTGATGGAAGCAGGTTATCCGACTATAGATAAAATACTATAAATCATAATTCACCTCTTACGATTACTTTTATTTGAGTTATTTGCTTCCCGTCGCACTCAATAACTCGGTGTTTCAGCTCCACAGTGGTGTGATTGGGTTCGTAGACGAATGTCTCGTCGGTAGTGGTTATCCACTCGCCCTTTGCGTCTCTCATGCTGTGAATGGCGACGACGTTCTCTTTGGGAGTCGATTCCACGGCACTCCAGCAGATGAGGAAGGAAGCGATCAAGTTGAAGGCGCGCACCTTTCTCATTGTGGAGCGAAGGTCGTTCGTCCTTCCAGCAGGAGAGGAATTCACTAATTCGTTGAGGAAGACGACCTACGATGTCAGGCCGAGCTTTAGATGAACTGAAATTTCGACGAGTGTGCATTTTTATATACCCAGAGCCGGGACAAATTCGCCTAAGGCGCTGCATGCTTAGGGGCGCAACAAATGTCAATTTGAACTTTTAAGTGTAACGTTTCGTATTATAAAATATATTTTATTTTACTTCTACATTGTAAATAAATTACTGTTTTTCGAGGTAAACTTGTGTACTGTATATTTTAATTAGGAGGGGAGGCGAAATTTTTAAACCTTGCCTAGGGCGAAAGAATACCTTGCCCTGTTTCCCTCTGTCAAGCTGAGAGAAAGGTAAAGTTTTCTACACGAGGTATTCCTGGGGTGTAGGGGATTAATGAGGTGACAGATTAGTCCACAGTGGCGTCATTCACGACGTTGTCGATGCTTTCGACCGCCTAGGATGATGTCGCTGTTACAGTCAAGCATTTTAGAATGACGCTTAGTCTTAACGGCCAATGGAAATCAAATTGATAATCGTCAACACTGAAACCCGCAGTCATTTCCCTCTTAGATGGCCACACTTCAAATCGATCGTTTTTTTACGGAACCCAGGCTGGCCACTTTAGAAAGGTTTGCCTGAATATTTTACGCCATATTCGCCGTCTTGCCTTCTATGTCTGTGGAAATCCCGCCACGAAATCATTTTCAAGAGGGTAGCCTCCATAGTTTTCCCGCGCCAATTTTTGTGCAACTATATTTTTGTAGAATTACTTGTTCTATAATGATAGTAATGTCTCTTATGCGTTCCATTTTTACAGATTTTCTTCATTAGTAAAAATCTTTTCACAAAACATCTACATATTACCCTGCAAGTCACCTTGACGGTGGATGGCAGGGGGTGCCGCGCACCAAGTTCCTAACTAATTATTATTCACTGTTATCTATTGTGGTCACGTATTGTCCTAGGGAAAAAGGACTCCTTATACCTCTCCGTCCTACTATCTATTTCGCGAATCTTGTCGTCATTATCCCTCCGTCCGATATACGTTGGTTGTCGAATAATATCCTTCATTTCATTTACGAATATCTCCGACCTATATTTATCTAGAAGTTTAAGTCTCGCCTGTAATCTACGATCTTTCAACGATGGCCAACTCAACTCATCAATGAGTAACGTAACGCTGTTTTTTATCGTAATTCTTTTTCACGAATCTAGCTGCTCGCCGCTGTATTTTTTCTAAATCCTTTATGAGTCCCCTCTGATATGGATCCCAAACCGCTGCTGCGTATTCCATTTGAGGTCTAACCAACGATAAATAACAGGATTCTCTCACCTTTTCCGTGCTTTTCCTGACTATCCTACGCACAAAAGCCAACTTCTTATTTGCCGCACCTATCACTCGTCTTATGTGGGTGTCCCAAGACAGGTCACGATTCAAGGTTACCCCGAGGTATTTCACGGATTCCGAAACAGGAATGATCTCACCATCTATCGAGTAGGTAAACACGGACGATGGGCTTCTAGATTTCCAAAAGTTTAGAACGTTACTCTTTTTCTGATTGATTTCTAGCTGCCATTCCTTGCACCAAACAGATAACGCATCCAGATCATCCTGAAGCTGACGATGGTCGCTAGGACCACTAATTTCTCTATAGACTACGGTGTCATCCGCAAAAAGCCTGATATTACTTTTTACAACTGAGCTGATGTCGTTTATATAAAGCAAGAAAAGCATAGGTCCGATCACACTACCCTGCGGCACTCCAGAGACTACATCTGCCACACTCGAGGACTTACCATCGATGACTACTTTTTGTTTTCTATTCCAAAGGAAAGCGCGAACCCAGTTAATGACTTTAACATTAACGCCAAGATTTCCCAATTTTAATAACAACTTACGGTGGGGAACCATGTCAAAAGCTTTTCTAAAATCAAGGAACACTGCATCGACCTGCTTATTATTTTCGCCGCATGATAAAACATCATTCACAAACAGACCGAGTTGGGTGTCACAGGATCTACCTTTTCTGAAGCCATGTTGACAGCTGACTAAGAGCGATCTACTCTCAAGATAACGCATTGTGTTGCTAACAATAATGTGCTCCAAAATCTTACATGATAATGATGTTAGAGAAATCGGCCTATAATTTTCGGGGTTTTCTTTGTCACCTCCCTTATGAATGGGTGTGACGTGTGCTAGTTTCCAATCATCAGGAACCTCACAGAGGGTAAGAGATTTCTCGAAAACTATCCGAAGGAAGGGAGCTATATCTTCTGCTAGTTCTTTTAATACACGCGCGGGAATTCCTTCTGGTCCAGGATTTTTGTTGGGCTTTATCGCACTCAGTTGCTTCGCTATTCCTGCCTCAGAGATTTTAATATTATCCATCCGAGTACATCCATCGGGAATAAGATTATCTTTAAGTATATTTCCACCTGCCGTGAACGCCTTCGCGAAGTAAACGTTTAGTAGATTAGCTTTATCCTCCCCATCGTGAAGGATGTCTCCGGAATCACATCGCAGGGAGGGTATTGAAGGACCCACTCCCTTGACTTCTCTTACGTAGGACCAGAACGCTTTTGGATCCTCCTTCAATTTTGTATTTAATACCTCATTCCGGAAGGTGTTAAATGCGTTACGCATGGTTTTTCTCGCTAGTACGCGGGCACTGTTATACTCATGGACTATAGCTATGCGATACTCATCGGAAGCGGTGGTAGGTATGTTTTTCAATTTTGCGTGGCTACGCCTCTGTCGTCTTAAGGCAATCCTGACTTCCTTATTAAACCAACGAGGTTCTTTCTTATCAGATTTTAACTTACTGGGGATAAATCTATTGATACCTCTTCCTAGTATATTCTTAAATAATAACCATGATGGCTCCATACCTAATCGTTCTGTCTTTTCACGATAACTGACAAAGGTACTTTTGAGATGTAAGCTGAAACTTTTAAAGTCGGCCTTGGCGAAAGCGTATACATTCCGAAGAGGCTTAGGATGTCTTTTGAGCTTTAATTCGCACTCCGCATACACAGCTCGATGGTCGCTAAGTCCCTCCTCTGTGGATACCTTAGTTATCCTATGCGGGATGTTAGAAGCAAGCAAGTCGAGAACATTGCCCGAACGCGTGGCTTTTTGTACCATCTGGATTAAGGAATATTCATGAAACGTGTCAATTAAGGCTTCACACGATTCGCGTTCTTTACCTCCCGTAACGAAACATAGGTTTTCCCAATCGATTGACGGTAAGTTAAAATCGCCTCCAATTATCACGTAACCGTCGTTCATAATAGATCTAAGCTCGGCTAATTGCCTCTCTAAACTTAAAATATAATCAACTTTGGCATTAGGTGGTCTGTAAAATGAGCATAAATATATCTTTTTCGAATTATCCTTACCTAAGCGGCACCACACGCTCTCGGTCGTTTCATCGATAATAGGGATCTGACAACTATCGTACTTTTCACTTATTGCCAAAAATACTCCGCCACCTATTCTATTGGCGCGGTCTTTTCTGTATACTCTATAGCTTTTCGGAAAAATTTCTTGGCTAGCGATATCTTCAGTGAGCCAACTTTCCGTACCTATAACTACATCCGCATGCAACGTGCGAATTACGTGTTCGAGTTCGGCAGACTTCCTACGAATGCTGCGGCAGTTTAAGACTATAATATTTAATTTCTCGTTATCGCCCGAAGCATTAACTGCTCTATTACGGCTTTCGCAGGTGGACTCTCTCACTTTGCGACCAGAAACTGTATTACACTCGATGCCCCTATGAAATCTCCTAATACGCCTACACCCTACCCTACTCTCTAATCTAAAAAAGACCTACCATGGTCGAAGATCCTACACGCTACACTCTGTGAAGCCTCGGTCGTGTAATGAACTCCAGAGCCGTTTAGGGGTACCCTACACGATCCGAGAACCGGCCGGAGATCAACAAAGTCGACTCCCATGCCCACACAGAAATTCCATAGCCTTTGGTTTAGCCCCGCCACGCGGCTCCAAACCTCCGAACCACAGTCAATCCGCGGGACAATACTACAAATGGTGAGCCGCACATCAGAACCCGACTCCTCTCGGACACGAGTGACCTCGGCGACCAAGTCCTCAAAAGAACTTAGAATCTCCTCGGACCCGCGCTTCGAGGCGTCGTTAGTCCCAACATGGACCACCATCCGCAGCCTAGAGCAACCCGTTGACTCCACCGACTCCCGTACCGCCCTCGTCACTTGGGGGACCGTTCCTCCTGGTATACACCTGGAAAACACCCGCTCAGCCACTCCCTCCCGGCGGGCCCGAGTTAGCAAGGGAGCCATAACACGCCGGACATTAGAACTACCTATTACTAGGAGCCCTCCCTTCCCACCCCGACTTCCCATAGATCCAGCCTCCGCCAAAGAGACGGGAGCGGATGCGAGAGCATCGGCCGAAGTGTCGTCCTCCGACAACGCCGCGAACCGATTGCAAACTGGAAGAGGGTCTGCCGAGGCATTCCCAGCTCCCAGCCTTCGCAGGACCACCCCACGATCCCCCCGGTTGGAGACCACTCTCCAATCGTTGGGTTTCAGGATTGGAGCGACCCCAGCCCCCGAAGAGGTCCCACAAACACCCTCGATCACACCACCGACTTTCGCACTCGAGCGCACCCGAGTCGCCATCATGGCGCGGTGAGTTCTCGGGGATGGATGCGTTCTCCCAACACGAACAAGGGCCGACTCCGCTCTTGCCACCCTCCGACGGAGGTCCGTAACCTCTCTTACCAGCTCCGTGATTCGAGACCTCATTCCCTCGAAATCAGCGTCGCATAGAAAGGAGGAAACGGGAATCCTAGGTGAAGCCATCCTAAACACTAATCTGTACTAGCTATGAATTAAATTAAACTTCAAGCTAAGGTTATACTAAGTGACTAACTAATTCGTGGACTTAAGGTCTACGCTAGAGAGGAACGCAGGTAAAAAGTGAAAGGGAAGCGCTGACTCACCGCACAAACAACGTTAGCGAACAGGCAAGATAGAAACACAAGCAAGCGTTAAAACAATTTAAATTAGTACACCAACAGCGATAATCAAGTTAAAACAAGTTAAGTTAGTACACAAACAGCGTAGAGTTCTTACAGAACCAATTACTACCTGAATATGAGTTTTTTTAAAGCAAGTGCTAGAAAAATACTACTGAAAAATGACGATATTGGGATTAAGAGATACTACAATAAACAATATAAATAAATGTTAGTTCTACTTATCAGTACGGTTACTTCGACTCTACTTCTACTGCTACACAACGATACAGCTACGGAAGGACAGCTGCTACAGCTACTCTACAGCTACTGCTATTAAAGCGCCGGTCACCCGCAGGTCAGAAGCTCTTGCAGGAGGAAGTGAAAGGCACGTCCTTACCCTTCGACAGCCAGGCACTAACAAAAAAGTTTGGTTCCATAATTATTTCGATATAACAGCTAAAACCCCTCCCGTAGAGGAAGTTCAGCAAACTTCGAGTTTTAGAAAAGTTTTCCAACGTAGATTAAAATTTAGACTATTAGAAATTTCAATAACCCGGAACCCTTTGCTGGCTCCTTCTGGGCCGCAAGAAAAATGAAACGGTGAATGTTTTATTTAATCGAGTATATTTTTATGTGCCTGTTTTATTTTCACTTCGGTAGTTCTTTTTTTGTGAGATTTGCCACCCGGGCCGTGTGGCGACCGCGCATTACAAAATAGCACGTGACCTCTTCAGGGTTAAATTGGAGCGAAGCAGAAAAAAATGGGCTGGGAAAATGTTAAGGCACCAAGAGGTTTTGTATGGATGGCTTTTCCCGAAAATAATTCGAGTTTAGAAGGAGTGCCTAGGAAGGGAATTATAACCGAGTACAGGTAAATCTCGTTCAACGAACGTTTGTTGAACGGATGTTTGCTTTAATGAATGAATTGAATTTTATAGCTTTACTTTTCGCCGAAAATTCTGTTCACTTGGACGAATTAAATAACTCTATCCAACTCAGATCGAAGAAACTCGGATGTTTATGATAGCTCTTGGGGTCATAAAGACCGTCTTGTTTACCCATGGATTCTTCGTGTCCATTTTATCACGAATTTTTCCTATCACCTGCATTTCTCGAGAGGCTTAATATGACGTCATCGAACGTGCTGTTTATTACTCAAAATATATTTACAAATATCCACTTAGATTTGAAGGACCTCTTGTGTACCGATAAAGAGGAAGTGCACTACGCATTCTATAATTCAGTCTGTGACTTGGATTGACTAGGTTAAGTCGCATTCGTTTTTTCGCGGTTCATACATAATTGTTACATCAAGAGGATTTGTTTTCAGGCCATTGCCGTGGCCACATTTATCGTACTTGCTCGTAATTTTCTCATAACTTCAACTTTTTGTTAATTATTTTTCTGGAGATGTTTAAATCTCGAGGAATTTTTAATTCTTTACTGACGGTGTTGGGAGGTTCTGTTTTTCATTCAAAAGTTGAATTTTCTCGTATCATACAATAGATGGGAATCCACATACTTCTATGTTCGATTTTTGTTGCTTCGGTTTTCCAGTTGATTCAATATTGTACTTGCTTTGACAGACATTTTAATAGCTAAGGATTATAAATTCAAGAATAAGAAATCTTTTGTCTGGAACGCATCTGTGGTTTTAACCGGGAAGCCAACGGAAAAATCACGATCGTTAAACGAATTCCCGTTTTACGAACGCTTTTCAGGAACGCATGTCGTTCGTTGAACGAGAGTTGCCTGTATATACAATTAAAGAAGATTTTTGTTCAAATAATGCGGTTTAAACAGAGTTACAGCTGTTTATACTTTACATTCAAAACAATGGCGTTCCACATTGAGATATTAAAATTTGCAAGGAAGAAACATACGCTATCGTTACTCACTTTCTCCGTACTTTATTTTCAGTGAGGAATGGAAGCTTGAATTTGATATTATAGTACTATTTCCCAACATTCTTCTATGCGATCGAATAATTTTGCAATATTGGGAAATGGCACCCGGCTAGAGCTAGAACCCATTGTTTCAAGGCGTTAAAGATTCAACGATACCCAGTTCTAACATTCGCATGTTTTTCTATAAATTGTGTAGCCAACCTCTTCCCTTTCTGTCCTTTCTCTTTGAAACGTTTCAATACCTGTCAGCTGAAGCATTTTTGAGGCTGCTAGCGATAATGAACGGTTATGTTAGCTAAGCGTTACAATTCAAATTGAAAGATTCTTATCATGATTACAATTTAACTGCCTCTATCGCAACATTTTACTGTTGCTTTTAAAACGTGCGACTCTTGTATATTTTTATTCAATTCGACTCAATTTAAATTAATTTTAATGTAATTATGTGATGTCTCCAGGCGGAACCCCAAGTTTATATTATTTAGTTTCAACATCTTTAACTTTGCTTTTGACTATATTATTCGAATAAAATTTTCCAAAATCTTAGCTTTATATATTTTTTGTTTAGTTTTAAGATTTTCGGATCTCTATCCATAATGATAAAGGAACAGCGCTCTTCAAATTTTTTTCCGCGCCTATCCAGCTATGACATTTTTATTTCAGCAAGCAATTTAAAAAATCTTATATGGAGATGTTAACAAAATGTTATGAAAAAATAAAAACAATATAAACGATGGATTCGCGGTGATTGGCAGTACTATGCGGAAACATTTCATCATAAAAAAATGAAAATTCTATTTAATTAATATTTTTATCTCGTTTTTTTCAGCCAAAGGCGCTTCGATGTACCGAGAGAGTGGTTTCTATGAAATTGAATGTTTAAGCCTAAGAACGGTTAAGCAGGCGAGGTTATTCTCAATTATCCATATTTATATGTTTAGTTTCAATTTCATATATTCAATATATATATATATATATATATATATATATATATATATATATATATATATATATATATATCTCAGATAAACTCTATGAAAGGGGATACACGGTAGTGGTCAACGAGGTGCGGCCTTGGTAATGCAAGGGTCGCGGGTTCGAGTCTTGCCGAGGGCATGGTCGTTTGTGTTGGTTGTATATCTATTATATCACATGTAATTGGAGAAAGGTTTTTGTTAAAGAACATTATTATTATTAAAAAGGCTGAGTAACACTGCTCAAGAGCAAAGGTTGTCAATTTGTCTGTACGACACAAATGATGGAGAAGAATTTCTTGCGCCAATCCAAAATTTTATCTCGCAAAATACTAAGCACGCAGTTACTATGTATGGAATAATAAATTTGATTTGCTGCTAAGAAATTTATTTAATAGATTCAAAGCCAGTACTGTGGTATTTATGCCCCATTAAACTTTTTAACGCCACTGGTGTACGAGGCACATTTTGAATGTTACACGGACCACTAATGGAAAAAGTCGGTGCAACATACATTGCATAAGCTTTTCCATATCCGTCCACTTCTACCCCACGCAATAATATCACTGGTTACATTTATACGTATTTACAAGCAGTTTGACTCTTAGCAGCAGTTCCGCCGCAGTTATTGAGAGCTTGGCTGGGCACAGAACTCTATATGTTGCAATGCTATATGCTTATTTTTATAAGAAATATAGATTCCGTGTCGTTTATAACTTCAGTTTCTTTCACTGGACGAATTTTAATCAAAACGCGCAGAAAAGGTTAGAGCAGTGGTGCGCAACCTTTTTAATCGCGGGCCACAAAAACACGGATAAATTTGCGAAGTGCCACGCAATTTATTAAAATATACTATCAATATATAGACAATTTAACTACTTAGGTTGAATTTCCATTCTAAAGCCATCTTTTTTACCTTTCAATAATTATCTTCCTTCCTAATGATTCGACGGTTATGTAAGCCGATGGGTTAATAAAATTCAAAAGTGAAAATTGTTTGAAGGCTCCGCGGACCACAGGTTGCGCACCACTGTGTTAGAGCATATCGATATTTTGTGAAAATTGGCAGGAATAAACTACTCTCAATTATTTTCGCGAGACGTTTCGTTCAGACAAATGCTTCTATTATAGGTGATGATCTATACAAATACGAGACTAATCAAATTATGTCTAACCGTTTAATCTCTTAGAACCCATGTCAGACAGACGGAATTGCTTTAAATAACTATTTTGGACTTCGTGCACATCCAGAAAAATATCAGTCGAATTTTTTCTCCATTTACATATGAAACAGTAAGAAACTCTTCGGGAGCACTGCCCGCAAACTTTTAAACCCAACCAAATTCCACCAGATTGTGAGGAGAATTTCTTTCAATATTAGTCGACAAAAATAGTATATAAAAGAGTCGTCTTTTCCACATATACGGAGCAAGTCATGACTAAACACTACATTATATAATTATCTGTTTCAGTCGGATTACGAAACAATTCAAAGATGAAAATTAGTAAACGAATGAAACCTTGCAAAAGTATCACTCTTCATAAAGTGTTTCCTTTCCGTTGTATTGGCAGGAAAATAGTAAGAAAACAAGTAATTTCCTTTCCCCTATAATCCCAAATGAACAGTGCCATATCGACTTCGGACCACTGGTGCAGAGTATTGCTGTTAAAGTGACGGACGGAATTATGTAATCTAAAGATCCTATGCAGATAGGCATAAGCTGTAATTTTGGGAATAATTTGGAAACGGGAAAAAATTCTGCTATGACTGGGAATCAAACACGGGTCTTCCACTTACCGGGCTATCGTAGTGGATTATTTTTCCCGCTTCTGAACGAGGGTGTTTTTTTAAAATTAGGTCTGGGCTTGGCAAGCTAGTATCAACCAGCCCCAACAGACGTCTTCCAAGAGATACGTCGAAGAAAACTCCTCCCTCTCAAATGGTGAGATTTCCAAGCTATAAATTGATGGAATATTGTGATCTAAAGATCCTATGTAGATTGGCATAAGCTGTAATTTTGGGAATAATTTTGAGTGATGCGCTCTGAAAGGTTTAAGTCAGGGGCGGGCAAGGTTTTCTACAAAGCATTTATTGGTTGCGAATCCTTCGGCGGATCGCATTGAAATTTGCCATGCCATGCTTCGGGGAGCTGAATTAGAATTTAAAGCGCAAGTTATCTAGAAATCCTGAGGAACCATATAAGTTTAAATTTCCTTAAGGTTTAATATTTTAATATTTTAATATCTTAATTTGACAGATTCTACGGATCTCTTTTTCGTTGTGGACTCGCGGGCCGCATAAAACGCTCTCCGGGGCCTCATGCAGCCCACGAGCCGTATATTCCCCATCACCGGTTTAAAAAGTTGGTCACTAAAAGGTACCTGTTAAAAAAAGAAAAGTTGGAAAATATTGATTCGTTATATCTTCTCCGAAGTTTTGCCAAGTCAAATTTATTTTGGCTTAATTGGAGAAAGTCGGAAATCAAAGGTTAAATTCATACAAAGAGGAGGGGACAATCATTCTTGAAAATTTGGAAATTAAAAAAATAAGCGTAAAATCTGAAGAAATCCATGTATTTTTGACAATGTTAAACGTGTTCAGTCAGGTCAGTCTCCATATATTCAAGGGGCGTTATCCTCACTCTTCCGGGGAAATGATTGTGGCCTGAACTCCTTTGGCATAAAGATCCAGGACGCCATAAACCGTATAGGTAATGTTAGAATGTGCAACGCCTTGGTCATCTCCGTTTACGAAGAAATGCAGGTCACCGTTGCTTTTCTTCATCACGCCCATCCGATCGCCAACCTAGACAATAAAAAAATAACAAGGTCGTCAAAGACAAATTACGAACGTGAAGCGATCAATAAAAAGAATAAGAGGTAAAATTCTTACCTTGAGGACACCTAGATTCGGCCCGTATTTTTTCTTTGTTGCAACTCCATTTTCATATAATTTGTTATCATATAGGATAATTGTTCCACACCTTTAAATGAAATGATACAATTAATATGCATAGTCTCCGTAAGAACTGGTGCTACTCGACATTTTGCAAAGCGTAGAGAAAATTGAGGAAAGGTTCTACATACTCCTTCACTCGTCAACGTGGCACCCGAAAGGTGCTAATTATTCATTAAGTTCAAGTAACGGTAGTCGAGGGAGGATCAGACTGGGCAGCGCTATAAAGAGAAGCGAGACAAAGCCTAACATCACTTTTTTAGTATTTATTATGAAGAATGTTGAAAGAGGAGTTGGAGACGCATTGAGAAGCGATTATCTAGTTAAATTCGGGGATGAAAAGGATATTAAAGATTAATTCGAAACAAGACTTGCGGGCGATTAAAAGTTCATCAAAAGGCTAGGCCAAGGCATTCGGTATGAAAACAGACAGAAAAGTCTTTCTTCACAGAAAAGTTTGTTGTGGGTTACACTTTTACTTGAGTGCGAAGGAGCAAAAATTCGTATTATATGAACAGTAACATATTTGAACGAGTTTAGGATAATGTCCTTTCGTTTACGGAAATTTGACACTTTCATTTGAAAACTAGACAATTTGCGTGACGCATGCCTAAAGGGAGGAAGGGCTGGCGGGTGACTTCCTTCGATAGGCCAAATGTTTAAAATTCTGCGCGCCAATCTTAAATTCATTCCACGTTAGAATTGAATCAAACATATACGATAGGATTTGCATAAAATAAACGTTTGGCATTGGCAGCCTTTCAAGTTCACGGACTGGTCACCAAATTGTGAATCACACCATGGAGAAAAAGAAATGAATTTTTGAGCTCACCTTATGGCTTCAACCGTACAAGTGACCAAGCCAACTTTGTGCAACCAATACATCATATGTGGATCCATTCAAACGATCGCAAGCATCACTGATTACATTTGAGGTACTAATCATAATTAATGGCGTCAATGACCGGTGAATTTTCGTAGAAGCATTATCTATTATATATAGACTTATTTAATAAGATTAATCGATAAATTTTCAAAGCAACAGAATCACCATCGACCTGAAGCAGAGCTGCAAAGTGCGCAAAAATGTATCGATACTTGCATTCAAGCAGTAAAAAAATATCATTAGAGGTAAAAAGAAATTCCGAACATGCTTGCGCAGTGTCAGCTCAATCGTTAGCTGGACCCTAGCCCTATACTTACGGCATCCAGTCGAGATAATCCATGACGTCAGGCAGGTGGTGCGTCACACCGATTCCCATCGAATCGTCGCATTTGATGGAGAGCTTGTCCAACTTCACTTCGAACATTTCGTCATTCATCAGCGGACGATTTGTGAGGACGCCTGCATGTCCTATATTTTCCAGCTCACTGCGGGATGGAGTTCGCATAAAGTGTAAATAATGACGGATCATGTAAGAATAATGGACAAGCATTAGCATCCGACCCGCTAAAATAGCCGGAAGGAAACTGTTACTAAGATTGAAGACATAAACAACAGTCTATTTGATGCGACTTTCCTGAAAGGACATGGGTCAAATTTAAATGTTCCAATGGTTTTGTTCGAACTCACTCCCTTCTCAGCGCTGTGGTTCCATCGTCGCTTACAACAAGGTGTTTACCTCCAATCCGATGAAAGAGCAGTCTCTCTTTACGAGGATCGAATGCGTTATAGCTGAGACCTTACGTTAAACCAAAAACACAGTCATTAGAATTAAAGATTTAAATATATATATATATATATATATATATATATATATATATATATATATATATATATATATATATATATATATATATATGGATGTCAACAAGGTGTTGGGATGAGGAAACCCAGTGAACACTCACCAATCGGACGACTTCAGGTTGGCGAGGCCCCGGGGATGTCGAAGCGACACACGTAAAATAACACTAAAACACAGAAACATCACAAACGTAGAAGCTTTCGGAGTTATTCCTTCATCAGCTACAGAGAGAGAATCTGAAGTCGTCCGATTGGTGAGTGTTCACTGGGTTACCTCATCCCAACACCTTGTTGCCATCCATATATCCATTTTACCTTTCCTTTTCCGTAAGCTTTTATATATATATATATATATGGATGTCAACAAGGTGTTGGGATGAGGAAACCCAGTGAGCACTCACCAATCAGACGACTTCAGGTTGGCGAGGCCCCGGGGATGTCGAAGCGACACACGTAAAATAACACTAAAACACAGAAACATCACAAACGTAGAAGCTTTCGGAGTTATTCCTTCATCAGCTACAGAGAGAGAATCTGAAGTCGTCCGATTGGTGAGTGTTCACTGGGTTACCTCATCCCAACACCTTGTTGCCATCCATATATCCATTTTACCTTTCCTTTTCCGTAAGCTTTTATATATATATATATATATATATATATATATATATATATATATATATATATATATGGATGTCAACAAGGTGTTGGGATGAGGAAACCCAGTGAGCACTCACCAATCAGACGACTTCAGGTTGGCGAGGCCCCGGGGATGTCGAAGCGACACACGTAAAATAACACAAAAACACAGAAACATCACAAACGTAAAGAACTCTCTCTCTCTGTAGCTGAAGAAGGAGTAGTTCCGAAAGCTTTACGTTTGTGATGTTTCTGTGTTTTTGTGTTATTTTACGTGTGTCGCTTCGACATCCCCGGGGCCTCGCCAACCTGAAGTCGTCTGATTGGTGAGTGCTCACTGGGTTTCCTCATCCCAACACCTTGTTGACATCCATATATTCACTTTACCTTTCCTTTTCCGTAAGTTGTTATATATATATATATATATATATATATATATATATATATATATATATATATATATAGGCACTCTCTGGGTTACGCAAGCCTCGACTTACGCAAATCCGCACTTACGCAAGCGGCTCCATAAATTACTTTACATTAGCGGTTTTCGTAAGTGAGCGGGAACTAAATATGTGCGGAGGAAGAACGCAAGGTGTGAGAGTTGTAATGCGGTAGCCCCACTATGCTACCCAGGCACTGTTGCCAATATAGCGAATTTTTAGCTATATCAAGCGACTTTGGGTTCGAACTTGCGCCTAAAAAAGGCCACAGCGACTACCTACGAATCTAGCGAATCGATTTAACAATCTACCTAATTCTAACGACTGGCTATAATTGCGGCATATATCTGCATTCATAGGCATACAAAAATAAATTGCATTATGAGATTAACATACTAACAGTAAATGATATTATTTCATTTTCATCTGATGTTATACAACACGTCTACAAGTAGCAGCAATAATCTTAGCAGGGTTTACAGGGAGACGATTTTGCAAGGGCTCGTTTCAATTGCGAGCGATGGAGTGTGTGTGTATTTGCAAAGGAAAGGACGAGAAAGAGGATTTTGAAAATGATTACAAGAACCTAGATTTATGAGAAGACAATCGTAAGTGAAAGGATGCACGTGTAAATGGAACCGTTTCTTCTCATTGGTCGTCTGTAAACAAGCCCGTTACTCATTCCTTCCATACACCTTTTACTCACAGTTTTAGTCCGACGGCAGATCGCAAAGGTCTTTTGAAAGTGCTAGCCAAGAAGATGAGTTCAGGGCCGTCCCTAGGCGGTAGGTAGGTAAGGCACCGCCTTAGGGCGGCAAATGAGTTGGTCTCGTAGACTGATTTAACATAACATGGGCTCAAATTGCGTTTGTCCTATAACTAATTTTTGCTGAAAGCGGACATCATATTCATATCTATCGGATACGGGAAAACATGCGGAGGGTAAAGTTTAGATGCGAATGCGAAAATCGGTATCAGTGCAAACCTCTAGTTTCTACTTCCCCAGCGACCGATAATAAAAGACGGCACTTGGGTTTTTTAATCCCACCGCACTAAGATTTGGCTTCAACACACTTCTCAGGAGCTCTTTCCCCATATTAGCAGTTGCGGGTGTCTCAGCGGATAAGGGGCTACATGGAAATTATGTCATATCAAATAACCGAAAATAATCAAAATAAAACAATATTTTAGCAATGAAATGTTAATAGATAAATACAGTCAAACTCTGCTATAACGAGCGCCACGGGACCGTTTAGTTTTGCTCGTTATAGCCGTTAAACTTAATATCCGTGAAGGCAAAAGCATGCATGCGTATGGTGAAATAAGATATAAGAAGTAAAAGTGAATATATAAACAGAAAGTTTATTTAGTAAATTTATGAAAAAACCTAAAAATGAAAATAAACTAGAAAATTTAAAGTAAACATACGTACATATAAAATTTACTCACAGCTGCATCCTTAATAACCCCCTTTTTTACAAAAATAACTTTGAATAGTAGCCTGTTTCATAGATTTCACTTTGAAGTCTCTTAAGTTTCCTTTTATTACACTTAGTGCACTAAAAACACCTCGGAAATGTCAATGTTTTAATAAAAATCATTTAATGTTTCCACGGCATCCTGAGTAAGTTGGCACGGCTTTCGTCAGGATTGTGTCTTCGACACATTCAACATTTTCTTCATCACTGTCTGCTGTGCTTTATACTGTCTCTATTATTTCACTCTCCGTAGGAATTCCTCTGGTAATCAAATCATCATCAACATGAACAAAATTGCCAATGTCATTTACATGGTCAAAATTCGCAATTCCATTTTCTTTAAACCATTATGATCTTCATCAACGTCATGGTTATCAATTGAAAACTCTCCCGATATTAAACCAGACTTTCAAAAACAGTTTATGATCGTTGTAGGTGAAACATGCATCTGTCATCAAATGAATTGCATCCAACACAGAGTCGTTGCCATCTAAACCTCTTTCCCTCCTTTCAATCAACTGCAGAACAAAAAATCGCTTGAAATGGCATTTAAAACTTTTAATTATCCACATGTCCATTGGCTGCAAAATAGAAGTCGCATTTGGAGGCAAAAACACCAGTTTTACATTGGATAACTCCTGCATCTGTGGGTGCGCAGGACAGTTATCGACAAGGAGTAGAATGTTTCTATTTTTCCTCCGTAACTAGTTGTTCCACTGACTTACATATTTCTGAAAAATATTGGAAGTCATCCATGCCTTTTTATTAGCTGCATCTTCAACGGGAAGCTTCTTTACATTTTTGAAACAACGTGGCTTTTGTGACTTACCAATAACAAAAAGTTTTTTTTGTCAGTCTTATTTATGGAACAATTTTGAAACGAGAAAAAAGTCTGCTATGACCGGGAATTGAACCCGGGTATTCCTAGCTGCCCTTGGATTAGTAAGTAAAATGTCTTCTAGTCACGGATGGTGCTTCCTCAATGACTAGAAAGGTAAAAAGATTAGTAACATGACTAAGGTCTGCATCGCTACGCATGAAGGCCTTGCATTGCATTATCTATCAAGGTATACTATCTGCCAAACATTCATGTGTGCTTAAAGATGCGATGGATACGATTATGAAAATCGTTAAGTTTATCAGATCAACGTCAAGTTTTCAGAATAGGCTTTTTCGAAATTTCCTTGATGAAATGTCCGCTGTTACACAATGATGTGCGCTGGCTCATTAAGGGTAAGACACTGGATAGATTTATTGATCTCATAGATTAAATAATAGAATTTATTGAAATTTGTTCTCAAAATTTTCTTCGAAATTTAAAATTATAATTGAAGACGATGATTTATGGTGATTCTATGATTTCTGTGTGACAAATTTGGTCGCCTTAATGTTCTGAATGAACAACACCAAGGAAGAGATAAAAGCATTGTTGATCTTGTTGAGAAACTGAATGACTTCCAGATGAAGCTAGCATTATATACCGCTCTCTCAAAACACAAACATATTTCTCACTTAATTTTTTCTGCCATTCAAGCATCGTGATCTTATGTTCGTCGACAAAACCACTTGCTTGTTGTCCATTTTCAGATATGATCAATTCTATTTAATTAAAAAATATGCCTGAAAGTTCCTTTTATTATAAATTTCTGCAAAATTACCCAAATTTAACAATGGCTATAATAATACTACTCATTACATCTATTAGAGTTGCATCCAAAGAATGCTCATTTTCGAAACTTAGAATAATAAAAAAATTAATTAAAAAAAAGATTCACACTAATTGTAAGTCAAGAGCGATTCACCTCCCTTGCAATGTTATCAATCGAAAATGATATAGCAAAAACTAAAAATTTTCATGGTATCTGTGAAGAATTTCCATATATTTAATAAAACTATTTGATTTTGTGATTTTATAAACATCTGTGATAGTTGATCGTTCATGTTGTGTAATTATATTCGATTATATTAATTTGTAAATTACGCATTTGATATGAATTCCATTATGGTATTTTGTTATGTTCCATTAATAAACAGTTATAATTTTAAACTATTAAGTTACAACTAAAAATTTATTTTTTATTTTTTTATTAATAAACTACCATTTTCCCTTAAAAAACGTCATTTTTTGCACCACCGGTTATATGTACATACATAAATAGGACCTGCCCCCGCTTTTTATCGAACTTGGCCTCGCAAATAATCACGCTGGCCCTGGCAGGCACTGTGAAGTTTAGGATTGATGTTAATTTAAACGTATTTCCAAATGTGAAGAAACTTGTTATGCTCTTGCTTACTACCATCGGGTCAACGTAGACCTGCGAGCCGATCTTTTTGCAAATGAATCTAATTAAGTGCAATACACTCAGCTCACTCAGTAACGAAAAATTCCAAGATCGCCTCCAAATGAATCTTACGTCATACGAGCCTAACTTTGCAAAGATAGCTAGTGCCATAAAAAGCGATATTTCTCATTAATAAATTAAAAATGTTCGCTGTATTTTTATGATGTAAATTTTATAATACAACTAAATGTCTAGCTTACTTCAATGAGTATATTTTCTAACCCCACCTAAGTTTCAAGTCCAAATATATTATATCTAAATAAATTCCTAATATTTTATTTAAAAAAAATATATATAATTCTGTCTCCCACCAAATCATTGAACTTTCCCGAAGTGGTCTGCTTAACATATTAATGGATTTTCGTTACATGCACACAATGTGACTCTGGGTTTTACAGATACAGAAGACACCTGTTGTATACAGGGCTGATGAAGCGATTCTTCAATTTCTGACAAAATCCAACAAGTTAAATACTAAAATTTAAGGTTTAATGTAAAATTACAAATAATTTCATCTCCATACCTGAAATTTACGATTGGAATCCCCGTATGTGGTAATAAAGGTATTTCCATTTCCGTAAACTCCATCATCAGAATAATACCACAATCCAGAACTGTAGTAAAAAAAAGATTATTTTTGTAACCTTTAAATATCATTGGTTTATCTTAAAGACAGCTTTCAATAAATCTACCAGTTATTATGATGGATTATACTATCAAAAGAAAATTTACACATCCCCAATATACTGATTACACGTATATGTAAGAGATCTTGAAGACTTGTTTTCACCTAACTTTTAGCTGAATTGTGAAAATTTAGGATACAGTATTGAATGAGTCGATAATCGATTTATCGCAGTTTTAATACCGTATCATGTAAAATACAATATGGAATTTGGCATTGATGCTTATCCTGTTTATGTTCTCACATCCTTAAATCTTTAATTGCTGAGTCATTTAATTTCAGGAAAGGAATAGGCTGCTGAACAAAGGATTCGAGACAATGCACCCGCTTTACCAGGACGGCATGTTAGAAATCACCTTGAGGATATCGCAACATATTTTCAATATTAGACAATGTTTTCCAACCATTAAGGATGTATAGTTAGCACTACTCGGTAATTAAGTCTTTTATTGTATTTTTTTATAACCCCAAAAAATGACAACATTCTTACAGCGGTGATTTGTTTCTACCCACCTGTAAAGACCAGAGTCATAATGGAACACAATATTTTCCGGAGTGTAACTTGTGAGGGCGACTCTTATGGATCCCACCCAAGTGGTAACAATCTCTTCTATCTGCACTTCGAAAAGTTCGTCATCCTTTAGCGGTCGATTTGTCAGGACCATCGCTCCGTTGAATATGTCGCTAGGTCTGTTGACGAAGGAAAAGAATTACCATAGAAAAGTTCATGAAAACCATAAAAAGGTTTCAGAGAAAAGCTTCAATCTAACAAAACTTCTTCGTCAAAACTAAAATTCCGGTGCAGTTGTGAACACTCACGCTCTTCTGGCAGCCGTGCGTCCGTTGTTGGAGAAGATGACATTTTCACCGGCCTTGGCAGAAAAGGCGATAGTTGTTTAGTTTTCTTTTGCTGCAGCATCTTAAACAGAAGAGAATCAATCAAAATGGATTATTTAACCAACGAGGGTACTTTTGCAAATATAACGCCCGGTGAAACAAGGCGGATAAATGCAATACGATTTTCCTAACGAATTAAAAATATAATCTAAATACAAAGTGATGGATTATGAAAGCATCCATTGAGCACCATTCATTTAGTATTTCCTAATCAGACCTTGATCTAGATAAGTGATGCAATTTAACTTGATTTAAAACGTTGTCGATTAAACTGTTTACTAAATGGCCCACATGAAGCTTTATTTAGCACTGAACGGTCCATGTACGACATTTCAAATGATTGATCTTGTAGCGTATAAATTTAAAAGATCAAGTTTTTAGATTTTTTGATTGTTTATCGTGTCACGTGACTATTTTAAAAGGATACTAAAATACAACAATGCTGTTTATATTTCATAATTGATTTCTAATGACACATCCATGTGGTAAGTATAAAGTATACCTTGCGGGCTTTACATTGGGGCTCCTTGAAATAATTCCTTGAAATTTGCAACAATTTATACAGGAATAATATTCAACGAATAAATAATCCATTTAATAAATCTGACGTCAAGAAGTACTCACAAATTCATCCACTTTTATTAACATTAAAATAAGAGTTAATCACACATTTTTATCAGCGGAGGGTGGAGTAAAGCGATATCAATGAATAATTTGCTTATGCAACACCAAAGCAAAAACACGGATCTATGATATATCAGCCAAAAGCGTCCCTTAAAAACAATGTTCTTGTCAATTCTAGAAATATAACACTGTTCAAAGTAATCTACTCAATTCTATCGCTCTTTTATTTTCATCAAAACACCAGGAATTGCAACAAACTTATGGATTGTCTAGGATCCAGAGGTTCTCAACAGAGAGTTTATCGCGGACCGGTGTTATAACAAAAATGTTTACCCCGGACCGATGAAGTATCTGAATAAATCACCAAGGATCGCTTAAATAATTTTAAACCACCAATCATTTGACAATGTTACACTTTCACAACTGAAAACACAATCCTTCCATTATACGGTGCTGCACATTATAAAACCTTTATGAAAAAATGGAATATCACGGAACGGCAAATAAAATTGACCGCGGACCAACGGCTGAGATTTGCGGGCTCTAGGCGAACATACTGTCTGAAATGGAATTCGTTTAAAGTAATCATTAATCTGTTAAGAATTCAACATAAGAATCGTGAAAGTATATGAAAATAATCCACATCCCTCGTACTGTACATAAGGCCGTCGCGTAGGTACTCTTCAGCGATTACCTGTTCCTAGCTGTCCTTGGATTTGTAAGACTTCCCTCCCATCGGCCTCCACCACAATCTGCTTGAGGTCCAACTACAGCCTCTTGCGTAAATCTTGGGCATCGCCGAGGGCAGAGAACCTGAACAGCCACTTACCCGTTACGTTCCTCTCGGACCGGATGGTGACGTTCACCGAGTCCTTGGCAACGGCGTCGACGTCGCTGACGTTCTGTCCGCGAAGTGACACGGAAGCGGTGACGTGCAGCTCAAAGGCGCCGACCACCAGGATGAGGATCGATCGATTCATCGCGAAATGATTCGCTGGGCAAGACGCGAGGATTTCTTCTGAATGCGGAGTGATTCTAGAAACAGAGCGGTAGTGTGATTTTATAATCACCATTCGTGAGGTCACGAGAAGATAAGAGCGCTGCCTAACGGAGACAGCGAGAGTTATAGAGAGAAAGAGAGAGTGAGTGAGACTGACAGAAGAAGTCCCATTGACGTTTTGGCCTTTTTCAAAACGATTTGCTGTTAAGAGATAGTGAGTACAGCGGTTGCCGATTTGCTGTCAATGGAACGAAAAAATATCTGGAGAGCGGTTATTCCTTTACGGTTATTGCCGTCGTGCGTCTCACCGCTAACACCCATACATAAGACGCACCCAAAGCTATTGGATCAAAAAAAGGGAGTGCGTCCTATACAGGGACAAATAATCCTTCCCAAGATTGAAAAAAGAAAACAAAAGACTATTTGGATACATAAGTTAGATGAGATTCATTTTAATTCCGTGCAAAGCATAAGATTACGTGCAGCATTCGGCATAAAATAAACCAAAACAAACTAATGAAGAGTTAATAGAAGGAGCGATGTAATATAAACGCAAATTGTCCATGCATATTAAATGGAAGCAGATTTTAAATTTTGATATGGCCACTTTCTCCATACCTGTAATATTTCTAAAAATTCCAAATAGGTTACGCTAGCTGGAGTTACCCGGCTTCGCTCGGGAAAGTTTTCTTTCAAGAAGCAATTGATTTTTATTTGTCGGGGCCCCGCTCTGTCGGTGCCCTGAAATTTCTCAAATGTGTTATTCGGAGAAGAGGTTCACACGGAATTTTAACTACCACCTAAGGAACCCTTGAAAATTTTAGTCAGGCTTGTGCTCGTTGGTTTATATCAATGTCGAAACCATCATATAATTAAGACAGACTCTTTTTCAAGAATGTTTGCCGTATATGAGCAGTTTTACTAAAATAGGAATTACTCCGAGTGCACCATAAGCCCTGAATTTTCGTTCCCCATTCCTTAATTACGCAAGCGATGTTTACATTTACATTTAATATTTTATGCACCGTATTTTAAAGATTTTAAGTACCATTAATATAAGTACGCATTAACGTCTTGATTAAGATTCACATGGATAGATGCACCGAAGCCTTTAAAGCAGCAATAAAATTATGTGGATAATGCCGATTAGACAAAACGTAAACAATAAACAATATCTTGGTTACCGAACAAATGTAAGTAGATGTATCTTTTTATGTTGCGAGAAATCTTATAAGGTTTCATTGGTAAAGGATAACTACGTTCTAATATTCCTTAAAAATCGTTTGACTCATTTTAAAAGTATTCATAGACCATATTTAATCCATTTTTACCCTTTATCTAGGCGTTGGCTATTCTTCCTCTACGGCGAACCGCGGCGTTGGATTTCCTTGCATTAATGTTTACGTGGCTAGCTTTGTTGCCGTCTGGAAAATGTTAATAAATTTTGCTCTTAAAGGATAATTTCGATCGATTTAACAAATAATACGACAAAACATGAATAGAATTAAAATATTTCGTCTTTAGTGCGTAAAATAAGCTATTTCTCGTGATCGTAAGTTAACATTTAGGTATATTTATATCCACACCAGTGAAGGGCTGCATTGCATTTTGGGGTTTCTCCACACCATTTCCCATGCATTCTTATGGAAATAGTATTTCGTTGACCCCATGGGATATGAGAGACCCCACGGTCTGAAAACCTAGACTAAAACCTTCCCTTGGTCCGTGGTATGGACCATGAAACTTCTGAATTCGAGGCTCTTATGGTGTCCGAGTTATTAGTGCAAAAACATTTTCTTTTACATATTAGATAATAATAAATATTTTAAGAAAAGGCGAGAAATATTTATACTTTACATAGAACAGAAATAAACTTTGGTATTGGATATAGTCACAAAGCTCCAACAATTAAGAAAATAAAAAGGATCTTTATTAAGACGTAACTAAGCCTCTAGTACAGTGGTCTTTAAACTTTTTCGCTCGCGTACCCCCTAAAGGAATTTTGAAGACCTATGTACCCCCTCACACCTTTTTAAGTTAACACCTAATATTTTTCATCATAAGTTTAAATAGTTGCAAAGGATATAATTTTCGGCGTATTATAAATATTGACATTTTTAAATGAAACTCTTACATCAATCTTTTAAATGTATCCATTGGAATCTAAATACCATAGCGATTTGACACACACCATCATCCATTTAAGAAGCACAAGAGCAATCTCTTTAACAGTCGGAAATTCTACACGTTTTTTTTCTCCTTGAACTCGTATTTCTATTCATCTTTCCCCACAAAATTTTATCCTAAAGTAATATATTTCCATGCTTGAATGTGTTTTACTGATCATACATCTCTGAAAAACGTACATTAATTGAAAATTTTTAATTTTTTAATTTTATGTGACCATAAGGCTCTAATTTTCAAGTTTTCTTTTGGATTGAGTTATCATTACAATTATTATTAGTACACAATTGAGCAAAGCAATATAAATATATTTCAAAATTTATTAAACAACTATTAATTGTACACAGTAAATTTTATTGGCAATGTATTTATTAATGAGATGATGAATATTACTTAGTGCTAGAATGAGACACAGTTCAGCATCAATTCTATTTCTATTTTTCGTTTTTATTGATGTAAGTGCTGAGAAACCTTGCTCACATAAATAGGTAAATGAGAATGGAAGGAGTTTTGTTACAGCAATGTCAGCCAATTCTTTGAACTACTTTCGGGTTATATGCCAAAAGTCACATAGTGATCTACCATAAAAAATTATTTTTAATGACCTGTCAGCTGACAACTCGATTAGGTCCTCCTTCAATTTCGTTGAAAGCAAAGAATTGGAAACAACCTGATTTGCAAAAGGATTTGTTACCCAGTCATCAAAGCCATTCCCTTTCTCAATTTCTGGAAAGTATACTAAAAAGGCTTTACCAAGACTTATCAAATGACTGTTAGATATACCTGATACTCTTTCACTTAGATGCACCTCGTTTAACCCAATATACTCAGAAAGGGATGGGGAAAATAGATATATCGTTAATTTCCATACAACTTTGCCAATACAATATTTTTTGATTTTTCAAACCAATCAGCCAAATCAAACTTACTTTCTGTCAGAAAAAGTCTGACTTCATTTTTAAATTCAAATAAACGTGTTAATATGTGTCCCCGGGACAACCATGTCACTTCTGAATGCAACAATAGCTGGGTATGAGTAGATCCCATTTCCTCACACATCACTTTAAAAAGACGCGAGTTTAACGCCCTAGATTTAATAAAATTTATCATTTTAATGGCAACATCCAATGCTCCGTGTAAATCAGGACTCAACTTTTTTGCCACCAAAGCTTTCTTATGAATATAACAGTCTCCCCAAATTAATTTAGGGTTTAAAGCGCGGATACAAGCAATAAGGCCGCTCTTGTGCCCAGTCATTGCAGCGGCCCCATCCGAAGAGATACATATGCACCATTTCCAAAGTAAGCCTGAGTCAACTCGAATAAAAGTATCTAAAGTTTTGAAAATCTCTTCACCAATTGCATTCCTAGGTAAGTCTTTGCATGCCACAATCTCATCAGTAATGCCGTTTTCTTCACTGTAATAGTGGACATAAATTATTAACTGGGAATGATTGGCAACGTCCGTGGATTCATCAATCTGTAAGGCATATCTTTTATCAACCGCAATTTCTGCCACAATCTGCTGGAGAACATCTTCTGCCATTTCATGTACTCTACGAAGTACAGTGGTGTCTGAATAGGGAATCGATTTAATAGCAATAATGGACTTGGCATCTAACATCTTTTTAGCTATCAACAGTGCACCAGGTATAATAATCTTTTCTACAGTCATGTACAATTTCCTAATTTTTGCAGTGAGCAAAGCTAATTCGTTTGAGGTTTCCAATGCCAACTTTGATGACTCTGTGAAAATGTGAAGCTTATTTACTTTTTTACTAATATCATCAGCCTTCCTCATAAACTAATTAACAGTTTTATTTTTAGAGCCTGGATATTTTGTAAATAAATGTCGTTCCAAGAGAGATGGTTTCATACTATTGTTTGACAATGTTTGGTGACAAAGAACACACAGTGGTAAAGAAGGATCATTGTTATTGGAAACAAATCCATATTTTATGTAAGATTGGTCGTAGTATTGGTGTTTTTCTTTAAACTCAACTTTGGTAGCCCTTGGAACTTTATTTGGTTGAAAAATCTCCTCCATATTCGAATCACAGCTTGAGTCTGTTTCCTGAGAAACTGCAAGTGCCACCTTACTGCTTCCAAAGGGATTCTCATCTCTGTTTTCTTCAACATCCCGATTCCTCTTTAATAGAAATTTATCCATGGGCTGATGAGTTTTCAAGAATTTAAATCATATACAACGCCGATTCCTTCTGACCAGAAAGCATCAACTGCAATTCGAAACTGAAAGCAAATTTGTATGAAATACACCTAATTAAAAATTTATACCAAAAGATGAGTTTTTACTATCAAAGTTTTAATAATATTAAAATACTATTGAATTCTTCAGATGAGGCAAAAATTGCTTCAAACAAATTTCTACATTGTAACTAACCGAAAAAGAATTTTTATTTTACGTAGTTCAGTAACAATGTATATTTTATTAGTGAATATTTTATTTTATATTTTCAAGAAATACATCCCAATATTTAGATTAAGATTTTCGAGGAATATTATAAATACCACTGAGAAATAAATCTTGTAAGATAGATTACTAAAAGCAGTCGAGTCAAAATTAAAACGAAGGAGATCTAATATAATTAATTTATTTGTTTTTATGATAATTTATAAAAATAAGATAATAAATCAATATGCCGTTTCTCATTACTTCATTTGTAAAAATGTAATGTAAAGTGTAGATAAAATTATAAGTTATCAGGCGAGGAGTATGATAAAAGGCATGGTATTCCTTTGTTAAATGTGTGTTGTTTGTGTATCGAACTCTGGTGTTTGACTTTTGGGAATGATAAAATCAGAATCATATATAATAAATCGGAAATGACTTCATTAATTTCGTTAGGCATTATGATAAAATTTTTCCAATGGAAGAAAAAAGTATATAGGTACTGCTAGAAACTAATCGGTCCGATAGCTAACACATACGATATACAGGTCTCGAGAAGATAAAGACACTTTTCACAGACAACTTCACACCAAGAAGTCTTCTGACACGCACAACCACTCCGACGAAAATCTTGCAGCAGAATAACGGAGAGTATGTCTCTGCAGACGCAACGGGTGGAGTTAAATGCCTGAAACCCATATGGTGAGGATGCCTTTAAGAACGACAAATCACTCGGCAACAATGAATGGTAACTAATTTGTTTCGTATCCTTCACCCAGTGCCATGCCCTTTTTGAGCTTAACCCTCGCCCATTACACTTGTGTTCTTTTCCCTCGTAATGTGAGCTCCTTAAATCATCTCCCCTTTGTTCCTTCACCATCCCCTTTTTTCTAAAATGAGAAAAATTTTCTCTTCCATCTCCTCTCCCTCAGTCAGGAAGATTTCTGGGTAGAAACTGACCACTTCAACTATCTCTTTTCACAAGCCCTATTTATACTGCAACTAAAACATATGACTTTTATAATTTAACATTATAATCAAATCTGGCAAATCATAATCATGTGTACATTTTGTGTAAATAGTAAATTTATTTCATGTATTCATTCATAAAACAAACAATAATAATTTTTCACCCGAGGTATTGCAAAGAATACTTTCCTCGATTAAGTCAATAAAAGCATCCTATCATACGCATAATAATTGCTATAATTAATCCATAATAAATATTTCCCTGAAATTTATATAACTCGACCAATATAAGTTTCATATCATTAGTATTGATAGCTATGCAAGTATTGGAAGTTGCTCATTATCGAGGTCACGAAAAAGAGAGGAGGAAGTGTTGAGAGACAGAGGGTGGGAAAAGCTCATAAGGGGACTGCGGGAAGAAGGGCCTTGGTCGTAATTCTTCCTTGCCTTGGGAATGTGGGAAGAAAAAGGGTGACAATTTTCTAGTTGCATGAACCCAGGGAAGGTACTTGAAGGGAGCTGACAAACCCATGTCAGCGGGTGGGCAAAGGAGAATATTTCGGTGGCAACTATTTTCCTGACTGCACCTCTTACTTTCTTTCCTCCCTCTTTCTATTCTCACAAGAAGTTCGAAAGGCAAAGATGCGCATTCTCAGGCTTATCAATTTTTGGAAAGAGTACATATGGAAGTTAAGGATCTGGAAATTGATTCCCTTAAAATTACCCATGATCGCGTACCCCTTAGAAGGTCTCCGCATACCCCCAGGGGTACGTGTACCCCAGTTTGAAGACCGCTGTCATAGATGATATCTGTAAGATATATGTACGTAATTTTATTAAAAATATAATCACTATTTGTCACAGAAGTCATCCTTGTGAAGTAAAACAAATTAAGAAAAATGAGCGCTTCATTTACTGTCACAATATGAAAAAGCACGTTTTATTTATTGAGGTTTATTTAGAATTGTAAACTTAAAATTCTTTATACACTTAGTTACACAATTATATGACATAGTAAGTTATTCAATAATTAATTTAAAAAAATATATTACACATGTAATGTTTCTAATCTATTGACTATTGGCTAATGACATGAACATATGTACTAGGTACATTACTAAAAAGGGTCCTGCTGACGCTCACCGATTTCTCCAAAAAAAGGCCCCACCTGGCATTCCCTGATTTTTCAAAAAAATGTCTCCTGCAGTGTTACAGATGGTACTAAAGATCACACAAGTAGTGAACATTTTTAACTTTCTATCTATAACCATTTGCTCTGAACCTTAGTTTGAATGTTTTTAAGGCATCTCCTGTCGCCCACTGATTTCTCCAAATAATTTATTTGTCAGCATAATAAATGGCATCATAGATCACACACACCCTGGAAATTTCAGTCTTATATCTCTTACAATTTACTTGCTATTTTAATTTAATTGGTTGCACAGATGGATAGACAGTGCGGATACATAAGTGAGTTTATGAAATCAAATGTTCTAAAAAGGAGAGCTAGGTGGGTTTGTTAAAATTCAGTAACATTTTAATTATCTTTCTTTTAAAAGTTCCTATTGTATTAGTACTCTGATGGTCATCCTTAGTGTGCTTTTAGTTTGGAATAAATTTCAGCGTCAATGAAATTTTATTTGAATGTGAATGAAAGAGATCTCTCAACCTCTGGAAAGCACATACAAACTATATACCCAAGAAAGCAATATAATGCTTTCATTGTATTTAAGATAAATCAAAGTTTGTTACTTCTTGTAGTCATAATTTTATTATGTTCAATCTACCAAGAGAATCTTTTAAGTACTGCATGATCACCTTCAGCTGGAGTACATGCAGTATTTTGATTGTCAAAGCCTTCTGTTAGAATCAAAATCTACTGAACTGCCATTGAACATGGTTGCTTTTCCATCTGTTTGATACTCTAAAATCAATCAAATTTAGCTTATGGGCTACTTTTAGACCTTTAGCTTGAAGAATTGGTCCATAAATCAGAAAGTTTTTTGCTCTTGCAATGCAAAACCATTAAAAAACTATGCCATTAAGCTCCTCATTCAATGATTCTTATGGTTTCTTCACTAGTAATTCATTAGACTTTGCTTCCAAGTATTTCTTCTTAATAGCTTCTTTGTTCTTCAAACATTCATATATCTGTGTTGTTCCATGTTTAAAGTGATCAGCTACTTGTTTGATATTTAAATTTTGCTTCTCTTGCATTTTGATAACTTTGTATTTTGGTTTCAAATTCAGATTTACCATTTGTTTTCCAGCCATTTTTCTGGGAAAAGTAGAAAAATATCAATTAAGAATTTTAAAATTAAATGTTATGATTATGAAATGCAGAAATGCCAATTTCTGTATATATAAAATACAAAACTGTTTGATAACATATGGCAAAGGATAAAAAAACAGCCAAAATTGAAAACTCTCAATGATGTTCCTTCACCAGCTAGACAAGAGGCACTGAAGAATGTAAGGAAGTACATATATGAGACATATGACTCATTGGAGGAAAACACAGGAGAATATATAGTAAAAGTTGAATAAAAAGTTAAATAAATGATATAACTAGCAGAATTTTAAATAAAATGAATCTGTTCAAGCTCAACCTTGCAAATTCACATACTTTTAAATTGTTAACCATGCATTGTACTAGCAGGCTACCATCCAGAGACAATGCATGGAAAGACACAGGAAATGTTTGATAGCTATGAAAAACAGTGTATGAAGAATTATATACAATGTATACTGGCACAGTTTCTAATTTGTAGGAAGAGGAATCAAGGAGAAAGATGCTGGAAGGGAGGGAGCAGGTATAATACTAAGTAATTCTTCAGCAAAAACAAAGTAATCATACATGAAATTAGCTCAATATGACCTTTTTAACTGATTTGATTTAAATTACGGTGATTCAAGATAAAAAGTAAAATTTCCATCACAAAAATTCTGACTCTCAGATGCCAAATGCAAACCAAGTTATATGGAGAGGAAAATTTCTGTCCGGGTCTCAGGATTTCTGGCTTATTGGAGTTAATTTTATAAGAAAATAGGGACATGCTTAAAATAATTTCCAACTCTCAAATGTTTTTGGCTTACTCTGAGTTTGATTGTAATGGTTTCTCTATTTGAATTTAAGTTTTTGCTTCATAGGAATATTGCATTTTAGGGGTCACTGATTTCAAATATAATATCAACAACAGTATGAAATTCAAAATGGTGGCTCCAATATGGCAGACTTCTTCTAAAATGTTGTCTGATTTGCATGAAAATGCACACCATAGCTATAAGTTTTTTTGTATTGGTGTTACAATTTCTGTTAAATATTGGTTCAGACATCTTGAATTTCCTATTTTTCAAATCATATTCGAAATGAGCGACCCTTAAAACCACCAGATATGAAATTTTATGAAAATTGAATTTTTGGCCAACTTTTCGGGTGATCTGGCCCACTGTACTGTGCCCGGAGGCAGATTTATTATAATTTGCAAGGTGACACGAAGTGGCAGCTAAATTTTTTAGGGAACATTGTAGATGTGCAGAAGTTGCCCTAAGAAAAAATCAGACTGGAGATGAGTGGAGAAAAAATTATAGTCCTTGTCAAATCGGAATATTATCATTTCACCTTTCACTCGTTCAAGGTTTTTAAATTGCATCATGACACTGCACATGCAAATGCCATTCGCTAAATCAATCATGGTTATAAGACCCCTATATCATGAGGAAACTTAAGGCATACAGTACAGGTGCCCGGCATTCAGCCCCCCTCAAGAAACCCTGGGGGGGGGGTCCACTGGACCCCTTGGTCTCCCCCTTGCTATGCCTGTGATGATATACAACTATCTCATCCTTTTCATCAACTCTAAAATCGAAGGTGCCTCTGCTCTTTTTTCTTAAATTCCTTTGCATTTATAAGTGGACACTTTTCAATCCTAGTGTCACAAACAGTCCCTGTTGCCTCTATTTTTCTAAGCTGACATCAAACCAAATTAGGTAAGTAAGATTAGTTGTTCCACATCAAAGTTTGAATCCAAATTGAATAGGCTTACATCCATGTTGTATAAAATACTCACACCTTGCCTCATCAAAGCTATAGTATTCCTTTTAAAGAGCATAAAAAAGAATTTTTATTCATTCATGAAATTCCATCATTGTAACTTCCAAGTCATAAAGCAAGTCATAAATTCACAACGACAATAAAACTAAAGTGAGAGACAAGTTAAACACACAACATAAAACACTTAAATAATATTTACACACATACAAAGGAAAATCTTTTAAGTAGTATGAAATCTAAAAACAAAAATGGAAAAAAAACAAAGGTATTCAATTATTATTAATTAATTCATTATTATTATTATTCAAGAAAACATGCTAATTTAAGGGTTCAAAAAATTCCTGTATACTATAAAAGTTTTTGCCAAGAAGGAAACACTTCAAACATTTCTTGAACAAAGAAACAGTTGTTGCAGATTTAACACTGCATGGAAGCTTATTATAAATAACTGAGGCAGCGTTATGAGTGCCTCTCCAGCAAGTATACAATCATATCATTATATATCGACGTTTCTTACAGAGGAGGATATATATAACAGGAGGATACTAATGTCCAGCCCAAACTACAAGAGCTAGAGAGCTGAAAGTTTTAGTTTTTGTAGATATGATGGAGAAACCTACAGATAAAATGAGACTTCTTACCTAAGTGACATGAGTTCGACTCCAGAAATTCCGAAAGTTGCGTTTTTTCCCATAAGAAAAGCAATGAGCCATTTTTGTAAATTAATTATGGGCACTTTCCGGTAAGCTAGATAAATGAAATTTTCATTGTTGCTAGATGGCCGCAATATCTATTAGGAATTATTGTCACTTTTGCTTACAGTGTCTTGGGTCCAGAGACCCCGGAATATCTCCCATAAGTTAGCATGGGAAAACGTAATCCAGTGTGTAGACCAATCTAATAAGTTTAGGAAGCTGAGATTTTGCAAGATTATAGAATTTTTCTCATAACCAACTATAAAAATCAAAAATTTTAAAATTGTTAATTTTTAGGGGTTGTTTTAACCCCATTTGAACATTAAAGTTTAATAATTTTTATCTTGAAAACTATATGCTGTAGGTTCGAGTTTTTGAAATCATTTTGTAGAAAATTATACATAGAAAAAAGGAAATTTTGAAAAAGTTCAAAAATTTGCAATTGTTTAAACATATTTTTGAGGTTTATGTATTATCGAATGTGCTACGAAGCTAAAATTTTTTTACCGGTAGATTTTGTGAAAAAAACTAAATAAAAAATTATAAAAATTTTGATATTTTAATTTCTTTGGCTGTTAAAAATTCTTAAAATTTAAACTAATAGATAAATGTTTAGGTACTTTGGGGCAAGCTAGGAAGCTGAAATTTTAAAGTTAAGTAGAGCTCAGGGCATTTAAACTAACAAACATTTGAAAAGCTTCAACAAAGTGTTATTGTGGCCGCATTAAACTTTTGAAATTTAAACAATTAAATTAATATTATTTCACCTCTAGATGTACTACAACTTCAAATTTGACAAAAATGTGTGGAATTAGCACCTTACATTGGATAAAGTATAATATTCTTAAAATTGCAAATTTATGGCATTGTTTTAATCAAATATTGTTTAATAAGGAAAGATAGAAATTGGGTGCAAAGGTGAAATTTTTTATTTAAGAAAATATTTCTAATAATGCTATATCTCTCTGAAATATTAATGTTTATCAGGGTCAGATGAAATGCTTGCAGAATGCAAGCACCAACTACTTGTATATATATATATATATATATATATATACATAGCATGTCAGAAAATTTACCAAGCATATTGGGTCCCCTTTCAACAGCATACAAAATAGCAGCAATCAGCAATCAACCATAAATATTATGCTTGAATTATAATATTTGATAACCACAAAAAATGTATTTTCTTATCTTCTATAAAAGGGTGTTTCATTTTATTCCATCAGTATTAGTGTGAAAGAAGCCAGACAGTATCGTTTTGTTTAAGAGCAAAGTTTATTTCTCCTATAAACAAAATATTTTTCTATAGCAGTGCCCTGAGATCTAAGGGGCCCCCAATCATTTAAACCATACTGATGAAGGCATCTGACACCTGCTTTAATAATCCTGAAAAGGGAATTGCGACTTCTACAATACGGCTTTGTAACACTGAGAAGAGGCATTTCACGGTACAAAATCCAGTGCAAGATATAGGCTACGATTATATGCCTTCATCTCTTGCTTTTTGTCCAATGTATTTTCTTACATGTCAACACTTCTTGAGTGTTACATATAGCGAGAAAAGATTATTGTGCTTATTTGTGTATATTTACTTGTTAATGAAGCATGAGTTCTGCGTACAGTGTTCAATGCTATAAAGGATGATGACATGACTTCAATTACCAGTCGGTTCAGTAGTCACTGCTTTAGGCCTCCAATAGACTTTGGCTGACATGCAAACCCCATTTTTTTCAACACCATGAGCCGTCCCTGATGGCACATAAGATTTTACAGATCATATTTATTCACTAGTGGGCTGTTCAGGTATTATGACAGCAAATGTTTAGCTATTTTTGACCCCCCTTCTCCTCATGTCAGCAATCATCAGCATTTTGGTGACCCCCCTCCCTCATCTTACGTAAGATTTTGTTGTGACCCCCTTTTTCAATAAAAATTAGAAAATGCGTACTTATGAATGGCATTACTTTCTGATGTCTTCTTATAGCGTTGCAATGCATTTTAATGATCATTAAAGCACGATGAGGAAAAATTTATCAGAGCAAACTAGGTAAAGTTATGTTTACTGAAAAATCAGTTAAATACTGCGAAAATAATCCTAGTGTCGGGAGATGCACGGGTAACGAGCAGGTGGAAGCTTGCTGTGGAGAAGCTGTTGTGACACATAAATCACACGTAAAAAGTAAAAAATTTCTTAAATAAAAGATCTTACATTAGCATTGGTTATACCCCCTCCCCCATGTCAGCAACCATCAGCTTTTCCTAGACCCCCACTAAGGGGTGTTAATTATAGATACCAGAGGCTTAGCTCTCACACCTGGAAATTTTGCCACTACCCAATGTTCCATATGAAAAGGGGTTCTTTGAAGTGCACTGACATCATACAAAACACAGGATCGAAGGCTTCACTTCCTCTCCAAAGGAATACTTGTCATATTTTAATGCAAATAAAAAAAGAAATTTGTAAATTTCCACTTGACAAATTTATTGCAATAAATTTGTTTAGTGAAAATTTACAAAATTCTATTTTATTTACATTATGGAATCTTTCCACAGAGTTGAGACTTCCCAAGTGGAATATGTTGTCATATTTTTTAGCCGTAAAATATCATACACCTTGGCCGGGAATCAAACCCGCAATACTCGAAATCATTGACAAGTATTTCAACCACTGCTCCACCGGCATCGATTGATAACTGTAAGTTAATAAGTGAACTGAATGTCATATAATAATGAATATCTCTTATTTTTCTTGTGCCTCTATGTCATTATAAGGATTGTTATGCATAATGTAATATTTTGAACCCATTTCTCCAAATGGATTAAAGTTAATAAAAGAAACAGACTTATTACTATAATTTTTTATAATTTCATATTTTCAAAATATCAGTTTCTGTGACCCATGACACCAATAATTCCCATTTTTATACAAATATGTAACATCCTCCAAATAATATAAACAGAATCTTTGCTGTACTCCACCTCAAAGTAGGTAATATTAAGTACACTTAATAAACATTAATGTACAGATGCATTCAACCATTAAAACCAAAGCAAAAATTATTGCCCAGAAAACATTTTCTGATAGAATTATTTATTTGTTGGGCTAAATTATCCAAGGTGCATCTAGCAATTGCATGAAGCATCCTGGTAAGGATACACTGTTATACTAGGGATGCCAGGTGTTGGGTTTTGAACAGGACTGACCAGTGTTTGGGCTGTCTCTCTGGGAAAAAAATTAGAGGTAGTACCAGACATTTATATGTTCTTTCTGGAGCACTTTGCACCTTCGACGCCAGTGACCAGTATTCCTGGAAAAGCCACCTTGCAACCCTATGCTATGCACGGGTACCTAACATTTAGTGGTGCACTGAATATACATTTTGGCCAAATGTTGAATGTTAAAATTAACATTCGGCTGAGGCCGAAGCCAAATATCACCATCATAGAATTAGCTTCAAGAATTCAAGAATAAATCTGATATTTTATCAAAAAACCTTTTTATTTATTTAATTATTATTACAGTTTTATGATTCAAGTATCAATAGTCAAATTTAAGATATTTGATATTATAGTGCATTGTCTGCTGTCAGATTGCTCCTGCGGTTACTCTACTGAACACTTGCAATCCTAAAGAGATGCTCACTTTCAGCAGAGGTTGGAGGAGGAGAAAGATATTTCTGTGCAAGCTTTGCCAGTTTAGGATACTGGTGTTTTTGTTTTTCCACCAAGTTGTTGGGTATTCTTTTCTTTCTAACAGTGCCTCATCAAGATATTGACTAATCTCCTGTTCTTCTCCCAATGGACTTGGTAGTTTGGTAGATTCTGATGAACATGCAATTTCATTGAAACAATTCCATAAACTGAAACCCTGTGCACTGCTTGATGGAGTTGCTTTTTGAATGTTTTCAGAGGCAGACAACACTGGGCACCCTCAATTATATTCTTTAGTTCTAATAACTTTGCATGCACTTGCTGCTTCACATCATCACTTGTGAAACATTTGTTCTTAAACCTAGGATCTAGAAAAGTGGCAATGGAGCAATGTAATTGACTTTCAAGATAACAAAATCATCTCTGAATTTCCTTCTGCATCTGTTTTCATTGTATGCACACAAATTTCAGCATCTTCCCGGGAGTAGAATGACAGAAGGCTCTTTACAGCAGGTATCATGTAAGAAATACTTGCACTCTCAAGGCATGTCAGTTTTGTAACTTATTCAGCAGGTTCCAGCAAACGAACAGATTTCTCTGCAAACAACCATTGACTGTTAGTAAGTCCTGCTGTGCTGATATTGTTATCTGCAAAGTACAGGATTATGGCTTTCTTTTTTTCAAGCAGCCTTTTTAAAATGTAGTAGCTGCTGTTCCATCTTGTTTGAACATCTTGTATAGGTACATGATGAGGCAGTTCCAAAATCTCTTGTATCTTATGTAGTTTGTCTTTGGAAGAAGAAGAATGATGAGAGTGGCCCACAATCTTTCTGCTTACAGTCAGTAATTGTTACATCATACTGTGAAAAAATTGCTTTCTGAACACACAACTGAAATGTGTGAACAAAACTTCTTGTGATTCCTAGATCACTCATAGCCTTCACCATGTTTGTTCCATTGTCAATGACTATTGTGTGACACTTTTCTTTACTGATTTTCCATTCTAATCTTTCTTCAATCATTTTCGCTCTGTTGTTAGCTGTATGAGACCCAGAAAACTCTTCTTTTTTTAAGATTCATGATCATATCTAATGAAAATTATCTGGGACCCAAAAATTTATTCCATATTTTCAATGCGCTTTATAAAAAAGAGTATAAATTTAAAAAGTTATAAAAAAATATTTTTAGTAGGTTTAAATTTACATAAGCACTTTATAAACACACTATATTTTAATTTAAATAATTTATACTACAGATTTTTCCCTTCATTAAAAACTAAAATTTAAAAATATAGATAAAATTTGGATTTAGAAAACATTCGGCTATTCAGCTTTTCTCAAGGTCGAGGCCAAAGCTGAATAGCGTATTTTGGCTGAATACATAGGCCAAACTTCGGTGCATCACTAGTAACATTGTGAACTCAAATATTGCATAAATAAATACATACATAGTAATTCTACCTTCCAATAGGTTTTAGGCACCTCAACCCAATCCATGCTATCCGAAGCCTTTCTCTTCAAGTTCTCATACCCAATTCCTTTTTTTAATGCATCTAATATACCTTTTCTCTTCCTACCTCTTCTTTCTTAACATTCATCCTTCTACGACTTCTTTCAATAAGCTGTTTCCGTCCAAATTTCGACCCACCCATTTCTTCTGTCTGTCCCTTATTACTCCCATTAAGGTTCTCTTCCCCTACTGTGTACAACATTTCCTCATTCATTTTTCTCTCTGTCAAACTAATTTTTTCATTTTTACCATACCCACATCTCAAACTTCTCTTATCTGCTAACATCTTCTTTCATCATTGTCCATGGCCCACACCTATTTAGTGCTATACTCCATATCAAAGTTTTCACTAATCTCTTTTTCATATCTTTACTTTCTGCCAACAACTCTCGTCATCTCCTAAATGTCTCATTTGCTCTTGCTATCCCTGTCCTGATCTCTTGCATACTTCTTCCATCCTGTGACAGAATACTACCTAAACAAGTAAAATATTCCATTTGTTCCAACCTTTCCCCAAACATTGATCTGTGGTTCCCTACTCTTAGTAAATCTCATGAATTTGGTTTTCTTCCTATTAAATTTTACTCTTAATGTATTTCCTTTCAATTTAAGGAACTAACAACTATCTGCAAGTCCTTTCCCAAATTACTCACTCATGATTTGTCATCTGCAAATCTGATTAGATTAAGCTGCCTCCTAGTTTTACCTCTGTATCTACATCTTCCCATGCTTCTATTATCATTTCTTTGGCATACATTTAAACAACGCGGGAGAGAGCGGGCAGCCCTGTCTCACACCTCTTCCTAGCATTGCCCAATCTGATTCTCCCTCTGCTACCCTTACCCATGCAGTCTTGTTCATTTACAGATATCTAATAAAACATCTATCTCTCCAATCGTCCTCTATTTTCCCCCACACCTCCATCAGCTTGAACCGTAAAACTATCAATTGATAGCTTGATTGCATAAATATTCAGTAGGCTTTAATTTTTGTCCATTGGAAAATGTTCGCAGAGGACAAAGTGTAGCATTACTTTTTGTGAGATACTGCAGTGAACTGAGGTATAAACTAAGGAAGGAGTATAGACTAAGTAAATTTTTTATACTCCTAGCAATAAAAATCATTTAGTACATGAATTGAAATGATGGAGATAACTTTATTCTTATAAAATCTTTAGCTCTGACAAACTCCATTTCTATCAGACTTTTGATGTTGATGAACATATGGTTTAAAATCAACTCACTCAAAGCAAGGCGATAATTCTTATAAGATAATAGTATTTTATTACTACCACATTAAAGAGAAATCATTTTAATTTTTATAAGAGTTTATTTATTACATTTGAAGTATATTTTCACATGAGAATGAAATGGTTTAAGTTTCATGAATGGTTACAAATGTAATGATGTTTAAATGATACATTGGTCTGATGACACTCCAGTCATTACTTTCTTCACAAATATGTACACAAAAATACATTATCATTCACTCAATTTCTCCAAGAAATAAGTTCTTGTCACTAGAAGCAGAAAGAACTGAAAAAGAATTGGAAACTGTGATTAATTGGTGTAACCTTTAAAAAACAAAACACACACTTTAAAAGCAAAACAAAAACTTTTAACTTAGTCAACTCTCATGATCCTCAAACCCACTTTATAAAGAAAATTGACCAGTCTCCTAAAAACCAACTGGGAGCATACAGAGTCAACATATAATATTTAGTAAAAACAAATAAGTTTTTGCTTACTTATTGGTTCCTTTGGATGGAAATGAACATCATTAACACTGCCTTTATGACCAGGGAGTTTATACAGCACACGTCGAGACGTTGTGTCCCAAACGTAAAGGAATCGATCAGCTGAACCAGCTGAAACTTGTGAGCCATCAGGGGACCATGCACAACGTAAAAGATTCTGAAACATGAGATCACAAAAATGGTGATGAGATCAGGGCAAGTTTCAGTAAAAGTATGGTGTAATTCAAAGTTGCGATTATTCTTCTACCAACACCATAGGGTTTCTTATACATTTAATAGGGAATATTCGAAAAATGTCTACAATGAAATTCGAAGTCAGGAAGAGGTCCAGTGACTTATGTACAGTGTTAACTTAAAAAAAATAACATCAGGCAGTTTTTCCAATCGAATGTGCACCATTCAATACTGTAGGTGGTGAAAATTAAATTCAGAAATGCAGCAAACTCATTTCATCCATACCTTCTCAAAGTTGTGATGATGACCAGCAAGGATTTTCACACACCGCTCAGTGGGAGCATATGGCCTTACATCCCAGATCCTGAGTGTGGAATCCATAGCATTGGAAAGAGCATAAGAGCCATCAGGAGAGAGAGCAAGGCCAGTGACTGTGTCTGAGTGACCACGGAGACGCATTAGAGGCACTGGTTGGGTACCTCCCGTTTTGCGCAAGTCCCACACCTAGAAAAAATAATCCATTGCCATTCATCAGAAAAAAGAGTTCTCTTCTACCACTTGATTAAATTTTAATATTTATATTTTTGTGGGAAGTACAGACAAACTTTGCAATTGAGGTCCCAAATGGAAACTGCTGGGAGAGCAAGTACTACATGTGGAGTATCACCATGCATTGATAGGAAATGTGAATGTTTAGGAAATATATGAAATACAGGGAACCTTCAATAGTATGAGTATGGCATATTATGATAACTTCAATATAGCAAGTGAAAACACCATCACCAACACTATCTTAATGTCACATACGGAATTTACTTTTCGGTTATTATGAGTACTCATTAGAATGAGTATTTTTATGAATTTTATAGCTTTTCGCTATATCAAGGTTACAATACGCTTGGAAAGCATTAAAATGAAAAGAAGAATGCAGAAAATAAAACTGGATGAATGCAACAAATATTATGAAATATTTAAGAGAATAGGAAAGATAGGAATGACAACAAAACTGATAAGAAAAAGGGAAAACCAAATGGATCAGGCATCTCCTGAGGAGAGAATACGTGATTACGGATATTAGTGAAAGAAAATTTGAAGGCAAAACGGGAAGAGGAAAAAGTTATCAAAAAAGGAAGAATGTTACACAGGACAGGGGAATTTGAAGAGCCAGGAAGACTACTAACAAATATGATTTTAAAATTGCTATCATCCAAAGTCGACTGATAAGGTTTTCTGTAAAACTGAAGACTGTAGGACAGTAATGACAAACTGGTGGCCTGCAAGCTGCATGCAGTTCTTTCTGTGTCTTAATGTGGCCTGAATGCAATTTTCTTTCATAAATACTTTATTTTTGTGTAAAGGAGACAAGATTCTGTTTTGTTATTGAGGTACAATAGGACGCTGTTTATAAATTATTGTTTTTGTTGCAAAACACATGCAATCTTCTAGAAAAGGTCACTTTGTTCCAACTCTGGCCATCATTGTAATTCCAACTGTAATCCTAATGCCTAATTCATAACACTCATTGCTTTAGTGTTGCCCTGATGTCTCTTTGAGTTTGATATCCCTGCTGTAGGAGAATGAGAAAAAAGGATACACACAATAACAGCTCAAGTTTACTGCAAGCAAATTGAATAATCAGAGGTAAGAGGAAGACAGGCTGCAAAGCACCAGTTTAAACAAAAGAGTAATAATGGAGGCTTGATCTTAAATTTAATATATTCATTAACCCTTATGCACTCAGGGCATTTTCCACTTTATCTGAGAAAAAAATCTGATGTGGCCACCACATGACTTTCTCCATACCTGTAATTTTTCTAAAAATTCCAAATAGGTTATAATAATAATAAATATTTTAAGAAACTGCGAGAAAATTTTAGACTTGACAAAGAACATACATAAACTCAAACCATAGCCTTCCAATATTGGATATAGCCACAAAGCTCCAACAATTAAGAAAAGAAAATGGAGCATTACCAAGACGTAACTAAGCATCAATTGTTAACAAAAGTTGTCGGTAGATGGCGTGGTGGTGGCAGCTAAAAATATAAGATATCTCTTAAACAATTATATGGGAAAATGTTTCGAACAAACATTGTAGAAAATTAAATTTCCTACAACTTTTATTCCAATACTTTTTTACATTCATCAAATATTAAAGGCAATATATAAAAAAAATGGATGTGATAAACACCCACTTCTGGTTGACTGATTTTTACCAAAAACTAATCAGTTCTTGTCCCTTTAACAAAACTGTCAAATATAAAATTTCGCGTTGACCTGATTAATAGTTTTTGAGTTAGAGCACCCATAAAATTCCGGTCACAGAGACACCCACAGACATCATCAAGAAAATAGTCAAAACGTGTTCAGAGGACCTTAAAATATGTATTTCCATTGAAATCTCGAATTCGACTTTTTTCTTGAAAACAATACTTTCTCTATACTTCATATATAGAGAAAGTAAAAATAAAAACAGCCTTCTTTCATTTGAAAGAAAAAACATATTTCAAAGTTATGTAGCTTTACACCCTCTATTGATAGTAGGTTATAATAGATATTTTTATAGAGTCCTTTTTATTCTTTATAAAAGACAGGTTTTATTTACATAACTATGTTATTCTTGGAGATATTGAATAGTATGTAAAACTATGTGACTCACTTTTGGAATACAGTCACTGTCACTTTCGAATCCTAAATCACTTTCTGGAGAAAACAGTGATTATCTGATAGATAATCTAAATAGTTAATAATTTCATGTTCATTCAAACTTTTGCATGAAGGACCTGCCATTATGAGAAATGTTTTTCTTGCTTATAAAATTTACACTCTGCAATTTCTACAACACAGAGAATAATCTATAAAGCACTCAAAAAGACCCACTGAATAAAAAAATATACTTGGGTACGAAATATATATACATATGCATCCCTTATCTGAAATTCCAAAAACCTCTGAAATCCATGCTTTTTTTCGAGCATCGACATGACACCACGAGTGGAAAATTTCACAAGTTTGTTTTCAGCATTCATCATAGCCAGATGTTACTGCATTACTCACTGTGATTATCGTGTATTTTGTGCTTATTCTGTGCTTTGCGGTGCGAATATACTGTTGAAAAAAAACCTGCAGATACCCTTATAGGTAATAGTGAAAAGAAAAACAGGAAGCATTTGTGCTTATCTATAGCACAAAAAGTCGAGGTGTTGCAAAAACTTGACCGTGGTGTGTGAGGCATCTTACAGAGGAGTATGGTGTTGGAACAACCACCATCTATGACCTGAAGAAACAGAAGAACAAACTGTTAAAGTTCTATGCTGAAAGTGATGAACAGAAGCTAATGAAAAATAGAAAAACATTGCATAAGGCAAAAAATGAAGATCTTGATCACGTATTGCAAGAGTGGATTCGTCAGCATCAGAGTGAACATATGCAGCTTAACGGCATGCTTATCATGAAACAAGCAAAGATCTATCATGAAGAACTTAAAATTGAAGGTAACTGTGAATATTCAGCAGGCTGATTGCAGAAATTTAAGAAAAGGCATGGCGTTAAATTTTTAAAGATCTGTGGTGATAAAGCTTCTGCTGATCATGAGACAGCAGAGAAATTCATTGATGAGTAGGTGGAGACTGATGAATTACAGTAATGAATAAAGGTAAGATGCAGACTGCTTACAGGTACTCCAAAATTCGAAAAATTCCGGAATCCGAAACACGTTCGACCCCAAGTATTTCGGATAAGGGATGCTCAACCTGTATTAATCTATAATCCAAATGACGATAATTCGGGCATGATATTGAGGAAAAGTGCGCAGCAGATGGCATTATGCCTACTCAGTGGAACATATGTGCAGCCAAAGGGATCGTCTTCTAATTAAAAATTTTTGTTTAGCACATACTACGCGGATCAGCACCTTCAAGAGTGAAAAACATGCATTAGCATTCAATAGATAACATTCTGATAAAAATGCACTAGTATAAAATCGAATGCTAATGCCTGCGTGAAGAGTGGGATTGCATAATCTACGAATGAGGAAACCGAATCATCCTTGGGAGGAAAAAATATAATAAGGTTGAAATAAATATTCAGAAAATATCTGTTAGATATAAAAAGAGCATAATTATTAGACTTTAATTTTTCACGCAACTTGTATAAACATTTGTCGATGTTTTTCAGATTTGAAATTTCAGCGACAATTAGCTGCGTTTTATAGTATATATCATCGCTTAGAAAAAATGTTCAACTTAATACAAGTTAAAAGTTTACACAGAGTATGAAATGTATAACCTTCCATTTACCAACAATTGCAACACAAAAATAGTTTCCCATTGTTAGTTATACGAATTTAAAGCTGGAGCAGATATATCAGCCACTTGGGTTTTTTCAGATAACCACGCGAAGTTGAGCATCTAAGGGTTAACAGCCATCTGTATTGGATTCTATTCCAATGAATTCTATCTGTAATCATGACTATTTTAAAAATGAACGTAACTAAATTATGAATGCTTGGGTTAAACTCAATTCCATATCATCACTCAAGCTTTATTTTTATACTTTTGTTGCATTCTTACCTTTATGTCATTATCAATTCCGCCTGAGAAAACTTGTTCGGCTGTATCATTGAAGGACACAGCTGTAACCTGGTACGAGGCATTAAGAGTGACTGCTGATGAAGATCCTCCACCACATCGCTGGCGTGGGTCCCACACACGCACACTGCAATCATCAGATCCACTAACGACCAATGGCACCCCACGTCTTGTTGGATGGCAGGAGTTTACAAATGATGTATGCCCTGTTCAATGAATGCAGTCATATATTTTTAAAAATTTTCATCACTATTCAGAACTTATGCTGTTGCTTTAACTCATCATCTAATAACGAAAGAAAAATTATATGTGTTTTCACCTCCATCTCAACCCTCTATTATCCCTAACACCCAAAAACACATCGTATTACATTTGACTGACAGTCCAAGGTATAACAAAAAGGACTATAATTTTCCAATGAGCTTTTGAGCTCTTTACTTTGTCAAGCCTTCTTTATACTCTATCTCTACATTTCTTACCTTTCACTTACAAACCGGGCATGTGATGTATTTAAAATGGGATAAGAGAGAGCAAAACTAACTTATGAATAAGTCTCTTAATTTAAATCAAACTCTTATCTGATTATTAAGCTTTGCAGTTATATTACTCCAAAGAATAAATGCATTATTTTAATCCATTCAACATTTCCTATAGCATACTTCCAATAAATCATGCCAGTAAAAGAAAAAGGAAGCATAAATAATAACAAATGTCATTTTACAAATAAAATTCAGAGTAACTATAGCTGGCACTCTTTTCATTCACTAGTACCTTTAGGCTATTGTTGGAGGAATACTGGGCAACTTTTGCCTATTTCTATACAGACAGCATCTGCTTAATGTACAGGTTATGTTCTTGAAAACACGTAGGTTAAGCATACGGAAATTTATCATATAAATACCTGTTATAAACATAGATGCATTTTAGTACAAGTTCATGAATTTTTTCATTCAATATTTAGCTGGAATACTGTACCACTGCATTTATAAAGTAACAAACAAAATTTAAGCACGTAAACTGCAAATTAAAGTAAAGAAATAAAATAAATCTTTAAAATATATTAATAAAAATTCAGTGACTTTTGTCTGTTGAATTATCAACGAGCACAATGTAGATCTAATGGGCCAACATTTGGTACCACTCTTTTTTATTTGCACATTAAAATTACTAAAAATCATCGTACAAAGTCCAGATTTAAACTAGAGGATGGAGAAAATAATAAAGTTTTATTTTCTTACAGTGAAATATCAAGTAAGGATCAAAATTCTCCAAAGGTGAGCTTTAAACTACAAAAATTCAAGTTTTTTGAATGAAAATGACTTCCTTTCCATGGTGACCCCATTGTTGTCAACTCAAATCGTAAGCTTATGACATTGAAATGAATTAAAGGTCAGTTAATTGTTTATGTAAATAAGAGATGGTGTAATATGCCATTTCTTCAGTTTCGAATGTTAAAAAAAAAATACTTTTATCATAATTATAGTAATAATTGATATTTATATTGCTCTTTCGAGTTTTAAATTTATATTGAATTTATTCAAGAATATTTTAAATTATTATATTTATGTATTAATTAATGTCCTAGATAATTATTTAGATTTTTGTTGTCAAGCCTATTATGTTGGCCATTTTATCATATATTGACAAGAAAAATAACAATAGAAATTTGTATGAACTAAAATTATACAGGTAAATGGGCATATCTATCAATTAATAATACAGGTCTTCTCGCTTATAATGAACTTAAATGTACTGAATCCTCGGATATAACAACCACCCTGAGTTGGTCTGGCCAGACTTACGGAATTTCTTAAAAAAATAACCCAATTATAACGAACGCCATCTCAGATATAATGGCTGTGTATGGCTTTCACCCTCCCCTCCGATCTTTTATGTGGCTGGTGGAAAAATGGCAAATCTTCATCAGAAGATTCAGAAGATTCGCGGCATTGGTTGAAGAACGTGTGGCCAGAGATTCGGCGAAATTTTAATTATGAGGATGTCTACAACACAGATGAGACAGGTGTCTTTTATCGTCTAATACCAGACCGAACCTGGGACTTCAAAGGAGAAACCCACAAAGCTGGGAAGATGTCAAATGAACATCTAATGGTCCTTGTCCGCACGAACATGACGGGAAAATCGAAACATCCCCGCTGCTTCAAAAACGTTGTCTCTTCCAGCCCTCTATGAGACAAAAAAACGTGGATGATGTCTGATATTTTTGTTCAACACTTGAGGGGCTAGGATGCGGACATTCTTACAAAGCAAAGAAAGATCCTATTGCTTGTGGACAACTGCACCTCTCATCCCAGGATGGAGTTAACCAACATCTCTTTGGTTCACCTACCTCCAAACACGACCGCTATGCTACAGCCAACGGTCCAGGGCGTGATATGGAGCTTTAAATCTCACTACAGGAAATCATTGATGAAGGAAATCATAAACGCGATCGACGGTGGCCAGGCATAAAAAACATTTACTGTGCTTGATGGCATAACGCTCATTGCCCAATCCTGGTCTAAAGTAAATACAAATTGCATATGATTACAATTTTTGGCGTATGCAACACATTCTTATTGTGTACCTCTTATCTTTTTCAACTCCCCAGCCCCCTCCCCCCGCTCGGTTAGAGCGGCGCCTCAAATATAGTGGCCAAAACATCCTGATCCCTCCATGTTCATTATTACTGAGTTTTACTGTAATAATAATAAGCTCGAGTAACTCCTGAAGCATAACAAAATCAAATGGATCCACGGCAGGTTATTTTAATCATTCATTACAGCGGTTGCTGTCTTCTACGGACACAGACTGAGATAAATCCTGCCTATACGAGAAGACCATGTCCCGAATTCCATCTGTAAACGTAAATATATCTTCCATTAAAACAAGAAACAATCCAGTTAAACTGGCGAGACCGTTTCGTCAGGCATCTCTTGACTGAAAGGGAACCATGTTAATGTGCTGCCCTAGTATGAATAAACACTGATTTAAAAAATAATTTCTTCAATGAAATTTCTACTTTCTTGCTATAGTTGATGAGTTTTCATAGCGGAGAAGAAAAATTATTTGCAGGAGGAAAGGGAAATGTAGTCAGAGATTCAGAAGGAGATTTTGGGGTTGATTTTGGAGTTGTTTGAGAAGTTGCCATTTTTTTAAATTTTATCATTCAATTTTATCATTAAAATTTTCACTCAAATTGTTTGAAATTTAAAAGCATAACCAAATCCAAGTCAAGGTGACGACCATACATCACGCAGCAACATCATACATGTGACAACATGCCAGACAACATAGTCTGCCTGAGTATGATGTACCTATCAGCAGACAGTATGTATGTATGTATGTACTGACATCCAGTATCATTATACAACATATGTATTGGCAGATGTATCTTAAGCAGACATATACTAAGTGGATGCTGCCTATATATTTTTTCATCCTTTCTCTTTATTTGAAACAATGAGATAAAAAGTCACATTTTTTCTTGTAATGCACAGGTTGTTTTCACTTAATCACTTTGATTCAAGTAGTCAAACTATATTACAGACCTCTAGGATAATGCAGTTTTATTTACATTTTAATAATGCCATTTAATAAAAAAAGGAATTTTTAGATATTAAAATAAATTATTTGAAACCATGTCATGCATGAAACTTTTAGATGATTAAATTTCCTTCAAAGGAAACAATCATTCCATAACTTCTTTTAAATTCCATAAATACAAATTTTCATTAATCAATATTTTCACTATGTTAAATTAACTTCAATGAAAATGTAAACACGTTAAACTGCAAGTCCAATTCACGATATTATTGCATAGAAATAAAGCAAAAATATTTCTAAAAATGTCTCAAGATTTGAACGAGGGTGGAGAAAGTGATTATTCAGCTTTCTCATATCTAAGCAGCTACTTGTGACACGACTGTTTACATAATTATACTTAGAGGGAATAAATAATCTTTATGAGTTTTTGTAAATGACAAACCTTTCAACTTCTTGACTCTGACTCCAGCCTCGATATCCCATATTCCTAACATTTTATCTGTACTGGCAGTATATATAGAGCTTCCATCTGTACTGAAATGTAACTCTGTGATTGCTCCTGTATGTCCACTCATGGCTGAAACATTCTCACATTCCCCGTATGTATTCCAGATAACTGAAAAATGAATTTTTATTAAGAAAAATGTATAGAAGAGAACAGATGCGGTAGAAGTATACTGAGGAAATTTTAATAATTTTGATACCATTGCAAGACCACTCAAATTTAAATATAAGGAAGCTGTAATTTGGCAAGATAAACCCATTACATTAAAGCATTTCATAGAAGACCGAATTATGAGCCTTTTGTGGGCTCCTGGTTTTTTAAATCAACCAGTGTCATGCGAGTGAAAAATATGACGCCAAGGAACGTTTTATAGCAACATAATGTGGGTAATTATCAACATGATTAGTTTAATGTAAAAATTCCCTTATGGGTAAATAATACTTAAATATACTGTTATCGTTTCTTAAAAATATTAGTCCAAGTAAAACAATAATTTCTTACAAATCTGACGATCAAATCCAGAGGAGGCCAAATACTGTCCCTCTGGATGAAACTCAGCAGTATAAATTTCACCTAGGTGACCCTCCAACAGCATAATCGGAGCCATTAAACTAGATGTTCGAGGACCCTAATAAAACAGTAAAAACATTGAAAAATGATAGCAGCTCTGTGGCTGATTAATTAATACACTGTTATACTAACAGTTTCTGCTTCTGCATCTTGCTCAACGGCTGAAACTTCATTACGGGCCCTCTTAGCTGCTGGAACAACTGCCATTTCATCGGCTTTTCTTTTTACTTCCATTACGGGCATTTTGTATGATCAGTAAGTTTATTTACCAGAATACTTTTCTTGTTTACCACTCAACAAAACATGGATAACAAAATACTGACGTTTTCCCAATTTAATTTATAGAAAGGCCGATAGGTGAAGTAAATGTTTGAACAGCTGCGATTATAAGATTATCACGAGTGAATATTGTATAAAATGATGCTTATTAAAACCCTTAGTTCTATTTTAAAAATACATTTTCTATGTCGCCAAATCCCTTGCTTTTCCACACTTTTACACACTCGTCAAGTTCCTGTATGTGTTTCGCATTACGACATTCTTTTATTGGTCACAGTCAGAGTTGACATTCATGATTAAATGGATCGAAGTATTTTTTCTCAATAAGAGATCCGTTTACTAAAGTTTATGCAGGAAATTTAAGGAAGCATTTTCTTTGTTAGAATCAAAGATTCATGGATCACCCCCAAGGATTCCTGGATTCTACCTGAAATTTTCATATATAACCTACTATATCTATATTTTGTGGCCATTAGACCTAAATCCATTATCTAGTTGGATTCTAGCCTTAAGGTGAGGTTGATGTTTCAGTTAGGGAATTGGTTTAATTTTTATTAACTTTGTAGGATGCATGTGAGCAGCCATAATATGTTACGTTGTCGAATTTTTTTGGGGTAGTTAAACTTTATGCTAAAAGGTGCAGAATAACAAATCAAGTGAACCGCATGAAGATTTTACAATCCTTGGAGGTTTCTTAAAGTCAAAGCAGTGGACCATTACAGGCAATCATTAGTTTCATTAATGTTAATAATTAACTTATTTGCAACTATGATTTGTGGTAAAACATTTTAATGCCAATGGAAGAAAAAGTGTCAGAATGTTCAAGTTATATTATTTCAAAAAGTGGCGGTTATACACAAGGATTTTAAATGTTATATTTGCGATTTTAAGTTTGACTACGTTCGTAAGTTATCGTATTGTCCGAATATATATATATGCAACTTGCATAGGTAGACACAAATACTCATTGCTTTTATATATATATCTGAAGCAATGAGTATTTGTGTCTGCCTATGTAAGTTGCAGTTCCAGTTTATAGTATACGTTTTACTGGTGGGTAAGTTTTGTTAAAATAATATATATAAAATACAAAGGACTTTCAGTTATTAATTTTATGCTTGTATTGAAATAAAGTAATCAATAAATTTCAAATAATTTTAACTAAAAGCTAGTGCTCCTGTTGTTAAAATTTTCCAATTTGAGCACTTATGTAATTGTAAAAATGCTATATTCTAGTTTTATTTATTATTGAATAAAAGTATTTACTGTCATCTGTTGAACCTAATTGTCATAATTATTATCTATACCATATAATGTTCTTATAGAAAGGGAGAGAATTCTTTGAATAAACAACTTGGTTAGATAAATGATAATTATTAAATATGTTCATTTGGTTTTCAATTGATTGCTACATTATTTAATAAATTTCTCTACATTTATGTAAAACTTATTCCTTCTAGTGCATGCTGATATGACATGGACCCATAAAGAGACTGTAAGTGTTCATCGAATTGGGCAGATTTTTAGGAGAATGTGCTATGCTGAGCCAAGGAGTTTTGTGCTGTGCTGTAATGGACTGATCTTTACTGTGTGGACTATATAAAGGCAGGTGTGTGTGAAAATAGAAATGAGTTTAGGATATTATCTAGAGATGGAATAAGGAAGGGTTGTCATCTAGTGGTTGCTAATTCCGGCTTGTGCGTGATTGCATGTCTTAACTGCTTATGGAGTGGGAATAATTATTAATTTAACAATATATTAAAATTTTTATTGTTTCGATTTGTTTTAATATTAGCATTTCTTAAGAAAATAGTATTTATAGTGCAAGCTAGAAAATATGGGAATTTTGGGCCAGGCCTTGTTTGAGTTGTTGACATTGGAATTCTCAGTATTGTAAATTTTTTACTACATTGAGTCCTTGATTAACGTCATTAATTCGTTCCAGAAAATTGCGACGTAGAGTGAAATAACATTAAATGAATCAATATTTCCCATAAGAACTCATACAATATACCTTATATACTTGTGTATAATGCACATCCATACTTTTAGCCAAAAAATCCCAACTTTTTCGTATACCCTGCGTATAACATACACCCTAGTTTTTGAGGCGTATAGTAACAAAATTTTTGAATCATTGTCTTGCTAGGTATTAACTAGAATACCATAAAGAAATAAATACAGACCCTCCCCAGGTTATGCAAATCTGACTTTACATAAAAATCCTCGGAAATTAATTTTTAAAATCTGAATTTGCTTACAAGGCAAAATGTTTCAGGCTTAAAGGTCAAATGTTGAATGAAGTTAAACTCTTTGAGTGCCATGCCAGTTTTGGTGGGTACTCTCAAAAGTGTCAAGGCTATTTCAACAATTTTGCATCAATCTTTAAGAAAAATCACATACATGCTATTTATCCATATTCCTGCCTAATTCTGTCAGTAATTGCACAAATGATTACAAATATTAATTATATCAAGGGAATGTTAGTTCACTTTTTTATTTTTTGTTTAAAAAAATTTGTTTTTCATTTTTTAATAAAAAAATGAAAAGTGAACTTTACGATACATTGATTCAAGTGTGTGGTATTTTATTCTTTTCACTTTTTAATAAAAAAATGAAAAGTGAACTTTACATTGATTAAAGTATGTGGTATTTTATTCTTTTCACTATAACTTATTTTCATAAAGGCAATACATCCAGGTAAAACATTGCAAAAGATCACAGAAAATATTGAAAAATGAAAATACAGAAAAATATTATTTGCATAAATGTGCAAAATGTCTAGGGATTCTTGTTGCATCCTTCCTCCCCTTCTTCCTCCCTTTTGGCACCAGAAAGTTGCTGAGGATACAATATTAGCAGTCCTTCCTCACATTACCTTACCTCATATCCTCCTAACTGTGAGAATACCTACCCAACCACCCTAGTGGCCAATCAGATGAAGACACGAGGAGTCATGTGGGGATGTCACTTGAAGACGCCAAGGCTGTATTTGTAATGACAATTAGTATGTAGCAGGCAGTGACAAGAATAAAATTTACGTGTAACAGCCTGTGATTTACCTTCTTCCTCCATGTTCCCTCACCCCTCCCCGGTGAACCCCATCCTAGTGAGCCTGCACATGGTATATACAAAGCAAACTCGTTTTGTGTCCTGACATATTCGACGCGTTGTCGTAGGACTGACCTCGGCAGTTCATTAATGGAATATTGTTATCTTCTAAAAATGAATTAACTACATTGGCGAGATGATTTTCTTTGTGACCATGAATTGGAACAAACTGCAAAAAATGTTCTACTGGACCATCGTTTTTTATATATTGTATAATAAATGTTAATTGGTCAATATGGGTCACGTCTGGTGTAGAATCTACAGAAATAGAAAAATACTTTGCCTTTTGTACTTCAGCCACAATAGCTGCCAACACTTTTGATCCCATTATGTCAATAAATTCTTCGCATATCGTGGCAGACAAATATGATGGGTTTCCTTTTCCGACATTACCATATTTTTTAATATGTTCGTATAAAAACATCAAATTGGCTAAGTAGCTCCATAATGCCCAAATAATTTCTGTTTCTTACAGAGCCAATAGTCTGATTATCTCCTCTCAAAGCAAGCCCCTAGATGCCAGAAATTTAACAATCGCTACTATTCTTTTTAGCACTTCTTTCCAATATTGACGATTGTTGTTAAACTGTATTGCCAATTGTGTGTCAATACGCGCAGCTATCTTTTGTCGGGAATAATGTCATCATGCATCTTCTATGTTCTTGTCCATTTTCATGCTCTGTAGCAGCTTTTACAGAATGCTTCCAATCATTAAATCCACTTGTATTAAATGCTGAACTGGAATGTGATAGCTTACACACAAAGCAGTACACCCTTCCCCGTGACGGGAATAAATAAGCCATTCTTGATTCGCAATTTCTCCATTGTGTAACTGTCGCTTAAACATTGTTTGGGTTAAATGTCTTGATTCGGTAACTCCAATTCCAACTTTGTATACACAAACTGATTTGATAAAACTACATTCTTTGTTTTGACACGAAGATGGACCTTTCTCTATTCAGTAGGACTGTAAGTTTTCATTTACAGAGGACCAAAGTGTGAGATCCGAACTTAAAATATTATCAGTTTGTTTTTCACATACATTTACTATAATGTCTGAAGTAATAGTTTTGGTAATGCCGTCGCTGCATCTGAATGGATGAAATTATTTTCTTCTTCAGTAACTGAGATTGTAGAGGTGGAAGGACAATCATTACTACTGGATTCCGTAGTCGAATCGGAAACTGCTTTAGTGAAGAATGTTGATATTTTTGGTAGCTTTTTAATTTTTTCTTCTTTCTCTTAGAAGCACCATTTTCAAAAGACCGTTTCATTTTAAGGTGCTATATTTAAGAAAATTTTTATAACAAAATTTAAAAAAGAATATAATATTTATGCATACCCTATTGTTTACAGATTCAGAATGAATAACTAATAGGACGGCAAAACTTTCACGCTTCAGTTTTCAATGTTGTTATACATAATTTAGAACTAGTGGATGCTAATAGCTATATTTTTGCCAAAACGAGTATCTCTAATCATTAGGTCAATAGCTTTATCTTGATTTTCTAAGGTGATAGATAGAAAATTCATGCATCTCAGCCAACTGGTCCAGTAGTGTGTCTTGATTCACTTCACCACATCTGCACCTTTTTACCACTTGGTCCTTTATCAATCACAGCTCTTACTTCAAATTCTTCATAATCCAAGGCAAAAAGGTGGTAACTCTGGTATAGACACCTGGATATCGTCCTTTTTCACAGCCGATTCCTCAACTAATTATTACTACCTAGTTCAGCTTCTTGTATTTACAATTAAAGGTCCCCTACTATCACACTGCAAAGTAATTATTTTCTTACTTAATTTGATGCGGTTATATTTATACAAGCATGGTATAAGCAGTGTTAGCCCCACAAAAATGAAATGTGCTTGTGGAAACTGCATTGTAGCCTTCATTAGAAATTATATTTTTGGAGATATATAGCACATACATTTCAACAAAAAATTGAGACATATTAATCAATATTCAAGCTTTTGTAGTAATTCATACCATTTAATTTTGGATAGTGTCATTCCCTATAGCTGTGCTTCCCAATCTTTTTTGTTCTACGGCACACTTGCATGGTCTTGCTGAGTATAAGTACACGTAACCTAAATTTCCTAAAATAACATAATAATAAATAGTAAATTGCATTCCACAAGTTGGTCACCTCTTCAATGCCTTCGTCTTGCAGACACTTGAACAGTTCCACAGGTATCCCGTCTACTCCTGCCTTTCCCTCCCTCATTTCCTTCATAGCTGCCACTACTTCCTCCCTCAGTATTTCCTCCCCCATCTCCTCCCTATCCACTTCCCCTTCTTCCTCAATTTCCAGCTCTGCCGGCTTTTCCTTTGTCTTATACAACTCCTCCATGTATTCTTTCCACCTGCAAATAATCTCTCTTTCCTCCTTCAGTTTCCTACCATCCTTGCTCTCAATTTCTTTTGAGCCTCCTCCTCCAGATCTCTGTCCATCCCAAGTAATACTCCTGATCTTCTGATACGCTAGGTCGTACCTTCCCCTCTTCTCAAGCTCTTGTATCTCCTTACACTCCTCCTCCAGCCACTTTTCCTTCGCCCTTTCCGTCTCCCTCCTCAGGTCATTGTTCAACCGCCTGTAGTTCCTTCTCCCCTCCTCTGTTTACATTCTTGTATCTTCTTCTCTCCTCCATCTTTGCTATCATTTCCCCTGTTACCTAGGGTTTCTTAGCTCTCTTGCCTTTCCTGTATCCTATTTCCCTTTCTGCCACATTTACTATTCCATTCTTAATTCTCTTCCATTTTTCCTCTTCTCCTTCATTCTGTGTATTTCTTCTCTTCATATGGTTTGCCATATCATAACCGATTTCCTCTTTCTGCCTTTCTTTCAGTTTCTCTAGATTCCATTTCTTAGCCATCTTTTCTAACTTTTCATTTTGATCTTCATTTCCACCATTAGCAGCATGTGGCAGCTTGCTATGTCTGCTCCTGGGAGCCCACACACTCTTTTCACTCCATTCTTATACCTTCCTTTTACCAATATATAGTCTATCTGTTTCCTGTACATATCACCTGGCGATTTCCATGTATATAGCCTTCTCTTATGATTCTTATACCAGGTGTTGGTTATTATCATGTTCCTCTCCTTGCAGAACTCGACAAGTCTGTCTCTCCTTTCGTTTCTCTGTCCCAGCCCGAACTGCCCCACAACTCCATTGGCTCGTCCCTCTCCCACACTCGCATTCCAGTCTCCCATCACTATTTTACAGCATCCCTTTCCTTCCTGGTCCAGTATGGCACTTATTCTCTCATACACTTCCTCCACTTCTCCATTGTCATGGTCGCCGGTTAGCATGTACACTTGGATGGCTAGCATGTTCTTTGGTTTAGCATTTAATTTCAGTCCAATAATTCTATCACTGTCATAAATGACCCTGGTAACACTCGGTTCAATCTTCTTGTTAACTATCATTACTACCCCGTTTCTCCCCCTGGTATTCCCCGAGTAGTATAACTTGGTATCGTTACTCCTCAACTCACCATTTCCCTCCCATCTCACCTCGCTTATCCCAATAATGTCATCCGCCCAAAGCCATTGGCCCCCTAGGGTCGTCAAGTTATTTTCCGCCTCCTGGCACTTGGTGTTGGGTCCCTGGCTCTACAGTCGACCCGTGTCAGGATAACCTGGCCAGACATACAAATAAAGATTAAAATTTTGCATACCTTTTACATTTGAAAATATAAAAAATTATTTTTTATTAAAAAATGAAAATAACGTGGTTTGTTTTGAACATTATATTTTAGCAATTTCACTTTCAGTGGGTATAATTAAGTTTATCACCAATTTCAGTCCAAATGTACCTATCATTTTTGTTTTAGATAGACTGAATGTAGATGTTCCAAACATTAAAATTTATTTTGAATGAAATTATCTTGCAAATAAACACAAAAGAAAACAATTTAAATACACTATAATACAGTTTACTCACTTGCGTGTTTTGTAGAGGTATAAATTTCACAAATAAGGTGTTCCAATCCAGCACGGCGGAATCAATCATTCGTATTCCTAGAGAAGATTTTATATCAAGTGACTCCTAGACTGAAGCAATTTAAGTATATATATATAAAGTAGCTATTTCATTAAATTGGATATAACTATGTTGAATCTGTTACTGTAAATACCTGCATATAATGCGCACCCTTGTATAATGCGCAGGGGGGTTTTCAACCTCGTAATCTATGATTTTTCTATATACCCGCATATAGCACGAACAGATTTTTTTAGCGTTACCGTACTATGTTTTTGTTTTTGATATGCCCTTTGCAGGAAGTCTACCTGATGATTTTGCGGGAGACTACAGCAATCAGCTAGTGAAATGTGGAATATTTGGAGAGGATGAAAAAAATTGTAAGGAAGTAATTAGATTTTGGTATGTTACATTAATATATGTATGAGCTGGATTATCGATAATTGGCATAATTAAAAATTACTAACTCCAAACCGTAAAGTTTACCCAGAGAAGCGCTCAAAAGAAAAGGTTTAAAATAAAAAATAAATAAAAATACAAGTTTGCTGGACAATGGCCTAACAGGGAGTTGTGGTCTAAACCTAAGCCTAAAAGGAAAAATGAAAGCACGAGCACTGCACAAATAAAGAAAAACTTCTCTGGAACAAGCACTAAATACGTATTTCGAGAGCTATGCTCTCATCTTCAGTAGCTGAAGTCGTATGATTTGAAGGTGTCTTGTGTTGTGTATTTATATGTTCGGGATAAAAGAGAAAGGATGAAGGGGGGGAGGGGACCGAAGTGGCCATTAACGAATAGAGAGGTATGTGGGGGATGAATCCCTTGTCGTTATTCATAACCGTTTCTCGGTATTTGTTTATGAATATGCTTTTGTAAGCATCAAGTTTCCAGTCTGTTTGTATTGATTGTTTTCGATTTTAATGGGGTGATTGTTTTCTTGTATGTGTGCTGCGACGCTAGACCTGTTAAACCTGTTGTGTCTGAAGTGTGCGATGTGTTCTTTGAATCTGATTTCTAGCTTCCGTTTTGTTTGACCAATGTATATTTTCTATGTACCATGGAGTGGTATGGTGCTAATTTGTGTGAGATGTAATGATTAGATTCAGAAGGGATATAGGTGTCAGTATGTGTGGGATTGCGGTAAATCCCAAACTTAATTTGGTTGTTTTCTCGTTTGACCAGAAGGTCAAGAAATGGTATCGAATTCTGTTTTTCCTCTTCATTGGGAATTGATCGTTTAGTTGTACAAAATCTGTTATGTTACTTTTGGATGTATCGAAAATCGCGAAAATATCGTCTACGTATCTTAGCCATAAACGAGGGAAGTAGTTGAAGGCGTTTTTGCATTGTTTTTCAAAGTTGAGCATGAAAAGGTTGGCTAAGAACGGTGAGAGGTAGTTTCCCATGGTTGTGCCGTAGTTTTGTTGGTAGAACTTGCTGTTAACTTGAAAGAAGTTTTGGTTCATGCATAAACGTGTTAGTCGAACGAGTTCTTCTATTGTTGTTAATGGTAGGTCTTGTTCGGTGAGCCAATTTTGTATTCCTCCCGCGTCTTTTTTCACCCGCGTTTCCCCCCCCCTCCCCCGCGTTTTCCCCCGCATTTTTCCTCCCGCGTCTTTTTTCTCTCGCGCGTCTTTTTCCTCTCGCTTCTTTTTTCTCTCGCGTCTTTTTCCTCTCGCGTCTCTTTCCTCTCGCGTCTCTTTCCTCTCGCGTCTCTTTCCTCTCGCGTCTCTTTCCTCTCGCGTCTCTTTCCTCTCGCGTCTCTTTCCTCTCGCGTCTCTTTCCTCTCGCGTCTCTTTCCTCTCGCGTCTCTTTCCTCTCGCGTCTCTTTCCTCTCGCGTCTCTTTCCTCTCGCGTCTCTTTCCTCTCGCGTCTCTTTCCTCTCGCGTCTCTTTCCTCTCGCGTCTCTTTCCTCTCGCGTCTCTTTCCTCTCGCGTCTCTTTCCTCTCGCGTCTCTTTCCTCTCGCGTCTCTTTCCTCTCGCGTCTCTTTCCTCTCGCGTCTCTTTCCTCTCGCGTCTCTTTCCTCTCGCGTCTCTTTCCTCTCGCGTCTCTTTCCTCTCGCGTCTCTTTCCTCTCGCGTCTCTTTCCTCTCGCGTCTCTTTCCTCTCGCGTCTCTTTCCTCTCGCGTCTCTTTCCTCTCGCGTCTCTTTCCTCTCGCGTCTCTTTCCTCTCGCGTCTTTTTTCTCGAATTTTTCCTCCGCGGTTTTTAAATTTTAACTGTTTTTTAACGTCAAAAATAATAATCCTTGGAAAAAATATTTAATTTAGTAAACTGATGCAAAAACCCGCCACAGAGGACGACCACGGCAGCGCAGTGGGCTTAGTGACTGCCCAACCAATACAGAAGCGGGTTAATCACAGCGGTGGATTCGATAGGCTGAAAAAATACTCCCATCCTCTGGGCGGACGTAAACTCACTTCTCGACGGAAGCTTTTTTCAACCTAGCTCCACTTGAGCGCACGTTTCCACCGCTGGGATTGAACCCGCTTCCTCGGTATTGGGGGGCAGGTCGCTAAACCCACTCCGCCACCGAGCCGACACGAGGTACCCGGGAATAAGTTGTAGTTACCTTTCCTCCAGCAGTTATAGACAGCCCTCAGAGGGTGGAACAGTGGAGAGAAGTAGGGGAGGGGAGTTGCACGTGAGTTGAGTGGAGGCGTTCCGCTGCGGAATTATATTTTCTTGTGACTATAAAATGTACGGGAGTAGATTAATGCCCCATTTATCCACATTCTTATTAGTCGTACAGTATCCATTGGACGTATATACACGCGTACAAACACGCAGGAAGTGCTGGTAACGAATTTTGACGCTTGCGTTTCACGGCCGAAGATCCAAAGAGTAACGTTCTCGGCACCTTCGTGAGATAGTCAAATCACTTCAGCCGGAGTCGTTAGGGCGTGCATTGAAAGCCGATTTTGCGTGTGTTGTTCGTGCTAATAATTTATCTTATTATACTTTCAAGCTACTTTATCTAGTATAAGGCTTGTAGTTTCTGGATTTCCGTACAATTCGCGCTATGATTCATTTTCTTTGTGTTTGTGAAATACCGGTACATTCGTGAGTCCGTTAACGCGGACATTTGACCATCCTCGATACTTCAACGTCTTATAGATAGCTTTGATAAGGAATCAGACAATAGGTCTCATCTGGGTATGCCGTATATATACCGTCAAGCAGCTTCTCTGGCCACTAGCTGCATCCTTTTAGTTTACCATCTTGGCATTAAATGGGCTTCACTTTTCCAAATAAAGAAGTGAATACGCTTCTCGTAGTTAGACCCTGACTTTGCTTTGCGGGTTGCACATCCGTTACCCTAATTTTAAAATTAACAACATTTATATGTTATTTATAATATTATTATTTAATTTTTTAATCACTTAGTAATTGTGTAAATTTTTAATGTCTTTATACCATATTTTAAGAATTTGTGTTCATTAAATATTATTAACAAATTCAATTATTATTGTAATAATAAGTATATATTAACATTTTAATTTATGTCTTGTGGTAAAAATAGTTTAAGGCACAAATTTTAAGAATAAACAACTCAAATACTGAATAATTAACGTATTTTTTAATCGATTTGTGATTTGATTCACCTGAATTGCAATTTAAATGCCCACCTCCAGTTTCAAAAAATTAAATACCCAGATGAGTGGTTAAATAACTAGCCTTGTAAAAGTAAGGAAATTGAAATGTCTGTTGTAGAACAGTCTCACATAGTTATATGATATAGTTTAGCAAATATGTAAATATAGATAGTAATAGAAAAAATAGTTCAGTGAACTTGAATAAGCCTATTTTTTTGGCTTATCAAAACTCTTGGATTATTATAGACATGACTCATTCCACACCGAACACAATCGCAAAGGAGGAAACCCGGCAATAGCCTCCTGAAACCGCAGCAGCAGGTTTTCTACTGTATAAATTTTTAAAATCAACCTTAATCATGTGTACATAGTCATACATTTTTCTACAGACCCCTGAGGACATTTATTTAAAATCTACCCCAGATGCCGAAGAAAATGTGAAACTTTTCACTTTTTTATTAGATATTTATGAAATTTTTTGAGAATTTACGCAAAACATTTTAAAACTAATTTTTACTCTAACTTGAAATAAATAGACTCTTTGCTGGAGAGAAGTGATCTATTAGCTATCCAGTGCATGCCTGTATTTTCTATAGTAATAATATCGTGAAAACTCGAAGTTATTGGCATGCAACCTTCTTCAAAAATAAATTTCAACTACCGTAAATACCTGTGTATAATGCGCACTTTTTTTTCGAAATATTTGAGTTAAAAATTAGGATGCATGTTATACGAGGGTACATAAACTTCCTATTTTCATTTGACCCCATATTTCCACAATTTCGGCACATTAATAACTGTCCGGGTATCCTCGATATCTTTATTGGTGATTTTTACGAAAAGTAAGACATTATAGTAAAAATTTATTAAGTAATTCTATAAACGTACATAAATTAGATATGAAAAGAATGAATTCAGTATTTATTCATTTTAAAAGCCAAGAAATTCTTCGTCACAGGACCATTCTTCTTCGATGTTATCAGAATCGTCATCTCCATTGCCGTGGCGCTGTCGTCCTCCCACACCATATCATCTTTACTACTTTCTAAACTATTACTGATGCAGCATTTCTTAAAAACCTTTTATAATAACATCCGTGGACAATTCATTCCATGTATTATTGCATAATTCGATTTATTGTATCCTAATATCACCTTGTAAGTAAACAGAGTATGTAATGATTGAGTTAGCTGTCGTTCCTTTGGAACGTTATTCTAAAATTTCATGATGTTACCAATACAATACCAATAATTTGATCATTGCTTTAGACCACGTTACACCATCTACTCTATTCTGGAACGGTAAGGCCAAAAAAAATTGGGCTATACGCGGGTATATAGAAAAATCATAAACAACGAGGCTGAAAACTCCCCTGCGTGTTATACGAGGGTGTGCATTATACGCGGGTATTCTGAACATTTAACTTACTGCATATATACCAATTAGGGAAAAAATTTCCCACTTTGTCATGACTGAAAATTTTAGATAAATATCAATTATTTTTTTAAATTTTAAATTAATTTTTTTACGGAAGTCACAAAAAATGTCCCTTTTTATTCAATAGAAGCCGAGATGTATGTATATTCGAGTGGCTACAAAAAATCATTCACAAAATTTCAACTCTTCATAAAAAATAATGAATAATAATTAAAGACTTAATCATTTTTTCTCACATTTCTCATATTATGAAATATTATTTAGCAAATATATATATATATATATATATATATATATATATATATATATATATATATATATATATATATATATATATATAGCAAATATATATAGATATTGCTTGACTTACAAAAAAAGGGGCTGCTTACCTTTTTTAGGTAAAGAGATCAACTCTTGCAACAGAAAACTGTAAAGAATAACTCTGGTTTTCTTGGAAAAGAGAGGTCTATTTTGGATTTGGTGCTGGAGAGTACAGTAGGTAATGTTTATGAATGCAAGCTTTGCCATCTCACATTTTCCTAGCTTTATCTCAACTCATCGTTTATTCCTCCTGTGCATTATTGCAGGCTTTACAAATGTCTTATTTGCATATCTCTTTATTCATAATATTTTTTATATAAATATGATATATAAATTATAAAAACAATTATTCCTTCTTTAGCCCAAAATATGTATTTTTAATGCAACAAAAATCGTAAATGGGAGAACAGACATAGTACTCACCTCACTTTAATGGTAGATCCTTTTGTATGAATAATTACTCCTTAGAATACAGTGAAACCTCATTATATGTAAGCGAAGGAAATTTTCCAAAGCCAGTCAAACTGATAAAACCCGGTTAAAAGGCCGGATAAAAACAGTGGAACCCGGATAAAAACCCAATACGTATTTCGGCTACAAAGTAACCATCATCAGGGGTTAAAAAAAAAAAACGGGGGGAAGGGGGACTTGAGAGAGGGCAACTGAAACCAAGACCAGTGGCACGCTCTCAAGTGGATGTCCAAAGCTGTGTCTGTGTATTTATACCTGGTTGGTGGGCAGGGGGGGGAGAAGAAAAAGGGGGGGACCTAGATGACCTAGGTGATGGGAGAAAAAAGGGGGGGAGGTTAGTTTAAAAAGAAGGCTGTTTATTACCCCTAACTCGTTATTCATCAGGGTGTGTCTGTATTTATGAATGTGTAAGCTTTCTGTTGCGTCGAGTTTGGTATTTGGGACTTGTTTAAGCAGTTTGAGGTTATTTGTGTCTTATGGGTGGTTATATTCCAAAATGTGTTTCGCGACGGCCGATTTTTCAAAGCGTCCATGTCTGTAGTGCGCTAAATGTTCTTTGAATCTGATGGAGATATTTCTTTTCGTTTGGCCAATGTAAGACATGTTGCATGTGGGGCACAACACTTGATATATGCCGGATTTTTCTAATGTGGGTATTTTGTCTTTAGGGTTCCCTAATAAATTTTTTATGTTATTTGTGTTGTGAAACGTTAGTGTATAATTTGCGTTATGAAAAATTTTTGTTAGCCCTTTGTTTAGGGTTGGATGGAAGGGGAGTGAAATAAATTTTTCTTCCTATCGTCACTTAGAGCAAGCGTAGTACTTGTCTTCTTGTCTAATGTTTTGGATTGCTTGTTAATAATGTTGTCTATCAATTCGTGTGTGTACCCGTTTTCTAGGGCCGCGTTTTTAATATATTTTACTTCTTTGTCAAAACGTTTTTTATTTAGCGGTGTCGTCAATAGTCTGTGTACCATATGGTTGAAAGCCGCGATCTTTTGTTTGTAAGGGTGATTGGAGTCTTTCTTAATATAATTGTTGGTATGAGTCGGTTTCCTGTACACGTCAAATTCTAATCGTCCATTATTATTAATGATCAAAATGTCAAGAAAAGGTAAAGACTTATTTGCTTCGATTTCAAAGGTGAAGTTTATAGAGTTGTGAAATGAGTTGAGTTCTTGGACGAAGGTGTTAATGTTATAGAGTTTTGTGTCAAAAATGGCAAAAATGTCATCAACGTACCTACACCATGTGTTGGGGAAATAGTTTAACGTATTTTTACAGCGTTGCTCAAAAGAATAAAGAAAAATATTTGCTATAAGTGGTGAGAGAGGATTGCCCATTGATGTTCCATTAATTTGTTTATAGAACTTATTGTTAAAAACGAAGTAATTTTGTTCCATGCATAAGTTTGTCAATGTGAGAATTTCTAGAATTTTGTTTTCCTCAACTTGTTTACTTAGTAGCCAGTCCTGGAGGTTTTCGAGCGCGACGTCAATGGGAACACTGGGGAAGAGTTGTTCTACGTCTGGTTTCAGTTGCCCTCTCTCAAGTCCCCCTTCCCCCCGTTTTTTTTAACCCCTGATGATGGTTACTTTGTAGCCGAAATACGTATTGGGTTTTTATCCGGCCTTTTAACCGGGTTTTATCAGTTTGACTGGCTTTGGAAAATTTCCTTCGCTTACATTTTATATATTTGCCAGTGTAGCTCGCTCTTTTTTACTTAACAAACCTCATTATAGTTTGAAATTATAAAAATAGTTATTTCTTATGGAAATTTTACGATAATCTATCATTATGCCAAATCTCAAGCTCTTCTGGAAGTACCCAAACATTTATATCCTCTTATTTATTACTAACAGAATATCTTCGTATTTTATATGGGAGTCTCGTTTATGTAATGATTACATCTATTAACTGAAAACTAAATTTCTGCTTGGATTATCAAGATTGCACGTTATTTATTCTTGGGTCATATGCTGAGGAATATCAAAATTTTTTAATAAATATAATCTTATTATGTAATATAGTTGTTATAAAGAGGAACTTCTTGTTTCAGGGGGCAAGGACATACTATGCAGATCTGAGACACCAGAAGCCCTTTGATAAGGCTTGTCCAACAGCAAAAAATACTATTTTCCTTAAAGTAGAAATGTATAAAAGAATGTCAATAAAATTTCCTTCCAAATGAATTGTATATTTATTACAAGTGTCCCCTAACTTAACTACCCGAGAATCTCAACTTTCTGTTCCTTTGAACAAGACTATCAAGTTCTCGAGTTCATAGTCTCTCTAAAAGATTGCAGTCTTTCATATTCTGGCTTCTCTCTTAAAGATTGCCGTCTTCTCTGGGATAATGACAGTGTCCGAGTGCAGGCTAGGGTTGGCGACCCTCAGCGCCAGTTCATTCATGGTGGGGCTCCACTCCCAGGTCACTTTTATTTACCGGTGGACTTAATTGTCTGGTGGCCTTTCTCGTCCTCGTCCCCATGGGGTGCCCCAGATGCCCTTCCTTGTCATATCTCCCCCTTGGTCGGGGTGCACGACGTCCTCGAGGCTCCACCATGCCAGGTTCCGTATAAGCGGTTCCTTGCAGGAAAGCATCTTAAACGCGTGCACCAAGACCATTACGTCTGTCGATACTGTGAGGGGCATGAGGCCTGCTCCCCCCATGGAAGGTAGCAGGTGGAGGATCTCCCTCGATGCCCGCAGCGGGAGGTCGAGCCACATCTTTACTCGCCGCGAGATTTCTTTCTCCGTCGCCCTCAGCCTCACAGCACCTGAATGTGAAGTCACACCGCAGCAGGAGGAATGTGTGGAGGGCGTACATCTTCTGCCAGGGTGCCAACGCGCTCCTATCCACTGCACGCAAGTCTTCAGTAAGTGTGGCGAGCATGGCCCGCGGGGTTTGTTTAGCTTTGTACCCAAAGGGAATCCACAGGTATCTGTAGTGCTCCCCCTCCGCAAGTGCCTTTATGTCGCGGCCTTGGATGGTGAACACCGTGTTGCGGACGCCTCCGGGGGCACTGGGCCTGCAGTCTACGTGGATCGATGCACATTTCCCAGGCTTAAAGCTGAGGCCACTCCACTCGGCGACTTTCTCCGTGGTCCAGAGGAGTGACCTCAGCATCCCCGCGTCTCGCGCTATGAGGACGACATCGTCGGCGTAGGCGAGGACACAGGTGCTCGACGATCCCATCCGGTATCCAGCCACTGCGCGTTTGGTCAATATGGCGCGCAGGACCGGCTCCAATGCCAAGTTAAACAGTAGGGGCGAAAGCGGGCACCCCTGCCTTACGCCCGAGTTTATTGGCAATGGGTCGGTGTCGCCCTCCACCGTCCTTATGCTGGTAGTCGCCCCGCGGTATAAGGCTTGAACGATATTAACTATCCCCTCCGGTAGCCCCATTCTTCGCAGCACACCTAGTATATGGGCGCGGGGGACGGTGCCGAAGGCGTCCGCGATATCCAGCCAGGCGATGGCGACCTCTTTTCCGTTCCAACGGGCGTCCTCCAGCATGGTAGAGAGGACGAAATTGTGTTCAAAACAACCCTCCATTGCCGGGATGAATCCCTTTTGGTGTGGGAAAGAGAACCGACTCCCTGCGCGGGCCCAGGCCGCGATTCTGTCTCCGAGGCACCCGGCGAATAGTTTTCCCGAGGTTGGGCCTAATGCCAGGGGGACGCCAATTCCCAATTTCCTCCTTATTCCCCCCTTGTGGATCAGCACCGTCTGCGTGTTTTTCCATCCCTCGGGAATGAACGCCCTATGGAGGCATTGCGAGAAAAGGGCGGCCAATGCCTTGCATCCCGGGTCCGCCTTTTTCCACGTCGCGTAACGCACACGGTCTGGCCCGGGTGCGGTATTTTTGGCAGCCTCCAGTCTGCGCTGTACTTCGGCAGGTGAAAACGGCCGCAGGAGGGTAGTCGTTTCTGTCTCGGTGCAGCGAGAGGAAAATACCGGTACGATGGACGGTGGTTCCCGCCATTGGTGCTCGCAGGGCGGCGCAGTGAAGTGCCGCCGTACCTCTTCCATCGGGGTTGGGCAGTGGTCTGTTTCGGCCCCAATTACGCTCCGGAAAGCTTTCGATCTGTTGATTTTATAGAGGAACTGAAGCCGTCGTGCCTCATTAGGCGCTTGGACCCATCTCGGTGGTCCCTGCCGCTGCGGGCGCCCTACTGCTCCGTCGGGTGGCCGCACCCCTGAAATCCTCCTTGCTTCCTCCGTCATGCTGTTCATTATCCCGTCTATCAGACCTTCCTCGCCCCCCTCGATGAGGCCCAGTTCCACCAGCCATCCCATCTGTGCCTCGGTTGAGGCGGCAGGTGCCGTCGCGGCCGGGCTAGCGGGAAGAGTTACGGGTGCCTCCGGCGTCTCTCCCCCCCTCCATTGGATTCTCACCACTCCGCGTCTCGCCCTTGGCGCTGAATTCCGCAGTGAGGGCATGGCGCCTTCCTTTGCGGCCGGCGTCGGTTCCATCTCCTTGCTTGCCCGTTGTGCTGGTGCACCCCCCCCCCCCCGTTCGGGCCGGCAACGGACGGGGTTGCCCGGGGTGCTGGTTGTCCGCATCTTCTCTTATAGGCGTCGGAGGTCTTATTTCCCACCTGCGCTGTCCTGTGGGTATATTTCTCCGTCCCCAAGGAGCATTGGCTTGGTTGTTGCTTTGTCTCTGGGGCGTTTGGCGTAGGGAGCGTTCTTCGCGTTGGGGGCCTCTCCGTGGAGGGGGCTGGTGCCTTTGCGTCCTTCGTGGCTCGCCTCTAGCGGCGGGGGGATGGTTCCTTCGGTTACGGTTACGTCATCGGCCCTCTCTCCTGGGCGTCGTGCCTCATTTTCCTCTAATGGTTCTCCGTTCCCCTTCATTTTAGGGTTGTTGGTGGGGCTGTTGGGCTCTCTGGTCGTGGGCGATTTCCACTACCCTCTCTCGGGCCTTCTCTTGTTGTCTCCGCTGCTTCTCCTTCCTCCATCGCTCGCTGAGGTGTCAATGGCGGTCTCGTGGGGGCGGGGGTTCCTTGCAGCATCCAAAAGGGGGTTTGACAGCCCATCTCCCTTGTTTGGAGAATATGTTTCTTGGGCGGAACAATTCTTACTCCGCAGATAGCCCATCTTGTACTCTCTAGTTGCATGATTCGCCTCTCACGTTCGCCCAGAGAGATCGGAGGCGCATACGCAGGGCTTCCAGATGCGGCAGCGGTCGGAGAGTCGGGGCTTAGACCCTGGAGTCTCTTGGACCTCCTGGGAGTTGCGGCCTCCATATTCAGCCTCCTCCTGGCCGGCGGCGGCGCCGGGTCCTCCGTCGAGGGTAGCAGGTTTATTCCGAGCGCGGATGCTACTGCCAGTTCCAAGGGCGTGAGAAGAGGGGTGCGGCACCCGTCCGTGACGGCATACCCGTACTCAGAGTGCATCATCGCAATGCGAGCTCCCGCGGATTAACAGAATACGGCGCGGAGAGGAATGATGGGGCGCTGCTCGCAGTCTTCCGGTGTATTAAGGGTTGCGGCCGGCTCAGAGCTTGGTGGAATTCCAAACCTGATGTCTCCTCCTCCCGAATTTCGGGATTCAGACTCTGTTGTGCGCGCTCTGAGGCTGACACCCTATCTCCCAGTATATCGGGCCTTTTGATGCATGTCGCACTCCTCAAGGTTACCCTCTCGGAAGCCTCCTCAGATTTACCCTTAACACTACCTTAAGAACTACTTACATCTAACCATACAGTACCATCTCACCCGGTATCCTTGAAGTTTGAAGTTCTCTGCTCTTCTCTCGAAAGATTTTTACGATTGAAGGGAAACAAGACAAGAAAAAAAAGACAAAGATTAATTCGTTTGAGAAGATGTAAGATTATTATTATATTATCATTCTTTATACAAAACAAACCATTTTATATACATATATACAGTTACTGCATTTTTTAATTGCAAGACAAGCATCTTAAATATAAAGAAATGATTTTTCATCTTAAACATCCAAGACGACTTCATTACACCATTTCCTTTATGCAGTTGATTCCCTGTAACAGTCAAAAAGAATGTCTAATTTTAATGTTCTTTGAATAAAAAGCGGTAACTGAAAATTCTCAGCAAAAAGGTGGTGTAAGAGCATTCTTTATGTAGGTTGTAGCTTAACTTTTTTGAATGAGCAATTTTGCAACACACAAGGTTCTCATTTCAAGCAAAATATTTGGTCTTGTCAACCAATTGGCATGGAGAAATTTCATAATTTATCAAAAATATCTCAATGGTTTCCAATGATATGGCCAAATATTGGCCTGAAAATGAACTGCTGCAATTATTGCCAGTCACATGATGTTAAGCTGCAAACTACATCGAGGACTCACCAAACAAGGATCTTATTGTAAAAAAATAATTTCCTCAAAAGCATAACTTCATCATAGTAAAACAGTGAATGCCAGAAAAAATTACTCAACCAATTTTTTGTGTACTGTGAACCCACTAAAAGAAAATTCATTATTTACTTGAATATTTCAGGACATTTGGAACTGGGAAAAGGCAGACATAGTCAGTTAAAAGTTCAATTTTTTCATTTTCATATATAAATACAATAAGTTTAAAATTGGCATCATAACTACACCTAATTCCTTTTGATATCTTTCCCTTAGCTTATCTCTACATGATCAGCCATTTCAAAGTTTGATGATGCATTTAAAAGCAATGCAAGACAAAATTGCAATTACAGAATTTACAGTTTAGTTCACTTTTAAGAATTGTTCGTGAACTATTTTGACTTTCTCATATATGTAATACCGTATTTACCCAAAATGAAGACAAGGTTTTTCCACAAAAATGTCATTAAAAATATTAGATATTGTCTTAGAATGGAGTATGAGGATTTAAGGTGACAATACACCCCCTATTTTAAATGCACCATGAAACACCTGGATGTCAAGTATAAGTCGGTTAAAATATTTAATTAATTACTACAATACTTGAAAATTTTAAGATCAAATTTCCTAAAATTGCTCCCACAGAGCAATGATTCCACTTTGGCAGTAGGGAAGTGTTTAAAGCTGGGTAGGTAATCGCGTGACAAGTTGAAAAAAAATTATTACAGCTGGGCAGGTCTGTGAGTAATATGAAACACAAAGTCATGTAGGCACCAATTAAGGTGTTTAGTAATACAATGTAAACAAGACTGATACAATTTAAACGTATCTACTACAATATAAACATGATGCTTTGCATTTGGTATGCAGACAGACGTAAAGTAGATGCGAGTTTCAGAGTGGAGAAAATTTATGAGAGCATTTGAGTAGTACACGCTTTGCTGAGTTTTAAAGTGAAATGGTGACAGGTTATTATTTATACCTTTTAAATACAATATCCCAAACAAATGGCAGATCGTGTAGAGAAAAAAGGAACTGCGGTAAGTTAATGGTTAATTGTGCTGCAGAGAGGAAATACAATGTGACTGAAGCAAACGTGCGAAGGTGGAAGCAAGCAAAAGAGAAACTTGAAGGTGCTAACTCAACACAGAGATCATTAACCCTCCGTTAGTCGCGCCACTTTTTAAAACACATTTAGTGGCGTCTATCAGACTCCATTTAATTATTACTTCAGGAAGTGTACAGACTTACAGAGAATGCTTTAAATTGATAATATTTATTCACTACAAAGGTACAAGTAATGTAATCGGTACAAAAATATCTATAATTTTAATGTACATTAACATATATTGTTAATAGATTTGAGCGCACGTTCCCCTGACATACATTCAAGTTTTTCGCATCGTAAACAATGTTTAACCAGTTTTATTTGTATAATTAACACAAATGTTTTCAGAATGCTCTAAGCAAATATAATTGTTACAGTTTGTACATTTATATTTTGTCATGCGATTCTTTTTTCGCTCACAAATGTAACACCTTTTTCGAGCAGTAGTTTTACTCTGTTTTTCTCTTTCCTCTGTCTCCTTGTATAATCGTTTAGAGGTGCCAGCACTTGACTCGGGGTGTTCCTTTTCAATTTCAACCTGAGTACTATGTTCTACTGTTCTTTTGTTTAATTGTCTTCGTAAACAGGTAATTTGAGACCTTTTTGTATGTGTTCTGCTACTAATTCTTTTGCAAGGGTTTTAATGAAATATATTCTCTTCCGAAGTTTTTGGGAATCGGTATTATCATTTTCTAGATAAATAACCTGAGCATTTATTGCTCCTACATTTAACATTGTATAAAATATAGTCATAGGCCACCGATTGATGCTTCTTGAAACAGAGTAGGTCGCGCATAATTTATCTAAGACATAGAATGTCACTATTTCTGTTTTTTTTTGGTGCACCTGTTGTTTCGTCGATAGCAGAATCATGATGCATTGACGAAAGTAGGAGGACATTTTTCCTTGCTTTGGGTATGTAAGACATTCAAGTACAATGCTTTTGAAAACCAAAACGAGATGTGAATGGTTCCCGACCTTGTACTGTTGCAAAAGAGGGTGAAAGCTGCCTTTTATTGTTCCTTATTGTACCTACATATGTAAGCCTGTCACTTTTTAAAATGTCTGTAAGTAGTTCGCAACTAGTAAACCAATTATCTGCGGTAATATTACGTCCACTACCACTAACTGGCATGATCAATCTTTTGACAACATCATAAGGACTGTTGTTAACCTGAAATGGACCATCTGGCTGTTTTCCTGCGTATATTTATTTCTAAATTTGCTGTGTAAAAGTTTTTAGCATCTGCCAGTAAATATATATATATATATATATATATATATATATATATATATATATATATATATATATATATAAAGTGGACCAAAACAAGGCCGATTTCATGCATTAGAAGAGGAAATTGCAAACTGTGTGTATTCAAAGAATGGACGGTAAACCGGTGACGCAGGATATCATTAAATTGAAAGCCCAAGAATTAGCACGATCGAAAAACATTTTTACTTTCTCATATACGTAGTATATTGAGATGTATTGTAATCGCGAAAAAATTCGACTTCGAGATTTTGATGGAAATACGTTTTAGGTGTCCATGAAAGTGGTTTTCGTCATGCCATCTGTCGATGTTTGCGGTTTTGGGTCCAAACGCAAAGATAAAATCAAATGATATCTCGTATTTATGCAATATATCATCTTTTGCTGACTATTTTTTGATAAAAATGATATTGCACAAAAATAAAGGGTAGTTTATTCTTGGCGATTTTTAGAAAAATTTGATTTACTCAAAAATGGCTCCAAGGAATTTTATTAAAATCAATCCAATTGTAGAGCCTGATGTCACAAATAATACTATCTATGTCTCAAAAAAATCACTATATGGCATCCAGTGACATTACAATTTACACTAAGCTACCTTACCTAAGCTCTATGATGTCACGCCTCCACTGCGACCCACTGAAAATCTTATTACAGCCTAAATGGTTCAACTATATTAAATGATATCATCATAGTATCATTCATAATAGACACTGAAGTGATGAATGACAATGCGCAACAATTAAGGGTACTTTATTCTAGGACATTTTTAAACAAAATTTGATTTACTCAAAATGGCTATAAGGATTTTGATTAAAAGTCATCCAATCATACAGCCTGATGTCACAAATAATAATAACTAAGCCATATGCCCCAAAAAAGTACTAAATATTGACCAGTGGTATTAAAATATACGCTAAACTACGGTTAACTTTGTTTTATAAGCATTTTTCTTTTATAAGCGGAGTCGACCAAATGTATATATTTACGACCGAAGTGGAGAAAAGGAAGGTCGATCCACCCGAACCAAGCGAAGAGAAGATGAACGATATACTTATATCAGCGAAAGGTATAGCAGAACAGCTCAAAATCATAAATGCAAATAAATCCCCGGGACCGGAAGAGATACCAGCTAGAGTATTAAAGGAATTAGCGTTAGAAATAGCACCTTATCTCGAAACAGTTTTCAGTAAGTCACTTAGTCATGGCGTTATACCTAAGGAATGGAAATTAGCGTTTATAACTCCGCTACATAAAGGCGGGAAAAAAGACGACCGAGAAAACTACAGGCCGATTTCGCTAACCTCAATATCTTGCAAGATTCTAGAGCACATCATCGTTAGTTCTGTGATGGACTTCTTAGATAGCCAGGACTTGCTCAGTAAATATCAGCACGGTTTTAGGAAGGCAAGATCTTGTGAAACACAGCTCGCTCTGTTTGCACATGATATACTACGATCCGGTGATCGAAAGACCCAGCTAGACGCGGTTTTTCTTGACTTCAAGAAGGCATTCGATAAAGTCCCTCATATTAAGTTATTGAAAAAATTACAAGCCTGTGGAATAAATCGAAAGATAATCGAGTGGATCAGGGACTTTCTCAATGATCGGGAACAAATGGTAGTCATAAATGGATTTAAATCAGATTCGGTCAGCGTGTCCTCCGGCGTTCCACAGGGAAGTGTCATCGGTCCCCTATTATTCCTTATATACATAAATGACTTAGATAATGTTATTACAAGTAAAATCAAGTTATTCGCGGATGATACGGTAGTTTACAGAGAGATTAACAGTCCTGCTGATCAAGCATTACTTTCTAACGACCTACACGCAATTCTCGAGTGGTGTAAAGAGTGGCAATTAGAGCTGAACTTAGGTAAGTGTTCCGTCATGAGATTCTGGAGAAACAAAGAAATTGAGGCGATGAATTACAGTATAGAAGGCGTACATCTAAAATTATCCGAATCCGTCAAATACTTAGGTGTCATTTTAACAAGTAACCTCTCGTGGGACACACATATACGAAATATATCCGGGAAAGCTAAGCAAAAACTAGGATTCATCAAACGGATAGTAGGTAAAAGCGAAGAAAAAGTCAAAGAGACATGTTACTTTTCTTTAGTTAGACCGCTGCTAGAGTATGCGTCGAGCATATGGGATCCGTACGAGAAAGGTTTAATCACCGAGTTAGAGAAAGTGCAGCGAAAAGCTGCTAGATTCGTCAAAAATTTTTATGATAGAAATATAAGCGTTACAGGCTTGTAACAGGATTAAGGATGGGAATCACTAGCTGAGCGTCGATCACGTGCTAGGTTAAAACTTCTTGAAAGATTTAGAACGAGTACTTTCTCCAGCGACGTCAAAGAAATAATAAGAACTCCCACCTATATCGGTAGAATGGACCATCCTCGTAAAATAAGAGAGATAGCCTGTAGGACAGAGAGATACAAAGGCTCATTTTTCCCTAGAACGATAGCTGAGCAGAATAAAACTTGCGATCAAAAGTAACCTCGCGTAGGGGCGTAAACCAAGGCCTAATTTTGGAGTTTTCCCCTTGGTGTTAATACACCCCCTGCCACACACCCTTGCGGTGGCTTGCAGGGTAAACTGTAGATGTAGATGTATATATGTACATACATGAGAGTTTGTGCAATGTATCTTGCGCCATTTATTTCATTAGAAGATAAAGTATGTAAGCACTGAGAAACATCGGGAGCATACAATGTTCATCTCTATGTGTGTAAATTACATTTTTACTTTCTCCATGCATACGACGTATATAGAGAAAATATTGTATTCATGGAAATTATCGATTTCCTGATTTTGACGGAGGTACACGTTTTGAGATCCCATGAATACGTTTTGATAAATTTAGCGATGGTGTTATGATGTATGTGTTACAAATGTTTGAGGACACGGCAACTCAAATAGTTACAATCCTATCACCACGATTCATGAAATTTAACATCCACAACTTATTTAACCCAACAATGAACTGATAACTTTTTGGATCGGAGCATCGAGCGAGAATGCGTGCGGTTTTTTGATCGATCTCTCGATCGTTTTAGTTTTTAAGATCGAGATCTTTTGATCATCGGATGGCTCATCGTCAGAGAGACTGGGGAGGCTCATCAAATCGTCAGTGGATCGAGGAAAAGGAGGATTGAGTTTTTGGCTCATCGAGATCGAGAGCTCATCGTCAGATCGGCTCATCGATCGAGGAGAATCAGGGACTTGACTGCCAGAGAGGACTTGACTGCCAGAGACAACTCCAAGCAACAGGGACAACACCGAAAGAGCAAAGCCTGGGGTCAAAGCCCCCACCCGAGGTAAGCGCCTGGGCTGAACTCTTCTTCAGTCAACTATCACCCCGCAAGAAGCGTGTACTGGGTCGGAACAATCTCAAGGAAAATATTTGACAGAGACAAAGAGAAAATCATACTGCCAGAGACAACTCCAAGCAACAGGGACAACACCGAAAGAGCAAAGCCTGGGGTCAAAGCCCCCACCCGAGGTAAGCGCCCGGGCTGAACTAGCATTGAATCAGAACCCTCGTCTTCTTCGGCGAGGAGGGTATTTCTGCAGGATTTCTCCCTTGGGAATTTCTGCAGTGGGCCGTGTCTTTCTTCTTTCATCGCCTCTTATGGGATTCCTCTATCCCCAGTTACCTCCGCCTCTTAGGAGGCGGTTGGTCATCAGGATCACCAGTAGCGGCTCGAGGCCTTTTCTGTCGATCCCATGGTTTCACAGATACTTCTGCAATGCTCCTCAGCTCCTCAGACTCCTTGAGCTGGAGGGCATCGTAGAATGTTTTGGCCGCGTCCCTCATTCTGTCTTCTACAGATGGGATGGCGGCCGCAGATAGGAGGGCGGATGTGGAGATCCTTGCTCCAGGGCGCAGTATCATGCGGAGGGTGCCATTTTGTAGGACCTCCAGTTTTCTTTTTGGCGTTGCCATGATCCTAGCAGACCAGGCTGGTGAACCGTACAGTATGGTGGGGAGAATCACCATTTTGTAGAGGAGAAGGCGCAGACGCAAGTCAGAATGAGGGTTCCTCAGGATGGGAGCCAGATCCCTTCTTGCTCCATACGCTCTCCCAATGATGGTTTTGATGTGGTGGCAGAACTGGAGCTTGGCGTCAAGGATGACACCGAGGTAGGTTGCCGACTTCCCCCAGTCGATTTCCTCTCCCCCTATCTCCAGCGGTTCCGGTATCTTAGGCTTCAGTCGGCAGTGCAAGACTACCGTCTGTGTCTTTTTTGGATTGATGGTGATTCTCCACCTCCTGTACCAGGACAGCAGCTCTTCTGTAGCCTCTTGTAGATAGGACGCTGCTGCATAGGACTTGGTGGATCTTGCCAATAATGCTGCATCATCAGCATAGAGGGCAGCCATGACATTCCAGGAGCCTCCAGAGGGGATGTCTGCCGTGTACAAGTTGAATAGGATTGGTCCCAAGACCGACCCTTGTGGTACTCCCGCACAGATAGGATGCAGGTCAGATTTCGCCGTTCTCCATCGGACAGCAAATGTTCTTTCCGCGAGGTAGGAAGCCATGAGTCTCCTCAGCCAGGCCGGGAATCGTTGTATCTTCATCTTGTAGAGTAGGCCCTTGTTCCATACTCGGTCGAAGGCCTTGCTTATGTCAAAGAAGGCCCCGACCGCATATGCACCTCTGTTATATGACTCGGTGATGAAGTCTACTACTCGTACAAGCTGGTGAGTTGTTGAGTGTTCCCGCCGGAACCCGAACTGGTGCCTCGGTAGGATGTTTTGCGTCTCAGCATGTGAGGTGATGAATGGCGCAATGACCCTTTCAAACACCTTGCTGATGCCATTGAGGAGGGATATCGGCCGGTAGGAATCCTTCCTGGTTGGGGCTTTTCCTGGCTTTGGGACGCAGATCACCACTGCAGTCTTCCAGGTGCTTGGTAGGTGTCCCAATTTGATGGCAGCATTGAAGAGCTCAGTCAGGTGTCTAATTGCAGCAGGAGGTAACTGCCGCAAAACTTCATTTTGCAGCTCATCTGCACCCGGCGCCTTCCGAAGGGGTAGATGCATCAGGATGGAGTGAACTGCACTTGGCAGTATCCGAGGCAGCTCTTCTTCCTCCGTTGTTTCTTCCATATCTTCTGTCAAATCCAGAGTTTCCGAGCCTGGAGGATTGTCCTGAAATGTTGTTTCCAAATAGGTGGCCATCAGGTCAGCCTTTTCCGCATCCGTACAGGCCTCTCCGTCATCCGTAATGATGGGATAATCTGGAGTGCGCGTGCTGCGAAGAGCTCTGGCAAGCTTCCAGACTGAGCCGTCTTGTAGTGTGAGCGAGGCCACCTTTTTCTTCCAGGTCTCTCCTTGGAAGTGGAAGATGTTGTCCCTGATTTTGTGCTGGAGAGCGGTGAGTTGGCATCGAAGATCAGGTGTGCCGAGCTTCTGATATTTCCTCCGTAGTCTATTCTTCTCCTGGATGTCCTTGACGATCCAGGCAGGGAGGTCAGCATATGTTGCTTCTTTAGGTTTCGACATCAGGGTCGAGGCCTTAAGTGCATGCAGGATGTTGTCCGCAAGGCTGTTGGCCATCTCGTCCAGCTGCTCTGAGGAAGTCGGCCTCTCATTTTCAGGAGGCAAGGACATTGTCAGGGTGCTTCCAAATTTCTTCCAGTCAGCCTTATTGATGTCCAATCTCTCAGGCTGTGGTTGTATCACCGGTTGTAAGCCCAGGTGTGTCACCACAGGGTTGTGGTCACTGCACAGCGAGGGCACACTGTAGGTGGAGATGGACGTGTGCAGTCCACGGTGAATGCAGAAGTCCAGAATGTCTCCCTCTCCATTGTGGTGATAGCGCGTTGGTTTTACAGGAGCTGTTGCCTTTGAGCCCTGTTGGTCCAGCCATTTCCGGAGCTGTTCTCCCTTGGCGTTATGCGACCTGGAGTTCCAGGTATGATGTTTTGCATTGAAATCCCCTCCCGCAAGAGTTGGGAGAGGAGTGTCAAAGATGGCCTCAAAGTCCGTCTTCACAAACCTAGCCTTTGGAGGCAGGTAGCAGGAGACGATGCGAAGCTTTCCTCTTGGAGTGACTACTTCTGCAATGGCAGCTTCCAGGGAAGTAGTCTGTGGGGTTTCTCTTGCATGGCCCTCAACGTCCGTGCGGAGAAGTATCGCTACACCCCCACTTCCACGACCTGTTATGGGTCTGTCCTTTCTGATGACTCGGAACCCTGGGACGGTCCATCTCGTTCCAGTCTGGAGATGGATCTCAGAGATCAGGGCTATCTCAGCTTGCTGTTTTATCAGGAACCCAAGAAGTTCCGGCGTTTTCTGTTTAATATCGCCGTTGGCATTCCAACTGACAATGGTGAATCTACTGGTCCGGCGAGACTTAGGGGCCATTAAGAAGGGCCGTTAGCATCGCCATCGTCTGACCAAAGGCTACCATCTGCTGCTGGATAGCAGATGTAATGCCTACAAGTACTTGGAGCACGTCCTTCAGGGCTGCGGTCGGTACTGCCTCTTCAGTCGATGACCGTCCCCATGGTGATTGAGTGGGCCTCCCAGATGGAGGATATTTCTGTTTCTGTTGAGACCGCTGTTGAGGGGGCTGCTGCTGTGATCTCCCTTTAGCTGGTTGGATCAATGGCGGAAATTCCTTGGGCAAGTCCAAGCGTAGCCTTGGAGCATCCCTGGTAGGGCCTGCAACAGCATTCCCCAAGGGAGGCGCCAGCTGCTTCTGCGAAGAGATGTTACTCTTCTTCTTCTTTTGCCTATTGTTTCCGCCAATGTTTGCTGCTGCCTGTTGTTTGGCTGGAGGGCACTGGCTCTTTCCTTTCTGCATGTCGTCCGCCACCTTGTAGTAGCGGCATTTCCTTGACAAGGCAATGTGATCTTCACCACAGTTGCAACAAGTCGCAGGAGCTTCCGCTGACAGTGTGCAGGCATGTCCCGCATGAGGACCAGCGCACTTAAAACATCTGGGCACAGCTCGACAGGCTCGGGAACCATGCCCCCATCTGTTACAGTTGTAACAGATCTGAGGGGCCTTGTAGACATACGGCTTCAGGGTCACCGTTGATCCACACAGGCGTGTAATTGCCTGTATCTTGGCAGGAGTCCATTCCCCTGCAGTGCGAAATGTGGCAGTATAAATGCCTGTCTGCTCCCCATCCTTGTTCTTGATGGGTTGGACATCTACAACAGGTGCTTCCAGTAGCAAAAAGCCCTCAGAAATGTAGGCAGCATCCATTTTCCGGTGAAGGCCTCGGACGACAAACTTCATGCGTCTCGCCTCTTTCTCCGCCCAGGTGCTGAATTGCGCCTTCGCTACACTAAGCATTTTCAGGACAGCTGTGTAGTCCTCAAATGAGTTAAGGTGTAGGCGGCTGAACTCCGACTTGTTGATACAGCGGAAGTCCTTATCTGCTACCACGCCGTTTACAGCTTCCATAAAGTTGCGGAAGTCATTAATTTCATAGACCAAAATCGGGGATGGCCGTTTCTTCTTCAGCTCAGCCAACTGTTCCGTTTGCATGCCTTCCTGATGAGTATCAGTCGGGCTGGCAATGTCTTCTGCTAGAGAAGCAAATCTGTTGGAGGTGGAGACCTCCGTAGACGTTCCAGGTACCGGGTTGGTTTTGGCCCTTTTTCGGACGTTTTCGTCCACAGTGATGAACGGTGCCCGCTTGGAGTGGCGAGGCTGGTCAGTAGATTTTTGGCCCTGTAAAGGGCCGTTTTGTCCAACAGCGTCAGTGGTGTTTCCGTCACTGGGTGAGTAGGACGTAATCTGGCGTTGAGAAACGCCATTTCCATCAACTATCAACCCCCTAGGGGCCGGCGAGCTTTCCATTGCGCTGGGATGTATGGGTGTGCCAAGGCCCTTTTCAGGGCCACAAAAGTTGGAGGCCAGCAGACCTGAGTTGTTGGTGGTCCAGCAAGATCGAAAGATTTAGGCCAGCGGATTAGTGGGAGAAGACCTGTGCGGGTGAGAAGGTGGGGCTTGGTTAGCCACCCCCGCAAGAAACCCTAGTCTCTGGTCCACAGCGGATTACTGTACTTCCTCCCTTTTGGGGAGTTTTCCGACACCAGCCAGAGACGTGGGATCTAGGGATCTCAGTGCATCAGTTACCATAAGATGATAGCTCAGAATCAGATTCTAGCAGATCGCTTTCTTACGGCTTCGGGCTGAACTCTTCTTCAGTCAACTATCACCCCGCAAGAAGCGCATACCGGGTCGGAACAATCTCAAGGAAAATATTTGACAGAGTCAAAGAGAAAATCATACTGCCAGAGACAACTCCAAGCAACAGGGACAACACCGAAAGAGCAAAGCCTGGGGTCATAGCCCCCACCCGAGGTAAGCGCCCGGGCTGAACTCTTCTTCAGTCAGCTATCACCCCGCAAGAAGCGCGTACCGGGTCGGAACAATCCCAAGGAAAATATTTGACAGAGACAAAGAGAAAACCATACTGCCAGAGGCAACTTCAAGCAACAGGGACAACACCGAAAGAGCAAAGCCTGGGTTCAAAGCCCCCACCCGAGGTAAGCGCCCGGGCTGAACTCTTCTTTAGTCAACTATCACCCCACAAGAAGCGCGTACCGGGTCGGAACAATCTCAAGGAAAATATTCGACAGAGACAAAGAGAAAATCACACTGCCAGAGTCAACTCCAAGCAACAGGGACAACACTGAAAGAGCAAAGCCTGGGGTCAAAGCCCCCACCCGAGGTAAGCGCCCGGGCTGAACTCTTCTTCAGTCACCTATCACCCCGCAAGAAGCGCGTACCGGGTTGGAACAATCTCAAGGAAAATATTTGACAGAGACAAAGAGAAAACCATACTGCCAGAGACAACTCCAAGCAACAGGGACAACACCGAAAGAGCAAAGCCTGGGGTCAAAGCCCCCACCCGAGGTAAGCGCCCGGGCTGAACTCTTCTTCAGTCAACTATCACCCCGCAAGAAACGCGTACCGGGTCGGAACAATCTCAAGGAATATATTTGACAGAGACAAAGAGAAAAACATACTATCGGAGACAGATCCAAGCAACAGGGACAAAACCGAAAGAGCAAAGCCTGGGGTCCAAGCCCCTACCCGAGGTAAGTGCCCAGGCTGAACTTGGACGGCGGAGTCACCGGCCAAAACGGCCCTTTTTAGGGCAGGCCCTGCTAATGGAGGGAGGCGGAGAATTTGGAAGTGTTCTACGGGGGCAGTAGAAAAGGGCGTAGGGAACAGAGCGGGCAGGCGAAGCCTGGGACCCCACCAGTGGTAATCCCCCTTCAAACCACCCGCTCAAAGGGGACGTCTTAGCTCCGGCGGGACGCATCCCGGTAGGGACGAATAGGAAAAAACACGGGACAACACCACCACACCATATACTGAACAACAACCGCGGAAAACTAAGGAGCTATCAGGACGCTTAGGAAACCCGTCAGAGGCCGCGCTTAGCGAGCACTAGCGACCGAAGCAGAGCCAGCAGCAGGAGGAATAGGCATAATGATGGCGGAAGCAGAGGACTACCAACCATCACCAAAAAACACTCGGTCTGGGAGGACATACGGGGATAGGAGCGAAGAAAACGCCCTGGAAATTGACGATATGTCAGAGGGAGAATTTAGGGAGGAAGGAAAAAGGAAAGGGAAAAGTCACACCAAACAACAACAGGGCTTAAACGCGCATGAAACTATTATGGGAAATAGGTATAGCTCGTTGTCTGAGGGCGAAGACCGCAATTTTCCCTCACCAATTAAAGCAGCCTCGACAGCGGCAATCAATAAGACGCTTGCGGAAGTTCACCGCAAGTCAAACAAAGGACTTAAGGCTAGGTTTACGAGAACGGAGGTGACAGTTTATGCCAGCAATAGAGCAGACTACCTTATGACCACCAAGGCACTGCGTGACAATAATCACGAATTCCATACGTATGGAAATAGACAGGACAGGGCCAAGAGAGTCGTGGCAAAAAATATTCCCGCGGAATATTCAGCACAGGAAGTGGGACGGCTTCTTCAAGGGGAGGGATATTTTCCGCAAAAAGTAGTACAGGTGTATAAGGACGGCACCCCCCTCCCTATGCACATTTTGATTTTTTCGGGAAGCTCAAATATTATGGCCCTTACTAAAAGAACGCATATAGCACATATAGGAGTTAGGTGGGAAAAGTACCGATCGAATAGGCAAACACAGTGTTTTAATTGCCAGAAACTGGGGCAAACGGCGATGTTTTGCAATTACGCCACGGCATGCCCATATTGTAGCAAGTCACATGACTCGAGACAATGCCACCAGACGACCAGGCTTAAATGTAAGAATTGCGCAGGGGACCATGCAGCTTCAGACCTGAATTGCCCTGCTAGAAAGTTAGACACTAAAACCAAAGAATTTAAAGGGAAAACAGGGGACACCAGACAAAATCAAAAAGAGACCAGAGAAACAGAAACATACGCAGAAAAAGCAAGGGGAGAGACGCCAAAAGGGGAACTAGGACAAATTCTTTTAATTATTAAAGAAATATTACAAAACTTTGATTTTAAACACATTTTGGGAACACTTAAGGACCTTCGCAACACACTACAAACGGCAACGACACATCAGGAACGGATAGAATCCATACTCAAAACAGCCCTGCAATGGCTATAAACAAATTAAAAATAGCACAATGGAATGCCAATGGCGTAAAGAGACAGATCAGGGAGCTGGAGACCTTTTTGGAACAGAATGACGTAGATGCTATGGATTGCCAATATCAGAAACACACCTAAGAGCGGACGACAAATTATATTTAGAAAATTACAAGATATTTCGCAGAGATAGGGAAAAAAGAAGAGGGGGAGTAGCCCTAATAACGAAGCGAGAACTGAATTGCCACCATACATACAGGAACGATTTAGACGGAATTGAGAATTTTGGATGCATGTTTTCCGGGACTAACCTGCGAATGTACTCCATTTATGTAAAATCAGGAAATACTTTAAAAACTAGACAATTGGAGGAGCTACTAACATATAAAGAAAAGACGGTAATAGCAGGTGACTTTAACGCTAGACATAAGACATGGAGATGCAAAACGACCAATACCAACGGCAGGCGACTACAGGACCTAGACATTGACAGACATGACACCACGATTATTTATCCGCGAACGCCAACATTTTTTCCACTGAACCTAATGCAAACTCCCAGTACAATAGACCTTAGTATTTTAAAAGACATACCGACATATACAGAAACAAAGACGCATGACGCCCTAGACTCGGACCATGCACCAATAACCTATGCAATAAGCATTGGGAAAACGCAAACGACTACGAATAAACAAAAGACGCTAAACTACCATAGAGCGGACTGGAAGACGTATAAAAATGAATTAAGAAAAACTAAACTGCCCGAAATTAAGGATGACCCTCAACTTATAGAGGAATCTGCCAAAGCATTGACGATAGCCATTAAAGACGCCACAGAGCAAGCGATACCCAAAACTAACCACAAACACAGGATAGACACTTCGGAGGAAATTAAATTACTTTTAACCGACAAACGTAAAGCATGAAACCGCTACCAAAGACATCGCACCAAGGAGACAAAACAGACATTGAATGAGAGTAGCAGGAAATTAACGACGGCCCTTAACGATGCCTATAATGACCGCTGGGAAAAGAAACTAAGCAATTTAGACTCCAAAGACAATTCGCTATGGAAAATGACTAAAAAACTGACGAAAGGCTATACACAAATTAATAGCCTTCACGGCGAAAGAGGACTCGTGTACGCCGATAACGAAATAGCGACAGCCCTGGCAGATAACTACGAAAAACAATTTAGGGAAAATGAGACAGATAATGACGAACACGAACGGACTGTTGAACGAGAGGTTAGAAACTTTCGCAAAAAACCGATTGAGGACGAGATGGACGAATTTAGACCAAAAGACATTATGACATATGTTAAGAGACTAAAAGCCCTTAAAGCACCGGAGAGAGGATGACATTCGAAATATTCAATTAAAATATTTGCCTAAAAATAAAATAAAATATGTTACAGAATTGATTAACGCCATTCATAGAACGTGCCATTTTCCAAAAATTTGGAAAAATGCTATAATACTTTCCTTCCCCAAGCCAGGAAAAGATAGGATTTTTCCACAGAATTACCGACCGATTAGCCTACTTACGACGCTAGGAAAGCTAACAGAAATGACAATTTATGAAAAACTAAAACAGCACGTAGAACTGAAAGACATTATACGGAACGAACAATTTGGTTTTCGACAGAGACACTCGACAGCACATCAAATATTTAGACTAACAGACTACTGCACCCACCATAGAAATAAAAATAAAAACATAGGAATTGTATTATTGGACATAGAAAAAGCATTTGACAGGGTTTGGACACAAGGACTAATATATAAACTTATAAAATATGAATTTTCCGTCGGACTGACGCGACTTATAGAAAATTATTTAAAACACAGGACCTTTCAAACAAGGATAAAACAGGCCCTTTCTGACAAAAGACCGATTGAAGCGGGGATAGCACAAGGCTCAATTATTGGACCTCTGCTTTTTAATTTATATATAAACGATCTTCCCTCTACAGAAGACGTAGAAACAGCAATTTATGCGGATGACACGGCTTTATATACGAAATCTTTTCAGCTACAACCAATAATTGACAAATTAGAAAATGCATTGGAAATTATAGACGAATACGCCGACAATTGGAAAATAAAAATTAATAAAGACAAGACCGAGGCAATTATTATAACTAATAAAATAAAAATTTTAAGACAAATGACTAATAATCATATTCAATGGCAGGGAAAACGAATTGACTGGAGTAAATTTGTTAAATATTTAGGAGTACACATAGACAGAAACATGACCTGGACAAAACATACGAATTACGCAAGACAAAAAGCCGCCATAACAGCAAAACAACTGAGACCACTAACCAACAGCAAGAGCAGGCTGAGCACAAAAAACAAAATTACACTATATAAAACTATAATTCGGCCCGTCATAACATACGCGGCGCCAATTTGGGGAAGTACTTATATATCAAATTATAAGAAACTAGAAAGAATTCAAAATAAATTTTTGAGAAACGTAAACCCGCAAAAAACCATTGCAGAAAATAGAATAGCCGCAGGAATAAGTTCCCTACAAAAGCATATTCAGGATACAACCATAAAATTTTGCGATAATATTTTAAACAACACAACAGGGAATGAAGCTTTAAAGACAATCATACACAAAGACGTGGCCAACATGCCATTTAATTATAAACATAGAATAATAACACATAATATATTAACTAACTACCAACAAGGGAAGCGGAAAATGACGAGGAGGCAGCTGCCAGCAGCGGACGACTAAAGCAGAGGCACCGCAGAAGGAATTTACAAGGACGTGCGGAACAACGACAACGGGCAAGGAGGAGGAAGGAGGAGAAAAGCGAAAACAGAAGAACGAAAATGCAGAAAAACGAAGTTAAAAGAAGAAAGACTATTAAAAAGAAAAGGGGCCTCACCCCACCTGTAAATAACTTTACTTATTGTTAACCTACTTAATTTTATTTGATATTTTTGTTTTTGTATATAATATCCCAGGAGAAGGGAAAAGAATATGCCTAGAAAGAAGGATTGTAAACACTGTATATAGTATATATTTTTAAATTTTGTTATAATAAGATATTAGGGTTTTTTGCACTTCAAAATTTTTTCCCTGAAAAAATATATGAAATATAATGTAAATAAGAATAGGAGCGAATAGGAAACAATGCATAATACCCACGGGTAATGAGCAGAATAATAAGAAAGAATAATACGTACAATGTGTATTACAATGTGTATTACTATGTAAAACTTTTGTAAATGTATTATGAAACTAAGAAAATAAAGTGTTTTTTGAACTTGAACTTGAAATAACTTTTTGACAACAGTCTGCATACCTGAAGTGGGGTATTGTGACGTGACATATTCTCATTTTACTAGAACATGTCCTTTAATATTTCAGTAAGAAAATGATTCATAACATATGTAGATGATATAAATATCTACAACGTATGTTTTTAATAATTATCCACAGAACACACAATTGAGTTCAGTTTTTTAATATTTTCCTCGGTTTTCCACAGTTATCCCCATGAAAACGTTGGTAATGAAGATTTTGTATGCAAATAAACGTAAAGAATGTTATCTTTTACAAGTATTGTTGGAAACGATTTCCTATAAAATGCATCGCTTAATATAATTTAATCTGAATATAATAAAGTTCCAAACTTTCAACAAAAATCCCAATCGGAGAATCGTATGTAGTCTGACGAAAGCCATGAGTTGGTCACATCAAATATATAATCAAGTGTGGGCGGGTGGTTAGCATCTCCCCGCCGCCCGCAAATCCTCACTACAGAAGACGCATTATAGTTGATATGTTAGTTTTCCCCCGCTCTACACTCACCGCAACGCCCTCCCGCCTAGGATACAGCCTATAATAGAAGTGTTCGTGAATCATGTAGCAATAATTATTTAACTATTATAACTTTATTTTTTATTAAAAACAGGACAACTCTCGAGTGCACACCTGCATGGTGGCTAAAAGGTGGTTTGAAGAGCAACAAATCACACAGCTGGTGTGGCCAGCTAGGAGCCCCGATCTCAACCCTATTGAAAACATTTGGGCGTGCATGGCAAGGGAGATTAAAAATAAAAATGTGAGAGCCCAAAACGCTGCTCAATTGTGGCAACAAATAGAAGAAGAATGGGAGAGCATAAGCGCTGGATTATGCAGGAACGTTATTAAATCCATGCCGAAGAGGTTGGAACTAGTCATCGAGAACAGAGGAGGGTGGATTGAATATTAATTAAAGATATAATATCAGATAAACACCAGTTGTTAGTTTTTATTTATCATTTTATTTGTATTTCATCCGCATTACAGGGACAAAGGTTTCGGTGATGATTATAAATAGCATTTAACGTTTTTTCACCCTCGACTTAAACCCTCTCCGTACTTTCTAAATTGTAAGATCGCTTGAGTTCCGAGAGTAGGAAGCTCGAATGCAATGAGAACACTTCGCTACACAACCGAGAAAATTTAAACCGTACCCCGAATTTCTCAAATACACTGTCAGCGCTTCCTCACCCCCTCAGCGCTCGGATCCTCCCCTACTCCTGCACCTGTTCAGGGTTGCCATTCCGTCGGAAGAGACTTCGCTCGTTTAAGTTCGCGCGGATGCCGCCGTAGAACGCCACGAGGTGTTGCTTTAATTCTGGCCGGGACTGTACATTTGTCATATTATATACTTTGATGACACTCAATAGATCTACTCTACTCCTCAAGCATAATCGCACATCTCTTCTTCGTAACACTAGTAACTTTAGAGTATATGAGGGTCATCTCACCATTAGTGGCAACACTGCTGCATTCTTGATGAAGATGAACTTACCACTTCATAGCTGTTACATTTCTCTGCAACAAGTCCTTCCTTTTTTGCCAAATTGCTGGGCAAAGGTGTTTTTGGAGGAATTCACGATAGTAGGCAACATTCACAGTTCTTCCTCCAGGAAATGTATGAGCAAGAAGCACACCTTCCCAGTCGTAAGTGACAATCAATAAAACTTTCAATTGTCCTGGCTCATGCTTGAATTTCTTGGTTCGTGGAGATGATGGGTGCCGCCATTCTGCAGCTTGCCTTTTCAATTCGGGCTTGTATGACCTTGCCCATGTTTCGTCCATTGTGGCGATACATCAGAGAAATGCCTCACCTTCACGCTCGTATCGCTGCAAGTGCATTCTTGCCATCTCCACCCACTGCTGAATTTTAGACAACATGTTCCAATGCCAATGCCTCACAAGTCCACCACTGGTCTATGTCCAACAATTCCCTCACGGCAGCGATGTGACGTTCATCGGTTGCAGTGACAGGTCGTCCCGCTCCCGGTTGATGCTCGCCCATCTACCACTTTGGAATGCTTGTGCCAACCGGGTGATGGTATGATACAGGAGAGCTGCATCCCCGCATGCCTCACAAAGGCCTTTGCGGCAGTGCCGTGCATTTAGACCAAGGGCGATTTGAATCTTAATGAAAAAACACTTCCAATCTCGTAAACATTTTTATGGCGCTCGCCTTGCACACACAAGATTAACACCAAACCTATGACTAACACATCCACTACAGCGACGCAAGCAATAATGTCATGTTCCCCGACAATGACTTTGAACAACAACGCAAACTTACATGGTTGCCAGCTGCGGGTGCTAAATGGCAGCAGTGTTGCCACTAATTGTGAGAAGACCCTTGTATATAAATATACTCTTTATACAGGACCATGTTGGTTACTACCTCTGACATGCAAGTCGCCTGATTTTTATTACAATTTAAAACAATCAAAATTGTTTTTGATATCATTTGTTGCATTAAGAACATGGTTAGGGAGACCTGCTTTTTAAAAGGTTACATTAACTTGACCTTGGAGTGAGTGGTTGAATCTAGTGCTTGTCATCCGAGGATCCCGCTTTCCCAGGACCCCATGGGTAAAGTGACTTCCGTTTCCCGGCAAAACTAGCATCTGTTGATGATTTTTCAATCAATGCAATTGTTAATAGTGAAATCAGAAAATCTTTTACTGATAAAGGTGTATATCTACCAAAAAATTCTCATCAAGTAATGAACATGATTCGCAAACAGTACCTTACTGTGAAACAAATCATTATTTCCGAAATAGATGAAAAGAGTCTAGGGGTGTAAGCATTTTACTGGGTGAATATATATCTCTTCGAAATTGTAAGTATTTAAATATCAATCTTCATGCTAATAATGAATTCCGGAATTTGGGCATGGTGCATATATTTGGGTCCTTCCTTCCTAGTGGAGAACAAACTTGCAAAATTTGAGTTATGCTTGAAGAAGCACATGATAGCTTGTGTTACTGATGGTAATGATAAAATTTGTTGGATTAAGTGATGTTCAACATGGGCCGTGTTTAGCACATGGGCTTCATTTAGCTGTTTGTGATATTCTGTACAAAAGGAAATCTCATTCAAGTCCTACGACTGTAATTAGAAATGAATGTGAGGAAAGAGAAAGTTCAGACGTAGACTTTTGAAGATGTCGATTTACAATTTACAATATTTATGCAGATGATTCTTTGGAAAATACTGAACTCATAGATGAGCATTGCCAGAAGAATTGAAAAAGTGCAAAAATTTGTGAAAATGTTTCACAAACTGTCAGTAAAGAATGTATGAATTGCTGCTGCAAATATGTAAGAACTGAGCATAATGGCAAGTTTCAACTGAAAATTGATTTAAGAACAAGGTGGAATACATTGCTTGACATGATAGAGAGATTTGTTTCAATAAAAACATGTATTTCTAAGGCACAAATTGACCTGGGAACCTCGATGGACATTTTTGAAAAGGAATTTCAAGTCACCAATGCTATACTATCTTTGTTAAAACCTGTTAAGATTGGAGTTGAAAGGCTTAGTGGGAGAGATACTTTCTGCTGAAGGTGTTTTCACATTTATCTTAGATGAATTGAGTGAACAAAATACTGACTTTACGCATAAATGAAGCAATTGATACTGAAAAGGCTAAAAGAATATGGGAACATGAACCTGGTCGGTTTACTGCACTATTTCAATAATTCTTTGTTCAATTTGAATCCACTAAATTCGTATTTTCCATTGCTGTCAAAATCAATCCTACAATCTATATAAATTCCCAGGATTTATAATTTTGAATCGGGGATTGTGAAAGACCCGGGAAATGACAATGAATCTTTGCAGAAGAAATTCCTAAACAGAGAAGAAAGGCCAGACTTTGTTACAAAATTAAAGGTGCATTATATCTTTCCTCGAGTGACACAGTTTGACTGACTTTATTTTCCAAAGCAGCGTAGATAAATTAAAGGTACATAATTTCGCATATTATTTTCCTCTTGGCACTGACTCTTCAAAGAAAGGAAATAAAAATTTTCCTGTAGTGGTACAGTACTTTCCCTCTAAAGGTCTAAAACAAGGTATTTTGGATTTGTATCAGGACCCCAATGAAAGAAGTGTTTCCATCAAATGTCAATTGATTCGAGTTCTAGAAGAAAATTATTTAAATGTAGAATCGGTATCTTTTTGTCTGCAGATAATGCACTTGTAAACTTTGGTGAACAGAATTTAGTTTATCAAAAACTTGTTGCTGATAACAATTTACTTTAACAAGAGGAAAGATTCTAGCATCATGTGTGCACACAAATAAGGCAGAGGCATTCTTTACAACTTATTCAATCATGTCAAAAAAGATAATTAATGGTTTAGTATAATGTCTAAGAATTAAAAAAATGATATGACAGTAACGATGCCAAGTAATATCAAATTTTTTATTCAGATTTATTTCCTAATCATTTGTAATTAATAAAACACTCGACAATCATTTAAAACATACCTCACTCAAATAGTAGTAATATAATCTTTATGTTAACGGCCATTCCTTCATTGTAAATTACCCATTTAGTTTCACTTACAAACAGTGTAAAGAAAATAGATGTACTGATGTACATTTTTTGTCGTAGATAGTCCATTTCCATTCATTTACCAAATGTTGCGTGTGCACAAAATAAAATTAAAAGTACTGCATGCTGGCGATTAAGTCGACCTCGATTTTTTGGATTGTAAATACATGACAAGACATATTTATCGTAAAAGTCGACCCCCTACTTTTTCGTTAAAAAAAACTTCGAATGAAGAATACATGGAATTTTTTTGTTTTTAAAACTTAAATGTAACCTTTTCCAAAAAATGCAGTGTCGATTTTTGAGTTATTAAATCATTTGTTAAATTTAAGAAAGATCAGTCATATACTGTATCGCCATCTATTGGCAGAATGTATTTCTACTTATCCTTCCTTCCTGTAATTGCAAATAGATCATTTATATTTTTGAGATACAATAATAAAAACAAGTTAAAATTTTTTTTATTACTAATAAAAATAATTATCTTAAACCTTCTAAAATAAATGACAATATGTAAACAATGGAGCAGCTGATTCAAAATGGCAATCACCTATGCTGTAAGATCAAAGTTTTTCGTAAATATCAATGTTTTAAATGTTATTTAAGGGTCACATTTTATATTTGGCATATAAGTCGACCTTAGGTTTTCAGAATTTTTTTAGTTTCAAAAGTCAACTTATATGCCGGCATATATGGTAATTAGGTATTTACAGCAGTAGTTTTATATTGAATAACATAATAGTTATTTGCATTCTGTAAAACATCTGAACTAATTATTAAAATTGCAACAACTTTTATATGCTCAATATCTATTAATTCAATAATTTAAATTATTTTTTTTCCATTTCAGTTTTACCAAAGTTAACAAAAAAGCTTTTTTTATTTAATTTGTATATTTTTACTTTCTCCATACACATAGTATAGGGGAAAGCATTGTATTCATGAAATAAATCGACTTCAAGATTTCAACGGAAATACACGTTTTGACCATTTTCTCAATGATGTCTGTGTGTGTGTATGTGATAGCTTTTTGTGGGTGCTCTAACACAAAAACTATTAATCAGGTCAATGCGAAATTTTATATTTAACATTTTTATAAAATGTCGCAAGAACTGATTAGTTTTTGGTAAAAATCAGTCAACCAGAAGTGGGTGTTTACTCGTGTGACTTATCCGTTATTTTGAAATATTTGGTTTAATGTTTGATAAATGTAAAAATGTATTGGAATAAAAGTTGTAGGAAATTTAATATTCTACAACCTTTGTTCGTAACATTTTTCCATATAATGAATTGTTTAAGAGATATCTTATATTTTAGCTGCCACCACCACGCCACCTACTGACGACTATTGTTAACAATTGATGCTTAATTACATCTTAGTAACGCTCCAATTTCTTTTCTTAATTGTTGGAGCTTTGTGGCTATATCCAATATCAGAAGGTTTGGTTTGAGTTTATTTCTGTTCTTTGTCAAGTCTAAAATTTTCTCGGTTTCATAAAATATTTATTATTAGCTAACCTATTTGGAAATTTTTAGAAATATTACAGATATGGAGAAAGTCATGTGGTGACCACATCAGATTTTTTACTTTCTCCATATACGTAGTATAGAGGAAAGTATTGCATTCATGAAAAAAATTGAATTCGAGATTTCAACAGAAATACATGTTTTGACCATTTTCTCAATGATGTCTGTTTGTGTGAGAGATAGCTTTTTGTGGGTACCTGATTAATAGTTTTTGAGTTAATCAGGTCAACGGGAAATTTTATATTGAACATTTTTATAAAAGTCACAAAAACTGATTAGTTTTTGGTAAAAATCGATCAACCGGAAGTGGGTGTTTACTCTTGTCACTTATCCGTTATTTTGAAATATTTGATAAATGTAAAAATGTATTGGGATAAAAGTTGTAGGAAATTTAGTTTTCTACAACCTTTGTTTGAAACAGTTTTCCATATAATGCATTGTTTAATAGATCTTATATTTTTAGCTGTCACCTACCGACGACTATTGTTAACAATTGATGCTTAGTTACGTCTTAGTAATGCTCCTTTTTCTTTTCTTAATTGTTGGAGTTTTGTGGCTATATCCAATATCAGAAGGCTATGATTTGAGTTTATTTCTGTACTTTGCAAAGCCTAAAACTTTCTGGCAGTTTCTTAAAATATTTATTATTATCTAACCTATTTGGAATTTTCAGAAATATTACAGATACGGAGAAAGTCATGTGGTGGCCACATCAGATTTTTATAAGTTATTAATAAAAATATTTTTATTATTTTTTTCACTTTTTGTGCACTTTATAAAAGTTATTAACTTAATTTTTTTTAAATGTATTTTCTATTTTTAGTTCTAATGTGAAACAAACCATAGCAACTTTAAGGATAACATTTAATATATAAAAGGCAAAAATCCTAAACCCCCTTCTAACTAAAATATCTCCGGAAAAAACCAACTGATTTTAATCAATCTTTTTTTATGTGACAGGGTAGGCCCTAAAGTAGGTTTGGATACCACTCTTGCACAGCACAGCCCTGGTGAGAAATCCATTTCTGTCTGTAACTATCTTCCCTTATAACTCGGGAATGGCTGAACCGATTTGCACCATTCTTTCACTAATTTGTTCAGCATTACAACTAACAGGTTTGCGTAAAAAAATACAGAATATACAGCATGTTTAAGGAATATAACGTTTTTACCTATAGTGTAAATACGTTTCACATACAAAAAAAATATGAATCAATATAGAGTCTGATCGAAAGTTATGATATTTTTCAAGAACCATTTTATGGAACAAAATACTTCTCTGTAGGTAATTTTTAGAAGTAACGCTTTGTATGTTGAGTGTGTGGGAAGTGCAAGGGTATATAAGTTGCAGCGTCAGCCACGAGAGCGTGTGCCGAGCACACAGGCGGTGCGAGGGTATATAAGTTGGTGCAATCCCAAATCACACCCAGACAACATCAGGTCACAAAGCTAATGTAACTAGTTAATGTTACTAGTATATAACCCATCAAAAATGGGTTCAAATTAATAAAAAAAAGAATTTGAATTTTTAACTGATAATAAATTATTTAAATTATCACCATTTATATTGATTTTATTTGTAGCAGCAGTTGTTTGTCAAGATAATCAAATTTTGAGGTAGAAGAGGGGAAAGCATTTAGCTTTGTGACAACAATACGAGCATGAGTTTTGACAATTACATTGTTGGGAATATTTTTTAAACAAGAAAAAAGTCTGCTATGATAAGGAATCGAACCCGGATCTTCCACTTGCCATGCAGATATTCTACCACCGATTCCTGGTCAAGGAAAGGAAGGAAAGACTCAAAGATCTTCACTGATAAACTTGCAATTGAAAGTTCCCTTATCTAGATGGATATTTTCCTATCTCACAAATCAAGAAACTTAGCAACTTTAAACTTGGTACACTTACTAATGTGGAAGGGGGGAAGGGGAGGGGGGTGCCATTTCCCATAAGATAACATGTAAAAATTGATTTTTCAACTTAGAGGCTTTTACTCTTTTGCAAATTAAAATTAGAAAGAATTTATGTACGATCTTCAAAGCTGGATCATTTTAAAGAATAATAAATAATGTTTCATATTCTTATTGTCACATTTTGCCTACGATACAAGATCGCTCAAGTTTTACGTTTAAATCGTATTTATTTGAAGAATTTAAGCTTTGTAATGATATGTTGCCTTGCCGACCTTGTCGTTGTTAAGCCTCAAGATTGTATTGTCACCTTAATCTTTATACTATATGCATAAGAAATGCATGCTTTGAACACTTTCATATGAGAGAGAGGAAGAAAGAAAGAAGGAGAGAGACAGAGAGGGAGAAAATTAAATGTTCCGTAAATTAAAAATAATTTATGCGGTATAAGAATTGTATGGCGTAATGTATTTCTTATTTATTCTTATTTACAATTTCTATTCGCCCAAAACTATTTTTGCTCTTTGTAACATTCAATTATGTGAATTTTATATTTATTGTTTACTTTTTAATGCCTATAAAAATCGGTTTCATTAATTTTTATTTCAATTTGAACTTAATTCATGCATACCTGTCATATTTGATGGGCAATTATGCTAGTTGAATCTATATTTCTTTTCGTCTCCCCTAGTGACTGATTTTTACAGCTCACAGTATTTGTTTGATCAAGTTATCCATACATATCTAGTGAGTAAGAAGAAAATAGCTAACCAAAAAGACATACATTAAAATATAATGCCAGTTGAGGTATCGTTATAACAAAATATGAGGTGCGATGCAAAATTTCCCAGACTGTACCGATAAAAAATGTAGGCTTTCCTTAGGTTCTAATCACTGCTGTGCCCTTCGAAGTAGTCCCCTTGGAAGTTGATACAGCAGGCCCAATGCTTTTCCCACTACTGGAAGCACCTCTGGAACTCCGTTTGGGGGATGTTGTTCAGCACCTCCTGCAATTCTTCAGCAGAGTCTTCATCTTGGGGAACAAAAAGAAGTCACAGGGGGCTAGGTCGGGGGACAGACAGAGCGGTGTGGGCCTGCACATTGTCGTGATGCAGCAACCAGTCCTGTGTGCCCCACTTGTCTGGACGTTTCCGCCTCACATCCTCCCTCAAACGCCTCAAGACCTCGATGTAAAAGTGCTGATTCACCATCTGACCTACAGAAACGAGCTCCTTGTGAACAATTCCCTCCATGTCAAATAAACAGATCAGCATGCTCTTGATGTTGTTCTTGACCTGCTTCGCTTTCTTCGGTCATGATGAAGATGGAATCTTCCACTGGGATGACTGCTGTTTGGTTTCTGGATCGTAGCCATAAACCCAGCTTTCATCACCAGTGATGACCGTGGAAAGGAAGTTTAAGTCATTTCTGAGAATGCGTTGGCATGAACCGAATGATAGGTCAGCGATGCTGCAGATGTCATTAATCGTTTGCCGATTGTCCTCGTGGATGGCCTGACACACTTTTTCAACATTTTTGTCTGTTCTGCTGGTTGAGAACTGACCAGAAGGTTCGGAATCCTCAACCAACGTTTGCCCATGTTTGAACCATGAGAACCACTTGAAAGTCTGGTTTCTGCCCATGGCGTCATCACCAAATACTTGTTTAAGCATTTTGTGGTTCTCTGATGTGGTTTTGCTGAGTTTGGAGCAAAACTTGATGCACACGCACTGCACCTTCAAGTCTATCATTTTTTTGCAGCAAAAATTGCAGAACACCACTAACACACAAAAACGATCATGAAAAAAAAATGCTTGTATCAATGTGAAACTTGGCCAACTGCTTCAGAATGAAGCTGTTTAGTGCTACCAAGCGGCCCAAGTCCATACTACATCCAGTTAGCTCTCCATGCATCCAGTCCGGGAACTTTTGGATCACACCTCATATAACTCAAATTAGTTTCTAAATAAGTACACCAAAAACCATTAATAATACAAAAAAGTCAGTAATGAAACACCAACAGCCTAACTTTGCAAAGTCATCAGCAATGACAAGTACTTCATATACCTCTACTAGTTGCCAGAATACCCCAACAGCTGGAGTTACTTCTAAAGTCGTGATCAATCCTTGGTGCACAGTAATGTCTTTTCTAGGGAAAGAGGTAGTAACAGCAACTCATCCAACACCGAGATTGTCCTTCATAGCATCTGTCAAGTAAATTAGAAACAAACATTGAAGACTGCAAATGAATTAGAAAAGTAATGCAAAGATTATACTTTTTTCCATTGTTTGGTACTTATGCCACACATTTCTGCCAAATTTTAATGTGAAAATTTTCAGCTCCATAGCTTGTCCCCTAGTATCTAAACATTTTAAACTTGAAGAATTTCTAATAGGTAGCCGAATAAATATATCAAAATTTCTATAATCCCTATTTGGTTATTTTATAAATTCTACCATAGCAAAAAATTTCAGCTTCGTAGCACATACAGAAATACAAAAACATTAAATATTTGTTTAAACATTTGCAAATTTTTATCGGCCGTATTGTTTAAATTTTTTAAGGTTTTCGATTTTTTTGTTGGCCATTTATATAATCCTATCCACATAAAACATTTCAAGTCTCTAGCTAATCTGGAAGTGCCTAAACTTTAGTATCCTTTTATATATTTAATATATGATACGATTTATGTGCTTTTCTTATGGGGCAAAAATGGGGCCAGAACAGCCCCTTAAAATATGAATTTTCCCGATTTCAGATTTTTCTGTTTGGATGTGACGAAAAACCTATAATTGTGCCAAATTTCAAGTCTCTAGCTCATCTGGAAGTGCCTAAACATTATTAACCTCCTATCATATCATAAATAATATTAATAATATTTAAATACAAGTACATAGTTGGTGCTTGCATTTTGCAAGCATTTTATTTCACCTTCAAAACATTAATTTTTCTGACATATTTCATTATTAGATATGTTTTAATACAAAGGTTTGCACCTCTGAACCAATGACAACTAATAACACAACAAATAACAACGTGACAAATAACACACTTTTTATAATCACCTTTATAACACGGTTATAGAATATCAGAAGAACTGTTAAATACAACTCGTAAACCCTCACACAAGGATTCAGGCTATATATACATATAAAGGCATTCAAGTAATGTAGAGAAAGGAAGAGAAGGGGGAGGGAGGAAGGGGAGGGTGGAGGGAGGAAGGGGAGGGTGGAGGGGGAGAGGCACATGCACCTACGGAGGTTGTGGAAGGGGCAGAAGGCATGATACAATGCTATGACGCATTAAGACCAAATGTGTTGTTGACAGCATCTTGAAAAGGCTAAATCATTCTTATATGATCTGCAAGGTATAGATTAAAAATTTTATTCGGGTAGAGGGAAAAATTTTCTACAGTAACACCTGCAACAGCATGTACTTACGATTTATAGCATTCGAGATAAAAATCGTAAAAACGTAATAATCGTAAAAAAATATTTATAGTAATTGGGAATTGCATTCTCTTGCCCTTATATGTTCTGTAAGGTATGGATTAAAAACTTGATCCATACATAGGATAGAATTTGCTGCAAAATGTTTGCAAAAGAGCTTGTACCTATGACTTATAGTTTCTGAGATAAAAATCATTAAACTTTAATGTACAATGGGGTAAAACCCCTAAAAATAAACAATTTTGAAATTTTCCATTTTTCTGGTTGGTTGTGAGCAAAATTCTATAACCATGCCAAATTTCAAGTCTCCAGGTCAACTGAAAGTGCCTAAACATTAGTATGCATATTAGTAGCAAATATATATAATAGATAGTAATGTTGTGTCATTCCGGAAGGATTCATTCCAACAGAACAAATCCAGTGCCGGAACCAACTGGTATGAATCCACAGCATTGAAAAATCTCATTCCTTGGACTCAGAGGATATCGTTCCGGACCTTCCAGGCTCAATGGCTCCTCAGACTCCACTCAGATTCGGAAATTTCGTTCCTCGGATTCACAATTATCTCTCTTAAACTAAAAGCCATTGGCCCGAAATTCCTAAAAGGTATTCGTCAGAGAATTTCGTTCCAGAGTTGGATGAACGAAATTGGACATGTGCAGAATTGTATTTCATACCGGAGTGATGTCTCTGTTCTTTTTGCAACCCAAAAAAATGTTTTTTATTGTTTATTGGGATTGCAAGATTTGACTTCTGTACTTCGAAATGATTGTGAATAAAGGGATATTATGGGTGCATGAGATATTAATAGATGAGAAACAACCACATTTACAACAAAATAATTCGTAATATTTTTATAATACTTTGTTTCGGAGGAAAAATACATCGTCAAAGATTTTTACCATTCTTCCACAAAAATTCTTTAATTTCTTAATTTTAATAATATAATAATTGATTAAGAATTCATTTTAATTCTAAAATTTTTTTAATTCTTACACCAAAGGTTTTTACCATTTGAAACGTGAGAGAGAGAAATATAGGAGGGAGATCAGCGATGAAAAGGACTGCGATAGCTGGAAACAGTAATTTTTCAGGTTTATACCAATAAATGGAGGGCAAAAGAAGTGGAATTTTGAATATTTTTTCGGAAAGTTTTTCAGAATGAAACTAAACACTATCTAGTTTAATTTAGTTACATAGCAATTACCCAATGCAGTGATTTAGATTACTTAGTCGATTTTTTAAAGTTTGTTCGAAAATTTCGGGGGGGTTCTGATCCACTCTCACCATACGCTCATGTCGTTTAGTATTGCCATTAACAAATTTGCCATTAATAAAATTATTATGAACAAAATGAGGAGTCGAAAAATCATAACAACAAACAATTTTCTAACATTGATCACAGGAAATCCTACATTTAATCAAGCTCACATGTGTGCCAATGGAACAAAAGGAACGAATCCTCCGTATCGTTCTGGCTTCAGAATGATACAAAAGGAACAAATCCATAAAAAGAACGACAATGCCCATCACTAATAGATAGATAATGACTCTAAAGCAAGTTCCATATTGGATAAAAGAGTTATTACCTTTATAACTTTGATGGCATTTTGCCTTACACAATCAAAGATAACTTCAGCTCAGAATATTAGAAGAAAGAAGAGTAAGTAAAGATTTCCAATTTGCTGGAAGTAGAGCCTTCGATACAACAAAACCCTGATATTGCTCTTCATGTGGTAAAAACTGACACTATCACTTCTGAACAATCATCTTTCCTTATATCCCATGTTGTGTTATACTACACTCCACATTTTTTTTATCAATACCATTTTAATATTTATTCAAACCATCCCTTGTCAACTCATAAAATGTCTCCTACGCTGTAGTTATTCTCACTCTGATATACCTGTTTGATGCTGCAGTCTTCTTGGTTATAAAGATCCCCTAATTAAGTTAATTTTTCAAACATTACTTGCACCTAAAGACATTATCATCACTAAGATTTTTTATTTGATTATAGATGCTATCTCATAATCTTATAGTACAGGCAACTCTTTTTCAATGAATGACATGCACTCCTGAAAATCGCTTGCTACAGGAAAATTCTTAGAACATCGTTGACTTCCATATTAAAAGCAAAGATGTGTTCCAACCAAAATATTTTCAATCTTGAATTCATTTTATACTTTTTAAGTATCAAAAATTGACCATCAAAGCACCTAAAATATTGAATCAAATGAGACAACCAAACAAGAAAAAGCCTTCTTAGTGAGAGCAAGCATGAAGGACGTGAGCACAGAACCATCTTGTTAACAAATCATCGTGATGTAACAACCCTATTGCAGTTGACCACTGTCACTCTACATCACAGACTGAAGCATAGAATGATGGCCAAATCCAGTTCCCTAGAACCGATGCTCAATATGATCAGTTACTTTCTTTTGAAATGCATTCAAAAATATTTAGAATAACTTTGACATTCGTTTGATTTTATTCACAATTTATATTTTTGCATAAGTATAGTGGTGCTTGCCGAATCAAAAAGGTTCAGAACCCTCTGCTCTATAGGTATACAAGAGGGCCTTTGAATATGACTTTTCATAAACATGAATTTTTATGATCCAAGTTATATATTTGCTAACCTTCGTCAAACTGCACACACATTTCCTTGCTTTCAGATTCAATACATTTGTTAACTTGTATGTTGAATGAATGTCCATTGAAGGAGAGTTGCCTGTATCCTTAAATGGCTACGCTACAAAGAATCATGCCAATTTTACAAGCACAGATATAAGGTCTCAATAAACCTCTTAGTTCAATTACTACTGGTTATAAAATAAATTGATAAATCAAAAATTTAATATTTCCTTGGCATTATTTCTTTCATTGTTTGAACATTTTCATCATTTGGATCTTCAGATATATGATCTTCTATGTTACTGAGAAGAAAAGGGAACCTACTTAAGTGATCACCCAGTAGTTTATTGCTCTAAGAAACCATAATCATATCTGGCTGTTTTGGACCCAACTTTCTGGCAATATTATAAGGTCAGATGGTGCACAACTAGAATGGCATTCGAAAAAATAAATTGAAAATTTTTGCACATGGAAAACTGGAGCTACCATATTAATTCATTTTTATTATGTTTAACTGATAAGTAATCTACCACCAAAGGAAATATGCTGAATAAAATAGAAATGTCTATCACAACTATCACTATCATTACATAACAGATTCCTAAAAATTTGCATGAACTGAAGTATTTAACTAACTTTCACTGATAAAAACCTTGGAAAATTTCATAAATTGCCTTCCCAAAGCACTTCCACAAATTTAACGGAGACAATCTATTATTCATCTGACAAAATGCAGAAAAAAGGAATTAAACTATTTCATCATTTATGAATTTCTATCTTATTGCCGCAATTATCCTAATATTTTAATAATTTTGATGCTTATGTAAAACCCACAGCCCATATTCTAAACATATCTTTAAAATAATTAAACCTGAGAAATGCTCATAGTGCAGCTTTTCTGCATATTTCAAAACATTTATCTTGAAGCCTGCCGAGCAACTTTTGTGCATGCATATACTTGCTGATTTTTAGGCAATGGTGGAATTAAGAAAATCACCTGTGCAATGCTCCTCTCAAATTAATGTTATGCTGACACTGAAAATCTACAAGTGGCAAATTTCTGGTAAATATGATAAAAATAAAGTATCCCAAAAACTAATGCATGGGTACATGAATAAATACACTTTTTCATTAAAATGCAGTGAGAATGCTCACCACAAGTTTCCGAGATAATAGCAGAAGGCTTTTACTCAAAAGAGCCAATCCGATATAGGCCATATTAAACATTAATGCGATAGTGGACATCCGATACCACGCGTCCTTAACTAGGAAAAAATCAAGTTTTCGCGATACGATAAATAAAACCAAGAAGTCAATCCCGCATTCTCGGTCACAGTAAAATAATTCTGAACAAACCGATTACAATAATTCGACGTTAATTCAAAATAGAAATGTCCCGAGATTTCATTACCTGATGACGACTTCATCCCGGAGCCAAATGAGGTTGCTTTCTCCACATCAACTTTACTCCCCGCCGTAGCAGGACCAGAACATCAATTGAGTGTGGCCATAAGAGCACTAGCGCTATGCAGCTGTCCCAGACAAGAAAAATCCGCATCTTGCAGCTTTAATGTGCAGCGAACTTTGACTGTTGCATATTAGTAAGTGGACTACAATGTTTTACGACATGCTGATTCACCTCTTGCCTGTTAGTACATGCACATACAAGGTTTATGTTTAACTTAATTAAAGAAAGCGTAGCACCCGATATTGGAGTAAATAAAAACACATGAAATGGTAATGGAAAGGTCCCTATTGTACAAAAACACGTGTGAGGTTATATACGATAGAATCGAACCATATGCGATATCGAGATAAACAAAAGAGCTATGAAAATATCGACAAACCTTTTGGAAATAAAATGAAAAAATACGATGTTGACTAACAGAAAAAACTTTGTTACCCGGCACGGACAGGGATTTGGAGCTCCGGATAATCAAATTTTCCGGTTATCTGGGCTGCCTATCTACCTAGGATTCACTAACTGATAACAATAGTGAAACTAGAATTTTGGATATGTAAACTATATTGAAACCAACCTGTACTGAGTATGTACTATAGGACAAGCAAACCAAATAAAATTTAATCATATTTCACTAAAAAGATACTGTAATGTACTTCATTTCAAAATCCTTTATTTATGTATGCATAAAGTGACCAGATTTCACATCAGCAAAACCTGGACGAACTCTGTTTTCCCCTGGAGTGTAGGCAATTTACAGCGACCGACTAAAGTTCAGCTGCTTATTCCGATAAATTGAGACGGAGCTCGACACGAATTCACAAACAGATGTAATTACTGAGTAAGAGCCGGTATAAAATCTACCAAAATAGAGATTCGGGAGAATTTCTTTCTCATTCTTGTTTTCTCCAATGATGATCCACTTGTCAAAAATGAAGAAATAATAAATATATAAATGATAAAATATTGATATTCCCTCCCTCCCTCTCGCCATCCCTCTCTCCCTCCCTTCCTCTCTCTTTTCTTCCCTATCTCTCTCTCCCTCCCTCCGTCTATCTGCCTCTTTTCTTCCCCTCCCCCCTCTCTCATTCCTTCCTGTCCCAATCCATAGCTCTCCCTCTTTTTCTCCGTCTCCTTCTTTATCTCTTTTCTCCCGTCCTTTTCTAATTCTATACCTCCCTTACTCGCTATGTACCTTCCATTCTATATCCCTTCCTTCCTATCTCCCTCCCCACACCCCCTCTCTCTTACTCTACATCTATATAGTCGTTTAGATAAGTAAAAGAATCCAAACTAAATCCGTCCCATTAAGATAATGTAATTTCTCAAAAAAATTCTACGATAATTTTAGGCAACACTTTCCGATTTTCACCTTTTTCCAAACTCCTAATAATGTTTATTTTTTAGTTAAGCCTCAACACAACTCTCTTTCTTTTTTGTCTTGAACTTATATGTAGATGTTTTATTCAAAGCCATTTTGCTTGGATGAATAAATTTTGAACAGATAGACAGCAGGTAAAGTATTAATCTCTCACAAGTCAACTGGAATGATCAAATCACAATGGTAAACTGTTTACATTTCAAATGCTGCCAAGTGGCAAAGCTCCAAAAACTTCTGGTTTGGAAATGTCGTTTATTCAACTTTTCAGAATATTTAGGTGCCAGATGACAAAGCTTTTACTGTAATACTTACCTCCATAACAGCTTCAACATTAGTACATTTAATATTTTTGCATGAGGTAATTTCAAATAATTCAATAGGATTAATATGGGTAAAATTTGACTTCATCCATGTTATTCCTGAAGAGATATAGTTAAATATCTAGTAGTGATTATATTATTAACATCATTATCTTTAATTCACGTTTTTCTGAAATCAAATCTTATTTCATCTAATCTGTTGGTTAATCCAATAATCCTTTTAATGACGGAATTTAAATGATCAGGTTTTTTACCATGATGTTAGTTACTTTTCTTATTTCAGCTCTCTAACTCGCCCCGTAGTATCTAAACATTTACCTATTTGTTTAAACTTTAGGAATTTTCAACTGCCAAACAATTTAAAATATCAAAATTTCTATAATCACTATATTGTTTTTTTACAAATCCTACCTCTAAAAAAAATTTCAGCTCCATAGCACATTCGGATATACATAAACCTTGAAAATTTGTTTAAACAATTGCGAATTTTTAGCGGCCGCATTATTGCACTTTTTCAAGATTTTCGTTTTTTCTAGTCGGTTTTGCACAAAATCCTACCTAAGAAAAAAATTTCGAATCTCCATATATTCTGGAAGTGCCTAAACATTAGTATCCTCCTATATGTTATATCTTCCTCCTCTGTAAGGAACTTCTATATATAATGATAAAATGTACAAGTACCTCATTTTTTGTAGTGTAGTTCTACTCTCTGGTTTCTTTTTGCGAAGATGTAAGTCATGTCGTCATAAAACATTGCCCCCCGGAGTAATTTCAGCAACAAATCTTTCTCAATGCTTAAAAGACTGAATTCAATATGGATCTTTCCGAATTGCTTCAGCTGCTAGAGTGACATGATATGATTTTGAGACAGTTTGTCTTTTTTGCGCCTTGGAAAAATTGTTTAAATCTTCAAAACCCGTCCTACTCCAAACACTTTTTTCCGAAGAAAACAAAAGGTAAGGCCAGCAAAACAATTAGTTTAGTTTACTGCAGCCACAAAACCAAATCACCGAGTCTTAAAGATTTTCATGAAAGTGTCGCGTAAAAGACTTAGTTTTGATCTTCAAGTCTGTTAGTATTTGTTTTGGTCTGCTGCTTTCGATTATTTGCAGTTTATTTTGATAAGAAAATGCACTGAACGATTTATTGAGTACCTTTTCAATGGAACAGTTGCATTCCTGTCAAAGAATCTCTTTTCCTGCAGTCCCACAAGTAGCAACATCAGCGGGAACCTGTGAATGCATGGTGGAATCTGCCAGTGTGAATCTTCCCTAAATCTCTATAAATGCATCAATAGTAATAAAACAAAACCACTTGTAAACTTTACACTCTGCAAAAAACTTAAACTATATTATTCAGTAACAATGATCCTCTAAAGAATAAGTCAAAGGCAATGCAGTGTAAAGACTACAGAATGATAAGCCTTTTGTCACACACTTCGAAGATCATCATGAGGATTCTTAATAAAAGGCTGGAGAAAAAGGCAGAAGAAATGCTAGGGGAAGATCAATTCTGTTTCAGAAAAGGATGAGGAACTAGAGATGCTATAGGGGTAGTTAGAATCATATCAGAAAGGGCAATAGAGTACAGTCAAGATATCAGCGTATGTTTCGTAGAAGGCCTTTGATAGAGTAAATTGGGTAATGTTGACGAAGATATTAAAGGGTATAGGTGTAGACTGGAAAGACAGGAGACTGATAAGGAATCTATATGTGAATCAAGTTGTAAAGGTCAGGTTGGAGAATGCGGACACCTGCGGAGTAAATATCGGTAGAGGAGTAAGACAGGGCTGCTGCCTATCACCGACTCTATTCTATATTTATGGAGAAAGTTTAATGCAAGAAGTGTTAGAAGGCACAGGAGATTTCAAAATTGGAGGAAGGATTATAAGAACAGTAAAATACATGAATGATCAAGGACTTCTACCAAGAAAGGAAGAGGAAATCCAGAACATGATAAATAGACTAGTAATAACAGGTAGAAAATATGGTATGGAAATAAATACAGAAAAATCCAAGGTCATTCATATATCAGACAAAGAAGATAATCTGAACATAAGTATTGGAGGAAAGCCTTTAGAACAAGTTTCAGACTATAAATATCTTGGAAGCATCATAACAAGAGAAGCAAAATGTACGGATGAGATCAGGACCAGAATAGGAAAAGCAAAAGCGGCTTTCAGAAGAAAAAAACACCTACTTAAGGGGAATATAAGGCAAGATATCTGCAAGAAGTTCATAAAATGTTATGTATGGAGTATAGCTTTATACAGGGCAGAAACATGGATGCTAAGGAAAAATGACGTCAAATACTTGGAAAGCTTTGAATTGTGGACTTGGAGGAGAATGCTGAAGATGAAATGGACAGATAGGATGAAAAACGAAGAAGTATTATGAAGAGTAGGAGAGAAGCGAATGATTACACAGACTATTAGAAAGAGGAAGGTAAATTGGGTTGGACATTACCTGAGGAGAGAGAGTATGATTAAAGACGTTAGAAGGAAAACTAGAGGGAAAAAGGTAAAGAGGTAGGAAAAGGTTTCAGCTGATAGATGATTTGAAAGGGAAAGAGAGTTATCAAGATATGAAGAGGACAACAGAAAATAAGAGTATATGGAGAACCAGGTTTAGCCGTGAATAATCATGGACAGACTACCTATGATGATGATATGGCCAAAGTAACACTTGAGGCAAAGCTGTCAATGATCCCATCCATAAGAACACAAACGCACAGGATTCTGTGAAGCATGCTGGTTCCCTAACCCCTACCCTCCCAGTAGATGCATGTGCAGACTGATCTCCAGTCCAGTGGATGGTAACTCGGCAGCGGTGGAGGGAGAAAGGGGTTGTTCTATATGAAGCTCCCAGGCGGCACTACTGTCGCCAAAACAGTGGGCTATTCAAATCAAATAACACCCTACACACACTCCAGTCTCTCTTTCACTCTCCATAATCCCATCATATGACTAGTGTCTCCGATGGCAAATTTTTCAAATATTACAGTTATCTAATTTGGCATTTTGCTACTGATGCAACATACGAAATCAGCCTGTTTCTTTATTTTCAATTCGTTTTATTTTATATATTCTTTTAAGGGAAGCAGCGCTTCCCTAGTTTCCATGGATGCCTCGCCATTGGTTGTATAGGTTGTAAAAATTTTTGTAGATTGAGTGAGCCTACAGTTGGGGGCCTCCCAAACCTTGTGCCTGGGGCCTTCAGATACCTTAATCTGCTACTGAATACTAATATAGTTGAAATGTTGTCTTTACTGTTTTGATTGACATTTCACATCTGCATAAGTTGCTTTGCCTATCATGCTGAAGGATTCAAATAACTTGAATGAACCACTATTTTTATTAATTTTTTTCAGATTGAATAAGTAACATATGAGTTATCTCAAATGGTAGATTATACTTTGTTTGTGTTAGGCAAGACATGCAGCATTTTTTTAAACTATCAGATGAAAAATTCAGTCAGCAGGATTTGCATTTATGAGAAAAATGAGTGATGTTTCCGGCTAATGTCAACATTAACCATAACACTGGAGTTGCCTGATGTAGTGTCTACCCGAGGCTCTGGGATTTTTGACTATTTAAATAATCTTCACGCATATTATTTGTTCTGTTATGCGTCCAGTGAAAAGATAAATGTGTCTTGCATCCGAGGAAGTGTTGGTGTATTGATAACTACGAATATAGTGGAGTGCATTTCGTGTAAATTTTGTACCACCTCTCTTTGGAGTGATTGTTGGCGTTTGGCATAACAACTGAATAGCGAAAATGCCTTCATGTGGGAAATGTAAACAAGCACTCCCAAGGGATGGCCAAAACATCGTTTGTATGGGCTGTAAAGCTGAGCTGCACTTCGCTTGTGCTGGAGTGTTGAATCAACATGGAAAAACAAGTCGAAAGAGAAGAAAGAAGACTGGAGATGCAAAGGTTGCAGAAACACGGAAACATTTGTGATGGAAAAAGAGACAGAAGGTAATATTCTTTCGACCTTAAAGTCTCTTATATCTGATGTAAAAGACCTTAAACATTCAGTAGAATTTATAAGTGACGGATATGAGGAAGCTAAACAAAATCTAAAAGCAAATCATGATATTATATGTGATCTCAAAATTTGTATATCGGAACTTAGGGACGAACTGAAAAGGAAAGATGAAATTATTGAGGACTTAAATTTAAGAGTAAATGTTCTTGAACAAAGAGAGCTTGCAAACAATGTAGAAATAGTGGGTTTACTTAAGAAAAACATGTCAATTGAAGAGGTGAAAAGTGAGGTGTTAAACTTGACTAAAAATATGAATGTCGAAAATTTTAATGTGGATAATATTGAGGATATATATGTAATTAAAAGAGATATAAAGTATGATAAACACAAGGTTGTTGTTAAATTTAGAAATAATCATGCTAAGAAAAGTGTAATGAAGCAGAAGAATGTTCTTAGAACTTGTGAAGTGCTAGAGAAATATGATGCCAATATTTTTTGTCTGTATATGAAAACATCCCCGATGTTCCCTATATACAAGATATCACAAATGATTTCTCTGTAATACATTTAAATATCAGATCTGTTAGGAAAAATTGGGATTCTTTTCTTGTGCTGTTTGAAAATCTTAACTGTAAAATTAATGTTGCTGGAGTAATTTTATCAGAGATAAATATAATGGCTGATGAAATTCCTTTATACAAGATGAATGGATTTAATGTCTTTTTCTCATTGAGAGAAGGCAGAAGAGGACGAGGGATTTATGTTTGTTAAAAAAGACCTTAATTTCATTGCTGAAGATATCAAAATGTTAAATTTTGAATCAATAATTGGGATGCTATATGTGAAAGGTAGAGCAACTAGGATTATTGCAATATATAGAAACCCAGACAAAAATGTCATTTCATTTTTGGAAGAGCTGGAAAAGATTGTTAATACTGATAAATTAAGGGAAACTATGATAATAGGTGACATAAATATAAATCTTAAAAATAAATATTGTATCAACACCTTAAGATATAAAGAAGTTGTGGTATCACACGGGTACAGGTCAATAATTAATACCTACACAAGAGAAGAAATTAAAAGATGGAAATTTGGTTCAGTCATGTCTAGACCACATACTTTATAATGGTCAGTGTAATTTGGTGAGTGGTTTTGTTTTAAAAACTAAATTATCAGATCACTACTTGGTCGGGTTAATGTATACAGGTTTAAGGAAAGTAAGCTCAGAGCAATCAACTAGTATAAAAAATGAAGATAATGGGAGAATAGAGTATATTGACAATAAAAAGGTTGATCTTTTAATAAATGAATGTAAATGGGTAACTCTATTAGAGGAAAATGATCTTAATGTATTGTATAGCAAAATCTGCTCAACATTTAAAGACATGAAAAATCCAAGGGAGTTTATAAACAGATAGGTCGTATGAAAGGGAATAACTGGATAAATAAAAATATATGTAATATGATTTTAGAAAGAGATAAAGCCTTCAAAAAAATGGAAAAGCTGCCCTACAAACAAATACCATAAAGATAATTATAAAATATTAAGAAACAAGACTTTACAGGATATTAGGAAAGCTAAAAATAATTACTATAATAATAAAATCACAAAGATTAAAGATGGTAGATCACTATGGAAAGAAATAAATACAATGACTGGTATGAATATAGATAGAAGTGGTGATGACCAAGTTTTAAAACATTTCGATAGTAATATTCAAGAGGATGAAATATGTAATAATTTCCTAAAACAATTTACAATGGGAACCAGGGACATGAAAAGTAATTGTACAGAGAATTTTTATAATGGTACTCAAATCAATAATGTAAATAATATTGTTGTACCGGAGCCAACTGGAGAAAAAATTAAACAAATTATAAATGTATTTAAAAATAAGGGACCTGGTCATGATGGTATAAGGATGAGAGATATAAAATCAAACTCTGTACTTTTTCCTGTTATAACAATTCTTATTAAAAGAAGTTTAGTACAAGGAGTGGTGCCAGAAGGGTTGAAAATTGCAACTGTCAGGCCCATTCATAAAGAGGGACCCTATGGAGATTTGGCAAACTACAGACCTATTTCACTGTTACCAGCACTTAATAAGATTATGGAGAAATATATTACTTATTATTTAGTGGAATTTTTAAAAAAATTCAAATTAATTTCTGATTATCAATGTGGCTTTCAAGAAAGTAGGGGTACTAAGGATGCCTTGGAAACTTTTGCTGATATTATAAATAAAAATCTTGATAAGAATAAAAAGCTAATTGTAACCTTTGTGGATTACAAAAAAGCCTTTGACTAGTCAATTTCAATATTTTGTTGCAGATATTGCAAAATATAGGCATAAGAGGTTTTATACTGGAATGGTTTAGAAGTTACCTATTTAATAGGAGAATTAGAGTTAAATTTAAAAATTGCATCAGTAACCCTGGTAAAGTTGAATATGGTGTACCTCTGTTTTGGGCCCAATTTTGTTCATGTAAACAGTATATTTGAACATATTGCAAACTGCGATATTTTACTTTATGCAGATGATGTAGTGTTAATATCAGCTCATCGTGATTTAAACATTGCCAATAGGAATATGCAGAATGGTGTGAACAACCTTGCTAAATGGTCACATGACCATGACCTTATAATCAATATAAAGAAATCTAAGGTTATGTACATTGTCAACAATTTAGCTAAATGGCAGCCCATTCTCCTTACAATGCATGAACATGATTGTCTGCATAGAAATGTAAACAAAGTATCATGTAAATGTAGAAACATGGAGCAGGTTTCTCAGTATAAATATTTTGGTGTCACAGTGGATCAAACGTTTAAGTTTAGAGAGAATTGTGATAAGCTATGTAGTAAGTTAAGGAAAGTGAGTTATCTAATGTATCATATAAGGGATTCTGTGCCTGTAAATATAAAGAAAATAATTTATTTTACTTTAGTAGAGTCAATGCTGAGGTATGGCATCACTGTCTGGGGACATAACAGTCGATCACACAAAAAAAAGTTTAGTATGCAAAATAGAATAGTGAAAATGGTTTACAAAAAGGAGACAGAGATGTTGGGAGGGCTGAGGACCCAAATGAACATGATAAAAAGAATATTTATAACTGCTTGCAAATATTGCCCCTCGAAGACTTACTTACATATATTCTAGTAACAGACAACTATTTTTCCAATAGGTTTAAAACATTGAAAGTGACTTATCATAATATGGGAAAAAGAAAGGTACATAACTACGATGTTTCAAAATATTTTAATAATTGTGGTGGTAATAGAATGACAGTTGTGATACCTAAGCTGTTTAATGCATTGCCGAAACATATGCATGACTTAAAGACTTTTGGGGAAGTTATAAAAAAAATTAAGGATACATCTGCTTGAAAAGTAAGATTCTCTGTAACTTCAAGATTTAAATGTATTGACATAAAAATGATTATTAGCACCTCCTGATGAGCCAATTTTTGGCTCAGGACTCAAAATGTATTTCTTTCTCAGAAATGTTGTATGTTTTTCATTTTTTGTGTATACTGCTTTATGTAACTTTATTTATATTAGTATTATCTTTCTTAAATAGTAGTAATGAGAAAACAGCACGTGAAAACTTGTAATTTTATACTTAGTGAATTTTTAATGTCTTATTTTGGATCCCAATTAAATTTTGTATGTAATTTTTTGTATATAGTTCTGCCAATAAGTAAATAAATATAATAATAAACATTATCAGCCATTATGCATTCAGGCTATTAGGTTGAAATCTATCCAGACATGAACATGATCTTTCACAAAAATAGGTATAATTTTCATTATACTTAATAGAACAAAAGTACAGGTGACATTCATTTCCATGAATGACAATTTACCTTTTCCTATTTCATTCAATGTTTCACTTGCAGAGGAGTTCTATCATTTTTGATAGAATATTATTGACACTAAAAGTTTTAGTAAAAGATGAATTAATATACGATGTTTAAAAGTATGATCAATTTATTTTCACTTATACTTTTTTATAAAGATTTTCAAACTATCACCATTACATATGAACATTTGAGTTCATGATTATTAATCAACAAGAATATGGGGTAATTGACTGAATAGCATTCATTTATACTTAATAAACGTGATAAAACTTAAATTTATGGATTTGGATATCCTGTCAATTAACCACTCATCTGGGTATGCCATATATATACGTCACACTGTTTTCCCGGCTGTTTTCTATGGGTATGCCATAATATTCTGTCACTCAGCTTCTCCGGCAACTAGCTGCATCATTTTAGTTTACCGTCTCGGCAGTAAATGGGCTTCACTTCTTTATTTGAAAAAGATACGCTTCTCGTATTTAGACCCCGACTTTGCTTTGCAAGTTGCATTTCCGCTACCCAAATTTCAAAATTTGTTATTTATAATATTATTATTTTTTCATTTTTTAATCACTTAGTATTGTGTAAATTTTTAATGTCTTTATATCATATTTTAGGAATTTGTGTTTGTTAAATATTATTAACAAATTAAATTTTTATTGTAATAATAAATGTATATATTAACATTTAAATTCCTGTCTTTTGGTAAAAATAGTCTAAGACAATCTTTAAGAATAAATAACTCAAATACTGAATAATTAACATTTTTTAATAGAATTGTGGTTTGATTCACCTGAATTGTAATTTAAATGCCCACCTCCAGTTTCGAAAAATTAAATACCCAGATGAATGGTTAAGGATATCAAAATAGTGACAGGTTTAGAGACAGAACACAACAATCCTTTAACCGTTTATTACATTATATCCTTGCGAAAATAATTCAGTCGCATTAAAAATATTTTTACATTGCATTAAGTAAAGATGCCTTGGCATCACTATTAAAAATAAATGCGTCGAGATGAGGTACATTATGTTAACAAGTATCAAAGAAAAATAGCTGCAGAAGCATATTAATATTTCCAATAAGGTCTCTTAAAAGTGAATTTTAGGGAACAAACCACAAACAAGTTAACGATTACCTTTCATTAAACAAGTTATTCTCTTAATGTTAACATGGGTACAGGGTGAGGAAAATAGATAACATTATAGCAAACTAGTCCTTTATTCTTATTCCACTATTAGTGATGCTTCATACCCCAAAAGTCAGACTTAATACACATGATTACAGTTGCACAATCAATGAAAATGATTACAATGATATAACAGGGCCAACAAGATTCACAATCTGACAGAAAAAAGTTGAAAACTTAGAAAAACCCAAGAAAATAATTTTCTTTTTTCATGGATTTGGGAAGGTCATTCACACAATTCCAAATATTTAAATATTAAGCTTTGGGCAGAATGCATTATGCAAGTTTGAATACAGAAGGAGCAGTGCATAACAAATTCATCGCTCAAATTTGGCCATTTCATTCTAAACCAATACCAATTTACACACCTTATAGTATAGATCAGGTAGCAATTTCATACTTTTTAAAACTATCCACAAGTTTCACAATTCAGTCCCTTTACTTATTTTAAACACGTAAAATAAAGACAACATTGAGGACTTTCGGCTATAATTGACATCAGAAATTATATTGCAGATATGGTTCAATCTGCTGACAATTATTTTTTCGTATCATTTTTAAAGTTTGACAAAAAATTACCTAAGATCCACATCATTTAAGGTTGAATCTGATATTATTTTGGTTTTATGGTTATGTAATGCCAATGAAACGGAACATAATTGGCATTATTTCATCATCAAATCAACACCTGCAGGTATTGAACCAAGAAATTTACTTAAAAAATTATCGTTTATCAATATGGACCTTCCACACCATCAGTGCATTAAGTCCTGCAGGACACATAATGCAGCTTATACTGCTACATACTCTCTTGTTCATGTGGTCCCAAACTAAAAATACAAATTGGTCTAGAAACCATGCCATCCCACCAATGGAATCCAATATTGCCCTACTTCAGTCAAGATTACTTTGACAACTGGTTGTTATATAATCAAGTTCAGCTCTGAATTGGAAGTAAGACAAGTATAAATAAACTTTTGATTGATACGCTATAAAGGATATGAAGACATCTGGTACTTTTTTGGCTCATTCAGGGGTCAACAACAAAATATTTTATAACCCAACCAAACAATTTAAAAATTACGGCAATGATTTGATCAAATTGTTCCATCATCACCCACTACAATTAAAAAGACACGCTTGGATACAAATTCCTTTACTAAAATAAATATATTTTAAAGTATAAGTACGTTATTAACAGATAATATAGCAACCATTGCAGGGAAAAAACTTTAAACAACCTCAATGAAAACTTGAAAATGATGCTGACAGAATTAATTCATCTTTGTGGGTTATATTTTGCTTATTATGTATTATCAATATAGTCCTGTAAAAAATGTCCAAGGAAAAACAACTAACTGTATCATATGCTGATAGATATGATTCCTAAGTAGATAAATACAACTTAACAATGTGACCCACAATGGTGTGTATCAAAATGAGTAGTTATTTATCTTATGACAAAAATATCATAAAATTATCACACTATCATTACAGTGCAAATAAAATATATATACATTACCAAACTAGCTGTAAACCTATATTAATTTAGCGAACTATTTGATTAAAATGAGGACAATGTTATGCGTAGGAAGCATATATCTTTTATAATTGGGCACATAAATGCAGGTTTTTCATTGACATTGATTTGTTTATTAAAAACTATTAAAAAACCTTTCATTTTAATTTTTCTGATGACCAAACCTATAAAAACAACAAAGCCAAAAAATACCAGTGATTAAGCCTTCAAAATTATGTACATGCAAAAATAATATATGGTGAAACAGAAGACAGAAATCATATTCCCTCTACGTGCTTGCTTTTGGACACCGAGTGCAAAACAGTGACACAACAAACGTTAAACACAATGATTAAACATTGAAAAGAATCTGTACTAAGGAAACCTTTTCCCAAGAATATGATCATCAATACTGTCATACGTTTTAATTTTTAACTCTTCGAAAGAACATTTATTTTGTAATATGCCAAAACTATCCCAAAATGATTGGTAACAAAACATTGTATGTATGTCATTTTCTGGAGAATTTTAAAAAATAAAACAGCATCCAAAAGGTATTACAGGGAATATAAGGGAAAAAACTTAAAAGTACTATTATGGCATAGTCATCTACGGCAGAAGATTTATGTATGTGTGAAAAGCTAAGGAGGCAAAAAGAGAGAGGGAGGCGGACTTAGTTAGGTTAGAAGAAGAGATGGAGGCTGCCTTTTTATTTTGCAACTGCCCTCATTGATACTCGTATAACCACATGTGGAGGGAACCACTCTTCCAAGTTGTAGGTGGGTGATGCCGTGGAAGAGTCGCTTTGACCCCTCATGAAATTATGCATCCACTCTTCTCTTGCACATTCCCATTGGCTCTCTCGATCTCGGTTAGGACAGTATGGAATATGTCAGTAACGGACTGGAATTGGAAAAAAATTGTAGAGAGATGTGGAAAATTAATGTTTTTTTAAACTGCTCGTTTTAAATTTAAATAATGAGTCAAGGTTGATGCTCAAGCTGTAACTATTGGATATAATAAGCATTATGAAATATGTGGACTAAAATCTAGTATGTGTATTGTATCATGATTCACATTATGATAAAGAGTTATCTGCAGATCTGATTCAAGGAAAATTATGATAATTCTCTCCAAGGAGTCGATCAAACATGGTTCAGTGTTTGTTTAAAAAAACATTAAAAGATGTACAACCATGTGGAACTCTAGCTGTAGCATGCAAAATTTTAGATAGAAACTAATGTCAGTTTATTTTACGCCATTTCTATGTTAATAATAATTTTATGTTGATTTATATACGTTCTGATACCATTCATATCATATGTAGTAGCATAAAACTCCATAAAATATAGTATATAACATCTTTCTGTGTTTCAAGAGGTTTTGAATCCAAGGTTTTGGAACCAATTATATTGTATAACATGGGTTCTTATGGGAAATATTAATTCATTTAACATTGTTTCACTCTATGTCGTGACTTTCTGGAAAAAATTACTGATGTTAATTGAGGACCCAGTGTAATGGAAACATTTTTTCAATGGTTCCACAAATGCAAGGTACTAAATTCAATGGTGTTCAAACATTTTGGTTCAAGGGCTACTTAGCCAACTTCCGCACTCATTGCGGGCCACAGGTGAAAATACGGTTGAAGAATAATTTAAGATAACTCAAGGATTAAGGGGAGTCAATATCACCTAAACTGTTTCATGAGCATTTATCTATTATGGGAACAGAGGTGAAAATGAAATATATTGTTTTCATAAGTATCTATTATCATTTTATGTATTAGTATTTTATTATCTTAATCGTTTTTGATGCAATTTAAGGTATTTAAGGGTTAAATGTAAGAGTGGACCTTATGGTCTAATTTTTGCCCAAATAAAGACATTTATCTATCTATTTTCATTGGCCCTGAATTACAAAACTAATGGCAGGCTGGATATGGCTTGGGCACCACTGGCACAGGGGAACATCCAACTTGCATTGGCTTTGGACTTAGTTGACATTCAACTTTTTACATGGACTCCATGAGTTAAGGTGTTGTTTGGTTTATCATTACCATACAACAGGATGCAATAACTACTTTCAACAAAATGATGACCTGAAAATGTACTAAGGTGGAAAAATAGGCAACAACCATGGGTGACAGATAAGGGGAAAAGGGGATGTTAACATATGGGTGAGGTGCAAAACTTCCCTGGCTGCACACCGTAATGTGATATGATAACCAAAGTTTAATTAGTGAGAAAGCTAGACAAAGTGATACACATTCACATGGATTGTATAATATTGATCAAAAAGTCGATATTTTTTTCACAGTTGAGCACAAACTATTAAAAATTTAAACAGAGCACAAAACAGTGTTTAAGGCAAGGCAGTCCACATCACACCATCGGTCCACTCATTACTCCCTCCTCCTGGCATCAATTGCTTCAGAACAATCAAAGGGAGAGGATATCTTTTTCAAAAGTGTTTATCATTGAATATAACATCATGGTTCGTTTATACATAGACTGACAATGTGATTAGATAATCATTTCCAGAATCTCCTATTCTGTATATGAAAAAATCAACAATATGTCACCTTATGAAATGTTCCCACAAGTGTTAAAGATAAGAAGTGGTCTGGCCGACCTTCAGTGTTAAATGAAAATGTCCATATGAATTTCTTACGATGTACGCATAAATCATTGAGAAAACCTTCATTTCCAACATCTTTTATAATTTTATTTGAACATTTTTAGTGAATAAAACCTACATCTCTAATGAGATGCATGCAGTGGCAGATCCAAGAGGGAGGCGATTGCCCTCCCTTTGGATGACCCCATTGCCCTCCACTGGGTGCATTCTTAAATTTATTCTGCGCAAAATTCCTTGTTTCAACACCGAAGATTAAGTCTGTATGAAAAGGGAAAGAAAGATTCTAATGGGGGTTGGGATTTTCAAAATGTATGGTCGTTGGCAGAGGGGGAATTAAGAGGGAGGAAAGGCAAATGAGGTGATTGCCCCCCCTTGGGAAGTTTCTGGATCCACCCCTGATTGCATGACATTTCAATCACCTTTTATATTGCACACATGACTCCAATTTGATAGTAAGATCCAATGGTATTTGTCAAGTTCAACAAGAGTTTATTGTTAAAGGAATCACTTGTATAAACTGACCTCAAAAACCTGTTCAAAAATCCTCAAATCATGCACAAAAATGAAAAACATTACTTGACTAACCTCATTCTGTTTAGCAGATGTCTCCAGAAAGACTGCTTTCCAGCTGTCAGCCAACCTTTTGCCTTCCTCTGTGCTAATCATTCTCTCTATGTGCAAATCAGTTTTATTTCCTACCAGCACAACAGGCACACTGAAATAAATTGTCATTATCTTAAAATTGAATTTTTAAAAAATTGCCATTTAAATTTATTAGTAGTACTGTAGTTTTACATAGAAGAGGTACATATATATATAATACAAAACAAAAAATATGCTATAATAAGTGTTAATCAATTAGCTTAAAATAAATGGGCTTAAATCAATAATATTAATATAAGATCATCTGGCTTCTTCCTCCATAACCTTGATATTTGTGGCACAAAAATAATGAAAATATTTCACTAACTCATACAATAGGATTCATCAGTTTCAAAATACAAATATTTGTTTTCCATTGCACATTGGTTATTTTCACAAAAACAGAAATTTTATATCATAGATTTAATTTTAGTAGCTTATAAATACTGTAAATTCTTATATGCCTCTAGTTTCTTGTTTACACAAACTACATGGAAAAATAATCATACTAATATATGCAGCACCTTATTTATTATCCAACCATAGATTTGAAGAAGTTAGGATCTTCTGAACTAGCATGAAAAACCTAATAAAATTTGTCATTATTTCCCACCAGATGTGGAATTTGAATTTGTTTTTGGCATGGACAAGGCTACATAGGTTATACAAGATATAAATGCAGAACAGAAGTGGCTAAAAAATTACCAATGCATTATATCGGTACTTGACATTTTGTGTGTTTAAATTGAACTTGAGTAATACAATGATGCAGCTACTGAAAACCAAGACTGGCCTTTTTTGTCTATTCCGGCATTTATGTTAAGGACTTGCTATATTTAGACTATTCAGCCATAAAAACAATACTGATGCTTTTCTCTTTAGCTGTAGAAAGCAATAATTAAACTTATAAATGGATGTCATCAACATTGAAATATTTTACAAGACTGCATTAATAAACATGCTTTGAAATTTTACGTTTGTAATTAATGCCTCTACATATTTTAAGTCAAAGGTGCTTTATTTTGAGGCTTTTAACCCATGTATTCAAATTAAAAAGAGAAGATTAAAAGAAAGCTCACCTTTAATAACAAAATACTTTATTAACAGGGAGGCTCTTAGAAAATGAGCCAGAAATACTTTAAAATATCAAATAATAAAAATACAACTTTGGTTGCTCATCATCATACAATGAAAAGGCTTTTTAAATGGGAAGCAATCAAGATTTCTATTGACTCTTACAAAAAGAAAGTATCAGTATTGATATCGAAAATGATTTTTGGATTTAGTCTTCTTGTTTAAGAGCATTATTTTGTTCATATTATCTATATTAATACATAATCAAATAATTTCTTACATCGGAATTTTATACTTATAATTAATTTTTATTAAAGCCCTCAATTAACGCACCAAAAACATTGCTCAACAGGCAAAATAAGTACATAAATTTAATTTTAACAAAAGACCGAAATTAATAAAACAAGTGCGTCACCTCCATACTTACTGAACTTTTCCAGTCATGTCAAGAAGCTTATCATGTATTATCTGCACCACCTCAAATGACTTCGGAGAAGTAATTGAATAGACTAGAACATAACCATGAATGTCCATTGAATACTGTGCTGGGAAAATCGAATATTCGTCCTGACCCGCTGTATCCACGAGGCGCACTTCATATTCATCCCCACGAAATCTTACAGTTTTTGTAAAAGCTGGAATGTTAGAAATGGTTAAGTACAAACTAATATTGTGGAAATAAAATAATTCAAAAACAATGTTTATACTAAAACAATGTTTATACTAAAACAATGTTTATACTAAAACAATTGAGTAAATCTGAAAATATTAATTTTGTAATTGATACATGGTTATTTGCCTTTAACAAAATGCAAATTTAAGATAAAAGTTGAATTTTAAGGTTATTAACCACTCAAGGTCAACAACAACGAAAATTAAGACGAAAATCCCATTAATGTTTGTATTAAGTGGATACGTAACGGTAGTTAAAAAAAAATGTCAGCCAAAAAATCGAACGAATCTAAATCACTACGCATCAAAAATAATCTTAGAATTACTAAATAACTGCTTCACAAAGACATTATTACCACAAAAACGTATGATGAAAATAATATACGCACTGTTTTCGATTGTGGGGTCATATGAATCCACGAACTGCCCTTCAACATACTGAATGCTAAGCGAGGATTTGCCTGAAATAAAACCAGAAATCACTGTATGTAATGTAATCTGCATTAGAAACTTAATAAAATAACAATTATTCTAAATCCTTACCCACTGATCTGTACCCCATAATGGCAATCTTTCTCTGCTTTGGTGGCATTTTTACAATAAAATACTGTTTTGACAAGCAAACCAGAACATTCCTTGATTATTGACTATTTTTTAAACTTCCTCAACGCTGGACCTTATTTGGAATAAAATAATTACTCTCGTAAAAAACTATCAAATTTCGCCCTAAACCTTAATCATACCATAACAAAAAGTTCAACAAAGACCCTTCATAACCGGGCAATCAGATGTGAAATACTGCTGCGCAACAACGCCACTATCCCACTGTACAGCGCTAAAATTATGAATCTAATAGTATCGTTAGCTTTTTGTTTACGCACCAAAATTGATTCGGTTTTCACGCATCTCATCATATTGTACATTCTTTATCCACAGTATCAACACCTAATCGGAAAGTATAAATTTATGCCATTGCAGATTCATATATATTCCTTTAGAAATATGCCTATGGCTTTCAAATCCCAGCCATCAAATTAATTATTAAATGTTAAGTGATGAAGAAAAGCCCAATAGTAACTTAAGACTTGAAAAACTAACGAGCATTTATGTTACGGAACAGTCGTACACACAGACGATCTACTCATCGCCGATTCTCAGAAATGTTACTTTAGTGATTGTCGGAATCAGCGAGCGGTGCTTTAGTACTGTAGACTAGTGATTCCACATTACTCGAGTTTTTGGTACCTGGGTATTCGATTAATATTTCACCGAGCTACTCGGGTACCCGGGTAACTCGAATATTTAATGGAAAAATAATATTTTAATAAATATTCATTTTACGGATATTTTATTTATTTTTATTGATATAAGAGTTATTCAATGATTCAAAGAATAGTATTTAAAAAAATTAGAGCGTTTAAAGTACAGGTTTTCATGCGGTTTCGCAATTTCGTGGTGAACGTACTAGCTACAGAAAAAAACACGCTCAGAAGCAGTGGAAATCGGCTTAACAGTCAGCAACGCTTGATACACTTTCTCCAGTCTGTCATTACGTTTTCCACTATTTGCTTCAAATAGTTTTAACTTTTTATCTATACTTAACTGTTGAGATTCTTTTGCCTTTGGCGTGGTGAATGATACTTCTTACTTCTACTTCTTCATGGTCGTCGACGTCGTCAGAACTTTCTGAATCCTGAATATCGCTTGGATAAAGCCGATTAATTAGACCTGTGGCGGTGGTCTTGATTCCAGGTTCTGTGGAGTAAGTGAAAAACTCGTTGGCTTTTGGATACAATCCATGGTGCAAAAACAACAATAGTGATATCAAATCCTTGTTTCTTCGTTGATCAATTCTAGTTTTCAATGACTTTTGGAATTCCCGAGCCAGAGGAATTTTGATTTATTTTAATTCTTGAAATACGTAGATCAAAGTAGCCTCAGCTGTCAGCAAATTCGAGCTTTGTTTGCTCCATTCCAATACCGCAAGTCTGGTTCTAGCACCATTACGATTTCCCTTAAGAAGGTAATGTGATATTCACTATAAAGTAAACATCCCATCTCTTTCAAAGCAAGATTTATCGAGTCAGTAAGTTTCAAAAATCGAACTATTGCTGTCACTAGACTACTCCAACGAGTTTTGACATCTGAAAGCAATCGAAGTTGTTTTTCTTCCATCTCTCTGACATACCTAAGTAATATTTCTGAACGAACGGATGATTTACATAAAAAACTTAATAATTCTTCTCATCTCATCTAATACATTCTTGTAATCCGAACGAAATGTAAATATTTCATCGCCAGTTTCATTTTAACTTTCATCATCAGTTTCGTTATCACTCAAATTTTGCTCGTCTTCATCCTCGTCATCAGAAAATTCAATATGTTCCTCGAGATCAACAGCTGTTTTCTTTCTGTAAAATATTTCTACATCCGCCAAATGTATTGGCTGGTAAGCTAAAAATTTTAATAAAAATAACAAATGTACATGAATTTTTTCCTATTTTCAGCATAAAAATGAATTTTTCGAGTTTAAAATATATAATTATTTAAAATTAATAACCTGAGACAAAGGGCAACTACTGCAGAAATACACACAAGAAACGAATGTGGACCGATCCTTCCTTCTTCAGTAATTAGCAAGGCCAGACTGGTGGATGCTACGCACACTTTAGATGAACGAATAATGGTTGTAGACTATCTATAGCAGGCGACAATTTGGGAAAAACTCCTTTTACGGCATTCAGTAATTTATCTTTACGCTAATCCCGCATTTCTGGCACCAAAAGAGGGAAGAGACTCGCTGCTTTCAAAGACTTGGTAAAGGGAATTGAGGGGAGAATGAGAAGGAGGAGAGAGGGAAGTGATTGTTTTCTTCCAGTTGTGTGATACAATGTAACTAAACGGTCTGATTATATAAGGAAGTTGGATTTGAATCGAATGTGAGGGTGCCGTTGGAATGTAAAGCTCACATCTGTTGAAGCCTTCTGTAAGGCGAAGGTGGATACCGTAGTGGCTTTATTTACAGGCATTTTTACCTCTAACGCAGAACTTTAAAGTAATTTATTTAAAATTTTAAAATAATTTGAGTACCCGGGTAACCGGTACTCGGTGTAGAATCACTACCGTAGACCAGTGGTGGGCAACCTTTTCTACTTGGTGGGCCGCATTGGTGGCAGTGAAGCCTTCGGTGGGCCGCATTGGAAATTGTCAATGCTTCAATCAGAAGTTACTTAGAGAGTCCTACGCATCATATGAGTAAAAATCAAGTTAAAATTAGGTTTTTGGGGTTAACATTACAATATTAAGAATCATGATGGAATTCAATCTTAGAAATACCTTAGAGAAAAGATCAAAAACAGGTTGGGCATCCATGCAGTAGACCAGGGGTTGGCAACCTTTTCACCTACGAGGGCGCAATTTATATTACTGAGGACGTGAAGGGGGCATAAGCAAGATCAGTTGATATCTCTCTGTATCAGTGGTCGGCAAACTCTTTATCTATGAGGGCGCATCTTTAATTATTGGGGGCGTGAAGTGAAGTAACAATAGTAGATGTGTACCAATAGTTATTAAAATGATATTTTTGTATATATAAGAGAAAAACTATTAAAGAATTTATTATTAAAACATGAAAAATAAATCAATGTGAAACTTGGGACTGCATATCTTCAGCCAACTTAATATAATTTGGCACATAACTCGAGATACCTGATCTTAGGCAGTTGTCTAAATTGTAATCGGTGAGTCTCGACCGGTACTTGGATTTCAAGGGTTTCATGCTTGAAGAAATGGACTCGCAAGTGTATGTTGAAGCACATATTTTTTGGACACATTTTCTTAATAATGGATAGCGATTTTCGTCAACTAAATTGGAAAAGTTTTCATCATTTTTATGTGACCTTAAAATAATATCATTTTGCATATTTATTATTTCCATTTCTAAGTCCTCGGTGTTAACGATATTAAAGTAAGTTCCAATATTAACAGACATATCATTAATTGATAGTAGTCCATAAAATTGAACGGATTAGCAAATAATGTTATTATGGGTTCTATTTCAGAAAACTGACGAAACCTAAAATTAAATTCCTTCAGGAGAGTTTCAATGTGTTGTGAAAATGGTTCAGTGGTAACATTTTCATCTGTCAGACTCTCAATAATATATTTTAAATTCGGGAAATGTGATAATGAATCTCTCTCTAGGTGAGACTTCCACAATGCCAATTTACATTTGAATGCATCTACTGCACTTACCATTTTTGCAATGTGTTGATTTCCTAACTCCCCTCCAAGACGCTCTTCTTTCGCTCCATAACGACTTCCTATGCGCTAAATACAAACTTAAAACAATTAACACTAAATTATACTCGCCAAAAAAAGGAAGCAGACTAGCACAAGTGGTGGCTATTGTGGGTGACATAATAGTGGAGGTTTCAAGTGCTGGAGGGTTGTCTTGGCCCAACATAAGCTCTGCGGGCAAGGAGACAACTTCTCAAGTGTGCTGAAACAGTATCACACGAAATCTCCGTCTCATCTACAATCTCCGTCCACTCTACAGTATCCTCTTCACTCTCATATCCTTTACTGTAGTACTAATACGCACAGCATAAGAAACAATGAGAGACTGAATGGTCGCCTTGTGGTGTAGTGGAGAAATTTCTTTCATTTGTATTACATTGGCCGCGTAACCACATAAGAGCGAATCAAAGACGCATAAAAAGAAATTCCGATAGCAATAAGTTTGTCGCATAAAAGCGAATTCGCATAAAACTAACCCGCATAAAGAGAGGGAAACTAGTATATTATTTATTAATAATAATAATATAATTACTGAACCAACAACTGAAATTTCCACGTAGTTGCACTTGAGGATCACTGGTTCATTGACACACCTTGTATAAAAAGGAATATATATGAATAATCTAGTCAGAATAATAACAGATTTATGTTTCAATACTCATTTCAATACAATGCCCAAAAATCAAGCTGTTTTGCATTTTATAGCTTTTTATTTGGAGACTAGTTTTAAAATAATCATGATTTAGAAGAAAGGAAGATGTACTTATCTGACTAAACCAGCAGATTTTTGCCACTGGGTTGAGCGAAAGTCAGATAATAAAGATTCTTCAACGGCTCAAGAATATGCAATGCACAAATTTGAAGCAAATGATCCTTTTATTCGGGAACAAATAAAATTCATTTCTTTGTCAGATGAGAATTTTTCCCAAGCGATAAAAATTTTGATCACCACCACCCATTATAAGTACCTTAAAACGGATATTTCGTAAGAAAAAAATTAATTATTAAAAGAAATTGAGAGAACTAAAAATGAAATCAGATTTTTTATCATCATTTCACCCTAAATTACAGACACCATTTGATTAATTTTAGCCTTAGATTTTTTCCGGGAAATGTTTTCCAAGCTTGTAATAATCAAACATATGGGATAACGCGTGGCTATTATGATATTTCTTCTCCCACGCCAAGTACGCCGCTTACCGTAATTTACCATATATAATATTTTTTCGCGAAAAACTGACAAAAATTTAGGGGGCGTATTGTAAATGGTAACAAACCAAAGTATTCTATTCCAGCCGTTCAATAACAGATTTTTACGGACGAGTTGTTTGGTTCTGTCTCATTGATAGAGAGAGAAAAAAAACAATGTAACCATTCTTTATGTAGAATGCAGAATAACTTTGACAAAAGATTCATAACCAAGGGAAAGCATGTCTCCCAATTAACCCTGGAGATGGTCATGCACATTGTATCCTAATTAAAATGGGGGTGATGTAATTCTAGGGTACGGGCCGTAGATAGAATTACGATTTCCCCGAGTTTGACCCGGAGTCTTCGTGTTAGAGCAAGTGCAAAGATGGCAACTTTCGCCATATAGAGGTCTGGGACCCATCCCCATATTATAATGTAAATAGTAGGCCTAGTATCGGTGGTGTTTTCGCGGAACCGGAGGAGTAGTGGGTGTGCATATAATCAGTGCTGAGCCGGAGCCGGTTCGCAGGTAGTTAAATTGGAAAATGTTTTAGAACCATTTTTTAACTGGTTTTCAAAAACTTGTGAGCTGCCGCCGAAAAATTAAACTGACCTTAGAACAGGGGTGGGCAAACTTTTTATGTGGCGGGCCACATTAACAGTTGCAGTGTCATAGGCGGGCCGCAATAACAGATGAAAATGCTTCGGCGGGCCAAGTTAGGGTTCACATCGGAAGTTATTTGAGATAATGCAAGAGATCCTGATAGTGAAAATCAATAATAAATAATATGTTATCCCTATAACATCACTGGAAAGGTTTTCCGGCCATAATTTTAAGGTACAAATATGAAATTATCTAAATAAGTAAAGATGGAGACTACGGCGAAATAGATGTTAAATAGAATTAACTCCTTGACCGTAAAATTCAAAATTAGAGACACACGATGAAAAAGTGGGGGGGGGGGGGAAGGAGGAAAGGCAGGAAAATCCAAAAGACAATAAAGATTATAAACTTACAGGTTTAGGGGTTGTTACTCCACGCCAGGGACCTGATGTCACTCACACATTCACTCACTCAAACGCGCAAGCACTAATCCTAAAGGTGGAAAAGGAACCGGGACCGGGTTTGCGAGAAATTACTCTGCGCCAGGGACCCAAAAAATCACACCGTTGCTAGAAGGTTTGTGAGTCAGTACGACCGCGACAGGGACCTACTAAGCAACCACAAACACACGTACACGCCAAGAGGTAAAGGGAAAAAAAGGGGGAAGGAACGGGGAAATAATACTAGGTTTACGGGAGATTAAACCACGCCAGGGACATAGTATCGCACACAGTGGCCTGTAGGTTTAAAAATGAGCTAAAGTACAAGTACGTTAACTCATTTTTAGAGATCTTGTGTACCTGTATTCGAGTGCTTGCGTGTATGACTGTTTTGCCTGTTAGGTCCCTGTCGTTGCCGGAAGGCACATAAACCTACAGGCCACTGTGTGCGATACTATGTCCCTGGCGTGGTTTAATCTCCCGTAAACCTAGTATTATTTCCCCGTTCCTTCCCCCTTTTTTTCCCTTTACCTCTTGGCGTGTACGTGTGTTTGTGGTTGCTTAGTAGGTCCCTGTCGCGGTCGTACTGACTCACAAACCTTCTAGCAACGGTGTGATTTTTTGGGTCCCTGGCGCAGAGTAATTTCTCGCAAACCCGGTCCCGGTTCCTTTTCCACCTTTAGGATTAGTGCTTGCGCGTTTGAGTGAGTGAATGTGTGAGTGACATCAGGTCCCTGGCGTGGAGTAACAACCCCTAAACCTGTAAGTTTATAATCTTTATTGTCTTTTGGATTTTCCTGCCTTTCCTCCTTCCCCCCCCCCCCACTTTTTCATCGTGTGTCTCTAATTTTGAATTTTATGGTCAAGGAGTTAATTCTATTTAACATGAAATTATCTGTATTTTATATTACGGTTTGCCAGATGTGGCCCGCGGGCCGTAGTTTGCCCACCCCTGCCTTAGAGTCAAAATATACAATTAAAACTAAGATACTATTTGAAAATTAGTTACTTAATTACTTGCAAGTTACCAATTATCAAGCAAAAGGTACATTTTTAAACTGAAATAAATATTTTGTACCTTATCAGCAGTAAAATAATAATAATAAAAGGTCTATTTTTCAAAGAGAATGTAATTATCTATAACATTAGTTCACTTTGGCTGAAATAATTCTTTGTTTTTATTGTTTTTCTGTTTAGATAAAAGTATTTTTTTAGAGAATCGGTTGCCAAAATTTTAGCATATACGTATACACTGGCGGATTTTGAAAATTTCCGCCCCTAGGGTAAATTATTTTTCCGGCCCATTTTTGGCACTTTTTCATAAAACAGTCGCTATACAGGTATACCTCGTTTAGCGCGAGTTCTTTTAGCGCATTTTCGATATAGCGCGATAGGCATCTCAGGACTAAAATTTTAATTTTTGAATTTTTTTTTAATAATGCTCCTAAATGCTACGGTCCTTTATTATGCTCCAAGCATTTTTCTCACCTTCATTCGTACTTCACTCTCTGTTCAGTGATAGTCATTCCACTCTAATTAAAGACAAGTTGTTGTTATTTATGTTTATTAACTTTTTTTTATTTCACTCGTTCACTTTTATTGTTATTTTACAGTGGTTTGCAGCAATTCCACAGTCTCTTGCACTGACGATAACATCGGAAATTTCAAAGTTGTTAACGTTACTGTTGAGATGTGCAGGGTTGGGTTCGTTTTGGATGAGTTTCTGCTTGAGATTAGGTTTGGTTAGGTTAGCAGAAAATGAGCATTTTTTGCGGAACGCAGGCCGCGCGGTCTTAAAATCAAGTGTTGTGAGCTCGTTATTACGTATGTTAAGTAATTGAAATAAACAGTGGATTAGTGCCTAAAGTGGATACCACTATGAAAAACGGGTCTGGAGCTCTACCACGGCTGGTGGTGTGGAAACGAGCTCACAACACTTGATTTTAAGACAGCGCGCGGCCTGCGTTCCGCAAAAAAATCTCGCATTTTCTGCTATACCATCGCAGTAGCAAAAAAACTGCAAAGAACCTTTCTTGTAGGAAGTTTTATTCTCTACAAGTTTGACGCCGTACAGGTTCGCCATAGATTTGACCGTTTCCGAGTTATTCGCGAAAGGCCAGTCGCGGTTCGTGCTCCGGCGGCAATTTTGGCGCCATAGCGGCCGACGCGTACACGACAGACATGTCAAATTTTGATATGTTAGTTAGGTTCCCCTAACGAACAAATGTGCCAAGTTTCAAAACTTCATGAATCATTTCCCCTAACCGTCAAAAAAGTGTCTAATTTGACTGGTCTATATGCTATAGTTACGTGTCTTAAGCTGGGCGGTGGCGCTGAATCGTAATAACACTCGTATTCCGTTTTTGTTTACTTTTGCGCTTGCCAATCATCATCAAAGATCTTCGTAATCATGAAGAATTTTAGGAACATGTCAAGGTAATACACTACGTTGATGTTTTACCAAGTACAAGAAATACTTATGATATTTTGTGTATCTCATTTATTTTATAACACGTTTTTTCATCGCAAATGTTATTAGAAAATTGTGATTGTCCATCATAAAGAATTAGTTTTTTGAAGCTAACTGTGTTGCCGTAAACGATGAACATGGTGAGCGTTTCCATCAGGATATCTCGGAGATGGAGCAGAGACACAAAGGCAAAGTGTTGCCATGTTAGCCGATTATTGCTTGATGGTGAAAAGGGATGATCCAGAAGTTCAGTACAAGCGAAAAGGCGCCGTGTTTAACGCAGGTACGTTCATAGCTACGTATATCCTGCTCCCATATCACAATATGACAAAAGTGTAAATGTGAGGAAGTGACATTTTTTCGAAAACCAGAGCCAATCCGTCAATTTAATCTCTATTATCCTGTTCAGCATCCCAAAATCTATAAAGTAAACATTTCCGTTGCCATAACAGGATACAACCCAAAATTTGTTGTCCTGTACAATCTCTCTGATGCCGAGTTTGATGATATAATTATGGCAACAAGCAAATATTTAAGAAATTACTTCAAAAAATTATTTTTTATAATTTGTTCACGTAACGCGAAAAATTCACATCCATTGCCATTATATTACACGGAGACAACTTAAAAACCTATTTTGGAAACTAGCTCATTGATCTCGCAGAAATTTTCAATTTTGATCCGTTGCCCATTCTCAAGTTATTTAATCTAAAATGAGTAATTTTCACTAATTTTGCAAAATTACGCTAACTCAGCCATTATTTACCTAGAAAAAGAGCGAATTTTACATAAATAAACGTAAACGGTTCATGCTCAAAATAAATCCCCGCGTCAAATCCCTCAGAGATCACACAATGCCAAAAATAAACCGGTCACTAGACGCACTGCGACCAGTTATATAGATGCGTTTCTCACGTTTCTGTGGATAAAATGTATCACTTACTGCTTTCAGAAAGCTCAAACGAACAACTCCAACAGCTATTTAGTGACACATTTCCATCGCAAGATTATGTTCTTTGCTTTTATACAGAGTAATAAAAGTATGTACTTATATTTTTTTAGGATTGCTTAACATAAAAGGAACCCAAGAAAATTCACTTACGGTAAAATGTGATTTGAGTAAGTCACGAATTGAAAGGCAATCTACCAGAATTAGTTTGTTTTTAATGAAAAATATATGCAATTCAGTTGTTTATTTATCTTACATTACCTTTTCTATGAGAATGAATGACACTCTTCTATCTACATAGAAAATTTACGTGATTTAGGTTTACTACTGACAGCTGGCAAGGAATTTTTAAAAATACCTGATAATTACCTATCGTGCTTATTATATTATTCTACACATTAAAAAAAATACCTTAGTTATAAATCGGGGAAATAAAATGCACGACATATAGCGCCTACCGAGGAAAACGCCTACTCATATCACTCCAGGCACGCATTGTTGGTAGGCGTTCCGCGGGTTGCCTACCCTCAAAAGGTGAAGGGGCAAATATCGTGTAATGTCCGCACCTCCTCTTTTGATGGGAACTTGTGGGGGGGTGGGGGGGGGGGTGCAGGTATTACACGAGTAAATACTTTACTTCGTTTTCTTGACTTTAAATTAATATATAAAAATGTCCTATCATTATATAAGTTGCAAGATAAAAATAGTAAAATTTCTGAAGAGTAAAGATCAACTGGGTTAAGTGCAGTGTTAGAAACTGTTCTTTTAGCGCAAATTTGGATACCGCACAGATGTCTCGGAACGCCTCTCATGCGCTAAGAGAGGCATGCCTGTATATATATTAATTTATTTATATATTCATCTATTATAAATAGCTGTATATATAACATCATCTACTGATCTGTAAACTTAAATACGGTTACAACGCTTATTTGATCTCTGTTTGGCAATGACAAAAATTGTGCAATCAAAGGGACCATTTGGAGTTAAAATGCACATCAAAGCCTGCACCGCGGGATAATTACTAGCCGATATTTTTGTTTTACTCACAAGTAATGCATAAACAGAGAGTCGGGAAGGGGACTTCAAGATTTTGGCTCCCCGGCAGCCGCCCGATATTTCGGGATGGCCGCGGTTAATAGACAATCGAAAACAACCGCGTGAATCATTGTAGGAAGCCGAGAATTCTGTCAGTCTCAAGATTTTTGTGATCACTGAACACTCATTAGTTGAAAATGTCGGAGGTCGGTTCAAAGTTCCCAAACGTCTTGATAATGGACTTGAAACGGAGAAGTTATTTGATAGATAAGAAAAGCGACCAACAGAAGCAGATATGGAACCAGGGGAGAGCGTTTTCCTCCAAATACGATTAGGATAAAAAGACAGAATTCGTAGCAAAATCCACTGAGAAAAGGAAGCGGGCCGATTTTAATTCCATTGGCAACATGATATATGATGGACTTAATACCATGAATATTAACTTCTCCATTTCCATTAAACATCCTGAATTTTATGTTGTGAGGACATGGATAAGAAAGCGTGCACACCGGTATATAAATACAGCCATAACTCGCTTTACGCGACAGATAAGTTTCTGAAAATTTCGCGCCAAGCGGAATTCGCGCAAAGCGGGGTTCTCTCGTTAACCTGATAACACAGCTTTTTGTCAGCTTTCGTCCATCAATGTCAGATGCAAATCTTAAAATTTTTTAATATCATAATTTTAAAATGGTACATAAAACTAAAAACTACATAACATAAGCATAAATGTTACCTGCATGAATAAAATCCTAAATAAATTAGCGAGGAAGTTTCATTCGGAAAGTCACCTTTCTTTATAAATCATAACGCCAAAATAAGGGTCGATCGAGTGATAAAAACGGTGTTCTTGCCCTGAGTGTTTCTTTTATAGTATGGTTGTGCCACAAACTGACCCGGAGTGGGGGTCCAAAGACGATGATACTACAATACAGAAGCCTATAAAAAATGGAATTTCTAATATGTGCATTTATAGTTAGGGCGTCTCAATTGTCGGCCGGCACCTGGTTGTCGCGGGTCTGCTTTGCTCTATAACGAACCCGCTTAAAGCGGGGTCGCGAAAAGCGGGGTATGACTGTAACTGCAACGAGGAGCAGCCCGAGGCATTTTGGTGTCCTCGGTAAGAACTCACTCGGGCTCCCCTTTTGTTTCAGAAAGAACACATTTTTCACGCACGCGCACCTTTATTTAGTGGAAAAATACCGCATAAATTTTTAAATAAAAACCATTGGCATGCTATGCCATTTAGCGATTACTAGTCAGCATTCACCTATCTGCAAATAATGTATGGATTGAGCCTCGGGAGAGGTCTCCAAGAGTTTGGCGCCCCGGGCAACCGCCCAGCTCACCCGTACATCTTGCTACCCTGACTGCGGCTATAGAAAATGATTTTTTCCTTCCTATTTCTACCAGAATTTCGATTGCGTGTATGCGTATAAATGTGTATACATGTGTATATGTAGGTGTATATAAATAAATATGCGTGTTTTTGTAGAGAGAGAGAGAAAGAATAAAACACTCGTATTAAACTGCATCATAGTCGGAAATACAGTATCAGAACGAACTCGCGTATTTTCCTTTTTGCTCAGTGATAACAATTTTGGAAATTTACGATTTGCGGTTTTAGCGCGAGTCGTAAAAATATAGCGTTTTCTCTTATCGTCCCACATCTAAGACCTTTTCTCCCGTCCTCCCCCAGGCGCGTATCGTGATGGCAAGCAGGAAAACGACGTACAGAAGGCGTATCGTAGGACAAGATAAAAGGATTCCACACGGCCCGTGCAATATTGTCCACAGAGAGCACGTAAACGACGAATGCACGTACAGGTTTAATAGCCACCGCAAGGATACGGAAGAATCCAGTGCATAAGAGTTGACGATCGATAAACTACCGCCGAACACAAATTCTTAGGAAATGAAACGCGCATATGGTCTACGCAGCTCTCTTCCTGTTTACGAGAGCCACTTACGACTCAAATATCGACTCGTTTTATAATCTTGGGTCCAAAATTCATATTTTTTAGCATTATAAATTTTCCGAATTTTATTAAGTGACGTAGAGTTTGAAGATGTGCGTAATGCTCTCCTAAAAGATCTGTGCAGGGGAATCAATCAAAGAGAAGCAGAGACTCAAAAATATTTTTTTTTAAAGTTTACATTACTATCCTTTATGCCGCCAACAGCGTTTCATCGAACATAACACTATTCAAAGCCTATATTGACCTTTAATATCGCGTCTTGGAATTTTCACTATGGTCTCCCCCAAATCTGTGTAATTACGATCTGAAAGTCTTCGTGAGTAGTGCCTCACTATACCAGCCGAAGTAACAGTGCGAAAAGTGGTACTTATGAGATAATCTAATACTAAACAGTGTGGCCTTAAGGCGGAGTAAACATATAAATTAACCATTAACACTAAGAAAACTAAATACGTTTCATAAAAAAAGGAAATAAATTAATTAATTAAACAAAGTAGAGTAAGGACTGAATCGTTTTATATGATTCTCAAGATTGGAATGACGCAGTAACGTCACTTGCCATACGTTGACGGTGGCTCGAGGAGTACCTAGTGGGTGATTCCGATTTACTACTTAGGAATGGCGGGAAAAATTTACGCGGCATTTTCCAATGACATGTCCACCGAAATTTTATTGATGCTTTTTTTAATTGAATAAATATTTGGCTATCGTCATAGGTAGTCTGTCCGTAGACAGGTCCGTGATTATTCATGGTTCAACTTGGTTCTCCATATACTCCTATTTTCCGCTATCCTCTTGGCTATAAAAAATGTAAATCCTACATGCTATCTGTGTTTTGTTTGACACTGTCACGAAAGTACTTGTCAAATTTAGAAGTAATCTGAAAATCACTGCTGTTTGCTAAATACCGCAAAGAATGTTGCACATAATGAAAAAATTTAAGCTAGTATAAACACATTTTCGCCAGTTTTTCCGTGGGAAACGAAACTTGCTTCGTTTCATTCTGATTTTCTAGTTACTGCTCGTTATGTTTTAAGATTTATAAAAGTTGTCGGCAGGAAAATTCATTGCGTGTGAAAGATCTTTGTGGGGCTCTCCTTACTCTCGAAGAAAATATTCTAGACTGAATAAAAAAAATCTGGCAACTAGCAAGATCAAGATAGACAATGAGGACGGATAGTCACAATCTGAAAAATCAATGCGACGTACTCTACACAAACTTTCTCATATCCGTACACGCTTCCATTCCAAACAATGATGTCACTGCTTAACGCTGTTTGACTGGTTGCTGCTAGAACGGGGAGAGCTTGGCGGTAGCTGGGCGTAAAACTCTAAATGTCGTAATATCACTGGACACTTTATATTTAATTTTTGAAACATATGCTTTACTTGTTATTGTTAATTACATCAAGCTGTATAACTGGATGGATTTACATAGATCTAAATATACGCATTTATTTTAGAGCAAATCGACAAGAATAAGCTAGCCACAATTGTTAAGCGATATTGTTCATTTCAACAATACGTCTATTCCGGATGATATCCTACACAATTACGAAATTTCATCAGATTCTGTGGTGCCTTTAATCCTCTATAACCACACGTACAGATGACAGACAAAAATCTGACAAAATTGGAAAAATAAAAACACTTTCGGAATAATTGGAACTTAAATTGTGTCTATCGATCGAAATCACAACACGATCTCTATATTCTTCGTATACGGAAAAGTAAAGATGCACCCGTTACGGTTACTAAAATGCTCGCGCGGGTCGCTATAGTCGAGGGATCCAAAGGAAAGTTCGCGCCGCAAATTGCGAAATTAAACTAGTCGCTAGAGAGAACGAAAGGGTGGATTTTTGAAGGCTTCATGAGTCGGGTCCGCGTGATGAACGACTGGGAATCCCCAAAACGTACGCTTTGACCTCTTGGCGGGTTCCTTCACATCGAGGACGAAGAAATCTCGCTTCTCTAATGGACGAAGTTTTTTTTTAGGGAAGCGTTGGAAGGATGGCGTAACGCGTCTCAAGGAAGAGTGTTCGAATCGGGTGGTAGTCATATCAATTCGGCCGTCAATAGCGCTGCTACTAGAGGAACTGAGTCGAAGCGCGGTCGACGACTTCTTCGTTGGTCCATCGCAAGCAGAAAAGGATGCAAGGAAAACATAAATCGGTTTCAATAAAGATCCTAACGTATGGTGACCAACTTTTCCTTTGATCTTTACCGCTCCAAATGGAAACATGCAACAAGATAAAACCTTTGTCTCTATTGCGGGCAAGAACGCGATGCGACATACTATGACATGAACAAACAAACTGCAACTTTTGTTCAGAGACATGTCACTGATGACAAATGTCCGCACTTGTCACAGCAGTGTGGACGCAGCTTTAGACATTTTATCAGTTTAGCGCCATGGAAACGCAATTAATAAATTCTACTGTTGACTCTCTTATCGGTTCATCATCATCATCATAGGTAGTCTGTCCGTAGACAGGTCCGTGATTATTCATGGTTAAACCTGGTTCTCCATATACTCCTATTTTCCGCTGTCCTCTTTATATCTTGATAACTCTCTTTCCCTTTCAAATCGTCTATCAGCTGAAACCTTTTCCTACCTCTTTCCCTTTTCCCATCTAGTTTTCCTTCTAACACGTCTTTAATCATACTCTCTCTCCTCAGGTAATGTCCAACCCAGTTAGCCTTCCTCTTTCTGATAGTCTGTATAATCATTCGCTTCTCTCCTATTCTTCGTAGCACTTCATCGTTTTTCATCCTATCTGTCCATTTTATCTTCAGCATTCTCCTCCAAGTCCACATTTCAAAGCTTTCCAAGTATTTGATGTCATTTTTCCTTAGCGTCCATGTTTCTGCCCCATACAATGCTATACTCCATACGTAGCATTTTATCAACTTCTTGCGGATATCTTCCCTTATATTCCCTGTAAGTAGTTGTTTCTTTCTCCTGAAAGCCGCTTTTGCTTTTCCTATTCTAGTTTTGATCTCATCCGTACATTTTGCCTCTCGTGTTATGATACTTCCAAGGTATTTATATTCTGAAACTTGTTCTAATGGCTTTCCCCCAATAGTTATGTTCAGATTCTCTTCTTTACCCGATATTCGAATGACCTTGGATTTTTCTGTATTTATTTCCATACCGTATTTTCTACCTGTTATCACTAGTCTATTTATCATTTTTTGTAGCTCCTCTTCCTTTCTTGCTAGAAGTACTTGATCATCTGCGTATTTTACTGTTCTTATAATCCTTCCTCCAATTTTGAAATCCCCTGTGCCTTCTAAAGCTTCTTGCATTAGACTTTCTCCATATATATTGAATAGGGTTGGCGATAGGCAGCAGCCTTGTCTTACTCCTCTACCGATATTTATTCCGCAGGTGTCCACATTCTCAAACCTGACCTTTACAACTTGATTCTCATATAGATTCCTAATCAGTCTCCTGTCTTTCCAGTCTACACCTATATCCTTTAATATCTTCATCAACTTTACCCAATTTACTCTATCAAAGGCCTTCTGCCAGTCTACGAAACATGCGCAGATATCTTGACTGTATTCTATTGCTCTTTCTGATATGATTCTAACTACTCCTATAGCATCTCTAGTTCCTCGTCCTTTTCTGAAACCGAATTGATCTTCCCCTATTATTTCTTCTGCCTTTTTCTCCAGCCTTTTATTAAGAATCCTCGTGATGATCTTCGATGTGTGTGACAGAAGGCTTATAGTTCTGTAATCTTTACACTGCATTGCCTTTGGCTTCTTCTTTAGAGGGATCATTGTTACTTCTAGGAAATCCTGAGGCCACTCTCCCGTGTCGTAAATCTTATTAATTAATTTCGTGATCGCTTTTAGTCCTTCTGATCCTATGACTTTAAGTATCTCAGCCGGTATTCCATCGCTGCCCGTGGCTTTCCCCTTCTTAAGTTCCACTATCGCTTTTTCTACTTCGCTCTCCATAATACTTGGTCCTAAGTTGTCTTCTTCAATGTTTTCCTCATTTTCCAGTTCTATTTTTGCCGCTCCTGTCTGTTTGCTGTATAATTCCTTAATGTATTCTTCCCATACCTGTGCTACATCCTTTGTTTCTGAGACTATCTTCCCATCCGTATTCATAATTCCTTTACCACAAATTCCATTAGACTTCTTATCTTCTAATTCCAGTGCCTTAGCGTACATCATATCGTACCGTCCTAATTTCTCCATTTGTTCTATTTCATCACATTTTCCTTTTAGCCAATTTTCTCTAGCTTTATCTGTTACCCTTCTCAACTCATTGTTTATACGCCTATAGTTGGCTCTACCTTCTTCACTGTTAACGTTTTTCCATTTTCGTCTCTCATCCATTTTCTCCAGCATTTCCTTCGTGATCCATGGTTTTCTGATTTTCTTCTCTTGTTTTCCAATCTCTTTATCCAAGGTATCCTTGATACTGGTTTTAATTTCATCCCATTCTATATCGACGGTCTTCGGTTTGTTTTCCAACTTTCTTAGGTTATCTTCCAACTTCATGCTGACTACATCCTGGCTTTCTTTCAGTTTTTCTAGGTCCCAGGTCTGTCTTTCTCTTCTCGTTTTTCTTATTTGTTTGAGCTTTGTACTCACGTCAAGTATTAGAAGGCTGTGATCTGAATCAATGTCTGCTCCTTGCAATGCCTTGGCGTTCTTTATGCTGTTCCTAAATCTTTGTTTTACAAGGATGTAATCTATTTGGCATCTCATTCTATCTCCTGGGCTTTTCCATGTGTATAACCTTCGTTTATGGTTTTTGAACCATGTATTAGTCACTACAAGGTCATTATTGATGCAGAATTCTACGAGTTTCTCCCCTCCTCGATTTCTCTTCCCAAGTCCGTATTGCCCGACAACATTTTCTTCCTGTCCTTCTCCGACTATGCTGTTCCAATCTCCCATTATTATGCAGTTTACCTTTCCTCTTCCGTCTTCTTCGTAAATTTCATTAATTTGCTCATAGATCTCATCTATTTCTTCATCGTCATGAGCTGACGTTGGCATATATACCTGGATTATCAGCATGTCCACTGGGACTGCTTTTAGCTTTATTGCCATCAGTCTATCGTTCGTTGCTATTATCTTTGTCACGCTTTTCATCATATCTTTCCTAAGTACCAGAGCTACTCCCCTTTCCCCACTATTTCCTCCAGAATAAACTACCGTGAATTCTTTCGAGTCGAACTGTCCTTCTCCCTCCCATCTAGTTTCGCTTAGCCCTATAATGTCAACTCTATTTCTTCTCATTTCTTCTTTCAAGTTCTCTAGCTTTCCTGCCTTTCTCATAGTTCTTACGTTCCAAGTTCTTATCGGTTATATATATATATATATATATATATATATATATATATAAAATTCATATTTAAAAATTCATAACTCCAGAAAATCGGCAAAACACTTATATTTAAGTCCGAGATATTCCCTTGGAATTTTTGAGCTGGGAACACATTAATAATATGGGAAAATGTCTCCCGAGATACGCTTTTGCGAGGGAAACGTGTAATTGCGAAGCGGTGCAATGAACCAGGGTCCCAGTCAAGAGGATCCCTAAAACAAAGCAGCATTTCATCAAAAATTATTTGTATTTTTTCATATTATTTTTTTTAACTCCTTATTTTCTGTAAATTATTTTTAACCATTCCAACTCGTAGGTCGGGGTCTCTCCGGCATCCTAATTTTTAGGCGTTCTTTATCAGCAAAGCGGTAGTAGCGAATGCCTCTCGTCCATCCGTCTGTCGTAACTTTCATCTCATAAACCGCTGGACGGATTTTAATTAAATTAGGTATTATTAATATGTATCGCCCAAATTTGATTTTGAACTGCATCCATCAATTAGAACTTCCGCTTCATATAAGCACTTTAATAAACTTACACTGGTATTTAGTTAAATGGTACCCGTCAAGTAACAATTAAATACGATATTTTTCTCTGCCTAGCTCTTATCTACATCTATATCTACAAGATACCCTGCAAGTCACCTTTTTGGTGAATGGCAGGGGGTGCAGTGCACCAAAGTCTAGTAAAAACTTTTCTTTATATCGCTCCATCCTACAGTCGATCTCGCGAATCTTATCCTCTGTCCTGCTTTCCGAAATTCGTCGGGCTTCTGATAAGATATACTATCTCATTCGATAGTCCCTCCGACATATATTTTTCCAGCAGTTTAAATCTACACTGCAGCCTATGTTCCTCTAACGAAGCCCATTTCAGATGCTCTATTAATGACGTTATGCTTTGTTTGCTATCGTAATTTCTCCTTACGAATCTAGCTGCCCTGTTCTGCACCCATTCTATCTCCTTGGTGAGTCCCATTTTCGTAAGGATCCCACACAGCTGACGCATATTCGACCTGCAGTAAAACCAAGGATAAGTAACATAGTTCCTTCACTTTTTTGGATCTACTTCGAACTATTCTCCCTATAAAGGCCAACTTTTTGTTAGCGGCACCTAATACTCGGCGAATGTGGGTGTCCCACGAGAGATCATGCTGGATCGTGACTCCCAGATATTAACCGAATCTGAAATTGGAATCTCTACTCCGTCGAACGAATAATTAACATCAAGCGAACTATTCCTGGTTCTCCAGAAATTGATGATGCAAATTTTCTTTAGGTTGATTTCTAACTACCATTCCTTACACCACGCAGAAATAGCTACTAGATCATTTTGGATATCATCTGTAAGGTAGGGATTAAAAAATTATTCGGAAACAGGACCTCATTTACCACAAAAAATACCGCATAATTACGACTTATAGTTTCAGAGATAATAAAAATTCGAGAAAATTCCAAACATAACCACAATATAGTTTGTTTACATCGATCGCTACGATGGTTCTATCGGCAAACAACAATTAAAAATCCATATTTTTCTATCTCAAACTCTTATACGATTTGCGAGGTATAGATTTAAAAACCAATTCGAATAGACGCAGGGCCCCTCAACCCGGCACCCGCGGGTGCCATGGCGCCCTTCATAAAATTCCTTGGCGCCCGCTACTAGGGCTATGGCAAGTCATTTGCTGGGGAAGTGCAGTAAGATACGGTCGGATAACACTTTATACGGATTTAGTTTTTCAGTCGAGTTTGTGGTAATTCCCTACAAAGTAGCTATTTTAATGCCATAGGCAAACTCAATAAGTAATGAAATAACCTATTTCATTTAGCTTTATTTTTCTGTGCACCCCAATTGGCGCCCACAATCCTTCTCTGAGTTCACAAATGCGCCCTCAATGCTGATAAGGTTGCAGGCCCCTGGAATAGAGGACAACATTTACCACAAAAAAGTCCGCGAGACCATATAATTACGACTTCAAGTTTCGGAGAAAAAAATTTAAGAACCACCCAATCTTTCGATAGCATTTTATACAAATTTTCCAGATAGAACGCCTTTAAATCATCTGCGTATTTCATTTATGAAGTGCACTTTTTCTTCTTGTTTCGAAATTGAAATGAAGTGAAGCCATAGGAGTGAAGTTATCACGGATGGGAAAGTCTAGTGAGGGTCTACCAGAGACCAGAAAGTTTTTAAGAAAACGTGCTCCCACCATGGGCGTCCGCTGGAATATTTCCAAGGGGGGAGGGAGGAAAGGGCCAGCGGACGCCCATGGCTCCCACCTCTTGCTCTAGCAATGTTATCTTACTTGTTTGAATAATTTATTAGTAATAGGACGAGCTCGAGAGTTATACAGCGAATTAATTACGCAGGATACATTATACATGGGCGTAAACCAAGGCCTAATTTTGGAGTTTTCCCCTTGGTGTTAATACACCCCCTGCCACACACCCTTGCGGTGGCTTGCAGGGTAAACTGTAGATGTAGATATAGATGTTATTCCATTATTTTTAAAGGAATTAGAGCATTGACACAAAAAGAAGCTATTATATTTTAAGTTTTTTATAAATCATACAATAGCCTCACGCGTGATCAAAAGAATTGAACGCGTAAATCGAAAATGTTTTTCCCATTGAAAATAAGGTAATATGCGTTGTTTACGTTACTGAGTAGAGGTGTTCTGCTTAGAAACGTCTTTAAATTTGATTTAATGTACGTTTTAACCCCTCGAGCGCGTACATCGACATATGGCGTCCTGTGCAGTGTTCAATTTTAGAATTCCTTATTTTTTTGTGCGTTGAGCTTCCGACATAAATCACAAATGTCTCGAAGCTCCTTCGATCAGTAATCCTTTCTATCATTATATATAGACGTTTCTTACAGAGGAGGAGGATATAACATACATATAGGAGGATACTAATGTTTAGGCACTTCCAGATGTGCTGGAGATTCGAAATTTTTTTCCTGGGTAGGATTTTGTGCAAAACCGACTAGAAAAAACGAAAATCTTGAAAAAGTGCAACAATGCGGCCGTTAAAAATTTGCAATTGTTAAAACAAATTTTCAAGGTTTAGGCATTTTCGAATGTGCTACGGAACTGAAATTTGTTTTAGAGGTAGGATTTGTAAAAAAACGAAATAGGGATTATAGAAATTTTGATATTTAATTTGTTTGGCAGTTAAAAATTCTTAAAGTTTAAACGAATAGATAATTGTTTAGGTACTACGGGATGAGCTAGGAAGCTGAGTTATTTACAAAGTAGTGCATTTGCACAAATAGACGTATTAATCTCTCCATCAATTTATTACGGCGGCTGTTAAAAATGTTAAAATTTAAACAATTAGAAAAAAATTATTTCACTTCTAGAAGTTCTACAACTTTAAAATTTGCCAAAAACGTGTAACATTAGTACCCCATAATGGAAAAAGTATAAAATTCTTAAAATTGCAAAGTTTGGGGATTGTTTTAATCTATTATTTTTACATAAGTGAAAAACGAAAATCGCTGCGGAGGTGAAATATTTAGAATTAAAAAAATATTCGTAGTGATGAAATATCTGTCTGATAAATGAATGTTTTCTCAAGGTGAGATGAAATGCTTGCAGTATGCAAGCACCTTCTACTAGTACAAATATATTCTCCTTACCCAACACATATTTTTGCGAGGATTTTCCCCTTTACAGTTGTTGACCGCTAACAGCGCGTCACTTTCTAGAAGAAAACCTCTCTTTATGAGAACAAGAGAGGAAAGATGCATGCATCATGCATGCATACATGCGAGGCAGAGGCGTTCTTTACGATTTATGCAATCGTGTCAAAAAAAGATAAATATTAACGGCTTATTATGATGTCTAAGAACTGAAAAATGGTATTCCAGTAGTGATGCCAAAGAAATATCGAATTTTTGATTCGCTGATTTATTTCTAAATCGGTTGTAATTAATAAAACAATCGAGAATTATTTAAAACTTACCTCACTCGAATAGTAGTAATGCAATCTTCATGTTCACGTTCACTCTTTCGTCGTAAATTACCCATTTCTTTTCACTTACAAACGCTGTGTATACATAAAAGAAAATAGACGTATGTACGTTAATTTCTTCGTCGTAGATAATCCATTTCCCTTCATTTACCAAATGTTTCGTGCGCACAAAAGAAAATTAAATTAATTAGTTATTTACACCAGATATTGTTCACTTCAGTTGCCACGAAGATTCTTTCGGTTGACAACAATTAAAAAACACGGGAAAAGTCGTTTTTTTTTTAAATTGGCTACTTCTTCGATAAAAATATACTGAACAAAACATGCTATTTGACTAGTTCTACAAAGTAGTTTAAAGACTTTTTTGTTATAAGCGATATTTTACGAGGTATAAAGAAAAGTTCATTTTTTGTAACCAGTAAAGTGACACTCCCGATTAGGCTACGCGAACCATTTATATCATTTTCTTATTTTCTTTGCCCTTACGTCCTAAATACCAAATTTCATGGCCCCGTAGTTTCGCAGATAAAACATGCGGACGGACGGACACGACCTAACCATAAGGAGTTCTTTGTTTACTTTTCGAAAAGAATGCCTAAAAAAAGAGCGAGTTCAAGTGCGTTGTTTGCTTAAAGATTGGAATAAGAAAAGAGACATTCTACCGCCTTGGGATCTCCCGGGAAACCCTGCTCTGTCGTGCGATGCAAAGAATGGTATCGCTGCACGGACGAATAACGGTCAAGAATCTATGAAGTATTTAATAAATAATAAAACATATTAATGGAGCATATGTACTTTGCGGATAACGAATCGCGTTAATGCAAATACGCGACGCGTACATTAAAAATTGGTCGTAAGAATAAAATCGCGTCAATGCGAATATACGACGCGCATATCGAAAAATGGCGGTAAAAATAAAATCGCGCATATGCGAAAACGTGTAAACCGAACACACGTAAATCGAGGAATATCTGTATATTAAAAGTAGGGTTCCTTAAGTACATACGTCTGTCTGGCTGTCCGTGCGTTGCTCACTCACAAAATTTGAAATGGAGCTGGAGAAGAAAGTTTACAACGATTAGTTATTCCACGGTTGAATAAATAAAAAAACCATTCGCCGCCATATTTATTTACTTGTAATTAATCGATTCATAAAGCGATCTTAATTAATTAGTTTTTACGATGGATATTCTAATAACTGAAAAAAATACGCTTGGCCAATAGCCATAAAAAATGGAAAACCTGATACGCATTTCGGCAATCGGTCATCACTGCTGTACAGAATATATTATTGGCGAATTACCACTGATGACGGCTGCCCCGTATCCTAAGCGCGCATATAATTTTCCCAACCTTTTAATGGTTATCGGAGTGACGTCGTTTTTTAATTTGATTTCATCCATAAGGTGAGCTCAATAATAATTCGATGAAATATATATTTCAGTAGTTATTAGCATTTTTCTGTTATCATTCTGATATTAATTTCTGAATGATACATTCGGTGCAGCGATTAAATTATTTAGAGATTTCATTAGATGAATTTCACTTAGAGACGAAAAACTTGAGTCAGTACATACGGATCCCTGGAAGGCCGGTAGTAGATATTTCGTGTGGGAAGTTGTGATTCAGCCTAGCAATTGGATGGCCCCCGAAAGACCGTATTTGGAAAGCTCTTATTTATGCGTTTCCTACACTGCGTGCAAGGTCATTTCTAAAAGCGAAATGGTTATTGCGAAAATTCTGTTCCAGAAACGACCGAGGTGCTTTCTTTTCATACCGGAAGGACATCGGGCCGAATCCACGGACGTCATCACCATCTGCTACACTTCCGCTAAAAATATATCAGCTTATTTTTATTATGATATTTACGTAATTTTTATTGGCATAAGTACTCTGTTATGAAACGAGGGAAAACGACAAATGATTTAAACTACCATCACTCGATAACAAACATTAACATTTTTAAATCGCTAGAGAATTATCGAGCCCGTCTTATGGCTAAAACAAATTCCGGAATCAGCGATAAAAAAGCTGATGTGGCCACCACATGGCTATTCATATCTGTAATATTTCTAAAAATTTCAAATAGGTTACATAATAATAAATATTTTAAGAAACTGCGAGAAAATTTTCGACTTTACTAAGAAAAGAAATAAACTCAAACCATAGCCTTCTGATATTGGATATAGCCACAAAGCTCCAACAATTAAGAAAAGAAAAAGGAGCGTTACTAACTATAAGACGTAATTAAGCGTCATTTGTTAACAATAGTCGTCGGTAGGTGGTGTGGTGGTGGCAGCTAAAAATATAAGATATCTCTTAAACAAAGATTGTAGAAAATTAAATGTCTTACAACGTTTATTCGAGTACATTTTTACATTTATTAAATATTAAAGCATATATTTCAAAATAACGGATAAGTGACAACAGTAAACACCCACTTTTGGTTGACCGATTTTTACCAAAAACTATTAAATTCTTCTGACTTATATAAAAATGTTAAATATAAGATTCCGCGTTGACCTGATTAATAGTTTTTGAGTTAGATCACCCCCAAAAATCTATGACATACACAGACATCATCGATAAAATGGTCAAAACGTGTTCAGAGGACCTCAAAACGTGTATTTCCGTTGGAATCTCGAAGACGATTTTTTTCATGAATACAATACTTTCCCCTTTACTACGCATATGGAGAAAGTAACAACTGACACATTATTTAACTGTTTCAGGTACCTAGTTTTTTTCTAGAATCTACTTTCGGTGAATTTCCTCTGAAGACGACTGGCTTGTAGCCGAAGTGTGTATCTAGTTTTTATTCCCTTTTTATGGCTATTGGAAATGTCTAAGAAAAGTAGTTAATTTTTCAAATTTTGATACTTCTTCCGGAATAAAATTTTTATTTATCTTAATTTATGTAGAAATATTTTTGCGTTCTTGGGTTTTAAAAAGTAGCATTGGTAGAACGATATTCTATCCACCTTCATAGGCATTAATTGATGTACTATGTTGATTATTTGTGTGAGTTGAAAGTATTCTCCTATCATAATCACTTTTAAGAAAAGTTACTTCAATGCAAAAATGTCCGTGCACATGATTCACGCGTTTTACTCTGTTTCTCTTTATCCTAAAATGCAAAAAATTGGAGGAGCCCGATTTAAACATTTCCCCTGTAAATTCTTTTATAATTATAGAATAAACTCATTAGGATTTATAAATGCCGCAACTATTGCTCTAATGTTCGAGATATTTAAGCCATTATACAAAGTCTACTTGAGATATTTTACCTTTAATTCATTAATTGATATCAAATTCTCTTTTAGGACACTTCCAGTCTTCAATGATGAACGGACCTCAACGGAATTAAGCGAATCAGCAAGTTAGGGCGATCGAATCGCCTTTCTTCTGTCGTAGATAGCTCCCTAAAGGAAAAGATCACGTGTTCTCACACGAAAGCCCCCACGGGCCTTTCAAGCCTTCTGAAGGACGGTTGCATCTGCGGGGAAGGCCCGATTTGAAATTTCACGCCGTTCAAGATTCGAATCCAGGACATCGAGAGGAAAAACACGCTTGCGATTCGATAACGATCGAGATTTCGAAAAACTCTGACGCTTGCAGATTGCAATGTGCCTCATGTTATGCATTCGAAAGACACCGAGAAAAGATCGAATGTGTTCCATTGGTTACAGAATAAGCACTTGAGAATCAAAAATTGAAAAATTAAGTACTTCTCTTAGGTATCTCTAATAGCCGTAACAAGGAGATACCTAAGACAAGTGCTTAATTTTAAAATTTTTTTATTCTCAATTGCTTTTTTAAAATTTATTTTAGCTCGATAATTCTCTAGTGAATATTCCATTGAGGTAGTAAATCGAAGGTTTAAACTCGCACTGCTTTGGAAGATTACTGTGTCAGATAACGAGTTCTAGATTAAGAATTATAGCCCAGAAAGGATTGGTAATGTGATTACAAATTGGATCTGAATTTATATGGCATAAATGAAATTTTAAAATTTTAGGCCGATGAAAATGTCAGTACAATACGAAGCTTACCAGGAGAATGAAACTGTGAATCTAAATATAGAAACGATAAGTGTAAGTCTGAACTCAATACTACGAAGGTTATTCAAACAATAGATAAAAAATATAATAAAACGCGTACGAACAAGGCTACCTGACGAAGTGGAACAAGACAGTCTGAAGTGGAAGAATAAGAAAAAACGACGTCCGAAGAATTAAAGAGCAAAGGCAATCACACGAAAAATGACAAACGACTCGTTTGCACTGGCCTCTAGCGAGAGGACAGGCATAAAAGGTAAACAAGGAAACACTAGAAAGGGTTTCAGCGGAAAAATTTCAAAGGAAAAGACGAATCATGATCTTAGAAAGATGCGAAAGTTTGGTTGTGAAATTTCAACTCGCAGGCGTTCGAATCGTAGTTATCGTTTGAAATTCCCCTCGCGCGTGTATTTATAACCCCAGACGCCCTTTCGGCCTGGGCCCGGAATTCGGATATGAATCGTGATCACGCAAATTTTCCGTCCTTCGGGTATGTATTTTGGCGAACGACAAAATGTATATGGTCCAGTTTCCCCGGCGCATGCGCAAAAGAGTCATTCGCCGCCAGATACGGATCCAATGATACCCACAGTGGCAATGACCTCGTGCCCATTCCGAGCATAGAAGTCGCCTCGAAGAAGAAGAAAAAAAGAGAAGTTAAAAGTGAAGTGAATCAAGCGCGATCCAGCGAAAGTGACGGCAGGTACGTGGAACAGTTTCAGGTTTGCGAGAAATCTTTATAGTTAAGTTTTTTCCTCCGCGGAATGGCGATTTTCAGAGGATAGTTCTCGTTAGTTCTCGATGTAGCGTACGATCCTTTGTTTGTATTGATGGCGGAACTCGATTATAGCGGCGATTGAGGATATCAGAAGATTTAGCGACCAACGTCAGCGATACACGAGAATAAAACCTGTAATTTTTGTCATCCCCTGGAATTGCTATGTCAATGTAACAACAACAACAACAAGATTCGTTGACTGAGAATTAATATATGCAAGGGGATCTGCCCCTGGCCCCTTACAGGGCTCATTCCCGTCTGACCGCTCACTTCCATCACCTGTTATTTTCCAATTAATTTAATATGAATTTTATGAATATTTGAAATATAAAATAAATTTTCATTGCCTGATTTACACTAATAAATATAAGGAGAAATGCGTTTTATCTAGCTCCATACATATAAAAACGAAATGGTGGTCATCATCGTGGTCAACATCATCATCGTGTGTAACGCTATGACCGCATAACTTTCAATCACACTTTAAAATTATTATGAACCGTAAATGTATGAGATTTGAACCAAACAACGCTTAAAAAAATTAAAATTCAGTTTCCTACCGTCGATTTTTAATTTATCCATACGAAGTATAGGGGACAGTATTGTTTTCATGAAAAAAAAATCGATTTCGAGATTTGAACGGAAATATACGTTTTGAGGTCCCCTGAACACGTTTTGACCATTTTATCGATGATGTCTGCGTGGGCATGTGATAGATTTTTTGTGGGTGCTCTTAACTCAAAAACTATTAATCAGGTCAACGCGAAATTTTATATTTGACTTTTTTATAAAAGTCACAAGAACTGATTAGTTTTTGGTAAAAATCGGTCAACTAAAAGTGAGTGTTTAACTTTTGTCACTTGTCCGTTATTTTAAAATATATGCTTTAATATTTGATAAATGTAAAAATGTACTCGAATATAAGTTGTAGGACATTTAATTTTCTACAATCTTTGTTTAAGAGATATCTTATATTTTTAGCTGCCACCACCACACCACCTACCGATGACTATTGTTAACAAATGACGCTTAGTTACGTCTTATTGTTAGTAACGCTCCTTTTTATTTTCTTAATTGTTGGAGCTTTGTGGCTATATCCAATATCAGAAGGCTATGGTTTGAGTTTATTTCTTTTCTTAGTAAAGTCGAAAAATTTCTCGCAGTTTCTTAAAATATTTATGAATATGTAACCAATTTGGTATTTTTATAAATATTACAAATATGGAGAAAGTTATGTGGTGGCCACATCAGATTTTTACATATTAGATACGTAAGTAAAGCGTGCTTTGAATGCTTTAATAGGAGAGAGAGGAAGAAAAAAGGAGTGACAGGAGGAGAGAGGGAGTGAGAGAGGAAGAGGGAAAAGGAGGTAGAATTGGAAGTGTCTTAAATTTAATACTTAATCCACGCAAACCCATCATATTTGATGAGCAATTAGGATAGTAGTTTTAATAATGTTATAATTTTCAACCACACTATCTTTTTAATAATATAATAATAAAGATAATAGAAATATAATAAAAATTCAATCTTCCTATCGTAAAAATTTCGAACTATTACTATTTCGTAATTTAATCGACGCTGTTATAGTTGATATAAGAAATTATTAGAGAGAGCATTGCACGAAGAAGTTGATCATTAAAATTTCGACCTCTGGGTGGAGAGATAATGTGATAACTGTTATGATTAAAAGTGTGATAACTGTTATGATTAAAAGTTAAAGCTAGGAGACCCCAGGAAAACTATTTCATTTTCACCCGCCATCCTGAAGCAAAATAGCGGCCGCTTAAAATATTTAAAAATGTATATTTCGGAAACGGTACTTCCGTCGGGAAAAAAAATTTATGAACAAAAAACATGCGCCTTGAAAAGAGCTACCCCGAAAAATTATTTTCAGCCTATGTTAACGAGGCGCGTAACGCCGAAGTCCCTGGAGCGATCGGAGGGCGGGGTTGACGCGCGTAGCGCGTAGGGGCAGCGTCCCTATTTTTATAAATATAAGATTTCGTACGGTAGGATTGTGGCGTCATCATATTTTTACGTCGGTTGAAATCAACAGTACCATGATACAGTATATTATACCTACTTCTATCCTTTTCTTATGGGGTGAGAATGAAAGAAAACTTCTCTGCAAATAAAATATTTAGAGGTATCTGTCTTCCCCGTTGGTTTTGTCCAATGACGGATCATCATGCCAAATTTCAGATCAGTTGCCCTTCTAGAAATATCTTAGGTGGACCTTTTACCCAGATTCCAAACTCTCAATAATGGGTGCTATTGTAAAATCCTAGACGACGTTCGCTAAAAAAAATCGAAAGAAAATGGCAGGATTGTTGCACAAAGCTGTAGAAAAAGCCTGAAGAAATACATGATCAATTCGGTTTCAGAAAAGGAAGAGGAAACAGAGATGCTATAGCATTATTGAGAATGATATCAGAAAGTGGAATAGAGCACACCCAAGAGTGTTGTGTATGTTCTGGCAGAAGACCTTTGATAGAGTAAATTGGGTTGTGATACTGAGGGTATTGAAGGATATAGGTGTAGAGTAGAAATACAGGAGGCTGATCAGGTATCTGTATATGAATAAAGTCGTAAAGGTCAGATTGGAAAAAGTTGATTCCCGCGGAGTAAATATTGGGAGTAGAGTAAGTTAACGTTGTTGTTTATCGCGTCCTAATCAATATACACGGAGAAAGGTAAACGCAAGAAGCGCTAGAAGGAACGGGAGATTTCAAGATTGGAGGAAGGAGCAGTAACATACTCGTATGCTGACGATCGAGTGCTCCAGGCAAGAAAGGAGAAGAAACTCCAGAAAACGATTAATAGATTGGTAAAAATTCAAGGTAGTGCAAATATCAAGAAAAGAGGAAAATTTGAAAATAAGGATTGGTGGAAAGCAATTTAAGATTGTAAAGGAAGCACCATTACAAGAAAAGAAAAATACGCCGATGAAATATAATAGTGAGAGCAAAAGCCACTTTAGGAATGGAGAAGCTTGTACTAACAGGAAATAGTATAAAGTAAGAAATTGATAAAATGATAAATATGGAGTATCGCTTTGTATGAAGCGGAACCATGGGTACTCAGAAAAATGAGACAGTGACCAAGATAAAATAATGGAATAGAAAGGCTGTAAGCTAATATAAAGCGAAAAACAATTGATGAAAAAGTGGAGTAATTTATTTCTCTATCATGTAAGTGGGTTAAAAAGCATATGATAGAATACCGCGAAAATTTAGAGATTAATAAAGGTAGTTTTCGCAGTTGCTTGAGATGTACTGGTGGGTGAGCCTGAGGTTCCAGCATGATTAGGGCTGCCATGTCCCCAATCCAAGAAATGAGGACACTTGGTGACAAAAATGAGGACTTTTGAGGACATCACTCTCCCCTGATACCACAACCCGCTTTATAACCTAACCGACATTTTATTTTTATAACCTTCCATGAACGTACATACATTGATTTTAGATACAGAAGGCTTATATATTTGATATATTTTTAAGCGACACTCAAAGCAAATGTTTGAATTTAAGTTCGCAGATAAAATAATATATTAACAAACCATAATTGATTGAAATCTATCACTCCTCATAATACACATTAGTGTAACATTAGCGCTTAATTAAATCTTAGTTTGATAACATAATTATGAAATGCAGTAAAATGTCAAAAAATTGAATTGAAATAAAGAATCACCAGCATATATAAATCTATGATTTAAAATATTTTCCTGAATTTTAACTTTTAATCTCAGCATGAAATATTTATACTCTCCTATGGAAATCTTATGATATATTTACTTATAATGCTGGAAACATATGTAGAAGTCTATCAATAACAGGCAATAGTGGAAGTCAGCGAGTTTTACTGTGATAAAGTAGCTTTTTATAAGTTACTTGGGCAAATTCACAAAATTGTTTCATCCTTTCAACACATACAGTGTAAAATGAAAAAGAGTTCAAAATCTTTATAATAATTGACTCGATGTCCACATCCAGTGTATCTGTTCCATGTTGGATACAGTTATTCAAAATATGTGCAGAGCAACCCACTTCAATTACGAAGGCTTCAACAATTGCAGGAGAACGGACGAAATGCATTGCTACTCAAACTCTTTAAAGAAGAACGATCTTCACACGGTCAAACAGCGACACCTACTATAGTAACCTCTTGTTCTAAATAAATTACAGGTATCCCCTATCTACGTTAGAGTTGCGTTCCTGGAAATCGTCGCGTAAAGAGAAAACGCGTAAATCGAAAATATTTTCACCATTGAAAATAAAGTAATAGGCGTTGCTTTCGTTCCTGAGCAGATGTGTTCCAGTTATAAACGTCTTTAAATTTGATTTAATGACCGTTTTAACCCCTCAAAGCGTCTTCGACGTGATATGGCGTCCTGTGTAACGTCCTCTTTTACAATTCCTTAATTTTTTGTTCGTTAAGTTTCTGCCATAAATCACAGATTTCTCGAAGCTCCTTTGATCAGTGAACTTCCTATACAAATATATCCTCTTCACCAACTCAATGAATATTTTTGCACGAAAAATGGGTTTAAATGTGTTATTTGCGCAAAGAGGGAAATAAGAAAAGAAATTCTACTGCCGTAGGAACTCCCTGAGAACCCTGCTCTGCCGTACGATGCAATGAATGGTATCAATGAAGGGTCGATAAAGGTAGTAGTAGACGGGCAAGAATCTATGAAATATTTAATAAATATTAAAACTATTAAGAGAACATAGTGTGCGCATAACGAATCTCATACATGCAAATACGCGACTTGTATATTGATAAATGGCCGTAAGAATTAAATCGCGTAAATGGGAATACGCGACGCATATACCAAAAAATGGCCGTAAAAATAAAATCGCGTATATGCGAAAACGCGTTCCTCGAACGCGTAAATCGAGGGATACCTGTATTCACAACCGAAAGTAGGGATACTAGAGGAAAAAATACGGATATCTGCTGAACTGGCAATGCTGATAGGGGCATACTTCATAAAATTTAACCAATACTGAAGATCAGGAGAGTTTCAACTTTTAAGCACCAAAATTCCGGACATTCTCGAAATTTTAGAAATCTCTCCCGGACGGTACCTCTAACGCCAAAAAATGAGGACATGTCCGGGAAAATGAGGACGTATGGCAGTCCTAAACACGATACAATATCTAAGGCGTGAGCGAACACGCATTTTTTCGTGCTAGATTGTATTTATGCGTTTGCTGTCTAGTACGTGTGTGAGCGAGTGCGGGTGCGAGTGCGAGAGTATGCGCGTGGGGGAGTGTGTGTGCGTGAGGGAGTGTGTGTGCGTGCGAGACAGACAGACAAACGACTTTATTAGGGCGAAATTGAGACTATGTAGTCCCTTCCTACATTTAACCCTTTCGTCATATAAGTAATTACAATATTTACAAAATAAGAGGAATTAATTACATACAGATTTTAACAAAATACAAATTAATTACAAGTTAATATATTTGTTAGTAGATAACAGAGCATTACCACAGAATGTTAGTTTTGTGGGTCATAAAAAACTGTGTATCGGTTATGTTTTAACACAGAAAAATTCCCACTGCGGAAAACACCTACGAAGAGAAGAGAGGTGTAAAAAACCGCGAAAATTCCTAAATAGTTCAGGGGAAGGAAAAGAAAAAAAATCAATTATATGAGAAACAGAGAGAGAAAAAAACATTCATAAATACAAACATATGTACATACATTTATATCCATATGAGGGAGGGGGGTGAGAGGGGAACAGGGATTGTAGGGTAAGATATGCCTGGGAGATTATATCGTCAAAATGGTACAGGAAAATAAAGTAAAATAAAATTATAAATTTATGCCTAATAAGCGCATTCTTGTGACAACCTGAAAGAAAAGATAGAGTGTGGTTCAATGCATGGGGAGTGAGAGGAGATGCTTGCAATACAAGCGTTTAAAAGTGCTTAGAGATAGAGAGTTTTTTATTAACGTTGGAAGGCCATTCCAGAGTTTACAAGCAGTGACAGTAAAGGATTTGTTGTAAATTTCTGTTCTATGAAGTGGAGTTAGTAGTTTATCACATCCTCTGGTATTGCAATGGTGAACTGTATTAATGGTGACAAAATTAGATGAAAGATAACAAGGGATGTTGTTATTTAGAATTTGATACAATAGAGAGAGAAGGTGAAGGTTTCTTCGGGAATCAAGTTTTAGCCAGGAGAGTCGACGGAAGTATTCTGAGACATGGTCAGATTTTTTAAGATTAAATATGAATCTGATGCAGGCGTTATGAGAACGTTGTAGCTTAATGGCGAGTTCCTTTGATAAGTCCTGGTATACAACATCACAATAATCGAAGTGAGGAAAAATTAGGGAGGTCACTAGCTGTATTTTTAGTGACGAGGGAAGAATGTTAACGAGAGGCCTTAGAGTGTGTAAGGAGGAGTTTACCGTCTTGCAGATTTTTATTATATGATTATTCCAGGTGAGCGTTTCATTAATTAGAATCCCGAGATTTTTTACGATTTTGCAATAGGGTATAATTGAGCCGTTCAAAGACAGAGGAACTGATTCTGCAAGGTTTATAGATGCCAGTAGTTTCGGATAACCGATTAAAATGGCTTGAGATTTCAAGGTGTTTATGGTGAGAAAATTATCGTAGCTCCATTCTTGAAGTTGGGCCAAGTCATGATTTATGTTAGCTATGGAAAGAGATAAGTTATTGGGTTTTGTGTCTAAGTAGATTTGGAGATCATCGGCGTACAAATGATGCTTGGAGTAAGTTAAGTATTGAGAACAATCATTTATGAATAAAGAGAACAATAGAGGACCTAAAATTGAGCCCTGCGGTACGCCTTGGTTAACATTAAGCCGAGAGGACGAGGAATCGTTGTAGATGACTTGCTGGGAACGGTTGCTAAGGTACGAAAAGAACCACTCTATTGAAGGTGAAGAGAATCTCATGCAGCGGAGTTTTGCTAGGAGTATGTCTTTATCTACTGAGTCAAACGCTTTACTAAAATCAAGCAATATTAGTACCGTGAGTTTTCTGTCATCCATGTGTCTGCGTATATCATCAGTTATTTTAATTAGCGCGGTGGTGGTGCTATGAGACTTCCGAAAGCCAGATTGATGGGGGTCAAGTAGATGATTAATGTCGAGAAAATCTGCTACCTGTTCGTGTGCAAGTCGCTCCAGGGCTTTTGATAAAGTGGGAAGAAAGCTAATCGGTCGATAGTCATTGTTTGCGGTGAGAGATTTCTTAGGAATTGGGCGGACTAACGCGTGTTTCCATTGCGATGGGAATTTTCCCTGTAATAAAGAGTGGTTGAAAATGTTAGTAAGTACGGGGAGTAATAGATGTATTAATTTCTTTATGATAATTATAGGAATACCATCAGCACCCTGGGCTGTAGTTTTGATTCTGCGTATTGCTGAAAGTACGTTAAATTGCGAAACAGCTTTAAAGTGGAATTGTGGAGAACCGGAGGACTCGTTCGCTTTTGCAGTAAGACTACTAATTACTTTGCGTTTTCGTTCTATGTCGATTGTTGTTGGATTCGTCGAGAAGCTCTCGTTAAGAGAATCTAGTGATATGTTTGGAGGTAAGGAAGAATCCTTGGACTTGCCTATTCCAAGGTGTCGCAGATTGTTCCATAAGGCGGATGTTGTTATATTGGAGCCGGATATAGAATAAGCGAATTTTATTTTGGCATTTCTAATCTGTTGCTTGGTTTTGTTTCTAATATTTTTGTAGGTATTGAACGTATTTGGGCATTTATTTGATTTGAAGAGACGGAAAATTTAATCGCGTCGAGCCATCAATAGTTTTAAATCGGCCGTTATCCACGGGGCGCGAGGTTTAGAGACGCGTGTGGTTTTGATGGGTGCGTATTTATCGAGTAGATGTAAGAGAAAAGTGTTAAAGTGTGTGCGTGCGCGAGTGTGTGCGTGAACGAGTGCGTATATTCGTGAGTGGGCGCCTGTGAATTTAAGTTTTTTTATTAGGTGTCAACTGAACAAATCGAGCATTATAATTAAATTGGTAGAAAAATGTCTTTCGCCCATTGATAAATATGAGAAAAGGCTTATTACACTATACCACAATGAAAGGAGCAATGTTAACTAAAATTTATCATCTTTAATAAGGTTATCCATTAACCTAACATCACGCCACATGTTATATTCTTCTAGAATCACCTGAGAATTTTGATGAATCAGTCAGCAGAGAGAAGACGAACAGCTTCATATTATCAGTACATAGTAAAAAACACGGGTAATTGTTTATGTGACTAATGTTCACTACAGCAACGTTCGGTAGATAATTCTGATCAAGAGGCTGAAATATCAGCGTTTTGTACTTGACCCGTCCGGTGCTTTCAGAACAAATTCGCTTGTGTTATAGTACTGAGCAGTGAAGCCAATAAATGAAACTTGGAGACGTGACTCGGTCAGTTTTAATAAGTTTCAGTTTAAATTTATGATATTTTCCTTGAAATTTTGTTCTGAGTTTCCATTTATACCACATTAGCAGGAATCTAACTGATAATTCCGACAATACAGGCTAGTGTCGACCTTAGCCGGTTTCGTAAATTAGCTGTAACATATATACCGCATATATTAGTGTATATTATTTGCCGAAAATCCCCACTTTTTCGTGTACCCTGTGTATAACCCACACCCTAGATTTTGAGGGGTATAAGAACAAAAATTTAGAATTACAATGTCATGTTAGATATTAACTAGAGCACTATAAATGGATAAATACAGATCCATCCCGAATAATGCAAGACTCGACTTACGCGAATCCGACTTTACGGAAAAATCTCCGAAAATTCATTTTTTTAAATCCGAAAATTCCGAGTTGCGGAAATTTGCTTGCAAGGCAAAAAGCTTCAGGCTTAAACGTCAAATATTGAATGAAGTTTAAACACATCAATTTATTTTAAAAAATTTAAAACTACACGTAACATTTACTTATAGAATATTAATGACAGTATTTAATACGAAATCTTAAATTTCGTTGCGTATCTCGGTCCCCTTCATCGCATATTTATTTGGTGCTGAAGATGATGAGGAAGATGAATTCTATGGGTTTAAATTACTTACATCGTTAATTATATATATAATATATTCATTAACTAAAAAAATTATTTCAATTTTCGTATATACAGGTTTCCCTCTCTTTTTGCGGGGGTTGCGTTCCAGGAAAGTGACGCATAAAGCGAATTCGCATAAACAGAACCCATATTTACATCTAAAAGATAGGGAGACGTTCCACAAGCAATCCTAACTTCCCTCAAAGACACTCTTCTTTCGCTCCATAACGACTTCTTATGCGCTAAATACAAACTTAAAACAATTAACACTGTAAATCAGTGGTGAGTAACGTTTTCTACATGGCGGGCCGCATTGGTGGTTGCGAATTCTTCGGCGGGCCGCATTTAAAGTTGTCAATGCTTCGGCGGGCCTGAGTAGACTTTGAATCGGACGTTAACTACAGATTCTGAGATATCATATCAGTGAAAATCAAGTCTAAATTAAGGTTTTATGGTCAACATTTCAAACTCAAGCGTTTTATTTTTGTAATTTGAATGTATATGATATAAATTTGTGTCAAATTTTACGGGTCACTTTTTAATCATAGCTTCGCGGGCCCCATAAAACGCTCCCGAGAGCCGCATGCGGCTCGCGGACCATAGCTTGCTCAGCACTGCTGTAAATTATAATAAAAGGAAGCAGGCGGGCACAAGTGATGGTTGTTGTGGGTGACATAATAGTGTAGGTTTAAAGTGCTGGAGGGTTGTCTTAGTCCAACCCAAGTTCCAAGGGCATAGAGACAATACTTCTCAAGTATGCTCAAACAGTACCATACGGAATCTCCGTCTCATCTCCACTCGAAAATATCCTCTCCACTCTCATCTCTTTTGCTGTAGTACTAATACGCAAAGCATAAGAGACAATGAGAGACTGAATGGTCGTCTTGTGGTGCAGTGAACTTTCTTTCATTTGTTTTGCACTGGCCGCGTAACCGCATAAGAGCGAATCAAAGACGCATAAAAAGAAATTCCGGCAGCAATAAGTTTGTCGCATAATAGCGAATTCGCATAATAGCGCATTTGAAGCATTTTTTGAATGATGGTGGTTGCAAAGTGGTTGTCGTAACAATAAAAACACAAACTTCTATTAAAATGAGATTGAAAATATAATAAAAAACAGGAAAGCACGCAATACAATCAAGCGACATGAATACAAGCATTCGCGTGAAAATGAATGCGTGGCACTTGCTAGAACGCTGAATTCGGAGATTCGATTATGAATAATCAAGAGGAAGATTTGAAAAGATGATGTGTGATTGTAAACCACAGAAAACCTATTACTTTTTAAAATTTAATATGCGCCATCTGCGATGATGTGCGAGTTTAATGATATTTTTCTGAGCGCTATATAACAGACATGGTCAAAGTGCGGCTCGCGAGTCGCATGCGGTTCTTTTGTACCAAATGTGCCGTTCGAGGAGGAATGTTATCCATCTTTTTCCTGAATCAATTTTATCTTAACCCCCGGAAGGCATGTTTAAATATGCAACGTATTTTTCGGAGTTGTTAAAGAATAAACAAGTTTTTTTCTAATTTCTTTCCTTGGTTTGTCTTGAATTTTCAACCCATTATCACAGTTCTCGCTAGTTCTCGCTTGAGTGCGGCTCTTAATATTTTTGAAGATGCTAAGTGCGGCTCGCAGACTCAAATGTCTGTTCACCCCTGCTATATAACGTTTGTCGAAGATTTTTTACTCAACGCGATGACTTTTTTGCTATCGTTCTTCGATCCTTTTGAAGATCTCGACAGAGAGTAATCTTTAACTTCGCCGTATCGATCGTATCGCACTTTTGTCACGTTCATTTCAGCTCGTAATAATGGATGACTTCACGCCTCCATCGGATTATACGCCTTCCGCGTTTTAAATGCATCTCCCTTAGAGGAAAAAAAATTGTCGAGAAGGTAAGAGAGAATATATAAATTTTCAAGATAATGCAGTAAGTATTTCCAAACGATGTCGCAACTGTCATCTCCTGCGATGGAAGTCTCCAGCGAGTGCCTTTTTTCTCAAAAAAGTTTGAAATTTTCCATTCAACGCATCCACCCGTGACATATAACAACTGTTTACAACGCCTTCATGAAGTTGTTGCATGGCATTTAACGCATGACGGAACGATTGACAAAGCTATTAATTACAGAGGTAACTCGGAAGATCTGTAATCTACTTGAATTCCACTCTTTATTAGAGAGAATCGATCGAGTCTCAAAATGGCGTACGTTCGAGGAAAGTCAGCCTGTAGCATACGTGTTTCCTCTAACGCCGAGTGAAAAATATATTTTTTATGAAATGCAGTAAATCCTTCTCCAACGCGGGTTTGATTATACGAGTTGAAATAAACTCTACGCTTATTTGCCCAACACGCATAAAATTTAATTTTGCGCGGTCCTGAACAGTGCGCGGCACTCTTCGTTTGTATGTGACGTGAGAACGCTCTTATCCAATACCAGAGGTGACAAACTTTATTTGTTCGCGTGCCAAAAAATTACAAGAATTGACTTTCATTTTCTAGCTTACGTACCAATTTAAAATACGTCCGAAAAGAAATGATAAACTGTGATCATTTATTCTCAGACTTAAGAGCTCAGAAAACGATAGACTGATTATATATAATTCAATCTATCTTCTAAAAAAATCTCGTCCCAGATCATTTATGACCGAACGACCATTTTGGAACAACAAGCATCTCGTCCTCGGACAAAAGTCACTTATGAAGTTATTATGCTAAGCATACGGTCGCATCATTTGAATTCTTATATTCTTTGACAGAAATCACAAAATTGCCGGCCTTGGTAGTGGAGGGGGTCAGGCTTCCAATGCGAGGGTCGTGGGTTCGAATCCTGCCGAGGGCATGGTTGTATGTGATCGCCTTTACTATCGTTATTATGCTCATTGTAAAAGGACGTTGACGGCTATTTATGAGCTAGTTTAAATAAATAAGCAAATAAATAAATAAATAAAATTAATTAATTAATAAAGGTTTGCTCGGAATGGATGAAAGAACAACGCGCTGATATAAATGGAGAAATGGTGTATTTAAAGTGTATCATGTAGTATTTAATCATGAAAACAGACATTTGATCAATAATTTAATTCTCTAGAGCGGTGGTGCCCCACACATTTTGCCCAGAGGCAAAAAATAATTAAAGAAAACTAAAGGGATAAGTTGGGAGTCAGTATTAACCGGTTTGTTCATAATTTATTCATCTATTACGGGAATATAGAGATTTGGGAGAAATAATTTTTTTCTATTTTAATTTTATATAACATTTTGTACATTAACTGCTAAACTCATGGCGGGTCGGATGTGGCCCGTGGGTCGTAGTTTTGAGCACCACTGCTCTAGGGACGAGAAATTTAATAAATGTATGTAGTTGAGCCGTGTATGCATGTTTCTTTCGTTATTTTCAACCAGCCGATTGGCTCACAATGTGCATTTAAATTGAGTTATATTCTGAGGAAACGTAATATCTAGAGACTTACTTTATTTCCGTCTTTTACCCACTGCTTACGACAAAGATAACGTTTTGTTTTTCCAATCAAGTTGCCGATGAATATTAATCCATCTTCTTGTTCCAAGTATAACGACCGTTCGTTAAATTTCTTGTTTAAGAAATCCACTTCGATGAAACTCCTCTACGATTTATATCCTCGATAAATGCATAATCTCAAAAAAGCTATCTTTTCGAAAATTAAAAAAAAACAAGAAACCAGAGATCAGCTTTGGTTAGTCACAGCGGAAATCAACTCACGACGATTATAAGTGTTATCAAGCGAGGAATTCTTTTTGCGTAAGCGGACATTTAATTTTTACAAAATATTTTGGAAGAACTATATCATAAATAAATCCCATAAAATGTTACGGAAAAATCGCATCGTATTTTGTGGGAAAATCACGAACATTTTTCTACAAGGAACAGTTTGGTCGGAAGTCGGTATAATTCGCCTCGTCAAACATTTCCACGCCCGTTCAGGAATGCGAGTAAAATTCTTCGATAGTTCATTATTTTTAATTTTGCGGAATTTCCGACGTAAACGCAGTCGCGTGTGAGTTAAATCATCCGCGAAACCATTCGTAGAAATTCTGTTTGTCACTCGAGCCGAGACGTTCTTACGCGGTAAATGATGTCACTCGGAAACAGAAGGAGGGGCACGCCACAAGACGAAAATAATGTACGCTTCGCACGTTCGCCTTTATGTTAACCTCTAAAAAAAAAAGATTTCATGAAGGCAATCCGTCCTCATCGCTTGGTATGATGCTTGAAGAAATCGTATTTTAATCGTAGAAAAAAAACTTGCGACAATTGATTTTAAAAAGTAGAAAATTTTTAAATGTTAGTGCGACAACTCGAGTTGATCTATATTTCAGCGTCACACTCTATTCGAATATTTTATTCATTTTATATAAATCACTCATTAAAATATCTTTATGAAAGGTGAAAGTATAAACAACTACTACGGAAAATGGACTTTAACTTGTATTTTTTCAATGGTAATGTTAATAAATAAGTAAAGATGGAGACTACGGCGAAATTGATGTTAAATAGAAATTAACTCCTTATCCGTAAAATTCAAATGGTAATGTTATTCGCTTCAATAATCGAGATCTTTGAGTTCAAAATAAACTGATATTCACCAGTTAAACAAACGTGTTAACAAACATGTTCTCAGCGATGACGAGTTTTTCCGCGAACTTGGCTATAAATTCTAACTTCCTGCGCCAAACTTCTCCGAACTCTGAAACAAATAGAGCGCTGAATTCCAGGAGTTGAAGTTGTTCTATTGTTCTGAAATTAAAATACAATCCTAAGAGTCTCGCTTCCATCTTAAATTCACCGGCCGTCCTAATTGTCCGAGAGAAGTTTCGTCATCTTTTACATCTTGACCCCCTGCCGTCGCGTCGCCTTGATACAAATCTGGAATCGTTAAAAATTCAAATTGTCTCAATTAAACCACTCAGTCTCATGCAAATTAGAGTCGCATGAGTCGCTCGCTCGACAGGTTTATTAGCCGTTTTGAAAGCGAAGTTGCTATGTTGAGTAATTGGCTTTCGCGAATTTTCAAGACCTGCAGAGGGGGGGATTGTTTCGGATGGTGGGGAGGAAGCTAAGCTAGGGAAGGAAACCGCGTTTTATAATAAAAAAAGAAAACTGTCTCGCGAAGAAGATTAACTCGGCCTTGACACTCCTACTAGCGGAATCAAGTAGTTCCGGGTTTATTTACATGTCACCGATATATCAATCGGAGTTTAATTTTAAACATCCGGTTTACCAGGGCGTTCCCCCGATGGTCAAGATTCTCGCAATCTTCGCATCTGTTTCATCTCCGCATCGACAAACGCGCTCAAAATAAAAATCACAATTGGTAATGAATCGAACTAAACCGAAGAAGATTTACGCGCGATTCTGTACCCAAGGGGAAAGAAAAATATCCGCCACGCTAATTTCAAAATGGGTATGTTAACGACTTTAATATAACTAAATATACAAGCCACGTTTAGTACAGGTGTTTTTAGACAAATGATTCATTCAAAAATTCATGACGACCTGTACAGGAATTTCTTCTTTGCATCATTACAATATTGTTTTATTTTATGTTTACATGATAAAAAAACCATCTATAAGTTCACCTTGAAGCAAGACTATAAAATTATTAATCAAAATCGGGATATTTTTCCACCCTGTCAGACTAGATACGAATTACTATCCGTCTTCGTGTAGCCTTCATTATAACTTAAAATATATCTCCCTTATCAGTTCTTATGCCTTAAGATGGTCGTGTACAAGTAATTTAAATATTTTTTAAGATATATATAATATATATAAGATAATGTTAACATTTTTCTCTTAGCCTGATTACAAAAATAAAAATATTTCTAATGCATCTTTTCCTATTAAGAAAAGAAATTAAATTTCCATTTCAGAGATTTTTAAATGAAGAAATTGGCTTTATTTTAGTTCTTTAATTCTTAATTCCTTTTACCAAGTTCCGGAGTGTAGCAGGGCCAATAAATTATTCAAAGCAGAACTGGGCCCAGGACTTGTTATTTAGCAACTTTGACTTCAAAAATTCTTTAAACATGTATGTTAAGGCCGAAGAATTGATTATTTTCTCCATCCTTCCGGAAAATGATCAATCATCAATTACTTCAAAGGAGGTAAAATTATCCATATCAAAGATGCTTTGCTTAAACATCGCCATTTTAGCCTACTTTCCAGAATGGAAATAGGCTTATAGTTTTGTCGTTGTGTCTGTCTGTCCGTCCCCTATTAACTTTTGAACCAATAGACCGATTTTCATGCAACTTGGTGAAAAACTCTTGCTACATGCGCCGATCTCTCGAGGATAGTTTTTGTTGCAAATATTGAAGTCCTGGGTCCGATTCCAGGAACTATCCATCCCATTTAATTTACATGGGAAATCCGAAAGCCATCGTGCAGGGTAATTTTCTCTTGCACATTAAAATATCTCAGAATTGTAATATCGGAGCGAGTTTTGTACTATTCTCTGAGGAAAAAAGTGGAGATTTTAATTTTTATCGTAGAATTTTGCTTATCGATTGTATTTCTTAGAATTTCGCGTAAATACTGGCGATTTTGCAGTTTTTATCACTCATTACGAGAGTGTTGCCATAGCAACAACTATTTTTGGGCTCACAATCAGATTCGGTATATTCTAATACGTACACGCGTTATTTTTGCCGCACAAATACACGTGATCAATTTAATATTCCGTTCGAATGTATTTGTAGTATTTTATAACGCTGAATTATGAAATTTGGGAACACAAAGAGCTACATATCCGCGATGGCTTTAAAGCTATTAAAGCCAATATAAGTATTAAATAAATGGTTAAATGGAAAGTAGGCATGATAAGTTCTGTTTGGATCATCTTGTTAAAAAGATAATTTCATTTCAAAGCAAGCATTTTTCCGCTTTAAAGGACGTACTCCCACTATTCAATAAGAAAGTTTTTGGTTACGAAACAAATGTTGGACGAGATGGTTTATCACACTTGGAGCGAATATTTTTCTTTCGAAATTATCTCGTAACATTAATGAAGAAATGTTACAGCCGGAGAATGGAAGATCCGGTTCCATACTTAAAAAAACTGAAACAGAAAAAATTAAATAAACCTCAATAACGCTCGAGACATAACGGAAAGTTGCAATAAACGGTGAATAATACTTTTGAAAGATGTACCGAACGCGAAAATTATTTTCGCGAAATCTATGCTACCATGAAAGTCGGATTAATACAGTCCGATGTTGTAATCCAAGTTTATAATGACAATATAATATTAAAAATTAAAGATAAATGTCAAATACTATAATCTTGAAGCAATCGTACAAAATATGATATTTTATACACGAGCGGCCCCAGAAAATAATAATTATTCCGTGGCCAAAGAGCCAATTATGGGTATCTTTCGCTTAAACCTCTGGCGTTACACATTATAGTCTTATTATGCCAGATCCTGTTGACATTCGATCCGCATTACGAAGGCTAAAACTGGAGCAACTAGACAATTCAGTCACGAGAATTAACCGCGAGAGTGATTTCATTATCTTCCGCCAACAGAATGGAGTCAATAAATAAGAAAAAATCACCGCTACGATTGCGTGCCGCATTAAATAGTTCATTTTTAAAGAGAAGAGCATCGAGACTCATGCGCTGAGTCAAGGGAAAGGAGTGAACATAATGCATCGCTTGCATGATCTCCGATCGGCAAAGAAAAAAATGAAGGCGGCGTTTCTCACCCTCAGGTATTTCCTCCACTCCTTTTAAAAAAAGCGATCGTTAAACAAAATGGCGCATGAAAAAAAAACGACGCGGGATAAATCGTACGATTTTTGCAGAAACGTACGCGAACCGCGTCACGGCGATAACTTTTATCGCCTTCTGCCTCACGATCTTCGACTATATTTATTCTGTCGGAAGCTTTTTACTAAAAGATGAAGAAAGCGGCTATGACTGTCGGGAGTGGTTCGTAACGTACGCCTCCCACGCATCGGTTCGAATCCCGGAGGAGACGGATTTCTAACGCGAGAATGTCGGCGCGAGTTGTGAACGAGTTAGTTAAGAGAATAACACACTCGGCCGTCCTTCAGTGGCGGCCATCGGACGTATGTGGCCGGGCGGTCCATTTCGTAAGAGACACATTCCGGGGTTTCCCTATTGCCTTTTGGCGCGAAAGAGAGTGTGAACGTAGGTGTTAATGCGTGTCCATACCTGAGTGTCCGCGAATCTGTGCATTTAGCTCTTTTTAACCAAAATATACATAGCTTTTAGCTTGCTCACCTGAAAATCGCCAAGTAAATACGTGGATATCATCAAAGGATGCTTTACCACCCTACGAATTACGACGCCAAAATATTACGTTTACATGAAAATAAATATTAAAACAAGCTAAATATGGTACTGATTTTGAAATTGAAATGCAGATGCATCCAATGTATCACAGATATCATTAAAAAAAATAGGTTACGTAGTTACGATATGAGTCATGATGAGATGATTGCCATCTTTCGCTCTTCCTTGGCGCTTTACCCATTAAATTGACGAAACAATGTGTTATAAACCATATTTCGAAGCGTGTTCTAAATACGCCAAATATTTCCCCCCTTTTTTTCATTCCTTCTCCGATCTACTTTTATCCTAAATTCAATCTCGTTCATATCTTTTAGGCTTATCATATCGTATGCAAACTGCATGATCTAAATATATTATATTTTACCATATCAAATATCAATTCTTGTAACCGTTATTACTTTTGCGAAGTGAATGCTGTATATCATATTGTCAGTGTAAACGAATTGTAAAATGATTAGGCGAAAGAGGAGTCTATCTTATCTCAAACTTCCCATTTTTAACGGTATTTCAAGAAAAAATGCGCTTATGCGTTCGGTTTGTCCGTCTGTCTGTCGCGCTAACTCCTCCTAAACGAAAGCAGATAAGAGACTTCGTTTTTATCGCCAACTGATTTAGTATTCTGTCTCGTTGTGCACGTTTTAGCGGTTTATCTATTTTTTAACCGCCATTTACTGCCTGCACCAGCAGCTCTTTCCTTACTCGGTCTTTCTTTATCATGGATGAATGCTCCAAATGTAAAAACGCTCTCTGTGATCCCCGCATCCCATATGGGCACAAGATCGAAAACGACGCAAATGCAATGAGTAAAACGAAACGCGGAAGAGATATAACCTTTCATGTTCAGTAAGATAGTCTAATATTGTCACGTTCTCGCGTGTTGGGAATTAGGGGAAGAATTCAAACCATAAAAACGGGAACAGTGGTAAAGATATAAAAACGAAGTGCAGGAGAGAGAGAGAGAGCGCTATTAAACAGAGAAACCCGCGAAAATATCGACATTAAAATCAATTCTTTGAAACGTCCGATAAGATTAAGTTTATTGTTTTTCGCCTCAAGGTGAACTTCGAGCAAAGAGAAGACGAACTGTTTTTCTCCAAGCTTTTCCTTTCGCGAAAACGATCAAATAAAACCAGTTCGCATTTCAGTCCGTGCGCCATTACATGCCTTTTAGTTGCAACTTAACTGCGGTAAGAGAACGAATCTTTTATGGGCGCACTTTCTACCTTCTAACTTCCTCAAGCTGGGTTCGTGACGGAGACGGAGTAGACGAATCGATCATGTAGATTATATCGAAATTGCCACTTACTATGGGTGGTAAGAGGCAAAAATAAAATTATGAAATAAGAGTGTGTTGATTAATACATGACATAAAACACTCATCTAATCGTTTAGATAGGAGGTTAATTAACAAAATTACTGTTCATTTAATTTTTATTGCAAAGATAAATCAGTTAAAATGGTTTTATGTAAATATATTTCATTGTATTTGTTTTATATAAATAAAATGGATATATTTTAAAGCTATATGCAAGGCAAACGTAGTCCGTCACATTTCATTTCTTAGATTCTCATTGGAGATTTGAACGGTCGTCGTTACCAGTTGAAAGCAATACTTCTCCAACAGTCAATTGATGATATTCGCAAAACTTACAACATTTCTGAAAATGAATGCTTGCTTGTGCCGGTTTAACTTTTCGAATCTTTACAGTATTTTGTTTAATCTCAAGATAAGCTTCTTTAGATCAATTGGAAATGAAAAGAGTGAGGTGAGGTAGAAAATCATATTGTACAATCTAAGACAATTTTTTGCGAGCAAGAAGTTTACAGAAAAGGGCTGAGCTCCTCCAGTTAGAGATAATGACAATGGAATCTGAGAAGAACGCAATGAATTATTTCGATCTTCGGAAAAAACTGTTTTTAACCGAAAAATTAAAGTTTTAGTTGATGCACAAACATTTTTAATTTTGGAAAACTGTTTGAGTCTATTACAAGATTACATTAATCGTGACATAAAAATATTATACAAGGAAGCAGAATGCTTAAGTGCATATGCAACTCCTTGGTTCACGCATAACACAATATAACTTTCAAAAAAAGTCGAATATTGAACGACTTATCTAATAGCCTGAAAATAAAACGTTTTTTAAGGAAAGTATTAAGGTAATACCAACCTGTTTTAATATCAAAAACCTTTTGCAGAAGTCTTTCACAAACCGGAACATAGGAAGCAAAATATTTAACGAAATTATATATTCTGGTAGTTGGGAGATTACAGGTCAAGGTTTTAACCGTGGGGATCAGAGTTCATATCCCCGAATTGGTGATATTTTGTAGGAGTCTCGCCTAACGTCCAATCAAAAGCAATTGAGAGATTAGTAAAGATAAATTTAGAGATATTAAAGCCTGGAATTTTTAATTCTCATTACATAAACGCTTAGCGAATTTCATATAGGTTAGCGTATATACACAAGAATATCCGGAAATGGTAGCGTAAAATTTACACTTTTGATCTTTGGAAAATCGCCGCAGAAATTTTCGCGGACAAGTCGCCGGTAAAGCTGAATGTAGTAGAATTAATTACGTTATCAAACTTTGCTCACGTGTGATAATTGTCCTAAATTTCGCCTGATAAACGCATGAATATAAGCTTCCTATCATTCGCCGAAAATAAAAGAGACACCCGCAAATTTCCGTAAAGAGATAAACGCGACGAAAATTAAGCAAAGTCGCCCGGAAGAAAGCCCTAACACTTCTTATCGCCCACGCCCCGGGAACACTGAACAGAAAAGCATCGCGGAGCGTGAGAGCATCCGGAACAGGACGGAAATCCCCATTCCTCCTCCTCCTCCCTCCCTCCCTCGGGAAGACGATAAAACAAAAAAATAATGTCACCGAATGAGTATCCGAGTTCATTCTTTTAATTATAATACTTCCCCTCGTCATTTCTATCAGAAGCAGCGGGGAGGGGACGGGGTCAGGGAAGGGGGCGTATCCACCAACGAGATTGCATCGGTGCAAGCACGTGGCCGCCCCCTGCCCCGTCCCCGCCCTCGCAACAGCCCCCTTCCCCATCTCCCGCTACTTAAATTCCGTTACGACCATTCCGGAGGTCCGAGATCGAAAAATCCCGCCTCCTTCCTCTCCTCCCCCTCCCCCGACGCGGCGTCGAGAGTAAAAAAGGGTTCCCAGAACTCGCAGAGGTGATGCAGAAGGTCGCCAGATTCTTTTAAAAAGGTAAGACGCGCCCCTGGAAGGGGAACACATCGGCTTGTGAGATCGGAGCGAGTGGACAGGCAACCAGGAGAAGCAAAAGCGCGAGGTGGCGTCCTTGTCCGATTCAGTCGTCTGAGAGACTACAGTGTGTGCGGTCGAGGAGAAAGCAGACAATCGCGGAGACGTGATCAGCAGAAGAGTGAGGAGGGACTCCAAGAGCTAAATAAAGGTGAGCGTTTGTTTTGTTCCGTTGTGTTGTTGGATGGCGGGTGGTTTACCGACGTGTTAGAGCTAAAAGCTGGAGCTGAATCGGTACGAGAGGTGTTTTCTTCCAACGAGCGGTGCTTCGGAGAGATTTCAATGGTCGTCACGTTTACCTGCTGTGTTTTTCTTTGAGGGATTTAGACCAGAACTTGAAGGAACAAAGCGTCAAGAGATGTTCTGTTGGTTGTTAAAACTCTCTAAGCGTGCTAATTTTGTTTCTTTGGTTCCAATGATTCGGATGTGGTGTAGCACTTCTGTTTGTGTTATTTAAGTTTTACTCGTCTTTTAATTTGGTAAGGTTTTCGTCATTGTTTATGCTCGTTTAAAATTAAGGAGTTTTGCGTGCTAAAAATGTATCGACGAGTACAGTACTTGGCTGAAGGTCCGGCTTAGCAGTAAAACAAGGCTTTGATTAAGAAATACACGGTTCAAGCCAAGTATCATAGGCTGTTGGAAATCCACCTAAATACCTCTTCAAACGAACGACAACCCTTGGCACATTTCAAAAGAGTAGGGCATAGGAGTGGAGAGGCTACTTAGTATGCTAGCGTATTTACACAGTATAAGGCTTTCATGGTCACTAGAAATCAATTAAAGAAAACATAAATGCATTTATTAGGAGATGTGATATAATAAAAAGAAGATTAATGTAAATCCGTTAAAAATCATCATTTTCCAATTTGTTATCGCTAATATTATAATTAAATTAATATATTTAAAATTTGGATCATTAAACTCCCAGGCTGAATGTTAACGTAACATTTTAATCGCCACCGCGATGAAAAATACTCATAAATCACTAAATTAACCGATAAGTGCAGATGGAGCATTCGGAAAAGCCCTATGTGAATTTCAGCAAGTTATTATTAATTGTTGCTTTTCATTTTGGTAGTCATCGGTGTAAAGAAAAAATAAATTTAGCAATTATGTTCTTTGCATAACCTTACATATAACTATCCAAAAAAGCGAATAAAGATTTAAGATGGAAACGAAAAAATTAGCGATATAACATCAGTTTCCATGTTCGAGCAAGTAAAATTGCTCATAAAAGCGATCCATCGACGAGATAGCTTCATAGAATTCTCGGTAAATCGCTTAGAATTCAGTGTTTGCTTAAAGGAAGAGATTGTTATTCAAGGTTACAATTGCATTCCCCAAGGTAATAGCCTTATCTAAACGGTAAATGAAAAACGTACCTTTCAAAGAATGGAATGAGACGCATAGAAATTATAGCTGAGCAACATTTAATGTTGCCTCATATGTTGCCCAAGGCAGAATTATTTTGCATGTTTCGCTACAAAGAGGAGTTTTTCTTCAGCCATACTGAAATAACGTGCGGATTAAATTTCTCACACATATTATCACATTAGACGTTCACATCAATAAGATTGAACTGGATGTTATTGGTGAAATGTGGCGTTGTTAAAATTAAAACAACACACACAGTTTTAATAGCACTTCAGCTTATTCCACATAACACTACATAATAACACAGGTTTCGATATCACCATCATCGAAACCGGTCGTTGTTACATAGTGTTACGTGGAATGCGTCGAAGTGTTATTAAAATTGTGTTGTTTTAATTTTTGTTTTTAATTTTAACAACGCTACATTTCATCCATATTATAGAATTCCACTAAGTCTTGTCCTCGTCTATTAATTTTACTGGTTGATATTATGAGACTCATCTCTGCAACACGTTCCTTAGCAGAAATTTTTGATTTCATGGAGGTAATTTGAATTGTGTGCAATGATTCCGATGTGTACCTATCTAATACATATTAGCATCGAATGATGTACAACTGATTTTTCTGTAAACATACCAAAAAGTAAGGGAATGCAATGCCATAATACAGCTGCTCCCAAACTTCATACATCCCCTTAACCACATCTATCTAACAATAAATATAAAATCTAATATTATTTTTAAAATGTTATGAATATTTCTTTTATTTATAAATAAATCCAGGCATAAAAGTTGTGAAAGTTTTTAAAAATTTTTCTTCGAAGCTTCATTGTGAGAACCACTACTTTAATTTAGGAAAATTCATGATTTTTAGAGCTATGGATGTTATCATTTTTCGTTATTTTTACATCACCAAAAATGTTTCAACGTATCTGAACAAAGAAATAGAAATACGCTCGTCGCAGAGATGGAAATGTTTGCAAGACATCCATTATCTCGAAATATATCGTTTAAGTTGCTAAATGATTGCGGAGATAAGAGTTTCAAATTATTTATTTAGTCTCGTATATTCTTTGTTTGCCTAGGAAAATTTTCGGAGAGACAAAAAATAACGAAAATGACAAGAGAGTTAACGTGCAGTAAAATTTTCACATTCAATCTCTTTATGGGTTTGACATTTACAATTAGAGAAAAGCTTTGAGCCGAATTTTTAAAGCTTGATCATATTTGCAAGTAATGTTGTGGGTTATTCATCTCGGATTATCGTAAAATTTTCATGGCGAGCATGGCGCATCAAAACCCTCCAATGTAATGGTAATAATGCAATTCTGTGAATTTTGTAATGTCCGCGCGATTCGAGCGAACTGTAAAGCTTTGAAATCGTGCCTTCTCCTCATAAACTGAGCGAGGGAGAAGGAGAACACAACACGAAAACACGAAAACAAATAAAACAAATCGAAACTGCAGAGATCTTTCCCAACCGTTCGTTGCATAATCGCTCTTCTTGCGCTGACCGACGCCAAGAGTGTCGGAGAAAAAGTTGGCGTATTGCTATAGTTCTTTTTTGCCGCTTTAATCCGGTTTTGCGTCGCACGTTGTCTATTGAATCCATCTTTTTTGCATGTTAAGCGTAAGACGCATCAAACTAAACGAGATTTTTGTTTCAATTTATTTCATTGTCATTTTGAAACGCTTCCGCTGCATCAGCGCTTCATGACGAGATGAAATTTATAATGACGATGAAATGAAAACTCGCAACCACGTTCATTTTTTCCCCTTTCTCCCATCATATCCCACGTCAATAACTCATCTTCTGTCCTCTTCGTAGAGGCGCGAATCGATTTTTTTATCGAAGTCGAACCAACGAAATTTGTTATTTCTGACTAAATTTATCATGGCATTAACTTTTTTTAGGTGATATTTGTCCGAGTTATCTCGATTTTTAGGGAAAAAATGAAACGAATTCCTTGATGAAATCCGGATCCCTTTCGAAATGGAACGTGAGAAAAAATTCGTCATCGCTTTAGAATTACATCGTGATTGAACGTTGGAGAAAGTCGTGACGTATGAACATATTCGTCCGCATAATGTAGAAGTTTTCAAGTGAAATTAAAATGAAATTAATATTAAATTGAAATTAAATTGAAATTAAATCAAAATTTAACTAAATTCTAACGGTTAAATTCATTAGAATTTCTCTAGAAAAAATGATTAATTTAATATATATCGATATATATTCAACTTATGCAAAATAAAGTCTACGCCAGGGATTCTAGTCTACGTTAAGAGTAGGCCAATGCCGGTGTAGGAGGCAGGATGGTCTCCCCAGGCAGGGTAGACGCGAGAGTCCCTCTCGCCTAAACCAGTCATCAGGCAGGATGGACTCTAGGCGGCATTCCGTCTTGCCTGGGCTAGGCAGGGTGGACTCTATTAAATATATATTTTGATTTGTCAAAGTTTTCGTGTTTGATTTTAACGGGCATCTCAAGATTTCTCGAGAAATATACAATAACAAAATTTTGATTTTGGTAGTTTTTTTAATTTATAAACTATTATTACAAACAAATAAGAATTGAACAAAAAGACTTCATGTTAAATAATAATCCATTATATATTTATACAGATTGTAAAAATTATTTATTTTGTTTTTCCTTTTTTCACTGAAAAATATTATAGGAAGCGTAAACAATTCACAGATTTATCGCACATACCCATTTTTTGACAAATATTTCCAGAAATTGAAGCTTTTCGACAATTTTGTGTTGATATTATAGTATTTAAAAGTGCTTGTTGTTAATTATAACTTTTATTTAATTTTTCTGTTGATTCGTCAATATTAATTTGTAATGATATAATAAAAGAATATATCTACAAATTTCAATGATCTTTAAGAAAATATTTTTAAAGTTTATGGTTTTGTCATGTGATCCTTTAATTTAGGTTATTAAGTTCACGAATACTTTTTTACAAATTTATTATGCCAAAACCGTACACTCTTTCGTAGTCGACGATGGAAGGTATCAACTATTCTTAGATTTTTGCGGAAAACATTTTAATGTATCATAATATATTAATACGGTATGAAAATAAATACAGAAAAATCCAAGGTCATTCGAATATCGGGCAAAGAAGAGAATCTGAACATAAATATTGAAGGAAATCCTTTAGAACAAGTTTCAGACTATAAATATCTTGGAAGCATCACAAGAGAAGCAAAATGTACGGATGAGAGCAAAAGCGGCTTTCAGAAGAAAGAAACACATACTTACGGGGAATATAAGGGAAGATATCCGCAAGAAGTTCATAAAATGCTATGCATGGAGTATAGCTTTGTACGGGGCAGAAACATGGACGCTAAGGAAAAATGACATCAAATACTTGGAAAACTTTGAAATGTGGACTTGGAGGAGAATGCTGAACATAAAATGGACGGATAAGATGAAAAACGATGATGTGCTACGAAGAGTAGGAGAGAAGCGAATGATTATACACACTATTAGAAAGAGGAAGGCAGACTGGGTTGGACATTACCTGAGGAGAGAGTATGATTAAAGACGTGTTAGAAGGAAAACTTGATGGAAAAAGGGAAAGAGGTAGGAAAAGGTTTCAGCTGATAGACGATTTGAAAGGGAAAGAGAGTTATCAAGACATGAAGAGGACAGCGGAAAGTAAGAGTGTATGGAGATACAGGTTTAACCAAGAATAATCACGGACCTGTCTACGGACAGACTACCTATGATGATGACGATATCATTTTTAGGCGCGTTTCGCTTAGAAGCTAACAAGATGGAAAGGTATACTCCATAAATATAATACACAGAGATTTCAAAGGGAATATTTATGAGAAATACATATAAAGCGGTATCGAAAAATTTGGCGCTTCGTGAATTTTTATCTCCGTAACTTTAAGTCGTAATTATGTGGCCTCGCAGACTTTTACGTGGCAAATAATGTCCTTTGTCTGAATAAAGTGTTTAATGTATAACTCACCAATTAGCGCGCTTAAAGCGCAGAAATGATCAATATTACATAAATTTTTTGAGCAAAGCATATTCGATAATTGATTATTATGCTTAAAAATCAGTGGTGCGCAAAATTACACACGATCCGGACTCAACTTGAAAGAAGATACATTCGATAATTGAAAACAGTTAACAAACTTCCCGATATGAATAATACGCATCAAACAAAATTGTGCTTAAAATTGCATAGAATGTTTCTTACTTAGCTTGAAAGAAACAACATTCCATAATGAAAAGCAATAAAAAATGTCTGAAAAACCCTTACGAATAAATAGGATTACTGGTGTGCTTGGATTATTACGTAATCGCATCCTTAAATAGTGAATTGGCATGAATGATAGTTTCGTATAGTGTACTTTGTCCAATAAAAACCATTAATTCTATTCTATTATAGGAAAAATGACAATTTTCAGGATTAAAAGAAATTATTTGAGCTATTACGGCACGGATTACTATTTACTCTTAGACAAAAATGAGAAAGCATCTGTAAATTGTATATGCTTACTAATTTAAAAAAATCCCTATTGATAATAGAAACTTGAATGTTTGGGCCTTCAATTGGTGGTATTCCATCTTAAGAAAACACGAGAAAATGAACTTTTACGCTGGACAGACTGGGAGAAAATTCAACATTACGTGCAAAGAACATTTGATGGGCTTTCAGAATAACTCAACCTCCAATTTCCACTTTGCCAAGCATTTGTTAATTTGTAAACATAGTAGTAGTTTTAATTTGAAAATTTATCATTTTGCTGGAAAATGACTGAAACTAAACGATTTAGAGCAATTATAAATCCTAAAATGTAACTTACTGGCCGTCGTTAATACGGGATGAGACCACACAACCTCCCCTCCCCACCTCTAGCCAATAGTGTTGTCCTTATCCCTTCTATTCAAGACTGCCTTAACTCTTCCCCTTTCCCGTGCCTAATCTATATACGATGTGGTTTTGGTCTATGTCACATGATGGTGATGCTAAGCGTCGAAACCAGGTTCGTGAGTTTTTTTAAATAACAACTTTGGTGCTATGAGAGTTAATTTTCTCGTGTTTTTTATATTTGTAATAGGTTTAAAAAATACATTTAAAAACCATCAGATCAAAATTTTGTCATTGTACATTTCTCAAGAAATCTTGAGATGCTCATTAAAATCAAAATATACACGAAAACGTTGACAAATCAAAATATATATATTTAATCGAGTCCACCCTGCCTAGCCCAGGCAAGACGGACTCTTAAGAGTCCAAGGTGCCGCCTAGAGTCCTTCCTGCCTGATGACTGGTTTAGGCGAGACGGACTCGAGAGTCCACCCTGTTCCACTAGTCCATTCTACCTAGGTGAGATGGACTCTAAGAGTCCATTCTGCCTATAGTCCACCCTGCCTGCCACACCGGGACCGGGTTTCTCTCCTCCCTTGTATGTTTGGTGTGGAAGGAGTTATGGCTATAATAATCCAAGAGGTTGATTAGCCAAAAATTCCATACAAACAAACAAACAAGGGATTCTCGTCTCACTCTGTGGCTTCAAATGGGACTACGTCATGGTGGCTGCACCTATACATTTTTGCATAAAATTTGTTTATCTTAAAATATTTTTGGAGAGCGTCGACTTAAGTTTTCCTTATCTTCAATTACTAGGTAATACACGTATGTTCGATGGCTAGGAGGTTTGTAAATGCGACGATTATGAAGTGCGATTCCTAAACAAAACCGAATCAAAATTCTAAGAATCGCTTTTAATTATTTCTCTAGCGTTATTTTTATTTTTGCCTTATTTTATTAAACGCACATCCACGAAAGTTGCTGGTGGCCGCTCAGAAATTTCCCCGTGGCCGCACATGAGAGTAGAGCGGCCAAACTTACTTACTCTTGGAGCCGCAAACGATGATCTTCAGAAGTTCGAGAATCGCATGACACAAATTCTGTGCTCATAAATTTATGAATAGTAAAACACAACCTGTATCCGGAGCAATTCAGATAGAATGCAGGTCCATTTTGGCATCCCCAACACCTCTCAAGTAACACTACTTCATTGTGTTCTGTAGTGAAAATCGTTGATAGCCTCCGAATGGAAATAAAAAAGGCCGCATATTAAGTTAAAAAGGTCCGCTTGCAGCCCGTGAGACGCGGTTTGGCCGCTCCTGCTCTAAACCATAAGAATAGAGTAACAAACGAAGTGCAGAAATTACAACTTGTAAATAACGTCCTGCTTAAACACCTCGCATAGGATTCAACTTCAAATTTTGCTGTAATCGTCTACTTCTATCACTTTTAACCGTAGTGAAAGATAATATGCTGCTAATTTCACATATCAACGCACACATTTCAAATGAAAGCCACGAAAATAATGAACTTGCAGCTCATTAACTTCCTGTAAATATAATGTGCAGCTTTTTACTTAAAATCGTAAATTTTAAAATATTTTCACTCCAGAGAGCAATAATGAATATCATTATATATCGACGACTCTTACAGAGGAGGAGGATATAACATACGTCGATATATAATGATAACAATTTTCATGGTTTGTGTATTTTCGCATGTGCTACGGAGTTGAAATTTTTTTATAAGTAGAATTCATAAAAAAACGAAATCGGGATTATACAAATTTTGATATTTTAATTTGTTTGGCAGTTAAAAATTCTTAAAGTTTAAACAAATAGATAACTGTTTAGACATTACTGGATGAGCTATGGAGCTGAAATTTTCAAGTTATGTACAAAGTAGTGAAGTAGCACAAAAAAAATTTAAATTTTACCATACATGAACTTCGGCGGCCGTTAAAAATTATTTAAATTTAAACAATTTGAAAATATTATCTGACTTCTAGAAATGCTACAACTTTAAAATTGAGCTGAATTGTGTAGCATTAGTACCACATAATGGAGAAAGTGTAAAATTTTTAAAATTGCAACATTTGGGGATTGTTTTAAACTATTATTTTTACATTTGGGGAAAACGAAAATCGCTGCGGAGGTGAAATCTTTAGAATTAAAAGAATATTTGTAATGATTAAATATCTGTCTGAAAAATGAATGTTTTTTCAAGGTGAGATGAAATGCTTGCAGTATGCAAGCACCTTCTACTAGTATTGTATATTCTCAAAAATTATATTAAATATTTTAGGTCATCGATATTAGGCTTTGGGAAAAAGCGATAGATTCAATACAATCGCTATGTGGTGTACACAATTCAAAATTTGCTGATCATTCTACGTAAAATGTTTATCGATCTCACGGAATAAAAATAATGAGGTCTCAACATCAAAATTATTTTTTAATTTATCATTTAACTATAATTATTTGGTAAAATTGCGCGTGAAATTCCGCAGATTCAACAAAAAATTTCCCTCTTGTCGAATCGATAAGTAAGGTGTTTTTCTAAGTGATGATTTAATGTGCGAAAAAGGAGCCATGGTAATCCATTCCCTCGTATTCTAAATATGCCGCGATGCGTAGCTACAAGGAAAACTTATTTAGATGCTCCGGAGTGTGGATGAGACCTTGAAAAAAATAACTGTTTCATAATAGAATACGTAAGAGCACGCCTGGATTCTCCGTTGCTTAGGCAATTCCACGTTTCATCACGTACTTCCTGGGTCAAAACACTGCTCCAAAACCTGCTCCTCGGCTGGATACATTTTACCTTGGGAGAGAATATGTTCTCCAACCTATTAAAAGTACATAGGTTTAGGGAAATGAATCATAAGGTACAGTACCTACTGCTTCCTAGTGGAGAGGAAACATCAGCCATAATTACATAATAAAAATTTATTCCTGTTTATCGGTTGGAATTTATCATTCTTAAACATTTGTTTCTAATCGTTTCTTTTTATTGGCATACAACGTATCCGACTTTACACTTTCTTGTCAGCTATTTTCTATTTATCGCGTCAAGCGATCTATCGAAGTAACACAAATTCTTCAAAGCAAAATATTACTACTTTTGATGGGAAAAAATAAATTTAAACGAAATTTTTTTTAGTGTTTATAAAGTGGAGTAATTTGTTATTTTAGTCGTAAATGATAGAATTATTCATATTTCTTATGACAAGCTTCATACAATTTCGCAACTATAGGGTTTACAATAGCAGTTATCAACAATTATGGTATGTTTTGATATAAACTCTTCGACTTCTTACTTTCATTGGGTCTGCTTACATATATAAGAGGAGAAAGTAAACGAGGAACGTCTCATGAATGACAAACACGCGGTACATATCCTTGACCTTAAAAAGATCGCCAACTATAAATGGAAGGAAGACATTATTACGCGGACGTTGATTCATATTGGGAATCGATCCTTTACAAGCGGATGTTATCCGAAAACAATTGAGTTATAAACGAAACGATAAATATTCTTGTGGCAATGTGGACAGTGAATTTATTATTTTCTTTCATTTTTGAGCATGCTAACGTTACTTTCATGTTTTCATCCAAAATTTCTCACCCAATATTCCGCATTTTACTTAAATTCTATGAGGTATATAATTATTGAGTAAAAGATGTTAAGTTTCTATAAAAATCTATATTAATTATTATTTATCAACATTTTAAGCTTAATAAATTCACGCTGGTTCAAAAGCAATGTGTGTTGCTTTCTCATTGTTTATTTCTTTTGTCAGTGATAGTTCCAAGAGTAAATTAAATATTTAATGAATTTAATTAATACTCAAGGATATCGAATTTTCATAGCAACATATGTACTTCTAACGGTTGTTTGTTCGATAAATAACTATCGGTATTAAAAGTTGCGCTATTTAGTTTAAATTTACCTTTTATTTCTGCTGTTTAAATTATGTAATACACGTTTCTGCTGCATTGCCACAACGAAAAAGAAGAAAAACCCACAAATGACGTGTGTTGCTTGTGCATCGTCATGACAGCCACCTTTCCCGCACCAAACATATTTATAATGGCGAATGAATCATTAGAGATAATTAATTTTATCTCGCACGCGTACTTTCGAAAATTTGTCTTTGACTTGACTTTGCATTCTCATTCTAATCGACGTCATTTCTCTGCGTTTGTAATCATCCTCCAGTTAGATAAACTTAAAGATACGTTGCGTAGAAAATACCCAAACGGAATTTCTATAAAGTCAAAATAATGCACGAAACCTTCGGTCTAATTTATATTTATGCCAAAATTGGTATCCTTTTGTTTATTTAATAAAGTCGAAATTTTCCAAAACTACGAACGTAAACTTAAATTACAGAGTACTGCGTTTGAATAATATCAAACCATTTATTGTGTATTAGTTGGAGTTTAAAAGTTCGAATGTTATTACAAACCAAACAGTAAGACTCTTGCAGACGTGTTTCCCTTGCCGATAAGACAATGTTTTTCAACAAATGAGACAAAGGAAAATGATAGGAAGCTAAACAAAATAAAAACAACCGCAAAAGCAGATTTCAAAAGCGCTTTTATTAGAATGTTCATGTAAATTTCGGAATCTTCGACCACCTCTCCCTCCAATACGTAAAATTCAAAATCAATCAAAAGTTATTCAAAACATACTTAACCGCAGTTAAGCAGTTTTAATATGATCTTTATCCCGTTTCGAAAGCAAATTTACGCTTCGCTTTTATTGTTGTAGCAACGTAAACGAAATGGAACTTTACCATAGTAACGGACTCGTATGGATAGCTGATAAGAGGTTTTTTTTAAATCCTGCTAAAAGGAAAACGGACAGACGGGCGGACACGAAAATCAATAGGGTGCATATCTGTCACCAGTAAAAATATCCTGAATATCTTAGCTTCCCAGCTCTTCTCATTGCTTTAAAATTTTGCTCACAGTCGGACACAGTGAAAACATAATCGGTTAAAAAACAAGTGAGGGAAGATTTGTAGAGAAAATTACACAAGGCGCTTTTTTCATCGATTGCTATCTTTCCATCGGAGTAAAGAATCGCAAACGTGATGGATTGTTGGTTTCTTTCATTTGTAGCAGCATGCACTTTTTCGCGATTTTTTTTCGATTATACTCTCCAGCAGCTAATTCTAGAGCCACCAGATTTATAACCTGTATAAAGCTCTAGATTTATCTATCCTGAAATTTTGGAGTTTGTAATTTACGTCATGTTTGAGTTATTTTGTACACAGACATACGGATGGATGAGCCAAACACACAAGCGATTTTTTAAGGAAAAAAGCGCTAAAAATGTGATTCCATCGTGAAAATAAGGCAAGCGCCCTGCTAAGTAACAGAGAAAACCTAAACATATGGAGTGGAAACGGAAGTTTATGTTTTCATTTTAAATTCACGATACCGCAAAAAAGTCATCTTCATATTAGTAAGAAAGAGCGGAAAGTCCTTAGCGGACTCACCGTCAGCTACGAATTGTTCATTCGGAAAAAAAGTCGAGAATCGCCGGAACGCGGCACACCTTCCACCCACGCAGGAAATATATGCGCTTGAGGATCTTGCTATTTTTTTCGGAGTTTCCAAGACGTCAATGCGGGAGGAAAATCTAAAATAACTTTAGGAATCGGCGCTTTCGGCCAGCGTCAAGATAGGCGGTCTGCGGTTGGGAGAGGGCGAAACTAGACGGAAGACTCTCCATTCCCACCCCGTCATTTGTCTTCCTGCCTTCCGTAGTTAGTTCTGACCGCACCGAGCGCGGTAAGGAGTGGCTTGAAAAATATCTACGCAAAACCAGTCTTCGACAACGCATTCCTTGCAATTTAAATAGAGAATTTAATACGCGATTCGAGATATTACGTCATATCCTTGATTATGAACGAAAGTATCGATATTCAAGCGACAAAGTGATGATGACGTCGTTACGTCGAAAACCGTGTCGTGTTTTTTCAGTAAAGCGGAATTTTTACTAAGTTATTTTTCCTCGATGCTTACGTGTGTGATTCCGCAAAATTAAGACGAGGTATTTTTCCTATTTTTGCATTTGAAATGTGAATGGTCGTCTTATGTTCGCGTGGCCCAAGACGTCAACAGTTTGCGATCAATGATTTCGAATAGCATGGATGGATCAGAAGATGACATTCTATGTAATCGAAGTGATGAAGGAAGTGCAAATGATGAGGAAAGTGAGAACTAACCTGACGGGATTTGGGACAACACTTTGTTTATCTTTATTATGTTTATCCTTGTAGTGTGTGTGTGTGTGTGTTATATGGTGTAACTTTAATAATATAGGTATCTTGAAAATTGATTTTCTGTGCGCAATTGAAAATTCTGCCTATGGGTCGTGGTCTTACATTCCTTCTACAACTACCAATTTTCGGAGGGTCGTCTTATATTCGAGTCGTCTTAAATATTGATGAATACGGTATAAGAGTACAGATATTTTCTGCATTTTAATGGAGAAAGTTTAGCATTTTTCCTATTTTATTCAATTATGGGTTAATAGTTAAGGGGAGGATCCAGAATCTTCCAAGAGGAGAGGAGCGATCTCTCCTCTTGAATACGCCACTGCCGACGACCGTTCATTCTGAAAATCCATACATCTGCCAGAATCTTTCTATCCCTGCGGACCTATTCCGCAGCGCATAATCAAGGAATTTTGCTCGGAATGGGTTTAAGAATGCACCCATCCGTGATCGATGGGGACATCCAAAGAAGGGTGGGGGAGCGATAGTCCCCATGGCCCCTGCTATGGTTGTGTATCTTTAAAAAAAAACGTGGCGATAGTTGATTTGTTCGATACCAACATAGCGTCTCCGAAAATTTTATGTAAAATGTTCAAGAATAATAATTATTTTTATCAATAGTTTTTGTAATTGTACTTTGACTAATCATCAATGTCTGTTCGAAGATTTCGGATGCATTATTAACCTCTTTCACAATGAATAAAATTAAAAGTTCTTTCTTTCAAACATTGGAGGCTCTAATCTCAGCGAATTATGACAACAAAAACTTTAGATCGAAATTTAGGCCAAAAAAATATCCTGCGTAACCATTGAAATTCGTGCACACGCGTAGTTTTTTCTTGATTTAAACAAAAAAGCGAATTGACATTTTATTAGCTTTCGGATTAATCATGGCACGTATCATGGGTTAAGACGCACAGGAATTTAAACCATATTTTTATATTTCCTTCGAAATTTTATAATTTTAACTGGACTCTGTCATTGATATGAGATGCCGCGTGTGGGTCTTTTGATAAAAATTAACGAGATCGCCGGATTTATAAACAGTAATAGAATGCTACATATCCAGTTAAACGCAGTACAGTAATCTCTCGTCAACAACAATTGAAAATTGTATCTGGTTTTGCCAACCGCGGTATCCAGTTTTGAGTATCCGCGGTTCTCCGCGCGGCCGTGTCTACTTTTACTCGTATTAAAATGTATGATATTGAAGAAGCTACATAATAACTAGTATTTACCAGAATAAGAGACATAGGAAAGAGGATTATTATTTCCCGATAAGACCACGAATTAGTCGGGAGGTGCAGGTTTGAGAAATTTCATAGGGGCGTTAGTTTTACCGGAAATCTGTAAGGCGTTAGGCTGTGTCAGAAGGGGCTACTCTGCAATTATAATATTAATTTAGAGTGTTTATTTGTATGTACTTCGAACGTGTTTTATTTTGTATTTTTATATAATAAACATGTTTTTGAAGCATACTAATGTTTTACATTGATGTGTACACTATAGCAGTGGTTTTCAACCTTTGGTACCCCTAGGAGCACGTCAGGAGCTTTATAGGGGTACCCGAAAGCGTTTAAGATTATAATTTTTCTTCTTACTTCGTCTTTCATGCATGACTTCGGAATCAAAATTTTCAATGTGATGACTAATAATAACGTCATAAAACAGAAAAATAAGCCAAAATGTGAATTTCAACGTCATAAACAAGAGTTATCTATCTTATTATAAGTGTTATTAATTTCGTTATCACTTTAAAATGTACTTGGGGATAAGCGACCATAAAAATTCACCAGTGAATACGCGAATATTAAAAAAAACGCTCTAAGAGCAAAAAAAGGTCGAAAACCACTGTATTATAGGATTTAAAGGGTATGCCTCTCATGGATCACTCCCCCTAACCCCCAATTTCCCATAAGCCCTCGCAAACCGCTGTTTTGCCAACAGAACGTTAAGCCGGTAACGCAACCCCCCGCGGTTGGCGAGAGACGGCCGCATTCGAATCAACCAAATCGATTCATTTTCGCGAGGACGTCACTTTTGACACGTTCTCTTCATCAACGCGTTGTCATTCGTCACCGTTTCCGTCCTGCGTGTCGTCGCGTTATCGCGACATCCGTCCGATGACGACGCCGAGGTTCCACACGTCACGACGGAGACTTGGCGAATAATTCATGCGCGCGCTCGCGTCTCCGTAGGTTCGGTCTCCTGGGCGAGAGCCACTCCTTTCTTCTCCCCCCTTCCCCACCTAGGCCGTTTTTAGTGAGTCAAGGAAAGGAAAAAAAGAAAGGACACGTCACGGTAGATCACGAGTGACGTTAAGGCCTTCACGCGACGGACGCGGTACAACTCTCCCTCCCCTTTCCCTCTCACGTTTAAGCACCTTCGCCGCACGCAGACCGTGGGGTTCTTCAGGGGAGTTATCGGAATTATATCAACCTTATTCGTCGGCGGGCGGTATCGCATTTCCTCGGACGGTTACATCGATAAGGCTATATTGCTATCTTTTTTGATACGACTCAGAAATTTCAACCGCTTAGTTTAGGCTGGATTGACGGAAAACGGAAGAAAATATTCGAATTTTCGATCGAAATGGAAGCGTTATTGACGTCAGACATTCGATAGGTTAACGACTTTGTATTATTGTTGTTGTTCAACGATTAAATTCACGGTGATAACGCGCCGTGTTAATGGAATATATAATGATCGCATATCACCGAGTGGTTAAAAAAATATTATTTTATAACCAACGCCGGGTTTTAATTAAAAAAATATTAAGTTTCTAGTTCATTTGACGATGAATATCCTTCCAATTGCCAACAAACAGTTGGGTAAACCAAATGTGCATTTTTGTTACAATTGTTTTTTTTAGGATCACCGCTGGGGCCGGCTGCTTTGTGGCAAAAGCGCGTACTTGTTTCTTTCAAACGTTATTTTGCCATCGGTGTTACCTCGCTCTCATTGTCAGTAAAATTCGAACACTAGTTTCACCAAAAATACTACTATTAATTTTATTGATGCACTTTATCGCGATTGTTTGTATTATCGAAATTAATATCTAATCAACTTTATCGTGCGAATTTCAACTAATCCCGGAATAATTAGTCAGTGAAATTTCAAATCTTTCTGCGAAGTTTCACTTTCATCTTTATAAGAAATTAAATTGTAAAAATAAGCAATTTGCCTTTCATAATACTATTTATATAGTAAAAATCTTGTGAAAGCCTTAGCGGTAGGTTTCTTTATAAATCGAGGGATACGGCACCATTTCGCTACAAACAACATGAAATGCGTCGGGGGCTTTTCTCAACCGTTCACCATCAAAGGCAATGATATTCTCGTCGATCTCCAGGGCTCGTAGAAATGGTTGACCCAATAAAAGGAAACGGTTGGTATTTATAAACTCATATGTCAATAATTGCATCGAGCCGTACAAAACAAGATTTATCTTTTTCCACTGCTTCTCAGGGTCATTTGGAAAGCACTTTCCACGATATGCATCCTATACGAGGGATCCGCCGCAGAGTAAACGATTACAGTGTAATGCGTTTCTCACGTCTGATTACGTTATCAGATTATCTCATTGATGTAATGATACACGTAAACAAATCACTCTGAATCCAAATGACGAGTTATGTTAAATATCAGAGAATTGATGCGATTAAAAAGTTTTTCCGTGCTTTTAAAAGGTTACATTCGAAAATTCTTTTTGATGAAAATTATTTTCATGATCCAAGAAACCATAACCGTACCTTTCGAACATCTTAGAATAAAAAAATTACGAATTCATCGTCCGGTTTTTTATTTAACTTGCCACGTTCGTGTAGCAGAAATTTGCGGACATTTAGAAAACAGCTCATTCTATTATAATTGAAGAATTTTCGATTATTTTATCTCGATTTCTGTATTAGTTTATCATCTAATTGAATGCTGTTTTGGTTGGTATTAGGCTGTGTGGGCGAAAACAATTTATCGTTATTGTTGATGATATTGTGGTCATTATTATTATATATTTAGGCGTTCCTTACCAGTGAAGCGGTAGTAGCGAACGCCTTATTGTATTGTGTGATCTCTGAGGGATTTGACGCGAGGATTTATCTTGAGCATAATAATTTACGTTTATTTATGTAAAGTTCGCTATTTTTCTAGGTGAATAATGGCTGAGTTAGCGTAATTTCGCAAAATTATTGAAAATTACTCATTTTAAATTAAATAATTGAGAATGTGCAACGGATCAAAATTGAAAATTTCTGCGAGATCAAGGAGCTAGTTTCCAAAATAGGTTTTTAAGTTGTCTCCGTGTAATATAATGGCAATGGATGTGAATTTTTCACGTTACGTGAACAAAGTATAAAAAATAATTTTTTGAAGTAATTTCTTAAATATTTGCTTGTTGCCATAATTATATCATCAAACTCGGCATCAGATAGATTGTACAGAACAACAAATTTTTTGGGTTGTGGCAACGAAAATAAGTTTACTTTATAGATTTTGGGATGCTGAACAGGAAAATAGAGATTAAATTGACGGATTGGCTCTGGTTTTCGAAAAAATGTCACTTCCTCACATTTACACTTTTGTCATATTGTGATATGGGAGCAGGATATACGTAGCTATGAACGTACCTGCGTTAAACACGGCGCCTTTTCGCTTGTCGCTTGTACTGAACTTCTGGAGCATCCCTTTTCACCAGCCAGCAATAATCGGCTAACATGGCAACACTCCATTTGCCTTTGTGTCTCTGCTCCATCTCCGAGATATCCTGATGGAAACACTCACAATGTTCATCGCTTACGGCACCACAGTTAGCTTCAAAAAACTAATTCTTTATGATGGACAATCATAATTTTCTAATAACATTTGCGATGAAAAAACGTGTTATAAAATTAATGAGATATACAAAATATCATAAGTATTTCTCGTACTTGGTAAAACATAAACGTAGTGTATTACCTTGACATGTTCCTAAAATTCTTCATGATTACGAAAATCTTTGATGATGATTGGCCAGCGCAAAAGTAAACAAAAACGGAATACGAGTGTTATCACGATTCAGCGCCGCCGCCCAGCTTAAGACACGTAACTATAGCATATAGACCAGTCAAATTAGACACTTTTTTGACGGTTAGGAGAAATAATTCATAAGGTTTTGAAACTTGGCAAATTTGTTCGTTAGGGCAACCTAATGAACATATCAAAATTTGACATGTCTGTCGTGTACGCGTCGGCCGCTATGGCGCCAAAATTGGCGCCGGAGCACGAACCGCGAATAACTCGGAAACGGTCAAATCTATGGCGAACCTGTACGTCGTCAAACTTTTAGAGAATAAAACTTCCTACAAGAAAGGTTCTTTGCAGTTTTTTTGCTACTGCGATGGTATAGCAGTAAATGCGAGATTTTTTGCGGAACGCAGGCCGCGCGCTGTCTTAAAATCAAGTGTTGTGAGCTCGTTTCCACACCACCAGCCGTGGTAGAGCTCCAGACGCGTTTTTATAGTGGTATCTCCTTTAGGCACTAATCCACTGTTTATTTCAATTACTTAACATACGTAATAACGAGCTCACAACACTTGATTTTAAGACCGCGCGGCCTGCGTTCCGCAAAAAATGTTCATTTTCTGCTAACCTAACCAAACCTAATCTCAAGCAGAAACTCATCCAAAACGAACCCAACCCTGCACATCTCAACAGTAACGTTAACAACTTTGAAATTTCCGATGTTAGCGTCAGTGCAAGAAACTGTGCAATTGCTGCAAACCACTGTAAAATAACAATAAAAGTGAACGAGTGAAATAAAAAAAAGTTAATAAACATAAATAACAACAACTTGTCTTTAATTAAAGTGGAATGACTATCACTGAACAGAGAGTGAAGTACGAATGAAGGTGAGAAAAATGCTGGGAGCATAATAAAGGAACGAAGCATTTAGGAGCAGTATTTTTAAAAAATTCAAAAATTAAAATTTTAGTCCTGAGATGCCAATCGCGCTATATCGAAAATGCGCTAAATGAACTCGCGCTAAACGAGGCATACCTGTATAGCGATTGTTTTATGAAAAAAGTGCGGAAAAGGGGGCGGAAAAATAATTTACCCTAGGGGTGGAAAATTTCAAAGTCTGCCAGTGTATATACGTATATGCTAAAATTTTGGCAACGGATTCTCTAAAAAAAATTCTTTTATCTAAACAGAAAAACAATAAAAACAAAAAATTATTTCAGCCAAAGTGAGCTTATGTTATAGATAATAACATTCTCTTTGAAAAATAGACCTTTTATTATTATTATTTTACTGCTGATAAAGTACAAAATATTTATTTCAGTTAAAACATTTACCTTTTGCTTGATAATTGGTAACTTGCAAGTAATTAAGTAATTAATTTTCAAATGGTATCTTAGTTTCATTTGTATATTTCGACTCTAAGGCAGGGGTGGGCAAACTACGGCCCGCGGGCCACATCTGGCAAACCGTAATATAAAATATAGATAATTTCATATTTGTACCTTAAAATTATGGCCGGAAAACCTTTCCAGTGATGTTATAGGCATATTATTTATTATTGATTTTCACTATCAGGATCTCTTGCATTATCTCAAATAACTTCCGATGTGAACCCTAACTTGGCCCGCCGAAGCATTTTCATCTGTTATTGCGGCCCGCCTATGACACTGCAACTGTTAATGTGACCCGCCACATAAAAAGTTTGCCCACCCGTTCTAAGGTCAGTTTAATTTTTCGGCGGCAGCTCACAAGTTTTTTAAAACCAGTTAAAAATGGTTCTAAAACATTTTCCAATTTAACTACCTGCGAACCGGCTCCGGCTCAGCACTGATTATATGCACACCCACTACTCCTCCGGTTCCGCGAAAACACCACCGATACTAGGCCTACTATTTACATTATAATATGGGGATGGGCTCTATATGGCAACAGTTGCCATCTTTGCACTTGCTCTAACACGAAGACTCCGGGTCAAACTCGGAGAAATCGCAATTCTATCTACGGCCCGTACCCTAGAATTACATCACCCCCATTTTAATTAGGATACAATGTGCATGACCATCTCCAGGGTTAATTTGGAGACATGCTTTCCCTTGGTTATGAATCTTTTGTCAAAGTTATTCTGCATTCTACATAAAGAATGGCTACATTGTTTTTTCTCTCTCTCTATCAATGAGACAGAACCAAACAACTCGTCCGTAAAAATCTGTTATTGAACGGCTGGAATAGAATACTTTGGTTTGTTACCATTTACAATACGCCCCCTAAATTTTTGTCAGTTTTTCGCGAAAAAATATTATATAGGGTAAATTACGGTAAGCGGCGTACTTGACGTGGGAGAAAAAATATCATAATAGCCACGCATTATCCCATATGTTTGATTATTACAAGCTTGGAAAACATTTTCCGGAAAAAATCTAAGGCTAAAATTAATCAAATGGTGTCTGTAATTTAGGGTGAAATGATGATAAAAAATCTGATTTCATTTTTAGTTCTCTCAATTTCTTTTAATAATTAATTTTTTTCTTACGAAATATCCGTTTTAAGGTACTTATAATGGGTGGTGGTGATCAAAATTTTTATCGCTTGGGAAAAATTCTCATCTGACAAAGAAATGAATTTTATTTGTTCCCGAATAAAAGGATCATTTGCTTCAAATTTGTGCATTGCATATTCTTGAGCCGTTGAAGAATCTTTATTATCTGACTTTCGCTCAACCCAGTGGCAAAAATCTGCTGGTTTAGTCAGATAAGTACATCTTCCTTTCTTCTAAATCATGATTATTTTAAAACTAGTCTCCAAATAAAAAGCTATAAAATGCAAAACAGCTTGATTTTTGGGCATTGTATTGAAATGAGTATTGAAACATAAATCTGTTATTATTCTGACTAGACTATTCATATATATTCCTTTTTATACAAGGTGTGTCAATGAACCAGTGATCCTCAAGTGCAACTACGTGTAAATTTCAGTTGTTGGTTCAGTAATTATATTATTATTAATAATAAATAATATACTAGTTTCCCTCTCTTTATGCGGGTTAGTTTTATGCGAATTCGCTTTTATGCGACAAACTTATTGCTATCGGAATTTCTTTTTATGCGTCTTTGATTCGCTCTTATGCGGTTACGCGGCCACTGTAATACAAATGCAAGAAAGTTCTCCACTATGCCACAAGTCGACTATTCAGTCTCTCATTGTCTCTTATGCTTTGTGTATTAGTACTACAGTAAGAGAGATGAGAGTAAAGTGGATATTGTAGAGTGGAGATGAGATGGAGATTTCGTGTAATACTGTTTGAGCACACTTGAGAAGTTTTGTCTCCTTTCCCGCGGAACTTGCGTTGGGCCAAGACAACCCTCCAGCACTTTAAACTTCCACTATTATGTCACCCACAACAGACACCACTTGTATAATTTACAGCGCTAAATGTTTTAAGTTTGCTTTTAGCGCATAAGAAGTCGTTATGGAGCAAAAGAAGAGCGTCTTGGAGGGGAGTTAGGAATTCTTACGGAACGAGTCCCTACCTTTTACATGTACGATAAATATGGGTTTGCCTTATGCGTCACTTTCCTGGGACGCAACCCCCGCATACAGAGAGGGAAGCCTGTATTAGTGATCCCTAATAAAATTAATCGCAGAATTATGATTTTGAAATGCATACATCAATTATAACTTCCACTTTATATAAACACTTAAATGAATTTATACACATCTCGTTAAATGGCATCCGTCAAGCAACAACTAAATATCATATTTTTCTCTCCCTAGCTCTTATATGATCTGCAAGGTATCGATTAAACATTTATTCGGATAGAGGACAACATTTACCAAATAGCAGTTAACGAGACCACACAATTACGACTTATAGTTTCGAGATTAAAAATCGAGAAAACCCCAAGCATAACACCACACATTTTGTTTAAATCGATCGCTGCGACGATTTTATTGGCAAACAACAAATAAGGATCCATTTTTTTGTCTTCCACGCTGTTATATGATTTGTGATGCATAGATTTAAAAAATTATTCGGATAGACAAGATTTGCCACAAAAACAGTCCGCAAGACCACATAATTAGAATTTATATTTTCGGAGATAAAAAAATTCAAGAACTTCCCATTATACGCATTTCTCATAAAGAACGCCTTTGAAATCTCTGTGTTACATTTATTGAGCACACTTTTCCTTATTGTTTTTAATATCGTCGTAGTTGCTATTTTTGTCGTATGTCCATGTTATTGACCACTTCTTTAACGTTAAATCGTTTCGGATACGTTTATTACATTTTGACATTTAAGGCGAGTGATATGAAACTCGATGACCGCTAGTGTATAATTATAGCGATCATATATTGACCTTTTCTCGGGCTTGAAAAAATTGGTAATTTCTCCCCTTTGGTATTTAAAAAAAATCTCCTATTCACGGTTAGTGAGAAGAATCCGCGTGTTTTTGAGGTCAGACACACTGCAAATAGCATCCACCCGTCTGAAGCGCGAATTGGGCAACGGCGAGTAATCGAACGCACGTTGATGCAAACACATCATGTGCGAAAAAAATTATCGTCTTTGGCAATCGTAAAGAATTCATAACGGAGCGCGAAACGGTTATACACGTCATGTCTGTCGGTTTGTTTGGAAACGAGCACGCTTCCAATAAATATTAAATAATAAATGCCGGTAAGCTGACGCACAAAATCCCATGCCACTCGAATTCTGGATGCTTTTAGAATTGGCTCGCTAAGCGACAACAACCACGCCTTTCAACCATTCCGGATGTTCTTGAACACTTTCCAGTCGAGCGATTATGAGTTCCATTCATAAAAAACCTTGAGATGGCTGCGAAAAGGTAATGTCAGGGAAAGGCTGAAAATAGATGCTTTTTGCGTATCAAACTCACAGTAAAAACGAACAGAATTGCGGAGTGTGAAATGAAATCTTTTATACGAGTCGATTATGAGCTCGGGTTTTCAGATGGAAAAGTATGAATTGCGCTTTTCAAGGGCAACCACGTCAATCGTAATTTTAATAACATTAATTTTGGATGTTTTCCAAATAATATTTGCAATACGCATCTGTTGCGCAGTAAATAAAAAAGAATCCCACTTTTCTTGATAATATGTTAGAATTTATTCACTCAACCACGATCAGACTTTATTCTAGTTTGGATGAAAACTCACAGTGTTACTCACGCGAAAATTCGATTGGCCAAAATATAAACCGCGTTTATCATTCATCTTTACATAATTTGACGCCGATATATTCAAGATATTATTCGTTGGACAACGCAATACTAGATTTTGAAACCATCAAAATTCTGACGTTTTCACGATGGGGCATTCTTAAAAAAAAAACAGGTGTATCGATTTGGAGGACACATTTCAATGGCGGAGGACAGAAATATCGAGCGCGGTGGATTTTCACGCTTCCGGCTGATCGGAAAGGCGTGGCGATTAGCGACGATTTTCTCGGAATCGCACAAATAACCGAACGTGCGAAGTTGAAAAAATTTCACCCTCCTGGCCAGCCAAATCCTTTTTAGAGGTCGCATTGCGTAAAAGATTCATCAGTTGAGCACGTTTGCGTTTTCCCGCGAAAAACACGTGACAGAATGACTTTTAAATACACATATTATTATATAGGAGTTAAGGTCCGATTTTCGTGATTCTTTCCATGCGTGCAAATCGATTGATTCTGGCATGTTCGGATTTCAAAATAAAGTGTTTCTTCCGTCTAATTGATAGCGAGTTTGAGCGCTTATGTTAGTTTTTTCGGGATAATTTCATCTGAAGTAATGACAGACCCCGATTTAGCGCCGCCGTTTGTCCACCACTTACATTGGCACTAAAGCGGGGATGGCGGTAAATCGAGGTATATGCTCTATGTATTCATAAAATGGAAGTTTTGTTCGCAACGATTCATCGGCGATATGCGGGGGTGGCACTATCTAGAGGGGCGCTAAATAGGGATGTGACTGTGCTAAAATAATTCCGAGGCGAACACGCGAACTGCGTTTTCAAAGCGCAATACCGCTGTCAAATTGTAACTGCCTGCTGATTGAACGTTATGTATTATCGCCAACGAGATGCTGCATTTTTGCAATGATTATACTTATCTATTGAAACCTCTGTTGATACAAAACATCGCTCATCGTACAAGTTAAAAATTTTATGAAAAAATAAAAATGAACAAAAATTTTCTCACTCTACATTTAAACTTCATTTTGATACTATGACGCAGCTAACTTTTAAAGAAACAGGGTTTTTACCAAAAACTCAGGAAATTTTTTAACATAAAACAATGAATCATTGGGACTCAGTATAACAATCAGAGGTACTTTCCAACATACTTGCCTTAGTTTATGGCTGTTATTTGTATAAACAATGAACACAGCCTGTGCGAAGCGATGAATATTTTCTAAGAATTTCAAACTAAAAGCTTTGCGCAGTTACGAGTACTTCTCGAATGAGAAACTCTTCAATCTGAGAGGACGGTGAAAAAAAATTCCCTTTAAGCATTACCATTAGTTTGCGAATGTTTACCTCGCGGCAACAAATGCCTATTTTTAGAGGTTGTGTCATATCGTTTGTCTTGCCTCACGTATTATCAAACCTCTTTCGTGCAGAAACGCATTAATTTCCTCCGCATTGAGAGAAACGAGCAAAATAATCCGAACATTTTCAAAATGACATTTCAACTCGAGTTTTACGCAGCATCATTCAGATTTATTCCGACCGCGTGCCTCGATTATGTTATGTAGCTAGATCTAAAGAGGAGGTTAATTATTTTTTGTACTTAACCGGTCGGGATATACGTTTGCGGTTTATCACGAACATGCACGCTCGGTGAAATTACCACCAAGGGCGGCTACTATGCATCTAATATGCACGTATGGTTTACAAATCATACCACATCGTACCACATCCGGCCCGACAAGGCATTTTGTGCGACCGGCTAATCCTCGATGATGAAGCTATCTATGATATATCATGGATCTTCAGCCTATTTTGATCCACCGCCCTTTTCTTGCATCCAACTTCATAACAAAACTTTGGACAAGATCAATGGTCAAAAACACGTATTAAACTTTAATCGTATTTATTATACCAAAACAAATGTTAGAGTAAACATTAGACAAACATTTTTAATACGTATTTTATGCTTGATGCCTACTAACCAGAGAATCGATGTCAGGCTAAAGGTTTGTAAGGATCATTCGAAGATGATCTCTTTCCGTTACTTGTAAACAGTTTCTTTTTTTACCAGGAGATGGTTGACTGCACTGAATCCCTTCTCGATTAGATATGAGGTAGGGAATGCTAGCAATATCAACGATATTTTCTCATGATATCTCTTTTGAAAATGTGTGTACATTTGTGTGCGTATCATTAAAATTTCTTATAGAATTTTATTTTTCAATAATAAAGTTAGAATAGCATTTGGTGATTCTTAGTGTCCACCAGGGAATTTGATGTATTTTAATTAATTTTGTGGTCATAAAACCTGACGTAGTTACGTCGCGACTTGGTCGTGTTATTGATTAATTTAGCGAAATTGTCACAGTTTTTGTCTTATTCGTTCCTAATTATGCAATTCCACAAAATTAAGGCTTCCCTAGTTCTCGCTTTTATAATTTTCCATGATCACCCGAGTTAATTTCCAATGTGAGCTTTTTACTCTGCCCGTCAAGGCACTCGAAACTTTTAATATGACCCGGTAAAGCTGTCGCAATAAGAATGTGGCCCAACGCATAAAAAGGTCGCGCATCCCTAATATAGTAACAGAGGCGTGACTTTTCTTTAGCGGCCCTGCAATCACGGAGGTCCTGAGCAGCCGAGGAGCCCCAAGAGACTGGATCGTAACTACAGTTGTAGAGGGCCCACTCACTTATAGTAGTTACCCGCGTAATTTTTCCCATAATTCGCGTATTTTCATGGCGACAGGTGTCCCTTATTCAAAACACTCGCTTGGCACCCGTCGTCCACGCGTGACGATCTCCTCGAAGAGCCTTTCGTGACTCGGAAAGCCCTTGCATTTTTACTTTTTGGAAGATCATGTGACTCACCGCCCAGTAAGATTCTTCTTCTTTCGGGCGCTTGGGTTAGCAATGGGAAGTGCTAAGTCGATAAGAAAACAGAGGGCGTCACGACAAAGCGGTCGAACGGCGAGCTCGAACCACGAAGTCGGTTGAATGCATATATGTTTGCAATTCGTTCTGAGAGAGCCGTAGTCCCATCTGTTGAGCCTCTCGTAAATTTCAGGAGTAAACGGGGATCCAAAACTTTCAGCTTGAAACCAACGTGAATTATTTCATGATTTTAATTATGTTAAAAAATACTGGCGTCAGATGCTTTTCGGTTTCTTGGAGCGTGAATGCGAATCGATAAATCGTTCCTTTGTGGTGGTATCATCAAAAGAAACATCCAATAAGTGAGCGAATTAACATATTAAGCAAACCATATTTGAACTTAATGAGATAATAAAGGAAAACAAATAAGCGTAACTAAGATCAAGAAATTGGTCTGCTTTATTTAAAGCAATTTTAAAGAACATAACACCTGAATACAATGGATTCTGATAGAATTAATACCATAAGTTTATGTGCGCACATTATTTTTATACTATTATGTATTTAATATAACACAATTTCTTTCCATTTTCAGATTCATCACAAAATGGCTAATTGCTTGCTACGAATATATTTGATTGTGGTTCTCATCAACGGAGTGTGCTTGCAGAGGCCTCTGAGAAACAACAGGAGACGTAAGTATTTTTTTCCTTTTTATTATTTATATCGTAGTTAAAGTGAAACGCGTGGATTCTTCTCAGTAGCACACAATAATATGAATCGAAGGTTACTATAGATTCTTACAGAAAATGTTTCACTATAAAAAACATATATTCCGATATTTTCTTTTAATATTGCCGAACCATTTTGGTTTCGTCATGAAATATTGACATATACGATGAAAAAAATATAGAATGCGTTTTCCTCTCGAATGTTTTTTATTACTCAATGAGTTCGTCTGAGTTAACTCTCTGAGGCATGTGTCGTAATATCAATAACAAATAGTGAACAACGAGTTGGTGATATGCTAAGTATCTGTATACCGCGAAGTGTGAGCAAGAACGACAGACAACGAACGAGTGATAATCAGCTGCTAAAATAGTATCTTCGTTTAAGTTCCGCTATTGCTACCCAGAGAAACATTTAGATTCAGTCGAAATTTCGGGATTTTATGAATGGAAATTTTTTCTAGGACATTACCCGAGCTTCGATTTATCGTTTTCATAACCTCGTCAAAAATTTCATGGAGTCCTGATGATAAGTTATCGGTTAAATGTTTTCATCAGGAGCTAAAAGTGATTTGATTTTGAAATCTAAGAAAGCAAGCATTGATGTTTGTAGCTTTTCGGGAAAAATAATTTTTTGTATTGCCACTCAAATATTTTTTGTATTTTTCGGTGATTGGTATTTTGAATAGTAACAAATTCTCAATATTTTGCGATGTATTTCTTTTATACTTCCCGTCTGGCATCCATTTATAAAATGTTATCAGAGAACTAGAAATATGTACGTATATAACTGAATAATAAAAAACTCATTTGCAACGCTCTTCGCGCTCCTAATGTTGTGTAAACAGCATTATGCAAAAAACTTGAGGAAAACAGAGAGGCGACCTTCAATTTTTACTTTCAGAGGATGCGGTAAAGTGCCGCGACTTATCACAATTATAAAGCATGACTGACTTCTGTGCCCAGAAGCAATCCCTGGGCACGACTTGGATTGACAAGGTCAAGAGCGAAAGATGCAGCGCCACGACGTGACATCGGATATCTGGAAAACTTGAGATGCGCGGCGGAACACGCGAATAAACACAAGTAACGCATCGTCCTCGCGCGATCCTCTCGAACGAGACTGCTCTAATGTCTGGCAGGAAAAAAACGTTAAAGACGAGCAAGGAATGCCTAATGGAAGGGTTGGCACACAAGCTCTGAAGGAAAAACCATACGTTTCGGCAAATTCAAAGCGAATCTCGAAACCTGAAAATTTTGCTGATTATAACTGCGCAGTTCTCTTCGCATTTCACGTCGCCGGATTTTTATAAAACTATAGTAATAGATGATTAAATATGTTTTGAAAATATATTCGCGAAGTTGTTAGCTAGTGACGAGAGAAAAAGGTATAATTTTACTCTGTCTTCCGAACTTCTTTTACAAAAGGAAATATATTTTGAAATTATTCCTTTAATCCAGGAGTGAGCAATTTATTTTTTACGGTGGCCCCAAACTTAAGGTTCGTCTTTGGCGTCACTTTTTCTTGAATAAACTTGACCCGATTCTTGGTATTAGATAGCATAAAATTTATTTTTTTAAGAATATTTTTACATTAACACACTTATATAAATATATAAAATACATAAAAATACCCCAATAACACAAATATGACATAAAAAATCAAACCTGGAAAAACATTCCGCGACCTACATTTTTCGCGCCACTGTTTTCATCTCTAACCATTGCCTAATTCAAAAGAGTTTAGATAATATTCTGATCGAAGCTGGAACATTTGTAATCTCCGCTGATCGTATATTATTGTTATCTGATTCTTATGGGATACGTAATGCTTAGCGTTACGCCAAATCACCCAAGAAAAACCCGGATCCTTACTCACGCAACGGACGAATTCTCTAGATTCTTTATAAATCAATGTTATGGTAATTTTGAAATGAAAATGCCCTTTCTGTACCCCACGGAAACGCCGCTCTCTTAACCTCTTTTAGCACGCCAAGAGATTAGCGGATTGAAAAATAACCAAGGGCTCAAAAGCAGCTTCAAAGCTAATAAATCGGAAAAAAGTCGAGCCTTGAATACCCTGCGATATCATCCGAATGAATTATATTTTTGAAATTCAGTAAACGCATCGCGGTTACGATTTCTGTTCGGGTACCAAGGTAGATGCACGATAAAAAAAATTCGGCGCAAAACCCAGAATGCTTTTAATACTTGTCGGAGATCAGTGAAGTCATACCGCTTTTCACGGCAAAGGTCTAACGCCAGCGGATTCTCACGAAGGAAAATGAAATTTATTCTGTCAACTATCCCTATAAGAATTCTCGACACGTGCGTGGTAAGCCGTCCTGTGAATCGCTACCGTCCATTCCTCGTGTATATATAGATATGTGTATTAGAACGTGGATTCAGGAGTTTCCACGAAGGAAGATGCATCCTGGGTAACAATGAGGAAAACAAAATGGCCAAAAGATGAAGATGTTAAGCCTTTCCGGAGTCGCACTTCAGGGATTCTATTTTTTTATATGATCCGCCTGTCTCCAGAAGAAGACGAAACGAGGCCCTATGCGGGAAAACCTGCGTAGAAGGAAAGAGCAAATACATAACTAGCTCTTGCCTTCTCCACAGTTCTCAAACGAATCAAATCCTTGTATACGCACTTTGGAGGCATAATAATGAGGTTTGTTTCCCGCTTAGGCAAACGAGGTTAAGTATCGATGCGGAGGATAATACGTGACCTATATTCGCTGGCAAATTGCCTCTGATGCATGTCTCACTGGAGTAATTAAGGGCTGCGTTTGAGTCTTGAGAGCGGTCGGGCTATCGATTTTCAACCGCACGTCCAGAAGTTAGTCAACCTCTCATCGACATATTTATTCGCTCTTTTGTTTTCCAGTGGTTAATAAATAAATAGTTTACGGGAGTCGCTAACCGATAAATGTTAAAAATGCTAACAAAATTCACTTGGGAATGTTCTACTTTGTGAAATGATTCGATAATAGTAATAATAAGATTTGTAGTTTCCACAGGAAACTACAAATGTTTCGCTTGCTATATTTTCATTTGGCAGAACTATCACCGCGATGAATGATAAATAGCTGGATAAAACATGACGAGCGTATAATGGCTGGGAGATAAAAACGGATGTTAGTAAAGAAGTTTAATGATACAGGTATTTAATTTTATCATTTTTTGCTGGCTATTGGATAGATATATTTTGCCAATTTAACGTGATGAGAGAAAAAACTGATAAATCGGAATCCTCCAATAGATATAATATAGGGTTCTAATTACAAAAGTTTGATCTTAGTCATATGATGAGCTTGACAATTCTTTGAAATGATAAGATTTTCCGTAGTATTGACAATTGCGGAATATCAAGCAAGCTCTCACTATGCCGTAGTAAACAAGAATATAATTCTTTCAGTTCAAAATACATAGTATTTTTTAAATAATGATTCTGCGACATCATGTTACACATAGAAAATTGTCGAAATTAAAACTCATTTTGGGTGACTACTTACCTATTCTCTGCCTATCGCTTTTCCGAAAACAGCACGAAGTTTTATTTATTTCCTCTAAAAAATATAGGATGTTTGCAAAAGCACGAAAGCGTTTGCGGTAAAAAGAGATAAGCTAGAGAAAAGTCAACAACATTACTTTCGCAAGCAGCAGTTTCATTGTGGTCTTGAAATTTTATATCGCAGTTTCAGTTGCGAACCAACAAATCCTCTTTCTTTTGGTATTGCCCTCGTATTTTCTTTCATCGTTAAATTTGTTAATTCTGGCTTAAAAGCGTTTCTTAATAAAATTGAAATTTTTAGTGCTATTGATGCTCTAGTCAGAACCAAAAATAACTAACTGTAACTAGAAATGTAATGTTTATAAATGTTAACCTTGGTCGAAATGTTAATTTACATGAACATAACTTGTCTTATTTATACGAATGTCTAATTAAGCCTTTGTTTTTTGTTTTTTCTTTAAATAAAATAAACAAACTATTAGTAAATATAATTAAAGTAAGGAGTGACTCGGTTGATGGCAAACGTATTTTTCTTGGAAAAAAGTGGTATTATAATCACATTTTATAGTAAAATATTCAACTCCGTTTACGCACTACAATAGCCACCGCCTATAATTTTAGATTTAAACTTATTCTCTAATTATAATTAATTTTTAAAATGTTCGGACCACATGTAATTAAAACAAGCGTTCGTACTTGTTATGAACTCATTCATTGTAGCGTTGTAAGCATAGCTCATTTATGAAAAATGTTTGACCATCTACAAAAGAACAATTTACTTAGTAGAAGCACTAATTTTTAATTTGATGTTATTGTTTTTTATTTTTAATGCGAATAAGTCCCACATCGTTACTCCCGAAATGGTAGATTATACCTATTCCTTCCTTTCCGAAGGACTTAGCATAACGTATTCTTTATCCCATAGCATTTCGGGACGAAGGCTTGGTGCGTCTTGAGGAACCTTCTGGCTGCGACACACCCACCGGCGAAAAAGGCAACTGTATAGTGCTACGCAACTGTGAACCCCTCGTTCCTCTGCTACGCAATGGACAATCGGATTACCTAAGAAAGTCTATATGTGGTTACGATGGTCTAGAACCAAAGGTTTGCTGTCCCGGATCTGCACCCAGACTCGAAACCACCACCACAACAACGACCACTACGACAGAGCCGTCACTTCCGATAGGAGGTTAGTCCGTTTGAATAAAATCAAATTTATATACGCATAGAATAATTAAAGAAAGTGCAGTAGCTAGGGCATGGCGATGGGGCCATTTGCCCTAGGCGCCGCTTACAAAAGGCGCCAAACGTTCCCGCAAAAAAATTCCAAAATTTATTTTCCCATAAATAAGTCTTAATTTAACACTCAAGTATTGAACTTATTCTTAATAAAAACGCTACAGTTCTTTATTAAAACGCAAGAAAAATAATATTCTACATAACTAAGTTTTTTCCTAAAATTCTGCCATATTTTCCAGCTACGTCTAAGTAGGGAGTTGAACATTTCAAAATCCACCCTCGCATACTCTTTTGGCATATCGGTCATGTTATAAAAAACAAATACAATTTTTGGTATTTCTGAAGTCATCTTGTATATTTGCAGGGTTCGAAGAAGACGAAATAAAGTGTGGCTTCAGCAATTTCACACACAGCAGAGTTGTTGGAGGAACTAACTCAGAGTTGGGTGAGTACATGATCGTTATGACAGTTAAGATGTTATTTTTTAATAGATTTAACTGGTTGATCCGATGGAGTATTACAGTGGCCATCAAATTCTGCGGTCATAATTTCTTTAAAAGATTAAGAACAAAAGGAATCTGCATCTTTCCTTTTTGATGTTTCTTCCGAAGAAGTTGTTTTTAGTTCTCTTTACAGAACTGGAATATTTTTAACTTTGACTTTTAAATTTATAGCCACTTAAATTATTTGATTCCAGGAAAAATATTCGTTTTTGAATATGTATTGGTTTATTCGATAGTTAATTCGTTAAATTCTCCCGGTAACTCGTACACGCTTACATGTTGCCTCTTTGTCCTTTTGTTTACATAGCCAAAATTCCTCGATAACCCTTTTAATTACGTTTAATGAATCCTGCTTTTGTATCATATGATTTCTGTAGATGAAATGATTCGACAAAAAACTTCAAAGTGGAGATAGAGGACGCGGAACCGTACATTCTCGGCGCGAAATTCCATGGCCGGAAAAAACTGTCAATGCATTGCGTGCACGGACGTTTAGGATAAAAAAAGACGACGGATATCTTCGCATAGGATAAATGGAATGGAAGCTGAAAAAGATATTGTAAATTGCATTTTTCGTTACCGATAAGAGGCATTTTTGCGTGCAAATATTCGCTTAACCGCAATTTAAAGCAGTAGAACTATTTTCGGCGTTTCTCATTTTCCTGATGATTCTGTCACATTATACATCACCCTTGAGTTTTTAATCCATTAATTTTATTTCACTATAGATTCCATTTAAGCCTTATGCTAATTTCGTACACTACACAACACGATTAAAATTGTTTTGATCAGGGGCATGTCCAAAAAAAGCAATTTAGGAAGCAAAAACTATTCATTGTATTTTTTCAGATTTTCCGGTAAGTAAGCATACATTTAAAATGCGATTTGTTGGTGCTTGCATACTCAAGCGCTTAAAAACACACCAAGATATACACTCGTAAACAAACCAACGCGACATCATTTGAACTGCACATAGCCCATTTAAATAAGATAACAGTTTTCATGTTCCCAGAAATTAAGGCATCTCTCCGGAATTTCTAAATTCTCTGGCGATCGGCTCGCGTCCAAGTTTTCGAATTTCAAATTTCATGGCTCAGATCGCCCTTTTTAAGCTATAACTATAATCATCATTAAGACAATAGCTTATATGTTACACTAAAATTTATGTAAAAATTAGGATATTTTGGGTGCTATGATTATGGTGTCATCATCCGTGCCTTTTAGTAGGTATCCAGATAAAAAAATTAATTTAAATTATCACGTCATCATATGTACACGTCATTGGCTGAAATCAAGTGGATTGTAATGCAGTCTAAGCATTAAATCAATGCTCTTGAAGTATGGAAAATCAATTCCCATTGAAATGCATTGGAGCCGTTGCTATGGTAGTTAATATTTTTCATTCTTGAAGACCGAAAAACTTTTCATAATTTTATGATTAAAAACAATTTTGATGCAAATTCAGCAAAGATTTTAATTTTGTTTTCAATAAAAATAAACTTCATTCTTTCTTCCACAGTACAGTGCATGTCCCGACTTTGTTTCTTAATTTTAAATAATTTAAAAAAGCAATTTTATATAGCCCTGCATAGTTTTCAATGCTTTTCTTATGGGTGTTTAAAATTTGACTTTGGTATCAAAAACACCCCTTAAATATAACGTTTTTGGAATTTCGGATTATATATATATATATATATATATATATATATCCTATACGAGTAGTCGGTGTTTGCATACTGCAAGCGCTTAAAAAATCACCATACACCAACATCAAAACTCGTAAATAAACCAACGCGACATCCTTTGAACTACACGGAGCCCATTTCAATAAGATAATATTTTTCATTTTCATTGTTAAAAAGAGGAAAAATTCACTTTTTTCCGATTAAAAGCAGATATTTACGCTAATTCGGTATGTATGTGAATTCTGCCTTCAAAAATTAAGAGCTCCGTTCTTTCAGATAGACAACTGTTCTTTTCCCGAATTCGTATTCCAATTTTAAGTAATTTTAAAATGCATTTTTAGAAAGTCTTGCACTGAATCCCATGCTTTTCTTATGGGGTATTGAAAGGGATCATTGGGGTTAAAAAGACCCCTTAAATATAAGCTTTTTTGTGATTTTAGATTTTTCTCGTCGGTTGTGCCACTCGACCTACCAACATACCAAATTTCAGATTTCTAGCCCTTCTAGAAGTACCTGAGTTTTGTGTCAGTGAGTGAGTGACTGCGGCACAAGTAGCTATCTAAGAATAATAAAAGGCTACTTTGGTCCCTTTGTGGCTCCCTCTGCCACGCTATAAAAATGCGAATAACTCAATAATGAAACTAGTTTCATTTTTTATATTTGGCAGGAATGATTGATTCACATATTGTAAGATGATGACGAAAATAAATCTCGAAAAAAGTCCTAGGTTCGACTCCAAGGCATTTCCATTTCCCATATGATAACACGTAAAAATCGACTTTTTGACTTGCAGGCTTTTATTCTTTTTGAGATCTAAATTAGAAAGAATTAACCTATGATCTTCGGATCTAGCCCATTTTAAAGACAAAACTATGAAGTTTCTTATTCTGTTCATCTTTTTCCGCCTACAGTTCGAAATTCTTCATGCTAAACGTTTAATTCATATATTTTGGGGAAATCTTGGCATTTAATTGGGACGTTGCCTTGCCAACAAATTACGTTGTTAAACCTCTAAATCCTATTGTAATTTCAATTTTTATTGGTGAAAGCGTGCTTTGAATGCTCTTACAATTATTACGAGAGAGACAGAGAATGAGAGAGAAATTGGATTCTTTTCTTTATCTAAAGGAGTATATAGATGTAGAGTAAGAGAGAGAGGGGTGTGGGGAGGGAGATCGGATGGAAGGGATATAGAATGGAAGGTAGGTAGAAAGTAAGAGAGGTATACAATTAGAAAAGGACGTAAGGAAAGAGATAAAGAGGGAGACGAAGAAAAAGAGGGAGAGCTATGGATTGTGACACGAGGGAATGAGAGAGGAGGGAGGTGGGAAAAAGAGAGGGAAGGAAAGAGAGAGGGAGGGAGAACGGAATGGAGAGAGGGAGGGAGAGATTATTATTTATTTATTATTATTACTTCATTTTTGACAAGGGGCTCATCATTGGAGAAAACAAGAGAAAGAAATTCTCCCGAATCTCTATTTTGGCAAATTTTATACCGGCTCTTACTGAATAATTACAGCTGTTATTATTCATTTCTAAGCTCCCCGTAAATAATATATTTCTTACCGTCATATTGACGGGCTTTTATACTAGTATGTAGTTAAAATGGTTGAGCACAACATTTTACATGAACATCAGAATAATTTTGCATGCTTGCGTTTAAATAGCATTTTTCAAGCAAAAATACTTGGCAAAGAGTGGTTGGCATTAGTCTACAAAGTTTCTCTGGGACCAATGGGCACAATTTTCCCCTGACTACCACCCCCCCCCCCCTCCCCACAGTGTCAGGGGCCTCCACAGGAGCCCTGATGCAACTGCGTCCAGGTTAATCTGCCATTGAGTAAAATGAAAATAATGATTAAACCTCTATCGCTTAGTCTTATTCAGTTTTACTACCATGGTATAAATAATAAATGAAAAGTTATCATACTATAAGCATCTCTCTGATTGATATAGAATTTTAATTGTAATAAACTCATTCAATGAAATTATTTTTTCTTAGTAAATTAGCTATTGATTTTATAATTCATATATTTATGTTAATAACATAATTTATTTCTTTATATAATCAGGATCTTGGCCATGGTTAGCAGCATTAGGATACAAAAAGAAAAATCCCAGTGCTGATACAAAATTTCTTTGTGGAGGAGCTTTGATTTCACCAAGACATATTCTCACTGCAGGACACTGTGTTCACCGTCGAAATGACCTGTGAGTGTAACTGCCCATAGAAGGGTATTTTAATTATATAGAAGAAATACCTTTCTGTCTGTACCTCAAAAAAAATATATTTATACGTGATAAAAATTTTGTACAAAAGAGGCAAAAAACATTATTTTTAGCCTACTAAAGAAATGTTTTATAATTCTGTGACAAATAGTGATAACCCATAGCAATGGATTGGTGATATGAGATAAACTTTTAAAAAAATATTTTGCTTTTCACCCAGTCCGGAAATTTACTAATGCAGCTAATCATTAATTCAATTATTTTAAAATGTTATTTGCTTTTTGTACCATGTAATGAAAAATCAGAGGCTACTAATATCTGCACTATATTATAACCAATAACATCATAAAACCATATAAATCTGAATATTCATTGATGGTCAAAACGTTTGAATGGCTCGTGGTGAAGTAGGAAGAATTAAAATGTGTGAAAGAAGAAAACACATTCACACAAAAGGTATTCTAATTATGTCTAAAAAACATCTCTTCCTTGAATTAAGCATGTCTAATTAATTTACAGATACCTTGTCCGGTTGGGTGAGCATGACATCAAGTCAGAAAATGATGGAGCTTCTCCCATTGATTTTTCTATAGCAGAGAAAATACTTCATCCAGGATATAACCCAACAACTTATCAGAATGACATTGCCATCCTCCGTCTCAACCAACCAGTCAGATATACCTGTAAGAAAATTTCTGTATTTAAGCATAATGACCATCTGTCAAAGCAATTCTTTCCCATGATAAAATAATTTCGATTAATTTAAATTTGACTGCAACTGTTAAGAATAAAACTTCCAGATAACTAACGTCTGCAAACAAAATTTTCATCAGTACATGGAGATTTTATATGGACATCCTGAAAGACAGATTGCAAAGGAGTATCTTTGCTGAAGAAATACATGAAATACTGAGATTTTAGTAGTTGGAAATAAATAATTTTTCCAAAATTTTGCAGAAATTAAAAAAAATAGAAAAGCAACAGAAAAGGTGAGATTAATTCTTTCCTTAGCCAGAGTCAATCCATCTATCAAATTAAAAAGGCTTACTAGGTCTTACAGCCATTGATCTACTATTAGCAAATTTTGAATCTTTCAACTAGACTCAGCATCTCTATGGGAGAAGCATAATTCAAGAAATTCTTTTTGGTTGAAACAAATTATTAATCTGGGCATATCACTCACACAAGTAGTAATACAGCATTGAATTCAGACATGTTGACTGGAGGGGAAAATGAAAATTTCAGGGGTATTTTTTAATAAGCATTAGGATGAAGTTTGAATGACATAAATAGTTTTTAATTATAGTTATATAAATATACTGTAGCAGGTACTATAAAATTATAAATCTTATGTGGCATTTCAACAGCCTTACTACCACTAGAAGTCTTTCGGATGTATAATGCGTGAACATCAAGCAAATTATTAATTCACATGTATATAATATAGTGTAACTCACAGAATAGAATATATGATTGTATAAGTTAACGCTTTAAATTAACCTGAGTTGCCTTTCTTTTTTCTTAGCGTATGAGGCAATAACTTCATCTATTAATGTAGTTGGCAACTCATTGGATCCCTCGATGACAATTTTCATGCAGTCCTGAAGAGTTTCCTGATCCATTCTATTTCTTAACTTTGTCAAGATTCCATTCATTGTACTGAATGAGTGTTCAAAACTCGTAGCAGACACCAAAATGCAACATAACTTTACACACAAAATCTTCAGTTCTGCCTATCCAATATTGAACTTTAAAATTAATTCTAAAAGGCTCCTCTTATTGTCTTCGCATTCGGCTTCGGATACGTACTTAAATGAAAAATATCATTCCACTATGCTTTCGTTTTGTGACTGGTCAAAATTAACACTTGATATCACTTTTGATCAATCATCATCATATTCTCTATTTAAGGGACCAATAACATTTCTTAATATTAAATAAATTAGGTAAATAAAATTGTAATAATTTTCTTTGGAGGGAATTTTATTCCATAGTGTTGAAAATCCCCTCTGGGCCTCCCCTTGAATTCAACACTGCAAGTAATATAATCAATATAAGATAGAAAATATCTAAAATAAAAAAGATTAATGAATGCATTCTGATAAATAAGCTGATGATATGAACTCTTTAAAAATGCTTTAAACATATTTCCAAAGTTAACCCATTAACATTCAACATTGCAAAATCACAGCATTTTTTTCAACGATTTTTAGTAATTGTTAAATGAGTAATTTATTTCTGCTGTTACTCCATACTGATAGATGAACTTTTTAACTATCGGAAACAATTTCATTGCATTTATGGAAGACTGAATACTTATTTACAATGTCAAAGATCTTGGGTATTCATCCCTGGCATGTTTAATTGCTTACGGATAATCGATGAAATTTTATTAGAGCCTTTAAGCTGTTGAATAATGTTATTAATATGTAATTATACACCTTGAATCAAAAATCTTAAATTCTCCATCAAAACTAATTTATTTCAGTGAAAAAAAATAATTATGCATTTTTGCAATGTTGGGCATTCTCACAAATATTTGACACGCTCAAAGATGATTGGATTTCCCGTGACTCTTTCATTTGTGTTAACAACACAGTCAGTACCAGTTTGTGTCAGTGTTGTTGGGCTGGTTTTCGGTGCATGCTGTTTTTTCATCATTACCATCCTTCATTGTTATTGTCCGAATAAAGGTATATCAATAGATACTATTTATCATAAACTATTATGAGTTTTTCGGTGTGTTGATATCAGTTTGTATCAAAGATGGACAGTGTGCTTACTGCACATGATATTTTAATATTTTTAGAAGGCGAGGTTATCAATGAAGGTGATATAGTGGGTATAGTAATTCCAGAAGTCGATGATTTGACAAATGAAGAGAACATTGGCGATAATGTCTTTGTAACCAACGAAAAAGCTGCGGAAATGCTGGCTTATATCGTTTGTGCTTTCGAATTACATGTTGTGTTGTGTTGTGAGAGAGGACTTTACGACTCTGCTTTTAACAAAGACAAAGAAATATTCATTGTGCATTGGAGTGACAACTCAATGGTCACAAATGCTACTAACATCAGGATGCTGGATCCAATTGTGAAAGCAAAATGACACAGTTGTAAGTTTCAATTCAGCAGCATAATGTTTTTCACCAATATAATCAAGAAATGAGAGATGTAGACAATGGGGTAGCTAATTACATGAGGAAAGAAATAGTGGTGGCCTATTATTGTCAATGCAATTGACTTATGTTATTTAAAAAAATAATACTATCGTTCTAATTGATTATGGAGTATCTTGTAAATAAAAGATTTTTTAAAACAACATGGGCATTAATGAATTAATATGCATTATTTATCTATAATGTGTTTATTTAACTTTAATATTGTTTTTATTTGCAGTGGCTATTCATCCAATCTGTCTCCCTCAAAGTTCAGAACTGAGGTCTATGACTTTTGCAAGATATTTTCCATTTGTAGCTGGTTGGGGAGCTGTGCAATTTAGTAAGTAAAGAACTTAAGACGTTTTATTCCTCCTGCCACAAATATGCAGTAATCACAAGACATGAAATGACACCAACTTTTCAATTGCCTATTGAAACTTGTTTTAAGAATATTTTAATCTTCTCACAAAATCACATGTATATTAATGCACAATTCTAGATAAATTAAATTGTCTGAACTCTTCTTTTATCCAAACTTAAGAGGCAATTAGGATAAGTAAAATAAATTTCTCATTTTTAACTCAGATGGGCCATCAAGTTCATCATTACGGGAAGTGCAATTACCCGTTGTTGATCCTGCAAAATGCAAGAAAGCCTACACAAGCTTCAAGTAAGTGACTGAAAATGACTAATATAAGAAAGCCAAATTCTCTGCTCTCCTCAAATGATAGCCTTACATTGATGTACATCTGCTTAACATGTTTTCAGTAATGTAACCTGTATGTTAAGAGGAAGCTGCCTGTACTGAGCTTCTTGAATGAACTTATATTTTATTAAAATTTTGAAACTCGGGATTAAGTGATGAACTTAATTATTAATTTTTTACAGGACAACAGTAATTGACGAGAAGGTGCTGTGTGCTGGATTTGCAAGAGGGGGAAAAGATGCATGCCAGGTGAGAATATTGCACAACTTAGTTAATCCCCATCAAACTTAAAACACCTTAATAATATGTCAGTCAATTCCAATTTGAAATGAAATCACTGCTAAACTGTTCATATTTATTTGCAATTCAATAAGTTATGTGATCTTCATTGATGTGGAGCAATTATTCATATGCCAATGATGCCATTGTATATGCTAATATGTATATTTCACATATATCGCAACAGTACAACCCCATAAATCTGGCAACCTTGGGACCTAGAATTTGCCCGACTTTTGAAGCCAAATGTGTTTACATAATTTGAAACAAAGAATTATAAAGGGATCATTAACACAAACAACTAATGTCTATTATATAAATTGCATTTTTAATACATGCCACATTATTTCTCGTTTCTATTTCCGAACTTAAGAGGCATATGACCAATTGGGTTGGCAGGGCAATTTTCCAATGTCAAAATAATTTTGCAGTCATCACCTAGCCCCTTAGACTTGCAATGCACTCATGCCTCTAGCGTAAAATGATCTCAAAACCAGTTGCATATTATTTGTTAAGTTATCCATGTACATTTGTTTGCATGGCATTGGTTGTGAAAATTCGAACTTGAAAGCAATAGGGTGTTCACTTTTACCAATCACCATTAATTTGAATTTGTTTGTGCCTGGTCCACTCAGGCAGACAAGGATTCACAGTCTATCCTTTGATTCCTTGGCTCCACATGCCATATCCTCACAGCAGCTTCAAGTGTGCTACAAGGAAGGAACCACCTAAATAGCAGTTTTATTGGTATTATAGATTTGCTCAGCCGTAATATTTTTATTTATGATTGGAAAATTCATTAATCAATTTCTCTCCAGTATCTGAATCAGCACAAAAATTTTTGCCCCACTGCTAATTTTCATATACCATGACGAAATTTGAATCAATGTAGCCAACCCTGAGAATAATCGCAGGCTTAAGTAATGTTTAAGCCATCATGCAACTTTTATGATTGGTGTACCAACATTAGACCTGAAACATACAAATTCACTTCTTCATTGCAGAAAACATTGAAAAAATACTTTATCGACATCATTTACCTGTGTGATGTGGTTTTTACAGCTACTCATATCTTTAAGTGTGTCACTGTCTATGTAAAATTTCTTTTTTGGTACTTAAATTGTAGACAACTACCAATTTCATATTCTTTACTGAAGTTCCTTTTTCAAGCTTTCTTAGCTATTCGACTTTTTTCACTAGTTTTGTTTACGTTTCATACCAGTACCAGTTTCATTTTTTTGTAGACACATCAAGGTAAATATGAACAAAAATATCAAATAACATCACTGCAAAACACACACCAACACTACAAATTAAAATATTTCAGTGAATATTGCTATTAGTGGGCATAGCCTGAAGCTTATATAAGGCAAGCATAACAATGATGAAGCACCAGAGTAATAACTGGAGTATAAGAATTTTTTCAACCTGAGATTTCAAGTGGCAAATTTTGGAGAATCCTGGATACACGAGGTTTTACTTTAACTATGACTTTCATAATATTTGCTAAGTAGTATCAATTAAAAATATGATAGGATCACAAAAAGAATATCTCAGGACCTAAGCAGTTTAGTAAAGGGCAATAACAGTGCCCTCGATTGAATTTAATTTTGTGCAAGAATCCTAAGACAATGGACCAAAGGCTCAAATTTAATATCCAATTCCCGTTAATCTCCACCAAAGAATAACTATGAAACATTAAAACGTTTTTCAAGTTTTGCTAAAATTTCATGTTTTAGGGTTATGAGTTTACATCAATGACATTATAATATATGTAGTCAACTGATTCTCATTAAAGCCCTAAATCAGAGCTATAATAATATATAGATTATCAATACCCATAATTAAAAGTAATATTTTTATTTAATATGACATATCGTGTTTTAAAATGACGTCATCATATGTATACGTCATTAACTGAAATCAACAGTATTATAATGGCGTCTATCAATACCCTATTTAAAGCATTAAATCAATGCTATTACAATACTGTTGCCAATTTTCATTTAAAAGCATTGTACTCATTGCCATGGTAATTCATATTTCATAAGCATATTTATCATTGTTAAAAATGTTCCTTTATTCAAATTAAAAACAAATTTCTTCTCCAGTCCAACATGGATTTCAATTGTCTTAAAAATAATAAACCACATTCTTTTAGCAATAGAATGTTTTTGTCCTGAGTTTCTATCTTAATAAACTAATTTTAAAATGCAAGTTTATAATGCCCTGCAGAGATTTGCATGCTTTTCTTATGGGATATTGGAATTGAACAATGTGTCCGGAAAAAACCATAAAAATTAAATTTTTGTAATGTGCAATTGCAGCCAATGAATGACCTATCATCCTGCCAAATTTCATATCTACAGCTCTTCTAGAAGGACCTAAACATTTATATCCTCCTATATCCTACGTAAGAAGCAGCTATTTATAATAGATATATTCTAAGACAAATAAATTTTCTTACAGGGTGACTCAGGAGGACCTCTCATGTGGCCTAGAGGAGATCAATTCTACATAATCGGAGTGGTATCATATGGCTTTAGATGTGCAGAACCAGGATACCCAGGAGTCTACTCCAGAGTGACAGCTTTTATTGAATGGATCAATTCAGTCATCGGGAATTAATTTGCTCCCTATGAAATGCATTTGACCAAATACTTTCCTCAAAAAAACCAAATGTCCTTCTATGAAGGATGTTGATAATAATACTTCAGTGATATAATGGTTTCCATGGTATCCTGATAGTAACATGACAATCAGCCAATGTTACGCTTTATCAATAACTCATTAACAGCTTCTAATACCAATTATAGCTTTTCAAATGGATTTCATACGATTTGATAGATATTCCAATTCATATTACGAAGGCAAAATGCCCAGAAAATGCATACATGTATGCTAAAATGTAAATATATTAGTGATTATATTCCTCAACTCCAAACCACTTCATGTAGTTTGTAAACTAAACCTTATGTATTTAAAGTAATTTATTAAACATTGTGGCACAGCAGTGCCTCTCTTTTACACATATAAAATTCTAGAATAAGGAACTGTTTAACATTACCTGGTTGATTACAATAAAATAATGTTGACAGCAATAAAATGTTTACAATAAAATGAAATTTATGTATGATTTACAATTACAACAGAGAAGTTGTACAGTAATGAACATGAAAAACAAGGAACTAACAGTTGCTTACTGCAGATATAAGCATCCTCTCCACAAGAATGCAGGTTTTACAAATATTACACAAGTATTTGCAAAACAAAAAATCCAAAATGTGCATATCAACCAATAACTGATTTCAATACACAAACATTAGTTAACATTTAGCTTTATGAACAATCAACTCTACTATATTATTTGGCATATGTACCAACTTGGAGCCAGGTTGACTTAACAAGATTCTGTCTCATATAATTTACAAAAAAAATAATCAACCTTTACTTAATAATAATTTAATATATTACGAGAGTAGGCCTTATCAAGTGAATGAAATGACAGAAAACTTATCTTATAAGACATAAAATACATCACGCATTAGACAATTATCACATAAGTATGTATAAAAAACTTGTCAACTCTTAATATAAAAAAGCATGATGTCAAAACAAATATTAACCAACTCTTTGAATACTGTCAATAGGACAAAAGAAATGCAGTTCAATGGTTAACTAATCCTCAGAGCAATTAAAATTAAACAACAAAGAACATGCAGATACATAAGAATGACACTTATAAAGTCTTTCTTGTCAATACTCTACATCCAACAAGTATCGCATGACACAGTATCTTCCATAGTTTCTCAAATGGAACATCAACTGCTTTTCTCAGGTTTGTTTAATATAGTTTTCATCTTAAAAAAAAGTTTTTTGACCAAGTTTCTCCATCATACTTTCAATCCCATTTCTCTGTTGTCTCCCCGGAAGCTTGTTCCATATACTGATCAAGTTCTTTGTCCAGGTGGTACCGTGTGCTTGCCATATATTCATCCAACTGATGATCCAGCTCTTCTCGGGTTGGTTGGGTGGCATTTGCACCCCTTCCTCTTCCTCGCCCTCCTCTGGCACCACGACGGATCCCCCTTGTTGCCCTCTGCGCTCCCCTAGCACCCGCACCACGTCTTGACCTAGTAAAACAAACTCAAACTAAGTATACAAGAATATAATAAGGATAAATATTTATATTATATATGTAACAAAATCTTGTTTTCTTTGAAAATGGTACCTTAATATATAAAATTGGATTTTGGTCAATCTGTCTCATGCCCATGAAGTTAATGAGAGAATGAGAAAACTGCTTATAACTAAAACTTTTCGTTCTTTTTAGTGCTTTTCATCATTGCTGAAAAGCACTATTATCTTCATGATGTCCATCCGTAAGCATATACAGTAAAACCCCATATTTACGTTATCGAGATGTACGTTTTCCCACTATTTACAACATTTTATATGGATACCATCAATTTTCCTATGATTCCAATGCAAGTAAAACTCTGTATTTACAATATTTAATTTTAAGTTTTCCCGCTATTCGGATTATTTTACGTTAGAATTTCCAATTTTTTAAACCAATTTAGCATGCGATTCCCAAAAGTTTTAAATAATTTTTGGCTTAGCTTTGCAAAAAAATCCAAAGTCTTTTGGGCAAAGATTTCAAAAATGGCAGCAGAGAAGGACCAGCGCCCATAGAGGCAGAAACATCAACTCTTTCTTTTTGAAACAGCACTTGACACACTCACGTTAATGGATGCTATTCAGGAACAGCGTACTTAGAGGCGAAAATATGAACTCTTTTAGGTGAAAACTTAAAACCTCATACATAAATCACACTAGCAGAGCATAAACAGCGCATCTAGATACGGAAATAAAGTCAGTCCTTGACTTAAGACTAATGACGCTCCAGACTTACGACATTAACAAATTTAGGAACGTGCTCTGGACTTAAGGCGCCACTCCACACTCAAGTCATTGTCTTCTTAAATCCCTTCTACACGAGTTATTAGATTTCGGACGACAAAAGACATTCCGAGTGATGGAGAGCGTAATTAAAACCAGAGGTAGAAGGGAAGGAAGTAGAATTGGTAAAACAAAAAAATGAAATTAGGATGTTTAAAGCAGATCTAAAGAGCAGGGCTACCACAATAAAAAGAAAAATAATATTTCCTTGAACCTGTTGATGGATACGATCATACATGTACGATTTCGACTTTAGCGCCTCACATAGGAAAAATGAACTTCTTTTATAGTCCAGAATCTACCGGGTATTGTGCTGACATCTTCTGACAATTGTTCTATACTTTTTCTATCAAGGTAAACAAACGCAACTAAAATTTTTTTTAGCGGTTTCCCCATTCATCTGCCTAGCATGGGGCTTACAGTTTAAGCCCATGATGGCTGCTTATTGTGTTAGTAAAATGTGTGATGTAGAGATCAGCGAAATATTCATGTCTGTAGTCGGAGGATGAAAGTGATATTAGTAACGATTCCCAACTCGAGGATCTTGATAATTATTTTGGTGATAATAGTGTTGGAAGTGATCCAGAAGATGGTGATAATGGAACTCTATCGTCAACGTCGCTTTACAAAAGATGAAAAATCTGTGATGGGAATAATTTCCAATGGAAGGAAGGCAGGTTTACTCCCAAGTTATTTGACTTGGATGATTCTGGTTGTGGAATAAGTGGTAATTTTGGTAATGACGTGATCGAAAGTGAATGTTTCAAACATATATTTGATGGTGAGTTAGTGGGTAGAAATGTAATTGAGACGAACAATTTTCTCTCTCAAGTAAAAGCTGCTTCAGAGGTTAGTAGCAAAAGTAAACTAAACAGGTGGGTATACATGACAGTATCTCAGATGTACGTGTTCCTTGCTTTATTTATGCTGTGTAGCGACTCAAAGAAAAACCGACTGGATGAATACTGGACAACATATCCAATGCTTGAAATAACATTCTTTAGAAAAATTATGCCCTAAGATAGGTTCAAACTGTTAATACGGATGCTTCAATTTTCAATTAATGAACATCAGCCTCGTGGACACAGATTATTCAAAATCCAACCAATAGTAGACGCTCTGAGGAAAATTTCGAAATATGCTGTATCCTTTCAAGGATTTGTGCATAGATGAAAGTCTGATGTTCTGGAAAGGAAGGCTGAGCTTCAGACAGTACATTCCTTCCAAAAGGCACAGCTTTGGTCTGAAATGTTTTGTACTGTGCGATGTAGACTGGGTTTATTCTATATTTTATAATATACACTGGAAAAGATACAGAAATAAATCTTACAGAAGAATTGGGAATGTCTGGGTCAGTCGTAACAACACTTTTTCAAAATAATCTCGAAAGAGGCTATAATACTTATGTCGATAAATGGTACAGCAGTCCGATTCTATTTGACTATCTTCATAAGAGGTACCGGTGCCTGTGAAACTGTGGAGGAAAATAGGAAGGGAATGCCCTAGGGTCTACCAACAAAAACGCAGAAGGGAGACGTTGCAACAAGAAACACAAAAACCTCATGGTTGTGAAGTGTCACGATAAACGTGATGTACGCATGCTCACTTCAATTCACAATCATAAGATGGAGGATTCTACTAAGACTCATCGAAAAACAAAGGAGATAATACAAAAACCTGCCTGTGTTTTGGAATATAATAAAAAAAATGGGATCAGTAGATGAGAGTGACATGCGACTTAGTACTCTTGAGTGCATAAGAAAATCAATCAAACGGTACAAGAAGACATTTTTCATTTGATTAATTTGTGTGCTCAATGCATACATTATGTATAAAGTGAAGATAGGGAAAAAACCTCAGACGTTGGACTTCAGGGCAGCAGCTTTGAGGCAATTATCGTATTAGCCCGAATATAATGCGACCCCTAATATAGTGCGACCCCAAGTATTTTGTAAGGAATTTTAGAAAAAGACGAAAAACATTTAATTTTCTCTATTTTGCACATTTAAATTACCTGTAAACTCATGAATTATGTACTAAAGGGGGGTAATGTGACGCCACGTAGCATCGTAACATGAACGTCCAATTCACTTACAATGTAGCAATTATAAAAATATGCACTGAAACAAGCGTCATGAAACGCGCCGATACGCAGTAATTTTTTAAAGATACAAGTATTCGAATATAGTACGAATGATCTCCTCAGACCCCTACCGAGTATATTTGTACAATGTAGCATCGTAACAGGAACGTCCAATTCACTTACAATGTAGCAATTATAAAAATATGCGCTGAAACACGCGTCATGAAACGCGCCGATACGCAGTAATTTTTTCAAGATACAAGTATTCGAATATAGTACAAATGCAACAAGTACTCGAATATAGTGCGAATGCGACTTTCAAAGGTACATATTGAGGGAAAAAACATCGCACTATATTCGGGTCAATACGGTACTTCAAGAGTTTGCAGTGCATAGGAATGGACAAAAAGGGTGGCAAACCATCATCCAGAGACAAACTGCTTCTCCTCATAGCCCATCATTTTTCTAAGCCGGTCCCGCAAACAGAAGCAAAGGGAACCAAGACACAGAGTGTTATGTGTGCAAGAACAAGAAGAAGAGAAAGCAGTAGAGGAAGATGACAAGGTTTGTGTGAGTCGAATGCAACACAGCTGTGTGTATACCCCTGCTTCCTTGAATATCACAGCCTGAAGATGTACTGACTGATGCAAGTACCAAAATTTTTGCATTTATTCCTTCAAAATTTATTTATAACATTGTATATGCTTATAACAAAAAACACTCACCCTTCAACAGGTTAAACGTATTTCTAGAGACCTGACCTCATGGATCTTAACCCATTATGGTATACATAATCTTCATATAAATAAATAACCAAAATACATTTCAACTGGGCTGACTAAACAGGGCTACCACAATATTAAAGTTAGAAATTTTCTGTAACTATGAATTTCCAAGGTATTGGCTGAACCGATTCCCATAAGAAATTTCGTTTGTAGGAGTATAGGATGTCAAACGAAATGAACATGTTCAAAACGGATCTATATATAAGGAAAAATAATTTTCTGATTTCAAAGCAAATGCATTAGTATATGATTACACTATGGCGAATTTGATGAAAAGCACTTCTGTACCACGGGAAACCTGAGTACATCCCTACTTGTTTGATCTAACTTGCACACATTATTTGGCAGCCCAGCTTTTACATTTTGAACTCTTGCTGCCAACATTGAAGCCACAGCTTCGATTCAAGGGGCATTTATTTTATCCATTTGATTAAAACAGGGATGAGTGCAGCACATTAATCATTGGAAAATTAAAATTACTTAGAATCATCGTAGGGATCCAAGATTTGAAACAACGATGCTTAAAAGAATGAAATTTTGTCTTCCTTGCTATAGATTTTCGAATACGTGTCGAATCGGTCCACAAATTAATTTTAATGCCAAAATCTGAAATTTTTGTGAAAATATTTTGCTGTCAAGGTGATTTGCATTAACATATTGCACTTGGGAAGGCTCAACTCCGTGGAAAGATTCCATAATGTAAATAAAAAGAATTTTGTAAATTAGTCTAAATTTACAAAATTCTTTTAATGCACATTGTGATTTGCATTGATGCAGGTTCCTTATAATTGCAAATGATTGACTGGGAGAATAACTTCGCATTGCATCTGTCCAAATATTCACAAAATTTCAACTCTATTTTGAAGTTTAAACACTGCATTAGTAATGATAAATAACACAACAATAACCAAAATAAGTAAATAATCCATTATTTTTAGTAAGTTTTTAATCTCGGACTGCAACAGAAAAATAAAATTTATTATAATTTATTTTAAACTAAACTAAAAATATAAACTTCACATAAAATATGTTCCAGATAGTTAAAATAGTTTTGAACATATTTAAGATGTCTAGCATAATGATTATCAAATAAATATTCATTCTGTATATAAGATTTTTATATAAGCCTGGGGAGAGAGAATAAGAAAGAGAATGTGTGGTAGGAATAGAATGGAGGGGGGGAGGGAGGGAGGAGGAATAGGAATAACACTGTACGAAAATTACTTTTTAACTTACCAACTTTTATACGTTTAAATGCTCTACAAAGCAAAAAACAAGAAAATAATTACAATTTTTGTGTAAAAGTTGGGTGGATAATGTAGTAAATATTTTGTTTTCGCCTCACTGGACATTTATATTTAGCTGAAAAGTCGCCCAACTTTTACATGAAAATTGTAATTATTTTCCTTTTAGTGCACTTAAACATGTATATAAGTTGATAAGTTAAAAAGTAATTTTGATAGTTTTATTTTACACTTTTTATTCATCATTAATCTATATCGTAGCAGGGATATAAGCAAATCTAACTATCATAAAATTGTTTTGAATTAATAAAAATTTAATTTCAATGTTGAATATTTTCATGATATGGCTTTGGTTACTTTTAGAGTAGCAATTAAAATGAACTTATAATTTTAAAACCATAAAGAAAGCCATTAAACATTTACTGTATTTACTCATGTAATAATATCCGCATCCGTTTTTTGAGCTAAAATTTGAAAAAAATTGGAATTTATGTGATGTCCACACTTCCGAAATTTTGAATTTGATATTTTACAGCAACATCAGTTAAATAACCTATCTGAAGCAGAGTATAATGATACAATTACAGCAATAAGCAAATATTTAATAAGTAATTACTAAACATGATTTTTAATAATTGTTTTATGTACATAATCATGAAAAATTGACATCCATTGCCATTATATTACACAGAGATAACTCGAAAACATATTTTGGAGTTTAGCTCCTTAATCTCGCAGAAAGGTCCAATTTTGGGCTGTTGCACATTCTCAAGTTATTTTATTTAAAATGATTTTCACTAATTTTACAAAATCATGCTAATAGCCATTTTTCACCTAGAAAAAAAGCGAATTTTTCATGCTCAAAATAAATCCCCCCGAGATCACACAATACCAAAAAATGAACCAGTCATGAGATGCACTGCGACTTGGTTACATAGAAGCATTTCTCCAGTTTTTATGGATAATTCAGAAAGCAGAAACAGCTATTTAATGACATTTCCATCGCAAGATTGTGTTCTTTGCTTTCATCTATAATAATAAAGCTACTTGTGCCTCGCTCACTGACTGACATAAAACTCTTAGGTACTTCTAGAAGGGCTAGAAATCTGAAATTTGGCATATAGGTAGGTCAAGTGGTACAACCAACGAGAAAAACAAAAAATCACAAAAAAGTTAATATTTAAAGGGTCTATTGTTCCAAAGAATTGAATTAAAATGGATGGCAACAATATAAACTAATCTTATTGTCATAAATTAGTTTTAAATGGATTTTTACCATTGAACTCTTTTCAAAAGTTTGCATTAATTAAGAATAGCAATTCAAATTAAATTAGAATTCGAAACTCATAAAGAAGGCTGCTAAACATCTATCCGGATCTTAACACCTATAAATTAAAAAGACTATTAGTGGGCTGCAAGTGAGCTAACTCAGTCAAGTTGTCTAAAGCAACAGAAAGTTGGAACAGACGGACCTCCCCAACCTATGCTGCAGCAAGTGGTACAATGTAACTATGCAAATACAGCCAACCTATGTAAATTGCATGGCATTGGTTAACATAGGTAAAAGGAATGACAAAAACATACTTCCAAAAGGAGGGCACAGGACAAAAAGTTCAGGGAGGACACTTGAAAGGACATCTGGTCACCTTATATACCGTACTTACCCAATTATAAGCCGACCCCCATTTTTACCAACTCCAAAAAATCAATATCACCGATTGATTGTACTTATTAGAGAAACTAAAGATCTCTGCATCCTAAGTTTTTTATCTCTTTTTGAACATATAATGTCACATATCCACTTCTACTGATAAAATAGGGACAAATTTTTTTGTTATGCCTCTTGAAATATTTTAAAAAAACATTATATAAATAAAAATATATGCTAATCAGATGCCTTTAAACATTTGATAGCATTAATCTTTCCTCAAATTTTTTTCTGGCAAGATGGAAAAGTCTGCCTGCGGCAAACTTTCTCCCTAATTGAGCTAGAGTCGTTGTTGCCCAGCTATGTCCGAAATTCGGATAAAAAACAGCATATAGCAGTCCTATTACAGGTGACCTTGAAATATTTACTTGGACAGGAAATTTTTGTCTGAGGCCACCTTGCTTTGTTTCCACTGGATCCATTCCCTTCGGTTTTTACCCATCCAGATGGCCGCATGGCCATACCTTCAAGGTGTGGGTAAACAACTACAATATTTAAAATTCCCATTAATATATGTTTCTGCATTCATTACCTCCAAATAACAATTATACGTCTATTTACCTGAGCACTTGGATAACTTGAAAAAAAAATTAAAACAGGCTATCAAACTCGGGCCTACACCATAGGAATTGGACGTTATCTACTCAGCCATTCGACAATGTAGCCTATTACCGTATTGACCCGAATATAGTGCGATGTTTTTTTCCTCAATATGTACCTTTGAAAGTCGCATTCGCACTATATTCGAGTACTTGTTGCATTCGTACTATATTCGAATACTTGTATCTTTAAAAAATTACTGCGTACGGTAAGTTGCATATGATGTTTTTGCATATTTTCGACCCTGATTTCTCAAACCCAAGAGCCCATTCACAAAAACTCTGAGAGACAGGTCTCATTATTTTTTATGTCTGGTCGTGTTTCATCAAAATCTGTGTTTTTTATCACGGTTTCGCAATTAGTCTTCAAGCAAGTTTATATATGTTATATATTTTTTCATAATCCATTACTCTTGGAAAAATTATCTTACTTTCTTAAATGGACAAGTACTATTTTTTTCTCAATTTTTAGAAATTTTCAAGGAATTTTGAAAAAATAGATATTTTATTTTGAAGTTGGATTAGTTAGGATATAGTTTAAATGATATTTCGTTAGGCAACTTTGTTATTTTTATAAGTTTATATTATCGACTAAAACCCATATTTTTTATTATTTTACGGTGATTTAAAATAAGAAAACTAAAATTACAAGTTCAGTTCCTGGAGAAATACCACCAATTTTGGAAGGCAGTGAATGTGTTAATAACGTAAAATGAACAAAAGCATAAGAGTTGGCAGACACATTACCTAAATGAACCGCCTCTCCATGATGCACGTCCCCTGGCAGGTGAAAAGCGAGCTCCTGTAGCAGCAGTACTCCTGAGAGTCCCCGTTCCCCTTCGAGCTCCTACAGGAAGAAACATACATCAGATAGCAATCTACAATTCCATTTTGAGATTCTTTTTTCTAATGTATCTTACTATTTTCTCATACACATAGTACATAGAGGAAATTCTGCAATCACAAAAAAATTTGATGAAGAGATGCATGGTTATAGGGCCTAAATGGTTCAACGAAATAAAATAATGCGTTTGAGGGCAATGACACAATTAGAATTTGGATGTTTAAGTGAATATTAATAGTAATCCTTAATATAAAATATAATGTGATTTGACTAATTTTCCACAAATGCCTTGATTATACAGCACATGTAATAAATATTAAAAATCTAAAAAAATATCTTCTTGATCACTTTCTATAAAACCATCTTTACGAGGACTGATAGTAAAAGATTATTCTTACTTTTGCGTTTCAAATGAAAGGCATTCCACTGATACCCAACATTAACCCTCCTAGTGCCACGCAAATTTCGGTGGGTATAGCCAGAAGTGCCACAGAAAATTTGTTAATTTTGTATTACCTTCGGAATACTATCACAGTGAAATTATTTCTTAAAATAATCAGATAATTTTTTCAGGAATTGTAAAAAATAGTGCATTCTTCATAATTACATAATTTTTATTTAAAGGAGATATTAAACTATTTAATAATAAAACTTAGTTTTCTCAATTAGTAGCCTTTGGATTGTCAGCTTATGAGTATTGTGCATTGGTTCTTTCTGAGTCTTGTTTTTTGTTTGGTTTTGTTATACAGTTTTGTTGTTGCTATTCTGCTTGTTACATTTTTGTTGCTGTTTTGCTAGTTAAGTTTTTTTGAAGTGGTTCCTATTTAAGAAATTTTTTGTTTAATTGAAATGGCTGAAGACAGTGGTTCTCGAGGAAGATTTAAGCGAGGTATCCCAATCTGAGGACAAGCGAGGTAAATAATAGTAAATATAGAACAGGCAAATATCAACAGAAGAATAATTCTACCAAGTTCTTTCACAAACGGCCCGCAATATATGGTTCAAAAATATCAGGACGCAATGACTATTGTGTGTAAATATGGAAAACCCGTTATATTGTGTGACCAGTTACTGCCTTAGTTTATATTAATAAAAGGTGGAACTAGGATTCCTCCAGCAATTTTCCAATATGGATGTCTACAAACTGGAATTTTTTATAGATCGGTAAATTCATGAGATTTTATCATAAATAAATTCCAAGGTTGTGATTTAGAATAAAATACATACATATATTTTCATTAATAAACTAAAATATTAAAGTTTCCATTTATAAATCTTCATGTGTTTTGGTTTATTAGAATTTACGAGCAGAAAATCTACTATCTATACAAAATGTCATTTAATGATTACTTTATTTTATACTCACATACATGTATTTATTTACAAAAACTGTTTGTTACTTCTGATATTACATTAATTTTAAATCAAGTACGTCTTTCTAATTAAAATAAAACTTTATCTCGGTAAATTCTGATGCATAACAGTCGTAATTGGTGCATGTCCAGCTTTATCGTTTGTTAAAACATTCATATCTACCAACTCAATAGACTTATTGAAACAAAATCTTCACCAAATTAATTTTATCATTTCTTATGCAATTCATACACATGATGTTGGGGTGTAACAACAACAGCACGCGATTTTGTCGCATGCTACATTTTTTAATACAGCGATCCAAAAAATGTGTCATTCACTTCATATAAAAATTTATACCATTCAATTGGTAACCTATAGATACAAATAATACACATTGTGCAGTACAATGTATGACAAATGTTCATTAAAATTTTTGCTTTAATAGAATTGGCCATTACTTCCAAATTACACCGGGGAAAAAATGGCAACATAACCTGATTTTTTGACTAAATGTAGATATTGTTTTGCTTATTATTTTAAAAGACTTTTTGAAAACAAATTGTGTAAATTGATTCTAAGTGAATAGTTTTTACTAAAGAACGCATTTTGTTTGGCTGAATTATAAAGTTTTATTTACTGTATCATTCATAAATAGATAACAGGTGTGGCCTGTAAGCGTAAATTCAACAACGTAGCTACCCCTCAACTTTATGAGAGGCCAACTAGTTTCTCGTCGACTATAGTCGTCATCATCACTTAACAAATTTACGTAATTTGTTAAATCTTGGTCAAAATCTTCTGCAGAAGTATCCTGAGATGTCATTTTGGATAATAAGAGAGCTGTAATTACTTTTATTAAAAAATATATCATAAACCTGAGTGAAAACTTTTTACTATCTGCTTGTTACACCCACACACTCAAAAGGCAAAAGTAAATCTGAGACCAAGCAAAACAAATGGTATCGCAAAGGGTTTCTACTTTTCCCATCCTCATGGCTTTCTCTTTTATGAGGATTCGGGGATCATGTGTGCCTACATTCCTCACGGTGAGATTTTGCGGACCGCATGAAGCACATTTGCACGGGCGGCATTATTCCTCAGGAGAGAATATACCATTTCTCTTAACTTGAGATATTTTTACTTTCTCCATATACAAAGTATAGAGAAAGTATTTTTTTCATGAAAAAAATCGAATTCGAGATTTCAACGGAAATACATGTTTTAAGGTCTCCTGAACACGTTTTGACTATTTTCTCGATGATGTCTGTGTCTGTCTGTATGTGATAGATTTATGTGGGCCCTTTAACTCAAAAACTATTAATCAGGTTGGTGCAAAATTTTATATTTAACATTTTTAGGAAAGTCACAAAAACTGATTAGTTTCTGGTAAAAATCGGTCGACCGGAAGTGGGTGTTTCCTCTTGTCACATCCGTTATTTTGCTTTAATATTTGATAAATGTAAAAATGTAATTTTCTACAACCTTTGTTTGATACATTTTGCCATACGATGTTTAAGAAATATCTTATATTTTTAGCTGCCACCACCACACCACCTACCGAAGACTACTGTTAATAATTGATGCTTAGTAACGCTCCTTTTTCTTTTCTTAATTGTCAACCAGAAGTAAATATTGAAAACCATCACAGAGCTAACAACATGTAATTTGCCATATAAATATGGAGCAAGTCATGTGTTGCCAACATCAGTTTATTTATTATATAATAAATACACACATTCTGTATAAGCTTAAAATGACATTATTTATACTTTGAAGAACACAACCTTATATTACCGTAATCATCATTGGCAAACTTTTTTCAGGGTGTCTACTGAGTAAGATTTTCAAAATTCCAGTATAATTTTTAGCAAAATTCTAGTACCTCTAATTATTTGTTACTTGCACACTGAAAGTCTTTAGTTACGAGGATTCTGTACCTATATATAATTTTGTAACTTTATTCAATTTTGTTAAAAAATAAATGAAAACAATTGTTTTTGGCCTCCACCTTCCCCTACAGCCAAACCTTTTCTCACCAAGCCAAAATTTATTTTATGATACAAAAATATGAAGGATACAGAATTCTCATTGCAAAAACGACAAATCATGTAATATGTAATATTAACATTAAGGCAAACAAAGACAATATTAGAAAAAAGGTAACATTATCATATAGGTTTATGTCACAATCAAGACCACACTACTTTTTCAGTCTTTATGTAAAATTATCAATACATAAGAAAATTAAGAATTTAAAAACCTTAGCTTGAAGAGACTAGTTTCCCTAGCAGTTTATGTCACAATCAAGACTAAGACACTACTTTGTTCAGTCATTTCATTTTATAATACTTCTGCCTCTTCCTTTGCCAGCTGAAGAACAGTTCTTCGTTTAACTTCTAGCTTCTGTATTTCTTCTAATGCCGATTTCCTCTTCAGGATTGTCTTCTTCTGTTTTACTAGTGCTCCATTTCTCATTCCTGAAGCATTTTTTGCAGCATGGATCATCATCTTTGAAACGTTCACATTCAAAACCCCTTCAAGTGCTGAAACAGTATCATAAGTTGCACGCTGAGCAATCAGACTATTCTCATGTAAGTTTTCAACTAAACATTCCTTGTTCACTGAAAAGCTTCTTTCAACAGCTGCATTGCTGTGAAATAAAACAAGAACTTTTTGTGTGAAGTGGATCAATTCCTTGGAAGCATTTTATTTAGAATAAATGACCATGAGGAAGTGATTGAGTTGGTCATTCTTTGGACTGAAATTTTTAAGATACTTGGTCACTTCTTGCTTTGATGAAAAATCTAAATAGTCCCTTTTCACTGCATCAGCTTCCACACTACAGTTTTTCTCCACAAGAACTTCCAATGCATAAGTTATCTGGTAAGTCCTAACAGATGGATTGGCCATTACTGCAGGAGTGAGACAACTGACACCTTTGATAAATTTGTAGGAGAGGGCTCTTAAGCATAAGCTTGGTGCACACATCTACAAGGAATTTTTAACAGTCACCTTCGAACAGAAGAACATTGATATCTTTTATTCCTTTCAAAGCTGCTGAGGCCGCAAACCCGATGTCTATGCTCTGAATGGATTTCATGTTCGCCTGTTTCTTCAAATCAATGGAAAAAATTTCTTGGAAGTGTTTGCTAAATCCATTACTTCACATTTCACAATTCTACTCATTAAATGCTCAAGCAGGTTGCTCAAATCCACAAACACAAATGGCAGGAGCAGTAGATTGCTCTGATACCTGGGGAGAAATTGTTCAAGTTCAAGGGCAACTGACAGCAAGAACCCAAGCTGTGCGGGGAGCAGCTCATTCCCCACAAAACGTTTCATGGCTTGAAAGTTTTCAAACACTGGAGGATTTTTGTCAATAACATCAACATACTTCTGCATATGTGGCAGCATTGCCACAGCTCTTTCTATCACCTTAGAATTTTCCACCCATCTGATTGAGCCAAGCTTCATTGGGAAGAGACATGATCCAGTTATGTGTTGGTAATCTGCGCATCTTGTTGGGAAGTTTTTAAACAAGTAATCAAGTGTGTAAAAATTTGTTAATATCCCAATTGGAGTTGGAATGCGCAGTTTTATAAGCACCATGGACAACATGTAAGGAACTCGTACCAAAGTCCAACAACTTGGGATCTGATGGAGAATCATCTTTTAAGTAGCTCTTTAGATACTTCAAAAATCTGAGGTTCACATTTGGTCCATCCATAGCTACCTGAAGCATTTTTTTGGTATCCAAACACACGTCCTTTAATGCTTGCAAGAAAGCCATCAGGAGGTCCTCGGCAGCAACATGACCCAAAAAGGTAGAAGTTAAATATCTCGTCTGAACTTTATTTTCATCCCAAAATCGAAAAACAACATCCATCTGGCCTTTCTGAGCAACAGTACCGTATTGACCCGAATATAGTGCGATGTTTTTCCCTCAATATGTACCTTTGAAAGTCGCATTCGCACTATATTCGAGTACTTGTTGCATTTGTACTATATTCAAATTCTTGTATCTTTAAAAAATAACTGCGTATCGGCGTGTTTCATGACGCGTGTTTCAACGCATATTTCTATAATTGCTACATTGTAAGTGAATTGGACGTTCATGTTACGATGCTACATTGTACAGATATACTCGGTAGGGGTCTGAGGAGACTTGAAAATAGATCAAGGTCAAATTGCAGCAACCACAGCACCGGCACAACTTCACGCAGGGTCGCGACACTCAACGTTAGAAAACGAGGACCGTCTAAACGTGGCGTCACATTACTCCCCTTTAGTACATAATTCATGAGTTTACAGCTAATTTAAATGTGCAAAATAGAGAAAATTAAATGTTTTTCGTCTTTTTCTAAAATTCTTCACCGGCACAACATCACGCAGGGTCGCGACACTCAACGTTAGAAAACGAGGACCGTCTAAACGTGGCGTCACATTACCCCCCTTTAGTACATAATTCATGACTCTTTCAATGTGCTTCTTTCCATTGGCATGAGATCAGATTGAAGATACCCCCATGTTGCTAACATCAAAGTTAGTTCTACACAAAGAACAATGCCCTTTAATCTTATCTCTGTCTACTTTCTGCAACCAATTCCAATCAGCAAACAGTGTTCTGTCCAAACACTCAATCTTGAACAAGGTTTTCCCACTAATTTTACTCAGATCTTCTCAAAAATCGAAGGAACACAATGAAGTCTTCTAGAACTACAACAAAAACCTAACAGTAACTTCAGTCACATGTAATTTAATATAATTATTATGGCACGAATTCTTAGGTTTAAACTTGTTTTCTTACCTTCCCCCCTAATAATTATTATTCAAGAGCCCTCACAAGTTAAATTCAGTTCAGTTCAATCAGCATATTTTAGGAATCTATAAAGAACCTCAAGGGATCTCATAAAGCATACTAAATTTTAAAAAATATATTAATTTCATTACATTTTAAAGAACAAACTATTAAAGAACAGTTTGTTCTTAATCATTTTAATAATCAAAGTAAAAATCAGAATAAAAGAGGTTTGTGTGTATATATATATATATATATATATATATATATATATATATATATATATATATATATATAGTAGAAAACTCTTCCCACATGCATTGGGTTAATTTAATTTGAAACATAGCAGAAAGCTAACTCAAAAACATATGGGAAGATTAAAACAGCTCATCACCCAACCAACCTCCCATTGTATGAGCTGCCAGCAATAATTATGTTATTAATATAAAAACTAGGATGCAATAATCATCCTATCGATATTGGAATTTCAATAAGAAATTCTAGGACAAATCAGAAATTTGAACATATTCGAGAACAGAAAAAGTTTTCAACACGCCAGTTACTCCAGGTCATGTATGAACTTTCTTAAATCATGGAGAAACTTTATTTTTCCAGTATCTGATCTAAAATCCCAGTGTATTTCCAGTATCAAAATAAAAATCCAGTATATTTCCAGTACCAGTAGACTCTGTTTTTGGTAGGTTGTTATTGGTTGACTGGCTAGCCAATCAGAGACCAGGATGTTATTGTTTATATAACTTGGTTACATTATATGTTTACCTAAAAAGAACGATTAATTGTACGTGTTCTTATTTGAAAGATTAATAAAACAATACATTCATATTAGTTTATAGGTTTGTATAGAATTTTGGGAAGTTGATATCTTGACCACTGTTTGGGCTATTTTTGCTATGCATAATTTGTAAAAATTCAAAATACTTCTGTTGTGTACTCGCGAGCCCTTAGACGATATTGTGCCATTTTGTTTGTTGACTTTTATCTGTTCTGTTTATGAAGAAAGAAGTTTAAAAGAACTTAACAAGGTCAGTTAATTTTATTTATCAGACCACTTGGAAAAGTTTATGAAGAAAGAAGTTGAAAAGAATATAGCAAGGTCAGTTAATTTTATTTACCTCATCACTTGGAAAATTAAAAAATTATTTTAAAGAAAAATTAAATTAAACTTACCCTAAATCCCCATACAGGTTAATAATAAATAAGAAAGAAAAACCTGTTGATAATTTGTTCAAACTGGTATTGAAATAATGAATTTTCCTGGGCACCGCTGGGTACTTCCTTGTAACATCTTTTATAAATGGCTGATCAAATGAATTATTTAAAAAAATCAAAATCAACTTAATGTGACAGTGAAGCACACCCTAAGTTTCTGATAAATTTTTTGTGCAAAAATTGCATACTGTGCACGAAAAAGAATGGTATCAAACAGTACATGATCATGAATGTCTCTGGTGGAAATCAGTATAGTTTATGTAGTCATTTACCAACTCCAAGATTATATAATTGCCAAAACATACTGTATTTACTTGTACAATTGCCCCAAATTTTCACAATTCTTTTATACACTAAAACAAGGGTGGGGCAAATTTCCCCTTTCAGTAATAAATTGATCATTCCATAATGAAGTATACCGATAATGCTATTTAAAACATTTACTGGTATATTGTCCTGCACAAAAGAGTTTAAGAACACTATTTTATCATAACTTGAAGATGTCTTCAATTAAATCACAAAGCGTAAACAATGATAACCATTGTGTCAAAGTAAAGGAGGAGCAAAGTTGTTATCGAGTGGTTTAAATGCTTATTCCGCATGCTAAAAGTGAGGTTATGATTTGCTTAAAATGAGATAGAAACTCAACATTTAGACTTATGTACAGCCAAAAGAAACACTTGGTCAAAGTGAAAGAGAGGAAATTATTCAGTGCAAAAAATAACCTTTAATTTCCTTCGTGTAATTCAGGTGAAGCAATTACGCAAGTAAATATCCCAGTTGGCCACTAATCCCTGAAGTAATTCAGGTCTGTGAAGAATATGTAATAAGAGATAGTTTGAAAAAGATCAATCAAGTTAAAACTCTTCAAGAACAAGCAATTTAAATATGTACTTGCCTTATGCATCTCCAATAGCCACAAAAAGGTTAGAAAACCACTGAAGATGGCTGCTTTATAGCTAAAATGTGCATATGGTTTTTTAACCTTGATGTGGCTATTGGAGATACACAAGGCAAATACATTTTTAAATTGCTTGTTCTTGAATATTTTTCAGCCATAAGACAAACTCAATTGTTCCCCGTTAAAGTTAAAACTAGACTAAAAATTCACAAAATGCTACCAACCTCTTCCATATGGTCTGCGAAAGGTTTGTCCTTGACGCGCTGTTAGTGGAGATGCCCCTATACCACTATCATTATTTCTGTTTAATGATGCCAAACTTTGGGTGCGGCCTGAAAAGAATTCTCATTAGCTTTCTCATTTAGTCCACACACTTAAGTTTAAATAAAAAAATATAAACAAGTCACATTCAATGATATGGAATAATTTTTAAAAAAATTCCATTACCATTGATACTTATTCAACTAATGAACATGAATAAATGAAATATGGACAACTAAAACTGAAACATCTTGCATGTTGATAAATCAAGGAAGGTGTTAAATAGGTTCTGTACTGAATATTTCAACAAGCAGAAATTAAGTTGCACATCTGTAATAAAGAATTGGATTATAGAAATTATGCAAATATTGAATTCAACTGACAGAAAATAGCATGCTAGACTAATTTATAAGGAAACTGCAGAGTTGTAAACAATTGCATAATGCTTTGTCAAGCCAAACTTCAACTACTTACATGCATTTATGGAACAAAATCTAATTTTAGTGATTTATGATCAAATTCTCAACTCAGACTGCAGGAGTAAATTCACCAGTGGATCCTCAATACTTGCTTGTGGCATAACTTTTATCTTGCAGAATAGATGGAAATCAACAAAGTTTAGGTAGCAATAATCAGATTGATTTTTATTAAGGAATCAAAAATGCTAAGGATATGTTTCAAGTTTCTTTCGAGTCATCACTGCCTCAATGGTGGTGGTACACACATTAGTTAAATATTGTAAATAATACTTATCATGGGATTGGCAAAAATTCAATGCACTATTTTTTCATGCACCTATAACCTGGGTATAGTTAATTTTGACCAAGTTCCCTTGCTGCATCACAGTTATTTTATGATTTTTTAAATTTTAAAACTTTTAACTTGAAATGCACATTGTATTCCTTTATTTGATTGGCATGGCCACGATGAAGGTAATACTTTTGAGTTGGAATAAATTTCATTGCAGATTGCAATAGGTATCAAGAATGATATTAAAGCATGTCATACATGCCATGTGAATGCAGAGGAATTTATAACATTCCCAGATAGGAATTTCTCCAGTTTTTCTCAATCATCAAGTCAGGTGCATAATATTGAGTTGCTTTTTCCAAGTTTTATTCTAAAGTGATTTTATGGGATCTCAATTTAATGAAAAGTAATTGTTAAGTGAAAGAGGTATGTCAACTTATAAGAAGTTTATATGCCTAAAATGCATTTTCATGCTGAAAAATCAAGATAGACACCTCACAATATACTACAATTATAATTATTTTAATTAAAAAGAAAACAATTCTGTACAGCTTTTCACACGACTTGGGTGTTATTTTCCTAAAAATAATTGTTGTATTCATTTTAAAAATACAAAGTAATTCTAAATGCTTATAGAATGAAAAAATAACCCTTAAGAGCTTGGAAGACATTAACAACCTGAAAAGGCTTCAATAATCATGGATACCAAAACATTAACTTAGTATCCTGAAGAGATTTAATCGTGATCACAACCTTTTGTTTTAAAATTTACAAATTTTTATTACAAAATGTGGTTTATCACTTTGAGAGGAAAAATTCTAGATCAGGGGTGGGCAACCTTTTCTTCATTGCGGACAGCATTGGTGGTTGTAAAAACATCAGCGGGCCATGTAGGAAGGCCACATAAGAGTTTAAATCAGAAGTTACCCCGAGATTCTGAGGTATCATATGATAAATCATGTCTCAACAAGTACTTTAGAGAGTTAAAGATTTTATTATCATAATTTTAGAAGCATAATATTAATTGGTGTGCGAATAAAATGCTCTCGGGGGCCATATATTGCCTGTGAGCCATAGGTTGCATCAAAATCCATGGCCAAAAGGTCACAGCTTCTCCTTGTAAGAGTTTATCTTCTGAATGAGGTATGATTCTTTTTAAATTGGTAAAGTATCAAACAAAATATAGAACAAAAAACATCAGAAAGTTAACAACTCACTTAGGTTCCCACGACGATTGGCGACTCCTTGCCCACCTCTACCTCGAGTCTGTCCTCCCCTGCTGGCCAGACCCCGGCTAATGGCCCTGGCCCTCAGCCCACGTCTTCCCCTAGCAGCTCCCAGTCCCCTCAAGTTGCCCAAACTCAGTCGGTCCTTCACACTTGGAGTAAACGGCTGTCCAAGTCTCTGCCGCACGCTCCTCTTCAGGAAAAAATATTATTTAATCTTTACATTTGCTAATTTTCTTCATAATCAGGAAAAATTGCTAAAATAGGCAAAATAGTTGCCAATTTTTTAATAAAAACCCAACTTGAGTCAATGAATAAAGAAAACAAATCAAATGACTTGATTGGAACAACCCAAGAGAAGCTTTCTTTAGTTTAGCATGCATTTTAATTATGTAAAATTTATCAATACAAAAATTGAACTACCTTCTTCAACTTCAAAGCTGCCACTACAGCAGGACGCCTTTCCATCTGAGCTGCAAGTCTTCTGTTTCGTGCTGATGCAGGTAATAATGTTTCAGCACGGCTCCTCAATCCTCTCATTGGAGATTCTAAGCTGCGTGAACTCATGCTCAATAGACTCAAACTATCCTCTTCATCCTCATAACCATAACCGCCACCCAAAGTATCAATGCCACGACGGGCCATTCCAGGCTGCCTTCTACGCAACGCATTATATTGTTGGTGACGATATTGCTGCTGAGAGATATGGGGCTGACGGCGGACCATATTCGATTGTTGAGACGATGGTCTCAGGTGTTGCAAGTGAGCAACTGCCATGTCTCTTGCTGTGGCCGACTGTAAATTTGGCAGGGCAGTTGGAACTGACATGGCAGCAGTCCCTGATGTTGAAGCCACCGAAGGCTGGCGCAGGTATGTAAAGCTGCACATGCAATCCCAGGCATCCAGTTGCATTTAGTAGGACCATTGGACCAAGCACCATGTCACGCCATGTTTTGAAGTCCGCCAGTCCCATGGATTTTGCGGGGATCATGCGGATTATGGACTTCAATTATTTTAAATGCTTGAAAACAGGGTTTCTTCCCACTTGGGAAATAATTTGATCCATTTTGCCAAAACCCTTCAAGCCAAGTGATTGGAGTGCATTCCACAAACTTGATCAAATGCTAATGAATTTTGTCATTCATATTACAGTAAAGTTAACAACAAATTGCATGGAAGTTTAATGGAATTTCATGATAGCTTTTGCCACGGAAGGCATTTATTTAATTGAAAGACCCTGAAAAGGGAATTTTTTTATACTTGGCATAAATGAGCACCAATTGCTCATACTTGCCACATGCACTCAGTGATTTTAAATATCATTTTTAAATACCAAGGGGCCATAATGATGGGCAAATGCTTAAGAGATTTATATAGATACTACTTTGCCCTTGGCAAAGATAGCAATTTAATATTATGGATTCAAAAAAACTGATTATAAAATCAATGCCATGAATTTACACAATGGTAATATCATTCTCATCATTGCCCATATACAGTTTCTGCTTTCATCCCAAAGTCATCATATGCGATGTACAAGTTCAAGTTCACGTATTTGCTTCCTTCATACGGTGTGAACTTCAGTCAAGTCCTGATCCAGATGGAAAGTATTAATGATTGTCTTTGCATTTTTTGGACTTTTATCCATTTACTGCTCTGACAATATTTTCTGAGATCAGGCTATGTTGGATGAAAGCTTATGAAAATTTCCAAGCTGCCATACAGAAAAATGCAATTCTGGCACTTTCATATTTCAATGACTGACCTTTCACTTTTATCAGTAATTCTGCACTGACTAATTTAAAAGGGGCAACAACAAATAAATACTTTTTATGTGACAATTAAAATGTGCAAATAACATTGAAAGTCAGTAATTACAATTAACCTTCATAAGTCATAAAAAATTAAATATGAATAGTATGATAACCTACAAAATAATTGATCTTCAAACATCAAGTTTTAAAACCTCATTAATATGACAAAGTTATAAAATTAAGCTTACTGAATTATGACAATTTATATGGCAAGAGACAACCCAGATGAAACAATAAAACTTCAGGATAAGATTCATTCATCGTGATTCTACCCTCTAGTAGGATTTAGGCACACCCAACCCAATCTGTATTGTCCAAGGCCTTACTCTCCATGTCCTCATACCCAAACCTTTCTTTTAATGCATCTAAACATATATTTTCTCTTTCTACTGCTTTGCCTCCTTCCTAACATCCTCCCCTGTGACTTCTTCAGCAGACCCACACATTTCTTCCATCTTTCCTGTATTACTCTAATTTTGATAATTGATCGTATTTTCTTGAATTACTACTAAAACAGCATTTTTGCATTTTAAATCACATTTTATCAGATTGTTGCCATGGAGATGATTATTACCAAACACGACTCGAGCATAGACAAGTGAACAAATTGGTTTTCTTTTCCACTCGACTACCCTTCAGTAATGGACAGCTGACACATAGATACCTAATACAGTATAAACAGTAACATTTATTAAATTCATTTATTTAAAAAAATACATGCAAAATGTAAGAAAAAGATTTTGACATTTCTTTTAGTATTTTAAACCTGATAATGCTCTATTAATTTGTTCTTCAATTTTTCTCTATCATTGATCAACTATGAACTGCAAATGGTATAGTATGAGAATTCCTTGGAATGATTAACACATACTAAAACATTTCCTGTCAATATAAGTAATCAATTCGAGACAAACTTTAGAAAACCAGCCTGCATTTGTCCTGGTTTGGACTGCTTGTCTCTTGCTATCCTTGTCCTGATCTCTTTGGTCCTTCTTCCATCCTGTCATCAACTACCACCTAAATCAGTAAAAAATTCCACCTGTTCCAGTCTTTCCCCATTCACTGCAACATTGACCTTGGAAATTTTCACTTTTGTTTTATTCTTATTCATTTTCATCCCGAATGCCTTTGCCTTTTCATTTAAGAAACTAGCATCTGAAGGACCCTTTTAGAATTTTTTGTTGTTTGCATATCCAACTGATTTAACCAGGCTCCCTCTCGCTTTTACCCTTGTTTTTACATATTCTCATTCCTCTCTTATCATATCTTCGGTATAAATATTAAACGATGCTGGTGCAAGTGAACAGCCATGTCTCATGCCTCTTTTTGGAATTGCCCTCTGCTTCTCTTACCTACAAAGTCTAGTTCATATATAGAAGTTTAAATGCCCGTCTCGCCCATTTACTCCAATTTTCCTCAACACTTCCAATAGCTTAGGCCAGAAAACACTATCAAAGGACTTTTCAAAATGTACAAAGAGTACGTGAATACATCCTGGTTGTAATCAATGTTTCTTTTACCAAAGTTCTCATCACCCTTATGGCATCTCTAGTGCCATGTCCTTTCTGAAATATGAACTGATTTACACCTATATAGTTGTTTGTCTTAGTTTCTAGCCTTCCATTCAAAATCCTTAGAATAAATTAAGTGAAATTAAACTGATTGTTCCATGACCTTGACATTCATTCTCTTTATATTTCTTCTTCAAGGGAATCAAAATTGATCTAGTGATGCCCTTTGGTCACTCTCCTTCATATATTTCACAGTACAATTTATAAAGCTCTCTTTTAACATTTCTACAGGAAGGTCATCAATTCCTACTGCTCAATTTGACTCCATAGCCATAAGAGCCTTTTCAATCTCAGTGCAATATTCCCAGCACAACTTCCTCCCTATCTCAATAATTTCTGTCTCCAATTCCCCAAACACCACCCTTTTTTATTTAACTAGCTCATAAACAGCCACTTCTGGTGTGTTTTTGGCTAATCAACCTCTTGGATTATTATAGCCATAGCTCCTTCCACACCAAACACACGATGAGAGAAATTTTTTGCCGGCATTAGCCTACTCTTAATGAAGAGCACCAAGAGGCCAACAGCTTTATGTCCCTTCCAAAGGATGGAACGCCGACTTTGCACTGCCTCCTCAAACCACACAAACAGGAGGCCAGGTGACCTAGTCCTTAACTATGAGTATTGTAATGATGACAATCACATACAACCATGCCCTCCACAGGATTCAAACCCACAACCCTAACACTAGGAGATAATATGCTTAACCACCGCTCTACCAATGTATGGCTTTAATAATCTTTACTAAATTCTCTAATAAGTTTTTTTACCTACAAATATAATTTATATTTCCCAGAAATATATTGTTTCAAGACCTCTTACATGACAAATTAAATATTATACAAACAATTTGTTGTTTTCTGAACCGTATGTTTGGGAATAAATGATAATATTTAAACCATAAAATTATACATTTTTGGATGCATTTTAAATTGTAAGAAAGAAAAAGAAAGCTGATGCTCAACTATTTCACTCTGAGCTTAGAAATTTAATGAAACTGGCATGGATTTTTTGAAAGTGATTCAATTTCGATTTTCTCATAACAAAAAATAATTAGAATGCCAACAGCATTAAAGATTATGCTTAACAATGCAGCTCAAAACTGCTACCCATATGGTAAACAATTTTACATTAACAACTGTTAAAAATGCAGGAATATTAATATTAAAAATGAAATTTTCCATAAACTTTAAATTGTATGTAAAATGTATCATGAAATTACATTACATGTGGAAAAACCTGGATCAAATCTAGCATCACCTAAACTTCATAAGCCTGCAATATAATACTAAGACAAACAACTAATAAGTATGAAGTCTACTTAATTCTCATGCATACATTAAGTATTTTTAATATCAAGCTCATAAGAAATTTATGCTTACATGTTGGCATTTTAACTAGAACACAATTTTAAATTACTTCTTCATAAAGAGGTTGACAAAATGATTGTCATATTAATGAGGTTTTCCACCTAATCTACATGTGGTCTCAAAGGACCCACGAAATTAAGCATACAAAAATAAACGCTGGTATTGCAACTCGTATCCGTATTACACCCGAAAGCTCTTCTTCGAACCCTGCAATTATTACTGGTCATATTTGTGTCAATTTTTGGCACATTTCAATTATTCATTGTATATTTGCTTGGTAACTCCTTTAAATAATGGCAAATTTCAATTTCTACGGGGTTTTATAGGAGTTACAAGGCTTTATAAAAGCGTAGTTGTCTCACATAAAGGCGTTTCGAATTTCAAAATTGTTTTGAAATTGCTCATACGCCATGTGAGTTGTTTATTGTAAATAATGACGCCCTTGGATATTGATTCATGCCAAATTATTTCCATTACGGTAAACAGATGGCATGAAGTAAGGTTCTACACGTGACTTCCATGCTAAAGGTTGGCGTGAATGGTTCGGATAAATTCTTAATGTTGGCATTCACCAAATGTATATCTCACCGTTCATTTAATGACATCACTGTTGTACTTTTTAGAATAACTTTCTTCAACGACGCCATGACCGAATGAAACCTACGGAAAATTAATACTGATGAGTCACACAGTGATTAAGCCACACTTGCTTAACTTAGATATGCCAATTAAAAGATAAAATGCAATCCTTTTACTATAATTATTGCGTTACATAAAACTGTCACAAATAAGATGACTATTTACCTTAACCAGCAAAATCACGAACAAACAATCCTTTCTTAAGAAGATGGCTACTTCCACGATTTGCTGCAACGGGTGAAGTATCAATGTAGCTGCGGACAACTTCTCTCACTGGATTTTAGCACCAGTTTTGGTGTCCAATACCTGTGATTCAAAATTATCCTACCAATCTGACCTCTTTTACGTCATGTCAAAACAACAGAAGAAAACAAAGCGGCATGCGTAATGCCTAAAATTTTGTTTGGTGTACTTTATAAATTAACCATTGGTGCATTAAAAATATTATGGGCCGTATGATAAACTTAAAATTAATTCAAGTTAAACGACAAATAAAATAAATTGCGAATCTTTCCTTAGATCGAAATAAGAACTGATTAATTATCTGAGAGTAAGATAAATAAATAAATGATAGACAATTATATTAAATAATATTTTAATGAGCCAAGTTATATGCTTTTATGTACAATAAACATATCCCCTTGCAAACACAAATAGATGCACCTCCGCTGTACTTCAGGAACTAACTTTCCTAGAATAGAAACAAATGTATACCTTCAGCACGTTTATCTAGAAAAACATACTTTTATAAAATTTTCTTTGTTGTTGAGTCTTACAGAGATGCATTCTAGAAATCAAGTTTAATTATATCTTCAATTCCATGGCCATATCCACCGTCTCCTTTCCCTCACTTAGAAGTTTCTCTTTCAGTTGTGCTTCTCGTAGTTGTCTTTCAGGTCTAATAACAGCAAAATAATACTGCATTCTCACACCAATAAGGTAAAAGCCATACAGGGTAAGCCCCATGCATGTCATAACCACCCCTTTGTGAAGTCTATCAAAAATCACATTCTTGCTATAACGCTTCATAATTGCAGAATTAATTTTAGAGTGCTCTTCGTTTTAGTTTGAAAATTTAACTTGATATAAACTTACGAACGGAATTCATGCACGATACACACCTCTTACGTCACGCGCCATATTGAATGTTTGCGAACAATATCGGAACGCTTTTTTTCATGCGCGAGGTTCAAAATAACTGAATCTTATTCGTAGTTTTTCATTATATAATAATTATAACGAAATATGAACGAAGGATTTTTAAAATTTAGAATAATTCCCAAAGAGTCAATTTACTCAAGAACAGTTTAATGCATTTATACGTTTATACCTTGGAGAACTTGGGAAGAGTGATACGTGGAGTTTACGTTCGCCGTTTTAACTTCTCCAAGAATAGGAAAATTGCAAAATCTGGAAAGATGACCAGACGTCCTCTTTTCAAGAGAAATATAACATATAATCCGTTAAATATAAAATAGAATTGGTTTCTGGAGTACTTGGAAGAATGGGAAACTCTTATGAAAGAATTTAAATATATTTATGGACAAGTTTAAAAATAGCAGTCATCTGGGAAGATGTTAGAGAAACTTTAAAATCCGTAACTAAGAAATTCAAAACTTTTAGTATTAATGACAGTCAGTTATTAGATGAAATGAGACGCTTTAACTTACACTGCAATGTAGAAAAATTGAATAAGTGGAACCTCCATGGGAGGGAGTTCATACCATATCCAAGTCTGTTGTTGATTATCAAGTTCTGTTTTGCGCTATCAGGTTCAAATGAAGCAGTGGAACGAGTTTTTTCAATCATGAATGATATTTGAACCAGTGAAAAAACTGAAATATCTTTGGCATGTGTTACTGCGCAGGCTGTGATAAAAGTAAATTTTTGATAAAAAACGTAAACGTGACATTTTACAACTCAATAGAAACAAATTATTTGTTAAAAATTTAATGGTAGTGACAAATATAAATAAATAAAATTATTTTGCGATAAATGTTTTACCCTTTATTTTAAAAAATTACCTATTTTGGAAATTTGAAATTCTATTGCCTTTGTATTTCTTTTAGTAATTTAACCACATAACTAATGATAAGGAAAGCTGAAATTAGTGAGCTACTCTGACAAATATGACTTTAAAATTTTATTAAACATTTATTTTATTAAAATGTTCCTTTTGTTGTTGCTTTTATTGAGAAATGGTTAATTTAGATATAACGCCGTGTTTTTTAATTGTAAATCCCTAATAAAACTTTTTTACACCAAATTTTATTTGTCCCCTTTTTTCGTTGTGTTTTTTTAAACATTTGTCCTCTTTTCACGAAAAATAAGTCAAAATCTGGTCACCTGTCAGTGACTGACGTATCGTTACAAATCGATCTTGTGGCGTCTGGTCGCAATTATTATTGTTAGTCTTATTTTTGCCAAACAGTGGAGATTCTTGGAATTCCTCGGATATATTATGCATGCAATGTAATCCTCTCATTCGTATCTTGTGTACGGTTCAGAAATTCCAGAATAAGCTCCTCATAGTCACAAAATCGAAAAATTAAGCACTTATTTTAGGTATCTCAAATAGCTACTACAACGTTATGAAAATTTATATGTCCATTTTGGCTACAATGCAGCTGTCTTCAGTAATAATTCACCGAAATCAGGTTATAAAAATTATTTTTTAAATTATATACCTATTGCAAAAGGTGATGAAATTGATCTCCACCATTTCTGCGAGATATTGTTTTTCGATTTATCCAAAGTGTATAGGCAATGTTGTAAGATATATCCTCGAGATAAAATGACAGAAAAAATCCAAAGGCAACAGATCCATTTTCATGGTTCCAGTTCTTTTCTTTTCAAAACTATTTTATCATAATTAAGGGTCCTCACTTAAAATGATCCCCTTGTAGAATAATGATACGCAGGGATAGGTTCACGTACGAACGTTCACACATGCGTTAGAAATTTTATCAGCTTTGAAAATTTACAAAATTTTCTGATGCTCCCATTTTGATAACGATATTGACGACATTTTCGAGATGATTTCTGTAATTCCAAACCCAACGTATTTAATATTAACTTCGAAACTTCTAAGTCTTGAAACCGCTTATAAGAATTCACGAAAACCCTGAACAACTAATTTACATCATCAATCGTTGCTAAAAATCAAATATTCTCGAGAAGATCTAAAGTTCCACACAATCGTTTGAATCGATTAATTCCGTTGAATAACTCTCTTCCATTATTAACAGCATGGTATCCGGAATGAAACTGCGTCGCTGAAATCAATTGTTGGAAAAGTTCGCGGGTTACCTATTTATGTGATTGATAACTACTTTCCTGGAACTGTTGCCAGAGGTAAAGGGTGATAAACGAATGGTTAGTTGGGAGATTTTCCATATACTATTTGAAATATGTTCTTGATTTACAGATCGATCGTAGTCAATGTCCTGAGCATATAGTAAGTACGTATTCAGTGAAAATATTTTAATCGAGTAATATATTTTGTAGCAAAAATGTTTGAATGTGTCTGTACCAACTCAAAAAGTCATTGAGCAAACACAAAGTATTTATAGCTTTGAAAAAATTAGTTACTTGTGAATAAAAATTCGTTTGCGCCAGAAAATTTTAAAATTGTTGTTGAATTTAATTCTTACTATTGTTGATGTATACTATTAATGAAAGGACAAGATCATTTATTCGTGTAAGACGACACAAAATTTTGTAAATGTTAAACATTGGGCTAACACCCCGCACACTGCTCCATGACCTGGAAAAAGGGTTTTATAAAATTTAGTACGTTCTTCATCGACATTTATGTACAAGTGTAATGTTTTAATTATTGTCCAATTTATTTGTTTCGTAAAGCAAAGTAGAAAACTATAGCTTCAGAAAAATTGAAACGCCGCAAAAATGAGGATGAAAATCGAGGCGAGGAAATGGGACTTCGATTAATGAGATTCTTTAAAGCTAAATATTCCGTAGAATTTACCCGAAGAAATATTTTCTTACGTATTTTCAGAGTGTCATTACTTTTCCATTTATGAATTACGTATATAGCGAATGTAGTGAGATTGAAAAAAGTAGACTTCCAGAGTTTGCTGACCTTAAACATTTTAGGGTTTTCCGACTCTAAAAGAGTGGCTCTTGAAATTCCTTCGGCGGTATATTGTCCTTAAGCTTTTACCCCAAAGCTGGCAAAAGAAATTCGTCCGTGACAGGATTCAATTTTCGGATCCGAAGTCCGACGCCTTATCCGTTAGGCCACACATCCACAGTGACAACGAAGCAAAACATTCACATAACGTAAATTTTTGCATTTTTACATATTAATGGTAAGTACGTATGAGGATTATCCATGCGGCGCATTATCCGGGAAACCGGGAGTTCTGAAGCGAGTTTGAATTTTGCCGCTTACATTAAAAATGAAGAAAACGCGGACTTTAGCGAGTAATTAAACAGCAACCAATATATTAGATCAATCAAACAAAAGCTGTTTCTGCCTAAGAGAAAAAGTTAGCAGAGTACTTACAATTTTTACCCGAAATTAACCTAAGTTTTCCCTTTTGTTTTTAGAGAGATATGTACTTACAGCGATATCAATGCTTTAGTATCATTTTTTTCTAATGTTCCGTTTTTTTATTTTCAGACACTATAAAATATATAGTAAATTTTACTTTTAAGAATGCGGATTATCCGTGCACGCCCAAGTCCCAATTAATACGGATAATCGGGGTTTTACTGTACATATATATTTATTTGACTGTTTTTATATATTTTTATATGCATTTATTATTTATTGGTTTATTATTTATTGGTTGTAATGTTCGATGTAATAGGCCTGAGTGCTGTTTTTGAACTTATTAAATAAATAAATAAATAAAGTATTACGATCGTGAAAAATTCTAGCTTTTGTTTTTTTTTAGGTTTTATGTTTGTATGAGTCGAAAAAAGTTGCCGTTTAAGCATTTACCCCAAAATAAGATACGATCTGAATGCCTTAAATGTTGTAAGCCAGATATACCAAAGTTGGCAAAAGATAATCGACCGTGACAGGATTCGAACCTGCAATCTTCGGATCCGAAGTCCGACGCCTTATCCGTTAGGCCACACGGCCACTACGTTAATATGACGTAATATTTAACATAATGTACGCTTTTGCATTCTTATATACGAAGCATATAGAGCAGGAGTGGCCAAACTCAGTTGCCTTCGGAGCCGCATACGATAATCTTCAGAAGTTCGAGAGCCGCATGACACATTCTTTGCTCATAAATTTACGGAAAGAAAACATTACCTGTATCTGAAGCAATTCAGACATAATGTATGCCCCTTAGACTTCCCCAACACGCCTCAAGTCACCCTACGTTATTGTGTTCTTTAGTGATAAACGTTGACACGCCACTGAATGCAAATTTAAAAGAGCCGCATAGAAAGATGAAAGAAATGTGGCTTGGCCACCGCTGATACAGAGAAAGTATTATGATCTTGAAAATGTTCGACTTCCAGATTTTGATATGCACCAAATTGATGCCACTGTGTCCGAAAAGTCCAAATATGGTAATCTGCATTAAAATAAAGATTGCACTTGCGCGCACAAAATTATCTAAATAACTATACCGTAAAATTTACGTGAATGAACATTTCCTTCCGTATTTTCAGAATGTTATTATTTCCCCGTATATGAATGAATTCCGCACTCAAAACAAGATTCGATCCTGATGCTGGGAACAGAAAGTTAAGAAGCCTATCAAAAACACACGACCGTGACAGGACTCGAACCTGCAATCTTCGGATCCGAAGTCCGACGCCTTATCCGTTAGGCCACACGACCATGTTAACCCTAATATATAAATTTAGAATACATTCTTACACATGAAGTTTGTAGCTATACATAAATAGTCGTTTTAACCAATATTGCACAAGCCAAAAATCTCAAACCTTTATGGAGATGTTATAATATATCGAGTTTTAAGTTCAACTTTTGCAAAGCCTTCCTCCACACCTCTGACGTCATGCAATGACCCTCGTGGCCAGAAGCAGAAATCTTGCCTCCAGAAAAACTGAGGGAAAATGTTTTCCGTACGTAAACACCTATTGATTATACTTATTAATGTAACCAATGCAGTGCTCGAAATGGAAAATACTATGCAACAAAAAGCTTGTTCTGGTAGTAGAACAGAAGGCAGTGGACACGAAATTTCCATACCGAGATAGCTAAAAATCATAATAGAGAACCTGTGCGTGTGTGCTCTGCTTGAACAGTTTCCAGTGAGTGTTCATAGAGACGATATTCCGCACCCTCTTTGCACTGATGCAGCTAGTATCAAATAATACATAAATCATTTACAATCTAGCTAACTTTCCGGAACGGTATTACTTAATGTCTGGCAAGAAGAAACGTTATTATTCCGAGCACGGAACCAATGACATTATTTTATGGAGAAGAAGCGTACGGATTTGAGAAAATTTCTTCAATTTTTGCCGGTTTTATGGGAGAGGTAGGGCGAAAAAATCAAAACGAAATGAGGAAAACACACATTTGCGGGGTAAATGAGAGTAATCTTTTTTATTACAAGCTTAGTTCTCTTTTATTTTTTTCTAAACAACATACACATTATGCAAGTATGGACGGTCACAGGTTGATTTATTTCACGGGAAAAATCGGTTGCTCAGAAGGACTGAAAAAAATATCCGATCAACCAGGCCGTTGTTGGGGGAACGCTAACACAAAACATTATTAATCGGTTACGTTTAAGATTTTATTTTTTCATCGTTCGCTTTGCCGAAGACTATCTCTTTTTTCTAATTTTTTTTTCGAATTCATTTCAATTTATTTGATACATTTTCACGTCACCCTCGAGCGAATTTGGACGATAATCTTTCGAGAAAAAAAATTCACGAATGGAGATATATTTTGACTTCACGAGCAACGTTTATTTTAACGCTTTAAAATTAAAAAAGATGGCCACGAAGCGTAGGTTTCCCCTATTTTTTCCGCGGTGCCCGTTTCTTATTTTTTCTGAGGGGCGATTCTCTCTCATACCCCGTTGTTTTCTGCTTGATGGGGAGATTGTGTACTTCTGGCGAGGTGAACGATTTAAACATTTTGGGGATTCGATACGTGGGACACGGCGACTTCCGCTAAGGCGTCGACCCTAGAGACGACGCGCCTCGTCCGTCGCCTGTAGGGATTGTGACTCCTTAAAGATTTTCCACGTGCTCTATGCCTTCCTCTTCCCCGCTCTGCTCTGGGAATGACTGGTGGTGCCTCCGGCCCAACCACGACCTCTCTGGAAGGAGGCGCCTCCTGGCCTGAGGCAGCAGGCCTAAGTCGAACTCGTCTATGTATCCCAGACCCAAAGCCTGTTGGGGCGGCTGCAACTGCTGCTGCATCGGCTGCAGATGGCGACCAGAAAAAAAGGTGATTAGGAAAGTGAACAGTGTATTCAGTGACGTGAGACCCCACTTAATAATTCCTCGGCCCCCCGGCCATAATTGGGTTGCTACGACGACAAAAATTTTCCGTTCAAAAATATAGAAATTTTGTTGTTAACGGCACAAGGCACTCTCGAGATAAGTGACCAATATTCTCTCTTAATGGTATGAAAAAATTAAATATAGATTCAGATTTGATATTTTGTTAATAATATTCCAAATAAATTGTGTAATTTGACAAAAAATGAACACGGGCCTCTAGTCAGCAAAGACGGACTTAGGGGGTGCGAGGCCCCTAGGTGATTGGAGTTTGCGAGGCCCGATTTACGATTTCTGAATATGAGTTTATATTTTAATGAAAAAACATGCAAAAAAATTAATTGTTTATTTATATATATACTTACAGCTTCTGATGTCGATCGTGGACCAGTCTTAAAATGGATTAGAGGCAGTTGGTTCACTGTAGTAACAACATTGAGCCATAGTTCTTAATTCTACAACTAGCAATTTTACATCGAATCTGTCTAGAAAATCTTCACTTGTTTTACAACAAAGGTTTTCTACTCTTATGTGTTGGGATATGCTTTTCACCGTTGATACACGATTGTAGTAAAATGAACTAAAATATCTGTTTTTATCATCTAACGGGAAGTCGTCATTTTCTCTTAAGATGCGAATCGGACCTTTCCGAACAATGTTGCTCGATTGCTTAAGGGTCAAAGGAAAAATCTACCCACCAGGATCACAAAAATTGGCGTATACACTAGGCTATTCCCCAACAGCAACCAATTCTGCTGACGTAGAAGTTGACGGAGCACTACTATCATAGTCATCACACCATTTTAGGCTATTTTGAATATTTACACCTGTTTCAGCTCCAATTTGCACAGTCATGTTGGGGTCTTCGAGATTTTCATTTCTACTTTCACAGCTAACATTAATAAGATTTTCATTTTTCTCACTAACACAGCAACTAGAATCAGTTTTTTCACTCCACTCCCTCCAGGAAAATTTCTCCAAAGATCCTTTACACTTCCGTTGTGATTCTTCCAAAAGAGCACATTTTTTCCTTTCAAATGCTCTTGATTCAAACTTTCTATCTTTAACCCGATCTCTCCGTGACATATTAATATTTAAATGGGGTTAATTATTCTTCTTAATGTAATAACGCTAAACTAAATATTTTAGTGAGATTAAAATAACGATGTTAATTATGATAATGATTCACGAATACAATAAAATGCCCTGCGATAATGCCACTTAGCTATTGGCGATTCACGGGAACTACGAACCAACTATGAGGACCAGCGAAGTCCAACTGATCAAGTCCTCGAACACGCCAGTCCTCTTTTACAACGATCGTCTTCATCATCTAAAATGCATGACTAGTTCTTTGTGCTGGGACTTCTCAAACTGTAAAAATTTCTTTCACTTCTAATATTAAGCTGCTGACTTATTAACTCAACGCCTTCCGTCGTAGATTGTACGATACAACTGGCGAGAACTTCACATCCCGCCGTCCGACGAACAATTTACGTTCAGTAAAGAGCGGTGGAATTAAATTTGTTTTGATTTTGGATTTTCAAGTGAGAGGTGGAGCTAGCTGAGGTCTATTTCTTTTCATCGTTCATCTCGATCTCTAACACATCCGCAAAACCTTTTAACCTTTACTCTCTTCAAGATGGCATTTCGTGCGTAACTGCACACGCTCAGTGTTTCTTTCTTCTTCTCTCCAGATGTTTCTTTTAATCGCTCGTCGCAATTCTCCAAATAAACATCCGCGAAAGCTTTCTAGACGATGCTTCGAATTCGACTCCTCACGTATCACCAACAACGCTTTTCTTTCCTAGTTTGCCTTTAGGGCCAGGCGCGAGGCCCCTGTGAGGCGCGAGGCCCCTGTGAGGCGCGAGGCCCTAGGCGCTCGCATAGGTCGCCTAGCCCTGTATCCGCCTCTGCTAGACAGAGTACGATTTGTATGGCACCCCCTCCCCAAAAATCAAAATTCTGACCAGAGGTGCACATCCTCAAGGTCTTTTTAGTATTTTACCAAGTTCTAAGTCTATAAGTCTCTTGGTTTTCGAGAAATTCTGTAGCATGATTTGTGTGGCATTTGTGTGGAATCAAAATTCTGGCACAGAGATGCAAATCCTCAAGGTCTTATTAGTAAGTGTACCAAATTTAAGTCTCCAAGTTTCTTGGTGTTCGATAAACACACAGACAGGCAAACAAACGCCGCCATTTACTATAATAGATTAATATCGATAAAATCTTAATTTTCTCTAAATATTCCATTCGAATTTTAGATTAGGACGACTGCCACAATAGGGGACGCGACAAGATCTTCTGTCGTTAAAGAGGGGGGGCGTAGATACATGAAGTTTGGGAACCGCGGCGTAAAGGCAAGAAACGAATTTCAAAATGAGACTATAACAAAGAATCTTTTAAAGTTGAATAATATAAGCAATTCGATTTACACGTTGCGGTTCATAGGTTGACAGCCATTCGACTTTTTAATAGCTATTTTTTTAGAATACCAAAAATTTACACATTTCCCATTTTAGCAGACCGAGATTTTTTAAAACAACTATTTGGATATATATATATATATCGTTCTCGATCAAACGCGAATACACTTTCCGCATCGAAAACACAGATAAAAGAGTATTGTTTCCTAGGCTCCCGCCTTCTCACTCACCATTGCGTTCGGCGGCGACGCCCTCTTGCGTAGATAGTTGAAGCAGCAGGTTCGGAACGAGCGAGTGCCGCAGGCTGAGGCGCACTCGCGGCCGCAGGAGTCGCAGGCTGAGGACGTGCCCGACAGGCAGAAGGCGAACAGCACCGCCCACAGGGCCACCGCTGCGATCGCAGAGAAAAAAAGACAATAACAAGTAGGGATGTACACGGGTATTCCGTGGTACAGAAGTGCTTTTCGTCTAAATATCGGCACAGAAATTTATATGCAAATACATGTGTATTGTGGTAGCCCTGGTTTTTAGATTCGTTCTACACAAGTTCAATTGGTTTTGCAATTATATACTCGCCCTACAAACGAAATTTATTTTTGAAATCGGTTCAGCCAACACCTTCGAAATTCATAGTTACAGAAAAAATTTAACCTTGGTATTGTGGTAACCCTGTTTAGTCTACCCGGTTGAAATGTGTTATTTTGGTTATTTATTTATATAAAGATTATATAGGGATACCATATTGGATTATCATTGTTGTCATTTTTCTAGAAATACGTGTAAAAGAAATATTATTTTACTTTTTACTGTGGCATCCCTGCTCTTTAGCTCCGCTTTAAAAAGCGTGATTTCATTATAGTATGTTGTACAAATCTTTAATGCAAAATTTAGTTGAAATTCGTTTAGCCTATTCATTCCAAATCCATAATTACAGAAAGAGATTAATTTGTATGTGTGGCACCCCTGTTTGGTTTATCCGGTCCAAATATGTTATCATGGTTTTGTATATATGTGCACATTATAAATATTATATTTGGTTAAAATTTATGGGGACAGTTCAACACAAATACTTGTATTGTGGCAGCCCTGCTTTGTTTATCTATACTAAACATCTTGATTTTGTTATTTTATATTACACGCCTCCTTCATGCCAATTTTTTTGAAATCGGTTCAGCCAATTCCTTCCAAATTCATAATTACCGAAAAGATTAACTTTGCAATTGTTAGACCCCTGCTAAATCGATCCTGTCGAAATATGTCATTTTGGTCATTAATTTATGTGAATATTCTATGTACTATATTTGGTTGAAATCGGTTAAGCTAGTTCTTCCCTGATATATGCGTACGGACGGACGGACATCACGAAGATAATAGTGCTTTTCAGCATTGACGAAAAGCATTATTATCTTCGATAATAGTGCTTTTCGCACAAACGCGTTTTAGTCCGGCGTCAGAACTGTGGAATTACTGTCTGCGGCACCATGGTGGAAGTTCACTCTTTCGAACGTGGGAGAGATAAACTCGAGGGTTTAGTTCCAGTTAAGGAGACCAAATATCCTCCTTTGCGAAAGACAGTACTTTGTTTTTCAGGCATCGCCGTCCTTATTTATTCTTCTATTCCATGCCCATTTTCGACGATCATTTTGTCGGTATACTGCGCTGTAAAATTTTCAAGTGAAATATCCAACATGGCGATTGATGGAAATGAATTACTTGAATAAGTACGAAGGCTTAATTTGCTGGATGGGTGAAAATTCAAGCAGTAGTCGGTATTAATAATTCTTAACAATGACTAAAAATAATCAAAGATTCAACTAATCAATGCAAAACAACAATGTAAGAATACTTTAAGTGCATATGTATGTAATTAATGTAAATGACACAATTGTGCCGTGAGCAATTGTCAAACATTCTGTTTGAAGATGGCAGTTTGTTGGAAATGGTTGGCATAAATGAAAAATATCTTTATAAAAAATAATTTACATTTAAAAACTAAACAATTACTTCAATATTTTGAGTAATTAAAATAATTAAAGTGTACATAGGTTAACAAAAACTGAAAATATGGAATGTTTCAATTTGGAATAAAAAATATGCAAGCTTTACGATTATGCATAGATTTGATGATTCTAAATCTTGTCCTACTTTTTTGTCAAAAACTTCATTTGTCTCTTTTCTAAGAAAATCTTTTCAGACTCTCTTAGGTAGCTGAATTAATTTTACTATTGCAGCCAGTGTTGTTGGTAAAATTAGTGTATTAACAACTTAACATCTGTCAATTCTGAAAATACCGGAGTTATTCGTAAAAAAAACGCCAGCAGAATCACTGCAAGTCTGGACGCGTTCACCAGAAAAATTTCGTGACGCCTCCATTTTTTTTATTTTCCTGTGCTTTGCTTGAGCGGAAATTCCTTCGCGGAATCTTCGCAGTGGAAATTCCGCAAGTCTGGAGCCGGCCGAAGCGCTCACCGAAATGATATGACGCGGGACCTAACAAGCAACGCATCAACCGAATAAATCTTATGGGAATTTATTATGTTAATTCGATGAGAGCAGTATGTCATTAAATAACATCCGACTTAAAAGACCGATGCATCACTCTTGTGGTACGTGTTGAATCACTTGTCATATCATAAATAATTTCATTAGGCGGCTTCCCTAAATATCGAAAATTTCACCAAATGATTTCAATATTGTGGAAGAATGCAATATTGCAAGTAATAAAATACTTGAGAAATGGACGAGGAGGCAAAAATTATATGATGAATTAATAGAAAGAATGCAAAATCCTAAACACCTGCATATAGAAACGCTTTAACTAGAGCAGAAAACGGTTAGATTACCAATCAAATGTTAATGACCGTTCAATTTTCCTAATTAAGAGTTTATGAAACAAATCGGATACGCAAGCAAGCCTCATTGCAGGTTAAGTTCCATAATGCACTATCCTACCCATACGTCAGCCTGTTCATTTCGTTGGCATTACATAAACGCAGATATTTCATAGGAAATGAGTCATCTATAAATAAGAAGTAGTTGCCTCATTGCTCATTTAAACGTTATTGAATGCTGCATAATTGTCAAATTGTTTTCAGTGTCATCGATTTAAGTATAATGATTAATTACAGGAAATTATCTCTAAATGTAAGAGACATCTACACTTTGCCACCGATACCACTACTCGAAATATCAGAAACTTTCGTGAGTTTTTTTCTATTGCTAACCGGAAGGTGTAAACTTAAGAAAGTGTATGGATATTCGCGTTGTTTTTTCAGAGATTAACTTTTTTCCTTGCAGTTCAAGACTCAAAACTTTTGAATATGCAATTTATTCTATACGCTACTGAACTATTTAAATATAATGGCTGATGAATTAATTCATTGTATAATTAACGAAAAATCTGTCCCATTTGGATCCAATTTACTATCAGTACCGTTCATCCAACATGGCGGTGTGGCCCAACGGATCAGGCGTCGGAATTCGGATCCAAAGATGGCAGGTTCGAACACTGTCATTTTTGTTAGCCTTGATTTATCTGGCTTCAAAAATGATGCCTTGAGTTCTTCTATCTTACTTTTTTAAAGAATTCATCGTTAATTGACACGAGCGCTAGTAAAAGTTCGGCTTCTAGAATTTTTCCTTTATCTAGCTACATTTTCATGCACATATATGAAAATGGAAAGGAAAAATATTTTCATTAAGTGATCAAAGATTCGAATTATATAAGTCAGAGCCATCGAACGCGGAAATTTTGTATGGGTATTAAAAATGACGTTGTAACTTGCTTACATGAAATCAGAGTATCAAAACTAAAATCTGTTTTTTTTTCTAACGAAATGCTCAAATTTGTTTTGTTTATTTATTAGTATTTGGAGAAAAATTCTTTAAATCAAATGATTTGTTATTAAGCTATTTTACACTTAATATTCAAGCGAGTTGCTTTGTATCTCTCGCTATAAACTTGGTTCAATCTCGCCAAAGTAACACCTCGTTAACCTACGCACGATGACTATCTCGGAGTTACCCAAAACTTGAATAAATATTTATAAGTTCGTCTTCATGGCATCATGTTTCTATCTACGAAGATGGAACTTTTAATAAAATCTTGGACAAGTTAATTCATGTCACGTCTCCTGCCAAAGAAGTCTGTAAGTTCAGGGAAAAAACCTTATTTTACGATCAAAATTCACACGAAAAATATTGGACGTCATTTTCAAGGGTATGATAATACGGAAGTTTGTATTGGTTTAGTTTTCTCGAGTAAGTAAAACTGAAATGGCGGTTAACGTACGGCAAAACTTTACAAACTTGTTTCGAATTATCATCGACGTTATGTTAAAAATTTATCTTCAATTCCTGTAAATTATATTAGTCACTCAGATATTTAGATTCGCTAATCGATATTTAAAAAATAATATGAGATAATATGTGATTTCTTACTCTCAATCATACAGCGTTAATTTCGTTACTGTAAAAACTCTTAATATCTTGACATACATGAGTAAAATGTATTTAAAGAAAATTTCCATTTTTTCCTCATAAAACTTATTTATTTCACAAATGAAGAAATATTTCGATTATTCTTTTCTCAAGTAAGGAGGTTGCTCATATGGAATCATCTGCAGAACAACGAGAGAAGTACTTCAGATCTGATTGCTAATAGATTACTTTCACCCACATGACTGCAAGCATTTCTCTCTTTTATCTTTAAAATTCTCTGATCACTTGAATTAATGGATTGATATTTCTTTACATAAGGATAATTCGCGAACTTTGAATATTTTCCCGTAAACCTTAAGATCAAGAAAAAAGCACCTCTCCATTTCACATTTTAATACGTTAGTGTGGACAATGGCTTTGATTATTTTATTTTTCTTACAGTAAAAGTAAAACTACTACATCAGAAAAATTGAAACGTCGAGACGGAAAAAATAGGGTGAAGACTGAGGAGAGAAACACTATTTCGGTTAATGATATTTAATATAAATATTCCGTAAAAGTATGCGAATGAACATTTCCTAGCGCCTTTTCAGACTGTTATTCCGATCTCATAGACGAATTATATAGCGAAAGTTTAGAGATCTTGAAAAGATTGGATTTTGCTGATTATATACGTTCTAGGTTTTTCTGACTCCAAATTTTTTTTTTTAATTCCGTCGGCGGCATATTGTCTTTTAGCTTTTACCCCCAAAACATGATTCGATCAAAATGCATTAATTTTAGGATATACCAATGCTGGCAAAATGAAATCGACCATGAGAATATTCGAATCTGCAGTATTTGAGCCCGAAGTCAGACACCTTATCCGCTACACCACACGTCCTCGTCCACTGATTCAAACAATTATTATAAAGTATATTTTTGCATTCTTATATGTGAAGTGTACAGAGAAAGCACATACAGTGCAATCTTGATAGTACGAGTGCGGCATATAACGAAAACTTTACTATAGCGAGCGAAGACAACGTCGCCGTCAACTTCTTAAAGCTACGTAGTACACGGAATTTAATTTTCGGATATTACGAATACTTGTGAGAACGAGTATTTAAACGAATTTTATAAGTTCTCGTTATATCGAGGTTTCATTATATCATGATCGTTAAAAATCCAATTTTGAGTTTTTGATAATTTTTTTAGGTTTTCCTAAGTTCAAAATAATGAATTTTGCAATTCCATCGGCGGTCTGTTGCCTTTAAACTTCTGCACACAAAACAAGATATGATCCCTCTGTTGTGAGCCATATATACCAAAGTTGGCAAAAGATTATCGACCGTGACAGGATTCGAACCTGCAATCTTCGGATCCGAAGTCCGACGCCTTATCCGTTAGGCCACACGGCCGCGATGCCTATGTACCATAAATTTAGCGTCAAGTATGCTTTTTCATTCTTATATACGAGAAACAGACGGAAATAAATTCGATCTTGAAATTAATCCACTCCGAGATTTTGATGAATAGGTGCCACTGCCCGAAAAGTGCTTTTTTGCAATTCCGTTTTCTTGTAGAATTTGATGATTTTTTTGTTTTCCCCCCTCCAAATATATAAACGGTCAACTGCAGCTAAATATACCTGTAATATACTTATAATACTTACATGTATTATGCTCTTGGACAACATAAGATCTCCAAATGTAAAATAGCATTAATAAAAAAGACTTGGTAAATTTGATAGATTAGCCTTCTATAGTCGAGGAAACCGCAATGATAATATTTTTTAAATTAAAAAAATTGATGATTACAATGAAAAATTGACTTGATATTAAAACACATGAATGAAACATTACTGGCCTTGGTATTTTATAGCGCTATTTCATATTATGAAATTATTCCACAAGATTACACCATCAGCAGTTGAGATAAGTACACCAATGACATTAAAATCTTATTTTTTAATATTATATACATGTATATTAAAAATGTTACATTAAAGCTACAGTCATACTGCAACCTTGAACAGATCATCTTACTTTTTAACTTGAATTTTATACATAACATAACGCACGACTTTGAAAATATTGGGGATACTTACCGGACATGATCGTTGGAGTTCGGTTCATGGCTTGAGATGGTAAAAGGGAAGCGTTTGTTGGTAGCACCTGAAATCAAAAGGAGAATTAATTTCATAATGAACTGAGCAATTCATTGGAGTCGATTAAAGATCTAAATTAGCTGGAGTGAAAATGGCTCTCAAAAATTCGCTCTAAATTCGCAAAAAAGTAGAATATGATTCATTTGAAAACAATCGCATGCAAAATTTAATCGAAAATCTCCCGATATCTGAACTTACTGACCTTAAAAAAAGAATCAAAGCGTTTAAATATCTTTGCGTCAACATCAACCGAGGATGCGATAAATGAGGAAAAGTGACACCCAAATAAAAAAAAATGAAGTCGTCGATTAGACGTCGCTATGGAAACATTTCGAAAAATAAATAAAACCGCCCGAGGAAGAGTTGTCGGATAAATACGTGCGCTCCGTCAAACTGACGTTCTTTCCGTCGAATAATTTTTATCCGCCGCAGTCGTTCGTCAGAATTTTCTGTTGTCGCAATTTTTATTTATATATTTATTTATTGCGGCACGGGCTATTGTTCGACTCTTAATGGAAATTTACGACGAGAGGAGAAATTGATTTTTTCCCCGACCTAACGGATGCGATTAGAAAAACTAAAAATGCGGCAGATGTGTTCGAATCGAGAGCTCTACGACGCGCAACCCCTCACCCCATTGTCCATTTCAAGAGTTAATCCCTTAACATCCGGATGGGCGCTTTGATTTATGGGCTCGTCGTCAACCACTGACGATGCAAATATTGACTTGTGTAACAGAACCAGCATATGGTGCTAGGTTTGGTTCATTCGATACAGAGAACGGTTCGGTATTTTTTTATTTACGGTTCGCGGATACGCCTTAGCCCAGAAGACTCGCGTACACCGTACAACTAATTATATAGGCACTTGAGGAAAAAAGGAAATTTTGTTATAGAATATACGAGAATTTCTAAACGAAAGATGTGTACATTTTTACTTTCTTTACAACAATTCGACAAAATTTGCTTTGAAATAAAATTTGTCGTCCAGAAAACCAAAACAGGGCATCTAGTTAGAGAAATATCAAGACTAAAATATATTTTATTCTATCAAAGGCGTGATGCTTCGAAGGCAAATACTTTCAACATTTAAATGCATGGCATTAGGTTTAAAGCCTCTGAATTTAATTATAGCTTCTTCCGATTTGCATAGTGTTAACTTAATAGAAATTACATTTGGACTACATGAAATGAATACCGAATTAATATAACTATTGCGTCATTAAAATCTCTTTTAAATTCTCATGTCAATAGCAAAGGAGCAGTTTTCTCGGAGCATATTTCTTCTACATTGCAGAGAACTTTAACAATAACACAATAATTTTTAATCCATACTCCTCACCTATATACCCCATCTACTACGTCCTAATGCACAATTTAAATATATATAAACTACACCAATATATTTGTTGCTTTTAGAGAGAAAATAATTTTCTACTTACTTAAACTTTTCATTCTATAATAAGAGAGCGAATTAAGTACATTTGTATTGTATATTTGTCATTACTACCTTATCCAAAGCACGGATTATGAAAATTTCTGCATCATATCATCTATTCTCAATGTTTCTTGATTAATCAATAACATTTCTGATATCAATAGGAAAAGGAGCGCAGTTGAACTTAAATAGATTTTTCGAAGATTTCAGTTCCGGTTAAAATAATTTTTCGACCTCCTCTGGTTAGGCCAGGACGACGTTAACGAGCAAAGCGGTATTCCATAAAAATTATGCGTAGATGGATATAAACGCATAAAAAACCTCACAAATCTTTCAAATGGGGAATCTTGTACACTAAAACTGCTATCAGGAAGTAATATTTTTCTCCAGTTAAGTAAATTTGAAGTTATAACTGACATATGGTTGGTCTTCAACTATTTTTACGTTACTTGTGAGTTGAAAACGTCCTCATGATAGATTTACGCATTACAACGAGAAATTTCACTGATATTATCCAATGAATACGTTATAATTTTTAAAACGGAGTTATGTTATTCTGCAGGAAAAAATAGTTCAAATGAAAATCGACGTAACGTCAATTTTCAATGGCTAAAATAAACATTTACATTTCTATAAAAAACCAGGTCGCTGTTTCTATTTAAGGGACTCGTCTATATTTTTAAGGACAAAGTTAAAGCCGTAACATTAAAAATAACGCTAAAAAAGAAGAATTTCTGACAATGTAAGCGTTCATACCCCTGAAAATAATCTTCGACTGCAGCTGAAATAAACACAACTTTCCTCGATTTTAGTCTAATCCGCCAGATCGTCAAATGAACCCTACATTGTGCTACAAAACCTTCCAAAAACAAAGTTCAAAGTAATGGCTTAGAAAGCTCGCGAGAGAAGCGAATGAAATACTCACAAATTCGGACGATTATTCTTCCCCGTGTGCTGCAAAGTCGCTCAAGGTGTGCTTCTAAAGATTTCTGACTCCATAGTCGCTCCATTTATAAGAGTTTCGAAGTCGGTGCGAGGGCGTATGGGTGGGGCTGATCGGGGCGTGGTTTCCTCTCTGCGGACCAATAACAGCGTCCTTCCAAGCGGGGATGCTCACGAACTACCTCCCCAATACTGCAGATGCGTTCGTCATCGAATGATTTATTTATTTATTGCATATTTTTTAACTCCTCGAAGTACATCCATGAAAAACTTAACAAGGTTGAACTTCGAGGAAATTTGCAGTTTACGGGCTATTTTACAACTAAAGCGTGATTATTTAAGACTAAATCCCTAATAGTACGAAACTAACACCAAAACTTAGATGGGATGTAAACAATTTTTTCCTGTACGGTTTAATTTTTTCTCATATCATTATCATTATATGATAAGGAAATACTCGATTTTAAATTATCAATTTAACTGATGGTTATCAGTTATCAAATTGACAAAACGTCTCTCCAATAACCATAAAAAGCTGGAAAATACTATATGCGTATTTCGGATACAATGTAACAGTCATTGTTTATATCAATATGAATCAATATGAATGTATTGAAAAATCAACACTTCTCTATACATTTTTGATTTACCACGAATGTTAATTTCGCTTTCCTAATTTTGTCATAATAATTCTCTTGCCATTCTTTGAATATTTGAATGCACATAAAATAGTTTTTGGAACAGATGTACATCACAAATATTTTTCATTATTCATTTTTAAAAGTGATGTTAACACAAATTTAGCTTGTTTTTATGCAAAGTTTGTATCAAAAACTAATTAACCCCCACAACCCATCCCGAAGGGTGATCAAACAAGAGGTAAAAGTTGTATTAAAGCCTAAAACCTACGTAACCTACCCACCGCTCCACAACCCAACTCTAGGGAAGGGTGTATAATATCAGTTTCAAATACCATTTTTAAGTCTGGAGATTCTAAATATATTGAAATTTTCCGGGAGTATTATTCTGCATCTATGCCGAATTTTGATATGCACTCAAAATAGTGAGTTTAATGTATCGTTACAAAGAATTATGAAAAATACTGCAGTTGTTTTTAAAGAAATATGGGTTAGAATTGAATTTCTTATCACTCCTCTTAATTAGTGTATTTTATCGTTATTTATGACATTACTTTCTAAAATGTAAATAAATGCCTTTGTATTACAATATTTTCTTGAAGCCTATTTTATAAGAATAAAGATTCCTCCGAAAAAGAATATTTAAATTCCTCGTTCACTTTTCAGATACGTTTTACTAATCGCATTTTTATCGCAATTTCGATTATTACATCAAAATAAGGAAATAGAATTTTCGTTGGCTCTGTGAAATAAATACAATTTTGGCATGATTATCAGGTTGTTCTTAAAACGGCATCCGAGATTTTTCCTAAAATTCAACAATGATGACTAAATCTTCAAATATGAATTTCTCTTTTAATCATGAAAGTATGAACGTGTCCCTAAGCTGTACTGAGAATCCATGCATTTTCTCCGAAATGCCTTCTTTCATCAAGAAAATGTCATACATTTCGATTAAGCAACTCTTTATGAATGATAATTGAATCGTTTTGCTATGTTAGTCATATGTGAATAGTAAGAATAAATAATGCAATGTTCGCTACACCGGTGTTGGTGATGTGATCTAATAATTGCATGTTGAATTTTAAGTAAAAACATATTACGAATCCGGTGATACTTTTCCGGGATAATTTTTAACAATACCGATAGAAATTAGAGAACTACATATTTCTCTAAATCATGATCTTAGGAAATGCAAAAATAAAAATCTGGTTCAAATTATTTCAAATCATTTGAATATTTGCCCATGTGACGTTTGATGAGCATAAGCATAACTTCTTGATTGAATTAGATGTGATCAACATTGTCAAGATATTTGAGAGCTAATTCGAGTTAATCATAATTATGAGAAACTATTTTAAATGGCTTAATCTTCTTCATTGTTGCGCAACGATAAATATATGAAATATCTTTCGTTTTTGAACGAAATCCCAGATATACACAGAAACATAACTTGTGCTACATCATGCTTTGCATGTTTTATGATAGTTGTCGTTGTGATTTCGTACTACATCATTAACGCACGATGTAAAAATTATCATTATATATCGACGACTCTTACAGAGGAGGAGGATATAACATATATAACAGGAGGATACTAATGTTTAGGCACTTCCAGATGTGCTGGAGATTCGAAATTTTTTTCTTAGGTAGGATTTTGTGCAAAACCGACTAGAAAAAACGAAAATCTTGAAAAAGTACAACAATGCGGCCGCTAAAAATTCGCAATTGTTTAAACAAATTTTCAAGGTTTATGTATTTCCGAATGTGCCACGGAGTTGAAACTTTTTTTATAAGTAGAATTTCTTAAAAAACGAAATAGGGATTATACAAATTTTGATATTTTAATTCGTTTGGCAGTTAAAAATTCTTAAAGTTTAAACAAATAGATAACTGTGTAGGTACTACGGTATGAGCTAGGAAGCTGAAATTTTCAAATTATTTACAGAGTAGTAAATTTGCACAAATAAACATTTCAATTTTACCATATATGAATTGCGGCGGCCGTTAAAAATTATTTAAATTTTAACAATTAGAAAAATATTATTTTACTTCTGGAAGTGCTACAACTTAAAAATTTGGCTAAAATGTGTAGCATTAGTACCCCATAATGGAGAAAGTGTAAAATTTTTAAAATTGCAACATTTGGGGATTGTTTTAAAATATTATTTTTACATGTGGGAAAAACGAAAATCGCTGCGGAGGTGAAATATTTAGAATTAAAAATATATGTGTAATGATGAAAGATGAATAATGAATGTTTTTTTATGTTGAGATGAAATGCTTGCAGTATGCAAGCACCAACTACTAGTATTTTATACTTACCACGGTTGAATATATGATGTATAGTTGCCAATCAATGGTTACAGAATAATCGCTATGCTATGATTCTCAAACACCACAGCCTTTTCATTCCAGAAAACATTAAAAAGTTGCTCGCTTCCTATTCACTTCTTAGTATATACAAAACTTGTATGAGAGCATTTAGTTTACTTGAGTTGCCGTGCGAATTATATTTGAATAGTAAATAAAATTCAATTGTTGTGCTATGCTCTTGTTGTTATATTTATTTATTCTAAATTTCTCATCAACAGCCGTTAGCGGCATCATTTTACAACGAGTCTAATGATGATAGCAAAGACAATCACATACAGCCATGACCTCGGCATGATTCGAACCGGTGACCTCAGTATTTCTATCCAGACACTCGAATGACACCTCTGCTAAGGCGATTCATCGAAATAAAATGACTGTTATGGTAGTAAATTACTCAAGACACTTTACATCGTCCTCGAATAATAACTTTCGTTAGGTAAAGAATTACCGATGTAGAATAGTCATATTATAAGTGTTTATTAATTTCAGAGTAAAATGATATTACTTTTTGACATTTGAAAAGTTAAAACAAGCGAAAGAATGAAAAGTGAATGCATGCTTTCAAAATTAATTTGATTTTATTATTTCACATACTATTAAGACTTATAGAGATCTCGCTAAATGAAAGTTAGTCAGCAATTTTGCTAATATGGTTAGATTCAAGCGAAAATGGTACTTTATGAAATTCATTAACGTTATGCAAATTTTAAAGTCGTTTTTATTTGCGTATATGTTTATATTTATATTCAATTATATTATTTATATTAATAATTTGATGGAATATATAGATCTTGGTATGTATTCAGTGCTGTTCCTAATATGAGTAAAGTATAAAATAATTTGCTCTTTTTTACCAGGCATGTATGTCCTTATGGAAGCGGCTCTTTATTTACTAAAAACTTACAGTATATGAAGTTTTTTCTTAATTTACTTGTTATAATGAAGCTAATTATCTTGTTATCTATTTACTACAACGATTTATTCAAATTATTCAACAATCTCAGATTATGACTAGTTAAAAAAATCTGGTGTGGCCACCACATGACTTTCTCCATAGCTGTAATATTTCTAAGAATTCCAAATAGGTTAAATGATAATGAATATTTTAAGGAACTGCGAGAAAAATTTAAAGACTTTACAAAGAACAGAAATTAACTCAAACCGTAGCCTTCTGATATTGAATACTAGTAGAAAGTGCTTGCATACTACAAGCATTTAATCTCACCTTGAAAAAAATACTAATTTTTCAGAGAGATATCATTATATATCGACATTTCTTACAGAGGAGGAGGAGGATATAACAAATAACATATAGGAGGATACTAATTTTTAGGCACTTCCAGATGAGCTGGAGATTCGAAATTTTTTGCATAGGTAGGATTTTGTGCAAAACCGACTAGAAAAAACAAAAATCTTGAAAAAGTGCAACAATGCGGCCGATAAAAATTCGCAATTGTTTAAACAAATTTTCATGGTTTATGTATTTCCGCATGTGCTACGGAGTTGAAATTTTTTTTGTAAGTAGAATTCTTAAAAAAACGAAATAGGGATTATACAAATCGGTCGGTGTCGCCTTCAGTTGATCGGTCGGTTTCCTTGATTCTTACAAACACTAAGAGAGCTAACTGTCTATTGAAATAGAGATGGTTTACTCAAAAGTCTTTCGCCCTCCGAACTTTAGCAATAGTATATTTATTGTTATCCATAAAATGAGCTATGATTCTAGTTTCAATGCATTTTAACGTAATGTCTGATAAATACAATATTTTGCCGGAGTATCTCACACATACTATAATGAAGCAGATGTTTTTTTCCTTTTCCTCTGTCCGGAGTCAACTATATGCACCTCCGGTGGCATAAGATCCAGGGATATATATTCCATCACTATCGCTGAGAAAGATAAATTTCTGAGGGGAGAGGGAGGGAAAAGAGGAGGGAGGAGAATGGGAGGGAAGGAGTGAGAGAGAGGAGAGAGAAAAGGAAGTGTTTTAAATTTAATTTAATACTTTTATTCACGCATACCTGTCATTCTCGACGGGCCATCACGCTAATAAACTTAACTTGCAAAACTCATTTTATTTAGAAACTTTTTTCGAAACATTATAGGCCATGAACTTTGGCGTTCTTTATCACAATGAAATCACCCTGCCAAAACAACCGGGACCATATTTTAAAACTTATTCACCTTCGGCGTTAAGTCGCCCATCGCATTATCTAAGTACAAACACCGGGAACCGAAATTTTGTGATCATTTCCGTCACCATTTCATCATGTCACTTTTTCCCGGCGGAACTAAAAATGCGCGTGTCCTACCTGAATTTCTACGTGGGCAAAACCTCCGTGACGAAGAAGCGGCGATTATCCCACCCCTTCCTCCTCGCCACACGCAATTCAATAACACACGTCAACCCACTCGCATGGCGTCAATATTTCATTACATCCGGAAAGTTCGAGGGAGAACCGATGGGGTTGGAATGGGGGCTTTTTGAGATTCTCCAATCCCATTCTCTTCTCTCCCCCTTTCCTTTCCTAGGCACCCTCGGGGCGTTGACGGCTCAACAGACGCCGGACAAGCCAACGAACAAAAAAAGAAAATCTATCCTCAAATTCCCGGCAAGGATAAAAATTTACCCGGAGGTTTTTTTTTCATTAGACCTTGCCGTCGTAGAAGTCTGGGTAGCTTACCGCGAAAGAATATTCTCGACGCCGATAGGTTCTGCATTCGGATGTAAGGGGACAATGCGTTGAGGAAAAGTTTGCAGAACCCCGTCATATAGCGCAAGCAACAACAACGCCATCGTATCTATAAATATAGTGAATTTATTCCCATACAGAACTCTCTTATTTTAACATCTACGCTTTGTACTTCTTCTATGTCTAGGTGTTTTTTTAGAAAACTAGTTCACTAACTCACGTTGGATGGGTATACGATTTTCATAGCGGATTCTCTTTCAATTATTGAGAATTTATTATATGCCTCTATAAAAGTTAAGAAATTCTTTAAACCTATACGGGGTGTTTAATGTTTGTCCTACCACAAGGGCTCACACAAGAAGAAAAGTTTAAAAATAAAAATAAAGTAAAATAAAGAAAGACGTGTCCTCTGATCTATTCCTTATCTTCTGCAACCGGAAATGCACATAGGCTGTTTGGAGGATGGATGGAGGGGGTGGGAGCTACTGTTACAATTACATTTTGATTGGAAAATGAAGAACCCCGTCAAATTGTCGAAATCCGATAGGTTTAAATGATCCGTAAGATGTTTTCTGAAATTTTGTGCATAAAAAGTTTAAATTCTGTCATGATGTCCACGTTTCCAGTACATTAATGCTATTAAATGCGCTTTTTCTGTATTAATAGTGTATAAAAAATAACTGTTAATACTAAATAGTACAACCTGAAACCTATTTAAAAGGATAAGCATTTTTCTTATTAATATTAATATTATTTGGTATTATGTGGAGAATATGTTGATCCCTTCGCCACAAGTGTGGCTAACCTCAAAATCCTGTTGAACAACGCTCTTCTAGTCCCAAAAACAAGTACAAGAATACATGTAACTGGCAAATTATTACTATTTTTTCATATATTTCACATATCATTAGCGAAAATTATACTTTTTACAATTTAATGTTTCACTAGAATTTTAAACGTATATATCATGTATGGCAACTTTTGTGTCTTTTCATATTGAAAAAGTTCTAAGAAATATGAAATATATCTTTATTTGATGGAAAATTGATATCAATAGAAGTATAACCGTGTAATATAATTACGTAGTGAATAGAAAATGTAACGTAATTATTACGTGCTGTTTTTCTAAGCAAAAATATTTTTGGCTCACTATAACTTTGAAATAGGCATTCATTTGTTAGCAAGTTTTAATTCTAACATAATAAACGATTTTTATATCCTTCATTATAGTTGGTAACAGGTTTACTAGAAATCATACAGAGAATTCTAATGCTCACAAGCTAATAATTTACTAGATCTTACAAATTACCAACCTTTTTCATTTATTGCCTAAAAAGAGGTTTTCCCGATACTTAGAGTGCCTCTTTGAATTATGAAGATTTAGTCGGTATTACTATTCTTTAAAACAAAAATAATCTGGCAATGCAATCTTATGTTCAAACTTAAGTTTTCAGTCTTAAAACAACACTTATGGCGCAAAAAACAGGAATTGTCCTGAAAATTCTGAGATGCGAAAATTCATAATTTTCCAAGGAATAGAGCCAAAGATACGCATATAAACATTACATCGTAAACTTTTTTTAATAAAGGATATTTACAAAGAAGAATTTCTGAAAAAACTTTTTAAAAATTAGCGTTTCATCTATGAAATTCATTATTTTTCTCATTTCGCTATAAAATTTCTCCCATCAACCTAATTGACGAACTGAGGAGAATTTGATCTCCTATTATAATCGTAAATTAAGCTTATCTTATTATTTTTTAAATGTGGTTATACCGCCACACATTCTGTCACTAGAGCATCGTTTAGCCTCGTTTATAAGTGGCATCAATGTGGAACTGTACCCCCAAAATTTCAGGTTTCCGTCTTTAATACCTTCGGAAATAATAAAAATTAAATCATTTTAAATGAGTCCCTATCCGGCACCGTATATTTTTCAAAACTCAAATCTAAAGAAAATGAATTGCATAAATCTACACTTCAAGTTTCAGCTCTCTATCGTTTACGGTTTCGACACAATTTCAATTTTAGCAAGTGCACAGACGGACAGACAGACGCCAAATTGAAACTGTAAGCGCATTTTTTAAAAAACTAACTAAATGAAAAACATAGGAACACGGACTAACAGGGAGAAGGAGCGAAAGCAAAATTCTGAAAATAATGATTGTTCTAAGAAGAGGATTTTTATTACATCATCGAAAAATATCATTTTCTGCTTCCAGTTCCACCTGCATGATCCTCGCTGCCTACGCCCAGCTGTCCATGGATGGGGGAGAGGCAGAAGAATCTCTCTTCCCTCTATTGATAAAAAGTCGCCAATAGGAATGATCTTACTGGCTGTTTACGGCAAGGGATAAGGGATCTGATCCTTAGGGAGAGATTTAAAATGAAGCGTCGATGGTGAGGAAACGGAAACTTTAGCAGAGAGATTTGAACGTGGGCGGGTAATAAACCCACAGCAAGATCAGGGAAATACGGAGAGTTTTGCGTTAACCCAAGTCTGCGAGATTTTTTGAGGAAAAAGCGTTCGTCCTCTTTTTCTTGCATCTCGGTGGACTAGGGTTAAAAGAAGATGCGAATGTTTAGTCTTTCAGAGAAAAGTACTGCCTCGAATAAGTGCGTTGATGAAGTAATTAATACATAATTATACCATCCAATCTAGATCGCAGGTTGGCGAATATTTCAATTCTTCTTGCATTTTAATATTTCACGGGGAAATTATTTGAGTTGAACATAGAATAACAAGATGATCCAAACGGAACTTATGATTCCTACTTTCCACATAATTATTTTAAATTAAATTTGGTGCGGTATCATTATATATAGACGTTCCTTACAGAGGAGGAGGAGGAGGATATAACATATAGGAGGATACTAATTTTTAGGCACTTCCAGATGAACTGGAGATTCGAAATTTCTTTCATAGATAGGATTTTGTGCAAAATTGACTAGAAAAACTATATTCTTTAAAAAGTGCAACAATGCGGCCGCTAAAAATTCGCAATTGTTTAAACAAAATTTCAAGGTTTATGTATTTTCGAATGTGCTACGGAGCTGAAATTTTTTTAGAGGTAGGATTTGTAAAATAACGAAATAGGGATTATAGAAATTTTGATATTTTAATTTGTTTGGCAGTTAAAAATTCTTCAAGTTTAAACAAATAGTGTTCAGACACCATGCGGCGAGTTAAGGAGCTGAAATTTTTAAATTATTTAGAATTTAGTCTAAATAAACGAATAAATATTTAAATGTATCCATGAATTCGTTATTGCGGCCGTTAAAAATTATTTAAATTTAAACAATTAGAAAAATGTTATTTCACTTCTAATTGTGCTATAATTTTAAAATTTGGCAGAAATTTGTGGCATTATTAACCCAATGTGGGAAAAGTATAATATTCCTAAAATTGTAAAAATTAGTGATTGTTTAACTCCATTATTGTTCCATAATAAAAATACGAAAACCGGTCCCGAAGAGAAATCTTTAGAATTAAAGAAATATTTCTCATGATGAAATATCTCTCTGAAAAATTAATGTTTTTTCAAGGTAAGATGAAATGCTTGCAGTATGCAAGCACCTTCTACTAGTAATACACATGGTTTTCCAGTTCTGTCTCTTCTGTCTGGTCGCTCTGTGTGAGACGCTTCGATTTTTCAAGGTGCAAGGTTTATTTCCTTCATTCATTAAAATACGTAAATATGGACCGAATTTATCCGATTTTGTTTTATTCGACGGCTAAAACTACAAAATATCTTATTATTGCGATGTTTATATGTTACACGGAAGAATTTGACAGAAATACTCATATCTTTTCGAGATTTTATGACCTTTTCTTACTCTTTCCGTATGTTGCCAAGGCGACCCGCATTGTTGTCTGCGATTGAATTAGCATCTATTAAGCCTTCAAATAGACGAAAGAATTACGGTATTCGCTTCGCGGTTTTAATGAAGCATCGAATTTATAGTTGTAGCAACGTCAAACTTAATAGATTGCACCGTTAATAATTGCAGATAATGATTATGTAACTATTCAGTAAACTGCGTGTGGACTGTGGGCATTTTAAATGATCGACAAAAGAAAAAAATCTTTTATTTCAATGCTGGAATATTACCTTTTTCGTAAGGGAAAAGCAATTAAAATTGCACGTATAAATTATAAAAACAAACATGAAATTGAAAATGATGGAAGAAATTTTACATGCAATGTATTTTATAAGGGAATTTTTCAAAATAATCATAATAAGAATATTTTTGAGTCGCGAGTGAGTCGCGGTGGAGAGCGGACGTGCTTCCAGAGCAACCTGTTCTGCTTTTTCTTGCGCTTTTAAGAGTGCTTCGGACTGGGACTTTGGATTGTGTTTTGTGGATCTCTGTGTATATCTTGACCTACGCCTGGCTGGACCTCTCTTAGGGCATGTCCTCGGACATGTCCCGCCCACGATCCCCGGACCGTTCTTCAACAGACTCGGCTGAGATGGACCCCGATTGGGAATCCTCCCACCCTCCACTACGGGAATTGGCATCGGACCGAAGCCGAAGCCCTGTTGACTGCGAGTCTTGGATTCGGAGTGGAAGTGAATGCCCGCCCGCTACATCTGACCCCTCTCCCACTTTACCGGATGGCAACGCGGCCTCGGAACCTGAGATAAGGACGCTTCCACGACCAACCACTACCCTTTGCTTAACCGAAGCTTCTCCCGGTCTGCCTCCGAGGGACGTATCGTCTTGCCCAAGTCATCATTTGGCAAGTCACGGCATACTCCCTCCCCCTCCACCTCCCATACCTGATTCCCTCCCCCCTGCTGCTGCTGGTACGGTTAATATTAACATTCCGGAACACCTTCTTGACAACCCGCAATTCTTGGCCTTAGTCACTTGCTCAAAACCGACCCAAGGTTCTAATGCATCCGTTGGCAATCAGGGTAATGATTTTATTACTGTACAGCCCAAACGAAAGGCTGCCTCCCCCCTTATCCTTCAGCCTAAAAAAGTCGTTGTACGTGAAACAATTCCCTTACGTAATTCCTTCGCCGCCCTTGCATCTGCCTCTGAATCTATGGATACCTCATCCCCTCTCAACCCAATTACCTTACATTCAACTACGGTTCAACCTCCGTCATCGCGTCCCAAACCTACCCCTGCTACTGAGATTTTCCGAAACCCACATACAGGCAATATTCCGCCAATATTTTTGCCTGAATCCATCAATTTTCATGTTAAAGAAGATGGAATTCTAAAAGCCTGCACGATGAAGCCTGTTACCTCTCTGCAAGGGAAACAGATTAAAATTCAGTGCTCCTGCAGCAATGATTTCCGTTCGGTTGTACAACACTTAAAATCTAATGGCATTGAATATTTCACGTACCGGCTAGCGGAGGACAAAAAGCCTGTCATTGCAATAAGAGGACTTCCAATCGACTATCCCCTTCCCAAACTTCAATATGCAGTAGAATCTAAAAATATTACAGTTCATAGCCTCCGTCAAGTTCAAACCAACCGCCCAACTCCTGACATGCTCCGCAAACGAGAGGAAGAACAGGCTCTAAATCCAGGATCTCTGCCGCAACCTTTTCCTCTTCGTCCTGTTGCCACCTTTCAACTGATTGTTGACAACGACGATGAAGCCCAACGACTGCTCAATAACCCGTACATCGGGTCCATCCGCGCAATCATAACCCCATATAAACCATCTCCAGGCCCACCCCAATGTACCAAATGTCAAAGATTTGGTCACACTTACAAAACCTGCGGGCTAAAACAGCGCTGTGTTCGATGTGGGGACTTCCACGCTGCTTCTACCTGCCCGTTGGATGTGTCACAACCTGCTATCTGTGCCAACTGCAACGGCTCCCATCCTGCTAATTTCAGAGGCTGTCCGGCTTACAAAACCTATGCCGAGAAATTGAGAGAAAGACGGATATTATCTTCTACCCCAGTTGCTCCTTGTATTACTTCTCATTCTGCTTTCCCTTCTTTACTATCCCGCCAACCTAATCCTGCAGCCGAACAAACCTCTTCCTCCTCACAACCCACACAATTACATTCCTACGTCCCTTCCTGCTCTCTCGATGGTGATATCCAAAAGTTTTTCATGGATTCTCTGAAAAGAGTTTTTTCCAAGTTCCTTACTCCTCCTCCCCCTGGGAAAACGAAGCTAGAGGTGATCCTGGAGGAAATCTGGCAAATTCTTCTAACGTACTTCAATGGCCCTTAATTGCAACGTCAATCAGCTGAAGATTCTGCAATGGAATTGTAATGGCATTAAAACCAAGCGTGAGGAGCTGCTGGCAATCATCGACGCGAACCATCCCGATATCGTCGCCCTCCAGGAAACCAGGCTCAAACCCCACCACTCACTCTACATTCCCAACTTTCACCAATTCAGGGTTGACCGCGCCTCTGACATTCGTGGAGGTGGAGTCCTTCTTCTGGTAAGAAAAGGCCTTCAATGCCTCCAAATCCCCAATCCTGCTACCAAATCCCTTGAGCTAGTGGGTGTTAACATACGAACCAACAGAGGTCATTTTTCTGTATGGTCCATTTACCACCCACCAGGCGCCACCTATCCCCATATGGATCGAAAAGCTTTGCTCCATCTTCTCAAGCAACGTATCATTTTGACGGGGGACTTTAATGCAAAGCACACTGCCTGGGGATGTTCGGTATCGAACCGTAGAGGACTTAGGCTTCAGCAACTGCAACACCAATATAACTTCTCAATCTTCTCTCCATTGCAGCCAACGCATATCACCGACCTATCAACTGATATCCTGGACATCATCCTTACATCTAATCTTCCCCAGCCTCCCTCCTTCACTGTACTAGATAACTCTGCATCTGATCACCTTCCAATCCTCTCCATCTATGACCTCTCACCGTCCTTATCTGATATCCAATCGTCTGCTATCAACTGGGACTACTTCAAACGCACAATCCTTTCCCACCTACCCATTCTTGTGTCCCTTCCATTGTCCTCACCTGATTCAATCGACCATGCAGTAGAAACTCTGACCCAAGCCATCCATTCCTCCTTGAAATCCGCCTCTTACCATGTCCCCATCAAATCTCCAGAAAATCTTCCCCCTGAGATAATTTCCGTTATGAGAAGACGGAATGCAGCGCGCAAAACATGGCAACAGACCAGAGACCAAGTTGACAGGAACTTCTTTAATGCCCTAAGAAACCGAGTCCGTTCCTTGGTAAAAACCCATCGCCAACAATCGTGGAACAACCTCATCTGCAACTTATCCAGCGAAGACAACTCTGTCTGGAAACTTGCCCGAAGTCTGAAAGAAAAACGGACATCACCTCCTCCCCTGCATCAAAATGGAGTGACCGCCACGACTGACCAACAAAAATGCTCTCTATTTGCGGAACATCTCCAGCAATCCTTCCAAAACACCTCACCATCCCTGCATCAGGATGACGTTAATATTTTTATTGAAAACCTGCAATATTCCCCTACTTCTGATCCGTTCTCCACTTACCCTGGAGAAGTGGCTGAAATCATCAAAACCAGCAAGAAAAAATCAGCACCAGGTTCGGACAAGATCTCAAACAAAGTCCTGAAAAACCTTCCCAATGAATTCTTATCCTTTTTATCTAACCTTTTCAACTCCTGCCTCCTCTGCTCCTACTTTCCTTCGGCTTGGAAAATCGCCATGATCCGCATGATACCAAAACCACAAAAGGATCCCACCAACCCTTCTTCTTACCGTCCCATTAGTCTCCTTCCCACGCTCGCCAAAGTCTTTGAGAAGATAATCAACAACCGACTTCAACAATTTCTTCGCTCCAATCGCCTCATTATTAATGAACAAGCCGGGTTTCAATCACGCACCTCCACTTCCCACCAGATTTTACGACTCGTCGAATACATCACAGATGGGTTTAACTCTAACCAATTGACAACTGCCGCCTTTCTTGACTTAGAAAAGGCATTCGATAAAGTTTGGCCACAGGCCCTCCTCTTCAAGCTGTCTGCCTATGAACCTCCGCTTTACCTCCTCAAAATCCTGCAATCCTTCCTCAAGAACCGTAAATTCTTTGTTAATATCAACACCTCCTCATCCCTCACCTTTCCATGCCTTGCCGGAGTACCCCAAGGGTCCGTTCTCTCCCCAAATCTATTTAATGTCTTTGTCAACGACCTCCCACGCTCAGACAACACCCAACTTTACCTGTATGCGGATGACACCACCATCGCTGCCCGCCACTGGGATGCAAACTCCGCCAGCGATCAACTCCAGGACCATTTGCGCCAAATTGAGGATTGGATGACTGTATGGAAACTGAAAGTTAACCCCAGCAAATGTATAAATGTTGTCTTCTCCCGTCACCCCAAAAAAGGCGAAGGCGCCCTCCTCCAACTGTACAACTCCATTATACCTCGCAAGAATGAAGCAACGTTTTTAGGGGTCACCATGGATAAAAAATTAACATGGAATTCCCACTTGAAGAAAACACTCCAGAAAGCAACCGGAATCAAGAAAGGCCTATATAGCATACTCAGCAGAAGCTCCCCAATGTCAATGAAGACCAAATGCATCCTCTACACGTCAATGATCCGCCCGATACTGACCTATGCTTCTCCTGTATGGTCTTATTGCGGTAAAATCAAAATCAAGAAATTAACAGTCTTCCAAAATAAAATGCTACGGTTAATAACTGGCGCCAGATGGTTTCAAAGAAACGATGATCTACATAAAGACCTGAAAATCCCTCCCCTTCCCGACTTCCTACGGCGCCTAAACAATAAATATCTGCTCCAAATGCAAATATGCACGAACCCCCTCTTTTCCTCTCTCTGGGATTATGAATTGCCAGCAGCAGGCCCACATAAAAAACCAAAATTATCCCTTTCCGTTACCTAAATTAAATTACCTCCCTTTTCATTGTGCCGTGACTCAAGCACCGTGATTCTACACTTCAGGATTCCTAGCAGGCAACAGCGCGGCAGCGCTGGGAACTGCTCTTCGCGCCCTGGCAGGGGTGACATGACATCCATCCATCCATCCAATAAGAATATTTACGGTGTTATTTATTGTTATTGTTGTTTAAAATTTGTTTACATAATATATGTACGTGATTAGAAGTAGGTACCTATAAAATTAGCTATTTCATTGAAGGAAAGATAAGCGAAATTACTTTGCCATAAAGTTTGATTTAATGAAAAAATATAATAATTATAATCGATTTTGAGCCGATATATTGTATTATTTTATACTTACTCACGTCACATTTGACGGGAAAATCGGCTAGTTATTTATATTGGCTTTAATATCTTTAAAATCACCGCGGATGAGTTGCTCTGTGTTTTCCAAAATTTCATAATTTAGCGTTATAAAATATTATTATTCGTGTCAAAAATAACGCGTGTATGTACTAGACTAACTATTCTATACCTAATCCGAGTCCAACAATAGTCGTCGCAATGGCAACACTCTCGTAAGGTGTCCCACCAATTCGTCGCGGGCAATTCGTCGCGTGTCAAATTCGTTGCAATACAATTCGTCGCAAGGCAAAATCGCCGCATGGCAAATTCGTCGCATGGAAAATTCTTCGCAAGACAATTTCGTCGCAAGAAAAATTCGTCGCATGGCAAATTCATCGCAAGACAAATTCGTCGCAAGGCAAATTCGTCGAAAGACAAATTCGTCGCAAATTCAGGAATCGTTGAGGAACTAGCAGTATAGGGAAATAACGGGATAACGATTCTCCTATAAGAACACGTAATGCGCGAAGTGAAACGCAGATTCTCCAAAATATGTTATTTAAACGTTAAATTTAGCGATTTAGAATATTTCAATTTTCATAATAAGAAAACTGATCTTCATACTTTTCTCCTTATAAATGCGCAAATCCGCGTCGATATTTCAACTTATGGATATTTTAAAATTTTATCGAAAAAGGCTTGTACGCCACGTTTCAACTCTTCCCTAGTTATTCAAACAGAGAAGGGACACTTCTGGATTCGAACCAGGGACTTTTTCGGGATTTTTTTCGTCATTGACTTTTAATGCGTGACTGAAGTATTATTGCCAAATCTCAACTAGCATTCTGTTATAACACTCGCAACGAAGTCTCAGTTCGTCTCATGCGAATGCAGGTAAAAATAATCTTTATGTACGACAGAATAAAATTCTAACGTTATCTTATAATAAAGTTTATGATAAATCTGATAAAACTTTTCCCTAATTGGTTAACAGGGGTAGTTTCAGCGGGCACGCACTGAATTCCTGAGGAATCTCAATCATCTACATAGACGGGAAGTTTGTTAAAACACGTATAACAAGCGTCATACATAAAGTGGCACAGGGAATGCCCTTTATTAATCTCCTGATCATATAAGATACGAATATTTCATCAATTATATTTTCAGAAATTTTTATTGGGATAGTTGTGAATAATTTGCACAGGACTTCTATAATTTATTCGGAAATTATGAGGCATCGTCAACCCTTCCCATACACTAAATATGGTGTATCGCAGGATTAATGAAGAAAAGGATTTCCTATTTCCTCAACGATTCCTGAATTTGCAGAGAATATGCCATGCGACGAATTTGCCTTGCGACGAATTTGCCTTGCGATGAAATTGCCATGCGACCAATTTGCCTTGCGACGAATTTTCCACGCGACGAGGTTGTATTGCGACTAATTTGACACGCGACGAATTGCCGCGCGACGAATTGCCCGAGAATAATTGACGTAGAACCCTCTCTTAATGAGTGATAAAAACTGCAAAAATGCCAGTATTTACGAAAAATTCGAGGAAATACGATCGAAAAGCAGAATTTTACGACAAAAATTAGACTTTTCATTCCTTTCCTCCGAGAATAGTAAAAATCCCGCTCCGATATTACAATTTTAATATATTTTTATGTGCAAGAGAAAATTACCCTGCACGATGGATTTCAGATTTCTCATGTAAATCAAATGGGAAGGATCATTCCTGGAATCGAACCCAGGACTTCAATCTTAGCAACAAAAACTATCCTCGAGAGTTTGACCCAAGTAGCAAGAGATTTTCACCATGTGTCATGAAAATCGGTCTATTGGTTCAAAAGTTAATAGGTGACAGACAGACAGACACAACGAAGTAACTACGTATAAGCCTATTTCCATTCTGGAAAGTAGGCTAAAAATATCACGCCTATATCTGAGAATTAACCAATGAAAAAATTTTTTTATAAATAATACAATAAGCAACAACTGCACACCAAGGTTTTTTTTTTAACATGAAAGGAAACATCTAAAATTTAATTTGATAAGATTTCCTGAATTTCAAATGACGACGGTGATTTTGGTAATCTTTCTAGGGAAAATTGAAAACGATTTAATACGAAGAAATTTTTTTACAAATTTCTATATCAGTAATTACTCATTACAATCATATTCACATTAAAATTTAATAAGATAGTTACCATCGTTAGTAGTTTAATGAAAAGCGAAGAATATTTATTTTATTTGTGGCACTCTCATATAACAAAGAAATTGTATACATTAATTCGTAAAAATAGAAAAATATTTCATTAAAAACTTTTATAACTTCCAGAATTATTTTTATGCATATACATATACAAATTTAAATTATAGAATACTTAATCGTTGAAGGAATATCTTCTTTTCAGAACTAATTACTTTTTATGCAATGTGCAGCTTGTCAGACAAATCGAACTGTGATATATAAATTTATAGGAAAAAATTGGGCAAAATTTTAGTAGACTTTTAGGATCATAGCTGAAAATTCAGCTTATGGAAGCCATTAATCGCGCATTAGAATCATGACACTACTCTTGAGGCAATCCAGGGACTTCTCGATTGAATGGTAAAGCGGATTAGTGAAGTAATAAAAATAAAAGGCGATAGTGTTAATATCTTTTTTCATTTGAACAGATTTATAATTTTATGTTTAAACTTGATATTTCTGTGCGGTTTTTCCCGGACATTGTATCGTTCAACTGTTCTTGTTTACATTATAGCAGCTTTATAAAACATTGAAATGAACTCTTAAATAACATCTTTTATTGAGCCATGTATATCCGATGTAAAAACTTTACTTCTAAAGCAATAAAAGATAATAAGTTATTTCCCTAAACGTTTCCGGAAGTTTTTAGGTTCTTCAAAAGGTTAAAAAGGATAGAAATCTCAAGGAGGATACAGATCAATAGCAAGCAGGAACCGATCAATATCGCATGTTGCAAGTTTTCTTTTTCGCGGAAAAATGTTTTTGATGAAGGGCACTAAGCAAACTATTATTCATCGAAAAATACTGTAATCACAAGTTTTTTATATCTTATCCTTCATGCAGTTTCGGCAATTAGTCGATGCTACAAGTAATTTTCATTGCTTCGAACGCATTAAATATATAATACATTTCCTAGGAATTTTCTGACTAACATTTTCTTACATTTAACCGGTATGCACTAATATTTTAGAATTTTACCTTCAGACTGCTTTCGAATGCCAATTTAAAAATAGTTTTAATTATTAGCATTAACAATAATCAAGTTGTTGTTGAACGCAGTTAATGATAGAATTACTGCAAAACCACAATTTACTAAACGAAAGCTGAAATAGTTTTAAAAAGAGATTAAGTGAAGATTATACAATTAACCAATTGTATTGCGATATTACTGCCTACAATTCGGTATTAATAAAATATAATACGGAATATATCTTGCATAAGCTTCCTCCTTGTCACATTTTTGACTCGGGATGTCCTCGAAGGGAAAATCCCGTGAACTCCACTGAGGTGACGAAATGTTTCGCAAACTTTCATCAGTTGACATTGATTATACGTTTTCATCAAAAGGATAGTTTTTTTAAAGGCTTTCGTACAAATCCATATATTGTTTCATTCAAAACGCAAGTTACAATAATCCGCAATTCCAATATGAGTCACTTTCCAGATGACTCCAATAAAAGTATGTACAATCATAGATTGCGAAACCGTGTCACGCCGGGACGATAACGAGCAATAACCGGAACGAATGAATAATATCGAATCACCCGTCGCAATTACGTTTTTAGAACGTTTTCTTAAAAGAAAAAAAACGTGCTTATTTCAATCACTCTGTCTACCCGTCTATTTGTCTGTCCGTCTGTGGACAGCAACTTTTTCGTTTTAAGAGACATTTGAAATTTTTTAAAAATTAGATAGCTCGCATAAATCCATTGTTTTCCCCGATTGAACTTTCACAGTAGTTCATAGATTTTTCGCTAGATGGCTTCAAATTCTAAAAATTAAAAACTTTGAAATGGTATTCTAGCCAAACTACTGGGAATATTGGGAAAATTGTTTTTGAATTAGATAGCTCTTATCAATATCTGAATTTTTCACCGATTCGTATTTCCTTGTAATCCATAGACATTCCGCTAGGTAGCTTCAATTTTGAAAAATTCAATATTTTGATGTGGTATTGTATCCAAACTATTGAGGAGTGAAGTATTCGCGGATGGAAAAATTCTTATAAGGATCTACGTTCAAAAAGTGCTATTTCTTCCCACCTCATAGGAAGAGGCAAACCAGAACCTTTAGAAAATCTAAGAAAACGTGCTCCCACCTCCTGCTTTAGCAAGGGTACCTTGTTCTATTTACAACACCGGAAGGTTTTAAAAGCAAGCGATTCGCGGCGCCACCCGCCTCTACAAACACTATTCTAGAATCACTCCTCATTTGATTGACGGCCACTCGCCCGGGATTATTCGAATCAGTCAGTCGATGATAATGTGAAAATGTATTTTGGGCGGATTGCTGTCGTTTCCATGGCAACAGAAGCCGACAGGTGGGTGTCCGGAGAGCGAGAAAAATGGCAAGGGAGAGCGTGGGATGAAGGGAGGGCGGCGAGATGCAATATCAATAAAGTGTAGGTGGTTTTTCCGGGATTCGGTCGTTTCCTCGATAATTATACGGAGAAATTTTGTGATCGCTGCACCCACAAGTATATCGTAAATTGGCAAGAGGGTTAGATTAGCGAAAAAAACCTTTCGTTATCTTTTTTTTCCGAGCACGCGATTGTCAATACGCGCCATAATTGGTTGAAGGAAAGTTAAGCATAAATAAATTTGATTCCACGGTGAATTGTCGTTCTCGTCTTATGGCTGAAATAAAACTGACAAAAATAAGCAAATAAAAATCAAATCGACAAAATTAGTGCTTACTCAAATATCTCCAACGTCCATAAACAAAGTTATGAAAAACCATATGAGCGTTTCGTCTACCAGGCAGCCGTCGTCAGTGGTATTCACCGTTAATAGATTCTAAAAGAAAATCAGGCAGCCGAAATGCACGTATAGTATTTCCTAACCTTTTAATGGGTATTGGAAGTCATTGAGTAAGCGCTCATTTTGTCAATAAAGAAGTATGAAAAATAATGTTCCTCCTTTATCTATAAAAAGGTTAGGAAAGTCAAATCAAGTTCGGATACGAAACAGACTTCATCAACCGTGATTCACCGGTAATGTATTCTTAACAATAATTCTTTTTAGGCGCGATTCAGTTCTAACGTAAGCGCCTATTTAGCTTCGTTCTGCCCGTCCGTCCGTAGACAAGTTCGTTCTCGTGTTCCACGGAAAGGGTTTTCATGAAATTTGGTATTTAGAGCTTATGGCCAAAGACAATAAGAAAATGGCATAAATGGCTTACACAACTCAATCGGGGATGCAATTTTAGTGAAAATAAAAACTAACTTTTCCTCATTCCTCGTAAAATATTAGCCATACAGAAAAGGTCTTCAAATTAAATTTGTAGAACTAGCTAATCAAAATATTTTTTCCATACATTCATATCATAGGAGTTGCAGTTTAGAAAACCAAACAAGAAAGTCGTAACTCAATTTGAACGTCAAGACATTCATGCGTAACTATCTAATTATATTCAACGAAAACGATCTTCGCAGTAACTGAAGTATATCAGATCTGCGATAATTACGAAAATACGCTAAATTTCTTTACGTGCATTTTATAAGGGGAAAGAAATGCAACGAAGAATAGAACGTAAACCTAAATATTACAATTAACCAACTCAAGTGAGGTATATGAGGTGCAATTTTCGATTGATTGATTAAAACTTATTATAAAATAAATCGGTAAACATAAATTTAATATATATTAATATATACAAGGTGTCCCAGAAGTCCGGCCACATAGGACAACTTTGTTATTTTGCAGAATATCTAAAAATAATAAGAGATCAAAGTTGTTTGCAATAGGCTATTTTTTGGGAAAAATGTTGATTTATTTTGTCTAGGGCCTTCCGTTCGACCGCTACTCTCTTGGCTCATCAATGGTTAAGTGACTCTGTCCCAGAAGTCCGGCCACATAGGACAACTTTGTTATTATATATATATATATATATATATATATATATATATATATATTACATATATATAATATATATATATATTGGTAAAAGGTGCTTGCATACTGCAAGCATTTAATAGCACCTTAAAAAAAACATTAATTTTCAGAGAGATATTTCACCATGAGGAATATTTCCTTAATTCTAAAAATTTCTCCTCTAGAAGGGTTTTTGTTTTTTCATTATGGAACAATAATGGAGTAAAACAACCACTAATTTTTGCAATTTTCGAAATATTATACTTTTCCCACATTGAGTTAATTATGCCACACATTTCTGCCAAATTTTAAATTCATAGTACAATTAAAAGTGAAATAACATTTATCTAATAGTTTAAATTTAAATAATTTATAACGGCCAAAATAACAATTTTATGGAAAACTTGGCATGTTTATTCGTTTACAAAGATTAACCTCTAAATAATTTAAAAATTTCAGATCCCTAACTTGCGGCGTAGTGTCTAAGCATCTACCTATTTGTTTAAACTTTAAGAATTGTTAACTGCTAAACAAATTAAAATATCAAAATTTCTATAATCACTATTTCGTTTTTTTACAAATCCTACCTCTAAAGAAAATTTCAGACATAATCTGGTCATGGCGTTCGCTGTTTTATGGTGGGCGTTCGAAGTAGATCCCTTAGTTTCAAATGTTCCATCACATGAAACGTCCCTATTTGTGATAGACTGTATACTTTTCTAACTTTTTACTCTCATATGCAGTTCACCTTTAATGAATAGATACGTTTTACTTTTCATTATGAAAAAATGCAATTAATTGAAGAGCTTAGAATTACCATGGCGCTGCGAGAATGGTCGATGAAAACATTTCATAATTCAACAGCAGTCTCAACTGAAAACCTATGTACAAGCATTTTAAAAACTCTTTTATCGCCATTTTCACTAGATCGGTACAAATTCCCAAAGTGGTACCAGAAGGATCGGAAAGTGATATCAGTAAAATCTTGGTATTATCTTAGTTAACTCATGTACCGCAATCCCTCATCTACTCGCAATTCCGCTTTCATTAAATTGCTAAAATAAACTATTTGGTACCTGTATAGAGTAAATTTACAAATTTCCACTTCGGTCTAATGATTTTGATGATATTTTTAAAAGGCAATTTCTTTTTTACGAAAAAAATGTAGGGGTACCAGTTAGTTGATGGAATTGTCCAAAGGGTACATAAAAAAAGTACGAATAGCACTGCATTAGAGGTAATGACCAATCAATACTTCTAAATGATGGTTTTTTTATTTATTCCGCAACTTTTTCGCGACGCCCCCGACAGTCAGCTGCGTCATCCAGTTTGGGAACCACTGGTTTGAAATATAAATTCCTGCGAGGTTGCGAAATTTGCGTCGAATATTTTTGTCCGCCTTCATCTCGCATGTTCTTACCGATCCTTTCCGGGTATCCGTAATCCTTTTCTCCATCATCCCTCATCCACTTCGGATTGACTTATTTCGCTGCGTCACATGTCTTTCCTCCCCCATCCAAAGCTTTAGAACACGGGCTCATCCCTTGGGCATATATAAACATACGCACACAATCTACCCTATATAAATCCCGCTCCGAGTTCCTTTTCTCCACGCTTCACTCGCACGAGTAAACTTTGGCCGACAAAACTTTGTAATAGCGTTCCGTGATAATAATTCCAAACTATGAAGCAGAAAGGAGCAGCTTCATAGATGTTGAATCGAAAAGTTAATGTATTTTCCTCCCGTAACTCTAACATTAGCTATCTATTTATATTTAAAGTGAGGTGCGACGTGAGCCAAGGAATGTAATTTATTATTCACTGGTAAGAAAACAATTTAAGGAGATTATAGTTCCGATATCTATTTGGTCCACGATACTTTAAGATCGCGCTCTAATATTATCTTGGAATAAAATTGTGACCAGGAAATTATTACTTTATAATTTGCGTGTAAGGCGTAAAATGCTTTTAGTTGTGTTTTTCTTTGCCAAACTAGAGTCTACGAGGTCAAACGTATATTTATATATGTAATTATATTAATAAATTTTGATTCGTAGCATATCCATTACATTTTACTATTTATTTCACCATTAAAATGGATAATTAATTTATTTAAGTCACATAATGTAAGTAAAAATAACTTTTTATGGTGTTTTATTATATCGTTTATAAATGGGCGATTAATTTTGGAATGTGCAGCAAGTAATCATTAAATTAAACCATCTTAAAAATAAAAACCTAATAAATGTTGAGATAATTGTTTCATATATGTTCATTACATTTCTGTTGATTATTGTTTATAATGAGTTTCCTGAACATCTGTTTTCCGATACATATTACTACTTAATTTTTACTTTCTCCATACGTAGTATAGGGGAAAGTATTGTTTTCATGAAAAAAAATCGATTTCGAGGTTTCAACGAAAATAAGCGTTTTGATGTCCCTTGAACACGTTTTGACAATTTTCTCGATGATGTCTGTGTGTGTGTGTGACAGTTTTTGTGGGTGCTCTAACTGAAAAACTATTAATCAGGTCAACGAGAAATTTTATATTTAACATTTTTATGAGTCACAAAAACTGATTAGTTTTTGTAAAAATCGGTCAACCGGAAGTGGGTGTTTACTCTTGTCCTTGTCCGTTTTTGAAATATTTGCTTTACTATTTGATTAATGTAAAAAATATTGGAATAGTAAATGTTGTTGGAAATTTAATTTTCTACAACCTTTGTTTGAAATATGATGAGCCCCTTGTCAAAGATGAAGTAATAATAATAAATAAATAATAATATTCCCTCCCTCCCTCCCGCCGTCCCTCTCTCACTCCTTTCCTCTCTCTTTCCTTCCCTCTCTCCCTCCCTCTCTTTTGTCTCACATCCCCCCTCCCTCATTCCCTCCTGTCCCAATCCATAGCTCTCCCTCTCTTTCTCCGTCTCCTCCTTAATCTCTTTCCTCCCGTCCTATTCTAATTCTATACCTCCCTTACTCTCTATGTACTTTCCATTCTATATCCCTTCCTTCCTATCTCCCTCCCCACACCTCCCTATCACTCTACATCTATATAGTCGTTTAGATAAGAAAAAAAATCCAAACTAAATCCCAGTCTCATTAGGATTGCGTTATTTCGCGAAAAATACTACGATAACTTAAGGAAATCTATGCACACGTGTATATCTAATCTAACAATAATAAAAGGCTACTTCTGTCCCTTTGTGGCTCCCTCTGTCACGCTATAAAAATGCAAATAACTCAATAATGGAACGAGATTCATTTTTTATATTTGGCAGGAATGATCGATCCACATATTGTAAGATGATGACGAAAAGAAATCTCGAAAAAGTCCTAGGTTCGACTCCAAGGTAGGCATTTTCCATTTCCCATATGATAACACGTAAAAATAGACTTTTTTACTTGCAGGCTTTTATTCTTTTTGAGATATAAATTAAAAAGAATTAACCTATGATCTACGGATCTAACCCATTTTAAAGAAAAAACTATGAAGTTTCTTATTCTATTCATCTATTTCCGCCTACAGTTCGAAATTCCTCATGTTAAACGTTTAATTCACATATTTTGGGGAAATCTTGCCATTTTAACTGGATGTTGCCATGCCAACTCATTAGATTGTTAAACCTCGAAATCCTATTGTTATTTCAATCCTCATGGGTAAAAGCGTGCTTTGAATGCTCTTACAATTGGTACGGAAGAGAGAAATTCTTTTCATAGCAACCAATGTAAACAACATTCGTTGCGTTATTTACGAGAAGTACATTTGAATGTAGAATATTAATCATTCGCATATTAAAATTAGGTACTTGCTTAGAATCATCGTAGGAGTTCGAAACTTGAAACAAGGAAAGCCTAAAGAACAAAAGTTTGTTTTATTGCCATCCAAAGAAAGTCAAGGCATATTTATGTTCATTTTTTATTTCACAAAAAACTTTCCCGTTGAATTTCAACGGCCATTTCCCGAGTCTTGTATATTATAACCGCTGTGTCTCTGCGTGTGTCCCTGCCTGCGTCTGAAGCCTCGAGTGACGTCACCTTCCGGCATGAACCCAATAAACCGAGAACGGTCGGTCTATATACTCGGCGCGAACTCAAGCAGGTTTTAAGAGGGTAGTCGTCTCCCGGAAAGGCATGGGTTCGATACCAGGATAGTTTTCGTTAACACGTAATCGGCTACAATACGATGTGTAGACCTTGATTCTTTATCATTTTAAAATATCTTACGATCGAGACTTTGAATCGAGATTTATACCATTTTACGCAGAAATAAATGAAAATTCTTATTCATATCGCCGATTCTTTTGTTTAATTCGTGTTTGCTCATATTTTAAGTTTATATTCGATTTTATTCGGTGTATCGACATTTCAAAAAGGAGGTTGCTAGGGTAGATGGCATTGTTCATCTCGGATTTCTGTATTGTTAGACTCGGGCTTCAAGTGCATTTCCACTAAGCTTGCAATAAAACGCATCAAGGACAAAAATAGTCTCGAGTGATGCCCCCTCCCAGTATAAATGCAAATAAATCAAGAACGGTCGGCTCGATTTCGACAAATCTTTCGCCTGAATACTCGACGCAAACTTGCAGTTTTTAAGCTGGTAGTTGTCTCCCGAAAAAGCACGGTATCAGGAAAGTTTTCGTTTTTGCATTTGATTGTCACGTAATCGGCCGGAATACGATGTGTAAACCTTCAGTCTTTAACATTTTAAAAGATCTTACGATCGAGACTTTGACTCGAGATTTACACTATTTCACGTAGAAAGAAATGAAGATTCTCATTCTTACTTTTTATCTTTTTGTTTAATTTGTGTTTGCTCATATTTTAAGTTTATGTTCCATTTTTCCGATTTTTCAACATTTCAATTGCTGATCTCGGATTTTTGCATCGCTAGACTCGGACTTTCAAGTATATTTGCACAAAGCTAACAGTGAAATAAAAAGCATCAAGGACAATAACCGATTGAAAATATATGTGAAAAGTTTCGTGTAAATATAAAACAAATGAAACACGCAGCGAATAAAAGAAACAATTCCAATGCATTGTAATAATGGACAACTTAACATTTCAAACAGAAAGATATATCACTCATGCATTGAAAATATCGTTTCGTTTGCAAGTTTTACTGTGCAGTTTAAGCAAATTACTATATTGATAATGTTTGTGATTAATTTATTTTGATATTGACGCGTGACCGGTGCCTTGGTTACTTAATATTAAGCAAACCACAGAACATACGATATGCTGTAACATCAGAAATGTTGAACAAAACAAAAAATATTGTGTACCGATAGTATAAATCATGTAGGTATGTGCTTCTGGTTATGAAAATGGTGTGAGCTATATGATTATTTTGATAGGGGCAATAAAAGTGGTTCAACAAATAAAACCCTGTGTAACAATTTTTTGTCATAGGAGCAATTGCATAGTGCCGCTTCACGCAAGGTTCCCTAAATGTTAGCAGGAAGTACTGCAACGGGTCCCTAGTTACACGTATCCGGGTTGTGAGAACAATTGATTCTCGAAATTTAAACAATGACGTGGTTGGCAAGGCAACATCCCATTTAAAAGCCGATATTTTCCCAAGATGTGTGATTTAAATGTTTAATATGAGATATTTCGAATGGTTGGCAGAAAAAAATGAATAGAATAAGAAACTTCATTAATTTTCCTAAAACGTAGTTCAAAGTCAAAGATCGTACGTCATTTTTTTCTAATTTTAATTTCCAATATTAAATTAAAAAGTCGATTTTTAGTGTTATATTACGGGAAACGGATATCGACTCCCTGGAGTCGAACCCGGGTCTTTTTTCATGTTTTTTTCCTCATTTAATTTTTATATCTGAATCAAACATTCCTTCGCAATTTTAACCTTCCACCTAATCGAAAAGTTTGTGAAAATGCGTTAAATATAATCATATTATTACATATGTGTGAAACCATGGTTACAATTCAGTCACGTTTACGTATGTACGAACTTACCTTCGAAATTATTGTATTTTTGATTATATGTATGTTATATATGTTATGCTATTATATATATATGGCTACAATTCAGTCAAATTCCTCCCTCTCGCCTCCCCTCTCTCCCTCCCTATGTTTAAGTAATTTCACGAAAATTCCTACGATAATTTAAGGCAATCTCTGCACTCGTATATATTACACGTATGCGGGTTGAGACAACAATTGATTCTCGAAGTTTAACAATGACGCGGTCGGTAAAGCAACATCAACATTTTAAAAGCTCATATTTTCCCAAAATATGTGATTTAAATGTTTAATACAGGAATGAGCTGGAGGGGGCTCGGTGGGGCTCGTGCGAGCCCTTTGTTAAATTTAGATTCATTCAACGAGCCCTTTATTAAACTTTATCGGACGTATGTACTATATATAGTAACGATATATAGTTTCGTCCCTTCAGCCTTTTCTTTTCTCAAGACGAATTTACACGATTAACTTTGAATTTTGATGTACAGCTATCAAAAATTCATCGAAAGAACAATAGGTATACCGAAAAACAATTCACAATAATTAAAAATTATTTTTCTCGTCTTTCGATGAATTGTCTTCGGTAAATTTTTCTGCAAACCTTGGGTGTCAACGTGCAGCACTGATTTTCGTCCACGAGTTCGAAGTAAGAGTCAATCACAAAGAGTGAACTTTTGAAGTTTAAAATAGTACTTGAGATTGCAACTGTATTGCAGCGCCAATAAGGGCCTTTTCTTAGTGGTTTATCTCTGAACTTCCGATTCCGAAAGTGAAGATCTATATTTTCCCGTACATCAACGCGGGTCTCTCACAGTCATTTCAGTGAACTGTAAGTACATTAATTGGCGTTTTATTTACAGAAATTAAGTACCAGATTTTTTCCCCGTTATTTTACATGAGTATTAATTTTTACTGTTTTTCTGTTAATGAATGCAGGTGCTATTTAGAGACTTACGGACATACCTAACATAACTTTTGAAGGAATGGCAAAAAGAATGTCTAATGTAAATTTCCTCAGTGATTTAGCTCTGATAATAGATATTTTAGAAGAGATATTCTTGTCATCAAACGCTTTACAATAATGGTCAACAACTTTACAAAAAGCCGATCAATTTATAAGACGCTAAATAAGAGCAATGCAATCTCTTAAGGAAAATGTTGGTAAACACGAAGAAGTTGTTCAGTTAATTAAATCAGATACTTATAAATGCATATCATTTCAAAGCAGTACATCGACGATAACAAACTCTCTTCCTTAAGGTCAACTAATTCAAAGTGTAATTGATAATTTGGCAGCCAGACTTTTATCGACAAATCACTTTTTTTCAAACCAGAGTACCCTGAATGTGGGAACGATTTAAATAATCATAAGCAATATGAATACCTTTTAGCACACTTTGATTTGTTGGGACTAACTTCTTGGAACTTTGAGAAAATACTTTCTCCATGGCTAAAAGGAAAAAAGAAATTACAGCATCTGAATAGGTTGTTAAAATTTCAAATCGATATTAATGATTTGAGGAATTTTGTGGACTAAAACCTCCAATCAAAACTGTATGTTCCTTTTCCACCTAGTATTGCAAAAGCTAAGAAAATCGCCAGCACAATTGCAATCAGCAGCTCAGAAACTGAACGAGGTTTTAGTGTAATGAATGGTATAGCCACATGTGAAAGGAGTAAACACAATTAGCCACATGTCTAATCTGATGGCTATAAAAATATTGGGGAAATCTTTAACAGATTGGGATGCAGTGCCTTTTGTGAAGACCTGGTTACGCCAACATCGTCTTGCTGATGATACTAGAGTTTGACCCAAGGTTGTTCTGCAACCAACAGGAAATCAAAAAGCGATATGGAACCTTCTTTAAATTGCAAATGTATGATGTAAATTGGGGCTTTCCGTGTGAAAACTAGACAAGTGACAACTGTTAAAAATGCCAGAAAACACATTTCAAGTTTACCAATAATTAAATGAGTAAAATCTTTCATCTATTAAATGCATCTTATTTAATTTTTCTTTTCTATTTTAGCTTATGATGTCTATATTACAACTGTATAAAGGAAAAATATGGATATTTTTATTGAAAAATGTATTGGTGTAGGAGTCTGCATGAAACAATATGCATATGAGACTAAAAAGATTATTTTATAACGAATAACTTGCAATTAGACAAAATTGGAATGTACGAGTAACTCATATAACAGAGGAGATAAAAAATTACAAAAGTATACGGTGAAATAATGGATATTCTGATGAAATTTGACAGCATTATACTTATAAATTAACACTTTTTCTACAGAATGGATTTTCAAATTTGTGCACTAATTCTCAAAGGGAGAGTGCAGGCTGATCCACATAACTAATTTCACTCATATTGCGCGATGTAATGTTTTGGGTTCAATATTCACTTTAAATTACTAAAAACTGTCATCCTACCTCTTCCCTCATACTTCTGTCGAACTCGCACCACTATTTTCACTTTCGACAAACCTCCGATCGTACTGAACTAATCATTACTCTTCTAATTATCACACAAAATATTTTAAATCTTCAAGAAAATAGGTTACATTTAAATCCATTTAAGTTAGAAATAATTAATCATTCTAGTAGCGATTATTAGATTCAATCTCATTATTATCTTTCAAGTCTGGTCTTTCTTTAATGATCCCATTATGTATTAGCTTCCTCCTTTAATGACGATCGTTCGCTCCCGATGATAACAGCATCGATTAAGCGGGGCGTTGCAAGATATACAATAAGTTCACATCTCACAATCAGTACTGTACTAAAAAATAGAAAATTTTGAACTTTGCAATAGTACAATCAACTTATTTCCGGTAACTATGCTGCTTTTCTAGTTCTTGCACGAATAGGCCTCATACAATTGTTGAGATAAACACCCAAATGTCATTGTTTATTTATGTATAATTTCAATAAATAATTGTAAATATAAATTGACCAATTAAACATTATATTCTTATGTAAGTTTATTTCTAATTAATTCCTTGACTGTTAAAATGTAACGAGCCAATTGTTACCAGATTGGCAGCTCACCCCTGGTTTAATATGAGATATTTCGAATTGTAGGCGAAAATAGATGAATAGAATAAGAAACTTCATTAATTTTTCTAATACATAGTTTAAATTTGAAGGTGTACCTCAATTATTTCTAATTTAAATTTCCAAAATAATAAAAGCCAGCACTTAAAAAAGTCGCTTTTTACGTGTTATCTTACGGGAAACGGAAATCGCCCCCCTGGAGTCGAACCCGGGTCTTTTTCGTATTTTTATTTTCGTCATTTAATTTTTATATCTGAATCAAACATTTCTGCGAAATGTCAACCTTCCACCTAATCGGGAAGTTTGTTAAAAACGCGTTAAAACGTGCCATTGATGACGTCAGCGTCAAGTTTACGTACGTACGTACGTACGAACTTGCATTCGAAATTATATATAGGAGGATTTAGAATTTTTAGAAATATTACAGGTGTGGAGAAAGTCATGTGGTGGCCACATCAGATTTTTATGATGAGCCATTTTGTTTATTGGCGCTCCATTAAGACTTTTATGGCTAACCTTATCGCTACTTTAACCCAGTTGAGGCCGAGATTCATAGTTCAGAGGGACCATTCATTGCCGCTATAAACTCAACTAATATTGCTTAACGATATTATTGTGTTTATACGCCATTTCTGCAATCGTCTTGGGCAATAAATTACTCCAAGACATGACTCAGCTAATGTAAATTATTCAATTCGAATTAATTTACTTGTAACTATTCTTCTGCGTGTCTGTCGAAAAGACTAAAACAGGAGTAAAGAGCTGCTGAAGCAGACAGTAAACGACGTTTCTTTTTAATTTAGACAGACGGGGACAAACCGAGAAAACGTGCACAACGAGACAAAATACTGAATCGACTTGCGGAACGCTGATCGTCGTCATCATTTAGGGCAGGGGTAGGCAACCTACGGGCCGCGGGCCACGTGCGGCCCTCAAGAACGCTTTATGCGGCCCGCAAAGCTGTAATGAAAAAGTGATCAGGAAAATTTCTCATGGGCAATTTTATATTTTTTTAGTACAATTATAGTCTCAAAGCCTTTTCGGGTGAAGTTTTATCGCTAGTAAATTGTGTAGACTTGATTTCGTTCATATGAAATCACAGAATCTCTAGAAAACTTCTGATTTATTCGCTCATCCGGCCCGCCGAGGCTTTCCTGACTCCCAATGCGGCCCTCCGAAGAATTCACAACTGCAAATGTGGCCCGCCGTGCGGAAAAGGTTGCCGACCCCTGATTTAGGGTGTACGACCGAGTCTTCGTGTTGAGACTTTTCATACTCAATGTACATACACATTTCTCTCCCCCCCTCTCCCCCACTCCTAGCACTAACTCAGCTCCTAGCTCTGTTAACACTAGACGCGAGGCCCCCAGAGGCACAAGACCCTATGTCAAGGGTGGCCAACCGGCGGCTCCGGAGCCGCATGCGGCTCTTTGAGAGGCAATATGCCGCTCACGAAAAGTTTGGCTGCCTTATATATACCATAATTTTCCGATTATAATGTGTAAGGGAATTGTTGAATTCAAAGATTACCTAATGTTCAACCAAATTAAAGAGTCAGTTTTGTTTCTGACAATATTATTATATGCGTCAGTAGTTACATTATGTGTTCAATATTTTTCATCATTACTGCGGCTCCTGCTAAGGCCCAGGTTGGCCATCCCTGCCCTATGCGGTCGCCTAGGCCGCCTGGCCCTATATATCCACCACTGACAAACTATATTCATTGAAAACAACTGTTCGCTCTCATTCGACGAGGATTTGATTTCAGTTTTCAAAAAATATAAAACTCAACCTTTCAGCTACAGAACTGTTTATGTCCCAAGCTCCTATCCTAATTTTAACTAATTTGAAAATGCAAATTTGAAATGCCCTGCGTCCATATCATGCTTTTTTCATGGGTGTTAGAAATGAAACTAGGGGGTTGGAAGAAGACATCGACTTCTCCTCTGCACCTAATTCTAGATCCACCAAATTTGTGTCACGTGTAGCTCTCATATATACCGCACTATCGTGAAGATTTGGTTTCTCAAAGTTGCGGGATTCGAGAGATATTGCCTGAACAGGTGGACGGACGTACACAACCCTAATACACAAAATCTAAAAAAAAAGCGCTAACTAGTGTTTCAGCTAACATTGGTGAATCTCTATTAATGACGGCGGCTTTGTAGTCGAAACGGACGTCTGATTTTCCTAAGCTTTTTGCGGCCATTGGGGAGGCATAACTTATTGACTTGATTTTATCCATAAAGGTGTGCTCGATAATTCTTTATTGAAGTACGTGATGGATAATGAAGTGACCTTGATCAGATTCAAGCCGCATAAAAGCGTAGTCTGAAATGATACGTCAAACATCCTGAGGCAATGGCGCGGAAAAGTGACGCAAACAATTTGTAACATCAGTTCTGATGGTCTGGAACATTGCACTCAATTACGTAAAAACGAGAAGGTACACACGCTGATTGCTTTCGGCCTTCGAGAAAATCCTCTCCTATCCTCTCGCGCACAATGGTGCATATGAATCACGGCCTTATCGCCCCTAATTGCGTTGTTTGCTCACATGACTGCGTACTTTAGGCCGGAAAGATTGGCGGAAGGGAAATGGAATGAATGGTGCCGTGAGACGCGCGCAAAATTCACCACGGAATCTTTTACTCGGTAGAACTGCATTATAAGGGAAAATAAATGTAAAAAATTTAGTTTCTTGTATTTCGAAGGGTATGGGTTGACCAGACGCAAAATTCCATAGAATTTTTAGATTTAAAAATGCATATTTAGCTTAAACTCGCCATATATGTCAATTAGCTTCTTCTTCTTTCAGAGAATTTCCATGAAGCAGCTTTTCAAATAAAACTGAAGTCAAAGTTTTGAATAAAACGCGGAAATGAACACCTCGATATATTTTAACGATGGAAAAACACGTGAAAAAATCTAAACGTTAAAATGGCAAGTAAAACGTCAAATAGTAAGGTCGATGTTTGATATCTATTGCAATTTTCGATAAAATCCATCCAAGACAACAACTGCGTCTGTTTAGTAAATTATAAACACCGAAATGCAAAGTGGCGATCATCGGAGAATCAGTCATTTTTTCACTCACGTGAAATTTAAAGTTTACATTTTATACTCGACAAGGGGCGGCCCGAGGAATTTTGGCGCAAGATAGCAGTCCAGCGCCCCCCTCCGTTAATGTTTGTTGGGATATTCACGAAGTACATGTTAATTTATTCATCGCTCTGTAAAAAATTTTGATAATGAAAAATTAAAAGGAATGCTATCAAGATTCTAGCCTGTTCCTCGATATAAATTGGTATCCAATATTTATTCACTTGCGAGTGATGCATGGATAAATGATCGGGATAGCGCCCCCAAAACTTAGGTGTCCCGGGCAGCCGCCCGGCTCACCCGTGGCTTGCGCCGGCCCTTTACTCGACCATAGTGTTTCGGATGGTTTTTTTTTGAAACTTCAAAGTGTACTCCGCGATTAGTATATTCTGACTCACGGACGGACAAAGTGAAAAGATAAGCATTTTTTATAAAAAGCTCTAAAAAATAATGCGATTTAAATACGTTCAATTCCTCGATTTTCATCCCACAAAAATAGGCTGAATACTTTTCAGCGCATTTTATTTAATGTTTTCGCTCTGTCTGTTCGTCTGCTAGTCTGTGCAATCAATTAAATGAAAATAGCAAGTAAGCGTTAAGAGATATAAGACCTAAATTTGCAGGGTATATGTGATATATAATGCCATTTATAATGCTGACAAAGAAATGTTTTGCTGAAATCGGTGGGCGGCAAGGGTGTGGCTTCAAAATGTTCAAATTAAGATTCTTAGAAAATTGTTATAGATGGAAAGTTAAAATTTTATAGAATTTGTGTGAGCTTGAATGCCATTTATAACATTGTAGAGTAAGGTTTTTTTAAAAAATCGGTGGACGGCAGGAGTACCTTCAAAATTTTCATATTAAGATTCTGAGTAAATGTTTATAAGAAGAAAGTTAAAATATTTTAATTAATTATTGAATAAATTACTTTATGTCATATAATTATATTACTAAGTTTGCAAAGAATTTTAAGATTAGAAGTCTAAATAAATCTCAATAAATAAAAGGAGATTTTTCATACAGCGTGAGCAAATGAAGCTCCCATTTTTTAAATTCTTTTCAACTTCATTCCTAATGCAATTTATTTAATTTTTTACAAGTGCCTGCATCTTAATTACAGTAATCAAAGTTTCTGTCGTACTGTTAAGGAGAATGATAAAACCTGAACCTTGCAACTCTGCTCGTTATGAAGGTATGAAAGGAGTTTGTTCTATACGTGTCATGTGAAGGATAAAGAAAGCAATAGCTGCACTTCGTGGCGTCTGGTGACTGGCCTTGCGTGCACTTATCTTAACCCCACAGGGGTGCGTCTATTTACGGAGTGAGATGCATTGCCGCCACTATGTCACTTGCGTGCTTTGGTTTGCTTAAGTTGGGTTGGTTTCGGTTAGATCGGGTTAAGCTGCGATGTAAAGTCGTGGTGCTATATGTCTATGATCAATTTTAAATTAAATTAGCCAAGCTTCCGTTGCATTTAGACTAACTTTTTGGAGTTATTTTTTACTCCACATCGTCGAGTTCCTTATCATGTACATATATATTAAGTATATCTTTTCTTTGGGCATTATTGGAGAATTTTTTCTTAGAACTGATATTTTAACAAGCACTTGTGATTGTATAAGAATATCAAGCAAGAAATAATCACGGCAAAACGGTTGTGGCACACTTTGTTAGGCGTTAGAATAGAATTATTAGTATGTAGTTGCTCGAAAATTCGCGTATTTAATTTTGAAAGCATCCAAAATTCGCGGTTCAGAACGTTCAAGAATCCCGCCAAGTTGGAGCATATCCTTATCGTGATAGATATCCATTCACTTTCATCATGTATTTACATATGCTAAAAACAGATTTTTTTAGGGATAAAAATATACTAGGTTCCTGAGATGAAGGAATGGGCTATCTACGTCGAAGAAAAGAATGTAAACGTTAAATATTATAACTACTTAACTCGAGTGAGGTATGTTTTAAGTAATTTTCGATTGTTTGATTGATTACAACCGGTTAGATAATAAATCTGTAAATATTTCCCTGGTATAATTTCTGATATATCGTTTTGCAGTAGTTAGTTATTAAAATTAAGTAAATATGTTCATTAATGCACCAACTTAGGGTAGAGAAGAAATTTGTAGTAGTCAAAGAGACATAATCGGGTCATGGTGTTTCACTGTTTTATGGTGTGCGTTTGTTCCAATTATATCGTTTTTTTTTTAAATACTCGATCGCGCAAAACGCGCCTATTTGCGTTCACTTTCCTAAATAGTTTTTGGAAAATTTGGAGAATTTAAATTGATGCGGGGAGACACTTTTCGATCTCTAGTTTGTCTCTGCAAAGCACTTCAAAGGAAAGATATCCTACTACCTAGAGAGCATTGGGCTTTGGAGTGACTCAGTATATACAAGAGCGTAGAATAGCACTGCGTCACAGCATATGTACCGCACGGAGTTTAAAGTTTTAAAAATTTCATAATCTTTTCATTTTTTTCTTTAATCGGTATTTCGGTTTTTTTTCTGATGTGGCAACTTTTAATTTTTGGCACCGAGCAGAACAACTTTAAGGCAAATTTGCGTTGACGTTAAAATTATAATGTGTGCATAGGGAACGGCGTTAGGGTGAAAAAATGTTCCACGAGGTGGCGTTGTCCCGAGGATCTATTATATGTCGATATTAAGAAGAACAAGGAGGATGAAATTATGTGTGCTAATGAGGTCACTTTAAGCTTTCATGCAGTTTGCCATCACCTAAGTTATCCGTCAACGGATTGCACAAATAAGCTACATGACAAATTGCGTGCTGATTCTTCAGATTGCTACTGAAACTCCATCAGCTAGAACTAAATCAGAAGCAATCGTTATCAAAGTGTTGGCACCGCATTCTCTGTAACAAAGAAAAAGTAAACTTCATAATGATGAAATTTACATTGGTGTCTCTACTGATGGTGGTAACCATTTGTCGACGGAAACTTTCCTAATAGTTATCCAGTGCTATAATCGCACAAGCTAGCAGAACTGAAATCTGTTCCAAATGAATCAGCGGAGACTACAAATCAGTTTATATTAAATAGGTACATTAAAAAGCTACGAATCGACAAAAGTGCCATGCACAACTGTAACATCAATTTCGGCAGTGTACTCAGAGATGGAGATAAAAATGTTTTTGCTCTCTCTCTCTCAAAACAGTTGCGCTAAAAATTTATGTGACTTTGTATCTGTGGATTATAATCAACTATTAAAACACAGAAATACTGTTTTTTTCTTATCATTTAAAAAATTCTAGAAATTTATGGACCATTACTATTTTATTTTCTTTCAGTCAATAAAAGCATCCAAATACTACCATTGTTAAAAATAGCACTTTTTCTGATTTAAAGCAAATTTTTGGGGCTAGTTCGACACGGATTTCAATTTAGATTTCGACTATAGAACTATTCACGTCCTAAGTTTGACTCTAAATTTTAACTAATTTAAAAATGCCGTTTCACGAAGCCCTGCGCTGATTTATATGCTCTTCTAAAGGAGGTGGGAATGAAACGATGGGGTCGGAAAACTTTCCTAAAAATTGACATTTTTGGAATTTCGGAATGTTAGCCTCGGTTGTACCCAATGACCTATCGTCATGCCAAATTTCACATCTGTAGCCAATCTAGAAGCACCTTAGGTTTATATCAACAAGTGGAACCTTTATTCTTTTTTCAGCGTTAGCTGGAACGACTCCTTTCATTTTTCATAAATAGAGATATTATTCAATCTTCTCCCCGTTGAAGACTGCCTAGCTGGCAAAGCAAAAAATGAAAAGTTGCTTTGCATTGAGGGTTTACCTTGAAATAATAAGCCATTTTGCGTTAAATTAGTGTACCTTGTAACATTCGATATCTCGGAGCATCGATATTTCGAAGGCCAGTATCGATAAATATCGATGCTAGTCTCCGATATCTCAAACGATAAAAATATCGATACGATCATTCCTTCGATATTGCATCCATAGGTGTAACCCACCGGCAGAGAGAGCGAAACGGTCGCCGGCGAGATATTCGTGTGAGGAGCGCTGGGGTCGCAAAAATAACAGAGCGGAATTGGAGTTGCTGTGGAAGAAATTCCTGCATGAGACGGCAGGTGGGAGTCGCAGCAAGAGTTCGTATCAAAAGCTAGAGGGAGAGCGAGAGAGAGAGAGAGAGAAGAAGAGAGAGAGTGAAAGAGAGAGAGAGAGTATGGGAGGGAGTGGTAGACAGGGAGAGGGGAGGAAGAGAGATAAAAGTGAGAAAAAGACCGATCCGAAATAGAACAGGGGTAAAGGGCCAGTGGACTCAAATAATCCCCGTTGCATCACTAGAGTGTTTAAAATGGGCATGGTCTCAGCATGGGGTTTCGTTGGAGGTGCTAAAGCGGAGGATTGCAGGGGATGCGGCGCGTGACGTCGGAGGGAAAGGTCAGGGAAGACAGGACCCCACGGATCACCAATCAAGTAGTCACTGCACCAGCTGCGACGCAAGAAATTTGTTTAATCGGATGAAAGTCTGTGGAAATGTATAGCGTGATAAATGGCGTGAATTTTAGAGCTAACAACTTTAAAGAGTTTACCATTTAGGTCTACGTTTAATGGAAGCAAGAAAGATACCCTCACGAAAATAAGAGGTAGAAGCACGTTTTCTTGAAAATTTTATGGGTTCTGGTTTGCCTTCCCTTTTGTGGAACACGCACTGTCGGAATGTAGATACTAGATCTTCTCATCCGTGAAAACTTCACTCGTTAACTTCAGCAGTTCGCCTACAATGCCATTTCAAAATTTTGAATTTTCCGAATTTGATGCCACCTAGCGGAAAATCTATTGAATACGTGGAAAATCTGATCACTGGAAAATTCGTAAATTAATAAGACCTATCTAATTCAAAGAGAATTTTCAAAATAACTCCAGTAGTTCGGCTACAATCTCATTTAGAAATTTTGATTTTTGCTATTTTTGGAGACCATTAGCGGAAAATCTATGAGCTACTTGAAAAATCCAATCCGTTAAAAATTCATAGATTGATAAGAGCTATGAAATTCAAAAAGAACTTTTCAAATATCTCTTAAACAAAAAAGTTGATTTACCACAGATGGACGTACAGACAAAACGGACAGACAGAGTGATCACATAAACACGTTTTTCTTCCTTTAAGAAAACGTGCTAAAAATGGGATGGGACATGTCGCGTCGGGTGAAAATGCATTGAGCTACCTCTGCCAGGAAATTATTTTAACCTTCAACAACGGAGGTGCGATCTGTGAGACATCGCCTAAGTTGCAGTGCCAAATGTACCCTCTACTTTACTTTCCCTAAGTTTACCTTATACAAAGGAATAAAGTTAATATTTAGTTTATTTACTTTAATTGCCTCTTAATCCCAATGAAAGGTAATTAAACACGGAAAATCCTATAGTAGCTATTCTAAGTGAAAGAATAATAATAAAAACAATTACGGCCTGGAAGACCGCACCTCATAATTTCACCTCGCCAGTTAAAAGGTTAAGAGCCGATAGAACTGTGATAAATTAATTAAAATTAATGAGCGAAATAAATTAAAAATATTTATTTGAGAGAACCCATAAAAACAAATGAAAAAATTTCCACCAAATACCTGAACGAAGACAAATTTTTAAATATTTTAAAGGGGCATTTAGGAGTGTGATTAGGCTGTCAACAATTACTTATACTAACGAGTGCGGAAAAACTTTTAATCGCGGTTAACTGTTAGTTAATTAGGCGGCATCGAGAGAACAGCGCTATGGTTAATTTATTCACATATTGCTGGAATTTCTCTCTAACTCACATTTGACGATGAAATTTACAGCAAAATTATCTCGCCGTTTCACTTCGCGAACTTAATCTCTTTAAGTCTTCGAGAAAGACGTTTCGAAATCGTGGAAGATATTATTCATAAAGGAGAATGCGAGAAGAGAAGAAGTGTGCATGGAATGATACCGCTTCTGCAACAAGGACCGAAAAAAGCGGCACTAGAGATAAAGGAATGAGGCACCATTACATGTTTCTTACTGCTTCCCTTGATTTACTCACAATATATGAACATTACGAATGCCCGATCATGCTACAACAAAAAAAGATTCATCCTATGAAGCAAGACAATCGACATAGGTATTGATTCATCCTTAAATAAGTAACCGAGCATACAGTTTAGTAGACGCTATATTTGAGAGATGTATTAAGAACGAGTTATATTAGAATATAATACCGAGTATGATTTTATTCTCGATTATCATAAAAACCCGACCGGACAAGGACAGCGCCTCACTTTAGCATCCGTCGAAGAGTATTATATATCGAAGTAATTCTTACGCCCATTTGAATGTAATTACCCACGAAGCGTTATCAGCTTAACCCAGGGATCTCCAAACATTTTTACAAGTGGGCCACTTGGTTAATAAATTTGATGATCGCGAGCCAGAATATCAACATGAAAAAGTTTTTGAAAATATAGGCGCACAATATAAAAATATAGGCTATTTTCGTATTAAAAGGTATAAATAAGCCAAGAGGTTGATTAGCCAAAAATACACACACACACTCGTATTAAAAGGTGGTTTAATGAATCGGGCAAATTACGATTTTTCCGGGTAATTTTTCGACATGTCCAATCTTAACTTTTATTTTTTATTCACCGAATATTAACCGATATCAGACATAAATGGAGCACAACTTTGGTGAATGTCTGCCACGTTTTGGGACCAGAAAGACCCCCAATCATCCCGTCCTCTGTGCATTTTATGACGGTATGACTTCACATGGGGGCTAATAAGACCGCTGAGGAAGAGAGAGAAAAGAAATGGGATGGGAAACAAGGGAGGAAATGTCACACAGTAGAAGCGTAAAAATAACGAAATAACGATTTTTTTTCGTTTCCTTTGCGTTTTTCGTCAGGGTTATTTTGAAGATTTCGTTACGTTATTAAAAAATCATCTCATTATTTCGTTGCGTTACGCATAACGTTTTCCAACACTGCTTGATTGTTATATCTAGCAAGAAAGGCAAAGACGTATTAGAGGTTCGAGGGCAGTGGCGGATTTAGGGGGGTCGCACATGGCGCGCGCGCTGGTGCCCCTTGAAGTAAGGGTCCCCGAAAAAATGTTCGTGTATATAATCTCAGAAATATTAAATGTCTCAATTAAAAAACTAGCGAAACCTTTCTATGATTCCATAGAAAGACGATCGGTAAGAGGTGCCATGAAAGAGGGTAGCCGTTAGGAGCGGTTTCACTTTATATTTAGATTTCAGGGCCCCCAAATGTTTAGCGTCAGGGGCCCCAGGAGGCGTAAATCCGCCACTGCTCGAGGGCCACATTAAATGGGGTCGCGGGCCACATGTGGCCCATGGGCCAAAGTTTGGAGAGCCCTGGTTTAACCCACTGGAGCCCATACTACGGCCCGCGAGCCATAACCGGCCCGCCATGAGTACAGCAATTAAATAACTCAGAGTAACAAAAAGAAAAATAAGAAATCATAAAAACTTTATGTTTAGTCATAACTGATCAATTCCCATAAAAGATGAATGAATTTTGAAAGAATCAGGTAATATTGACTTCCAACACAACCCTGTAGTTTTCCTAAATTATTCTTCAACTTTATTACAGGGCCCCCGCGACAAGAGCGACAGTGGACTATGTGGCCATGGAGCCGAAAAGTATGGGCACCACCGGTTTAACTGACTGATCGTTTAACCGACTATGGCAGGGGCGGGCAATCGTTCTGTATGGCGTACCGCATCGGTGGTTGATAAAACTTCGGCGGGCCGCATTGGAAATTGCTTATGTATAATATAAATAATATAAACGTATTTAAGTTCATTTTTTGTCTTAGACAATCCATATATTTTCATTTACTATATAAACTTTCAGCGCACGGAAGAAAATTAAACTTATTTATAGTAGATTTTTATACTTCAGTTTTTACGAATATTGTTTTCGTTGACAACAATTAGAAAGCACGGGAAAATTTTTCTAACTCAAAGCGAATTACGACTTTCTCGTTAGATTTTCTTGAAATCGGCAACTCCTTCAATAAAATGTAATGAACAAAACAGATGCTTTTTAATAGTAATGTCAATTTTGTTTCAAGACTTTTTTATAAGTGATATTTTACGAGATATAAAGAGAAGTTCATTTTTCTCACCAGTAAAGTAGCACTCTCGATTAGACTACGTGAACCATGTATATAATTTTCTTATTTTATTTGCCCTAAATGGCATAAATACCAAATTTCATGAACATCCGCCCAGTAGTTTCGCAGATGAAACATGCGGGCGGACGGATGGACGGACGGACACGACCTGACCATAAGGCGTTCATTTTTTACTTATTGTAAAGAACGCCTAAAAACACGAACGTGTGCGTTAAATTTCAAGGAGCGCTTTTTCATTATAGCTCCGCGGGCCGCATAAAGTGCTCGCGGGGGCCGTAGGTTTCCCACCCCCTGGACTATGGCGATAAATTCTACAGATATGTTTGAAGTACTTCGGTATTTACTGCTGAGAGAAGTTTTAATTTGTTCTCTGAGATAAATATTGATTTTTAATATCAACGGTTAATATTACGCGAAAGGAATATTGGATTATCGAGAAACACTTTGTTACTTAAACCTGAATTATCTTTAACCCTTAACTGGTACGGTGAGATTTTTTCCGTAAGTGGTACGGTGCTGGTCAAATTGACCAATCACATTCAGTCATTATTGCTAATAGAATGAGATAGTTAAAATTGAATTGTATTATGCTGTTAATATAAAAATTGTTTATTTTAATAAATTTTTACAAAACAAGTATAAATTATTCAGCATGAAGGCTACAAATAGGTTTTCGTATTACAAAGCAAAGGCTTCGACTTGAAATTTTCGGATACTGCACACAGCTTTATAAAGACAAAAATACTTATAATGATTACCCTGAGAAGATGCTTAACTAAATATCTAATAGAACAAAATCTAAGAAACATGATAAAATTTCACAAAATATTTCCAAATCCGTTTTACTCAACATTTTTAATGCAGTTAGTGCATACCCTCTTTGCACAACCGTTGGATATTGGCCGCTCCCATTTGTGACAAAACTGATTTGTCTTCCTGTTCAGTATAGAAGGGATATGTAGCAAAGCTTACGTACTCCTCCTTGTATTGGTCCTGGACTTTCTTTGGAAGTAAGGGGAACCTGAAGAATGCCGCTAATAGAGTGCCGAAGTTGCAATGGCAATCTCTCGTTATAGGTGCAGCGAATCATGTGAGGCTTCACCAGCTGCATAGTGAGATATTTATGAATAATAAGCAATTCGCTTTATCTGCTTGCCTCGTTGAGTAAAACGGGACGTAAGCATTGATGGCAGAAATGTTCAGAATTACACAAAAGAGCGCCATAGGTCAGCACTTGGTCCTTCTGCTTACAGAATATGTCGCACATTTTTGATCGAGGTTATCCACGCTTTCTTTAGTGGAGTTCGAATATGAATTGGTTTCTTTTCCGTAATAGTACCGACTTGGTTGTGCAGGAAACTTATCCGTTTCTTCATCAAATGACTGTTAAGATTCAGAACTGTGCTCACATTCTTCACAATTTGATTGGTCACTTTCTGATAATTCACTTTCACAATCACACAACCATTCCGAAAAAACATTTTCAAACCTCAGGTCACATAAGTCAACTGCGGCACCACTTAAAGGTCCAGTCATTTTTTTCCTGTAATTTGATATGAATTAGTAAACAGCAATTTAACAGCATTCCCCCCATAATTTCCCAGAAAACACGAAAGAAGCTTACCCACGAAAAGTTACGCAACTGGTATGGTGGTGGTCAAAATGAGCCAACTCTTCGATTGATGCTAAAATTGGATGAGATCTATCATTGTTTCGGTGCAATTGGACTTACTGATCTCGACTTCAGTAGCAATGAAGAACTTTACAATCATTCTATCTCTTGTATTTTATCGAGTATCTTCTAGAGCTTTAGACTATAAATACTTCAATGTTTTTAGAATCCCTAATCGAATACAACGTCGAATTCCATCTTATGTCTCGCATAAAATAAAACATTCAATTGATTCTCATGCGCTCAACCTAGTGATCTTTACAAAAATTATCACACTCTATTTGTTTAATACCTTACTATTAAATCAATCCATTGGTCTTGGGAGCAAAATTATCCACTCCGAAATGCCAGCAACCTGTGACAAGGAATTGAACCTCTCGGACATCTACTGCTATCATATTTGACGGATGGTTGCTCCTCCCTGTACACCCGCTGGGAATACTGCAAAAAAGGAAGTGATTGTTCTCAGCTGCAAGGAATGGCGAAATGCATCATCATTCTTGACCTCAATTCCGCGTTCGGCGCTTGAACGCACGTGTGGGGCAAAAAACAAACAGTTCCATCGAACGGACGACCGCGACGGATAACTCCTGCGTGAATCAGCAGTGTCAAAAGGTTCGAGGAAGACTGCGTCCTCCTCGTCCACATCATCCCATTAAATGTCATAGATCCTTTAAAAGCGAAGTACAGTGCGCTCAATGGTTTAAGCCACTCTTGCTGCGTCGGTCGTAAAACGGTTATTCCGCGGCGGATTTATTCCTGCATTTCGAAGATGTTCCGAGAATTTCATATATTTCATAGCATTGATCACACGGGAATTATTTTAAGCGTACGACAACTTTTAAAATCAAAACAATGTGGTATTCCGGCGAATAATTTTATCGTTGCATTTCATGATTAAACTAGAATTTTAGCCGGTCAGTATGACGGGAATGAAAGTTGTGTTGTTGTCCAATTTTATGAATCCAATCTTATTATTCGTTTCGATTTTAAATGTTGTACTCGCTCATTTATTTTCCGAATGACAAAATACATCAATTGCGCAAACAGGTTTCTAGGCTATTTATTTTTGTTGCTACAACATATGCCATAAATATATCGTACATTCTTTCAAAAAGGAAAAAAAAAAGATTTATAATAAATCCCACATTCTTTCGAAAAAAAGAAGATTTATATTATAACTGCTGAATTCTGAAATACGTTTAATTTACCTTCATGCAAATGCTGCGTTTCATAAGAGAAAAGAAGCAGAAAATTGATACGAAAAAAACCTAAAAAGAAGAAAAAAATACATATATATATATACAAAAACTTTCTCTCATTTGCTATCTCTTTCGCGGAACACGATAACCTGGCTTATTATTTATATGGATGACACGTAATATACGCTAAAACTTCACAATTTCTGCCAATTTTATTACCACGGGCGAAATTATAAAGTTTCTGAATTTATTCCTTTTTATAATGACTTTCCATGGTTCCCATGGTTAGGTGGAAGAGGGGGCTACTTAGCCTCAACCTCGCCAATAAAGACATTTTTCTTTCTTCTTTCTTTCTTTCTTTCTTTCCATCAAGTACCGCCTTCGTCAGTGGAATGTGTAACGATAAAATGTTTTAGAATACCTCATTGACTCACATGACATTCCCTCTTCGTTCGATTGTTTCCACTCTAAATCAGGAGCTCTAATTTTTTTCTCGTTCACAAACCACCCTACGCAACAGAACGTGAACACGACACATCATCATCTTTCTGAGGCAGTCGTCTATCGCCGGTTTCGAGACTCTAACCCAGGGGACGGGTAAAGTACGGCCTGCGGGCCACATCAAGTCCGCGAAAGCATTTGATGGTGCCCGTGATACCGTGAACCGTGAAACGTAATATGTACTAATTTTTTTGTTCAAATTATGGTTTGGAAAACTTTTCATGACGCTGAAATGTTATTGATTATTGTTCTTTCACTGCTGTAATCCTTCGCATCCTCTGAAGTAACTTCCGATGTGAACCCTGATGCGGCTCGCCGAAGCGTTTGAATCTGTTAATGCGGCCCGCCTCATAAAAGGTTTGTCCATCCCTGCTCTAACGATATTGGACAGCAGTTACAGTCCCATAATCGTCACGATCCCTTAATGTCAGGGATCTCAAACTCACATCGGTGCGCGGGCCGCATGAAGGCCACCGCCAAATCCGCGGGCCGCGTTGAGGCACCATGCCTAATCCGCGGGCCTCATTTCATACTCTTCCAGTCCTCACACCTTTCGCATTCTTTGTGCATTCCTCTCCTCTTCCACAAGGGGGAAAATTACCCAAATCCTACGGTGCAGCAATTCTTTATAAAAATATTAGATTCGGCGCCGAGATTAAAGTTCTTCGGACATGCAAAAAACACACTGGCAGCGGGAAGAACATCCTTCTGTGCTCCTAAATGTGCAGGGTTTTCATAAATGGGAATGAGCAATAAACCACGGGTATTTCAAAAGCGCTGATTTAATAAACTTCTTAAACCTCTTAAATTATATACCAACACACGTGAAATATTTTCTAAGTAATTCTTCTGAGTTTTCGCCACTTAGTATAAAATAACTTTCTTCGCGGGCCGCATAAATGCAAGACGCGGGCCGCGAGTTGGAGATCTCTGCCTTACGTCTTCCGAATTCTTCTTTTTAATCGCTGACGGGGACCAATGTTGAAAACCTCTCCTCTTCAGCGTTACGCCAACTATATTTCACTCGAACGCGAATATGAAAGTTTAAGAAATAAAGATCGTGTAGATTTGCGAACACGAAGGAGACATTAAACTGCGAGTTTACAACAGGGGTGCTTACGCGTCGGTCCACATTTCGAAAGGAACCCCAAAATAACGAAACCGAATAAAAGAATGGCATTTGAAATTCAAACAGGCCACCCCTTCTGTCGCTCTGATAAACTGCCCAGCTTGTGATCGAGTAAGCGCCGATTTGTGTAATGGCTAATTTTCGTCGCTTCACGCGCTTTTTACATAATAATAAACGTACTAATCACACTTTTTAGGTTAAATTATTCCCTTCCAATATCGAGAGAAAAAAGTCTAGGTAATATTTTTCTGCTTGTCGCATTGCCATTTAGTTATGATTGACGGGGGAAAACAATTGAGAGATCGAGTTTAACAGAGTTACCACACCATAATCTCTGATTAAAAAGCAATGCAATGATAATTTGACTTTAGAACTACTAGTATACCAAAAAAATTGTTTAAAAAGCAAAGAAATGGTGCAATGAGCTTAGCGAATATTTCTGTCGCAGAAAATAACCAAGAGAAAAAAATAAACCTCCACACCACACTGCCCTTAATTGTTCCTTAACTAAAACCTTTATGGCCATTGGAGCTACCTAATTTATCGATCATTCTTTAAGGCAACTACGAACGTCAACTTTTTACGTCCTTTCCCGCTTAGATGCTCATAAACGTATGAATCATACGTATCACGATTCCAATCCGTTGTCACCGCATAACCCGCGGACCATAAGATATCGTCGTCACTTCATCATTGTTGCGAGGAAAAAAAAGACTCGCGATCCCTTTTTACTATCAATAAATCAATGGTTAGTTTCAAGCTAGATTATTTTCTCCCAAAGGAGACTCAAAAATTTAGCGGGAATAAATCATTGTCTCTAATGTTGCTTTCCACCGCGGGAAAAAAAGATTAACCGCCTTGTTACTAACGACGAAAAAATCCGAGAATTCGCTACAAGCAGGGTCGAAGTGACCCATTTGGCGCCCCGGGCAGAGGTTTTTTTGGTGCCTCGCAACAAACTGAAAAATAAAAGCGCATATTTGTTTAATTTAAAAACTATATCGTATGAAACAACAAAAGCTTGTTTATTTAACTTAAAGGTTTATTTTTCGTGCTCCATTTTCAGGAAATATATTTATTTTGTCACTGAAATCTACATTTTTTGCAGTATCGTTATCTATAGATAAGGCCAGAGCTTAAAGTCTCATCTTGGTTCATTGGCCGTCAGTAATTTTTGATTAATTTAACTGTGACCGTGACTCTAAACTCTGAATATCATATATCAAATTGCGGATTAAATCAACGATTTTGCTCGCAGTTATATCGACATCCTGAAGAGATTTGATGACTCGGTTGATCTTCTGAAGTCAGTCATCCGGAAATAACAGAAAAAATAAATTTTATGTCGATCTATTTTTATTAAAATAGAATTCTGAAAATTCTCCGTGTTTGGTAACATCAGATAAGCGAGCTTCAGTTTCTACATCTACAGGTTATCTTGCAATGCACCGAAGTGGTGGGTGGAAGGGGGTGCAATGCACCAAAGCCTACCCAACAAGTATCGCTCGCAGGTCAGACTTTCCTGTTATGATCACATATTCTCCTCAGAGGAAAATGAGCCTCGATAACGCTCTGTCCTAAAGTCGATCTCACGTATTTTACTGTAACTATCGCGTCTACCTATGTAGTACGTTGGTGCTTCCATTGTTCCTAAAACCTCCTCCGGTAGAACCTCCGACCTATATTTCTTCATAAACCTTAATGTGGCATTTAATCTGCGATTCTCCAGTCATACCCAGTTCAAATCTCACAATAATGATGTTACGTTTTGCTTATGTTACTACGCTTGTTTTACGAATTTGTCTGCTTTGCGTCTCACTCTTTCTTAGTCAGATATGTGGCCCTTCTAATACGAATCCCACATACTCGAAGCAGGGGTGCTGGTGGTGTAGTGTTAAGGATGCTGGCTGCTACTCGCCTGCTGCTTGAAAGGACAGCGGGTACAAATCCTGCAAAAGTAGGATTTTTTCCAAGGTCGTCCGGCTCCCTGATTGTGTGGTTTGAGGAGACCGCGCAAAGTCAGCGTTCCGTCCTACGGATGTTAAGCCGTTGCCCCCTTGGTGCCCTTCGTTAAGAGTAGGCTAATGCTGGCACCGAGTTTTCATCCTCCCTTGTGATTGTGTTCGGTGTGGAAGGAGTTATAGCTATAATAACCCAAGAGGTTGATTAGCCAAACATACACACGCACACATCCCATATACTTGAAGTGTATTCCATCTGTGGTCTATCTAGGGATAAATTACACGTTTCTCGTACTTTTTCTGTACTATTCCGTATTACTCTGCCTATGAAAGCTAATTTCTTTCTGGTTACAGCTACAATCCTTCGAATATGAATGTCTCACGAAAGACCGCGGCAAATGGTTACTCCTAAATATTTAACAAACTCACCTGCTTAGATGTTCAGTCCATCGATTTTATACTCGAATTCTATCCTTGCTGTTGCTAATCACTATTGCAACCGTAAATAATTCACAGCATTTGCTTTCAATTACCGTCATGTTGAGAAATGTTTTTTCTTATGTACTGTATAATAAATATTCAATTTGACGCCCCCTTAGGAAACTGCGCCCTGGGCACGTGCCCTGGCTGTCCCGCCCTCACTATGCTCTGGCTACAAGTATAATATGTTGGTATTGCGAATATATGACGCTTGGGCTCCGAAACTTTGGTATGCGGACATATTTACGAATGGCGAAATTTGGGGAGCTGGTGCTTTTGAAAGCGATATTTCAGTGCCCAAAATTCCGCTTCTTAAAACATTGGTGCCCAAAACTGCAATAGTAAAATAAATAAATAAATGTGTGTGTGTGTGCGTGCGTGCGTGCGTGAGTGTGTGTGTGTGTGTGTATACGTTACTATCCAGTAACCAAAAATTCCTGACGAATGGTATTTTTATGGGACGGATATAAATTAAATATCACCTTAACTCAGTTTTTATTTAATTTTGGCAATGCGTTTAGTCCTACTTTACATGGGAACAGTTTTTTTAATATTTAATATTTTTATTGAAAATATTTAACTTATTTATTTTATAAACGTGACTATAACAAGCGGCTGGAAATTAAAATTAACATTTTGAGTTTTAAAAATAAAATATTGAAAGAATTTTTATTTTAATTTTTACTGCTATTCGTTTCTATTTGCCAAAGAAATTATTGATGCGCTATAACCTAAACAGATACCACCTTACACAGATTTTCGGAAAGAAAAAGACTATTTCGCATTAATTGGTATGGCATATTTAACGTAAAAACCTCAGATTGGAGATAACAATTCTGAATAAAAACGTAATAATTAGCAAGGCAGTCTAAAAATATAACGCCTTGCAAAACGATAGCGATCGTAAATCTGGCGCATGATAATCCGGCTCGTAAACTTCCTCGGCGTATTTTTTAGGGGAGAGAAAATTGAATTAAGGAGCCAATTTTTTGTTCCCGGGTTTTTAGGCATAATATATTCTACTGCTGGATTTTAACCGACTGAGTTTCAGGCTCCGACTAACCAGCCAAGAGGGCCCGATAGTTCTTCTCCGATTATTACGACGCTTGAATAGCATTTGGGCTATTATGCAACACCTACACTTTTAGGCATTTTTTTAAATTTATTAATAATAACAACACTATAATTTCATCGTATCTTATCCAAATTTTTGTGAATTTTAAACACTTTTATTGAAGTTGGCTTGAGCGTTGTCATCGTTCAACATCTTTGATGTGTCATATCTCTGGATCCACAAATGCTACAGAGCTGAAATTTTGCACATAATCCACATTCGTGGTACATTTTAATCTATCAGGTTTTGGTGCGGGTTTCAACAATTTCCTTCGAGAATACATATAAATAATTATGGACTGTGTAAATAAAGAATTAACTTTGAACTTTTTAAAAAGCCCGAAGACTCAAAATTAGATAATAAAATAAACAAAAAAACCGGTTTTTCAATAGCACACACTTTTATGATACACTCAAAAATGAAAATAAATTGTTGTTTCCTCAAAATTTTCATTTTGTAAATTTGGTGTGAAGAATAAAAGTGGGTGGCCTACACATATAAGTAGTTTGCATACATGATTTTCTTCTTGGCCACCCACATTTATTCTTCACACTAAATTTACAAAATGAAAATTTCGATGAAAATTTTGAGGCAACAAAAATGTATTTTCTGCTTTTGAGTGCATCATAAAAGTGTGAGCTATTAAAAAACCTGTTTTTTATTTATTTTATTCAAATTATTCAACTCACCTCACCACAATGATGCGTTATATGGTATACACAAATCGTTTGATGTTTTAACAAGTAAACATATATAAAAAGCATCACATATTAATTTGAAAACTATCTAATGAATACTTGCTCTCGTTAACAATTTAGCCTATATTTTTACTGTAAAAAATTCAAAAATTGTGTTATTCATACAAAGGTTTCATTTTCTATTCGGCGTTCTGCGTCATTCACAGGCTAAAATATACAATCTGCTCTTTCCGTCAACGCATTCGAAAACGTGAGCATCTGGCCTCTGTAGGCATGCTTCCTACCCACCTTCCAATGCTAAAAATATTCCTGTGCATGGTCATGAGCGTAGATTTAATAAACATTAACAGGCGCCTTGCACTTTAGACTCCCTTGAGCCACTAACGTGACCGTAGGAGTGGGTCGAAGTTGGTTTCCGTCCCTGAGCGCTGTTGGCGTGGCGTCATATGGACGCCGGCGCCACCTATAATGTTGGCGGTATCTTAGAAAGCGATCCGGTGGGAAGTTTCGCCGGATAACTCTATTGCGAGTAGGCATATGACGACGGAACTGTAGTCTATACGTGAAATTACAAGCACGTTTTTTGCAATATCTACGTTGAAACTTGTAGAAAAGTATTTTCTTCGCTAACCGGGTTATAGAAGATCCGAGAATACATCGAAACTCGACCTCTTCATCCCATGAGGCATCACGATTCAAAGGTAAACAAATATCATTTACTCCGCTTAAATTTGCACTAATATTATTTTTATACGAATATTCTGTCGTCGTCATCTCGCCATCTAGTACTAAAGAGAAAATGCTGTAATATGAGATTTGTGTGCAACCGGGACTTATTGATTTATTTTAACAACTACTACTATTGTCGCGAGTAACAATGTCAATAAGTTGGCGAACGATAAACTGGAACGGAATATGTTACTTAGGAAAACTTATTGATATTATTAGACTTGCCTTCGCAGGAATGTTTGAAGAATTAAATTGGGTGAAGAAATAATTATTCCCGATTACTTTCATTTTCACGAACGAGTTAATTTCAGCTTGGTAGTCGTGAATACACGCATAACATACACTCATGAGACTAAAATTTGTATCATGAATTTATACCGTCTCAATTAATATTTTTTGTCTATTAATTCCTGGGGTATTATCAAGGGTTTGCCTTACTTGGAAAAGCCTCATTCTCATCTCGTAATACAAAATATTGGAAAAATAAATGAAGTACGGGTTGCCTTCTAAAAGGTCCAAATAAAATCCATTTATCCTCGCTGTGGATAGAACATTAATCAAATTGATCGCAAAAGTGCCAAATCTGTAGTCGGATGTTTCAGCCCCATATTTTTTTTCGAAGCGCAACTGGATTTATAAAATTAGAGGATGATATTAAAAATTTTGAGAAAGTACTGCAATTTTTTTATTTCGGAGAATGGTTTTGAGGTGGGAACGAAAAATCTCGTCTACTTGCATGCTCAAGGTGAAGATCGATTGGGTACTAACTTAAATAGCTTCCGATCGCTTCCAATCGGCGCCTTTTGACCGTAGAGAACCAGAGATGAAGGAGACCTTGGTCAAAGTTTTCATTCGTGCGGTTTCCAACAACTCTACCGAAGCATGCGCACGAGCCGCGTACTCTCGAATCGAACGACTTTTATTCCTACTTCAGTGTTCACTCGTCGTATTTTATATAGACACAAGCCGAATTAAATTTGCGCGGTTTCGAATCGATGGCAAAACAACAACGCGCTTGCGATGGCTTTGACCGTGGTGCAGACGCAGAAGAAATTTATGAGCTAGAGGCCCAAATCAACTCAATACAGATGAAAAATAGCAAAAGTCTTACTATAGTAGGGGGAGACTTTAATCTACCCTCGATAAATTGGCGCAGTTGCAGCTTCACACCACCCGGTAGAAATCGTGAGTCATGCGAAGCACTAATAGACATCTTCAATAAACATTCCCTTATTCAGGTAGTCAGAGAACCCACGAGAGAGGACAATATATTAGACTTAATAGCACTTAATATCCCTGAACGTGTTTCTGAAGTAGTTATTGAAGAAGGAATCAGCGATCACCGAGTAGTCCGAGTTATCTTGAACATAGCATTCGTAAAGTATCGCAAGCCTAAGCGAAAAGTGTACATATTTAAAAATGCTAACTTTGCGGACTTTAAAGAGAAACTTATTAAAGATTACGCAACTTTCAGAAAATTAGCAAGCACGAAGAACGTTGAGGAAACTTGGAAAGCTTTCTTATCAGTAATTAGAACAGGTATAAATACGTACATACCAAGTAAATATATTACCGATAATGGAGAACCTAGGTGGTATAATCGGCAGGTTAGATGTGCTCTCAGGAGACGAAGAAAGCTTCACTCAAAACTTAAATGCGCCAAAAATAATATGTCACAGGAGGTAATAAATACAATTTCAAACAAGTACAGAAATTGTCGGACTTGGACTAAAAAGAATATGCGCAAGGCATTAATGAACTTTAAGAAAAAGATTCTCTGTGAACATCTAAACGAAAATCCCAAAATCTTTTGGTCTTATGTTAGAGAAGTTCAAGATCGACGCCCAACCGTAGCACCATTAAGAAACGACAAAGGAGAGGTAGTTTACGATAGCATTGATAAAGGAAACTTGTTAAACTCATTTTTTCAAAGCGTATTTACGACCGAAGTGGAGAAAAGGAAGGACGATCCACCCGAACCAAGCGAAGAGAAGATGAACGATATACTTATATCAGCAAAAGGTATAGCAGAACAGCTCAAAATCATAAATGCAAATAAATCCCCGGGACCGAAAGAGATACCAGCTAGAGTATTAAAGGAATTAGCGTTAGAAATAGCACCTTATCTCGAAACAGTTTTCAGTAAGTCACTTAGTCATGGCGTTATACCTAAGGAATGGAAATTAGCGTTTATAACTCCGCTACATAAAGGCGGGAAAAAAGACGACCGAGAAAACTACAGGCCGATTTCGCTAACCTCAATATCTTGCAAGATTCTAGAGCACATCATCGTTAGTTCTGTGATGGACTTCTTAGATAGCCAGGACTTGCTCAGTAAATATCAGCACGGTTTTAGGAAGGCAAGATCTTGTGAAACACAGCTCGCTCTGTTTGCACATGATATACTACGATCCGGTGATCGAAAGACCCAGCTAGACGCGGTTTTTCTTGACTTCAGGAAGGCATTCGATAAAGTCCCTCATATTAAGTTATTGAAAAAATTACAAGCCTGTGGAATAAATCGAAAGATAATCGAGTGGATCAGGGACTTTCTCAATGATCGGGAACAAATGGTAGTCATTGATGGATTTAAATCAGATTCGGTCAGCGTGTCCTCCGGCGTTCCACAGGGAAGTGTCATCGGTCCCCTATTATTCCTTATATACATAAATGACTTAGATAATGTTATTACAAGTAAAATCAAGTTATTCGCGGATGATACGGTAGTTTACAGAGAGATTAACAGTCCTGCTGATCAAGCATTACTTTCTAACGATCTACACGCAATTCTCGAGTGGTGTAAAGAGTGGCAATTAGAGCTGAACTTAGGTAAGTGTTCCGTCATGAGATTCTGGAGAAACAAAGAAATTGAGGCGATGAATTACAGTATAGAAGGCGTACATCTAAAATTATCCGATTCCGTCAAATACTTAGGTGTCATTTTAACAAGTAACCTCTCGTGGGACACACACATACGAAATATATCCGGGAAAGCTAAGCAAAAACTAGGATTCATCAAACGGATAGTAGGTAAAAGCGAAGAAAAAGTCAAAGAGACATGTTACTTTTCTTTAGTTAGACCGCTGCTAGAGTATGCGTCGAGCATATGGGATCCGTACGAGAAAGGTTTAATCGCCGAGTTAGAGAAAGTGCAGCGAAAAGCTGCTAGATTCGTCAAAAATTGTTATGATAGAAATATAAGCGTTACAGGCTTGATACAGGACTTAGGATGGGAATCACTAGCTGAGCGTCGATCACGTGCTAGGTTAAAACTTCTTGAAAGATTTAGAACGAGTACTTTCTCCAGCGACGTCAAAGAAATAATAAGAACTCCCACCTATATCGGTAGAATGGACCATCCTCGTAAAATAAGAGAGATAGCCTGTAGGACAGAGAGATACAAAGGCTCATTTTTCCCTAGAACGATAGTTGAGCAGAATAAAACTTGCGATCAAAAGTAACCTCGCGTAGGGGCGTAAACCAAGGCCTAATTTTGGAGTTTTCCCCTTGGTGTTAATACACCCCCTGCCACACACCCTTGCGGTGGCTTGCAGGGTAAACTGTAGATGTAGATGTAGATGTTTTCCGTGCATCTAATCAAAACATAGCCGCACGTGCTGTTTTTCGCTTTCAATCGATCATTGAACGTTTTCATTGCCATGTGTGCGCTTGCATGCGCCATTTTAACGATCGCGATTTTGTCGTTCGTGCAGAAACTCCTATCGAATAAATATTTCTCACTCGAAATAATGGAGAACTTCAACTAAAATTATGAAAAGGTGAAAAATTGACGACCTGGTTTTTTGTGCTCGTTATGTATCTTAATCCAACTATCTTTTGTAGATATTTTCAAATAGTTTATTTTTTCGTCTTTGATAACCTCCCTCTCCCTCCATCCAAGGATGAATCTTTGATCCACATTTGTCCAAATAAATCGATAATCTTAAAAATGGAATTATAACTTCGACACCAATGTGAATTTTGAGTTGTGTTTCTATTGGAATTTTGGCAGCAGGTAGATTTCGGACCATCTGAATTCTTTTTCGATGGATATGCTACTTTATATATTACACCTCCTTTTCTGTGATAGCTGTGATATATATCACAGATTTTCTCTCAAATCAACTAAAACTAAACCTAATACACGAGATAGTTTTATAGCAATTAGAGACTAATTCAATGCATATGATATAAAGAAAAAATTTAAAAACAATGGCTTTTTAACTGCGGTTAAATTCTTGATTAACATAGATCACTCTTTGCCGATTATGTATATGCTCTTAAGTAATTTTTGATATCATTACCGAATGAAAGGAGTTAAAGAAGTTATTGCGAGAATAACTTCATTATTATACTATACTACTACATTTATTGTACCCTTAAGATCACCCAGCTATTACAAAGTTATAGAGAAACCTACACGTACGGATAGAGCTGTCGATATTATTACCTGGCGTATGGGATATTAGGTTAAGAAAACTAAACAAACTTTCATACATTATACTAAAATCACAATCATAGTTTCTTCCACTGTATTCTAGCAAATGTCATTAAAACATACCTTGCAGCAGTTAAGCAGTTGTAATGTTATCTTCATCCCTTTTCGAAAGTAAATTGGACGTATTAACGCTACGCTTTTATTGTTGTAACAATGTAAACAAAACGAAAATTTACCGCAGCAATGGACCCGTATAGAAAGTTAATAAGGGGTTTTTAAAACCCTGCTAAAAGGGAAACGGAAAGGCGGACGGGCCCCAAAATCAATAGCGCTAACGATTTTCACCAACCAAAACTCTCCTGCAAATTGGGTTGCTCTAACTTGAACGGCGTAGTTCACTGAACTCGGAAGTGTGACGGACGGACGCACAAACAGATGACATTAGCAGATTTTAAAAACCGCTAAAAATAGCATCTCCTCAACCAGAACGAAGCGGAATTCCGGATTCTTCTACGAATTTAAGTACTAATCCATCGCCTTTAATACTCACGTCACATCTTCCCATTTCGGTCAAATCCTTAATATAGACCCCCCGTGTCTTTAAGACGATAAAATTCGCGGAAACCAAAGCTCGGTATGGATTAAAAGGCCGGCGATGTGGATAGGGTTAAAGGAAAGGATTGCTTGGTAAACACAAAAATGAAGCCGGCATAATGGTCACGAGTGTTCAGTTCGCAGGGGTGAGCTGATTCCAGCAATTTCCTATCTACACGTGCGTTTGTCTTCCCCCCCCCCCCCATCTCTCTCTCTCTTTCACTACCTCCCTTCGTCTCTCTCCCCTTCAGTCTCTCTTTCTCTCCCCTACTATTCCGTTTTCCCTCCCTCTCTCCCTTCCTCCCCTTTTTCCTCCCTCCCCCATTCTCTCCCTTCCTCCCACTCCCATTTACTCGCTCTCTCCTCTCCCCACTCCTATCTGGCCCCCCACCAAACACACTCGTTCGCTTCTCTTTCTCCTTTAGTTTCTCTCGTAGTGGCTTTTGCGGCTGGTCTGCGACAAGCTGCCGTCATAGCTGCTATCCTCGACATTTTCTCCATCTCTCTCATCACGCCTACGCCCATGCAAGTGCCTTTTTTTGACTCCGGGATTCAAACTTCGTCCGACAGGGAGGGCTGCTTTACAGGCGCGACGGTCGGTGGCACAGGTGAGTGGGAGATCGGAAACGCTTCAGGAAAGTAACACGCTTATCTCGAGTGTTTTATTGACTTTCCTTGTGGGTGTGTTTCCTACATAGTGGCTTGCGACGTTTGATGATGCGGCGAGAGATTTTTGGGATTTTTTTCGGTGTTGGCTAGCGCGTGGGGGGAGGAGGGGGGGGGCGGGATTCCTTATTTCGTTTTGAATATCGTGCGCTTATAAACCGTCTATTTTTGGATTTTTTTTTCCACGAAATGCCCCCAAAGCGTTCGGTTTGTCCGCTTGTCTGTCCGCTGGCTCCTAAACGAAAGCAGAGGTTTATCGCCAATCAATTCAGTATTGTCTCGTCGTGCACGTTTACTCTGTCCATCTGTATAAAAAGTTTTTGGGAAAAAACGCCATTTACCGTCTGCTTTAAAGGTTCATTCCTTACAAGTTTTAGAAATATTTCGTCGGATTTCGTATTATGACGCAACGAATCGAGCGCATATAGTGCCGAAATCTGGGTCAGTCTGGCGCCAAATATTGGGACAGACAGCTTTGTCCACTGGGTCATGGCATTTGACCGAAATAATTTAAAACGACTTTTTCTTTCATTTTTACGCAAGGAATAAATGTAAATTGGGTTGCTTAAGTTGTTGATCCTTTTTACAACTGAGGTGCGGCCTGTGAGGCACTGCTCTAGTGTCAGATTACTCCGCTAGTTTACATTTTACAAAGAAATAAAGCGAATATTAAGTTTTTCTATTAATGTACTCTTAATTCCCATGACATTTTTAAGAACGGAAAATCCAATATTAGATTTAGCTAATGAATAAATAATAACAGAAAGCAATAGTGGTCTGGGAGATCGCAGCTAAATTACGTGATCCTTTAAATGTTTAAATATCAAGGCTTTCGTCTTATTTCTTGGTTACTTTGCAGGCTGTCTTCCAATGTACTACTCGCCGCCTTATTGCAACTTTCCTCAGCTCATTTGTTTAATAATCCGATAAGATACATCGCCGTAATTCGAAACGAATGTGGAATTTTACTCGTTTATAAAACAAAACATCCGAATAACGTCAAAGCAAAAACCAAAAGTCTTTTTCACACTCGACAACTTGAACTGTATAGCTGCAAATGCAGAGGCTCCAATACGCAATAAACATTTGGCGAGAGCCTAATCACTGGCGGTCTTTCTTTGCCAAATGTCTGAAGGGAGTTACATTGGCGCCATTGAAACCTGAGAAAGAGAGACGGGGAGAGGGCGGTATAGGAGAGACTCGCATCAATATCTCAGAAAGTCAAGGAGTTCATTCACGAACACGATCCAACCGAATAAGTTCCTTACCTTCATTCTGCAAATCACACTTCCTAATGAGCCTGGTCAACTTTTTGAGATTGGAAAATGGCATAGTTAGCGGATTTCTCGCGCTCAGAACGAATTATCGACTTCTCTTTTTGATAAACGGAGTTCGTGCGTTTCCGTGCATTCTAACGAAATTCGAATAAATTGAAAGACATCGCAGGACCGACGTATTGACGTGTATACTCGTCGTCCCGCACTTAAGGGTTGATTTTATTGGCAGAGAAGAATGTAAAACAACCGTTTAAATCATATTTATGGTTATGATGATTATCGAATAAAAACGTAGTGTGGTATCAAATAGGCGAAATCGAAATGATTGCATGTTTCCCATTTAAATATTCTATTTTAATCTAAATAATCGAAGATAACCTCTCCTGGCTTTGAAATATGTATGTATCTCGGACGACAGTAGACACTTCTCACATCATTATCATTGTCAAATACAAATACAGAACTTAATTAAAAACGTTCTCCTTTAAGGTAATAAATTGTTTTCGAATTGACCTTCTGTAAAATTTTAAGAGAAAATTACACTCGTTTTTAATTTTAAAAACTGTAGGTTTGAACGATGCCTAATTTAGTACCTGTATTCATTAACCTCATGATTTATTTTTAAATTGAACAATATGTTTCTCTGAGGTTCGGTCACAAGGAAATTTATTTCCAGCGCAAAAGAAAAAATTATTTAACGTATTTTAATTCCGTTTTAATGACTTTTCAATCAACCGTTGTCTTAGAACGAGAAAAAACCTGTAGGATCTTCTTAATTTTTGTGTTTTCCGAATTATCTTTTGTAGTGCATTCATGAAATATGTGCATTTAACGAGAGGAAGTCTTTCATTCAATGTTGTAGTATGAGACAGAACCTATGCGATCGTGAGTGGAGCAGATGAATTTACGCGAGTCGGTAGTTTCTGGGGCAAGGGGATAATTAACGTAAAATATTATGGATATAAAATAACTTTAAAAGTTAACAAGGAACGATTCGAACATAGACGACTTTTGTCAAAGATTATTAAAATTCAGGGCTTTCCTAGGCCTTCGTATCAAGTCCTCTCGTGTTGCAGACTCTTCAAATTATATTTTGCTCACGTATTTCCCTCGCCATTTCAGTGAATTCATAAAGAGAGACTTGTGCCTCGGAGTGATTTACTCTTATTTTTAATCAAAAGAAAATAATCTCGTAACGTCATGCGCGCTCGTTTTTAATGCTTAATGTAAAACATGCAACGGGTTGAATAAAGGTTGCCTATTGTTTAATCAGAGTTGGGCAGAAATTTTCCCGCGTGAGTAAGAGGGTTTCGCTCCCACATCCATGCTCTTAGGGGAACTAATGATAACCTGGCACTGCGATGTAAATTTTAGGACTGAAAATTTATCCGAAAGCCTTGATCGCCTTTAACCCTTAACTAGATGTGTCAAAATTTTCACGTAACTGGGGGCGTGGCGAACTGAGTGTGCCAATGCATCATGTGGAATACGCGGCTGTTAATTGTAATTATCACGATAAATTCATTCTAATTTTTGTTTATTCAGTCTTTTAATGTATTTAATGACTTATAATTCTTATTGTTAGTATTTTCTACATTATATAAGAATTAAATTTTCATGATATATTTAGGTCAATGTGACATTATAGCATTAAAATTTTGTTTCTATAAAATAATAACATAACACCATTTTAGGGCAAAAGTTGCGTGAGCCATTCGGAATAAGATTAGTTTGTTATCGCCAGAACGGATGTTTAAGAAAAGGACACGCATAAATCAGTCGCTATAGGATTTTTCGTAGCAGTGGTATTTATACTAAAAAGATTCGCGACTTTTTCAGAGTTCTTGCTCTTACTCTTAAATTTTATGCTAGTATATACCAATTTCTTTAACCAAACCTATATACGTGGAATATAACCGCTGCACACAAAATTATTATCTTCCCTTATACGCCCAAACTTATTGAACATAGTAGAAATTTTGTTTATTATTTGGAGATCTTTAAGTTCCAGCAGTTTCGCGTAAGTAAATAACTTTTTTCTCTATTTCTTCAAATACTTTTCTTAGCGCAGAGGTTAAAACCGTTGTGGATTGTGGTTAAAAAGTTCTATTCCTTTGTTTCCTAGGTTATTGAGAAAGGTTGTTTTCTAATTACGTCTCAACAATATTGGAATATGAAACAGCGAGTTGAATACATTTTTTCGCTTTGTGTTTCTGACCAAGCCTTCTATTTACAGAGTTTAAAGTTATTATAATAAAAAAATTGACAGTGAGCATTGTTTTTTCTCAGTTTTTATAAATTTAATTCCACTTCGACATATAAGGAGGGCTGGAACTTAAAAGTAAAGGCTGAACTCCTGCAATTTACAGATTTAAGTTTTTTTATTTCAGACATTTGCAATTCAGAGTAATGACAGCGTTAGCTGATGAGAAAATGGGTAATGGTATAAAAAAGGTTGGGAACCACTGAGCTAGGGCGATTTTTCCGCGTTCTACCCAGTTGACGTCTTTCTACCATGAGTAGTAAGAGTAGTTAGTAAGCTAACTTCAAGCTCAGTTGCCGTAGACACGCCCCCGCCCTCCCTATCGCGGGGCTCTGGGCGACTGCCCTCTCAGCCCCTTTCTAAAGACGGTCCTGCACATACATCTATCTATAATAATAAAAGGAGCTGTGTGTGCGTGCGTGCGCGCGTGTGTGTGTGTGGCAGTCGCAACTCTTCAGAAAATAAAAGTAGGTGCTTCGAAATTTGGCAGCACCTTCAGATTGATCATGAGAGTTGCAGTGCCAAAAATAATTCAAACAGGCCCACGGAGGCCTGAGGGGTCCCCATGGAGCGGTCGATCTAAATTTCTTTTTTTTAAAGATCAATCAATTGACCGATTTTTATGAATTCTCCACCAATATCAATGTTTTGATGAGACACATTTCCGAGCCGAAAGTGGATAAAATCGGTCCACGGGGTCAAAGGATCGTAATGTAAGGGCCGGTTCAAATTTCACGGGGTCGATGGGTCCCCATGCAACGGTCGATCCTAATTGTGGTTCTTTAAAGATATCTCAGCAACCAATTGAACGATTTGATGAATTCTGCATTACTGTCAATTTTTTTGATAAGACACATTTTCGAGCCAAAAATGGACAAAAGCGGTCAGTGGGATCAAAGAGTCGTAATGAAAGTAATTTTTTTATTTTTTATATCTCGGCAATGAATTGACCGATTTCGATGAAACCTTCACTAATATCAATGTTTTAGTGAGATACATTTTAAGCCATAAATAAAATGCGTAAACAAAATTTACTTTTTCTCAACCATCGAGTTTATCCTTTTTCCATAATTTTATTTGTAAGTTCCTAACATTCAGAATAGTTCTTTCAAATTATCTCCAGAACTATTATGCAGCTTCAGGTTTATCATGAGAGTTACAGTGCCACGGGGTCGAAGGGTCCCCATGGAACGGTCGGTCCAAATTTCAGTTTTTTTAAAGATATCTCAGCAACCAACTGGCCTATTTTGATTAATCCTCCACCAATGTCAATGTTGAAACAAGAAACTTAGAGAATTAAATCTTAGTTCACATACTAAAGAAGTGGTTCTCAACCGGTGTGCCGCGAACATTCCCCAAATGTGCCGCGAGACTTTAAAGAGAAGATAGCAAATCTGATATAAGTACTTTTATGATAAATCGCAGTTCTTTATTCTAATCTAATTCCAGTGTGCCGCAAAAAAGGGAATATCCAAAGTGTGTCGTGAGGATCAAAAGGTTGAAAACCACTGTACTAAAGGGACGTTGAGGATGTGCACCTCGGTGCCAGAATTTTGATATCTTGGAAGGGGGGGAGGAGGAAGGTGTCATACAAATCATACCCTACAGCATTTCACGAAAACTAAGAAACTTGGAGACTTAAAACTTGGTACACACACTAAAAATACTATGATTATGTGCACCTCTGAGCCAGAATTTTGATTTTTTGGTAACCTGACTAGAGGCCCGTGTTTTTTTTTTAAATTACACAAACTTATTTGAAATATTTTTAGAAAAATATCAAATTTGAAACTATATTTAATTTGTTCATACCTAAATTGTATGAATGCTGGTCACTTATCTTGAGAGTACCTGAGTTTGAATGAAAATATTAAAGAGTGAAATGAGCACGAAAATTTTGAAACTGTAAACCCGAGGCAAAGCCCTGGTAATTATAAGTATTGCTGTCTAAGCTTATGAACAAAGCATACTGGGTTTCCAAATCGCCTCTTCCTCGCTCAGCATTCTGGAATCCGACGAAACCGAATTAATACGAACCATAATCCTCGTTGTATTAAGATTTGGTAGTAAAAACAAACCATTTCGCAGCGAATCCGTGTTATAAGAACCAATGATATAGGAGGGCCAGGTGTATCTTCGATTTTTTGGCCCCCCTCTATTCACGCAAACAAAGACGTTTCGCTCAATATTTCTAGAAATATCTATAGCAAAATATAGACTCTGTTCATACCGCCTGTTTGTTTCGCCCCGCTCGCCACTCCTCCGTCACTTCACTCGATCACATCATAGGAAACGTAAGTTAATTAGTTAGGCAATTCTTCCAAGATACGTAGGTTGCTCGAACCACGTGAGGAAGAGGAGTTGTGATAAATTGTGGTAATTATTTTGAACGACTCATTCTTTCCCCAGCTTTATGTTACTGTTGTTAAAGAGGGCATACTTCTCGTAAAATATTTTGTATTTAAGTAACAAGAAAAAATAGCAGTCAAAATTCCACTTTATTGAATTATTTTGATATTCATTGTAAACTCTCTCGAAAAGTTGCCTTGGTAAGCACACACGAAACAATAATTCGAAATTAGAATCTGTGACTTAAAGACAAAATGTAAATGGAATGCTTAAAAAAGGAAGTGCCCAATTCCTGCGCGTTCTTCAATCGACGTTCATATTATACTAAGGTCACTTTATTCAGAGTAGAATTTTATGAAATGATACAAAACATGGATAAAATTATCGCCTTTTTCTTCTATTATTAAATTTGGTAATATATTTTTTTTCTATATGAAGATATCTCCCATTAACCTAATTAACGTACTTACGTTAACAACGAAATCAGACCAGAAGAGCAGGTATGGACAAAGGGTATGGATACAGTGCGCGTCTTTACAAACTCCTTTATGACCACGTGTCCTAATTGGCCTACTTTTCCCCTTCCCCTGAAGCCCGATCGTCACAGGCGCCTAAGGTTGCGGCGTTGGCCAATAAAGGTGCATCGGCCCAAATGGCGAGGAGCCCGTGGTCTAGCCGGCTCCTCCATATAAAAAGCAATGCCCTTCACCGAGGCGGACATTGTTTATTTTCTTGACCTTGCCCGACGCTTAAAACCTTCTTACCTGGAGTGAGTCACCGCAAACTGTTTTTAGAAAATAATGTCTCGAAAGTTGAAACCCGTTCAGATCGAATTAAGGCTAGTATGCAAGTACATATACATTTGGACGTATAAAAATGCTAGGACATGTACGCATCAAAAGTTCAAAATTTCATGTTCATTTCACTCACTAATATTTTCATTCAAACTCAAGGCACTCTCAAGAGAAGTGACCAAAATTCCCCATTAATTGTTATGAACAAATAAAATATAGATTCAAATTTGACATTTTGCAATGAAAATTCAAAATTAGTTGGGTAGTTTGGTAAAAATTTGACACGGGCCTCTAGTCAGGGTATGATTTGTATGGAATCCCCCCCCCCCCCCAAATCAAAATTCTGGCCCAGAGATGCACATCCTCAAGGTCTCTTTAGTGTGCGTAGGTACCAAGTACTAAGTTTCTTGGTATTCGAAAATTCTATAGGGTATGATTTGCATGGCACCCAGAGCCGGCGCAAGGCAGTTTGGCGCCCTTGGCAAACTTTATTTTGGCGCCCTACTCCAATCTAAATTATGCTAAAAATCTAATAGATGAAAATTATTTTTAATAGTAATTACACAGTGGCGTCTATAAGCACCGGTATTACTTAAATATAATATTAATTAAAGATTTTTTTAATTATTAAATAATTTTTTTCATAATTACTAAAAACAATGTTTTTCCACATTAAAAAACTTCAGTAATAGCGGTAAAAATGGGCATTGAGAATAATATTTTTTAGCAAGAGATTAAGCAAATCATAACTTTAGGCTCGTAAGTTAGTTGGTACGTCAACATCTTCAAGAATTACACATTCTCCAAATCTTCCTCAAATCGCTAGTTTAAACTTCTTACACGATACTTTAAGGATTTGGGTAGTGCACAGCGTTGAAGAGGAATTGAAATCATTTTGAATATAAAGGTTTATACTGCACAAATGCACGTGAAAAATGAATCAATAAAAGATGAAAGATAAGTGTGCATTACTTTAAAAAAAAGAATACAGACACATATACAGTGCCGTGAAACCAAAACATTGGCTCTTCATGGCGCCCTAGACAGTTGCCTGTTTTGCTACCCCGTTCCGCCGGCCCTGATGGCATCCCTCCCCTTCCCCCCAAAATCAAAATTTTGGCACCAAAGTGCACATCCTCAAGGTATCTTTAATATGTGTACCAAGTTTTAGGTCTCGAGGTTTTTTCTTGGTTTTCGAGAAATGCTGTAGGGCATAATTTTTTATGTCACCCCCTCCACTCCACCCCCCGAGGTTTACATCCTCAGGGTCTTGTTAGTAAGTGTGCGAAGTTTTGAGTCCCTTGGTGGAATTAATATCGATAATCTTTACCATATGACGAATAGTTTTTCGTTTCCATAATATGTCTGTTTTATTAATTTTCGACAAATTAATGTTTCTGGCATAGAAATTAAATTTTTTAATGGAAGAAATTATTCTTTTAATTAAAAACATCATTATTCGCGCCAGATAAACGAAAAGTTTTTCTTTCGTCTTAAATATTGACGTTTCACCCATTTTGAAATCACGCGGAAACGGAAAGCGGATCACGACCACCGCAACGTAAACAGTTTACGCTCAAAACAGGAAGGACCGAGTCCATTATCTCGAGTACGCCGCATTCGCTTTGTAATTATGCATTTATGTCCTCCCCGGCCTGTTATCTTAAAAATTCTCACATTTTTTTCAATTTTAAACTTAAGTTTCTCTCCGTATAAGAACACTGACAAAAATGGCAGCATATTCTAATCGGCTGCTATGAATAGAGTTGCCGGCATTTTATTAAAATGAAACCGAAATCGACTCGCCATATCTCACGAAGACAAAATTTTAAGCAACCGAGTGGAAATGACGCATAAGCATGCTAATCTCTCTTTGCCTTCTTAGTGTCGCTTTACAGTCTAACATACTTAAGGCTGGCAAAAATAGTATTTGAGGGCGGTTGATTGCCTCGTTTATGGGGGTTAAGGCTTCTTAATGTAAGGACGATAAACAAAAAAGTTTTAAAATGCATTCCACTCGACCTCGTGGATGAGATGTAAGCTACTTGTCAGAAATAACAGCCTTTCAATACAAGCTGGTAAAACTCTTCGTGTAGAAGAAACAGCCATAGGTATAGGTAGACAGTGAATCTCCCAACGCTTACCTCACGACGTTGAATGTAAGTTGCACTCCGAAAGAGGAATTTTAATCGCGATTGATCCGACAGCAGTCAGTCTTTCTAAGAAGTCGGATTTTCCTCCTGAAGCTGGTTTTCCCTAGAAAAGTCTTATTTCCCGGAAAATGAGCTTGTATGAGTTGTTTCCACATAGCTGTTTCCCGGAATAAAAATAATTATTCTCAAGTTTTTTTCGTGTTGTAACAATCTAACGAGAAAAAGTATTCCATTATTCCATTATTTCGTTTTATACTTTCATATAATATGGATTTTTTTATTTTAAATAATTCTGTTTTATATGGAGTTTGATTTACTGTGCATATATGAATATATAATATTGTGCGAAATAAATAATAGCATTAGCTTGCGTGATTGTTTTTGTTGCATTGCGCATTCGAATAAAAAACAAGACTCGCATGAGTATTCAGTTGAAATGAATTAAGATTTTAAGTTTGGCTTTAGAAGGCATTTGACGACAAAAAACTTCGGAAACCATGGAGACGGAAATTACTTCCGGAGTTTACGGGTTTTCGCCTTTTTTATGAGAAGTGAAGGAAGGGAAGCTTTGGATTCATATAATTTATATAGTCTTATGCAGTTAATTCTCATGAATCCGTGTAAATTTCCTCATCTATTTTCAATCCGATTCCTAAGAAAAGATGATCATAAGGTTTCAAGAAGTATGCAAAGCCTGGTTAGTTATTTCTCTGTCTTCGTATTTTGGGAAGATGTGATGTTATGAATGTTCATAAAGTATTTATTTATCAAATGTTGAGTCGAAACGACATTTTAAAATCACTTTCTTAATTAATTCATCCTAAACATAGTTATAATTCTTGCATAGGCATAGTAATAAATCAAAGAAATACGCGATTTCGAAATGAAAATTATTACAAACCGCTGCTGATTTCAATCCGCACACCACGGATTCTGGGAAGAATCCCGGAAAATAAATAATCGCTATCTATTCACGCGAGTGTACTTGTGCAAGAGGTAGGAGAGTTTAAAAGAATCGAAGCGTTTTCCTGATGGCAGTGCGCCCAATGGATAGGTAAGAAATTCTTCCTTATTGTGATTTCTTATGAAACGAAGGAATCTGCGACTTTACCAGCCGCCGAGAGTTTTACCTCACTGCCTATTTGTGTTATCGCGTTAAAAGTGATTCAGCACTGCTATTCGATGAACATTCATCGGGAACTGTCGGGGGCTGAAAGGGTCTCCTACAGCGGCTGATTTAATGGGGGTCGCACCTGGCGAGCGCCAGGGACCCCTTGAAGCAAAAAATGTTCGTGTATATAATCTCAGGTATATGAAATATCTCAACTTATAAATCATTGGAACCTCTCTACGATTCCATAGAAAAACGATTGTTAAGAGGGGTCACAAAAGAGGATGAATAGTTAGGAGAGGTTTCACTATGTGTTAGATTGCGGAGCCCCCGATTCCTTAGCGCCAGTGGCTCCAGAAGGCGTAAATTCGCCACTGCTCTCCTGTCGACAGTTCGAAGGTTTTTGTTTCGTTTGCGTAGCTGGAACCAATCTTAGTACGACTGCCTGCCGTTTGAGGCTTGAATATAAAAATCAGATTGATAAAAAATCGTTGATAATGTCAAAGTTACAGGAATTAAGCAAATCCTGCAAGGTAATTCGATATATTTCTGCAGTATTTTATTTTGGAAATTTAATTTATTATAAAAATAAGTGATAGATGCCAAAAATATTTTAATATATCTACTGCATGTATATAACGCTATTACAATTCAATAGGTTATAAGCCAAAGATTCTACTAAATTTGAAAGAATATGCACATGTAGGGGGGTATCCGGAAAGTTCACCGCCAGAAATTCAACCCCATGTAGGGTAACCAGATTCTGAGGAGGCTTAACCGCGGCATGTCGTCTTCTGAGGTAGAAAAATCTGGACATAACCTGGACAATATTCGATTTTTAATCTTTTTGTTGTTTATATGCTATATGAATTATTATAGTAACTTTTAATATCACAATAAGAATTGAAATTATCATTATCTTCATTTTTTTAGTACATAAATACGTGAAAAACAACTTGAATGTTGATAATGAAACGTTTATCGATTGAGGCTCAAATTTTTGTTGTTTCTCAAGTTTTTGAAGGGAAGAGAGTTTCGTGAGCGACGGGATGAATTTGGACTTACAAAAAGATGTCGGATTTGACAGGAAAAGACAGAGCACTAACCAGTTATTACTAGCTCCCGAAGAAATTGCTTCATTTATATTTAAAGACACTTGAAAGTCCTGCCAGTACTTATCTATCCATCCCAAAAACTTTCCATTATTTAGTAATTCCATTGCAGTGTTGTGAAAGTTACCTATTGCACGAATAAATATTCACTAAAAACCTGACGAATCTGAATCGTAGAAAAAGCGTTCTCTGAATAGGCTAATTTGGCGTAAATTTTTACGACAGCAATATTAATATTAAGTATAAAAATATTTTTCCTATCACTGTTAAATTATAAGGTTGTCATTATTATTTAAACTTACTAGTAAAAAAGCCTGTCAATATGACGTGTATGCGTGGATTAAATATTAAGTTTAAGGCACTTCCCATTCTTCCTCCTTTTCTCTCTTCCATTCTCCTCCCTCGTATTTTAAGTTTATATTCGATTTTTTCCGATTTTTCGACATTTCATAAAGAGGTTGCAATGAAACAAAATCATGAAGGACAAAAACCGACTGAAAATTTATGTGAAAAGTTTCATGTAAATTTAAAACAAATAAATGCGTAGCGTAAATACTTTAAGTATTGTAATGATAGACAACTCAACATTTCAAATAGGAAGATACTTCACGCGTACATTGAAAATATCTTTTCGTTTGCAAATTTTATTGGGCACTTTAAAGCAAATTACTATATTGACAATGATTACGATTAATTTCTTTCGATAATCAAGCAAGATATTTGACGCGTGGCTGGTGCATTTATAGTGATTACAAAAAATGTGTGAATTGAAAAAGCTACTTACTAAGTTCTTTCGTCCTCAAGGTAAACAAAACAAAAAGCTACCTTAGCGGTCGTATCTTCGTTCGCATTTCTTCCACGCCTTAGAAATGGCACTGCAGTAAACAAACCTATCGTTCAAATTAAGCCATCACTACTTCCCTTTCGATTAAATTGCATTCAAAATATATAAGAAGAGTTCTCACAATTGATTTCAAATACAATATTAAAGTTCATGTCACTGCTTTTAGATATAGACGTAATTTTGCTAGATCAGCAACAATGCCGTCGCCCTTTCGTCTAAAATTTAGCTGAATTTTCGTATTAATAACAAATTTGTGAAACGATTCGACGCGTATTCGAAAATTGATGGCTGGAAAATGAATACCCGTTCTTTTAGGCGTCGTTTGGTGCAAGTCCCGTATTCATATCGCAATTTTAAGTGATTTTAAATTGCAAATGAAAAATGTGCTGCAACTGTGCAAATCGTGCAAACACACAGAAAGAAGGACAGAATTCTCTTTAATATATGTATTAGACAAAATTAAATCTTTATGCAGATATAACGAAATCGTAGTCCAAATGTATGCGCGCACCAATGCGCTCGTGTCTACCAAACTCAGCATAACTTATTTGTTTCGCCGTAACTATGTGGAATTGCATCATTAAATTGAAATAAAATAAGACGAGAAAAGGGATTCTTATTTTCTTTCATTTCAAACTTGGTAATTTTACGCGTATGTCTGCCATGCCTCAAAATTTTGATTATTCATCAAGTTTTCTGCGTAATTTCAGGTTCAATGGAAAAAATATAAAGATGGGACTAACATTTGTGGTTTTCTTAAATAGATTACAATTCCTCAGTTTGAAAAATGATTTTTAAATATTTTTCAATGTATTTTTCTAGAAAATTAAACAAAAATAATAGAGAGAAAAATCAAATGAAAATGTTATTCCACCTTTGTCCGGTGAAACATGGCTCCATTCTACATTTTATTTTTGAATGGAGATGCTTCCGTGAGTTCCTATATCGAATGGAGAATTGTCTGAGGTGAAGGTCGTCGGAAAATATCGCGCAAGAACACGCAACCCAAGAACCACCGATAAAATCTCTTTGTTTTTCGGATGGTAAAGAAATTTCCTCCCTTAATATTCACCTTCGGATTAACTTCCACAGAAGGAAGCATTTATAAAGATTAAAATTCCTCTCTACTTATATTTAAACTTTCTATATTTATTAGCGCTTTTCATCTAATTGATTTTCCGTTTTAGCAATTGTTTTGAAAATTGTTAGTTTTGGCAGTTTGGCACCAATGTGGTTGTTTTGAAACAATTTAACTTCTGGGCTATTTTACGCTCTCGGAAAGTTTTACTGAACAAAAATGGTTTAATAAATTTGATTTTTACTGGTATCAAGCTCATCTCATTGTTGGAATCCAATTTTGGTTTTTTTTACAAGCCTTGTATAGATGTTGGAGCTACGTAATTTATAATTGGTTCCCAAAGTTTTTACATGATCACGAGGATGGAATCTGCTTCATGAGACTGTAAAACAAAAAGTCTCTCTAGATCACAACTGTACACGGCGGCGATAATGGTGTGATGATGCTCCTATTAAGGCACCGATTGAGTAATTGTCCCATTGCGCTCAACGCCACAACCCTGATCATCAATATTTGTGTCTTGAAAGTTTTAATTGTTTTCAAGGAGGATCTTTCAACAAGTTTCTGAAGTTTCAAATTACTCTTCATGAGAATAAACGTGTACAAGTGTTCTGCCAGCCGAATTATTGTAAATTATTTGAGGTTTTCGATCGCTCTGCATTGCAAACAAATAGAAGTAAAAGTGGTAGCCTCTCTTTCAGTAGCAGCTCCTCTATCTCTTGAAACGTTTTGATCGGTTTTGACATTAATATTCATTCCGTGTTTTTGCTAGTTTGATAATTTGTAAAAAATATTAACAGATCCAAAAAACTGGAATTGAAAAATCTCAGTCATGAAAGAAGTACTAAATCATGGAAATAAATTCAGGATTCGTAATCCCCGAGGATATACTCTCTTAACTTTTTGATTTACTGAGGGCTTTTTGCTGGGCTGTAGTCTAACAGTCTCCTAAGAATGCCGGGTCGATACTGCGCTACTCTGAAGTTTGTTCTGGTTGCATCCATTACGGCGTAATTTATACCGAGTTCGTAGAATAAACATACGAAGAATCTATGCCAGTCTGTGAACTTCCTTCAAAAGCTCGTAAGAGTGAAAAAATCTATTCCAGACAATCTCAACTTTTTCTTTTTGGCATGTAATCCAAATTAAAACTTGAAAAATCCTTTCCTTTTTATACTGTATCGTAAACTGTATAGATACTTGATCCTTTTTAAATACGAGATATTGCATGCCTCTATTTGACTATTTTCTTACAATTTATCATTTACAATTCAGCTTAATGAACATTTTTTGAAGCTCGACATATTTTTATTTAAACTACCCAGCATAATTAGTCCATTTAACCTCGAATAATCCAATTTGCGCATAGTTAAAATATAAGCGTAATCACCGGCAACATATAAATAGCGTAAAAATATAAGCATGAATTTGAATCCAATACCCCAGTATGTTAATACCTCCAATTTAAATTCAACGAATATAGCTTCAAAACAAGTCGGTATTCGTGCGTCCAGCACGACAAGACGGAACACCTTGAAGTTATTCCATGCTTTAGAAGTTTTAGTCATTTACCATTGATAACAAACTATTTGTGATTGAAAAACGAATCCCAAATTTGCATGTCCATAGGTGATAGTAGATAAGAAATTAATTGTAAATGTAATCAAAGAAGGGTAGGCAGGAACTTCTGCAAAGCTTAACAAGACACCATCGAATAAAAATTTAAAATATTTTCCCTATCAACTTATATTTCTCAGTAGAAAATATATTTACCGTAAAATAAAAAACGAATCTGTTGATATATGAATTATTAATATTTATAAATAAATTGTAGTTGATTTTATGACTTTAACCTATTCTTTTACAGATTACTTCTTTTAAATTGGAGATTTTAATATTCTATAATTTTCGAGATAAATTTTTAAAATACGATTTTTCATTGAAAAAACATACGGGTTTACAGGGTTAAGCGATCATTAAATTTGTTGTCAATACCAAAACCATAAACTTTCCCCGGAACCATTTAAGATGTCTATACGGTATCTATAATTCCAGATTTGAACTACCAAAGACTTTGTTGGAGAGGTAACAATTAAGTTAGCATTTAACTCCCAACGAGAAAAATCAATGCATTTTCTCCTTTTGTGTGCGCTGAAAAAAGTTGTTTATCTTAAAATATTTTGACGGGCAAATAAAATAGCAACGTTGTATTTTCCACTGTTTTAATGCCTCAACGCGACCCGGGTAAAGATGATGCATCGCGCTGAATCCCAGATCATGTTGAGATATCAAAACAGTGGAAAAATATAAAAGTTGCTATTTTATTTGTTCATCATGGAACAATTCCACAGAATTACGCCCACCACGGTGAATTTTTTTATTTTTTTTTATTTCGTAGAACTTCTATTCGTTAGTGGGACTAATTAAGGGTAGAAATTAACAACGTTCAACGTAGTAAGCAGTTGCGAACGAGCTTAAGTTTTCTCCCCGTTATTTTTCCGCCATCCGTGCTCGCTCGATGAGGATTTAACGACTCTTGCGGGAGAGTAAACACGAATTGCCGACATTCTACGTTGCAGTGAATTAAAAAAAAAGCTTCGCGGCCTTAGACGCGACGACATTAATGCTCGCTTATTCTCCACCCTCCCCCCCCCTCTCTCTCTCTCTCCTCCTCCTCTCTTACTCACTCGGAACCCCGTGCCCCACATATTCGAACCCGCTCGATAAATCTCACGGACATTTCAGAAAACTGACGAGGTCACGCGGTTACCTTCTGGGGATCGATGGAGAAGGGAAAAAACGCACCGCCAGACTCGTCAGCAGCGTTCGATATCGAATTAAACCAGAAGTTTAATCGACGAAAATTTCCCGCGTTATTCCGAATTGATTCGTCGAATCGATTCTCTTGCCGATCGTGAGAATCGACAATAATCACCGCGACCTTAATCGCGGGATTTTTTTTTAACCTTTGCAAAGTGATGGGCTCCGAGTTGTCTTGTAGAATGTCGTGGGGAAAACTCTTATCCCCGGCCCTTCTATAACACGGAGGATGCGTTTTTAAAAAAGTGCCGCGTAATGTGAATCCGTGTAATGCGAATCTGTATAATGTTAACATGGCTTTATATGGTGAAAGAGAAGCTGCGTTGCATACTCCTTCAGGCAACCTCCTCCAGATCGAAAATTCTCAAACCTATCTCTGATGCACATATACGTACAAATACAGCTTTATTGCTGTTTATCTAACCTTATAAACCTCCAAAATTTCTCTTCTTCGCTCACCAATCTAGAATCCCACATCCCAAGTCCTACTATACCGTGTTATTGCGGAGTATTATCCGCGCTGTATGAATTTTTGGCATTAAAAACAAACCGTATTGTAGCGAATCCGTGTTACAAGAACCCATGTTATAGAAGGGCTTGCGCAAAAAATATGAATTATCATCAATTAAACAAAGAAAAGCTATTAATAAAGGGTTTTAATGATTTTAGTAATAAAATGCTAATTTTCTTGGGACCGCGGTTTCAAGTAATGTGGCATAGCGCACCAACGGGGCGCTTAAAGAACACGGCGGTGCTCCCGAGTACCAGGCTGGGAAGCTCCGCTCTTTAGTATTCGACGCGTATTTAACCAGCGATAAAAACAACCAGCATGATTGAATTAATCATGAAAATTGAACCAATCGATTACTATCGATTTTTTTACTGCCCATGGTGATTAATTTATAGAACACAGTCGAAGAAGGAAACTTTTCGACCAAGATTTAATCAGCTTTAAAACGATCGGTGAGCTGAATTAATCATATAAATCCGACGAATCAATTCCTATTCCTTTGACGCAGTTGAACGTGCGCTTTCAAATGGTCCCCTTACGAAAACAGACAAAACCCCTATAAATAAAATTATTAACGGAACCAAAGACGCAATAAAAACTCTAATCAAGTTGTTGACAATAAATAACGCAAAATCCTACCGAGGATGACATCTTTGATGTAGAAATACCTACTCATTTATGCGTGAGAAGCTTAAAGAAAGATTAGGAACTAAATTGAATGCCTGAATTCATACCAGCAGGTCGTTACAAACCTACGGTAGGCGCGTGTGCGTGCGTGTGTTGGTACGTGGGTGTGGTGGTGCGTGCGTGTGTTGGTGCGTGGGTGTGGTGGTGCGTGCGTGTGTTGCTGCGTGCGTGTGTTGCTGCGTACGTGTGTGAGTACGTGCGTGTGTGAGTACGTGCGTGTGTTGGCACGTGCGTGTGTGCGCGTGTGTGGGTGCGTGCGTGTGTTTGCATGCGTATGTGGATGTGTGTGCGTGGGTGTGGCATGTCACTGGTGCTGAAGATATTTCCGAAAAACCTATTATGTTAGTGAGGCGGTCCCGGGGATTATGAAAACACTCGAAAACCGAGTATCTTGACTGTATGGTTGTTGTTGAGTCCCCTTTTTAGTGTTTTTATAAAAAAACAGCTTGTACGTTCGGTTTGTCCGTCTGTCTGTCTGACGCGCTACCTACTCCTAAACAAAGGAAGATTGAGAGAGACACTTCGTCTTTTCACCAATAGATTCGGAATTCTCTCTCGATGTAATAGTATTTCAGACTAATCGTACCAGTATACAAAAATTTTAACATTCTGCATCAACAAAGTTGTTTTTGAAATAAGGTCGGCTTTAGCAACTCTTTCCTTACTTGTTTCATCTGATTTATGGAGTTTGGCGGCTTCATTGACAATTCTTGTTGCAGCATAGGCTGATTAGAGAATAAATATCGCTATTGGAGATACCAGAGATGAGGGAGCTTACTTTTTCAAGTGCTTACTCTTGAATTTGTTTTCGGCCGTAAGACGAGATGGATATCCTCCAGTGACAGACCGGTGTTTCTCAAGCTTTTTTGGAGTCACGGACCTCTTACGTAGTTTAACAATTTCTGCTGAAAAGTTCATAAATTCCTCATTCATTGTCTCTTTTTTTTCGCACTCGTATTAATCAGAGCTGTGTGCAGGATCAAACGAGCTAAAGATAAAAATAAACACCATGTCTTACTCAATTCGCTGAACCCCGGGAAATAACGCGCGGACCCCCAGGGATCCGAAAACTCCCGCTGAGAATTACTGCCATAGACAGCTCAAACAAATTTATTACGATACCTATCGATGTGGCCGATAGCCATAATAGCTTTTCTATAGGGTCTCTTCGAAAGAGTAAAAATTTATCTGACATTTCTTCCTCTACTACCTTCGCCGATACATACCGACGCAACAAAATATATATTATTTTATTTTTTAAATCCTCTGTTGACGCGATTGAGGAAATTGCTTACGTTTCAGAGGTTTATTTGTTGTCGTTTACGGGATTGGATGGTACGGTTCTCCCCCCTTGAGGAGAAAAAAATGACGGTCGGTATTTCCCGTCACGTGTAAATATCCGCCGCGTGAGCGTGGTTTTATTCCTATTTTATAACAGCCGCTGCACAATAAAACTGGTTCATGCGTCGCCTCGTCGTTTTTCATGCTGCGTACAAAACTGCGCGCCAGACTTTTTACGCGGGGGAATGTTAGCCTGAAGATTAAAACACTGGCAGAAAGTTTAAGTAAGTAAAGCGGTTTGGGATCCATATCAGAGGGGACTCATAAAGAATTTAGAAAAAATACAGCGGCGAGCAGCTAGATTCGTGAAAAAGAATTACGATTAATATGTAGTAATATGTAGATGTAGATGCCGTATCTACTGCGTAGGTTACTCATTGAAGAGTTGAGTTGGCCATCGTTGAAAGATCGTAGATTACAGGCGAGACTTAAACTTCTAGATAAATATAGGTCGGAGATATTCGTAAATGAAATGAAGGATATTATTCGACAACCAACGTATATCGGACGGAGGGATAATGACGACAAGATTCGCGAAATAGATAGTAGGACGGAGAGGTATAAGGAGTCCTTTTTCCCTAGGACAATACGTGACCACAATAGATAATTGTGAATAATAATTAGTTAGGAACTTGGTGCGCGGCACCCCCTGCCATCCACCGTCAAGGTGACTTGCAGGGTAATATGTAGATGTAGATAGATAAGTTCTGTTTGGACCATCTTGTTTTAACTTAAAGTATTAAAACACATCAATCGATTATTATTATGCACCTTCAGGACACATTTGTTATTTTTTACTTTTACTTTTTTTTTTACTTGGAAGACAAATTAATTTCATTTATAGATATATTAAACTTGTTATTCTTGTTTATATATGCACAAAAGACTTTGGGCTTGCGATAATGAACTTTTTATGTCTTTCGGCTCACTCTATAAACTTGGTTAATTCTTGCATAAACACATCATATCTATAATTTTTACGGATTCCTTTTTAAGTTGTAAATATACTTAATTTTTACATACTCCTTATTTCTGCATAAGCGTCTTATCTGCTGGAATATCCTAATCAATTATTCGCCGCAATTTTTCTTTTGGAATTTTTGCAAGTACTTTAATAAGATTGACATTAATACAAAATGCCAGTTTAATTTGCTTGCTTTAATCGAATCTTCAAGAATCTATTTACTTTTTCTACAGATTTCGTAATGAACACAAACCAAATATGGTGAGAGAATCGATTGTGGAAATCGGTTCTGTCATAATACTCATTAACTACGCTTATGAAACCAGCTTCATAGTCGAAATCCTAAAATTGTTGTAGAACCTTAGAGGAATACGATACCGTTTGCATATAGCATTTTATCGCATTTTGTGTGAAAATGTAGAGGCTTAAACGGTAGCCGAAGTAGAAAAACGTTTTTCATCGATGCGCTTGTCGAGTAATTACGCGAGGTGACGGTGGCCATTTGAGCGTAACGAGGCAAACACGTCGAAACAAATGCGACGCGACGTATATTGTAATTGTCTTGGGAAAATTTTAAGCGAGCGCACAACAACTCATACGTCAGAGTCGTTTGTCGAGACGTTTTTACTAGGAATGAAAAATGCTACGCAACAGTTATTCCAGGATTACATTCATCTCACCTAATCAGCCCTTTAGGAAAAATACCTATAATCTCAGATATTGCTCTAACAGTAATTAACAAGTTTTGTGGTATCTTCGCTTAAATGTGCATGGCATTAAATTTTGAGGAGCATAAATGTATCGAGTCAGCGCTTGTAGATTTTTAGAGCTGCGGTGTTTCATTTAATAAAAATGCAACATTCTATGATTAAAAGAATTTCCATAATCAAGTAAAATTAATCCACTACCACGATAATAAATTCAATGAAGAAGCAAAAACGATGAGTATTGATCGTGATTTTTCCATTCCTTAACACTCGAGGTTGAAATTAATGTAAGTTAATGTTTTTATACAACAGTGAATAAATGTAAATTTGTATAAGTTTATGCATTGATGTACGAATATATAAATTTATAATAACATTAGAATAGCCCTTTTATGTAATAAAGCCTCGAATTATTTTTTAATTAAAAGTTTAAATATTCAGTGAAAATTTTGAAAAGAAACCTCATACTATGTGCAGTTTATAAACCAAAATATTTGAAAAAAATTTCTCCTATGAATATAATTTCCACTTACGATAAATGTTAAAGTCAACGTCATTTTCTTTGCAAAATGACCCTTACTGGGCGTTTTGCAGTCGTCAAGTTATCTTTCTCTATCCCTAATGCGAAAATAAAATGACTATCGGATTACACAAGGATTCCAGCGGGATTGGTCTTCTGGGAAAACAATCGATTATTGAAACAAAGGAACCGCCAATCTGAAATTATGAGCGGGACCATTTCAAATAGCGGCTATTGCTCTGCATGATCCATCAGCGCCGTTATTTTTTTAGAATAAGTTTTGTTTATGTAACTCATAACTCGTATCGATTTTTAACGGGAGGAATAGGCCGGTTACGCATTGCGCAGAGCATGGTCACGGCCAACCCTCACGAACGAAAAGCGTTCCTCCTATATGTTCCCTCGACCTTAGGCATTTGAACGGGACTCGCTGGGCGCCAATATGGCGCCAACTACTAACGCCTGTGAGTTTTATCGCGGTGCGGCTACAACCGTTGAAGGGGGCGCGAATGGCAGATCCTGGGTTATCGAATCTGGCGGAAGGACTGCTACCGTCTCCGTGCTTCTGGATTCGAACTACGAATGCAAAAGTTTCACAAACCGATTAACTCCACGCGAATGAGTGACAATTGGCTATGGAAACTCGGCTAAAGTTATTTTTCGGTTACCTTCATATTAATCTTCAACCAAAACTCTTTCAAACTCGGTATTATTTAGTTAGCTTATCGGAAATATTCCGCGTTGGTATGTCCTAGGCAAGGGATGAATCAACTTTCAAAGTGAAATAGCCATTTTTGTTTTATGTCTCATTCCAAAATACTTGGGAGTCACTACAACCTGTACGAACTTTTTTCTAATTTTTAAATAGAGACTCGAGAGATTACAATGAGCATGTTTCATAACTGATTAAAGATTATGGAACTTAGCTAACTTCTAAAGAGCCACAAGTATTTACTCAAGGAGCCATATGCGGCTCCGGAGCGGCGGGTTGCCAATCTTTGTCCTAGGCTCTATTCCTGTCATTTCTGAACTTTCTAATCTATTTCAGGTTACTTCATATCGCATATATCGCTCGTGTGCACAGCCATATATAATGGTTACCTATCAGAAATATCTGCAAGTTGAGTCTTAAAAGTTAGTAGCATTAATAATTAACAAGCACGTCCATTAATTTTATTGTCTCAAAACTAGTCATCCTTTGACTGCTTAATTCATGCACTCACGCGAATTTAATCGATATGTTATCGCCTCAAATCTGTAATAGTTGATACCGTGTATAATTGTGGTATTTTTCATGGATTAATGATGCATAAGTGTGTAATATACAGTGATAGGAATCTGTAGGATAAAAACATTTGCTACATCAAACTAGTGGCTCAAAAAAGTTATTATAAACATTTTTTCAGCATGAATGACAAGTTCCACAAAGTTACGCCTCGAGTGATTTATTACATTACAGCAAATAATAAATCAGAAGTGAGAATTTATAATCTATTTTAAAGTCCGTTTCGAGAAAATTAAATGAGAACGATGTCAATCAAATATGGAGAACTTTACCAAATAAAGCAGCGCACAATTTTTTTTACTTTATCTGCAATTCTCGAGCTTTCATAACTCTTAAGATTTTCTCGAAAGATGCGAAATAGTGCGCAGATGTGGCTGGAAAGTGACAATGCGGCCCTTGTCCACCCTTTGGGCCTCTCCCCTTATCCCAGGACTAATCGCAATGCATTCGCAGACTTTACCTTCCAGGAAAAAAGAAACGGCGGAAGAACTTTAGAGATAAACATCAGCCAGTCCCGTTGGGCCCATTCCTTCGCTCGTTCTACGTACTAACAAGTGAGGATCGATGCGAGCGCGCAGTCTAACCCCGAAAAAATTTCTTGGCTAGGCATTGCGCATGGGATCTACGAGTTTCCATTTTCGGAGTAAAGCCTAGAGGGGCAACAAACAGTATCAGCTAATCAGTATCCTCGTGGAGAAGGGAGCGATAGGAAGCTAGAGAGAGAGAGAGGTCTATTAGAAAGGTTTCCCACGGTGCCCGCCTAGTTGACCGCATCCTGTCGCCGGAAACGGTGCCTCCTGCCGCTAAGAAGACCCCAGCTTTCTCCGGTAAAAGTAAGCCTGTTTTATTAATTTTTAAGAAATATTGTTCATACTCGTTCGGTTTCTCCCAGCGTAGGAAGGAATAGGACTTGAGCAATAGGTTGCTCCGTGGGTCTCAAACTCAAACCCTCGCATGGGTCGTATGATGACATTGCACTAAACCCATATCGAGAACATTCTTCTACAACCCATATGCGTATTGCAGTGGTTCCCGATAATTTTTAATGGACGGCATGGCATTAGTATATTACTAATGCCAATGTTAGTTATAATGCTGATGGCAAATGTAAAATAGATGTCCGAATAAAAAGTTCGTTATTGCGAAACTTCGTATATCGCCTATTCGTATATCGAGGTATTACTGCATCGCAAATTTTAACGCATTCTTTTCTTGTCACTATAGTATTATCAAGTTAGAGCTAAAATCATTGCCAATAAGGCTAATAAACATTTCCTAACCGCTTATTTATTTATTTTACAAAGTTTTTCCGCGGCATCACTAAGAATGAGTTACGGCGCCCAGTTGGGGAACCACTGGGAATGGGAATGAAAAACTGCAAATATTTTGGAAGTGTTGATTTAATACATTTCTAATTGTCGTGGATTATTTAAAAATGTCTTATAAGAAATACATTTGTGTTTTGGCTGCATAGTACTTATCTTACTTCGCGGGCCGCACAAATGCCCTGCGTGGGACGTGTGAGGCCCTCCGCGGGCCGCAAGTTTGAGGCCTCTCAGTTAGTCAAATGGTTCATTCGATGACGGATATTTCGGTAAATTCGATTTCTGCTGCTCAACTACATGTATGCTCGCTAATTCTAATATGTTTTCTTTTGGTATATTTATAAAAACTATTCTTAAGTCGATGTTCGTATATCTTTCTATGCATGCTTCTTGAAATCCTTATTACATTTTTTTAGTTTAAAGGGACATGGATCTTTGACGGATCGATATGGGGGTGATGCTTAGTATAATTATAATATATTTTTAATTTCGTCTGCATAGCTTGCAACATCTAAAACTATCTTTTAAATAAATGAAAATCGTATAAGGACCAACGATCGATGACACCAATGAAGATGGCTTCTCTGTATATTAAAAGATCATATGGATTAATCAACTGAGCAGATATAGGATTCCCTTATGCCATTTATCTAGTTCAAGTATTAACCATATTCTGGTTATTTTGTTCATTTTTGAATGAAAATCTTTAAGCTAGCCTTGAAAATTTTTATAATAACTTTGTTATCTCCAGGTTTTTAAAATTATCAATTATCATTCATAACGAATTGGAATTTAGGGTATGCTAAGCTACCTCATAAATATTTAGTTAGCATAGATATGATAAAGGAAAAGTATTCATGTAGCGCAGGGGTTCCCAACCTTTATGTTGGCAAGGGCGCCTTCGACTTAAAAAGCCCCCCCCCCCCCCCGCTCAACACTTACAGCTCAGCTCGTAGCTATATGTTTATTTACAATTAGGTTTGGTAGGATTCGATTTAAATCGATAAATGTCGATAAAAATTGAATTCGTAAAAATTTCAAAATCGACGAAAATGAATTGTCGTCGATTTTTCACTACTAAATTTTCTATGAAATTATCAGGATTATTAAATTTGCTTTGTCACACTTAAATTTGATATATTTTAACGCCAAACGCCCAAAACAAAAGAGAAAATCGACATTTTTCATAAAAAACAGCCACATCTCACTCGGCATTCCAAACCCTTTCTAAGATCCCTTACGTCTTAAGGATCCATACTGAGCTGACACGGGTACGGCTTATTGGACTCTGTCTTTAATTTCGACTACACCTGATAATCCCTACGCCCCTAAGTCATGAAGTCTTTTTAGATTAGTACTTTCTAGATTCTGTAGACGCTCATCATTATACGTCAAAAGAGCTTAATGTTTTAGGGAGGATACCTGAGGGAACCTCGGCGGGCGCCACAGCGTACCTTTGCGGGCGCCATGGCGCCCGCGGGCATAGGGTTGGGAACCCCTGATGTAGCGTAAGAGTTCTACGTTAATTTCAATACTAGGCAACAGAAGCTTAAGCTGAACTTGTTGGTTCGCTTTTGAATTGTGAGGTTTCCCGATGAGCATTTGATACGAAATCTCTTTCATCAGTGGTTCCCCAAATTTATTCATCTGCGACCCCCTCGTATGGCAGCAGATATCGTCGCGAACACCTCTTAGGGCAATCAATCTTACCACTACCGCTTTAACCACATGCATCTATCAATAAATGTTGAATGTGAAAGAAATATTTATAGAAAGTCGAAAATCCTGTTCATTTCAATGAAAAACTAAAATTATGCAATTAAATTGTAACTAAAAAATTAACTATTGAAACTGATACGTATACGCTATCTTGTCTTCGCGACCGCCCATTTTGGGAACCAATTTTAATTCAGCTTCGTAATTGCCGCGCTTGGATGTGGCTTTTAAGCTATCATTTTGCGCGGAAATAGCAAAATGTTGGTGAGCAAAGAACTACAATTATTACTCAAGATTCTTCTATTACATAAAAGGACATCATGGGTAATAGCAATCGAAACAAAGATAACCTAGGACAACGTGACAATGACAGATTTGACACTCACGGAAAAAAATGGAAAATTCCCCGTATTCCTGTTTCGTAAAAGCTTGAGAAAATTATGCAGTCCGCCCACTAAACTGTGATAAACGGAGTGCATTTCCATGCAAATCATTTTCTCTAGGTTTTAATTTAGTCACGTAAAAACTTTTTTCTTTCAGAAGTTTTTTCCTTTTAAGTCCGCACTACTTATTCTTCCCGTTGGCTACTTAATATCATGGAGATCGAATTGGGTGTGCCCCTGTGTCCGCTATTTGAAGGTGCGCCAAGAGGACAGGGGTTCTAATCCCGGTCACAATATTCCCCACTTCAATTTTTCAGTCCATTATATGAGCGTGTTCATTATATTGGGTTTAATGGTTTTGATGATTAGGGTACTATATTTTTGGGGTTTTCTCACACGTAACAATGATAAAATTTTGTATTCTATTGTTAGGTTATTGCGTTTACAAGGCTTTCCTAATTACTGTTACCTATCCTTAATTAATCCCACTCATTGCTCGGTAAAATTGTTGCCACTAGTGAGTACCGAGAAAATTTCACCCCTTTTTAAATCATTTTCGATGAATAGCAGAATAAATCGTTCCCTACGAACTTGCGGACTAAATTAGAAAAATTTTTACAGCGACTCCGCTCTTAGAAAGGATGCAGTGAACTTGTTCTATGCAAAGGTTTTCTGACAGATATCTAGAAATTAGTAAAGAGTTTCAAATTAATAATCCAGTTTCAAAAAGTTAATTAACCATCAACGACGTCCATAGAAGTTGAAAAAATAAATAAAAGTGAAACGTTTTGATATTCGTGGTACGCATTAATACAGTAAATTGTTAATTCTTCTTCGTTCGTCGGTTTCATGGAAACGGCCAGGTTTTACGGTGCCGTCCCCTCCGCCCACACCGCGTACACAGGAACGTACCTATAGCCCAGTGATTTCCAAACAGTTTGGCGGCACATTAGTGTGTCGCTACATGCAATGAGGTATGTCGCGAGATATACTCAAAATATTTGCATGAAATTTTTAATATAAAGTATAATCGTTCTGGTAAAAGCGAAGCAAAACTGCGTAAAAATATATAAAGATCTATGACTGTAAGTAACACTAAAACTGAACAAAGACACAAAGAAATACAACCCAAATAATAATATAGACAAAAGGTTTTGGTCATAATTTAAAATTTGTATTATAACGCGTTAACCCAGGGATCGTAAACCTGCGACAAACTCGCCACACACAGGAGCATTACACGCTCTATCGGTCTCGTCTCATACTTAAATTTAACACATTTTAAACACTTCTTAACATACATACGAGTATGCATGTGCTTACACATGTACAAAATAGAGAAAATGGCTTGTATCTTGTGATTGTGTCGTCGTGCCGTCCCGCGTAATTCATCTACCACGAGAATCATTGACTTGAGCAATAGTTCTCGAGATTAAACGAGGTGCATGGGTGTCGTAAAAACTCAGTGCTGTAGCAAGGAAATTAGGCGCCCGGGGCGAAACCGTACAACGGTGCCCCCTGCCCTCACATTAAATACCTACTTTAAGTGTTTCTTTTGCGTGTTTGGTACTCCGTGGCCTTCGGCGCCCGGGGCGGTCGCCCCATTCGCCCACCTCTTGCTACGCCGCTGTAAAAACTTAACATGCTACCAAGATAGTGGGTATGATTTTTCCGTAATGTGACAAAGGAATGAGGCTAAACTACAGAAAAGGTTTGTTTAATCTAACAGAAATTTTTTTTAGCGTATACCACTCATTATGCTTGAATATAAAAAGGTGATGATGTATTGCGCGAATGCCTATTCTTTCGTAATCCATAACTATTGCGTAGGCATTAACACGATTGCTCGATTAATGACCCGATTAGTTTGCGGCGCGCAAGGCCGCCGTCGTAAATTACCAATCATTTTGCATTGTTCTGCAATGTACGGTCGTTTTATGAAGAGGGTGCGTGGAGAAATCTTTAAGTGCCACTTAAGGGATCGTCGAGTCAAAGGAAGCAGGATTTGCGGCAATTGATGGCAAAATCGTCGCGAGGTATCTGTCTTGAAGAATAAACTTAAATTTTTAATTTATTTATTTATATATTTATTTTAGCTCATAAACAGCCGTTCACGGCCTTTTACAAAGAGCGTAATAACTTGAACAAAGACGAACACATACAACCATGCCCTCGGCAGGATTCGAACCCGCGACCCTAGCATTGGGAGCCAGACACGCTAACCACACCTCTACCAAGGCCGGCCAAAACTTTAGGAGAAGCGTTTTTCGCGCTATTGATAAATTTTACCCCGGGAAATACAGTCGATTACAGTATAACTCAATATTTACCAAAAGAAATACGGACATTTTTGATAAAATATACTATTTTCGATATATCTGTAATATAAGCAAGAGAATTGGGATTTTGGATTGGAGAATAATCGACCATTTGGAAAATGGACGTTCATAAGTATTTTTGCCACTATTCGAGGTGCATGGCAGATTAAAGGGAAGGAACAGGAGTAGAGGTTATATATCGTAGCATCCATGCAGGGAGTTATATGGGGCGAGTGCTCAAGAGGCATCGCGCTCGTGGTTTTATGCGGGCAATAAAGTTTTTAAATTGGAATTATTAAAAGGGAATTAATCATTAATATTTCATTTGTCTTCGTTCCAGAAAATACGTATTTTCTTCTCTACCCTCGCGTAGTTTACGAGAGCGGATAGCCGTCATTTTTACCAAAACGGCTTTTCGATCTTTCAACGCTATTTTAAATTTTACTTTTTAATCCGTGTGCTAAATTTCAGCGTACGTTATGACGTGAAATTGCAGCGAACGCCCTCCATGGTTTGCGCTTTAAATTGCGTTGCTAACCTGAAACGTGACGTTCTAGTAATTAGACGGTGCGCGTGAAGTGCAAACCTGTTAAAAAAAATGGTGGAGGGCCGGCAAAAATATTTCGTGCCATTCGGATTTTTGTTCGGAGTTTAGATGATAAAAATACTCATTTTTAAAACACGGCAGAATTCGCATGCGTATGTAAGCAAATGCACGATGCATGCCACTTATGATCGAGGCAAGTTTGCACCGTGTAATTGACCGCAGCAATTAATCGCAATTAATTTATTTATTTTCATAAGTCATACAGGTAATAGTAATAGTCTCTAGCTTTTCGCAAAAAAATCCGGAATTTTTTTCATGCTGTGTCAAGTATAATATTCTGTTCAATAATCTGTTCTAACTCGCCCGCTGTATTTTACATGTTTGTCCTCCCTTAAGATATACAGTGGGTAAAAAAAGTATTTAAACAGTCGATTTTTTAGATAATTTTATTAGAACAGCAAATATTAAATTGATAATTTGTTGAATTAATTGTAACAATAAAATATTAGTTTTCATAAGATTAAACATTTCATTGAATCATTGTAACCAAAAACATATAAAAGAAACGAGATTTTCAAGGCCAAAAAAGTATTTGAACGACTGTTCAATATAATACATACAAAGTAGTTACCACATACAAAGTGTTCAAAGGCGATTATCTTCAGTAAGCTTTCAAATACACAGATTTAACATAAATTGTAGTACATTTCCTCCATCTTACTAGAGTTAGTGATATCATTCTGGTTCTCAGTGATTCTCTTTAGCTATGAGTCCTAAAAACATGGAATTACCGCTACCAGTGCGCGAAAAAATTGTTCTTCTTCACAGTCTAGGGAAATGCGATAGACAAATTGGAAAGACATTAAATTTGAACACGTCTACTGTCTGGTATGTGGCGAAAAAACAGAAAGAATGTGGTACGACGGAGAATAAAGAACGTTCAGGGCTCCTAAAAGCATTGATCTGCCGGGAGGAGCGTCATATTTTAAAAAAGGTGAGGAAATTCCCATTTAGTAGTGCTCAAGATTTGGCAAATGATGTTGCGTCAACTAGTCGTAAAACTGTCAGTCCCCAGACCATTAGAAAAGTTCTACATAAAGCAAATTTATATGGAAGAACCGCAAGAAAAAAGGCTTTCATCAATGAAGTCAATAGGAAAGAGCGACTTGAGTTTGCAAAAATGTATGTGAATAAGCCGACGGATTTCTGAAAGACAGCGATTTTTTCCGACGAGAGTAAATTTAACTTCTTCGGTTCTGATGGAGAGAAGTCGGTTTGGTGAAAATCAAAAACAGCTCTCCAAGTTGAAAATATTCAAGTGACAGCGAAACATGGGGGAGGAAATGTCATGGTTTGGGGTTGTATGGCCTCTGGAGGAGTAGGCAATTTGGTCATTATTGATGGAATTATGAATGCCTCTAAGTATGTTGATGTGTTGCGGGGTAATTTATTAAAAAGTGCATAAAACTTGGGCATAAATGATACATTCATGTTCCAACAAGATAACGATCCCAAACACGCTGCGAGATTTACGAAGGAATGGTTGCTGTACAATGTTCGTCGACAGTTGAAAACCCCTCCCCAATCACCTGATCTCAACCCAATTGAGAATTTTTTGCATCTTCTGGCCATAGATGTGATAAAAAGCAGTTTCTAACAGGACAGACTTTTAAAAAAATATTGTGTGAAGAATGGTCAAAACTTGCAAGTGACTTGGTAGAAAAGCTGGTCGATTCAATGCCCCGAAGACTTCAGGCAGTATTATATGCCAAAGGTATGCATACAAAACATTAATATTACATTGCAATCGTGTTTAGTATGTAAAATAACTTTTGTTATCAGTTTGAAAGTGTTCAAATACTTTTTTGGACTGGCAGTTTGTGAGTGCTCAAATCCTTTTTTGCCCTTGAAAATTTTGTTCCTTTACGGTATTTTTGGTTTCAATGATTTCAAGAAATGTTTAATCTTACGAAAACATATTTTTTAGATACAATTATTTCAGTAAATTATAGGGTTAATATTTGCTGTTCTAATAAAATTATCTCAAAAAACTGACTGTTCAAATACTTTTTTTACCATCTGATGATGTTACGCCTACATGTTACCTTGCAATTTACCAAACTGGTGGGTGGCAGGGGGTGCATTGGACTAACGCCACCCTAATAGTTATATCTCGCTATATTCAGTGTAGTCCGAAGGAATTCGCTTTGACTTATATTAGTATAATCAGAAGTAATTTTATAGCTAGAGGATATATTCTTGTTATCAGTTTCTCGTCAATCTCGGGAATATAAACTTCGTCTTGGCCGATATTTTGTCTTATCCCTTTTCGTTTCTATCAATCGCCGCTGTACTTAATTGAATACATTTCTACGTTTTTCTATGGCATTTTCCACAAGGAATAAATATGCAGTATAAATAATCGCCTCATTCAGCCACATAAAATCCGTCAATCTTTTTAATACCGCATTTGTTTGGAATAGATTTTATCGAATAACAATTCAACTCATCCACCTGCTCCGCTAAAGGCAGTATAATGAGTAGTAATTAAAGGTCTGCTTCATCGATGTTCCTCTGTTTTGTATTTGCGGCTTTGCTGCTTCACAATTCCAATTCTCCTGCCGCTCAACGTGGACAGGAGTCAATGGTGACTGTTAAAATATATGGAGTCGAGATATGAGGGTCAGGACTTCAATTTCGCTGCAGTCTGTCCGGGTTAAATCGAATTAATATTCATTCGAGGCGAAACGCGATTGGTCACCATCTTTCATTTGTGCTTGGGCTGTTGCTCGTACTGAAGTTCCTCTTGGGGCCGTTGTCTTGGCCCCGGCCAAACGGGATGTTGAACTTTTCGATCGGGCTGTTTAAAAAAGTCAACAAAAGTCGCATTTTAAAGTTTTGATGCGACCCACAATATTTAACGAGAAAAAAGTCAAGGCCTCGTGGTACCAAAAAGCGCAGCGTAAAAAATTGTATGGCTTTTTTACTTTCCGATCTAAGTTAGAAGTGTACATTAAACAACTCGATAAATATTTAGGAAGCAAGAAATGATAAAAATTTAATTTAATTTTGAGTTTTAAACGATTTATAATTCTCAAAGGGCAGGTCTTCCTTTTTGTTTTTATTCCGAACTTTCTTCGTTCAAATTAAAGATTATTTCTTGATTTTACAATAGTACCTCTCTTGCGTTTTAATGGGGCATATTGAATTTCTATTATTCTTTTCACGCCAGAAAGAATTTTTGGATGATAATTCCACTGGAAAATTATAATAAACTTTTATTACAAATTTATTTGAATTACTTAATATAAATTGAAAGATATATAGCACGATTTTTCTGTATCATGATGAGTAAATTCCATAATGGGGAACATGATCTTATTGACGAGTCCTTCCATTTGAATCTCTTAACGGCATGTTTTAAAGACTCTTATCTCCTTGATTGCAACTTATCCGTCCTGAAAACTAGCGAGACTCGCAAATTCGAATTTGCGTACTGAAAACGGGTCATCGTCACAAACGAGGCGAATTCCACGAGATAACCGCCGCGGTCGTCCTTATTTCGCTCTCCCCTCCCACCCCGACCCGCGAATTTAACGATGCGCCGCCGGACCTTGGAACGCGAATCATTCTCGGATGCAACGTGTTCGAACCGTGGCAGACGACGAAAAGCCGATTCGGTCCTTTCAACGAAAACAGGCGAGTACATATCTCGTCGCAGCAGAAGAACCTAGGCTATCGTTAGTGTCGACTCGATCGCAACGACTGCTTCGCTTGGCAGACAGACATACAGACAGACAAACGACTTTATTAGGGCGAAATTGAGACTATGTAGTCCATTCTTACATTTAACCCTTTCGTCATATAAGTAATTACAATATTTACAAAATAAGAGAAATTAATTACATACAGATTTTAACAAAATACTAATTAATTACAAGTGAATATATTTGTTAGTAGATAACAGAGCATTACCAAAGAATGTTAGTTTTGTGGGTCATAAAAAACTGTGTATCAGTTATGTTTTAACACAGAAAAATTCCCACTGCGGAAAACACCTACGAAGAGAAGAGAGGTGTAAAAAACCGCGAAAATTCCTAAATAGTTCAGGGGAAGGAAAAGAAAAAAATCAATTATATGAGAAACAGAGAGAGAAAAAAACATTCATAAATACAAACATATGTACATACATTTATATCCATATAAGGGAGGGGGGGTGAGAGGGGAACAGGGATTGTAGGGTAAGATATGCCTGGGAGATTATATCGTCAAAATGATACAGGAAAATAAAGTAAAATAAAATTATAAATTTATGCCTAATAAGCGCATTCTTGTGACAACCTGAAAGAAAAGATAGTGTGGTTCAATGCATGGGGAGTGAGAGGAGATGCTTGCAATACAAGCGTTTAAAAGTGCTTAGAGATAGAGAGTTTTTTATTAACGTTGGAAGGCCATTCCAGAGTTTACAAGCAGTGACAGTAAAGGATTTGTTGTAAATTTCAGTTCTATGAAGTGGAGTTAGTAGTTTATCACATCCTCTGGTATTGCAATGGTGAACTGTATTAATGGTGACAAAATTAGATGAAAGATAACAAGGGATGTTGTTATTTAGAATTTGATACAATAGAGAGAGAAGGTGAAGGTTTCTTCGGGAATCAAGTTTTAGCCAGGAGAGTCGACGGAAGTATTCTGAGACATGGTCAGATTTTTTAAGATTAAAGATGAATCTGATGCAGGCGTTATGAGAACGTTGTAGCTTAATGGCGAGTTCCTTTGATAAGTCCTGGTATACAACATCACAATAATCGAAGTGAGGAAAAATTAGGGAGGTCACTAGCTGTACATCTACATCTACATTATACCCTGCAAGTCACCTTTTTGGTGGATGGCAGGGGGTGCAGTGCACCAAGAGTCCATAGTTTTCCTACGTTATCTTTTTCTATTATGGTCTCCTATCGTCCTAGGGAAAAACGATCCTCTATATCGCTCCGTTCTACAGTCGATCTCGCGAATTTTATCCTCACTGTCCTGCCTTCCGAGATACGTCGGGCTTCTGATAAGTCCTACTACCTCATTCGCTAGTCCCTCCGACATAAATTTTTCCAGTAGTTTAATTCTAGCCTGCAGCCTACGTTCCTCTAACGATGTCCATTTCAGATTTTCTATTAATGATGTTACGCTTTGTTTACTATCGTAAGTCCTCTTTACAAATCTAGCTGCCCTGCGCTGAACCTTTTCTATCTCGTTAGTGAGTCCCTTTTCGTAAGGATCCCACACAGCTGAAGCATATTCGACCTGCGGTCGAACCAAGGATAAATAACATAATTCTTTCACTTTTTCGGAGCTATTTCGAACTATTCTCCCTATAAAGGCCAGCTTTTTGTTAGCGACACCTATCAATCGGCGAATGTGGGTGTCCCACGAGAGATCACGATGGATCGTGACTCCGAGGTATTTAATCGAGTCTGAAACTGGAATCTCTACTCCGTCCAACGAATAATTATTATTCAACGAGATACTCTTGGTTCTCCAGAAGTTGGTGACGCAGCTTTTCTTTTGGTTTATCTCTAACTGCCATTCCTTACACCATGCAGAAATAGCTTCTAGGTCATTTTGGAGATACTGGTGGTCTTCCGGATTGCTTATTACTCTATAGATGACGGTGTCGTCCGCGAAAAGCCTAATTTTACTCCTGACTACTGAGCTGATATCGTTTACATAAATTAGAAATAATAAAGGACCAATGACACTACCCTGTGGAACGCCAGAGACAACCTCCACTAGGTTCGAAGATTTCCCATCTATAACAACCATCTGCTTCCTATGATTTAAAAATTCACGGATCCAACTAACGATTTTAGAATTAACGCCTAAGGTTTCTAATTTCGTTATTAACTTCCTGTGAGGTACCTTATCAAAGGCTTTCCTAAAATCTAAGAAGATGGCATCGACCTGCGTATTCTTTTCTCCGCTTCTCAGTAAACAATTAACAAAAAGACCGAGCTGAGTATCACATGACCTACCTTTCCTGAAGCCGTGTTGACAATCATCTAACAATAAATTACTATCAAGAAATCGCATTATGTTGCTAACGAGTATATGCTCGAGAATCTTACACGATATCGAAGTTAAAGAAATCGGCCTGTAATTTTCTGGGTTCTCCTTGTCGCCGCCCTTATGAATTGGGGTAACGTGCGCTAGCCTCCAGTCGCTAGGGACCTCTGCGCGAGAAATGGATTTCTCGAAGATTATCAGAAGAAAAGGTGCTATTTCTTCAGCTAATTCTTTTAAAACGCGAGCAGGAATTTCTTCGGGGCCAGTGGCTTTGTTATGTCTGATGGAACTCAATTGCTTTGCTATTCCCACCTCAGAAAATACTATATCGTCCATCAGGTCCCCCCTTATTGCGGGTGCATAATGTACGCAATGGTCGCTGACGGCTGTGAATGCTTTTACAAAATGACCGTTTAACAGGTTGACTTTCTCTACGCTATCATGAATAACGGCACCCGAGTCATTACGCAGGGAAGGTATTGTAGGGCCTCTACCTTGGACCTCTCTCACATAGGACCAAAACGCTTTAGGGTCCTCCTTCAAATAATTATTTAATACCTTATTCCGGAAGTTAGTAAAAGCCTCCCGCATAGTAGTTCTCGCTTTAGCGCGGGATTCCTTATACGTCTTAACTTTAGTTGCTCTATATTCATCGGATGATGTAGACGGCATATTTTTTATTTTCGCGTGGCTTATTCTCTGACGCCTAAGCGCACTCCTAACTTGCTTATTGTACCAACGTGGCTCTTTATTGTCGACCTTCAATTTAATTGGAATGTACTTATCGATGCTCTCTAGCATTATATCCTTGAATAGTTTCCATGACGACTCAGCACCTGATCGTTCGGACATATCACGGAAGCCAGGTAGTATTTCTCGTAGGCGCGACCTGAAGCTTGAAAAGTTTGCCCTAGCAAATATATAAAACTTTCTTTGAGGCTTGGGGTGCCTATCGATTTTCAACTTACACTCTGCATATACGGCCTGATGATCACTTATCCCATCTTCAATGGTGACTTTATTCTTTCTGGGACGTTAGTTGCTAATAAATCTAATATGTTTCCCAATCGCGTTGGCTTTCTGACTAATTGAAGGAGAGAGTGCTCGCAGAATGTTTCGATTAATGCCTCACAGGATTCGCGTTCTTTACCTCTAGATTCGAAACATAGATTTTTAGTGATGAGGGAAGAATGTTAACGAGAGGCCTTAGAGTGTGTAAGGAGGAGTTTACCGTCTTGCAGATTTTTATTATATGATTATTCCAGGTGAGCGTTTCATTAATTAGAATCCCGAGATTTTTTACGATTTTGCAATAGGGTATAACTGAGCCGTTCAAAGACAGAGGAACTGATTCTGCAAGGTTTATAGATGCCAGTAGTTTCGGATAACCGATTAAAATGGCTTGAGATTTCAAGGGGTTTATGGTGAGAAAATTATCGTAGCTCCATTCTTGAAGTTGGGCCAAGTCATGATTTATGTTAGCTATGGAAAAAGATAAGTTATTGGGTTTTGTGTCTAAGTAGATTTGGAGATCATCGGCGTACAAATGGAACGCCTTGGTTAACATTAAGCCGAGAGGACGAGGAATCGTTGTAGATGACTTGCTGGGAACGGTTGCTAAGGTACGAAGAGAACCAATCTATTGAAGGTGAAGAGAATCTCATGCAGCGGAGTTTTGCTAGGAGTATGTCTTTATCTACTGATTCAAACGCTTTACTAAAATCAAGCAATATTAGTACCGTGAGTTTTCTGTCATCCATGTGTCTGCGTCTAGGTTAGATTTAAGCAATTGCAATTTTTTAGCAAGCGTTGAGATGCACGCCAATAGTAGATCAGATGGTAGGTTAGGATGTAGGCAGCTTACCGGTACGGGATTAATTGAGAGCACAATAGGGGAAAATGTAAGAAATCCGTGCGGTAACAGAAATATCGAAGGCATGGGGATAAACGATTTTCCATGCAACAATTCCGTAGATAATGCGTGCGACCTTAATAGCGCTATAAACCCGACGTTAAGTAACAGTAGAATACATTCCAAGCGTAGAAATAGTCGACATAGTAGGAAGGATAAAGAGGCAGTAAATAATAATAATTATAATCTTAATAATAATAACAGTAATAATAGCTCAGTAGAGCGCGAGGAATCGTTACGTAGTCATAGCGAGAAATTAAAAATCATTACATCTACATCTACAAGTTACCCTGCAATTCACCAAGTTGGTGGGTGGCAGGGGGTGCAATGCACCAAATCCTACCTAAAGATTGTCTAACGCAATTCGAAATTTCCTATTGTGATCTCTTATTGTCCTCGGAAAGAACGAGCCTAGATAACGCTCCGTCCTACAATCGATCTCACGTATTTTATCGTCTCGATCATTTCTACCTATATACGTCGGTGCCACAATTATTCCCACTACCTCCTCTTTTAGACATTCTGACCTATATTTCTCTAGAAGTTTCAACCTTGAGTCCAATCTACGGTCCTCCAGTGATACCCAGTTCAAATCGCTCAATAAAGAGGTGACGCTTTCCTTATGTCCGTACTTTTGTTTTACAAATCTGGCTGCTCTGCGCTGTACTCTTTCTAGTTGAATTATGTGTCACTTCTCGTACGGATCCCATATGCTCGCTGCGTATTCCACTTGTGGTCTTACCAGTGATAAGTAGCATGTTTCGCGTACTTTCTCTGTAGTGTTCCGTACTATTCTACCTATGAATGCCAGTTTCTTGTTGGCCGCGCCTATAACTCGACGAATGTGCATGTCCCACGAAAGATCTCGACAAATGGTTACTCCTAAATATTTTACATACTCAGCTTGTCGAATACTCATTTCATCTATTTTATATTCGAAACCTAAATCTTTGTTCTTACTTTTCCAGAACGTGACTGCGGCACATTTAGTATAATTAATTTCGATTTGCCATTCTTTGCACCACGCTGAAATGGCTCTTAAGTCTTCACACAGAGACTGATGGTAGTCCTGATTTTTTATTTCTTTATATAGAACGGTGTCATCGGCGAAAAGCCTAATTTTACTACGAACAACCGAGCACATATCATTTACATAGATTAAGAAGAGCAGAGGGCCCAATACACTTCCCTGAGGAACACCCGAAGCAACTTTAACGGGGGACGAGTATTTCCCATCGATGACAACTATCTGTTCCCTATTCGAGAGGAAGTCTCTCACCCAACCGACAACTTTCGAATTGATACCACATTGTCCTAACTTCGCAATTAATTTCCTATGAGATACTTTATCGAACGCCTTCCTGAAATCAATGAATATGGCATTGACCTGAGTATTTTTCTCTCCGCATCGCAACAAATCGTCCACGAACAGGCCGAGCTGCGTTTCGCATGATCTACCTCTCCGGAATCCGTGTTGGCATCCGCTAAGCAATGAATGACTATCTAAATAGCGCATTACAGAGCTAAAGACTATGTGCTCAAGTATCTTGCACGATAATGAAGTTAAGGATATCGGCCTATAATTTTCGGGGTTCTCTCTGTCGCCACTCTTATGGATGGGCGTAACATGTGCCACCTTCCAATCTTTAGGAACTACTCCTTCTCTAATGGATTTCTCGAATATAATTTTCAAATACGGCGCGATTTCAGCAGCTAATTCTTTCATTACACGCGCGGGAATTTCCTCCGGTCCAGGAGATTTATTTGGCTTAATTGAATGAAGTTGGAGCGCGATGCCATTTTCCGAAAATACCAAATCTTCCATCGAATCGCCCTGACGCATAGGAATAGGGGTTTCACATTCATCGTCATCACGAGTAAAAGCTTTCTGAAAGTGATGATTTAATAGGTTTGCTTTATCGATACTATCGTGAACTACGTTTCCCGTTTCCGACCGCAGTGACGCAATAGTGGGGCCCCTACCTTGAACTTCCCTGACGTAAGACCAAAATGCTTTTGGGTTCTCTTTCAAGTTTTCCTGTAAAACCTTCTTTTTATAGTTGTTAAACGCATTACGCATTGCTACTCTGGCTATGGAGCGCGCCTCCTTGTATTGATGCCTTATTATTGCAATCTGTTCGACCGTAGCTGTTGAGGATGTGTTATTTACGCGAGAGTGGAGTTTTCTTTGACGTCGGAGAGCGCTTCTTACTTCCTGATTGTACCATCTAGGCTCTGCACTATCACGCTTCAGTTTGCTCGGAATAAATTTATCTGTACACTCTCGCATCATATCTCTGAACATGCACCAGGATTCCACCGCGTCTGCACTATCGGTTAAATTGCAGAAATTAGTATATTTATTTCGCAGAAAAGACCTAAATCTTGTGAAATCGGCTTTGGCGAATACATAAAGTTTTCTTTTGGCCTTAACCTGTTTCTCAATAATTAACTGAAATTCCACGTACACTGCCTTGTGATCGCTTATTCCCTCAGCATCAGATACTCTATTCATACGCTCAGGAAGATTAGTAACAAATAAATCTAATATATTATTAAATCTCGTGGGAAATCTCACTAATTGATACAATGAGTGCTTACCGAAAGTTTCTAGTAACGCCTCGCACGATTCACGCTCTCTACCTCCGGGATAAAAGCAATTATGCCTCCAATCTATTGACGGAAGATTGAAATCGTCCCCTTATAATGGATTTATCTTTATTAGACGAATTTAGCGTCGCCACTTGTTTCTCCAGAGAATGAATAGTTTCCACGCTCGCATTTGGGGGTCTATAAAAAGCGCATATATTTATAGTTTTTGAGTCGCTTCCTTTTACACGACACCAAACACTTTCGACTTCGTCGTCGTTAATCTGTATTGGGTAACTTTCGTATTTATTGCTAACTGCTATAAAGACTCCACCTCCCGACCGGATACATCGATCTTTTCTGTATACGCTATAGTCACGAGGAAAGATCTCCTGACTGGCTATGTCTGCCGTAAGCCAACTTTCAGTGCCTATAACTACATCAGCACGCAGACTACGAATAAGATGTTCAAATTCGGCCTCCTTCCTGCGAATGCTGCGACAATTAACCGTAATGATTTTTAATTTCTCGCTATGACTACGTAACGATTCCTCGCGCTCTACTGAGCTATTATTACTGTTATTATTATTAAGATTATAATTATTATTATTTACTGCCTCCTTATCCTTCCTACTATGTCGACTATTTCTACGCTTGGAATGTATTCTACTGTTACTTAACGTCGGGTTTATAGCGCTGTTAAGGTCGCACGCATTATCTACGGAATTGTTGCATGGAAAATCGTTTATCCCCATGCCTTCGATAATTCTGTTACCGCACGGATTTCTTACATTTTCCCCTATTGTGCTCTCAATTAATTCCGTACCGGTAAGCTGCCTACATCCTAACCTACCATCTGATCTACTAATGGCGTGCATCTCAACGCTTGCTAAAAAATTGCAATTGCTTAAATCTAACCTAAAAAAGCCCTAGAATGCTCAAACACCCTACGCGCTACCGCCTCCGCAGCCTCGGCAGTGTAGTGCACACCAGAACCGTTTAGGGATGCCCTACATGAGTCCAGGACCGGCCTCAGGTCAACGAAGTCCACTCCATTGCCCCTACAGAAGTCCCACAGCCTACGGTTCAGCCCGACCACTCGGCTCCAAACCATAGAACCGCAGTCCGTCCGAGGAACAATGCTACAGATGGAAAGCCGCACATCAGCACCAGACTCCTCTCGGACACGAGCAACCTCAGCGGCCAAGTCCTTAAAAGAGCTTAAGACCTCCTCGGAGCCGCGCTTCGAAGCGTCATTGGTACCAACATGGGCCACCACCCGCAGCGAGGAGCAACCCGTGCCCGATACCGACACCCTGAACTCCTTCGTCACCTGGGGCACCGAACCTCCTGGTATACACCTGGAGAACACCCGCTCGTGAACTCCCTCCCGGCGGGCCCGTGACAGTAAAGGCGCCACCACACGCCGGACGTTGGAGCTCCCTATCACTAACAGCCCTCTCTTTCCCCCCGAGCTCTCCTTGGGCCCGGCCTCCACCGAGGAGACGGGAGCGGGCACGGGCGTAACGGCAGTGGAGTCGTCCTCCGACAACACCGCAAACCGATTACTAACAGGAAGAGGGGCCACCGAGGCGTTCCCAACTCCCTGTCTCCGCAACACCACCCCACGATCCCCCCGAGTGGACACCACACACCACTCATCGGGCTTCCGGACCGGAGGACCCTCGACCCGCGAAGAGGAGCCAGGAGCCTCCCCGATCGCTCTGCCGGCTTCCGCACCCAGGCGAACCCGAGCCGCCATTTTGGCGCGGTTTGCTCTCAGGGAAGAACCCGCACCCCTCCCACGCGCCAAGGCTGCCTCCGACCTTTCCACCCTCTGAAGGAGTTCCGCAACCACCCTCTCCAGCTCCGTGATCCGAGACCTCATGGCCTCGCAACCAGCGTCGCGCAAGAAGGAGGAAACAGGAGTCCTCGGAGTAGCCATCCTATCCTCTTAACTAATCTGTACTATCTATATAAATATACTAGGACTAACGTAAATACGCGGTTGGCTGTCTTCAAGGTTAAATTAGGGTCGAGCGCAGGTAAAAAGTGAAAGGGAAAGTGTTTCACTACACCAACAACGTTAGTAAATAAGCAAAAAAGTTTAGCACAAGAGCAATGTAGATTTAGAAGCTAAAGAAATGCTAAGGTAAAAGGAAATAATTAAGTACGAGTAAGGTAATACGCTACTATAAATAAATATTACAAAGATTACGGATTTAGTGGCTGAGAGACGCAATTAACTACTATGATACGGCAAGAGAAGGATGAGTAAGCTTTACGCTCAAAGATGAGTTAAACTACAATTACAACAAAACAATTAACGTAAGAAGATGAAAAAATAAATAGAATAAATAGAAAAATACTAGTTTTACTTAACACAACAATACGACTACAGCTAAACTACAGCTACTGCTACTACTACAGGTGACGCTCGCAGGCAGGTCAGCGCTCGCAGGAGGAAGTGAAAGGCACGTCCGTCCTCTTCAAGGGCCAGGTTAATTGTCGCAGCATTCGCAGGAAGGAGGCCGAATTTGAACATCTTATTCGTAGTCTACGTGCTGATGTAGTTATAGGAACTGAAAGTTGGCTTACGGCAGACATAGCCAGTCAGGAGATCTTTCCTCGTGACTATAGCGTCTTCAGAAAAGATCGATGTATCCGGTCGGGAGGTGGAGTCTTTATAGCAGTTAGCAATAAATACGAAAGTTACCCAATACAGATTAACGACGACGAAGTCGAAAGTGTTTGGTGTCGTGTAAAAGGAAGCGACTCAAAAACTATAAATATATGCGCTTTTTATAGACCCCCAAATGCGAGCGTGGAAACTATTCATTCTCTGGAGAAACAAGTGGCGACGCTAAATTCGTCTAATAAAGATAAATCCATTATAAGGGGGCGATTTCAATCTTCCGTCAATAGATTGGAGGCATAATTGCTTTTATCCCGGAGGTAGAGAGCGTGAATCGTGCGAGGCGTTACTAGAAACTTTCGGTAAGCACTCATTGTATCAATTAGTGAGATTTCCCACGAGATTTAATAATATATTAGATTTATTTGTTACTAATCTTCCTGAGCGTATGAATAGAGTATCTGATGCTGAGGGAATAAGCGATCACAAGGCAGTGTACGTGGAATTTCAGTTAATTATTGAGAAACAGGTTAAGGCCAAAAGAAAACTTTATGTATTCACCAAAGCCGATTTCACAAGATTTAGGTCTTTTCTGCGAAATAAATATACTAATTTCAGCAATTTAACCGATAGTGCAGACGCGGAGGAATCCTGGTGCATGTTCAGAGATATGATGCGAGAGTGTACAGATAAATTTACTCCGAGCAAACTGAAGCGTGATAGTGCAGAACCTAGATGGTACAATCAGGAAGTAAGAAGCGCTCTCCGACGTCAAAGAAAACTCCACTCTCGCGTAAATAACACATCCTCAACAGCTACGGTCGAACAGATTGCAATAATAAGGCATCAATACAAGGAGGCGCGCTCCATAGCCAGAGTAGCAATGCGTAATGCGTTTAACAACTATAAAAAGAAGGTTTTACAGGAAAACTTGAAAGAGAACCCAAAAGCATTTTGGTCTTACGTCAGGGAAGTTCAAGGTAGGGGCCCCACTATTGCGTCACTGCGGTCGGAAACGGGAAACGTAGTTCACGATAGTATCGATAAAGCAAACCTATTAAATCATCACTTTCAGAAAGCTTTTACTCGTGATGACGATGAATGTGAAACCCCTATTCCTATGCGTCAGGGCGATTCGATGGAAGATTTGGTATTTTCGGAAAATGGCATCGCGCTCCAACTTCATTCAATTAAGCCAAATAAATCTCCTGGACCGGAGGAAATTCCCGCGCGTGTAATGAAAGAATTAGCTGCTGAAATCGCGCCGTATTTGAAAATTATATTCGAGAAATCCATTAGAGAAGGAGTAGTTCCTAAAGATTGGAAGGTGGCACATGTTACGCCCATCCATAAGAGTGGCGACAGAGAAAACCCCGAAAATTATAGGCCGATATCCTTAACTTCATTATCGTGCAAGATACTTGAGCACATAGTCTTTAGCTCTGTAATGCGCCATTTAGAGAGTCATTCATTGCTTAGCGGATGCCAACACGGATTCCGGAGTGGTAGATCATGCGAAACGCAGCTCGGCCTGTTCGTGGACGATTTGTTGCGATGCGGAGAGAAAAATACTCAGGTCAATGCCATATTCATTGATTTCAGGAAGGCGTTCGATAAAGTATCTCATAGGAAATTAATTGCGAAGTTAGGACAATGTGGTATCAATTCGAAAGTTGTCGGTTGGGTGAGAGACTTCCTCTCGAATAGGGAACAGATAGTTGTCATCGATGGGAAATACTCGTCCCCCGTTAAAGTTGCTTCGGGTGTTCCTCAGGGAAGTGTATTGGGCCCTCTGCTCTTCTTAATCTATGTAAATGATATGTGCTCGGTTGTTCGTAGTAAAATTAGGCTTTTCGCCGATGACACCGTTCTATATAAAGAAATAAAAAATCAGGACTACCATCAGTCTCTGTGTGAAGACTTAAGAGCCATTTCAGCGTGGTGCAAAGAATGGCAAATCGAAATTAATTATACTAAATGTGCCGCAGTCACGTTCTGGAAAAGTAAGAACAAAGATTTAGGTTTCGAATATAAAATAGATGAAATGAGTATTCGACAAGCTGAGTATGTAAAATATTTAGGAGTAACCATTTGTCGAGATCTTTCGTGGGACATGCACATTCGTCGAGTTATAGGCGCGGCCAACAAGAAACTGGCATTCATAGGTAGAATAGTACGGAACACTACAGAGAAAGTACGCGAAACATGCTACTTATCACTGGTAAGACCACAAGTGGAATACGCAGCGAGCATATGGGATCCGTACGAGAAGGGACACATAATTCAACTAGAAAGAGTACAGCGCAGAGCAGCCAGATTTGTAAAACAAAAGTACGAACATAAGGAAAGCGTCACCTCTTTATTGAGCGATTTGAACTGGGTATCACTGGAGGACCGTAGATTGCACTCAAGGTTGAAACTTCTAGAGAAATATAGGTCAGAATGTCTAAAAGAGGAGGTAGTGGGAATAATTGTGGCACCGACGTATATAGGTAGAAATGATCGAGACGATAAAATACGTGAGATCGATTGTAGGACGGAGCGTTATCTAGGCTCGTTCTTTCCGAGGACAATAAGAGATCACAATAGGAAATTTCGAATTGCGTTAGACAATCTTTAGGTAGGATTTGGTGCATTGCACGCCCTGCCACCCACCAACTTGGTGAATTGCTGGGTAACTTGTAGATGTAGATGTATATCATCAGTGATTTTAATTAGCGCGGTGGTGGTGCTATGTGACTTCCGAAAGCCAGATTGATGGGGGTCAAGTAGATGATTAATGTTGAGAAAATCTGCTACCTGTTCGTGCGCAAGTCGCTCCAGGGCTTTTGATAAAGTGGGAAGAATGCTAATCGGTCGATAGTCATTGTTTGCGGTCAGAGATTTCTTAGGGATTGGGCGGACTAACGCGTGTTTCCATTGCGATGGGAATTTTCCCTGTAATAAAGAGTGGTTGAAAATGTTAGTAAGTACGGGGAGTAATAGATATATTATTTTTTTATGATAATTATAGGAATACCATCAGCACCCTGGGCTGTAGTTTTGATTCTGCGTATTGCTGAAAGTACGTTAAATTGCGAAACAGCTTTAAAGTGGAATTGTGGAGAACCGGATGACTCGTTCGCTTTTGCAGTAAGACTACTAATTACTTTGCGTTTTCGTTCTATGTCGATTGTTGTTGGATTCGTCGAGAAGCTCTTGTTAAGAGAATCTAGTGATATGTTTGGAGGTAAGGAAGAATCCTTGGACTTGCCAATTCCAAGGTGTCGCAGATTGTTCCATAAGGCGGATGTTGTTATATTGGAGGCGGATATAGAATAAGCGAATTTTATTTTGGCATTTCTAATCTGTTGCTTGGTTTTGTTTCTAATATTTTTGTAGGTATTGAACGTATTTGGGCATTTATTTGATTTGAAGAGACGAAAAATTGAATCGCGTCGAGCCATCAATAGTTTTAAATCGGCCGTTATCCAAGGGGCGCGAGGTTTAGAGACGCGTGTGGTTTTGATGGGTGCGTATTTATCGAGTAGATGTAAGAGAAAAGTGTTAAGTGCTTCAATTTTTGCGTCTATGTCGTCTGCATATTCAATAGTGTGCCACGGAAGACACGCAGCTTCGGCAATTAAACTATCATAGTCAAGGTTTTTAAAATTTCGTTGGGAGATAAATTTCTGCTTAAATTTTGGAGCGTTTAGTGAGTAGGCTAGAAAAATTAAGTCATGGGAGGAAATGCCCGGGACAGGTAATTGACCATGTGTGCAACCTTTATCTGGGTTAGCAGTAACTAATATGTCAATCCAAGTGGAAGAATTTTTAGTGTTATTTGTGGGTTTTAAAGGTAGTATGCTGAGGTTGTGCGATGTAAAAGAGTTTTTAAAAAAGACAGCATCGGAGGAGCTTGAGGCAAAATTTGCATTAAAGTCACCAGATATGATTAAGTGCTCATAATCGTGTCTTAAGTTGGCAATGATCTCGTCAATGTCAGATAGATAACCAATTTTTGGAGGACGATAAACGATTCCTAACAATATTTTTTTGAATTGACGACTACTTCAAGGAAGAGATATTCAGGTCTGCGGGAGTATTGTGCGTCGCTGGTGGCGATTACTTTACAAGCAAGGTCTTTACGGACGTAGATTCCTACTCCCCCTCCTCCTTTCCCTATCCTATCATTGCGAAACAAGTTATACCCAGGTATTTCAACAGAAGAGCTCGAGATAGCGGGTTTCAGCCACGTTTCGGAAATGGTAATAGCATGTAGATCGTTGGGCGGGAGTAATGAGCGCAGTTCGTGGAAGTGAGGGACAAGGCTTTGGGCGTTCAGATAGATAAGTTGGAAGGATCGGGGAAAAGGTTTAAGTTCTTCTGTAAGAAGACAATGTGTTGGAACTGGGATGGGTCGGGGAAAGCCATTATGGGAAGGAGGCGGACGGTTGGTGGTAAGATGAGGAGTGTGATAATGAGTTCGTCTGTGGATGCTTGGTCTGACCCGTGGGAAAAATTCAGGGGCGTTAGGGTTTAGGTATGGCAGGAGAGGGGAATAGCGAAAAAGAGGATTGGGGTTAAGGTGGATGGCGTGCGGCGCTGAAATTAGTTATTTTAGCACCCGGGGCAAACTACCAAATATGCGCTCCCTCCATAAAAATTCTTTAATACCTATATGGATTTAGGGCGAACAATTAATAAATAAAAATAAACTATAAATGATATAATTTCTTACTATAAATGTACATAATTAAATACATAATTATAAAGATAATTACATACATAATTACACACGTACATAATTTAAATACAGAAAGTATAAATATTTTAATATTAAAGAGTTATTCTTATGTGATTTTAATGCAGCAAACTCATCAATAGCATCATCAAAATTTATAGTTTGTATATATGTATGTACACCTTGACGCTTTCCCTTGCGGGGTAAGCCATGCCAATTACCAACCCACCACCTTCCTCCACACACTTCTATCCTTGCACACTTCTGTTGCTTCACTTACACTCATAAACTGAGTCACACATTTCCTTTTATTCCTCATATTTTCACGTCCCTTTTTCTCCGAGTCTCACCAACCACATCCAACCAAGTCTTGCGCGGTCTGTCTCTCCCTCTCTCGCCATTCACTCTTCCTTCATATATTCGTTTGGTGATTCTACTCTCCTCCATTCTTTCTACATGCCCGAACCACCTCAGCAGACCTCTCTCATACAGATCTGTCACACTAGCTTTCATACCACATTCGTTCATCACCCAATTATTCCTTACTTTGTCCCTCCTAGATTTCCCACAAACTCTTCTCATGTATCCCATCCCAACCGCATTCTAACTACTTTTATGCTTCTCCTGACACACCCATGTTTCACTGCCATACAGCAAGGTAGGCATTAAAACACTCTCGTATGCAGACATTTTCGCTTCTTTTGACAACCATTCATTCTTTGCAATCGACCACACACTCCCTGCCACCTTTCTACCAGCATTCACTCTCCTTTTGATTTCCCCATCTACTCTACCATTTTACTGAATATTCTACCAAGGTATACAAATTCATCTACTACCTCAATCGTTCCACCATTTGTGCTAAATTGACAGTCGTTCACCTCAATCTCCCGATCGAACACAACTACCTTGGTTTTGGCCATATTTATCCTTAAGTCCATTCTCACTGTCGTATCATGCAGGCTATCTAACATTCTCTGCAATTCTCCTGGGTTCTCAGCCATTAACACAGCATCATCAGCATACAGAAGTACACGAACATTTTCTCCACCAACCATAACACCCACCATATCCATAGATGCCTGTCTCACACATTTATCCATGAACACGTTAAATAACCAAGGGGACATGACACATCCTTGTCGTACACCTTGCTCAACTCTAAACCAATCACTCATTATGCCATTCACCCTTACACACGCCCAACTTCCAGTATACACTACCTTTATAGCATTCAGCAACCAACCATTCACTCCATACTCGCTCAGAACAGTATAGGCTGGTAACCTTGCTTACCCTATTTTTAACGTTACTACAATGTGCTATAGTTTGTGCAATGCGTAATGTCTGAAACAAGCATAGTAGTGAAATCTCCTCTGTCCTTGTGACATGCACAACTTGCCTTGAACAATTTTTTAGTTATTTTAGTTATGCTCGGGGCAGATGACCCGCTAGCCCCGACCTACTTACGGCGCTGAATGGGAGGGGGGAGAAAATACGGGAGAATAAACGAAAACAACATCGAAGTCTTATCAAACTCTTCTCCTCCTCTTTAAAAGCTCTCGCAAGAAGATACCGAAGCGCCACCATTGACGCACTCGGCGATGGCGAATCTCGAGACCTCCTCGCGCCACCTTTTCGTCCATATTCTCTGCCCTCGTGAAAACGTAATGAACGTTAATTAATGTATTCCTCTCCAATCTGTCAGAAAGGTGGGCGGCAGGAGGTGCAAATGAACCGATCGGTTTCTCTTTCGGTGCTGTCTTTCCTATCATGATCGCTTATCGTCCAAGAAAAACGGGCATCAATACCTCCCTTGTCCTAAAATTGAACTCGCGCATTTTATCTTCTTGATCCCGTGTTCCGATATGGGTTGGTCTAGATAGCTAGCTAGATAGATAGCTAATACCTCAACTAAGTCCTCTTTAACTTGTGCCAACATAAAAAAGTTCCAGCCTAACGTTCGGTTGGTGGTTTTTGTTCAGCTCCTCTTAATATAAGGATGCCAAAAAATTAACTCGGTTTTAAGAATAGAAAAAATATATTTTTTTCCACACGACGCGCTTAAATCTGATGGGAACAAGCATTCGGGCCGAGGCGAACGCGTGTAAAAGATCAGAGCATCGAAAAGACGTTTTTCAGATTTCTCAAGTTAAACCGTGTGAGTTTTGGGAAACGATTAACCTCTCTGTCAGGTAAACGATAATGTTACTGATTGCATTGGAGAATCTTAAGGAAGAATAAAAACTGAATGCAATTTGCTAAATAAGATCTTACTTTGCGGAGAGCAATATCAAAGGAATAAACTCCAAACTTTATAATTTCCACTCGCAACCATTTAGATAAAGTAAGATCGATGGGAGGACAGAATGAGAGATGCATTAGTTTTTCATGGGAATTTTCTGGGCCAAAACAGGAAAACCAAGGCGGTAAGCAGTCGAATATTATCATAAACAAGATGGAAAAGAAATTATACTCCATAAATGGAGTGCACAAAGATTTCAAAGGCGTTCTTCATGGGAAATGCGTATAAAACAATATCTAATTTTTATCTCCGAAGCTATAAGTCGTAATTATGTGATTTTGCGGACTTTTTTAGGGTAAACGTTTGCCCTCTATTCGAATATTTTTGTTTCTCTACAGATAACAGAGAATTGAATAATTTCAAATGATAAGCAAAAAATCTGATGTGGCCACCACATGACTTGCTCCATACCTGTAATATTTCTAAATAGGATAATTGATAATGAATATTTTAAGGAACTGCGAGAAAAATTTCAAGACTTGAAATACGCCTGATACATGAAGAAATTCGCCTAAATAGGGTCAATACCACGTGTTGTTCCACTATGGTACATATTATATGTTTAAAGTTTACCACATAGTTTTTACTTTCTCCATATGTAGTATAGGAGAAAGTGTTGTTTTCATGAAAAAAATCTATTTCGAGATTTCAACGGATATACACGTTTTGAGGTTCCCTGAACACGTTTTGACCATTTTCTCGATGCCTGTGTGTGTATGTGAGTGGGTGTGTGAGTTTTTTGTGGGTGCTTTAACTAAAAAACTATTAATCAGATCAACGCGAAATTTTATATTCAACATTTTTATGAGTCACAAGAACTGATTAGTTTTTGGTAAAGATCGGCCAACCGGAAGTGGGTGTTTACTCTTGTACTCTTGTCACTTATCCGTTTTTTTTAATATTTGCTTTAATACTTGATTAATGTAAATAAATACTGGTATAAATGTTGTAGGAAATGCAATTTTCTACAACCTTTGTTTGAAATATTTTCCCATATAATGCATTGTTTAAGAGATATTTTTAAAACTAATTTTTAGCTGCCACCAACTACCGTCGACTATTGTTAACAATTGACGATAAGTTATGTCTTAGTAACGCTCCTTTTTCTTTTCTTAATTGTTGGATCTTTGTGGCTATATCCAATATTAGAAGGCTATGGTTTGAGTTTATTTCTGTTCTTTGTAAAGTCTAAATTTTTCTCGCAGTTCCTTAAAATATTCATTATTATTTAACCCATTTGGAATCTTTAGAAATATTACAGGTATGGAGAAAGTCATGTGGTGGCCACATCAGATTTTTTATATTATATTGACTTTTTATGGTAATTGCGATCAAAAATTTTCTGCCGCATGTCGGTATTATATGGACGCATGCATTTTAGCGTATTATATTAATTGAAGTATGTGACATAATGGGCTACCTGTCATCACGCGATAAAGGCATCCAATATCCACTTATATTAAAATAAGGGGTTACAACGACAAAGGTAATTTCACTCAATAGGTGTGGTCATGATGCCAAAAATTAAATTTGAAATTTTATCCCATTAACCCTACGATAGAACCTATTCGTTATTTATAAAAGCTCGAATCGTGCCCTTCTATCAGGACAGCCACCTTAATGGAAACAAAAATAAAGAATTCAACTGCTAAATCTAAATGCACGCAATTTATTTTGACTCTTTCGTGCGTTGCTATTACTTGTTTCAAGACACATTAAGAAAGGCTAACAAGGAATTTCTATGAAGAATAAGCTTGATGCAATGACGCCTTCTGCCATACGGTTTGAATAGGTTGCAGATAAATAATATGAGTTTAAATGTAGTTTGACTGTGTTTTGTCATACTAATGCGCCTGCGTATTAAGTGCATTTCATTCAAATCGCGTTGAGTTTAGACGCAACCGCATTATGGTATTATGGTATTGCACCTAAAGCTTTTTTATATGAAGGTTATCTATCAGAATTTAGTGAAAGATTTTATAAAATATGTACCTCGCTGGATTTGGAAACGTCTTTAGACTTGTTGAATGATTTTTGTACTCTGTTGAATTGCAAATCATATAGTAGAAAATAGGATGCTAAGAGACGCATGGAAGCTCAAAGGGATGGCTACAGGCAATAGGTACCGCTAGTAAGAAAATGCCCTCAATTCATTGAGTAGTGCGGAATATCTACGAAAAAAATTAAATCTTTCCACAAAATAAAAGTCACCCATGCAGTTCAGACATCAAAGGACTTCTAACTAAATGATTTGATGAGAGTTTACTCTTAATATTTTTATATATCTCCTCACACAAAATAACGCGACCATTGCTTCGAGGAATAATCGTCCTTATCGACTTAAAATTTACAATCCTTTGGATTCGTGGTGGGGGTACATATGTAGTAGGTACTATCCAGATCTTTCCTTCACAACTTAAAAAATCTGATATGGCCACCACATGACTTTCTCCATATCTGTAATATTTCTAAAAATTCCAAGTGGGTTACATAATAATAAATATTTTAAGAAACTGCGATAAAATTTTAGACTTTACAAAGAACAGAAATAGCCTTCTAATATTGGATATAGCCACAAAGCTCAAACAATTAAGAAAAGAAAAAGGAGCGTTACTAAACGTCAATTGTTAACAATAGTCGTCGGTAGGTGGCGTGGTGGTGGCAGCTAAAAATATAATATATCTCTTAAACAATGCATTATATGGGAAAATGTTTCAAACAAAGGTTGTACAAAATTACATTTTCTACAACTTTTATTCCAGTACATTTTTACACTTATCAAATATTAAAGCAAATATTTCAAAATAACAGATAAGTGACAAGAGTAAACACCCACTTTCGGTTGACCGATTTTTACCAAAAACTAATCTGATCTTGTGACTTTCATAAAAATGTTAAATATAAAATTCTGCGTAGAGCACCCACAAAAAGCTATCACATACACACACAGACATCATCGAGAAAATACGTGTATTTCCGTTGAAATCTCGAAGTCGATTTTTTCATGAATACAACATGTACTTTCCCCTATACTACGTATATGGGGAAAGTAAAAAGAGAGTAAAAAAGGAAAACATCGACATTGCAAAGGCAATGATTGAGCGTTATAGTAGAACGGGAATTGTTAATCACTGGGCGGCAATTTTTACAAAGTAGGGGTATATGACTGCTTTTGATGCTTTTATATGCAACAAATATTCTCATTGTATGCTAAACCAACAATGGAGTTATTGTCGCGGACGAATGACAATAAAGGGGGAAGGAGGAGGTTGGCAACGCTACCGCCCCTCGTTCTTTCCCTCTGCTACTAAACTCTAAAGACACTCCCCGTGGTTAACGTGCAAATATTTGTATTTCCGCAGGTAATCTTCCAACAAACCGAACCGGGAAATATATGTTCCTAGAGAGAAAGAGGAGGATTTTCGCGACTGGAAGAAGCGAGGCTGTCTCTCATCGTCTTGTCGCGGAGACTGCTCGGAGAACGCGGAAAGGCGGCAGCTCAATAAGAAGCAGCCGAGGAAGAAACCTTCAAGTCTCGACTTCACCGCCTTAATCGTTGGGCAAGCCGATGGACTCGAGGAGGGGGCCGTAGAGGATAACGGAAGATACGCATCGAGACGAGGGGGGGGGGTGGTTTGTGCGCGTGAGTGTGCGTGTGTGCGCGCGTAGGCGGAGGAAAGAAGCACCTTGAGGAAATATAAGAAGGTTTCCCTCGGAGCGGCAGCCGGCAGAACGCTTAACCCGACGGTATGGAAGGAAGTTCACGCGACTCCGTATACGAGAAAGGGCGGATTTCGACGGACGTGGAGCGCGACACGGAGATTCCGGGGTTGCCTTAAAACAGGAGACGATCGGACGCGATCGGGAGGTGCGGAAAAAACACGAGAGATAAGACTTTATGGGGCGAACCCGCGCGAAAAGCAAAAGGTTACGTGTTCCGTGACGCGTTTTTTTTTTCTCGGGATTTCGTGATTGATCTCGCCAAGAAAGGGTCTTCGCGTGGAAAAAATAATAATCGGCAAAATGGGGAAACAAGAGAGGGACTTTGACGACCTGCTGAGGTTTGTCGGAGGATTCGGCTCGTACCAGAAGAGGTTGATCTTCTTCGCTTTGCCATTCAACCTGGTCCTCACGGTCGTCTACTTCGGTCACAGGTGAGTGGGATTTTCGTTTCTTTTGTTTTCAAAGGGTAGCCCGCGTGTTAACGATCGATACGAAATTTCGCCGGTGAAAAAATTCATCGAGTACCATTTAAAAAATTAAATGATACCCCATGGCTGGGGTGGGCAACCTATTCTGCATGACGGGTCGCATTGGAAGCTGTCACTATTTCGGCGGGCTGGATTAGAGTTTAAATGGTACCTAGAGAGTATAATATAAGAGAAAATTGAGTCTAAATAAAGATAATAGGGTCAAAACTTCAAAATAAAAGTTTCTATTATCGCAGTTTTACCAAAAAGTATGAATTTTTGAACGTTAAACTTTACGGATATTTTCTTGTTATGCCTTCGCGGGTCGCATAAAAATACCACCTATCCTTCCCCTAACATCTGTCATTGCTAAACTGGCCAAGTTTTTTCCCAGCTCAAATCATAATAAATGGCAAATGTTGCACAAGCTACGAAAGCGGAAAAAATATCTGGATAAATGAAAAAAAAACTGTAAATATTTATTTCGCTGAAAGCTTTTGCATCAACTTCACAAATTATAAAAATATACGTATTATTTTTTATGAATGATCTATGATTAAAGTTTTATCAATAAAATTTGAAATTACTTAAAAGACATAAAAAAAGGATTAAAAATAAGGAAGGCAGAAGTCGAAGTGTCAAAATAGTGATAAACGAATGAAGAGGTTGCATTAAGGCAATTTATTAAATACATCCTAATATATTCGTTAATCGGTGCATAAATTGCTAGAGGAATGTAATCTGTACAACACCATCAGAATCAGTACATTACTGAATTAATAAGCAAGTCCCTTTATCCATGGCATAAAGCAAAGAGATTACCACCTCTTACTAGAAAGCGTAATTGTAGACCAAAGATTCCCAACCCGGTGGAAAGCGATCACCACTCTTGGGCAGCCTAAGATGCTCCGAATCGTGCTATCGAGCTGAAAGAATTTAATTTGCTAATTTATTTACCATATTAATGTGTTAAAAATAATATTCATAAGTTTGACATTGTTTATATTTGTGATAATTCCTAATTTTTACAAAGGTATAGTAGTGCTCGCTTGATGTTCTTGGTGCTTTTCAGAGAGAAGCTCAAGATTATTGTGTCATTATAAATGTAAAAGTTTCTTAATGTTTTCTACGAGCGTTATCAATAAAGTTATAAGTTTGTTATATACATCCGACAACAGAGAAATAAATAAGTTTTTAAGAAACTAGATTATATTTCAGGCAGAATTTTTCGTGAGTTTATGCGAAAATGTTGGCCGATTACATTCAACTTTGAACGATAGAGATATTTTCTCCTATTTTCCTCACGATACGCAAAAAATCACGTAGAAGCAAAAGTTGAACCTAATATCAAATAAATAAAAATTGGTGTACTTGAAACTAGAAATATAATTTAGAATACAACCACATTCGCGCTATACAAATATATATTTATCATTATCGCTGGTATTAAATCTGATAAACAATCGCGTTGCCAATCAACAATATGAACCCGCCATCCAATGTAAAATCTATAAAATCCTTCTCCTGTCCCTTTGTGGCTTATAGTGAAAGACTTGATCCATCAAAAAATTAATTGGAACAACTTTTTTGAAGAAATCGTAAATTTGTCGCTCGGATTTTATCGAAAATCTTTATTTGGATTCGACAATATTATCTCTAACCTACTCATTCAGGTGAACTCGATACTACTCGATCCGTTGCTAGTGGATCCTTGTAAGCAGAATTCAACGAAATCAAGATATCGCTGTGAAAGACTAAAAGTGTTCAAACAATTTTTTGGGTATCGTGAGGAAAATAGGAGAAAAATATCTCTATCGTTCAAAGTTGAATGTTATCGGCCACTATTGTCGCATAAACTAACGAAAAATTCTCCGAGACTGAAATAAAATCTAGTTTCTAAAAGCCTTATTTATTTCTTTATTGTGGGATGTATATACCCGATTTATACTTTTCTGAACTAAAACTCCATATTATAATTCATTCATTTTCTTTCAAAATACCATATTCAAATTTTGAAGCAATGAATTTGACATTCTAGTGCTGATGGTATACTTCCCCTCTTACTTGTTTCAAATTATCATGACTCTTCCACATTTGAATGAATATTCACATAAATGAGCTAAAGCTAAACTTTGTCCTGTTTATTAATCATAATAGCGTAATAAATTACTCTGTAACTTACATTAAAAAGTCTTGTGGTGATGCTGCAACCATAAGGATACCGGTCGCGTTATTTTAATAAAATCCTTCCGTGGAAGTTAAAAAATTATTTTTTATGTGATCGTGAAAAAATATTGTTTAAGTAACTCATCTATTCCATGGCGCTTTCATTTCTGTGTTGTCCGTAACTGTCAACGCTGAACAATGCTTTACGCTGGCGCCAAGCTTAAGCGTTCTCCGGGAAGAACGCTGTGAGAATGAAACTGAATATTTATCTCCGACCGAGTAACCGCGGTCTTAGCGTTCCGTCCGAGCGGAACTTCCGCACGAACGGATCGCACTGTTGCCTGCGGACGCGTTCAGATTTCCGGAGATTACTCCTGCAAAACGGCAAACCTTACTTTCACTAATGAGTTTTACGCGGAGGTTCCGCTTAAGCGTGGACGCGTTCATTCCATCCGCGTTATACTGCCTAACATCCGCACATATAATGAATCGGACTTTTACTTTTAGCACGTTTTTAAAGCAAAACCGTGCTAATTTGACGACTATGGCTGTCCGTCTGTCTGTGGACAATCAACTTTTTTATTTTAAGAGATATTTGGTATATTCTATTTGAATTGGATAGCTCGTATCAATCTATGAATTTCCGACCAATTGGATTTTCCCGGTAGTTCATAGATTTTCAGCTAGGTGGCTCAAAGTCGGAAAATTCAAATTTTCGAATATTGTAACCTAACTACTGAAGCTTTAGGAGGTTAGTTTTCGCGCATGGGAAGATTTAGTAAGGATCAACATTCCAATGGTGCGGGTTATCGCACCCCTAAAGGAGAAAGACAAACCGGAGCCCTAAAACATTTTAAGAAAACGAGCTTCCACCCCTTGCTTTAGCAAGGGTATCTTACTTATTTTAAAGCGTTATTACATTCGAACTGCACTTCTTTTCGCAGTTTCTTGGCTCTGACGCCGGAGCATTGGTGCCAGGTTCCGGATCTCATGGATTTAGATGTGGAGGCGAGGAAGAACATTTCGATCCCATTAGAACACAGGGATGGAAAGTTGGAGTACAGTCGCTGCTACATGTATGACGTCAACTTCACAAAGGTAAAACGGTCTCTTGGATTATGTCGGTAATGAAAATTTGAACTTTTAAATGTAACGTTTTATATTTAAAAAATATATTTTATATAGTTCATCTGCAAAAAATATCTTGTATCGGCTCTTAGCGTCTTTCTTAGTAATCACACTAGGAGAAACGTGAAAACTGCAGAATGTAATTCATTGGGCTGACGTATAGCTGACCTTTTCCCAAAATCCGCGTTATTCTCAGTAGTGTCTTTAAATAAATACACTAGAATGCCATTCGACTATCTAGCTTTCCATTTCGGCATACACAGAGTTCCAAAAATGCCTTCTTTGTGATTAATGTTTTACCAGAAATTTGCCGAAAATGGTTAGCATTCCGATGTAAATTATATGACGAGAACAAATCGTACGCCAAAAATGTTTTAAAAGTTTTTAAAATTCGGGTTAAACCACGGATATTCTCACTTGGAAGGCCAGCAATTGGAAATGCCTCCTTAGCAACCGCTAATACGCTAATGCCATTCCCCAGAAAGGGAATATTGCAATCAGCCAATATGAATCAAAAATGTTCCGCCCCGCGTATTTTAATTGTAAATTTCGCACGTCAAATTTCACGAAAATTAGTCAAGCGGTTTATAAGGCAAAAGATAAGTACAAGCGGGCTGACGGACATGACCCCTCCTTATTACGTCCACTTTGTGAGAAAACAAACACCAAAACGTCCAGCACTGACTCCCTTGTTTTCTTGTGGAGAATAATTTTCTGAGAAAATACTTCTCAAACGATTAAAAAAATCCGAAATTTCAGGATTTTCCCCATTTCTATCTACAACTGTAAAACATTCCATGTCCGCAGCACCACTGGGAACATCTTAAAAAAATTTAATGGATCAGGGAAGTCAGTTTGTGAGACCCAAGCAGCATTATAAAACAAACGAAAAGCCGCAATACCATGGCCACGTTATTTCGGCGATAATTTACCATTATTGTGGCGACGGACAAACTACCGTTTTGTGAGGTTCTGAAACGATTTTTACCTCATGGAGTCTTTCGGCGTCCGTGTTCAAAGTCATCCCAGCCCTTTTCACGTTAAGGGAAAACATATTTTTTTTCGAAAATGAAAGGTTACGATGTTCATTCTAATCAATCGGGCGTCAATATATTCTTGACGCATATGCAAAGTGTCAATTTTTCAGCCCAAATCAGTACAAGAAGCATTTTTTGCTCAGCAAATCTAAAAAAATCCGAGAATGAATGATAAAAATCATAACAAACCTTTTGCTAAAAGTTGTACTATCAAGTTGGATTAAAATATTTGCGTTAGGTTTTTACGAATATTCTACACTCAAGGTGAAATTATTAATGAAAATTTTTAACTACAAAAACTTGAGGCAATATTTTTTTAAATAAGAGGGACAGAAATCGATAACGATAAGTGAGCTAAGTTATGAAATAAGATATAATTTTTATAGTAAATCAGTGTAGAATGGTAATCATTACAGCATTACTTAGTACAGTCCTGAAAAAATCATTATAGTACTGGATAAATGAGTATGGTTGGTAACTTTACGCCAAGGTCTATTACAGATTAGTTAACGAGAATTTCCACAACTTGGACGGTTGCCAGAGAAACAATCCCTGCTTCCGAAGTGAAAGCTAGTACGATGGTGAGACTTCCTATTTTGGAGACCCCGCAAGCACTGAAAGCAACAGCTGTGCCAGCGTGCTTTCAGTCCGTGCGGAGTCACGTGCCACAAAAAATACACGTCTCTCGTTTGCACGGTTTCGCTTTACACGGATTGGTTTAGCACGGTTTTCATTTTCTAGAGAATTACCCCGAATTTCAGGGTCATCGGTTCCACTTTAGCACGGTTTCAAATGCATAAAACATGCAAAACGTGTTAAGAGGTATAGGATTCCCAACAGGAATAGGTGAGGTTACATTTAAGCGCTGTCTTGAGTTCAGCGTGCAACGACGTAGTAAATGAAGGTGATTATTTATTCAAGAACCGTGAAAAATGACTATCTCAAGATAGAAATCAAATAGAAACTAGAAAATTTTACTTGTTAAATTTGGTGAAACTCAAAAATGTTTATTTAAAAAAAATTCTGATTAAAACGCTGAGGGTGAGCACCAACATGGATGGTAACTTTACGCCAAGGGTTGCTCTCCAGTTTATTTTCCTACAGAGAGACAGAATGTTCTCAATGACATCCCTTTAGTTCATCAAGAGTATGGAGATTCGCCACCATTAGCTTCACTCTGCCCCTACCTCTCCCTCTCTCTCCTTCTCTACCTCTCCCTCTCTACCTCTCCCTCTACCTCTCCCTCTCTCCCTCAGTCGCCAACGCTTGCCGCGTGCGGATGTAACTTTCTCTTTTCCACGTTCGCCTTAGCATCAACTCAAAATCCACAAAATGGTCAGGGGTAAGGCAAATCCGTGCTGGAGCTCGACGAAGTCGCCTCTATATCCCAGAAGGTCGAGGAGAGTCTCGCACCTCGAATGTTGAAGGTGATTCAAGACGAACTGGCTCTGATAGTGGACAAAATTGACCAGGATTCTTCTCGAGGTGGCAAGCCTACTGCAACCACCATTCCTTCAATTGAGGAAATCTACAACAAGGTAACTTCAAATCTCCGAGTCGTCATGTCTGAGTTGATCCATCAAGAGATGGCCCGCGTCCGTTCCCAGATAGCAGAGCAGGATGATCGGGTTGATGCTCTAGAGCAATACAGCCGCCGAAATTGCTTGCTCATTCATGGCATCTCGGAGTGCTTATCCCCACATACGATAATGTCATCATCATGGGAGATTTTAACACTAATTTACTTGTAACTAACTCTGATACTAAGCAACTATCAAATTGCCTTAGTTCTCTCAATCTCAATATTCTTCCTCTTGGACCTACTTTCGTAACCTCTCACTCAGCTACGCTCCTTGACCTAATCATCACTAACAACACAAAAAAAGTCATTAAGCATGGACAAATGTCAGCACCCGGAATCTCTTCTCACGACTTAATTTACATCAATTACGCCATGCGCGCTCCGAAAAGAAAACCAAAGATAATATCTTACCGCAATCTCAACAATATCAGTCATGACGCTCTGCATGCTACAGCCTCGCAGCTCCCATTTAATAATATCTACCTTACCGATGACATTAACTCTAAGGTCCTCTTACTAAATAGCTTCCTCCTTCAACTCCTTGACGAACTGGCACCACTCCAAACCAAGCGTGTAAAGCATAACCCCACCCCTTGGATGAATGACTCCATACGATCCCTCATGTGTAGAAGAGATACGGCATTTAGCATCTTCAAAAAGTCGAAGAAAATAACCGACCATGATTACTACAAGACCCTCCGCAATAGAGTCAAGAAAGATATACGTAATGCTAAAGCAACTTTTGCTCAGGGTCTACTTCAGTCAAAGTCCTCTCCAAAATCCTTGTGGACTGGTCTTTCCAAACTCGGCGCCCATCACCCCAAAAAACTTGACTCCCCTAACACCTTCCACCCGGATGAACTTAATAATCACTTTGTAAACAATTTTATCCCTGTTAATGCGCAGACCATAGACTACTCAGTAGGCCAAATATTGAACCAAAACCCTTTAACGAAGACTCCATTTCACTTCACCACTGTCACCCATACAGAGGTAAAGAACGCCCTTCTTGCCACTAAACCATCAGCTCTTGGTGCAGACAACATTCCCATCATTTTCATCCACAAAATCATCCCCATAATCTTGCCGTTGATCGCTCATATTTTCAACTACTCATTACTAAAAGGCACCTTCCCTACTCAATGGAAATTTTCCATAATACACCCTATCCCCAAAACGCAAAATCCATCCAGCCTTAATGATTTTCGTCCTATCAGCATTCTTCCATCTATCTCAAAAGCCCTTGAACGACTCGTCAATCAGCAAATAGTCAAGTACCTCAATTTCAACAACCTATTTGATTCGCTCCAATCCGGCTTCAGGCGCCATCACAGCACAACCACTGCGCTGTTAAAAGTGACTGACGACATCAAACTTGCAATGGACAACAAAAAAGTCACTATTCTCACACTCCTTGACCTAACTAAAGCATTTGATTCGGTTAATCCAGATATACTCCTCGCCAAACTAAAAATTCTCAACTTTTCTCATCCATCGCTCTCCTGGTTCTCCTCCTACCTCTCAGGTCGTAAACAGGCTTTCTACAACAATGGTGTGTACTCCAAATGGATGGATATAGACCATGGAGTCCCTCAAGGATCTGTCTTAGGCCCGCTGCTTTTCTCTATTTACCTCCAAAACATCTCTTCCAATTTCTCCTATACATCATACCACCTATTTGCAGATGATTTACAAATCTACATCTCCGTCGAGCCAAACAATATCTCCTCCGCAGTGAACCATATCAATCAAGACATTAATACCCTTAACTCGTGGCTCACTTCCTTGTCGCTGAACCTCAACCCATCCAAATCCCAGAGCATAATAATTGGATATCCAAAAACACTAAAGAAAATTGACCCGATAAATACTCCAAGAGTCATAGTTGCTGGTTGTCAAATCGAATATACCAACTCCGTGAAAAATTTAGGTGTCTTATTTGACCAATCTCTGACATGGACCCCTCAAGTAACATCCATTTGTAAAAAATCTTTTGCGGCTCTCCATAGTTTACGACGAATGAAAAATATACTTCCACGAAGTCTAAAGAAGACACTCGTACAATCCCTAATTCTCCCCATCTTCGACTACTGCGACGTTCTCCTCAATAATATGCACAAGACTACAGCTATTAAGCTCGATCGTGCCTTCAACCAAGCCGTGAAATTCATATTTAATGCAAAACTCTCTGATCACATAACCCCGCTACTTAACGAGCTATCGTGGCTAAATCTTGAGTCGAGACGCAACCTTCACACACTTACGCTGGTCCATAAAATCGTAAATTTATCCTCTCCATCTTACCTCAACTTCAAATTCCTGAGCACTTCGCACGAACGAAGCATGCGCCCCTCTGAAAAACTCCTGATTCCCATTCACAGAACTGAAATCTATACCAAATCGTTCTTGGTGTATGGGGCAAGACTTTGGAACTCACTCTCTTTTCCCGTAATGAAATCCCTTCCACTGTCCACATTTAAAGAACTAGTCAATAAAGACTTAATGGCTAATGTGAATTAACTGTATATATTTAACTATGTTCCTTAATGATGTATTTTATTTTTAATTTTATATCTGTATAATTACAATTATTACCTCTAAAATTAATTTGTTCATATTTTCATATAAGCCTTGACTGTATTGTAAATGATATATTGTATATATTGTAAGCGATATAATGTACCTGGATACGAGGTTAGGTGGTAGAGAGGCCCAACAGGGCCTAACCTCGCCAATAAAGGGTCCAATCAATCAATCAATCTCTACCTCTCCCTCTCTACCTCTCCACCTCTCCCTCTCTACCTCTCCCTCTCCACCTCTCCCTCTCTCCCTCTCCACCTCTCCCTCTCTACCTCTCCCTCTCTACCTCTCCCTCTCTCTCTCTACCCACCTCTACCTTCTCCTCCCTTCCACCTCACCTCCCAGCCTCCATCTTCAATCCACCTCTCCTTTCCCACTCTGCCTTAAATGTACCATCAACGGAACCGCCAGTGTTATCATGAAAAAATTAATAGTGCACCTAACAGAGGATGAAATTCACCGAGATTGTTTTCAACAAGATGGAGCTACACAACGCGTCACAACACTGAAGAACATTTCCTACTCTTTGGGACCGTATTGTTTCCAAACCGTTATCCCCAGATCTGAAATCCCCCGATTATTTTATTTGGTGATACACTAAAAAAAGTAAACAATACATATTCCCATACTCTTGATGAACTAATGGCAAGTATCGTGGATGTTAATGAGATTATCTTTCAAGAAATGCCACAGCCTCTGTCGGGAAAAATCTGCGGAGAGCACGTTTATTTATCCAGCATGGTGGTGATCACTTTCAGCATTTCATTTGTGTTTTTAAAATAAACATTTTGCAGTCCCACTGAACATTAAGTGTTAAATTTTCAAGCTTCTGTCTGATTCATATCTTGATGTAGTTATTTTTCGTGGCTCTCGAATAAAAAAGATAGAAAAGTGTCGAGTGCGTCGCAAATAGACGCGTTTCGTGCGATGGAGTATTTGAAACTAAACGATATACCTAGTTTGAACGGACGCACACCACAAAACGGCGAAACACCACGACCCGGTTGTCTCACTGTCTTCTAAAAATTTCTTCCCTCCCCCCCTTAGTTGGGGCGTTAATAAACGTGTTTACCTAATATTAGTCAAATGACTATAAACTGCAAAGCGATATATCAGAAATGATGCCAAGGAAATATCAAATATTTGATTACCTATTTATTTTCTAATCAGTTGTAATTAATCAAACAATCGAAAGTCATTTAAATCAGACCTCACTTGAATTGTGTGGTAGGAGTGCAATCTTTACGTCCACGTTAATTTATTCGTCGTAGATAATTCATTTCCTCCCACTTATTAAAAATGCTGAATGGATGCAAGAGGAAATTAAACACATCTACGTAATTATAGCAAACTTGTTTAGTTAATTTTCTACGAAGATTGTTTTTGTTGACAATGAAGAAATTTCCCAAGTTCAAAGAGGATTACGACTTTCTTTTTTGATTTTCTCGAAAATGGCTGCTCTTATGATGAAAATGTATGATCTACAAATTTTATTTAAAGACTTTTTCGGTACAACTAATATTTTACGAGTTATGACGCAAAGTTCGCTTTTCCCTTTAAAGTGACATCCCCCTGATCGTGTTATGTGCACCATCCATGTCGTTTTCTTATTGACTTAAGTGCGAAATGCCAAATTTCATGAAAATCCGTTTGGTAGAAGCCGAGAACGAACATATGCGTACGGACGAACGGCCAGGCCGAAGCCAATAGGCGCCCACGCTGGAAGTGGAACGCGTCTAAAATCACCCAGTGTACCTAAATTATTGCACGTTGAACTGAAGACGGCGCTCAAATACAACATCACGTATTCCTGTGGAGAAATCTATCCCAATTCGCCGGGTTTCCTCTTAAAACTGTCATTTCCCAGAGCGCACGTGTCGCGCAAATCGAAGGGTGGCTGTTTATGACGGAGATTCCCAAGCAGTTATGTTTTTCTCCGCGCGTCCAATCGTCCTTCGCTAAGGCACCGTGTAGTAATCGAGGTAGCTTTCTCCGCAATAAAAACGCGACGATTCAATTGATTGCGCTTCAAATTTCCTCGCGAACCAATCTTAAGGCAATTGAGTTGATTCTTCATTCCATTGAAATTTTGTAAGATACTAGGTGGAGATGCTTACGTTGCATTAATATGCGTTGTTTGTGCGTCATGGAATAATTCCAATTAAAACCCGCCATAGAGAGTTTTAAAAAATATGTTGCTAGGCCGGAGCCTGAATAAGAAAACCGTGCTGAATCGATAACGTGTAAAGAGAAACCATGCTCCGTGAGGTGCGTGTGTGCTTTTTAAAAACATTTTACGAATAAAAATATTTAGATCTTGGTGAAGAACTTGTTTTTTTTCACGTCATCTGTGCAAATGCCTATACAAATAATGTTAACTGAAAACCCCATAGCTACAATTTCTCACAGTCGTTTACGACTGTTTTGAAATGACATTCGTTATTTCGTTATTTTTCACTCAAGGACAAAATTCTAGAGTGAATTTTCCAGTTCACCGCAAGGCCGAAATCAAATTGAAAAACGTTTTCTTAAAAGAAAAAAAAACACGCTTACGTGATTACTCTGCCTGTCCGTCTGTGTACATATAACCAACTTATTAAAAGAGATATTTGGAAAATTCTCTTTGAATTGAATTATATAGTTGTTATTGATATAGCAAATTTGCAATAATTAGGTTTTCCAAGTATTCAATATATTTTCCGAAAGGTGGCTTCAAATTCGGAATATTTGAAACTTTGAAACTACTGAAGCCACGGGAGTAAAGTTATCACGCGTGGGAAGGTCTAGTGCGGGTTTTCCCCTCCCCAAAGGGGAGGCAAACCCTGAAAATTTATAAGAAAACGTGCTTCCCCCTCTTACTTTAGCAAGTGTACCTTACTTGTTTTATTTTCTTTCCGTGAATCGCCACTGACGACGGCTGCTTTGTAGCCGAATTGCGCACTAAATTTTGACATTTGAGAAGGAGAAAAAATCCTGTACTTGACCGGGAATCGAACCCGGGTCTCCCCATTTGCCGGATAGGTGCTTTAACCAACTATCAAGCCATTATCGTCTTTTTATGGCTATCGACGGGGCGTAGTTTGTCGGTTCTGGAAAAATTTTTCGTTTACTTGTATTTTTTCCAAACTTTCTTCTTTCTCTCTTCTTTTCAATCTTTTTTATAAAACTTGCACCTCTGTCTCTCTCAGTATTTCGCAATATTTTGTTGACTTTTGTTCCCTCCGTTGACGTGACCCCGCTAATGGACACTGAAGATCTCCCGTCACTTCCCTGTATACTGTTCATCATCAGTTAAGTAGCAATGATTTTCTATTCCGTGCAAACTCCTTCACGTTGTTATTGCCTATTTTCTGCCATTATTTTATTAACATTTCCTCAATATTCATCGGTAGATTTTGCTACTGAAAGCCAGAAAATAGGTAGTTTGATCGGCTATTATAAGAAGTATTAGTTTCCTAACTGGAAATTTGTGTCATCCGCCTTTAAAATCGCTGGCCAAAAGAGATTTCAATTAGCGACGCAAAAAAAGTTGATGTTTGAAATTTGTATGCCAGGCGACTCAATATAAAATTATACTTTTAAAATGTGTGCTAAATCCATCCTCGATATTTAGGTATATACACAAGAAGTCCAAACACTAATGCAGGCTGGTTTTCCAAAGTTGACGTTCCGAATTGATTACTTATATTGTCAGGAAATGTTTCAGTATGCGTTAGTCATTCCAAGGAATTCTCATACCATAAATACCATTTTATAGTTCATAGTTTATCAATGATATAGAAAAATTTGAAAACAAATAATAGAGCATTATCAGGTTTAAAATACTAAAAGCAATGTCAAAATTTTTTGCTGAGATTACATTTTGCATGTATTTTTTTAATAAACGAATTTAATAAATGTTAGTGTTTATACACTAATATGCCTGGATCAACTGTCCATTACTGAAGATAAGTCGAGTGGAAAAGAAAATAACCCATTTGTTCACTCGTCTATGCTCAAGCCGAGTTCGGTAATAATCGTCTCCATGGCAACAATCCGATAAAATGCGATTTAAAACTCAAAAACGCTGTTTTAGTAGATATTCAAGAAAATACGATCAATTATGAAAATTCTGTGATAAGAATTAGAATTTACATTCTTTTCTTCTTAGAACGGTACAAACCTTGCTCCTATATAACCATTTTAAGATATTTTAAAGCATTAAAGAAAACATCTCTGCACGATGGATTTGAGATTTCCTATGCAAAACAAATAGGAAAAAGTTCCTGGAATCAAACCCGGGACTTCAACCTTCGCCAAATAAAATATAGCCTCGAGTTGGGCCCTGGCAGCAGTAGCCTCATACTAATTTTCATGAAAATCGGTCCATTGATGCAAAAGTTGTTAGTGAGAACACACATTTGCATAAACACAGACACGACCATAAGGCTATGTTTCCTTTGGAAACCAGCCTAAAAAGGAGGCATTTACAAGACAGAGAGAGAGAGTTGTTGAGCTGCTGTCTGAATAAAGATATTAAAAGGAGGTTAATGAAAATTCTGATATGGAGTGTAGCACTATTTTTTTGGGGTGCATGACTTGGACAATGAGAAAAGATGTGAGCAAATTCGAGGTGATTGAAATGTAGATATGGCACAGACTAGAGAAAATTTGTTGAACAAAGATAAAAACAAATGAAGTTTTGAATACAGTATGGGAAGAGAGTAGCTTAATTAGAGTAATAAGGGAAAGACAGAAGAAATGCGTGGGTCTGCTGAAGAAGTCACAGGGGAGGAGGATGTTAGGAAGGAGGCAAAGCAGTAGGAAGAGAAAATATGTTTAAATGCATTAAAAGAAAGATTTGGGTATGAGAATAAAAATTGATAGTAAGGGACGCACACACAGACAGGACCATTTCGTAAGGCTATGTTTTCTTTGGAAACCAGCCTAATAAATCATCATAAACAATATATTAGCATTCGAGTATAAGCAAAAAAAATAGCTTCTATAACTAAATTTTATGTCACAGTTACTATAAAGCCTTCCGTGTTTCAATCCTTTGATCTATGTTCCAGGAAGTATCGTCGTCTTACTTTCACTACGCAGTATAGCATGACCTTCCAGCGCTAAAACAATGACGAAAAGCACTAAAAACGTTGTAAATCCACCTACATAATTATATATACCAAGGTTTAATATGAAAATAAAGACTATAGCAGGGTGTGTGTGTGTGTGTGTGTGTGTACACATACCCTGTTAGTCTTTATTTTCACCTGATGATGTTGCTCTGCAACGTAACCTTCGTCGTGTGAAATATATTTATGTGGAATTTACAACGTTTTCTTTAATTTCACTGGCATGCAGGCCCGTGGTTACAATATGTCAATCTAGGTAAATGCTGGGGCCCAAAACTAATAGTTCCAATTAGTAATGCTACTGGTGAATAAACTTGTTCAACTTTGAAACTTGTGAAAAATTAGCAGTATGTCACAAGACAAATTAAGCGCGTTGGCGCTGCTTTGTTCTGAAAATGAGGTTTCTAATGAAATAAATTATGATGAAATTATTGATAAATTTGCAGTACTAAAAGCGAAAAATAAAATGTTTTGATTATCTATTTGTATTTACGTTAAAATAAAGGATTTTATCATTTTCTAGGATTAGCTTTGTTTTTCCATTACATTATTTCTATATGCCTTCGTTTTTAAATAGAAGAGGGGGGCCCATAACTTTGCTTTGCCTGGGGCGTTAACTGTCCTAAACACGGCCCTGCTGGCATGAAACAGTTCTACCAAGTTAGGCCCGAAACTATCACAATATTTTACGAGATACTAGGGAGCCTGTGACACTTCTGTCACATTGTTGATTTTTCTTAATAATTCATTTGATCATACACTTTATTTATAAAATATGTTAGAATGAAGTACCCAGCGGTGCCCAGCAAAATCCAATATTTCAATACCAGTTTGAACAAATTATCAACAGGTTTTTCTTTCTTATTTATTATTAACCTGTTTGGGGATTTAGGATAAGTTAAATTTAATTTTTCTTTAATTTAATTTTCCAAGTGGTGTGATAAATAAAATTAAGTGACCTTGCTAAGTTCTTTTAAACTTCTTCTTCGTATACATAACAGAAAAAGCAAACAAACAAAAATGACGCAAAATTGTCCAGGGGCTCGCAAGTACACTTATATTAATGTACGCTCAAATGAGGTGGCCTTGGTAACTGATAATTCTCACTGTTGAAAAGTTGCGTTTTTACATATTAAAAACGGATTTTCCGGCAAATTCGCAACGTAAATTAATTTTCACGGTAACCAAAATGAACTTCATTCTTTTGTCAATATAACCGTTTAGGTCTCGAGTTCGAATCTTGATTCAAACTAATTTTAAAATACGATTTTATAATGCCTGAAAATGATTTTCTTATGGAGTGCAGGAGTGTTGAAAACCCCCCCTTAAAAAAGAAAGTATTTAATGTTTCCGGTTAAAGGACAGGAAATTTTCGCATCTTTACAAATTATAGATCACGAAAATACCCCAAACAGCGGCGGAGATATAAGCTTCTCAATAGGCTATAACCAACCTATCAAAAAGTTCGCCTACGACGATTACGGTAATATAATATAGGACTAGCGTAATTGCCCATCAAATATGACGTGTATGCGTGGATTAAATATTAAATTTAAGGCACTTCCCATTCTTCCTTATTTTCTCCCTTCCTCTCTCCAAAGCTCCTCCCTCCCTCTCTTTCTCTGGTAAAATAGACTTCTTAGTCTCAATCTCACCCTAATAAAGAGCATTATCTATCTATATCTCCCGCTCTTCCTTTTCCTCTCTCTTCCTTACTATATCTCTCTCTATCTCTCTCCATCCCTCTTCCCTTCTCTGGAAAAATATACTTCCTAGTCTCAATCTCGTCCTAATAAAGAACATTACCTATCCCTCCCTCTCCTTTTTCTGACTCCCTCCCTCTCTCTCCTCTCGCTCCCTCCCTCCCTCCTTTATTTCTTCGTCTCTCACCCTCTCCCGTATTAAAACATTCAGAGCATATGTTCCTTACGCATATAGTATAAGGCAGTGGTTCTCAACCGGGGTGACATCACACCCCAGGGTGACGCCACAGTTATTGAGGGGTGACGAAAATATTTGATAAAAGCACAGTGTATCATATTCGGGCTTATAAAAATAAATAAAACCAGAAGAATACCTTCCTCTGCTTCTTTAAAGGCATAAATGTTTATCTTTATGTAGTAGATAAAGCACAATTTATCTTTAAAGGGAGAAAATGGAACTGTACACGGGGTGACGCAGAACTGAAATGGGGTGACGCAAACAAAAAAGGTTGATAACCACTGGTATAAGGATTGAGACGACAATAAAATCTCCAGGTTTAATAATATCACGGTCGGCAAGACAACATATCGTTAAAAATATGGTCCACCTAAAGACGCTGACGGGATCGTCAGCGAAACGTCATCACCATACAATCGTCCTGCGCGGGATTACCCGGAAGAATGAAACCATCGATCATTCAACAGCGATTTGTATCGTATGAAAAATGTGACGATAAGAATACGAAACTTTATTTATTTTTCTTTAAATCGGTCCAGGTTTGAAGATCGTAGGTTAATTATTTCTAATTTTAATTTGTAAAAGAGTAAAAGCCTGTAATTCGAAAAATCGATTTTTACGTGTTATCTTATGGAGAATAGAATATATCTACTGGAGTCGAACCCGGGTCTTCTTTTAGGATTTTTTTTCGTAAATGGCCTTTACTATAAGAATGAAACATTCCTACCAAATTTCAATTTTCTAACTACTCGGAAAGTTTGTTAAGATAACGTTAGAGTAAGTCGTAAATACTTATCGATTCTCCCGCTCTTTTATAAAGCCTTTTCAAGAGCGGCGCCGCAGTCGAGCGTGAGGGACTAACGTAGCTTATTATAGGTATAATAAGATACATGAAGAAAAGTTCGTTTTTGTTTTCAGTAAAGTGGCACCCTTGATTGGGTTATGTGAACCACTTTTGCCATTTTCTTATTGTCTTGTCCCATAAGCCCTTAATACAAATTTCATCAAATCTTGCTTCAAAGTTTGGTTATATAAGTTTGGGAGGCGGAAAATTAAGGAGCGTTTTGTGGTTGAGAGCCGAGGAGTGCGGCAGTGGAATAAATTATTTAATCTGGTACTTGTAGAGGAAATACGGAGGGGGTAAATGGAGAGAAGTTCGGGAGCTCTATATTTTCCATTTACAATGTTACGAAAAAACTTTAGGTTGATTGCCAGTCTACGATGGGTCAAAGGTAGTAAACCAAGAGTGTGGAGAATGTGGGAAGAGGACGCATTACGAAGAGAAGGGACTCGCTGGCGGATAATGTGATGGAAGAAATTGAGGGGCTTTTCTAGGTGATTGAGATTCGATTGGGAAGCTGAGGACCAAATGGGTGAGCAGTAATCTAAAATTGGGAGAACACAACTGACAAAGAATGTGCGTAGAGAGAAAACATCCGTAATTTCGGCGAAATGATAGATGAGGCCCAGCATAGACATGGCACGAGAAGTGACGTTCCTAATATGGGTAACAAATAGTAGCTTCTGGTCAAAGATTACACCAAGATCCTTTTGTGTTGTAACTAAGGGGATTGTAATATCAAGAATTTTGTATTGGTTTATAATTGGTTGCTTACGTAAGGTGAAGGTAAGAGCGGTGCATTTGGAGGGATTGATTCTAAGACGCCAGGTTTTAGTCCAGTCTGAGAGGCGGTCTAGGGCAGCTTGGAGAATAGCAGAATAGGCGGGGGAATTAATGTTTGAATAATTTGCAGTCATCTGCAAAGAGTAGTATCCCGCAGGGTAGTGAAATTATATCCACGAAGTCATCTATGAAAAGGATGAAGAGAAGGGGCCTAAGACACTACCTTGAGGCAAACCGGAAGTGACAGGAGTGAAGGAAGATAGGTAGCCGTCGATAACTTCACGCTGACTTCTGTTTGACAGGAAAGAAGAAATAAGAGAGAGAAAGAGATGATGGACATTAAAGCAATGGGAGATTTTGTGAAGGAGAGAATGGTCAACGGTGTCAAAAGCTTTGGCGAGATCGATGTAACCGTCCAGTTGAGAAGAATTTTCATGTGTGTGCGTGATATTATTCACGTGCACGGAAAGGTCGGTTAGAGTTGAGTAGTCCAGAAGAAAACCATGTTGTTGCGTGGAAATATAGGGAAGAGTGAAAGCGAGGAGCCGATTATGAATAATTTTTTCACAAACGATTGATAGGTTGGAAAGAAGAGATATGGGTCTATAATTTTCCACCTGAGATCTACTGCCATTTTTTGTGAATAGGGATGACGTTGGCTATTTTCCACTGTTGGGGAAAGACTCCCGTGGCGAATCAGCGGTTGAGAAGCATAGAAAGAGGTATCGAGAGCTGAGAAGCGGTTTGCCTGAGAAATTCCGCTGCGATACCAACGGGTCCGTTGGCTTTCTTGGAAGGGAGGGCAGAGAGGAGATGGTGCACTTCGCCGGGGGTGGTGACAATGGAGCATAAACAATGGGAACATTTAGGGTTCAGAGGAGGGGGAGGGGTAGGGGAGGGAGGTGAAAAATTTGATCTGAAAAATACGTTAAAAGTTTCAGGTCTAGCACTACCAGAAAAGACGGAATCATTATAGTACACTGAACTAGGAATTTGTCCACCTTTTCTGTGACAATTTATTATATTCTAGAATGATTTAATGTTGAAATTAATTTCTGAGCACGCACTATCAATGTAGTCTTTGTAGTCACGCCTCAGTAGAAAGTTAACGTGCCGTCCGTGATAAGTGAAAGTTCGTTTAGTGTGAGGATTGGGAAACGATTTCATTAGCTTCCAACAAGCCTTCTTATTTTTTTGTGCGAGAAAATCTTCGGCGGACATCCACCGGGGTCGGTTCGGAGACGATGTTTTGCAGGAAACGAAGTCGTTAACAGCACTCACTATTAGATCGTAGAAGAATTCGACCGCTTCATCAACGGAACGGAGTCGTAGAACATTCCACAGGAGTAGGTTGAGCACATGGTTTATTGTCTTCCAGTCAGCCTTTTTCCAAGCTCTGAGGGTTATAAATATATATATATATATATATATATATATATAACAGCTTACGGAAAAGGAAAGGTAAAATGGATAAATGGATGTCAACAAGGTGTTGGGATGAGGAAATATATATATATATATATATATATATTATTATAATATATATATATATATAATATATTATATATATTATATATATATATATATTAACTAAAGGAAAAGAAAAGGTAGTGATGAGGGTGGCATTGAGGGAAGCCCAGCGGACACTCACCAAGCGCGGGGTCTTGGAATTCTATGCCAAGATCACGCCAACAATGTAGGACAAGGATAGGAAGGTGAATTCATTGACATCGCTCAAGACATTTCGCGCACGTGAATAGAGCAGATGAACGATCGTCTATCGAAGCAACGGAGTGTATATATATATATATATATATATATATATATATATATATATATATATATATATATATATATATACACACACACACACAAGCACTCCGTTGCTTCGATAGACGATCGTTCATCTGCTCTATTCACGTGCGCGAAATGTCTTGAGCGATGTCAATGAATTCACCTTCCTATCCTTGTCCTACATTGTTGGCGTGATCTTGGCATAGAATTCCAAGACCCCGCGCTCTAGTGATGCATTGCCAACTTTCCATATTTTATTCGACCTAACGACGCGCACGTGGCAAGTTGCACTTGGAATCATTATAGCAAACAAAATGATGGCATAAACCTTACTGAAACAATCGCTTTCGACTATATTAGGAATGAATTTGACTTTACAGTAGACTAAATTGAGTGGTTTTTAAAAATTACTTTGCATGCCTTCTATAACATTTGCATAGAAAAACAATAAAACCAGCCTGGATCCCGATATCCCGAGTAACGGAGAAATTGAATTTTCGAAATATTCTAATGTAATATAATTGTATTTAAAATGTAATTACAGCGTTGCTGTATTACTATATTAAATAACATTAGATTATTTTTAATTGATTATTATATGGCCGGTTTAATGATCAAACTGGTATTGCAAAAAATCGGTACAATATACATTGCACAACGTTTTTCATATATTACGTACGCATCTGGTCCAACTACATTCTTTACTGACTGGAAGGAAATCTTGCTGCTACAAAAACAACAAAACCGCGGAAAATGTTTCTGCACGTAAATTATATTAATATATTGATAACCTATTATATGTGAAAATAAAACATGGTAAATACTTTTATCATACATGAATATAAAGTATTATGCGGATCGGCGAAGCCACGCAGACATTGAAGCATTATATCTGCTCGAAGATCGTTGATAGAACTGGGATAGCTGAGCGTGAAAATCGATATATATTCTAATGTCGCTGGACGCTATACGGTTATTTTTTTATGAATATGGCTCATGTATTATTGTTTTATACTCCAACCTCTATAACTGGGTGAATTTCAATCAAAATTGTTAGATCTATTTTTGAATCAATCGACATTTTGTAAAAATCAACAAGAAAAAACGTCCCTCCATAGTTTCGCTATATCGTTCATCTCTGCATAGTTTCCATTCTAAACAATGTATGGACAAATGCGAAATATTAGTCTATTACGTTGAACCTTCCAGGCCATAGGGCCGCGCACATACAGACTGCGGGGCAAAAATTAGTGTTTTGGACTCGAGGACACCTAAAAACGTGTATTTCCGTCGAAATCCCTTAAGTCGATTTTTTCGCGATTGCAAATACATATGCTACGTATACAAGAAAGTAAAAACGGCCAACGCCGGTCAAAAACCGGCCGGTTGGCAACCCCACATTCGTAACTTATTTAGGTACTGTAATATTTATATTATATTGATGGTTATGTGTAGGAATCTACCTGCAGAGAGGGCCCACGTGGTAACGCTCACGTTACCAATTCTTATTTATACCGACATGGTACAAAATAATATTTCCCACTAGCTTATGATCTGACAAAATAACTAATCCAACTACATGTTTTATTATTTTTTGCAATATTCGTTTTTCAAGATGGGGTCCCCCGATAGTAATTCTTGCATCGGGGCCAAAGCAGTGGTCGTTACGCCGCTGATTAATGAAAACCAAATCCACGTGACGCATATTTTGCAGGTGGACGCGCCAACGGATCTACGCTCACTACAGATAATGGGCATTTTATATACATTTATGCTTATTCATATTTAAGATTATGAATGCGTATTTGCGTGTGAGCGCGTTTGTAGCATATTTAACGCGCGCAACTGCTTGGAGGAGACAGAAATTGCTATCACGTTTCAGAAGTTATTCCAACTTCGTCGATTGAATTTGATTGGATGGGATTTGATTTAAAACCTCCTCTAATCTGTTTATTCCACGCAGATATTAGAAGATGGTGCTGTTGATGTCAACGGCTCGTGGCCAACAACGAAATGTCGCTATGGCTGGGAATACGACTTAACCAAAGACTACGGGACCATAGTATCGGAGGTGAGTGATTATTTATTTAATCGTATTGCTAAATTTACTTGCATAAACTTTCTATTTCAATCGCTTTCATCGGATTTATATCTAGAAACAATATTTGTAAATTGTTTTGTCTAAAATGTTCAATTGAAGTCAACTTCATTGCGAGAATTCAGTCGATATAACTTTAAAGTTGTATGGCATTCTTTTAATTAATTTTCGAGTTTTAACTCATGCCACACAACTTTTATGAGAAAGTAAAAAGAATTTCCGCCATGAAATTAAGCCTCGATTGCTCTACGCGAAATATAAAAGTTGTTAAACTTAAAAACTCGCAGTTTTATTTACTTTTTAGTCTTTAAATTTCGATATAGTGAGTTAATCGAACATCTGTTCATTTTTCAAATGTTGCTCTCCAACAAATGGAAATTTCAAGATATTCCACAAAATTAGGTTCTTCAATAAGTGAATCACTTAAATAATTGTAAGTACGTGAACAGATTTTACAAATGTGAGTGCGAATGTACGCGGAATAGAAATACGATTTTCAATGCAATCACGGTAGCGTCAGGTGTTCACAAAAATTGCCTCCAGGTGGTGTGGTGGTAGCAGATAAACAATATAATTTTTAAAATCTCTTAAAAATTCATTATATGAGAAATTTTTTTCGAACAAAGGTTGTAGAAAATGCAATTACCTACAACTTTAATTCCGGTAATTTTTTACATTGATCAAATGTTAAAGCAAATATTAAAAAATCTGCTGTGGCCACCACATGACCTTCTCCATACCTGTAATATTTCTAATAATTCCAAATAGATTAAATGATAATAAATATTTTAAGGAACTGCGAGAAAAATTTAGACTTTACAAAGAACAAATTAACTGAAACCATGGCCTTCTGATATTATAGCCTTTTAATATTGGATATAGCCAAAAATCTCCAACAATTAAGAAAAGAAAAAGGAGCGTTACTAAGACGTAACTAAGCGTCAATTGTTAACAGACAGACACAACGAAGAAACTATAAGCCTATTTCCATTCTGGAAAGTAGGCTAAAGATTGAGCTATTGCTATGTATTTTTCTCATAGTATAACACGAGACTTCATTGCTATATTTATTTATTAATCTATATTCTTATTACGCGATCACTCTATCCTTATTTTTTACCTTCTAACCGCTGAAGACTCTTATTTAACTTTGTACGTATCGCGTCAAAGATGTCACATCTCCGAGTGACACTAAACCTCTATTTCTTCCATTGCTTTCTCATTTCTCACCCTTGGCTATTCTTTCGCGCGATTTCCAAGAGTCGACGTCAACAGCCATTCAGCACACACTTTAGCCTGAGAAATTTGCTATCGCACGCATACAACCACTCGCTCCCAAGGCTGGTAAAAAGTAGCATCATTTCAGCACGTTTTGTCCCGTCTTCTTTGATCTATTAGTTCAATTTAGACTAAGTGAAATGACTCACCAAATGCACAACATTTTTGTTAGCTATAGAATTTGACATTTGGTCATAAAGTTTAAACAATTTCCTTCTGAGAAAATCCGCACTGTTGAACAGAATGGTCCGTTATGGTAGTTGCGTTGATGCACGTCTCGGAAAGTTGCAAGTTGGAGGAAAAAGTAATTAGGCAAATTAGAGATCAGAGGTTGCGATCGCGCATGACAATGACAAGGTTACCCACGGCTAGACACGAGGAAGCCAGCGAGGATGAGCGTCGCACAGAATAGATGATGAGGCTCTCACGTGAACAAAGGACTCTCTCCACCTTAAAAGCAAGAAAGAGGTAAACACAAATGGAACTTCATCGAAATCCGATTCATGAATTCTCCCTTGAAGTTGGTCCCAATTTATTTGTTCGAAGCATGATGGATCTGAAATTCTTGTGTAAAGATTCGCATCGCATTAAGAGAAGTTCAGATCTTAATGTGCACATTACGCAATTGTTTGATAAATCACGTTTGCTTTAATGGCAGATCCGACGTTTTATATCCAATCCAGACAACCATGGCTCCATAATTCCTGACAGAAAATACTTCCAGGAAAATAAAGGCATGCCTACATATTAAGGTACACAACACTCATTAGAAATGTTCACTATTTCCTTCCATTTCCAAATAGAGTATAAGCTGACTATTATTTTCGCTGGATATTGATATCAGCCGGTTATTGTGACCAAAACCAAGAATTTTAAAACCAGATCTACTTTAAGGAAGGCTGCCGCTTTTTGTTAACAGTCGCATAATGCTATCAATTTAACGCAACGCAATTGCGTTATGCGGCATCAACTGTACACATTGTCATCGCTATCAACCATAAAGCTATAGGAGATGTTTAATCTGAGCATAATTTTCCGTTATCGTGTTGCGACCATAATGAATATTTTATTATTTGGTTTGCGATATGCTATAAAACTTCAACGATAGAATTAAGTTTTAATAATACGACTCATTGATTCCTTTCAATGCCCATAACTTGTAAAACAGTGTTATCCAAATCATTTCGCTTACCGTCATTGTCAACTGATCCATCCGTTTATATCCTCTCCCCTTCGGTAAACCTCTGGCGATTCATTTGCACAATTCACAGGTGAGTTTTCACAATCATACTGATGAAATGGGATCATCATATTAACTGTCACTATCATATGAAAAAGCATAACTCAATTTCTAAATTCACACTCCGCGCGACGCCATATTTACCGACTAAAGAAAAGGCGCGATAGCATACAAAATTAATTCCAAAAATTATTTTAAAAATAAAGATGTCACTAGCGGTGCATCAGTCAATAGGAAAATCTGAAGAGGATTCATTAGTCAGTGCCACCTGCCACCTAAATTAAGAATTACGAGTAAAAGGAAATTACATACATAAACATATGCAAGAAATGAAAGTGAACCGACAAGTTCGTGACGAAGGTTAACATGTCCTATGTTAAGACGCTTAAGCTATTTTTAGAGGTAAATTTTTATAGAAAAATAATTTCGTTTAATTTTATTTATTCAGGGTATGATCTTTGTGATAGAAATTCTCGTTTCTTGCAATTTACTACATTTAAATGGCCCGGCTTATTACTGTCAAAGATATTTCCACGTTATTTAATACAGTATAAAATGAATTTTACAATTTCAAAAAGTACTTTTATGTACCGATATTAAGAAATTTAATCATAGCTATTTGTCAGCCTACCATTTCAGGATAACAAATGTAACAGAAATAAAACACCGTAATTTCCACTAAAAGATATTTGGTGTAAATTACAAGTGTTTCTTTTCTATTATGGAATTTTTCCACAAATTGGAGCCTTCACAAATTGATTGTGGATTTTGTACAACGTATATAGTTATGTGAACAAATAAAAAGAATTTTCAGCGTTATATGTAATATTTACTGGATCTTTCTTTTAAAAATCCGAGAAATGTGTTAACGGATCAAACTTCGATCACCCAATCGTTTTTATCCAAGATAGACCGAGAAACCTCAACGATCGCATTTTAACTGCCCAGAAAAATACAAGTACGCTTATGATATTAGTGGCAGGAGAGACGTTGGTGTACCTACTTGACGCCGCCGTTAAAATTGCCCTCTCTCGTGAAATATGATTGAGAGATTGCTCCTCTCAGGACAGTTGTCGCTGTGTAATCCAGCGGAGTGTGTAATGGCCCTGTTTCTTTGACGAAGTTTCCTCGCCGAATCTTATCTGTTCCGTCAAACATTACACTGCATTCACCATATGGATCCTGTTAAAAAAATCGCCGATCATAGCTCGTCCGAATTGCTAATGACGTATTTATATCATTTTCTTATTTTCTTTACCCTTATGTCTTAAATACCAAATTTTATGGACATCCGCCCAGTAGTTTAGAAGATGAAATATACGGACGGACGGACGGACACGACCCGACCATAAGGCGTTCTTTGTTTACTTTTTGTAAAGAACGCCTAAAAATAACCAAATTCAGAAGTCGTTGGCCGAAGATTCTGCTCGACTTAAATATTTTTAAGAGAAATTAATCACGATTTGTCATTTCCTTTAACTCTTTATAAAACATGACGTGATGTAGTACTGCCCAAAATTTTTCATACATTTTATTTTAATCTATTTTCTTCATAAACCTGTATTTTAATATAACAGATATTTTAATCTGCGCGCATCGTGTAGCAAATATGTATGTGTAAACATTTCGAGTCGATTTTTATGGTTCTTTATCATTTCGTCAAAGATTTCCTAATCACACTAACCAGGAAGTTTGCCTTGGATTTCATTTTCACACTATGGCACTCATCATGACTCAAGGCAAAATTCGAACGTCTAAATTAAAGTAGGGGAGGAGGCATTGTTACCAAATTGAAATTTTGAATTACAGGCATGAAAGATATGTTCCTCTATGAAAAATTGAACGCATAATTCATTATAAAAATTAGTTTTTAAAAATGTCTCCAAAAGAATTAGCAATTTTAAGATTTTTAAGTTTAACCATAAAATAAAACAATGCTTATTTTTGCTTTTCATCACTTGAATTACGTTGAAAATTTTGCGCAGTATTCATTATACTTATAATTGATTTTCACTTCTATATCCCAATAAATACTGCGGTTAATATAAAACACGTATAAAACATCGACCAGATCAGCATGTTGAGCATTTCCTAATTCATTTATTTTTAAGACGGATGGAAATAAAATCATAAACAATGCAAAAAACCTACATTTTGAGTTTTTCAATTCTTTTAGGATGGCGCTCAATTTCTAGTCATGTTGCTATCTCGTAGCCCAGGGCTCGGTAACCTGCGGCTCTTTAAGGACTTGCATGCGGCTCCCGACAGCAACGCGCTCTCATAAAACACTTGGAACCTTCCCGAACGAATTGGACTCGAAAGTTATTTTAATAGAAATTGAAGGGAAATAAAATGTATGGACGTTTTATTAGAAGAAATGTTTGTTTTACAGAGAAAATTGTAAAAAGTAAAACAACGGCAAGGTTAAGTTATACGTCATTTGAAGAAGTGGCTCTTCCTGTGAAAAAGGTTGTCGAATCCTGTTCACATTTCACACGTTAAAAATTTTGCATCTGTGTCTATTTCTTCCGGATTTTTACGCGTTTCCTTTTGTTTTATTTCGTATCTACTATTGCCACTGATGACGCCAGCTTTGTAGCTGAAATGCTCGTCTGGTTTTCCCAACCTATTTATGGTTTTTGGAGAGACGTGGTTGTTTGGTTTTCCCTCTTTCACGCACCTATCTTCTTCCTGCGCCTTCTTTTAACCGCTACCTTGATAAGCCGAAAATGCAAAGGCGGACCCGTTTAACCACTGATATATATGCACGATGCTATCTAGATCGGTCGGTTTTTCGTGATACATTAAAGGGGATGTTAAAGGGAGAACAATTTCTATGAAAGAAGCTTTTGCAGTAACTTTAACGCGCCTTTTTCATTGTTAATACTTGATTTATTTGAGCTATTCAACAAAAGAGATTGTAATACTAGAAAAGTAATTAATTCCCGCGAGATTAATATGCTAAAATGGAGATGATTTGAGATTCACAAGAAACGGTACATTCAGCTAGATCAGGGTTCTTCAATCTTTTTTGCTGACGTATCACTTTTAGGTATTTTGTTATGGTCGCTTACCCCAAGTACATTTTAAGACGCTCATGCCTGTGGATCGCTGCTGTTATTCCAGCAGGACGGAGCAACCCTCCGGAGGATCGCCCGGTATCTTTCCCCCGCGGCGGGGCGGCTGATCTTTAGGAAAGGGAAAATAGCTAAGGTGCGGCGACCCACCGGTGGGTCGACCCGCCGCGAGGGAAGGAAATCCGACGACCCACCAGTTGATCGCTGCTGTTATTCCAGCAGTTCATCCCGATTTGAACGTGTTAAAGTGATATTGAAATGAACAACACTTCATGTTTATAACATTATGATTCACAGTTATGGGCGCATTTTTACTTTCTCCATATACGTAGTATAGAGCAGGTATTGTATTCATGAAAAATATCGACTTCGAGATTTCAACGGAAATACCCATTTTGAGGTCCCCTGAACACGTTTTGACCATTTTCTCGATGATGTCTGTGCGTGTGTGTGTGATAGTTTTTTTGTGAGTTCTCTAACTCAAAAACTATTAATCAGGTCTACGCGAAATTTTATATTTAGCATTTTTATAAAAGTCAAAAGAACTGATTAGTTTTTGGTAAAAATCGGTCATCCGAAAGTGGGTGTTTACTCTTGTCACTTATCCATTATTTTGAAATATTTACTTTAATATTTGATATATGTAAAAATGTATTTTAATAAAAGTTGTAGGAAATTTAATTTTCCAGAACCTATGTTTGAAACATTTTCCCATATAAATGCATTAAGAGATGTCTCACATTTTTAGCTGCCTCCACCACTGCACCTACCGACGACTATTGTTTACAATTGACGCTTAGTTACGTCTTAGTAACGCTCCTTTTTCTTTTCTTAATTGTTGGAGCCTGATGGCTATATCCAATATCGGAGTTTATTTCTGTTCTTTGTAAAGTCTAAAATTTTCTCTGTTTCTTAAAATATTTATTGTTATGTAACCTATTTGGGATTTTTAGAAATATTACAGATATGGAGAAAGTCATGTGGTGGCCACATCAGATTTTTCTGTTTTATAACGTTCTTCTTAGTTGTAGCACCAAAACTTTTGATTCCTAAGCCATGCATGAAGGGTGAAGTAGGGAGAAAAATTGTAATCTTCTACACTTTTACGAACCTCTTCAACACTCGGGACGCACTCCCGGTTGAAACCTCATGAAGCAATGGCGGATAAAAAGGGGGTAGGGGGGAGGAGTAATAGAGTAATTATCCTCCCCTAGGAAAGATGATCAATCTTCATTATAATATTATCTCAATTAATTTATTTTATATTATAGGCATTATAGAAATCTTTTGCAAATATCTAAGCAATGTATAATATACGCTCTATATGTATTTATTATAATGAGACGGTGTTATTTTCCCTAAATTGGTATTAGTAAATATGTTTTCTTATTACCCTCCCCTAAGTCATGCACCTAGATCCGCCGCTGCCCTGAAGTAGATATTCACTAAAGTATTACGCCATTCGCTCAGGCAATTGAAAAAAAGCCATAAATGCAGTCTCTGCAACATGACGGTTTCGAAGGATAACTTTGGCGGATATCGAGTTTTACGGCACTCGTTTGTCGGAAAGTCAATTTCATGGCAACTATCGGCGTTTTCGACGCGCCCCGTGGATCACGCGAATCATAAAAAAAAAATGATTTTTAACCCTAAGACGGGATGAAGAGCTTAGCGCAGTCGTTATAGGGGAGCCCCCCCCCCTCACCCCATCGTCCCTCTTTCTCTATATCTCCTCCAATTGGCGGCATACAGGCTCTTTAATCCATTTCGCCGCAATTACCCCACCCTCCCCTACCATATCTGCTTCGGGTCATCTCCAGCAGTCGTTCCGACAACGGAAACGAAAAGCCCGCCGATTGTAAATAAAGAAAATGGTGACACATCTCATGAGTGACGAATATAGCCAACCGTTCCGTCAAAGAGTTCTCCCCATCAGTTCAGAAAGAGAGGTACTGCGGGTAATGCCGCCAGTAATGTTTGACAGAGGAGTGAGGAAATAGGAAACAAGTCGTAAATCGACTGAGGATAAAAATAACCTCCTCCCATACCCCTTTCAGTATGATGATCCATGGAAATCTTTCTAAGTCCCTCTCCTTTAATCTCGTTTAGTATTACCGTAAGTATCTGAGTATAGGACGCACATGTGTATAAGAAGCAGGGGGAGGCGTCTGAATTTATAGGGAAAGTCATACATAGAACACATGCATATTCTACCAACCTAAGATAGCCTCAGGCAAGACTGGATTTGCCACTAAAAATGCAAAAGGCCGCAAACAGAATTTTATGAATTTTAACGTTATTTTTAAATGTGCCTTTATTATATACGTGTAGACTATTTCCGTTCAAATTTCATAATGCCTTTTATTAAAACCCTCAATGATTTGCTTGCAGAAGTAAGAAACTAGATTTCATCAAATTCAAATTTTTGTTCAAAGTTTAGTTTCATATTCATGTCCCCGAAATTGAAATTTATGACACAGGTATTTTCTCAAGCGAGGTACTATTTCTCAGATTCTGCACTTTTGAAACACACAGTCCTAGTTGCTTGAATGGCCGAAATTTACGTTTATATTATTTTTTGGTTGACATAATTGGTCTTTTCTGAAAAGAGAAAGTAACCTCTTAGTTTTCCTTAAAGAGCAGCTGTTATTAACACCAGAACCTTAGAAGTCCAAAACAACAGTGGTGACCAATTCTTCTCGATGATATAAATTCGAACTTGTGCTTAAAGTGAAATCACAGGTTTGTATGTAAATTGGGGAAGAATAAACACATAGCTTTACAATTGTACGTATACTATATATTATGTGAGTTATTTATTTCCATGATTGGCAAGCCCCCCTCTCCAGTAGCAGATTTCATCAGTAGGTACAAGAGGCACATCCCAAGGGCTCACAATCTAGGGGAAACCCAAACTGTAAATAATATTCCTATATATGCAAAAAAAAATACATAAAAGGTCTCACAAGCCGCTAACACAAGAAAATATATTACATACATCATGAAGAATTCCTATATTATTTTATAAGAATTCATTATATGATTATGTTAATACATATTTATTTGTATTTTTACAGTGTGTTCCAAAATGAATATACCAAAAACATAGTTGAATATTTTTTATTATTTTTAGAGAACAACAAAACTTAAAAGAAGGTTGGAAGTTTTATTTAAGCAAATAATTTAACTCCCATTGATTTTCTAACTACAGAACTTATTATTATGTGTCATATCATATCATATCTTTTATTCATCCCTAAGGCTGTCTAAGAAAATGTGTGAACTACATTGATAATAGCTAATGATGGAACAATGTAGAAGTTTAATTAACTTGAATAAAAATTTCAACCTTTCAGAGATTATTTTCCTTTGAGCTGTGTTTTTATCTCATATAACAAAATAATTAATTAATTAATTAATATTCCATTCTTGGTATATTCATTTTGGGATACCCTGTATATTATTATAATATTATATGGTAATATAAGAGCCCAAACTTGAGGTTGCAACGAGAATGGCTCAAGGTACCTCCATCTCCCCCTCCCAAAAAAGAACTTCTGAGTGGATCACAGCTATGATGTGCTTACGAATTAATTTTTAAATTATATTTCATGTTTAAGATTGTAAGTATTAAGAATCCAATAAAATTATTCAAAATTGTCACCAAGACCCAGATATTGTGCATGTTCCATGCTATAAAATGTAATTCAGAGTAGCACAATGTTCTTGCAGAAAAAAATGTTATTTACTTTAATTTTATTAGGACTAATAGAGAGCCCGCAGTTATACTCCAGGAATTTTTGAGAAACATCAAAAATTATTATAATGGACGAAGAACGAATGGAAAAGAAGAATCATGTCGGAAGAGAGTGGCAAAATGAGGAACAAACAAATTAGAACAAAGATAAAACCATGAAGACGAACAAAAATGATAAAAGCAGTAACAAATGAAGAGCAAAGAGAAAAAGAATAGTCAAATATCGATCGAGTGTGACAAACCATTTAGTTACAATGCCTTACAACAAATAAACAATTTTCTACCTCCTTGTTTTCTCCCTATCTCCCTTCCTACCATTCTCTCTCCCTTCCTCCCATTTTCTCTCCCTCTCTCTCTCCCTTCCCCCATTCTCTCTCCCTTCCTCTCATTCTCTCTCCCTTCCATTCTTTCTCCCTCCCTCTTCCTTCCTTCCATTCTCTCTTCCCCTCTCCCTTCCTCCCATTTTCTCACCCTCTCTCTCTCTCCCTTCCCCATTCTCTCTCCCTTCCTCTCATTCTCTCTCCCTCCCATTCTTTCTCCCTCCCTCTTCCTTCATTCCATTCTCTCACCCTCTCTTCCTTCCCCCATTCTCTCCCTCTCTTCCTCCCATTCTGTTTCCCTTTATCCCATTCTCTCTCACTCATTCCCTTCCTCCCATTCTCTTTTCCTCTCTCTCTTCCTCCCATTCTCCATCCTTTTCTCTCTTCCTTCCCCTTGCTAGTCTTTTAATATTTGGCACTGAAGAAATAGCTTGCTATTCCATCTATTATTTACATGTATAATTAACTGACCTAGATTTAATTTCAATGTCATAGGCTTAAGATATTGAGTTTGGCAACAATATTGGTCGTCATGGAAAGGGAAACTTTTTCATTAAAAAAACTCGAGATTATGTAGTTTTAAGCTCAATTTTGGAAAAATTTGATCTGTATTTCAAATTTCAACCATAGGAAAATGAAACTTCATAATTTTCTTTGTCCTGAGTTCAAGTGCTGATTTTGTATGATAATTTTTAGTAATTTTAATGTGCAAATTAATAATAGTCTACACATATCTCCATGTTTTTAAATAGGAAAAATGAAATCAGAAAATATTTTTTAAAAATAAATTGGTTAAATGGATCGGTTTAAAAATTAGTTTATCACCCTATACTTGTTATTGCGGTTAAAATGACACATTCCATTTGTCTTTAAGTCATGTAGTTTTTTAATTATAGATACATAATTTATACTTGACCGGACACCGCCTCAGACACTAAATTATTTTTATATATAATATGATTAGAAGGGCATCTTTAGTTTTCCACTCTAGAATTTGATAGATGTAACCATGAATTTGAACTTGGTGATACAACTAATTTTTAAACATAGGCAATGGCTTAATATCATTAAGTAATTAGGAACAATTAAATCGCAGAAAAATGATTAATTTGTTTTGTTCATGGGGAAATTGCAATATAAGAAAATATTGAAGCTCAATTGGCTTTTATTTTCCCCTATATTACAATAAGTCTATTTTAAATATTCATAAACTTACCCCAACTTTCGCATAGTCTTTGAACAGATACCAATCACAATTTCCGTACGATCCCAAATAATTATTTTGAATATTCCTTTTCCCTGAGTATAATTCTGAATGAAATATATACCCTGAAGTGCCATCTGTTTGTGCCCACCACTTGAGTCCCCTTTTCATCAGTGAATATAGCTTCTTTGCAGAGCGACAAATAACCTGCAACATAGCTCCTCCTTTCATAGATGCCACTACCAAATAACAAAGGACAAAGTTCAGCAATATCTAAAATCGAAATCACTTTCATAAAACATGGGCAACTGAACAGAAAATAAACCAGTGGTAGAACTGGGCTAGGGCATAAAAATAGTTTGCAAAAACGAGTTATCAGTAAAAAGTCATCAAAACCAGTAAGTTTGGTGGGCCTAGTTAAGTAGGGCCTGAAAATCTTCATTGCCTCAGGACCCACAGCTTACTTGTTGTCACTGAAATAAACATCAAGCTATGAATAAGCTACTAGTCAAATACTCTAGTTGGATGTACCATGCCTTTGCAGCAGAGAACATGAGGCTAGTGTCCTGGCATTGATATATCAGTGCTCCTTCCAAAATCAGTTAAATACCCCATAGAAATAAAAATTCATTGATAGAATTAAAAGCAAAGCTTTAATTTGATGACTCCTTTTCAGCTGGATTGGGTATGTGAAGATGCATGGCGGCCAAACTCAGCTCAATCCATTTTCTTTGTTGGATCTGTGTTGGGTTCTCTCATATTTGGTGCAGTTGGTGATCATTTTGGAAGGCTTCCTGTGCTGGTGAGTAATTGAAAGCAATCTCTATGCATAACATGCCTTAAAATATACTTATAAATTCATTTTTCCAAGCAAAATGAAATATTCAATATATAAAGATAATCAGAAAAATAAATGCATACATTGTAATTCTATCTTCTGGTAGGTTTGAGGCACACCCAACCCAATCTGTGCTCTCCAAAGCCTTTCTCTTCAAGTTCTCATATCCGATTCCTTCTTGTAATGCACCTAATATACCTTTCCTCCTCCTACCTCTTCTTTCCTAACATTCTTCCTCCTATGACTTCGTTCAGTAGACGGTTTCATTTCAAATTTTGACCCACCCATTTCTTCCCCCCTTATTATTCTAATTCAGGTCCTCTCTTCCCCTACTGTCTTCAAAACTTCCTCATCTGTTTTCCTCTCTGTCCTACTCATTCTCTATAGTCTATGCCATACCTACATCTCAAACGCCTCTAATCTACTTTTCACATTGTCCATGTTTCACATCCATTTAATGCTACACTCGTTAAATATCTTTATTCGGATGACTGGTCAACTACTCTCACTGCCTCGTAAATGCCTCCTTTGCTCTTAACTATCCTAGTCCTGATCTCTTTGGTACTACTTCTATCCTGTGACAGAAAACTACCTAAATCATTAAAAAATTCCACCTGTTCCAATATTTCCTCATCCACTGTAACATTTACCTCAGAAAATATCACCACTTTTTTTATTCTTATAAATTTCATCCAAAATGCCTTTGCCTTTTCATTTAAGGAATTAACTAACACCTGAAAGTCACCAATGCTGCATATCAGTGTGAGTTAACCAGGCTCCCTCGCACTTTTACCTGTTTCTACATCTTCCCATGCCTCCCTTATCATTTCTTCGGCATAAATATAAAACAATACTGGTGAGAGTGGGTAGCCATCTCATACCTCTTCCTAGCTTTTCCCAATCTGATTCTCCCTCTGCTACCCTTACCTGCACAGTCTAGTGCATATACAGATCTTGGATTAAACGTCTATCTCTCCAATCCACCCCTATTTTCCTCAGAATCTCCATTAACTTAGGCCATAAAACTTTGTCAAAAGCCTTTTCAAAATCTACAAAGCAAACAAATACAGCCTGGTTGTATTCACTGTTTCTTTCTAACAATATCCTCATCACCCCTATGGCATCCCTAGTGCCACGACCTTTCCTAAACCTGATCTACATCAATATATTTATTAGCTTTTGCTTTTAGCCTCTCATTCAAAATCATGAGAATATGAGAAATTAAGCTGATTGTTACTGGATGCAAGTTTAAATTCTTCTATTTATTCTAAATCAAAAATTATCCCAGCATTTGAACTCAATTAAAATATAAGAACAATGGAAAAATGTTAATAAAAACGTTTTATTGATATTGTATCTGAAATGAATCTGTGAAACCATAATTCATTCACTTAAAATTGTAATTTTTCCAACTATTACATGAACTTTGGATGCAATACGGACTATTCTGAATATTGGGCAGCTGATCAGCAACTTAGTTGCTCTTTTAGGAGGCATATTCACAGGCCTTTCAAACTCTTATGTCACCTTCGTCATGGCCAGATTCATTGTTGGAACAACATATTACAACAGCTTTATGGCAATGTATATAATATGTAAGTAAACTGCATATTGAATGTTGTTTAACCTCTACCTGTGATTTCTTCCAATGGAATCAAACTATATAGAATATATTGATTATATTTCATTAAAATTTTCTAATGATAACTACAATAACTATAGAAATTTTTTTAGTTTTGTGAGTTTGACATTATGCTCTAACAGACCATTCCCAGTTTCTGTTGTTAAGCTACAGCTCTAATCTATAATTGTATGTAAAGTGAAATCCAAAGTAAATATGTAAAAAAATTTACACTTCAACACCTTTGTAATACAATTTTTCATTTTCAGTATTGGAATATGTGAAACCCAACAAACGCTCATTGGTAGCAAATCTTCCCATTGCCATATTTCTTACCATGGGACTTGCTCTTCTGCCCTGGGTAGGATACTTCATTTGGAATTGGCGAACATTCAGCTATGTAACATGTGCACCAATGGCTTTTATCTGTATTATTGGACCATGGTATGCAGCTTCAAAAATCAAATATGTTCACAGTTGCGTAAACATTATAAAAATCACCAGAAGAAAATAAATTTTTACTAATTTCATCCAAAACAGGATCATCCCAGAGTCTGGTCGATGGTTGCTTTCTAAGGGGAGAGTTGATAAGGCTGAAAATATATTGAGATACTGCGCCAAAGTGAATAAACGCGAGGTGGATGAAAAGATTTACGAGGAATTCAGAGTGAGTCATCAATTACTAAAGCAAAATCTTGTTGTAACATTCTTTTCGATTTTAAATCCTTCATACTTATCTAAGTTATTCTAAATAAAATTTGAATATTTAAGAATGACATACTTAAATGTTAAGTAGTTTTCATTGCTATATATACAATTTCATGGTCAGGACACCATATTTTGTCTTATAAAATATTTATTATCGAAAAATTACATTATAGATTGTATAGTTAATGGTAAATGTTGGTTGAGGTGCACTGAGAGATATGGTATGGCATGAAGGAAATTTCTAACTAAATACAGGGATTTTTAAAAGCAATTTCCTTAAAAATCAAGTAATGAAACATCGGAATATTTTAGAAGTATTAAACAGTGGTACAGTATGAGAATTATTTTTATATCTATCCATCCGTGTACCTTGGAAACATTTTCAGAATAATGTACATTTAGTGCAAAACAGAAAATGCATTGCCAACAGACATAAGTTATTAGAATACTTCCTTCATTTTTATTTTAATCCTAAGAAAGAATTTTTGTGATATACTATCAAATTTTTTGCAACTTATTATCTGTTTCATCATTTTTAAAGTCTATTTACATATTTCTAATCAGACATCTTATGATTATTATCTTGAAAACTACTAGATGGATTTTCTATTGTTATACCTTTTTGGAATTGTATTAAACTCTAGATTGCCGACCTACCAAGAAAATCGGCATTGATCACCTACATGAGATGCTGCATGATAAAATGTTTGCTTTTCCATACAAATTGCATATAAAATTGCTGTAAGATCTAATCTTCATATTTTAATAGATATTTTATCAACACAACTTCATAAAATTAATTTAAAATCAAATTATGCATACTTCGTATAAAAAGTGAAACTTTAAAAATAAATAAACGATTAAAAAAACTCCTGAGGTAAAATGTTTTAATTATAGTTTAATTTAAAGGAAACTGAAAAATAAAAATAATATTTTTTGGACACTCAGAACTTGCTATTAGCATATCAAAACATTTTGGTGTAAGTACAAATAATTTACAGTATTCTCACTGACACTCAAAGATATATTATAAAACCAAAATTTATTGATTCAACTTTGAAGTCCACAAAATATCATACATAAAATATCTAAACTTTACAAATATATTTCTATTAAGCTTAATTTTGTTTACAAGAAATATATTGGGATATTTAAAAATTATGTATTTCCAGGTTGAGCAAAAATTATTCAAAATAAATATATCTGCCTATTATCTCTTGATTCTTGTTTATTAGAATGAATTTTACAGTTATGTGAATGGTTATAAACTGTTTCACTTGCACCAAAATGTTTTAATATGCTAAAAACAAGCTCTGAGTCTCCAAAAAGTATTTTTTTCAGTTTGCTTTAAATTAAACTAAAATGAAAACATTTTAACTAGTGAGTTTTTTTACTCTTAATTTATTCTGGAATTCATTTTTAATCTAGAGAGGCAATTTGAAGTTAATGGCATAAAATACTAGGTATTGCACTAAAACATCTGTCCAGAAGAAATCCCAGTGAATTGAGTTCACTGACTTCTTTCAAGTTCTTTTTAGCTGATATATGTATGCCCTGAATATTAAAAATTGCATCTATATCGATAAACTTTCATTCTACTGTAATTTCTTTTTTGGGGTAACTTAAAAATGGATAAATTTTGTTTGAATGTTGTTTCTATTTTTGTACCAGGAATATGCAAGGGAGTTTGCAGAAAAGGAAAAAGAAGCAGCAAATCATACATTGCTTGAGCTTTTCCAGTACCCAACCTTAAGAAGAAGAGTGATATTGCTCATCATACAGTGGTGAGTATAAGGAAAAATCGAATTTCAATACCGATGAATGGTTTGTAACTTGGATGGCATTCATAAGTACTATATGAAACTCATTAAAAATTTACATAACCCAAGAACTTCTTTCTTTTTTGCTGAGGTGTGACCAGGATGAGCATGACAGTTTGCTATGATGGCCATGTTCGAAATTTGGGAAATCTTTCGTCGTACATGTCGCTCTACATGTCATTCTCATTGATGGGTCTTCTTGAGTGCCCAGGAGACGTACTCACTATTATCAGTTTGGAGCATCCACGCATGGGAAGAAGACTGACTTACCTGTTTAGCCTCGGCCTCAGTGGGATCTTCTCAATACTCGTAGCATTTGTGCCTCTAGGTAAGGGATTTGTTCAAACCTAAGAAAATATTTTGGAAATAAAATTTTTAAAACGCAGATAAAAGGCATGATCAATTCTGATGCACTGATCAGGCTAATGATGACCTCATTACATGAAAAAAAATAAAGTTTTGGAAAAATATTTTGTCTTTTAAAAGAAAAATGATTACAGTATATGATATTGGTAAATTTAAAATCCACAAACTTGATGGCTTTAATGTATAATACATATGGTTTACGCATTTGTTTCTCATTTTGGGAATTCCACAAATTAACCATGGGACTTGCCCTGTAAAGTGGACTCAATATTAGTTTTTATGATTTGTTTCATTTATTGTAAAAAAATTATTTGTGTACTTAAGCCTAGTTAAGTGTGAAAAAGTTCTTGTGCAATACTGAACACATAAGTGTAGCTATAATTTCGCCAAATGTGTTGCATAATGAAACTATTCTATGTTTAAGTATTAAAAAAGTAAAAATATCTTGAATGTACTATTTCACATTTTACTTTGTTCATAGAGAAAAGTTGGGCAGGCTGGATGGTTTTGGGATTAGCTGCTGGGGGCAGATTTTGTGTTACAATGGCAATGAACACTGGCCTGCAATACTGTGTCGAAGTGCTTCCAACACAACTGCGTGGGCAAGGTGTCAATCTTGTCCATATAGCTGGCCATATTGCAACGCTATCTTCACCTCTCATTGTCTACTTGGTACGTACTACAGTTTTTTTGGGGAAATAAAATATTAGTATTAAAATATGAATGTGTAAGATCCTAAAGTGGATACTGCCACCAACTAGCTATGATTCACACTGCCATATAAATAAGTCATAATAATTGACAAATTCTTATAACTCCTTTTTATCATAATTTACTGCATATTTTATGGATAATTTTTAGATTTCTTATTTTTTGCAATCTGATAATATCAAGTGTAAGTAAAAAATAAATTATTAAATACACCATTTTAAATTAAACCTTCTAGAACTTGAGCTATTGTTCTAATCTAGAAATGGGCATAAACTCTATTAAATATTTAAGCAAACTGGGAGGTATTGATGGTTAAGCAAAGAAATGTTGCCTAGCATTATATTTTCCAACAAACCTTGTTTATGATCCTCTTTTTAGGTGAAGGTATTCACTTTCTTCCAAAATGTACTAAATTCTGTAATATTTACATGTAGAAGTATTACTTCTGAAAAAGCCGGAGAAAAATTCTGTCTTGACCCGGAATTGAAACCAAGTCTTTCACTGGCAGGGCGGATATTCTAACCACTGAACTATCAAGGAATTCTCCAGTTTCAGAATCAGGTATTTCTCGCACATAGGTCAGGTCAGCCAAGCTGGTATCGACTTCCCCCAAACAAATGTCCTAAATGAAAAACACCCAAAGAAAACCCATTTACATCCCAAAGGTGAGATGGCCAGATAAACACAAATGAATGTGTCGGTGAAGTTAGTATGCAGATAGGCATATGCTAGACACGAAGATTTCTGAAAAGGCCAGAGAAAACTTCTGCCTTGACTGAGAATCGAACCTGGGTCTTCCACTTGCCTGGCAGATATTCTAATGTAGAAATAAAGAGACTTATTAACTAGATCTATTAACTATATATTCTAATCACTGAACTACCAAAGCAGACTAATTTCCCATAGTTTGGGGGAAGTTGATACCAGCTTGGATGGCCTGACCTCAGCACAAAAAATACCAGATTCTGAAGCAGGAGAATTAGTCTGTCTCAGCAATTCAGTGGTTAGAATATCTGCCCAGCAAGTGAAAGACCCGAGTTCGATTCCCAGTCAAGGCAGAATTTTTCACCAACTTTTTCAGAAATCTTCATGTCAAGCCTATGCCTGTCTGCATACAAACTTCACCAGCACTTACATTTGTGAGAAGTAGGTACTACTGTTCCTTAGAAGAGGCAGTTTCAAGTCAAATCTAGACATGAATTGACAGAAATTGATGGAAAGAAAGGATCAGAAAATCCCTATGCAAGTGGCATAAGCTGGAATTTGGGAATAATTTTGAATTTAGGAGAAAAATTCTGCCATGACCAGGAATTGAACCAGGGTCTTCCACTTGCCGGACAGATATTCTACCACTGACCTATCATAGGATATCTTCTGTTTCATAATGTGGATGGCTTCTTAGTTCATGACAGAATTTTTCTCCCAATTTCAAAATTAATCCCAAAATTCCAGCTCATGCCGATCACATAGTGATCTCCTACCTTTGAGGGTAGGACTTTTCCTCAATGTATATCTTGGAGGACATCCATTGGGACTGGTAGATTTTAGTTGGCTAGCTCAGCCCCAACTAAAAATAACATATGTGTTCTGAAACAGGAGAATTAGTTTGCATTGATAGTTCAGTAGTAGAATATTCATCCGTCAAGTGGAATGCCTGGGTTCGATTCCTGATCATGGCAGATTTTTTTCTCTCAATTTCAAAATTATTCTCTTGCATTGGCAGATACATTTAGTACACTCCAAGATTCTAATTCAAACTGAAACTGAAATACAACTAAATTAAAACAATAGTTGAACCAGGTGTGTGTATGACGATGAAAATTTCAGCCTATGGTTGTAGCTATGATATTCATTAAATTAAATATCTGTTCAGTAAATAAATATGTAAAATAATGAAATACACTTATTCATTTTAGCTACAGAAACATTTTCTGTATCATATAATCAAGTTGCGAAACATTTATTTTATTAATTTTTCACCCTCTATGCCCTCTTTTCTTCCTTATTACCCCAGGGAAATTTCAGCGTGGTGATTCCTTTTGTGGTGCTTGGTCTGATTGGTATAGTGGGTGGTTCTCTTAGTTTGTGCCTGCCAGAAACACTCGGAAGAACACTTCCCAATACTGCTCAAGAAGCAGAAAAATTCAGAGGTGGTGCCGAACTATGCGCAGGTGGAACAGGGGTCTGTGGTATGAACAAAGATGACAATGGTGACCCTGACTTACCCAGGTAAGAAATTATAGCACATTATCACTTATAATTTATATATTAAATGAAACATGAGAAACTGTTACAAATAATCAGAGAAAAATATACTTTGGTGGATAAAAACATTTTTAAACTATGAACCTTGTTAGCAAGAAATTTGGAGGACTTGCATAAATAATTTGTGTTGTCCATATATTGAGTATTAAGTTTTCATATTAAAATTTTTATTTTTAAAATTTGGATTTGTACATACAAATGTAAGCAAATACATACATAGTAAATGCATGTAATAGTTGAGATATTATCTGCACTGTTATTAATGACAGTAATTACCATATATATTCATGTATAACACGCAGTTTGAAGACCAGGTTTTTAGGTCATAAAGTAGGGGTGCATGTTATACATGGGTAACACTTTTGCTCAGTTAAAATAAAAAATTGAAGTGTACCTACCTCGCACCAGATTCTTGGTTTTTGGGTTAATTGAGGGGAAAACAATGCTAATTATCAATAATCCAGCTTATACATATATTAATTAAATATATCAAACACCTGATTACTTCCTTACAACTGTATTTCCATCCTATCCAAATATTCCACATTTCACTAGCTAATCAGCTGATTGCTGTAGCCTACCGCATAATCGCCAGGTAGACTTCCCACAAAACATGTATCGAAAACAAATACGCAAATTGAATTAATTTTTTAGTTAATGAATATCTCTTTAAATAATGAGCTAAGAAATCTAGTCGCGCTTGAGTAATATGAACTATTTATGACTGACTGTAATGCTATTTTTAATAAACTTTCCAAGTAGGTAGAAGATTGAAATTTGGTAGGAATGTTTGATTCTTACAGTAAAAGCCATTTATGAAAAAAAAGCCTCAAAAAAGACCTGGGTTCGACTCGAGTAGATAATTTCTGTTTCCCATAAGATGGCATGTTAAAAATCGATTTTTCGACTTACAGACTTTTACTTTTTTGCTAATTAAAATTAGAAAGAATTGACCTACGATCTTTGGACCTAAACCATTTTAAAGAAAAATAAATGAAGTTTCTTATGCTTATCATCACATTCTGCCTACAATTTGAAATCGCACAAACTATATGTTTAAATTACATTTATTGAAAAATTTAAACTTTTTAACAATATGTTGCCCTGTCATTGTTAAACCCCAAGATTGTATTGCTTTGTAATGCTTTAATAGGAGAGAGAGAGAGAAGGGGAGAGAGGAAGAAAAAAGGAGAGACAGGAGAGAGTGAGAGAGAAGAGAAAGAAAGGGAGGGAGAGATAGATGGATAATGGTCTTTATTAGGGAGAGATTGAGACTAGAAGTCTATTTCCCCAGAGAAGGAGAGAGAGGGAGAGAATGGGAGGGAGAAAGATTGGAGAGAGGAAGAGAGAAAAGGAGGAAGAATAGGAAGTGCCTTAAATTTAATACTTAATCCATGCATACCTCTCATATTGATGGGCTTTTATACTAGTACTATATATAATTAACAATGTAAGTAATCTAAAAGCCATAGAATTCATCTTTCTCATCATCTTCAGCACCAAATGACTATGGGAAGAAGGCGATTGCAATATGCAACAAAATTTAAGATTTCGTATTAAATACTGTCATTAAATATCTCTAGCCATTCCATAAATAAGTGTTATATGTAGCTTGATAAATTTAAAATAAATTGATGTTTAAACTTCATTCAACATTTGACCTTTCAGCCTGAAGTGTTTTGCCTTGTAAGCAAAATTCTGCAACTCGGAATTTTCAGATTAAAAAAACTAATTTTCTGAGGTTTTTATGTAAAGTAGGATTTGCGTAAGTCGGGTCTTGCACTACCCGGGAAGGGTTTGTATTTATGTATGTATTTTTTTATGGTACTCGAGTCAATACCTAGCATGACAATATAATTCTAAAATTTTGTTCTTAAACCCCTCAAATCTAGGGTGTGCGTTATAAAAAAAACTCGGGATTGTTTGGCAAAAAGTATGAGTATGCATTATACATGAGCATATATGGTAATTACAGACAATTTATTTATTGACCTAGGTTATTAAAATAAATGAAATAAAGAAATGGGCAATTTTTCCTCTCATGACTCAAGTATAATTGTCTTTTTAATAAATTGTTCCAATACTAAATGTGATGTTTTTGCCTTCCTTAAGATGTATAACCTCCCGATAATATAATTTGTATCATCTGAAGGAATTGACATTGTGTTAGTGGAATCATAAATAATTTTGTAGTATCAGTTTCTTGTTAAACAAGTAACTAAACTGGCAAATATTTGAGCAGGAATATTATAAATAAATATTATCGGTTTTATCTGTTTTTAGGTGTTATTACTTGTATCTATTTTTTATATTGTTAATGAAGTTGTATTGTCTTTTCCTTACTCACATGCAAAAATGAAGGGATGTTTAAAAAAGTAAGGTCAGAATATATTTTGCTAAATGATTCACATTACTGCATGCAGAACTTTTTATTACTTTTTATTAAATAGCTAGCTTTTTTCAATTACTCTGCATAAATAACAATTTTTAGTGGCAGGTATATTTTTAACAATCTTGAAATGAATAACTGCATGTTCCTAAATTATTTATTGATGTGCTTAACCATCTTTTCTGTTTTAAAAGTAATGTTTTGCTGCTTTTGATACTCATAAAATTGTTGATATTATTATCTCGCTCACGTGAGTCACAGAATCAGCTCATACTGAATATTTTCTCCACATTTTTTTGTTACAGGGAAAACTCAGTGAGAAGCCGCAACGCACAGATGAAAGGTGCTCAGAACCTAGCATTCCAACCGGAACAGGAAAATGGAATTGTTGTGAACTGTAGTTCAAACTCTGAAGAAAACAACACAACTAAGCTTTAAGCGTTCAAGTCCTTTATTAGTTCCATGGAAAACTTTAAACTTTATTTTATGGAGGCTGATTTATACTTTATTGTCTGAATACTATTTTTTTGCTGAAAAAATAAATGTTTTTTATACTATAATTGAAATTATTCTCTTAGAAAAAAATTATCGTATTTCTCGGCATATAAAATGCACTTTTTTCCAGAAAAATGATCCCCAAAATCACCCTGTGTCTCATACGCCAAAGGTAAGATTATTATTGTTCTCAATACTGACACTAACAAGCGCACACATCCCCAAAATGGAATAATTGGCAGTCATTCGTTGCAAAAACAATAAAATATACATTATTAATAGTGAAAAATTTGTTAATATATAATACCTTATCCAACATGGATTCCGAAGAGGCATTTTCCTTATTAGGCTTTCATATATATCCGCTCAGTCATTACAATTTTGGCACGTTTGCGATGTTTTTGTTTCTTATGAGCCAGTTGAACAGAGCGATTAATGCCACAGAACAGTAGAATTCATGTAGATGCCATAAATATTTTATACATATCTAGGATAAATAACGTTACCTACATGTATTGAGATCACAATGGCTACAAAAGTGAAAAGATATGCCTACACTATTAGTTATAAGCTTCAGGTGATTCGATATGCAAGGACACATGGAAACTGAGCAGCAGCATGTCATTTCAGTCCACCTCCCACAGAAAAAATAATCCATGAATGGAGAAAACGAGGAATATTGAAGCTGATGGGATAAGAGAAAGTCTTCGTAAGGGTGGTCTTAAATGGCCACAACCAAAGGAGGATGTGATGGATAGTAGAAGAGAGGAAGTTTGGTATTGTTGTATCAATCAAAATCGTTGCAGAAGAAAAAGGACTAGTTGAGCGTACATATTATTACATATGCATTCCATTTATCCTATTATATTAAAATATCATCTTGAACTCAATTAAGTAAGTACTATCGATAAAGGGTATCTATACGTGACATGTGCAGTCACTCCAACAGCTTTAATTAATACGACTGCCGAGTTCATGCAGGATACATTTAGCTATACAAGTCTTGAAGCAATTATTTATGTTTTAGATCATCCCTATTTATTTTACGAATGAAGTTTATCTAAAACGTTATATTTAACTGTTATCATGCTGGAATATTTCCTGTAAATGTTGCCTGATATGGACTTAATCACGGCTGGAAATGATACACGATGTGGCTCTTCATAAATGCCTTGGTGAACCAAAATACTTTTTATCCTGAAAAATCTTGTAAAAATCCGGGGTGCATCATATGCAATAAGGTATTTACCAACTATAAGAAGTGACATATTACAGTGCTGTATTTATGGTGCATTTATTGATGGATACTGCGCTTCTTTTTTGTTGGAACACCATTCCGGAATCTTTATTGCAAAAAATACTAATTTACATAACTTAAATCAAACTAACTTATTTGCAATGCAATAACGTTTTACTCATATTGTATAATTACACGTATTCCTCCACTGACAAATTACATTGTTCCTATTGTTTCCTCACTGAATAAATATAATAAATTTAAGATAGTTGGGTGTAACCATTGAGGGTGTTTCAGAGACATAATCATGTTTTTCAAAAATCGATACAAAGTTGGAACAATTAACAAAGTGGGAAAGTGATGAAAAGGTGAGACTGTCCCTCCAAATTTTGGACAGTTGATCATCTTACTTTATTACTTCCATTCCACTCAAGGTTTTTATTTCAACTAAGATACCAAAATGTCAATACATACCTCTTTTTGAAGAACCAGTGACCATTCAGCCAATTCTGTTATAGATCTTTTTAGTAAGAAATAATGCCTCTTTGGACATCTATAGATCATCTAGTTAAATAGTCCATTTTAGCTTGAGGAAACTTGAAAAAATGAAGAGCAGTATAGACACATAAAGATTCACTTGAATGAAAACTCTCATACAATTACTTTCTACTGAGAATTGAACTGAATGGATTGCTTTGATCAATGAAAAATATCTTGTAATTCAAATTAATACCACAATGCATTAGTGAAACAGAGAATTAATTCAGAATTTGTTGGCATTTAGATCCACTGAAAGTAAAAAATATTAGAATGAGAAAAGTACCCAACAAAAAGGTCTTTAACAAGGAAATTTGCCTTCATATGGACAGATTTCGGTTTTGCCTGAACCCTAAGTGCCTTCATCCAATGTAGGATGGCCAACTACCAAGGAAAAAAACTCAAGACAACATGCTCTGGGGAAGTAAAATTGATACAATATATCATATTCTGCCACTGAATAATGTTCTTATAAAAATATAAACAACTTGGTTGCAATTATGGCCACAAAGCCAGAGTTCTGGGATGTCCTACAAAAGCTAGAACTGTCCCAGTCAATGATTCCCAATCTTTTTAATAGCATGACCCATCTAGGCTTATAGAGTTTACCTGGCACACACCCATTATATACAAATTTTTCAAGCAGTAGATAGCACGTGTCCACAGAGGGTGCACACTGTATTATGAGTTCTTTTAACTATTTTATCACAAACTCAATTTTAAAAATTAAAAATTTATCAAAATAAACTATTTAGAAATCTTTCTCCAACCCACCTCAAGTTCCTTTGCAACCTGCAGGTTGGGAAACCCTGATCTAGACTTCTGGCTTATCTGATATTTCGGAGATCTGTGATGCCATTTAAATAATGCTACATCAGTACTTACACGAGACTCAGAAACAAAAGTTTGGAAAAAGGGTTTCAAAAAATGTAGCTATAGAATAGGATAAAGTGAATCAACACATACTTTAAAAAAACATGCTCATCCCAAATGGAAATTATCACAAAAGATGGGGAACAATATCATTACAGGAATAGGATAATCAACACTGATATGGGTACCATTATTTTCATAAAAGAAATATTACGACACGAGAAGGTAACAGGAAGGTAACCATATCCAGCTAATATTTCTCTTGATAAAAAGTCATCCAAATAAAACAAGTGTTGGTAAGTTTTTTTAAACACTTTCCTAAAAAAATATATTTATAATTATCATTACATTACAGATATACAATTCACACATCCAGTCTAAGCTGATTGATACTCCCAATGTGGGCATTTTTTCAATGCATCCGGTGAACATTTACAAATGACAAGTATATTTTAATGATAGTATAGGAATAATGCATCTCGTTACAAAGACTATGGGACACATCACAACGACAAAAACCAGGTTTACTGCCATTTTCACAGAGTTATCATTATGGAAGGAAATATGGTACAAATTAAATGAGATAAAATTATGAGCCATCAAAATGTGAGAGTGAACAAGTGTAAAGATTATTCAAGCCATTCTTCTCATGCTTTTTTTCAGCCATTCGTGACAGTCTTATTGTGTAAATCAATACAACATCAACCTTTTTATATAAACCCAAGTCTCTTAGCGTATTCACAGCAAAATTAGAGAGGTTAAACACACACGCACACACAACAGCCTAAAGCTATTAAAAAAACTTTCATCAGGTGATATCTCTATTGTAACCACAGGGAAATTTGAGGATGAAATACTGCAGACCATTATACTCTTTCCAAAGAGTCCAAAAACTTTATACTTTTTTCTTAAATCCACAGCAATCCAAAAAAATTATCCATAAAAAATGGAAACTTCTTTCACCTCTGGAATCCACTTGCACTAATGTTGGTCAGATTCTCAAGGAAAAAGGAGGGTATATGTATATATATATCTCTATATATCAGCAATGCATCCACCATAAAATGCTAAGCATTTTTTGGAAAATATATATAACAGTCGACACACTCACCACTTATCACTACAGCTGATTTCTTTGAATTAATTGGCTTGATAATTGTCTTCCTTAGGACTTAAGCCTATGAATTTAAACCCGTAATTACAACCTGCTCCTACTCACTGTCAATCCCAGCAAGCATGAAATAGGTTTAGGTCCTTCGATAGCTTTGAATTATTGTTCTTATTTTCTGTTCCTTTTTTTTATGTTATTGAGCAGAGAAATACTGCAATGACGTTAACATTAACTTAGCTAAACCATTCAAAAGAAACAAAATAAAAAATACTCTAGTAGGATATTTTATTTGCCTTTGAAAGATGGAAAAAATTAGAGAATGAGAGAGCATATTATACGATGGCAAAAGTTCTTACGTACAAATCAACCGCACATTATAAATTTTAAATGCTTATCTGATGCAATAATGTGATGAATTAAAAGGGGCTCTTTCCTAAAAAAACACATGACTTCCCTTTAATTTGTGATATCAATGACACTCTTAAACGCTATGTATGCACACCATATTGTTTTTATACTAAAAGTTAGTTATTTGGCACCTTATTTTAACTAGGACATGAACGTGCTTGCATATGGTCAGGGAAAGTAAGGTAAGTTTTTTTTTATAAATACCTCTACTCGGGCAACTTTTTGATAAAAAGGCAAAGACTGCACACCACAAACAATTAAGGCATTGCCTGGCATTTTGATATCCCATGTGTTTACTTAATATGTAATGATATAGAAATGAATTTCGACCATTGCCTACAAAACTTGCACAGGTATAATGTGTGGTCAGAGTTGATTATTTTCCAAAAAAATCTGGGAAATTGCAATAGAGAGCAACGATCACGGTTCTGAATTTAAATGGGATGCAGAATTGAGTTGAGACGAAAATTTTCTCACTGGAAAACTGACTCTTAATTAGACCACCAATTTTTAATTCAAAGATACAATAATGCCAAAATCCTTTCATTCAAAACATCGATCCTGAAAACTTCATAATTATCTTACAATTGGTCATTAGATTAATACCTTGCAATACTGTTCAAAAATGTTACACTATGTCCCTGCTCTCACATATCTAGTAACATGGAACGTAAGACGAAAATTCATCACCACAATAAGCAGTCAATTAAGGGTCGATTAGGGTTAACATTTCTACTACATGCAACATAGATCTAACAATGACCCAGAAACAATGTTCAAACATAGGAAGACAAGAAAAATAATATTGGCATTATGCATTCTCAATAAAAACATAAGTTCATTGCAGAATTAATCGCCAAACAAGTACAAGATAATGAGCCACATGAAACATTCATTTTTGAGATATTTCTTCAAACAAAAAAAATGTACACCAACGAAGACCACACTGCAATGGTAATATTATAAAATGGAGTGCCATCATATGACACCACTAAATATATATTCATAACCACTCCTTGCTTTGGTTAAAAAATGCATTGTTGAAATTCAAGGTCGAGATGGGATGAAGTAGCAAAATTACATAAAAGGATGACAGGGTAAATGAAAAAAAGCACGAAAATAAATGCCAAAACGAAGTTATGAAGATACGATGAAGATTCATGACACGAAAGGAGAATGCAATGAATGAGTTGACTAATGTCTATTTGATCACCAAATCACTTAAGTGCACCAACTTGAATATCCTGTGGTTGAAATATGAGGTAATAGCATGTATAAGTGACCTACAACATGTGTCGATTGCCAAGTGTTTTACCCATCCCATCGACCAAGTGAAGGTCATAGATTCCATTTCTACATTTGATTACATCATCCCATTTAATTTATCAAATCCAAGTTTCAAGCAAGATTACAAATGCAGACACGATATAGAAGAATTCAGCAATGGATTGCCTCACAATTAACTGGGAATCAAGCTACAAAACAAAAATCGCCTCTATTACACTGACCCTTTGGTAGTTAAAAATCTGCAATTAAAGATTTATGCTTTCATTAGAACCACTTCTTTAGTTTAACCATTATAATTGCACTCAAATGCAAAAACACGGTTCCAGAGAATGACAACAAACCACGCAACGAAGATTACGCTGAATACCTAAACTTTCAAATTAGCACATTAAAAATCACTGCAAAAATTGACTTATGGATAAAACATCTAACAGAAATACAACCCTACTGAAAGTTCATTTACTAGCCACTGGTTAAGATGTGCAATTCCAACAAGCTAATGTGCCATCAACCGTGAATTTTAACATCTGATAACAGTAATCTCATTATCATACAATTATGAGCAGTTGGTTTTCTGCATCTGCAATCTTTTTTTTAAGCATTTAGATCAAGGAGTATAACAGCTGCTACTCTATCAGTAAAAAAATGAAAAAATAAACAGAACTGACTTGGAAATTATTATACAATTATTTTACATATTTTTTTACACAAAATCTTGAGTGAATGAAGAGGGTAGAAAATGCATATATTTTGACAATTAAGATTTCATTCCTTTACAAAATAGCCACACATGCTTACTAGAAGATTAGCTTATGAGCTTTTTTTTAAGAAATGCTGATTTACTTGAGTTATAAGTATTGCAAAGGCATGACCACTTAAGTAATGTTGCACTTTTACTTCACTAATCCTATGTGTATAAAAATAGGACTCCCTAACATCACAAAACTCAACACAGCAATCATGAGGATGAAGAATTTGTACAAAGACAGGAAGAGTATCTATTTCACTCTAGTTTTAAGTTCCCATTCTTTGTAATAAAAAAGTAATTGGCAAGTATATCAAAATTAGTTTAAGTTTATCGTCACGTGCATCTATTGAAAATTACGTCTACAATTTGTGCAATAAATAGCTAGCAACATGGTATTTTATAGACTGAAAATGATTTACACATTTCAAAATATTTTTTGTTAGCATTTTTTTGATCCTTTAAAACATTAAAAAATGCAATGAAAAAGTTATTTGCCACCAAATTTACAGATCTATACAGAGGACAAAAATTAGTTCAGTCTTAGCCAACACTGATTCTATACCTGGAATAATACTTTTTAATTAGAGCATGCAATTTATACATAAATTATCTATGAACAACAGAGTCATTCCTTATGTAAATAAATAGATTACAGTTCCACATGATTAACTTCAAAAATGTCGACTTTTTTTCGAACGTGGCCTATTTTTATATAAAATAGTATGTGAAGTTGATGATGGAAAATGATGCCTCTTTCGATACAGGCATGCCAGACAATCTTAAAGTACAGACCAATTCTTATGACTGAATTATATGAACACAATCAAATATATTCTCAAATAAGAATGACAACCTAAAGATGTTTTGCCGAATAAACATTCCAATAGTCAGGCTTAGAGGAAAGAGAGCAAATTCTTGCTGGGATGTCCGCCAGCAAGATTAGATATACAACAGTACTTGCCACGTCTTGTAGTAGAGAAAACGAACTCTAGCCAAGTCCTCCAGATGTTGTACATTCATATCATAACTGAGAATTGAGGAAAATGGCAAATTTTGAAACCTAACCATTGAGGCTTAAAAAAATACATGCTTGAGTAATAGAAATGACAAAACGCACTTAATATATAGATGTAGCCCGACAATAAAAATACAGAGACAACCCCTTGTTTCACTCTCCAAGTACGTATAACAAATATATGCCATATGATTAAGCATATTTTTCATAAAATTCATTAAATTCAATACTGATTAAGAAACCATTAAGACTCACACAAATTTCATGTTACAATTATAGAAACTTAGGCTCTCAGAGTAGAAAAACTTAGATACTTTGATGCTGTAGCCAAATTCATATCCTTGTTCAAATCATAAATATATAAAGATAGCCAGGAAACAATTGCAGGGGCTATTTAATGCCATCTTCCTCATATATAATAATATTTATATAATTCAACTCACAGTAAAAGTGAAGCTGGTACAGCAATATACATTGCACTTGATTATAAACAAAAGTTTTGTATGAAGACCAACCAAGCAAATAATTTACTTATCACTTTGAGAATTTCATTAACCAATTCATTTGGCTTGAAGGTCTTGCATTTTATTGCAATCAAGGCAGTCAGAAAAAAACATTTATTTGATAGCCTTGGTCGGTAACATGGTCATTTCTTCTCAATTCTGCCACAAAGTAATTCCAATGAGGTAGCTAAGCACAACTGCAAAATCCCAGATGGTCAGCCCCCAATCACTTTTTTGCCACACAAAATGACCACCGCAGGGAATGAGGATGCTACAATGACCTTCTCTTAAAGCGCAAGAAGCAGGCAACGTGTCCCAAAACTTTACTCACCCTAAGCACATTAAGGACACAGAAAGGAAAGCAGCTCTTAGTCCTTTGAATACGTAACTGGGTTGATCAAACTGCCATCCATGCTGTACCTTCACATGCAACTGCAACTTTCGAGATATTTTTGTAGGAGCAAAACAACGACAGAGGTAAGTGGAAAAGGCCTGGCCAGTGTGCAGATCAACTGCAGCCAATGGTAAAAGCGTAACTGTCTGATTGGTCCGGCTAGGACCCTGTCTCAGATCCCGTCACATCTGATTCGGCCGCAGCTGCTGCCATCATGAGCATCTGGTGCTGCTGCGATGTCAGGTGCGTCCCTGAAGGTGATGCATGGGGTCCCGATGTCGTGATGCCAGTTGGTGGGGCAACCATCCCAGGAGTGGGGGAAGCAAAGAGGCTTGCTGCATCCACAATTCCACCATTTCCAAAGAGATCTAATGTGTCCACTGGCCCAGCAACAACCTGACGATGAATCCATATGTGATTAAAAAATAAGTTAACAGAACAGGTGAGGACTTATCATAAAACAAATTTTTCATATTGCTTAAAGAGATACCATTGATATGAACATCATGTGGCCAAAAACTACAGACAGCACTATAACTGAAAATGATGTCAACTCAATTGGTAACAAAATAGATTCAAACACCTATATGCACGCAAACTGCTATCTAATGAAAAAAGACAGTGGGTAAATCAGCAATCAGCAGCTTTTTAAATATAAAACAATCCAATGTGCAAATAATAAGTAGCAATCACACATTCTGCATCCCTTAACTGGTGATTCGACAGTGTAATATTTAGTTAGGAAATCAGCAGGCTTTCATAGTTAATAAGTTATCTTCCATACATTACATACATTGTTGGCCTTGGTAGACAGGTGGTTAGAGTATCAGCCAACTGATAATAAGGTCATGGGTTTGAGTCCCGCCTAGGATATAGATTTTTGTTTTTGTCATATAAGGGTTATATGTAAAAATGAATATGATTGTCCAAATATCACCCTCAATAAAGACATTATTATTATTAGTATTATTATATATGAAATACCCGACAAAAAGAAAGTTGGACACAATATTCATATAATTGGTTGGGATACATACAATAATGCAATAAACAATGCAATTTAGAGTCAATAGAACTGAGTAATCCAATAAAATAATAAGCAGTTTTATACCTGCCTCAACATCACATATCTGTGCAATAATATCTTATTGTAGAAATGTAAATTGGAAATTCCAACAATTCAGCTGTCATGGTGGGATCGATCACATTGAAAATGATAGAATTTCACAGATGGTAAAATTTTGAGCAAAATGATAGTAAATCCAACAATTTAACACCATCTAAAAATTTTCGTTGAATTTTAATGGGCACACAACTATTAATACAATTAATGTTTATCATAAATCCTTTGATCTCAAACATTGCCAATAAATGATACTAGACTGCATAATTTGAGTGAGCAGTTCTGGGTTTACCATAGTTGCTACTGACAAGCTACTACTCAAATAAGTTTTACAAAAAAGCACCTTCATAGCAGTAGTTTCCCAACAATAACAAGAAAATCAAGCAATTTCTGGCTTGCAATCACTTTAAAAACAAACATATCCATACAGGGGTGAGCTGCCAATCTGGTAACAAGGGGCTCACTATATGCAGGGGTATGATGGCAATCTGTTAACAATTGGCTAGTTACATTTTAACAGTCAAGGAATTAATTAGAAATAAACTTAAATAAGAATACAATGTTTTAATTGCCAATTTATTTTTATAATTATTTATTGAAATTATAAATAAATAAACAATAACATTTGGGTGTTTATCTCAAAAATTGTATGAGGCCTATTTGTGCAAGAACTAGAAAAGCAGCGTAGTTACCGGAAATAAGTTAATTGCACTATTGCAAAGTTCAAATTTTTCTATTTTTAGTACAATACTGAGATATGAAGTTATTGTATACACAATCTTGCAACACCCCGCTTAATCAACGCTGTTATGATCAGGAGCAAACGATCCTCATGAAAGGAAAAAGCTCATAATGGGATCATTAAAGGAAGACCAGACTTGAAAAATAATAATTAAATAGAATTTAATGATCGCCACTTGAATGACTAATTATTTCTAGCTTAAATGGATTAAAATGTAACCTATTTTCTTGAAGATTTAAAATATTTTGTGTGATAATTAGAAGAGTAATGATTAGTTCAGTATGATCGGATGTTTGTCGTAAGTGAAAATAGTGGTGCGAGTTCGGCAGAAGTATGAGGGAAGAGGTAGGATGACAGTTTTTAGTAATTTAAAGTGAATATTGAACCCAAAACATTACATCGCGCAATATGAGTGAAATTAGTTATGTGGATCAGCCTGCACTGTCCTTTTGAGAATTAGTGCACAAATTTGAAAATCCACTCTGTAGAAAAAGTGTTAGTGTATAAGTATAATGCTGTCAAATGACATCGGAATATCAAGAATCCTGCATTATTTCACCATATTGCCTCCATATACTTCTGTAATCTTTTATCTCCTCTTTTATATGAGATACATTCCAATTTTGTCTAATTGTAAGTTATTCGTTATAAAATAATCTTTTTAGTCTCATATGCATATTGTTTCATGCAGACTCCTACACCAATACATTTTTCAATAAAAATATCCATATTTTTCCTTTATACAGTTGTAATATAGACATCATAAGCTAAAATAGAAAAGAAAAATTAAATAAGATGCATTTAATAGATGAAAGATTTTACTCATTTAATTATTGGTAAACTTGAAATGTGTTTTCTGGCATTTTTAACAGTTGTCACTTGTCTAGTTTTCACACGGAAAGCCCCAATTTACATCATACATTTGCAATTTAAAGAAGGTTCCATATCGCTTTTTGATTTCCTGTTGGTTGCAGAACAACCTTGGGTCAAACTCTAGTATCATCAGCAAGACGATGTTGGCGTAACCAGGTCTTCACAAAAGGCACTGCATCCCAATCTGTTAAAGATTTCCCCAATATTTTTATAGCCATCAGATTAGACATGTGGCTAATTGTGTTTACTCCTTTCACATGTGGCTATACCATTCATTACACTAAAACCTCGTTCAGTTTCTGAGCTGCTGATTGCAATTGTGCTGGCGATTTTCTTAGCTTTTGCAATACTAGGTGGAAAAGGAACATACAGTTTTGATTGGAGGTTTTAGTCCACAAAATTCCTCAAATCATTAATATCGATTTGAAATTTTAACAACCTATTCAGATGCTGTAATTTCTTTTCTCCTTTTAGCCATGGAGAAAGTATTTTCTCAAAGTTCCAAGAAGTTAGTCCCAACAAATCAAAGTGTGCTAAAAGGTATTCATATTGCTTATGATTATTTAAATCGTTCCCACATTCAGGGTACTCTGGTTTGAAAAAAAGTGATTTGTTGATAAAAGTCTGGCTGTCAAATTATCAATTACACTTTGAATTAGTTGACCTTAAGGAAGAGAGTTTGTTATCTTCGATGTACTGCTTTGAAATGATATGCATTTATAAGTATCTGATTTAATTAACTGAACAACTTCTTCGTGTTTACCAATATTTTCCTCAAGAGATTGCATTGCTCTTATTTAGCATCTTATAAATTGGTCGGCTTTTTGTCAAGTTGTTGACCATCATTGATAACAAGGATATCTCTTCTAAAATATCTATCATCAGAGCTAAATCACTGAGAAAATTTACATTAGACATTCTTTTTGCCATTCCTTCAAATGTTATGTTAGATATGTCCGTAAGTCTAAATAACACCTGCATTCATTTACAGAAAAACAGTAAAATCAATATTCATGTAAAATAACGAGGAAAATAATGTTATTAAATTTCTGTAAATAAAATACTGATTCATGTACTTATAGTTCACTAAAAAGACTGAGAGAGACCCGCGTTGATGGACGGGAAAATATAAATCTTCACTTTCGGAATCTGAAGTTCGGAGAGAAAAGGCCCTAATTAGCGCTGCAATACAGTTGCAATCTCAAGTACTATTTTAAACTACAAAAGTTCACTCTTTGTGATTGACTCTTACTTCGAACTCGTGGATGAAAATCAGTGCTGCACGAAGACACCCAGGGTTTGCAGAAAAATTCACCGAAGACAATTCATCGAAAGAACAATTCACCGAAAGTTTGTCACCGAATATAATCCATCAAATGAATAATTCATCGAAAGATGAGAAAAAATAAGTTTTAATTGTTGTTAATTGTTTTTAGGTATATTGTTCTTTCGATGAGTTGTTGATCCAAATCCAAAGTGAATCGTGTAAATTTGCTTTGAGAAAAGAAAAGGCTAAAGGGACGAAACTATATATCTTTAATATATACAGTACAAACGTCTGATAAAGTTTAACAAAGGGCTCGTGCGAGCCCCACCAAGCCCCATCCAGCTCACCCCTGTATCCATATATGTAGGGTGTTGCATTAAAAATTATTCTTGAAATTTGAATAATATTTTTTGAGTACATACATGGGTGTAAAATGGTTTAGGTACTTTTTTAATATAGGTTTATAATATGTTACTCAGTTAAAAATAATTAAAACTAGCATGTTAAAATTTTTGCACTGCTTGATCAGCCATTTTTGATAATATATTGCATAAATACAAGATAACTGATTTTATGTACACGTTTGGGACCTAGAACCACGAAAAGACTGACAGACAAACAACATGGCAAAAACCACTTTTATGGTCTCAGGGATACCTAAAACGTGTATTTCCATCAAAATCTCAAGGCCGAATTTTTTCACGATTACAATACTTGCTCAATATACTACGTATGAGAAAGTAAAAAAGGAATTTTTAAGTGGATCTCTTATGGGGATTTGTATAGTGTTCTGGACAAATGTACCAACAGAACCTGGGCTTTCATTATATTAAATGTTTGATGCATTGTCAAAAGGGCTTAAGTCAAAAATGGCCATTTTACAGGACAGGCAGACCAATATTTGGAAAAATCTGTTTATTGAGTTATTTGAATTAAATCAGGAGTTTTGAAACTTATAATGGTGCTCTTTATTGTAGGCTATCTTAGAGAAAGATGTGAATAATATTTTTTTATGACAAGCCAATGACCTAGTAAGAGTGACTAATGATTTTGCTTTTACATTCATTTCATGACTTATTCCCTTAAATCCCAATGAAATATCATGATTATTTGCACTTAGTTGGCGTTTTCTGTAATTACAACTGAGGAATTAGAATTAATTAGTGAAAATAAATGAAAAGAGAACTATATTTGTGTTGGCAATCACAAAAGTTCTTAAAAAATTGGACATGTTACGATAACACATTTTTGGTTCCATTGAGTAAGTAACTCATTCATTGATGTCAACCTCTTCTAAATCAGGATCTATATTTCGTATATCTAAATCTAAAGATCTAAATAAACATTATGAAAAACTGGAGGCACTAAAGGTAATAAATCAAGTGTTTCTTTTTTTCTGCTGAAATAGGTACCATGGCCTTGTACCTCTTTTCAACTTTAATTTGGCAAAAGTTGAGGTTTCCTCTTTTTAAGAATGTCTCTTCAAGTTTGAGGGAATTCTTATAAAAAACAATGCCCTCATTTTTGTTATATCGAAGCCACTGACCATCATGCCATTTGAATGACTCACCATCCATAAGTCCTTATGAACAAGAAGTGAGAAAGAAAAGTCATTGTATAAAAGACATAACTTGGCATAACCCCTTATGACCAAATAGGCATACTAAGAATCTTGTGATACTATAAACATAACATGACTAAAGCCCTAACTACCATTCCCATTATCAATTTTGTGACTTAACACCAATCATATTATCAAACCAATGGGAAGGAGTAGACTTACGCCCTTAGTACCAATCAAAAGAGAAAAATTCACTGAATATATACATGTGCATAAGTCAAAATCAGCAAATTGTGACTAAAGCCCTTTTGACCAAGTATCAAAGAAATACTATTAAATAGTGTCAATCTCAAGACCCCCTCCCAGATGCATCACACGCCAATGCCCACAATGTCTCCTTCAATAATTGCTACAATGTAAGGGCTATATGCACCTTACCTGGCGACACTCCCACTCCCCTTCACCGACAGTGTGAACTAGTGCACACTTAACCTCTGCTAACCTTATTGGCCACCCACCCTTCCCCGTCTCCTCCACTCACCAAACTCCTCACATTACCATCATCCTCACACCTCCACCAAGTGTGTCACTTACATTTAGTTACTCGCTCTCTGTCGCTGAAGAAGGGCTTAAGCATGAAAGGCTTCCATTTATTGTTCATGAATTGGGAAATATAAAAAAACTGGCAGTCTCTACATTCCAATGTTAATGATTTTTGGACAGTACTGCGCCATTTTCAAATTTCAAAAGTTACCCGAGTAGGAAATACAGTCTTTTCAAGTGTTCCTAAAAATGGAGTACATCTTGGACTTATCTGATCACGAAAGGCTTAAACATCTTAACCTAACAATCAGAAAAAATATTAATTTCTGCAAATTACAATTTTACATCATTGAGAAACTGCAAACACTTGTATGACAATGGGCTGAACCTAGCTACAAGAGTAGCAAATTTGGGTGCCATTTATGGGAGAACTTGATGGGCAATGATAAGGTATTAAACTATTTCCCCTCACCTGGTGATCATGCTGCCTCTTCATGCCAGTGGCCACTTCCACCTCTACTGCCATGTGGTTGCTCCCGATGTAGTGCTCGTATGTCTGTGGAACCTGATTCATCGGGACAAAATGATTCTGCTGCTGGAGGAGATGGTGTTTCTGGACCGACACAAGTTGGGGAGGGGGAATGGTGTTATCGATTATATACCCATTGGGATATCCTGCTGTCGTCGCGTACGCTAACTGGGAAGGGGCAAAGGAGGACACCATGCTGCCGGCCTGCGGCTGCAACACTCCATCACCCCCATTGAAAGCCAAGACAGAGGGTGTTGAGGGAGAGGGCGTGGGAGCAGAGTGAGTGGTTTGGATCGTGGTGATGTATGCTCCGGGGCCAGCAACCGGAGCCATCTGCCAGGGAGCAAAAGCAACCGCATGCGGACAGGTCAATAGGAAAAGGGATGCATGTTTAATTGTTATGATTTCGAGAGGTTAATAAATGCATGCAAAATTATACTTTGTAAGATTTTTTTAAAAGTAACAAACAAAATCATCTCCCAGAGGAATGATAAAAAAATGAAACAAATGTTTCGATAATTAAATATACAGTGATGCTAAGAGCACAGAATTCATTCTTTGAAAATAATCTTCAACCAAAATTAATTCAAGCAAGATGTCATCAATTAAATACTTTATGCTCAACTTACAAATCATATATCACTTTTCTTTGAGCTTATATCGGAAACCAAACACAAATTATACACATCTTTTTGTTTCAAAAACATTCACATAATGCACTGAAAATAATTCTAAGTACTAAAAGGTGTTTTTAAAAAACATAACAAACATCTAAATAAACTTTAAATTTAACTGGAAGAACTGGTTCCAATCCTAAGGCAAGTAGAACCTCAATGAAATCCAGCAGTGGCATTACATTTCAAAGAATGTTTAAAAGCAACTGAACTCTAACTGGAGCATATTGGATGGAATGATACAAACAAAACTTTAATGAATAAAATAATTTAAAATTTATCATTATTTCTAATCAAGAACTTTAGCTTAACTATAATAACCTCTACCATTATTATTATTCAAGTCAAAATATGACAAATTGTAAGAATAAATTGTTAAAAACCAATAGAATAATACTGATAGTACTCCATAAAATACTAAGTTGTACATGTACAATTGCTTCTTTAATTAAAATAGTTACTTTCGCAGGACAAGTAAAAGCTTCAAAATGTTTGTTAAAAAAAGCAATGGGATTTATTTCTTCATCCATTCATGGAGGCTCCACTTGCACTAAACTACCAGACAACATTTCCTGATTGTAAATGAAATAATATCATTCAACAACAGCAATAAGGATTTACATTTTACCGATAGAAAAAGAGAAATTATTTTAATAAATGAACAATACAACTCTAAACCTAGCCAAAAATAACTAACAATCAGGTACTGTGCCTTTTTGAAAGCAGAATGGACTTGTGCATTAACTAAAGCAAATTAAGCACTACACATATCAGATTTGTCTACAAAAGAAAGTTTATGACATAAGCAAGCTGGTAATTAAAACATTTATTAAAAATTACAATCCTGATAAAAATTCTTTAAAATAACTTGGAAAATTTTTTAACTTGAATTTTAATAGATGACAAATGTAATTCCTATAGTCATGATATAATTGAGTAAACCATATGAGCACTTCAACTACAACATCACCAGTCATCCCTGATGGCAATTCATCCATTGCTGATATTAATAAGTTGATACAAAAATAAACAATTGGTGAATTAAAAATGGGAATGGTTACTTAGTAGCTGATGTATTCACCTAGTTTATTTAACTATTTTATGGCTACAGAAGTTGTCTATGTTATGTATGCATACGACCCATAAGGTGAGCCTGATAGATGAATTGCAGAATGAGATATAAATACTAAAATTTCAGTTTCATCCCATGATAGTAAATATGATATTAAAAAACTCCTTTTTGGTAGACAAAACTGATCACCCTTCAATTTAAGCATTGAAGAGATTGAAACCCTGGCAGTTGATTAATAATTAGTGCACAGAAGGTTCACCACAAACCAACAGTTCTGCCAAAATTAAATTGCTGCAAAAATGACAGCAATGTCATCGTAAAAAAAACCCATGCACCTAAGGTGTTGCATAGCAATGCTAAGCATTGTTATGGGAAAATTATATTTAGTGGACTATGAAACCCATCTTTCCTATATATAAAAAAATTTGAGAAATATATATACCACACAAGCAAAGAGTATTACTCGTTAATTATTTGCTGCATATGAAGAAAAAACAAAGACTAAGAAAAAAGTTAAGTTCACCTGCTGATGTCCTCCAATCAAGTCATATCTTTAAGGTTGCTACAAGGGTGTAATACTTTTAAAAAGTAATGTCATATAAAATGTATGTTTTGCACAAACAATCATTTCAATGAAATAGTCAGAAAATACCAGTATTAATTTCAAACAAACAATTTGATAAACATATACTTGTTACTTCTACTTGGTCATTCAAGAACTGATGATAATTGATGCAAATTGCAAGATGAATGTATGCAGTAGAATTTTTTTAGGATATTTTAGGTCTGAGATTTTCTTCATCAATTTCCAAGAATATCTATTAGCGGTATATCTTAATTAGAAGAATTAATACAGCTACTATCATAAAGAGATAAAAGAGGTTACTCTTCCACTCAAAAATGCATTTGTTTACTGTAATTTTCAAAGTACAGGCATGGATTGGCTAGGGAATAAAAGCTTAATACTAGTTGTGGAAATGATGCAAATAACATTATACTATAAAAGCAATCTCAAGTCGTTATCACAGGCAACCGATTAAGAGATTTGTTTGGGCATTTAATGAAAAAATTCACAGTAAAATAACAAAGGAATACTTTGAATGTATGAATAATTTGAATGCATTAGGATTTACTAGATATCCAATGAATGAAAAACTCATCGCCTGATGTTAAAATCATATCATCAACATGATATGCAGATTTACGCAGAAACTGTGAAAACTGACAAGTTTCTAGCTCAAATACATTTTATTACCAAAGGCTGAGTGATATTTTATGAAATAAACTTTTTTAAATATGAAATTGCCATTTTTGTAAAATAGTATAACATTTGCCTGTAATTCTTTTATGTTCAAGTATTCTAAAAGGCTACACTGATTACACTATGATAAAGACAAGAACGAACCTGTCCAACAGAAGCATCCAGATGAGCAGCCTGATGGAGGAGATCATAAGTAGACGGATGGACGGCTGATATGGCAGCACCTTGGGAGGTTTGCGAGCAGTACAAAGGCGCGATTCCACCCTCTGAAGTTGTACCGTTAACTACATGCATACTTGAAACCAAACCTGGCACTCCACTTCCACCATCCCCTAGCATTGTTACATTCCCTATCGCTCCATTTTCTACAATGGTGGAACCACCTGGAAGGCCAGCCATGCTTGGAATAGTGCCACACAAAGAAGCAGATGGTATCCGGCCTTGAGAGGTTACCACCATTTGAGACAAAGGAATTCCAACAACTCCACCGACAACACCACCTAAAATAAAGACATCAAGAAGAACTTAATAGATTTTCAAATGCATAAGAAGATCCTTCTCTCTTGCAAGATATGCTAAATGCGACATGAGATGTTCTCTTCGTCATACCTTGGAATTTGACAATTATACAACATGAAACAAAAATACTTTTAGACATGCAAAGCTTAACCATTTGTTAAATGTAGAGGAATAATTTTTAAAAAACCTTGTTTGTGACACATTTTTACCTATTAATATAATAGCCTTTATCTACTTGGGAAGGCTCCACTATGCGGAAAGATTCTGTAATAGAAATGAAAGACTTATTGTAATTTCCACTAAAAAGAGATTTATACAACTGGTTTTGCCTGTTACAGCATCATCAGGCACCGAAAGCTTTGACAAGGTTTGTATTTATACAGAAATGGATGGAGGGAGGGTAGGGGAGGGTTGAATAACTAATATGCAGGAAGAAATATTTTCTGGGTAATGAAAAGTTTGAGGAATGAGGGAAGGAGGAGGGGAAGGAAGTGAATGATAGAACATAAGATATTTTGAATTTGTTAAGAGAAGTTACAAAAATTAATGGAACTTAAATAACGTATTTTTCAGGCTATAGGATGCACCCAGGTTTTTTTGAAGATTTTTCAGGAAAAAAGTATTTTGGTTCAGCAAGTCATTTAGGAAGGGCCATGTCATGTATCATTTCTAGACACCATTAAGTCCGTATCTGGCACTATTTACAGAAAATATTACCAGGCAATAAGTTAAATATAGCTATTTTAGATCAAATTAATTCATGAAAGTAAATAGGGATGTTCTAAAACAAATAATTGCTTCGAAACTTGTATAGCTAAATGTATCCTGCATGAACTCGAGAGTCGTATTAATTAAAGCTGTTGGAGTGCACCGCACATGTCACGTATAGATACCCTTTACCGATAGTACTTACTTAAACTTGACTTAAGATGATATTTTAATATAATGGGATAAATAATAAATGGAATGCATATGTAATAACAATATGCATGCTCAACTAGTCCTTTTTCTTCTGCAATCCTTTTTGCCTCGTACATAACAATTTTGATCAATACAACAATACCAAACTTCCTCTGTTCTACTATCCATCACATCCTCCTTTGGTTGTGGCCATTTAAGACCACCCTTACGAAGACTTTCTCTTATCCCATCAGCTTCAATATTCCCCATTTTCTCCATTCATGAATCATTTTTTTCTGTGGGAGGTGGACCAAAGCGATGCTCTGCTGCTGTTTCCAAAAGTTTTTGCATATTGAATCGCTTGAAGCTGATAGGTAATAGTGTAGGCATATCTATTCATTTTTGCAGCCACTGCAATCTCAATACACGTAACATTATTTATCCTAGATATATATAAAATTTTTATGACATCTACACGAGTTCTAATATTCCATGACATTACTCACACTATAAATTAGGTTTGTTAGGAACTAAAATGTATGATTAACATCACAAATGCACCGAAATTGTAATCACTATGAGAAAACATGTAATCAAGTGCAATGAAAATGTGTCATCAGTATTCTCGTTGCATAAAGTTTTACTGTATATATTAATAAGTTTTTTGGTATTATTTATTAACTAGATAATTACCTGAGCTTTGTCCCAGGTTTAGAGTTTCAAATTTTTCATGTACATATCATTCACTAATAATTTCATCCAAACTCAAGGTAATCTCAAGGTAAGTGAGCAATATTCCTCTTAAATTGGTATGAACAAATTAAATACAGACTCAAATTTGATACCTCTCTCCCCCTCCCCCTCCAAGAAATCATAGTTCTGGCACCGTGGTGCATATCCTTAGGACTTTCACTTTGCGAATTTTCATTTCGCGTCAGTTTTCCGGAACCAATTATTCGTGAAGTTCAAAAAGGTGGTGTAATAATATGGAATTACTTCAATTACTTGTGGATATCAGTAATGCGAGCAAGGGAAAGTGACTTGAAAAAGCATATTTGTTGGTAAGTTCAGAATCATTAGCGGCATCAGGTTAGAAAAAATTGGTCCTCTGAACACGTTTTGACTATTTTCTTGATGATGTCTGTGACCAGAATTTTGTGGGTGCTCTAACTCAAAAACTATTAATCAGATTGACACGAAATTTTATATTTGATAAATTTGTTAAAAGCACAAGAACAGATTAGTTTTTGGTAAAAACCGGTCAACTGTAAGTGGGTGTTTACTCTTGTCACATCCGTTTTTACTTTTCCGGTAACAATGGCTTCCAAAAATGCATTTCCTTCTTCATTATGCGTAAACCGTTGAAGATGTAACAGGGAAACTGAGAAACGACCTTTGTGTTCATCAGTCAAACATTTTGGCACCCACCAAGCACACACTTTCCTGTATGAAAGCTGTTCATGAATAATGTTATGCACTGTTCCGAACAAAATGTTCAATTTAGAGGCAATGTCTCTTATCATTCGTTGTCAGTTTTCCAGAATCATTTCCTTGATCCTCGCTGTGTTCACGTCAGTTGTTGCAGTGCTTGGTCTACTGCTGCGATGCTCATCACAGGTGTCTGTTCTTCCTCCGGAGAATTTTCTGCACCATTCTCTCTCGTGTTGAACACTCATTGCATTATAACCATACCCTCTATCAACTGTCTGTGAATTCCAATGGGAGCACCATGTTTTGCCCATAAAAAACGAATAACACTGCAATTCAATACTGGACCACGTTTCAAGTTATGTCGCCATTTTAGACGGAACTAGTTAAGCAACCGCTCACCTCAACAACTCCAAACACACTGCGATTCCCAATTTTTACATGAGAGAAGGAAAGCATGCAAGCAGGCAGACATAAGAAATTTATTCAAGAAAGGTACTATATCAAATTCTACGTCTTCTCAACCCTCAACATCAGCTGCTGATCAAGAATCAAATGTTTATTCAGTGGATAACCCTGATGAAATGCGATCCGAGTTTCTAGAACCTAGCCAGTAAACTGCACTGCACATTAAATGTAAGTAAATTTTAGTTTAACTAACATCCTATACATACACATAGGTAATTTTTTTTTTCTGAAATTGAAGTTTAGCTTAGTTTCACTATTCTTGTGTCTCAGATAGCATTTTTTTGTCTATCCTTATCTACCAACTTTACCTTTCAAAAATTCTCTTTAATATTTCATTATTAGGAAAATAAGGTAGTACCGGCGGGACCAACGATGGCCGTCAGCGCCATCCAATAGAGAGAATTACAACTCTTTCCATGGTGGCATTCAGTGAAACTTCCCGAACTTTTTGTTAAATGCACAGACTTAGACATTCATTAAGTGTGAAAATAGGTGGGGAAAATTGTATTTTAGATATTCACATTTGTAGTTCATTTTCATTGTTTTTAACTGTATTTTTATTACTACTAAGACTTGAATATAAGAGTGCACCTACTGTATTTGGTTACTATAAAAATATTTCTCTTGCAACCAGCAGATTCATCTAACCGGCAACCCCCATTCCCCATAAATGCCAGAAAACTGGGAGGCTACTGTAATTTGTTACATCTCAAAAAGTTTTCAAATTTTACAAGAATAACGTCATAAGTCAAAATAGGGGTTGAAAATGGAATGTTTTAGGTGTTACAATTCGCACTAAAAGTAAAATGACTGTGTTAATTAGTTTCAAAGAATGCTAAAACCATGTATTATAATAATTTTTACTGTTTTTAATAATTCATAGTATTATTTTAACTCTTAAAAAATTAAATTTTCAAATTGCTCTCCTGAAAAATTGCATTTTTTGAGTTGTGTCACTATTGTAGCAGATGAGCGATATATAGATGGATATATAATATTTATTGTTTCAGGGTCTAAAATTATACTTTTAATTCTTATATGGGATTTTAATAAAATGAGATCAGGATACTAGGTTTGGGTACTTCAAATCCCAAAATCTTAGGATTAAAACATCCACCAGGATTGGCATTCCTGACCACAAAGTTTTGGCTTCATAACATCAGTCAATTATATATTCTATTAACTGTTAATTGTTTATATCATTTCTGGGTATCATTTGGTGTTAATTTAAAGTTTTTTTTTGTTTGTGAAGATATTATGGCAAGGTTATTTACGGTGTAAATTAAGGTATCTTCTTAGTAAGCTTGCTACAGGCCAAATTATCATGGAATGGCCCTGGACACACCCACAGACATCATTGGGAAAATAGTCAAAATGTGTTCGGGGGACTTTAAAACATGTATTTCAGTTGAAATTTCGAATTCAATTTTTTTCATAAAAACAATTCTTTCTCTATACTTTTTATATGGAGAAAGTAAAAAGTATTTTATAGCAGTGTCAGATAATTGCCCTTCTAATACCCAGGAAATGAAGAGAAACCAAGTTTTATTAACATTATCACAGAAAAGTGATATTTGTAATAAGTTAGCTTGAGGTGGTAGTCGCAATGCTATTATGTGGGAATTTAATTTTGGGTCTTCACATTTTTTTATGTTTCAAAGCATATTGGTAAATATTAAATCGAATTTAGACATTTCATTTTGTGGTTAGGATTTAGTGTAGTGTTCTTGTATTAAAAAACTAAAAAAACAGTGCAATAAGTATAAAATTTTTGAAGATTGTGTTAATTAAACATTCTGGAAAAGTAATTTCTTAACGACATAGGTAGCCTACTTTCAATGTGCAGGCTTGCAACCAGCACATCATCTAATCTGGCACCTCTAAGGTCATGAACATGTCGGATTAAAGAAATTTTATTGTAATTATATTTCTAAGAGCATTCGTTCAGCTAATGCCATCTAAATATGAATCTAAATGAAAAAAGTACTCTTGTAGCAGACACAAACACTACATAGCAAACTCCTGAATGGCAGAATTAGACAGATGCAAACTCATTTCCATATTCTTGTGAAATAAAAAGAGCACCGTTCTTACTTGTTGGATGCCCCCCACTAGTGGCAATCTGGTGCAGTGTGTGCTCATCCAGGATTGAGTCGAGATCAAGCCCTGCAGTAGCTGATCCACTGCCAGCACCAACAACTTCTGTGGCCCCAACTATTGGACCACCTCCGACCACTATGACCCCTGTACCGCTGTTGCCACCTCCACCTCCTTGCCTGGACAACTTCTCCAAAGATTTCACATCTTTGTCAACAGCCTCTAGCGCCCGCTCGAGTTCCTCTGTCTCTTCACGTGTTGGCTCATATTCTCCATTCTTTCCTTCTGTAATGATGTTGAAGGTAAGCATTAAAAACGGAAATCATTGGTGAAAAATAAAGAAAGATGTTAAGGTAAATTATTCACTCAGTGAATCACCAAGATAGCAAACATATTTATCAAGGGCAATGTTGATTTTACACATATTAAGATTAAAAGGTTCAATATAAATAACTTCAATAAAATGTAAAGAATTCACCAACATGTTTCATTATATTGTATTAACTTTGGGATGAGTAAGAAAATTTCATTTCATGGAAATATTCCAAAAAACTCAAGAAGAGCCTATTTATATAATAAAAATTTGAGTAAATACATCTACTTCAATTTTTCTGAGAAAAACTTAACTTTTGAAACACTCCAATTAAATTACAACTTAATTCTTCTCAGAAAATTCATTCATCAGATTATTAACTTAGCTGCAGTTTCTTATGATAATATCAGTTAACAAAAAATGCAACACTAGCATTTAATGCTTATTTCAAGTAAATGGAAGATATGTTAATATTAAACTCCTTTTAAGATTTTAAATAAATATAAATCACCAATAAAGAGGTCATTGAAAGCTTCAGGAGGTATCTGATTGAGAACATTGGTAAGATCATGTTCCTCGAGAAGCCTCGAAGCCTGGTTCCCCAGCTCTTCCGAAGGGTCCAGAAGAGGGAGACCATCAACTTCTACGATTCCTCGATTCCTTCCCCCAACGCCCAACACTGAGGCTATAGCCTCCTCTTCCACCACCCCGTCTACACATTCTTCTTCCACCTCTTCCCCTTCATCGACTCCGGCAAGACTCTCAGCTGCCGCTGCAAGAGTTGCCTCCTCCATGTCCCCTTCGTCATCTTCCTCCTCCTCATCATCTTCATCATCCTCCTCCGGACAAGCCCCAGAGAGAGCAGACGCAACCTCTTCCTCGTCATCCAAATCTCCTGCAAATGTAAATCAAGTGAACTTCATATAGTGAATCATTTCTATCAGAGTATATATTTTATCTCCCACTCTTTATTGGACCCAACTTTTTCACGTGCAAAGGCACTGATAACTGTGGCAAGTGCAGCAATAAATCATCACTGTAGCACAATATGAGCATTATGGCTACAAAAAACATACCTCCATACACTGATTTGGTTTGCAACAATTTGGAAAGAGCGCACAAATATAACAAACCAGCAAATTACTTGGTACCAGGAACTGACAACTTTTTGAAATAACATTCAATCTAATAAGTTAAAACTAAGTTATTATGACTTACCGTATTTACTCAAAAGGAAGACGACTTCGAATTTAAGACGACCACAATAAAAAAGCTCTATTCAGAAAAAACTTTGTAATACCAATTTTTAAAATAACAAACACTGACAACTTTGTGTCATCCACTAACTCTGCCAGCGTTAAGTAATGCACATTTTTTCATTGCCCAAAGTTTTTATCACGACATTTTTGCGCCTCTTTTGTTAACTGTGCAAATCAAGGGCATGTCAAAATAAACCCACTCACCGCTTTAATGCTGTTCTGCATTAACGCTGAAAATAATTTAATACAGTAAAATTCGGTTATAACGCGCCTCATTTAACCGCGGTTTCGGATATACCGCGGGTTGCGCCATGTCCCCCAAAATAATTCCATTTATTTTCTTCGTTAGTAGTTACAAAGTAACTTTGTAGCGAATTTTACCTCGACGCACCTACCGACGGCGCTTCTGCAAGCGATCGTATCTACGCGGTCGTTGGTGATTACACACTTAATTGGATACGTGAATCTACAATGTCTGAGAACCGTAACCCAACAAATCCGTCTACGGACAGTAATTCGTGTGAACCCGAGCTGAGTGTACGAGTGAATTGTATACAGAAGAGACCCGCGCAAGTAAATTTCCACGTTCGCACCACAGCGCCCAGACAAGGTATCTGATTGCATTTCTACAGGTTTCGAGCATTTTTGTGTTGAATGTGCTATTTCAACTCCTTCTCGGGCTTAATTTGTACGAATATTTAAATTATTTTCTTCGATTTTAGGGCTATAACGATATCTACCAAAAGGAAAACTTACACAATTAAAGAAAAGTTGAGCATAATCGACAGGGTGAAACGCGGTGATTCAAAAGCAAGCTTATTCCGGGAGTTTGGTGATCCTGAAGGAACAATTCGTGGTTGGATGAAAGAAGAAGTCAAATTACGATCATTCGTTGATCAAGTGGATGGCAAAATAGGTCTCGATAGAAAAAAGGCCAGATTAAGTGAAGTGAAGGCGTTCCATTATCTGGGCCACTTTAACAAGCACAGGCAATTAAATTTAATAAGCGAATTGGCGGCGCAGATGATTCTGTTGCCTCTATTGGCTGGTTATCGAGATGGAAAATTCATCACGGGATAACGCAAGTCAGCATAGAAGGAGAATCTCGTTCCAATGACAGTGAAGCAGCAAGAGAGTTCTGTGGAACTTTACGCAAGATGATCGATGAGGGTGAGTACACTGAAGAGCAATTGTATAATTGTGATGAAACTGCACTCGACTACAGAATGCTTCCAACAAAGTTGCTCAATATTAAGAAGTCGGCAAATAAATCCAGTATGAATATGAGCAAAAAAGGGTGACTTTATTACTCGGCATTAACAAATCAGAAAGTCACAAATTAAAACCATTCTGTGTTGGTAAAAACCGAAGTCCTCGGTGTTTTAAGCACGTTAATTTGACATCTCTACCAGTCATTTATAAAAACAGCAAGAATGCTTGGATGACTCGCGATGTTTTCATATCGTGGTTCAATGAAGATTTTGTACCATCGGTCAAGAGTCACTTACGGTCAAAAAATTGGAAGAAAAAGCACTACTGCTGGATAACTGTCCTGCACATCCTTCTTCCGAGTTTTTTAAATCAAGAGATGGTAAAATTGTTGCTATGTTTATACCAAAAAATACCACTGCCCTTATTCAGCCCTTGGATCAAGGGATTATCAGAGCTTCTAAAGCCTACTACCGGCGGGAATTGCTCACTGCTGTCATAAACGCAAAACTGCAAGTACAACAATTCCTAAAAACAGTCACTCTGAAGAATATGGCCTACAATGTCGAATTGGCATGGAAGAACATAAGTTCTTCTACAATTCAAAATTGCTGGTCGAAGTGCGTAGCTGCAGCGGACAATAACAGAAGATGAAGACGAGTTTTTGGGTTTTACCGAAGAAGACGCGCGTGAAGCTTTAAATGTTTTTGCTGATTGTACTCTACAAGTAAATGATTTCGATGCCTGGGTGCGTGAAGATGATGCAACTCCTGTAGCTGCCCATAAGAGTGATGAAGAGATTGTGGCTGCAGTCCAGAGCCGCGGAAGAAGTTTTTTATCAGAAGATGAAAGCGATAGTGAAGAAGTAGAAGAGGAATGCGAGCTTGAAACGCCTAAAATAGGAAAAGTATTGGAGAACATCAGTGAAGTGATGGATTGGTTAGAGAGACAGAGCGATTGCGATCATCTCCATCTTTTACATTTGCAAAACATTAAGACGTATGTGACAAAGAAACGCCATCAGCTGTTCCGCCAAAAGAAAATATCGGAGTACATATTTTAATAACTCCCGTTAAAGTAGGGCATGCACGTGAATCATTAAACATCACTTACTTTTGTATTTTGCAAATAAATTGGTTATAAAATTTAGTTTTCGAGGTTTTTAATTATTCCCCACAAAGCTTCCCGTAATAACGCGCGTGTAAACTTCGTCTCCCGAGACCCGCGGTATAACCGAATTTTACTGTGCCTTTTTTCCAAATTGCGCTCGTGCATTCCACATTGCTCTTCAAAATTTCTGGTGTAATTTATTAAGTCCGCTCAGCAGCTCCTCTGTGCATTTAAAACACACAAGACGTCAGTATTTGCAGTTGCTTGATGGTTCTGTGTACACTTGTTGATGTTTTTGTAGGTCAAAATATAGAGTGAACTTTGCTTAATTATATTTTCCCTTTAAATAAAAATACCATGAGCGATAACTGGCGGTCAGAGAAGAAAAAGAGGAAAAACAACTCTTGAGGTTAAATTAGAGGTTTTACGGCGACTAAAAGCTGGAGAGTGCCAACATTTGTTTGATTTTTGCACCCTTTTCAATTGTTCAGTTTTTAAAAATGTAATACCAAGATATTTGAATTCTTTCTTTACTTTGTCTCATTCCACGTTCCTTTATTTATCAAGCACATGTGATAATTCTTTTATGAATCAATATTTCTTTATCGAAATGTAGTAAGGTTTTGATCATTTCAATATATGATTTTGTTTTTGTCTTATTGGTTGCCTACTCTGAATTGAACAGTATCTTCAGTCATGATGCTTATGTTATTATGTTCCAATATTCTTTGTGTTAATAAAATTGTGACTGTATAGTGGCTATTGCCCCACCCTATATATATATGTGGCAATAGCCACTATACAGTATATATATATATATATCAACCTTCCCACATCACCCTGTCATTCCCCGCCCAGTGTGTCACTTTACGTTACTCTTTCGCTGAAGAAGGGCTTAGGCCCGATAAGCTTGCGTGTGTTTTTGTGTTCGTGTGTTTTACGTGTCTCTTCGACGCCCCCAGCAGCCTGCCAGCTTGGTCCTCAACTTGGTGAGTGTCCGCTGGGCTTCCCTCAACACCTTGTTGCCACCCTCATCACTACCTTTTCTTTTCCTTTAGTTAATATATATATATATATATATATATATATATATATATATAAGTAGACGCAGGTATCTTCTTCTACTCTAATTCCTATTCCTTAATGCTCCTGCATGATTTATTCAACATGAGATCAACATATGTTCCGTAAAATGCATTCTGTTCTTAATTTATATTCAAGTTATACTTCAATTTTAAATATAATTGCAATGCAAATTACAACCTATTCTACGCTATGTAATATGGTTAACAAAGAATACTTGGGTGTATTATTTATATAATACTACCTATTTTCATTTCCATTTATAGAATCTCGGAAACAAATTAAATCTTATAACGTCATTTCTTATGGAAGTATGTGTTCTGAATAGCAGATTCAGTTAGCGCTCGATTTTCCTGGCACCAATTAAGAGCATTAATCGGGGAGTGGGTGTAAATAGGTATCTCATCTTCATTACATATTTGGCTCAGAAAGTAATTGCGAATTTTCCGCTATGCAATAACATGTTTCTGGAAAGCAATAAGTTTGTATAAGTAGTCAGAAGGTAAATGTTGGCAAAGAGTTCTTTTTCGCAGGCAAAAACCATTACGATGCATCATCCGTACGCACCAACTACTACTAGCCTTGAATTCTTGCCGTGAGATCTTTAGTGATGGTGATAATTCATGAGCTTTCAGTTTAATGATTTCCTGCAATACTAGTTTTCCTTCTATTGAAAAGTAATAAATTTCATGTGCTTCACTTTCTGGGTGAATTGAAATTCATGTAACACTCCTGCTGATTTTCAATGGGGAAGTCTCTAGTAAGTTCTAATTTTGAGATCCCGCAGACTTTTTTGTGATAAATGTTCTCCTCTATCCAAATAAATTTTTTAATTGATAGTTTGCAGATCATATAAGAGCAAGGGAGAGAAAAATAGGGTTTTTAATTGTTGCTTGATGGATGCCATTTAACAAGATATGAATATATGTTCATTTAAGTGATTATATAAAGTGGAAGTTGTAATTGAAGAATGCAGTTCAAAATCACTTAACTGATAAATTTTAATAAGAATCACTAATACTTAATTAAAATCCGCCCAGTAGTTTCAGATATTAAACATGCGGATGGATGGAGGTGGCATGCCCATAAGGCATTCCGCTACTACCGCTTCGCCGGTAAAGAATGCCAAATAAATTTATGGTATTAATAAATTAAATGTAATGTATTGTGTATGTATGAATAAATGCATTTTTGTGGACATAGAATCAGCATGGGGGTGTTCTGTCGTCTTCCATTCAGGTTAATATGGTATATATCCATAGCATGTATTTTATTAACTTAACAATCAAACAAAATTTTCATATCAAACCACTATTGCACATTACTGGCACTTAGCTTTTGCTTAGCCTTAGACTATACTTGAGGTTCCTTATAACTAAAAACCTCATCCAAATAATCCTAATTTTATTAACCAAATAAAATAATCGGTGGAATATACATTGCATTAACTTTCCCATACACATACCATCTAGTCTCACTGCATTTTTTTCCTGACTGGAAGGAACTCGGAAGAACCACTCTTGCTACAAAACCACAGAAAATCTTTCCACATGAAAATAGTATGAATATATTGTAGCTTTGTATATGTTAAAATTGAATTTGATAAATAGTTCTACCCAGGGCTTTTTATCGGCTGGTACGAGCCGGTATGTGTACCAGCTAACACAGCAGGCATACTGGTAAACATCTTAAATTTCACACCATAACTGGTATGCTAATTTTATTCATAAACGAGCACCTAGAGAAATGGATCTGCAAATAATTTTTATTTGTGACAGACAAATACGACAATGCATTATAGCGTGTATAGGCAGCCAATAGGAGTAAAGTGGGGGCAAGAAGTAGTGCACGCCATGTTGTAAATGTGTAGATGTCCAGTGACCTCCACGAGAAAGAGATGGAAATTTCTGCAGTCACATTTTTCAAGTTTAACTTTGTCCTTACATCAAAATGAATAGAAAAATAACATCTTATTTTCAATTGCAGTCTGCAAAATAGTTAAAACTGAACAAAGTTGAAAACAATTATGATGTGCTCGGAGAATGAAAAAATAAAGGCGATGAATATGTGAATCATTCTGACGATGAATGTAGCTCCAAATCTGCAAAAAAGTTAGAACCAAATGAAGTTGAAAACAATTGTGACGTGGCTGGAGAATGTAACCATGAAGACGATGAATGTTGGAGTTCTGGTGGTGAATGTAGCAGTAGCATCAGTGCAACTTCAGCTTACCCTGAAATTTTAAGATCTGCCTGACTGTTGGGATTTAGAAAAAAAAGAATTTCCTCAAAAAACGAAAGGCTTCTAGTGAAAAATAAGAAACTAGCATGTAGAACCAGTAAAAAAGTTGGTTCACTCGGACCTGAGAAGAAATCACAATGTATGACATTATGGAAAGGAAGGATGGAAGTGCAAATAACACATTTTGATCAGATAAGAAGCAGCAAATGATAGTAGTAAATCCATGACGATAAGACCAGCTTAGCACACAAAGCAGCTGAAAATGTACTATCCTGTGCTGAGAAAAAAACATTGGAAAATGTTTGTGCAAAAGCGTTTGGTAAAGACAATGAGATAACAGAAAAAATCTTTCGCACTGTATATGAGGTAACTATAAAGAATCAGTCTTTTAACGATTTTGAAAGCGAAATAGACATACAAGAGCTTAACAGTATTAATATGGGACGGATCCTCCATTCGACAAATGCCTACATTAATATAGTCAATCACATAGCATGAGAAATGAGAAAAACCCTCATTTGAAAAATTATTGATGGCCAGTGAAAATTTCTTTGTTAATTGAGGTGAACACAACAATCAGTCAAATCTCCATGTTGATCATCTATGTCCACACTGTTTTGATGCATTCAGACCTCGAACCAATAAACATTTTACTAGACTCGTAGAACTAGAAAATGTGACAGCTCAAGGGATATTCCAAACACTTTTGCAGTACCTCAATGTTTCTGGTTTTACGGATAACTTCTTGAGTGAAAATTTGATCGCTTTAGCGTGTGATGGTGCAGCTTTAATGTTGGGTCAGCAAAATGATGTCTTGGCTTTATTTCAAAGAAAATTTCCGTTGATTTTAATATGGCACTGTGCAAATCACAGACTTGAGCTTTCCGTGCAAAAAAGATTTCAAGTCTCCAATCAATAACTTCAAATCATTTATTGATAAACTTTACGTCGTGTACCACTATCTCTGAAAAATGCAAGAGAATTAAATTTGTGCGATGAACAGCTTGAAATTTCAATTTTGAAGATAGAAAGACTTCTTGGAACAAGGTGGGTAGCTTAAAATTTCCTATCTGTTAAGGCAGTGTGGCAGAGTTACGAGGCTCTGGTTAAACATTTTACCAAAGCCAAAGAAGAAAAATGACACCGTGATAGTTCAGAGAGAGCAATGTATGAGGGATTGCTGAAAAAAAATTACTTCTGCTAACTTTAATCTTGATCTCAGTTTGTTGTGTGATGCATTGCAAGAATTACTGGAACAAAGTCTCGAACTTCAAAACTGAGGAATCACCATTTCCACTGCTTATCAAAAAATTCAAGCTCAGGTTAATTTTTTCAAAAACAGGAAAACCAACCCTGGATTATGTTATAGAGAAGCTGTTTGTGCTGCTGATGATTTTAAATTTAAAGGCATTGCTCTTCACAGCACAACCAGCTGAAATGCATCACATTCCATCAACCCAGTAGAATTTTATGAAAGTTTGAAGGAACGCATGAAAAACCGCTTGCTTTCCAAGAAAGATTCATAATTGCCCGAATGGGCCAAAATTTTGGACTCCCAGTTTTTGGCCAATGTAAATGAAAACTTGACTTATGGTGAAGTTGAACTGCACAGCTTATGTCAACAATTCCGAGTAGCAGACAGGCAAATCATTTGGGGGTTTCGTCAGTGCTTAATTGACAAAGAAATCTCTTCATCTCTCACTCCTTTAACCAACATTTTGAATTGCATTCCAATCTCAACCAGTGAATGTAAGCGAGGACACAGTCATATGAATTTAATTGTGACTCGCTCAAGAGCATCTTTGTTGACCAGCACTACCACTGCATTGCTATTTATCAAAATTGTTGGCCCTCCTTTGAGACTGTTTAATCCTGTAATCTATGTCAAATCGTGGTATCTCCAAGGTCACCACCTCACTACCAATACCCAAAGCAAAGTATGGCAGCGAAATGATGCAAATGAGAACATGCCTATGACTCACATTTGGAATTTGCTTTGATAAATAATTTGATATCATTACTTTCTCTGTTAATTATTTGTATAAATATAATTATTAGAAATTATATTATGATATAAATTTCAGTTTTATTTGAAGATGTCTTTTATATCCAATTTACATGAATACAAAAACAGCGCATAAAATATGAGAGAGATTTTGAGGTGTAAATATACTGAGAAGAAAACTACATGACCACACAAGGCCGAATTAAGGCACTCAGGGGCCCTGGCACACAGTGTCTGGGGCCTTTATAGGGCTCCTTTTATCATGGGGCCCTGGAGCCACAGCACCTGGTTAATCCAGCATTGTGACCGTGTTAAGGTAATTTATGAATTATGGAATTATAATACTTGTGAATCAGTACAGAAAGTTAACCAATACAACATTGTCAAAGTCAGTACATTTGGCCACTTTATCCATTATAAGGTAACAGTTTTATTATTCACATCTCACCTTGCTCTCCTTCTTCATCTTCTTCTCCTTTGTGCCTTGCACTTTGGGTGTTCAACACACCTGCCAAAAGCATAGATGCTGAATGACTACTACTTTCCTTTGAACCATCGTCATCTCCCAATAATTCTCTTCGAGAAGGAGACAAACTAGTGGATTTGCCTGAAAGAGATGGAGGAATCTTTAGATAGAATCGTTATAAAGCCACTTACTTTTTGCCATACTTTTTGGTTCTACAAAATATTAAAATTACATGAATTTACGAATTAAATTTTGCAAAAAAATTGTTTTACAAGCACCAAAGAGCTGGAATCATTTATTTTACTTACTACTAACATTTTAAATTACAATTACGTTAAAGGTATATTCTTTAGCTAAAATGTATTCAGTATTAAAGAATGACACTATCACGACATGCATTCATTTATGAAAATAGAAATTGGTTATAAGTGATTAACCCTCTCCAGCCTAAAGTGCCCAAATCCCTATTTGACGTTCCAGCATAAAGCCTCCAAAAGAATCTGTTCATAACATGATTTTTTTTCCTTTGTCTGTGAATCATAAATGACTTCTTTGTATTAACACATTGCATACCGGTCATGAATTCTCATATTTCGTGTGAAAGGCGGTCGCATACCGCTCACAAGAATTCTCATTTTCCGAGCAGGGGTAATATTAACACCATCTACTGGATTTTCCATCGACTTCTAACTATCCGATGCTATTTGTACACTTGGCTAACACATCAGAGATTCTTTAGTTCCATTTTTCCATTTTCGAAGTGATAGTGATACTATTTTCCATGCGAGCACTAACTTCACCATCCGTTTGTCTTTCGAATAGTCTTGTTTACATTTTTCAGTTTCAATCATGGCTGCAACAGTGAAAGCCAAGGCTAACACATCAGAGATTCTTTAGTTCCATTTTTTCCATTTTCGAAGTGATAGTGATACTATTTTCCATGCGAGCACTAACTTCACCATCCATTTGTCTTTCGAATAGTCTTGTTTACATTTTCAGTTTCAATCATGGCTGCAACAGTGAAAGCCATGGCTATCTTTGTGAACAGGGCCGGCCCATGAGATTTAATAGGTGTGGATGAGATTTGATTTGGCTGCCCCTATTACTATTTTCCATGCGAGCACTAACTTCACCATCATGGCATTATATGCCAAGTGTTTTAATAAAGGAAATAACTTTTGATTAGACACATTAAAGAGACTTGAATAAACAATAAATATGTTGTAAAATGATAAACTTTCTTAAAAATTTATTTCGTGTAAAAATGAAGTTTTAAAACACAAAATATAAAAAGACAATTTTATTTAAAATTAAATATTAAATTGCCGAGAACCTGAAACCTTTCCTTACAGCAAGATTTATAGAAAATAATGCACATTACAGATGCCTCATTATGCATCTAAAAATGTATCCTTCTTGACTTAATGGTAGCAAACTCCTTGATCAATGCATCAATATCCAGATTGTCAGTGATACCACTCTCTAGTGAAATAATCACGAGCTCATTCAATCTTTGCTCAAGCATTGTGTAACGGAGATAGTTCTTTAATAATGTAAGTTTTGAGAAACTACACTCTCCAAAGGCAACTGTTTCGGGTAAAGTAAGCATAATTCTCAATGAAACATAAATTTGGAAATAATGATATGAGCAGATTACTACAAATGTAATTTTAAATTTCCTTAGGGACATTAGATTTGTCGATAATGCTCTTATTTCACCAAAAAGATTTTCTGCTTCTATATCTTTGTTTTCATTGTATGTAAAAGCAGGTTCTAAATCTTCATAACATTTGAGTAGATTAATTTCATCAAAGTAATGGGAATTTACAATATTGTACAAGAAATGAAAAATAATATTGTATTTCTGCAATTGTTCTAATCTTTCATCTATAGAAGCTTTAGTGGTATCGATGATAGTGTTATAGAAACAAACTAAATTTTTTTCCTGGGTCATTTAGTGGAGAATCATTTTCCAACTGTATTTTTTTACATGATTGAAGTTTCACTTCACTTATAAATTCAGCTTTCAAATCTATTGTTTCAACAACTTTTGTAGCTTTCTCCTTAAAACATAAAATTTATCTTCTTGTCTCAATACCTCAAGAAACAATTGTGTCATTTTAATGACTCTAGTGCTGTAGCCATATCGACCGATACTCCTTACTTGTTAGAAATATTAACCCTTTGGCTGCAACTCGAGTTTTAATTCCATTTTTACTAGTTAATGATTCATCCTCTGCAATTGAAATCAGGGCTTCGTATATACCAGCAATTTGACATGTAATTGCTTTTACTGCATCCTCACAACTATCCCAACATGTATGACTTAAGTACCTATGGAATTAAAATAAAAACTTCTGAACCGTAAAATAATCCTCACACTTCAATAAGAGAAAACAGAAAAAAATTAAAATGATACAATGCCTAAAGCCATGCAGCCTAAATTTAAGTACTTATGGTAGGTTGAATTTTCATTTTAAAGCCATCTTTTTCAGCTTTTGATGATTATTTTCCTCCCTAATGATTCGAAGGTTAGGTAAGCTGATGGGTTAATAAAATTCAAAAGTGAAAATTGTTTGGAGGCACCACAGGTCACCTGAAATCGAGTCGCAGACCACAGGTTGCACACCACTGGTCTAGTACATACATGCGTAATTTCCGTTATACAAATACACGTGATCAATTTAGTTTTCTGTTCCAATGTATTTGTAATAGATATCAGCCCTCAGGAAGGTCTAATGGGTCAGAACTTCAGGAGCAACCCGCAGCACAGAAGCCAAAGGACAATGCCATTGTATTGCTACCCGCATTTCATATTTGGTCAGTGACCTTTCCATGATACCTGTCTAACAACATGGAGAAACCCATGCCAGCGGATTTACCGAGAGAATTTTTCGATTGACCCTGTTTAGTTAAGGGTGGCCACCCTTGGTGACGGGGGGGCCACCCAGGGCAGTAGTCCATGTTGCCCACGCCTAGGACTAGCGATATTTTAAACGAATTATGTGCTGACAGTTTGTCAGATTGTCCCAGTGTGAATGATGGATATTCATCTAGTTCAGATGAAAATTCAAGTGACTCAGATGTATATCCAACTAGAAATTGTAGTGTGTGTTCTGTCCACAAAAAAAGAAAACGCAATATTTTTATAAATTCCATTGCATAAAGGCAAGTGTTTCCAAAAATATGACACTCTAAAAAAGTACTAAATGTATTCAGGTGTCTACACTGCAATTTTCAGGAAAATATTATGCTAATTTTTCAAATTTATGCACAAAGTTTTTGGGGTTACGAGAAATGCCCGGGAAACAAGCATAGTATGGAGAAGTATCTGCCCGAATGGAAGCAGACCCTGGATTTAAGCCAACCCCCCAAATATTTCCACCATTTTTTGACAAAAACAGTGGCCATTTTGCTTGATATAAGTTCGCCATTGCTTATTGAGCGGTTGACAGTTACCCTGATTTTGTCAAGTATATATAGTAGATATGCATTCATCACTGTTTAAGAAAACGTGACGGAGTGAATTTGTTCTGATCTCCAATTAACAGTTAAGTTTTAAAAATAGCATATATTTTTGAAAAAATTCTAACGAACTAGTTCTCTGAAGTGTTATGTGAATGCATTTTGTGAGAATGCTTTTATATTTTCTTAACAGATACCTGTACTGGATAGATCTCCAAGGAAGGAAGGAAAGAAATTTCTCTCGTTTTTTTGTGTGCGAGAAGCATTTTTAGAGGAAATGTTTCTCATTTTTCGGTGTTAAGCCTCACTTACTTCATCTAGCTGTGCCATCCATTGCCCTGGGCGTGAATATGGTATGTGTCAGTTGTTCACAAAATAAGCCATAATTTTAGATTGAGTAATTGAAATTTCTGTTTAAAACTTCTCGTGGTTATCAGTAGATTATAGTGAGTTCTTTGGAAGTTAAACTGCAACATAGACGCCAGGGAATAGAATTGTGCTTGTAATATAATGAAATAAGTATACCATAGTGATGTCTAATTATGTTTTAATTTGAAATATTTTGAATCTACAGAAATTGTTAACTTGATTATTTCTTGTTTCTCATTATGCATTTATTTGTGTTTCTAGACTTTAAGATAATTCTTCTTAGTTTCAAAACGTATTTGGAAATACATATATATTTTTTGATCGAGAAACTGAAATTTCCATATCAAAAGTTTTCCTTGTTATTTGATGAATACATATAGATCATAAATGGCCAAACTGTAACTGCTACGAACACCTAAACGTCAGCAAATACAACTGTGCTTGGAATAAATTATAAATAAAGTGGACATTTTGTAGTGCAATGTGATGTGTTTAATTTTACAAATGGTAATGTGATCTTCATAGAAAAACTGTTTATGAACCGCAAGGGGCCATAAGTGCATTTGCCTTATTTTACATTTATTGCAACATTTGAAGCATGCCCATTGCCTCCTGCATCAATTTCATTAGGTTTAATGATTGACATTCTTAGGAATTCGTTTTCATTCTTTTTACAGGTGGAACAGAAAGAGAACTGTGTTCCAGGGCCGAAGAAATCACTTTACAATAGATTTTTGCTTGATCCACCAATTCATTCTTGACGTGAAAGATTGACGTTTTTCATCATCCACATGAATTTCCTTTAAATACGTTTCATGCATAAAAGGTATTAATGTCATAAAAGTCGGTTACAATAATTCATTTTTATATCTTTTTTGTATAATATTTATGTAAAAATACCTCACTGTTATGTAATTTGATAATGACTTTGTACTCTCGCAATGTGTGATATACAGTAATAAATTTGATTTCTTAAGTGCAATTCTTTCATTTAAGTCCATTTCTTCTGTCCATCCAATTTATATTTGCTACAATTATCGCATTAAAACAGGGGGTGAGCGACATCCTGTGATGACGTCACGCTAGCCATCGTGAACATGTAGTTCCAAATTTTCCCGTTGACCCATCTATCGTCGCCTTCCATGAAAAACCTAGGAATCGTTTTATAGCATTAGGTTTCCAGTCTTCCTGTAGGGGTACTAGTCTTTGGCTTAGAATACATTATTCGAGATGGAAGAAAAGAGTGGGAAATGGTTTTGTTGTTGACATTTGAAATATTACTCCAATTAATAATTTTGCATTGTTGAATAATGTTCCAACTTCAGTGAGAATAATTTCATTCATCTTCATTTTCACAAAAGGTCAAATAAAGCAATAGCAACCTCGTCAAGATAATTTTAAATCTAAGTCTATTTCCAATGAAATTAGCATTTACATTGCCTTAAGAAATTGCATTTTTATAATTATACACGTTCCATGTAAAGTTTTACCAAAATTCAAACAGTTGAGCATCAAAAGCCGTCATCACATTTTGTGTAGTCGTCTGCATAGTCAATGTATGTAATTTTAATAGATTCCATGAATGAGGTTTTAATATGCACACAAACATTACAAAGGCTATAGCAATAACTACAATAGCCAAGTAAAACTAATAGGTACTTCTTTTAATGGATAGTGAAAAATAATACAAATTTCTAACTATTCTTAATGATACATATGCATAGCCCTGAGAAACAAAAGAAAATATCCAATGGCATTTAGAAACGAAAGAACAGGTAACAATGGCAACTAAACATGGGTACTGCTAAATTCAATATTCTAGCTTTATTATTTATTCATTAATATTCATCATAGGTCAAACATTTACTTTATGAAATATATAGTACTATCATTTGAATGCAACATCAATGAGAAACATGCTGCCATCTATAGGTGACTATGTGATTTAACCCTAACCCCAAATTTTTTCTCAGACTCACATTTAACCAGAGGGGTGATTTTTTCATGAGAGATTTTGACTAAAAACATCGGCTTATATTCATGCAGATATGGTAGATCTGGTACGCAAGGTACTAAGTGAGTTGCTGTCAGTTATGTGAACTACTATCTTAAGTGTGCAATTTCAAGAATAAAAATGTTCAAAACCGGTGATACTGGACATTTTAATTCCAACCGGGGAGGGTTAAATAATAATCCACACAAACTCTCCAGCAAAGGATCTTTTGATAGCATATACATAACATTCTTGGGAGACTGTTCAGTAAAAACTGATGAAACAATATATGGTTAATAAAAGTAATAAAAACTGAATTATGAAGAAAACTAAAAAAACTTCCACTTACTAAATTCCAACTCACCCAACTCGCTTCTTCGGGCTGAGACAGACAAAGGTGATGCATATTGGGCTGCTCTTTCATCTTCTTTACTTGCACGATCCTCCAATTCAACCGAAGCTGCAGGTACTGAGGCAGACCGACGCTTTTTCTTGCCTCTTTTGCTGGGACGGGTCATGGCTGACGGTTTGGCTTTCTTTCTAGCTCTTTTGGGTTTAACCTCTGCACACATCCTGTCATAATTATCCTATAATTTGTAAATAAGAAACCTTGATTAGCACAATAGTCTTAAATGCATTATTTCATAACATAATTGATACTTTTAGTTAACTAGATTGACAAACTGTATACACTAATAAGGAATGGATTCACATAAGTTTTGTGATCAAACCTTCCTGGTTATTTTATGACACACTGAACTTGGAAAATTTTTCCTGTTTTTCTTATTGTTTTCAACGAAAAAATTTTTAAAGCAACTGCAATAAATACATAAATAAGTTTAATTTACTTTCATGTACATACAGCATATAGTAAATGACAGGAAATGGATTATCTACGATGAAGAAATGAACTCAAATACGTTTAGTTTCCTTACGTATACACAGCTTTTGTAAGTGAAAAGAAATGGATAATTTACGACAAAAAGAATGAAGGTGAGCTTAAAGATTACCACTAATCATTTCACGTGAGGTGTGTTTTAAATAATTTTTGATTGTTTTATTAATTACAATTAATTAAAAAATGAATTGGTAAATCAAAAATTCACTATTTTCTAGAAATCACTTCTAATATATAGTTTTACAGTGCTTAGACATTAGTCTAAAAAAGGGAGGACCAGACATCGATGTCACAAACTGTGACCAACTTTCGTGGATGGATAGAAGTATAATAATAAGCAGATACATGTCTCGGCTTTTGACTCCATACACCCTAGTTCACAAGAAATCAGGGGTCAAAGTTCATAGAAAATTACTGTGCTCCTTATAAGGTCTTCACAGGGAGCTAATTAATGCATAGGCAGGCTAGCGGAGTGGTTAAGGCGCTAAACTACTAAGCTGATGATTCTTGTTTTGTGGTTCGAACCCCAATACTGACAGTTTTTTTTGTTTTTTAAAATTTATTAATGAAGTACTATTTGCTATAAGTTTTATTCTGTTTTGAAATAATGCCTTGGATTATTATTTTTAGAAAAACAAATTATGCACGGGAAGCATATGCATGGGAAAAACAGTTCCTATAGCTTATATAATACATATTCATTAACAGTTAATTGAACATATAAATTAATATCAAAGCAGTAGCATTGTTGAACAGCAGGAAGGTATAGCTGGCAAAATAATTTATTATTTTGAAAATGTATTTTATTCTAATGGAGAGAGGACTAACAATTCAAAATGAAATAATACATGTTGTATTCATGTGCACATATACTTTTGCGCATGCGCACACACTATTGTGTTGTTAATACGAATGTAATGTGAGTGCTTCGTCATTTGACATGGCCGTAACATTTCTATGGGGCCCATGAAATCCGAGACCATCTTGAAACTTTGAGAATTTTTAAAAAAATCTATTACAATGAAGTACTATTTGATGTAAGTTTTATTCTTTTTTGAAAAAATGCCTTGGATTATTATTTTAAGAAAAGCAAATTATGCAATTCATTCTAGACAAGTGTATGCGCGAGAAAAAATTATGTGTATAGATCTCCATTTAATGGGCCACACAACAGATGAGTATTTAACGAGATGCTTGCGAAATACATTATAAAATACATGTTGGTCTTCAAGTAAAGTGGTCATTATTACAGTCTGATTTTAACCAAAATTGTAATCGGTCAACAGATTTTAGCAAAAAAATCCATGTCCACGTAATGACTTCACCGCAACTTTTGTAACATACATAACAGATGACTTAAGAACTAAAGGTGGAATGAGAAAACACGGCACGACAAATTATTATCTAAGTTCATTTAATATAACAATGCCGGTATATGTTGCATTGTTGTTGGATAGTGTGAATTATTGCATTACAACTCCACTAAATAATATATTTTTGCATCACATAATGTAAATGTACCTTAAATCGAGGTGATGTCCATCTAGAGACAAGAATTTTGTCCCTTAAATGCAGGCAATTCACAAAATCGAGAAACACTAAATTGGGTAATATAATACATTATTTATACGGAGCTTTGGTCGAAGAGACAAAAAATAACCTGAAATGCGGGAAAACCTTAAATGGAGAAACCTTAAATCTGGATTCCATTGTATATGTTTATATAGAATGATGCCGCAAAATTCTGTTTATCTTTGTAAGGGTGCCATGCCTACAAAAAGGTTTGGAACCACTGCTCTAAAGAGTGAATATGTGGCGGTACCACATGAAAAATAAAAATATGCGCTAATCTTATCCATGCTCATGGTTAATGCTCTACTTGTTATATTTTATTCCATAAAGGAATGTATCTCAAATTTGCATCCTTAATTTTATCAAAACATATTCACAAATAAGCACATTATGAGTGATACATGTATAATGAAAAAGAAACCACTCACTCTTTTCCTAGCATGCTCTGGACAGAGAGGTGTGTCCCTGGAGACGTCAAATACAGGAGCACAACACTGAGTGTTATCTGCAAACTTGGCAGTGCAGTGTTCAAAAAGGAGCTGGTCTACGTTGTACATAACATGACGGGGGCAGTGACGAGTGCATGGTAAGGCTGGAGACCCACAGTAGCCATTCGTTTTAACAGAGCTACCTGACCCAGCCTTCACCCTACCTTCTTCTCCACTATCTGCACCTTCTGAGTCACCAGTATCGCCAGACCGATAGGCACAAGTCCTTGTCACCAACATAGTCAACTTGGACCTAAAAGATTTCATAAATAAAATGATGAGTAATCTGTCATTCCACACTCTGTTAATCGCACAAACAAATACTCAATGTTGACTCCAAAAAATTGACCAGGAATTCCAATTTCAACAAAATTTCCAAGAATAGACATAAAGATCAACAATAACAGTCAGCCTGTTTAAAGGTTTTCCAAATGTAAAACTTTAGATAGCCTTCCAAATGGAATGCTGAAGAAAGTTTGTTTAAATATGCAAACTGCTCTCCAATTATAATCCAAAAACTGCCAGTTTTGTCTATGAAGGCTATCATAGCTACAGTATAGTCTCATTATCAAATTCGCAAGAAAAATAAAATATCTGACTCCTAAAAATGCCTGCAAGTTTTAATGATATTCAAGACTGAAAAACAAAGCAAGTTGAAAGGAAAATAATAAAAGAGCATTCTACTGAATAGAAAATAACCAATTAAATGCTGTTCTACAATGAGGAAAGTTAAGTCTTTGTAATATAATAAGCACCAAATAAAACAGGACTAACCTGTTCCGGTGTCTCGTGTGAGGTCGGTGCTGTCCCTTCTTCCCTCCTGAAAACCGTAGACCATCTCGGAGGAGGGCTCCTGTCCGGTTGGGTCCACTCCTCCGTGCCGCTGTTATGACTGCTCTCACCATCCTTTCCTGCCACGCCTCACCTTCAACTGGTAGGTTTTCATCCACACCAGCTTCAACCTGTAATCAATTTACTCATGAGCACATTATTCTTCTTAAGAGTAATGCACCAGCAGCCACTCCATCGCTTTCAACTTGCAGCATAATTTACACTCATATTTAACTTACTTTTTGTATGAAACAAATAACTGTATAGTATATTCAGAATGCAGATAGTTATTTTCAACTGCTAAGGATTTCTTATTTCTTGTTTGATATTCTTAATTGTCACACAACTTCATAGCACTTGAAGATGATAAAAAAATTGTATCCGAATTTTCTGCAAAGAAAATTCTTCTCAATGATTATAATTTTTCTTTATATAGGCAGAACATAAAAAATCTCTTCTCTCTTTGAAGCAGATGGTACTGCAGTGAAAAGGTTAAAATATATTATACTGCAGATTACTCAATTTGTTTTATTTCTTGCTTAACCCTCGAAACAATGAAATGAAATGAAATGACTGGGTACTTTTTGTTTTCTCAATTTTGTGAGCAATTCTCACCCCATCATCTTTCAGTAACTCCCTTCAAGGATGCTACTGGGAGGGATTCATTTCACTGAGAAAGCTGCAACCTGTCCTTTATACTGACAAGCCTTTACAGGTATTCATACATGACCAATACCTGTTGCCTTTCCTTTAAAACTCCTTGTCGTTGTACTTCTGGGGAAGCAGTAGCCATTTTTTCAATGGATATTAATTTTATAATTCTCATTCTTAAAAATGAGCATTTTTTTTAAATGCTTCATTATGAGTCATTTGTACACAAGGAAAAGAACTTGAAAGATTGTTCTGCAGCTGAAAATCTACAAGTAAAGCTGAAAGTGAAAAATAAAACAGCATACAAGAAGCAGCAAACAGAAATAAAAGATCAGAGAGAACTGCTTTCTCACAATGAAGACAAAATTTGAACACCACTACATATTGTGAGCTGTACTTAAAATATATTTGTAAGATGCAATCTATTACCTCATGCATCCGTCACAAAGCAAATTGCTATGATAAAGGTAATTACAAAAAGATGAAACAATACATAGATTGTTTTTCTATACTAAGAATTTTTGTTTTGTTGATATACTTGTCAAGTTTTATTTAGTACACTTCTTTTCAGTATATATTCATCATTTGTTCCTTTCCCCGATGAAAAATTTTCAAACACTCCATTTCCATTCTCATTTACAAAATAAATGCAGTATCACTGAAAGAGAATAAACAACTCATTTGTATACATGCAAATCATTGGAGAATTATGGAACACCATTAATGTATTTTCCCAACATGGTTAAAGTGACCATGAAACCTCTCATTTAACAAAACATTACACATCCTTTCACAGGTTAAGAGAAATAGGCATTTGTTAGCACAGTGGTTCTCAACCGGTGTGCCACGGCACACTGGTGTGCTGCGAACATTTCCCAAGTGTGCCTCGAGACTTTGAAGAGAAAATTGCAAATCTGAGCATCTTCCATCGATTATATACATAGCTTTAACAAAGAAACAAACACACAGTATTAAGACCAGTTGAATCCAGTACAAAAGTATCACTGCTTTGGAAGGCACATAAACAGTAAGCCCGGCAACAACGTTGTCAGCATTGTCATAGAAACCGAATCTCTTGTGCATGAGTCATAGACAACTGATTGGTTCTCGTTGCTCTCTAAGTCTTGATTCTCGTTGCTCTCTAAGTCTCTACGATGACATAGCATGCAACCAAATGCCTTGTGCATGAGTCATAGACAACTGATTGGTTCTCGTTGCTCACTTGACATAAGCATGCTCCACCTGCAGTGACCTTCCTCGCTGTCCACAACTCTGGCGCATTCCTTTATCAAATCAGTACTAACCTAGATTTGTGGCTGGCTTATACTACAATTTGGTGTATGTGAATGTGTTTCATGAGTTTATTCTGTATAAAATAATTTTTTATTAAGTGTTTTTTGTAATACCGTTGGTAGGAAACTGTGTGACATTTGTGATTTCGTCCAATTATCATTGCTAAAAATTATAAAAGTTTCACCCCTAAAAATGGACAGATATATTACAAGAAAACATAATGGTGAAAAATATTAAGAACATATTTAGGAAAAACCCAGTACGAGCGGGACCAAGCCAAGTAAGATTTATAAGGTTTCTCGCAAGTATATGGACAGCTATTTGAGTCTGGGCTTTTCTTGGTGTGGAAATAAAGATTGTTCTGTTCCAAAATATGCACACCTTGAAGGAAAAGATTTGAACTATTCCAAAAGGTTGATGGAACTGCATTCTAAACAAGCGAGTTACTTAGAGAAAAAACATTCAAGTGTCTGATAATGTTCAAGTTGCTTCTTATCAGGTAGCAGAAATCATAGCTCAGAAAATGAAGCCCCATACTATATCTGAGACACTTATTTTTCCTGCATGCAGTGCGATAGTTAGGACAATGCTTGGTGATGAATCGGAACAAGAAATTACCAAAATTCCGCTTTTTAATGATACAATTCAAAGAAGGTTAGAAGATATGTGATCTAACATAGAGGAAAATGATTCTGATAAGCTTAAAATGGCAGACTTTGCTTTGCAAGTTGATGAGTCAACCTATATTAGCAGTAAAGCACAACTATTAGCATTTGTTCGCTTCATTCATGATAATGAAATAATTAGTCAATTTTTGTGCTGCAGAGAACTCCCAGAAAACACAAGATATCAAGATATATTAGATACTTTGACTACCTACTTAGAATGTTTGGAAATTTCATGGAAGTCATGTGCAGGAATTTGTATCAACGGTGCTCCATCCATGTTGGGATCTGTCAAAGACTTCATCTCACTTGTAAAACAACAGAATCCAACTACAATAACTACCGTATCTGCCCGAATAGAAGCCAACCCCACGAAATTTTCCAACATTTTTTGGCAAAAAAAGTATTTTCGTAAATTTTATGCTTAAGTGTACCAAACATGCACGCACAACCTAGAATACATTATAAATTACATCTATATAATTATATAGGTTCCATGTAAAGTTTTATTAGGTATTATTACAGTTAATTATAAATATAGTCAACGCCGTTGATCACACCTTACAATCAAATGTAAGTATATTTATTTATCTTACCAGAATTCAAACTGTTGCGCATCGAAAGCTGTCATCGAATTTGGCGTGATCGTATACTTAGTCATTATACGCAATTTTAATAGATTCTATGAAAGAGGTTTCCAAGTTTTATTATTATTGCTGTTAATTATCAGATGAATTACAGTTAACGCCGTTGCTCACACCTTCGAATCAGACGTATCTTATGTTAGCGGAATTTAAACAGTTGCGCATCGAAAGTCGTCATCAAATTTTGCTAATTGACTAAGCAGACGATATCGTCTGCTTAGTCAGTATACGCAATTTTAATACATTCTATGAAAGAGGGTTTTAACATGCGTACAAAAATGGCAATGGCTATAGCAAAATATAAAATAAACAAGAAAAATTAATATGAACTTCTTTTATACTGTCGGCTCCTAACTTTAACGTACCTGCCATTTAAATGATCCTTAAAAGCTACGACGTCTGCTACATCTGAACTTTAAATCGATTGCAGCACCAAGAAGTGCAATTAAAACAAAGAGTTGAAGAAGCTTAGTGTAGTCAGAATTTGTAAAAACCTCTAATAAGACCGGTGTTGGTATCTTAAGAACTCGTTGCAAATTATGATCAAAACGAATTTGCTGTAGCGTGCAATCATACTATGAACCTGGTGGGTTGTTAAAACTCGATTGTTTTATATACCGCCCTTTCCTTTGGATAAGAACCCACTTTTAACTATGTGTTAAAATATATAAATAACATTCAATAGCAATTTAAATTACAGCTCCGGGCAACAGGAGGTATGCTATGGAAACAAGACATTTTTCAGCGATAGCGTCGTACGAGGATGCCAAATTTTTCCTAAGGCTTGCATTTAAGCCGAGGGTGATTTTTTTCACGATAGATTTTGATAAAAACTATCGGCTTATATTCGGGCAGATACGGTACCCACTATTTTTTGCACAGGGAAGCTCTTGTTGGCAAGACATTAGGAGATCACTTGAAGTCCGTATTAGACCAAGTTGTCGGAATGGTTAATTTTGTGAAATCAAAACCTCTAAAGATCTGCCTCTTCAAACAGCTTTGTAATGCTATGAATTCGCAGTAAAAATATTTAGTTTTACATGCAGAAATAAGATGGCTGCCAAGAGGAAGAGTGTTGGCTCCTGTATATGAACTTAAAGTAGAGCTATTACTATTTTTTTGAACAGAGGGAAACAGTGATTTTTGTGAATACCTTAGCTGTGAACTTTGGTGTGCCAAATTAGCATATTTGACAGAAATATTTAGGTATCTGAATAGTGTAAACACCAGCATGCAAGGACGGACTGAAAACATCCTGACTTCTACGGATAAGCTACTGGCATTGCAGAGAAAACTAGTCATCTAGAAAAGAGAGCTAGAGAAGGTAATCTTGAAACGTTTCCTCTGATTCTAAAAACCCATACTAAAGAAATTGTTTCTCTCGTGGTGGAGCATTTAGCAACTCTAGAGCACAATATCGAGCGTTACTTTCCATCCTTGACTACAGAGAAATACGACCCATTCACACCAGTGACAACTGACTTATGTGTTTTTACTCTCTCTGAAAAAGAAGTAAGCTTCTCTTTTAACTGATCACACTCTGAAAATCAAGTACGCCGAATTGTCTCTGGATATGTTCTGGATTAGAGAAGAATATTAAAAAATCGGAAAAAAAGCTTTGGCAGTTTTGATGCAGTTTTCTACATCCTATTAGTGTGAATTGTGGTTCTCAACACTTACAAACATTAAATGCAGAAAAGGGGAACAGCTAAACTGCGTTGAAGATGAAATGAGAATCTGCTTATCACGGATACGTCTTAATATCGGTGTAATCATAAAAAAATGCTAAGTTCAAGTGTCACAGTACGTAAGATTTTAAAATAGATTTTTTAACAAAGCTTCATCATTTGTTCTGTTTTACGATAACATAACTTAATTTGGTCGATTACATATACAACATAATATAAAAAATGTATTTTTATGATAAATTTTAGTTCTTTATTCAAATGTAATTCTAGTGTGCCATGAAAAAAAGTGAATATCCAAAGTGTGCCGCGAGCACCAAAAGGTTGAGAACCACTGGGTTAGCACATCTATTTCAGTAGTTAAAAAACACTATCAGACTCTTATTCTGTTGGCCCATATAATTATTTTCCAAATTTATTTTTAGATATCTCATAAACAGCACTTAATGGCATTTTGCTATCAACAAATACAAAGAGAAGCACATACAACCATTTCCACAGCAGAATTTGAACCCACAACCCTAGTACTGATAGTTATCTTTACATACCATATCTGCTCAAATATAAGCTGACGTTTTTGCCAAAATCTATCATGAAAAAATCACCCCTCAGCTTAAATGCGAATTCGAGAAAAAATTTGGGGTCAGGGTTGTCTCATAGTCACCCATAGATGGAAGCACATCTCTCATTGCCGTCACGTTCAAATGATAGTACTATATTTTTAGTAAAGTAAATATCTGACCTTAATGAATAAATAATAAAGCTAGAATATTGAATTTAGCAGTACCCATGTTGAGTTGCCATTGTTACCTCTTCTTTCGTTTCTAAATGCCATTGGATATTTTATTTCGTTTATCATGGCTATGCATATGTATCATTAAGAATAGTTAGCAATTTGTATTATTTTTCATTATCTATTAAAAGAAGTTCCTATTAGTTTTACTTGGCTATTGTAGTTATTACTATAGCCATTGTAATATTTATATGCATGTTAAAACCTCGTTCACGGAATCTATTAAAATTACTTACATTGACTATACAGACGATTACGCAAAATGCGATGATGGCTTTTGATGTTCAACTGTTTGAATTACGGTAAAACATTACATGGGATGTGTATAATTATAAAAATGCAATTTCTTAAGGCAATGTAAACGCTACTTTCATTGGAAATAGACTTGGATTAAAAATTATCTTTGCGAGGTCGATATTGCTTTATTTGATCTTTTGTGAAAATGAATGAAATTATCGTCACTGAATGTGGAACATTATTCAACAACACGAAATTATTAATTGGGGTAATATTTCAAATGTCAATAACTAAACCATTTCCCACTCTATTCTTTGATCTCCAATAATGTATTCTAGGCCATGCATGCATGCCCGGCACACTTCAGCATAAAATCTATGCAATTTACTTTTTTGTCAAAAAATGGTGGAAATTTTTGGGGGGGTCAGTTGAAATCCAGGGTCGGCTTCGTTTTCAGGCAGATATGGTATATGTATATTATTTATTTATAAATTATAATTGGAAGGACAAAAATGAAATAGTCTAATAAGGCAAGAACTATTTCAGTAAAATAAAAAGCATTGCCATACATAGAGCTACGATTGATTTTTATAACAATTTGCACATATGAAATCTAAAAACATAAGAATTCTGGGATATTAACCAGCAACTTACTGCTTCTTGTATCTCTAACGTATGAAAAATGGAATTAACTCTATTACAATTGCTGCTGAGCATATTATAAATAAGATCAAGTGTGTTAACTTTTCAATACCCTAATTTATGACACTTCATTTGAACAAAGAAAATATGGTACCTGCAATTATTAACGTTGTAATCTATTAAGTTTGATGTTGCTACAACAATGATTTTGATGCTTTATAAAAAGCATGAAGCAAATAATACAATTGATTTTTTACGGATATTGAAATGATGATAGTTTTCATAAATTACTTGAAGATGCTAAACAATTAGCTGAAAATTTTGAAGCTATTGCTCATTTCCCAGAAATAAATACCCTCTGCCAAAGGAAAATTAAAACACAATTTAATTATGATCATCATGATGAGCCAGTACATGATCCAAAAGAAAATTACAAAACCAATTTTTTACATAATAGTAGACACAAGTGTTTCATCAATTCAAGAAAGAAATTTGGAAAATACCAACAGCGATCATCTTTCAATAAATTGTGAAAATTTACATATTGCTCCGAAGGACGAAAGCAGAAATGGAGTAGATATAGATCGATTAGAATTAGCGGAGGAGATAAAATCATTAAATATATATTTAAAGACAAATATGATGCCTATGAATATATTGCATTACATCCATGATAACAATTTATCGATTTTCCCAAATTTATCAATAGATCTCAGAATATTATTAACTCTTTTGGTAACTGTAGCATTAGGACAGCGTTCATTTTTTAAGCTTAAAATTATTAAAAACTATTTAAGATCTTCAATGGTACAACCAAAATTATCTGATTTAGTGATAATATCAATAGAAAATGAAATTGCTAAATCAATTAATTTTTACTGACCTCATAAACACTTTTGCTTCAAGTAAAGCTTGAAGGGTGGAATCTCAAGTTCTTTATCTTTTGTTGCCATAATATTACTAAATAAAAACTTTTCGCTTTGGTCCAATTTTGTACGTACATTTTAGTTTATCGATGTATGTTAAAATATATGTTACGACTCTTTTTATGTACTGATAATTAACGTTAATGCACATGGTATAATAAATAACAATCTTGTTTCGAAGTTGATGTAGTAGTAATTGATTTTGTAAGTGCGTCGACAGCTATGGTCATTTTGCACTGTCATCAACTGGACATATGTACACACAGAATGGAGGGTCTAGGACATTTCACCGCCACCCTTTCACCGCGAATGACGTTTCGCCGTGAATGACGTTTCGCCGCAAGGTGTTATTTCGAAATTTGAGCAACGAAGCATAAAATTGCAATTTTAAATTATTTGGATGTAAAATAAGTACTTCAAAATCTTGTTAATGATTGGTAGGCTTAAAGAAATATTTTATCTCGGAAACGTGGATTATAGGGACAAAATTAATGAACAAGCGTAATATGAAGAAATAGATCTTGCATTACAACTTAATATCACCAATGCAATACAAACAAAATTCTTTGAAATCCATTCAGCCAATATCTTCCAAATTCATAGTTACAGAAAAATTCTAACCTTGATATTGTGGCATCCCTGTTTAGTCGACCCGGTTGAAATATAATTTTGGTTAGTTATATATATGAAGATTATATATATGGGTTAAAATTCATGAGGTCCATGTAAAAGAAATATTAATTAACTTTTAATGGTGGTAGCCCTGCTCTTTAGCTCTGCTTTAAACATCTTGATTTCCTTATGTTATGTTATACAAATCTTATATACAAAATGTAATTGAAATCCGTTCAGCCAATTACTTCCAAATCCTTAATTACTGTAAGAGTTTAATTTGTAATTGTGGCACTCCTGTTTGGCTGATTCAGGTTAAATATGCTAATATGGTTTTGTATATATGTGCATATTGTAAGTATTAAATTTGGTTAAAATTGATGTGGTCAGTTCAACACAAATACGTGTAAAAAGAAATTTATTTATTCCTTATATTTTGGCAGCCCTGCTTTCTATAACTATACAAAAAATATTTATTTTGTTATAATATGCTGCATTCATCTTTAGAACAAAATTGCTTTTGTAATCAGTTAAGCCAATTGCTTCCAAATTCATAATTACTGAAATGTTCAACTTTGCAATTGTGGCACACATGCTTAGTCGATTTAGCCCAAACATGCCATTTTGGTCATTAATTTATGTGAGTATTCTATGTATCAAATTTGGTTGAAATTGGTTCAGCCAATTCTTCCTGAATATATGCATATGGACAGACAGACATCACGAAGATAATAGTGCTTTTCAGCAATGACGAAAAGCACTAATAACATTAATTGCTTTGGACGAGAATGCATAGAATCCAATTCTGTTCAATAGTCATTACCTAAAGAGTTTAATTTGTTATTACGGTGCACCCATCTGTCTGATATGAAAAAAATATGCTGTTATGGTGTTGAATATATGTATAAACTATAAATATTAAATATTGTTGAAAGTTATGCAAAAAGTTCAACATAAATACGTGTAAAGAATTTTATTATTCCTTGTATGTGCAGTCTTGAATTTTATATCAATAAAACACGTCTTTATTTTGTTTTAATGTGTTGCACACCTCCTTCATACAAAATTTTTTAGGCATCAGTTTGACCATTTCATGAAAACCAAAAAAATTAATTTGCAGTAGTGGCATCCCTGCTGCCTCGATGCGGTCCTAATATAACATTTATTCACATATTTATTAGAAGATTATATTTCAGAAACTTAGTTGAAATTGGTTGGGCTAATCTATTCAGGAATAGTGAAAACAAATGTTTTAAGTTGCAATATACACTTCTGCTGGATAGTTTAGGCACAAAATCCTGTAATGTATTTGTGTGAAATTTTTATATGCCAAATTTTATTGAAATCGATTCTGCCTATTCTTCCCATTACACTAAAAATTCATTAACGGCTGCAGCGAAACAGCGGTGGCGAACTATACCTCGCAGCAAAACGGTTGCAGCAAACCAACAACGGCAAAATTTCTCATTCCACAGAAGGGCATTAGCCTACTCTTTACGAAAAGCACCAAGAGGACCAACTGCTTAGCATCCCTTCCGAAGGACGGATCGCTGAATTTGCACGGTCTCCTCAAATCGCACAAATAGGGGGCCTGGTGACCTCGGAAAAATTCTACTTGTGCAGGATTTGTGCCGGCTGCCTTTCCGAGCAGCAGGCGAGTAGCAGCCAGTGTCCTAACCACTACACCACCGAAACCCCTTTGATGTTTATGTTTTTTTATATTGTATAATGGGTAATTAAATGCATTTAGCATATAAAAGTTTACTTTAATGGGGCGGCCATTTTCTACTTGAACAACGGCGGCCAACTGTCTAGGAGCAGGCCTGCATTGCGTATTGCTCATGAGAACTCATTTTTAGAGCAGAGGTAAAACTAACATCATCTACTGGATTTTCCATGGACGTCTAACTATCTAATGCTATTTGAACACTTGGCTAATGGGATTCTTTTAGTTCCATTTTTTCCATTTTCATGGCAGATTTAGTTATTCATTTGTCTTTCAAATACCCTTGTTTTCATTTTCAGTTTCTATCATGCGCACAGTGAAAGGCATTGCTATCTTTCTGAAGGCAATATTTTAAATGAATTGTGTTCGTCAGATTGTCCCAGTGTGAACGACGGATATTTGTCTAGTTCAGATGAAAATTAAAGTGCCTCAGATGGATATCCAATTAGAAACTGTAGTATGTGTTCCATTCAAAAAAAGAAGGAATGAAACACGATATTTTTGTAAATTCTGTGGAGTTCCTCTGCATTAAATCAGCCATTTCAAAAATATCATACCCTAAAAAAGTAATAAATGTATTCAGGGGCCTACACAGCAATTTCCAGAAAAATAAAAGAATGGCGAGTAAAATTATGTTTATTTTTCCAATTTCATGCACAAAGTTTTTGGGTATACGAGAAATGCCCAGGAAACAAACATAGTACGGTGATTTACATCTGATACGCAAAGTGTTAATGAATGAAGGAAAAAATCTTGCACTTTGAAAAATCAAAAATCCAATGTAAACTTATGAGAAAATATAATCGTCTCCTGAAGTTGAACCTAGGGCACTTCTGTAAACGGAAATACTTTTCCCAAGGTCTCCTAGTTAGCAGAAACAAAATAGCATTTCTCTATGACAAGCTGTTCAAGAGATAAAAGGGTGATGGACAGACACTCAGTAATTATATATAAAAGATACCTTTGACTGCCTACCTAAAATCGATATAACAAGACACCAACTTCACAGAAAATATTTGGAATCAATCAAAAACTTTCCCAATTTTTGTCTAGCTTAGTAACATTTCATCTTTATTAATAAAAGGCAAAGTGTGTATGTTTGGACAGTATTTCTCGAAAACCAAGAAACTTAGAAACTTTAAACTTGGTACACTTTTCTATTGGGACCATGAGAATGTGCACCTTGGAGCCAGAATTTTGATTTTTGGTGGGAGGGGGTAGGGGAGGGAGGAGGGGGGAGGAGGAGGGAGGGAGGAGGGGGGAGGAGGAGGGGGAGGAGGGGGGGGGGAAGGGTAATTGTGAGGGGGAGGGAGGGGGGAGGGGAAGGGTGCCATTTTCCGTAAGATAACATATAATAATCGATTTTTTGACTTACAGGCTTTTACTTTTTCGCAAATTAAAATTATAAAGAATTGAACTACGATCTTTGGACCTTGACTGTTTTAAAGAAAATAAATAACATTTCTTATTCTTATTGTCATATTTTGCCTATGATACAAAATTGCTCAAATTCTATGTTTAAATCATATATATTTGAAAAATTTAAAGCTTTTTAACGATATGTTGCCTTGCTGACCATGTCATTGTTAAACCTCATGATTGTATTGTTGCCGTAATCCTTATACTATATGCATAAGGAATGCATGCTTTGAATGCTTTAATACGAGAGAGAGGAGAGGAAGAAAGAAAGGAGAAATATAGAGGAGTGAGAGACAAAATTAAATGTTACATAAATTAAAAATAATTTTGGGCATCTAAGAATTGTATAGCATAATGTATTTGTTTGTCATACAATTTCTATTGGTCTAAATCTATTATTTCTCTCTGTAACACTCAATTATGTGAATTTTATATTTATTGCTTACTTTTAGTGCTTACAAAAGTTGGTTTCATTAATTTTTATTCCAACTGATCTTAATACTAAATTCACGCATACCCATCATATTTGATGGGCAATTATGCTAGTAAATCATAAAATATAAATAAATCTATGGAAAGAATTACTCAAGGCCTATTCATAATCAATAACCACACACAATTATACACCTTTGCAGTGTTACTCATACAAAGTAAAACAAAAAGACTGAATTGATTAAAATAATATACAAAGGAAGACTCTTCACCCATATGTGGAAAATCTATTATGAACTGCATACCTTCACTTTGACTCCTGGTTCTAATTTGGGGGTAATGCCCTCTGATTTCATCTCTGTTCTTCTCCTGCTCCTACCAAGGAGGGTACACGCTCCTCCAATCTGCCCGCACCTCCTTCGAAGGTCTTCTCGAGTCCTCAACAACCTCTGATCGCGAAGACTGACTGGTCTACTTGATGCATCTCCTGTGCTTAGCCTTATGTTCTCATCTGATCGAGAGCCCTGAGGAAGATTTAATTCATAAAGAAACAAATCTTAACTATAACATGAAAACATGGGACCAAAAAACAATTGGTGACTGATGCTTCTTAACATTGGAAATGACAACCTCATATAATTTTCTGCCAGCCATTTTAAAAACGTTTTTACATTTTCTATAAATTACCAGTTATTCCATAGTTTATGAGGTAATAGTACATGACTATGTACCATTTAAAAGTCAATATAATTAAGATCAAGAAGGTGAAAATAAAATAATTTTGTTTTCAATAATATCAATAGCAATTACAATAAATTTGAAAATCATAATATTATATTTTAACCAATTGTTTTAAAAAAGTTTCATAAACAAGTTAAATTATAACAAATCGTAAAATTACATCTTTTTATAAATCATATAAAAATTGTACTCAATGCTACATTTTCTTTCAGTTATGATTGTCTTATATACAATGTACAAAGAAAAAGCAAACATTTGTTCACATGTATAAAGAATCCACCAACGGAAACAAATTATGGACAAAAATACCAGTTAACTCTTGCATAATCACTGAGCCTTCAAATATAAATAAATAATATACCAGATACCAGCATATAAAATACCTAAATAAAGAAATTTGTGATGAAAAATCAACAATAGCAACTACATGAACTACAAAAGTCAAAAAGAATCAACAGCTCTACAGGGATAGAGAATTCCTCAAGCTTAAAAATGACAATACCTTGACAATATCCGAAGGACAAGGGATTTTTCCGAATCCCCGTGCTTTCCACTCATCGTAAGAAACCCCCCTTGCACCCACATCAGCAAGAGAAGCTGGATGATTTGTTTGCCCATAGTGTCTTCTCTCTTCCAAGCAGCGAGATTCTGAAGAGGAACTAGTCCTTGCCAAGAGTGCTTTGACCTTTGCCCTAGGCTTGAGGTCGTGACGAGAATGATGAGAGGAGTGGAGGTTGGGAGATAAACGAAGAGATGCAGAAATGTGGCAATCAAATGGAGGAGTGAACCAGTGACGTTGGTAGAACCCACATTCTGGCTCGCTGTCAGTATCCTCTGTGCTTGATGATTCCAAACCTATTGTAAGAATAAAATAAAAAAGTCTTTGGCAAATATTATCACATACAATGGAAAGAGGGATGATCCTGAATGTAAGAAATTCCTATAGAAAAATTTTTGAACCTAAAAAGGAGTATATTTGTTTGGTTCATAAGATTGGTATAAAAATAAAAGGGATATAAAATTCTCATATATCTTGGGAATATTTTTGAAACTAGAAAAAAGTCTGCTATGAATCAAGTGATCTGAAGATCCTATGCAGATAGGCGTAAGCTGTCAAGTTGGAAATATTTTTGAAATGAATCATATACCTTACTTTCAGGTTATAGAGTTATTAAAACAGAATTTGTAATTTGTAATATGCTTGGTCACAAGGATTTTGGGTTTTTGAGCTTTGATTGTACCACTAAATGCACATTTCATATATTTAGTAAACGAAGTGCATTTTATATTATGGCTACATCATTTGAAATCAGGGCTGGAATTAGGTTTCCAAAACTAGACATATACTCCAAATGAGATGGGTAATCACATATTTAAACATTTATTTGGCATTCAGAATCTTCAGATAAAATGTACCATTGCATACACAAAAACTATTCAATGTATAGCATTTTGTCATTAACAATATTACATAAGCATTATGTCTCAATATGTCACTGTTTGGCATTCAGTGACATTGTAATACCATTTGACCTGCACATAAGATAAGATGTTTTTAGTATGTTTTCTTAAAAGAAAAAAATTGGGCTTATATAATCAATCAGTTTGTCCATCCTCGGACAAGAACTTTTTTATTTTAGAGATATTTGGAAAATTCTTTTTCAAGTAGATAACTCTAATAAATCCATTAAGTTTTTAGAGATTGAACTTCCACAGTAGTTCGTTGAGTTTCTGCTAGACGGCTTCAAAAATCGGAAAATTCAAAATTTTTAAATGGTATTGAGCCAAACTAATGAAAATATTAGGAAAATTCTTTGAATTAGTTAGCTGATTGGGTTTTCCATATAGTTTGTAGATTTTCTGCTAGATGGCTTCAATTTCGAAAAATTCAAAATTTTGAAGTGGTATTGTATCTGAATTACAGAAGTAAGAGGGGTGAAGTTTTCATGGATGGGTAAATTGTGATGAGAATATACATTCCAATGGTGGGGATTCTCTCCTCTTCATAGCAGGAGGCAAACCAGAACCCTGAAAATTCTAAGAAAACGTGCTTTCACTTCCTGCTTTAGCAAGGGTATCTTACTTGTTTCTATTTTAGGATATGAAAAGCCAAGAGGTGTCTTATATTCACTCGGGTAAATGTTTTTACATCAAGGTGGATGGAATCTGCTTCTGTGCTTGTGAGTGAAATTCTATCTTCGACATAAAAATCAAACTCAGAAATTGGATGTCACACAGTTCAATGTAGCCAAATGTGGCATGAGCTTAGTAGAATAATCATAGTGAAAAGGTACAACCCTCCTATACTAGAAATCAAAGCTTCATTGAAAGAACCTGTAGCCAAACTGACTAAAACTCTAATTCTGAAAATACACAACTTTGCAATACAATCATGCCTCATTTTTTCTTATGATATCACATCCATACACCTTGTTCTAATATGCCTAGGCAAGACAATTATTATTCATTTGAGTAACAACAGCCGGGAAGAACTTTACACGTAAGCGATGGCAATACATATGGATAAGTGTTAAGTAAGATAATAACCTCATGATTGCAATTTGCGTTGCTGACAGCTTAAAAAGAGAAATCAGCGAGGATGATCCATTCTCTCATTTGGCAGTCCCCAAGTAGGGGTGGTAATTTGGATGTAGTGGAGAGTTAGTTAGGCATCCCTCACATGGCATTACGGCGATGCTGTTTTTATGCAGAGACGATCCAGTGACAGCCAATGTATATGACTGTGTTTTCGTCAAAATTTCATTGCACATAGGTGGATTAAATATTGGAGGCCAGGTGCAGCCTTCGCTCAATGGGAGTTTCGTAGTTACAGAGGTTCATTATAGGGAGGCTTCTCATATGCATTTCACATGTTCCAGGGACAGGACCAAGATCAGAGTTCGTTATATGGAGGTTTTCATTATAGGAAGGTTTCTAAGATAGAGTTTTTACTGTATCTCCTTTAACACATTCGTTGCAAACGACATCATATGATGCCATCCCGCCCTAGCACATCATATGATGTTCTCTCTCAAATCTTTTTCTCCTTCACCTCTCTCTCTCCCATGGTGAGAATTCAACTTTGGGGAAAATGCTGCATGGGTGTTAAGACTCAGTGCCTTGTGGGCTTTTGAACCGTGTGCTTCGTTTTCTAGTCGAATTCACCGTTCATTAGAAAATCAGTTTTTGGATTTTTTGTAGGAAATTTCATTTAAGCCTTATTATTTTTTATACACATTGGTTTTTTACTTACTTTGTTATTTCAATGTAGCGAATGGATAACGCAGTTTTCTTATCTATTTGAAGGCTTAATAGATGCTCATTCAATTGCAGGCAACAATTCGAGACACCTTGGCAACACCCGGAAAGAGTACGAAAAAGTCATAAAATTTCAAAAAGAAATGCATATTTCTGACAAATGCTTCTGTATAACATCTAAACATTTCAAGAATAAGATATTTTATAGATTTAGCCGTTGAATAAAGCAAAAACGGAGAAATTTACGTATATATTTACGTATTTTAATGAGTGATGGAAAAAAACCTTGCACATTGAAAAATCGAAACTCCTGTGTAAACATATGGGAAAATATAATCATCTCCTGAAGTCAAACCTGGGACACTTATGTAAATGAAAATAGTTTTCTCGAGGTCTCCTAGAAGGCAGACACAAAATGGCATATACAGCATTTCTCTATGACAAACTGTTCAAGAGATAAAAGGGAGGACGGACAGACAGATAGAAGGACATTGAGTAATTATATATAAAAGATAATAATAATAATCAATAATTGTACTTCTCAAAACAATTAGTTATAATGTAAATTGTAACTTTTATTGTAAATTGAAACTATTATTGTAAATTGTAAATATTATAATCAATTATAGTAAGAATGATTATAATCAACAATTGCAAAAGAAATAATATAAATATTTTAATATATAAAAACTTTTTTGAAAGGGAATTCCATCATTATTAATGAAAAGTAACCCATAAATTGATAAGAATTTGTTTGAATATAAGTCGCAACTTTTTTTTCTAATTTACATATCTTGAAAACTACAAACCATATTTGGATTATTTTGTTTTGGTGATATTTTAGATGCAATAAAAGGGTTAGCTTATCTTGGGACTATCCGCGAGGCGGACGACATCATATGATGTCATAATTTTTTTAATTAAAAAAAATTTGACTAATTTTACATAAAAATATATTATAAATTAAAAAAAACAAAGCTATATGATTTTTTGAGTCCGAAAGTTACACTCGTTTGTGATAATATCGTAGATTTTTGTACCACAACATGTGTTAAGACAATTTATAAAAATATTTGTTATTAACAAATTTTAGGAAACATAACGTTCCACAAGTTTTGTATGAAATATTTTTTTATAAAATGGATTGTTAAAGAGATACTTCGATTATCTGTCAGAATTTATGTTAAGTTGCTAAGTGACAGCCTTTCTTGTCTTGTCATGATAAAATTGCCTAATTGTTGATAACAATACCTACACTGCCAAGGGTAGTTTCAATTATGAACAAAATTACCCTGATGCCAATTAGGGTCATATTTTCTAAACAAATCTTCCTGTAAATATTGACAGCGATCCCAGTGCCGCCCATGGTAATTTTAATGTGTTGATATTTTGTTATCCACAGCAACAAATAAAAAATGTTTATTTATTTTTTTCAATATGAAAGGTTATTCAAGGTATTTCTCATTGTGAAACTTATTTAAAGTGTTTAAAAATTATACACAATCATTATTTCTGATAGTTATTCCTGAGATCAATGTTGTCGAGAGCTGCTTGTAATTGCAATTGCAATCATATTTATTATCATGCACGGAGAATATCGTGTGCTAGAAAAATCAGAATTTTTTCCACAGCATGTTACAAAATCCTATTACTCATTTTCAGAATATGGGAGCAAACTGCAATGAAGAACCATAACTTCAAGGTTGAAAGAGGTTTAGACAATTTTATCAAGGGGATTTCTGACCTACACTATCTGAAATCTGACTAATAAGGAGAAGTCCCGAAAATTGGTAAGCTGAAGTTAAGGAAACTTTTACAAAATGAAAATTTATCAAAAATAAGCAGAGGTGTTTTGTCCCACGCAGACTCGTATTTACTTAATTAATGTTTAAAAACATGAATTTCCGCCAATCTATCGTACTATGAAAATAATCTCATGTGTGTAAAGATATTGAAAGCTGCATGCGCATATATGTAATGCTATTTTTAACAAAGTTCCTGAGTAGGTAGAAAATTGAAATTTGGTAGAAATGATTGAATCTTATAGTGAAAACCATTTGTGAAAAAATATCCATGAAAAAGACCTTGGTTCAACTCCAGGACATGATTATATTTTCCCATATGATAACACGTAAAAGTCGAGTTTTGGACACACCGCCTGTTTTTATTTTGGATGCATAAATTCGAAATATTGACCCACGATCTTCAAATAGGGACCATTTTAAAGGCATGAAAAACATCCTATTTAATATTGCTCATCTTTTCTCAATTCAAGATTGAAATTTCTCAAATTTTACATTTGAATTCGGCAATATTAGAAAAATCAGGCCTTTTCATCAAAGACTGCTTTAGCTTCCAGCATTGTTGAAGCTCGAGATCATATTGTTGTCTCGGGACATATGTCCTTAAACCAATATATGTGTACGTTAAATGGATGTATATAAGGGATAAATTATGTATTTTAAAAGAAGTAAGTGTTTGTTTTTCGATGACGTTTTGTCATGTCTTCGTGTGAACTCCTGCTATCATCCTCCTATACATAAACGGCACTTGCTTGAGCTATGCTTTTGAATTACTTGAATAGAACAATTATTATGAATGACATCTCTCATCATCTCACGGTCAACTCTTTATTTACTATTGTTGTTTAGCAAATGAGTATTATAGTGTCTGGACAAACCTACCTAGAGAAGTATATAAGGTGATAGTGCACTCTGAAACATATACGCAAATGGATCAGGTGTCAATCTGTTCAGCAAGAGCTGGCTCATCTAGTGAAGTCTAAATTTCTGCTTACATGTCTGCGTGCTCAAAACAAGTAGTTATATGTGTATGCAGTTTTTTCATCCAATGAATATCATCGGAGAAACTGTAAATGAAAGTATGTCTCAAAAAGCACTGCTTCTAGGAGACAAAATGAGAGATGTAATAGTGCAACTTTTAGAAGAGAGTTACTTTGAGGAAGAGGAGGAATTGTTACGTCCAGATGAAAACAAACCCAAGGCATATTTAGAGGTTGAATCATTTGAAGAGGAATCTGCAGAGCCATCAACATCTGCAATAGTCTCATCTCCAGGAAGGGGGTCCTTGCATTAATAAAAGAAAATACGAAGTTGTCCCGCTGGAAGTGAAAATTAAAATCATAAAGTTGGCATGGGAACATCCGAATTGGAGCCTATGAACCCTACAGAATAACGGAACTGGCATGTTGAAGAGAAAGGACCGATTAATATCATGGAATAAGGATATTGAAAGAGGTGGAACGAGGCTCGACAAGTTGGAAATGATAGAAAAATTCCAATTTTCAGTTTCGCAAACCTGGGTGAAGAAATTTAAAAGAGCTCATAAAATTCGCCAATGCAAAGTTCCGTGGTATGTAGCAAACCAAGGTAAAATATCTTTGGAAGAAACATTAAGAATAGTAGAAAATTTTCAGAAACATGCGAATAAGTTAATTATATGTTTTCATCCCGATTTCGTAATTAATACAGATCAAAGTGGATGTGAGTAGAGGGTCAATGTAAATCATACCTTAACATACAGGAGAAAAAAGGTAGTAGAAGTAGATAGAGGGGATAAAAATAAAATCACACATTTTTATACCGCGCAATACTACTCCATCACTGCATCAGGAAAGTTATTACCATATGCATTTTTATGCATGCAGGAAACAAAGGGTGCATTTGGACCATAAGTGCAAACACAGGTGGTGAGCTGGATGTATAATATATAACCTATATATAACAGTTTCAAAATCGGGAAAAATGACCGGAACATTTCCATTCCTACCTTGATAATGTTCTTAAGAAATAGGTCGGGAACAATGAATTTTTGTTAATTTCAGATTCTTGGGGAGGTCAGACAGACCTTGACGGCATTCACAGCAAATTCACTAGCAAAGATGGAAATCATCTGTGTCAGGTGGAAGTGATTCCTCCCAAGTGTACACCTTCATGTCAGCCTTGTGATATTTATTTTTATAAACAAGTGAAATTGTTTATTAGTAGGTTCCAAAACTGTACTTATTTAATCAAAGAAGACAGAGAAATCAATAGTAGGAAGGATGCTATTAAAATGCATTCTCTTATTCACAATCAGTTATCAGCCCCAATATCCATGGAGATGATAGAGTACGCGTGGTATGCAGCTAGGCTAATAAGATTGACATCACCTTTTTGAACTTCGTGAATAACTGGTTCCGGAAAAATGATGCGAAATGCAAATTCGCGAAGTGCAAGTTCTATTTTCCCATAAGACGCAATGTAAAAATAGGAGTACAGTTCCTAGTCACCCAAAACAATTAACTTTTTATCATAAATAATAGAGTTTAACAGAAAATAAAAGAAAACATAACAGCAAATGAAAACCTAACATCATAAAGTGAAAAAAATTCTTTTAATTACTTTCAAAATGTGTAACAGCAAATGAAAACCCAACATTTCAAAGTGATAACACTTCTTTCGGCAATTGTGCAGTTTACCTCCCGCACATTTTTTGATGCAATTTTCAATCTTCTTTTGTTCATTCAAAGGAAATGCTTTAATTTAAATGGATTAACTACTGAAATGGAATGTTGAGTACGTGATGCATGGATGTTTTCTTAGGTTCTGAAACAAACATTTCCAAGCCGCAAAAAACACTAGCATTTTAAAGTGTTATTTTATTAATTATGTTTGAAATGCATAACAGAAAATCAGAACCTAGCGTAAGAATGTGATAATATTTCTTTTAATTTTTCAAAGTACGTCACAAAAAGGAAAAACAGAGTATTAAAGTGGTAAAATATCTTTCAGTAATCGCGTTCCAAATACACAGCAGAAAATCTTATGTTTACAAGATGATAGCAATTCTTAGATTTACATTAAAAATTCGTAATAAAAAATGCATTAACAAAACAAAATAACATTTCCTTAAATTACGTTCAAAACATGTAAAAAGATAATAGCAAATTAAAATTTACATTTCAAAATGTTGGTGTTTCTTTAGATTTTACACTAAAGTTTCATCATCGAAAATAGTGGCATTGGCGGTGAAGTTCAAACTGAGCTACAAAATAATTAAGTTGAGAGTTATCACGTTTGTTTACTTCAAAAACTACTAATAATGAGCATTCTAAATATAATATAATAATAATTAGTCTTTTTCTAGGGCGCAAAAGTTTAAACTGAACTTTGAAACAAAAAAGTAGAGGGAGTTCACGCTTGTTGTCATCGCAAACATATGACGCGAAACAGAAGTAACAGTCATAAAAAATTTTGTCGCGAAGTGCAAATTCGTGAACCGCAAGCACACAAATTTCAAAAAGGAGGTGTACTCAGTGTTTCTGACCTTTGGAAAAAATATTTTAAACAAATAGAAGTGAAAAAATATTATTTTACAGGTACATATTTACTATATTACTATAAATCAATATTTTTTGGTTTATTAGAATTCCCGAGCAATGCCAGGTACTTTCAGCTAGTACAGTGAAGTGTCAATATAATGAAGTCATGCAGACGATCAAACTATATTCGTTACAATGAAATGCAATTTTAAAAATTTAGAGAAAGTGCAATATATTCTCCACCTGGCAGTAGTGCCAAAAATGATAACTCTGAGAACTGCATAGTGCTTAAGTCATCATTGTAATCATAGTAGGAAAGGGAACTCATAAAAATTTAGAAATACTACAAGTAATATAATGATATAAAGTGAAGATGCAACTACAACAACCCAACCCAACATAACAGAAGGTTTTATTGGAATAAAAGTATTTTGATGTACAAACAGTGTTTATACATATGAGAACATATTACTGTAGGACATAGTTCTGCATTTGGCCATAGTCATCTGCGGTGCCACAGTCAAGGGGAGTATATTGCACATTAGCCAAAATGTCAGAATGATGGTTACATATAACAAAATAATAATAAAGACAGAAACTATGAATTAGTGTTTACTTCTTAAAAAAGTCCGTAATTTTTTTTCTGAATGGTCCGATGAAGAGACATGAAGAACCTGCCTATTGGTTGCTAGTTGGGTAATCGTTAGGGATGGGACGATCAGTTCTTCGGTTCTCTCAAGAACTGAAATAACTGGAACCGAATGTTTGTAATCCGGTTCTTCGGTTCTGATCCTTATTTTAATAAAAAGCGTGGAAAGATGCACACATCATGCATGTGTACACGTGAGGCAGAGGCGTTCTTTAAGATTTATACAATCATGTCACAAAAGATACATATAATGGCTTAGTATAATGTCTACGAACTGAAATGCCAGTAGTGATGCCAAGAAAATGTCCTAATCAATTGTAATTAATAAAACAATTGACAATTATTTCAAACTTACCTCACTGGAATAGTAGTAATGTAATCTTTATGTTCATGTTCATTCCTTCATCATAAATTACCCATTTCTTTTCACTTGCAAACACTGTCTAAACGTAAAAAAATAGATGTATTTACATTCATTTCTTCGTCGTAGATTATCCATTTTTCTAATGTTGCATGGGCACAAAAGAAAATTAAATTAATTAGGTATTTACAACAGTTATCGTGTACATCAGTTGTCACGAAGATTGTTTTCGTTGACAAATAAAACATGAGTCCTAAGTGAAACACAACTTTCTCGTTTAATTTCCTAGAAATCAGCTACTCCTTTGATAAAAATGTAGTGAACAAAACATATGTTATTTGATTAGTTCTACGAATTTCTTTAAAGACTATTTCGTTATAAGTTTTATTGTATGAGATATAAAGAAAAGATCATTTTTTGTCACCTGTAAAGTGGCACTCCCGATTAGGTCACGTAAACTATTTATATAATTTTCTTAGTTTCTTTGCCTCGATGTCCTAAATACCATATTTCATCAACATCCGCCCAGTAGTTTCTGAGATGAAACATCTGGACAGACGGACGGACATGATCTGAATATAAGGTGTTTTTTATTTATTTATTGTAAAGAACACCTAAAGAAGATTGCGTCTTGGAAGCAGACACTAACCAAAAAGCAACCGCCTCACTCCACAATATTTTTCTGTGACAACATTTGATTTTCGATACATATATCAATGATGGAAGTTGTTTGTTAACTACGACGTAAAATAAATTTTTTATGCTAAATATGTTATCAGTTTTAAACGGGATGAGCAAGCCTGAATTTCCTTTATTTCATGAGGGAAAAGCTTTGTAGTGCGTACAAAAATCAGGACGACGAATCAGCTCAATGAACGATAGTTCCGCAAAAATATCTATCAAAAGATGAATGATGGGTTTCGAACTTCCTGTATTCAATATTTGGTTTGCAGCTATGTGATTTTATAATGTAAAAATTCAAGCAATATTTTGAGTCAAATCCACCAGTTTGAAGTGTTACTATAACTTATTAACAGAAATAAGTTTTATTTTGTTGTGTAGTAATTTTAAATAGATACCCTGTAGATAATTTTTAAATTTAACCGATTTAATGTGAACTCAAACAATAAAGCCATGTCGGACATTTGGAACAACTTCAGAATTGACAGTACAAACGACAAATACACTATATGCAACTATTGTAAAGCTAGAATTTCCCGTGGTGTATCAAATAGCACTACTAACCTAACAGAACCAAAACCAAGAACCATGATCAGATTAATATAACCAGAACCGGGAAAAAGTGGAACTGTCCCATCCCTAGTAATCATCCAATACACTTGCCTGGACTGAGACTTCACCGAGTTTAAATCATTGCAGCATTGCCAGATGCTAAAAACCAAACCTAGTAAAGATCAAAAAGTGTACATCATATTGTTTAAGGAATTTCTTTTTACAAACTTAATTATAATGAGCGTATTTTTTCGTACCAGGATGAATTTTTATTGCATTTTATTGCCAAGTAAATTTCTATAACTTTCAAATTATCATAAATTACCTCAGATAAAACAATCGCTATTATACAAAAATATGCATTATTTTGCTAGAAATCAACTCACCGAGGGGATACAAGTCCTGCTTGTAAAGACGCATGTCTTCCCATACTTCCTGAACATTTTTCAGAGCTTCTGAGGAATACGTCTTGTCTAATGAGACAGCTCCCCTGCCACCTCTGCATCTTCTGCTGGGGATTGTTACAACAGACGGGGCATTGGTGGCTGGGCTAGGGACTTCTGAGGGGGTTCCTCTGACGGGATGGGCTGGTGAAGGATGAGGTTTGTTCGAAGGAGCTCGATACGTGATGGGTCGATGACCAGCTCTGGGTCTCTTAGGAGTTGAAGCTGTGGTTGTTGGAGATCCTGGACTAGGCGGAGGGGGTAGCTCCACCTTCACTCGACTTCCCCTCGGAGAATGCTGCAAAATATTACAACAAGTATTAAAGTATGTCCCTCTATTACGCACAACACTAACAGTAACAACAGAAAAAATTTACTTTATAAATCACAAGGCAAGTCCAAAGGGTGGAGTCAATTCTTTTCCAACTGTTTCCTAGTTTCCTAAATAAGGAATTTCATTTTCTGAAATGTATTTTTTTTACAGTGACTTGAAAAAAGTTTATGAAATATATTAAGAATTTTGCTTAGCTATAAAGCTAGGGTGTAGCAATTGAATTTACAATCTTACACATAAATTATATTAAAACAAATTTTTCTCTAAAATGTCTGATATGTTGATCCTACACATAAAAGTTGAAATTATAAAATAACTCAATTGTTTTGTTGGTAAGTAAACATCCACTAGAAATATCATATAATTTTCACTACATTACCCTCCAATGTGGGAGAAATACTGTATTAATTCAAATAAAACATGCCCCTAAATATAAATTTTGAGAAATCCAAATAGAAAAAAATTATCCATTTTATGACAAAAATTATTCTAGATTTAATCCTCAATATATCTTTCTTTGAAAGATGTTCTCTTTGATATTATTTATCTAATAGTTGCTATTAGATAATAGCCCAAGAGGCTGATTTGTTTAAAACGCACACACAGTTATGGCCATATTTGCTATGAAATAGTGAGTCTTCTGGAAATAGAAAATGTTTTGGTTAGAAATCTTTGAAAAAGACATGCATCCTGATTTTCTAAAAAATCTGAAAAAAGGCAAATATGATTAAGGTAGTATCTTTAGAGGGTTGATGCTGGAATGTACCTGAGTAGCCTCAGTAGAATTCTTTCCGGATACATGTCTCCTTGGACTGGAATGATCATTCCCAGACTGCCCTGACCTCATGAGGGCAGCACCTTTCACTCCAAGGAGCTGTTCCTCCAACAAACTCCTCTCCTTCCTCTGTGCTGCCGCAGAAGAAGACGATGTTAAAGATACCAGTTGAGGGGCTGAACTGCCTAGCGATAATATGCGCGTTGGGGATTTTACGGGAGGCGAGCGAGTTGCTGGGGTCATGGACGAAACCGCACTAGGGGGAGACGATGCCGAGTTAGCCCCATGAAAAGGAAGACGTCTTGCTGGACCAGAAGGGGCTACAGACCCCAAAGCAGTGTTACTTGGGCGCCGATGAACGACAGGTTGCACATTCTGACGAGAATGTCCTCCGGATGTCGAGTTGGCTTGTGATGTTGGGCGTGCTACGTGAATGATGTGTGGTCTTACACGAGATGTAGAATGAAAAGGGGGGGGATCGGGGGCCGATGATGTCTTGTGATGAGGGGAGGATGATGACGATGATGAAGAATGGGATGGAGATGAAACCAAGGTCTCTTCCGACCTCTTAGAGAGGGGAGCTCTGAATTTCCTGTGGTGCTTTCCCAAAACCTTATCAGCTGCTATCTTGGCTGCCAGCCTGTTCATTGTTTCAGAGCTAGTCTCTCCTGACACAGATACACCTTCGGTATGCCCCATTGGTACTGAAAGAGATGGCCGCACAGCTGCCGGCACGACTGGACGATGACCGTTCGATCCACTGTCCAACAATCGATGCTTCACAGGCTTCAACTTTCTTGAGGCAATACTTGCTGGACTAACGCGACACTGTTGCACCAAAGTATTACCAAACTTGACACTGTCACCACTGGATTTCAAACGACTCGAATCACCAAAGTTCATGACTTTTCCAAAGGGCTCCGGCTCACTGAATGCATAAGGGTCATAATCCATTTGATCTGAAAGTAAAGTTTTAATTTAAGAAAAGCAACTAACTTAAACATGAGAAGAAAAGCATATACTACAAAGTTTAGAGATATAAGGATACCCTCATGCTTAACTACTTATAATAATAGCTAACTTGATTATTCCATATATAATGTATATAAGATTTCATATATACCACGTTGAGAGAGATAGATACATTTCTGAGGAGAGAGAGAGAAAGAGAAAACAAGGGAGAATGAGAGGGAGGAGAATGAGAGGCAGAAAGAGAGTGAGAACAGGAAGGAAAGAGGGAGGAGAATGGGATGTCTTAATTTTAATATTTTATTCATGTGTACCCGCCATTTTTGTCAGGCAATTACACTTGTAATTAAGAGATAAGGCACACTAAAACGCCATAATAAACATGAAAAAGACATTCAAGACAATCATTAAATCAAAATTTGTCATTCAATTTCAAAAGGCACTATATGCATTTAAAAAGAGATCACTATGAGTATTTTATGAAATTTATAAGCAGCCTTACACTCCATTTCAAAATAAAATAAATTGTAACATTTACAAACAATAAAAAGAGGTTGTCACAAAGTAAAAATAGTCAACAAACCAGCAGTGCTGTCCCCTTCATCGTCATCATCTAAGCCTTCTTCATCCATCTCTATCATCGCTTCCATGGCCTCTGCATCATCATCAAGGTTAACACCATGCGAACCTCCAGTTTTGAGTAGAGCTTTAAGCCTGTCCGAAAACTTCAGCTTTCCCACATCACTGGGCGAAAACTTCAGCTTTCCCACATCACCGGGCAAAGATGTTGGGAGGATGTAGGTTGTGTGACCAGGCGGGCAAGAGAGATTAGATCCCTTCCAAATCCGAGGCGGCTCATCACTTCCTCTATCTGCTGCCTTACCACTTTTCTCCTTTTTGCTAGGCCGTCTGACCTTCTTTGGGAGCATACCGGCCACCTGCATGTGGCTGTTGCAGTACCTTTGCAAAAAAAAGTCCAGATATTCTGGGTGTCTTTCTCTTTACCTCTTAAATTTCATAAAGAACAGTTAAGTGTTTTTCCTTACAAATGTTTCTCTCCCGTTAAAAAGTATCTATTAAGAGAAACACATTCACTATAAGAAAAAACTACAAAAGACACATTTTTAAGTGTTACATTAAAATGTCATTCAATGGTTATTGCTAATGCAACATATTCAATCAACACTACTACAGATAATGCAATAGTTGCATAAAATGCCTTGATACCCTTTTTAGGTAATTTGAAAATGCATCAATTATTAGCGATTAATAAATAATATATTAACTTATTACTAGAATGCATTCAGTATAAGTACTGCCAAACCATTCAGGAGAAAACTATGATAGATAACAACTTGTTATTAGGAATGAATTTATTAAACCTTTAGGAAGACGCTTTCAAAATTAAAAACCACAGTAATATATTTATCCAAAACATCTTGTAAATATGCTTAGCATTTGAATTTTAATGATAGCTTTTGTTGGGTGCCATTAAGGACAGAGCTACGTCATTCCTTTTATATTATCATGACTGGCTAGATTTCTATTATGTCCATCAAATAATTACATTACTGGATTCATTCAAATATTTACTATGACAAACTTTAACAGTAAATACATTATTCTCCACTTTGACTGGCAAAGAAAGAAATCATGCTTGTTTCACCAAACCAAATTTATTAGTAATGTTTGGCAAAAACTTGCTACAAACAAAATTCTAAAAATATTGTTATTGAATGGCAGACAAAATAATGTTAAAAACCATCAAAAACCAAATATGAAAAGTCAAATGGTGCTACTAAGGTACTGATTATTATTCATAAACTATTAAATTACAAAAAACAGTATCCATATAATCAAAATGTTATATATGAACACATGAACATAGTTTTTGATAACTAACTAATATGATCTATGACAGAAGAAGTCACCTTGCTATTGAATTTAAGTTATAAATAATGGTCAAAAGCTGCCATTGTTAATGCATCAATGAAAAAGATGAAATATAAATTTATCAATTCCAAATAGCCACCATTTGCTTGACATTACAAAATATGATGTTTCGTACCCGCGTTCTTCATGGGAAGGGATTGGGTTCGTACATTTCTTGAATTTGGCAACAAAGGAGCACTGTTTGAAGGGGGCTGAGCCGTCCTCCAGTATGTGCCTGGCGTGGACCGACAAGAGGGAGAGGAAACCAATCAAACACAAACAAAACCAAAACAGAAATCATATACATAAGGCATTAACTATAGGTAATGACATCACGTGGAAACACAATAAATATGTTACTTAAATAATGAGAGATGAGCATTACTATCATTAAAACTTCACAATTTCTCTCATGAGAAAGTGGTTCCCAACATAGGTGCAATAGGGGGAAATTGTGGATACACAAAAACTTTGTTAAAAATTTCACTTTAAATAAGGGAGCTTTTAAGATAATTTTTTAAATCAAGTAATGATGTAGCATTCCCAGCTGCCTCTACCCAAAAATTTAATTATATGAATATATATTTATTGTATATTTTGGATATAGGAGTACCATTAAATCTGCTCAAGTTTTAGATGGAAGCCACACATTTCAGATGGTTAGGAATCGTACCGTAATGTTTTTATACTGACATGACAAAAAAATTGCATTTGAATTTGAATGATATATATAACTATACACTCATTAATAAACAACACTTAAAGGAAAATATAATCTATAATGCAGGGGTTCCATAACTATACACTCATTAATGAACAACACTTAAAGGAAAAATATAATCTATAATGCAGGGGTTCCATATTAATGAGGTCTGTGAAGTAAATTACTTTATATAATGATGTGGCACAAACTCAAATGTATTTAGTATAAAATATTTCACGTAAATCCTTGTAAACATAAGAAATGTAGTGAATTGCCCCTTCCAAAATATCTGCAGTTTATTCAAACATAATTAGTGTATAGGAGAATGTTCTCATCATCAGCATGATTTTGCCATTGTCCAAAGGACCTAAACTGTGATATCAAACCTAGTATTTTTGTAATTAATGGCTCTAAAAGCTCATAAAAGAATCTCTGCCACTAGTAGAATGAGAGCTAAATGTCCAGCAGACATGAAAGTGTGAAAGCCAGTGGAAAATGACCCATGAATTTGGTACAGAGCCTAATGTGATTGTGCATTTGCTGCAGTACCCTCAAGCAGCCTAGGCACTGATATGAGTTTGAGACCCCTACTATAAGAAAAAAACAAGAAACAAAGTTGATGAAATACCCCAATTCGAGAATGGAGAAACATGCTGGCTTGATAGTTTAGTTGGTTAAAGCACCTATCCGGCAAGTAGGGAGACCCAGGATCAATTCTCGGTCAAGTACAGGATTTTTTCTCCTTTTCAAATGTCAAAATTTAGCCCCTACTATAATGCAATAAAAAGTAAATCTTAATTTTATATGCCTGGAGGCAATATTCTCTTAAATTTTATTTCAAAGCAGATTCTTGTTTCTTGCACAAGTTATTACAGCATTATTAGGTTAATTGTGCAACAAATTTTCACAAAATACACTTTCACCATAAGAAAAATTGTTGATTACTTTCCCAAATTTCAGTTTATATAGAGAAACCAAAAAGAAAAATTAGCCACAATGGTGTTATTCACTGGAGTAAAACAAGATATATAAAAGAAATCATTTGCATGATTGATGCAAATCAGAAAAGAAAACAGCAAAATATTTGCTTCAAGACAAAATACAGATACGCAAAAGATAAATAATCAACTAAGATATATATAAAGATATACTAAAGTGATATAATACAACAACTATGTACAATATTATATTACAACATATATGACTTCCTGAATGTAATATTCTTAGAATTTTTTTGATTTTATCTAATAGTGAGATTGTAAACTTTTCTGCATTATAGACCACCTAAAAGAATAGAATGCAGCCATGGACCCATATCAATCGCATTTCTGTAGTTTGGATGTATTAAGGGCTTACAGCTACTAATCCTCTTGGACAGTGGAGATATCTACCTTCAACTCCATTGCTTTTAGCATTTAACTTCTTGTTTTTATTTATTAATGAACCTCCTATATAAATTCTGTGGATATTAGGTTGATAACTGCTGAACCAATATAATATATAGTAAAGCTTAATTGTGAAAAATTACACAAGTTAAAATATTCCATTTTAATCCATTGAGACACATTTAAAATTTTAATTAATAAAAATAGGCCTCTACCTTTATTTCCTTTGATTCTGGATTTTGTTTATTTATATAAAATTTTGTTACAATCAACTTGATGGATATAAAAGGCTCAACAATTGTTTGCTTGATTCATCACCCAAACAAAAATACCATTCATCAAATTAGTAAATGATTCTGTCATGAATAATTGTAAGAACAAGCATGCAGCAACAACAATGTATAAGCCTTCCTGATTATAGCATAACAAACACTTATTAGGAGAATAGATATAGAATACCTAAGGACAATTATAATTTTTCTGCTTGATTATCTTGAGTTTTCAATAGGCATTGGTGATTAAATTAGTATATTTGTTGCACCTTCAATGTAATGCTTATTTAATGTTTTTGAGCAACAAAAATCTTCTCACAAGAACGACTGAAAATTAGCAAGATAAAGATAGGATATAATGCAATAATTGCATTATACTGATTCTTGAATGTGTGAACTATTCATAATCTTGAGAATAATTTGAAGAGAATTTAAGTGATCTAAAAAATATATATGACCTAGAAGATCTAAATTACGATTAATATGCAAGGATATTCTACATTTTTGGATAAATTTATAAGAAAAAAATACAATTTTGGTAAAATGGGCTCAAATATAAAAATGGAAAAATAATAAACTTTCTCGTATAAATAAAAAATTTGGAAGAAAATTTTATAGAAGTAATAGGCTACAAATTTTCAACCTGAATATCCAAGCATCATTCAAGCTAATAGGAGTTAGATTTACAAACCAGTATTCCTGTCATTGCAGATTTTTTTAGCAAACTGTTCAATACCAGTTAGGGGGAGAGAGCACTATTGTGCACAAATTGCTGCAAAATTATTGTTCACAGTTGGACACAATCCGCTATTAAAATGAGAAGACTATTTTGTACAATTCCTGGAAAAGTGATCAATATTTATAAGAATTACTTATCTACAAAGTTAAAATCTCAAAAATTTACTATCAAAAATTTCCAAGAAAATATCCACATTCTTAAACAGAAAAATTAGTGTCATGATAGTTCAGCGGTAGAATATCTACCCAGAAAGTGGAAATCCCAGGTTTGATTCCAGGTCATGGAAGAATTTTTCTCCTGGTTTCATATTTTTCCCATATTAAATTTCAGTAAAAAGTCACCTTCACATTTGTCTCCCAAAGCTTCATTTATGTACCTTATAAGGTTATATTTCACAAAGTTTAAAATTACATAGCTAGTATCATTTAATTGAGATTCTCAAAGCAATTTTTCAATAGTCTTTAAAAAAGATAACTTCATTTTTTATTTCAATAGCATCAATTAAAACACTGTGATCACATAGCGCAGGGATCAGCAACCTTTTCTGCATGGTGGGCCACATTTGCAGTTGTGAATGCTTCGGAGGGCCACATTGGACATCAATAAAGCTCTGGTGGGCCGGATCAGTGAATAAACCAGAAGTTATCTCGAGTTTCTTTTCTGTTTCTCATATAAGTGAAAATAAAATCCAGGTAATTTACTAGCATTAAAACTCACCAGAAAAGATTTTGAGACTATCATTTTACTGAAGAAATATAGGATTGGCCTGTGAAAGTTTCCTGATCACTTTTTCATACAGCTTCACGGGCCGCATAGAGCGATATTGGGGGCCACATGTGGCCTGTGGCCATAGATTGCAGACCCCTGATATAGCGGAACATTTTAATAGCAGGAAATTTTTTGCCAGAAGACAGTTGGTAAATTAGGTAACTACAAACACCATTAAACAGTTGGGATATGCGTTTCAGGTACAAAGCAGCCAATGTCAGGCTATTCCACCAATAACAGAGACTAAAAAACAACCCTTTTTCTTTGAGAAAAAAGCATGCAACTGGTTTTCCTAACATTTTCTTGACTAATACATAAATTTAATTCTGGCCAAAACACAAACATAATGATTCTTATATGAATATGAAAGAAAATCAAACAAATGGATGTTTGGTTATTTTCACACATAAATGCCACTGATTGTGCTGCCCAATCACCATATCAATCAATTTACTATAATACTTCCTCTATAAAAAAACAGCGAAGATGAACGTTATTTTAATCAATGATCATTGCCAAATTTCTTAAATGAAGACTGCTTTAGTTAATAATTTGAGTTAAACGTCGAAAATGAGACGCACACAGAGGTTTACGAATATTAATATTACAACAACCATTTGTTCAAACAAATTTAAGAATAAAACTTTCTGAAAAATCCAAAATGCTTTAAACATTTGACAATAGCTTATAATCAGCAAATCAGAGGGAAACTGCATGTTAGACCTCAGGTTCAATTCCTAGTTGATGCACCTTAAAATGTAAATATGGCAGTAAAATCATTTGTAAATAATATATTATTGCTGAGGGAACCAAACTGGGAGTCGTTCAATGCTTTCAAGGAGGTTATGAAAAGTTTTTAGATGGAAGACTAAATGTTTTCAACTTTTTCTAATCTTATGTATGGTTATATTTAAAATCAAGTTAATTTTTTGGCCTAATATAATACATTTATTGTACTTAGGAATTCATACTTAATTTTAAATGCTGCCTTAATGAGAAGGTCAGGAAAGGACCGTTAAGAGGGGATTACAGGTGAATCAAGTTTGGAAATATCTGTATTATTGTATTGCATGGAGACAAGCACTTCAACCAATAATCACCTTATGCATAAATCTCATTTATGACATTTACTTTGCTAAAAGGCGGATTTCCTTTGAATCACTATTTTACATCAATTGGAATGTTTCTTTTACTTAAAATATTTATTCCCGCATTGCCTTAATATGAAATAATAATTATACGTTCACTAAAAATTATAATTGCCTATTCACTGCATTGAATCAAGATGAGATATTTGGCGTTATCTATATGCTGCGCAGCATATAGATTTACATAAATATAAGACACAACACAAACAAAACAACGCATTACAAACGCAAAAAACGTTTTCAACATTATGAGTAAAATATCTCAATGAGATGCTTAATGACGAATTAAAAGTCAATAAGAATTCCATTTCATTACGAAGTAAACTTTTAACGAAACGGAAATATTATTTTGTCATTAATAGCATTGTTTACCAAATATTTTAATTATTAAAGATCTCAAAAACTTACCTTATACAAAATGCATATCCATTCAAACGACGCTGCTTGCAAATCTTTTTTGAGTATGAGCAAAGCGGTTTATTATCTATAGGACTGAAGTGGATATGCTTGCCTTCAAACATGATGCACTTGATACTCTGTGTTGACAAACATGGGTTCTTAAAAGAAATACTCTGCAAAATAACAATTCCATGTTATTGCATTACGAGACATCACTAATTTGCATAATTAATTCAAGCGCAATGAATGAACAATCTGACAGTTTCTACATTAGTAAATAGAAAACAACATTCTTTCTCACCTAAAGAGAAGTAAACGCTTCATCACTGCAATAGCCAAATATAATGTTTTACAGCCTTAAATGCACCCAAACTTAACTGTGAAAGTCAATTTTTAAGGCTTATAAACACAATGTTGACAGTTCCAGAGAAAATACAACAACATTATCAAAGTATAGTATATGGGCATGGCCACAACTAATTTCCACAGTCTTCTGAGTCCACTCACTATTTAAACACGTATATAAGCAGAAAACTAATTTTTGGTCCAATTTCCTATTTGTTTTATTTCGCACAAAAATGAGGAAGACGAAATTACATGTTTTTACACACAAAAGCTGTAACACCGTCTTGATACATTTTGACTGTCAACTGTCAAGTGACAACATTGACTATATTTATTAATTTCTTAAAAGTTACCGCCTCCTGTATCTTAAAATTATACAAAAACTTTCAAAATTATATTTTACAACCCCTGAAATATAATTTTCTGCTCTAAAATGTAAAATAGAGCTTAATTTCACTAAAAATTACAATCATTTCTTTTGACACGACAGCAGTGTCCTCTGGTGAATATTTTCCGATTTATTACTATCAGTTTTGCTTCTATATTACTATCAAAACATAGCTAAATATTGAAACATTCTTTGAAAAATATGACTAAAATATTAAATTTTTAAATTTCAAACATATTCAAACCTCATTTAAAATCATACTTTTATTGTCGAGAACAATAACAAACTTTCGATCGAGCTAAGCAGGTTTGCTTACTTTACAGGGTACATTAAAGGTACTCACTGATAATAGAGAGATTTCGCCGGGGAATATAAACTAAAATTTTAAAAATGAAACTTCAGCATCTTCCGTATATGAGCTGTGCGTTATATCAAAACACTTAATAAATAAATGGGAAGTAACTTGCTACTGAAAGTTGTTGCAAAATGGCCGACGCGTACGGATCCCGGGAATTGTGCGGTGGCCTTAGGTACACGGTCGGCCTTGCTTCTTATCAATATGGATTAAGTTGTTTGTACTTAATGACAAGTGAATAGAAAACTTTTAAAACAAGGTGCGTAACTGTTAGTTTAGTTTTGTTTACCTCTTTGTTTCGATAGCTTGTTTTAAATGGAGAAATAATTGTTGTCAATGTTATTACCCCTTGAATTATATATCCCGAAATCTTTATCAATTTATCTGGTAAACATTAAGTAATATGTACTTGTAAACTTGAATATTGAAATAAGTTCTCGTTTGTTACATTCATCTCCTCATTATCGGCAATGTAGTAGAGGGACTACATTTTCGTGCTTATGAAAATATTCCAGGTAAGCATGAATGCCACTTAGCGCACCGTGTCTCACGTTCTTGAAGTTTGCCGCAAATAGAGCTCATTTCTCAAAACCATTAGTGGGAGGGTTGTTGTTGTACTGAACGTGGTAGCTGTCTTAATATCTCATCGTCTAGCAACTAAGAATGAATACCTACAGTTGGGCAACCTTCTCTCTGATAAATATCCGTCTTCGTAACTAAAAACAAATGCTGTGGCCTAGCATAAAAAGCAATCGATAGGTACGAATTTTAGGCTGTCTAGCGCTGTATTTCATACGTAAGCTAAACATTTTACAAGTATTAGTTAAGTACAAATGTGCTTTAGACTTAAGAGGACGCATTCATTATCGTTATTTATTAAATCCTGCTAGAATTGCAGTTAAAATATTTGAAGTACTCATTGATTCTGAGTCATAAGAATGCTTAATAGTCTTTGTATCTATCATTTCAGCTTAAATGTTAATTTTCTTTTCGAATTAAAAAGAATTCAGAATGCCTCAAGATGGTGTGCCTAATCTGATGGGTAAACCACCCAAAAGTAAAAGGATTAACATACCAAAATCTCAGAGTAATAACCCAGAAATTGATATGCAACCCATAAATTACCTCATGCAACGTTCTGAGACAGAAGGAGAACCTATATTACCTCCAGTAGTAAGGTAGTTACAATTTTATACTATTTAGCGCGGTATAACCAGCCTAATTCGTCATTCTCATAGCTGGATGTTTGGATTTGTGTGTGAATTTTAACTATACAATGCTCTTAACCATAGGAATCGTCTCCAGGAACTATTTCTACAGATCGAGAAAGAGTTTGAAAGTCTTTACTTCGAAAATTTAACACGTAAGTTTATATACGTGCTCCTATCGTTTCGACCTATAGTTAGGAGATTGCTTTATGTATTATAGTGTGCTGACTTCTTTATTGGTAAAAATTATGATAGGATTTGGTAACTGGCACCTTTTGATTTTGTATATATCATAGTGTCATAATGCCCTTCATCTCCGTTATTTTATTTTAGAAAAGTAGCTTATTTTATTCAAACCCAAAAATTATCTTTTTAAACTATCAATTTACTTTATTTCATTATACCATTCCTGCCCACAGTACAAGAGAAAATTGACAACCTTAATGAGCGGCTAGAGAGGGAGTCATTTGTGAGTGATAAACAAAGCTGTGATTATGCTGATTTTGATGCCAATTCATCAAAGGGTGTATCCAAACAAAAAAGTAAGTCAGCATTAATCCAAAAAGGTATTTATATGTAAACTAGGACTGATAGTTTTAGTTTTGTTGCTTTACATATGTGCATAATTTTCATGTTGTCCATGATATTTACCATTTTTTGTTATAACAGCGAATATTAATTATAAATTAGTGGAATATGAGTAGTAGTTTCTGTTTCCTTTTAAGATAACGATTGTTTAAGTTTTGTGGAAATGTATTTGAATTGATTTTTTGTAATAAGTGACTTGTTAGTCCACCTCACTGAATAGTTAAATGGCACTCATTAAGTTAATGATAATATATTCACCATTTAATTAAAATTTTTAAAATCCCAGCTTGTTATTCATTATTTATTCATTGCTGTTTTACCTTCCAGCTGTGTCACATTCCACATCTTCTCAGAAGGTTAAGACTAGTGCCCATCGATTGCGAGCTCACACAAGTAAGATTGTCTCAAGTTTCAAAGGGCCATCTGTGAGTGCATCCCTAGTGAGACCTTTTACTGGTCACAGAGATGGAGTTTGGGAAGTGTCAGTCTCACGCCTTGGACATCCTTTGATAGCTACTGCCTCTGCAGGTGATAATTAATCTCTTTTAGTAATTTGGTTTATCTTTACTCAAATTCATTTACTTCATAAAGGATTATCATCATATTAATATTACAGTCTCTGTCATTTTGTCTGCCACGCTCAGCTACTGGTTCAATTTACATCATTCACATTTAAGCTACATATACCTTGATACAATATTTACTGTAAACAGTATATAAATTAGTACTTAGTGTTAACCAATCAATTAATAAATTTGAAATTATATTTTAAAACAAAATTGAACGATAAATTTCAATTAAAATACTTTTGATTTGATTAACCAATAGAGGAATCCATATTGATGCATTGTAGAAAAGGTATTATTGACACAAATGTACCTGTTACGATTTCAGGTTAAATAATATTAATAAGTTTTACAAATAGTAAAAGTACTTCTGTGTTTAGCATTATCAGTATGTAAATAAAAATTAAATTTTCGATTTTTATCATTCAAAATCTAGATAAAAAGTAGCAAAAAGCAATTTTTATATCATACTTTGTTTTCCTTTGGTATATTTCCACTTAGTAACTTTTTTTGTTAAATAGGTAAATTAAAAAATAATTTGAAAATGGTGAAAGGGACTGGAGCCTCTAGTAAATTTCCATCACTTGTTCTAAAATTAATACATGTGAATGATAATCTTGCCATGTAATCCTTAATTGTAATGCCATTTTGAATTTATTGATTGGTTATCAACAATAATTAAAACATCATATTGTGTTTATAAAGATTATATTTTTAATAAACTTCATAATGAATTAATTTATGATGCATATTTTATAAATGTGCAGATCATACAGCATGCATATGGAGTGTAGATTCGGGACGCTGCTTGCTTCAGTATGTGGGCCATTCTGGATCGGTCAACTCTGCACGTTTTCATCCAAACCGGGATCTGGTATTGACAGCTGGTGGTGATGGCACAGCTCACATTTGGCAGGCAGCTGTTACATGGGATTTACCCTCTGTAGGTATATTTTTAATATCACAATGATTTTATGATAATTTTCATAAGTTCTTACTTGATGGTGATTAATATTTTATTTTATTTACTTTTTCGAGTTTAAATCTATCTGAAGTTATTCTGTGATCGACCATATATTTTATATTTTGTTAGATCATTGCATTCTATGATGCCTAAGTATGAGCTGATTTCTTCAATTCTAAAGTATTTGTCATAATATGTATGAATGTAAGTGGCAAGTACAATAAATTATCATTTTCTCTGCCGTGTATATGTTTCCCTCCTTACGCAGGGGTGGATCCAGAAACTTCCCAAGAATTGCCCTGCCCCCCTCTTGTATCCGCCTCTCCCTACAACCCTATATTTTTAAAGTCTCTACCCTTATCAGAATCTTTATTTCTGTTGCTATAGAGACAATCTTTGGTGTAGAAAAAAGGAATTTTGGGCATAATGAATTTAAGAATGCACCCAGTGAAGGGAAAAGGGAGGTGATCACCCCTTTTCCCCCCTTGGATCCGCTGCTGTTCTTACGGTATCTGTGTGTGGCCAACTAATAAATGAAGCTGCATTTTTTTCTTAGCTGTTTCTGGGCATTTAAATTCTGATATGAGGTTATATTTGGTATTTTTAAAAAAGAATTTGCTTGATACTTTAACCTTTCATGTCTTAACTTATAAATATGAGGCTGGAGAGGTTCATAGTTTCTTCTTTGTGGCCTTAATAGAATAGGCTTTGTAATACAACTTATTTAACTGCCCATTGAAGTAGTCTTTCGGAGAAGAGAATGAAGTTTAATTTTCATACCATAAAATTCCAAATCTGTTCAAAATTGTGCTTTTAACCACCTATTTACAAGATTTTCGAAGCAAACATTTTTCCCTCCATAGCAATCAGATTGCTGCCAATTACGTTCTTTACTCCCAGCAAGAAGAAGGGGCGGGAGATTATTGTTAGCTGTGTGCATAGGCAGCACATTGTCATCTCTCTTTCCATCTCTCCTTCCCTCTCTCCCTCACTCTCCCTCCATCTCTCACTTTCCCTCCATCTCTCACTCTCCCTCCATCTCACCCTCCCTCTCTCTTCCTCCCTCTCCCTACCTCCCTCTCTCTCCCTACCTCCCTCTCTCTCCCTCCCTCTCCCTACCTCCCTCTCCCTACCTCCCTCTCTCTACCCCCTCTCTCTCCCTCCCTCCCTCTCTCTCCCTCCCTCCCTCCCTCCCTCTCTCTCCCTCCCTCCCTCTCTCCCTCTTCCTCCCTCTCTTACTCCCTCTCTCCCTCTTCCTCCCTCTCTCCCTCTTCCTCCCTCTCTCTCCTTCCCTCCCACTCTTCCCCCCTCCCACTTGCCCTCCCTCCCTCTCTCTCCCCCTTCCTTCCTCTCTCCCCCTTCCTTCCTCTCTCTCCCCCTTCCTTCCTCTCTCTCCCCCTTCCTTCCTCTCTCCTCCCCTTCCTTCCTCTCTCCCCCTCCCTCTCTCTGTCTTCCTCCCTCCCTCGCCCTCCCTCCATCTCGCCCTCCTTCCATCTCGCCCTCCCATCTCACCCTCCCTCCCTCACTCTCCCTCCCTCACTCTCCCTCCCTCACTCTACCACCCTCACTCTACCTCCCTCTCTCTACCTCCCTCTCTCTACCTCCCTCTCTCTACCTCCCTCTCTCTACCTCCCTCTCTCTACCTCCCTCTCTCTACCTCCCTCTCTCTACCTCCCTCTCTCTACCTCCCTCTCTCTACCTCCCTCTCTCTACCTCCCTCTCTCTACCTCCCTCTCTCTACCTCCCTCTCTCTACCTCCCTCTCTCTTCCTCCCTCTCTCCCTCCCTCTCTCTCCCTCCCTTTCTCTCCCTCCCTCTCTCTCCCTCCCTTTCTCTCTCTCCCTCCCTTTCTCTCTCTCCCTCCCTTTCTCTCTCTCCCTCCCTTTCTCTCTCTCCCTCCCTTTCTCTCTCTCCCTCCCTTTCTCTCTCTCCCTCCCTTTCTCTCCCTTTCTCTACCTCTATCTCTCTCCATCTCTCTCTCTCCCTCCCTCCCTCTCACTTGATCTATCCCTCTCTCTCCATCCCTATCTCTCCCTCTTCCTCCCTCTACATTGAGGAAATGCCAAATATTGAAACATTTATTAAAAATACATAATATATTCAATGTTTTAGAGCTGTTTCCATTTCATTTTTTTAAATTCTTATCAATGATATCTTAACCACTCATCTGGGTATGCCATATATATACGTCATGCTGTATTCTCGGCTGTTTGCTATGGGAATTCCGTAATATTCCGTTACGCAGCTTCTCCGGCAACTAGCTGCATCCTTTTAGTTTACCGTCTCGGCAGTAAATGGGCTTCACTTCTTTATTTGGAAAAGATATGCTTCTCGTATTTAGACCCTGATTTTGCTTTGCGGGTTGCATTTCCGTTACCCTAATTTTAAAATTAACAACATTTATATGTTATTTATAATATTATTATTTTTTAATCACTTAGTAATTGTGTAAATTTTCAATGTCTTTATACCATATTTTAGGAATTTGTGTTCATTAAATGTTATTAACAAATTAAATTTTTATTGTAATAATAAATATATATTAACATTTTAATTCATGTCTTGTGGTAAAAATAGTTTAAGACACAATTTTCAAGAATAAACAACTCGAATACGGAATAATTAACGTATTTTTTAATCGATTTGCCATTTGATTCACCTTAATTGCAGTTTAAATGCCCACCTCAAGTTTTGAAAACTTAAATACCCAGATGAGTGGTTAATTCCATTCAACTAAAATAAATCTGAATTATTTTGTTATCCGACAGCAAGTTATTATTTTATTAAACACAATATTATAATCAGCTGGCACTCCGTCAAAGGCAATGCTTAATGAAGTGGGATTATCCCCGGTAGATTGTATTTTCAGCACTTTTCTGTACTAATCGTAAGTTGGTATTTGTACATCTGGCGGGCTTATTACCTAAAGGTAATTTCTTCCAGCCAACCAGTTGTTGGTAAAGAAAATAATATCACAAAAATAAAAAATAATTTTATGTACCTATGCGGTAGTTTTATTTCAATAAAATTATTAGAATTGCTTTCACGAGCCTGAGTCTCTAAGCAATTGTTGATTGTTCCCTATCGCTATATTTTAGCGAAATCGACAGAATGACAGATGAGGTAGTGTGTAAGACGTTTTGTGATCAAAATGAAGATAGCAATTTTGAGTTTTGATAGTGATAGATATGTTACAGATTAAGCCTCTTGATTAATTAAATTTGAAAAGTCAGTAAAATTCTCGAGTCTCGGGAAATCTTCGGAATAGCGTCTCGAGTCCCGGGAAACGAAAAAATGTCGGGAATCAGAATCCATACTCGGCACACATTTCTCGACGTAGTGGACAACAGGCCTAAGAGATATCACAGAGCAGATAAACAGTGCCTACAACCCCTTCCACTGCACAGTAGGTTTAGTACAGAGTTTCAGTTCGTCTCAGCATTGAATAAGGGTTTTTAGAAGCCACAATTTGCATAACTACGCGAAAATTCAACCACAAAATTTAATGTATAATAAAGGTAAAAAGAAATACAGTAACAATTGCAGAATTAAGCACAATAGGAAGGCCCAAGGTTACTGTTTTGAAATGTATCAAGTTTTTTCAGAATTGAGAAAATTTATTGCATTAAAAAAATAAAGAAATGTAGTGATCTCCGTGGCATACTCAGTATGCAGGACGACTGCATATTAAGTTTTCATCCTGAGTATGCAGGATGATGTTGAGGTATTAAGAATACAACTAAGACTATATCCAAGGGAAAATTATGTAAGCTTCATATATATGGGCAGCTAAAAATATAACGCTTAACAAAGCTGGTTTTTGGGTTTTTGCTCTAAAAGGCAGTTTTGAAGCCTCAAAAAAATACTCCGAAGAAATGAGACGCAAAAAATAATTTTAAAAATCTACCCTTGATCTCACAACCTATGAAGAAAGAGGCTTCCTTGGAAGTAAACAGACAAATTCATTTGCAAATCCTCAACAAGGATAGTTTATGACATTTAAATTAATAGACAAGAGGTTTGCACCAAGATGTTTCTAAGGGAGATGGTCAATAGGTGCCTGCTTTTTGGTTCCTCTGTAAAATATGCAGATTATGAAGGAAGGAACAAAATTATCCGATGGTACAAGTGTCGAAGATTTTTCCTAAGGAAGAAGGACCCGGTGTTTGACACAATGAAACGTTCTCGTATGAGAGTTTAAAGCAAGTGATTGTTTGACGTGTTATGGCCTTTGACACCACTATGGAAGGAGTGTCCTCAATGAGTAATGTAGCGATTTATAATGGTAATATTATTCTGTTTAACTGCAAATTAGTCTAAAAATTTTTGTTTTAAAATGATAATGATGCATATAGCTCACGAAAATAATATGCTTAATTTCAATTAACAAGTATAATTAAGCGATAAGATTAACCAATAATTATCATAAAACATGCACATTTATTGGCATCTAGTGATCTACATTAAATTATTAGTTTTATTTTTTTATCGTTTAATATGGGATGAAGGCGTAGCCCCGGGGAAATTTGGCAACTGCGCATGCCATAAGCATAATGCTGTCTTCTAGGGGTGGGGAAGAGTATACCTGCGTAGTTTTCTCTGGTAGATGGTGCTGGTGTTATTTTTGTGACATCACATTTTTCAAAACCTCCTTACTCCCCATCATCCCACAATTCGGATCCCCATCCCTCCCTTGGTGTGTGATGCCGTATATGGACGGTCCCTAAGTGAATATATGTGTTTGGAAATCAACATAGCTGAAAAATACATGCTTAGGGGTTTAAATGCCACAGAAAAGTCACACTTGAGAGACTAATCTTTGTTGCTGAAAACATTAATGTCGGTCGTATCATTGAGAAAAACAAGTCAGGACTATTAAGTATTTAATTTATATTAGTGAGGGAAGACCACATATCTCAAATTTTGTGTCCTCAATTTTGTCACATCGTATTAGTGAAAAAGCATATCTTGAATGTGTGTATATCGAGGGATACTTATATAGTCATTTAGATAAGCAAAAGAATCCATACTAAATGCCAGTCCCGTTAGAATTGCATACCCAACAATGAGGGTTGCCATAACGGTGAACTATTTTTCCTTAAAAAAATGTGAAATTCTGGTGTAAGATCGAATTTGTGGACCAATTCGACATGCATTCAAAAATCGAAGGTAGGAAAATAAATTGTCATTCTTTGGTTGTCCCGAGTTTGTATATGAGTATAGGTAATTTTAAAATGGTAATGAAAAAAAGTCTGAATGTTATGTTTCAGCTCTTCCTATGTTATTCAAATGGAGAGAAAAAATGCTCCTGAAATCAAACTCATGACTTCAACATAGGCGGCGAGCAGCTTAAAAATTTAAAAGTGAGGTTGCCAAGTAATTCCTGAAAGTTTGGTCAAAAAAGAATAAAAAGTTTTTGAGTTTTCTTATTCTCCCATTTAACTCCATATGTAAACGCATTACAAAAACTCATCTTTATTATAATAGATATACTCTTGAATTGGCATTCTTTGTACTGCAAAAAAATGTGGATCAAAGGATGGCCTGCTTAATATAGTCTTGTCTGTTTGTTTGACTTGTCATTAAAACCATTTGTGAGCTAAGAGCATTAACGGGATTCTCTTATCTACACCCACATTGTAAACTTATGAAATGTTTTTATGTATGTTTGTTTTGAGATTTTTGGCATCTTTATTGAGTGTTTAGGTGACAGATTAACTAGTTCTATCTCTTGTCATATTTACATGGAAAGAAAATTTTCCTTCGTTGCTTGAACTGCATCAGTAAATTAAATAGTGTATTAGCTGAAGTACCCAGTGTTGCCTGGGTATATCCAATATACTTAATGCATTACAAGCTTCCTAGATCTTACATAATCTGTGAAGCCCCAATTGGAAATTTTTTCAGAAAATGCACAAAATTTGCCACAAAAATGTCAGAGCCCATAATTAAAATTTATAGTTTCGTATGTAAAAATTTGAGAAAATGCTGAACATGCCAATGGTATTTTGTCTATATCAGTTGACAAAGATTTTTTTGGTGAGAACAATTAGAAAACTATTTTCCTCTCCTTGGATTGTATATGATCTGTGAGGTACCAATGAAAAATTTTATTTTGAGATAAAAATTCGAGAATGTTCCAAGACTGCTTCACATGCAAATCATGTAAACAGAGAAAAAATTGCATCTGGACTTGAACTCAGGTACTTCAGAGAAAAAGAAATGCCTCATTGCCCTTCAGCTAGAACTAATAAAACACTACCAAATTTTGCGTATTTGGTGGCCACCGTAAATGCCAGATTTTCAGCTCAAATAACATTGAATTTTTGTGATCAAAAATAAATTTGATACCTCTTCAACAATTGATTGTATAAAAAGAAAATCTATTTCTTGGGCATTTTTTTTGTTCAATCCCCGAGTTTCTACGATGAATGGAAATAATTTTAAAATGGTGAAAACGCGATGCACTCATTCCCATGCTATTCTAATGAGAAAATAAAAACACCTGGAATCGAACTTGGGATATTGGAATGCAAATATATCCCTTGACCATCCCCTGGATGAAAGCGGATTCCATGCAAATCTGGATACGCTGACTCTCGTGGTGTCTAAATACATAAGAGGACAAACAGACAGACACTCTTCTTTAGATAGGAGATTATAAATGGTGAAAATAGTCTGTAAGTTAAATAATGTGAGAAATCTATGAGTGACAAAAGTATTTTGTAAATAAGAAAATGACCAGCACTCTAAGCTCAGGTCATGTCTGTAAATCAGTCTGTCCATTGTTCTGCGTGTTTCATCTCCAAAACTACTGGGCAGATTTTCATGTAACTTGGTATTAACTTTATGGCAAAGGAAATAAGAAAATGATATAAATAGTTCATGAAGCCCAATCAGGGATGGCACTTTACTGATGACAAAAGATAAACTTTCAGTCAAATCTCATAAAATTTTACTTGTACCAAAAAAGTCTTCAAACAAAATTTGTAGACCTAGTCAAATAGAATATTTCATTCCCTATACATTTTTATTGAATGAGTGTAAGAATGTTGTAATTTATGTTGAAGAAAAATTTTCCCATCATTTTTAATTGCCATCAACGAAAACAATCTTCGTACAAACAAGATCTGCTATAAATGCATTTAATTTCCTTTTGTGCTCATGCAGCCTCATTATAAATAGCTGCTTCTTGCATATATAGGATATATCTTATAAAATGTAAGGCACTTCCAGAAGAGCTACAGAGCGTAAATTTGGAAGGAGAATAGGTGTTGGGTACAACCTCTGGGAAAAATCTGAAATTTCAGAAAAAGTTATATTTAAGGGGTAATTTTGACCCCAAAATCCTATTTTTAACACCCATAGGATAAGTATTGAAAATGGTGCAGGGCTATATAAAATTGCTTTTTTAAATTATCTAAAATTAAGATACAAAGTCTGGACATGACCATACCATGGATGAAAGAATGAAGTTTATTTTTCTTGAAGACAAAATTCAAATCCATGCTGAATTTGCATACAAATTAAATTTTAATCATAAAATTATGAAAAGTTTTTCTGTTTTCAACAATGAAAAATATTAACTACCATAGTAATGATGCCTTTCAATGGGAATTGATTTTCCATACTTCAAGAACATTGATTTAAAACATAGACTACATAATAATCCATTTGATTACAGCCAACGATGTATATGTCATGGTAAATGTGTGTAGTCCGGTAAATGTGTACATTTCCCGGTTAATGTGCACATTTACCACCAAGTTCGGTAAATGTAAGTATAACATACTTTTACCAATTGGATTGGAGAAATGTACACACCTAGAGGCACTGGTAAATCTGGATAAACGTCGCAACCCAGGCCACAACTTGGCGGCATCACGAACATCTGTTGCAGTTTAGAAGTATTGTAAATGTGTAGATTTCGTGGTAAATGTGCACAACTAAACTAAATTTGAACATGAAGACAAATTTTACTCGGCGCCACTGGGTTGGGTAGGTTAGTCGAAGTGTTTTTGGTTCCTCACGTTCACTGTGTTCCCCCCTCGAGTTGGGAAGCATTCATCTTAATATATACCAGTGGAGCCAAGCAATCGATTTTTATTATAAGTGCACATTTACTGGGAAATGTACAGATAATACATATTTCTGGAAAATTAAACACATTTACCGAGCTTGGTGGTAATTGTGCACATTTACTGGTAAATGTACACATTTCCCAATTATGTACCTTTACCGTAACATATACATATGATGATGTGATAATTATAAATTAATTTTTTTAACTGTCATAATCTTAACACAAAAAATATCCTAATTTTTACATAAATTTAAGTGTAATATATAGGCTATTGTCTTATTGATGCTGAAACAGGGCAATCAGAATCATGAAACTTAAAATCCAAAAACTTGGACACGAGCCAATTGCCAGAGAATTTAGAAATTCTGGATAGATGCTTTAATTTCCCAGAAAATGAAAACTGTTATCTTATTTAAATGAGGTCTGTGTAGTTCAAATGCTGTCGTGTTAGTTTGTTTACGAGTTTAGATCTTGGTATATGGTGATTTTTTAAGGGCTTGCATTGCATAATGTAAAAATAAAGACTTATTGTAATTCCACATAAATTTATTCAAAATGACCTAGGTTTCGTTGCAATGCAACATCATCAGGTGAAGTTTATCAAAGCTGATAGCATTTATAGTAATAGGTACAATGGGTGGGAGAGTTAGGGGAGAATAAACTATATTAACTATATCAAGCGCTTGCAGTATGCAAGCACTGGCAACTAGTATAGTAACTGAAAGGAAATGGATTATCTTCATAGAAGAAGTGAACTTAAATAAGCCGGCCTTGGTATTTGTATTTGTGAGTGAAAAGAAATGAATAATTTACGATGAAGAAAGGAACATGAACTTAAAGATTAATACTAATCATTTCAAGTGAGAAACAAATGCTGATTACTTTCTAAAAATGGGTTGTAGGTTTATTGTTTTTTTTTTTTGATAGATTGAATTGTTTTTTATTCATTCAATCTTGTAGAAACAACACCCCAGAGTCAATAGTTTTGGAAATCAGAAAAAAAATCACTGGGCATATACTGTAGTTACTCGCATAATTGCTCCACTTTTTTTACACTAAAACAAGGGTGGGGCAAATACAGTTTTCCCTTTTTAGTAAGAAAGTGGTCTCTTCAGAATTTAAAGTGGCAAGGCGATTTTTTTTTTATTTACAGGTATTTGTCCATGCACAAACTGTTTTATAAGAACGTTTAATTTTATTTTATCAAAGCTTTACATTGTTGTAAAGTGAGTCATGCATCATAAACAATGATAACCATTGTGTCAAACTAAAGGAGTGGCAAAGTGATTTTAATTCTCTCTCTGCATGGTAAGAGCGCAGTTATCATTTTAAAATTTGTTTAAAATGAGATACAAACTCGACATTTGGACATATACAGGGTTCAACAAATTATTTAAAAATCTAGGCACCTACTCCTAAACCTATGAGCCAGCGCATATAACTACAGCATGCATATACTACAATATCTAGGTGCCAGCATGAAAATCTTTGGCACCCGGGATTTGTCCAGTCCTGGACATATGTACAGCCAAAAGACACATCTTGTCCAAGGAAAAGAGAGGAAAGCATGAGGTGCAAAAAAATATTCTTTTATTTCTTCATGATTCAGGTGAGGCAATTATGCGGTAGAGGTGATTATGCGAGTAAATACGGTATGTATGACCATAACATTCAAAAGGTTAATCACGCTATTCCATATGCATAAACTTGCCAAAGCTTGAAAACCATTCTTTGTGTTGGAAAACCTGTCATAGAATAGAAGGAAATTATTAGAATATCGTAATAATAATACAAGTCTAAAGTGTAATTTTATTTTTCGATCTTGTCGATGAATTCCAGAAACCAGCCACTCAATCTTCAGAAGATGAAGTTGATTCGTCAGAGAAGGAAGATTATGGAGAGGATTGCGAAGGACTTGGTAGTGGAGGTAATTTTCAATTTCATAACTATAGGTTCTACACCCTGATTTCTTCGGCACCCAGCCCCATGCCATGCTCCTTGTGGTGAATTCACCTTGCAGATCACCTGGTTGCTTCAGCCCCTGACCTCCCTCTCTGGCTTACATATGAGGAAGTCTATTATATCATCTACCACTGTATTTTTCTTTTAGTTGCTAATGTAAACTATTCATTACATATATATTTCTGTGACTATCTGGGTTTGCATATGAGATCTTTTATATGAAGTAGCCTAAGGCATATTATAGATGCTGCATTTTTAAAACAAATAAATAAATGAGGAAAGAAGACGAGATGTCGTATAAATTTCGTTGGCAGATTCCTTTATTTTATAACTCACTAGTTGAAAGTACCCGGCGTTGCTCAAGGTTTTTAAGTCAGGACAAAAAATATTGAGTAAGATTTGAGAATAAAACCAAGTAATGAAACCAAGTTAATTTTTATTGTAATACTTATTGGTATGCAATATTTCTTGTTTTCCTATCTTTTATCCAAATAAATAAATTTTTCCCACATCCTTTATAGACAAATTTGGCGACTATTTTTTTAGCAAATAATCATAATAAACAATTGATTTAATCACTTTTAAAATATACTTATTTCACTGGAATTGATTTCCATTGGAAGAAACTGCATGAATCTCAAATGCATTAAAATTTGGAAAGGAATTGCAAGCTCTAGGAATGCAACCGTTGGAAACACGTTTGAAGATATATTCAAATTTAGCTTAACCGTATGTTATCCCATGCAAAGGCTGATTTTGTTGGTCTAATTTGTCACCTGAATATTTTAATGTCAAACCTACGAAACAAAATGAGTTCCCTGACTTTGAAATCGAATTTGGCGATAAAAGGTGCATTGGTATGACATGGAAAGTGTTATTATAATCTAATAAGTGTAATTGGTTTAATTGATGCATACAATTATTCAGTTGAAGAGAAAGCAAAGTGTAGATATAGGTATTTAAGAGAGAAGAAGTTAAAGATTCGTGGTGCATGTTCCTTTTCAAATACATTTTATCGTTAATATAGGATGTTAAATGTTTACTAAAGAATGTACACTAATTCCTGCATATATCTTATTTTAATCCAGTATCTTGACTTGACTCTTCCAGTGCATCTCAGATGCTGCGCAACCTGTGCAGGGTTAAAGTAACATTTAAGGAATATCTTTTATCCTTATTGCTATAAAACAATTGAGCATTTTTCTGGCTGTACTTAAGTTTCCAGTTGTAATTGATATGAGCCTATAATATTTTTTATAAAATATTTGAAAATGCCATTTTTTTATGGTGCACTAAAATCAATAAATTTTTCGGAAATTAAAAGCCGTCCTTACGAATTGATAGAGGGAGAAGAGATCTGATCATGAATCATACCCAGTATGAATATATGCCTCCTAGCATATAAACAAATTTATCTCATTCCATCAAATGTTATATCGTTATCATTGGATAACCGATATTTTTCATATAATGCATCATACTTGATCACTTTTTAGATCAAGATATTCAAATTGATATTGTTTAAATTTATATGTCACCTTTAAATGTTTTAAAGGCATTTCATGTTGACAGTCGGCACAGGTGAAATGGCCGAAGCTCCTACACTTCGAACACCTCTGGTGGAGTTGAGAGGCCACTGGCAACATGGAGTGAGTGGAATTATGCAAGGAAGTGGTGCACAGGGGCCAGGTGTGGTGGTTTCTGCAGCTGACTGGCTTCCTGGTGGTGATCAAGTTGTGACTGCTTCTTGGGATCGCACAGCATGTTTATATGATGCATGCACGGGAGAAGTTATTCAGACCCTGACAGGTTAGAGGCAGTTTGGAACTTTCTGTCTTTGTGGAACAGTGTTATTTATTAAGGCAGTTGTCTAAAAAATGGACAGATGGCTGAAATTTATGAATGAATTTAGTAATATACTATTTTAATGGCATGGGTAGGGCCATGTTTACTTTGTAAGAAATTAATTTTCCTGAAAAAGCTGAAATTGGCCAGGTGCTGTAAATCTTCAATAAACGGGCAAGAGTAATGCATGCTAAAATTAGGCACATTTCTATTGGTAAATTTAGCAGTTGAAATTTCTATTTTTATTTCCAGTAAATTGATAAAGCAAAATGGTTCAAACACTTTATTTGTTCATTGAATTTCTAAATAATTTAGCATGTCAAAGTTAACACGTTCGTTGCAGATGACATAATATGATGTCGTCCCGCCCTAGCGCAGTTACGGGTGACATTATATGATGTTCCCTCTCAAATCTTTTTCTCCCTCGCTTCTCTCTCTCCCATGGTGAGGATTAAACTTTGGGAAAAAGGCCACAGGGGTGTTAAGACTCAGTGCATTGTGGACTTTTGAACCGTGTGCTTCATTTTCTAGTCGAATCCACCATTCATTAGAAAATCAGTTTTTGGATTTTTTGTAGGAAATTTCATGTAAGCCTTATTATTTTTTATACACATTGGTTTTTTTACTTACTTTGTTATTTCAATGTAGCGAACGAATAATGCAGTTTTCTTATCTATTTGAAGGCTTAATAGATGCTCATTCAATCGCAGGCAACAATGCGGGACACCTTGGCAACACCCGGAAAGAGTACGAAAAAGCCATAAAATTTCAAAAAGAAATGCGTATTTCTGACAAATGTTTCTGTGAACATCTAAACATTTCAAGAATAAGATGTTTTATAGATTTAATCATTGAATAAAGCAAAAACGGAGAAATTCAGTCCATATTTACGTACTTTAATGGATGATGGAAAAAAACCTTGCACATTGAAAAATCAAAACTCCTGTGTAAACATATGGGAAAATATAATCATGACAGACTGAAGGAAGCTAATAGGTGCTTACGTTGGAAACAAAACATGCCTATAAACTAGTCAGTGTTTGGTTAATGAAATTCTATCAGGATTTTAGAGTTGAAATTTTAAATTTTATTTCTCTTACAATGGCAGCCATAATTTAGTCACATAACCAAACTATGTCGTTTTAATCTCATATTTTAATGTTTTATAAGTTAAAATTGATTAAGCCATAGAGTACAATTACATAAAATAAAATTTCTATGGCCTTAATATGTAGTTATTTTACATAACATTACATGTATTAATTTGAAAATTTTAGGTCATGACCAAGAGTTAAGCAACGTTACTTGTCATCCTACTCAGCGTTTGTGTGTCACCTCTTCTCGGGATACAACATTTAGGCTATGGGACTTCAGAGAGCCTGTCCATTCGGTGTCTGTATTTCAGGGTCATACAGAGTAAGTAATAATTTATGCTAACTTTTATAGTATAGCATCTAGAAATTGCTGGAAATTTCCATGGTGTTTGAATCATATACCTGCAGTTTGAATACTAAAAATGAAAATATTTCTTCCAGTATCTAAAAGTTGTAAAAGTCTTGCATGTATTGATCAGTTGTTCTAATTGTAATTCCAAAAAAAGATGATTCTACTCTGTAGCTCAGTGGTCTGAAACTCGCAGGCCACATAAGTCCCCAGTGGTATGTTTCGGCAACCTGTAAAGTAAGCTAAATGACTGAAACTCAAATGTATTTCTTATAAAATATTTCACGTAAATCTAATAAATTTAAGATGTATGTTAAACCAGCACTTAAAAAATATACAGTTTCTCATCGTGATTTATAAAAACTAGTGGTACCTGCAACAACTTTTGTGAAGTCAGTCAGAAATCTGCAGGTTTAAAAGTAATAATAGCCTATTTCTCCTTATAAAATTAGACAACTGACATTTTGAATTTCATGTTTGTTTTTATAATTCATATGTGTAATTTTAATTGCTTCTCCCGTATGAAAAAAGTCACATTCCAATATTGAAATAATGAAAGGAGATTTTTTCTTTTGGTCAATCATTAAAAATGTCCACAGCCCACATGCAGTTTACTGAATAATAATAATCTTCAATTATTAATGTTGCAATCTATTAAGTTTGAAATTGCTACAACTATAATTTTGATGCTTCATAAAAAGCGCGAAGCAAATAACGCTTGACCCATTATTGTTCTAAAATAATTTTTTATACTTTTTATTTTGGAAAATGACCTTTCACCTCCCACTAATGACACTGGTAATATTAATAGAATCCTTAATGTGACAAATATATTTAGAAACACTATGTGGATTGAAAAATAAAAATTTACTTTGAAATCTCTTTGTGGATCTCTAATGGGTTCATCAACATCCTCAGAATGAAATTGCCTAGCCTTTCTCCTGAAACGAATGCCATTTTATCAGGAAATTCTGGTTCCACCTCAATAGTTTCAGTTAAATCTTTGCTTCGACTTGGGTACTCTTCAAATCCTTGATCTGAACGCTTTTATTTGAAGAAATTGAATCAATTTTCGTGAGATCAATGCAAACTTTGATGTTTAGCTTTGGCTTCTGCAGTAATTTGCTACCAATACTGACTTTAGATAGAATGTTGTAAGGACCAGCCCGAGATACTGGCAAGTCAGGCAGCTGCCTGGGGAGTGAAGGCATTGGGGGCACTAACCTGATCATATACAGTAAAACCTGTCTTAGTTTATATGATTGGGGCCAAATTCTGCTATAAGGTATTGGAGGTTATAAGCTAAGGCAGTTTATACTATAACTAGAATGAATGCCTGCTGAAATTCATCTGGAAACTTGGAAACAAATCTTATGGTCCATGTTTATGGAGTAAGCCTAAGTTTCAAACTGGTCAAAAAAGAATATTGTGATTTAATAGTAATAGTTAATAAAATTCATCTTAAAACATGATTACATGTTGCATTTAGCATTTTCCTTGAAAACATAGGAGCTCAAGTTTTGACAATGTCAAGGCAATTATTGTTAAAATGGCAAGCTCTCTCCAAAATATATTATTTAAACATTAAGGAGCAGGAGGGTTAGACACAAATACAAATACAGAATTAGGCTATATATATATATATATATATAGTAATATAATTATTTTTTATTGGTGTGCAGGTCATACATATAATTTAAAATGACATGGCAGGGCACACAAAAGTCCAGCAGGGACTTCTGCTTAAGGGAGGAGGTTAACTTGACAGAGGCACTGGTCTTAATGGCCCTTAAAGCCATCATTAGCTCCTGAGCCTCGCTTTGCTCCATATCTTGCTGAAGACACCAGTCCTCAAGCAACTTAGCAGCCTCCAGTGCAGCTTGGGCAGAGATGGGGAGAAGATGCTGCCTCTGCAAGCTCCATTTCCTCTTTCTTCTCAAGAATCTCCATAGCAATATCCACGTCCGTGGGCATTGCCATAACCTCCCTCTCCTGGGGATGATTAAGGATGGAATCTAGATCCATGGGGTCACTGTAGCAGAGAGCTTGAATTTTCTCCTCAATCTTGGTGACACATTGCTCCAGCTCAGCTTCTGCTTCTCTCTCCCCTGCCTCATTGTCTTCACTCTTGATATTGCAGTGGAGGAAGCAGTTGTAGATGATGCTGGGGATGAGGTCATCAGACCAAGCTTGCACTAGCAGCTTGATGGCTTGGAGAATATTGAGTTATTTTGGTTCTGCAGTATTTCTCAGCTTATCCAGCAGGTGCTGGTTGAAGTGTTGCCTGTAGTGAGCCTTGAGGGCTCTTATTATTCCAGCATCACACTGTTGAAGCTTGTAAGTAGTATTGGATGGCAAGAAGACAAGCACAGTGTGCTTAAGCTTGCCAGCATTCACTTTATGATCCAAGCTTTGCCATTGGCCCTGTATTCAACACCCAAAATGCCTCTTTTGATACCCTTGAAGCACCTGGGATTCCAGTGCTTGCCAATCACCCATAGAGGCAGCTTCTGTGAACCATCACCATTGACACAGACAGTTATCGTCTTTCCTTTTCTTGCTTCTGGTCTTCGAGAAGCTTGTTGGCAAGGGAGTGATCAGCCTGCATCCTGAAAAAGAGACTTGTCTCATCCATGTTGTAGATGTCTGGCCAGATGTACTGATCGAGGACTTCTCTGAGCTTAGGGAGCTTCTCTTTGACAAGGTCCATGTCAACAGCTCCACTCTCACCAAAGCGCTGGAAGGATTTGATGTTGTAGCACTGCTTGAATGTCTAGAGCCATCCGTTAGACCAATTCTTGGCTTCAAACATTGAGGCATCCTCATTACGATGAAGCAGCTTCATGAATGCTGCAGCTTTCTCCTTGAGAAGTTCTCCAGAGAAGTTCTCGCGCTCTTGATGCAAGAGGAACCACTCATAAAGAGCTTCATCAACCTTAGGCCACTTCAGCACCCTGTGGCACTTAACTAAAGGATTTCTGGCCTAGGTCACAAGGAGTTCATTGCTGCATCTGAGTGTGGAGGAGACATTTGCCTGGTGGTCTTGATGCCATAAGTTACCTTGAGCCAAGTGACAAGGGCCTTGTGTGAGATGCTGGGTTCATCCTTCTTCTGACAAAGAGCCTTGCACTGCTCATCTGTGATGATGAAGTACTTGGGCTTGGAGGAGGTGGTTCGTGCAGCAGACATGGTGAATGGTTTACAAAAGGGACGAATGTTAGAAATAGCGATTGAAATAAGTGAAAATTGACAGCCCCTTAATTCTCAGATACAGTAATATAAGTTACGAGCATCAAAAATGACATATTTCTGAATTATTTGTCATTAAGCGCTATGTTCAGTACCAAAACAAAACAGACACTGCCGCACAGTCGCAACACTCAACAGTAGAAAACAAGACACATCTAAACGTGACGTCACATTACCCCTCCACCTCAGTGTGTTTTGTGAGTACTTCCCATTGGTCCAAGACGTTGCCAGGTAACAAGTCTATGTAAGCAGTCCCCTCTCCTCTCCCCCCTCCCCTCACACATGCTGACCCTGTTGTTAGGTGTCCTCTCTCTCTCTTCTTCTTTCCATGCAGTGTTGAATGCTTTTTCATAACCTACACAATGAGACCTTTCCGAACATTATCTAGCTACCCTAAAGGGTCAAAATGAATCTCATGAGATCACATTGTAATGATGGAGGCAGCCCCATTCGATAGAACCGGGGAAATCGGACTGCAACACGAATTTTCATGACTGTCGAGCAAAGCACTTCCCAAGTTTTCTGGAACACCCAGTTGAGGAATTTAAAAGGCTAGCCACCACGGGAGAGAGGATACAATTGCAAAGCAGCTTGTTTTTCAAAGCTTATCTCACAGTAGCCAATTGTTTTGCTGAGGAGTATTGAACACAATAACTCATAGAATCGAGAGCCACCACTGGGTAAATATCGGATTAGGATGAGTGAGAAACGGGGAGTCGGAAGCATTCTCACATGCCTACATTTGGTGTGTATTTACAGCTGATAAAGATTAATATAAATTATGCAGTGATGCCAACCTTATAAGGTTAAGGTAACAGAGGTTATAAGCTATGGTCATGTGGCCCAAGTTGGTGCTGGACTTTTGTATAAGTTAAGGGAGGTTATAAGCTATGGCAGTATAAGCTATCAGAGGTTTTACTTTATCTATTCATTACTTGCAAGTGACTGAATGTTGGATACCAATTTATATCGTGGAACATGTGGGAATATAGATGAATTTCCTTTTACTTTTTCACTGTCAATTATTTTATGCAGCAATGAATAAATTAACAAATTCATTTTTAAATATCTTAGCAAAAATGTACGGAAAGGGGCACTGGAGTGGTTTCTCACCCAGGGTGCCAAAATACCTCTGGCTGCCCCTGAATGTCATTCTTATTATGATTGAGCATACAAATTTAAAGCTCTAAAGTTTTGCAGCCATACATTGGGGCTGGTAGTGAGTGGTCATACATATCTACATCTGTTCCATCCATCAACTCAGTAAGACTGTCGTAAATTTCTGTGATTTCAAATCTTAATGGTTTTATTGCATCTATCCTACACTCCCACCTGGTTTTTGAAAGTGTTTTCAATGTCAATCCATGGGATACATGCCCTAGGTACCACTTAGGAAAAGGTTAGATTAAGGAAGAGGAGAGGAAGCAATAAATGTGCCCCTTTCTCACGAGACTTCTATGGCGCCAAAATTTTGACCTCCCCATATTAGGTTTCCAAGAAAGGAGTAGGATACTGAGAAAGACAACCGAAGGTTCAGGGGGTATTTTGTTTGGAAGGTTTATGTTTGTCCTGGGATTCCCAATTCCCCTTTCCGTTTTCACATATGGGTGGACATGTTGCACCCATGCATAAGCTGGCCCTGGAAACAATGCTCATTTAGGAGCATTACAGTATAAAACCTTTTATCCAGTTCCACTAATCCGGAAATCCAGTTAACCAGCTATTTTCAAAGCTGATGTATTTTTCCAAAATTTGTTAGGGGAAAGAAATTTAAATTTGCCACCTTGCTAGTAATTACCCGGCTCACCACTGCGTGTTGGATGTGCTCCATGCTCTGAGGTTTTGTTTTTTTTTTTCAGTGCCTTGTTTGTCTGTTTATTACTGTTAAATGTCTCCTTTCCTATTTTGCCCCATAAATTGTCTAAAAATGAGAAGCCCAGTTTAATAGATTCAGTGTTTTCCCTGTTCACTATAAGGCCAATATTAGAGCATGGATTACGTCTTCAATATTTATTGAGTGGTTCGAGAAAAAATTCATACCCGAAGTATAGAAGTGCTCGAAATAGAAAATATTATGAAATGGAACACTTGTTCTGATAGTGGAACCAAAAGCAGTGGGCACTAAATAACTGATTGAGCTAAATTTCGTTTTATTTCTTATGTACTAGGGAAGAAAAGTGAAAAAAAATATTTTTTATTAATTTTATTAAATAAAGTTAACACATTGGTATTACTAAATGTTTGATAAGACTGAACAATTTTACCCATGCGTGTGACGAACTGGAACGTAGTTCTTGTTCTAAGCATTGTTTACGAATATATTCCATATAACTGGCTATCCCTATATCCCAAGATTGCCAAATAAAAGGTTCGATACTGTATTTATTTAAGTATTTCACATACAGCTCAGGCCATTTTACACTGAAATTTAAAATAAAAAATAATATAGTAAAGTATTACTAACAAAAATTTTAAAATTAAATTATCAGTGGTCTCCCAAGTGAAGCAACTGGTAATAGGATTGCCACTTCATAAGAAGTTAATTCCGTGAGATTTTTTCTAAATTAAAAAAAACCTTATGTGAACTATGACACTTGTTTTATTTAGTGACTAGCTTATTTTACCCTGGTTTCCCTCGGGGAAGTTTAAGTTTTTATTCATAGAAGATTGTAATGGATATTAATTAAGAAGTTATTTGAAAACACGAATTATATTTCCTTATGTTTTTTAGAAAATCTTTTGATTGTGTAGAAACATTTTGCATCAAACTAAATAATGGCTCAGGCACATCTTCAAGATCAGTTAAAACTATTTTTCCGTTGGAACAACACATGCCTTCTGCTTTTATATGAAATTTTTTGGCTTTACAAAACTTGCATATTTTTGTAAGACCTCTAATATTAATCAATTGAAGGCCTTCATTATCAATTGCAGGATCATATAGGCATTATTTCTCAATGAAATCCAGTTGGTTAATCTATTTCGTGCAGTGTGTATTTGTTGTTGTTAAAGGCAATTAAGAGAATTTTCATTGGTTTCATTCAATTTAGAATTCTAATGTCTTTCTCTATCTTTTGTGAGTTGTGATTCCCTTTGTTCAGTTATCTCATTTAATCGGGCATTTCTTTTACTTTCACGGTTGTATCGCAGACGACATTCTCTTGATTCTTGACTGATTCTTTCACAAAAATTAATCCTTTTTTTTACAACAACTTTTAGTAAGGAGCAGACATCATTATATTTTAATTTAAAACTTTTCAGTAAAAATGACGCTCAAGAAAGAGGAATAACTATATACACGAACAAAATTATGAATAAAGAAACAAAAACAGAAAATGGTGTTACGCGATAAAATATCTGTCACCGTTTTTAATTCTCAGTGAAATCCAGTTGGATAATCTATTTCGTATCTCTCTATTCGTATGTCAGGTGTTCTTTGTCTGGAAGATCAAATTCTTCTAGGTTGTCATAATAAATATTGTAAACAAAATATTGCAAATCGAATTTTGTTCGATTAATTTAAATTTTTATTTCAATTATGAATATAACATTAATTACGATTGGAAAATATATTAAAGTGATTTAAAACACAAAAGAAAATATCCTAAATAAAAAGTTTTCAAAATAAAATGTATTGAATAAGCAGTGAGCGAACATTCAATGCTTAATATGGGTAAGATATCCCAGTCCAACAATCAGATTCACATAGCAGCCTTTAATTCATTCATGGTTTTATTCCATTACATTCGCATTAATACAAATTTTACAAACTTTAGGTAATAGGAAATGAAAATAGATGAAAAGAATAAGAACCTTTAATCCTTCTTGCATAAATCAGTCCAAGTCCAGTTGGTGTAGGATGAAATTTATGTATTTTATTGTCAAATTGAAAAATGTGCTGCACCCGACTTAGGATTGAACTAAGGCCTATCCTTATGGGTTGTCAACAGACAAACTTTCTCTTTATTTATAAGATTACAAGGCATTTAATGAATATTTAATCATAATTTTATTTTACTAGATTAAATAATTAGCGGTAATGATTTCCCGTATGAACCAACTTTCGGCAGCTTCAACCGACATGTGCTTTCCGACATAGGTTTGACAGCACATTTATTTTTTTGGTCAGTTAAACCAAAAGTCGGATAAACAAGGGTTGTATAATTGAGGTTTTACGTATGCTTATGATGGAGTAAAAGAAAAAGCAAATACCACAGTGGCTGATAATGAGTATAATCTCTCTCTTCTTCCTTCTAGACATGGATTAACCCTTAAGAGGTCATGCTGTAGTTTGTGGCGTGGGAGGTCTCACATGGTCTTTCTGACCATGTTGGATAAAGAGGAAAAAATACCCAAAGATATATTTTTATTCAACATTTTCTGTATTTTGAAATGCATTTATGTTCATACAATGGTTTTGCATCAATCAAGATGCATTGAAATAGTTAAAATATTATATATATGAATATGATAAATAGCGGTATCAAACAAAACACGGCATGCAGGACAGTTTTTCACAGGAAGAAAAGTAGGCGATTTCTTTGTAGAATGTTGGATTTTTATTATTTCCTAACAAATATAATGAAGAGTGTGTTAAAAATTATAAGCGGTCTCAAACACACTCACTTGAAAAGGACTGTGTAGTTGCGTATGTACGTTCTCAACCCGACATAAGAGACCAACTCTATCTTAGATGGGAACAACTAGTTATTGCTTTATATATTCAATCAGGACAGCGCTTATCCTCGCACATTCTTGAAGGAATAACAGATGATATCACTATAGTGAGCGTATGGTGCACCAGGCTGGCTCTGCTTGCTTACTCACGGGGAATACAAATAATAATACTTATGACGGGAGTCTTCCACACCAAAAAACTGATTGATAGTGACCTCGAGGTGAAATAAGGATGCCATGCATTAGATATTACTGATAGAGAACCCGGTCTTTTAGACTGTGTGCGACCTCTTTAGCATTCGATCAGAAAAAACCGATGCGCAGTAATGAAAATTTACAATGTAAACAAATAAAACTTAATCGGAGAGCCCTACAAATTTGTCATATGATGCATAATGGACAAGAAATAATGTACTTAGAAGGCCAGAGATTAAATGATGCAGAAAGGTTTAAAATTTTTAATAATGTAACCCACCCGGTCTTTTTGACTGTGCGCGACCTCTTAAGGGTTAAATATAATAAGGAACTACATAGTCTCCGTTTTACCCAAATTAGTATATGAATCTGTCTACATCACTTTGCTTTTTTTCTCTGTATCCCTTCGACTTATCCCACCAGCTTCTCTTATCTCTTTATCCTTTCATTTAATCCTTTCTGCATATTACCAAATCCTCCTCTTACCCTCTTCTGTCAACTGGAAAGGACACTCTAGGAACAACAGAATATGTACAGTATTTTCTGGCATATGACATGCACCCCTAAAAATAATTCCGTTTTCAGGCATTAAAAATTTTTTACTTGTTAAATAGATTTGTTTGCATAAAAGCAAGATTCATCAATGGCTAAAAAACAAATAAGTTTATTAATGGTTGAGGTTAATAATTTTGAAATGTAATTAATGTCAAAAATATTGGCTACCTTCATAAATTACCATCTTCAGTCATTTTCAATAATATTAGGGGATACCAAATTAAAATGATACAAATTTTAGTTAAAAGGCTCCTATAGCTATTCCCACAGAACACATCATACAGATGAAATGTGGGACTCTGGAGGCAAGTTACTGTCCTACTTAAGGATGGCAATTTATGCTGAAATAATCAATTAGCTGTAATTGTCTATAATTGGAATTGTGATAATTGATTCTGCTAATTAATAAAATTAAATTATTTGTGAATGATTACATATTATCATAAATAAAATAACCTGGTTCTTTACTGGTGCTATTTAAATATTCACTAGAAAAAGAACTGACTTGATCATATGCCTTGTCGATGGGAGGTTGGCATGCTGAATGTGCCCCTCTTTCAAATTCTGATCTTGGCTACACCAAATCAGACTCTTTGCTCTCAGAGAAACTACATCGCTGGTTCTGATAAACTCTTAAGCTGGCAAAATTGTAGTAATATCCAGATTTAAATTTCAAGGGAATTTATCAAGAAAAAAGTCAGGTGTTTAAAGTTGAATGTACTTCATTGAAAACCTGTCTCTGCCCAAAAGTTTTGCAAGGACTTGAAAAGTGTGTATAGCTAAATTTTAATTGAAATACCTCATCAGCATTTAAGCTTTAATTATATAAGATACAGCATAATTTTTGGATGTTTTTGTGAAAAAAAAGTTCATATGCACTGGAAAATACGGTATATACAGAAAGAAAATTTGTTCAGCCTTTGATGTGTGGAAATTTTTTTTTTGTGATAGTAATCTTTATTTAATTGTTCTTTATCATCAAAATAAATAAAAAACCTTTTTTTAATTATAATAGGATGGTCACGTGTGCAGTATTTGCTCGAGAAGATAAATTAGTATCAGGATCTGATGATCGAAGTGCAAAAGTTTGGGATATGCGCAACATGCGATCACCGTTAGCGGCCATTCGATCAGATTCTGCCGTCAATCGTCTTTCTGTTTCTCCATCGTCTGGTCTCATAGCCATCCCACACGACAACCGACAGGTAATTTTTCATTCAAATGTGTTTAGAAAGATGTTTGGTTTGTTATTAACCAATATTTTCTAATATTATCATTTAAAGAATGAAATCTTTTGTCTTTAATTTTATGCTTTCAGTAAAAAATTAATCAGATTGAATTCAGTCACTCTACCTATCAATTTTATATTCCTATTTCTTAAAAAATATTATACCAGTGGTCTTGAGATTGTTTTTGTTTTTTATTGTATAAAATTAATTTCTAAATCTTTTACTTTCTTATACATGTAGCAGATAGAGAAAGTATTGTAATCGTGAAAAAATCCAACCTTGAAATTTTGACAGAAATACATGTTTTATATGTCCTCGAGTCCAGAAATGTTTTTTTTCATCATGCCGTCTGTCTGTGTGCAGCTCTACTGCCTAAACCAGAGATAGCAAATCTTTTTTTTGCTTGTGTTCCAAAATTAAAAAATTTGCTTTCCTTTTCCAACTGCTATGCCAATTTAAAATACATCAATAAATAAATAATTTTATGGTATCATAAATCAAAAAATATTAAGAAGATAGTAAAAAAAACAATTTTTTTCTATTGCATGCCAACTAAAATTGTTTCATATGCCAGAAGTGGCACATGTGCCATGGGTTGGCCATTTCTAGCTGAAACAATTAAATTCAAATGATATTTTTTATTTATGCATACTATTATCCAGGGTAGAAATTATGAAGGGATGAATGATATGGTGCAACAATAAAGGGTATTTTATTCTTATTGATTTTCACAAAATGTCGATTTATTCAAAAATGGCTAAATTGCTTTAACGATTTTGATTAAAATTCACTCAGTTATAGAGCTTGGAGTCATAAACAGTACTGCATAAGCCATATTTCTCAATGAGACCAAATGCATATGTATATAAGAAAGTTTGTGCAATATATATTGTACCGATTTTTTTTATTTAAATGTATAGGTTTGTGCTTCTGTACTTATACATTTATGGTTAAATATTTATTTATGTTATTCTATAGGTTAGACTGTTTGACTTGAATGGACAACGGGTTGCACGACTTCCAAGAAACAGCCGCCAGGTAGAGTACTCCTAGTGTTTGATTAAATTTGTTGTTTTTAATTCAATGAAACCACAAATCCAGTAAACTCAGGACTAGAGAAGTGCCAGTTTCTTTGAATTTCCCTAATTTCAGAACCCTAATCTATATTATTAGCATTGGAAAGCTGATAATCATTTCTTGCATAAAAAGTTGAGAAATATTGAGTAATGAAATGTAAAACATTAAGTACAACAAAAAGAATTTGATTTGCAGTACCTATGAAATTATCAAACTTTTCCTTTCACAAAATTACAATTGTTACGTGGAAGAGTATTTTAAATTTACATTTGACAAATATGAGATTGACTAGCATAATTGCACTCCATATAAAACAGGTACGCATGGATTAAGTATTAAAATTAAGGCACTTGTCATTCTTCTTCCTTTTCTACGTTCCTCTCTCTCTCTTTCTCCCGCCATCTCTCCCTTTCTCCTTCCTATTCTCCGGTTACCATCGTAGTCTTAGTTGTCGCAGATGTTTCATTTTTATGGGAAATAGTAGTACAACTCTCCCAAGCAGATACACTCGCAATTCTAATGCATACATAACTACAGACATATATGTGCAATTTCTGAGAGCATTTCTACTTTTTATGGACAAGTGACCTGCTCATCCATTTGATCTTTCATTTTTTACGGAAAGTCAAGGTTGTTTTTCCCTAGTGCACTGTACCAGCATGTTACTCAATTACTCAGTTACTCAATTTAATTATTGTTAATTGTATGCATCTTTAATTCAGAAGGTCATATCAACAAATTGGATGTACTACATGTACTGCATATGCTTGCTGCATGGAATGTAGTTAGTCCTGAATTAATTTTAAACTAGTTTAAGAAAGCAGAATGTCTTCTTTATTTCACTTCATCCTCAATTTGGTACACTTCATTTTCAGTTTTTATTTTCAAATGTTTTCATTCTTCACAGATACAATGCTGCCAAGGCTCGAGTTAACAGATCATTTCAAATTTTTAAGAATGTCTTATATGCAGAACATGATATAAAAATAATTTTGCTGTAATAAAATTAGCAGTTACTATAATAGTATAATATAACCTCCAATTAGTGTTTACTATTTAGTATACCACCTTTTTGAACTTCACGTGCTTGTGGTTTGCAAATTTGCACTTTGCGACAAATTTTTTTATGATCATTACTTCTGTTTCGCGCTGATTATTTTCATTTTGCATCATGTGTTTGCGATGACAACAAACGTGAACTCCCTGTACTTTTTTGTTTCGAAGTTCAGTTTAAACTTTGGTGCCCTAGAAAAGGACATTATTATCTAACAAATATAAAAGCCTACTTCTGCCCCTTTTTCCCTTTGTGGCTCCCTCTGTCACGCTATAAAAATGCGAATAACTCTATAAAAGATGGAGATATATTTTTTAAATTTGGCAGGAATGCTAGATTCGCATATTTTAAGGTGATGATGAAAAAAAAATCTCAAAAAAAGTCCTTGATTCGACTCCAAGGAAGACATTTCCATTTCCCATAAGATAACACGTAAAAATTGACATTTCGACGTGCAAGTTTTTATTCTATTTGAGATCTTAATTAGAAATAATTAACCTATGATCTTTGGATCTGAACCATTCTAAAGAAATAATTATGAAGTTTCTTATTCTGTTCATCTTTTTTTGCCGAATGTTAGAAATTCCTCATGTTAAACATTTAATATACCTATTTTGGGGAAATCTTTCCATTTTAACGGGCTATTGCCTTGCCAACCCATTACATTGTTAAACCTCGAAATCCTATTGTTACTTGAAAGCATGCTTTTAATTCGAGAGAGAGAAGGAAGGAGAGGTAAGTGATTTTCATAGCAACGAATGTAAACAACATTCGTTGCATTATTTATGAGAAGGAATACATTTGAATGTAGAACATTAATCATTTGCATATTTAAATTACTAGAATCATGGTACGAGTTCAAGACTTGAAACTACGAATGCCTAAAACTGGTTCTCAACCACACTGGTGTGCCGCGAACATTTCCCAAGTGTGCCGTGAGACTTTGAAGAGAAAATTGCAAATCTGCACATCTTCCACCAATTATATACACAATTTTAACAAAGATATTAATACAGTATTAAGACTAGTTGAATCCAGTCCAAAAGTATCACTGCTTGGGAAAGCGGGTAAACATTAAGCCTGGCAATAGCATTGTCAGCATTGTTATAGCAACTGAATGCCTTGTGCATGAGTCATAGGCAACTGGTTGGTTCTTGTTGCTCACTTGACGTAGCATGCTCTGCCTGCAGTGACCTTCCTGGCTGTCCGCGACTCTGGCGCATTCCTTTATAAAATCAGTACTAGCCTAGCTTCGTGGCTGGCTTATACTACAATTTGGTGTCTGTGAATGTATGTTTTGTGAGTTTATTCTGTATAAAATAATTTTGTTTTAATTGTTTTGTGTAATACCATTGGTGGAAAACTGTGATATTTGTGATTTCGTCCAATTATTGTTGCTAAAAATTATAAAAGTTTCACCCCTAAAAATGGACCGATTTATTACAAGAAAACGTAAGGGTGAAAAATATGAAGAATATGTTAAGGAAAACCCCAGTATGAGCGGGACCAAATCAAGTAAGATTTCTAGGGTTTCTCGCAAGTATATGGACAGTTATTTGAGTCTGGGCTTTTCTTGGTATGGAGATAAAGATTGTCCTGTTCCAATGTGTGTTGGTGTGGTGAGAAACTATCAAACGAAGCCATGGTTCCCAGCAAATTGAAGCGACATTTCACCACAAAACATGCACACCTTGAAGGAAACTATTTTAACTAATTCAAAAGGTTGATGGAACTGCATTTTAAACAAGCGACTTACTTCGAAAATACATAAGAGTTCAAGTTGATTCTTATCAGATAGCAGAAATCATATCTCAAAAAATGAAGCCCCACACTATAGCTGAGTCACTTATTTTGCCTGCGTGCCATGTGATAGTTAGAACAATGCTCGGTGATGATGCAGAACAAGAAATTGCCAAAATTCCACTTTCTAATGATACAATTCGAGTAAGGTTAGAAGATATGTCATCTAACATAGAGGAAAATGTTTCTAATAAGCTTAAAATTGCTTTGGAAGTTGACGAGTCAACCGATATTAGTGGTAAAGCACAACTATTAGCATTTATTCACTTTATTCATGAAAATGAAATACCATATTTCGCTGCATATAAGACGCACTCCAATTTTTTAGAAGATTTTTCAGGAAAAAAATTATTTTGGCTCACCAATGCATTTGCAAAGGGCCACGTCATGTATGATTTCCAGTCATGATTAAGTTCGTATCCGACAACGTTTACAGAAAATAATCTGGTGTGATAAAAGTTAAATATAACGTATTAGATAAACTTCATTCGTAAAATGAATAGGGATGATCTAAAATATAAATAATTGCTTCGAAACATGTATAGCTAAATGTGCCGTGTGAACTCGGCAGTGGTATTAATTAAAGCTGTCGGAGTGCATCGTACATATAGATACCTTTTACCGATAGTACTTACTTAAACTTAAGTTCTAGATGATATTTTAATATAATATCATAAATAATAAATGGAATGGATATGTAATAACGATGCAAACTAGTCCTTTTTCTTCTGCAACTCTTTTTGCCACATACATAACGATTTTGATCGATACAGCAATACCAAACTTCCTCTGTTCTATTATCCATCACTTTCTCCTTTAGTTGTGGCCATTTAAGACCAACCTTACGAAGAATATGTTTCTCTTATCCCATCAGATTCAGTTTTTCCTCATTTTCTCCATTCACAAATCATTTTTTCTGTGGAAAGTGGACCAAAATGACGTGCTGCTACTTGGTTTCCGTGCTTTTTTTTATATTGAATCGCCTGAAGCTTATAACCAATAGAGTAGGCATATCTTTTCACTTTCGTAGACATTGTGATCTCAATACATGTAGGTAACGTTATTCATCCTAGATACGTATAAAACATTTATGACATTACACGAATTCAACTATTCCGTAGTATTACTTTCTTATGCTAGGTTTTGATTTTCTGTGACACATTTTGAACGTAATTAATAAAATAAATGTTACCACTTTATAATGCTAGAACTTTTTTTGCTGCTTGTAAATGTTTGTTTCAGAACCTAAGAAATCATCCATGCATCACGTACTCAATATTCCATTTCAGTAGTTAATCCATTTAAATTAAAGCATTTCCTTGGAATGAATAAAGGAAAATCGAAAATCACATATGAAGATGTGCTGGGAGTTAACTGCACAGTTGACGAAAGAAGTATTATCGTTTTGTAATGCTGGGTTTGCTATTTGCTATTACGCATTTTGAAAGTAATTAAAAGAATTTTTTCACTTTATGATGCTAGGTTTTTATTTGCTGTTATGTGTCTTTTATTGTCTGTTAAACTGCATTATTTATGATAAAAAAGTGAATTTTCTAGGTTCACTGGGAGCCGTACTCCCATAAATATATTGTCTTATGGGAAAATAGGACTTGCACTTTGCAAATTTGCATTTCCCGTCAGTTTTCCAGAACCAATTATTAGTGAAGTTCAAAAAGGTGGTGCATACAAAAGATTATTCCCCCAAAGAAAAATTAAACGGATTTCACGTTTCATCTACAATTTAGTCACCGTGGTAGCGCACCTGTTCACAATGCTGAATTAGATACAACTATCAGTAAATCACCAGTGATCAACTAGTCTATAGTACTTCATGTTAAATCAACCATTTTGTGGTTTTAAGCCATGGTGTTCAGCTTGCAATTGCATAAATATATATAAATCAGTTTAAAACCACAGTTAAAAAGTATTTATTGAACAATTTATGTTACTCACTGGCTAAATACCTTAATGGAAAATAATTGTATTTGTAACTTGGCTCTTTATTTATTGTGTGTATATGTGATTTTATGCATGTGTTCTCTCTGACATGTCCTATGTCTGTAAAGCTCTTGCGCTCTAAGGTGTCAGGCGGAGATGCATGAGAGGGGAATGGAATGAATGGGAAGGAGAAGCTTTAAGGGAGAGCTGACATCAGAGCACCTGCGCCGTAGACGAATTTTGGTTTGGATGAGTCCATCAGCCTTAGTGAACCTCCCTCCCTTTCCTTCTTCCCCTCCAGATTTCAAGTTCGCGCAGTCAATGCGCACACCTAAACACCACTTCCCCTCGAGGATGGACTCGTCCTACCGTAAAGGTGCCTACAGCACACTGCCAAGTTAAGGCGTTTTTGGTATACTAGACCTCCTGGACCAATAAATAATAATAATAATAATAATAATAATAATATAGGTAAACAGAGTAATTAGTCTTGTGGATTGAAATGATTTTTTTTTCATTACAGGGACATCGAAGAATGGTTTGCTCTGTTGCCTGGGCAGATGAATCACTTTCATCCTTCACTCCTCCATGGTCATGCAATTTCTTTTCCTGTGGTTTTGACCGCATGGTGCTGGGCTGGTCTATTCAACCATGCAAGGACTGAAACGCCACTAGATCCATTTCTTTAATCCAGTCCACAATTGCTGTAGTATTTCATTTTGGGACATGCTTGGCCAGTATGGATGAAGATAATAGAGTACCTGAGCGTATAAGCGATTTTGCCATATTTTTCATTTGTTTTGTTCTAATTGACGAATTTGAAACTAATGCGCTGTATCGATCATTGGTAGCGAAAGACTTCTCTTTTTGTCTTTGATTAATAGAATAAGACGTTAGTATTAATTAAATGTTTGAATAAATGCATTCTCAGGTATTTAGACTCATAAAAAAATGTTTATGAAGTGGCACACTTATCGACACTAATGCACAGTTCTTATTTGTATGGAAGACGTTCAATGCATCAGGTTTCTTAGAAAAGAAGACAAGGTTTAATTTGTTCACTATTTTTACATTTCTCTTGTGAAGCTCATAGAAAGCACAATTACTTTCATTTTTGGTCATGCCTTAATAGACATTGAGACAACTACAGAGTCATAATACAAAGTTTTATTACTTTAATTTGTCAATATTTCTTGAACCATCTGCTTAATAATCAGTATATTTTGGATGGTTTGTTTTGTTTTGAAATAAACAATACACTTGAATCATATAAATTTTCTGACGAGGGTTTAACTACAAATTTTATCTAATTGTTGGTAGTTAAGTAGTACTGAACTCCCTTAAGAAATTTGTCTCAATGGTGCAGTACTAATTGACTGAATTAGTTCTGTTTGGATTATGACTTATTTAGTTTAGAATATGAATCTGTATGGGCTGTGGAATATTTTATAGCATTTCTCATTATGATACTGTTATTAATTAAAAACATTTCAAAAGTAAATGTTGTAAATGCACGTATAATTTTGTTGGACACCATAGGGATTCAATTTTTATTTACCTTACTCATGATAGCATTATCATGTTAGTTGGAATATTTAATTTATAGTTTGCAGTAAAGAAGAAGATGGTTTGTATTGCTGAGATAATTAATTTTTTTAAATGCAGTTTGGTTGTGTCTTGCACTCATGTAATTTAAAACATGATAAGCAAGAATATAGTCCCATCATATACAATTCTTTTCATTTGCTGAAGTCAATATTATTTGTTATTAATAATTTTAGTTATGTTTTTTTTTTCTAGAACCGTGTTTATAAGTTGAGAACATGCCATAATTTTTGTTAAATTGAAACTTGAAATGTATTTTCATGTTGAGATGCTACTGCCAATGTAATGAAAATATCTTGATAGAAATGCCTCTTAAAGTTTGTAGGTTATTGGTAAAAGGAATGCTACATAAGGATAATTATCTCTTTACAAACAGAGAATGTGGTATGGTGATCTAATGCATAAGATTTTTTATGGGTGCTTGCAATCTTTCTTTTAAAAATTATTGTAGAATGAAAATTGAGGAGCTGTGATTGACATTAATTTATGGGAGTTTCACTACTCTTGAATTTTATAATGTCCTCATTATTACTTCCATCCATGTATATCTCCATAATTGAATTGAATATTTGGGGAATATTAAAAGCACAATTACATTGGATTTAAGAAGTGGCATTAATAGCATGAAATTTAAGCATCCTGTTAATGAACTCTGACTTTTAATCTCATTGGAAACCTACTTTTTGGTAAATTTTTCGTAAGTGTTACAAGTTCTGAATCTTGAAATGCATGTTTGTAATTGATTTACTCTTTCAAGGTGGTTTGCAAAATTGTTATACAATTATATTTGTTGACTTGCAATTTCTAAAATATTTCAATGAAATTGTTAAGATTACGAATTGAGGTTGAGGGAAGAAAGTGATTGGGTATTCTGTGCAATACTATTGTCAGTGACCATTACAAAATGGAAATTATTTATTTTTGGTATAATTTTAATTAGTGCAAAGGGTAGTAATGTCAAAATCATTTCTTGTCACTCCTAATACTATTCATTTATTAAAAGAACTATGCAGGGGGGGGGGGGTGATGGCTACCATTTAGGTGTTGGTAACCACAAATAATTTTAAAATAATTGATACTTATAATGGAAACATAATTTTCTTATAGGGACTAAAAATTTTTGAATAAATAGCAATAGCAAATTTGAATGTTCTGCCAATTTTGTTTTAATTTAATCATTATTTATGTACTTGAGAACTTGTTTGGTTGACAAATATTCTTTGAAATATAATGCATTCACTTTATACTAACAAATTACTATTCTTAAATTTGTGTCTATCTAAATATTGTGTTGCATATGGTCTGAAAAAATCCTTGATTAAACTCTTTTTTGATAATTAAAAAACTGTATCATATCTTTTACTTCTATTGGTATTTCATCAGTATGAAACATTTTAATTGAGTAATGAAGGTGCGAAGTTAATGTGATGTTGGTTTATAGAAAATTTGCTATTATTAATTTTATATGATGTAATAAATTCTTGGACTGCCATAGTACATGGTTTAAATTTTATTTGTAACATTAAAAGATATTGCTTTCTGTTTTTACATATAATTCTTCAAATTTGAACTTTATGGTTTTTTAGACAAATTCTTATCCAGGAAAAAATACATTCAAGAACAAGCACTTAATGAATACTTGTCTCAGGTATTTCCAATAGCCACAACAAAGTTATAAAAAACCAGATGCGCATTTTGACTACACAGCAGCCATCTTCATATGTAATTCAGCAAAAATAGATTTTAAGCTATTGGAGATATCTGAAACCAGTATTATTTAAGTGCTTGTTCTTTAATTTGTTTAGCCATAGGACAAGCATTCTTTTGTTAAAATTAAATACTCTACTTATATACACATAATATTCATATCTATTCTTTTGTTAAGATTAAATACTCTACTTATATACACATAATATTCATATCTATTCTTCTGTTAAGTTTGCATGTGATGTTTTCCTAACTCATTTATATTTAAGCTTTAAAATTTAAGTTTTAAAATACCTGTTCATAAAACCTGTATGTGTGGCTTAAACTGTTAGATATCTGAATTTTAGGGGAACTATGAAAACTTATGAATCCGTTAAAAATAACAGGCTGAGTTTGAATCTGGTTTCCATGTCCAGTAACCATTTAAAATTTTACAAATGTTTTCTTTGCTGAAATAGATATTGCTGGTTAAGTATGTTAATGGTGAATTGAAGTAAAAAACACACTCTTTAATGGGAATGATAACTCTTCAACAATAATGGAATTATGCTAGAAAAATGACTGCTTCTTCAAAACTTATTGTATGTGAATAAATGCTTTCTTTCAACTCGACAACACTCCCAACATTGCTTTTTTAGTGTATATGTACTGAAGTAAGGTATTTGTTATGCCTGTATCATATTTACACTTCGTCTTTTGGACAGTATATGCTTTACAAGTAATTTAGAAATTAATATAATCACATAAAATTATAATTACATAACATGAACGATCAACTATCACAGATTTTTATAATATCACATATGAAATAGTTTTATTAAATATATGGAAAAAATATTTAAAAAATAATTTTTCTTGCTCTTTGTGCTACAAATTCTTGAATGTTATCTTCAAAATTTAAAGTTTTTGCTATGTAATTTTCTATTGATAACATTGCAAGGGAAGTGAATCACTCTTGACTTAGGTGAATCTTTTTCTTTAATTAATCTTGACTATAATTCAGAAATAAAGGTAAAATACTCCTTTAGCCAAACACAATTGTTTGGCTAAAGGAGTATTTTACCTTTATTAATCTTAGCCAAAGTTATTGAGCTACTATCAGTTATAATTCAGAAAGTTTGTTGGTTTGTATGTTTGTCTGGCTATACAAATCCACATGGTTGATCCTAGAGTTACCAAACTCAGCATGCTATCTAATAGGACCAAAAGGAAGAGCATAGGTGGGGTTTGAAACCTGTGGGGTCTTTGGAACCTCATGGGGTCCACAGAATAGCATTTCCATAACATTAACACGGGAGTAATATGGGAATAGGTGTAATTATTTTGTAATTTGAACATTGAAATATGAATTAATTGATCTAGAGTCGTAAAATTCATACTGATTTACTCCTAATAGTATAAATTATATTATTTAGGTCATGCAATTTCGTCTCTTGATCAAAAATTACATTTGAGTACGAATATTGCATGGACTTTTAGGCATTTTCACAGAATATCACCATAGTTACTTCTAATTGTTGGGATTAGTTTGTTTTCATTTTAATAGTAATACTTAAATGGTGTTTAGATTTGCAATGGCTCCCAAAAAAATCACATTTAACTGGCAGCAAATCAGATGCACAAAGAAAGACTGCTTCTAGAGCATCAGAACTCACAGAGAGAGACAGAAAAACAGAGGTTACGACTAGAAGCAGTTCAAAATTTCCCAAACGAGAACAGATAGAAGCTTAGCATGTTTTAGCTAGGCTGTTATTAGAAATTTAAAAAATATAACTCTATAATGTGTACACCCTCCCCGTGCAACACTGGATAATTCGGCTAGTTTTTTATAAGTTTCGAAAATGAGCATTCTGCAGATGCAGCTGTAATAGGTGTAGTGAGTAGTAATATTAAAGCCATTGTTAAATTTCGGTAAATTTGCAGAAATATACAATAAAAGGAACCTTCAGGCATATTTATTAATTTAATAGAATTGATCAAATTGGAAAAAAGGACACGCAAGTAGTTTTGCCGACTAACATAAGATCACGATGCTCAAATGGCAGAAAAAATTAAGTGACAAATGTTTGTTTTGGGAGAGCATCAGAGAAGAAAAGGTTAAGCATCCTCACGTATGGGGATTCTGGTTTTGTTTATGCTTCGTCTTAATTTCACACACAATGAGAGTCTTACCTACTTTGTAGTGGAGAGGGGGATCCAGAGATGGACTGGGAGAGAGAGACTGGCTGCTGCTATTGTTCTAAAATTAACAGCACTCCACAACAGGGGTCCTAATCCTTTTGCTGACCATGAGCCACATTTAACCCTTTCTGGTCAGAGCGATTTAAAAAATGACTCACCAGGTTGTCTGCGCTTGGGGCATAGGTGCAATAAAACACTTATGCGTACTTTTTAAAATTTCATTGTCATAGGTATAAAATCATAAAATAACTTCAAGTACAGAAATACTAATTTATTTTTAAATCTTTTAATATATGATACCATTCAAAACATTCTCCAGGGCACATTGCAGGATTGTTTCGACACGTCTTACATTAAAAGTATGTCTCTTTTCTCCCCCCTTTTACTTTCCTATTACTGCAAACAATACAATCAATAATGACATTTATAATTTCCACGTCCTCTTCTACCAAGATGTTAAGACGTTTTTTTCTACATGAAGGACCAGCCACTTGCCCATCTGATACCATGGTAACCATCAAATGTCGAAGATATTTTTAAAATCATTTTCTTCAAAAAGTTCCATCAGAATATTACAGATTGCAGCACCTGCTGGGGACATGCTCAGGATGCCTAGTTAACATGCAGCAATATATAGTTGACATTCAACCTTCCACAAATGAAAAAAATTGTGTGTCGATCATAGGTCGACATACGACTGGAAAGGGTTAATATAAAAAGTATCTGACTAACCACCTACGAAATACATGAAAGGTAGTACATTACAAATAATACAGTGGAACCCTAGCATACAAACGTAATGCGTACCCTGAAATGTGTTCGTAAGTTGAATTGGGTTTTCCATTAGAAATAGAGTTAATTTTGTTAATGCGTTCCTGAATCATTATCAAAAATCACCTGAATCATTATCAAAAATCAATTTCCAGGTATAAATAGGGTAAAAAATTTCACTATCAATACATGAAAATTGAGCCTTGTGCAGGGCCTCGATTAAAGTGCGGGGCCCTGTTCCAGGGAACCGACTGAACATGCCTCACATCGGCCCTACTTGCCGTTCTTTTACTTTTTGCGATTATATCTATAAAACAATGTTTCTTCTAATGGTACATCCATACTTAATATTTTTCTGCAATTTTTATTAAAATAATTTATGAAGCCAATTTCGTGTGGGAGTGGTTTTGTGTGTTTTAACATGGGGAGTTGCTGTTGGTAGCCGCATACTAGTCCTTAAAGAGTCACATGCAGCTCCTGAGGTGATCCCTGCCCTAACTTATAAGATATTACATGAAGCAGATAATAGAAAACCTCCATGAAGAGAATAATATGTGAAAAACAAGAATATTCTTCTTGGCTTGTGCAAGGGATTTTCTCATCTGAAAGGTTATTGTCCAAAGATGTTGGCATTGATAATGAATTCTTGCTTTACCTAACATACTGTTCGCTGGATAGAAAATATTTGTTTAACCTCCGAAAACAAAATATGTTCTCTGTTCAAAATTAGAAAAGAGTATAAATCAGCATTTTTTAATTAAATGTTAACATAAGAGTATTTCATATGAAATGTTAAGAAAGAATGTTGAGAGGTTATGAAAAAAGTCTTTCTTCTAAATAATGCATATTTTTTCATTTTACTGACATATTCATTGTATTTATTAAATGATATGTATGTAAATAAAAATTATTTACTTTTCATTCTAAAAGTAAAAGAGCATTCGAAGTGTCCTTCAATACTTGCCCAGTCTAATTTTTCAGTGCTTTGGCAATAGTGACCTCAATTGCAAACCTCGGAGAGGAATTTGTTTGATCATTTCTTATCTTTAGTGATCCATATATCATTTACCATGACTCTTTGTTTGCTAAAATGTTTCTGCAATGGACATCTTGCTGATTACCATTTGTAACATTTTAGATTCATCGAAGGGTTCATATAATTGACACTAGAATTACAACTAGCTAGAAAATTCCTAACTTTGACATATTATAATATTTAAATTCTGGATAATTTTTGTTTTTGAGAATGGTAAAGCATGAAACGCCTTAACAATTTGGCTGGAGCTTCAAGCCCCAGTTGTCCAAATAGAACAACTTTGTCTTTAGACATTGCTTGAAATTTTCTTCCGAGTGTAAGTCTTGGATAGTTACATGTTCCGCGTACAAGAAACATTCTCATTCCGTGTTAATGTCAATCTCTTGCTATAGTACAGATAATACTTAACAGTTTCAAATTTTTATTGAAATTTGAGGGAAACATACCATTTTCACTGAAATATATTTACTGATAATTGATAACATGGCAAGTTAAAAACATGCAGTTCCAAGAGATTAACATTTTGACTCGTATATTCTGCAACAAAGTGATGATTCCTTTGTGGTGCAAAATATTTCATTGTATGATAGCATATGGGATATAAATCGAAAAAATTTTGTTTGGCAATATAATAATCATGCCTCCAATATTTATGTAAAATCTATTTAACACTGAATTTTCTGAAAGCAATTAAATTATTTAAATAAATTAAAAACAAAAAAATGGATAGGTTAAGGTGACCAGATTTTCATAATCTCATAAGAGGACATTTTTTTAAAGAGAACAAAGTCTTCTCAAGGACTGTCCCTTTGAAAAGAGGATATCTTTTCAATTTATATATATACACACACACACACACACGTCATTAAAAATTTCTAATAGTTTGGTAGAGTTTCAAAATTAATATTTTGAACCAAACCATTTTTGTGAAACATTCTGGCTCAGTTTGTGGTTCTGTAAATTAGGGCAGTTCGGTTCAGTTTTTAATGCAACCATTTTATGTAATCGTCATTGCTTTCTGCCATTCCCTAGAAGCTGCTGCATGTGTGTGGTGTACACATTGCATCCATGGTACACACGATCCTGATCAAGATTGTAAAAGTGGATGAGGATAAATTGGAACAGGTAGAACAGTTCTCTTGGGTAGTGTTCTTATCTCGGATGGTATAAGCTCCAAATATATCAGAACAACTCATGCGAACAGTATCACTTGACTTTTGTGAATTACTCGTGTAAAAGTAAGCATCTTTCATTGTTTACTTATATAAGAAGATGAATTCAGAGGAGTTATTTACCACCACCTATTCAGTCATATTCCGACCAGACTGATGGTAGTACATTTTTGTCGTCAGAATTAAAAAATGTGTGAAAAGAGGATGTTCTTGAAGAGAACAAAATCTTCAAAATGAGGACTGCCGTCTTGAAAAGAGGAATCTGGTCACCTTAGTAGAGGGTACGGAATAGAATAGCTGAAATGTTATTAACATTTGCAAAAAACTGAAAAAATTCAATGGGAGGTAGAGGAACACCTACGACTATTTAAAGGAAATTACATACAAAGGGAGTATGAGGATAATTTTAGACACCTTTCCTTGCTATTATAAGGTATCCCCAATTGTAACAAGTGGCTTGCTTATATTCCTGGGTACATATTTCATAGGGCGAATAGAGATTTGAAGCTGCAGTCTAATCTGAGATGTTTAGAAGAAATGTTTAGCCTAATATGTGTTTAGATCTTCTCACATATACGGGAGCATACCGATAGGCCCTGCAACCCCCGCAATGGGGAGGGACACTGAGATTCAGGGCACCCCATTTCATTCAAACCATACTGATGAAGGCAGCTGATGCCCACTTTAAGAACCCGAAAAATGTAATTGCGACTTCTACAATATGGCTTTATAATGCTGAGAAGAGGTATTTCTCAGCACAAAAACCCGTGCAAGATATAGGCTATGATTATATGTCTTCATACGTCTCTCGCTCTTAGGCTAATGTATTGTCTCATGTGTCAACTCTTCTTGGGTGTTACATATAGCTAGGGAAGATTATTGTGCTTATTTGTGTATATTGTATTTACTTGTTAAGTGAAGCACGAGTTCTGCATAGACTGTTCAGGCTCTAAAGGATGACGACTTGACTTCAATTACTGGTCGATCTGGTAGTCACTACTTTAGGCCTCCAATATCATGAAGTAAGTTTTTGTTTTCATATATAGGTATTTAGATAGGTAGATTTTGGTTGACGTGCAGCCCCCCTTCTTTTCGACACCACAAGCCACCTCTGATGGCACATCAAATTTTACAGAACGTATTTATTCACTAGGGGGGCATTCAAATATTATGACAGCAAATGTTTAGTTATATTTAACTCCCCATCCCCCCATGTCAGCATTTGGGTGACCCCCTCCCCTCGTCTTTCATAAGATTACATTGTACCTCCCATTTTTTCAATAAAAATTAGAAAATGCATGCTCATACATGACACTTTCTTATGCCTTCTTTTAGCAATGTAATGCATTTTATTGATCTTTAAAGTACAATGAGAAAAAATTTATCAGAACAAATAAGGTAAAGTTATGTTTATCAAAAAATCAGTTAAATACAGTGAAAAGAATTCTAATGTCAGGCAAAATGCGGGTAACGAGCAGATGGAAGCTTGCTGTGGACAAGCTGTCACAACACGTAAATCACACATAAAAAGCAAAAAATTTCTTAAATAAAAAACCTTACATAAACATTGGTCATACCTCCCCCAAGTCAGCAAACGTCAGCTTTTCCTAGAACCTCCCCCCCCCTAAGGGAGGCTAATCACAGACTCCTGGAAATTTTGCCACTACCCAATGTCCCATGTAAAAAGTGGTTCTTTGAAGTGCACCAACATCGTACAATACACAGGATCGGCTGCTTCACATCCTCTACAAATAAATACTAGTCATATTTTTTAGCTCTAAAATATCATCGAACTCGGCCGGAAATCGAATCTGCAATATTTGAAACCATTGACGAGTATTTCAACCACTGCTCCACCGGCGTCGTCCAATAACTGTAAGTTAATAAACATGCTCAATGTCATAGATTAATGAATTCGTCTTATTTTTTGTGTCCTATGACATTATAAGGATTGTTATGCATAATATAATATTTCAAACCCATTTCTCCACATGGATTAAAGTTAATAAAAAAAAGACATTACTACAATTTGTTATAATTTCATACTTTTCAAAGTAGCAGTAGCGTCTGTGTTAGAGAGGGGGAAATACGTTGTTAATATACAGACAATGATATGTAATTCAGCTTGGAAAATATTTAAGATATGCATAGGGGGCCCCCATATTATTTGCTGTGCAGGGGCACCCAGATTTTCCGGTACGGCACTGCATGTAAATATAATTAATTTGAAGGATGTTGTATGATTAATCCTCTCGCACTCGAATATTTGTTATGCCATCAGAACAAAAAAACTTTTTAGTAGATAGATAGGACATCTCACAAATATAAAATCCTACTTCTGTCCCTTTGTGGCTCCTGCTGTCACACTATAAAAATGCGAATAGCTCGATAAAAGATCGAGATATATTTTTGAAATTTGGCAGGAATGCTAGATTCGCATATTTTAAGGTGATGGCGAAAAAAAGTCCTTGGTTCGACTCCAAGGAAGACGTTTTCATTTCCCATAAGATAACACGGAAAAATAGACTTTTCGACTTGCAGGTTTTTATTCTTTTTGAGATGTAAATTAAAAATAATTAACCTACGATCTTCGGATCTGAACCATTCTAAAGAAATAATTATGAAGTTTCTTATTCTGTTCATCTTTTTTCGCCGAATGTTCGAAATTCCTCGTGTTAAACGTTTAATATGCCTATTTTGGGGAAATCTTTCCATTTTAACGGGATATTGCCTTGCCAACCCATTACATTGTTAAACCTCGAAATCCTATTGTTACTTGAAAGCATGCTTTGAATGCTTTTAATACGAGAGAGAGAAGGAAGGAGAGGTAAGTGATTTTCATAGCAACGAATGTAAACAACATTCGTTGCATTATTTATGAGAAGGAATACATTTAAATGTAGAACATTAAGCATTCGCATATTTAAATTACTAGAAAAAGAAATTAAGTTTGTTTTCCTGTCATCGATTTTTTAATACGCGTCGAATCGACCAACATTAGTTTTTAACGCGAGAATTTTATGCATTCTTAGTGATTCGCATTGTTGCCGGTTTCGTGTAATTGGGTACCATTGACTTGGATAATAGCTTCGTGTCGCATCTATTCATGAAATTTCATTAAAAAACTTTCCCGTTGAATTTCAACGGGCACTTTCCTATTATGTGTATATTTTATGACTTTTTATGTTATTATAATCTTATTTTAAAAAGTCCATAAAACACCAATTTAAAGATGTTAATCAGTGGAATCAAGAACTTAACTAATCCCTATTCCATTATTTTCAATGGGAAAATTATTTTCGGTGTACACGTTTTCGCATAACGTGATGATTTCCTGGAACTCAACTTACGCTTAAATGCGGGGGTACCTGTCTGAACTGCGTTGGGAGGCTACTTAACTGCGAACCTGAGAATCATCTAAAATATTAATAATATTAAAATATTCTTCTTCCAGTGCGATTAAATATTTTTTAAATTAATATGACTAATAGAGCATTTAGTAAAAAATCTACCAAGCGTCATTTATTCATTTAAAAAACCGCTATTAACAGTACACTACTAACTCCATAGCGTGACAGTGACCAAACCTCGCACTAGGATAAGCGCAGAGCACGGCATCTTTTGCGGACTATCTCGTCGTATCTCGTGCAGTCTCGTGATGCGCGATAGAGTCTTCGAAAGTAGGAGATCGTTGAAAATGGCGTCTGATTCGGACAAGAAAAAATTAACTGATCTTCGTGTTATAGATCTGCGTGCTGAACTTGAAAATCGTGGATTAGATAAAAATGGAGTAAAGGCTGTATTAATCGAAAGATTGCAGAAGGTATATATTTATATATTAACAGCTATTCCCTTTTCTGGCACATGTTACCGATTTCCTCGACGCCATTTTAATCTTAATCTTTATTATACTTTTGTAAGGTTCTCATTGAAGAAGGACATGATCCAGATGAATATGTGTTTGATTTTAGTGAAAGGAAACCCTCAAAGAGATCGAGTATCGGAAGTGAGTATTGCTTTATAAAGAATTTTATGAATGTCTCTTAGTGTACATGCAAGCATAGGCAATTATTTCGTATTGACGAAGTGTTGCTTATTCTATGTTAAAGTGTAATTGTAAAATCCACATTTCTTGCATATAATTTGCTATGTTAATGATACTTAGCTTTTAACGTGTGCTTTATTAGGTTACGTAAATAGTTTTCACCGAGTGCAATTCTTACGTTTTATTCAAAGATACCTAAGTTTTAAGAAAAGTTTCAATTTGTGAACGCCACATTTTCCATAAGTTTGGTGCAATGAAATGTTCATATTCTTAAAAAAAGTAATATTTAAAAATCTTTCTTGTAACCGCACTAATAACTTGAAATAAAACAGTCTTTCAATGTTCATCCAATATCTGTTAATTAACATTTTTAGTGATGTAATTTATTGAAATGTGAAACAACATATAAAACTTTGAATTTAGCTGCATCCTTCATTTTAACCTGTTTATAATGGGGAAAATTTATGCGAACAACGAGAAGATATTCCCTTTACTAAGTAAATTTCAATATTCTTAAGCCAATGACAACTTGGTAGAGCTACCGATTTGCAATTAGTGACTTTACTGCCTCTTAATATTTTGACCACTGAATTGCATTTTCGCTGCTGGAAACAAGTCGGCCGTGGTTGACGGTTGTTTGAGGTATTTAGATTTATAAATTTAGGTAATACCTCGTATCTAATCTACACCCCTATGTTATCACACCAGAAAATGATTATAGGTTATATTATAGGTAATATTCAGCCGTCTGATCAGTAACCGACGCGTTCGCTGAAATTTCACTTTGATGGCGTTTTGCTGTTATAGTTGGTTTGTTATTGCCTTAGATTGATTCGTACATTGATTATTGTCGTTTGTTAGGCTTTTACCGATTACTCATTTTTTCATTAACAACTGGTTTTTAAGCGAAATGACCTGTATTTTAGAGGTAGATAAATTTGAATTAGATTCGCTCGGTGGGATTATCTTGTCAGCAGTATATTTATTTAGATTTTGTTTTTCTTTTAAACTTCGTTTTTAAGATATATTACGTTGCATTCAATTTGAAGAGTTCCTAATTCGCTTTAGTCACTCGAAATATTTTAGCTGACTATGTAGTGAGGTGAGATGATGTATTAGAAAGTTATGTTACTTGTTATTGCCATTTGTAGCTCAGGTAAGTGTACTTTTATTATCAAAGTCGAATCTTTGGCCGCCATGTTAACGCTTGGGCACTCGTGGCGTGATGCGCATTATTTCATAAGCGTCTATATATAATGATATTTTAAACTGGAAGACATTTAAATAGAAACAGCAATTTTTGGAATTTTATAAAATTTAAGTTTTGCATTGTTATAACGTAGAGGGAGAAACCTTACTGGAAAGCGAAACGGATTCTTATTTTTCCGAAAAATTCTATTAAGCCTTGCGTAAGTATATGGTTATATAAAGTTCCTTTTATAGTTGAAAAGTATGCTGTGTTCATTTTATAGTTAAGAAAGTTGATTTGCGCGACGCATCAAGTAGATTTTTTGGTCCATTTAGTCCTTGTCTAGCTGTAGGCGCTAAGCCGATCACAGCAACCTTTTCAAGTTCCTAGCTCTCAAGTTCGGGATTAAAGTTGAGATTTTGTCATAATTTGCCAGAAAATTTTCTTTGAATAGTTTGTAAACCGACCTTGGATTTAAATCTAGGAATTAATAAGTTCAAGCAGAGGATAATGAAGCAATTGAATCCATCAATTCCAAAACGGCACAAATCCACATTTTTACTCTAGATGTGTTATTAATACTATCATTGGACCTGATTTTATGATATCAGCAAACATACCAAATATTACTTGTTTCTTGGAAATAAACGGGTATTGAGATTCAAAACAACACAAGTTAAGAAAAGTAAGTTGTTTTGGAACTCACATTAATAATGAGAGGTGTTTGAGCAGTGTCGAAACAACACGAGTCTGCGCGGCACAAGCACAAAAATTTTATGAAGATCTAAAACATTTGGAAATCTTAGTAAAACTAGGTAGTGCAGAGTATGGTACTTGAGAGTGCATCATATTTGACTTTATGCAAAACACACCTTACCTGCATACGATTTTTTTGTAGACAGTTATGGCTATATGTATTTGGCATACATGGAATATCTGACGGTAAAGGATTTATTTATCCATACACAGAGTTGATTGCTAAAGACTCCAAATGAAACTTTCTCTTTTGGATCATTTTATAAAACACGATATACAAATACAGTTCAAAAACTACATTTTCACAGAATCAAACACTTATCAAAATCGAAATAATACAATTGTGAAATATTTGAGCGGACTTGTTCAAGGAGGCCGTTTCAATAATATTCATCATGTATTTCTTACGCAATGCTACTCATATTTGCCATGTGATAAATGGAAGAGAGACACCGTTTATATTCCTGGGGAATGGATAGATTTAATTAAAAACAGTTCTTCAAACTTAAAAGTTATTGTCATAGAACAGCAATCAATGTTTCAAGAGTTCTTGTATGTGTCAAAGATCCTGTCCCTATAGTAAAACAAGCTGTGGAAAATAACAATACCAAATACTGGAACATAAATGAAACATAATAAAAACAAGTATCCACTCGAATGCTTTTGATCCAGACACATTCAAGTTTATGAACTTCCCACACCGACAATGTGGGCCACAAAACGCATACAGTGGTACCATACTCATAAAGCCTGCTAAAGCAAAGGGCATTTCTAAATATATAAAATCAGTTCATCCAAATCACTGTCCATATTTTCAACACCTGTTAGACAAGTACAGAAAAGCAACCAACCAAAATGAAGAGGAATCTGAGAGTGAAGTTTGGGATTCAGAATAATATAATTTGATGGAAACATAATATTTTAACTTCTGTTTGGCCTTTTTTATTCACAAAAAAACTTTCATTTGAATAAAAGTACGATTTTCATAAAAATATTTTTTAATGTAAATTCTGAAAAAAGTCTATAATGAGTTCCAAAACAAGACAAATATCTGAAATTTAACAAGACAAATATCGGAAATATATGATTTTTTTGCTTAAATATGGTAAGGTTTGTGATAAGTTTAGTGAAATTTGTGTGTAGGGCTATATTCGACTCATCTTGAAAAAATAACCAGTTTTATAAAACCTAAATTAAGAAAGTTATATAAAAAATGTTTTTCTCGAAATTATAATTTCTTTGGACTAGTGCTGTTTTGGAATTCATGGCTTCAATTAGTATGGTGGTTTAATCTGTACTTTGTATACGGGCATAATTCATCTCATTTATTTCTTCTTAAAAGGTAATTTCAGCGATAATTTCTGAGGAAAATGCTCTTAGGAAAAGAAAACCGATGAAGAGAAATGATGCAACAGCACAACAGGTCGGCAATTCGCGAAATCCAATCTCCCATATACCGTATTTGCCCGATTATAGGGTGACCTGAATATAAGGCACCCCCCCCTAATTCAGAAGCCACGTGAAAGAAACAAAATTTGGCGTATTGATACTAATACTATATTTAATTTTAAATCATTACTACAATTTTTTAAAATTTTATAATGACAATACTGCAAATAGCTCACGATAATACTATGCTTAATTTTTTACCTAATATAATTATGTGATAAGATTAACGAATTCTTATGATAAAACACATACATGTATTCGCTTACAGTAATGTACACTAAATTATTAGTTTAATTTCTTAAAACATTTAATATGGGACGAAGACAAAGAAATTTGGCAGAAGCAAGTGCCTCTTCTAGGAGTGGAATAGTATATAGAACATAAAGGATTGAATTCTAGTGGGAGTGAGAAGGATATGCAGAATAGAAAATATATTTGGGCACGATTATAAGGCGAGTATGAGTTTTTCTGCTTGCATTTTAGAAAAAACATCGCCTTATAATCGGGCAGATATGGTAATTTTTCCTATAAAATGTGCAACTGTTGTGAATATGTATGGTAATAGCAAAGTCTGGTCAGTCTAGGCATAATCCTTGAACCCTTATTTCTTTGTTGCAAGATTCTGTGAGAATAGTGCAAGGGTTACCACAGTAAATACAGCAAATTTAATTTACAGTTAAATTCCGCTTTTTATTAATTTGAACCCATCATTTTTGGCAGGCAATATGCTAGTTTGATAAGAAAGAAAAATGTTTTACTTAACTGTAACTTTAATTTCTAACTATAAATTTTTATTTTCTATGGGCATAGTAATAGCTGACTACTTTGTAGAATTTTAAAATTTATTATGTAATGTATTTCTTGCTATATCTATATCAATAAATCTTTGTTTTTTAGAGAGGGGTGATCATGACAATGAGTCAGAGACTCATAGTAATGCTGATGAAAATCATGACATGAGCCTTGATACTGGCGAGGCTGAAGAAATGGAGAACAGTGTTAATGCTTCAGAAGAAAAGAAAAAGATCATTGATAATAAAGTTTTTGATGAAAATGAAAAAGCTGGAACTAAGACATCGGAAGATGTTGAAAAAACTGAACCCCAGGCTGTGAAAGTAAAAGTGGAATGTGAAACACCACCCCCAATAATAATTAAACAAGAAATTGAAGATGAAAATGAAAATGTATGTTTTATTAAAATATATTTTATTACCTGTATATTAGATCAGTGTTTCTCAACTGATGATTGTCTAGGTTGGGTATGAAGTTCCGAAAATAGTTATAAAAATACTTCTCAACAAAATTATTGCAATACTTGGTCATTAACATTTTATATTAACAACTAATATATACTAAATTGCATTTAATGTATAGATCTTCTTGTAAAAAGTTGATTTTTATTTATCATACTGGGACATTGTTTGACATCGCTAGGTGGGACGTAAGATGCAAAAGGTTGAGAAGCACTTTATGAGATGACATCTTTATTCACTGGTTATTTTGTGTCATATTTTTCATTATTTTTTTAAAGAATTAGGTATAACTGTCATATTGATGTATTCTTTTAACTCTTAAACTTTTGTATCACAGGTAGAGTACACTTCAGAGCCAAGTTGCAAAGAACCTGAGAGTGTTGCCGTTGAAAAAGCAGCATCTGAGAGCAATGCTGTGGATAATGAAGATTCAATAAATTTGACTATAGGGGAAGAAGAGGAAAAACTTCTTGCTGAGGAGGTGAGTGATATCCTCATCATTTTCACTCAAAAGTTTCATTCTATTTTCTGTGAAGCATTTTCTTTGGGTGAAGTTTAAGGTTGAAGTCATAAAATTTTATTTTAAGTGAAAATTTTGCCTATTCCTACAAATTTATTAAAATTTCTGTTTTTATTTTGTTGTTTCCAATTTCAGGAGGACAGCAGCTGCCATGGAAAAGAGTCAAAAGGTAAAGTATGGAACTATTGTCCTAACTATGTAAATATCCCTCAAGTTCTTCACTTAATAATTTTTGTAAAATCAAGAGCCTTTTGAGTTTATTTCGTGTTATATATAATGGGATCTCTGTACAAGTAATGCGTGCTTGTGCCAATTTTCTAGGTTGTACATGTATTAAGTGAAGTCTTTCTGAATTATTTGGAAAAGTTCTGGGGGTGCTGCTGCTATTTTGAAAAATATCTCCAAAATTATGATCCTTACGGACAAATGCTTGTGTGAAATAAGACGTCTCTGAATACAGAATTGTCTCAATATTAGCTTCATCTTTTTAAAGCGATGCGATTGATTTTTTAAGCCTATAGTAGTAGAATTCCTGAAATAAAAGATCCTAAGGTTTAATTTTAAGATGTGAAGAAAGGCGGCATTAATGAGAAATTGCTACGAGTATTTGTGATGACAGTAGTGGCTAATTGTCAAAAGAATTTTTAATGTTCTTCGTTTACTCTGGTGGCCATCCTGTTCGGATACATCCTATCTACTCACGAAGTGCAAGTTTTCTATACCAACTGTTGTCTTATCAACAATCAGCGTTACTATCGTCAGTTTTCTGAATCAACAATTGAAGAATTAATATTATTTGGCTTGGAAGATGGTAATTTATTTTGTATTGTTTTTGTTCTTTGGTTGTATTATGCACAATTTTAGAATCTAAAACTTGAAATTCTTAAATACAAAGGTAATTGAATGAATGGCTCTTGATTTTACTGTAATTTAAGACTATTCTGTTAGTCTCATGTTAGAGACTTATGGGCATGTAAACAAATGTAAACTTTATTCATTCTTGGAGTTTGCTTTTGCAATACAGATTTAATATTATTTGAACTTCTTAAAGTCTGTTGATGTTTATTTTATGAATGCATATTTCTTAAAATCCCTGATTACATTATTGCAAAAAAGGGCCATTATTGAATGGAGAAATGAGTATACTTGATGCTGGAATTTGCCTTTTTTAGCATATCTAAGATGAACCTCTTATTTTCATAAATTGATATTATTGTTAATGTAAGGGCCTGGATATATCTTGTGAACTTTTGCCATAAAATTTTGACTTGAAATTATTCCATAGCAGTAGCATGTTGTTTGTAATTTATAAAAATAATTTGCTGTACAATGCTAATGCATTGTGTTATCTTTACAAAGTTGTTTTTTCTTTCGCAAAATTCTTATTAAGATTTAACGTAGTTGATTCTATTCTTATAAAATATTATTTAACTAGATAGGATGTTGTGAACTATAATTAATTCAGGTTTTTAGGTAAGCAGTGCTTTATCTTATCGTACATAGGTCACCAACATGGTGTCATTGGTTTTGTTATCTGTTCTTCACAAGTTTTTCTTTGTCATTTTGGATAATGTTCTAAAAACACTTGGACTTTCATTCATAATCGTTTGATACAGTTGTGATGGTGTGTGGATTAGAAAATGCTTTTATCCACTAATGTGGACCAGTCATTTATAGCAAGGCTGTGTGTAGTTTTCATAGGATATTGTATTAAAGATGTTGAAATGCATAAAATTCTAGTAAAAAATTGCGATTATTGTTGGAATATCTTGCAAGTAGGAATTGAAAGGATTATATTAAAAAACGACTATGCAAAGGAAGTTGGATGTGTCTGTAATGATGCCCCTGATTAGAGTCTTGCTGAATTATTAAATTTTCACTGAAAATGTTATTGTTTTGTAGGACTTAACCAAGTTTCTTTAGGATTTTTTGCGACTGTTGTACATTCGGAAGGTGAAAAGAATGCTTTTCTGTATTTTTGATAAGTGGAATAAGATTTTCAGATGCATTTTTAAGGTTATACTTTTGTCATATCTTGGTGTTTGTTTTTCGACCCCACGAAAGAGCTCAATCATATGACATTTGAAAAATGCTATGGATATTATTAACACAATTCTTAATTTGTTTCAACGAGCACAATTTGAGTCTTCTGACCATTGTAAATTCTGAGGTCTGGATTGTGGAAGTGGTGAATGTCTTTGCAATTATTTCATTCCTAATTTGAAGAATTAGCGAGGGCTTGATTCTTTAAAATTTCATTTTATATTTTAGTTTTTTGCATGTGAAACTCATCTACTGGTGATTTGGTTTTCTGAATTTCTTAACATTCTAATTGACCTCAGGTCTGAGGCTTGTTTTTCGATCACTTCATTTCATAAACATCTTTTATGTTTTCGCTGTCTGTCGATATGTGAAATCAATTAAAATAGTAAACACTAAGAGATAAAAGACTGAAATTTGCAGGTTATGTTATCTATGATGCCATTTATTACCCTTCCAAAGGAATTTCAGGGAAAATCGAGGGCTTCAAAATTTTAAAATTAAGTTGTTGAGAAAATAGTTATACAAGGTGCGGCAGAGAGAACTCCCCGATTTTGGAGAGGCTTAGCTAGGGGTGGGGTGGGGGTACAGGAGTGGGGAGTGTGTCCTTAGACAGCGGTGTTCATGCCGTTTTCAGTTCACACCATGGCTTGGTTGGGAGAGCACCACACTTTTGTTGTCAAGGAGTTCATTCAAAATGGCGGTTCGGAGATAACGACGCAGCGTGCCTTTCGCAACCGCTTCGCGCTTGGTCGACGTGTTCCCAATAAAAAAACAATTCACAATTGGGTGTCAAACTTCAGACAAACGGGTTCTGCATTAAAAAGGAAATATACTGGCCGACCTTGGACCGCAACAGGATCGGAAAATGTGGCCGCTGTGAGAGCTTCGATTGAGTAATCTCCACAGCGTTCTGCACGGAAACACGCGGCTGCCCTACGGTTATCAGATCGAAGTGTTCGGAGAATTCTGCATCGAGATCTTAAAATGCACCCCATCTAATTTTTAAAACTCGTTGATTTAAAACTGCATTGTGTATACTATTCAGGAATTTAAAAAAAATTTGTATCTTGCTTGGTTTGGTTTTTATTAGCTTCCCAAATCGGGGAATTCTTTCTGCCGCACCTTGTAGATAGAAAGTTAAAAAATTTCTATTTGTGAGAGTTTTTAATGCTACTTATAACAATGCAGAAGACATTTTTTTGAAATATTGTAGGGTGGCAGGGGATCCATTCAAAATTTTTAAATTAACTTTTTTTTTGGATAAATAGAAGAGCAATGTAGTATGTTCATATCATAAGCCAATAGTCAATAGATAAGAAACCTTACTTGTAAGATCATGTATATACTTTTTTATTATTTATTGAATAAATTGTCAATTACATTACTAAATTTATAAAAAAAATTGAAGTTTACAATTCCAAATGAAACATGCTTTTTCATTTAGCATCAGCAAATGAAACCCCCATTTTTAGATATTCATATTCGAATGGTTGACAAGTTGTAGTGGCTTGAAATTCATCAAATAGTACAAACAGATTTCCCCAATTACAAACACGACAATGCTCTCGGTAGGATTCGAATCAGTGACCTTGCATTCTACCAAGGCCAGCGAGAAGTAAAGGCAAACTGAAGTTGTCAACTTATAGCTCTTCAGAATGATCCTAGTTAGTTGCCTCGCATATATGTGTAATCAAGTTGTGGTGACGGCACAGTTTTTGGCTATACTTTGTCTGTGGACTGTGCAGATTATATTTTAGAGATGAGTTAAATTAATCATCAGAAGTTGTATATCAAGGTGATGACAAAAGGAACAATGGGAATTTTTAAAATTTTGTCTTGAATTGCTTGAACAGAGAATTGTGAAATGTAGGGAAAATTTTAATTCCATTTTCTTGGAGAAGTAAACCAGGATTTATCAAACTTATGTAGCATACTTTGAAAAAAGAATGCTAATTAGTTTTTTAAACCTTATTTGACGTGAATTTTTTAAGCAAGACTTACTTTTAAGCGGTTTATCTGTATATAATAATTTGCTTATGTCCTTTTGTCCGGAACACTCTTTGAACTTGAATAACTCAGACTAAGCAAGCTTTTGACCTGATTCCTTTTGCAATAGGTTTTATTTAGCTGTAAAATTGAGGGAAAAAAATTGCAGTAAAATTTTCAGACTTAAAGATGGTATTAAGTATTTTGCAGTTAAAAAGCAAAGCATTTATGGCAAATTTAATGATATTCATGATGAAAAGAATTTTGCCATTGTACAAAATGGCTATGCAATACCTTCAAAGTACAAAATGAAATCTGCATTATGGAGGCACATAAAGTCATTCATAACAAAATTATGAAATAGTTTTGAACATTTTTTATCCAGGCCCTCTTAATATCCATCTTATCAGTTACACCTATTATTCTAAACTACAGTGTTTTCTCAATTCTAAACAGCTGTACTCGCATCCATTACTACATTTGGACCATTTTCTCAGTGTTTGTGTGTGTGAATGTGTGTATGGGTATATTTCTTTCCGACTATGGATAGAGTGCAGGCTCATCAAACCAACCTCAATGAAAAAAGAAGATCCTTCTGCTGCTCTCCAAGGTGGCGTCCTGTGTCATCAACTGAGAGGCTGTTGGTCGCCAGCTGGAATCTATTTGTAGCCTCATGACCAAGGTGACCTTCTCCTGACCAGCCCCTTCCTGTGATGGGTTTACAGATCATCTTGGCATCCTAAGAAGTACGAAGAGTTCCTGTGGGCTATTCCATTTTTTTTGGCAGTAGCCTGAAGTTTGGTAAACATGAGGGGTCCAAATCCCCCTTGAAAACGTGTTCATGTTCTCCCAGACATGCATCTTCTCTTCCAAATCTTCTCGTCCTTCTTGGACCACCCCAGAAGCCTTCTGTGGGCTTAGGTAAGTCAGGGCTTCCCCACCCATCGGCACGTCAGAGGAGGACACCGTAATCCACACGACCCACTCTTTCAGTGAGCTAGCCAGCGGAGAGTGCTGATAATTGTTCACCCTCCGGCAGGGCCCTACTTGGGCGCTGCTCCCCTCTGCCCGTCTCGGCGGTGTATGAGGCTAACAGCTCGTCCCACCTTTTTCTTCCCACCCTCGGTGCGCCATCTCTCTGCTCGCGGTTCCTGTAGATGCGAGCGAGGGTCGGGATAGTAGCAGGGCCGGAGGGCCGAAGTCTTCGGAGTTGAAGGCTGATGCTGCCTCATCAGGCGGAGGTGCTGGCGATGGTGACAACGGCGGCGGACCCTTGGCTGCTGGAGTTGGATCGACTGGAGCAGCCACTGTCAATAAGGAGGATGACGAAGAGGAGGAAGAGGGGAGGGGAAAGGAGAGGCGGAGCCGCAAGGGTGAGGAGGAAGATGAGGACGGCGTAACCAGGAGTAAAGATGATGAAGAGAAACGGCTGCAGACAGATGGGCCCTCTTCCTCCTCGTCTGTTCCTGCCACCTCGGAGAGGACTGAAGGAGGCGACGGAGGGGAGGGTGGGGATGGTGATGAAGAGGGAAAGTCAGGTGTGAGCAGGAAGGAGGACAGGGCAGGGGATAAAGGGAAGAGGTTGGTTGGATGTTGAGTCGTCGCTCATGATTCTATTCTTCGTTTGCTGTCCTCGCAATGGCACCATGTCTGACCAATTAATGTTAAAAGGGCAAGCTGCCTGAGGATGGGGGTGGTAGGTGAATTAGCTGTGGCGGCAGAGGTAACGGCTCCTAGAGAGTTAAAAAATAAATTACCATCCTTGAACAGCGTTCCCCTTAAATATTTTTAAAATTTTGGCATTTGCTCTTATATAATGATTTTTGTTGCGGAAAAAAAGATTACTGATCTTTTTAGTGCTACATCGTCTTGCATCCTTCAATTCATTGAGATGGAGAAAAGAGAAGCTAACCTCATTTCATATCAATTGCAACAGAATGCCTGGAAAAGGTGGGATCACCTGTAAATTGGGTTGAGGTAATAGGGAATTATGACACGATGTTAAGGAAGTGAGTTTGTGGCCTAGTGAAGCAGGTTTGATGGTCATCGATGTGGCCGAATAATAATTATGCAGACTTCTATTCCTTGAGTCGCAAGATATTGCTACAAAAGTTAATACCGAGGAAATAAATGCATTTTAATTGCTCAAGGAAGGGAAGGCTGTCACTTAATGTACATCCGTGGATGATGCAGTTGAAAGGCATATTTAAAAAATGTAATCAGTCTTGTGCCATCCCTGCTTACAAATTATTCGTTGAGCTGAGATGAGGACCAGGATAAAGGGATATACCTCGAAAGGCAGATGTCCAATTCTGAAACTGGAAGAGCTGTATGGGAAAATGGCATAATAAAAAAAGGACACTATTGCTGAAGTGGTGAGGGTTGCAGAGCTGAGAGTGCATAATAATTAAAGAGGTGCATGCTGCTACTTGCGGGGATAGTTCAACAAAAATATCTTGAAGCATTTTTTACCATTCGCCGATTTTTTTATTTTTCATACAATTTCGATTTAATATGACCTCTACTGCTTGGCAAAAATGTGGAATTATTTGTATTAAGAAAAATCTTAATTCTGATTTTGTAAATATTTTCCTGATAATTTTTGTTGACTTGCAATGATCTTTTGTAATTTTTCTTTTTAACAGTGGAGCTGTGTCCAAGGAATCTAAATCTCCTACCAAAGATGAAAAAGGTAATGTGTTGCTGCATGAAATTTCTTCTACTTGTAGAAATGTAAAACCTAAAAAGTCAAATCAGTATTGTATTAAGATGACCATTCTATGGAAACTTTTGTTAATGAAATGCTGTTAATGTCTGTATTTTTTGTAGGAGATAAAAAGGGTACCAAGAGTGCAGCAGGTACTGGTACCACTATTAGCAGCAGAAACTTATGGGTTAGTGGGTTGTCATCGTCGACTCGTGCTACAGACTTGAAACAAGTATTCTCCAAGTTTGGAAAGGTAATATATTTTTGCGCATCAGAACCATGAAGTATTATTTCAAATTAAATGTGAGGCTTTTTGTATAATTCATTTTATCATGCAAAGTGAAACGGTATAACATTTGTCCTCTATTAAGTAGTGGATTCCCTCAATGCAAGCAGCACTCTTATTTTTCCTGATAGGCACAATTTATATGCTTGCAATATTATACTTTTCATGTCTCCCTATTCTCATGTCTATGTATTTAAAGTGGTGGATTATTATGGCTTGTACATGAGCATTTTTAATTACACTAGGTTGAAATGTTATTGTGTAGGAAAATTGTAAATTTTTGTGTTATTAGCATTTGAAGAAAATTTGTATTTTGATATACTGTATTAGTCGGAATTTAGTCCCCCCCCCTATTTCTGAAGCCTCAGTTTTGGAAAAAAAGTTTAAACCCCATTACAGACCTCACTTTTTAGGCTACTTTTCAGAATAGAAATAGGCTTATAGTTTTGTCATTGTGTCTGTCTGTCAGTACCCCCTTATTAACTTTGGAACCAATTGACTGATTTTCATGAAACTGGGTGGAAATCTCTTGCTACATGAGCCGAGCTCCCCAGGATAGTTTTTGTTGCGAATATTGAAGTTCCGGGTTCGATTCCAGGAACTATCCTTCCCATTTGATCTACATCGTGCAGAGTAATATTCTTTTGCACATTAAAATATCTTAGAATTGTAATATCGGAGCGAGTCTTGTACTATTCTCTGAGGAAAGGAATGAAGATTCTAATTTTTATCGTAGAATTATTATTTATTATTATTATTAATTAATATATATATAATATAATAATTATTAATTTCCAGAAGTAGCAATCTTGCGCCATCCGAGAGCCTTGTCACGGACGGCTATAGCCGTCGTGTCCGCGAACGGGTTAAACCAATGGACCGATTTTCATGACAATTGCTAGAAATCTCTTGCTGCTGGGTCCGAACTCCCGAGGATAGCTTTTGTTGCGAAGATTGAAAGTCTCGGGTTCAATTCCAGGAACTATCCTTCCCATTTGATTTACATGGGTAATCTCAAATCCATCGAGCAGGATAATTTTCTCGTGCACATTAAAATATCTAAGAATTGTAATATCGGAGTGTGATTTGTACTGAGGAAAGGAATGGAGATTTTAATTTTTATCGTAGAATTTTGCTTATCGATTGTATTTCTTCGAATTTCACGTAAATACTGGCGATTTTGAAGTTTTTATCACTCATTACGAGAGTGTTGACATAACAATAACTATTGTTGGACTCCGATTTGGTATATTCTAATATGTACATGTATTATTTTTGCCGCACAAATAATCGTGATCAATTTAATATTCCATTCGAATGTATTTGTAGTATTCTATAACACTAAATTATGACTTTTGGGAACACAAAGAGCTACATATCCGCGATGACTTGAAAGTTATTAAAGCCAATATAAGTATTAAATAAATGAATAAATAGAAAGTAGGCATCATATGTTGTTTGGATCATCCTGTAATATTCTAAAGAACGAGTTTTAATATGTACGAGCAATTTACAATTAAACAGTGACATCACGTTTTGCGTGTTATAGTTGCAGGCGTCATTTAAATGTATCAAGTGGTACTGGACTAAATTCGAAAATTTTGATTTATGAATGTTATTTAAATTACATTCGTATCATTCATATGCCGTTGCCAGTGGCTACTTGAATCATGCCTGTATAAAAAAGTAATTATCACCAGATTTGCAGTTAACATATTCTTTTCATAATTTATTTTGCCCGTATTTTTGTTACTTCCGATATTTATGCCTCGGAATATCACATCAGGGAATACATTCTGTAGATAGTTGAAACACCTTCAACACCTTGGTTTGATTTACGTAAGTAATACTTTTATAATGCGATTGCATTATATACAATAAACAGCTGGACAGTCTGATCAGCTGACAGAATTGCCTATGGCTCTATGGATCACTACGGATTGATGGGTAATGAAGATAAAGGACAACATTTACCACAAAAATGTCTGCGAGACCACATAATTACAACTTATCTAACATCTATAAAAGCCTACTTTTGTCCCTTTGTGGTTCCCTCTGTCACACTATAAATATGCGAATAACTCTTTAAAAGATCGAGATATATTTTTGAAATTTGGCAGGAATGCTAGATACGCATATTTTAAGGTGATGGCAAAAAAAATCTTGAAAAAAGTCCTGGGTTTGACTCCAAGGAAGGCATTTTCATTTTCCATAAGATGACACGAAAAAATAGACTTTTCGACATGCAGGCTTTTATTCTTTTTGGGATCTAAATTAGAAAGAATTAACCTTTGATTTCAGATCTGAACCATTCTAAAGAAATAATTATGAAGTTGCTTATTCTGTTAATCTTGTTTGGCTGAATTTTCGAAATTCCTCATGTTAAACGTTTAATTCACATATTTTGGGGAAATCTTTCCATTTTAACGGGATGTTGCCTTGCCAATCCATTACATTGTTAAACCTCGAAATTCTATTGTTACCTGAAAGCATGCTTTTAATACGAGAGAGAGAAGGAAGGAGAGGTAAGTGATTTTCATAGCAACGAATGTAAACAACATTCGTTGCATTATTTATGAGAAGGAATACATTTGACTGTAGAACATTAATCATTCGCATATTAAAATTACTTAGAATCATGGTAGGAGTTCAAGGCTTGAAACTACGAAAGAAAGAAAGTTTGTTTTCCTGCCATCAATTTTTTAATACGTGTCGAATTGATCAAGATCAGTTTTTAATGCGAGAATTTGATGCATTCTTAGTGATTTGCATTGTTGCCGGTTTCATGTAATTGGGTACCACTGACTTGGATAATAGCTTTGCATTGCATCTCTTCATGAAATTTCATAAAAAACTTGCTGGTTGAATTTCGGTGGGCTTTTCCCTAGTAGTTCTTATAGTTTCAGAGATAAGAAATTCATGAACCGCTCAATCTTTTGTTACCGTTTTATATGCATTTCGCATAAAGGATGCCTTTGTGTATTCCATTTATGGATTATACATTTCCTTCTTGTTGTGTATAGCAGTATCATGTTATTCTCTAAAATATTGCACATCTTTGTAATGCTCTTTATTTGTAGGTAATTGGTGCCAAAGTTGTAACCAATGCTCGGACACCTGGTGCTCGTTGCTATGGATATGTGACAATGGCTACTAGTGATGATGCAAGTCGTTGTATTCAACATCTACACCGTACAGAGCTTCATGGTCGAATGATATCTGTCGAAAGGGTAAGTTTATATGCTATCAAACTATGACTTATTTTGGCCGAGTAATTGTTAAATTTGCCATTATTATAGTATTATTTGGTAATGAGTTTTTCTTTGTAATTTAGTTATTATTTTGAGATTGTGCATTCAAGATTACAGAGTAGTTTTCGAGGTAAAGCTTTTATTTTTAGAAATTGTTTCCTTATACACATTCACAATTTAGGCAAAAGGAGATGCAACTGGTCCTCCAAAGAAAAGTAGCAAGGTTACTGTCAAGAAAGCAGAGGAAAAGAAGAGACATGAGAAGAAGGGCAATGGTATAAATGATAAACTTCCCTCACCTTCAGAGGAGAAGAAGAAAGATGAAGCCAAAAAGACAGGTTAGGTATTTTTATTTTTGCATTAAGGTGTGCAAAATTGATGTTGTTTATGTAAATTTTCATTTTAATTAATATGTAATTGTGATTAGTACTTATTTATGGTTTTTGTTTGTTATAGAGTGATCTTTATATTTGAATTCTATTGGGAACAATAGCATGAGCTTGATTTTGCAAGCTTTCTTTTATGCTTTCACCTGAGTAGAAGTTTTTGGAAATATAATTTGCAGTGCTTGTCAACATACCAAGAAATTACTAATTCTTGTTAGAAGAGGATTTTGATAAATGTAGTGTTGTCTACCATTTTTGAAAATGTACCTAATGGTCAAATGTTACAGTAGAAATATTTTTACTAAAAGATCTGCTTAACCTTTTGCACTCGGATTTTCCCCCCTTGTTTTGGTAATCCACTTGAATTTAATTTTTAAATACCCCCATGGATTGAAATCTAGAAAATAGTTGTGCTTTTTTGTGTTGTAACAGTTATTTACAGTTTTTATAATTAAAGTTAATTAATCCATCTAGACCAGTGTTTTTTAACCTTTTTGCTTTGGCATCACTTTTTAAATGATCTTGCTCTTGAAACACTAGGAAATAAAAAGTCAATTTCCATGACGCCATGAAATAAAAAGTCAATTTTCTTCATTAAAACAACAAAAATACTTAAAATTCCTTATTTAACAATAAAACAAATATAGCAAAAAGTATAACAATGTTTTGTTATGCATAAGAAAGATAACTCTCCTTAACAAAATTGAATCTGTTTAATATAGCCGTTATTAGCATTTTCAGCAACACACCTTGCAGCTCTTCGTGTCACATCATTGTGTCGCGACTTACCGGTTGAAAACCACCAATCTAGACCTCTATATTAACCTCTATAGTTTTTCATATTATGATATTTTTTTAAAACAATCACCTACATGTAGGCCTGATTTTCGTTCACGTTTCACAAAAATGAATTGTCTCTTCTTCCTCCTGGCACATTCCTATGAGATCAAACTGCACAATCTTTGTGCTTTTTCATTGAGTGTGGCATGAAAATATGTAAAATCCCATCTAACTGCTGCTTCTGATCAGCCGATGATGGTCTTCCTCCCCTCAGCGCAGTAGCACCAGCCCGAAAATCCCATTCAGGCCAGCAATCAGTTCAAATAGATTCATTTCCATCAGAAAAGTCGCTATTTTTGGTATCACTTGGGTATGCAGTAGATTATTGATTATTCTGTGATCCGATTATCTAACTTCCAACATTATCCGGCTGTCCTGACCGATCCGGCGAAAGTTGCGAATAATTTGGCGGTCGCTGGAGAATCGCATCAAAGGCAGTCTCAGTCCGGGGATAGCGCACCGCATGGTGCCAAAACGTTTCAGGATGATCGCGAGTAGTACAGTAGGATCTGGGTTATACGTAGGCTTGGTAGGATTTGATTTAAATCTGTAAATGTTGATAAACATCGAATTTTAAAAACTTATATATTCGATGATAATGAATTGTCGTTGATAAGTGTTGATTTTTCACCACAACATTTTCTATGAAATTTTGCATCATGATTTTAAAACTTGCTTTGCCACACTCAAACTTGATATATTTTACCACCAAACATCCAAAATGGAAAAGAATTCAATAGTCGTCATACCAAACAACCACACAACATTTGGAATTCATTACACTATCCATTCTGATGTCACGTATGTCACTGCCGTGGAATCCAAAGTTAAAGGACAGAACAACATGATCGGTTTATTGCACTGTTTTCACGCTTGACCGGATCCGATAATCCTTACACGCTTTGGATTTCATTTACTGAAATGTCCGAAGACATCGATTGTGTTCTGTGTGACAAGATCTACCGACCTCCTTCAAAAGCCAAAAATAAGTTTTCCTGAAATGAAAAATACCGATCGTTTTAAAAAGCACCCGGTCATAAAATCCTACCTTCAAGTGTCCCCCATGCTTAACTTCTTTTACATTACTGTCGAAGAAGCATCATACCGTATTAGCACTTGAGGCTTTTTCCTGCATTCATAGTTTACTCAACAAGGTATGAGTTTTTAAACCAAAATATTCATTCATACATTAGGTTATATATAATATTCACGTCACAAATTTTTCCACGAATGATCACGATTTCATGGATCAGGGGCACGAATTAACAAGTAAAATATACTGTATTTATGTAAGTACCACCCGCCCCCAAATAAGACCAGCACCCCAATTCTTGGGAAGGCAAATTAAAAAAAATATTAAATTTTCAATTTAATGAGTCCAAATATAAGAGAATATTTTTGCAATATCTTTTTGCATTATATATTCCTCTCTCTGCAGTTGCCCATATTGTAGTGATGTACAGGGAGATTCTGATTTTTGAAAGGGTTATGTTCTTGAAAGAACATTCATAAATCAAAATTTCATAAATCAAGCCATAATATCCTATTATCTTCCATTATATAATATACTAGTAGATGGTGCTTGCATGCTGCAAGCATTTCATATCACCTTGAAAAAAACATTCATTTTTCAGACAGACATTTCATCATTACAAATATTCTTTCAATTCTAAAGATTTCACCTCCGCAGCGATTTCCGTTTTTCCCACTTGTAAAAATAATAGTTTAAAACAATCCCCAAATGTTGCAATTTTAAAAATTTTACACTTTCTTCATTATAAGGTACTAATGCTACACATTTTAGCCAAATTTTAAAGTTGTAGCACTTCTATAAGTAAATTAATATTTTTCTAATTGTTTAAACTTAAATAATTTTTAACGTCCGCCGAAATTCATATATGGTAAAATTGAAATGTTTATTTGTGCAAATACACTACTCTGTACATAATTTGAAAAATTCAGCTTCCTAGCTCATCCCGTAGTACCTAAACAGTTATCTACTTGTTTAAACTTTAAGAATTTTAAACTGCCAAACAAATTAAAATATCAAAGTTTCTATAATCCCTATTTCGTTTTTTAAGAATTCTACTAAAATTTCAACTCCGTGGCACATTCGGAAATACATAAACCTTGAAAATTTGTTTAAACAATTGCGAATTTCTAGCGGCCACATTGTTGCACTTTTTCAAGATTTTCGTTTTTTCTCGTCGGTTTTGCACAAAATGCTACCTAAGAAAAAAAATTTTGAACCTCCAGCTCATCTGGAAGTGCCTAAACATTAGTATGCTCCTATATCCTCCTCCTCTGTAAGGAACGTCTATATAGAATGATGTTCTCACGGTAAAAAATCCTCCCTTATATGGAACAGAACTTGTTTTTAAGACATAATATAGAGCGTAATTATTCCATGCACATATAGGTACATTATGTAGCATTGTGTTCTATTTCACATAAGTTGATGTCATAGTAACTAGACTGATTATTTGATCACAGTTTGAAATTTTAAATGACCAGCTGAAATTACCCAGCATTGCTCGGATTTTTTAAGTCAAGTCAAAAAATATTGAGTAAGATTTGAGAATAAAACCAGGTTAATTTTTATTATAATACTTATTGGTATGCAATATTTCTTGTCTTCCTATCTTTTCTCCAAATAAATAAAAATTTTCCCGCATCCTTTATCGACAAATTTGGCGACTTTTTATCAAATAATCATAATCAATGGAATCATTTTAAAAATTTAGTTATTTCACTCGAATTGATTTCCAGTGGAAGAAACTGACTCATATTATGTGGTCATAAATATCAAAAACATGGGCAGGAATTGCAAGCTCTAGGGATGCAACCGGTGGAAACACGTTTGAAGATATATTCAAATTTAGCTTAACCATACATTATCCCATGCAAAGGCTGATTTTGTAGGTCTAATTTGTCATGTGAATACTTTAAAGTTAAACCTACGAAACAAAATGAGATCCCAGATTTTGAAATCGAATTTGGCGATAAAAAGTGTTGGTATGACGTGGAAAGTGTTATTATGATCTAATAAGCATAATTGGCTTAAGTTCCAAACTTTACCAAATGTTCCCCATTCCTTAATTATGCAAGCGATGTTTACATTAACATTTACTATTTTATCTATTGTATTGTGAAGTTTTACCATTAATATAATTACGCATTAACGTCTTACTTAATATTCACATGGATAGATGCACTGAAGCCTTTCAAGCAACAATAAAATTATGTGGATTATGTCAATACTATTAGCCAAAACATAAACAATAACATCTTGGTTACAGAACAAATGTAAGTAGATGTATCGATTTATGTTGTGATAAATCTTTCAGTGTTAATGGTAAAAGATAATGTTCTAATATTCCTTAAAAATCATTTGACTCACTATCCAAATATTCATGGATTATATTTAGGCATGAATCCATTTGTACCCTTTATCTTTGCGTGGCTATTCTTCCTCAACGATGCGCCACGGTGTGGATTTTCCTTCTTTACGTGGCTTTGAAGAGGACAACAGTTAAGAAATTTAGCTTTGTTGCTGCCTGGAAAATGGTCATCTAGACCGATAAATTTTGCACTTAAAGGAAAATTTTGAGAGATTTAACATGTAATGTGACAAAACATGAACAGCATTAAAATATTGTCTTGTGTGCATAAAAAAGCCATTTCTCATGATCGTAAGTTAATATTTATGTATATTTATATCCACATCAGTGAAGGGCTGCATGGCATTTTGGGATCTCTCCATACTATTTCCCATGCATTCTTATGGAAATAGCATTTTGTTGACCCCACAGGATATAAGAGACCCCACGGTTTGCAAACCTAGACCAAGACCTTCCTTTGGTCCATAGGATAGCCCATGAAACTTTTGAATTCAATAGCTCTTATAGTGTCCAATTTATTAGCGAACAAACAAACATTCTCCTTTATATATTAAGATTATATCATAAATTATCACAATTATTCTCAATGCATTTGCATTAAAATACACTATGACAACGAATACTCAATGACGTAAGTTTTATCAAAACTAGCGAGGCTGAATGCAAAGCATGTAGTGCCGAGATATCTGCAGTGGGCTGGAAGGCGTGGTTCACGTGCATATAGTCAAGGTTTATTGTAACTAAAATAAAAAATACATAATAAAACAAAATAGTGCAATGCATTCAGCAATAATTTAATTTAATGAAAAATACATCTTCTTCCACATTGTCGTATGTAGTACTGTATCATACAGCAAAATTTTCTCTGATATGAAATCCTCGAATAAGACGCACCCTGATTTTCTAAAGAAAAGTTTTCAAAAAGGTGCGGGTGATATTTGGATAAATACGGTACTTTATGGTTTATTCCGAAAAATTAACTTCCATTAACTTCGAAGTCGACAACACATTCACCAAAATATAGATAACAACAAACAAGGCAGCATTCAAGAAGCCTTCTTTTTATTTACATGCTGTTAGTTACATTTAATTAGAAGGAATACAGTTGATAAAATCTTTATAGATAAAAACCAATAAAATGTATTAAAATTAACGTCTATATTGTTAATCTCTTTTTAAGAAATATAAAATTTTGAAAACTAAACATCCTAGTAAAATGTATTAAAATAAACGTTGATATTCGTCTTAAATTTTTAGGAAAAATAAACCGATTTTAGTCGTCAAATTTTACATAAAATAAACGTTGACAATTAACAAGCCTAGTTATATGCAACTCAGTTATATGTAATACCCATATTTTTATGTAATCCTAGGTGAAACACTTTGCAAATTCATACCCATACATACTGAGTTGTACATTTTCGTCATTCTTGTAATTCTATAATACAGTACTGTATTTATGTTTTTAAATATTCCATGCTTAAAGCATTTTCAAAACACTAAACAACACATACAACACAAAAAACAATGTTGTAAAAGAACATTACAAAATAAGCTGTATAAAAACTTTGATGTGATTATCCGTAGTTTTTGAGAATCCGGTGACCCCTTGCCCCCTAGGTCACTGGATAATTGATGATCTACTCTAATTCCAAAAGTAAAATTCGTTATCGCTGCTTTGCAGATCACACTTGATAACTTTGGAGAGTTTTTCCATGGCTACATCATGAAAGACCCTTAAGACTGAAAAATTATTTGTTCCTTGTGTTCGTATGTTACTTGAGAGAAAAATGACAAAAAATCCACCCACAACAGCTTTGAGAATGCCTTGTGAGTAGTTTGTTTTTGTTTATGCGTCCAAGCTTCTGCTAGGGTAGATGGGTTTCGCCTATGTTAAGTGGGTTTCTTCTGAAATGAGAGGCCTAGGATTTATATCCTTAAATCCAGATGTGAGGTGAGGTATGAATAAGAAGTCTGTTCACTCTTGATGGGTTGCACACTCCTAGGAGTGCGTCCAGACCGGTCAAGAGTAAACAAATAATGAAATACTCCAACAAGCTTTCTTCGAAACGTGTGTCGAGTCACACTTGACATAAGAGTTGCTGTGTATGCTAGCAATGTCGAGCCACGCTCAACTTGAGAGTGCAAAAGGTTAATTTTACTGCTGTAAATGTGCGTTTGTGCATGATGTTGAATCTCTTGACTTTTATTATACCCATTTTGAGAAGCGTGATTTTTCATTGGATTCTTTTCTGGAATGAAAGTTTTCTTTGTAGAAGGTTAGCAGTTTCATTTGTCCATAATTAGAGATTTTTTATCTTGCATGTTTTTTGTTTTGTTTTGAATGATGTATTGGTTGTTCAAATCATCAATTTCAGAAGTCTCTAGTATAGTATGGCAGATGGTATTGTAGAAATTTTGCACTGGGGATGTTAATTTTGTAATTAGCTCTCATTTTTCCGAAGATTTAAAACAACATACTTGTATGAATTTGATGCTCATTTTTAATGCTTGTTAATCGAGCAAGCTGCACTCTGAGCCTCATTTTCTAAATAATAAGGTCCGGTTAGAATGCTTGCAAAATTAAGTGTTTGCAGTCATCCTATTTCCAGACCTTCTTATTTGGAGGTTTGGATAGTTGTGGCTGGTACAAATATTGAGTTACAGGATTATGTAACAATTTTTAAGATTGTATAGTTTCAAAGCTTGTCATCTGACTGGCATTTTAGAAAATGATATAAGTAATGTTGATAAGTGATGTGTTAACCATAAATATGTAGTATGGAGTATATTGTTTAAACTTAAGTTTCAAAATCGGATATTTTTGCAGGTGCGAAAGATGAATCTTTGGCAAAAGATAAAAGCAGCTTGGGGAAGGTATCTGACATCAAGAGAGATGGTCGTCGTGGCAGCGAGAAAAGTAAGAGTCGTGAGGTTTCTCGAGAGAGAAAGGCCGGGGAGAAGAAACGAGGTGGCAGTCTTGGGAGTGGCACTGGCAGTAGATATCGCCCCCACACTTCAAGATCTCGTAGCCCACGAAGTCGTAGTCCATATCGCGGCAGGCCAGTGCCTCATGATTCCCGTGGACCTCCGGTCCCAGTGGTTCTTGTAGACTCTGGTGTACGTGGGCACCATCGAAGTTTGCCTGTGCCTTCATCAACCAATCTTGGAGGAGTTCTCACTTTTGCACAAATTAGGGTATGTTCTCTATTTTCATATTAAATTTTTCATTTCTTTATAATGACAAATGGATGAGATTTTGATAATTAATAAGTGGTGGTTGTGATAGTCAATATTTGCATGCGATTTTAATTTGTATATCTCTTTATGCTTGAAGTTTCTCCCCATTATTGCATAATTCTGTTGTATTTAATCATCTTATTACTTTTGCAGGATGAAAGGGAAAGACAGCGTTTGCGGGAGAGAGAAAGAGAACTGAGGGAGGAAGAGAGGCGAAGAAGAGAAGAGATGGCTAGGCAGCGGGAGATAGAAAAGAGGCAGAGAGAGGAGGCAATAAGGCTTGAGAGGTAAGATGTTTCCATAATGTGTTGAAAGCTTGATTGCTGTGGTATTATTTTTGATAATTTCCTCTGTAATTGAAATATTTTTTGTAGAGAGCGAGAGAAGCTCCGCCAAGACCGCGAGAGAATTGAAAGGGAGCGAGCAGAATTGATAAGGATGGAAAGAGAGAGGCAGCGATTGGAGAGAGAGAAGTTGGAGCGGGAGAGAGAGGAATTGCGGAGACAGCAAATGAGGTTTTGATCTTGCTACATTGAACTGATATTGTCTTCTGAAACTGTTTAATTATATAAATAGATTAGAATAGATATTTTTATGAAAGGTCCTATGCGAAATTGCACATTCATTTCAGAATTTGATTTAATTTGGCATTACAGTCGACCCTCCATAATCTGGTAACACTCCTGTGTTATGGCATAAAATATTCTTTCCGTGTTATTAAATGAACTTGCTCCCACTGAAGCCGGAGTGCGGTGCGCCTCTGCAACTTCTCTGCAGCAGTTTGCACAGAGAAAATATTCTCTGCTACTGTGCAAGGATGTGCTTCGCTGTGCCTCAGTGTGAGTGGGTCTTGCACGCGTGCGCATGGTTTTTTAAAAGCTTCGGTTACATTCAGCTGGAGTCACTTGCTTCTGTGAAATTGAAATTTTCTATTTTTCTAATCGGTTGTGAGCTAAATCCTTTTGTCGTGCAAAATTTCAGCTCCGTATTCCTTTTAGATTAGTCTACACATTGTAATTCCTTTTTCCCATGTTAACTTCGATAGATTTTTCTTTAATATTTCCTGTTTTTAATAGTCTTCCGTTAAAAATTGTTTATGCATCGAAACCAGTCATTCTTATATATGTGGAATAAGCGGAGGAGCGATTAAACTGTGATGATTTAATTTTAATTTTACTTTAAATGTTAACAATCCCACATTATATCTTTGATGGAATTTCCTCAAGTCTCGGCCTCGTCCATTGATTTTAAAACTTACAGTTGAATGCTCTCTATTGGAAACTTGAAAGAGTTACTGGGGGAGACTTGGATGATCACACCATGCAAGGGGGAGTTCTTTAGACAACAATGCACATACCTCAGGAGACTGAAATCACATTCGATAAATTACTCTGGCTTAAATAATTCTCACCAATGTTACATTTACCCTGGTTTTCTCTAACTTCCCAGAAGAGAACCCTCAATCTGGTCGAGATTAAATGTCGGAAGGCTATATTCGCAGAGCTGAATTGTGTGAAAATCAATGTGGGTACTATTTCTACAATAAGAGGTCCTGACTTCCTATCATGAAAGAAATCTTTCGACAGGTCTAATAAGCAAAACGCTATGCAGTGCATATTGGCTGCCACAAATTAATAAAGAATGAAACAAACTAACTGCTAAGGAAGGGTACACAAAGGGGAAACAAAACAATTCGAAGAGATGACCATGCACGTCCACTCCGACCGCCTGGAAGAGGAGAAAAAAGGTTCGGATCTTTATTTCAAATTTTAGAGGGGCAAATTGTGCACATTTAATAGATGAAAACGAAGCCGAGAAGACATAGTGTTCTTTGTTATTCAGAAAAACAGATGGGAGTATAGAAAGAAATTATTTTTTGAAGGAGTGTGCTGGAACCATCGCGTGGCGAGAACTGCGAATATAGTTACCTCCTGGGTAACCACGACTTGGTTACTTCTCACTTCTAATCCAACCCTTGTAAGGGCATTTTCATGGCGTTGGAAGAGCAACGAGAAAGGGAGAGTTGTATGAGTTCTGAGATGCCAGCACATAAAGAAATGAGATATCTCCCTGTTGAAAACCATTATCCAAACTACCAAGATGGGACAACGGACCTTTCAAATCAAAATAGGTATGACACCCCATGTGGTGTGCAGAATGAACATATTTAAGGCCCTCATGACATTTTAAAAATGATTTTTTTATTTACGTCTTTCACAGGTTCAAAATGTATTTATTAAGACCCAAGCTACCAGAAAAAACCTTTTCGTCTGTCTCTCGCTGGTTCCGCCCTACAGAGAGAGATGCATATGAAAAACGGTATAACTGATACGATTATATTTTAGATTTCCGCCTTTGGCAGGTTCCCGCCAATTACAGGTTCTACCTTAGACAGATTTTACTGTATTATGAAGAGACAGGCTTGGCTTAATTTGAGTGTTAAGTAATTCCTATACTCTGCCAAATTCCTTTATCCAGCTCCGTTGAGGTCCCATGGTTATAGGTTTAGGGAGGTTCGACTGTATTGTTTATTTTTTCTAAGAAATCTTACTATAATTTGGTCTTTTTTACCCAATTTTTTAGATAGAATCTACATGTATTGTTGTTCATCATTCAGTCCTTGTTTCATTGGTAGTATATTTTTCTGTTTGTCATTAGCTTATTATGTTCTAGGTTCAGTGATAATATTCATTTTGAGGAGCCCTTACCACCTCCACCTAGGAGAGCAGTCAAGCGCCCTGCTGTAGATGAAAGGCGAGACCCATATTTTGAGGAGCGTGGACCTGCTGGAGCAACTAAACGGCCAGTTCCTCCTGTTGAAAGAAGATTTGATGCTCCACCACAGAATCGTTATGATGAACCACCTAGGTGAGTGAAGCAGATAAATGCTGATTATATGCTCTTTGTAGTGCTTCTTAACTTCAATGAAATGGCAACCTTAAGTATTTTGGTTTCAGAGGATTTATCATATTTTTTGGGCTATAAGATGCACTTTTCTCCCAGAAAAATGTTCCCCAAAATCAGCCTTTGTCTTACAGACCAAAGGTAAGATTAATGCTGTATTCAGTGCTGACACGAACCTACTCATCCTTTAAATGGAATAATTGGGAGTCGTTCATTGCAAAAACATAGAAATTACATTAATACTAATTAATAGTGAAAAAATTGTTAATACATAAAGTAAAGCCAATGCAATATACTGTACAATGCTGTACTTACTGGTGCTGCTCTGCAGGAACAGGTATAACTACAGTAAGTACAGCATTGTACAGTGCCTCCCTGTTCCTTGCTGACCTCAGGCTGCTCCGCTTGGATGCGGTTTTGGACATTTTCACTTACAACTCAAGAACGGGAGATTGGCAGCATGTGAAATTTGTATGGTTGGTGTAGGCATCCCATCTAAAGGTGCCATTAGCTTTTCGCAAAAAATTGGCATAACGGAAACTAGTGTTTTTGAGGTCAGGCTTTGACCCAGTGTTATTGTTTGCAACTTACTTTTCCGTATACAGAAAGATGCATCTCTTTAATCAACATCCGGAGGTGTAAATAATGTGTTTGTGCAATGCACATTATGCAAGTTTTTCAGAAAACCAAAATTGAAGCTTGAACTTCAAGTGCTCGTAGTTCTGTAACAGTTGAGATTTAGACCCATATTGATATAGACATTTTCGCGCAGAATAAGCCAAGGAATCACCATCAGAAATTATGCACACATTTCACGGGACACCCTGTATAATGAACTTATTTGTTTGAATTGTAGTATGTTACATCATGTATTATCTATATGGATTTTACTATTGTAGTGCACTCATTGTTCCTCAAGTGATTTTGGTAATATATTGATTTATTTTTAGCCGGCCTTCTGACTATGACTCCAAGAGGGATTATCGCCGTGAAGGTGACTATCGAAGAGGAACTGGTGGAACCGGAGCTGCTGTGCCTCCTTATACCAAAATGATGCCTGGTTCCGGCGCAGGAAATAATACATCCAGCAATGCAAACAACTATGACCGAAACATTCGAAGGAGTGGAAATTCAGATGGTTACTATGACCGAAGGGAAGGTGGTCGATCTGAAATTCATCGCAGAGATGCTGATGTTCCTGTTAACCGTGGGAAAGATGACAGGTTAGAATTTTGCAATTTTCTATAATTTTATTTATGTAATGAGAAATCTTGGATTTTTCCCTTACAAATCAGTTCTCTTATTAAAATTACAATGTAACCCCATTAGAACGAGTTTGGCAAATAACGAGAGGTTCATTATAATAAACCACAACACCAACACCATCAGTTTCTTAACGTTGCATATACAAAATATTGAGTATTCATTAGAATGAGTATTTTTATGAATTTTATAAATTCTCGCTATATCAAAATTCCACTTAATATTTCTATTAACTTAACAGGTTTTAGCGTTTGGTTTTATTCTGGCATAGGATGACTAGAATCTATATATAGGCTTCAGAAATAGCTTCAAAATTATGATGCAAAGTTTTGTATTGAAATATTGTTGTTAGGATGCCGAAAGACATCGTATGGTCGGCCGCAGCGCCACACTCATTATTTACTCTATGGGTGAATCAGGCCCTTAAGGCACGTTATCTCGGGGCAATGCGCCCTTCGGGTGATTCCCTGCTCGCTCAATCACCCACTTCAGGGGATGACTAGCGCTTGACCTTTGTATCTCATGTTAGTATATAAGCGCGGGTCATCCCTGAGGCTGGGCGGTGTTTTTTTCTCACGCGACTCCTGTCAGTAGGATCGGCTGTGTTAGTGTCAACCTTGACTGGCTAGCCCTTCCTTACGGGACTAGGATCGCCCGCCCCTGATTCACCCGACGACCCTTTGACGGTGCTTGACAGGTCACCGCCTGTCGAACCACCACCCACGCCGGGACGTAATTTGGACCCTCCTCCTAGGGTGAGACTAGAAACGCCCCCTAAAGGGGATGGACTACAAGCATCCTTGCCCAAGGACCCTCGAGCTACAAGGGAGGCACTTCCTACCATTAAGCTGCCTGCTGACCTTAAAATAATTCCCCACTATTCTGGAGAGCGTGTCATCAAGATGACGCGTGATCCTTCCCCTTCTGGAACAACGCTTCATGACCTCATCAGCATCGGTCGAAAACGCCACAATCAAAGGCGGCGCGAGCTCAACAAGCTTTATAAAAGGAAACCCAAGCTCGAGAGACTCCTCCAAAGTGCGCAGTGATCCTTGTGTTGTGTGATCTATGTGCAGTGTCCATGACAGAAATCTTTAGCTGGTGTGAGTGATATAAAATAATTGTGTTAATAATGTTATTCCAGATACCATGGCCTACCTTGTGAAAACTGTTGCTGTTTTTTTGTGCTGTCGGTGACGGTGCCATCAGTGGACTCCTCAGGACTTCTATTCGTGCCAAAAGGACAAATTGTGTTTGCAACAGGAGAGTGGGTTGTTCATATAGACTTACACATTGACACCTTTGGACAAGGAATACGTGGAGTGAATGAACAATATTCGGAATTTTGTAAATTAAGTTCAAGAGTTGCAGCACAAGCTGTATCAAATGTCGTGCTCAATTTACATAATATGTCACGAGTGTATGAGCATAATTTACACTATGGAATTTCTAGTTTAAATGATGATTTTAACAATCTAATGTATATTTCAAATCGTAGTCGTGTAAATAGAGGATTATATGATGTGGTAGGCTATGGGTTGCATTTTCTGGCAGGAACCGCGACTGATGATCAGGTTAAGATGTTGTCAAAAGAAATTTCCAAACTCGCAGACCAGACTAGACAATCTTTAAATTCTAGATATACGTTTCTGGCAAACACGTCAAATACCTTAAAAATACATGACAAAATGCTTTCGCAAACATATAAGGCTCTTCAAGCCTTGCAGCAAACCTTAAATTATAGCAACAACGAACTTTCCCATGCTATTTCTAACACAAACCTTGCGGATAAACTTTTCAGTGTTCTACATATAAGCTTTACTTCTCTCTCGACATATGTCTCAACTGGCCCATGAACTAAATCGCTTAAGTAATACTGTTATGTCAGCGGAGCTAGGCACATTAACCCCTTCCCTCCTATCACCCACTCACCTTAAAGGCATCATTCAGAACGCCTTACCAACACTCACCTCTGAGCTGACATTCGTTGGCTATGAAAATAGTGATGTAATGCCTGTCTACGGCATCGCCCGAGTGAGAGTACTACGGCAATCAGGGACCTTAATGTTGCTGGTAATATTACCACTTTCTCACAAAGAGAGGAGTTTCAAGGTACTTAAGGCGTACTCCTTTCCATCAGCTACGGCTCAAGATCACCATGCCGTGCTCCTGAAACCAGACTCGCCCTACCTAGCGGTGATGGCTAGACGTAATGGCTTTGTCTTACTCCCTAACGAGTACTCACAGAACTGTATCAAAGGCGACATATACGTTTGTCCTCCTACCTACCCCATCCTTACCGATGCAACTAGCTCCTGCAATATAGCCATGTTCCTGAATAACAGCGATAACATCAAACGTAATTGCAATATACATCTTGCGAAATCCCCTTACACCGTCTACATCAAGGGTGAAACGCCTGGCCGATGGTTCTACAGCATAAGCAAGGAAACCACACTTAGTATCGTTTGCCTACAGAAATATTCACGCTTGAGTATAGCTGGTCAAGGGAGTTGGGAAATACCTCCAAGTTGCTCAGCATACGACGATACAAATTACCTGCCCGGAATAACAAATGTCTTCAGAAGCAGCTCTTCCATCGACGTTGAAGTGTCTCTGGAACCTCTTGAAAAATTCTATGTAAATATAATTGACTCAACATATCTTGACATAGCAAACGGTTCCAACGATCTAAGGCATATTCTTACGTCGATCGAACGGCTTGATACCCATAACGTACCGACAATTTCCATGTCTGAAATAGAACATAATGTTAAGTTGTTGTCACCAGTTGACTGGCGCTTAAAGAAAATTCATTATTTTGGTATATCAACCATTGCTATCTTTATAATATTACTTTGTTGTATTGTTTCACTATTGTACTACAAATTTAAGAAGCCTGCTATGCCTGCAGATTTACCATTGCAAATCGTCAGCACTCAAAATGTACCGCCGAGTTTGGCAAATAACCCAATTACTGTTTATAACATTCCACAATGTGCTCAAGATTCTACAACGTGCATAGCTCCTGTACATGCACCGTTGTTTCCGAGGTTGAATTAAGATTATTATGTAAAATCGGCTATATCCTGTACCCATCCCTAGGAAGTGAGCGAGTGGAATTCAGATTATTATTTTTTTTTTCTACCCCCGGGGTCTCAAATGTCGCCGGGGTGATGTTGTAAGGATGCCGAAAGACATCGTATGGTCGGCCGCAGCGCCACACTCATTATTTACTCTATGGGTGAATCAGGCCCTTAAGGCACGCTATCTCGGGGCAATGCGCCCTTCGGGTGATTCCCTGCTCGCTCAATCACCCACTTCAGGGGATGACTAGCGCTTGACCTTTGTATCTCATGTTAGTATATAAGCGCGGGTCATCCCTGAGGCTGGGCGGTGTTTCCTCACGCGACTCCTCTGTCAGTAGGATTGGCTGTGTTAGCGTCAACCTTGACCGGCTAGCCCTTCCTTACGGGACTAGGATCGCCCGCCCCTCCGCGGTCCCTCGTTCGTTGGTCCAGCTACGTTTCTGTCAAACCTCGACCGGCTAGTCCGCCTTCGCGGGCTACGTTTGCGTCGGAACTGACTGGCTAGCAGCTCCTACGAGACCAGGGTCACCAAGGCGCCCCGCGCCACCTCCCCCTTGCAGGATTTAGCCGAGTAAGCATGTTGGGTATTACTGATCACCTGTTGTACTCTATGTAACGTTTGGGTATTACTGATCTCCTTTTGTATCCTATGTAACGCTTGGCAATATATTCTTTCTCGCACTAAATCGTCTTATGATTACTCGACACTCCCTATGTCACTTACCACAATATGGACTGAACTGCCTTCATCCTTTTCATTATCTAATTGAAACTTAAAAACAGATACTTTTAGAATGAAAATGAATTTCTATTTTTCCTGTTGACTGAATCCATGTTTTTGAGGTACGTTAATTGTATGATTGAATACTCAGGTTACTGGCTTAGGGGTTTAAACCATTTATTTATGGATTTTAACATTTCTGTTATATCAACATAATATTAAATTTATTTTGTTGTAGGTATGATCGTAGTGGTAATTCTGGTAATGTGGTGCCAAGTAATGCTCCTAGGGATTTAAGAGATGCTGTACCCTCGAATCATCACCATAGAGATGGTGGTAACACTGGACGTGGAGGAACATCAGCAGTAGTTCCAGCAGATAGGCTGCATCATCACTCAAGGGAGCGTTACCACGGCAGTAGCGGTGGACATCATGGTCATCATCACTCAGAATCTGGAAAAGGTAGAAATTATGTTACACATAAATACTAAGAATTGTAGCAGCTAGCATTTTTTTAATAAAGCAATTTATAAACATACCAATTAAATGTATAGCATTTTTCATTCTCTTAAGTGCCAAAATATTTTTTCATCCTTAATATATAGGATATTTTGTGAAATATATCTTTGATACCTGTCTTTGGGAAGAAAGTATTCTGTGGTATTTAATTTCTTGAGTTTCTAGTTTATTATAGACGTGAATTAAATTAAAATCTTGTTGTATCATTACCATGCTTAGATTAGGGATTATGTTTGCTTAGAAACTAAAGGTTTTCTGTTTTAAAACAAATAGTGAAATTATCCTATCATACAGTCCTGAGAGTCTAAAACTCTTCCATGGTTTTGGATTAGGGAAAGGTATTGTTCGTATAAGCTTGACCTGTTATATCAAGTTGGTGAAAATGTCAAATTGAGGTTATGTCGAGTCTGGGCATATAACTGCTATATTTATTAGTGTAGCTCTAGGAATTCTCAAAGAAAATTAATTTCTGTAAATACAGGCAAAATATAAAATTGAGAAACATTAAATTTATTAATGTAATACATACATACATTTTTTGCTTATGTAATGCCTGCACCCACTTTTAAACTAAATATATGAATAAATTAAAATTGTTTAATACCTGCATTGCTACTTTTCACAATATTTAACTTTAAAGCTGCTGTTTAACTTTTATACTTGCCACATTGAAATAGAAAAACACCTGTAAAATGCCGATCTTAATTTGAGACTCCGAAAGGAAAATGATTTTGCAAATAGAAATGCATTGCAATTCTTTATTTTTCAATGTAGTATATTGCATTTATTTTTTTTGTCGAAAAAGATTGTAAATTACTGTATTTTTAGAAATCCGATAAATGTCGTAAATTTATTAATAACTAGGATAAATATCGTGTATTGAGATTGCAATGGCTACAAGAGTATAAAGATATGTCTATGCTATTAACTATAAGCTTCAGGTGATTCAATATGCAAAAACACTCCGAAACTGACAATTTCAATTCCTGTCCCACAGAAAAAAATGATCCATAAATGGAGAAAACTAGAGGAAAAACTGAAGGTGACAAGAAAAGAGAAAATCTTTTTAAGCTAGGTCCTAAATGGTCACAACTATAGGAGTAAGTGAAAAAATAGTAGAACAGAGGAAGTTTGGTATTACTATATCGATCAACATTATGTGCATGGCAAAAAGAGTTGCAGAAGGAAAAGGACTAGTTGAGCATATGTATTGTTATTACTTATGCATCCATTTATTAGGAATTAAAATCTCATATTGCACTTAAGTTAAAGGAAGTACTATCGGTAAAGGGTGTCCATATGTGCAGCGCATTCCAACAGTTCAGTTACTAGAACTCACGTTCCATGTAAAGTTTTATTAGGTATTATTACTATTAATTATAAATATAGTTAACGCCGTTGCTCAGACCTTACAATCAAATGTAAGTATATTTATTTATCTTACTGGAATTCAAACTGTTGCACATCGAACGCTGTCATCGAATTTGGCGTGATCGTCTACTTAGTCATTATACGCAATTTTAATAGATTCTATGAAAGAGGTTTCCAAGTTTTATTATTATTGCTGTTAATTATCAGATGAATTACAGTTAACGCTGTTGCTCACACCTTCGAATCAGACGTATCTTATCTAAGCGGAATTCAAACAGTTGCGCATTGAAAGTCGTCATCGAATTTTGCGAATTGACTAAGCAGACGATATCGTCTGCTTAGTCAGTATACGCAATTTTAATACATTCTATGAAAGAGGGTTTTAACATGCATACAAAGATGACAATCGCTATAGCAAAATATAAAACGAATTTGCTGTAGCGTGTAATCATGCTATGAACCTGGTGGGTTGTTAAAACTCGATTGTTTTATATACCGCCGTTTCCTTTGGATAAGAACCCATTTATTTTTAACTACGTGTTAAAATATATAAATAACCTTCAATAGCAATTTAAATTACAGCTCTGGGCAATGGCTGTAAGAAGGGAGCGTTTTTCAGACATCGAGTGCCTTATCAGTAGAATATAGGAGGTATGCTATGGAAACAAGACATTTTTCAGCGATGGGGTCGTACAAGGATGCTAAATTTTTCCTCAGGCTCGCATTTAAGCCGAGGGTGATTTTTTTCACGATAGATTTTGACAAAAAGTATCGGCTTATATTCAGGCAGATATGGTATTTGTTTTGGATCGTCCATGATCACTTTCACCAATTAAGTTTCTCTAAAATGTTATATTTAACTGTTATCGCATCATAATATTTTATTTAAATGTTTTCAGATACGAACTTAATCATGGCTAGAATCGATGCATGTTGTAGCCCTGCCTGAAAGCTTGGGCGATTCAAAGTTCTTCTTTCATGAAAAATCTACAATCTTATAGCCAACTTTTTCTCCCCTGATGTCTCCATGACTGCACTACATAATATCGCTTAACCCAGGGGTGGTTGCGCAGGGTGCTGTAGACACCAGCCCTGTGTTTTATGACAGGGTTCCTTTACTATTAGGTTTTATGACTCATACCCTTTATTAGCTGGAGTGGCAACCATATTTGCCTAAAAACTAGTATCCTATGGTTATTCTTTGAGTTTGGCTGTTTTTCTTAGATGGTGCGACAGCATTGTGCGGAAATCTCCATGTTTTTTGTTTTACGACTGGTTTCTTTGTTTTATTGTGAAAATATTGTTACTATTTGCATCGTTGGTGTTGTTATGATCTGGGATCGCTACTGAAGGGTTACTTTACTAATTACAAGATATAAAATTTCATAAAAGAACAAATGTATTTTCCACAATTTTTATTTTTCTCCCGGTTTTGTCAAATAATTGACATCTTAAAATAAATTTTAGTTTATCAAAAATACATCAAGAGACATACGAGGGAAATCAGAAAGTAAAGGCAATTTGTGTGTAAGAATAATACACATTGCCAGATCACGTTCTCAAGGTTATCATACTTATTATGTAGCCAAACAAGTGTAAACATGTCTTCCCAGTTACCAGTGCACGTGTATCGTACAGTTGAGGGGTAAACATATCAGTTCCACTTTCTTATTGCACTATTAGTGAACAATGTGCTGTCAGCAGATTTTTGTGGTCAGAAGGTGTCAAACCCTCGGAGATTTACAGGAGAATGTTCGTACAGTATGGTGAAAAGTGTACAAGTCGAAAAAAATTGTATGAATTGATGGAAAGGTTCAAAAGTAACAAGTTTGGTTGACTAAGACCATTCAGGCCATCCGAAAAGGTCAAGAACAGCAAACAATGTTGATCAAGTTAATGCTGTCATATGAGAAAACAGATGGATTACTGTTACTGCTGTTGCCGAAATGTTACACATCAGCTATGGACCTGTGTATTCGATCGTGCACAATAACCTGAAATATTGCAAAGTTTGTGCTATTTGCAGTAAATGCCAAGGATTGCTGTCAAAAGGTGTTCTTTTGCATCATGGCAATGTTCGACCTCATTCAGCTGCTGCAACCGTTGAAACAATTCAAGAGCTTAAATTTGAAACTCATCCTCACCCATCCTTTAGTTCGAATGCCACCCCAAGTGAGTATCATCTTTTTGGTCCTCTGAAAAAAGCATCTCATGAACGTCAATTTTCACATGATGACAAAGTCAAAGAAGTGGTGCATACTTGGCTGCAAAAACAACCAAAAATGTTCTTCTCGGACAGCATTAAGAAGCTTGTGGACTGATTTAACAAGTGTTTGGAGAAGCAAGGAGACTGCATAGAAAAATAATACTAAAAGTTTGTATATTTGACCTTTCTAAATTTAATAAAAAATAAATTGCTTTAACTTTTTGATTTACTCTCGTATAAAATGAAAAATTTATTGAAAATTGACGATTATTAATTTTTTAAACAAAAATCCGTGGGGTGTCAGAGACATCCTGTGCGACCTCTTACATTACAAAAATGTGAGAGTACTGCTGGGTTAAGGTGGGGTTTTCCAAACTGGGGTACACATACCCCTGGGGGTACTTAAAAAAATATATGTAAAGGCGGATGATACAATTTTTTATTATTAAACTTTGCTTTTTTGTGGTTAAAAGTCCCACTTATAAAATCCCTTATAATATATACATAATTAGCACTCTTGAATATTTTCTCGTCTTGCAGATGTTTTAAATTGTCCAAATTCCATTTTATGCTCTATTATTTCTACTTTCAGGAAATACTTGGTAAAATTGACAGTAATTCTCAGTAAAATATTTCTTGTAGCAGTAGGAAGATAATACTAAAGAAACTAGTACAACAGAAACTGAACCTTTGTATGACAGTATCATTCCTAAGCACAAGGCTCAAAACATTAAATATTACTTTTAACTATGTACATCAGAAACCTCAAGGGCATATAGCAATTAAATTTCACATTCCTTCCATAAATGGAGTAGTGAAATATGCCAAAATGCTAAAAATCTTGACGCAAAACTAATATTTAACTACATAATAGTTACACAGCAAATGAAACTGGGAAAATAGTCCTACTGCAACTTATTATGAAAAGCGGAAGTGTGTGACACTTAGAAACCTTTTGTCTAATTATGTTATTATGTAGGGCAGCAATTGTTCTGTACCTTTTCCCCTATTCCAGTAAGAGGGCAGATAGTGATTGTGAAAAATAACATTAATTTAAGGCATGTAACTTGGAGCAATTTTTAAGGAGGTACTTCATTTGATTGATAAGGCTCATAGGTGGCTTAAGGCATTCAGCACAAATGGGAAAATTTCATAACTTTTTATGATATGTTTTTATTACAAGATTGTCCTATGCTTCTACAAAATTCTCCTCTATTTAAGGAGAATATTTAGCTGATTTAGGTTGCCTGGAGAGTTGGCCAAAAAAAAAATATATTAACCCGTAAGGAAGATGACTTTGAATTTAAGACGAACACAATAAAAAAGGTCTATTCAGGAAAAAACTTTGTAATATCAATTTTTAAAATAACAAACTGTGATAACTTTGTGCCATCTGCTAACACTACCAGCATTACAGTAATGCCCAAAGTTTTTGAGGTTTTTTGTGCTTTTTCTGTTAACTGTGTAAATAGTGGCATGTAGAAATAAATAGGTGCCTCATATGCATTACCCATTTGACTCAGATGGTTATCGTGGATTTTCTGCAATGAAATTACATGCTTCTGGAAGGAAAATGTTGGCAAAGAGTTCTTGTTGCTGGCAAAAACAATTATGACACATCTGTATGCACCAACTATTACTAGACTTGAATTCTGGCCATGGGATATTTAGTGATCGTGCTAATTCATGAGCTTTCAGTTGAATGATTTTTCACCATACTGGTTTTCCGTTTGTTCTATGACACCGTACAAATTTTAGTTTCTTTTTCTGATTCATGAAATCAATCTTGTTTGGGTACAATAAATGATTCCCATGTTGAGTTAGCACCTTCAAGCTTCTGTTTTGCTTGCTTCCACCTTCACACATTTGCCTTGGTCACATTATATTTCATCCTGGCCTTACAATTGTTACTTTCTTCAGCGTAGTACACCACCATTAGTTTAAAACTTCTATCAAAACTTTGTCTAATACCTTGTGATACATTCCCTTTTACAGAGGTGCATTTCTTCTCTTCACCATCTTTCATTTCAGCCCTAAGATTTGGGATAAATTATTTAAATCTGCTAAAAACAACTAGTCCTCACTTCACATTAAAACCTAGCCAAGTTTGCATCAATCACGTGCTCTTCTAACTGCAGGTGCACTACTCATCTGTCATTGGCGCACCAATCAAAAAGTAATAAATATGTTTAAATTGTAACAAGACATGTAAAACGCCAGCAATCTCATTGTGGCCATTTTCAACACTGGATGTATCAAATTTCCACCCAGCTGACTACAAGTTCTGATGTAGGTTTGTCAACACTCACCTTCCACTAGTACCTACAAGGTGGAAAGTCGCTCGTTTGCACATTGTGAACTTCAAGAATGTGAACAAGAAGGAAAAATATACTCCATAAATGGAATACAGAAATTTCAAAAGCGTTCTTTATGGGAAATACGTATGAAATGGTATCGAAAGATTGGGTGGTTCTTGAATTTTTATCCTTGCTGACTTTTTTCAGGTAAATGTTTTCCTCTGTTCGAATAATTTTTTAATCTATAATTCATAGATCATATTAAGAGCATGTGAGAATAAATATGGATTTGAATTGTATCAACTGATATAAACAAAATATGGGATGTTTTGCTTGGGATTTTCTTGAATTTTTATCTCCGAAACTTTTAATTAAATGGTCCTGCAGACTTTTTGTGATAAATGTTGTTCTCAATCCAAATAAATTTGGTATCTAACAGATCATATAAGAAAATGGGAGAGAAAAAGGTGGTATTTAATTGTTGCTTGACAGGTACCATTTAACGAGATACGAATACTATACCTTTGTGTTGGTGCTTACATCTAGTGGAAGTAGTAATAGGCGGCTGCAGTTCAAAACCACAATTTGCCAATAAATTTTAATAAAGATCACTAATACTTAATTAAAATCTGTCAAGTAGTTAAGGAGATTAAATATGCAGACTGATGGACAGGTGAGGCGCCCATAAGTCGTTCTGCTGCCACTGCTTTGCTGGTAAAGAACGCCTAATGAATGTATTGTATTAATAAATTAAATGTAAGGTATTGAGTATTTATAAATAAGTGTGTTTTCATGGACAGAATCGGTGTGGGGGTGTTCAGTGCGGCATTTCAAACTTTCTGCTCGATTTTAAGACTATCCCTAATTTTTTTGCCGAAATTTTTGGGGGAAAACCTTGTCTTTCTTTCGGGTTAATAGTTGAAATACTCAGGCACTCAGTATTTTGCTGTGCATGTTAACAATACTTATGAAATTATTTCACAATTTTAACAGCTGCTAAATGATAAAATTGCCTTCACTTTCTCATTAGAAGATGGTTTTAGTGGGGGGATTTTCTTCACTTTCCTGATGCATTCAGCTTGTTTATCCCAAAAAGTTCTTATGCTTTCAATATTTATAGTTGACAAAACTGACCCAGTGTTGAGCATGTGTAAATGTTATGGGATATTTGGAAGATTTATTGTGCTTAAAATGTATAGCAAATGCTGGTATTCTGAATCAGCAATGTCAATGCGATATTTTGAGGGAATTTTTAGAAAAAATTCAAGTATTACGTTAGTAAAGATTAGTAGTAGGTGGTAACTTAACTTGGCGCTATAATAAAAATGCGTTACATGATGATTTTGTTGTGATAATCACTAGGAATATAAATTTTATTCATTTGCTTTATTAATGGCAGCTGCACTCTGTGCCTTACTTTAATATAGTAAGGTCCAATTTGAATGCTTGCCAAATTAAGCTGTGACAGTCACCCTATTCCCAGTCCTTTGTAATCTAAGGGATGGATTATTATGGCTGATACAACTACAATAAACAACTAAATTTACTTGTTAAAAAAGGCTTATGTAACCCACTGTGCTTTATGGTGTCATGATTTTTATTTTGAGTTTGGTCACATTGAAATCAGTTTATTGGTTACCTTATTAACCCAAATGTTATGCGATTTTTTTTTTCTAGTGTTACATTTCAAAAATTTATTATTACATTATCTATTATTTGAAGCTTATTTTACCTTTTATGGTACACTTAATATTGATATTAAGTCACTGGTATTCACAAGTAGCCCATCATCATTCATTGTATCACAAATGAAATTTTTGCAATATTCATTATTCTCGGTTAAAATTTAACACAGAGAATATACTGTCAGACACATGGTATATTGCTTTACATCATACCAGAAAGAAGCTTCATTGTCGGGTGAGACAAAAAATTGAGGGTCATGTTACATTTGAGATTACATATTTAGGAAATTGTGGTTCTTTAGACAAGTGTTTGTATAATTTGCTAACATATATATACAGTAAAAATCTACCTTACGAACTCCTTTATAACGAAGACCTCCAGATAGCAAACAATTTACGGTGGTCCCGTCAAACTTGTATAGAAAATTCCTAGTTACAACCTCTTTACAACGAACTTCCATACTATGAAAACTTCTGAACAACGAAGGAAAAAAGTGGTCACTTCCGCTTATTTTTAACTGTCTAGAATGAAATTTTGCTCGCTAAACAATTTTTTTTTGTTACGCGCAGATAAGGATTGAAAATACAGTGAGCCAATTAGAGCCAAGCTTTCAATAATCCATTCAGAGCTGTTCTTCTATTGTAATGATGTATTTTCAAAAAAGTGTAAGCCATGCGATTCCGGATGTTCAAGGTGTTACAACCATTTGAAGATCATTCTGCATTTGTTTCAGTTAGAAGAAAGCATGAAAAAGAAGTCACGTAAATTTAAAGTAAAAAATAGCAATTTTCTACTAAATAATGAAGGCGGTATTTACATAAACTTAAAGCAGCTGATTTCAACCAATCATACATTCAGTAGTTCCAAAAAGCTCCACCAGATGTCAGCCACTTTGACTAGTGCCAATATCGCTACCTCGTGATTGAACACAGATCTCTCACTCGTCACTTTGTTCATCCATGTAGTAGGTCCATGCTCATAGGTATCAAAAATCCTCAACAAATGCCACGTTCACACTACTCAGCTTCAAAATGAAATATATTTAAAAAATATTTTTTAGACCATTTTGGGAAAAATTCGCAGCACATCTGATATCAACTGGCGGCATACTAGTATGCAGCGGCACATAGTTTGGGAAACACTGGTGTAGTACATGCATGCTTTATTTTTGCCACACAAATACGCATGGAGAATTTAGTTTTCCGTTCAGATGTATTTGTAATATTTTATGATGGTAAATTATGAAATTTGGGAACATGAAGAGCAACTCATCTGCAGTGATTTTAAAGCTATTAAAGTCAATATACCATATATACTCGTGTATAAGTCGATCTCGTGTATAGGTCGACCCCCAACATTTTCATAAAATTTTTTTGATTTTTTGTATTTCTTGTGTATAAGTCGACTCCAGATTTTCAGGTGTAGTAGAACGAATTTTTTGTATTCAATGTGTGTTGATCCATTAATTTCCACAAGTTCCCTTTAGTCCGATATAATTACTTTGTGTCAAAGCAGCAGCGAAGCAGTTTGATGTCTTCTCCAGCGTCACTACATAACATCAAAAGTTGTAACATTGTATACGCCTTTTAAATAGATCGAATGACTCTGGATAGACTTCGTATTTCGTCCCAGCATTCATTCAGAAGTTATCTTTGTAAAGGAGAACAGGAAACAAAACTAATGTTTGACTGTGGAGGATAGGTGACACTGAAATTGACAATAAATCGATGGAAAGATGTACAATGTGGTCCTAGGAAATCCGTGTTTCGCACATCTGATAGTTCCCTTTCTTGTCGCTTTCTCGGCGTCGCCATCGCTAGCGTCGCCTTGTTTACCTTTGCACTAGTTATACGCACAGTACCAAAATTTTTATACCACAAATACTTAGGCGATACTAATTTAGTCTGCGATGCTTAGCGGTAGGCATAGCCTTTCGGCGAATCACCAATTAGGTTTTTCTTTGTATACATATTACAGAGTTACCATATTGCGCATTTGTCTTGCAGCCAGTTTTCTGTCGTACCGAACGTTAGGTTTACCAAAATTGCTTAATTATTTGCAAAGCATCAAAGATCAACTTAGGATCACCAAATTGTATAGTTAGTTATTCTTTCATATACATCAGTATTTAAATATTCAATAGTTATCGATACAGTTAAAGTACAACAAGAGTGTAAATTCCATCAAATTTCAATAACCGCAGGGCAAATAAAGTCATGGGTTTAAACCTATCAAAAATATTTCTCGTGTATAAGGCAACCCCTGAGTTTTTTGCAAAAAATGTGGACTAAAAACCTCAACCTATACACGAGTATATACGGTAAGTATTAAATAAATAATTATGTGGAAAGTAGGCATCATAAGTTCCTAATTGATAGTAGCTCAATAACTTTGGCCAAAACTAACCAAGGTGAAATACTGCAGTTGGCTTTCAGTCTCTGTTGAAACAGGTTTTACCCCTGACGATGCCCACCTTGTGGGCGAAATGCATTGGGTTTTGTAGCCGTCTAGTTTTTTGGCTAAAGGAGTATTTCACCTTTATCATAAGTTCCGTTTGGATAATCTTGTTATATACTAATTTGTTTCATTTTATATCTGTAGGTGATGGGCGATATTCAGATCATACAGGAGAAAATTGGCGATCAGGAGGGCCTATTTCTGGTTCCGGAAAGGCATTTGGAGGTGGTGGTATGGTTGGGGGTGGTGGATCTGGAGGTCTTGGTGGTGTAGTTGGCGGAGCTGGGGGAAGTGGTGGTGGTTCATGGGCAGTGGTTACAGGTTCATCATCTAGTGGTGTTCCTGTTGGAGACAGAAAGTCTGATGGAGCTTGGGGCTCGGACAGGTAAGTTTTATGTCCTCCAAGAATGTTTGAATTTGAATGTCAAGATTACTCAAATTTTTGAGTTTTGAAACAATTTTTTTTGTGTTGGTACTTTTTGTGTGTGGAAATGAAATGACAGGCTGTAGGAATAACATGAAGTAGGTTTGTCAATTATATTACAAGAGAAAATCTTTAGCTATTCCCTTCTGTGTGTATTTACAGAATTCGTCAATTGAGCATTGCCAAAGAATGGGATTTGGATAGTGGGTACTGTGTAATTATGAGTTGGATGCTAAAAACAAGTGCCCTAAATAATATATGTTAATATTGATAGGTTATTACGTTGTTTCATGTAGATGAACACCTGCTAAATATCTTAGTATTTTAATTTTCTTGGCAGTTATATCAATTTATAATAACACCATTTAATGAGAATCTTAAAAGTTGCTTGCCTCTCCAAACTACCTGCTTAATTGGTAAGTAGTTAACTTGAGTTTCATAGTTTTTTGTCAAATTTCCGTATGTGCCAAGCCAATAGGTACAGAGATGATGATCCTAATAAGATTCATTATGGTAAGGTACAAAAACAAAGGTTTCATGTACTAATATAATTTTCAGAATATTTTGTGATTCTGATTTGGTACTTGAGATGAAGTAGTAGCACTCGGGTTAAAAAGCTGAGGAAAATGATTAAGCAATATGCACTGTAAGAATATGAACTAATAGATTACTTTTAATACAGTCAGTAATAGTAGAAATTAGTAATGTGTTATGTTGATTAGGTCATTTAGTTTTCATATAACCGAATGTCTATCGTGGGAGCACTTAGTGTAGTTATTCTTTCTCGAGTGATCAAACTGTTTATAGCCATTACCTACTTAAATTTTGTCAAAACTGTGATACTTAGTTGCATGCAATGGAAAGACTTTCATCCTGCAAGCAACAATATGTCACTAAAAATATCAACATTCATCATTCATTCATTCACCTACTGTAGCTGTTATTTAATTCTATTATGAGTACTTCACAATTTTTGCTATTCAAAATTTGAAGCTTTGAATGAATGAAATCTGCTGCTGTGATTACTACTCATTGGTGCCTAAACAAGTTGATTTAAAAAATCTAAACTACTCAGATAATGAGGAAAGTATGCATGGATATCCCTGGCGCCTCTGCTGATGTCAGCAGTCCAACTCATTTTTATCTTGTCACCACCTGCTCTGTCCTATGCTCCACTATAAAACTCAAGAGAAATGGATAATCACAACAATTAATGATGTATGTTGCAAAGAAATATCAAGGCAGCTGCATTCAGCAATCAGCTCAAGTTATTTGTAAGAAGAATGGCTTATTAAAGGAAGAAAAATTTCCTGTTTTCTCAATGGGAGAAAACCTTTCCAAGTCTTGATGTTTCTTTTTATACTTGTTGGGCTACATTGTTGGATAGGAAGTTACATTGAAGAAATGTGAAACATGCTTACCTTACAAATTTTAGTACTTAGATTTTTGCTAAATGGATCAAATTAGAATGTCCTTATTGAAATTTTTGAGTTTTCTGTGAAATCATTATGGTGGCAAAATATTGAATTTTAGGTGTGGCTGGAAAAATCAACATATTTTACTTGCTCTTGTAATATCTTCCCTCATATATGTATTAATCCCCTATTTAAAACTAAATACACCACCTTTTTGAACTTTGTGAATAATTGATTCCAGAAAACTGACGTGAAATGCGAAGTGCAAGTCCTATTTTCCCACAAGGCACTATATTATTGGGAGTACGGCTCTCAGTCAACCTAGAAAATTCACTTTTTTGATCATAAATAATGCAGTTAAAGAGAAAATAAAACAAAACATAACAGCAAATAAAAACCTAGCATCATAAAGTGAAAAAATCCTTTAAATACCTTTAAAATGCGTAATGGCACATGAAAACCCAGCATTACAAAACGATAACACTTCTTTCTGCATTTGTGCAGTTTACCTCCAGCACATTTTCGCATGTGATTTTTGATCTTTTGTTCATTCCAAGGAAATGCTTTCATTTAAATTGATGAGCTACTGAAATGGAATGCCGAGTACATGATGCACGGATGTTTTCTTGGGTTCTGCTACAAACATTTCCAAACTGCAAAAAAAATCACCAGCATTTATAAAGTGGTAACATTTCTTTTATTAATAACATTTGAAGTGTGTAACAGAAAACCAAAACTTAGCATAAGCAAGTGCTAATGTTTCTTTTAATTGTTCAAAGTATGCCACAAAAATATAAACGAAGCATTAACTTAGTAACATTTATTTTTTCAATCACGTACAAAATATGCTGCAGAAAATCTTGTTACAAAATGGGTTCAAAATGCCAAAATAATAACAAATGAAAACCTTACATTCCAAAATGATGGCATTTCTTTAAATTTTAAACTAAAGTTGCATCATCAAAAATAGCAGCTTGGTGGTGAAGTTCAAGTAAGCTACAAAGTAATTAAGTCAAGAATTATCATGTTTGTTTACATTGTAAACTGCTAATAATGAACTTTATAAATATAATGTAATAATAATATTTTCTAGGGTGCCCAAGTTTAAACTGAACTTTGTAACAAAAAGTAGAGGAAGTTCACACTTGTTGGCATCGCAAATGCATGATGCGAAATGCAAATAATTGGCGTGAAACAAATAATGGACATAAAAAATCTTGTTGCGAAGTGCAAATTTGTGAACCACAAGCATGTGAAGTTGAAAAAGGTAGCTTATATGGAACGCATTCAAGACCTTGTAATACACTTATTTTAGAATGTTGACAGTGTGATGCCAAATCGATGTAATAATCAAGCACAAAAAGAGTTAAACTATTAGAGTAAAAATAATGTATGATATGAGTTGATTATAAAATGAAAGTGGGCATGTACTGTGTTGAAAAGGGCAATCTTGGGCAGTTGCTGCTGTAAATGTGAAAATAGAAAAGCAATGATGATGTAGTGCTGTAAAAGCAAACTGAAAAATTTCTTTGATGTGGTTCAAGTGATGACCAAAGTATGTGAGAAGTACAGTTTATTTTGGCTCGCCTTTAATAATCGGTTTAATGCATATACCTTAATTGAGAGAAAAGGCAGTATTACAGGAGCAAATACCATAATTATTTGTTTGGTTATTTTTGGTTTTGTTTGATTTAGTGATTTTGAAGTACAAATTGTTTAGGCATCTTTGTTTATAATATACTTTAAAGCTAGGAAAGTACATCTACTATTTTAAAAAGGGCTAATAAACATGAAATTATTGAAAGCTGGGTGTAGTATCAGAACTACAACATTCCAACTTACGTATATATCATTTAAATCAGTTAATTGGAAATAACTTTTTGGTTGCATCTTCAGGTTATAGTACATCATAGTTACAAGTCACTTTTTTGGGAGTACCCAGATCATAGAAACATTGTTTCTGTCAGTATTGATTCAGAAAATACCTACAGTTACTCGGAATATTATTGGTGTTGAAAATTTCTATTATAGTATTGCTGAGTTGAAAACGATCTGCGCACGGAGAGGAAGTTTCCCTCCATCACCTTGACTACCCCACCCCACTACTAATCCAGCCTTTTCATAGCTATGTTCAAATACTTGTATCTTTAAAAAATAACTGCGTATTGGCGCGTTTCATGACGCGTGTTTCAGCGCATATGTTTATAATTGCTACATTGTAAGTGAATTGGACGTTCATGTTACGATGCTACATTGTACAAATATACTTGGTAGGGATCTGAGGAGACTTGATAATAGATCAAGGTCAAATTGCAGCAACCACAGCACCGGCATAACTTCACGCAGGGTCGCGACACTCAACGTTAGAAAACGAGGACCGTCTAAACGTGGCGTCACATTACCCCCCTTTAGTACATAATTCATGAGTTTACAGGTAATTTAAATGAGTAAAATAGAGAAAATTAAATGTTTTTTCGTCTTTTTCTAAAATTCCTTTCAAAATACTTGGTGTCGCATTATATTCGGGCTAATACAGTATATATTTATCATTTGTATAATCGTCATAAAGTCTTTCAAGAGGCAGGACCCTTATTGGATAAGTAGAAACCGAGATATGTCGTATGTTTAAGGATAAAAAACTTACTGAGTCCACATTTTTAATTTCTCTCTATTATAATAATGTTACCGAATTTTTAGTAATTTATAATACAGATTCAGCATAAAATTTACTATGATTGAACGTCTTAATTTCCCTTAAACGACAATATCACCATAATCAGGATAAATATGGCAACTGAGGGGAGGGTGCCAAGTTGTGTGGGTGATCTTAACAGATTCCTGCTGAAGCTTAAGCCATGCCCGTAGTACACACAAAAGGTCGTTTTCAATGCAGCACAAGTATAGTTTAGCTGTATTTTTCAATTACATGTTAAGTACTTCGATATTGTATATTGTAAAAGTTTTTAAAACATTGTGAACTCTACCTTGGAGAAAAAGAAATGTTTTGAAACTGTTAAAAATCTAAAAACTTGAACTGAATGGTTTCACTTAGCCATTAATTAAAAATATTGCACCTTGGACTGAATTTCTAGAGCATCTTAGTGTTTGCATTTTTTGTTGTTTAAATGTGGCAGTTAAGAATGCCTGTACATTATTTTTAGCTTAACAGTTGTATTTTGATTTTGGATCTCAGTGTACCCTTTATTTACAATTTTTTCTGTCATTGGACCACATAACACAAATTGGGGTGACTTCTCTTAAAATTTCATCATAAACAAGGCTCAGAAATATGCTCGCCCACATGCTACATGCGAGTTGAAGGATAGAGTTAGTAGATTTTTGGCCTAACCTAACATGAAATGAATTATGGGCAATGGTAGATTTTGCCAAGTGGGGAGTAGGTTTTAGTTGTATTTTTGGTCCCTGATCGTAATGAAGTTTCCGTTTTTTCCCCTTTGCTTTATAAAATTGTGGAAGTTTTTGCCATCAGCTTCAATATTTTCTGCTATCCTACTTAGTTGGTCTTCATGATATTCCTAAACGACTTATCTTTAAGTGCCAATGATACTATTAATTGTAAATATCTTTGGGAAATTTGTCAAATTAAAACTTTTTGCCCTCGGAGTGTAATAATTTACAGGAGTTATACGATAGATTTGTTCTACAAAAAAGCAATTATGCCATTTATATCTGACATTGACATCCAAATTAGACAATTATTAAGAGAAATGCTTACAATGCATTCAGTGAAATTATTCTTGATTCTTAAATGACGTTGCTTGTCCAGAACTGGATGTTCATAATTTGAAGAAGAAAATTGGAAGAATTAAGGTTTTGTGAAAAGTGGCTGCAAAAAACTTGATATAGTTGCAATGGATATAAAAAATCAAATTTACGTTCAGGAAATAAATAACAATTTGCAAAATGATTTTCTTGGAATAAACTCACTCAATTCAGATTTCAGGCATATTTAACCATCCAAAATCAGTTTTTTAAAAGAAACTCTCAATGCTATCAAAGATAAAGTTGACTTGAGAAATACCATATATTTCAACCATGTAGTTTGAGTTGGTAATTTATTTTCTCTGTTATATTTTTTTAATCTTTTAGAAAGAATATTCTTGGTTTTTTAACTGGATCGTGTATTATTTTGTTAAATCTGCCAAATTTTTTTCCTGTAGATTTATACAAGAGCTCTTAGATATTCATTTTAATGGAGACATACATTTGCACGATATGAAAGATTTCTCCCATCGGTAATAAATTTTTTCTTCACTGAACTGATAAGGCTTAAGTTGCTTATATATTCAATAAATTGCCTGGTTTATTAATTTTCCTTAATATATACTTCAAATTAGTCAGTTGTTTTGAATGCAGTGTAAATATATTGATAAGAATATCTTCATTCTCTATAAAATAGTTAACAAAAAGATCCCAGCAGAACAACTTAAGGAACAGATATTAGAGAAATCTAGGCCTTGGATGAACACAAAATCAGTCTTGAATTTAGGGATATTATATGCATATGTTATAGTTTCATGAATATTATATAAAATTCTTTGTTAGTCCATGCAGTATTTCTGAGCTAAATTAAGGGATATTTATGTTGGATTGCTTCAGAAGCCAGCTTTTCAAGCCAAAAATCGGTCTTATCAGTGCTTCATTTTATAGTATATATATATAGTATATATATTCTCATATGTTGTTGAATAAGAAAGCTGAAGCCAGTCTATTGTTTTTTTTTAATGCCACAGATTATCAATGCAACTTTCAAGCAGGGATTAAATTAGAATTCGTCTTTATCATTTATTGGAGATAGGACCCTATTAGTGTGATTCTTTATGTAAGCTCATAATGTGCCAATTGGATGTATCTTTTTGTATGGTGGCTGCCTCCAAAGTGGTATGATTACACTGAGGAAGAGCGCCTGAACTAGCCGTAACAATGCTGTATTTGCACGTGTTCGTAAATGTGTAGTCACATGCTGACTGAGAGTTTTAATTGATTATACCCAAATGAGTTTCTGTAGCTTGGTCTCAATTTACTTTTTGCCCCATTTTCTTTATAATTCATTAGCTAATGTTATAGTTACACTTAATAGAGAGGATTTCAACTAAATAACAATCAAAATTTTAGTGGCGTTCATTTTTTTGTCATCTAAGCTCGCTAATTGGCTGTCAATGTTTAGGAGTCTTACGTTAAATTGGCTGTTTATTCTCGTTTGTCCCAGACTGGATTGCTTGGAAATGTGCAAATGCAGCATGCCGTCTTTTTTTTATTGTTTGAGGTTTTGTTTTAAGTGGCTTCCGCTGAAGCAAAGGCATGCACAACTTGTGCCTTGACCTGTTTCTTTAACCATTCAAAGCAGGACCACTAAAGAGAAGAAAAAATTTCGTCGAGGATGCCGTGCTGGAAGGGTGAAACGGGAGAAAAAGGAGGCAAAAAGCCGAAATGAAGGTGGTGGTGGTAGTTCCTTAAATAGTTCATCCACAAAGTCCACCTGATAGGTGTACCTTGTTGTTATTATCCCCAGCCCATAGGAGATCCTGCCCTCAACTTCCTACCTCAAATTCCTTTGTGATTTTTCCATCCACTTGCCTATGCCTCTTGCATTCACTGTAGATGCCACCTCTCTTGTCCTCAAACAACCAGTGGAAAAGGTTGCCCAGGAGCGCTCGCCAGAGCTGCTAAGGGTAAGAACCATCTCAGGTATCGCACACCACCATTTCTTTGGAAGTGTCTGCAGCCATTGGGGGAAGTTATGGCTAGTGAATGAAATGAGGAAGCACTGCAGCTCACTCATAACGAAATTGATGGTTGTGTGTAGTACACTCCATGAGATGTCTTAATTTGGATCATTTGCCGAGAATTGTAATTGTTGCTAAATTATCTCCACCATGAGTCAGGCAAAACTTGGCTATTTATCAGCACGGTGTTCTCTGTGGCATTATTTCATTTTATTTTTTTAGTTGAAAAAGAAATAATTATGGATGAGCTTGGGTAGTTTTAGATATTGAATTTGAGGAAACGTTATTTAATCAGGCCAAAAGGAGTTTGCATTAAAGGAAAGTGGATGCATGAGTTGATGAATGTAAAACTGTTACATTTACTGGTCAATGTTAATTAGTTGTGTTTCAAGAGGGAAATCTTTTAGTACACGAAGATTTTAAGAAGCGATTTCAATAAACCAGGATGGCAGAAGGTATGGTAGGCATGATATAGTTTGATAAAGGAAGTGTTCTGATTGAATACTTACGATCTTGTAAAATATACCCAAATGTATAGTGTGAAAAAAAAACAAAATTCTTGTTTTCGTTTTGCAATTTGTTACTTTTGGTTAAATTGTTAATTTCAGTTTAGACTTAACTCTTGGTAATTTGACTTGTGAGAGGTAGTAAAATTAACTGTTTAAAAAAAGAGGTCTTTATCAAAATTTTGTGAAAATGTTATGAAAAATTTGTTTGAATCATGTTACAAGCATTAGTAAAGAATGCTATTATTGATTATTAATTAAGTTCTTTGTGAATATAATGATTATTGGGAAAACTCATAAGACTCTTATTTCTCTTAATTGTATAAACTAAGTCCTCTTGCACAGGAAATGTTCATTGTAACTATTTCCATTTTCAATCAAATTCGTTATAAGGGGGCTGCATTGTACTTTTAGCTTTGCCAATTGCTTTTAGTATGCTCACCTGCAATACATATGTAGCATGTTTTAGTCTAAGATGTTTGAAGAACTCAATGTGAATTTAAAATATTTCATCTTTGCTAGCGAATCTTCATTAGTTTGATTAATGGTGCTCACCATAAATATTGCAGCAGCTATCTCTGAAAGTCGCTAAAATAAGGATTATTGTTTAACCCAAATGATTACTATTAACAGTTATGGAGACTTTCAGTGCCTACATTAGTGAAATAAAAGTAAAATAATTTTATTATTCCTAATAGTTGGCCATGAAAATAATCCAATCAGCCTGCTTTGCCTTTTATTACAAATCCTTTTGAGTAAGCTCAAAGAAATTTTCTCCTAGTCTCTCTCTGAAAGCAATTATGTAATTACACGCATATGTAAATTTTCAGTTATAAATGTTTTTCGAGTCCTATACCCCTTATTACCCCACAGAGACAACAGTGGGGCCAACCGCAGGCCTAGACAGCGTCACCTCGTGAATGTGTCCTACACTACATCCCTGACCTCTTCCTCTGCGGCTGTGCCCGCTGCCTCAACTCCTCATTCCTCTTCCTCCATCACTTCCCATGTCGTCTTGGGAGACAAGAACCGTGGCTATCCTTCCCCTCTCATCCGTGGGAAGGACAGGTGGGGCTCCATTTCATAGTTGGCATCTATGTGACGTTTTTGTTATAAGTGGCTGTCTATTTTTAGTTGAAGTATCCAAAGAAAATCTCATCACTTGACATTATCAAGGTGTCATTTTTTGGGAAAGTCTGTAGTTGAACTCGAGTGTCATACCTCTGAAATGATGTGTTTTCATTGCACATATACATGTTTCTGCTTATTTAATACAACTGGCACTCAAACCAATAATTTTTATTTGCATTTACAGTGGGTTTCTCCTGTCTAAAAAGATCAAATCGAAGTAAAATTTTGCTGTTGGTGATTGTGCTTTAATATGAGATACGGAAAATTTATTTATATTTTAAATATTTTTCTCTTGGATATTTTCTCAAAATATTGAATTCTATGATAGGTATCCCAAATGCAAAATGGAGAGGCAAGTAGAATGTTTCCATTTCATTCATAATATCACCATCCTCGTAACTTTTGGTGCCTAGCATTAATCAGTCGAGGAATCAATTAGGTCTAGGCTTTCTACTTGATAGAATTTGTGTGGATGAAAGTTGAAGCTTTTACAATTGGGCAAAATCAAAGCATTGGATGGGGCTGGTCTCGGACTAACTTTTCCTAATCCTAATCTTGTTTTTTGATATGTTCACCTGCCACTATCTTACCATTTCTGTAAAGGCTGTCATGGTATTTGGTTAAAGTTGCATGTAGTGAACTATATTTCTTATGAAACTAACTAATCCATTACCAGTTAATTTTTATGGGTATGAAGCTCTTATAAAATTAGCTTGTGAATTTTATTTAAATCGGCTGTACTCTGCAACCTATGATTTGAAACACATATTTTTGCAGATAACAATAAGGTTTTATGGCTTCTTATTTATTCTCAAGGTTTTGAAAAACAATGGCATTTTTATTAGTGTTGCAAAAAGAACTTTATAGTTCTAAACCTCATATTTAATCCTTTTTGTCATCCAATCAGTGTGTTTTGTAACCACTATATTTATTAATGCTTATTATCCAGTTGTACAGAGAGAAGTTTTCATTTTCAAATGTTTGTGGATGTCCAACTTCACATTTTATCTTCTGCAACAATTTTGTGGTCCATATAAAGTAGATACCTTTTTGTTACAGGTGGGTGAGTGGAAGTGGTGGTCCAATCGGTGTTGTTGGTCATGGGTCTTCTGGTGGAGGTGGAGTCTCATCATCATCAGCATTATATCCCCCATCTGGAGTGGGAATGGGTGGTGTATTGGGTGGCTCGTCGGCCTATAGTGGTGGGGGTGGTTCTGGCTACAGTGGTGTAGGTGATCGATTTGATTCTTACAAAAGTTTGGGTCCCATTCGCAAGTACTGAGGAGCGACGGTGTGTGCTTTTTGAAGGCTTAGGATGAAAAGTTGGCACAAAAAGAAATACTGATCAATTCCACTTAGAATAGTTGTGACTCATGGTATACATATTGTGCCTGTGTGAATTTGAACCTCTCGGGCAGTTTGTTCACGAACAGTGGTGTTTATTGCAAATCTCAAGTCAAGAGTTAACTGGAAGAGTTTGATTGAAACTTTCATGTTGTCTGTAATTAAAAGGGGTTTACACAGTATATTTTGAATTAAAACCATTTAGTTCTGGATGTACATTGTTGTAAAGATGATTATCATCCTTATGCTCTTTTACAAGTTATATTTTATTACCAGTGAGTCTTTGTGTTTTGTTTTAATACTTGGGATGTTACCGATGAATGGGAAAGCTTGAGGCCAAGTGTGACTCACTCATTACTGAGTTGTAAGTGATGTGATTAGGTACTTGCCATTTCATTGATAAGATTGTTTCCATAGTTGCCAAGTCTATGAACTTGGGTTTATCATAAGCATTCCAAGACTTTGATTCTGATGCCTACTTGATTTTTATTTGTCCAAATGATCTAGCTAATAAAAAAATAGTACGAATTCTTATAAATGATCAATCTCGTCAATAAATAACATGTTTATCTTTTGTACAGTACCTTCATTTCTGTGAAGCAAAATGTAGATTCTTTTGTTAGTTTATTTTATGCTTGAAGTAATAGTATTTGATTTTTAAATGCTGTTGCACAATTAGAATATAAAGTAATTGGATAAAATTTCTTTATTTTAAGCCCTTGGCATTTCATCCTTTCACATGCTGAAAGAATGCAAGAACTGTGTTTATGTGCACTCATGAACTTGAAGCAGACTAACATGTTTTGATATGCATACATAATCACAATTTCAGCAAATATCAATTCATATTGAAAATGTTCATCGTCATGTAATTTTTGTTCATTTTTGTGACAAATGGTTTATTAAAATCTGTATATTTAATATGCCTAAATGTGTACATATTTTGATTTGGATTCCTTGACCTGCACTTAATTGTTTTGTTTATAATCGTAATCTTGGTGTATGAATTGTAACGGGCATGAGAGGCAGTACTGGATTTTTTTATCTTAGCTAAGTTTTAGGGTGGCAGTTATGCAGTTTTAAATGTTATAGAATCTCTGTATTTGTTCATCAATTACACCTACAATGTTGGACCAAATTAAGATATTACAGTGAAATCTCGTTATAACATACCCGTTGATCATGAATTTATCTACCGTATCTGCCCGAATATAAGCCGATACTTTTTGTCAAAATCTATCGTGAAAAAAATCACCCTCAGCTTAAATGCGAGCCTGAGGAAAAATTTAGCATCCTTGTACGACGCCATCACTGAAAAATGTCGTTTCCATAGCATACCTCCTATATTCTACTGATAAGACACTCAATGTCTGAAAAACGCTCCCTTCTTACAGCGATTGCCCGAAGCTGTAATTTAAATTGCTATTGAAGGTTATTTATATATTTTAACATGTAGTTAAAAATAAATAGGTTCTTATCCAAAGGAAAAGGCAGTATATAAAACAATCAAGTTTTAACAACCCACCAGGTTCATAGCATGATTGCATGCTACAGCAAATTCGTATACTAAGCAGACGACTTAGTCAATTCGCAAAATTCGATGACGACTTTTGATGCGGAACTGTTTTAATTCCGCTTAGATAAGATACGTCTGATTCGAAGGTGTGAGCAACAGCGTTAACTGTAATTCATCTGATAATTAACAGCAATAATAATAAAACTTGGAAACCTCTTTCATAGAATCTATTAAAATTGCGTATGACTAAGTAGACGATCACGCCAAATTCGATGACAGCTTTCGATGTGCAACAGTTTGAATTCCAGTAAGATAAATAAATATACTTACATTTGATTGTAAGGTCTGAGCAACGGCATTGACTATATTTATAATTAACAGTAATAATACCTAATAAAACTTTACATGGAACGTATACAATTATATAGATGTAATGTATAATGTATTCTATGTTGTGCGTGCATGTCTGGTACACTAAGCATAAAATTTACGAAAATACTTTTTTTGCCAAAAAATTTTGGAAAATTTCGTGGGGTCGGCTTCTATTCGGGCAGATACAGTACTTTATACTGGCTCCATGTAGTACAGTGAAATGTTAGTATAATGAAGTCGTGCGGACGGACAAAATATTTGTTACAATTAAATTTTGTTGCAATGAAATGCAATTTTAAAAATTCAGAGGAAGCGCAATATATTCACTCTGAATGTAGTGCCAAAAATAGTAACTGGGGAGTGCATAGTGCTTAAGTCATCAATGTAAGCAAAGTAGGAAAAGGAACTCACAAAAATTTAAAAATAGTATGAGTAACAGGGCTGGCATGATTATTTGCGTGGCCTAGTTTGATAGTGAGCAGGTCCTATTTATGTATGTATATGTTACGGTAAATGTGCATAGTCCGGTAAATGTGTGCATTTCCCGGTTAATGCGCACATTTACCACCAAGTTCCGTAAATGTAAGTAGAACATACTTTTATCGGTTGTATTGGGGAAATGTACACATTTACATAGAGACACTGGTAAAAGTGGATATAAGTCACAACACAGGTCACAGCTTGGCAGCGTCACGAACATGTTGCAGTTTAGAAGTATGGTAAATGTGCATTGTCCAGTAAATGTGTACATTTTGTGGTAAATGTGCACAATTAAACTAAATTTGAACATGAAGGCAAATATTCTCTTCCCCACAGTGTTGGGTAGGTTAGTTGAAGTATTTTTAGTTCCTCCTCACGTTTACTGTTTTCCCCCCTCGGGTTGGGAAGCGTTCATCTTAATATATACCAGTGGAGCCTAACCCTCGATGATTTTTATTATAAATTAACGTAATTATTAAAGTGTAGCATTTCTCATTGTTACTTATTTCCACATTTACCAAGGCACATCTGTTAAAGTGCACATTTACCGGGAAATGTATGGATAATACGTATTTCTGGAAACTTAAACTGACATTTACCGAGTTTGGTGGTAATGTGCACATTTACTGGTAATTGCACATTTCCCGATTACATACCTTTACCGTAACATATATGTTATAACTGGTGGTGCAAAAAAGTGATTTTTTAAGGACAATGGTAGTTTTTTTAATAAAAAATAGTTCAAATTAATTTTTAGCAGAAATTTTGTTTAAAAATCTGGTGGTATATATGTATATTAATGGAACAAAACAATCTCATAATGGAATATATCAAATGTGTAATTAAGAAATTAATATAATTACACATGAATGATCGGCTATCACAGATTTTTATAAAATCACAAAATCAAATGTTTTATTAATTATATGGAAAAATATTTTTTTTAAATTTTTCTTGCTTTTTGCTGCAAATTCTTGACCATTAAAATTTAAAGTTTTTGCTGTCATTTTCTATTGATAACATTGCAAGGGAAGTGAATCTCTTAACTTAGTGGAAATCTTTTTTTAATTAATTTTTTATAATTAGTTTCGAAAATGAGCATTCTTCGGATGCAACTGTAACGTGTTGTGAGTAGTATTCTTAAAGACATTGTTAAATTTTGCAGAAATTTATAATAAAAGGAATGTGCAGGTGTATTTTTAATTTAATAGAATTAATCAAATCAGAAAAATGGATAAGCGAGTAGTTCTGCCAATGAACATAAGGTCACGATGTTCGAATGGCAGAAAAAATTAAGTAAAAAATGTTTGTTTTGAGAGAGTGTAAGAGAAGAGAAGGATAAACATTCTCACATGGAGGTGAACATAGTCATTTGCAGTGCCACAGTCAAGGCGAATATATTGCACTTGAGCCAAAATGTCAGAATGATGGTTCCATATAACAAAATAATTATAAAGAACAAAACCATGAATTAGTGTTTACTTCTTAAAAATTCCGTAATTTTTTTCTGATCTTCCACACAAGTTTGCCAGCCAATTGGAAAGCTGGTTTGTCAAGCAACATACCATGTGACCAATAGAGCTGTGAATATCCTGTCTATTGGTTGCTAGTTGGGTAATCATCCAATACACTTGCCTAGACTGAGATTTCACTGAGTTTAAATCATTGCAGTATTGCCAGATGCTAAAAACCAAACTCAGTAAAGATCAAAGAGTACATCATATTGTTAAGGAATTTCTTTTTACAAACTTTGTTATAATGATCATATTTTTGTACCGGAATGAATTTTTCTTGCGCTGATATTTTCATTACAATGATATTCGTTAAAATGAAAGATTTTTACATAATGTTGCATAGTAAATTGGCAGGGGACAAAATAATTTAGTTTTACTGAATATTTTGTTACATTTTACTGTACTGGAAGCTGTAGATAAGATGTTGAATACGAAAAATTCATTCCAACCTGCAATTTCTTGTTAAAAGCCTGGAATTTACTTAATTTGAAAGTGAAGATCTAGTGGAAAGCATTGCAGATTTGAGTTTGTATCTAGAGTTTGAGTTTTGATTCCAGGAGCATCCTTATCTTTCATAAGAAATAAATGGGAATTTTCATCATTTTTGACAGGCTGACTGCCAAGGAAAATTTTCAATTATGTATTTGCTTTCAGGTGAATAAGTAATTTGCATAGGAAAGTAGTTTAATTTTTAAACAAATAATAATAATGAGCTAAATCATCATGTCATGCTCAACTGTGGCGAGGCTGCAAATTACTGTATTACATATGATCCATAAGAAACATTTTGTGTTAAAAACTTCATTTTCTTTTAACAAATAAAACAAAATAGATGATTTTCTGATGAAATTGATTAATTAATAATTTATGTTCTCAACAACAAGAAGTGTTGGTATAAACAAGACCCTGTAGTTTGAGTCGCAGAAAGTTCATTACAGTCGTACCTCGTAATGTGTTCCCCGAAAATGAGTCGTAAGTCGAAAAATCATGTCAAGTTCATTATGACATGGGATGTACCATGGTAGTACTACCATGGGATGTACGATCCTGAAACTTCAAGGATCAGACCTATTTTTCAATATTTTAACCGCTATTGCGCTATCATTTTATTGTTTTATTATAAGATCAATAAAGGGACAAAATAACGGTATGAATGTTTAAACTATTAAAAATATCAACAAGTAAATTAATATTTTACAGCATTACAACATGGAATGTTAAAGAGTTACGATTCGAGCTAACCGAGCATTTATAACCTTTATAAAAAAATTAAATTAACATTTTTATCAAAACTAAGAACACTAGAGGTTAACTACTGCAGGAAATCTGGAGTTGGCAGGGTCCAACATCTCCAGCACCTCGTCGAATTCAGATGGGAGATTTTGGAAGGGACTCCTAATGTGGTGTATAGTCCAAAACTCGATCAATCTCCTGATCTGGGCAAAATCCAGTAATCTTACCTGATTTAATTAACAAAGCAATGTTAACGAGCTTGAGTCAGTTACTTTTGACATCCCGCATTTAGCGGTATGTTTTTGTTTTATTTTTAGGTGTCCTGCATTGGCTACTATGTATTCAGACTTTTGAGTCGTAAGTCCAAAAATTCAGAGTATAAGTCTGAACATGGATGTTAATTTAATGGAATCATAAGTCTGGAAATTCATAAGTTGGGAAGTCCTAGGCTGGGGTATGACTGTATAGTAAATAATATTCTTTATCATTTAAAGAGTAAAGTGACATTAAAATGGATGATAATATCGAGAAGAGAGAGATAAAGATGATATTACCTAAGCTTATAAAAACTTTTTAAGTGTTGAATTAGAGAAACATATCTCCTGACTATATTTTGGCTGAATATTTAAGCTAATTTTATAGTGTGGGTCATTATCGAGGCCAATACCATTTAGATAACTAGATGGTGTGCTTTAATAACCTTTCAGTAAATTGTTTTTAAAACAATGTTACTATGTGGTTCCAAGTTTCTTTGCTTATAGCAGAATGAAGTTGTTTTTCAAAAGCATCTCTATATTCTTTTAAAAGCAACTTTGAAGTTTTTACAACAAACCATCAAAATCTTTTTAATTGTCCACTCACAAAGTCACATTTTGTTTTATGTCTTGTTTGGGTCCAGCTTTTCCTGATCTATGAGGGGAAGTCAGAAAGTAAGGGTTGCTATTTTTTTTATCACAATTGCAGTACTTCTGAATGTTTTACAACTTATTCCAAAAGCCTTGAACGGCATAATACTAAAACTATTTTATTTATTTTCACTTAATTACATGTTATTCCACATAAAAACCTTGTTAGCTACTATTAATTATGTGTTACCCAAAATATCCTCTATATTTTAATGTTTTACACGGGAAGCATGAAGACATTTTAGGTGGGTATGTCCTAAGTAAGTTTCACTCTATTCTTAAAATGGGATGTAATATAATAATGAAAGAATATCTAATTTTCCCTAGCAGCTTATAAGTTATTTCAAAAACTTGATTCAGTTTATTTTCCATAATCTTACTTGTAATTTTCTTTTCACTTGTTTTATTAGTTATCGAGGAAAATAGAGATGTTAGGGATTTGCAAAAGATAAAATAAATTTGTTGTAACATCTTTGGGCTATTGCTCAATGAAGGTTAAATCATCTATATGAGAGTATAGAAAGAAATTTACATTAACTATAATGTTTGATAACTCGATCAATATCAAATTCATATTTTTCATTTTCAGCTGTATATTGAATCGGGAATATAGTTTCATATTTGAGAAAACAAGCTCAAAGAAATTACTACCCATTAGGCTGAAACATGCATCTTTATTAAATGCCAAACTTGAAAAAACTTGCATTTGCCTGGTATGTCCAGTCAAGACAAAAATGGTGAGAATATTTAAATGAGATTTCAATATATTATGCATAGGATGGCTGACTGAACGCCATATAAAAGTTAGGTGCAAGGTTGAAGGAGTGAAGCAGAGGGAAGTAATTTATAATACTTCAATTTCAAACACATTCAATCCTGGGTTTACTATATATTTGTAACCGCATGAACATCCCAGAAACTAGACACTTGGAAATCCTAATGATACATAGAAGTAGTCGATTCTAATATTGAAAATGTGAGGAATTTCGAATTGTCAAATTTTGTTTATGTTAGTTAGGGTCGATCTTTTTCTTTTGGTCTCATCAGCATCAGTAGTATAGAGTAGCAAGTAATTCGATGCCAACAATTTTTGAGAAAATTATATTTCTTTTCGATTAAAACTATGATTGATGTAGGATATAGCTGTGAAATTTGTTTTAATATGGTTTATACAGAATTACATGAACATAAATTTATGGGACGGCAGGATTCTCCGCAGCCCAAGCTCTGAGGTCTACTCGTGGGATGGATTTACTGCTGCATGACACTCTCTGGTTTCTGCGGTTAAAATTAAACAACATTAATTAAAAAAAAATTGTTTGTTAAATTACTTTTAAGAAGAAAACTTACAGATAAGAAGCCTTGATAAAGGCCAATGGCTGCATAACAGCTACATCATCGGAATTATCGCATAGGATCCTTGCCAGACTTGATTTCCTTAACTGTTCCAATTGACCTGAAATTAAATGACCATTATTGTGAGATTTATTATCTGAATTTTTAATCAATGTCGTTTATATTAAATTACTATATATTTTCTTTAATAAATTTTATTTTAAATGATAAGTAATGTCACTGATTTGGTTTCGGAGTGTTAGCCTTTTCGCCCTTGTGCGATTTCGCGCCTTTTTGATTTATTTTACGAAGCCACAATTTATATTAGCGGGCAATAATTTCCATTTATAAGCTACTTGAAATTAGTTCAAATAAGATTAGCCTGCAGTAAGAAGATCTTCAAAAGGATTGGAATGTAAATGCATTTATTGTGGCTAGAGGGTTAATTTTAAAAGTAAGATTTTATAAACGGTACAGTATCGTTAAGCAGCGTTCTATTTTATTTATGCTAATGCCAAGTTTTAAAAACCTATCTAAATATCATAATATAATAATTACATGATATTTTAGATAAAAATGAATTCTTCGTGTATTGTTAGCAGTTTAGTAAGTTCAAAAGTTGATAAATAGTCAAAATCGAATTGCGTGTTCTAAGAATTATCGTTGTCTCGATGTTGGAACAGTTCAAATTCGGACAATTATTTTACTGTTAGACTAACATAGCCCAAATTATGTTATTTAACCAGAGATTATATTAATATTTTCAAGTTTAGTCATCAGTAAGCTAATTATTTGTTTGGATATTGTTTTTAATGTTTCTGTATATTATTAATTTCGTAAAATATATTACTCAATCTATTTGTGCCTGGCATACCTTTGTTACCTAGAGATTCTGTAGTTTATAAGTTATGTTAAATAATCCAATTTTTAATAAAATTTTAAATGATTTACTTTAGTTAGAATTAAATTTTGATTCTTACAATGAATAAGGAATATATGGCATTACTTATCCCCCCCTGTTTTTTTACGAAAATCATCAAAACTATAGAAACTCACGTTTTGTGAATGATGATGGCTGTTCCCCTTCTTCGTAAAAACATCGATCGCCTCTTCGTAAACGAGCAAACTGGTCACCGATAAGACAGACTAAAGTGGGACCCAGAAGTGAAGATGAACCTCCTAAACCTCCACGTTCTCCCACAGCACCAACAAACAGGTCAATCTCAGTCACTGATGAATAGATACCTCTCAGAATCTCAATTGTCTGGAGAGGAAAAGAACAAGTAGGTATGTGTAAAATTTCATTTGGTAATACAAGTATAATGAATATTTAGATATAAGTGTTTTACCTTCAGACCAATAAACACCAAATCCAGAAATGAATTATCTATCCCACCTAGTTTTAATGCAATGGATGACCAAGGTTACTCTTGTTGCAGTTAAACAGTTATGTGAATTAATTACTTCAACTACAAAGTAGCTATTTCTATAACAGTGACATTATTGCAAACAATAGTTTCTCTTTATCATTTTCTGTTATCACCCAAAGATTTGATATCATCATATAAATATAAGAAAATGTGTATTTGTGTGTGTGTTAATGCTGTAATTTTAAAACCAAGAAACTTGGAGACTTAAAACTTGGCACACTTACTAGTGGGGCCATGAGGATGTGAACCTTGGGACCAGAATTTTCATTCTTGCGGGGAGGGGGGAGCCATTTCCCATAAGATAGCAAGTAAAAATTGATTTTTCGACTTACAGGCTTTTATTCTTTTGCAAATTAAAATTAGAAATAATTTACTTTCGATCTTCGGACTTAGAATGTTTCAAAGAAAAATAAATAACGTTTGTTATTCTTAACAAAGTCCACTTGGGAAGGCTCCACTTTGTGGAATGATTCCATTTACATGAAAAAGAAACGTAAATTTCCACTAACAATTTTAATATATGACCGATTTTGCCTGTTACAGCATCATCAGGACCTGATGAACCTGATGATGCTGTAACAGGCGAAACCGGTTGTATATTAAAATTGTTAGTGGAAATTTACAAGTTTCTTTTTCATTTATTTGTTATTATTATTGTCAAATTTTGCCTATGATACAAAATTGCTCAAGTTCTACATTTAAATCATATTTATTGGAAAAATTTAAGCTTGTCACTGTTAGACCTTGAGATTATATTGTCGCCTTAATCCTTATACTATATGTGTAAGAAATGCATGCTTTGAATGCTTACTCAATAATTTTTGTCTTGACTTAAAAACCCGAGCAATGCTGGATACTTTCAGCTAGTAAAAATAAATTAGCAATTATTACATATTTCCAAATACAAGTTATCATTTACATTTTTTCAATCCTGTCCAGAATCTGATAGGGATTTTTATATAAATTAAAATTTTGTTGCATTTATATAAATATATAATAAATATAATTTAATTTTTGTAAAAATAGATAGCAGTTTCTTGTATATGCTTTGATGTGAATGCTCAGATGTTGATGAATTATCTCAGAATACTTTTTGTCTGTCTGGTGAGCCTCTTCAAACAAAATTCATGGGTGAAAGGATTAGTAAGTGAGCTCTTTTAAGTAATTATAAGTTTGTATTTAAAAAGCAACATTTGGAGAAGGTAAAGATTCAGTTATGTATCATGAAACTAGTTCTGTCCTAGAGAATGAAATAACTCAAATTCCTTCAATATTTATTTTAAATTTGATCTCTCTTGGACATGTAATAGGAGGAGGGCGACTACAACTGGGCATCCTTTGAATTTTTCTGAGCATTGGTTTTTTAACTGATGATTTCAATGGATGAATGATTTTCCTGATAACATGTATTGAGATATTTAACAGTGCTAAATTATTGAAATATACATTTATAAATATCTAAGTCAGTGTATGTGTCTGGTTTGTCAAAACACTTTAATAACTCAAAAATATATTAAATAATAAGATAATTGACTTTCAATGTATTTAGGAATAATACTTTGCATCATGTTATTTTACAAAATCATTGCTGGGAATGACTGATGGGTATGAACTACAGAGCAAAAGGCTCTTATCAGAGTGGTTTGTGAAGACTGGAATTCTTAACTAAATTTTATATATAAATGCATGAATTTCTTTTAGTCTCTGACTATGCACTATATATATCCTTTTGTTTAATCTTATATCTACTATATGGCAATAGTTTGCCTTCCTACTTTTAATCTTGGGTGTGAATTAAACATTTCTGCCTCATGGCACAGAACTCTCCATTTTCTGCATGTTTGCAATAATTAACTCATGCTTTTAGGCTGTTTTCCAAAGGAAACATACCCTTATGAGATAGTCGCATGTGTGTTTCCTCCACTAACAACTTTTGCATCGATGGACCGATTTTGATGAAACTTGGTATTAGGCTTATGCTGTTAGGGCCCATCTCCGGGCTATATTTTATTTGGCAAACATTAAAGTCCTGGGTTTGATTCCAGAAACGTTTTTTCCCTATTTGTTTTACATCATCATGATCATGCTACTGTCCGAAGACAGGTTTTAGCCGAATCGCTGCCTCCATCTCTCTCTCTCCCTAGAAGCCTCTTTTATACCTCTATAAGTATTATATCCCTGCTTTATATTATCTAATAGTCCTATTCTTTTTCTCCCTCTTCCTCTTCTTCCACTAATTTTTCCTTCTAAGATCGTCCTTTGTAAACACTGTCTTCTCAATATGTGCCCTATCCAATTTGCTTTTCTTTTCCTGATTGTTTTTATTAGCATCCTTTCTTCTCTCACCATTTCTAATACTTCTTCATTTCTCTTCCTCTCTGTCCATTTCACTTTCATCATTCTTCTCCATACCCACATCTCAAAACTTTCTAAATATTTTTCCTCCTTCCTCCTTACCGTCCACGTCTCTGCACCATAAAGAGCTATGCTCCATATGTAGCATTTCGCTAATTTCTTCCTTGTTTCTAAATTTATTTTCTTGCTTGTGAGAAGCTCCTTCTTCTCATTAAATGCTGCTTTTGCCATTGCAATCCTACTTCTGTCTGAAGTCCAGATGTTTTCTTTAATACTTTAAAATATCTTAAAATTGTGATATCGGAGCAAGGCTTGTACTGTTATAAGGGAAAAAGAATTTAGATTATTATTCTTATCACAGAATTTTGATAATCGTATTTTCGTGAATTTCTACTAAAACAGAATTTTTGCATTTTAAATCATATTATATCAGATTGTCGCCACGGAGATGATTATTACCAAACTCAGCTTGAGTATAGATGAGTGAACAAATAGGTTATTTTCTTTTCCACTTGACTGGACAGTTGATCCATAGATATCAGCGTATACACAGTAACATTTATTAAATTCATTCATTTAAAAAAATACAATATATAATGTCAGAAAGAGATTTTGACATTGCTTTTAATATTTTAAACCTGATAACGCTCTATTAATTTGTTTTCCAATTTTTTCTACCATTGATAAAACATGAATTACAACTGGAATACAATTAGAGTTATTTCATTGAAAAATATAGGTTCTTCAGTTATGCACCAAAACAATTTTCATCTAAGGTTAAATGTACTTTTTTGATTTATGAAAATGTTTACATTATGGGATGTTAGATATATTTGTATAGCAGTTTGTGCATACAGTTTGATTTTTGACTAACTTTATTGTCCACAAATATTTAATCAAGGGTTCCATGGGGAAGCAAGTAGAGGAATACTGTGTTAATCTCAATAATTTCCAAAGAAAATAAAACAATTCTTTCAGAGAGCATGGTGCCATATGGTATCATTGTTTTTATGATACCTCCAGAGTAATTTAGTGAGGGATATTTAAACAATTCTGTAATCAAAAGATAGTGCTTGGAGTGTTTTTTTGAATGTGTATATTTAAGTTATTTGAGTAGTTGGTATCACACACTCATCTTGGAAAGTTTTGGTGGTAGTCAAGGCTGGGCAAAGCCAGGTGCTCAGTCGCTATTGCACAATGGCCACTATATTTTTCTTATATTTTATATATTAAGTAGCATTGTTTATTAGGTTCTTTTTTCATGTGTATGTGTAATTTATGCAGTTTTAAACAATCCTGATGCTAAATTGCATCCATATGAGGTCATGTCTAAATTTTAGAAAATAAATGTTTTCAATATGATTATTTTTGTGACAAATTTCATAATTTAGTCCTTAGAGGGTTAAAATAATAGAGTATGTATTTATGTCCTCACTAACAAAACAAACACAAACCTCTCTATCCATGACATCAAGAAGGTCTTCCCATCTGGTAGGTTTTTTACTACCACATACCTCCCTCCAGTCAGCATATGGAGCAAGACCATGATCTCTCCCTCTTTGAATGTTGAGAGAAATCAGATCTAAACCAAAAGGTAGGTCTCCTTGGAACAGATGATTTGTCAGCTTTAAAAATGGAAGGATACATCTTTTTTAAATGCAAACATTAGATTATTCTAATATCTATTCTATTCTCCCCTACTGCCTTACATAATCATTTTGCTTCCTGTGTTATTTGCATCAGTAATTTTATAAAAATTAGAATACTAGACGATTTTATTTCTTGATTTTTTAATATAAGTTTTGTGAAAATGTAACTACATGATCATCAAAATTATTTTTGTGTTGAACTTGGCATCAATTTTTGTTTTATGTTACCAATCAGTGATGACAGTATTATTGGTTAAAATCATTCTCTGCTTATATAGGAGAAATTATAAAAAAATACATACAAAAATTATGAACAGAATGTCATGTAGTTCAATTTCCTATAATTATTTTATAAAATGTCTATTTTTGTAAAAATAAGAACAAAAATCAAATTTATTTATCAATCATTTGTTTAGAGAATTTTCATTTGTAAAATATGTTTATGATATGGATATGATTGATTTCCCAAGGATTTCAATTCTCAGACCTAAACTTTTAGAAATGTGCCAAAGAATACCTCATCAGTGAATAACCGATCAAAACGTTGGCAGGTCTGAGTAGAGATTCCTCTCACAAAATCATCTATAGCTCCTGGTTCATACAGAGAAAATGGGAAAAATTCATTCTTGGAAATCTTCAAATTCTGCTTAACCGAGCCAAATTTATTGAAGCTTCTGTGGATAAATATAAAAAGAAAAGATCATTGTATGTATTAATAAGTGTTTGAATATCTTGCCGTATTTATTAGAGCAAAATGAAGCTTTTTTAAATATCTCCAAGTACAATCAAAGTTTTTTTTAGAGTCCACTCTACATAAATTATTTCGTTAATGATAAAAAACAAAATGCCATAAAATTCTGCTTATTTATCAATTCAGGTTGTGTTCCTAAATAAATCAGGGCAGTTTTTCTGGGTAATGTCCCACTGGGAAAGGGTGCCATTGAAATGCAATTTCTCACCGTTAAGGCTTTCCTAGTTGGTTTTGTGTCCTGTATCAATCAGGAATTTTTTTAATTAAAAATTTAAGGATTGTTGATTTATGCAATTTCATCTTCTAAATTTAGATATAAAAACTTACAAAATTTCACCCTGAACCAACGAATGACCAAAACGAAAAGCTGCTGCTGCAAATGCATTTGTGATTCCTGCATTGAGATCTGCATCGTAAAGTCGAGTATGATTTCCTTCGCTTGTTACTAATGGTAATAGTTCAAATTTTTGCATGTATTCATTGCCTAGAAAAGATAAAAATTTACATGAAAAGTTCACATTTGGGACAGATTTTCATAATATAATAACAGTATTGGATTGAAAATATGTTAAAGTTCTCATAGTTGACTTTATGAGCTTTGCATTTAGAGTATATTCATCTTGAAATTCATTCACACAGTATCACCAGGAAAAAATTGTGTAAAATATGACTGATGAGATAAAGAAATGGCTTCTAATTATAATTCTTTTCTGAAGAACTTTCTTCCATGGTATCATAAATCTTTGATTTATTTTTATGCTGGTAGCAATAAATATATTTGAAACTCATGTAAGGATGAACATTTTAAACCTTGATAAAAATATTGCTGTTTTGTTACCAGTTTTTTAAACTCTTGATTTTATTTTAGATTTATAAAATGACAAGCCTTATGTTTGTAACAAATAATAAAATGACAAATTCCCTAGACCAGAGGTCATCAAACTATAGCATGAAACTCTAAAGTTTCTTAAGTGGCCCATGAAGCTATGCTGAAAAAGCAGTCTGTAAACTTTAACAGAAAATACCATATTCATTAATTGAAATTACAAGTTAAGAGACCTTACATGTTGCAATGTTAATGTTAAAAAATGTTTAGACTTGATTTTTGACATTTAAGACACCATGGAATCTATTTGCATTAGGGTTGCCGGATTTTTGAAATCACAAATCAGGACATTTACACATTTTTGAAATATTAAATCAAGACATTTATATGAAATCAAATTCAAGAAAAATTATATCAATACCATTTGGTTTTGATATAATTAATAGGATCAATTTATACAAACTACATGTACAATGTATACAATGGCAGTACCCTCAAGGTACCTAACCTTACATAGCATCAGCATGCTATTACATACAGTAAAATCAGTTTCAAGTGGCGGATGAGATGCACACAAGATAGAAAGGAATGGTATGAGAAACAAAGGAGTTGGAGGTATAGTGGGTGGTCACTCACCAGGCCAAGCACACAGTATCCTCTGAGCAGAAAGCATTGTTTTTGTGTTAATCACTGTATGTAGCTCTATAAACCTAGTCAATGCTGATTGGTAGCATCCAAATTCCATTAAAAATTTGGTGAACGATTTTCTAAAAAGCGGGACTTTCGAAATATAAGTCGGGACATGGGAAAGACCCCATCAAGTCATGACAATCCCGCCTGGCAACCCTAATTGGTGTCTTTCAATTTTAGATCTTATGCAGCCTGCTAACTTGGTCATAACCTTCAATGCAGCATGCCATGTAGATAAGTTTGCCGACCCTTGTTCTAAATCAATAAAAAATTATTATTAAATTATCATTGCTATTACCTAATATGATTGGAAGGAACTCATTATATGTTATATGTTGCATTTCAGCAATTACTATTCTCCTTGATTCTTGGAAGACAGCCTCATCTGACCAATTTGTATGCATTGCTGCTAAAACTCCAGCAATGCGATTGTGCTCTCTTACCCACAGCGTGTGCATCAATGCCAAATCTGGTTGCTCATTGGCTCTCACATCCCCTAATAGGAAAAATGTAAAGAACATTTGTTTCTTATTTCATATCAGATGCTGTTGATTAATCCAATTTTTAATACCCATATGAACAGAGCTGACTGAAATGTGTATGAGAATGAGTGCAACAGTCATTTTACAAATTCAAGAAAAACTAGTTGAAGAATATTATCAATTTTTATAAAATAATTTTAAAATGAATATTTCAGTACATGATGGTTGGATTCATGCATCATAATAATACTAGCATAATTGCCCATCAGAAATGATGGGATATCAAATTTTGTGTCTATTTCTTTACTTGGTGTTTAAATAGAAAGATATTAGTTCTTTGTAAAATAAAAGCTTTGATAATGAAAAATAACTTAATCAAATAATCATATTTTACAAATGCTCTTAAACATCCGTGTTCAGAAACGAGAGAAAATGTTCTGCTACGATAGTTCAGGGGTAGAATATCCGCCCGGCAAGTGGAAGACCCGGGTTCAATTCCCGGTCATAGCAGACTTTTTTCTCGTTTCAAAAATTGTTCCAACTTTCACAGCTTATGCCTGTCTGCATAGGATCTTCGGATCATATCATTCCATCAATTAAATGCTCTTAAAGCAAAATTTCTACCTGTGCCTTCCTTTCTCCCAGTTTCTCTCCTTCTTGGACAATACTTATCCAGCTATGTATCGAATTATGTTTCTCAAATGGTTAGTTAAATTTAAGATGCTTAATTAATTTAATGTATTGTTTGTTTTAAAATATAATTCACACAACTTAGTATACATAAGTTGAATGTTCTTTAGAGAAAATACTTTTGAGAAAAAATCATTCAAGAAATTTTTATTGTTTTCCTTTCAATGCAAATTATAAAAATTTGATTGGGAGAAATATTTTTTTTAATTCTGGAAAACTTTAACCTCCAGTCAAGCACCAATCATAGAAAAATCTGCTATCTCTATTTTTATTATTGTAGGAGAAATTTAATTGGAATTGCAATATGAATATTCTGATAGATGTTAATATAAGTATAAACTACTGTAAAAGGTAAGATTCAAATTAATAATATGTTACTATCTAACCTGCAGCAAAACATGCCTTCTGGTCTGCATCATCAGTACATATGGAGGGTTGGCTTGGCAGGAGACCTTTATCAGGTGGATTTGAAGGCTGTATTTTAAGCCGTCCTCCTATCAGTTGTCTCAAAGAACGTTGTGCATCAGCACTTGATCCATAAACATTAGATGCATCAAGGTAACCAGTAATTTGGTTCATCTGGCAGTTATTTGTGCAAGAGAAGATTGGATATTTTCTATTAGGATTGAAGGGAAACTTTCACGGGTGATTATTTTTTTAAGGTAATTTGCATTAAAATAGTTAATTAGTAAATTACACCATTGACATACCCATTATTTTTTACTCTTTATAAGTTTCACATATTTTTGCTTTTAAGATCACACAAACCTAATGGAATTGAAAATATGAAAATTGGGCCTTTGACCAACGAGTTTCTTAAATGAGGTGCTTAAATTAGTTATTCCAAGGTCTAGTCAGAAGCACAAAAATGATGTCCTCAAAGGAGGATGATCAGAGGTAATTGGTTAAAGAAATTCTTCTATGAATCATGAATACATGGTCTTGTGCATTAGTTAAGTTCATTCCATACTTATAATTTTATGTTCACACCCAAATAATGGCAGCACAACCAAAGATTTTAAAGAAACTCAATCATTATTTTTACTTATGTAATCATTAAGTTAGGAGATGAGCATCATATTTTATGTATTTGTTTTTAAATTATTCTGATTTGTTGATTAGCTTATAATATCTTTTTGCATTTTTCATTTTGTTGGAAAATGTGAAACTCATCAATTTATGTTTCCTACAAGAGGAAAAAATGAATAGTTGTGGGTCTTCTTGGAAAAAAGATTCTCAAGCAATTATTTAGAAGCCACAACGAAGACATCCATTCTTTCTAACAAACCCATTGGGTATCAACAAAAGCAAGGAATTCTGTAGAAGCATACCTGTTCTCTTGGGCCGAAGTTACACTGGGGACGAGGGGCTGGAAGTGATCGAACAAACTCCATGCATTCCTCATTGAAAGCACTGTAATATGGATCGCCTTTTGGAATAATAATTGGATAACAGTCTGGGTGACGAAGGTTTGATGAAGGTGGAAGTGCCTTTCCATCTCTGCAGCAAGATATGCCACCCCCATCACTCCCTATTTAGTATTAAAAGAAAAGGAGATACTCGTCAAATAGGTGTTAAATTAGAGCATATTTGAGATATTAGTCTGAACTAGGTACTTGCAAGAAAACCCACAAAAATCTGGTGTGGCCAGCACATGACTTTCTCCATACCTGTAATATTTCTAAAAATTCCAACTAGGTTAAATGATAATAAATATTTGAAGGAACTGTGAGAAAAATTTAGACTTTACAAAGAACAGAAATAAACTCAATCCGTAGCCTTCTGATATTGGATATAGCCAGGAAGCTCCAGCAATTAAGAAAATAAAAAGGAGTGTTACTAATTGTAAGATGTAACTAAGCCTAAAGTGTTTACAATAGTTGCCAGTAGGTGGTTTGCTGGTGGCAGAGAAAGAAATAGTTTTAAAAATATCTCTTAAACAAAGCATTATATGGGAAAATGTTTCGAACAAACACTGTAGAAAATTAAATTTCCTACAACTTTTATTCCAATTCATTTTGACATTCTTCAAATATTAAAGCATGTATTTCTGTTGAAATCTCGAATTCGATTTTTTCATGAAAACAATACTTTCTCTACACATCGTGTATGGAGAAAGTAAAAACAAAAGAGTATGAAATATATAGTATCATATTTACCTCCAATCCCATAAAGGTCTTTCATTGTTGCCATTTTATTCCATTTTCTCTTGGCTTAGGAGTTACTTTGGACTGAATATAAGAAGTACACAGTTTTTTACACTGCAGTATGAATATTAATGGGCTCGATTGCTCTGACATTCAGTTTAAAATTGTAAAACGCATTTTTAATTTGGTGAACATTGAAATTAATTGTTAATGATGTGGCATTTCTTGTTGATATGTTAGTTATCCCTCTTAGCCTTGCAAAATACTGAAAACTATTTATGTATTTTTCTGGATATAAGACACCACGGTTTTTATAAGATTTTTCAGGAAAAAAGTATTTTGGTTTATCAAGGCATTTATGAAGGGCCATGTCATGCAGTGGTGTACTGAGGGGGGGGGCACCGGGCCCGTGCCCCCCCCAAAAATAAATTTGGGCAATTCATGTTTTGAAAGAGGATTTAGGCAACCAATTTAAACAACATTCATTGTGTTATATGCGAGAAGGAATAAATTTGAATGTAGAACATTAATTATTCGCATATTAAAATCACAGAATCATCGTAGGTGTTCGAGACATGAAACAACGTACGCCTAAATAATGGAAATTTGTTTTCCTGCCATAGATTTTTTAATACACGTCGAATCGATCAATAGATCGGCTTTTAAAGGTGCGTTTACACTATGCGAGCACGAACGAAGAATATCTTGTAAATTATGGCAATATGCCATTATGGTATTAACTCTACTTCTATTCACAAAAGGATATATCTGGCTTAAAAACAGTATAGGTGGCTTATAAACTGTATTGGTGGCTTAAACACTGCATTTGAAATTTAGATATATTGAGAGAAATGAAAAAGGCAACAATACTTTCTCTATCTACGTATATAGAGAAAGTAAAAATTCATATGAAGCAAATGAATTAGTGGAATTTTATTCGATTCTATATGCCGCAATACTTTCCAAAAATTAGCCAATTAGTCTCACAAATGATTACGATATTTGGATGCGATTACATTTTCGTAAAAAGTTCTTACGAAAGACATTCGCAAAATCTAATTTGCTGACGAACATTTTCACGATGTTTTAAGAATTTTTGTGACGAATATTGCTGTTAAAATAACTTATATCCCACAAAATCTGAAGGTTCCCAATGTTCACATTGACATTTAATTCAAAATATGTAATAGCATTGTTTTTCCAATACTACTATTTCTTATTAGTTACTGGCAGGGCTGGACTTTGCATAGGCCAGCTAGGGCCGCCAATTCCAAGAGATCTGCCAGTTACAGAGGCCGCTGCTAGTACTTACATACCTGTGCTAGATAAGGACTTGTAAAAATAACAGTGATCTAGTAAATGGAATTATCATTAATTCTGCCACACTTGCTCTTCACAAAATTCCAAAGCTTATCAAGCTTATCTTACTATCCCTTCTCATATTCCGACCGAACGTTGACCGTAGGAGGAGGGAGAGCTTCTCAGGTCCCTTACTTGGGTCTTTCTCTTTTCTCCGCACGAATGGGCCAAAGGAAACGACCCCTTTAATAGTTTCCAGATGTAGGAATGTTTCCTAGTCATTTTTGAAAGAGGGAAACTATTTGAGAGGATTAGTCTCATTTGGTTTCTCTTTGAAACAACATCAATAGTTCAAGTTCGTATGTTTCGTTTAGACTGAACACTGGATAATTCGTTTGAAAATATGCAAAGGTGATTAAGATATTCTTCTGAAATAATTAATTTTCATGGTTTGATCTCAACATTTTATGTTGATCACGAGTGTTTCTCTACAGATGAAGGGAACAGCTTCGGAAGTTCTTGGTTGCCGACAAATTCTTTTTCCCGGATACTTTCCCAAAACGGCCACTTTTTACAGTACCCAATTAGCAGTATTTGGTAAGTAAAGCTAATTATTTTATGATGCAGAATTTTGTTTAATTTTCGTTGTTAATAATAATGCCCTTTAGGAGACTGAAAGCCCTTCCGTAATGTAACTGGTTGATTTTGATAAAGTAATTTGAATTAAACTTATAAAAACTTTAATAAAATGTTATCGTAATTTCATTTATTAGAAGAACACATTGAAACAACACCGTTAGTAGAATTACCAGTTCTCACATCAGCTTCATCTATATCCTTAACAGAAACTCGGTTTGAAAAGTCAGAATCATGTAAAATTAACTGTAGTGATATTGGTCTGTGGCCAATACCTCTGATTGATAATCAGCTAGTTTTTGTAATTGATAAAGGTCCAAACAGGAATAGTAACTTTGACTTTCCTGTGAATGAGAGTAATAGGCGTTTTTCTGTATAATTGTACACCCGGAAACTTTTAAATGGTGAATTCATCGATCGTCGTTGGCTAGTTTGTTCTTAAAAACTTGACTGCGTTTTCTGCTTCTTTTGCAAGTTGTTTTCTGATTTTAAAAACAAAATTTCAAATTCTGGATTCAAAGATTGGAAAAATCTTTCTATATTGATTATTTTTATTACATATATTACACGCCAAATTATTTTTTATGATAATATGAATTACAATTATTTATTATTCTGCCCGCAAATATGTTATTCCATATTACTGTTGAAAAATAAACACTGTAAATTTTTATTTGAAAATATAACTATTATATATTTCAAAGGTTAAAATTTGTGCATATTTTCAGTAAGCTGTGTCCAGGTGTCACGTTTCCACGGAATAGCCATTCTTATTCATTGAAAAAAGTGTTAGTCTCATTTGGCCACTACATTTACGAGGTAAAAGTTCACTTAAAATTGTAAAATTAAAAGTTTTAAGTCAATAGCATTAATTTTTCTCATGCTAAGTATTACAATTATAAGAAATAATTTATTCAAAAAATATTTACAGGGGTAATGAATGATAAAAGAAAGTCTGGAATAGGAACGATATTCAAGTATTTGACCAAAAAACCAAAATTGGAAAACAGGATAGTCCTATCAAAATCACCCGAGATGGGTGAAAACTTGCAGACTGCATTGAATAACACTACTGGAACATTAATTAAAACAGATATCGCGGCTTACAAGAGCTTACTTATAAATGAAGATAAAGTGGATTTTATACAGAATTTGTGGAAACCAGATGATCTTTTTCCATTTCCATATATGACTGAAAAAAATGGAAAGAAAAGAAAATTTCAATTGCAATGGTTGCACAGATATGAGTGGCTTGCTTATTCGAGACTAGATATATGTTTTTGTAAATATTGTTGCTTATTCGCGCCAAAAGAAATTGGTAAAAGTAAATCTCAACCTTTGGGTCAACTCGCATCAAGTGGGTACAATAATTGGAAACATGCAGTTGAAACATTTGAAGCTCATGAAAAAGCGTTATATCATTCAAATTCATTATGTTCTTATGAAAACCTATGTGATATAATGACAGGCAAAAGAATACCTATCGACAAACAGCTCGATACGATGAGAATGAAACAAGTTATTGAGAATCGGAAACGCTTGGAACCCATAATCATGACTATAATGTTATGTGGACAGCAAGGTATTGCACTACGAGGTCATGTGGATTCTGGAGAGTTTAACATTGATAAAATGCCTGAGAAAAATGAAGGTAATTTCCGTGCAATCCTTAGAGCAAGGCTAGAAGCTGGTGACACCGATTTAAAAAATCACTTTAAACAATGCGGGCGAAACAGTACCTATTTAAGCGCCAACATCCAGAACCAAATCATAGAAATTTGTAATGATTTGATTCTGAAAAGACTTGTTAAAGAAGTAAATGATGCAAAATGTTTTGCTATTTTAGCAGATGAAACAACAGACATTTCAACAACTGAGCAATTGACATTATGCATAAGATACGTAGATAAGGAAATTAGAGTTTGCGAGAAATTTTTACAGTTTGTTCCAGTTATCGACACTAGTGGAAAAGGTTTGGCTTCTACCATTATAGATAGTTTACTAAAATTTGGTATTGATATTTCCTACCTTCGAGGTCAGGGGTATGATGGTGCTGCTTCCATGAGTGGCAAATTTGAAGGTGTTCAGGCACATATACAACAACAGCTCCCACAAGCATTATATGTACATTGCACCTCGCATTGTTTAAATTTAGCCATTGGAAACAGTGCAAATAATCAAGATATAAGGAATTGCTTAGGAATTATTGAAAAATCATACACTTTTTTTAACACTCCAAAGCGATTAAATATGTTATAAAAAAAAATTAGCGAGTGTATTCCCAATTGTAGACATCTACGATTGAAGCAGATGTGCCCAACTAGATGGATAGAGCGTCATGATTCTGTCATGGTAATGGTGGAACTTTTAGATGCAATTTACTTAGCGCTCGAAGAAATAAGTGACTGGAATGACAAAGACACTTCATCTACAGCACATATTCTTCAGAATGCAATATTCCAAGGAAAATTTTTGGTGTCTTTGTATAGTATACAAAAACTGTACAGTTATACACTGCCATTAAGTAGAGTATTACAAAGTGAAAACATTGACTTAATTTCCGTAATACATCTCGTTGAAGATGTAACATCTGCTCTAAAATGTATCCGAGAAAACGCTGATACAAACTTTGCAAATATTTTCAAAGAGGCAACAGAAAAAGTAGGAGATTTTGGGGTTGAAATTACTATACCGATGATATCGAAATATCAAAAAAATAGAAATAATATTCCTACTGAATCAGCGGAAATTTATTACAGGTGATCTATGTTTATTCCATTTTTGGATTGTCTTGTGATACAATTAGAGACGAGATTCTTGGCTCATAAAAGTATTTTAAAATCCTTCATGTGCCTCCTTCCAAAAGGATGCAGTTCTACATCAGACGTAGATAGCCTATCAACTTTGGCAAAATTTTATTCCGTGGAAGTATGCGATTCAGTCTTAGAGAGTGAACTAAAGCTTTGGCAAAAACAGTACGAAAACAGGATACCCCCTACAAATGCATTAGAAGCATTAATGCAATGCAATCAAAATATATATCCAAACATTCATTATTTATTAAAAATATTTGCAACTCTGCCGGTATCAACTAGCACAGCAGAGAGAACATTTTCATTAAGAAGAATGAAAACGTACTTGCGTAATTCCATGGGACAGGAAAGACTGAATGGTTTAGCGCTCCTCAACATTTATAGGGAAATGGAATTGCTCCCCAAAGACATATTAGATGAATTACAAAAAAAAGACTGAAGATTAGATATAAAATTGTAATTGTGTTACCCAATTAATTTTATTTTATGTTTTAGTAAACAAAACCTATAAATATTAATTTCATGATATGAAAAATCGAAAGATTTATATTCAAATTCAATGTTAATATACATATTTCTATGAGAAACTGAGAATGTTTGTTCTAAATAACAGATAAATTTGTAACCAACATTGTTTTTCATTTTATATGTTTTTATGAATGCCTATATGCAGAGGCTGATTTATGCATAGGTGCTAGCTGGGGACCTTGTATTTTTTATGACAACTTATTTTTTTTTATTTGTAAATCAACATATTTTCTTTTGACTGTAATGGTATAAATGTTGTAATTTTTAAATTAAATATATTTAATCCACAGGATAATAAATGTGTTGTTAAAAATATGTATTTTCATACACTAAATCAATGAGTTTCATTCTAAATATACCACTGCCTATGTATATGTTTGTTTGTGAATACATGCATGTGTGTGCATGTTTACATATAAAAATGTAAACATGGAAATGAGTGTTTACCATTGTGGGCCCCCCCAAACAAAAATCCTGGGTACGCCTATGATGTCATGTATCATTTCTAGCCATGATTAAGTCTGTATCTGGCAAAATTTATAGAAAATATTATGGCGTGATAACAGTTAAAATATAACGTTTTAGATAAAATTAATTTGTGAAATAAATAAGGATGATCTAAAACATAAATAATTGCAATGAGACTTGTATAGCTAAATGTGCCCTGTGTGGAATCTGCAGTTGTTGAATGTGCTGCACACGTCTCACATATAGATACCCTTTACTGATAGTACTTACTTAAACTTAAGCGCAAGATGATATTTTGATTTAATGGGATAGATAATAAATGGAATGCATATGTAATAATGATACGTACACTCAACTAGTCCTTTTTCTTCTGCAACTCTTTTTGCCTCGTACATAGGGTTCCTAGACTTTCATCCAAAAGGTAGTACATTTTTCGAAAAAGTAGTACACAAATTTACTAACTTAATTTATTAATTATATTACAAAACAGTAATTTGTACCTGTATTTTGTACTTGAAGGTATTTGCTTAAGCACTTTATCGTCTTTAAGCAACTTTTCATACATCTCACTGCAAGTCAAGTCATAATTACATTTAACTTGCAGTAAACTTTTAACTTTCAATTTCCAGTTTGTTTCTATTGTCAGTTCATTTTTTCTTACACAATGAGAAAACTCACTCAACATTTGCATTCGATGTTGGAATTGCCAAAATTATATGCACTAATTTATTTATATCAATGTAGTGACCATTTTTTAGAAAAAAGTGACCCACTTTTTATCAATTGGCAAAGTATTGAAATCTTTTGAGGCATTTCTAAGGAATAAAATCAATTCAGCCATTTCATCAAACAATCCATTGCAGTGATTTCTGGGATTAAAGATTCTGCCAATTTTCAGATTTCGTTGTATTGAATATCTTCAGTAATTTTAAGCATTAACCATTTAATAGACGAAGGATTGTCATTACTTCTAAATCACTTACATGTATAATCAACCGGCATAGAAAAATTCAATAAATTGTTTTTATAATTGAATGGTTGTATTTGAATCTTTTAGTGTTTGCAATTTTCCATCGGCTCTTGCACAGAAATAAAATTTTGATACTTCATTGATTTTTCATTCAAGTGTTATAACAGAGTACAGCATTTCTGGTAACAAAAAATCTTTTTTCTCCAAAATCAATAACGTTTGTTGAAAAGGGGCTAATGAGCTTTGGAGGAAGCAAAAATAAATTTCACTTGTGTCATTGATAAAAAAAATTTCCAAAATTTTTGGGATATCATTATTTGATAATGCCAACAATTATTGAAGGACAACTTTGGAGCGGTGGAAAAAGATGGAAATTCTTAAGTTTCTACAAAAGATCCAAAAAGTAGTACAAAAGTAATCGAAGGTAGTACAGAAGACGAAAAAGTAGTACTGTATTACCAAAAGTAGCACGTATGGGAACCTTACTCGTACATCATTATTCTGATCGATACAGGAATACCAATTTTCCTCTGTTCTACTATCCATCATTTCCTCCTCTAGTTGTTTCCATTTAGGACCACGCTTACGAAGACTATGCTCCTCTTTTCCCGTCCGCTTCAGTATACTTGTTTCTTGTGGGAGGTCGACCGAAACGACTTGCTGCTGCTCGGTTTTCGTGGGTTTTTGCGTATTGAATCACCTGAAGCTTATAGGTAATAGTGTAGGCATATCTTTTCATTCTTGTAGTCATTGCGATCTCAATACACGTAACGTTATTATGGGTTCTTTGCAGGAAATGAACGCATATACGGGAGGTTGTTTCCGTCTGTCCGCATGTTAAAACTCGGGAACCGCATTAAGTATTTTGATGAAATTTAGTATTGGAGAGTCGTACTAAAATTTGCCTACCGATTCTAATTTTGGTTAAAATGACGAATGACTGCCAATTATTCCATTTTGGGGATGAGTGTGCTTGTTAGTGTCAGTATTGAGAAAAGTAATAATCTTGCCTTCGGCCTATAAGACGCAGAGTGCTTTTGGGGGTAATTTTTCTGGAAAAAAAATTGTGTCTTATATGCCGAAAAATACGGTCGTTTTTCTCTATGATCATTTTTGAGATATGTCAGTGCTCAAAAGATTTTCTACATAAAATTTTGAGTTCACTGGTAATAAGGACCTGACATCTACTGGGAATTCCCTATATATGTACATAGAATGAATTAACCAAAACATAAACAAGGGAATCTACTGAGATTTGAATCCTAGAAGCCGTCATTTAATATGACATTTCCTGACAGAAATGTCCATTCTTTATACCAGGGGTCACCAAACTTTTCACTGAAAGGGACACATGGAGCTTAAGAACCACTGTGCGGGTCACATACTTCAAATTACTGATTGGATTGTGTGAAAATTCAAACGGCAAGTTTTGAGAATTTTTTCGATCCTGTAATGTATCATCCGCCTATATTAAAAGTATAGTGCATTCAAGTACACGGAAAATATCGTTTAGATATCATAAATGATATCTAATGAAGACTTCTGCTGGTAGATACACAAAACCTAAAGAAATATATGAGACAAAACGAGCTAGATGAAATCACTGTGTGGACCAGATGTGGTCCACTGGCCATAGTTTGGAGACTCCTGCTTTATACTATGAAGGGTAAAGGGGTATGAAGCATTCAGAGGCCTTCCTTAAACTTTTATGATTTTTTAATAGCTACATCATTAGTCTTGATGTTGATTTAAAAGTATTTTTTCATCTTACAGTAATAAGTTATAGCACCAAACCTATATTGTGGAGAATGCTGCAGGATCTTTAGTCCCTTCAATCTAATAATATAATTTCTTAGTAAAAATGCAGTTAAATGTGTTATTACTCTCAGGTTAGTAATGAAATGAAACTATTTTTCTCATTTATTTCTACAGTCAACTTCGTTCATAACGGATCGCCAGGGGAGGGCGGCAAAAATGCGTTATAACCGAAGTCCGTAATATCCGAGGTTCGGTGAAATTGCCGTTTTTTCCGACATATAAGACTCACTTTTTTCAGGAAAATGACCCCCAAAATCAGCTTGCGCATTATACGCCTAAGGTAATATTATTACTGTGCTCAATACTAACACTAACGAACAAATCCCCAAAATGGAATAATTGGTAGTGAAAATTTTGTTAATATATGCCTTATGCAACGTGAATTCCGAGGACGCATTTTCATTATTATGCTTTAATACATATCCGCTCACAGTGATTACAATTTCGGCGCATTTGCGATGTTTTAGTTCCTAACGAGCCTGTTGAATAGCGCAATTAATGCCACGGAACAGTAGAATTCGTGTAGATGTCATAAATATTTTATACATATCTAGGATAAATAACGTAACGTATATTGAGATTGCATTGGCTACAAGAATGAAAAGATATGCCTACAGTATTACCTATAAGCTTCAGGTGATTCAATATGCAAAAACGCACGGAAACCGAGCATCAGCAGGTTCATTCCGCTAACTTTCTCTCTCTATTTCGCCTGATATTTTCCGTATTTACTCCCGTGTCGCACGTAGCGCGCGCTGGAGTAGTGGGGTACGATGCGGGAGGCGCTCGGGAAGAGAGGGCCTGCGCCTCCAAGGTGTTTTGGAGGCCATTAATCGTCTCGGCGAAGCCCGAGAACTTCTTGATGGATGCCGCCATGGCTGTTATGGCCCGCATCATCGTATTCATTTCGGCCCTCACGGAATCTTCCGCAGGCGCCGGGGTAGCGGTGCGTGAGACGGCACGAAAGCGGGGGGTGAGAGGAGGTCGGTGAGCCAGGCCGGAGAAGAGGGAAAATTCCACGACTCCTGTGTCAAAAACGTTATATCCTAGGAAAATTAATGTTAGGGAATGCCGCAGAAATCCGTTATAACCGAAGATCCGTTATACGGAAGACCGGTATAACCGAGGTAGTTATGTACAGTGATATAGCGTAGTAAAATGGTCGGGGAATTAAAAAAAATTCGTTATATCCGAAGATCCGTTAAATGCGAGGCCGGTATAACCGAGTTTGACTGTATAAATAAATAAAAAAACCATTAAAGCGTTGAAAATTAAACTTTTTATATGAATTTAAAGGATATCATATTGGATCTTACTCATCAATGAAGAATTGGATAAAAAAAGCTGTGTGAAGGCATTTAGATTTAACTTAATCATGTTGCATGAAACTTCTATCTATATTTTTTTAAAGAAGATCGATTGATAAAATTGTAACTGTAGAGAATTTATTATTCCTTCCCTTGCTTTAGTCAGTTTTTTGGTTCATAACAAGAGGCACTAGTATATTGATCAATGGGTTTAGATGAGATGTGAAAATTGACATTACCTTTTGAAATAGGTGAGTGTGTCAAATCATGGTCAAGGAACTGTCCCCACTGCATAAGAAGCAGAGTAAATTCTTGTGATGAGTCCGAAATGGGATTAGAAGCTCCAGCAAACTGTGTACTGACAACTCTTGCTGAAGGAAGCCCATCCTTTCCATTGCCTTTATTTGCCTGCGCTGCTGTGACTCCATCAGCAATTCTAGGAGAGTTCACACCTAATTCCACCATGGAAAATGAGAACATTCAATGAGTTCAACTTTTAAAGCCAAAATTCACTACTCGGAACTGAATATTTGATGCTGTGTATTCATATTTTGTGCTTAATTAGTAAGATTCCATTGCAGCATTTATTTTTCCTTTAATTTTTAGCAATTATTAGATAAAATTTTTTCAGTTAGTATCTTAGGTTATTAATACCCCCATTTAGATGAACCACTCTTCAAATAAAAAAAGCTGCTTTAATGAGCATATTAATTAAGTTTCCAGAAATGCAAAATCCTGGATCACTTGTCAATTTAACAATGAATGTCAACCAATGTTCCCTCTAAGCTGCGTGGCTGCTCGTCCGCGAACAAATTTCTAAAGACCCGCACACAGATTACTATACTCCGTGCACAACAGACTAAAAACAAGTTCCTATTTTGTTCTATTTTTAATACATATTTCCTTATCACGACTGCCTTATACAGTCTCCGTTTACACAAGGTAACCAGTGAGGCTGCTAAAAGTGACAACCCCTTTGCACCATTTTATTACAATTTTCATAAAATGGCTAATACAAAGTAAAAAAAGTATCTTAGAATAATCTTATAGTAAATTTTATAAATGAAATTAAATCTTTAGATTTCTTATTTCTACCTTATTTTCATATAAAAATGTAAAAAGTTCTTGCATAAAGGGCCGCTCAGATCATGCTGTGAATTTACAAAGGCCGTGCAGACTCCTCCATTTCCGCTCAGATAGTCAGCCACATTAGAGGGAACATTGATGTCAACAGACTTGAACTCTGGGTAAAATGGGTGAATCTGTTTAACTGAAGCAATCACTTACCATCTCCATACTTAGGTGGAAGAATTCTTTGCAAAGCAACATTAGCACTACCCCATTCCCCATTTCTTAAATTATTGCAAGAGCCATCTGCAGTTCTGTAAAATTGTAAGAAGTATATGTGAGGTACTATTATTTTTAACATGAAAAATTAGCCTAAAATTATTTCATTCACATAAGTAAACCTGTAACTACAATTTATTTGTCATTATTATAATTATCAATGGACAACAAATAATTAAACTTTACTTTAAAAAACAAAATCATTAAATGAAAATAACCTAATTAATAATTAAACTATGTATATCTTAATTTACTTTTTATTTTATCATTCCATTTATTTTTGCATCATTTTACAGTGAATAGTTACATTTTACCACATGACATTGTTCACTGAAAGGCAACAGGAATGAAAATAATATTTTCTTGATGCGTTGAATTTCAGAATTTGCTTTTTTTTAGATTTAATTTTTAAAACAATTGTTACCTCATTAATACGTATTTTTCATCATGTAATTTTGTGACACTTAACTGTACAAGAGAAAGCTAATATTTTATTTTAAGCATTTGATATGTTTTCTGAAACCTATCACTGACCTGTATTTCAGAGCTGCTAAACCAGCTGGACATTCTGGTCTCTTTGGACAAGTATCTGCTATAATAGTGTTTAGAATACTGAATCTGGGCAGAGCAAATGTTCCTTGTGCTGGAGTTAAATTGAAGCTAAAGAAATAAACATCACACAGTAAATAAATATGACCTTGGTCTAATAGTTAGATTTGTTGTTATAGTCAATTATTGATTAGTATTGCTTTTAGCATTTGATGGTAGTGTGTGTATATATATATATATATATATATATATATATATATATATATATATATATATATATATATATATATATTGTATAAATGGTATTTTCATGTGGGTTTTCATCAATGGTTTTAGATATAAGAAGTCAAAGTGCCTATATTGTTATAGAATTTGGCAGAATTATAGTACCAAACAGTGGCGGCTCGTGTATAGGCACTGTGGAACTGCAGCACCCCCTATTTCCACTTGATATTATCGATAACATTTAATATAATGAGTCATTTTTTCTTTAATTCTTTCTTTATTGTTGTAGTACAATATATATTCCTTAAGCTTAATGTCAGTACTTCAGTACACAATTTTAAAACAAAGGCTAAAAATTTTCTGGAGCAGCACCCCCACTAATTTTAGCTACGAGCCGCCACTGGTACCAAACAACAATGTAATTTTGAAACTCACTCTTCCACAAGGCTCACAGAAGCTTCGAGACCTGCCTGTGCTTGTACTCCTCTGTGGTTTGTCTTTCCACCTGGTGTGATGGCAAAGAAGCGTTCCTGGTGCCTTCCAGCTGGCGATGGTTTTGTTTTCAATGGAGGTATGAAGACTCCCTGAATTGAAATTTTATTATCATTATCTTTTTGATTGAAATCAGAAGTGAGACTAACAGCATACATTTAAATCTTCACATGTATTTAAACTGAGATAAAAGAATTTATTGCTAACATTTTTATTTTTATTATTATTTTTTATTATTTTGGTTATTTTTTAAAATGACATAATCAGCTCTTGATCACAGTCATTTACGTATGATCATTTTTGCCTTTAAATCGGTGAATGCTAACTTCTGAAGGGTATCTTGTAAAATACTTACGTTATTTGTATCATGAAAATCAAGAACCATGTTAGGTAGGATTTATTCTTTTTTCAAATAAGTATAGATATCATTGTTTTATTACTATGTATTTTTTAACTAACTTTTTTAGGAAAAATTCATTTTTTTATTCACCTGTGATAAGATGAATGATGCAGTTTGGTTTCTTCTTTCAATTCTGCGTAACGCTGCACTGGCAGCGTTTGCGAGTTGTTGGAATGTGAAGGGAGGAATTGTTACTGGAGGAGGTGGTGGAGGTAGGAGAACTCCTTGATTTCTGCGATCTAAAGGAGTACCTGAAATCATAGGAGCAATCTCATTGTTAGGGCTGTTCCTAGTTGACAATGTTATGCAGTAATGATTTTTAGTGCTTCAAAAAATAGCGTGTTTTCACTTTTTCTGTCCACCCATGCGGAAAATTTTGAAGCAACGAGAAGATCTAAGAAGTTGAGATTTTCAGGATAATTTTGGCTGGTGACAAACATGAACCCTGTTGGTTTTGGAGCCCATCTGTTTGCCCATTTTCTTTTTAGCAGGATTTAAAAAAAAACTCCTTATGAATGATATACAGTGCAACCTCTGTAATCTGAACTAATTAATGCAAAGGCATATTCAGATTATCGAGGTGTTCGGATTACTGGATTAATATAAAATAAAAATTTTAATTTCTGTAAATAAAACACCAATTAATGTACTTACAGATCACTGAAATGACTGTGAGAGATTCGCGTTGATGGATAGGAAAATTGTACTCTACAGTAAGAATGAGCGATATCAGCACAGCCGGCCATGCTGATATTGCTCATTCCTTTTAAAACAATGTTTCAAAGAATAATCCATTCAGCCGCAAGAGGCGTTAGTAGTGGACATCTGTGCCCAGCTTTGTTACAAATTAAAAGCTTCAAATTTCACTTTCCGACGCTTGCTTCGCTTAACCGACACTTTACACCTGCTGTTGAGAAACAGTTCGGATTACTGGTAGTGTAGATTACCGTAGGTTTGGATTATAGAGATTGCACTATATATGGGTTCGTTGCTATGGTCAAGTTTCATTTTGTTTACATTGCTACAGCAATATAAGCGAAGCCTTAAATATGTTCAATTTATTTTCAAAAAGGGATAAAGATCATATTATGTATAACCACAGAAGGGAGAGGAGGTGGAAGATTCTGGGAATTTATTTGAACATTCTTAAAACAAGTAGGGATGTACACAGATTTTCCGTGGTACAGAAGTGCTTTTTGTCAAATTCGCCATAGTATATTCGTATACTAATGTATTTGCTTTGAAATCAGAATATTATTTTTACTTATATTGTGGTAGTCCTGCTTTATTGACCCATTCTAAACATATTCATCTTGTTTTCCCATTCTATACTCTCCCCACAGATGAAATTTCTTTGAAATCCGTTCAGCCAATACCTTCCAAATTCATCGTTACAGAAAAATCCTAACCTTGATATTGTGGTAGCTCTGTTTAGTCGACCCGGTTGAAATATGCTATTTTGGTTATTTATGAATATAAAGATTAAATATACCATATTCGGTTAAAATCCATTATGTCAGTTCTCTAGAAATACGTGTAAAAGAAATATTATTTAACTTTTTACTGTGGTAGCCCTGCTCTTTAGCTCTGCTTTAAACATCTTGATTTAATTATGGTATGTTGTACAAATTGATATTTCGTTTTTATTTTTGGACAAATTTAATATTAAATTTGGCATTTAATTTTATCCACTAATATATAAAAATTTCTTAAAATGAAAGAAGGGAAAAATAATGTAAAAAGCACCACTTTATTTTTATTTTTTATAATGTTATACATATTGCCTTTCTTTCATCTTAAGAAATGGAACACCACAAGTTACAGCTAACCAAATAAATTTGAATTTAAAAATTTTAATCATACTTTTTGCTATCTTAAAAGTAAATTTTGATTTTAATTAAACAGGTGCCAAATTTAGTTTTATTTTTCCTGCTTACCCTCATGCAGTACTGCCGGTACCTGAACTGGGCAGCAAACACCTAACTGTTCTGACCCATCGCTACCAATTCCAAGGCGACAAGGAGTTTCTCTCAGTGAAGATAGGTCAATATAAAAGGTTAGACATTGTACAAGTGGTCTACATAACCCTGCTGCTCCTTGTGCTGTTGTGCAGGTATTTGGTGGAGGAACCACTGCAACCTATCAAGGAAAATATGGCACTATTAACTATCAAAGCTAATTAAACTGCTGGTATTTAGGAAGATTTTTTTATATATTTAAAAGCAATTATGTAAAGCTTAAATGATTCTGATAGCATAAGAGAGAGCATTGTAGATCCTTATGCCAAAGCCAATCTTTAGAAGAAGATCATATATGTAATTTTACCACTTTTAGTTTGTTGATTAATTAAGAGTATACCATATGTACAATGCAGGTTATAATTATTTTTTTGAGTTACCTAGAGAAAGAAGATAGCAAGCATAAACCCAAAAATATGGGGAAGGAAAACCAAGATACTTGCTACTATTAATCTATGTTCCTATAAGAAATTGATTAAATGGGAAATTTTAATAGATTTCATTTGAGAAGTATACATATAAGTAATATTGCTACACTATCAAGACCATAGACATGAAGAGGGCAGGGAAAATTTTCAGCCCTTAAACAATCATGAATCATCAGATTGTCTAATGCTTCTCTCTCTCTCTCTCTCCATATTTATTTTTAGCTCTCAAAATTGTCTGCAGTCTTGATAAAAATTATTTCACTATTTATGTATGAGTATGCGTTCATTATTATTTTTGCACATATACGTTAGTGCATTGGTATGGTAAAATAGATAGATTTTTACAGTTGAAAGAAACAAGGAAGATGTTAAATACTACTTTAACATGCAATCTTTTGGTATTTCGGCAATTATCTTATTAGTTTCTTGAGAAAATTTAGTGTTACCAATATAGTTTTTAATAGTAAATTTGGTTTAATGGTTAAATTAATGGAAATTTTATTCATTTATTTTAGCATTAGCACCATTTCTGTGGTGTAGAAATTTAGTTATGCTCGTTCTAATTTATTCATAATCTCTATTTTCTTCTGTGGTTTGTAATAAGATTTATTGAAGATTAATATTTTGTCAGTGAATAACTCATTCATTTAAGATGATAATAATTTCTATGATAGAATCATGGGTACTGTTTCCATAATCGGGTGAAAGGTAAAAAAAGTGACGGTAGCACTGTCGATGGCGAGAAAGCGATGAGAAATGGTACTAAAATGTAAAATGCTACCAGTACGTGGCATATGCATGCTCGGCCTCCCAGATTGGGTAAGATTGGTTGAGTGGTATTGGTCCCTTCTCACGTTCACTGTGTCCCTCCCCTCAGGTTGATTTGCATTCATCTTCTGTGATATTACTCATTGTACTATTTTCCTTCTTATATTTATGTATGATGTTTAACTTCTGCCTTTTCACTTTTCCCCGTGGTAGTTCCATTTCTCGTCGCTTTCTCGCCATTGACAGCGCTACCGTCACTTTGTTTACCTTCCATCCGATTATGGAAACAGTACCGAATCATGTTCTCCAAAGAATTCTTTGTAGAAGTATTTAATATGGGAAATAGGTGTATACTTTGCACACAAAGTACGAAAATATTTTATTTGATTTAAGTTTGTACTCAAAACATAGAGAAAAGGACTCCATAACAAATGTTGGCGAATAAGCAATTTCTTCACTAAACAAAGAAAAATAAGGTGAAATTAAAGATGATATTTGATACCTCAGCAATAAGAGGCTTCTGCCTAAATAGCGTGATTAGCAGAATAGAAATCCCTTGTCAAGGATAAAGAATGGTGTATAGTCAATATTTTGATCTAACATTTTATCATTTATAGTTCAAGAGATATCAAAAGGCTGCAAAATAATTGTAGACAAATATTAATAATTTATCAGTCTGATTAAATGTAGAAAGTTCTTCAGAATGTCAAATAATGTCTAAATTAGACTTATCGTCATCATCTGCACTTAGAAAATTATCCCCTCTTTTTTGTTCCAAATTGACTAACAGTATAAGGCAGAATTATACAGTAATTTTACATTGGTGGAGGTTAGGGTGATGTAATTGGTGGGTTGTCTGCAAGGGCAGATTCAAGCTTTATCTTTGGGATGGGGGAGGTAATCCAAGATGAAAAAATAAACTATTTGAAAATATCTTCAAAAGAGTACAGATTTAAATATTTAAAAAGGAAATGGATAACATTTTCTATGGCAAAATAAATGCAGTAAAATGTTACATTTCTTCGAGATGTTATTTTTATTATTTTATTATTTTATGGTGTTCTGAAATCTTGGGGGTAAGGTAATTACCCCTTTTATCCTCCCATGGATCCACCCTTGGCTGTTTGGAATGAAGAGAATTTTTATATAGCAAAAAGTGGCTACAGTAAGATGGCATGGTTTTGGGTGATATTGTTAAAATGGCCAGTTTTCCAGAAGGTTTAGTTTTTGAAATGGTGGAATTGAGAGCTTACACTGCATTATGCAGTAGGACATACTTGATGAGAAATAATGGTTGTCTGATTAAATGACTGATATTTTATTGGAAAAAAGATTAAAACTGAAATGATCTTAAGGTTGAAGGTCCTTAAGAATTGAAGACAATTTAAGAGTTTTTCATTTAACTCATTGAAGGGCATATTCATTCAGATTTATTTTATAAATTCCATCTGCAGGATTTAAAAAAAAGTTCTTTTAGTTTTTTACATAGAACATACCAATAACTTACTAATAAAGTCATTAATTCCTGATTTACTTTCTTGCTTGTAGTTTGTTAGTTAAAAATATGGATAATTATGTGTACACTTGAACCTTCGTGTCACGGATTTTGACGAAACATGACCAGGCTATTCTACGTCGAAAGTTTTTGTGAATACACCCCTGAGTTCAAGAAATCAGCATCAAAAATATGCAAAAACATCATATGCAGCTTAATAGGTTTCATTGTCAATAAGAAAGAAAATGGCTGAGCGGATATCATGCCTAGCTGCTACAGGGTGGGCTTGGGTTCGATCCCAAATGTTTTCTTTTTTTCAAATTATCCTAGCGGTATTTGAAAAGTAATATTCTCCAGTAAAAATATGCTGTATAATTTTTATTTGGAGGTAATGAATGCAGAAACATATAATAATGGGCATTTTAAATTCTTTATTAATGTCCCCACAGTTAACTTTCATGTTTTTTTCACGTTAACATATACAAAATATTCAAGGAAATTCACAATATTCATTATTTTATCTTCCGATCGCTGTCTGCAAAGACAAGGCTAATATTATCAATAATATATAATTAATATAACAAAGTTAATAATAATATATACATAATTATAGATGACCATTCTTGCATGATGGCATTTTTCCTGCTACAAATTATTGTTTCATTGACTGCAATATTTAAAATGCCCATTATTATGTTTCTAGGTTTATTACCTCCAAATAAAAATTATACAGTGTATTTTTACTGGAGAATATTACTTTTCAAATAACACTTGGATAATTAAAAAAACATCTCTATTCACAGCCATTCCCTTTCTTATCAGATTTCAACAATGAAACCTATTAAGTTACATATGATGTTTTTGCATATTTTGGACGCTAATTTCTCAAACTCAAGGGCCTATTCACAAAAACCCTGAAACATGGTCTTCTTATTTTTGATGTGTGGTCACGTTTCATCAAAATCCATGACCCGAAGGTCATAGCCTCTCCTTGTTAGTAGATTTATTACTCATTACTTCCATTTTTTTATCCAGTATTATTATTACCATTAAGATTTTTAGACATTTAAGTGAAATAGTAAATGTAGTAAATCATTTTAAAAATATAGCCACATTTTAATTCAAAGCACATTATTTTTTGTTAAAAATGTTTATTATGAAGCATATTTATAAGCAGGCCTGTACATGTTGCATATCAATGGAGTTAGTTCTAGCATCTAGAAAAGTTCATGATTCTAATGTGTTATATTCCATCTGAATAGGAATAGTTATTATTCTATAACCCATAGCAGTATTTAAGAAGTATAATCATAAACTTTTTTCAGACTGAAAGTGAATCTAAAATATAGTAAATATATTTCAAAATCTGGATCTATATTAATGGTATGTGATAGACTTCAAAATCAAGATTTTGATGAGCTATCAGTAAATTCAGATTTTAGATTCAAATTCAGGAACAATGATTAATATTTTTGAAACATCTTCTTTGTAAGTAGTTTACTATATCTCAATAGGAGAATGAAATGCTACTTTTTAGGTTAATAATTTTTGTCTGAGGATGCAGTGGAAAATTAATATACATTCAGAGTTCAGCAGGCTGTTTTTTCCCGAGATTTAGTACAGCTAAAATAGCAAAAGAGAGAGGTTAGGTATTCCAGAGATAATTAGGGAATAATACAGGATCATAATACTCATCTGCAGACATGCTAATAGCCACACAAAAACACCTGCCTCATGCAGACCCCACCTGAATTTCAACTGGCTCCTGAATCACTTCAATAGTGGTAATAGGCGATTGCGGTTCAAAGGTTTGAGCCACTTCCTGCAGAAATGGTATTTGGCCAAATTGCGGTGCTTGGCCAAATGACTCTGAAGATTGACCAAATGACTGTGATGCTTGGCTGAATGACAGGGGTGGTAGGCCAAATGACTGAAATGTTTGAGCAAATGATTGCGGCACTTGACCAGATACCTGTGGTACTTGGCCAAATGACTGTGGCACTTGGCCAGAAAACTGAAATACTTGTCTAATTGACTGAGGTGTCAGCGGGAACTGATTCTCGAAAGGGTTTCCCCCTCCGAAAAACTGCAAATGCTGAAACTGTTTCCTTAGTCTTTGTTGATCTCTTTGACCATTCTGATTTGTTCTACCCCTACCTTGGGGGTTAACATTATTGGCAGGAGAGGAAGAATTCGTTGGGAGATTTGTGGTACTGTTCACCTGAGGGATCCTATTCTGACTGTTGAATTGTCTTGACTGCAACTGATCATCAATTGTTGGTACTGGCTTCTGGATCTCTTCCTTTTGCTGGATGTCCTCCTGTTGTTGGATCTCCTCCTGTTGTTGAATCTCCTTCTGTTGTCGGATCTCCTCCTGTAGCTGTTCAATTTCCTCCTTTTGTTGTAGTTCCTCTTGTTGCTGAAACTCTTCCTCCTGTTGTAACTGTTCTTGCTGTTGAACAACCTGAGTCAGTTGAATTTGTTGAGGCGTTTGTGCTTGCTGTTGGGTCTGTTGAGTCTGTGGTGTGAATGTCGCTCGCTGCTGAGGTGGCTGTCTCTCTTCGACTTGCTGTTTAGGCGGTTTCGTTCCATGCAACAGTACGTGCAACTGATCCTGGAGATCTTGCATTCTTGTCAAGAGTCTGTCCCTCGCGCCTTGCAAGAGAGTGACCCTTTCTTCATTCCTGAGGTCTTTTGCCGATTGGATGCGTATTGCCACATCTTGTAGCTGACCCTGGAGATCTTGTTGCTCTAACTGGACGTTCTGTTGACGCAGCAGCTGTCAGGGTCAAATTAATTCCATGTAGCTTTGTTTGCATCATATTTGCGTTGTGCTTGTTTTTTTGTTAGTGTTGAAGTGTCTAAGCTTACCATTTTATTATTAGATTACATTTTTTTTATTGTGACAGGAGATTTGTCAAAATCTTCTACCCCTATTATGTATGTGTTATAATTGACATGTTATATTGTGCTTATGTTTCTGTTTGAATCTATGTGCAGAGTTATGCTTGGATGAGGAAGGTTATTTTAGCAATGAGGGTATGTTGGTTAATTGGTGCGAGTTGTATAGGAGCATTATAAATCATGTTATCACTGCCCAGGAGGGTGTGTTAAATTTTAAAATTTATTTAATGATTTGATTGGTGACATCTCTGTTTTATCACATACTTTTTTACTACTAGCATGCCCCCTATGAGTTTATTACATTGTAAGATGCAAATAAAAATACCCCTTTCCGACGATATAACATGTGGAAGAGAAATACTCTTGGAATTGAACCTGTTATGTTACCATATAAAATGCCTGCCCAAAACACGTGAGGGTTGAAGCTGTGTAGAATTTTTAAGATAAATATAGTTAGGATCGATTTAATATGCCTTATTTGCAATATTCACTCTGGCTCTTACCGAGCGATAAACGTTATGTGCTATGGCAAGATTTCATCTTATAAAATATTAAGGTCACAGATGATATTTCAAATTATGTTGAAAATGTATCGTGCAATGTGGTGAATGTGAAGTGCTAACCTCAGATACACCTTTTCTTGTCTGCCAATGTCAGTTAATGTAACAAAGGAGTGATTTTTGTTACCATAAATTAAACACGTTTGGTAGACTCCTAAAATGTTTCATATGATAACATGAATTAATACTATGTTGCAATAAAAACGAAAAAAGAACTTAATAGAAGAATATCATATATTCGATTAGGATGATGTAAAAATCTATCTACCTGAAATGTAGCGTAGAAGTTTGGCTTCCGGAGCAAGACCGTAAAAAAACCGCCTCCAAACTCGCATAACTTTATATTAATAATGATTTAAATCGTACGCTGAATAATAAATGCAGTCAAACCTAGATTCAGCGCCCTCCCATATAGTGCCACCCCAGCATACCGCCCATGAATCGTTGTGAACAGAACTTCCGTCTTATGATTACATGGAGCACGCATATAACTCGATTTATCCCACCCCTTTGAACGCCAATGTCAGTGACGGACAAACAGTGGCCCTAAATCGGGGTTTGACTGTATATCGCATTTATTAGCACAAATAAATAAATTCGATTTAAGAACAATTTTTTTTGGAATATTTACAGCAAAATTTGTACTCACGACTTGCCTTCGCATCGGTGCCCGGGAAGATCGCCCCGCTTGCCCCTTCCTTGCTACGGTGCTGCCGAAACGTATAGCTTTGTAGAGCGAAAAAGTGTGAAAGACCTCGATAAATAAGCACACGAATCATTCGCAATATTTGAAATAATCTTCTAATTATGCTGCATGACAAATTGGAGTCGACAGTTGATCGGTTTGTCGCATGAATGTTATTCACTTTTTTGCTTGCTTGCGCCTATTAATTTTAATTTTTAAATAGTAGTTACCATAACCAAATTCAAACTATTTTTTCGCTGCAACTAAGATGCCATCATATGGAATAATAATCGTAGATTTCGATTAAAACATGACAGCTTGGACTTAACCAGTAACAAGGTAATTTGCTTAGTTTCTTTAGAACTCCTATGGACACGATAAAATTCGTTTCCTGTGAATATTTGCCAACTTATTGCTTCTCAAGAACGCGAGAAATTATGCATACCAGCGTAAAAGCCTTTTCTATGAACAGATAGCCAGAATAATTATTATTATCCTACGAAACAATAAAGAATCTGAATTATTTTTACCAAAAGTGACTTTTCGAGGAGAGAAATTGAAATGACTAAAAAAACCTTAATATTCGGTCATCTACTTTATGTAGTTGTAATATATTCCGTTTTAACCATTTCACGCATCTCATTTTACAATCCGATTTTTTTAGAACAGTACTTGTATAACTCGCAGTTGTCGAGATTACTTTCATGGAGAACTTAGCGAACTGCATAACCGCGAATGGGAAGTAAATAATGTGGAAAATAGGGTTCGATTCCAACGTCTACGATAGGAATTTTCCACCTTTTCTCGCCGACGAACCCCTTAGAGGAATGGTGCGCAACCTTTTTTAATCGCGGGCAACACAGATACGCAGTGGTGAGCTATGAATATTTTAGCAATAGGCTCGCATTTTATTAGACCCCTCCCTATTTTAGGCGCGTTTCGCTTTCAGCATAAGCGCCTATTAGCGTCGGTTTGTTCGTCCGTCCGCCCGTCCGTCCGCATGTTCGTTTCCGGCTTCTGCGGAACGGATTTTTATGAAATTTGATATTAAGGACTTGCAGTCAAAGACAATAAGAAAATCACAAAAATAAATCACATAAGCCCATCAGGGGTACCACTTTACTGGTGACAAAACTTTACGTTACATCTCCTAAGTCTTTGATCAAATTAAAATGGTAGAGGAAATGTGGAGGAAATGAAATACTCTACGTTACTAGTTCTATAAGGTTATTTAAAAACTATTTTAATATGACCAAAAATTTAAGAGATATAACGGAAAGTGGTACCCCTGATTGGCTTACGTGATTTTCTTTTGAGGTTTTCTTATTGTCTTTGACTTTCAGTCATTAATATCAAATTTCATAAAAATCCCTTCCGTAGAATTCTAAAACGAACATGCGGACGGACGGACAAACCGACGCTAATAGGCGCTTATGCTGAAAGCGAAACGCGCTTAACAAGATGGAAAAGTATACTTCACAAATGGAATACAGGGAATTTCAAAGGCGTTCTTAATGGGAAATACGTATGAAAAGGTATCGAAAGATTGGGCGATTCTCGAATTTGTATCCCCGAAACTATAAGTCGTAACTATCTGATCTCGGGAACTATCTTGTAGTAAATGTTGTTCTCTGTCCAAATAAATTTTTTAATCTATACCTCACTGATCATATAAGAGCATGGAAGAGAAATTATGGATTTTTAATTGTTGTTTGCTAAGAGAACCGTCTTCGCGATCGATTTCCATTCAAACATTGCCTCGATATAAAGAAAACGAACGTATATAGGGAAAAATATGTTTCCGCAGATCTTCGTTGCACAAATGCATCCTTCGTGTTTTTTGAATGCAAAAGACGCGAAAAATGATGCGGTTAAAAGAGGAAACGAATAACCTAAACCGCGAACGGTGACATATACCCGTATATTGCAAGGCAGTACTCAAAATTTCTGACGAATTGCAACACAAAATGCATGGAATAATTGCATACGAAAACGATTTGACAAGTTATAGTATAGGCACGTTCAAAACGAGTGTTTATCGTACATTAAGTATATGAAATTTCACGTTAAAAAATAAACATTTCAGCGTAGCGTTGCATTAAAAACTTGGAAAAGGTTAAGAAGTTAGTCTATGAAAACGTTATGCACGAACTCCATGTTAAATTATTTTATAATGAGAAGCCGATGGTGTTTTGAACGCTTATTTTATTTATTCACGAACTGGTCGTGAAGTATAGTCACGTCCTATTGTAAATTCAGCGAAAATGTAAGTAAGTTCGCCCACGTTGTGACTTTCATCTCGGTGAGCTCGATGAAGTGGTTACATCCTGAAAATCAAGGTTGTTTTTCGAAGGTCTCCGTGGGCGTGGCGTCACCCGAATGAAACGCTGGTCGTTGCTTTGCCGCGTAGGGAAATGAATGTGCATACGCGATATCTATTTTATATCCATATAATCGACTGATATCACGGAGCTGAAAATTGGTACACGCCGGAAAACCAATGGACGAACAATGACTGCATTCTTGGGGATTTCTGGATTTTGCAAAAAAAATTTAAACGATCAATTCGCGAAAAAATTTTTAAACGTTTTTTTACAAGGCTAAATATATGGTGGAAATTAATTAAATTGTTTGGACGAATCTGACGCTATTTATTTTAAATCCAAATTAACTTTGGCGAAGCCTTTTTTATATTTTTTTCAATAATTGTATGATAGAACAGTTAAAAAATTCCAACTAAAGGATTTGAACTTCGTTGCTCAATTTTTACTACGGGATAAATTTTGCAAGTTGCAGAATTATCTCTCTTCCGTATTAATTGGAGAAAGATTTCCCTTCTGGAACCACAGAATCCTTCAGGATAACCGAAAAATGCGCAAATTAGAACGCTTGTTATAAAATTGCAGGTCGAAACGCGAGTTAGAGCTTAGTGAGTTAGCCTCGAGAAAATTTAGAGAAAATTATGAGAAGGAAACAAAATCGCCAAGGTTATTCCTTTCCTCGAAGGTTTTACCTCGCTTAGCTTGCTGTCACTTTTGATACGCTAACGAAGATTCACGGTCAATTAATATGTTTGTGTCGTGTAGGGAAATGAAATGTTATCTTGTGTCGACGCGAAAGATGAAAAATCATCGCGAATGCATCACATTAAAGCGACGCGGCGGTTACCGAAGAAAAGCGATTCTTAACGGAGTTTTATCGCTTCCTGGATCTTCTGATTATTCTATTACTTAATTTTTAACGCCTACCTGGTCTTGGAAGGACAACTCCTGCTGTGACGTCACTGTCGCCAACAGCAACAGTAACACCGGGAAAACGGTCATAGCGAACGGATGTCGAGGGACCGTTTTATTTTTACAGAGCCCTCTCCGCCAAAAAAAATATTCACACAAAAAAGATCAGTCTTGATTCTTCCGCGTTCTTCTTTTTTTACCCAACGGCTGCGAAAAAATGAGACTCCTCCGACTGCGTTCTTTCTTGCTCTCTTCCCGTCTCTCCCGACTGGTGGTTGAGAGAAGACTGGGGCTCCTCTTCTAGTGTCTTCCTCAGGTGTATGGGCGATTGGAGTGTGACGTCACAATCGAACTCCCCGCTCCATCTTGCCTCAGCCTCCGTCACCTTCACTTTCTTCTCTTTAAGAGATCTCCTGCCTTGCGTTCTCTTCCCCCCCTTCTCCCCATATCCCCTCTCCCTCATCTCTCTCTCTCTCCTTTTCCCGTAATTTCACTTTCTTTATCTCGTTTACATCTACATATTTCTCGCACTCCCTTAAGGTGCTCGTTTTCGGTGATATTTTATGGTTTCAGCGTTAATTATACGAAGGCCTTTACGTAGTAGGTATTGTAAGTAAAAGGAGTGCAACTCACGGTGGTCGCATAAATCATTACAAAACATAGAGACGGTCTAAAAAAGTCTAATTCTCGACTACAATGGACGGTATATCAAAAAAGAGGCGTCGAGGCGAATTTTTCGCGACCCGATTCCGTGGACTTCGATCGTGCGAAAAACGCAAAGCCCAGACGCAATAATTTTCCAGATTGTTATTAATAAGCGTGAATTTTCCCTGGTTTGCGTTTCTATGTACTTTCTCGTATGCGAAGCAGTGTTGCCAATCTAGCGAATTTTTTGCTAGATCTAGCGTCTAAAAAAGATACTATAGCGAGCATTTACAAAACTAGCAAACCTGTTCAACAATCTAGCTAATTTTAGCTATTAGCTAAAATTACGACATCTGCGTTTATACTAAAAACAAAATTGAAAAACGATAATGTACATAGATGAGCAGAATAATATTCTTTTTATTTGTCTCTTTTTATTTCGTAGTTTTCTTTTTGTAATCTAGCTAGTTCTAGCTATTAGCTAAAATTACGGCATCTGCGTTTATACTAAAAACAAAATTGAAAAACGATAATGTACATAGATGAGCAGAATAATATTCTTTTTATTTCGTAGTTTTCTTTTTGTAATTTTAGCAATTTGCCACAACACCGGAACAATGGGTACAATTTACGGTAATGGCGATATTGTTGGCCGTAAAGACAAAGGAAGAGAGAGAGAGAGCGCCTGGTCAAAATAAAGCGGGGATTACCTGATAAGGGAAGAAAGTTTTCATTGAAAAGCACGAGCTCTTTACTCTAGACATCCAGACACTATGTCGATTATATCTTTACAGCATAGTCCTCTGAAAAGATTTTGTCGTAAGATAAGTGCCAGTAAAGTAGTCATCGATGGTAAGTCCTCGAGTGTGGCAGATGTAGTCTCTGGAGTGCCGCAGGGTAGTGTGATCGGACCTATGCTTTTCTTGCTTTATATAAACGACATCAGCTCAGTTGTGAAAAGTAATATCAGGCTTTTTGCAGATGACACCGTAGTCTATAGAGAAATTAGTGGTCCTAGCGACCATCGACAGCTTCAGGATGATCTGGATGCGTTATCTGTTTGGTGCAAGGAATGGCAGCTAGAAATCAATCAGAAAAAGAGTAACGTTCTAAACTTTTGGAAATCTAGAAGCCCATCGTCCGTGTTTACCTACTCGATAGATGGTGAGAGCATTCCTGTTTCGGAATCCGTGAAATACCTCGGGGTAACCTTGAATCGTGACCTGTCTTGGGACACCCACATAAGACGAGTGATAGGTGCGGCAAATAAGAAGTTGGCTTTTGTGCGTAGGATAGTCAGGAAAAGCACGGAAAAGGTGAGAGAATCCTGTTATTTATCGTTGGTTAGACCTCAGATGGAATACGCAGCAGCGGTTTGGGATCCATATCAGAGGGGACTCATAAAGGATTTAGAAAAATACAGCGGCGAGCAGCTAGATTCGTGAAAAAGAATTACGATAAAAAACAGAGCGTTACGTTACTCATTGAAGAGTTGAGTTGGCCATCGTTGAAAGATCGTAGATTACAGGCGAGACTTAAACTTCTAGATAAATATAGGTCGGAGATATTCGTAAATGAAATGAAGGATATTATTCGACAACCAACGTATATCGGACGGAGAGATAATGAGGACAAGATTCGCGAAATAGATAGACAGAGAGGTATAAGGAGTCCTTTTTCCCTAGGACAATACGTGACCACTATAGATAACAGTGAATAATAATTAGTTAGGAACTTGGTGCGCGGCACCCCCTGCCATCCACCGTCAAGGTGACTTGCAGGGTAATATGTAGATGTAGAAGTCCCAAAATTTGATTTTTACCGCACCTTTCGCCAGTTAGACAACATTAAACGTAAGTTACGATGCAGTCTATGACATGGGTCGGCAACCTATGGCACGCATGCCAAAAGATTGCACGCGAAGAGATTTTACATGGCACGATATTTCAAAGAAGAATTACAAAAATATGCATTTAAAAGAGTTTTTCTTTGATTTCACTTGCATTTCGTATTGTAATGATTCCGCATTATATTGTTAAAATATAAGAATCACCTTTTTTAAAGCGTTATGGACAAAATTATTTGAAGGGTGGCACGCGAGTAGGGCCACAGATAGTGAATATTGGTAAAGAGTGACCCTCAGCAGGAAAACGTTGACGACCCCTGATCTGTGATATACTGTAACAGGGGTTTCCACTCAGTTGCAGACAGCACTATTGTTCATTTTAGCGAATTTCTAGCGACCAACAAGTAGTGATCTAGCGACTTAATGAGAAAACAATCGACAACACTGAACCGAAGTGTACGGAGAAATTATTGTGATTTTGGATCAAATCGACTTACAAGGGAAGGTTTCGAACCTAAACACTGACTTTGGGACGAAGCTTGGCTATATTGTAGAGAATAAAAAATATGAGATACGTGTTTTGTCGTTTTTCTGTCAGGTTCATATTTCTCGAATTTTGAATTTTTAAATATTAAATTTTTGAAAAAACTATAATCGACAAAACACATTTTTCTTCTTCGTAAAGACTGACTTTGCTACGAAATCCTTATACCATATGCGTAAGGAAAGCGTGCTTTGAATGCTTTAATGCGAGAGAGAGAGAGAGAGAGAGGAGAGAGGAAAAAAGAAAGAAGAGAGACAGAGGGAGTGAGAGATAAGAAGTGAGAGGGAGAGAGAGAAGGCGGGAGAGGTAGAGATAGATAGATATTGTTCCTTATTAGGGCGAGATTGAGACTAGGAAGCCTAGTTTTCCAGAGGAGAGAGGGAGAGATAAGGAGGAAAAGAGAGATAAAGGGAGAGAGAGAGAGGAAGGGGAACGGAAGGAGGGAGAGAGATAGATAATGATCTTTATTAGGACGAGATTGATACTAGAAAGTCTATTTTTCCATAAAAGGGGAGAGGGAGGGAGAATGGGAGGGAGGAGGATAGATAGATAGATAGATAGATAATCGTCTTTATTCGGGCGAAATTTAGACCATAAGGTCCATTCTTACATTTAACCCTTCGTCAATATAATAAATATAAAAAATGGTAAAGTAAGATATTACAATACGCATAACATAAACAGTATATACCTAAATCACACAGAGTAAAAAAATATAAAATTGAAGACAGATTAGAGATTGTGGGGAAAACCTAGGTAAAACAGGCATGTCCTCCCTAGTAAAACCCACGCAGGAAAACACCCACTGAGAAGGGGGGTGTGAAAAACCTGCGAAAACCCTAGATAGTGTACATATTATAATATAGTATATATATAGGATGGGGGAGAGGAAGAGAGAAAAGGAGGAAGAATGGAAAGTGTCTTAAATTTAAATCTTAATCCACGCATACCCGTCATATTTGACGGTCAATTACGCTAGTAGTTATCAATGTAACCAGTGACACTATTTTCAATCGAAGGTTTTCGCAGCGATGGTGTTCGATACTAGCATCCGTGTCATTATTGTTCGGACTAGAAGCGTACGGAAGTTTGTCCGTTGTGTATTGCACCGGTTTTTTATTTTTATAATCTCGCCATCTTTTATTCTTTCTCATTCCAAAAATCAATTACCCATGTCACGTTACGGCTGGAATCCAGTTTAAAATCAAGAGAACTACATAAGAAACAAATGGGATTGGTAACTCGATCGTAGGGGCAGTACATGTTTTTAGGTTAATTTTTTGTATTATTCGATTATTTATTTTTTGTTTAGTATTGCAGATTCATGCTTACATTGGCATTATTTAGCTGCGTGTATTTTGTTTACGAAGTTGTTCCATGATTATTATGTTTAAGTATAGTCTTTGGTTTTCGGTTATCCGAAGGCGTAGAACGTACACCTACGATTGCTAAGCGTTTTATGGAATCAATGATCGGCATATCGCAACTGATATTTTGCATCTACATTATATTCTACAGGTTACCTTAATGGTGGATGTCAGGGGGTGCAATGTACCAACCACGTCCCTAGCAATTCGCATTCACCTTTTTCCCGTTATAATCCCCAATCGTCCTAGGGAAAAAAACGATCTTTTTGTATCGCTCCGTTCTACAATAGATCTCACAAACTATCCTTCCGAAATAGGTAGGGTTCCTGATAAGATCTATAAACTCGTCGCTAGCTTCCTCGACATATACTTTTATAACAGCTTAAGTCCAGCCTGTGATCCGTATTCTTCAAAGGATGTCCATTTAAAATCTCCCATCAGCGACATAGCGCTCTTTTTACTGTCATAATTTCTAATCCGAGATGCTCCTCTAGTATTGACAGCCATTTTGTGGACATTGGACTTGTAATGACTTTCAATAACTTTCTCTCATTCTAATGTTTGTTTGTCGCTTCATTTAATTTATTTTCTCTCACTAATTTCTCTCCCATCGTACTTTATTATCCATCTTTCATGTGCATTTCTCTGATTTCTTCTTAAATCTAATCTAATGTAAGAAGGGACTCCATAGTGTCAATTTCGCCCGAATAAGTTCCTTTGTCTGTTTGTCACTCTTCACTTTTCCGTTTACTCTTTTTCTCTGCTCTTATTCTCTGTATCCTCTTATTCTCCCGATCCATCCCTTTCGTCTCTAATCTTTGCTTTCCCTTTCCTTTCCCTCTGCTTTTCTTTGTGCTCTCTCCTTTTACCTTCCTGCCATTTTCTCACTCCTTCCTTTTCCCTTCCTTTTCTCGCATTATCCTCATCCTTTCCCACCTTTTCTCGCGAAAGCCGTTCTCGTTACCTTTTAGTTCTTCCTGATAGCTAAACTGGAGCGCACGATTCGCATTGTCGGAGAAAGGTGAATTTTTCCTCCCCCGCCGGTTGCAAGGCTGATGTCATCGCACCCTAAAATAATTCATGAGAATCTGCCTTTCGAATGCGCTGCTTCTAGAGCCGTATTTCGATTCCAGTTCAGGTAGCCGTTCGTCGCCGTATTGTTTACCTCAAGGCTAAATTTACGAGTGGATTCGGGATTGTGTTTGGTTTTAAAAAGAATTTACCGTCTTCTTGGCGACAGTCGCCTTAATGTTTCGCATCCTCATCTATTCTCAACGAAATGGCAGTTTCTGGCAAATAGAATAAAAATCAGTCATTGGAAATTAAATGGGGTTTGCATGGTTAAGTGCACAAAATGCATAAAAAACTTTTTCCTCGTTGGGAATGCATTCCTGATAAACGCCACGTTTGCCAAAACAATAGGCAGTGACGGCCAACTGGGGGCTCCTGAGCCGCGTACGGCTCTCCGGACGTAAATGTGCGTCTTTTTATTCTTTGAACAAGCGTCGTATATAGCATCGTATGATTAATGTGTAACTAGAGCGTCTATCAACATAGGCAAGGCCACATACTCAAGTTGGAAAAAGTGCAACATAGAGGCATAAGATTCGCGAAACAAATATACGACCCTAGTCATAGCGTTACTTCATTATTAAGGAATTTTAAATGAGTACCACTAGAGGAACGCCGACTGAATGCTTGATTGAAAATAATAGAGAAATGTAGATCAGAAACCTATGTCGAGGAAATAATAGTAATATTTGAAGCACCAACTTACGTAGACCTCAATGATAAAATACATTGACTGCAGGACAAAGCGATATTGAGGATATTTTTCTCCTATAACAGTTAGAGACCACGGCAGGATATTCAAACCCACAATTGAGATTTTTTAGGGAATCTGGTGCACTGCATCCCTTGCCACTCACCCGTCTGCTGACTTGCAGGGTATTATGTAGATATAGGACGGAAACCTGCCGAAAGGGGGCAATTATATCGAACGTGTCATAGCCATCCTTTGAAAAATATTTTTTTACTGGCCCGGTTAGAAACAGAGGACGAAACTGAAATTCTCTAACCGGTTTCGGTTCCCGCCTCATAGGAAATAGGTCTATTGGGTTTATAACTTACATGACTAAACATATCATGCAAAGAATGGACTTGTTTGGTCGTTAGAAGAAAACTGGTAAAAGTGCATTAGAAGTGTTAATTAATAAAGCAGTGTAATCTTTATAATGACTTAAGTGTTAACTCTGCCATTGCCCAACCTGTGGGAAGACCCTTAGCTCTCGTGAATATGTTTACGGTATGATTTTACTTCCCTGCTTCTAAACGGGTTTATATTTTATTTCTCTTCGTGTAAATTCCTCCAAGCGGTGGCCTAAGAACTAATCCACTCTCAGAAGAATTTTGAGCGTCTTAGACCTTTTAATAATATCTTACTTTATTTTTTAGATCTGCGTGGAGGTGTTAATATCAAATTCGTAAACTCGCGCGTTATTTATTCTAAATTTGATTGGAGAACAAAAACATATTTTGTAGAAACTTTTCTCGGGTACACAACCGGGTCAAAGTTTGATCTAGGATCAACGTTTCGACGGCTGACTCTGCCATCTTCATCAGGATGTCTAAAACCGTGTTTTGTCCCATCCTGATGAAGATGGCAGAGTCAGCCGTCGAAACGTTGATCCTAGATCAAACTTTGACCCGGTTGTGTACCCGAGAAAATTTTCTACAAGCAATCCACCGGGAAAGCACCAGATCCTACTTCAACAACATATTTTCGAGTTCTCCAATAAGTTGTTAAAAAATGAGTTCAATAATATGTACAACCGCTTACTTTCCTCTTAAAAGTCATGTAAACCTAGGAAAATTATGAATGAATAATGGATGAGCTTAGTGCACAAGGTAGGAGAGGAGCGGAACGCTGAGGTGCCACCACTCCGAATTTGGTCAAGTCATCTCCGGGCTACGGGTTAAATCAGTGGTTCCCAACCTGGCGGTTCGGGAAACATTTGCCGGGGGGCTGCGAAGACAGATCAATGTATAAGTAATAGTTTTAATATTATATTTTTAAAAGTTTTTTAGATGTTTTATTTTTTACTAAAGTTATTAAATTTTCACCAATATACGGTACGAATCTTTCAGGATTACTGTATAACTTATGTAAAGCTATACTCACCTTATGGGTAGGACTGTAGATTTGACTTAAGTTAGATACTAATTTATTACATAATTAATTTAATTTATGGATATATATGGAACAAACATTTTTGTGCAAATATAATAAATATTTATAATATTTTTAAATTAATGTTACATTTTATATTTATTGGTAGATAGGTAATGAAAAGGGGGTCGCGATTTTATACTGAATCATTTAAAAATAACGGCGTATTAGTTAGGCTAGTTATCTGGATTAAGAACGAGTTTCCATTCTGCTTGTGAATCACTGGTTGCATTTGTAAAGGAAGGGGAAAGTCAAGGATACAAGAACTCCATTTAGATGCGTCACACTTTAGCGACCTGCTGTGAAGTGATCCACATCAACAGTTGCGAGAATTTCAGTGAATCCCTTGCTCATTATTTTGGAATTAGCTTAATTTTAATATAACAGATATAACGTATTTATATCTTTAATTATTTCTATTAAAAAAATGAAAAATAAAGTGATGCTTTTTTCGTAATTTTTATGCTTAAAGAACGGGTATATAATACAATGCCAAAAAATAAAAAAATGAAAAATAAAGTTCGTTACACTAATAAAACGGTCGCCAAGTTACCACCACCCGAAGGCAGAAGTTAGAACGGAGGGAGCGGCTCTATTGGTTTATTCGGTCCCGTCACGTGAAAAGCGCAAGTTGTCTGACGGGTACGTAAATTGCAAGAACTCGATCAGTCTCTTGCTACACTTGAGATACGCTTGGCGACTGCGAGTCTATTTGGCCGGGTGGCAGAAGGTGACCCTTGTGGTGACCTTTCTCGCATCCGGGTGCTGGGGCTCTTGGGGATGAGGGGAGGTGTGTGTGTGTGTGTGTGTGAGAGAAGAAAGTGGAGAAGGGGTCGCCGAACGCCACCTGCCGGCGTTATCGCGAGATCCACATAAACCAATCTTTATAAGCTCTCCTCGTACCCCTCGTCCTCATCCCCATCTTATGTTTAATTCTGCCCAGGATCCTTCCTCCACCCTAATTCCTCTCCCTCCTCTCTCTCTCTCTCAATCCTTTGCTAGTCACGCATGAGATTTTCCACGGGTGATTATGAATAGGACCGGTGCCATTTAACGTTTAGTTGGTATAATTAGATTCGTGCAGAATCATCGTGAGGGGTGGGGTCCATCCGGGTGAGAGGAGGCGAGATAAAACTCTAAAATATATGTTCTTTTTAGAGGACTAGTTAATTGTGTGTGCTAATGAATTAAAAATAAGCGTCTAATTGTAAGTATTAAATATTTAAAAAATAGTACTCCATCTTAGGTATCTACAATATCCATAACAAGGTTTTGAAAAATTGCATGGCTATTCCAGATACCTAAGGTCGGCACATACATACATACATACTATTTTTTTTCAATGTTTGATTGTTATTTTTGCTTAATTATGGATTATTTTTAAATTTATTTTAGTCACAAGACGAGCTTGATAATTCCATAGTGAATGTTTGTACAAGTGATTCCAGATTTTTTCATGTTAAGATACAAATTAGCAGAATCCTAAATCACGAAAAATTAGGAAAAATTTTTATGAAGGCCTCGCGGAGACTATTATTTTTTAATAAGTCTAAGTAAAAAACCCCACAGTCTACTTGACTTCGGCTTTTGTGTTTAAGTTTTGGTCTAAATGTTTTTAAATGTTACTCAGAAGAAGTTACTGCTTTTATGTTATGGTGCAGTAAATTGATCAAGCGATGACACGGGAAATCCTCGTGATATATGTAGTTTCGACAGAGCCGTAGCCGTAAGACACGGCCCCTATAGCAAATATTTAGAAAAAACCTTTCAAAAAGAATTTTTGTAGAATCTTATTTTTATTGCGTTTTGATAACTAATAGCGATATTCTGTTTTGGATATAAAATGAATTTCATAAAAACGGATAGTATTTTTAACATCTTTTGCTGGGATCGTTTGCCGCATATTGTGAGCGGCGCTAACTAAAAAGACCACCTTCGCTACGCCCTAGTACAGGAGTCGGCAACCTTTTAAAGTAAAAGAGACAGTTTTTGTTTTTTTTTGTCTCATTCCAAAATACTTGGAAACCGTACAGTGAAAACCTTTACGACGTTTTTTTTTAGAAATTCGAGTGATTTCAATAAGAATATTTCATGACTGACAAAGGTTAGGGAACTTAGCTAACTTCTAAAGAGCCACAAGTATGTACTCGAGGAGCCATATGCGACTCCGGAGCCGCAGGCTTCCGATCCCTGCCCTATTTACAGGGCTATGTTTGGAGACCGTTATGGTACGCTTAATTTAACTTGAGCTCTGAAAAGCGGTGTTACTATACCTGACTTCGGGAAGATCTTTGAGCGTCTACTCTGGAAGCCACTGAACGACATCCTCCGGGAGAAGGAAATTCTCCCGGACGAGCAGTTCGGCTTCCGTGAGGGGAACTCCACCACCCAACAGCTGGGTAGAGTGACCGATTTCGTCACCGACTCCTTCAACAGGAAGCAGGCGGTCGCGGGGGCCTTCTTAGATATATCGAAGACCTTCGACCGCGTGTGGCATTCTGCGCTCCTGTTGAAGATGGTTCGACTCCAGATTCCAGTCTGGTACGTGCGGCTAGTACAGTCGTACCTACAGGGCAGGACGTTCCGGGTGTTCTGGCTCCAGGTCGGATCGGGACTGCGGCGAATCTGCGCCGGTGTCCCGCAGGGATCCGTCCTGGGGCCCACCCTTTACAACATCTTCACCCACGACCCCCCTCGGGGGTTTGGGTGGAACACCATCCTCGCCCTGTATGCGGACCACGCGGCGCTCCTGTCGCGTTCGACCAAAAAGTACACGGCAGTTGAGAATTTGCAATGCGCCGTCGATAACGCCTCTCTTAGAAGTCGCACCATCCATAACACAGAAAAAATTCAGAAGCGGCCCGAAAGCGACTCATTAACAATTTTAAATATAAACTGCCGTAGTATCAGGAATAAGACAGCAGAATTTCAGAATTTATTAGAGGAAACTGAGGCAGATATAGTGATAGGCACAGAGAGCTGGCTAACTTCGGATATACACGACCGAGAAATTTTCCCCTTAAGATATAATATTCACAGACGAGATAGGGTAAATAGGAACGGAGGTGGAGTTTTTATAGCGGTGAAGGACACGCTTATCAGTTCGCCAATTGAGTTTACGGAAAACAGAATAGAAAGCATTTGGTGTACAATCAACAGGGGAGGTTTAGGAAAGATCCATGTATGTGCATGCTATAGGCCGCCAGGTGCAGACGCAGAAGACATTTATGAGCTAGAGGCCCAAATCAACTCAATACAGATGAAAAATAGTAAAAGTCTTACTATAGTAGGGGGAGACTTTAATCTACCCTCGATAAATTGGCGCAGTTGCAGCTTCACACCACCCGGTAGAAATCGTGAGTCATGCGAAGCACTAATAGACATCTTCAATAAACATTCCCTTATTCAGGTAGTCAGAGAACCCACGAGAGAGGACAATATATTAGACTTAATAGCACTTAATATCCCTGAACGTGTTTCTGAAGTAGTTATTGAAGAAGGAATCAGCGATCACCGAGTAGTCCGAGTTATCTTGAACATAGCATTCGTAAAGTATCGCAAGCCTAAGCGAAAAGTGTACATATTTAAAAATGCTAACTTTGCGGACTTTAAAGAGAAACTTATTAAAGATTACGCAACTTTCAGAAAATTAGCAAGCACGAAGAACGTTGAGGAAACTTGGAAAGCTTTCTTATCAGTAATTAGAACAGGTATAAATACGTACATACCAAGTAAATATATTACCGATAATGGAGAACCTAGGTGGTATAATCGGCAGGTTAGATGTGCTCTCAGGAGACAAAGAAAGCTTCACTCAAAACTTAAATGCGCCAAAAATAATATGTCACAGGAGGTAATAAATACAATTTCAAACAAGTACAGAAATTGTCGGACTTGGACTAAAAAGATTATGCGCAAGGCATTAATGAACTTTAAGAAAAAGATTCTCTGTGAACATCTAAACGAAAATCCCAAAATCTTTTGGTCTTATGTTAGAGAAGTTCAAGTTCGACGCCCAACCGTAGCCCCATTAAGAAACGACAAAGGAGAGGTAGTTTACGATAGCATTGATAAAGGAAACTTGTTAAACTCATTTTTTCAAAGCGTATTTACGACCGAAGTGGAGAAAAGGAAGGTCGATCCACCCGAACCAAGCGAAGAGAAGATGAACGATATACTTATATCAGCGAAAGGTATAGCAGAACAGCTCAAAATCATAAATGCAAATAAATCCCCGGGACCGGAAGAGATACCAGCTAGAGTATTAAAGGAATTAGCGTTAGAAATAGCACCTTATCTCGAAACAGTTTTCAGTAAGTCACTTAGTCATGGCGTTATACCTAAGGAATGGAAATTTGCGTATATAACTCCGCTTCATAAAGGCGGGAAAAAAGACGACCGAGAAAACTACAGGCCGATTTCGCTAACCTCAATATCTTGCAAGATTCTAGAGCACATCATCGTTAGTTCTGTGATGGACTTCTTAGATAGCCAGGACTTGCTCAGTAAATATCAGCACGGTTTTAGGAAGGCAAGATCTTGTGAAACATAGCTCGCTCTGTTTGTACATGATATACTACGATCCGGTGATCGAAAGACCCAGCTAGACGCGGTTTTTCTTGACTTCAAGAAGGCATTCGATAAAGTCCCTCATATTAAGTTATTGAAAAAATTACAAGCCTGTGGAATAAATCGAAAGATAATCGAGTGGATCAGGGACTTTCTCAATGATCGGGAACAAATGGTAGTCATAAATGGATTTAAATCAGATTCGGTCAGCGTGTCCTCCGGCGTTCCACAGGGAAGTGTCATCGGTCCCCTATTATTCCTTATATACATAAATGACTTAGATAATGTTATTACAAGTAAAATCAAGTTATTCGCGGATGATACGGTAGTTTACAGAGAGATTAACAGTCCTGCTGATCAAGCATTACTTTCTAACGACCTACACGCAATTCTCGAGTGGTGTAAAGAGTGGCAATTAGAGCTGAACTTAGGTAAGTGTTCCGTCATGAGATTCTGGAGAAACAAAGAAATTGAGGCGATGAATTACAGTATAGAAGGCGTACATCTAAAATTATCCGAATCCGTCAAATACTTAGGTGTCATTTTAACAAGTAACCTCTCGTGGGACACACACATACGAAATATATCCGGGAAAGCTAAGCAGAAACTAGGATTCATCAAACGGATAGTAGGTAAAAGCGAAGAAAAAGTCAAAGAGACATGTTACTTTTCTTTAGTTAGACCGCTGCTAGAGTATGCGTCGAGCATATGGGATCCGTACGAGAAAGGTTTAATCACCGAGTTAGAGAAAGTGCAGCGAAAAGCTGCTAGATTCGTCAAAAATTGTTATGATAGAAATATAAGCGTTACAGGCTTGATACAGGACTTAGGATGGGAATCACTAGCTGAGCGTCGATCACGTGCTAGGTTAAAACTTCTTGAAAGATTTAGAACGAGTACTTTCTCCAGCGACGTCAAAGAAATAATAAGAACTCCCACCTATATCGGTAGAATGGACCATCCTCGTAAAATAAGAGAGATAGCCTGTAGGACAGAGAGATACAAAGGCTCATTTTTCCCTAGAACGATAGCTGAGCAGAATAAAACTTGCGATCAAAAGTAACCTCGCGTAGGGGCGTAAACCAAGGCCTAATTTTGGAGTTTTCCCCTTGGTGTTAATACACCCCCTGCCACACACCCTTGCGGTGGCTTGCAGGGTAAACTGTAGATGTAGATGTGACGATCTGGCCACCTGGTATCGTCGATGGCTCATTGCCGTCAACCCTTCCAAGACAGGAGGGATCATCTTCCACCCTGGAAGGGGAGCGCCGCCTGGGGTCGACCTGCTGGTGATGGGGAAGGTAATCCCCTGGAGCCAAGAGGTCACCTACCTTGGCGTAGTGTTGGATTGGAGGCTTCTTTGGAAGTCTCAGATAGAAAGCGTCCGTCGCAAGGCACTCGGGGCCCTGATGAGGCTCCGTCCCATCCTGAGCCCGCGTGTCTTGTCGGCTGACAGTAAGAGACGCCTATACCTGAGCTGTGTTCGGCCCATCATAACCTACGCAGCTCCGGTTTGGTCCGGAGTGTCCAAGACCTCCCTTTACAGGATCAAGGTCGTGCAGAACATCGCACTCCGGCTGATACTCGGTCGTACCAGATACGAGTCTGTCAGCCGGTTGCACGAAGACGGGAACGTGGAATCACTGGACGTCCTCTTGCCGAGGATGTCCAGGGAGTTCTACCCGAAGGCGGCAGCCTCCCAGCACCGAGAGGTGAATGCGCTCGGCGATATCCGGGCTAGGTGGTGGGACCGCTACAAGCGACCCATTGCCAGCCTAGACTCGCTGAAATCCCTTCCTCCCAACAAGCGACCTCGCTTAGAGTGAGGGGCAGCTGCCCCATTAGATTAGTGGCAAATTGTCTAACTGAGCTCGTTATTACAGACAGTCTCCCATTTACAGCTAAGCTGGTAATGTAACCATGCCAACACATAGGGTGTTGGACACATACGCAGCAATGTTACTATACAGAAGTGACCGAGGGAAAAAGCTGAGATAGCGGGAGCCGTGTCGGACTACGCCGACCCTTCCCCCACCCATTTTTGTTTTCTTCTGTTTGTTTACTTTTGTTACGTGCTTGTCCAAAACAAAGGAATATTTGTTTCCATTACGCGAAAGTCCTTCCCATTACCGTCCAGTATATGTTTTTATTCTCTCCACTAGCGGGTGCTAAGCTATCCTTACATAAACATAAAACCTTCTAGGTATACGTTAAGACACGTACTAACATGCTACAGTCAGGCATTGCGCAGTACATTAAAGCTGCAGGAGGGAGATTTTTCCTGCCTGAAACAGCCGTTCTCTTGGCTTTCAGAGCTCATGTTAAAGCGCGCCGACTGTGCGCTGAACGATCCCTATTATATATACTTAGTCACGCAGCAAAAATATATTTTCGCTGTTTATTAATTTGTATGGGCATTGTAAAATAAATATTTCATTAGAAAAACATTTACAAGTTAAAAACCCGTTTCGTTTTACGTAGGTCTAAAAATAATTTCGCGAAGTTTTTAATAGTGGTTAAGAATATAAAAAAACGTAGATTCAACTCATCCAACGGGGAAAATGTTGTATCGTTAAACTCAGTTACGGAAAATTTGTATTCCATTTGTGTTTCAAGTTTAGCTTAATAAAATGTTGGTGTTTGTCATCAGCCGAAATAGCTCAGTTGGGAGAGCGTTAGACTGAAGATCTAAAGGTCCCTGGTTCAATCCCGGGTTTCGGCAAAAGTTTATTTTTCTTGTTTAACCGTCGGCAAGTTACATGATGAAAGCATGATTTAAAATTACTTGCGTTACTTTATGGAATTTATATTTGTTACTTTTTCCACAATTTTTAATTTTCTTACTTAGCCACTAACTTCCACCTCCCTCTCACTTTTCCCTCCCCCTTCCCCCCTCTTTTGTCCCTCCCCATTTCTACCACCCCTACTTCTCCTCTCTATATTTACGATGCATTCTCATTCTTGCCAACTGACGATTCTACTGTATAGCGAAACCATGGTCTTGAAATATTCAGAAAATAAAAACATGTGGAAGAAGTACCAAGTATTAAAATTTTTTATTCTCCATGAGTGTGTTTACTATTAGTTTACTTTGTAGGACTTCGATTTTTAAATCATTCACTATTGATTTATATGCACCGTGGCTACTTCTTTTGCACAAAATATTTCTTATCCACCATCGACGTTTCTTCTTTTTTGCTACTTTGTTGTTAATTACATAATTTGCAGCAGCACAAATGAACAGATATTTCTCGTTCGAAGACATTGTCTACTGACTTGTGTAATCAAATGTGAACGCTTAAAAAATCTATACTTGTATTAGTACTAAACCGTATACAAATCTAGGACAAGTCTCATTCTTGTATTTGTATTTGTCATATACATGTATATAGTGTGAACGTAGTACCTTTATCCTCATTTTCGTTCCCTCCGAAATATGTAGGATTCCTGATAAGATCTGCGACTTCGTTCGCTAGCTTTGCCGACATTTACTTTTATATCAGTTAAAGTCTAAAATGTAATCTTAGGATGCGCATTTCCTTCTATTAGCGACATAACGCTCCGATTATTATCATAATTTCTTTTTACAAATCTAACTGCTCTCCGCTGAACTTTTTATATCTCCTTTATTATACCCCTCTCGCATGGATCCCATTCAGCTGATGCATATTTTACCTGCGGTCTTGCCAAAGATAAATGGCATGATTCTCTCACTGTTTCAATCCGGATAATTTATTTTAATATTTTATCCATTAACTAGAGAGATGCCAGTTGAAATTCAGCGGGAAAGGTTTTTGTGAAATAAAATATGAACAAATATGCCTTGACTTTCTTTGGGTGGCAAGAAAACAAACTTTCTTTCTTTTGGGCGTTCGTTGTTTCAAGTTTCGAACTCCTACGATGATTCCAAGTACCTAATTTTAATATGTGAATTATTAATGTTCTACATTCAAATGTACTTCTCGTAAATAACGCAACGAATGTTATTTACATTGGTTGCTATGAAAATAATTTCTCTCTCTTTCGTACTAATTGTAAGAGCACGCTTTCGCCCATAAGGATTGAAATAACAATAGGATTTCAATGTTTAAGAGTGTAATGGGTTGGCATGGCATCATCCCGTTAAAATGACAAGATTTCTTCAAAATATGTGAATTAAACGTTTAACATGAGGAATTTCGAATTGTAGGCGGGAAAAGATTAACAGAATTAGAAACTTCATAGTTTTTTCTTTAAAATGGGCTAGATCCGAAGATCATAGGTGAATTCTTGCTAATTTAGATCCCAAAAAGAATAAAAGCCTGCAAATCAAAAAGTCGATTCTTGCGTGTTATCGTATGGGAAATGGAAATGCCTACCTTGGAGTCGAACCTAGGACTTTTTCGAGATTTCTTTTCGTCACCATCTTACAATATGTGAATCAATCATTCCTGCCAATTATAAAAATGAATCTAGTTCCATTATTCAGTTATTCGCATTTTTATAGCGTGACAGAGGGAGCCACAAAGGAACAAGTAGACTTTTATTATTGTTAGATCATTCTATATAAGTAATTACTTTATTGTACTTATTGAAATATATTATTGATTATGAAATGAGTAACCATAAATTGAAGGATCTTAGTTTCGGGAATGTAAATGCTGTTTAATCGGATGAAATAAAATACATTGGTTTACCCATCAAATTCAAAACGGAAGTGTTGGCTTCGGACCACTAATTTAGGTCGAGTAATCATAATATTAGCTCCTCCACAACATAACCACAATACACGATTTAGACCAATTAGACCTCTCAGATACCACAGTTACTGTAGCGGCCCAGAAAATATTTTCTTCGCTCTGCCTCAATTAGATGAGAAGTATCGCATTTGAAAAGTGCGTTAAGGCAACAAAAATTATCATTGCGTGATACTCGTTCTCGAACGCGATTCGTATTTATTATCTACCCAACCGATAATCCGTTAGAAAATTATTAATTTACGTATTATGTCGCGTATTGGCGTTTTTTTCTCTCTCTCTCTCTCTATCTCTTTCTCTCTCGTCCACAGCTTTAATTCTGTTCCAGTTGCCAAGTGAATGAAGATTTATATCCGTCTCCTCTCCCGCAGTCTCTCCTCCACTCTCTCCTTTTCACGTCCTCTCCTTCTCCCACTGGGCTTTTCCCCTCTCCACTTCCACCCTTTTCCTGCTGTGACCAGCAGCCCGTGTCGGACGAGTTTCGAGGAACCGATTTCTTGTTGTTCCTGATATTACCAGCAGTCGTTTACATCACTCCCTTCAACGTCAGTTTTTTCACATAATGACGCTGTGATAGCTCTTCCAACTCTCCTGTTTATCTTGAGGCATAAAAACGCTCTCCCAAAACGGTCCATTAAAACCTAAAACTTAGCACCAAACGAGTTCTGCCCTCCTCGTCGTTGGCCGCTCGCAGCGCTCTCTGGGAAATTGCCAGTTCATCATTAAACCGAGACAAAAAAACGCCTTCACTTTTTTGACATCTTGCACCACTCATCTTTGCTTCTCATCTTCATATATGGACGCATATAATTGTCTGTACGTAATGCTATTTGTCGAAATGATTTTTAGCAACCATGGAACGAAAATTTTGTTTATAAAATTGTCTCAACCTTAAAATTGCCAGCAGCCTTTAACTGTTTGTCTTTAAAACGTTCCATTTAAAGAGAACTATTAAATTCACATTCGTCACTTTATGGTACTATAGTTGAATATTTTATTCGTCTCAGACGTTTTGATTGGAATAGCTCCAAATAGCCACAAAACCTTAGCGAAATTCAGATTCGCACTTCAAGTATAGAAAAGCCATCTTATATGAAATTTTAGAATCGTCACTAAAGACGCATACTTGGTTGTGAAAATTAGTATCTGTTTTACCCAACCATTCTGCGACTGTTTTCCTGTTCTTAATTTGTATCCCAACCATAATATAAGCTGGACATTTCAAATAGAATTTTTTAAACCTAAAAAATAAAAAGCTCTTAATGATTACGCGACATGACCCAATTTTCTCGAATGGCTGAATTAAAGTGGTGTCATTTTTTAAGGCATGAATAGTCTGTATGGCTTTCATTTCTCATATTACCTATTACTCTTTAAATAACTTGTCATAGTAAGTGCAGTAAAAGAGGATAATGTAAAACTGTTGTACAGGTCTATCATAAATTGATATTGTTATTCGCGGGAGTCTCTCGTAATCGAAAGCTGCCAACGTGTACGCATTGACTAACCCATTGGATATAATACCGTAAATGCATCCGGTTACAGAGAAGGAGAAATGCTTGCGAAAACGTTTCCACTTCTCCTTCGGGACTTTACGGACTCGGGACCAAATCTCGGACGCATAAGACATAACCATAATTTTTTCTTGAAGGACCGGTTTCCAATGAAGACACTTTCGCATCCGGATCTTTGAGAACAAATACCGCCGCTTAAAATGAAAAATAATACTTTTTGAAAGAGATCAGCTGTGTTGTCAAGCAATTTCACGGTATTTAGAAGCAGTTGTGTTTTACGTTGTAATAGATATGCATTCGCTTGATTAATCCGCGGAAAACAGAAAAATCGAATTATAAGAGGTGATTGATTAGCTGTTCTAATGAGCCCATATGCATTTTATGGATGCGCGCGCGCACACACACGCACACAAATACAGTAGTCCCTTGCGCAACGCTCTTGGAAAAGGCCGCCTTGGGCAAAACCGCGCTACACAAATTCAACACCTTGAAAAAACATGTTCTCATAGGCTACTGCTCAACGTGACATGTATGGATAAAATGTGGCACGCGCCAAATATGCATACTTGTATATAGGCTTACTAAAAAAGTGAAATTCTTAAAAAAATCAGACAATTCAAACTAAAGCGTCTTTTTTGTCTTTGTATTACTGTACCATTTTAATTGGTGGTTGATTACAATAACAAACTATACTTTGACGTAAGGAAAGGGGGAAATTCTGTTATTGTCATACTTCTCTTTACGTAATTTTAAATACACGGAAAAAAACGGTAAAATTCTCTACCGATAACTTAAGGCAATTTTTTTCCTTATAGAGACAAAACCAAGATGAAGAATCTGCCTCTGCCAAGTTGCGGAACTTGGTCTTTCGCTTGTAAAAATATTAAACGACCATCTGAATACCCCTTCTGTGCCGTAATAGAATTTTGGCTACGTTAAATTATCACTCTTTTTGTTATGAACATTTTCGTGAATGTCGCTCATTTTTATTTATTTATGCATGCGCTTCTGTGTGTCGTGCCATTGGGGCGAGTTAACTATTCCGAGAAACAGATGTTTTGTAAGCTTGCGCGATTCTGGGAATATGAATCAGTCAGAGAAGAAAATTGCCAACAATTTTTGAACAGTGAAAGTGCTGGGAGGAAGAAAAGAGTTCGATGTGTATCATTACGGATTCTCTTCACCGAACATGTGTTAAACGTGGCAATTATCATTTTCCAAAGTCAAAGTTAGTTCGGAAAAAAGTTTTAATTCTCAAATCTTCATTTTATGTGAAATAATGACTTTCACCTTTCTTAGCCACGGCTGGGATCGAAACCGTGTTAAAAACATTATTATTGCGGAATTCGATTCAAATTTCAATTCTGAAATCATTAACTCATGCGAAATTTCGATGTTTTTCCCCTCTATTATGACTGGGAATCAAGCCGAGGTTAAACCTATTATCGCTCGATTAAAAGAGATTAATTTTAATTTCATTCAACTCGATAAATTCGCCATCGAGAAATAATCGAACATGCGAGGCACTTTAAATTCTATTTATACTGCTTATGCTTCATTGGTGCTGTGTTTACCACGCATTTCGTCCATCTTCTGCCAATTACGCGCAATTTTACTACCCTACTTTAATTGCCTTCTCTCGCAAACAGCCGCAGGAGGCAGCATCCACAAGAGAGGAATACATCTTCGGCCTTGATCTCGGATTCGATGATGTCGCTGTCCATCAACTTGAAGATCATCCGAAGAAGAGAAGAGGAAATAGGAGAGAGAGGGAGATAGAGAGAGACGGAGGAGAAGACTTTTGCCTTCGGGGACTTCAACGGCCGAACGTAAGCTGACTCAATGTTCTGTTATTCTCTTCCGCCATAGCGCTCGGAAAAAAGGGGATTGCGCATCGTTCCACTTAAGCTCAACCATGCGGATGTGCGGGAAAAAAATGTGCGTGCCACGTTTCTCCAAGGGCGATGGCGTTGCTGTCGGGCCGATTATAAATGCCACGTTTACGGCGTAACTTAAACGAGTCTTTGTTGCTTTTCGAATCGCCATAGAGACCCGGTTCGATACTTTCATCGCTTTAGCTCGTGCGTGGTGGTGTTGGTATTTTATGGCGAAATGATATATTTTGTTTTTTCGTAAACCTCGCAGTTACGTACCGCTACTTTTTATTTATCATCTTTGTTCGTCGTTAATTTACCTTTGAAGATTTTCCCCGAAATACCAAGTACGTAAGCATATTATATGAAGTTTGGTAAAGAAAGTAGGTTGTTTTATTTTTGTAATTGACATGACGTGCGCACTAGACCAGCGTTTCTCAACCTTTCTGATAACACGGCCCACCTAGACTACAAGAAATTATCCGGGGTCCACGTAGACTACAAGAAATTATCCGAGGTCCACAGGAAAGTTTCAGCGGGCCACCTATTATATCAATACGTGAATATATATATGAGGAGAAATTTGTATATTATTTAATGAAAGTAGAGGGTTATTTAAAAAAATGAAGAGATTTATTAAAATTCTCGTCAACAATTTATTCTGCTTGTTTTTATATTTAGTTTTCGCTATACTTTTGCGATAGTTTTAAAAATATTGTTAGCTGATATTTTTTTCTTTCAACTTTTCGCGGTCCACCTGAAATCCTTTTCGCGGTCCACCAGTGGGTCGCGGCCCATTGGTTGAGAAACGCTGCACTAGACAGTACTCTAGCTCGTCTTATGGCTGGAAATAATTTCCAGAATAAGCACTTAAGTATGAAAAATTGAAAAATTCAAGTGCTCGTCGTAGCTATATCCTATGTTACGGCTATTGGAGATGCCTTAGACCAGGGGTCGGCAACCTTTTCTGCACGGCGGGCCACATTCGCAGTTGTGAATGCTTCGGAAGGCCGCATTGGAAGTCAAGAAAACCTCTGCGGGCCGGATGAGCGAACAAATCGGAAGTTATCTAGAGTTTTTGTGGTCTCATATAAGCGAAAATCTAGACTAGGTAATTTACTAGTGTTAAAATTGTACCAGAAAACGTTTTGAGACCATCACTTGACTGAAAAAATATGAAATAGCCCATCTGAAATTTTCCGAGCCATTCTTTCACTACAGCTTCGCGGGCCGCAGAAAGCGCTCTCGGGGTTCGCTTGGGGGCCGCGGGCCGTAGGTTGGTGACCCTTGCCTTAGACAAATACATGCTTAAAATTTCCAATTTTTGGTATTTACGTGCATATTCTTGAATAACGCGTGCAACTAAATGTGTCGCAATCGCCAACGTGATCTGCGAAAAATTTCCTTTCCTTGTAATCTTCGTAAATTGATAAGCAAGCGTTATGCATTTTTATATAATCTCTGAAATATCTTGTGATTTATAAAGGCGTTGTTAATCAGTCGTTTATCTTCATTGGCGTGAGTTACACCATTGAGGAAAATAGCATAATTTTATCTCTTTAGCAGCCGCTTCGCTTTTGAATTTAAATAAAAGTTTGCCATTTCTTCAAATACGTATAGTAGTCGTGTTTGGAATTATTTTTCTCATGTCATTTACCTCAGCTGAATAAAATGGCAGAGTTTATACTTATGAACGTTTGAAAGACTACGTAATACTCTGCTTTTTTAAAGGACTCCCCTTCGCACTCAGCCCATGAGAATCATGCCTTATCATTGTCGCAAAAGGAGACATCCTCCGCGCAAAAAAAAGAAAAGCGCGAAATGCGTCTTTCGCGAGGAAGCCGTTCGTCACTTTCACTCCTTCCGATTCGTGACAAAGTGGCCTCCGTTGTGTTGATTTGTCTAAGAGAGCCGTGGGTGACGAAGATGAATCTCGTTAGATCACGAGTGCGAAAATGGCGACCCGCTCCGTGAATTACTTTCGCCCGATGTCACGTCGTGTTTGCCGCGAAACGACCTTAATCCTGCGATATTGATGACCGATGTCGGTACCATATTTTCAGTCGTACGGAGAAGTTTTTTTTTAGCATATTCGACGTCAAAAATGCTACCGTAAGTTTCGCCATTGACCTGAGGTTCAGACGAGGAAAAACTGAAAAGAGAAGCGAAAACAATATGACTGCTTATTTTAGGTTGGCGTTTGAAGATGCGGTCGTGCGCATTTTGCAATCGCTTGTGGTTACGAAGGCATCGTCAAGCAGTCGTTTCTATTCTTTGGTGCGACTCATTAGGGAGACCCTGCACTAATGCTATAAAATCTATCTATCTTATAATTACTCAATATTTGTCCGTCCGTCCGTCCCTACTTTTATCTCTTGAACAGTTTGTGATAGAAAAATGCCGTAAAAAGTAATTTTATTTACTCAATGTTTGTCTGTCCGTCCGCCCGCCCCCCTTTTATCTCTTGAACTGTTTGTCGTAGAGAAATGCTATAAACGCCATTTTGTTTCTGCCAACTAGGAGACCCCGGGAAAACTATTTTCGTTTACATAAGTGTCCCGGATTCGACTCCGGGAGACGGTTACATTTTCCCATATGTTTACCCAGGAGTTTCTGTTTTTCAAGGTGCAAGGTTTATTTCCTTCATTCATTAAAATACGTAAATAGGGATAGAATTTCTCCGTTTTTGCTTTATTCGACGGCTAGCACTATAAAATATCTTATTCTTGCAATGTTTTGATGTTACACAGAATAATTACACGCATACACGCATTTCTTTTCAAAATTTTATGGCTTTTTCGTACTCATTCCGGGTGTTGCCAAGGCGACCCGCATTGTTGCCTCCGATTCAATCAACGTCTATTATGCCTTCAGATCAGAGCCGTCAGAAGGGGGGGCTGGGTGGGCAGTCGCTCAGGGCCCCGCGCCTATGAGGGCCCCGCGTCTATGAAGAGCTATTGTAGAAATTGTATTCGAGAAATTGTCTCGAGAAGAGGAGAGAGGTGCTCGTTTACTCGTATACTGTTTATATATACTCGTGTACTTTTCTCATTAATTTCCAATTATTAATAAGGAAAAATAAATATGTAATATATAATGGTTTAAAAAATATATTTCACCTACTGTATTTTAGGAGAAAAACTAACATAAACTTGAAAACAATAATAAAATTGTAATTAAATGAGAAATTTGATTTGTATAAATAGGGGGCCCCGCGGTAACCCTCTCGCCCGGGGCTCCGCGGGTCTTAGAGACGGCTCTGCTTCAAATAGCCGAAAGAATCGCGTTATTCGCTTCGCGCTTTTTATGAAGCATCGAAATTATAGTTGCAGCAATGTCAAACATAATAGATTGCAACGTTAATAATTGCAGATAATTTTTGTTCGGCAAACTGCGTGTGGACTGAGGGCATTTTTAACGATCGACCAAAAGAAAAAATCTTTATTTCAAAACTGGAATATTAAATTTTTTCGTAAGGGAGAAGTAATTAAATTTGCATACATAAATTATAAAACGAACATGAAATTCAAAATGCCAGTTGTCTAATTTTATAAGGGGAAATGGGCTATTATTACTTTTAAACATGCAGATTTCTGACTGACTTCGCAAAAGTTTTTGCGGGTTCCACTAGTAGTTATAAAACGTGTTTAATTAAAATATGTGGCAAAACAAGTTATAATTTTGTTGGTGGATTTATGGGTCTGATGATTGCGATCATTTGTAATAATGTAAAATCCGCCATGTTAACAAAAATTGTAACACCCCTTTTTATTTTCATAGTATTCTTTAATTAGTCCAGCTTTGGGTTTCAATATTTCATTTAAACGTATTTTAATGTATACAAATTAAATTAGAATCGTTCTACAACTATAGATATTATATCTAATAATATAGAATCCCCTTTTTTATTGGCAGACCCTGTATAATTTCTCTCCGTAGAAGCTATTTTGCTTTAGAATTTAAATAACATTTCATCCCGTTTTCCATTTCCTCAAATACGTGTCAAAATTGCGTGTCTTATTTGCCCAAGCCGAATAAAATGGCGAAGTTTATACTTTATGCGGTGTCACATACATTTCGCAATTGAAGAATTGTCGAAAGAATTAAACAAAAGTTTTTCACATAAATGATTATCTAAAAATTAGTAATTGGTGACGTTAGTAATTCCTGAAAACTAACAGTATCGCCGATTCTGCCTGCTCATTGGGTGTAAACGGTAGAAGGGATATACGTCACACTAACTCCCGTTTTTGGGATGTTTTAAATTTCAAAAGCAACTTCATAAGGGTGAGCTCAAGAAACTTAAGTTTGGCCTTTGCCATTTCGCTTTCACCGACCATCCATTGAAACTATATTTATGAGTATGAATCATGCATTAATCCGTGAGCAGTAAAAATCGAGCGAAGGAGAAATTTAAGTGTCTTGAGATTCTGAAAGTTTTTTATGTTACTTGGAGCTCGATGTGTATGGTAAAATGTTACGTCTAATAATAGTATCATAAATATTTGAATTAGAAGAAAACTAATTTCGTTATAAAAAATTAATTTTGTTGTAAAGGAATATGATTGAACTGCTGAAATAAAATTTTATCCGACTTCATAATCTTCATGAACGTGTATTCGTGAGCACTATCATCTCAAAAATGTTATTTTTCCGTAAAAACACATTTTTACAACTTTTGCGAATGGTTACTTCTTACATTTACTTCTTGTAAATTTCTGCTCTCCAGCAAAAGGAAAAGCCGAAAAAATTAGTCGCGGCATGCTAAGATCAAATATGAGCTTCCTGCATCTGTCGAAACATTCCAGTATACTACTTGCTGCAGGAATTACAAGAAGTCCAAACCAGGACTAGTGCAGGCTGGTTTCCCAAAGTTGACGTTCCGATTACTTATGTATATTGGCAGGAAATGTTTCAGTAAGTGTTAGTCATTCCAAGGAATTCTCATACCATAAATACCACTTGTAGTTCATAGTTTATCAATGATAGAGAAAATTTGGAAAACAAATTAATAGAGCATTATCAGGTTCACGATACTAAAAACAATGTCAAAATCTCTTTCTGACATTATATTTTGCATGTATTTTTTAAATAAACGAATTTAATAAATGTTACTGTTTATACTCTAATTTGTCTGTATCAACTGTCCATTGCTGAAGATTAGTCGAGCGGAAAAGAAAATAACCCATTTGTTCACTCGTCTATGCTTAAGCCGAGTTCGGTAATAATCGTCTCCATAGCAACAATCCGATAAAATGCTATTTAAAGCGCAAAAACGTTGCTTTAATAGAAATTCAAGAAAATACGATCAGTGATCAAAATTTGGTGATAAGAATTAGAATCTACATTCTTTTCCCCTTAGAACAGTACAAACCTTGCTCCGATATCACAATTTTAAGATATTTTAATCTATTAAAGGAAACATCTCTGCACGATGAATTTGAGATTTTCTATGTAAAACAAATAGGCAAAAAAGGTTCCTGGAATCGAACCCGGGACTTCAATCTTCGCAGAATAAAATATAGCCAGGAGGTGGGTCCTGGTAGCACGAGCCTCATACCAAGTTTCATGAAAATCTGTCCGTTGGTGCAAAAGTTGTTGGTAGGGGACACACATGCACACACACACGCACGCACACACACACACAGACAGGACCATTTCATAAGGCTATGTTTCTCTGGAAACCAGCCTAAAAAGCAAACTTCAGGTACGTACGCTATGACCGTAAGTCTTCTGAGTGACACGTTTTGAAAATATTTTCCGAGTTGGAGTCATTCTATCACGAGCGAACGTTTGTACCTCTTTGACGACGATATCTGCGTTGGCGTCGGAAAGACAAGAACGTTCATCTTTTGTCTTTTTTTCGCGACGTTTTATATGAATGGGTTCTGCCTCACGATAAGCGACTCGTCACATTCTCGAATATATTAAGTACCAGATGGTATTGTTCTATGGGACACCAGTTGGTCTTGATCGTCTCTTACGCCGAGATAAAGACGTCAAAATGAGAGCCAAGCAGATGCATTAACGCATTACGAACATTTTAATACAAATCAACCTTATGCATTTAAGGCAAAGGCAAGTTGAAAATTTGCCTGTTCATTTTGGGCAATTACGTGAACGGGAATTTATGCGCTTTAAACTGCGAATGGAAATTTTGGTGTCCATAAATAAAATTGTTTAGGAGATTTTCTTAAATTTTCTCCTCGCTCTTTTTATTCTACGAGTTGTCGGTGCTTGCGTACTGCAAGCGCTTAAACCATAAACCAAGATATAAACTCGTAAATAAACCAACGCGACAGAATTTGAACTACCCATTTAAATAAGATAGTTTTCATTTTCTGCGAAATTAAGTCATCTATCCGGAATTTCTAAATTCTCTGGCAATCGGCTCGCGTCCAAGTTTTTTCATTTCAAGTTTCATGGCTCAGATCGCCCTTTTTAGGCAATAACTATAATCATCATTAAACCAATAGCCTATATTTTACACTAACATTTATGCAACAATTAGGATATTTTGTGCGTTAGGATTATGGTGTCATTATCCGTGCCTTTTAGTAAGTATCCGGATAAAAAAATTAATATAAAATTATCACGTCATCATATGTATACGTCGTTGGCTGAAATCAAATTGATTATAATGCATTCTAAGCATTAAATCAATGCTCTTGAAGTACGGAAAATGAATTGGAGGCATTGGAGTTGTTGCTATGGTAGTTATTATTTTTCATTGTTGAAAACCAAAAAACTTTTCATAATTTTATCATTAAAATCAAATTTTTACGCAAATTCAGCATGGATTTGAATTGTGTCTTAAACAAAAATAAACTTCTTTCTTTCATACACGGTACAGTGCATGTCTCCACTTTGTATCTTAATTGTAAACAATAAAAAAAAACAATTTTATATAGCCCTGCAAAGTTTTCATTGCTTTTCTTATGGGTGTTTAAAATTGGACATTGAAGTCAAAAACATCCCTTAAATATAACTTTTTCTGGAATTTCGGATTTTTCCCAGAGGTTGTATCCAACAACCTATCGTTATTCCAAGTTTCAGCTCTGTAGCACTTCTAGAAGTACCTTAGGTTTTATATGATATATTCTATGTATGTGAGAAGCAGCTATTTATAATGACGTATTTCTACTCTTTGTGAAAACTTGATATTTCGATGAGATTTCTCCGTCGATCACTAAAGATTTGTCACAATCTATCATAGTATCTGTGCGAATCGTAAATAGCACCCTAGTTTGTTGCTTACACTCTCTCAAAAGTTGTTACTTCTTGAACTTTTTTTTTACAAGAAATGTTTGGAAACTTTAAACGTTAAGTCTTCTAAAGCTCTCCAATAAATTTTTAGTTAAGTAACCTTTATTTTAAAATACTCAGATGTAACTCAAGTTATAGGTTTTATTTTGAATTCGTTATCGTGGAAAACAGTTCTGATCAGAGGCTTTACTCCCGTTGTGCAATAAAGTTTTCGTTTGCCCTTAAATTGTACAATCATGGTGTCATTTAGAAGATGAGATCACCAGTTTAAGTTCTTAGCACGTCTACAAACGAGTCATCGGTGGCAGAGAAGGCCATGAACGGGGTTCACGTAGCCACTAAGGAATAGATAGCGTTTCATAAACTCACCGCTAAGCTTGTGCCAAATGGTTGCGATGGAAGGAATTTATAACATTTTTACCGCATACCTAACGTGTGCTTTTATTAGCTTTCACGAATAAAACATATTGTAGCATTTCTCAAGAAAAACGTTTAAAGAACGTCTTCCGCGAATAAATGATTTTCAAGTTAATTTTTTTCGTCGAAATGACATCCGTAGTCCGTCCATTGTATTCACGAATGTGTTTCGGATTTTTTTAATGGTTTCTGAGAAGAGTCACACCCAGATAATTTGCATTTGAAAATGTGTTCGACCCACTTCCGTATGGAGGATATATGAAGATGGAGGTCAAGGATGAAAGGCTGCAGTCTATATGGGGCTATCGTTATGTGCAAATTGCTGTCAATACATCTTTCCATCCTAGTTTGCGTTCTATCAGTCACGTGCATCCGTAAATTCGTTAGAAAGATTTCTTTTCCGTTGGGTCATGCCAAATAAGAATGAAATTTACCCACTTTTGTTTTGAAATTTATTTATTATTTGGAGATGTTAAACTATTGGACTTTTTAAAAGAAAACAACACTTTTTTAGGTTGATAAAGAATAAAGAGAAATTTTAAATTTTATTATTATTTGATATTCAAGATGACGATGTAAATGATTTTAGGAGCTAGTGGTCTAGCCACAGCTGCATGGGCTCGAGCACATTAATTACAGTTGCCCCACCCATCCACAAAGAATAAATTCAAGTTTTATGGTTCACTATGCGTTTCATTATCATAAGAAAACTTGTTATTTGATTAATGAATATTTTCATATTATAAGTCCCTGAAAAATAATATATTGCACATGTATACATTAATAAAAATTGGTAATTTCTGCGTTTCTTTGTGGGCTTCCTCTATCGGAGGGGTCCTACGCATATCTAGTTTGCGTAGGTGTAGCTACGTCACCTTTAGTAGCCTTTAGTCACCGTAATTTACACGATTAACAACCACGAGTCAGTCGTCATTAGGCCTACGGTGCAAAGTTGTGCATCTGTAAATACTTTAATTGTATTATCGTCCTGAGTTTGAAATATTGGAAAGTTATTCGATGTAATTGGATTAGGGCTCTGATATCAAAGAGTGAAAGTGAAACACCATGCTTTGGTGATCTGTAAGGAGGTCAGCTGCCGCATCGGATTTCCATTGTTTGGACAATAATGCGAATATTTTATGATGGTGTGTGACATGTCAAATTTAAGAGTACAATGGACTTTGAGCTAGGATTTATTTATTATTAAGAATCGGGTAAAATTTTCGGTAGGCGGCGAATGAAATATTAGATTTTCTCTTGGCTTCGCAATGAACTTTCATATATTAAATATACTAAATGTATTCGGAAATATTTTACAAAAATATCTTGTATTAATGTCAGCGAATAATATCGAATTGAATGTTATTAATAAAAAGATCTAGTTTTTTTACACTAGGAGAGTAAGGCCGGATGACAGTGTGTTTAAATTACTCAATTGATAAACGAGATTTTGTCTCTCTCGATTTTCCAGGAACCATCCTTGCCGCGTGGTCAGACGCTACCGCTTAAAACCTTTTCGGTGTCAATGCTTGGCACGTTTCTTCTTTCCGTAATAAATAGCTCGTGAGATTCGTAAAGGCGAAGACACAGGGTAGCGAATTTCTCCTTTTAAGAATGGCTCTTCTCGTCCTCCTCCGTGTTTCTCCCATACCGAGTAGGTCACGACTCCGTAGCGGACGCTTCGTCTTTATTCTTTTGTTTTGGTCGCCGCGCCTCTCTCCTTCTCTGGAACGCAGCCCACACTTGGTCGTCTAATCGCCCACGCTGCATCCGAGGGAGTGGGTGGAGTGGAAGTTGGCACATATGCACTTTTCGGGATCTTGGTTGAGCCGGTGGAAAATCCACCGCTGGAGACCTCAACGCTCGCCATCGCCAAGCAAAGCATCTTCCTGATGGGAGCGCGATTGTACCGGTCGCATGGGATTCCCGAGATGTTCAGTTCTCTCTCTTTATCTCGCGTCGCTAGCTCATTCCGCTTAATATGGGTTTTATACCCATGGACTGGTCTAACAGTGGGTTTGAAATAGGAATATCTTTGCGGCTTTTCAGAAATACTCGACGCTTCCTCGATATGGGATTTTGTTTTCTTACTTTTAATGTAAATCGTTGGCATGTGTTTGTGGTTGGGCGTACCTCGTAAAATTTATTAGGAAATATTATTCGGTCGATGTTTAAACGTTTCTATTGACGTATCTAAGCTTTAAATGCTGTGCTCAATCTCTTTCTCTTTCAACTTCTGGGCGTTCTAAAATGAAACGCAACCTATTGGAACAGTGGCGCAGCCAGAGGCATGGTAACTGGGCATTTGCCTCCTCCTCCCCTAGACTGCAGACAATCATAACAAAAGCATGGGACGTGTGAGCGTCAGATAGAAATTATCTTTATCCGTTAACTTCTTTCATTGCACGAAGGTTCTTACAGATAAATCAATAAACAAGCGCTCAGATAATAATGTTGAAGAGTTTTTCCCCTTCCCCAACCAAACTAAGTTTCTGGCTGCATTGGAGAATGCTTATTTATTAGTTACATGATTTGTTGAATGTTTTGGTTATTAGGATTTGCGCGCGAGTTTACACGACAAACCAGGTTATCGAACTCTTTGAGGGTTATTTGAATGCACAGTATTCTTTAAAAACCCCATAAAAATAAATCAAGTTGGCTTTGGTTTGGAGATTTTGGTGGCCACAATCCATTTGATATCAGCTGCCCATGAAATTCTGACTCAAGTAAACCAACGAGGTGCAGGGATAAACATGGGTTCTCCAATAGGTTCCGTTTCTTTTTGTACACTCCACATTATTTTTTATTTTTGATTGTTCTCTCGAGTATTAGCACATGATAGCCATAATACCCATTTACTATTTCGTTTTTCTATGTTGAATTATCATTGAGTAAGATCTTAATTAGCTTAATTAGCTGATTATTTGCCATCATAATGCTTTAAGAATAGCATAATATCAAAGTTTACGACACGTTTGAAGTCCTTAATAAAACAGTCGTGCATACAGATATGATTTATAGGAGGTTATTATACGGTATTAATGTCGTTTTAACCAGAAAGTTACTTCGTTAATTTTAAAAAGATTTACGAGATAATTTGTCACTTTGTTTTCCATAGCATTTTTTTGCAATAAATCGTACCGATTTTTTTCTCGATGATGGTAATATCGCGCATGCTCTAACTTGGCGGGATGCCCGAAATTCACGCCATCCCAACACCTGGGGTCTCAACCACTCCCATATAGTAAGACGAGAGAGAAATACATGCAAAACTAGAGGTCTGCCATATATAGTTCATTGTATTAAGTGCAGCATAAGATACTCGGACGTTCTCGAGGTCAGGTAACTAACTCGGCTCTGATTTTTCTCTACTCGACGGAGGCTCTAAAAACTGAGTAAGAATGGACGCGGAGTAGCACTTGTTTTTGATGCCCATTAGGATAAAGATGGTGAGAGAGTAAGGGTGTACTCCTTCGCGTGCATTCCCATAACCTAGGTCCAAGGCTGACACTCCGTATCGATTCCAGTCGCCATTTTAACGAATTCAGCGAGAAAGTCGAGCGACGCCTTTTTCACTCCTCCTCTGTGATTCAAGGCGATTGCACTCCGCTCCGGAACGTGCACTAAAAAAAACTGGAACTTATTTTTATTCGTTTTTTTTCGTTGGTGGGTCGTTTATTTCCAAATGGATGGATCGGATGAATACCAAGTGGCATTCGGTGGGAAGGGTCGAGATTTAAGAGATTCATGCGGCAAGGGTTGCCATAGAAAGGATTACAACGCTCGACCTCGCATTGTGGATGAATTCATTCACGCTCTATACTCGTTCGTGTGTGTATCCAAAATAATAAGCGGAAAATATTCCGGGGTGATTTTTTTCTTATTTTTTCACCGAAAAATAGCTGTAAAACAGGGCTCGGGAGAGAAATCCGGGGCCCTTTATCATCCCTTCCCCCACCGTCATCATGTTTTTAATTTTCCGCTGTCAAGATTCACCAATCAGCTTTTTCAACTTATCCATTGCCTATCATAGATCAGTCTTTACAAGTGGATGCTATAAAACACGTAGAGATGTTAATATAGCACTGCTTGAGCTCGCCCCCACCCCCTTAGGGCACGGGTCCCGGTCATTTGCAACGGGTGCATCCCCCTCTTCCGGACCCTCCCATAAACACATTCGCGGGAATTTACAACAAAACTTTTTACAAAACCTTCCTTAGCTTCAAATCGAACTTGTCGTATATTTTAATGTCTCGATTGATTTTTTTGGTCTATGGCATTAAAGGGTTAGGGATAGAACGGCAGCATTAAAGCGATGGATGTTAGAGAAGGACCGCAGCTGTTTAATGTAGGCCAGAGCTGGAACTATAGACTTTAACTGGAAGATTGAACGCCTGTTTTGCGATTAAAAACAATAATGTAGAAAATGCGTTCTATTGTGATTTGGTAACAGAAAAAAATATCGTCTCCTTTTTTCTAAAATAAAGCGTTTGTATGAAATCCCACGCGATTCACTTGAGACAAAAATTAGCTATCGGGCCGCAGTAAGGCACAGAAGGGCCTACGTGCGACCGGCGGGCCGCCAGATTGACATGCCTGATTTATGGTAATGCATTCATTGGTGTAAGGGAAGGGTCTATAATAAAGGTAAGACTCGCGAATCTCATTGTTGGACGGAGCGATACAAAGGATCGTAATAATAGGAAAACGACAAATGAGAATTTCTAGGGACATATTTGGTACATTGCAACACCTGCCATCCACCATTAAGTTGACTTGTAGATGTACATGTAAAGAGGATCGCTGAGAAAAATATCATTCCATGAATTCAATAGAGAATTAACCGAGCTTGCCTTATAATTTAAATCATATTGATGTATAATAATATGCCTCTCCAGTAGCCGTAGAAAGGTTAGGAAAATCAGATGTACACATCGGCTGCAAAGCGATATTTTATCGAGCGAAAGTTTTGGTATTTAGCGCGTTTTATTTCATAAACGCGCCATGTTTTCTTTCTGCCCATCCGTCTCCGTCTGCGCAAGCGATTGAATTAAAAGAGCAAGTAAACGGTAAGAAATATGACTGAAATTTGCAGGGTGTATGTGATCTGCGGCTCCATTTATTACGCTACCAAAGAACTTTTTGGAGAAATCGGGGGACCTCAGGGAGGAGGAGGGAGGAGAGGCTTCACAATTTTCTGAGTAAGATTCTGAGGAAATGGTCATAGATAGAAAGTTCAAATTGTTTCCCTATTTGCGTGACCTTTGATGCCGTATAAATCAATGGTAAATAAATAATACATTTTTCTGAAAAATCGGGGATCATCATCAGGACACTTTTTTTCGGAGAATTCGGAGAGCGGCAGGAGGGCCCTTTTTTAGGCGTTCTTCGTTTCCAGCATAAGCGCCTATTAGCTTCGTTCTGTCCGTCCGTCGGGCCGTTTCTACCGAATGGATTTTTACGAAATTTGGTATTTAGAACTTATGGCCAAAAACAATAAGAAAAAATGTCACAAATGGGTTACGTAACCTACTCAGGGATGCCACCTTACCGGAAACAATAAAACCAACTTTCCGTCATATATCGTAAAATATAAGTCGCATCGAAGAAAAAATCTTCACATAAAACTTGTAGAACTAGCTAAATAAAACATTTCTTGCCATATACATTTTTATCTTAGGAGTAGCCGTTTTAGAGATGATCGAATAATAAAGTCGTGGGAACTCGAAAAAAATTCATGTATAGCTACCTAATTGTTGTCAATGAAAACAGTCTTCGTTGTGAATAAGATCTGCTATAATTACGAAAAAACATTCAATTTCCTTATCTATGCATGCAGCATTTTGTAAGGGCATCAAACTGGATTATCTGCGACGAAGAAATACTACAACTTCTTAACTCAAGTGAGGTATGTTTTAAATAACTTTCGATTGTTTGATTGGTTACAACTGATTAGAAAATAAGTTTGTAAATACCCTAAATTCCCAAGTATAACGCGCGCGTTATACAAGTTTTTTGTAAAATTTTCGGAATTATTTAGTGCGCGTTATACATAAGACGTACTAGTGCGCGTTATGCATAAGAAGTACCGCTTTATAAAATAAAATGCCTTAAAGCGTTCAAATACTAACTTCGTGAAATCACTAAATGGCTGAAGTCTATCGAAACTTCTTTTTTTTTGTTCCGTTGATAAAAACAAATTTTCTGGCATAAATTACCATGCATTTCAATCATTAAAGATACAAAATCGAATTTCAGTTACGTAATTATTATTCAACCTAAGACAAATTAAGGCAGATTCGAAGTTATTAGTTGACAAAAATGTACGCAATGCCTTTTTAAATAAGATAACGAATTCCAAAACAAAACACATTTAAATATAAAAATAAAAAATCACAAATTCTTCATAAACTTTTATTCCCACTTGATTATTAATCAACATAACCATCTTCTGATTCACTGTCACAATTTACCTATAATTTAATATTACCCTGGCATTATTTCTGATATATCGTTTTGCAGTATTTAGTCAATATAATTACGTAAATACGTGTATTAACTCACCAACTTGGGGGAGGAAAGAAGTATTTTGTAGACAGAGAGACATGATCACGTCATGGTGTTTCGCTGTTTTATGGTGTGCGTTCGTTCAAACTATATATTTAGTTTCAATTATTCCATCGCACGAAACGCGCCTATTTGAGACACGCTGTACACTTTCCTAACTTGTTAGTAACGTGGAATGTTCATAACATAAACCATTAGTCATTAGATGAGCAACCTAACATGCATAAGAGTATGAATATACTTTTTAAATTAATTATTGACTAAATCACGTACAATTATATTACTGTGTTTATAAATAATTTTAAGTTTACAATTCTCTGTAAACCTCAATAAATAAAACGCGCTTTTTCATATTAATTCAGCAAGTATAGCTCCCATTTTTATCTTTTCCGCCAAAAGTTGGTACTTTTGGGGATTGTTCTTCGAAGAAGTCCTTCATTTACCCCTCAAATTCGCTATTTTATGTTATCGTTTCTATTAAAATTGATGACGAAAAATTTTACTCGAAGGAAAATAAATCTAACCGACCTTGGGCCAGTTGATGAATATTTATCACACGCTCGGATCCAAACTATATGCACTTTTCTGCATCGTTCATCAAGGTCGCTTCTATCCGTCGATACGCGAGCGGTTAAAAGAAAAAAATGAAAAACAGACGATAATAGATTCCCGTTCTGTATCATTCCCCGCATACACGACTCCATTCTTCTCGATCTCCGTGACGAGAACTAAGTATTCTTAGCGTCAAAGAGAGAAATAAAAATGAATTTATGGTCATGGGGTGAACGATGCGCATAGCAACAGTGTTTACAGGAGATGAATTCGACGCACGCGGCATTAGCCGTATTTACTGAAATGAGGTGATGGGCGTAAAAGAGACCGCACTCTCCTTACGATGCTCGGCTGCTCTCGCCTGACACAACATACCATTAGGTGCGGTCTTAAAAATACAACTTAAGTCACCCTGTTTTCCTGAGAAGGACGTTGCTCACCCGTTTACCTTCACGTGGCCCACCTTCGCGATCTATTGGAGTGTAAATTTACGAACGAAGAGCGCGAATGATTAAAAGGAGATTAACAAAAACATAATATGATTCTGATACCTTGCGTTCTCGTGGCACAGTTTTTTCCATAAACTAAAATCTCCTCGCATGAATTTACAGTTCCTTCTCTTAAACACTTCGCATTATAACCTCGTTAGTACAAACTCCAAGGACTTAAATGCTTTTAATAGCAAGGTTTGTAACGAGGATGTCGTCATAATAATAAACACGTGCATATGTGCTCGAAGGAAATTGTAGTTCACTTATTATAATAGAAAATTATGCAATATACGGTTTTGTAAAAACGAGGTTTTACTTTATTTTTGTTTTGTGGATGGACAGTAGTTTCACTCGGTCACTTGATAATATAAAACGTGCTCGTGTATAATTTTTGGGTTTCAAATAAATACCTATTTACTCTTCCAAGCCATTAAATTTCAATAATAATTCTCTTAAAAAATCTAATGTGGCCACCACATGTCTTTTTCCACACCTGTAATATTTATAAAAATTCTAAATCTCCTATATATATTTTCGGTTAAAAGTAGATAGACCGTCATTAGCCCGCGAAATACCTCAAATCCTCGGCTGTGCGAACCCTTCCTCGACGCCCGAGCTCACCCTTCCCAGCGGGGTATCCCCTCACCGCAGGGATGATTAAACACGAATTAATTAAAACTTTTTAATGCATTTCTGATTAGAATGCATCTCTGTATAACACTGTACGTAGTTTCTCGACTATGCACGTCTTTTACGGCAAATATTAAGGAAGTTGATATTTTTCGCTCAAAGGTACCAACCCAGTGATTTGTTTCCCGCGGTTTCTGCCACATTTAATCGCCCTTATATATCACGAGGCGACAAGACACCATTATGTTCTCATTCCAACTACCATGAGTTTTAATTTCCTCCCGCTTAATTTGTGCGCTTGAAATATAAAAAATATGACACTAAATTTTTGCACGCTCCTTAAATGCTATAAAAATAATAGATTTTAAAGATCAACGGTCAAGCTCAACCAACTTATTACCGTATTTATCACAACCCTCCGTATGTTCCAGTTTATGTTCTGATGGAAAAGCCCATGTGAATAGGGTGATCAGATGTTGATCGTCACAACCGGGACAAAATGAGTTTTGAAGGAGACAATCCGGTATATTTACAAAAAAAGCGGAGCAATGGGAATTTTGCTATTTTTAGATGTTCTGTGCACTATATTTGAAATAAAAACGTTTAGAAAAGGCGAAGTACATTTTTTTATATTTTAATAGCAATTTAATTTATGTATTTCATGAATAATTTAACAGTATTACAATAAAGTAGCCAAATGTTTTTTCAGTCATATTTTAGAGTTCTATCTGCCTTAATCAAACAAAATACACTCGATTGGTTATATATACAGAATATTTCGTTCAACAAAGGGGGAAAACGACGGAGTCACAGTACAGATGCGGAAAGAAAATCTGCAGGAAGAGCATATCCATCGGAGCGGGACCATATTTGTTGGGCGGAAAGTTGGAATAGATATTTTTCTATCAGAAGCGTCGGCGTTGATATTGAAGTTTCCAACATCTACTATATGATTTTGCCCACTCAGAAACTCGGAAACAAACTTTTTTCAAACAAATGTATATAATTGCATTTATTTTTCTGTAAATATAGGCTATGTTTTTAATTTATCTATCCATGGGGCGCCAAAATTGAAATATGCTTGGGTCAAAATGTCTTGACCCGGCCCTGCTATTGCAAAATAAACTCTCGAGACCATTTGAATTCCCGCGTCGCGAAGCGGTGTTGTCAAGTCATATTCACTCTGATATATAGGTGAAGCGCGGTTTCCTTAAAAAATACCGTAGGAACCAGTGGCGGCTCGTAGCTAAAATTAGTGGGGGTGCTGCGCATCTTTTTCATAAACTGGGGGATGGCTACTGAAGTACTGACATTAAGCTTAAGGAATATATATTGTACTACAAAAATAAAGAAAGAATTAAAGAAAAAAGGACTCGTTATATTAAATGTTATCGATAATATCAAGTGGAAATAGGGGGTGCTGCAGTTCCGCAGTGCCTATACACGAGCCGCCACTGGTAGGAACGCTAATAAAAACTATTTCGGTGTAGTTTTTCACAGGGAATACGAATAATTCATCAAAAAATATTGATCTTAATCGATTATTCTGAAATAAAATTGAGGCAGTTTTCCTTGACCCGTAATTATACCTCCCGCGGAGAGGGTTGCCTTCGAGTCGACTCTTCGCGAGCGAAGGGTCGAAACCCTGACCGCGAGTATCTTATCTATTGTGCTTCAAAAACTCGGGATAGTCCCGTCTAGCCAGGTATAATTCTATCTCTGCCCCCACACAGAAGGCCATGTTGCCTTGCCGACCATGTCATTGTTAAACTTCGAGAATAAATTGTTGTCTCAACCCGCATACGTGTAATATATACGAGTGCATAGATTGCCTTAAATTATCGTAGGATTTCTCGCGAAATTACGTAAACAGAGGGAGAAAGAGAGGGGTGGTGAGAGGAAGGGACTTGACTGAATTGTAACCGTGGTTTTACACATATGTAGTAATATGATTATCTTTAAAGCATTTTTCACAAACTTTACGATTAGGTGGAAGGTTGAAAATTTTCAGGAATGTTTAATTCAGATATAAAAATTAATTAATGAAAAAAATACAAAAAAAGACCCGGGTTCGACTCCAGGGGGCGATTTCCATTTCCCGTAAGATAACACGTAAAAATCGACTTTTTAATGTGCAGACTTTTATTCTTTTGGAAATTTAAATTAGAAAGAATTGACTTACTATCTTCGAATGTAAACTATGTTTTAGGAAAATTAATGAAGTTTCTTATTCTATTCATCTTTTTTCGTCTACCGTTCGAAATATCTCATATTTTAGGAAAATATCAGCTTTAAACGGGATGTTGCCTAGCCGACCACGTCATTGTTAAACTTCGAGAATCAATTATTGTCTCAACCCAAATACGTGTAATATATATGACTGCATAGATTGCCTTGAATTATCGTAGGATTTTTCGTGAAATTACGTAATCCTATTTAGATGTAGAGTAAGAGAGGGGGATGTGGGAAGGGAGATAGGAAGGAAGTGATATAGAATGGAAGGTACATAGAAAGTAAGGGAGGTATAGAATTAGAAAAGGACGGGAGGAAAGAGATAAAGAGGGAGACGGAAAAAGAGAGCTATGGATTGGGACACGGGGAATGAGAGAGCGTGAGGTGAGACAAAAGAGAGGCAGAGAGGGAGGGAGAGAGAGAGGGAGGGAGAGAGAGAGAGAGAGAGGGAGGGAGAGAGAGAGAGAGAGGGAGAGAGAGGGAGAGAGAGAGAGAGGGAGGGAGGGAGAGAGAGAGGGAGGGAGAGAGAGAGAGAGAGAGGGAGAGAGAGAGAGGGAGGGAGAGAGAGAGAGGGAGGGAGGGAGGGAGAGAGAGGGAGGGAGAGAGAGAGGGAGGGAGAAAGAGGGAAGGAAAGAGAGAGAGGAAAGGAGGGAGAGAGGGACGGCGAGAGGGAAGGAGGGAATATTATTATTATTACTTCATTTTTGACAAGGGGCTCATCTACATCTACATGTTACCCTGCAATTCATCTAATTGGTGGGTGGCAGGGGGTGCAATGCACCAAAACCTACCTAAAGATTGTCTATCGCAGGTTGAAATTTTCTATTGTGATCTCGTATTGTCCTCGGAAAGAACGAGCCTAGATAACTACACTACACTCGATCTCACGTATCTTATCATCACGGTCGTTTCTACCTATATACGTTGGTGCTTCAATTATTCCTACAACCTCGTCTTTTAGACATTCCGATCTATATTTCTCCAGAAGCCGCAACCTTGAGTGCAATCTACGATCCTCCAGTGGTAAACAGTTCAAATCCCTCAATAATGAGGTGACGCTTTCCTTATGTTCGTACTTTTGTTTTACGAATATGGCTGCTCTGCGCTGCACTCCTTCTAATTGAATTATATGTCCCTTCTCGTACGGATCCCATATGCATGAGGCGTATTCCACTTGTGGTCTAACCAGTGACAAATAACATGTTTCACGTACTTTTTCTGTAGTGTTCCGTACTATTCTACCTATGAAAGCCAGTTTCTTGTTGGCTGCACCTATAACTCGACGAATGTGCATGACCCACGAAAGATCTCGACAAATGGTTACTCCTAAATATTTTACATATTCGGCTGCTTGAATATTTATTCCATCTATTTTATACTCGAAACATACTTCTATGTTCTTATTTTTCCAGAACGTAACTCCGGCACATTTAGTGTAATTAATTTCAATTTTCCATTCTTTGCACCACGTTGTAATGGCTATTAAGTCTTCACGCAACGACTGATGGTCCTCCTGTTTTTTATTTCTTTATATAGAACGGTATCATCGGCAAAAAGTCTAATTTTACTACGAACTACCGAGCAGAAATCATTCACATAAATTAAGAAAAGTAGAGGACCCAATACACTTCCCTTAGGAACACCCGACGCAACTTCAACGGGGGACAAGTATTTCCCATCGATGACAACTATCTGTTCTCTATTCCAGAGGAAATATCTCTCCCAACTAACAACTTTCGGGTTGATACCATATTGTCCTAACGTCGCAATTAATTTCTTATGAGATACTTCATCAAACGCCTTCCTGAAGTCAATGAATATGGCATCATTTATCATATCTTACTGATTTTAAATATCGAAATCAAATATATTTAGAATGCTTTTATCATAATCCCGTCATATTTGACAGGCAATTACACTGGTTGGTTAAATGATAATGAATATTTTAAGGAACTGCGAGAAAATTTTAGACTTGACAAAGAACAGAAATAAACTCAAACCATAACCTTCTGGTATTGGATATAGTCACAAAGCTCCAACAATTAAGAAAAGAAAAAGGAGCGTTACTAAGACGTAACTAAGCGTCAATTGTCGGTAGGTGGAGTGGTGGTGGCAGCTAAAAATATAAGATATCTCTTTAACAATACATTATATGGAAAAATATTTCAAACCAAGGTTGTAGGAAATTAAGTTTCCTACAACTTTTATTCCAGTACATTTTTACATTTATCAAATATTAAAGCAAATATTTCAAAATAACGGATAAGTGACATGAGTAAACACCCACTTCCGGTTGACCGATTTTTACCAAAAACTAATCTATTCTTGTGACTTTCATATAAATGTAAAATATAAAATTTCGCGATGATCTGATTAATAGTTATTGAGTTAGAGCACCCACGAAGAAACCGTCACATGCACGCACGCACACAAAACATCGAGAAAATGGTCAAAACGTGTTCAAGGGACCTCAAAACGTGTATTTCCGTTCAAATCTCGAAATCGATTTTTTTTATGAAAACTACTTTCCCTTATACTACGTATGAAGAAAGTAAAAACAGCTCCCATATAAAAAAATAACGGCGGAGGTCTACTTCCCGTTTAGTTGCGAAGAGAATGCTTTCATAAACACGATGAATTAACTAATGAAATATTTTTCATTAGTTGTAATTAACGATAGGACTTTGGTATTACTTTTTATGAGGAATTAATTTCGTAAACAACTGATACATTCTTTTAAGTGTGTGTTTACGAGTGATTGGATTAATTCCAGAGCCATCCAAATTAGAATTTGTCAACAATGATTCTAAAATTAATTTGTGTTAATCCTTGAAGTATAATTTTACTCGCATATGCCAATCAATTCGCTTAATAGTTTTTCAGTTTTCAGTATTCTCCAGTAATGGCAAACGGAAAGAAATGTTTCGTTACGTTTTTCGTTACGGCTAAAAAATGATATCGTTTTTTGTTACACTTAAATTTTAATTTCGTTTTTTGTTATCTTTAACGTAATAACGAAAAATATTTGTACAAATTAATGAAATTGAGTTAATTGTCTTTCATATACCTATATATAATTTTTGTTTTTCATAGAAATACTAACCGAATGAAATTGCTGATCAGTTGTTTAAAAATTATAATATTTCTGACTGAAGAAACTTATATCCTCAGCAACATTAATGACAACAGAACACTTTTTTATAAGTCCTTAGGAAGTGATAGTGATGACATGAGTCAACTCCCCATATCCGGTTTACCACATGAACGGCCTAGTTAAAATATCAAGCATCAAAATAAATGGAAATAATTATACTTTTAGTTTTGCATCGTCGATTGTGCACATCCAACGACATACATGCCAAATTTTAGCTTCCCGTCTCGTCTGCGTCCGCGGAATGATGGATAACTCACCATCTCCTTAACAATGCGCTTCATGAAAAAAAATTCAAACAAATGTAGAATGTAAAACTTTTACTGATATAACAGTCATAAACATGTTATTTCATCTCAACAAAAATTTGAAAAGCTAATGAATTACAAAAATAATCTCCTGCTTCCATTGGACTTCTTACAACCAAAAACTAATCTTTTCTTGACAATTTAATAAAAATTCCGAATATAAAATTTTCAGTTGATCGTATAACATTTCCATTATAAATACTGACAATGATGAATGTATTGATTTTGGTGTATTTAAAAAAATTAAAAGAATATAATAACAGGATTCTATAGGACATTTTGATGCTAGAAACACGATATTGAAAATAAATATGTACCGTATATACTCGTGTATAACGCGGAATTTGAAGACCAAGATTTTGGGTCATTAAGTAGGTGCGCGCGTTATACACGGGTAACATTTCTGTGTAGTTAAAATAAATAATTTAAGTGTACCTCTCTCGCACCAGATTCTCACTTTTTGGGTCAATTAAGGGGAAAACCACGCTATTTATCGATAATCCAGCTTATACAGGTAGTAAGTAAACATACCAAACACCTAATTACTTCCTTACAATTATATTTCCATCCTCTCCACTCACTAGTTAATCAGCTGATTGCTGTAGTCTCCCGCAAAATCGCCAGGTGACTTCCCGCAAAACACGCATCGAAAACAAAAAACATGGAATATGCAAATTGAAATATTTTTTAGGTAATGAATGTGTTATATATAATTAACAATGTAAGTAATTTAAAACTCATAGAATTCATCTTCCTCATCATCTTCAGCACCAAATAATTATGCTAGGAAGGCGACCGAGATACGCAACGAAATTTAAGATTTCTTATTAAATACTGGCATTAAATATCTCTAGCCATCTAATATTCTGTAAATAAGTGTTACGTATGGTTTTAAATGTTTTAACTAAATTGACGTGTTTAAAATTCATTCAACATTTGACCTTTAAGCCTGAAGCGTTTTGCCTTGAAACCAAATATCCGCAACTATGAATTTTCCGAGGTTTTACGTAAAGACGAATTTGTGTAAGTCGAGTCTTGCGTTACCCTGGACGGGTCTGTGTTTATTTGTTTACGGTACTCTAGTTAATACCTAACATGACAATATAATTCTAAAATTTTGTTCTTTTACCCCTCAAAATCTAGGTTGCGCGTTATACACGGTATACGAAAAAATCGGGATTTTTTGGCAAAACGTATGGGTGTACGTTATACACGAGAGCGCGTTATACACGAGAGCGCGTTATACACGAGTATATACGATAGGTTAGATCCATTACCATATCAGCGTTTCCCAACGGGTGGTTCGCGTACCCCTAGGGGTTCGCGAAAAATATCTGAGGGATTCGTGAGAAAAAATTTAGTAATGGTGTCTTTTTCACTTTCTTGCTTCTACAATTCTTACCAATATTTTAATTTCATTCAAATTAGTTGCATGGTTTTATTTTCAGTTTTTTCTTATGCTCCAAGAATTATATTTGAATTTTACAGGGTACTAACTAGAAACTGATGACAATATCAGAGATTCTGATTTTATTGTGAACTTTACATACTATGTGATATATAAACTTTTTATTTTTCATGAATTAAACGCGTTCAAAAAGATTTGTTTTTACAAAATATTCTCCATTATAAGGGGTTTGCCGCCAAAACTTTTACAACTCAAGGGGTTCGCGAAGATAAAAGGTTAATCCAAGGGGTTCGCGACGAGAAATAGGTTAGCTCAAGGGGTTCGCAAAGTGAAAAAGGTTGGGAACCGCTGACCTATGATATCAAAATATGCAGATAATAATAACAACAAACTGAGGGATGTAAATTTTTTATTATCTAAGGAAGCAATTTAAAATTTATATTTTTTCGTTTTTCATTTGTTTATATGTTTAATGGAATGAAATACTAATTTAAAGTATAAATTAAAAAATTATTGATATTGTTAACAATCTCATTTTATAAACTAACATTATGTAATAAATTTTTATTTAAAAATATTAATGAAAATGAAGTAATTATCTTTCTTGTGGATTGACGCAGTCTAACAAAAATACAATGAAGTATTAAGGACTAGTAGTTTGTATCTAAATAGTACATCTCACGATGGGTGGCACCTAAATCATCTTATGATGTTATAAACAATCTTTTAACACAAACCTATTGAGTAGATGCCTACTAATAAATTGAGGGATGGTCGCATTTTCTTGACCCTGTAAAGCCGAAACCGTGTATACATCAAGCACCATGTAAATCGAGGGATAGGTGTATTTATCTACCGCGCAAAGTCAGTATTCATTGATTGCCTAGGGCCGGTCCTGTGTGCAATCACACCGTTAGAATATAGAAATAACGGTTTTTGTTTTTCCGTTTTCCGTTACTCTTTTCGTTACACTAATTTTGAAAATTTCGTTAACGTTTTTGCTACGTTATTAAAAAATCATTTTGTTACGTTACGCGTAACATTTTCCATCACTGGTATTTTCAGATCACTTTTTTCGAGCAGATTTTTTCAGTCAACACTCTTATGTCAGAGATTGTCAAAACCTTTCTTATGTACCACTCACTAAAATTCATATGACTTTCTGTACCACCTACCTCGAAATTATATGGTAGAAATTTAATAAGTACCTTTTTTATGGTGTTAAAGTCGTGGCAGTGTTATAAATGAACAAGGAAAATTATAAAATATAAAGTAATAAGTAAAATAAAATTATTTGCGCAATATAACAAAAAATTAGAGTTGCCCTCGGCAGTTTTTATACTTCTTTCGTATCACTTAAAAAGCTTCACCACTAGTGATACGCGCACTACAGTTTGGAAACAGTTACTCTTTGAGTATTCATTGTTAATAATTGATTTAGATGCGTGCGATTAAGAATAAGATACGTTAAGTTTGCACGCGCTTGGGAACATTAAGTCATTCATAAGTTTTTAGCGCTTTTTTTTTCTAAAAAATCACATGTATTCGGTTTTTCTGTCCATCCGTCCTGCTGTTTTTCTCTACGGGCAACATCTCTGAAATCCTGTAACCCGGAGAAACCGAATTTTTCTATTTGAGGGATAGACATGGTCAAAATCTAGGATCTGGAGAGTGGCCGGTGTATTTTTCCGACTCATTCGTTTCATTTCTATCCCCGTAAGAAAAGCATGACATCGGTGCAGGGCATTATAAATTTGCATTTATAAATTGTCTGCAATTAAAATAGAAGCTCAGGACATAAACAGTTCTATATCTGAAAGAATAAGGTTTATATAAAAAACAATTCAAATCCGTGCCGAATGAGCGCGAAAAATGGTTTTTAAGCCAAATGAGAGGGAAATTTTCCCGGTTTTTAACAGCGGAAAACATCGACTGTCATGCCAAAGAGTCCACCGCTTTTAAATGGGAAATATATTATTACATAGCATTGATATAATGCTTTTAAAAGGAATTTATAAGGTATATTATGAGGCCGTAGATCTCAAAGTTATAATCTTATAATGGCTTCACAGTCCTAAAAAGAAGAAATATGCTATTTTCTTTCAGTTTTAGCATAATGAATGGCCTATTATCGTAATGATTATTGAAAAAATTTCAAGTGTTTTCAACTACTGGAAGAGTTAAAAGAAAAGCGCCTTATTTAATTTGTTCTGCCATTCTCACCCCACTTATTCATAATTAATTGGCTTAAACTACATAGCATGGAAGTTATTTAACTGATTGTTTGATAAATTAACTACTTGTTCTCAGCACATATAAGTTCCTGCGTGTCCTACTTTTCTCGCTGAGCCACAAAATTCTGATTGCGTAGCTATACAAGAGAATGCAAAGCTCCTAGTTGTGAGACATTTTTATGATAAGCGGAGAATTGGGCAATAAAATGACGAAGAAGTCGCAAAAACTACCTTAATAGCAATGGGGCGATGGGTCTTATGTTAGGTGTTCGTGTAAATTAAGATGGCCGTTATAATATTTGATTTTTTTCACCTTCGATGGTCTTCGCCTTGAAACTAAAAACCGCTCAAGAGGGCGCTCTTTCACGTGACGTCTAAAACATAGTTTTTCAAGGCCTGATAGGAATTCCCATTGTGTTCTTGTTTATTGCGACTTTTTTATGCCATCTATCAAGATGAAAAATCGTTCTATTTGGTTGGAGTCTACGTAAGAGTGCCTAGAAGTTATTGCTTAATTGAAAGTAGCTATGTAAATGGCATTGTTCGACGAAGTTGTTTGGAGTGTATCCTCAGGAGCTCCAATTAAAAGTCAGTTGAAAGCATCGCTACGCTAAAGTCACCCCTCGTGATTTAAAGGGGGAATTCAAGTACGTTTAAATGTATAATTAAACCGTTGTCCGATGTTGGTTTTCCCGACTCGTATTGGATTATACACGCTTGTAAGAATGGGGTGGCGGTGGTTAGAGCAATGGTTTTCGAGTCAGCGGTCCCAGTTTCAAATCCGGCAGAGGTCGGATTTTTCTACTTGGGATCGTCCCGTCTCTACTTGTGTGATTTGAGGAGACCGCGCAAGTCAGCGCTTCGTTCTTCGGGAGGGACGTTAAACAGTTGGTTTCCTTGGTGCTCTTCGTTAAGAGTAGGCTAATTCCGGCGCCGGGTTTCCCTCCTCCCTTGTGTATGTGTTCGGTGTGGAAGGAGTAATAGCTGTAATAATCCAAGAGGTTGATTAGCCAGAAATTCCATACAAACAATTGTAAAAATGCGATCCTTATTTATCCCACCCGTACAAGATCTAATCCTACGCGGTTCTGAATCCGAGACGTACCTCATTTTACATGTGTGTGACGTGAGAAGGCTCGCAGCCTATATAAACACGTGATTGTTTCGTTTATCTTTCCGTAAAAAGACGAAGGATGTGAAATTCTATATCATGACTTGCAAACAAAGAAAAAGATTTGAAGTTGCACGTGATTTATTGAATAATGTCCTTTGGGAGCGATGGAATACTTTTAAAAAACTTTTTACATTTTAAAATAAAAAATAATTCAACGATATTTTTATTTCACGGCATAAAATTCATTGCCGTCCCAGCTATAATCCCAACATTTCGTAGGCGGCGAAATAATTTCATGTGAGCTATAATCTAAAGATTATGAGGGGAAAAGTTCAGAGAAACGAAGGTAATGTGACCTTTCTGGGAATTGCCAACGTCACAAAGACTTGAAACTGCGTTCAAGGTAAATATTGGTGCCACTCAGTTGCAGTCGGTGGCATGCATTATCTCTTACCGGGATCAGCGCTGCCGCTCATTTGACGGATGGCCGCGGCGATTTGCGCCTCGAGGAGATCAACGAGACAAAGGAGTAGTAGTTGTAGATCGGTCTTCCTCAGAGGTCGTTGGTTCACCTCTTCTCGTTGGCATGATCTCATGTTCCCTTCAAAAATCATAAACGTCATCCATCCGCTGAAACGTGCTTAACTCTTTCATGGTCACTTCTCACTAAGTTGCTAGCATCGTAGGTTGAACAGGCGATTACGATTCTCACATTTTGTGTGCTGTTATCTTTTTGGGACATTTAAGAACTTGGAAAAATACAGAAAAATATCTCTCAACTTTTTACTTATGCTGAGCGGTTATCGTGGTTAAGACGTTGATATTTTGACTTTTCTCTACGTTTCTGAGAAATGGTTCTATAAATGTGTCGTAAATTACTTAATTATATCCACATGTTTCATTAAATATTATAATTTCTATTAGTTTTTATAATTTTCTAATTACTATTGTAAATTCTCTAAGTATCAAATTAAAATATTTTGCAAGTGCTAATTTATCGTTATATATATAGCGAACGCATTTTAACACAGATTAACAAAATAAAATATAAAATTCACGTAGATTCATATTATTGATCTATTTTAATAATAAAAAGACTCTTTTCACTGAATTCACATAAAATTAATAATATGCCTATGAAAGTGTCAAAGAGGTTGATGATGCAACGGTTGATGACATTTCCACATCTTTGCTATCTTTCGCTTTTAAATTTCTTTAAACATTTAGGGAAATTCTGTTATCTCACACATGAAGGACATTTCTCTACACCATAGGTGCACAACATACGGCCCGCGGGCCGCCGACACATTTTGTGTGGCCCGGCAGGATTTAACTCAGCTGGTGCTTTCCTTTTTCGCAAAAAATACAAGTAAAATTTGTTATGGATATTTATCGCATGTGTGAACAAACATCCTCTCTTATAAGAATAAACGAAGCTCCATTACGTTCAGCACTGACAGACACGGGTTTAAGAGACTTTCTATGAACAGCAATTACCGGCATTACTCCGGATACAAGTGGATGGCGAGAGAAAAACGTTGCAACATCTCCCATTAAGTAAATTACATTTATGTCGCATAAAGATTGAATGTAAAAGTTATTACGGTAATTAATGAATCTACAATAGTGTATTTAATTTTTTTATGCACAAAACTTTCATAACGTGCCCCGCCTAGGTCAAATAAAGGTCGATTTTGGACCATGTCAACTTTTGAGTTGTGCACCTTTGCTTTACACATATGTACTCCTCAGAGCCGACCCGAGGCACCGTCGAGACCGGAAATTTTCTAAATGATGCCTCAGTAAATTATTTGCACGTAGAACAATGTTTTTAAACGATGGATATCGCTGAATAGGTTGGCACCTCGGTGGCATTTCCTTTTGTTTTAGCGGTTATCGTTTCGATTTTTCTACTTGTTTAATGCAGTAGTGAATAAATTGTAAAAGGTATTCGTGAAAATTATTTGGAGTGACGAGGGTGCTGGAATGGATTTTTTCTTCTCCAGGGTGTCAAAATGCTTCGAGCTGGTATTAAATGTCTTTGTACGTTATTTTGAATAAGACCTATTTTATATGAACTCATTTTTTAATGACCGAAATTAATTTTGGTGACAAGGCATTTTTAATTTGGCAGGAATTAAAATACTTTATTTTACCCTGTGTTCTGTCACTGCAATATTTGCCAAAAAGTTTTGCAGGGTGATCGCTTCAATATGTTATGGTGTGGTAGTAAACATTTGTGTTTAAAATTCCCTAAACGGCGAGTGAAACTTTAACATTTGGTGTGCAACTACATAGTTATAGTTTCAGGATTGTTGATTTATAGTTACTAGAATAGATTTTTATAATAATCTCGTCGTTGCATGAAACCACCTTGTTATCTTCATATTTAAACTTAAACATACCTTGCCCACATCCTATGTTTCTACCTCATTTCGTACATTCACTTAACTTTATCTTATTTGGAACTGTTATAGTTCTTATATTACATTTCCTGGTTTAATTTCTCCGCGCCAACATAAAATCTCCCTGGTACACTGGTAAGGAAAAAAATTTCCCATGCAATTTTGTGTTGTTCTTTTAGATTTCATTTTCGTGTTTTAGATTTGCTTTTAATGCATCATTGGTAGAAGAATGGGTTGAGAACATGCCATCAGATACCGAAGTCGCGGGTTCGAATTCCGCAAAGACATGTCATTCCAGGTTGGATGTTAGAATGGACTTGATAGACTAAATCTCGCCTCTAAATAAAAGACGATTATTATTATTGTTACCGTTAGGCAGAAGAAGGATATACAGTTAAAGAATAGAGGATAAAATTCTCGGGATTAATTGCTTGCATCGATTAATATTGTATGGATTTAGCCAAGGATGAAAATTTTAGTGTTGTGCTGAGGAGGCATCTCGCGAATAAAAACGCTCAATCGAAGACCTAACATTGCAAATTGCGGGTTATCCGTGAACTTGACCCTTTTTACTTTCTCCATACATATTATAGAGGAAAGTAGGTACCTATTTTGTCATCGATTTCGAGATTTCAGGGGAAATACACGTTTTGAGTTCCGCTGAACACGTTTTGACCATTTTCTCGATGATGTCTGTGTGTATAATTTTGTGGGTGCTATAACTCAAAAACTATTAATCAAATCATCGCAAAATTTTATATTTGACACTTTTAATAAAGAGACAAGAATTGATTAGTTTTTGGTAAAAATCGGTCAAAGGACGTGGGTGTTTAGTCATTTATACGTTTAAAAAATATTTTCTTTAATATTTGATTAATAAAAAAGTATTGTAATAAATGTTGTAGGAAATTTAATTTTCTACAACCTTTGTTTAAATCATTTTCCCATATCACGCATTGTTTAAGAGATATTTTTAAAACTAAATATTTTAGCTACCGCCACCACGCGACCTACCGGCGACTATAGTAAACACTTGACGCTTACGCTTGTTAGTTACGTCTTAGTAACGCTTCTTTTTATTTTCTTAATTGTTGGAGCTTCCTGGCTATATCCAATATCAGAAGGCTACGGTTTGAGTTTATTTCTATTTTTTGTCAAGACTAAATTTTTCTCTCAGTTTCTTAATCCTTTATGCTCCAAATTTTTAAATATTTATATTGTCTGATAAATATATTTTTTAAGCTTAATCCTGTTTTAAGAAATATATACTGATAGATAAAATTAGCCAAAACTTATTATTTTGTTATGGAAAATTATTAACACTTTTAATATATTTTGCATAAAAACATTAACCATAAGAGATGTCTAGTTGAATAAGATTTCTAATCAATAACTACATTTTAATAAATCACAAAAAATTCTAAGATACTACAACCTAGAAGATTTTCAGTCAAATAAGGGCACACAATTAAAGACTGATGGGACGACACAGGCTAAAGAAACCATATGACATCAAATGAATACAGTGAAGGTAATCCTGCCACTTATTGGGAGTAATACTATACTACAAAAATCAGATGTGGCCACCACATGACTTTCTCCATACCTGAAATATTTCTAAAAATTCCCAATAGGATACATAAAAAAATATTTTAAGAAACCGAGAAAATTTTAGACTTAACAAAGAACAGAAATAAATTCAAACCGTAGCCTTCTGATATTGGATATAGCCACAAAGCTCCAACAATTAAGAAAATAAAAAGAAGCGTTACTAACAATAAGATGTAACTAAGCGTCAATTGTTAACAATAGTCGGTAGGTGGCGTGGTGGTGGCAGCATAATACTTTAGTTTGTAAGATATCTCTTAAACAATGGAAAAATGTTTCGAACAAAGGTTTTAGAAAATTAAATTTCTTACCACTTTTATTCCATTATGTTTTTAAATATATCAAATATTAAAGAAAATATCTCAAAATAACGGATAAGTAACAAAAGTAAACACCCACTTCCGGTCGACCGATTTTTACCAAAAACTAATCCGTTCTTGTGGCTTTCACAAAAATGTTAAATATAAAATTTCGCATTGGTCTGATTAATAGTTTTTGAGTTAGAGCACCCACAAAAAAGTTGTCACATACGCACGCACACACACAGACTTCATCGAGAAAATGGTCAAAACTTGTTAAGGGGACCTTAAAACATGTATTTTCATTGAAATCTCATAATCGATTTATTCATGTATGGAGAAAGTAACAAATGAAATATCAGCGCTAAAAATTCATAGTGTAAATATTTACCTTCAATAACAGTGGTACTATAAAACCTATTTGGAGTTTTTAATTTGATTAATATAAAAAGGTATTGGAATAAATTTCGTAGGAAAATAATTTTATACAACCTTTTTTTAAAACATTTTCCCATATAATACATTGTTTAAGAGATATTTTAAAAATTATATTTTTTATACCTGCCGCCACCACGCCACCTACCGGCGACTATTGTAAGCACTTGACGGTTAGTTGTCTTAATAACGCTCCTTTTTATTTTATTAATTGTAGGAGCTTCGTGGCTATTTCCAATATCAGAAGGCTACGGTTTGAGTTTATTTCAGTTCTTTGTTAAGTCTTTAAATTTTTCTCGCAGTTCCTTAAATATTTATTATCATTTAAACTATTTGGAATTTTTAGAAATATATTATAGGTATGGAGAAAATCATGTGGTGGCCACATCAGATTTTAAACTTTGTTTTACTGTTTATAATGATGAATGCTTGTAAATGTGGTTCGCGTACCCCTAGGGGTTCGCGAAATAAATCTGAGGGGTTCGCTAGAAAATTTTGGTATTGGCGTCTTTTTCACTTTCTTGGTTCTACAATTCTTACCAACATTTTAATTTCATTCAAATTACTTGTATGGTTTCATTTTAATTGTTTTCTTATGCTTCAAGTATTATATTTGAATTTTACAGGGTACTAACTATAAACTGATGACAATATTAGAGATTCTGATTTTATTGTGAACGTTTATATACTATGCGCTATATAAAATTTTTATTTTTCACGAATTAAACGCGCTCAAAAAGATTTGTTTTTACAAAATATTCTCCATTATAAAGGGTTCGCCGCCACAACTGTTGCAACTCAAGGGGTTTGCGAAGGTAAAAGGTTAATCCAAGGGGTTCGCGAAGTGAAGAAAGGTTGGGAACCGCTGCTGTACAGTATAGCCAAGTTTCATCCCAAAGTCACTGTTTAGGTCCGAAACCTTCCCTTGTCAGTCATTTTGGCTTTGCTGTTTATTTTTAAAAGATTAATGTTGTCTTTTCGTTAACGATGTCGACGATGAGGTCCTATATTCACAAATCTGGGATAGATTTATTTTCGTGACTCAGCAAAATGCGGTAGTTTGCTCTCTGTCGAAGAATAAAAGGGATTTTAAAATGACAGCCTTCAAGCGGTATAATCAAATAATAAAATATATTTATAAATTATTTACATAAAATTACAATAATTTTATATTCATTACATTTTTCCATTCCACGGATCATAGTCATATAGCACTCTTTGACTTTTCGTAATTGGAGATTGTTTATTACGACGGACATGCGTCACTCAAATGGCAAAGTTATCTCCTGTCTCTTTTGATTGACCACACAACCAATCACAATTGCGTTCGAATATTAATTTTCCCAATGAGCTGGTAAAATATTCTCAGCCATAAAAAAGAACGAGAAAATTTATTAATATCCTGAAATATCAGAATTTAGATTACGATAAATAAAATATATATTCAATTAAATTATTTTGAAGAATGCGTCATATTATTGCGATGAATCCGGAATGGAAAATTTCTCCAGGATTAAAGACATTTCAGGTGGAGTCAAACAACGTGCGAAAATGGTAACATTTCTTACTGGGAAAAGCATAATCACTGAGAATTTCCTCGCAAACACTTCGTAAATTCTTAATATATTGTAGTAATTAACTATGTACATGGTACACGATAAGCGAATTAGGTTTTCCTCCGTTATTTTTGAAGCTCTTTATCATTGTCCATTGTTCATTATCAGCGGTAGACGCAAAGCTTCTCGATCATTTTTCTTCCTGGCACTCTGAATTCCTGGAAGGAAAAATCTGTTAGCAACTTAAAACTGCAATTAATATAATTATGTACGCAAAGATGTTGAATTGCATAGCTATATTTTGATTACGCTAAGAATCGTGAAAAGTATCGGAAAAGAAATTTAGGAATTTAAGAATTAATTTGGTAGGCAATCAGCGGTTTCGCCTATTATTTAACATTTATTGGTAGCTCATGTTGGGGGTCAAAATTTTTCCAATTAATGCTATTTTCATGATATTTCGTAGAGATCAAAAATACTATCCACTTAAATTCAAGCGACCAGAGAAAGGTGTTCAGTTATTTTATTAACACATTTCCGTAATATATTTATATTTTAGTTTAAGTTTTGTAACTGTAAACTTTTCTATGCCATTATCCACGTAGCCATTCGAGATTTTGGATTTAAACAATTTTTTGCACAAGTGTTTGGATTTTGATCAACTTATTCGCGAATTTCAGGGATATAAAAAAAAGCGTTTTATCAGCACCTTCCACACCACATATCACTTACCACGGTCATCTTTTTGTATAAAAAGATCTTGCAATTATATTCGATTAATCTGCAGTGTTCTCGGCTATCCAGTCGAGGTAGTGCGTCACTCTGGTGTAGACGCCTGGGTATCCAGCCTCTCCGCATTTGTTTCCGAAAGACACCACTCCGATCTGAATCCAGCGCCCTCCGCGCTTCAACATAAGGGGTCCACCGCTGTCACCCTGCGACACATACGTGAAAAAGGGATGTTCATTGACCGAATCCAATCATCTAACGATCAATCAATAATTAACTATCGACTAAACACCGAGGATTTTTGGTTGTACATAGTGCTAGTTTTAAAATATTCGTATGTTCGCTATCTTTACTTGAAAATTTCAATCACGTATTTTAGCATTTTTATGCGTTCTTTGCACGAAGTGAACGCATATAGGGGAGGTCGTTTCCGTCCGCCCGTCCACATGTTAAAACTCGGAAACCACTGGACGTATTGCGGTTAAATTTGGTATTGGGGAGTTTTGCTAAAATGTATCGACCTATTTCAATTTTGGTCAAAATCGGACAAAAATGATGAGCACTCTACATGAAGACCTACAATGTTCCTTTGTTTCAACTCGGGAATCGCTGGGCGAATTTTGATGAAATTTGGTATTCGGGAGATTTGCTAAATATGTTCAACCGATTCCAATTTTGGTTAAAATCGGACAACAATTCCGACCTTTATATGAGCTACAAATAGTTCGCAATGTTCCATTGTTTCAACTCGGGAACCGCTTGATGTATTTTGATGAAATTTGGTATTGGGGAGTTTTACTAAAATTTGTCGACGGATTCCAATTTTGGTTAAAATCAGACGACAATGACGATCACTTTACATGAAGACCTACATGTACTTTATAATGTTCCTTTGTTTCAACTCGAGAACCGCTAGACATATTGCGAAAAATATTGAGAACATTGTGAAATCTCAAAGAACGCATTTGGAAACTCTGTGTACTCCGACATGGAGTACACCTTTCCAATCTTGTTAATATTTGTAAGCGTGTTAGGTAGCGTAAATTTTATTCTTTTACTACGCATTACCAGTGCTCGAATTGGATAATTTGAACACCCGGTACACTAGCAACAGGAACATTCTGATCTGATTTTTTAAACAGCGGTTACGCTATTGGCTTCATTTTGTATCACGTGGAACGGCGTTCTCATGTGTTCCCATCCAGTTGGAGCAATTTTTTTAGTACTATTACAATTTATGATTTGTTTCGCTAAGTTGGAAAATATATACGAGTCATCACGCGATGCATACGAGCGAGAGAGATCGGATTGCCATGACATCAACTTTAACCAAAGAACATTATTTAGTAAAACGACAGTGATTTTAATTAGTGAATTTGATCTCGTTCAGAAATGACGTTCTTTTCGATTTATTTTTTTATAATATTTTAACAACCGAATTCTTCTAGCTTATTTTCTTAACAACCGGAACGGCGCGCCGTTCCGGTTGTTAAAAAAATAAGCTAAGGGAATTTGGTTTGGCGTTCCGAAGCGTTCCGGCCCAATTCTAGCACTGCGCGTTACAATGTTTAACGCGTTGATCCTTAATTCAATGGCTATTTTGATCACCTGGCAAGCGTCCTTTCCTCCCTCCGAGAGTCCAGCGCAGATGAATGCTGATGTGATAGGCTGGAAATAAGACCTGTTGCAGTCCTCATTGCGCCACACAGGAAGGTCCACCTGACGCTGGACCGTGCTTTCTTTTCCGCCTGGAAAAAACATCGGGGCATAGGCCGAGAAAATATGAAAACAAGATTAAAAAAACAATTTCGTACATAATGCAGCTCTGTTTTTTTTAAAGCGAACAAAATTGGTCGGGAAAAATAAAATTTTTACGATGCAACTTAACCTAATATAGGAACAATGTTTTGAAAATATTCGTCATAATGTTCTTCTTCCTTTTCTTTTAACCATCGAGCATGGGTAACTTGAAATGTTATTTATTGGGTTGGCAGCATATATGGTGATATTAAATTCTTCAAACAACTCCGAAGTTGGCATTCTCATATACACGTGACAATGATTTAGATTAAAATTAAACATTTTATTTTTGATAATAATTGTAGGTAGTTCAAAGACTGCTTTAGTACGTAAATTTTGGCGAACAGAACATTATTTAAGGGTTAATTCGAGTCAAGTTCGCCTAAGAAATTGATCGATTTAAACTTTCATAAATTATCCATGCATCACTTTCAATTTAAAATTTAGATATTGCAAATCGCGTAATCCTTAAAATATTATTATTGCGTTTTTAAATATTATTGCGTTTTTATAAACACTAGTTATTCGATGATTCAGTTTGATTGTTTTTAAGTGTTCGCGTAGATGTTTCTCGATAAGGGTAGTAACACAGGAATGAAAAAATCTTTTTCTAAAAGGATCACATGACATTATCGCTGAGCGGGCTGCATTCGACATCTAAAATGACTGATTCGGCCGCATGAAAATTTTAGGTGGCTAGTTTTGAGAATATTTTGAAACGTATAAGTTATTATGCATGTATATTTAAAACAAATCAAAACATGTCATATCCACCTTCTCTACAAAATCGCTCAAATTTCAATGATAATTTGTGATGATATCCCCTGTAGTAGCAGATGTGCATGTTTCAAAGCGATTGATAAGGGATGAGGCGGGTCGGATAAAATCACTGCGCGGGGCGGATATAGCCCGTGTGCCTTAGCTTGAAGATTTATAAAAACTAGGAGGCCTACCCTGACGCGCTAGACGTGTCAACCCCTCCCTCCGCTAGCTTCGCTCGCTCTAGGAACCTCGACGCTACGTGCCTCCATAATAGATTGCTCTTATCAAGATGCATATTTTTGTTCGAAACGTTAACATCCAATTAAACTGGTATATAATTTGTAAATTAAATATATGCAGTATGGTTATCCTTCAGACTACACGTATTAAAATCTATGAATTATTATGGGTTTAAAATGATTTGATGTTATATTGCTTAAGGCAAAATAAATGCTAATTTTATCAGGAGTAGATATTGTCTTAGTTTCTGCAATCGTTACTGACTCATTAATAGTTTCTTAGCGCGGTCGTTCATTTGTTTTATATTTAGACGAAAGTTTTCACAAAAATGTTCAATCGATTTTAATCCTTCATACGCCTTTTTTTGTAAATTACGTGCAAATTCACTGAAAACTCGAGGCCAACATTGCCAGTAACCCTAGTAACTTTTTTGAAATGTTAAAAATTCGTAAAATTCAAATATAAACATAAAATGCGAACAAATATGAATTAGATAACAAAATCTACCATCAGATCTACCATCTATTCTTTTCCGTGTGAAATTTCCCGTCGAAGTCTCAATTATAAGATATTTATGAATGTTAAAATCCATAGTTTTGTACATCAGATTCCTGCCGATTAGGCATTAATGAAATGGAAAGACGAAAAGCCCGTGGAATCGAACTCGGGCCTTTGATTTCCACGGCGTATGGTCAAGAACGTCATGTGGAGTAAACATAATCAAAACTGAAAGAATATGTATAAAATTGATGCATCCGTTCTCAATTTTTTCGACGTTATTTTAGTATGAATGAATGTGACGTCATCATATGTGGACAATATGAAAAGAGAGGGTTGCGAGACACGGTGAAACAATACAATAGTAAACAAACAAAAACTCCTTCACCGTAAAAAGGAAGAGAATACTCACACTCACGCTGCAGGTTGCTGGTAAACACCGTCGCAGGACCTAAGTCAAAAAGAGACACGCACACGCAGAAACATCAAAATCAGTATGTTTCTGCGTGTGCATGTCTCTTTTTGACTTAGGTGCTGCGACGGTGTTTACCAGCAACCTGCAGAGTGAGTGTGAGTATTCTCTTCCTTTTTACGGTGAAGGGGTTTTTCTCTATTATATGTGGACAACATTCAACATCGCGTAATTATTACTGGGATAACATCAACTCCATGAATTGTTACCAAACTAAGCGGACGAAAGGCGGCTTACCGTAATATGTAGTACCCCACCCGACAACAGTCGGTCTCTCTCCGACGAAATGGTCCTCTTTGCTCCTCCCGGACGGCAAGCATATGGGTGCGATGTACCTCGACCATCTCCTTCCGGTCACTCCCCTTCCCTCACCTCGGAATCCAGCCCTCCTCCTGTTGCGTCCTAGCATATCCTCCTCCTGGAACATCCTCTGTTCCCTCCCTGACTTTCCGCCTTCCAATCTGGAAGTCACGACGTCCTCCACAGTCACCTCCTCGCTATCTATTTTCCTATTGACGCTGAACAATTCCACATCTGGGTTCGGAGTGTAATCTTCTCTGGCCGTTAACTCGTCGTCCAATATTTTGATCTCGCCGTTCTCATCTTTTAGTTCCTTCGCCTTCGTCAGGTATAGGTCGGTTTTTCCTGCAGAAGGTTTTCCAGGCCTCAGCGTCAGATACCTGTTGTAAGGACCGCCCAAAGTGTCTGGTTCTTCCAGTTCTTCCGAATCAGCGTCCTCCCTCTTGGTTCTGATCGACGAAGTAGTGTTGCTCGAACTGATGCTCCTGCCCCTAGATATCGAACCCGAAGTGGACTTTGGTCTTATCCTCACCGGAGGGCTGTATACGACCGTTCCACCTCCGGTTCCCACAGTCAGCTCGAAAGCGACGTCTCCGTAAGCTCTGCCTCCGGTTCTGGTCGCGTTGCTACGCGGCTGCGTGGAATTGCCGGTTTCTGCGCGTCCCTGCCGGTTCGTCCCGTTCGAATTCGGGGATGGATCTCCCAAAACTTCGAGTCTAGAGCTCAGGGGTCTGTCGGTACTGCTGGAAGGCGCAGCAGTGGTCGATCCATCATCGTCCTTCTGGGCGTGCCTCTTGAATTTGACGAAAGAGGAGGGCTCTCTCTCCTCTACCTTTTCTCCCGTCCAAAGTTTCCTCGCTCTCCTGAAATTCTCCATGGGCCTCCAGTCGCCTTCTTCGTAAGCTCCGGCGCTCGCTCCGTATCTTCTCAACCTCTCCCTCTCTCCTCCGAGATCCTGTTCCTGTTCGATGTCCTCGAACCGCAAGGGTATCGCCTTGGCGTCGTCTATGAACTTGATCGACGAGGGGCTGGAGAAGGTCGAAATTTCTCCCTTGTCCTCTTCTAAAATGTCGGCGACCGCCGTGGGTTCTTCCTCCGGCTCGGGAACGTCCCCTTTTCGTCCCTCTGGGGTGTCTTCTTCTTCCTTCGCTTCTGGTTCGTCCGCTCGTCTCAGGTTTCCTCCGACGACCCTGTCCAAAACCAGCACGGCAATGTCGTTGTAGAATCCCACCCTGGAGAACCTTGGGTGAGCTCTGACGTCTGTGACGCCGAATGTTTCGGGGGCGGCGTGTTCGTCGTCTCGCTTGAGGTCGAGGTCGCCGAGGCGAACGGTGAACTGCCTCGCGCTGAACCTGTTGCGTGTGAAAGAAATGTTACGGTTAAAATAGCGAGAGTTTATCGCGTTGTGCGATTTGAGGGTTATTTCTAAGTTTTAATTGGTTACTAATTTTAATTCATCTCCAACATTTAATTGTTAGAAAAATGCGTAGGTCAATGGAATAAGTCAAATAGTATTATAATATAACAGACATTAGACATGTTTTAATACCAGCTGAGTTGTGTAAATCTCAAAAACCATAAGTTTTAAAAGTAAGGAAAATGTAAAGGTAAAATATGCTAGTATAAATAATTGCTGTGAAATTAAAGTCGTAAATTGTACGAAACATACCACTTCGGTTGCGTTATAGTGTTGTCAATTATTTAATCAGAGGACTTTAATATTAAGATTGTAAATTTTTTCTCGAAACTATTAGTTTATAATTTCAAAAAGTCGCTTTTAGCCGTTATAATTCGACATGAAAATTTTAACAGGGAAAAAAGCTGACTTTTATTTTAAATTTTAAAATAAAAGTAAAATTCGTTTAAAAATACATAATGTTTGCAATTTTTCTTTGAAATATCGTGTCATGTAAAATCTCTTCGCGTGTCATAGGTTGCCGACCCCTGTTCTAGACTATGACGCAAATCGTGGAGCTCGTAAATTAATCCACGTAGTGTTATCGGGAAATGAACATTTTGAATTGGTATTTGGGTCATGGAATTCATCCCGACTTTTTTATTAATAAATCAATAAAATAACTTAAAACATTTGTCAGAACTTGTCAACTACGCGTGTTAGGTTGTTATCTGAACAAAAGCTTTAAATCTAACGTCCGCTGACTTGCTGTTGGAATTTCGCGTTAGTGAATTGCGCAAAAGACAAATTTAAAAGGTCGTAGCAATCGTGAGGAAGAGGGTACTGCATCCACAGGGTCAAAGTCATACTTAAACTACGCAAATGCGACTGATATTTGTCCGTATTGCTGTTCTGGTTGGCAGTCAGTACACGCGAAAAAGTCGAAAATGCATTTGTCAAAAACCGCGTTATCGTTTAATATGGGAATGCATCTTACTTTTGAAGTGCATAAATTGTAGTTTGCGGACGTTAAGGTAAAAGTGCCGGGCGGCAATATACATATTTTTTCTCACCAGGAAAAAACGCGCACCGTATACCATTTTTCTCCTTATCAGTGAACAACTTTACTGACTTAAATCGATTTACAGCTCCCATTAACGTTAGCCCGAAGGACTTCGCACACCATCGCTAAATTCGATAAATAGTATTCTACAACAGTTTGCCAATTTCTGATTGTCATTACTTTCTCCATATACGTAGTACGTATAGGGGAAAGTATTGTATTCATGAAAAAAATCGACTTCGAGATTTCAACGGAAATAGACGTTTTGAAGTCCCCTGAACATGTTTTGACCATTTTCTTGATGATGTCTGTGTGTGTGTGTGATAGCTTTTTGTGGGTGCTCTAACTCAAAGACTATTAATCAGATCATCGCGAAATTTTATATTTTACATTTTTATAAAAGTCAAAAGAACTGATTAGTTTTTCGTAAAATTCGGTCAACCGGAAGTGGGTGTGTACTATTGTTACTTATCCGTTATTTTGAAATATTTGCTTTAATATTTGATACGTTTGAATAAAAGTTGTAGGAAATTTAATTTTCTACGACCTTTGTTTGAAATATTTTTCCTTACAATGCATTGTTTAAGAGATATCTTATATTTTTAGCTGCCACCACCACGCCACCTACCAACGACTATTGTTAACAATTGTCGCTTAGTTACATCTTAGTAACGCTCCTTTTTCTTTTCTTAATTGTTGGAGCTTTGTGGCTATATCCAATATCAGAAGGCTATGGTTTGAGTTTATTTGTTCTTTGTAAAGTTTAAAATTTTCTCGCAGTTTCTTAAAATATTATTATGTAACCTATTTGGAATTTTTAGAAATATTACAGATATGGAGAAAGTCATGTGGTGGCCACATCAGATTTTATTAATCATGAGATAAATTCAGTTATTTTTAATTGATAGTAGCTCAATAACTTTGGCCAAAACTAACAAAAGTGGAATACTCCTTTAGCCAAAACAACTAGAGGGCTGCAAAACCCAATGCATTTCGCCCACAAGGTGGGCATCGTCAGAGGTAGAACCTGTTTCAACAGTGACTGGAAGCCAACTGCCAGGTTTTGAAAATGGTAATTATTAAGAAGACGACCGAGAAACAAGTGAAACGCGGAAAGATTTTTCGGCGTGTGTGTCGTTTAAATCTGTCAATTTGTATAGGGTCTTGTTGAAATCTGTGTCTGTGTTCATAAGTGTATCGCGGTTTTTGTAAATGTGAAGGTTTTCTAACGATTTTAGTGAGTTAAACACTCCCAAAAAGCCTCTTCATCATAAATTTAACCATCGTTGATATTTCATGTTTTGAACATACTTTAAAAAAATCTTCTTCCTTATTTTTCAGGCAGTTTGGATCTTGTAAAAAGTTAATTAGGGATATGATTTTTTTATTTCTTCTTTTCTCTAATTGTTCTTTTATCTTATCCAATAGCATTTTACTCAGTGAATTGTCCTTGCCAGGAGTTGTAAACAAAAATTTTAGAACTCCATCACTCTTTAATAGTCATGTCTTGCCGACTTAATGCTTCCATTGCGATTTGGACAAGTTTAATAGTTTCTAATATCATTTTTGCTGTAGTATTATCTCTCGGTTGCCATAAGTAACTCAAATTTAAATCAACTAGTGATTTTTCGACGGAATCGACAATTTTTAAAAATTGCTCCACCATCGTTACTTTTGTATTTCAACGAGTTTTACAGGCTGTTAATATTTTTAATTCCTTTTTCTCAACAATCTTTACATGACTTTGTAGAACAGAACTTCGTACGGTCGATTTCTTAAATAATTCTACGTTTTTTTCTAATTTTTGCAATAGTTTCATTTATACTGTCAGCCAAAGGAACCTTTTCTTGAAAAACCTCCATTTCGTCACTGCCCAACACGACCAAGAACCATTGAGATTATCCGAAATTGTCAGGGAAGAAAGAGGGTGTAATCTAAATTTAGTCTTTTCTGGATGAACCTTTGAATCCAGCACATGAAAATGAGAAAAATCTAAAGGATATGTGCATTTTTGGAAAATCGAGAAAAATATAAAAACATATAAAATTCTCAAGAAATGAGAATTCAAGAGAATTCAAGAGCACAATCTCTAGTTTGGATCATCTTGTTGATATAGAAAAACTTATTCTTGAATTTGTTTTTCGCCATTATACGAGCTCGAAAATTCTCCAATGAGTTAAAGTTACTGCTAAAATAGACCCTTACGGTCTTTGTCTGGAGTCCCTGGTGCAATGCGCCGCCGTGAGGATGTGTCGCCTTCCCACCAGGGTGCCACCGCACCAAAATTCCGTCCTCCTTGGCCCGTGGAGGAAGATGGCGGCCATCCAGGGCCATCTCCCCGGAAGAGCTTCAGACCCTCCGACGATACGGAAGGACGACATTCCGTAGGTCAATCCGCAATCCTCGAGTCCAGCAACATCTAGGAATCCGATCAAAAACGTGGAGTCAGTTTTCGTAGATCTTTATCAGGTGCTAATGCTCTTTTGTAATTACTTTCGACTTATTTATTATATTATTTACAGATGCATATACATTCCATACATTCAAGAAAGAATTAATTGAAAGTTAGAAAATTCTTTACAATAAAGTCAAATTCCGAATTCAAAACTTTACGTTAATTGAAAATATTTTTAATCAATCCGATGACAGTGTAATTCAATCCAATTTTTTCCAAATCTATGATAATGCTGCGATTGTAGCAAAACCGGTCGCGCTTTTACTATAACCTTTTCGTGAAGGCGACGGAGTTATCTTTTTCAGTGATTATGATGCATAAATTCCCCATCGATGGTATTTTATATTAGTTTGTTAATTACAGACTTTATATAAATGCAATGCCCACGTGCTCAGGATTCAGGAATCCTTTAAAATTATATTTGAAATTAAAACGCTACGCTTTGAGGTACATATATAAAATGAACTCGAGTGCGGGTAATTTGTCATCGAAACATTCTCTCGGTAGGTTATTATCGAGTAATAAGTAAACCCTTCTCTCGCTTTGCACAGAAGATGCGTTCCTGGAAAAGACCGTGTAAAGCGAAATCGTGCAAAGTGGGATGTTTACCCATAGGAGGTTAAATTATAGTGCCTTGTTGAGTTCATCGTGCAACAATTTAGTTAAATTACTTTCGGAATTGCTTCCCTTATATTTTATTTTAATCTCTTGAGTCGAACTGAAAAATGTTGAGATTTTTTTTATGCTCGGAGACGGTTGCAAGAACTTTATAAAGCTAAATTGTTGGCCGTGCAATGCGAGACAATTCCTTAAACTGAAAACCATGCTAAACCGAAAATGTGTACAGGTGTTCCTCTACTTACGAACTTTCAGAGATACGAACAAACGTGTCCGTATGTCCAGTTGCCTGTTTGGACTGAGAGTCATGTAGTGCCTGTAAAGCGAAACCGTGCAATTCGAGGGATGATTGCGAAGTTGCTTCTCTCATCTCGTTCTTTTACCGAAGGAAAATGTTGAAGTTAACAACATTTCGTGCCGAAAAATGTCACGTGAAAAAGAAACCCTTACCATTTTCTCCGAATACTTGTGGCGATGACGTGGGAGGGGGCGTCAGTATCGGAGGCCTTCTGGTTGTAGTGGTGGCGACGATCACTGGTCTCCTGGTGGTGGTCGTGGTCGTAGCCGTAATCACGGGCCTAAATGAGTGAAATGGAAATCGCTATAATTTTTAAGTTGTGGTTTTAACTGGTTCCTAACCTCGGAACACGACACAAATCAGGGTCGCGGGGGTTCCTCAGTAGGGTCTCAAAGGATCATCAGAAGAAAATTTTCCCGATAGCCAGTTTGTATCTATATACACCAAAATCCCGTTTTTACGGAGTGGGTTGGGGCCGAGTGCATTCCGTATTAAAGGATTTTCCATAAAACCGGTGTTGAGTAATGTAGATACCCGTAGAATTGTGGGGAAATAAACATCAATATGAATAACCTTGAAAAGTAACGGTTGTTTAATTACGAAGATAGATTTTAAAAACTACAGCACATAAAACAGTTCAAAATTATTGTACAAATACTGTATGTTGAGGTGCCAGTACCAAATAGAGGCCAATTTTAAAGTATAGGGAGCCAAATTCAAATTCTACCACCTAATTTTTTTCATTCTGCAAAACCGGCATTCCCAGTTAAACGGCATTACACAAAAAACGGAATTTTGATGTATGTAGTTATTATTGGAAAGCTGCCGATGCAAACCGCCCTTGCCTTTCGAAGTTTTTAGCATAAATCAGTGAAAATGGATGGGGAAAAGCGGGGATACCAGAGCATTCGAAAAATTTCCCTCCTAACACCCGCTAACATGGGTTTCTCTCGAAAATGGTCATGACGGAGGCCAACCATATTTGCGGGGGCAGTAGCGATACAATAACATTGTCCACTGGCAGTGACGTATTTACTGCTTTCTCTCCGGCTTGTCTATATTGTATCTTCTATCAATTGGGTCGCGAGATCCTATTGGTGTTCATTTTACGGCCGCAGCAAAAAAAGGCTGGGAAATAAACGCAAGTTTGTTTACATTTGACAGCAGTGGAGGAATTATGGTTAGGGCAGTTGCGCTGGACCCACCGTCTAGGAGTTACTACGCAACATCATTTGTTTGAAGAATAGCAATTTACGGTGAATGAAAACATTTGTGAATCAAAGAACTGCTCACAGTATACTAGCTATATTCTAAAATTATGATAATTGTGTCCGTTAAGTACCCAGAACTCTTACGAACCAAAGAGCTATGCCGGCGGGAGATAATTCTCCTGGTAGGACCATCCAAGCCGGAAAGGTCTGAGGGGAAGAGTCAGACTAAGAAGCAGTCTTGGGGGTTTTACATCCCCCTGTGCAAGGGCAGCAGCTTGCACAGTACCTCTGTAGGTGGTGATCATGTGGATCTGAACAGCTACAGATGGGTAATCACTCTGTGAAACTGCGATGAGGAAAGCAAGGGGAAACTACCTCATTATATTTCCCATGATAGGCTGAAAAGCTGAAAATACCTCTATGGATCTTTCTGGGGTAAAATATTCCGGAGGTAAAATAGTCCCTCAATCGGATCTCCGGGTGGGGACTACCCTAGGGGATGCACAGAGGAAATGTAAGATTAATAAGAAAGCAAGTAATGAGAAATTAAAAATAGGCACATGGAATGTTAGGACTATGAATTCAGGGGGTAAACTAGAGAACTTAAAAAGGGAAATGAGAAGGAATAATGTAGGTATAGTAGGTCTTAGTGAAGTTCGGTGGGAAGGAGAAGGCGAGATAAATTCAGACGAATTTAAGATTATTTACTCGGGAGGGGAGAAAAAGGAAAGGGGAGTGGGGATTATAATGAGAAAAGAGATAGCTGAAAGTAGGATTGCAATGGCAAAAGCAGCATTTAACGAGAAGAAGGAGCTTTTCACAAGCAAGAAAATAAATTTAGAAACAAGGAAGAAATTAGCAAAATGCTACATATGGAGCATAGCTCTTTATGGTGCAGAGACGTGGACGGTAAGGAGGAAGGAGGAAAAATATTTAGAAAGTTTTGAGATGTGGGTATGGAGAAGAATGATGAAAGTGAAATGGACAGAGAGGAAGAGAAATGAAGAAGTATTAGAAATGGTGAGAGAAGAAAGGATGCTAATAAAAACAATCAGGAAAAGAAAAGCAAATTGGATAGGGCACATATTGAGAAGACAGTGTTTACAAAGAACGATCTTAGAAGGAAAAATTAGTGGAAGAAGAGGAAGAGGGAGAAAAAGAATAGGACTATTAGATAATATAAAGCAGGGATATAATACTTATAGAGGTATAAAAGAGGCTTCTAGGGAGAGAGAGAAATGGAGGCAGCGATTCAGTTAAAACCTGTCTTCGGACAGAAGCATGATGATGATGATGAAGTACCCAGACTCTCAGTTTTTGAGTTTATAAAAAATTGACAGTATTTTTCTCTTTATGCATGACATGTAACAAAGATCGAAAATTACACTAAAATTCCATTTCTACGGAGTGACTTGAGAACAAGTTCATTCCGGATAAAAGGATTTTCTGTAAAATCGGTATTGTGTACCCATAAAATTATGGTGAAATACTAAAGAATATGAATAATCATGAAAAGTAACGATTGTTTAATTACGTTGATAGATTTAAAAAACTACAGTGCATAAAACAATACAAAATTATTGCACCAGTATTTATGTCCAAGTGCCAGGGAGCCAAATAACAAATCTACCATCTAGTTTTTTAATTCCGTAAAATCAGCATTTCCGGTAAAACGGTAGGTACTACGTAAAAATGGGATTTTGGTGTACTTTGTTTCCGAGGATCTACATGTATAATGGATTCCAAGCAATTTTCTGGCCTAGTTACAAAGGGTGTATTCGATTCAGTCAAATAAGCGTCGGCAATCAAAAACAAATCAGATGTTGAAAAAATTAACTACTTGAAATTAAAAGAAACCAAAATTCACCAAGAATCTGAAAACCTATCATAACGTATCATATAAAGTTTTTTTTTAAAGAAAAATCCGATGCTCGTTTACTCCAGAAGCATCGACTCTCGTTAGAACGGGGTTTTTGGTACCTTTCCGCGCCAGGTCGAGGGCAGCATACTCCGGGTGAGAAGAGAGACTTGAAGCAAATAGATTCCCTCAATCCCGCGAAATCCAAGAGCAGCTGCGGGCAGTCGCTGAGGTCGTCGCAGTTTCCGGTTCTTCCGTCCGGCGTCTTGCACGGGCGAGGCAGGTTGCTGGTGGCGCCTTGGTATTGCTGGTAGGGAGATGTGGTACTAACAGGTGCGACCACCTTCCCCAGAGATGGTATCGCCCCTCGAACGTACGGAGCTGAAAGCGGTATACGAAAAAGGTTATCCGAATGGAGAGATAAAGCGATCGATTCTGCTGATTTTATGACGAAGAGAGACAAATTGGTTATCGCGAAAGATAGATTTCGGTCATCTCTGAATGCATTTGTGAGACAACAGCTGATAAAAGAGCTCTTAAATTCATCTTTATTTTTCTTTATTTATCATTACACCCGGCCCTCCCACAACGCGGGGAAGCGTCGTGAAAAAGTGCCGTGTTATGTGAACCTGACTTTACATAGTGAAATGGGGGTTACGTTCCATACCCCGTCATGCACCCTCCTCCAGACCCAATATTCTCAAATGTGACATTAAAAAACAAGCCGTGTTATAGCGAATTCGAGTTACAAGAACCATTGTTGTAGATAGGAGGGCCAGGCTTACTTTGTTCGTATAATTAAACTATCGCTAAACTGTTTATTTATCATTTTTCCTTCGCTCTTGGTAGCAAAATAGCGAGCTCTCGCTTCCTACGTATGCGAAATAGATCATAGAAATCAACGGTGCAAGTTATTTTTCTCTTTGATTATGTAATACATAATTTGCTCAAATTTTGTCAACCATTAATTATTCAACTCATAATTTATTTTTTCTGATTAGTAGGTTATAAAGAAACAATATGGCGTTTAATTTAGACATGTAAACAAAAATCACGTAATTCTGAAGTGCGGTAAACTGATATATTCTTATATGATAAATGTAGAATATTCTGAGTTGACTCATTGAAAATGCGTAAATCCGAAACGTTCGTTATTTTGAAGCAGATCACGACTATAATAGTTTTACAGTTTTTATTGTGTTTTCGCACTGAAATAATGAATTTACTACGTATGTGAAAATTCCGAATAATCGATAAATCGCAAATGTCCGATTAAATCAATAGCGGTCGATTGCAGTCGGAAAAACCATATTGGTGTCATTGTCATTCAACTTGCCTATGGTGTCCGTGACGTTCCTTCCGAGGACGTTTTTGCTGATGGTGTAGATGGCACCAGGGAGATCTTCGGTGCGTGTTGGAGCCAGGCTGGGCGTCAGTCCTTCGCCGCTCCTCGTCATGTTCACCAGATACCTGCACGAATCACGTCCGATTAATATGCAGGCTCACACACGCACTTATAGATAGAATTTTCATCAGTCGCTCTTCGCGCATTGTATCAGTATTCCCACATGTAACATAATTTACCCAAGTTAAATATTTGTTTTTGCGAAATTTTATTTGGTAAATTTGCAAATTTTTAAAGTGGATTAAAAATTGAAATTGGATTTTCATGCGGCGTGTTGATCAGGGGTTTTTAAATTTTTGGCACTCATCGTCCACTTACGCTTATCATGTTTTTTTTTCTATTAAGAATATTATAGGGGTGTTTTATTAAATTTATCTTTAAATTATATACTAAAGCTCTGAAAAATATTGAGTCGACTTGGCGGAATTAGCATTAACTTTGTGTCATTCCATTACAAATAACCGGAGACAAGGTTATTTATACATACCACATTTTTTATCACAACATAGGATGCGAATTACGATTCTCACAATCAGCATCGAAATAAGTTAAATATAAATTCAAATCGCATTTTTCGGATGAAATTGGCTGTGTGCTTGAATGGTTTGAGTGCGGGGGAGAGTGGTGGCCGTCGAAGATCTCATGGACTGTGACATCAGCCTCGTTTGCAACGATGGTTAACAATGGTGCATGGGAAGGTAAAAAATATTCGTTAAGAACGGTTAAATACTGTCAACAGTACATTTATAAAACTTTCAGTTGCTCTAATTCGTCCGAATCGCGTTTTTTGTTAGAGAAGTGCATTAAATCCGAATTGAAACTACAATTATAATTACATAATTTCAAATGTTTAGTCAATTCATGATCAAAAATTCTGGTATGTACATATAGTAATTTCGTATCGGGTTATTTTATGTCAACACTGATCTTCTGTTGGCGGTCAACACTGTCCTGCATCTACTAGTAGCCCGCACGATAAGATTCCTTTTCCAAGTAACGGGGGAGGTACTATTTGACCTTCAGTTCATTTGGCATGTCCTTTTAAAGCAGTGGTCCCCAAAATACGGCCCGCGTGCCCGCGCAGCGATTTCATCCAGCTCTCCTTGCCTCATCAATTTCTTTAAACGCAGTATTTACCGGCAGGGAGTGTCGTTAAATATCATTTATAAAATTTATACGATATCTTCAGCGATTCGAAGTTATATACTTTTAATAATTCTAAAATCTATCACTTTGAAATTTACACGCGGTCCGATCAGTCATTTGAAAGGTCATACGTGCACTGCGCACCGTCATATACATAGGTACGTAAAGCCTAATGTATCTCTTTTAGTAAACAATTCGGCGACTCCTGTTTTTAGGTATCAGATAATCAAACAATCGAAAGTTATTGAAAACATACCTCACCTGTGCTGTAATATTTACGTTTACGTTCTTTTCTTCGTCCTAGATTATCCGTTTCCTTCAATTTGCAAAATGCTGCTTGCACACAATGATATTAAAGGTATTTTCGTAACTATAGCAGATCTTATTTACTTCACCTACTGCGAAGACTGTTTATGTTGATAACAATTACGTACGCGTGAATTTTTCAAAGCTAATGACGACTTCCTTGTTTGATTTTATAGGAAACGGCTACTCTTACGATAAAAGTGTATAGGAAAAGAAATATTTTATTTGGCTAGTTCTACAAATTGTATTCGAAGACCTTTTCGGTATAACTATTATTTTACGAGATATGTGGAAAAGTTCGTTTTTTATTTTCAGTCACGTGTTACCCCTGATTTGGTTATGTGAACCATTTATGCCATTTCCTTACTGCCTATAGCCATAAGTCCTAAATACCAAATTTCACGAAAATCCGTTCAGTAGAAGCCGAGAACGAACACGTTCGGACGGATAGACGGACAGAACGAAGCTAATAGGCGCTTATGTACGTCGGAAGCGAAACGCGCCTAGACTAACGGGCGACCCGGAGTCGCGAGGTCGAATTAGACAGGTTTCTCTTTTCTTCACTTTCACCCGCTTAAAAAATACTCTACCTCTAGAGGAAAAGGCATTTTTTTTAAGTTCTGAACATTAAAGAGACGCAACATTTCGACATTTTTTAAAAATGACGTCAATTTTCTTTTTATTTCTCAAGACCATGCGTAATTGAAAACGCGGCCGAGAAGGAAAAAGGGTAGCGATTTCACGGTTTTTCGCACGCCTCTTCTTTATGTTTTCGTCCGAATTTCTTGCCTTTTTTTTACCTTTGGAGGGCACGAGGTCAACCTTTTCGGACGAGCGAACCGCCCTTAGCGGGCGGGTTTTTCGGATTTTCTCTTTTTTGCATAACTCCCGCATAAACTTCCCACACAGTACGATTTTAAGGCAGACATTTTCAGGCTTTGCGTTTAACTGTTTGTAAGAACTATATGGATAGTTACGTAGCTGACTTCGTCGGCGTTTTGTAGTTATTTAATAGAGAGAAACGACATTCAAATATCAGTCGAAATTACTTTGTTCTGCCATTTTTGGCCTATTTACATTCACAGAGAAACGGCCCTGACTTTATATTTTTTAACCGGAGCCATGGTGAAGGACGACATATGTTCAGTATTCACGTTAACTATCGGTAACTTAATTCGTACACTAATGTTTACCCAGAGCAGGGGTTCCCAACCTGGTGCTCGCGAGCACCGCTGTGCTCTTTGGCAGCTTGATTGTGCTCTTCCGCAGCCTGGTTGTGCACCTCGACGATGATTTAATCTCGTTTTCTAACATCATAAATTTAATATGACATTTATTTTTTTCTAAACGTATATATAAACGTTACTAATAACGTTGACGTTGGCTTGATTTTAGTATTTATGATCATTATTTTTTCGCAAAAGTATAGTGGTGCTCGCTCGATATTCTAGGATATAGTTTGGTGCTCGCTTGATAGACCAGAATACAAACTGGTGCCCGTCACATGGAAAAGGTTGGGAACCCCTGACCTAGATGAATAGTCCATCGGGATCATTTCCTATATAAAAATTGATTAATATATATATCCAAGATTTACAAATCAAGTAAAAATTATGCGATTAACCTATCGACTTCCGATTTTTACTTTCTCCATATACGAGGTATAGAGAAAGTATTTTTTTCATGAAAAAAATCGAAAATCTATCAGCATTGCTTCAGATGCTTAATAATGTTTTGCAATTGAAGGTGTTGCATAGTGCGATCGGACCCCTTTCCCAGTAGAACTTTTTCTGTTTTCTCTAAAATGTAATTTATTGAATACACTTAAAAAAACAATATTCTAATACATTTTATTATGAAGTTTCTAAACATATGAGTTTATTATAACTTAAATAATTTTCTCAACGATAGATGTAAAACAGCATTTATTGAAATTTTTTCTTTTCATATAGCTTATGTTACTCGCAAGGTCAAATTATATACCTATGCGAGGTTTCGTGACGATATATTCAAAGGTGTGGTTTGTATAGCGGACAAACAACCAAAAAATTTCCGATTTATAGATATAAATTACACCCGTTCCCTTACCAACTCATCAGGCCCGATGAGAGGGGGGTTGGAGGGGGTCCACAGTACCTGGGCCCGCAATTCTTCAAGGAGCCCAGCCGGGTATACCGGTATGTTGTATACTTGTATTGTTGACAAAGTGGATGTGCGGGGAAAGACGTTAACAAAAGTTAGAGTGACCGGAAATAGAGATCTCAGTGGTTTCCTAGTATTCCTGGTGTTAACATCCATTTATCACGGCCATTCATACTGTATAAATATGTACTACATATGTAGGTATTCAATATTTTTGTGCAATCAGCATAAATTATCTGGACTTATATTTTCAAGACGTATCGCTAGCTGTTTATTTATATCCTTAGTTATATTTACTTAAGCAACAATATTTTAAATGATAATTGCTCATAAGTTCAATACCGTATTTACTCGTGTACTCGTTATATTTGTTTAATTTGTATGTTAAATTCATTAAATTGTTTTGACTATTTAAGATTAACACGTTATTTTTTCAATAAATATAGTCAATTTTTTTTAGAAATGACCTTTTGCTTTTTAACCCTCTTATGTACATGCGGACACACGCACACACAAACACATATACACACACAAAGGGGGCCCGTCATACACTTTCCACCGGGGCCCGCGTTAGCTCTCGACGCCCCTGCAACTCATCCCCCAAAAATTACTATCTCACCGTCCAACCGTGTTGATGGCTCCTAATGTCTCCGAGATGGTGGCTATGGAATCGGACGAGAGAAGCCTTCCGGATTCCACCGCTTCTTCTTGGATACGCTCGTCGCCTTCGGCCGTGCGACCGTGCCTTCCAGAGGGTTGGTATTCTCCGTGCCATCCCCAACCGCTGCCTCCACCCCCTCCGCCCCCGGCCGCTCTACCTCCGCGTCCACCACCGCTCCCCCACTGGGTCCCGTAATGAGGGGAAGATGGTACCCTTTGGTAGTAGCTCCTGTAATAAGGGTCCGGATTCCACGGAGAGCTACCGAAAACTGTTGGGGAAAAAAGAGAAGAGATAAACGGTTAGGTTTAAAAGCCGAATCGATGAAGCAGTCATGACTTAATGCGTCTAACAGAATAGCGTTCATGTTGAAAGGAAACGGTGCTAGTTATTTTTTTCAAAGTCGTGTGCTGCACATAACATGAAAGTAAAGATTCGCTCCTCATGCATGCAAGGTAGATGCGTTCTTGACGAATTATGTAACCATGTTAAATAGCTAATTCCACAACTTTTATTAGAAGACCTTTTTGATATAGCTGATGTTTTTTCTACCAGATATGGGGAAAGTTAATTTTTTGTTCATAGAAAGGTGGCACCCTTGCTTATACAATGGTGGTACCTCTGGTTGGTTTATGTGAACCATTTATATTATTTTATTATTGCCCCTCGCCTCAAAAGTACCAAAATTCATGAAAATCTACTCACAATCAGTAGTTTCGGAGATAAAACATACGAACAAAGGGACACGACCTGACCATTAGGCGTTCTTTTTAAAAAGAAATTCTAATGGTACAAACTTAGCGCTTATATTTCAACGAAAGAACTTTTCTTACATTTAAATCTAAAAAAAATAACCCTGGGAAGAACTTCTTTCACTGATAGTTTACAAATAAAGTTACAATTGTGCTCTTCGTTAAGAGTAGGCTAATGCCGGCACCGGGTTTCCCTCCTCCCTTCTGTGTACATAATATGTCCAGTTGATGAGTGCAAAATGCCCATAGACGTCGAAGCACTTAAAAATAAATTATTACTAATAATAAAGGTACAATCTCGAGTCTCAGTTGGCATATTCACGAAAATAATTATCCTTCTCTCCGTGGCACCAATATAACATTTTGAACAATAACAAATCGTTTATTTCTTAAGAGAAAAGTCTTAAATTTTTCAAATATTATCTTCTTGAAACACAATTCCGGTGTGGCGCAAGCATAGAGTAGAAATCGATATCCTTGGTTTAACTAATGGAAAAATGCTGAAATTTTTAACAAAACGAAATAATCTTTGCATCACACATTGAAATCTATTTACTGAATGCCAATTTTTAGCGTACTTTCCAGAATGGAAATAGGCTTATAGTTTCGTCGTTGTGTCTGTCTGTCCGTCTGTCCCCCCCTATTAACTCTTGAACCAATAGACCGATTTTCATGACACTTGGTGGAAATCTCCTGCTACTGGAGCCGAGCTCCTGAAGATAATTTTTGTTGCGAATACTGTAAGTCCCGGGCTCGATTCCGGGAACTATCCTTCCCATTTCTATTGGAGATACCCGAGACAAGTATTTTTTAAAGGCTTGTTTTTTAATTTTATGTTATGTTTTATTTAAATCTTTGATAATATCATCACAGTCCGAAGATAAATGTGATTTAAACCACGTTAGACTAGTCGCAATCACTCTCACTATTTTTAGCCCACTTTCCAGAATGGAAATAGGTTTATAGTTTCTTCGTTGTGTCTGTCTGTCCCTCCTGTTAACTTTTGAACCATTACACCGATTTTCATGACACTTGGTGGAAATTTTTTGCTACTGGGGCCGAGCTTCCGAGGATAGTTTTTGCTGCGATGATTGAAATTCCCGGCTTCGATTCCAGGAACTATCCTTCCCATTTGATTAACATGGGAAATCTCATAACCATCGTGCCCATTAAAACATTAGAATTGTAATATCGGAGCGGGATTTGTACTATTCTCTGAGGAAAGAATGGAGATTTTAATTATCGTATTTATCGTATATTTGTGCATATCGATCGTATTTCTTCGAATTTCGCGTAAATACTGGCGTTTATGCAGTTTTCATCACTCATTACGAGAGTATTACCATTGCAACGACTATAGTTGGACTCGGATTCGGCATAGTCTAGTACGTACACGAGTTATTTTTTCCACGGAATTACGGGTGATCAATTAAGTTTTCCGTTCGAATGAATTTTTAATATTTGATAACGCAAAATTATGAAATTTAGGAACACAAAGAGCAACTCATCCGCGGTGATTTTAAAGCTATTAAAGCCAATATAAGTATTAAATAAATGATTAAATGGAAAGTAGGCATCATAAGTTCCGTTTGGATCATCTTGTTATATGTTATGCTTGTTAAGATTTTCGCTCTATTGTGCATCTTCCTGGTCGCAGGAAATCGGAGTTGTATGATAAAATCGAAATTTCAGCCACTTCCCAAAAACTCCGACAAGTAAAACAATTGTTAAATTCCATCATTTATTGTGGAGAGTGGTCTTAAAAAATCTCCGTCCGTAATAAGTAGAATTTGATTTAGGGTAATTTGGCGTGTTACCAACCGTTTTGCATTATCATTGCTACACGACGAAATACTGTTTTAATGCAAATCATACACTCATTAGTAAAGAAGGTTGAATACGTATTATTTGAGTGGGATGAAAGGTATCTGAATGTCTCTAGCGATCAGTTTATTAGATCTCCATCCGCCCGAGGGAATTCCTTAAAATTGTAATCTAAAATAATTATCATATGTGGTGTTTCCCAAAATTTGTTTAGTAAACATTGAAAGAGTGGGTTTTGGGAGAGGAGTCTTTTAAGCGTTGCTAGGGCGGCTTCAAGATGTGACCTCGCCGTCATAGACGCTGAAACTATTGCTCGCGAAGAATACAGCGTATGTGGGTTAATGTTATGCGTGCGAGCCGCAGCCGACAAAAGCCATCCATCTCTGAAAACAGTATCGTTCTCCGCCTTCATTTGTTCTTCCTGGGTTGCACTACGTGTCCGGAACCAGCCAAACAAACATTATTCAAACAATGGAGCGTATAATTAATCAAAACACCTTGACTCCTTTGAACTGTTTTAAAAATATTGCTGTGGAAACTTCGGTCGTTAGTCATCTTGCCATGGACGCATTTCAGAATGCTACTTCCTTTATCCTATAAACGCATGAAATATGTACACATACCGATTCGTTCTCTTCTCTATTCAAATATCGGTAGCCGTGAAAAAATTAACATAAACAGTAGGAAAATAAGGCGTTAATCTCACATTCCGAATGATGCGATTTTTTTTTATTTTCGTTTTTTTTTTAATTTCATAACCTATATTATATTTTACCGTAGTGTGATGTCTGTAATCATATTTTACTTTTATTTAGCGATTGATGCATGGCGGCTGCTAGTGCTAATCGTTTAGCTGATTAAATTTTTTAACGAAAACATTATAATTAATCATCAATCAATTTTTACGGGTATACGTAAGACATGCGTATTATATTAATATTGTGTTCATTTTGTATGTTTTAGTAAGGTGAACTCCTTTATCCAAAAAAACGAAAGGATTGTAAAACCCAATGCATTTCGCCCACAACGTGGGCATCTTCAGGGGCGACCTGTGAACGACAGTGACTAGAAGTCAACTGTCATTTTGTATGTAAAACGAGCCAAAAATGCGATTAAAATTTCCTCATTGAATTGGCCGGAACAATAGGTCTTAATATGCTCAATATTTTTTTTCTTTTAAGTTTCCTTATCGGCTTATGTAGGCGAAATTGCTTATTTTTCACGACCAATGCTCATATCTGAATAAAGACCGTTGAAGTAAATCGGAATAAAAGTGTTTTGCATGGAATTGCATCGTGTCCACCTGAACCCACTAAAATGACATTTTGAGTCAACATGCACTAGAAATTAACTGGAGTCCTGAGGGATTGTTGGCAAATCTTTGCAAAAATATAAAGCTTTGGAGCTAAGCAAAATCGCAAATAAGATTAACAGGAGTAAACAATGGAAATTATCTGAATATAGCGATATTCTACAGCCCAAAATCTCTCATTATATTCAAATATCATACATAGAATTTAATTGATCTAGGATATGTCTACTTAATAAATATTTCATTCATTTCGAGGATGACACTTGGAGTAAACAAACCTTTGATATTTATTTGCCTATCTTCGTCATAGCGTCATTGACTATTTGCATCGTCATGCGAGGTAACTACATTTTCACACTCTATTCTCATCGAGCATAATAGAGGTTTGACTGTACAGTAATACCCCGCTATGCGTCGCCCAGATATACGTTGCTTCGCATATACGTCGTCGATCGATTAAGGAACGTGTTTCGTTATAGGCTTCGTTGCTTCGCATATACGTCGTTTGTGAAGTGCTAAAAGCAAAAATGCAGACATTCAAATTGCAGTAGATAAATTATTACTATAACAATAAACCACTCTATTCGTCTTTTAATTTCATGTTTATTATTATTTATATAAATTAATTTAATTACGTGTTTAATTTCATTTTGCGACCCCATCTGGGCCCGCTCCCTACCTAATGACCAAATATGTGTGAGCAATTTAACGCAGTAGTTTCAATTTCACTTACTAATGTTAGGTACAGAAATTTCATTCATTATTATTATTTATAATTATTATAAGTTATCTTAATTTTGAGCAAATGCACCTTTCCAGCGGTTTTTTATAAAAATACTAATATTATAATTTCATAACTGCGTAAACCTTACGGTTAAGGAGTTAGATTTCTCATTTATCATCAATTTCGCCGTAGTCTCCACCTTTACTTATCTGCGAAATATCCGCCAGGAACGTAACCCCTACGTTTATTATTGTTCTTATGAGAAAATATGTTTCGCTATACGTTGTTTCGTTATAAGTCGCAGTTTTCAGGAACGCATCTCCGATTATTACTGTATACGTATTTTGATCGCGTAGTCAGGCACTTTTTGGAAACGATTGTAGGAAAAAGTCACAGGAAAAAAAGTTCGTGGAACGATGGTAACGTTGATGAAGTATTTTTTGTATTGCACGAAAAGTTAATTCTAACGTAGGAGGATTAATTCGCCGATTTGATGTCTCTATGAAAAGACGTCAAACATAACGTCTCCTCAAAAATAAGCACTAAATCTCTTTTGAAAGTTAAGTAACTCCATGTATCTCCAATAGTCGTATTAAGGTTTTGATACCTTGCAGCCATCATCAATGGCACTCACCGGTATCATTATCATATCATTAGAGAGCAGATTGTATTAAATTACTTTAGAATCTAATTTCTTTGAATACCACTGACGACGACTTTTTAAGCACTTATTTAATTTGTTTCCAGCCTTAAACCGAGCTTGATATATCTGTCAAATCCTTCGAATCGCTACGAAAAAAAATAACTTTTCTGCTCTTCAGTTGTTAAGAGGCCAACGTAAAAAAATCTACATGTGATTGGATATGTCGACGCCAGTGCGGCGCCCTTATTTTCACGCTGCGAAGAATCTACTTCGCCGGTTCCCACGGCGCCAATCCGATAAACAAACTCTTTTGCGTCTGCCTCTTGTAAGGTGCTGGAGAGTCCAAGGTTTAGTCTATAACCATCGCCTTCAAGCCACTCGAGAGAGGCAAATACAACATACGTTTGCAATACGACGCCTTTTAAATGCGTTTGGTGTTTTGGAAGCCACTTCACTTATACTTGGACCATTTTAGTTTCTCACACTTCGCGCCTTTCTCTCTATCCTCTCTCTCTCCCGCGCCATACGCACTCTAAGATAAAAAAATGGGGCTGGAGCATGGCTGATACGGCGTGAAATATTTGAAATATTTTCTCCTTAATAGGAGCGAAAGGAAAGTTATGAGATTTTCATGCGTAATTGCCAATGCAGATATAAAAGACGGTGGAGAAATCGCGAAACAATTTTTGGCGTGTATTTGAATATGTACTTCCTTTTTAGTATTTTTATGGTTATTAGGTTTCTCCATTTGTCATCATTTTTGCCGTTCTTTGACGGTTTTTTGAGTCAATGCTTCGGAAGGATTATAAAGATCAGGCTTATAAAACTGATATCTACATAGGCGGCAATGTTTCGGCAAATAATCGATGGACGGGAGTGTAAATGGGAATATGAAATAGATGACAGCTAAAATTTCTTAATTTTTTAGAATATTTTGCAACTTTGACGCTCTTTTTTTTGAGGAAACGGTACTTGGGTTCAATTGGTTATCGAGATGACTTTTACTGATATAAAAAGATTCAATTAAGGCTGCTTTGTAATTTTATAGCAAATGAAACGGTCATTTTATCCGAGGGCATAAATAAACTTGTTAATAAATTCCAGAATAAGCACTCAAGTATTAAAAACCTCCTATCGGAGAAACCTAAGGCTAGTACGTACTTCATTTTCCAATTTTTGATACTTAGCGCTTCTTATGGAATTTATTTTCCGCTATAAGACCATCTCGGTATTTCTCCCGTGAAGCTTGTTAATAAGACGCGCATTCGGTTGTTATAATTTGTAGGTTTTCACAACTTTTATTAAAAGTCGGCGTAGGTCTTTCTTCACGAACGCACGAACTTAGCGGTTGGTTTAATTTTGCGAAGGGTCTGCGAAAGCACTTAGTTGGAGAGGCATCGGTTGCTTCCGGTCCAAACATCACGCTGCGTGGGAAACAGCGACGTGCGGGCGTTCATTATGTTTACGATTCATTAGACCGCTTTTGAGTCCGACACACCATAACATACCGCCACAACATACCAAACCGATTTACGACGTTTGTATAACGCTAGAAAGTTAATGCACGCACTCCGACGTCTGCATCCACTTGTGAAACGTTAATATACTCTTTTAAGATGGCTTATGGGAGAATGTTAATAATAGGTAGGTATTAATAGGTACCCTTACTTAGTAGTAATTTAGGAATTTAAACCGTAGTACGTGCAGTATAAAATATACACTGTATGCTTAATATAACGAGACGTTATCATTTCCTATTAATATGTATCAGTAAATATATTTTTCTTGCCCCTTCCATAATTGATACTACTATAAAAAATAGATTCGCTCCAGGTCTGAGGTAAGAGGTTGAATGGAAAAATGGAACTTCGATTTTCGTATTAACGAATACTGGCTTATTTTGCTGCTATCTGAGTTTTAAGAGATGAAATTCTCTTGAAATGTTCGTCCAAATGATACGTTGTAGCGTAATTTTCAGATACAGACCCGATTTCACCGCTCTCGTGATATTATTTAAGTACCACAAATGTTTTCGGGTGGCGCGTGTTTTCTTTTCAAATCACGAAATTCTTCGAAATTCGATGCGGTACGTCCACTTGCGGTGGTCTAAAGTCACGAATGGCCGTTATATTTCGAGTTACGTGACTGCCGGGCAATTACTCGGGATAATTTCAGTCCGTATGAATTTGCCTAAACGAGTTTACTTTCCCCGCGATCCGCCTGTCGTCCGCGGTTGGCGAAATTACGGTGCCATTCCCTGCATCCTCTATCTCTATTTCTCTCTCCCTTCTCTTCGGGAGAGGAAATTATGCACGCAAACTCAGAAATTGCCGTGGTTGGCGATCCATTATGTCCTCCCTTCCCTCCATTAGCATCCTTACTCAGTGGCGAGGTCGCCTTGCGCTCTCTCAAAGCTTGGTTTTAGAACCCTTATCGCCAGGAATTTGCACTTCGTAAATAATTCATTCTCCATCCTATGCACGAAAGAAACTACGGTAAATTTTACGTCGGCACCGAAACTGTGAGCAGCGGGGTAATAAACACAAAGGAATAAGAATAATTTCGTGCTATATCGATCGTAGCCGTGATTTCATTTACCTTATGTCTTTTAAACGTACGATCGATTAACCGTGACAGCAGAGACATTTTGGAGAAGTTAGGAATTCAATAATGAATATAAATATAAAGACGCAGCTTGACGATGGTTTCTACAAATTATGCTGTAATTAGATAAAAAAGTAAAGTTGCGAGTCTACCATTATGGTAAGAATGGCGACTTGTGTAGCTAAAAGCACGACCATATTCTTAATTATATTTTAGTTGTAATTTTACGAATTTTCATTCAATGCTATATAAAATCCCTATTCTTACTTTAAAATGATTACCACGTTGTAAATTTCCTAACGGATCTCCCAGATAAGTTTCGCTTCCAAAATCGACCGATTTTCTGAATATGTTGTTTTATATCAGTGGCAAAAACAGTAAAAGTAAATCACCGAGGGCTTGGAGCTCCCTCAATCTTAATTTTCTGCGCAATTTCATTCCGTTTCTATGAAACCATGAAATTTGTTTAAATTAACTAACCATGAAATTTATTTAAATTAACTAACTGGTTTGATTAGGTAAATATAAAATTGATCCGATTCCGCCCATTCGACTCAATTATTTACGATTGTTGATTTAATGCTGACTTCTATAGTGTTATTGATTTTCGTGGAATTTTTTTTCATGTGTCCTTTTGCAGGTTTTTATTGTTAAGCCTTTAGGATTTTAAGATGGGATAGATAGGACTTCGTCTCTATGGTAGAGCGATTATTTATTTATTTCTAACAATAATCAATTTTATGGCACGATGGCTTAGCACATAGGAGAATGATCTAGTTTTCAGGAAAATAAATTATTCATCAAAGCTTAAATATTATTTTTCAAGTGAAAACTGGTATGCCGGCGACAGAAAGAGTAGGTAGGGCCAGGGCCGGATTATGGTCTAGTTACTGTGGCTAGGGCTTACGAAAATATCAAACAAAAAACTTAACAAATGTTTTTTGTATACATTAAAATTCATTCCATATGTTATTTCTAGTTATTTGGCATACGTAGGTACTGAAGCTGGCGGCTGACATGCGCAATAAAAATCGTCACATGTCAGCCGTCAAGATAGACCACGCTGTGGTGTAAGAGAAACCTAATCTCTAGAACAGGTTTTGTTGAGAAATCGATAATAAAATTTCCCCACCTTTCCTCAATCAAGCGTCATCCTGTATATACGAATACATATACATGTAATAGTTGAAAGGACTCCGAGCCATAGTGCCTAGGGCCCACGAAACCCTTAATCTGGCCCTGGTAGGGCTTGCTTGCGGTCCGGTGGATGAATCGTCTCGTTGACACGTCTGATTTATAGGGAAATACGCAAAATTCGTGTCTCTTTATACCACGGTAGTTTCTTTTAAAGGTTATCGAATGAAAATCGAGGGCATGAGTGAATCAAGGGAGTAATAGTGTTTCGTCTGATTTCACTTTCATATCGGGGAGTTTAATTGTAAACGACTTCCTCTTTCAAATTCCACGCAATGTAGCCCGAAGCCTTCCGAGTTGTTTAATGGGAAAAGACCATGAAAAATGGGCTACAAATTGTGCTTGTTTTATTGCGTAACCTTTTCTTCGCGGGATTCCCATTTTTTATGCTAAGTCATCTCAGTCATCCGTCATAGCCTACTGCAGGACGTTTTTTTTAAAATAATATATTCGATGCAATAATATTGAATGTTATGGTAATAAAAAACTTTGAGTCATTTAATGTATTTAATCAAAGCTTCATGGGAATAGTAGTCGATAGATTTTTAATTCAAATTCAACATAAAATACCCTGTGATATTCCTCATGTATCAAATGAATAATAGGCAAAGTTACATGCATTATGATAGAACATATGTTGCCGTAATTATAATATACGATACATTTATGTACGGGTTAAATAATAAATTGCAGCTTAGAAGGAATTATTTTCATATTTATATGACTGAAAATCTTAAATATTTCGGCATGAATAAATTATTGAAAATTTATGCATGCATAAAAGGTTTTCAGATGGTATCCTTTTCGTGGAGGAAGCTTTTCTATGTTTTAGTTACTTATCCTGAGTTGGTATCACTTTACCGAATCCCACTTTCCCCAATTTTCATTTGCCCGAATCCCACTTTCTCGAATATCATTTGCCCGAATACCAATTACTCGAATATTACATTTAATATTAATCAAGTAGAACAAAAGATAATACATCAAGAACGAATATGGGCATACCGTATCAACAGAAGGATGCCGATTACTGCATACATACCGTGTATTGTGCGCGAAACCGGTGAGTAGAATTTCGGTCGTCCGCCCATATCGAGTTTGATGTACATAGGTTTAAAATCTTCTCTTTCCGCATCCTGACTTCTCTGGAAATTGCCAATTTTTCGCCTCTGTTTACATCTTAAAGTTTCCGGTTGCTGTATTCTTCTTCTTCTCGTAAACCACTGATAAATATATGCAGCCCAATATGATTTTTCCTGACAACATCTCCTGCCATCGCCTATCCCAGCCTTCCAAATTATTTTGGGTTCGAGGAAGGGCATTTTCTACGTTATCTTGCACAGACCAAAGAGATGGTTTGTACATCAGATCAGAGTAAATGTCTCTTCCTACAGCGTTTTCTTCGTCGGAGCCTACCTTTGATGTAGTACTCTCCAAACCATTCCCACACTTGTATCACTTTCTCTTTCCCAGTTTTTCTAAATAATTCATTTATTGCCTCATATGCTGGTCTAATTTTATCTGATGGCCAAAAAAGTTCGAGTCCCATCTTTCTCATCAACAGGCAAACCTTCTCATCCTCGCCGTATAACTGAGTAAGACCTACTTTTTGGAATTGCCTCCAAATAATTTGCCCCAAGTGATAGAAGTACACTTAATTGTTTACGTGGGACAATTTCTCCTTTATTGCAGCAATTGCCGCCCTTTCAAGGTCTGTGATTATGTCCCGAAGTGGGAGTATTTATCTCTCTTCAGGAAAATGTTTGTGTATTTTTTCCAAAATGAACCCTATTTCGTTCGATCTCAGAAGAACGGTGCCGGATATTCGCATATAAGTGATATTCGGGAATATGTAATTTTCGGCCAACTGGTATTCGGGCAAATGATATTCGGGAAAGTTGGATTCGGGAAACTGAATGTGAGCGACCTATCCTATGCTATAGGAATGCCAACTTTTTTCCATCACACAAGGCGGACCCAATTTCCTTTTATTTGCCCCTTGTTTGGATTCGAAAGTGAGCGCGTATTTTTTCAGCCAAAGCAAATCAGCGTATGTAACTCGTCATATCAGTTAATATTTTCGTTAGCCCACAAAAATATTAATCTCCGAAAAACATCCACCCATACGGAACGATCATTTCTTTCACGTGTAGCGGCGCGGGAATCCATCGCTCCCGTTATATCGGTAATTTTTGGCTGTCCAACAGCGGTTACCATGGAGAGCTAAGCGTTGGCCGACCGATGGAGAAAGGGAGAGAGTGGTCTGGGGATTCCCCGTTTGAGGATCGTGTCCACACGCTCTCAACTCACTCTCGCTTTCCTATTTCCTTTTTTTTATCATCCCTACGGTCGTGCGACGAAAGGAAGAAAGCCGGACGATTTCTCCCGGATGCAAATCACGGGAAAATCCGTCCCTTACCGGTCCTCTCTCGTTTCGTAACCCTCGTCTAGGAACTGGTTGCTCCCTTTTGCGTCGCCAGCTATTAGCAGGGCGTCTCTTTTATAGGGAAGGCCTCAAAAGACCCCACTAGTTCACGTGGTTGACAAAGGATTAATGCGTTTCATTTAAAGTGACCGGTTTTTGAAAGAGTCAATCGCGTGTCAAAAAGCAACACATTTCAGCCTTTTGATGTGAAGAACATTACCATTAAAATGTCTATCGCAACAATTTGGATTTCGAAATCATAGGAACTGTTGCCAAGACTGTATAAAGACAAACGAAGCGTGATGTAACGAATGTCATGAATAATAAAATAAGTAAATCTCTCCGAATAGAATGTTCGTTTAATGAGATTCTTTGACGTAAAATTAACCTGCTTCTCTTAACAGATATCATCTCTTAACAGATTTCGTCCAATAGTAATTAAAAATAGTTTTTTTCTGATGCATCTGCAAACAGTTGGTCGAGATTCCCATATAGCAGGGGTTCTCAAACTTTTGAAATGCTGTACCACTTAAATAAACTGCTAAAAATTCATGTACCACCATGTGCATATTTCGTAATTCGGACTTTGTGCAGCCAAGAGTATGCGTTTATGGTCAGAGGACAAACAGAATAAATTAACAATCTTGTCAAAAAATCATAGTTTTATCGTATTAATTATTGCACGTAAACTATTATTTACTTTTATTCAATACTAATGTGATGGGTGGGCTTGTTTCATTGAAACTATCTTCGATATATCGGGCTTTATCTTCGTTAACTTCAAACGTAAGTCGGGCTCAAGTTGCAATCGTGTTCTATATTTATTTTTAATGCCCGACATGGCAGAAAACCCAATTTCACGCAAATACGATGTGTTGAAGGGCATTAAAAATTTTAATGCTTTGTCTGAAATAACTTCATATTCAGCTCTTATCTTTAACCAAAAATTGCACAAGCTGTCTTTTTAAAACTCATTTATTAGATTTCCATCACATGAAATTTCTATTAGCTGATCTCTCTCTTGAACTGAAAAATTATCCAACACAGCTTCCGAAATGGATGAAAAGGGATCTCTTATCCAGCTTTCATTTTCTAAATTTTCGGGAAAGTATGAACTAAAATTCTTAACAAGACCCATGCAATGTTTTTCTATATCTTCAATCAGTATTTCATTCATTGTTAGTTCATTTTCTGAGATAAACTCTTCTAATGTGGGAAATGCAGCAATCTTGTTCTTTCTTATATCCTTGATTATGTATTGTGACAGCTGCCTTTATTTTGCCTGTTATAGTAAAATCTGTTATATTTGGACCTTGTAAGCTGGAATTCAGTTCGTTCAGGCGTCCAAAAATATCAGCCAAATATGCTAATCGTCCTAACCAGAGTTCATTAGTAAAACAATGAGAGAGTTCAAATTTGTATTCTGTTAGGATGATCTGTACCTCTGAACGTAGCTCAAAGAGTCGAGTTAAAACCTTTCCTCTTGATAACCATCTAACTTCTGTATGTAGAAGAAGCTTATTGTGGTCGCTACCCATTTCATTACACAAAATTGTAAATAGTCGTGAATTAAGAGCTCTGGATTTAATAAAGTTTACTATCTTTACTGATTGGTCTAACACAGTCTTTAGTTCCGTGGCCACTGATTTTGTGGCCAGTGCTTCACGATGCATGCTGCAATGTGTAAACTTTGCATCTGGAGCAACTTCTTTAATTTTAGCATGAACACCACCACGACTGCCCGTCATTGCACGTGCACCATCAGAACATACGCCTACGCAGTTTTTCCAATTGATATCATGAACGGTGACAAATTCATTGATTGTACTAAGCACATCATAACTTAACTAACTGCACAATGATTAATTATTATGGACATGGACCTATTGATAACCAAGTGCAAATAACGCATTTTATAGCAAGAGAAAATTACTGATTCGTAATGCACTGGATATCTGTATATGTATTTGTCTTTTTGTTACATCTCTGTGTACCACCTGGAACAACGTAATGCACCACAAATTGAGAATCCCTGCTCTATAATATATCCTGATATGAGTTTATTTTAACTCATTCTATAAGGTCTTTTTGAATAGCTTTTATAGAATTCACTGTTTTTCAGTCAAATCAAAGTAACATTTATATTATTATTTACCGTTTGACATTAACTGTCTAAGGTTAGGGATTAAAAACAGTTTTGCGCAAATCAGGTTCTTTCCGTAAGCTAAAGCGACAGATTATCATTTATGTTTATCTTATTTGGAAATGTTAGCCGCAATATCCACATTCCTTTTTATCCTAATATTTAAAAAAATCTCGATTTTCAGTATCGTTGTCCTCTTCATCGCATATAAACTTAATTCGTATGTTATATATTTTTTCAATAACATTTCAGCTTCAGCTTTCCCATTTGACCTTAAATGTTAATGCACTCCAAAATGCCAAAGTCATTTCGTGTCGGGAATATCCGAAGCGGGAAATAATTCCCGTTTAATACTGTGAAGTACTTTCCCTCGAGAAACTTTTAAAAGGTCAACCGCACACCCAGGTCGCTTTCACACCGCTCTTCGGATTTAAAAAAGAGAATATTGCCTGGCGCCCGCAAAGGGAGTTTCCAGGGCGACATCCCGAAATGCTCCTAATAATAATCCATTAATTCGCCGAAAGGCGACTTTCGAAAACTGTTCGTTTTTTATGCGTTTTATACTGTCTCACGAAACAATTAATAAAGATTTCATTCGATGGAATTTATGGGAAGATGTTATTTAATTGGTTCCAGTATGTGAAAATCGGGCGTAATGGAAAATTTATGGAAGGTGGGCTAATGTATTGGATATCTATTGTGCGGAATACTCCGGAGGAAGCTAGACGTGTGCATGATAGATTTTAATTGTAAATAAGAGGGTTTATTATTCGTAACAACTTGCTTAGCGACAAGATTTTGGATACGAAATTTATTATCTTAGCATATTTTTACCTTCATATATACAATGAGTGAAATTGCGTTTTTCTGGGTGTATTTTATATTTTTACGTAGTTTCAAAGAAAAGAGGTTGAATTTTCCACTGTGAAAAATCTGCAAACTGGAAAAAATGCCCATGACGTGTGAAGGTGTCGGTTATGAGAACGAATAACAGATATCGCCGTTATTGCAAACTACAACTTGGTTCAGAATCCTAAAATTAGAGAAGCCACCTTTAATTCATATCTAAGTGTACGAAATTTAATTATTTTCTCCTGCGTTAAGTTGAGCATGCTATTGGACGAAATATAAAGCCCAGTGCCATGATGGTTGCTCAGCTTGTGTAAATCTGCATTTCAATCCTTGGAAAATATCTAAACCTCCTGACGCACTGATGCGAAATACAAACGTTGCCAAAAATGGGATTTTTGCCATATCTCTCTAAATTTTAGCGAGTCTGGAAGGGATTTATTCTAGGGTGTCATCTTGTTTGTTGCCTAATCGAATTCTCATTTCCACGAAATAGTTTGGTGTCATTATGCCAAGGGAAAAAACGAGTTGCAGCATTTTCATCACTTTCTTCGGAATTCTTTTAATTTTTGTACTAACATTAGTCGGTAGAAATGATATATGTATCTCTTAGTTTGGAGTTGGAGTTATCATTTTTAACATTCTTATCCACAATATCATCATCACCATAAGTAGTATGTCCGTGGACATACATACAAACTTGGTTCTCCACATATCCCTACTTTCCGCAATATTCTTCATGTCTTGGTAACTCTTTATCCTCTTTAGTCATGCTATATCTCCTCAAGTAATGTTTGATCCAGTTATATTAGTTCTCTCGAAATAAAACATTCCAGATTATCCACAAAATATAGGGCATAAAATAGGATTTAGCCACACATTTATAACGAAAACTAATTTAACCCAATTTACGTAGCACTTTGTGAAACCATTCTATAAGTAATGTCGCACGTTTGTGAAAGTCCTATGAAAACAAGTTTTTGACAGTTAAGACTTGAGAAAAAGATGTTCTATGAGTATAATTTGCATTTATTTATACAATTGCCTGTATTGTATAACGAACATCTCTCATCAAAGAACCCAGAGGTGGGCTTCGTGAGGTTATAACGAGAAATATTCCAACAAAATTTTATTACGAACAATTCATAATCCTTTATTACGATAATGGAATCTCGAGCACTGATGGTGCAAAAAGTCGCAGGACTTCTTAAATTAAACGAAATTGCGGAATTTCAATACAAACACCTGACGTACATTTTTATCCGTCCTATTAGTTGCTTCTAATGCGTTATGCCAATTTAAATGTTTTTCCTGCTTCTGACATGGCTCGTGGAAAGTATTAGGTATCCATTCAGGTTCCCGTGTTATGGATATGGAGATACATATATCTTCTGTGTTAAACTCAGCAATATCGAGACAATAATAGTGATTATTGCCATACAATCGTGATTCGTCAATTTATAACCGTAACAAAAACCAAACATTTTTCAAGGTGAAATTTTAGATTCCTTCGTGATCAGAGACAAAAATCAAGAGGAATAATAGATCTGGGAATTCTAACGGAAATATTTATTTCTCTTAAAATTCGCTGACGTATTTTTTTCTCTCTCTTGTCCCTATTCGCTTCTTCAGATTAATCTCTTGTTCACGTTATAAGATTTCTCCATTGGTTATCGCCCTCTCACCCCCACCCTCGATTGCCTCGTGCGCGCAACACGTTCGTTGCCTAACTTTTCCCCACCGTCCGCGCTTTCTCGAGCCGACGCCGCATACTAATTCGCAGCATAAACACGAGATGGCGCCGCTCGCTAAATGAGGCTACGTGCGGGATTCCGGCGTGAGTCATATAGGCTACTCCCCCAAGGGGCTAAATATTATTTTCGAAATTGGCGTCAATTAAGCCGTCGCTCGCAACGGTACCGGTGGTGTGGAGTTCCATCGCTACGCGGAATTCCTCCAATTCACGGTCCCGTTCGATAATGCTCGCTAATGGAGCACAAAACGGTTTCTTTTAGGCAGAAATCTCGGATGTGCGGCGTGGGAAAACCCCTTTTTATGCGTGACGGATTTCGATCGCTGAATTTTCTCCAAGAACATTTTACTTCTGATTTATTTTAACGGTTAATCAAAGAGAAGGTGTCACATTTTGGACGACGTAATGCAAGTGAAATCAAGCTCACCATGTAATTTTCTACTTTTATTTATTCTTGCAACCGTTTTCACGGTAACAACTACAAAATGGCGGATACAATGGGGTAATTAGCCCTCCTAAGGGAGATGATCAATGTTTACTAAAATATGTCAATTATAATTTTTTAATATTATAACAATTCCATTTTTTCCAAATGTCTAAGCAGTGTATAATATACACAGCATATTTATTATGAGACATGATCTCTCTATATTATAACTGCACTAATGTGTGTTACAGAAACTATTTCTACTTCCGTATGAGCTAGAATGCTGTAAAAATTCAGATTAATTATTCATGACTTACAAACAGGGAAAATTGCGAAAACGGGAAGTTTTTAAGTTCAAGATCCCCAAAAACATTTTATTCGAGAAAATCCCATATGATTAACATGGAGGATTGTTGTCATAATGTCCGATTTGAAAGCATAAGACGTAAATGAGTGTAAGACATCTTTCGTTTGCTTTTTAAAACTATTTATAATTTTCTTAGAAATTAGAAACATGAACCAACGTGCAAAAGAGCGCAAATTTATTTTCCTATCGTAGACTTTCAAATACGATTCGAATTGACTCAGAAAATTGTTTTTAAGACGAAAATTTTAAGTTCTACGTGAATAAAATATTTCGTTGCCAAGAACAACCAGCATTGTTGCCGTACTCATAAAATTATATAGGACCCTATTGGAAAAACGGAGGAAGACGGGAGTGTGAGGAAAAGAAAGAGTGAACGAAAGAAGGAAGGAGAGAGAGGGAGAGTAGAGGAGAGAAGAGAAGAGAGAGGGAAAGGGGGAAGGAGAGAATGAGGGCACGAGGGGAAGCGGAATTTTGGAAAAGCGGGAGGTTTGGTGGGAGATATAGGGAAGTAGAGAGGAAGGTAGAAAGAGGGAGAGATAGGGAGAGTGGAAGGAGGATGGGAGGAAGGGAGAGAGAAGCCCGAAAATAGGGCTAAATATAATTTTCTACCTTAAATATATGCCGAAATGAGGAGGTTCAGGGTTGCACACGGGCAGCAGACTAAATCACCTCGCGGAGCGAGGCGTGGGGTTAACGCGCGTAGGGGCGGAGCCCCCAGTATTACATAAATAGGTATCAGTAAATATATTTGTTTTATTTTCCCCCTCCGTAAACTATGCGCTTAGATACGCCCCTGCAACTTCATCATCAGGCGATTTGAAGGGTTGACTATGGCAGTAGATAGGTCTATGAACTAAACGCATCCTTCTTTTACCTTCCTCCTTCCTTTCCCTTCCTTTCTTTCCCTTCCTTTCTTTGTCCCTATTCCTATATAGTGCCATTGTAAACCCTTCAAATCGCCTGATGATGCAGTTGTTAGAGTGAAACCGGTGACGAATATAAATTAAAGCGAGGGATTATTTAGTTTGATTTAATTTGTTCTAATTCAACTGTTTATATTTAACATCCTCGCGGACAACACGATCATAACGGTCGTATATGTTTCTGCTTAGGGAATTAGACGTCTACATCATTCGTGGCTTCTAATCGTAAATGATTTTTCATTAATCATAACACTCCATTTAAGTCGCCATGAAAAATCATAATTCATAAAATAACAGAGTAGTATAACACGCCAAATATCTACTTTGCACAGACTTAGCTCATCCAGTGATTGGAAATTGAGCATTACTGTTTTGTAATAAGATAACAATATGTAGTTATATTTACGTTCTTGTTGTTTGACGACCAGGGTAGAATCGATATAAAATCTCACTTACATTGATTATTTCCAGGCAAACAATACCATCTTTGAAAAGCGCAGAGATCAAATATGTGACATTCGTGTGTGGCTCTACCTAATTTTTCTATTAAATTACGTTTGAAAAAATATTTGCACTTCCTAACGATACTTACATACTTATTGATAGTAGTATAGTAATATATCCGATGCAACACTTGAACATGTCAGAGTAGGTAATGCGACGCATATTGAAAAGATTTATAAAAACATTCCTTTATATCTCACGCTGTGATTTAGTATTTATTTAGTGAACTATTATTTAAATTATTTATAATCTGGTCGATATAGTTGTCTAACATAAGTATTATGATCTCAGCTGTTTACAAATTGTTACTAGCGATAGAAATAGTTGTTATCGACTCCATGATAGAGTTGGGACTTTCTTCACGTTAAAAACGAAATTAGACTTAATGCAAAAATAAATTAGGTACGTGTGAATTCACGAACGGGCGGGATAAGAATAAAATCTGGAGTTTTGGTAGAATTGTTAGTTCATAGTAAATATTTCGTTGGAGAGTAATGGGCCAAATGTAAGGAAAGCGAATGAAACCGAATTAAGGTCACCTTAATCATATTAGCGAAAATAAATCAAGGCGGAGGAGAAACAAAAGAAAGCGAAAGCAGTCGAAAACTGGGCCACCGGAGAGAAATTTCCATTTCGTTTGAAGTGTTTTGGCAGTGGTCACACTCATTGCGGGATTGTTCCCAAGAGAACGGTAGCGAGCAGTGAGTGCATTTTCTTACTTTCTAAACTCTGGATAATAACGAACCGAGTTTTTCGTAATCAATACAAGACCTCAAGGTCCATTCGAATCTTTCATCGAATTAGTGGGATGGTAGCGATGATAAAAATTTGCCCCAGATACATACAGAATTTTCATTTTTAATAAGTTCGCAAAAAAACCAAATCAAATCCATCAGTCAGTTAGATGTATGGATGTTCATCATTTAGCTTTTTCCTTAAATGGTTTCACTAACTCTTTAACGATTTTCTATATCAGAAACCTCAATAGGCTAACACTTGTTTCCTTATAGCCAAAATATTAATTACTCAAAAGCTGGTGCACCAACCGAGCTTTTTCTCCAAAATACGATGCTTATAATATTAGTCCACAAAGTTTTAATTCAGATAAGTTTATTATCTTTCCATTTGTCTGAGTGCACGCTTAGATTTCGGCGTGAGTCATTGATACAATTTTAGAACAAGTGAGGCAAGAATTGCTGAGTAATTAACATAAGGAACCTTTTTTGGAACAGCTTTGGAATCCCGGGGTCTGCCGCGTTGTTACGATTTTCGATCTTCTTTTGTCGTTTGTAAATAAATGTTGATATGTATTTATCGTTGCTATATCTATATTATTTTCAATAAAAGAGGGTTAATAAGAATCCTATGATGAACCAAAACACTTCAACCAACTTATCTAACCTGGTGAAGTCGCGCAAAATGTTCCACCATAAATAAATATTGTGAATAATAATGCCAAAAAAGGAAAAGGTAGACTGTATACGACAATTCCATCGCGTCCATATTGCTTGCTGGCAAAACAAAAGAAGATCGAAAATCGCATCGTCAACGGTGGCCCCGGGATTCCAAAGCTAATTGTAAGCCCTTTTTCCGACAATTTAATAAAAGGCGTTCTTTTGATTTAAAAAAAATCATTTATCAACGATTTCTTAATCTTAAGACTTGAGTGAATGAGTTTTAGAGATATTATGTTCTTTAAATTGGGATACTTAAAAATGGTAAATAATACGTTTCTATTTACTGCTATTGTTGTTAAACATTTGTTTTTATAGAATATACGTAATGTTAAATTCGGAGCTTATGCCGCTGTTATATTGGTCATTTTACAGAAGTAATAGTTTAAGTGAAGTTACGTAGTTACAAAAATTCATTTTACGCAATACTTGATTGATCGTCGATATTAAAATGAAATATCATATTCTTTTTCGACGAAGAATAAATTCGTGGATGTAAATTGGTTTAACACGTGATATTTAGCACGATCGAATTGGAATATTTCCAAAACGGAAATTTTATTTTGCTATTCAACGAGGGTGTGTTGAAAAGTGTCAATTTAGCTCCAATTTCCTAGAGTTAATCCTTCTCGAGTTATTAGCAATGATCTTCGTATTAACTATTTCATCTCTAGCTAACGGATAATTTCCAAACTTTGTCAGGTCCTCATATTACAATCCTAAATTGTACACATCAAAAATCATCTTGGCAGAAAGAATACTTTTCGAGCTATTAACAATTGAACTTTGTACGCACTATTTACCCCACAGATACTAAGCCTGGATCCACCAAATGTTTACCATACGTATCTCTATGCAGAACTATCTATCCTGGAATTTTGGCGTTTGTAACTTGCGTCAAGTTTACAAAACTTTCATTCTGCGGGTATATTTATATATTATTTTTAAACGCCTTAAAAGGTGAGATAAGTCTTTACTAATACTTCCTCAAAACGCTCGCTTCTGCTAATCCGTTGTTTTAAAAACGAGAGAAATTCATCGATATCGATTTTTGCCGCAAAATTCATTTTTCTCACAAACTAAGTTCAACATAATAAATAAATAAAACAACATTTTAAGAAGACTTTAGCGAACAACCTATTTGTCGTTATTTATTATTATTTCGCTCGCTTTTGCAGTGATTTCATCGTATTCAGATATGCTTTGGCGAATATCTGCAACCGTTATCGTTGATGACATTTACTCGCATGGGCATGCACTGTAAACATAAAGCGCCTTATCATATGTCTGGCCCTCCTATATCACGGATTCGCTACAACACGTTTTGTTCAAAACACCAACGCGGCTTAATGGTTCGCTTTAACGTGGTTTGGTCGGATTTGGAATGAGGGATTCCAGATTGCAGAGGGAGAAATAGAAGCGTCGGATGGCCCTAGCATTTTATTTACAAGCTTAGAAAACTGACAACAACACTATTGTTGCGCAATAAGTGCATCACGGAGTGGTTCGGGAATTCCGGGTCTGGAGGATTCCTGAAGGAGTACGGAATGCAACCCCTTCCCCCCTTCAACTACGTGAAGCAAGATTCACACAACAAGGTTTCGCATTACACGGCATTTTTTCAGAGCGCATCCCTCGTGTCTCAGTAGAGCCGGATATTGCACAAAATTAAAATAAATTGCAATTCTAGTACAGTATCGCTGAAATCTATAATTAAAAACGCCTCAAAATACGACTTTTCTAAAACCTAGATTGAATTTTACGTCGAGGTTCCTCTAAAACGTTTCCAAGTCCGCAGGTGAGTTAATAAAAATTGTAAACGATTCAAAATAAGATTTCGGACATTCATTCTCTATGGTCGGCTCAAGGATTTACATCGAGGTCCACCAAAAAATATATTCTTCAAGTCTCTCAAACCGGAGCCGGAAAGTTGGGAAGAATGAAAGAAGTGAGTCGTACGTCACCGCTTAGAGGAATACCCTTTCTTCATCTTTTTTCGCGTACGTTTCTTGGCCATTTCCCATCGACGCAATGAGCACACCTCTGTCATTGGAATCTCGGCCGAATTAGCTCGCGCGCGTTTTAGAACGAGCCTTTCATTAACTCCCACGCCACCCTCCCCTCGCTACCAACCCTCTCCCTCCCCTTCCCACCCCCTATCTCTCCTCCAGCTTCCTGCCCTCTTTCCCGCTCCGCGCGCACGTGAACTCATCTCCCATCCATTCGCAAGGATCTTCGTCATGGTGATGAGGGCGGACGCAGGAAGGCGTTCGGGTTGTTATTGCCAACGCTGCCCTCTATGAATAGGCTCGGTAACGGCTCTCTCCCGCCACGCCCCCCTGTTTCCCGTGAGTGACACGTTGCCATTGCCTCCCTTTTTTATTTAATCGGGTATTTCGGGTCAAACTGCGAGGTCGGAGAGTATTTTTAGAAACGAGCCTCAACTACCTTTCGTATTCGGCTTCGACTGGAAAAAAATGGTAGGAGCAAACATTGCACAATATCTATCATATACTATGTGCAATTCTAGCCTATGGGATAACGTGTCTGGTTACATTATTTCGTGCAGAGCTTAGCAGCACCTGGGCGTGAAATTCGATGTACGTCCGGCCATCCTATAATGCGGGGGTGTGTTCTGAAAATGTGCCGTGTAATGCGAATCAAGGTTTACATAGTGAAAGGAGAGTTGCGTTCCACACCTCTTAACCCTTTGCACTCGGATTTTTTTTTCTTGATTCTATTAGTCTACTCGGAATTTAATTTTTAAATACCCCCATATTTCATAAATGGCGGCACTATGATGAAAAACTCAATTTTATTTTCATATAAACTTATTTATTTGCATTTTTTTACATTAAAAATTATTTTTCAACTCATACAGCAATTTTAATCTCTATATTTTTTATGGTGTGATATTTTTTTGAAACATTCACCCACATGAAGACCTGGATTACATTCACATGTCTCACAGATATAAATTCTCTCTCTTCTTCCACCTTGGACTTTTCTATTAGAACAAACAACACAATCTTTATGTTTTTTGTTAGGGTGAGGGATGATTATATGGAGCTTTCCATCTAAACGTTGCTCTTGTTCTGTGGATGATGGTCTACCCCTAGAAGTTAGTGTACCACCCCGGAAATCTCCAACTAGATCACGTACAAGTTTCCTAATAAATCGTACATGAGATATCGGTTTTTCATTTTTTCTTTTTTGGCATTCTTTGTACAAAATGTAAGAATTCACAACACTGACCTCAAGCCCCCAGAAAAACAATTTACGCCACCATTTTAGAATCTTCCTCATAAAACAGTACGTGCTGGTGTAGTGATCAGCTATATCAACTCCCTCCATAAAATTCGTATAATTTGTCACGACCTTGGGTTTGGCAACTCTTTCTTTGCCACCGCCTCGCACTCTTCTTTCCACAGCTGCAGTCTCTGAAGTGTCCCATGTACTAAGCATGGTGACTATCCTCTTGTCTTTCCATGCAAGAAGCATTACATTTTCATCTCTGTATGCCACTATCTCCCCTTTCTTCAGTTTTGGATGTTTGATAACTGTTGGATTGTCTTTCCTATTGGGCATTATTGTCCCTGTCAAGTGAGATTTTTCTTTGAGCAATTCCCTTGCAAGAGTGACACTTGTGTAATACCTATCAGTAAAGAGATGATAGCCTTGAGAATCAGATACTGAGTTCTTCAATCTGTCGTGAAGTTCTAAAACTATTCTGGTAGTAAAAGGAAGATCAGGTCTTACCAGGGTTTTGGATGTTATTCCACCATAATAAGGGACAAATGAATGTACGTAACCGCATTTAGAATCTGAAAGGACATATAAACGAATACCCCATTTTGTTGGCTTTTTAGGATTATACGTGATGAAGCGTATCTTTAGTTTTGTCTTTAAAAATTCAACATCACTGCCACCGTCAGTACATTCACTCTGATCTTTGGGTGAAACAAGGGAAGTTTTCCTTTTCGTAATTCCACTCGGACCAGCGATTGCTTCATTATCCTCATATGCGTGATCAGAGCACTCACTTTTGTCACTTATGTTTTTCAATAGTTTCTTCATTGTCAATGTAAAATTCATCGTCACTGCTTTCTAAATCTTTGGAAAATCTATCCATCCTAAGGAGATGCAATTCGTTCTGAATATACGACTACTTGCGGACAAAGCATTCAGTCAACTACAGAGAAGGCTTCGTTTGTAAGAGAACCCTGTTTCATGAAAACATCTGAGAGATGCTTCTAGAAACGTAAGCAAACCTCTGAGAGTGATAGAGGGACGATTGTTTACTAAGGTAAGATCATGGAAGCTCGGGCCTACTCAAGATGTTCACTATGCAAGAGATAAAAAGAGAATGGGCCTTTGATGGGTCAGTGGTGGGTGGATGACCACAAGAAGAAAACGAAATGAAAAAAGAGGTTGATACTAGAAGCCAATACGAGACGGGACAGCTGACCGAGCGAACTTTTCTTTCTGACGAACTTTTATTTCGGACGCAACTCCTCTTTCAGACGCATGATCCCCATTTGATAATTCATTATCTGGAATAAACAAATGATTTCCAAGTAATGAATGGCAGCTAATGCAAGCGAAAATGCGCTTACACCTCAGTAAATAGATAAAGACGAACATCTGCTATGGCGGCAGCGGCATCGGCTGGAAACGTCCTTTATGGGTAGATTATAGAAGGATATTATTCATTTATAAAATAATCCATGTTGCTTAATTAAGTTGTTGTTTACTCGTATTTCCACGCTGATGATTACAAGAAAAGTTATTGGAAAAAATGGACAAAAATCCCCCTTCTCCTCACGATGAAACACCGTGTCGAGTGTGGCTCGACATACGAGCTGGTGCCGTTGCTAGCCGTGTCGAGTCACACTCGACACCCGAGTGCAAAAGGTTAAGATACCCTCCTCCGGTCCCAAAAATTACCCAAAACTCTCTTTGGTACACATGTATCTACAGATAGATCATTTTTGCCGGTTATCTAGGCACTCGGCCATTCCGACACGTTTCTTCGTCGCTCAGGAATCCTGAATCTCGCATCCCAAGTCTTAAGAAACAGCGTTAATGCGAACCATAATCCGCGTTATATGAATTTTTGGTATTCAACAATTAACCGTGTTGTAGCGATTCAGTGTTACCAGAACCCCTGTTATAGGAGGGCCAGGTGTATTATAATATCACTGGACGCTACATTGTTATATCTTATGTTTCTATGGTTTTTGTGACAGCCGGATGAATTTAAATCAAAATCTTTTAAACCGTTTTAGAATAAATCGACATTTTGTGAAAAATTAACAAGAAAAAACTAGGTACCTTCCTTTTTTACGCGATGTGGTTCATTTGAATGAAGCTGTATTATTAAGGGTGACGCCCTGTATAAATGCGAAGTTTCTTCAGGATCTGTCGTAACGTTAATTTCCTAGAGCCCTAGAGGATATAAATGACATAGGACAGGCTACAGGCAGAATTTCAAAAAGCACTTTTTGGGACTCATAGCAACCTAAAACGTGAATATTTATCAAAATCTCGAAGTCGAATTTTTGAACGAATTTGGTTAATTGTCTATGAGTAAGTAAATTTCGAAGTCTTGAACAGGATAAACATGTATTTGAGAGGTAGGAGTTTCTTTCGATATTCTCTTCGAGGACATCTGTTGGGGCAGTTTGATACTAACTTGGTTAGTTCCCGTCCCACCAAGGGAAACATCCGTTGTTCAGAAACGAGAGAAAATGTTCTGCTACGATAGTTCAGAGGTAGAATATCCGCCCGGCAAGTGGAAGACCCGGGTTCAATTCCCGGTCATAGCAGACTTTTTTCTCGTTTCAAAAATTGTTCCATCTTTCACAGCTTATGCCTGTCTGCATAGGATCTTCGGATCATATCATTCCATCAATTTCATGTTTGGCAATCTCACCATTTGAGAGGTAGGAGTTTCTTTCGATATTCTCTTCGAGGACATCTGTTGGGGCAGTTTGATACTAACTTGGTTAGTTCCCGTCCCACCAAGGGAAACATCCGTTGTTCAGAAACGAGAGAAAATGTTCTGCTACGATAGTTCAGAGGTAGAATATCCGCCCGGCAAGTGGAAGACCCGGGTTCAATTCCCGGTCATAGCAGACTTTTTTCTCGTTTCAAAAATTGTTCCATCTTTCACAGCTTATGCCTGTCTGCATAGGATCTTCGGATCATATCATTCCATCAATTTCATGTTTGGCAATCTCACCATTTGAGAGGTAGGAGTTTCTTTCGATATTCTCTTCGAGGACATCTGTTGGGGCAGTTTGATACTAACTTGGTTAGTTCCCGTCCCACCAAGGGAAACATCCGTTGTTCAGAAACGAGAGAAAATGTTCTGCTACGATAGTTCAGAGGTAGAATATCCGCCCGGCAAGTGGAAGACCCGGGTTCAATTCCCGGTCATAGCAGACTTTTTTCTCGTTTCAAAAATTGTTCCATCTTTCACAGCTTATGCCTGTCTGCATAGGATCTTCGGATCATATCATTCCATCAATTTCATGTTTGGCAATCTCACCATTTGAGAGGTAGGAGTTTCTTTCGATATTCTCTTCGAGGACATCTGTTGGGGCAGTTTGATACTAACTTGGTTAGTTCCCGTCCCACCAAGGGAAACATCCGTTGTTCAGAAACGAGAGAAAATGTTCTGCTACGATAGTTCAGAGGTAGAATATCCGCCCGGCAAGTGGAAGACCCGGGTTCAATTCCCGGTCATAGCAGACTTTTTTCTCGTTTCAAAAATTGTTCCATCTTTCACAGCTTATGCCTGTCTGCATAGGATCTTCGGATCATATCATTCCATCAATTTCATGTTTGGCAATCTCACCATTTGAGAGGTAGGAGTTTCTTTCGATATTCTCTTCGAGGACATCTGTTGGGGCAGTTTGATACTAACTTGGTTAGTTCCCGTCCCACCAAGGGAAACATCCGTTGTTCAGAAACGAGAGAAAATGTTCTGCTACGATAGTTCAGAGGTAGAATATCCGCCCGGCAAGTGGAAGACCCGGGTTCAATTCCCGGTCATAGCAGACTTTTTTCTCGTTTCAAAAATTGTTCCATCTTTCACAGCTTATGCCTGTCTGCATAGGATCTTCGGATCATATCATTCCATCAATTTCATGTTTGGCAATCTCACCATTTGAGAGGTAGGAGTTTCTTTCGATATTCTCTTCGAGGACATCTGTTGGGGCAGTTTGATACTAACTTGGTTAGTTCCCGTCCCACCAAGGGAAACATCCGTTGTTCAGAAACGAGAGAAAATGTTCTGCTACGATAGTTCAGAGGTAGAATATCCGCCCGGCAAGTGGAAGACCCGGGTTCAATTCCCGGTCATAGCAGACTTTTTTCTCGTTTCAAAAATTGTTCCCTCTTTCACAGCTTATGCCTGTCTGCATAGGATCTTCGGATCATATCATTCCATCAATTTCATGTATAATTCGTACTTAATATGATAAAAAGCTCCGTTAGATTATCTCAAATGCGGTATGAATGGTCACCAAAACTTCTCATCATAAGATTTGATGTAACGCTGGAGAAAAATTTGTCATTGTCGAAAGAATAAAAATATAGTGTTTTAGCGGAGACCAAACCGATTTTCCCATTTATTCCGGAAGTATTTGATTTTTTTAGCGACTTAATTCTCAATTCCATACTTTTAGCCGCACAACTACCCAATTCTCGAGTTATTATCCCTGTTTAAACTATTTTCAAGACGCCATCATATTTCCTTGTATGAGAATTGGTACACCCAGCCAGTCTCTCCGTGGTAAGCTAGTGCACGAGTTGTTTAAAATAAGCCCACGCTTCCTGCGATACAATATCTTCACGTGTTAAATGTTACACCTTCCGCTCTATGATAGTGTACCGGTTTGTCCAACTTTTCTAGAGAGGTCGAGAGTTCATTATGAATACGGTGATGTGATATGATTGCCTAATTGCCACCTCAAGGTTATAAGCCGAGTGTGTTATTCCCTATTACTATGAAATGAAAGGAGATGTTTTATTAATCCGTCATCGTTTGAAAGATTTATATTTAATGAAATAAATAATTTCTGCTCTTCATTTTTATAAAAAATAAAATACGAATTAATTGTGAAGGATCCCGTTCAAGCTCATTATATCTATTACTCGCTTTGTATGGTACATGCGTTCCTGGAAAAGACCGTGTAAAGCGAGACCGTGAAGAGTGCGCTAGGTTTTCCCAAAGTCAAAGAATCCTTTATTTTCTTATAATAATATACATTGCATTTTCTAACTCTAGGTTACATGCTTTGATATTCGTATTTGTAGCTTGATGTGTTAGCCCGTGGGCTACTTTATCACATTACTGTATTGCTTTGCTTTCCGTTTTACAAGAAAAAATTCCTTTATTTTCTCGAGGGAAAAATGCTTTATGGAAAAAACTCTCCTGTTCCTGTCTAGGTTTTCCCATCGGAATATGCAAGGTTATATATACTTGAGGACCGGCTTGAGCTCAAAATCCGATAAGTTAGTTGCATTATATTCGGCATCGCTTCCTTGGTACTTTCTCGATAATCTTCTGAGTCGAACTGATAAAATTCATGATTTTTGGTTCTCGGAGACGGTGTCAAAACCATTCTTAAGCGAAATCGATGGCCGTGCAAATCGAGGTACTATTTCTCAAAAAGAATAACCTGCTAAATCGAACGTGTGCAACTACGTACTCGATTCGGGTATTAAGAATACGAGTGATGATAGGCCTTATGGTTTCGTAAACCTATTGAAAATAATCTCGATATTTCGTAAGCGGGAAAATTAATCGAAAAGTTGAATTTCACTACGAAAAAATCTTCGCATGCTCATGTTTGAATATTTTTCAGTTTGAAAGGTCTTAATGATACTGAACAGACGTGTATTGCTGGGAAACTATTTAAGGATGAATCATAATCATTGCATGAATTTAATTGGAGCGTATTATTCAGGTTATAATGGAAAATATCGCATCCTATATGCTTGAGAAGTATCCACACATCTCAAACGAAATGAATAATTCGATTCTTTTTCGTCTCCTCACAAATTCATCGGCCATAAAATATCGAAGATCACAAGTCTGATTGTTTGCATAACTTTTATTGATGATATCACTTCACATATGCCATTTGATTTCAAAGGAAATGTTGATTAAGAGAGCTGGAATTTCTTCCACTAAATCATGCGTATAGTCCGTTATTAAGATGGAAGGCGGGTCAAATTTAATTTTTCCGTATTTGTGAGAAAAATGCGTGTCAAACTCGATGTGATATCAGGGTAGCATAGATTCAAAAGCTGTTTTAGACAAGCCGCATTAGGGTTATGTTTGGTTTGCAAAAACTGCACGAGTGGATATGTATTTTACCATTTAAAAAATTAGAAAAAGTGTTGTATTTTAACTTAATAAGTTGGAAGACATTGTTTTTCTTCCAGAAATATGATTTTACATTATTGGACGATGTCATTTGCACACAAGTATTCCGTTCTGATCGCAGAAAGGCACGGAAAGGGCATCGAATTTATATAAGTTAACCATTAGAGTACATATTTGCGACTAAGCATTTAAATATAAAAAAATTGAAAAATTAAGAACTTGTCTTAAGTATCTCCAATAGCCATAACAAAGTTATAAAAAACTAGATGCGCCTACCGGCTAAAATGCAGCCGTTGTCAGTTGTGATTCACCGAAAGTCCATTCTAAAAAATAACCTTGTTATAGCTGTTGGAGATACCAAACACAAGTAATTAATTTTCCAATTTTCGATACTTAATTGCTTATTATGGAGTATTTTTCGGCTATAAGACGATCTCGATTATTCTGTTATCGTTATACAGATCGATTTGGGAGGCAGGTAAGTACAGGCAGCGTCAGCTTAACGTACAGGTTACGTTCTTAAAACCTGTACGTTAAGCGGACGGTCATTTTCCATATAAACTAATGTTATAAATGGAGATGCGTTCCCAAAATGGAAAAACATATTTTTTCATTCAATACCAAGTTGGAATATTTGAAGCGTTATTTTGAGGTAGAAGAAGAGTTATTGGTCATTGGAAAAGGGGCTGTTAATATCTGAGAATTTTGAAATTGATTTAGATGGAGAGTCGTCTAAAGGTGACTTTGGTAGTGATTTTCGTGTTGGTGAATAGGTTGCAGGATTTAAAAAAATGTTTTTTGGAGAACTTGTCCAAATAAATTTTCCCGCAGTACATAAGTGTAGCCTTACGTGAAAACCTGGACATCGCTCTATAGCATTAAGTTGCCGGTATTTCCGTAGGGATAGTAGGCTTTGGCCCAAACTTTCTCAAGCCCGTCTGTTTACCCGAGTGCGAGAGAATCGATGTACGTATCAGCGGATAGTACGTAGCTAAGTGCGGAATATGGTGTCAATATGTAATGTACGTATCGGCGGATGTACGTTAATCGGACGTACGTTAAACGGACGCTGCCTGTACTATACTTACTAAGAACGCATCTTTGGAATCAAATTCGCCACAGATAAGAAGTGTAGGTCCTCCTTCATTATGCATATCGGACGACCGTAATAAGAGGGCCATTTTCTCCCCTCCTTTGTTTTTCAGCGTGGGAGAAATGTGGCGGATGGGGAAGGAGGAGGGAGGAGTAGCACCCTCGCCTATCTCTCCTCTCTCCATTCGGATCTGTGTCACTGGGCCATTCGCTCAGTCACTCGCTCACTCCTACTCCACCTCCGTTTGGGTGCTACTCCTCAAACTCTCTCTTTCAACCCACGGAAAGCCTCTTCCCATAAGACGAAGGTAGGAGAGAAAGAGAGGAGAGGAGCAAAAACGTACGGACACACACACAAATCCCTCCATGTAAAGCGAAGCCGTGCAAAGTGGGATAGAATACACGAGCGCCATCTTGAGTTCAAAGTGCAACTACGTATTTAGTTATATTGTGTTCAGAACTGCTTCCTTTATTGTTTACTATAAACCTCTTGAGTCGAACTGAAACATTTTATGATTTTTTAATGCTTGGAGACCGTTCCGAAAACGTGATAAAGTGAAATCGATGTCCGTGAAATCCGAGGTAGTTCTCAGAAAATCAAAACCGCGCTAAACCGAAAACGCGTCAACCGAAACAGTGCAGAGCGAGTGTGTGTGAAAACACACATACAAGCAGGGGTGCCACAATTGCAAAATAAATCTTTTCGGTAATTATGCTTTTGGAAGGAATTGGCTAAACCGATTTCAACCAACTTTGGTAAATAAAATTTTTACATAAATTCATGACAAAATTAAATATTTGGACCGGATCGACAGAACAGGGGTGCCACAATTGCAAAATAAATCATTTCTGTAATTATGCTTTTGGAAGGAATTAGCCGAACCGAATTCAGACAAATTTGGTACATACATAGAATTTTCACATAAATTCATGACCAAAATGACATACTTCGACCCGCTTAACTAAGTAGGGGTGCCACAATTGCAAAATTAAACTTATCGGTAATTATGAATTTGGAAGGAATTGGCAGAACCGAATTCAACGAAATTTTGTATGAAGGAGTTGTGCAAGATAAAAAAAAACAAAAATAAGATTTTTAGGATAGATATGCCAAGCAGGGCTGCCATAATAAAAGTAATAAAAATTTTCTATTTACAAGTGTTTGTGTTGAACTGTACCCATCGATTTTAACCATATTATAATATTTATTATGTACAAATATATATAAAGCCATAATAGCATATTTGTACCGTATCAACTAAACAGGGATGCCACAATTACAAATTAAACTCTTTCAGTAAATATGGATTTGGAAGGAATTGGCTCAACGGATGTCAACTAAATTTTATATATATGGTTTTTACAAAATACCATAATTAATTAAAGATTTTTAAAGAGAAGCTTAAGAGCAGGGCTACCACAATTAATAAATAATAAAAATCATTTGCAGCTTAAAAGGAAACTTTCTCGAGCGAAGCCGGGCGTTTCAGCTTGTTATAAATATTTTAGGCTTGATTTGGCTTCCTCTACTATTTTCTTACCAGCTTCTGTATCTAGATATAATCGGAATTCCCTACAACTCCTTTGAAAGTTTTGGTTAATCATAAGTTCAGCTTCTAAATGTGATAGCTATAGTTTGTTCTGTCTTTTCTCCATACAACATCCATCAAACTAAATATCTTTCACTCGCTGCATGTGATAGCTATAGTTTGTTCTGTCTTTTCTCCATACAACATCCATCAAACTAAATATCTTTCACTCGCTGCATTTCTACGTGGTAATGATAAAACAAAACTGGCGATTTTTAACAATTCATTGGCATCTATATTTAATTAAAAAAAATCAACCCATTTCTCCGCGATTACATCGATTCCGACTACAATTTTGAGTGTTGAACAATTTTATTTAAAAAGCAGGACATTTGAAAGATAAGTCGGGACGGGGGAAACACGTTAACAAAACGAGACAATCCCGCGAAAATCTGGCAACCCTAGTGGAGAGAGATAAGGAGCGAGAGAGACGGAGAATGAGAAAGGCTATGGAGTGATAGGGAGAGGGAAAGATGATTCAGAGAGTGTGTTAAAAGAGAAGAGGCACGAAAGGCTGAATGGGTGAGAGAGAGAAAGAGGAGAGAGCTTTCTTGAGGGCCACTGGATGTGTGCGGATGTTTTACGAATGCCCTTGTGTGTGTGAATCACGCTTCCCGCCTCTCTTCCTTGATTTCTCTATTTCTTTTTCTGCATAATTGCTCGCCTAAAAGTAAACGGCCCTTCTTTCTTTCTCTCCACGTTCGCCCGCTACGGTGCCCGTGAATTTCTTACGAAGAAACGAATTGAAAATACACGAAGTTTGTAAAAAGGTAGTATGTATGTATGAATTTTTGCGTATAATTGCTGTTAAACCATGTTTTATAAAATGCTAGTCTTTATCCAGTTCAAAAAGAGCAAAATCCAACAATAAAAAATGGAAGTTATCTCATGAGATCAGTCCTGGCATAAATGTTTCTTGCATTTAATGGAAAAAGATTTTTCCATGTATTAAGACATTTTGAGGCAACATAAATTAACTGGTATCTTGAGGGATTGTCGGCAAATCTTTATAAAAATATTAACCTTTGGGGCAATTCAAAATCGCAAATAAGACCAGCAAGAGTAAATAATGGAAATTATCTGAGTAACTACCTACTTGATAAATCATTCTTTCATTTCCACGACGACCTTTGGAATAAAGAAACCTTCTTTGATATTTCTTCGACTAACTTCGTCTTAGCGTCATTGACTATTCGCATTGGCATCCGAGGAAACGTCATTTTCGCACTTTATCCTTATCGGATGTAATAGGATCGATTTTTAATATTTACATAAAATTAAAAGTAAAAATGGAATGATCGCCTTATGACGGGAATCATATTGATAAACTACGTCCTTCCAATTGTCGTCGTAACATACCATCGCTGAGCCACCGCTGATGACGGCTGCATTGTACCAGAAATTCACATCCGATGTTCTCAATATTTCAATGGCTATTTGAAAGACATCCTATCAGTTCCCTTAGCGATTAAAGGGATTAAAAAAATAATTTTAGCCCTTTCTCTTTGGCACCAGACGTCTTATCACCCTTTCCTATGTTTATTCTACTGCATTAGATATTTTTAGGAAAATTAGATGGTTTTTATTGGTTGTTTCCATTTGGCAGAAAATGGAGCGAACAGTTTACACAATGGTCAAGAAATTCAGACAGCTCGTTATCCTCAGGGAATGTGTTGCCCGATTAATGTCTCAACGTGTCAATGTAGAACTGGAACTCAGCTACATTTATTAACCTTACGGATACTCCCGATAGTATCGTTCGTTAACATAGAGGAAGTCATTAGTCATTCGATAGCATCGGTCTATTTATCGAAAGAGCTGGGGAAAGGGCTCTATCCAATTATTCGCTAGTCCTGGATTAGCGAACGATTCGGTGTCATCGATCACCGCCACAAAGGTTTTCCTCCGTATGTATCCGGTTTGCACCTGTGTGAAAACTTTAAACCGCTCTCCTCGTAAGGATAGGCGGCGGAAAGGGCATCCGGCCCTTTAAAACGGTGTCAAGAATTGGCATATGAAAGATTAGAATCTGAAATGGTGATGGAGGTAGATTTGGGTGTGCCGCAAGATTTAAAATCGTCCGAGATGCGCTTCCTTTATTCTTCCATTCGCTGGCAATTGCGTCAAGGGGTTAGGAAGAAAATCCGTCACAGCCGGATTTCGCTATTCCATAGTGAAGCATTATTATCGCTTTTGGAGTCGTCTGCGGAGGGAAGCGAATTTGAGTCGTCCTATGTTACTTCTGCGTGTTTACGGAATGCCAGCAAAGAAGGCTAAAAATGGATCCAGATCGCGGGTGATTTTTAAAGGACATATTGAAAATTATGACTCATTGTCATTTCCATTTCTTAGTATATTAAATGATTTTATTAATACTTTTATTAATACTTTTAAAACTTTGTCCTATGTTTCATTGCTTCATAAGTTTACGGATACGCCAGATAAATAAGACGATATGTAAGGTTTTATCTCTAGTATGACTACATTTTATTTGGAGTCAGTATCGGATCCAAGTGGAAATCCATTGGGAATTTTCCGAATCTATCCGTCTGTAACAGCATATAAAAAGGTACAATTAAAATTAAAACTGAAAAAACTGTGGAATCCATTTCTGATATTGTTTTCAGCAACGTTCAACTGTGCTGTGAAAATATTCTGTTTTGGGTGAGATAAAAACATAATTTTCCTTGTACAGTCTGACCCCGATTTAGCGCCACCGTTTGTCCATCACTGGCATTGGCGCTAAAGCGGGACTGGCAGTAAATCGAGGTATATGCTTGCTCAATGTAATCATAAGATGGACGTTCTGTTCACAACGATTCATGGGCAGTATTCGTGGGTGGCACTATATAGGGGGGGGGCGCTAAACCGGGATTTGACTGTATTTCAGCGATGTTAATTATAGAGATTGGATATGGAAACCCTTCAGTTAATTAACTCACGGAGCCTTTAGTCCGGGAAAAATTTCCTGCGAAGATTAACCATGCTACTCTCATTAAATCCAAGCGAATGCGATATCCGACTTTCGTATACGGAAATCGCATCGGGCGACTTTCTAAATGGTAGCGGACGGTAAGAAGAGGTTAGAAGTTTCCCTGACGACATCCTAGGATTCACCTCGGGGGGAAACTCGGACAGCTCGAGAGCAAAAAAAGAGGGAAAACGATAATGGCCACTCCTCGCGACACCTAATGCTCGGAGGGGGAGTGGAAGCGGTCTCGAAGGAAGCAACAGGAGGTTTTCTCCTGCCAAGAAAATATTTTTATGCGGTCCGAACAGGAACTACCGAGGCCACCCTTTCTTTTTTTCTTCCCGGTATGCAGATCGGCTCCATTACGCCTTTGTGTCGGGGCGTCGCCGCGAAAAACAACACCGTCCACCAAAGAGAAACTCATACATAACAACGGTTTACTTTTATTCGTTCATTTTTTTTTGAGCTTTCGAGCGCGTGCCGCTTCTCTCGTTCTTCTTTTTCCTTTCTCTTCCTTCCCCTCCCTTCGGGTTTCCTATTCCTTCCGCTTTTTAGCGACGGTGGCAGCACAGGTGTGAGTCAAATAGGACGGCGCCCCGAGGGCTAAGCCGTCAAAAGGAGTTTTCTTCGAGGCGGATAAAAGAATGAAGATGGGAGATTTTTTTTTGGAAAATGATCGGATGGCGCCAGTCGGTTGAGGTATGGAATGAGAGGAGACGGTGCGAGTTGGAGAAGCGACTTATTTTTTCCTTCTCTCTCTCTCTCTCTGTTTCTCTCTCTCCTCCAACATCATGCTATAGAGGAAGAGAGAGAGAGAGAGCTCATCCGCGAGAGATTGTTAACGTCCCAGTCACAGGGGCTACCCTCTCTTTATTTTATCTCTCTCCTGTTGGTGCTGGCGCCGGATAAGATTAAACTCGAACGCGTCGCTTTCGAACCGGGATCAGCTAACCCCGGGAGGAAGCATTGAGACGAGGACTGATGTCCGTTTCAACTCTCTCTCCCCCTCTTATTTCTCTTTCTTTCTCTAGAAATAATTGATAACAGCGTTCGAATTCCATAGGCGGTTAAAAAAGCCCCTTAAAGTTTACATCCGGGATGTCTTCTCTTGCCACGTAGAAAACAACGTGTTGTACGCGGCGTGTGAGGTTATTCGGGAGATACGGCGAGAGAACAAGTGGAACGCGTTACTTTTGGTTAGGCGGCTTATTGGATAAGCTTCTCATGAGAAAGACGCGTTTTAGAGGAGTCGGGCATTTCTTAGCGGGAATTATTTTAGATAAATGGACTTAATGCGTGGATCAGTGCAACGGAATTTATGTTTGAGTGAGTTTGGCTTATAAACGATAAGAGAGAAGACTGGAAGAACCCGGCAGATGTCCTTCGCTGGATTAAAGCTAGGTTTACATTAATTCGAGCTCGAAGCCGATTGACACGAATGCGATCGTCGTACGGGTTCTCGGCTGAAGCTCGAATTCCAGTAAGTGCTTACATTACTCGAAGAACAAACCACGTGATTCGAGCCGAGGTCTCAGTTGTAGATGAGTCAGCCGCCAAGTAAGCACTCTTGGCAGTTAAAATGGACTTATTTGTTCAAGAAGGTATTCTTACTGTTAGTGAAATGTTACGATCCGACCTACTAAAGCTTAAAAAGAGAAGAAAACGTAAATGTTGGGTCCGTGAGTGGATAGTTGGGCGCATCCTCTTCAATTTGCGAAGAATTACGAATTGAAAATACCCCCGGTTATAGAAATTTCTTACGTATGGACAATGGTCAGTTTGAATATCTTTTAGAAAAAGTTAGAGATACAATTCAAAGGAGTTCTGTGCGACGAGAAAGTCTTCCAGCGCGCGTGAAACTTGAAATCGTCTATGTTGCGACAGGTGACAGCTTTGGAAGCTTTCAGTATATATAACTTACAATGTTTGTCTCCCTGCTCCTCTGGCGGACATGCGGTTGCAGGAAATTATGCATAATAGCAAACCATGCCACTTTTTGTTTGTAGATGCTCTCCGTCGATGTACCAGATCTCTTCTATGAATCCACTTTTTTCAGCTCTTGGTAGTATGTCGACCGACTCTTTTTAATTTTATTAGCGACGTCTTCTTCGTCACCAAGTCCGGTTTATTCATTTGGTTTAATATATCTTTACAGGCATTTTTACGCGCACCCTTGTTTTTATATGATACGATTTTAGGATTCCACAAACACTCGTGAGAAGCGTAAAACTCCACGAACATCACGTTTTCTGCATCCGAGAAGCGAGCCATTGTATGCGCGTGCGCAAGACGTCACTTCTCGAACGACGCTTTCGAGCTACTAACCAACGCGATGGTAAGTTACTGGAACCATCGAAATGGTTTCGAGCACGAATTCGAAGTACTCGGATTCGAGGAATTCGCTGTTTACATTACTTCGTGCTCGCATTCAAGTGGACTTCGAATGCGAGCTCGAATTAATGTTAACCTAGCTTAAGAAAGGAGGTATTCGGGGAATAGATTTAACGTTTTAAGTACCTATCCCGATTACAAAGATTAATTCGATTACTAGGACAAAGTTAAATGAATGAGACGTCGAAATGAGACTTTTGACACTATTAAATTCTCTAAAGATGATTCACGAACGCAAAAGGAAGATTACAGGGAAGGTTGGTCGTCATAACCTTTCGATGGCTTAACACATTGCGTGCCGGACTTAAATCACGTATATTATAAGTCTATATCAAAGTCATATGTAATGATTATTCATTAGCCTTATAGGGAACAGTCTCGTTATTATATTTCACCTATTTTCAGAAAGTGTAGAATCTAAATGATTATAAGCTGTAGATTTTGGAGCCCATACAAAATATTCTTACCACTTCTCCTACGTCCATTCTTAGCCGTCTTAATTTGTCATCCCAATCTATTCTCCATTGTTCTCTCAATTAACAGTCGCTCTCTCTATTAAACTCAGTACATTTAAAAGATTAACAATGTTTTCTCGACGTTCCGTTTCCTTTACTTTTAAATATCCTCATCCGACTTACGCGAAGTGTTTATTCCTCTCTCTTCATTAAATATGTTTAGGCTGGTATATAATCTTCATTGTTGTTGTTAATGCAGGGATCACGGGTCATAAAATCATATTAAATGTTTATTGTATCAGAAATCTCCTTTCAGCTTTATATTTTACTAGTAAAAGGTGCTTGCATTCTGCAAGCATTTTAGGTTACTGTCTTTATTTTAGCGGGGTGAAGGATGCGTGCTTGTTTTTCACAACTACGCGCTATCTCGGCGTGATAAAGTCACCAAGCATCCGCAAAATCGTATTTTGCTTTCTCTAGCCCTTATATGATTGGTAAGGTATCGATTGAAAAAAATATTCAAGTAGAAGACAATATTTGCAACAAAAATTCCGCGACAGCACACATCAACAACTTATAGTTTCCGAGATAAAAATTATTAAACTTTAATTTATTAATGGGATAAAAACAACCCCTAAAAATGATCAATTTTGGAATTTTCGATGTTTATGTTTGGTGGTGACCAAAAACCTATAATCATATATATATATATATATATATATATATATATATATATATATATATATATATATATATATATATCAACTTACGGAAAAGGAAAGGTAAAATGTTCTCTCTCTGTAGCTGAAGAAGGAGTAGTTCCGAAAGCTTTACGTTTGTGATGTTTCTGTGTTTTTGTGTTATTTTACGTGTGTCGCTTCGACATCCCCGGGGCTTCGCCAACCTGAAGTCGTCTGATTGGTGAGTGCTCACTGGGTTTCCTCATCCCAACACCTTGTTGACATCCATATATATATATATATATATATATATATATATATATATATATATATATATATATATATATATATATATAAGGATACTAATGATTATATATATACACACACACAAAAGCAACGAGAGGTTGAGAGGGATAGGAAGGAGCCAGTGAACACTTACACAAAATTGTAGACGTCCAACCGATAGGGGAAGGCTTGTAGTTGGGAGCTTCCGGGCTAATGCCCTTCGTCGGCATAAATATGACATATTATAAGTAAGAAGCGTCTATATATTGCACTGGTGGTGTAGTGGTTAGCGTGTCGGCTTTCTATTGCAAAGTTCGGGGGTTCAAACCCCTCGAATGGAGGTTTTATTTAAAAGAAAAAAAACTATCATCAGTGCCTGGCAGTAGGCAGCAGTACTGTCAGTATGGTATAGAGCCGAAAACAAATGATGTTGGTTGGGTCTATATCCAATACAGCTGTAGGCGTGATCAGGACGATTTGAACGGCTACAGTACTGCGATGTGGAAAGCAAGAGGGAAACTACCACATTACAATCCCTAGTAAAGATTATATGGTTGGACAATATGAGTTCTCTCGAGGTAAAACAATCCGGAGGTAAAATAGTCCCCCAATCGGATCTCCGGGCGGGGACTGCCTTGAGGAAAACATTTGCCGAAAGTAAATTACGAATAGGGACTTGGAACGTAAGAACTATGAGAAAGGCAGGAAAGCTAGGGAACTTGAAAGAAGAAATGAGAAGAAATAGAGTCGACATTATAGGGCTAAGCGAAACTAGATGGGAGGGAGAAGGACAGTTCGACTCGGAAGAATTCACGGTAGTTTATTCTGGAGGAAATAGTGGGGAAAGGGGAGAGCAACGAACGATAGACTGATGGCAATAAAGCTAAAAGCAGTCCCAGTGGACATGCTGATAATCCAGGTATATATGCCAACGTCAGCTCATGACGATGAAGAAATAGGTGAGATCTATGAGCAAATTAATGAAATTTACGAAGAAGACGGAAGAGGAAAGGTAAACTGCATAATAATGGGAGATTGGAACAGCGTAGTCGGAGAAGGACAGGAAGAAAATGTTGTCGGGCAATACGGACTTGGAAAGAGAAATCGAGGAGGGGAAAAACTCGTAGAATTCTGCATCAATAATGACCTTGTAGTGACTAATACATGGTTCAAAAACCATAAACGAAGGTTATACACATGGAAAAGCCCAGGAGATAGAATGAGATGCCAAATAGATTACATCCTTGTAAAACAAAGATTCAGGAACAGCATAAAGAACGCCAAGGCATTGCAAGGAGCAGACATTGATTCAGATCACAGCCTTCTAATACTTGACGTGAATACAAAGCTCAAACAAATAAGAAAAACGAGAAGAGAAAGACAGACCTGGGACCTAGAAAAACTGAAAGAATGGCAGGATGTAGTCAGCATGAAGTTGGAAGATAACCTAAGAAAGTTGGAAAACAAACCAAAGACCGTTGATATAGAATGGGATGAAATTAAAACCAGTATCAAGGATACCTTGGATAAAGAAATTGGAAAACAAGAGAAGAAAATCAGAAAACCATGGATCACGAAGGAAATGCTGGAGAAAATGAATGAGAGACGAAAATGGAAAAACGTTAACAGTGAAGAAGGTAGAGCCAACTATAGGCGTATAAACAATGAGTTGAGAAGGGTAACAGATACAGCTAGAGAAAATTGGATAAAAGGAAAATGTGATGAAATACAACAAATGGAGAAGTTAGGACGGTACGATATAATGTACGCTAGGGCACTGGAATTAGAAGATAAGAAGTCTAATGGAATTTGTGGTAAAGGAATTATGAATACGGATGGGAAGATAGTCTCAGAAACAAAGGATGTAGCACAGGTATGGGAAGAATACATTAAGGAATTATACAGCAAACAGGCAGGAGCGGCAAAAATAGAACTGGAAAATGAGGAAAACATTGAAGAAGACAACTTAGGACCAAGTGTTATGGAGAGCGAAGTAGAAAAGGCGATAGTGGAACTAAAGAAGGGGAAAGCCACGGGCAGCGATGGAATACCGGCTGAGATATTTAAAGTCATAGGATCAGAAGGACTAAAAGCGATCACGAAATTAATTAATAAGATTTACGACACGGGAGAGTGGCCTCAGGATTTCCTAGAAGTAACAATGATCCCTCTAAAGAAGAAGCCAAAGGCAATGCAGTGTAAAGATTACAGAACTATAAGCCTTCTGTCACACACATCGAAGATCATCACGAGGATTCTTAATAAAAGGCTGGAGAAAAAGGCAGAAGAAATAATAGGGGAAGATCAATTCGGTTTCAGAAAAGGACGAGGAACTAGAGATGCTATAGGAGTAGTTAGAATCATATCAGAAAGGGCAATAGAATACAGTCAAGATATCTGCGCATGTTTCGTAGACTGGCAGAAGGCCTTTGATAGAGTAAATTGGGTAAAGTTGATGAAGATATTAAAGGATATAGGTGTAGACTGGAAAGACAGGAGACTGATTAGGAATCTATATGAGAATCAAGTTGTAAAGGTCAGGTTTGAGAATGTGGACACCTGCGGAATAAATATCGGTAGAGGAGTAAGGCAAGGCTGTTGCCTATCGCCAACCCTATTCAATATATATGGAGAAAGTCTAATGCAAGAAGCTTTAGAAGGCACAGGGGATTTCAAAATTGGAGGAAGGATTATAAGAACAGTAAAATACGCAGATGATCAAGTACTTCTAGCAAGAAAGGAAGAGGAGCTACAAAAAATGATAAACAGACTAGTGATAACAGGTAGAAAATACGGTATGGAAATAAATACAGAAAAATCCAAGGTCATTCGAATATCGGGCAAAGAAGAGAATCTGAACATAACTATTGGGGGAAAGCCATTAGAACAAGTTTCAGAATATAAATACCTTGGAAGTATCATAACACGAGAGGCAAAATGTACGGATGAGATCAAAACTAGAATAGGAAAAGCAAAAGCGGCTTTCAGGAGAAAGAAACAACTACTTACAGGGAATATAAGGGAAGATATCCGCAAGAAGTTGATAAAATGCTACGTATGGAGTATAGCATTGTATGGGGCAAAAAAATGGACGCTAAGGAAAAATGACATAAAATACTTGGAAATCTTTGAAATGTGGACTTGGAGGAGAATGCTGAAGATAAAATGGACAGATAGGATGAAAAACGATGAAGTGCTACGAAGAATAGGAGAGAAGCTAATGATTATACAGTCTATCAGAAAGAGGAAGGCTAACTGGGTTGGACATTATCTGAGGAGAGAGAGTATGATTAAAGACGTGTTAGAAGGAAAACTAGATGGGAAAAGGGAAAGAGGTAGGAAAAGGTTTCAGCTGATAGACGATTTGAAAGGGAAAGAGAGTTATCAAGATATAAAGAGGACAGCGGAAAATAGGAGTATATGGAGAACCAGGTTTAACCAAGAATAATCACGGACCTGTCTACGGACAGACTACCTATGATGATGATATAAGAGAGGTATAGCTTGTTCATATATGCGACCATGAATCTCCACAACTGGAAACATAAAAACATAATGGAAGATAAGAACTGATTGATGTTTTGGAATCTCATTGACAAAGTCAACGCTAACTAATACAAGTTGAAAGAAATAGCCACTTTGGATAATCGAAAGGTCGATTTATGGACATACGTGTTGTAGAGGTTATAACGCGCGTATATGAATCTTAGTCTGCTGTTAATTTGATCGCATTTTAGAGCCCTGATGATTTTTATTAAAGCATTCAGGGAAATTCAAGAGAGGAATATCGAGCTCTCCTCTCCTCATGGATGAAATCAAATTTCACTTTAAAAACCCGGAAGCCTATATCTTATAACAAGTAGCCATCGTCAGCGGTGATTCGCTCATAGCAGAACCTATGAAAACGAACAACCATATGCGAATAAACATTGATGACGGCTGCGCCTAGCCGCGCATCCTTTTTACCCAAACTTTTTATAGTACTGGTAGCAGTGGTGGATTTAGGCTTTCAGAAAATAGTTATCTTGAAAAACTATTTTAAGGAATTTTAACGGATTAACGCAATTGGTACCTGTTATGTTCAGTAGGGATAGGACAGTATCTGCTGTTTGACAGAATTGGACGTTTCATAATAGATTACCTAGTCGATCTATCCACACTATCTCTCATACTTCTTGTTTCATCGTATGGTTATTAGTATGAATTTTATCGTTTTATTCTAGGAATCTTAAATGTTTGCATACATTAGGCCAAGCGGTCGGCTAGATGGATGCAAAGAATAAGTGTCATGAAGATCCTATAAACACCGCCGAGACTGTCGTTAGCTAAATGTAGAACCAAAGCGTAAAACAAACGCCGCGGTGAGACTGCTTCGTCCACCACTTAAATTTAAATATATCGAAATTGCGGGGCCTGCGTGAATAGCATCTGCATCTGCCGTGCCAATTCGCTCTTGCCAGTCGCCCATGCCTTAAACCGATCTTTGGTGAGGCCTTCTTTTCGATGATGCCTCCAGCTAGCGCCTCATGCGCCTGTGCATTAATCCGTCTCTGACTCAGAGAAACAGTTTTTCGGTTGCCATCCAGGGTAATATACCGTATTTATCCGACTATAAGACACCCTCCCCACTCTTCACTAAATCTTATTTGGACGAGAAAATGTTTTATAAGGCAAAATTCATTAAATTAAATTATTAGAGTAATTTCAACAGGGACACCTATCGAGCTCGTCTTATGGCTGAAAAAATTCAAGAACAAGCATTTAAAAAATACTTGTCTCATGTATCAAGTAACAAGGTTATAAAAACCAGGTGGGCATTTCGGTTACAAAGCAGCCGTATTCAGTGGTAATTTACCGAAAATAACTGTTTTTATAATTTTTTTGTGGCTATGGAAGATACCTGAGAAAAGTATTTAAAAAAAAAATTGGCCTTTACTATGACAGTTACTTGGCCATGGGTTTTACATGGACTAGAGACGAAAATTGCCCCGTTCCATTGTGCATTGTTTGTGGGAAAAAATTAACTAACACAGCTATGGCCTCGGCCAAGTTAAATCGACATCTCACTACTAATCACGGCCACTTGTCAAATAAAACAGTTGATTACTTTCAACGACTTTCGGATTCACAAGGCATACAACGTAAAGTTTATGAGAAAAGGCTCAAGAAGCAAGCTGTTTAGTAGCTGAGCTAGTTGCACAAAAATGAAAAGTCACACTATTGCTGAAAGCCTAATAATGCCTGCTTGTAAAATAATAGTGAAAACAATGATAGGCAAAGAGGCTGAAAGTGAAATTGACAAAGTTCTTGTTTCTAATAATACTATTAGTAGGCGTGTGGATGACATGTCACAAGACATTGAAGATGTCTTGTTTGAAATACTAAAAAATACTAATTTTGCTGTTCAAGTCGACGAGTCAACAGACATAACAAGTTATGCTCAGCTGCTGGCATTCATACGATTTGAAAAGGAAGGTGAAATAATGGAAAATTTTTGTTATAAAGAGCTGCCAGAAACAACCAAGGGTCAAGACATCTTCAACATCTTATCTTCTTATTTGAAATCCTATGGTTTGTCATGGAGCCGGTGTGTTGGAATTTGCACTGATGATGCCCCCTCAATGATCGGCTAAATAAAAGACTTTGTTACACTCGTCAAAGAAAAAAACCCTGATGTCATAACGACCCACTGCTTCCATCACCTGGAAGCTCGTTTCAAAAACTATAGGGGAGGATTTAAAACAAGTCCTTGGTGTAGCTGTGAACATGGTCAATTTTATAAAGCAGGCTCCTCTTAAGTCACGCATGTTTGCAAAGCTGTGTGAAAATATGCAAAAAGACCATGTGACTCTCCTTCTACACACCGAGGTTAGATGGCTTTCAAGGGAGAATGTTTTAACAAGGGTATTTGAGCTGCGAGAGCAACTACTGCTTTTCTTATCTCTGTGAACAAGCTTTCTCATGTCTGACAAACATTAAAAGCAAAGAAAGAAATCCTCTGCTGTCTGTTGAGGAAGAACTGAGAGTGTGTTTGTCAAAAATTCGGCCAAAAATTCAACATTGGTTCAAAAAGAAACAAGCCCAAGTGTCACACTGAAAGTAAACTTTATATTGACTTTGGATGTGAATTTTATTTTGATGTTTAAGTAAACTTTATTTTGATTTGATATTTTGATATTTGAAAAAAAGATTAAATAATACAAAAAAGACAAGAAAAATGTTTCAATTTTTTTTCTTGCCATGTAAGCTGACACATATATAGCAGCTCTTTACAAATAAATTCTCTTGACAATAATTTAGCAGTAATTGAATTGCACTCCCCGCTATCAACTTTTTCTGGCCTGTTAACGTTTTCATAGGCAGAGGTTCCTCGGGATATGAAAAATTATTTTAGGGGTTCCTCCATGGGAAAAAGGTTGGGAATCACTGCCCTAGGGGTTCACGAGAAAAATTTGGTAATAGCGTTTTTTTTTACTTTCTTGGTTCTACAATTCGTACCAATATTTTAATTTCTTTCAAACTAGTTGCATGGTTTTATTTTCAATGTTTTCTTATGCTTCAAGAATTATATTTGAATTTTACAGGAAGCTATAGAAACTGATGACAATATCAGAGATTCTGATTTTATTGTAAACGTTTACATATTATGTGCTATTTAAACTTTTTATTCTTCATAAATTAAACGCGTTCGAAAAGATGTTGTTACAAAATTTACTCGCAATTATAAGGGATTTTCCGCCAAAATAGCGAAGATAAAAGGTTAATCCAAGGGGTTCGCGACGAGAGGTCAGCTCAAGGGGTTCGCGAAGTGAAAAAAGTTGGGAACCGCAGCGCGCTGGTCTGGTGCATACACGCGTTAATTTTTCCACACAAATACGGGTGATCAATCTAGTTTTCCGTTGGAATGTATTTATAATATTTTAAAACGCTAAATTATGAAATTTTGAAACACAAAGAGCAGCTCATCCGCGGTGATTTTAAAGCTATTAAATCCAATATAAGTGTTAAATAAATAATTATGTGGAAAGTAGGCGCCATAAGTTCCGCATGGATCATCTTGTTTATTTATTTATTTTTTCCTTGATCGCGAATAGCAGATGACTCCTAATCTTTGTTTGAACAAAAAGCTCGTCTTATAATCAGGTAAATGCAGTGTACATGAAGAAGAGTTTTTTTTAAGTGGACGTTTTCGCTCTCGCCTATCGAAGGAGCCTTCTGAAACATCCAAGCGTCGACCTTGCGAAGTAGGATAGTGAGGAAGGCGCCGAAGGATGGGTCGGGTTCGTTTCGCATTGCGCCGGGCGCAGATGCCCAGAGAAAGTTCTGAGGAGAAACGCGCCACATCTCTTGCGGTTATCTCTCTCCCTCTTTCTCTTTCTCGCTCTCTCTCTCTTGATACGTGTTCGGCGCGTTGTTGTTGGAGGGAAGAAAAAGAAAGCCCTCGAGGTGGAAGAGAGAGAGAGAGAGAGAGAGAGACTTGGCGCTCGACGGAGAGGGAGGAGAAGACGGAGTTTGAACACACCAATAGAGTCGCGAGACCGCGAAGGGAGCATTGGGATGGAGATATTTTCTTCAAAAAATCGTCTTTTTTGTTGTTTTTTCGTAGAATCGGCGCTCGAAGGCTTGGCGAGATGGAAAAATCGCCGCATTAGAGAGAAGGACAACAAGTAGGTGATTTCATTATAAGAGAGCCACCTGCTTATGTAGGCCGTTGCGATCTCTTGGGACGAAATAGGAGAGAAATGGACCGGATAAAAGGGAGACGTATTGGAGAGTGCCTTCCCTCCCTCCCTCTCTCCTCTCGATAAATATATCTGCGAGGATGACAGGGATGGCGTCAAGGTTTCTAACCATCCTGTTTTGGGTCGAAGAGTCCTAGGAAATGGAGTCACGTCTTCGATCAGGAGTTAAAATATAGTATACTCTCGATTATTCGTGGTCCGTGTATCGGATTTATTTTGGGTCAGTCGCCGAAACTTTGACGCGGCCAGCCTGAGGAATTATTATTACCTTCCGTCATGATCTATTTATCGTTACGCGAGAGAATTTGGTTCAAAATCTATGGAAGCCCCGTCGGATTTTGTTTTGCGCGATACATGCGTTCCTGGAAAAGGCCGTGTAAAGCGAAACCGTGCAAAGTGGGATATATTTCCCCATAGGAATACAGGGAGGTCACATTTGAGTGCCGTCTCGGGTTGAGCGTGCAGCAATATCGTTATATTGTTTCCAGAATTTTTTCCTTTATTCTTTCTTTTAACCTATTGAGTCAAACTGAAAAATTTCATGATTTTCATCGGTTGAAGACCGTTTCGAAGCCGTGCTGAAGTGAAACCGATGGCCGCAAAAACCGTGGCAGTTCTCTAAAAAAATATCTGTGCTGAACCAAAAACGTGTAAAACGAAACCGTAAAATTCGAGGGATGAGAATATGGTATAGACGTATGTTTTTATTATTTTTAATGCGTGTTTTATTTTTAAAGTCATGCTTAATTTATTTCCTAATTTATAGTTACACAAATTGACTGCTCCTTCAGTGGAATTTATTTATTTTTTAAATTGCTACCTTGCACCATGGTCGCCTATTTCGCTTAGGTGATCACATTTCCCTGACCAAACATTAATGATGATTTTCTTTCTTAGGATTATTTACCTGTATACTGCCTCTCGATGCATGATATTTAGTGCGTATCCGGTTCTCGAGTCTTACATGGAATAGCGAACTGCCAATATTAACCCTACTCGGATTTGGAAATTTACGGCGAAAATTGGAGCTGAGTCCATATTTCTGTAAAATTGGGACTATTCGCTTTTTTGTATCTGTAATCATAATTAAATTTTATCTACAGTCCTAATTTCGGCTTTATTTTTAACATGATTTTTTTATTTCTTAAAACAGTCGTGACCAGAGGCGTACCTGGGAGATTTGGCGCCTATGGCAAAATTTTAAGGGAATACCTCATTTAAGTAGAATATAATGTATCCTACGTTTTAATAAAGAATAATAGTTTTTATTAACAATGGCTTTAACGTTTGGGTATTAAATTAATACTTATTCATAGGAAAATAAACTTTTGGCATTTTGTGCGGGATCGATTGGCGCCTTTTGCAAGCGGCGCCTATGGCAAATGCCACCTTCGCCATACCCTAGTTACGGCACTGGTCGTGACGCATGATCTTCATCATGGGTCCGCAGCCTTTTCAGTTCGGCGAGCACTAAGTTACGTGATCGTAAAGAAAGTCAAAACAACGTCAAAGTGATTAAAAATATCCTTTCGCACGTTTAAAAAAAGAACAGGCGAACAAATCAAATTAATGGTACTAGGAAAGACAATTTTTAGCATCTTAGAATTGTGCGATAACACTGCTAAAGAACACCGCGGTGCTTGTGAGCACCAGGTTGTGGAACCCTGGTATACATTGGGGTTGTTTTCTCATAGCCTGCAGAGGAACTTGATGGCGAAGTGATTAGCAGAATTAAACGAAAAGTTATTCACACAATATTTCAGTAATAGAGGAAATCATTTTAAAATGTTAAAAAAAGAGCAACCAACATTATTTCAAGAGGAAGAAGTCGAGGTGTGTGAAAATAATCGCCGTATTAAGAATTCCGAATCACTTGTTACGCGTTCTGTTTTACATTGTCATACAAAACATTTATTAGTTGAATTTTGGTACGGCAAGAGAAAGGCTGAAGAAATAAAACCTACGGGTAAATCAAGCGGATAGTCTGAATTTTCTTATTTTTTAATACTCAAAATTCAGAAAAATTGTAATCGAGTAACGTTGCAGATTACTGAAAATTATATGCCTCTTGTGAGGTCCCTTTCGACAGCCATTTGACAAATCGCTGGACGGAGAGGTCACCTTTTAAATAACTTTTGTATTAACTCGATTATGTATTAACTTAGTTAATTATTACTCTAATTTAATATGAATGTTTTGGTTATTCCTATGACTTGGCATTAAAAATGCGGCCATAATTTACTCGGGGAAACTTTTGCCACCTTTTGGGATTTTATCCTAGGTACCTTGGTTTCTTGAACTAGCCACCTTACGCCAACTCGTCTCCTAAGAATTCGCTATCGTACATTGCTATTTATTTTTACAAAGCGGAAGCTTTATTTGTAAACTTTTTTCAACAGAATTTTCATATAAGATAGAGTTTAGCTCTCGACTCTACTCTACTAGTAGATTTGTACTAATCTACGAGCATAAGAGTGAATTTTTCACATAATACGAAAGTAAAATATTTATTAAAAAATTATTTTTTATAAACACTATTCGTTTACGGATGAGGGTAGTCGCAATCGACCAAGAACAGCGGTGCACGTTATAGAGAGAGCTTAAGGTTTCATTGACATGGTGAGCTTTCATCGCATGCGACCGACGACTACTGATATTTATGGATATGCATGAATAAATAATAGACGGTAGGGACGCGAAAGAACTTGAAGGGACGGTCAAAATATACTTTCACCTTATGAGACGAGTAGCTACATGTCAGCGCCGATTTTAATCTTCGTCTCGGTGTGTAAATTCAGCTTTTCCTTCGGCAATACAAGGTGCACTCCCCCGAATCCGGGACTCAGAAAACCGGATTCGTCATAAAACCGGCTATTTTTACTTTTGAAATCATCGCGCTAATAATCCGGGAAGATTACCAGAAAACCGGTGAGGTCTTTATTGCCTGCCTACCTCCGACTTTCGGGTTTTCCAGGAAAAAAATTAAATGTAAAGCCGTACGTACTTTAATGCGTGTAAATAAATTCGCAACAGCCGTGATTTTTCTCAAATAACTAGTAGAACTTCTTTTCAACGCGGAAACTAAAATTACACAAATCAAGAACGCCGGCTTCCGCAGGAATGTGTCTGCTGCGCCTAATGAGAAATGCGATAGTACGTAAGTGCTATTTTGGAGGAAATATATCGAATTAAAAAAGCACGGGAAATTGGCAAGTCCAGAAACGTCTTGGTCCATAAAGTCCGAGATGTGAGAGGGTGCGCTTGAATCTGGAAAGCAATGAATAATTTTGGATCCCTGACTTTTAAAATCAATTTAATTTGATTTGAATAGCAGTGGTAAAACGGAGAACGCGGCATTCTAAACTTTAGCGGATCGTTTTAACTGAAAGTACTAATTGTGCAATGATACAATTGCAAGTTTGAACGAATCTTTGATGGATTTACCTGTTGGAATATAGGTTTATGACGTGTTTCAAATTAAAATTGTTCGAGTAAGGCTTTTACGAAGGTTTTGCCAACCTAACCAACCTCGCCTACGTCTCACCTAATGTCCCTAGGCCGGGAGGAGTGGAATTTATTTCGAATACTTCATTGGGAAAAGATGAATTATAAAAGGTATCTCTTCAAGACGGGTTGAGGGCAACGAATTCTCTTGACCACTTCAGTAAAAATTTGAAAAATCTAAACAATCGAAGTTACAAACGAGAATTTTTGAATCTGTTTTATGTTTTCGAAATTTACCCGTATTCTTACCTGCATAGCACGCTTAATGTTGACGAACGATTAAAACTGAATTTTTATACCTTAATATTGGCGAATCACAACTCAAGATAGTTGCTTTGTATTCAAAATGGGCATCTAGTTTTCCTAAACTTTTCTCGACAGTTGGAACTGCCTAGCATTAAGTTGTAGGCGAAAATGTACTCAGCTGAGTTGTTTACTTAATTCGCATGTGTCGAACAAGTTGAACATCAAGGAATATAAATATGATTACCGTGACATATCGGTAAAACTAATACCGTTATAACGAATTTTTCTTTACGACGCAAAATTTCCAAGCCCCAGCCGAATTCTCATAGTATAAGTTCAAAAACTTTCCCCTCTATAAGAAAATGTTTCGAAGTTCAATTTGTAATTTAGCGAATTAAAATTTTGTCAGCTGGAAAATTTTAACGTATATGTCGAAATTTTTTTTAAGCTTTTGACATACTATTCATTAGTGGACACGGACATTTTGAAAAACAACAACAATCACCATAAGTCACACTAGTGAAACTCTAGCTATGCAGCAAATTAGCTACGCTGTGTATCAAGCGAACTAGCTACTATTGAACTAACTTGTGTCGACCTGTGTGCTCAGCATTGTTGCCTATGGTTGCTTTTCTTCTTATTTCCATCAACTACAAGTGTCCATTACTCCTTTACTCCCGTCATGCGCATCTAATATAATACATATTATATTGCATTGATAAAAGCTGTTATATTTTACAAACAAAATTATAGAAATATGATTTAAAAGCCGGAATCCCATATGAATGAAAAGGCAAGGTGAATTTAAAGACGAAAAAGTCATTCGATATTGACGACGAGCGTAACTTTTAAATGAAATTAATAATCTGCAAGGAATTAGTGGAGTTTATTTCACATTCGATGCTAATAAAAACCCAGCTCATTTAATGAACGTGATATGTTTAAAATCGGGCACCCGAAATTTGGACTTTTAAAGTCCGGTTTTACGGTGTTCCCCTGGAGGTTATGCTGAATTTGTCAGCCAATATTTTTTCGGGATGAATTTTTTAATAATTTTCGAACCTTCGCGTCTCACCAAGACGACCTTCGTGTTGAGAAACACTGATTTGGGGAGTTTCATGTCCCTCGTGGGTCGTACGCTTGCGACCCGTTCTATATCATATACGAGAATGGTGGTAGTTATATATTTCTTCCCCCTATGATCTTAAGATTACACTTGGCTCTCCCGTAACGCGGGTTTTTATAACATGGATTCGCTACAACACGCTTTGTCTTCACCACTAAAAATTTGGTCGGGCTTCGGCTTTTGGACTAAAGATTGCCGAGCAAGGAAGAGGTGTTTTGGAGAGACCTAGTGCTTTGTTTATGAGCTTAAATAATCGACGACAGCGATATTTGTTGATATATGCGCATTAAAGAGAGGTTTAGGAATTTTGGGACTGGAAGAGGATGCCCCTTTTTACTATGCAAAGCCACGATCACATAACACGGATTCACATTACACCAGTGGCGTAACAATAGAGTGGCGTGGGCGGACAAATGACTCGGGTCCTGGGGATTCTCGATTTTCCCGGTTATAGAAAAATAGATATTTTTTAAAGCGATATCTCTTTTTTATTCGATTTTCTGAATGGCATCCCTCGCAGTATTTCGTGTATCTCGCGGTTCCCGCCATGCAGACCTTTCAATGCGGGCGAAAGAAATAGACAAAACCAACAAAAAGTATGAAAAATCAACTTTTAGAATGCCTACTAATAAAGCAAGAAATAAATGTGGGGATCGAACAATCATACCAAATATTCAGAAATTCTAAACTTTTAGCAAACAGCGATCTAAAAGTGTAAAAGTTATCTTCTAAAATGTTTTAGATTCGAAGATGATAGGTTAATTCTTTCTAATTTAGATCTCAAAAAGAATAAAAGCTTGCAAGTCAAAAAGTCGATTTTTACGTGTTATCATATAGGAAATGGAATTGCCTACCTTGGAGTCGAACCTAGGACTTTTGTCGAGATTTCTTTTCGTCATCATCTTACAATACGTGAGTCGATCATTCCTGCCAAACATCAAAAATGAATCTCGTTCCACTAATAAGTTATTCGTATTTTTATAGCGTGACAGAGGGAGCCACAAAGGGACAGAAGTAGCCTTTTATTATTGTTAGATGTATATATATATATATATATATATATATATATATATATATATATATATATATATATATATATATATAATCTTAAGTGCAATAGGAGTTGATTTTAGTATATCTATAGAAAGTTCTCTTTGCTTGAAACAATTTTATTTTAATAAAGACACAAAATAGAGCTCTTACTACGAAGGACTATAAGGCAATTTTAATTGTGAATCATATCTAGGCACTGCGATAAACTTGTCCAATGAAAAGACCTTGTAGGCCTCGTTGCTAGGAACAACCTAATTGGAGACAATTTCCAGCCTCTAAGTGTCACTGATTAGCAATAACGAATTCTTTGGGAGTTGAATATACATATATATGAACCAAGAGAGGATCAAGTTTAAAGTTTATAAAATAGAGGGAGAAGAGCTAGAAAAAGAGAGAGAACCGCAGACAGAAGTCGACCGATATAAAAAAAGAAAAAATACGACTCCTCCTGGAGAGGCTTATTCACGCCCCTCAAGAGAATAGAAGAGAGTAGTCTGGGATCTTCAAGGACGAGTCGAAGAGGACAGAAAGAAGGGGTTTTGTTAGCGCAGGATGGATGGAGAGGGAGTGAGAGAGAGAAAGACAGAGAGGAGAGATATCCCAACAAACAGCCTCCGGGACGTATCCGGTCCTGTGGGCGAGGTAAAAGGCGGTCGGGAACAGATCCGCTTCCCGCCCACCCCAACTCTCTTTTTAAGAAAGACTCCCAGTCAAAGCGCCCTCTTGCCTTTCCACCTCTCTTTCCCTTCCCTCCCCCTCTTTCTCTCCCTCCTCTCTCTCTCTCCCTCCTCTCTCTCCCTATTCTTTCTCTCCCTCTTCTTTCTCTCCCTCTTCTCTCTCTGCCTCTCTCTCTACCTCCTCTCTCTCTCCCTCCTCTCTCTACCTCCTCTCTCTCTCCCTCCTCTCTCTCTCCCTCCTCTCTCTCTCTCTCCCTCCTCTCTCTCTCTCCCTCCTCTCTCTCTCTCCCTCCTCTCTCTCTCTCTCTCCCTCCTCTCTCTCTCTCCCTCTTCTCTCTCTCTCCCTCCTCTCTCTCCCTCCTCTCTCTCTCTCCCTCCTCTCTCTCTCTCCCTCCTCTCTCTCTCTCCCTCCTCTCTCTCTCCCCCTCCTCTCTCTCTCCCCCTCCTCTCTCTCTCCCTCCTCTCTCTCTCTCCCTCCTCTCTCTCCCTCCTCTCTCTCTCTCCCTCCCCTCTCTCTCTCCCTCCTCTCTCTCTCCCTCCTCTCTCTCTCTCTCCCTCCCTCCTCTCTCTCTACATCCTCTTTTCTCAGCCTTTGCAGCCTCCAAGCCGGGCAGCAACACCTTCGACGTCGGCCACAAATCAAGGGGAGACCATCGCGTCGTCGAAGGACAACAATGGTCGCCCGCGGTCATAGAAACATCCGGATTTCGGAACCTTTTTTTCTTTTAACTCTTTTTTCATTTCTCGTAAGGTCGGTGATTTTTACCGCTCGTCTTTTTTTTTCTTTTTAGCGAGATTGGTTGAGGTAAATGGGAGGTTGGAAGGAGGATCGACTATTTTTTTTGTTGGTCGGCGCGTTTTTTTTTTTTTGGGCCGCCCCGATGCGTCCTTGCCCTTGGCCATATATACGAAACAGTTACGTATTGGGCGAGAGAATCGAGGTCGACGTTGTTATTTACTACTGGGAAAATAGGCTCTCCAAGATTTTTAGCCCGCTTGCCTTTTGGATCTCGATGATAAGGTCGTGCGATCGCTTCGCGTGGATTTCCTGTAAAGTTCTTCGTAGGAGTGCCTCAGGGGCGCCCGCCAGGCGTAGAGAAAGAAGAAGAGTGGGAGAGAGGAGTTGCCTTAAAAAAATAAATATGGACGAATTGCGGGGTCGGATACCCTGAGAATGGATTACGAAGAGGTTGGTGTAATTAGGGACCTTACCGCGAAGGAAGTAGCGTGGGCTGGGGAGAGGCTGACGGTTTTCCAGGGCAAGATGGCGGAGCGGATTTAACGGCGCTGCGATCTTGAATGGTAAAAAGGGAAGAAGGAGTTGGCCGTGATTGCATCTCATTTCCGCGAGGGAAGATCGCCAGCACGAGTTCTATTCCACGGAAAGAATTTGTATCGAAGCTTTTATGAATGTAATGCGTAATGTATCGAAAATATTAGAAAAAGGATGTTCCCGAAACGAACTGCATCTGACGTAGGATTCCTTGAGTGTATCTTAACAGGAATGCGAAAGTGTCACGGGCGCGATATTTCGTACCCATCTCAACGGAGGCATTTACCGCAGAGGCGACATTTTCCACTATTCTTGCAGAAACTTGAGTCGGGTTTTGTCAGTCATGCTTACGCCATAAATCAAATGCATGCTTTTATAAATATTAAGTTTGAATGCACGTTTGATACGGAAACTCTCCGAGTGGCATAATTCATCAAAATGTTCCCAATTTTTCTTTTTTAGAATCTAAAATTGAAAAATTAATTACTTGGCTTGGGTATCTCCAGTAGCCATAACAAGCTGTTAGGAATAGGTACCCAAAAATAGTACCAAGACACATTTCAATTTTTACTTTCTCCATACGTAGTATAGGGGAAAAGCATTGTTTTTATGAGAAAAATCGATTTGGAGATTTCAACGGAAATACACGTTCTGAGGTCCCCTGAACACGTTTTGACCATTTTATCGATGATGTCTGTGTGTGTGTATGTGAGTTTTTTCTGGGTGCTCTTAATCAAAAACTATTAATCAGGTCAACGCGAAATTTTATATTAAAAATCGATCAACCGGAGGTGGGTGTTTACTCATGTCACATCAGTTTTTTATATTTGCTTTAATATTTGATTAACGTAAAAAAGTACTGGAATAAAAGTTGTAGGAAATTTAGTTTTCTACAACCTTTGTTTGAAGCATTTCCCCCTATAATGCATTGTTTAAGAGTTATCTTATAAACTATTCTTTTAGCTACCACAACCACACCACCTATTGTATACATTTTACGCTTAGTTGCGTCATAGTAATGCTCCTTTTTATTTTCTTAATTGTTGGAGCTTCCTGGCTATATCCAGTATCAGAAGGCTACGGTTTGAGTTTATTTCAGTTCTTGGTTGTCTGAATTTTTCTCGCAGTTCCTTAAAATATTTATTATCATTTAACCTATTTGGAATTTTTAGAAATGTTACAGGTATGGAGAAAGTCATGTGGTGGCCACACCAGATTTTTGATACTTAAAGTGCTTATTCTAAAATTTATTTTCAGCCATAAGATGAGCAATATCAGGGATTCTCTACCTTTTTTTATTTTTGTACCACCAAATCATAAACAAAAATGTTCGCGTACCACCAGAGTAAGATTGACGTGTTTAAATAATTTTAAATTCAGATATTTGTTATGTGGCAACAATCGCGCATGCAAATTTGTAATTGAATTGCGTGAATATAATACAACAATATTTTAAGCTATAAGCAAAACCATGTTTTTTTTATTTTTTTCGCGCACCACTTTGCATTAGCTCGCGTACCACTTGTGGTACGCGTACTACAGGTTGAGAGCCCCTGAGCTAGATAACGCTATGGTGAACTGTCAATGCCCATATTTCCCCTTGGTTTTCATATTTTATTTCCTGACATTCCTGCGGCCACACAGTCGTCTTGATAACTCGCATTAAATAAAATCTTAAGCTGTGGGCGCGAATTTATGAGAAACCATTTCAAAACCCGCCGTTTGTAAAATCCCGTGGAAATAACAAAGTTATGCAATTTATTTCTTCGTCGCAACTGTCTTTTGTAAAATCATTTCCTCGTTGCGTGCATTATTTTCTAAGGGAAATTTAACGTATCCGAAGCGAGGCGGTCGGTGCTTTTTAAATAGAGTTACTAAGAACATAATTTTGTTCTTACGCATGGCTTCGTATTGCCCGAGAAAGAAATGAGAACCGTGATGCGATTCTACCAGATGTCCTCTCGCTGCGCCGCAGAAAGCGAGGACTTCACTTTCGCGAATGTATTTCAATTGAATTAACGAGGGCGTGCTTGCTGAGACAGAGGAGAGCTTATTTCAATTTCAAATCGAGTTGCTTTGTGATGCCATTGTGCTTGCGAAACTGCTTTCCCAATCATGTTAATGCACTGTGGATGATTTTGTTTCTATCTGGAGATGAGTCCTGAATCCGGGTAGCATAAGAATTTACGTAGTCAGTAAGTGAGTGTGTTTGCTGGGGAGTAGTTGTGGAACAAATAAGCAATTTCACTTGGATACACGATAAATACGCTTCGTAGGAATTGAGAGTTTTAGTGTTGGTATTTTTAAACTTGGAAAATAGGTGTGTCGCAAACGGATTGTTTTTGTCTAAAGGAGATATAAACGAAGACAATTTATGGGAAGGGAATTTGATCAATAATGGCTAAATAAAAGCATTTTGAAGTACCTTATAGTCGAATGTATTAGTTTACCGATAAAAACTTTTCGTCAATTTCTAAACGCGCTCAGCACACAATTACTTGAAAACCTTAGGCTCACATTACGTGACGCGATTGATTCTAGGCATGAAGAATTGAGGCAGATGGTACAATGAAGATTGGTCCCACTCACCTGAGGTTATATATCATGCCGAGAATCTGATATAAAATAATTTTCTGAGCGACTAATCTTCGGAAGATTAAAATAAACTACAGTAAGCTCGATGATTTGGTAAACTGCAAGGGTAGCTAGAAAAATTTTGAGATATAGAGAAATCATGGTTATCATTCTTTTAACTATTACATTTTTGCAAAGTATCCACCTTCACATACTACACAACGTACTATCCTCCTGAAAAGCCGGTCCAATGCAAGAGACCGGGTCGAATTTAAACTACTTTGATAGTCGTAGAAAATACTTGCACTCAAGTGCACCCTTTGGTGACTAAAGGATAGCGGCTCAATATTACAGGATTAAACTTACACTGCCTATGTCACAAGGATCGGTGAGCTGTGTGTAGCGCTTTTACTGTAGTGACTGGAGAAATAAAACAAAAATCTCAGAAAAAAATTCCACTGTATTTGCTCAGTGAATTACATGGTAATGGTTGTTATTACGAGTCATCTCTCCGACTCTTCTCCGTGCCTCAAAACCTTTCTTGTTACCGTACTATTAGGCTGTATGAAACGTGCTAACGGAATGAACTTTAAGGTAGAAAAATATTCTTTCAGAAAGGTTCCATCAAACTAAAGGAAAGCGATGCTCATTATTTCTTGTAAAATAGATGTTTTTTTCAGCCCATATGTTTAACGTTGAGTTATATGATTTACGATCAGTTCAATTACTAGCCGTGCATTTGAAACGGTTCAAGTTATGTCACCTTAAACGGTTGTATTTATGAGAGCGTCGACGTTAAGGGGCAATTCACGCAATGCTAGCGTTGGTGTCGAGTAAGAAAGTAAAGAGGAGAGGAAAAAGTATCTTCTTGCGTTAAGAAAGCGGCGATGACAATCGAGCAAAAATATCCACTTTCTCTGATTCGTGCACTCGGTCGTGTCCGAAGGCGTGCATATTAAGCACGGCGCGAAAGAATCCATGAATACATTCAGCGCACAGGCGTGCAGTCTCCTTCCGTTTTCGATGACTTAGACTCGTGTGCAAAAATGATTAGAGCAAAAGTCTCTCGGCTGAGGGAGCGCTCTTTTCTTGAATGAAGATCTGCGAGTTTTCGAAAAGGCGAAAAAAGAAAACAAATAATCCCCCGCGTGAGCGAAAGTTTTTGTCGTCTTATCCGAACGTATTCCGGGAGAGTTTTGTTTGTTTAGGGAAGACCTAGTGAGATGGGAGTATGAGTGAGGATGAAAACTGTTCGGAAATAAAAAAAGGAAAGTATGGTCTACCATGTCGTTAAATAACGCTTCCAATTTATTTAGTTTTTAAGAAATGTACGCAGGGGTTCGCATTTGACCCTTGAATACTTCCGCCGAAAAGAACCGAGAGCGTGATTACGTATTAAAAATACAACTGTCCTTCGGAATGCTCGGTTTAGTTTTACGCGTTTTCGGTTTAGCATGGTTTTATTTTTGAGAAATCCCTAGAATTGCCTGGCCGACAAATTTCTCTTTAGCACGGTTTTTAAACCGTATCCGAGCATTGAAAATCATGACATTTTCCTGTCGATTCAATATGTTAGAACAGCGGATCTCAACCTTTTTTCCGTCGCGACACACGTGAACGTCAATGCTCACGTGCGCGACTCACTGCGCACTACAATCCGTATAACTAAATAAAGAAGTTGGTCACAATGAAGAGTTTAAGCCTAAACGTTGCTTTTTTGTTGTTAAAAATGACGCTAGAGAATGGCAAAAACTCGACTTAACAAAATTTACTCTATATTTTACCAGCCGTTATTTAAACTTCTATGACACACCTCCCGGCTCTTAGCAACACATCATTGTGTCGCGACACACCGGTTGAGAACCGCTGTGTTAGAACAGTGGTGTCCAAACTTTTCAGCTCGAGGGCCACATCGCGGGTTACTCGAAGGAGAAAATACATTTGATGACTAATTTAAGGTTGGGGAGTCAGTAATACCTGATATTCAAGATTATTTTGTGGCGAATTACGTGATATGTTTTAATTATCTAACTATTATTTGAATAGAGGAAAAGGCATTTTTTTACAATTTTCTATTTTCATTTCATGTTACAATGCGTTTTTAGATTTCATCTTCTTGGTAGCTAGAAATTAGCTAGAATATACAATTACCAATGATATTTATGGCTGCATAAGGAAACTGACCAAAAGTTGTCTCCATATAATAAGAGTATTGTTTTTGTGTGCATAGCATATAACTACACTATTTTAAAGCTATTATTGTCTTTTATACACTAACAAGAAGATGGAACCTTTCGTCTAAACCAATATATATGGGTAATTAAAAACTTTAATTTTAAAGTCTTTTTCCCAACACTACTCCATTTATCCCCCATAAGAATTGGATGGGAGGTATCTAGCAGGGCATCCAATTTGTAACTCGTAAAACAATGTCGTATTTATCTGGTATTGCAGACTTTTTTCGTGATCTCCCCTATCCGAATAATTTTTTTAATCTATACATTACAATGCATATACATAATGGATAAAAGCAAAATGTAGATTTCCTATTGTTGTTTCCAAATTAACTCTATGATACGAATACGTAAAACAGATGTTGTTATTTATGCACCCATCTTCCAAGTCGATTGTGTACATAACAGTACAAAGGGACGCTTTCTTAGGGTTGTCTATAAGGAATGGATGCTAGATTTTTTTATCGATTGGCTAGATTTGTAAGTAGTCGCTAGGGCCTTTTTTAGGAGCTAGTGTGATTGTAAAGTCGATAGATCTAGCTACAAATTCGCTAGATTGGCAACACTGCTCAGTGGGCCGGGTGTATGTATTCAGGATTCATCGCCCGCGCGATTAGATTCTTTTGGCCGAACCCCGTGGCAGTGAAGCTCTCTTCGCGCAGTGCTGTTAAAAGGATACGAGGAGATATCGCGGTCCACTTAACAGCGTGGAATCATTTTCTACGTGGACACTGCGCAGGTGGAAATCGCCGAGATTCTTGTCATCGATTATTTTACGGCGGAGCCATTGGAGAGAGCCAAACGAGACGTCTGAGGGATAGGTGGGGAAAAGGGGTCGGAAGAACTATCGTAGTTAACTGCGATCAATCGTTACTTTCTACAAACACATTCCTTTTTCTAGGACATGGGGTGCGATACATATAGTAAGTATGTGGGTGGTAAGTTAGGATTGAATACGCTGAATCAATCATTTCCGTGGTACCCGTGCGGTGGAGCATTTTTTCATGCTCGAGAATTCAGTCATAACTCTTATACCGTTTTTTTTTTCTTCCTTCAGTTAGTATTCATATTCCTTCAATCGAGTTGAGAATTTCATCTTTCTTGAGCTTACGGCCGTTAACTTTCAATCGTGTGTTCCTTAGTTTATAGATTATTTTATAAAACACCACAAAACTAATTTTGATTATATTACTCATCACAAATAAACTTGATCACTTTAAGTAACACGTGAGGGCTTTTTTATATAGAAAAATTATCACCGCCAGAGAACCAGATTTTAGTTTTGTTACATTCAGATTCAATCCTATTTTACGTTATTCATTCTCGGTGTCAAGAAAACAGTTTTAAACCAATATAATTATGCTCCCATAAACTTCCTGCACAGTGGCGCAGCTACAACAGCGTGAGTCCCAATGCAAGAATTAAGGATGAGTCACTCCTTTGATTAATAAATAAAGAATGATAAAAAAGTTCATTAATTATCACAAGGAAATAAGTGGTATTATGGTTTTTTATGCCATAAGTAAAAATAAAGTGTAATTTTATGTATTTATACTTAAGTAGAAGTAGAAAATGATAATGTTTGAATTACTTAGTGGGGCCCCTACACCATTTTCACGTTTTCCGGGAAATCCATTGAATACCCCGGGAATTCCCGGTATATACTCACTCGTGGGAATATATACAGTGAAACTTGTATTTAACGTCCTCCGATTTTACGTTTTCCTCGAATTTACGACAGGAATTTGATGTCCGGATATGTAAATGCCCCCGATTATACGTTTATAGTATTCCCAATTAAAATTCAACTGAATCGTTTTCCATGTCTCTCTAATTAAAAAAACTAGATTGGTGTAAAACGGCTGAAGACCACTGCGCTATAGGGTGTGAGTTGACATTGTATACAGATTGTCTCCCAAATTGAGCATATTTTGAGACACGGTTTGGGGTATCAAAGTTCAGGTTCTTCTCAAGACTGCAGCTGGTCTTTTTATAACCAAAATATGCACATCACTGAGTGATAATAGTGTGAACACATTATGTTTTCATAAAAGTTACTATAAATCAATTACTATTAGGAAATAAGAATTAGAACACTGCTGTCGATATGATTTTGTATTTATGTGAGAAATGTATGCTAATGGTATAGATGTTTCCATTCATATTTTATTTTACATACAGTGTGTATTGGTAACTATATTTTTATAATCAATATGATAAGCAAATTTCAGGTCAATAAATAAATGCTAATTTCAATTATTTTAAATTTTATCCGTGTAACCCATATTTGTTAATGATTTTAACAAATTTATTCGAACTTCTCAGAGTTCCGGGATCGATTAAAAACCGGCACTAGTTTAAAAATCAATATGTGGGCGTTTTGTCTGATACGTGGTTCAAATAAATAAAATGGAGTAATTTTCTACTAAAACATTAAATAACCCGAAATAATTGATAAAAAATCCTAAAACTAGGGTAAAATTACTTAATAAGATTCACTTGTTCATAAAAACGTTGTAACACTATTTTTATTTTAATCTTCCTTTTTATAATTTTTAAGAGGTTTTATATCAACCCCGGGACATAAACAAGCAATTGGTAACCTTATTGTTGTTTTTCCTTGCTTTTTAAATGATTTTGAAATTTTTATTGGAATCCCGGGAAATTCCCGGGATTTATAATTTTGATCGTGAAAGAACCGGGAAATGACAAGCACTTGTAGATACGCCACCGTTTCTGCAACATACAGTCAGACCCCGATTTAGCGCCCCCTGTATAGCGTCACCCCCGCACACCGCCCATGAATCGTTGTGAACAGAACTTCCATCTTGCGATTACATAGAGCAAGCCAGTGATGGACAAAAGTTGGCGCTGAATCGGGGTTTGACTGTAACTCACATTTGAGTGCTTTGTTGCGCGAATATTGCAATCCGCGTCGTATTCTCGCCTTTCCTTTCGCAAGCCAAAATTCGCCCGATAATTTATAACAGCTTTTTACGCCAATACTATAAACGCCCATGAAATCCAATTCAAGCCAACGCACGGCGTTTTTAAGCATTCCTCTGAGGAGTCATTATGAGAGAATCCGTGCCACGCGCAATATCACTGAGGACTCCGCCTCCCCTCAACCTCCTTCACCCTCGCATTCCTCGCCACCCCCGATTTTTTTATTCTTCTTCTTTTTCGCGGAAGTTTACACAGCGAGAACGTTCGACGTGACCTGATCCCATGTGCTCGTTCCGTATTCCGTTCGGAGGAGCAACGCCTTTTTGCCGTATCGTCGAACGCCCATTACGAGCGCATTCGCCCAAACACTTTTATCTCTTCGTCGGAGGGAGATAAAATCACGTGACTTATGGTCACGTGTCGTGTTGAGGGAAAAAGGGTCGAGTCAGTTAACGATTCTCTCCCTCTCTCTCTCCCTCCCTCTCTTTCCTCGCTGTCCTTCGAAATTGCGTTCCAGGGAATGAAGAAGATCTCGAGTCTCATTGCCCATGTTCTACGATCACGGGAAGGATCGGGTTAAAATCGTCCGCACTTCGGATTTACGAACCCAAATGCCTTAATCTCCTCCGGAATGGTCTTATTCTCGATCTCTTTCACGCTTGACCTTACCCTTACCGAAAGGAAAAAAAGAATCAGATACGTGGCGTTTCTATCGCTTTTGCTGTTGGGATAATGGGATAGTTTGTTGGGAAGTGCCTCCTCGTGTAGTCTTCCGCGGTTGAACGGCCCACATCGGTTTAGGTCTGTGCAGCAAACCGAACTGAACCAAACCGCACGAATTTGCTGAACCGCGCCGAAAACAAATATTACTTTTGTTCTGCTGAACCGCAAACGGAGCCGGAACTTGATACAAAAATTGTTTGGTTCAGTTCACAAATTAAAAAAAAACTTGGAGAATTTTTGTAAGAAATGTGCCTATTATTTTACACACAATGCGTACAGCTTAAGTAAACGTGAAAAAGTTACAAACTCCCTCTATTCTGATTTCTCTCAAAAGAGAAAAAATAAGTAAGTTGATAATGAACTGTTCTAATTTTATGATGCTAAACGTCTGCTAGAGATAAGGTGTAGAGTTGCACATATCAGGTAATATTTGTGAAGTTATTGGGATCCATGAGCAATACCGTTCAAACTATTGCTGTCCGAACAGCTAGTTCATTTTTGATTTATTTATAACATTTCAATAAATTATTGCTATTTTTGCAGCATAAAAAGGATATTAAATTTGTATTTTTTATTAGTACGAATATGAGGAAGTAAATAATACATAAATCACACTTTTGCTTAAACCGGACCGAACCATGGAAAAAAGACTCCACAATTTTATATAATATTTTTCCGTAAGTTTTAATAAAAGTTAATATTGGAGCCAAAGCAGGGAAAGAGAGGATTTAATCGAAAATCGAATTATCTTAGAGCCCGGATAGCTCAGTCGGTAGAGCATTAGGCTTTTAACCTAAGGGTCCTGGGTTCGAGTCCCTGTCCGGGCGGCTTTTTTTATCGGCTGTAAAGAACGTTTTTACGAGATTAAATCTACGTGCTCATATTTGTCTCATGCTGCTGTTTATGATGTACATTATAATTAACTTGAAAAAAATAGTTGATTTTTCTTAGTGAAACGCTTATCCTCATGTGCAGTCTAACAGAGCTTTTGCACCGCAGTTATTTCCGTCTTCAGGCCATCCATCATACTAGGAATATTTTAAGTACGCAAGCAACGTGAAGTTCTACAAAAATATTTCTTGATTAATATTGACAAATAAAGTTTATCATTTCCCTTTAATCTAAACTAAAATTATCTAACTCAATCCCTCGTTAATGTTACTTCCAAACTTCTGATCATCCGCAGCCCAGTCATTTGTTAATTTAAATAGTCTTTATTGACAAGCTTTGCCTTTCCAATGAGCATAAAGGGTTTTGAAAAACCAGATTCAAATTTTAGCTACAAAGCTGCGGTCATCTTTGCTGTTTTACCTACAGTAGATTCTAAAATGATAAATGATTGTGACCGTTACTCACCAATAGCAAATTTTAATTTCTTCTCTGAATTATCGCTGATGCTCATTTTTTTACGATCGAAGCGATAGTAGCGGTCTGCCTTATGGTCAGTTAAGTTGTCCTAACAGACAAATGTGTCAAGTTTTAAAACTTGATTAATTATTTCCCCGAAAATGTCTAATATGACATGTCTCCTTCTCGTTGCGTCAGCGAATCGTTTCGCAATTCCATTTGGCGGGTACAACTTCAGTCCGCGGCTGCTTTATGGACGCTGAGGTGATTGGCCGATGTAGTGCACTCGCTGGACGGAGATAAGGGGGTTTGATCGTTGTCTGTTGCTTTGTAAATGAAGTCCGGTCACTGGTGCAACTACCCCATTATCTCCAGCATTGGAGAAAGTACCCACGCTTTGCGAGGTAATTTATTAAGAATTCCACCGGTCGATCACGCACGTACATTATTTAACGAACTGCATAAATCAACCCCTTCGGCGCCAGGTGTTTTGGAACGAAGTCAAAAAATGGGAGCTACATTTGCCGGCGCAATATGAGAAAGCGCGTTTTATTTGTTGAAGTTTATTTAGAATTGTAAACGTATAAATCTCTATACATTTAGTAACATAATCATGTGACAAAGTAATTTATACAATGGTTAATTTAAACATTTTAACTTTATATTATCCATTTGGTCAGAATCTTAATTTGAAAATTTTGAAAGCACCAGCTGCCGCCCACCGCTTTTGTAAAAACATTTCTTCTGAAGTGTTATAGATGGCATTGAAGATCACACAAATATTGAAGATTTAATTTTCTATCTATAACCATTTGGTCTGAATCTTACTTTGAAGATTTTGAATGCATCCCCTGCCACCTCACCGATTTCTCCAAGAGAATTCTTTGTCAGTCTAATTAATGGCATCATAGACCACACACACCTTGCAAATTTCAGTCTTCTATCTTTTACCGTGCACTTTCCGTTATAATTTAACCGACCGCACCGTCGGGCAGACAGAGTGAAAATGTAAGCGTGATTATAAAATGAAACGCGCTAAAAAGATGTCAGGTTAGTTTATTAGTAGTAATAGTTTATTTGTCGCATACAGGAAATCCTAGTTACATGCAATTTAATGAACAATCAAATAAATAAATAAATTATCGAATAAAAAGAGACTAAAAGTGAGGTAATATATTAGAAAGGTAGCGGGGATAAACTAAGTCGTACGTAACAAGCAGTAGTAGGCCTTAGTTTTAAACTTGGCAGTAGTAGACCTTAGTTTTAAACTTGGCCATCGAGTCATTAAAAATGTCAATGCTTTGGTTCAACTCAAATACGATTAAAAGTATTTTTCCGTTTGATAACTTGAACGAAGAATATGTATGTAAATATAATATGTTCGGGCAAATACCGAAGATACTTTTGGAAATGGTTTGCCCGGGTTAACTCGGGCAAATAAATTATGGATCGTGGTTGGTCTCTGATATATCCCAGAGAAGTCATTGGAGGAGTTTAATTAAATTCATGGACTGTGATTTAAAAGAAATTACGAAAACCGGTGGCGCTTTTTTTTCCTAGGGTGTAATACTTTTAGAACGTTGACGAGAAAGCGGAATTCTCAACTTCCCATGAGCTACAAATGAAAAATATAAAAAGAAAAAGAATGATACTTACAGAAATTAATAATGTGTAATTTCCTATATCCGATCCCACTATGGTAGATATGCATGGGCATATATGTACTATTAAAAAGTCAGCGAGAGCACATAATTACAACTTCGGAGATATAAATTCGATCAAGTGCAAAACACGCAATTTCGTATTTTGTCTATATCGATTGACACGAAGATTCTTTTGTTGAGAACAATTAAAAATTTCTTCTCCCTAGGTCTTATATGATCGACAGAAATTTATTCACAGGTAAAAATTGAAGAATGTTTTACATAAAAGTTCCGTAAATGAAGGAAAAATTGCACCTGGGCTCAAACCCTGGAATTTCGGAGAGAAAGGATTATCTCGTTGCTCGAAAAGATTAACAAACAAGTAGGGATGTATACTGGTTTTCCGTGGTACAGAAGTGCTTTTCGTCAAATTCGCTTGGTATAATCGTATATGAACTAATGTATTTGCTTTGAAATCAGAAAATTATTTTTCCTTGTATTGTGGTAGCCCTGCTTTTTAGATCTGTTCTAAACACGTTCGTTTCGTTTTGCTGTTCTATACTCGCCCTACACACGAAATTTCTTTGTAATCGGTTTAGCCAATATCTTCGAAATTCATAGTTATAGAAAATTCTAATCTTGATATTGTGGTAGCCCTGTTTAGTCGACCCGGTTGACATATTATTTTGGTTATTTATTTATGTGAAGATTATATATACCATATTTAGTTAAAATCCATTCGGTCAGTTCTTTAGAAATACGCGTAAAAGAATATTATTTTATTTTTTATTGTGGCATCCCTGCTCTTTAGCTCTGCTTTAAACATCTTGATTTCATTATGATATGTTGTACAAATCGCGTATAGAAAATTTATTAAAAATCCGCCCATCCAATTCCTTCCAAAGCCATAATTACTGAAAGAGTTTAATTTGTAATTGTGGCACTCCTGTTTGAATAATCCGAGCCAAATATGATATTATGGTTTTCTATATATGTGTAAATTATCAATATTAAATTTGGTTAAAAGTGATGCGGGCAGTTCAACACAAATACGTGTAAAAAGATTTTTCTTTATTGTGGCAGCCGTGCTTTCTATATCTATACTAAACATCTTGATTTTGTTTATTTATGTTACACGCCTTCTTCATACAAAATTTCATTGAAATCACTTCTGCCAATACCTTCCAAATTCATAATTACCGAAAAGTTTAACTTGGCAATTTTGGTATCCCTGCCGAATCGATCCGGTCGAAATGTTATTTTGGTCGTTAATCTATGTGAACTAGTGGTACCCGCAAAAACTTTTGCGAGGTCCGTCAGAAATCTGCATGTTTAAAAGTAATAATATCCTATTTCTCCTCCAAAATTAGAAACATTTTGAATGTCGTTTGTTTTTATAGTTTATGTGCAATTTTAATTGTCTCTCATACGAAAAAGGCCACATAAGATTTTTTTGGTCAATCGTTTAAAATGCCCACATCCCACACGCAGTTTACTGAATAATAATAATCTATAATTATTAACGTAGCAATCTATTAAGTTTGACATTACTACAACCATAATTTCGATTCTTCATAAACAGCGCGAAGTGGATAGATAACCCAATTATTTTGGCTATTTGAAGGCTTAATAGACGCTAATTCAATCAGAGGCAACGATGCGGGTCGCCTTGGCAACACCCGGAAAGAGTACGAAAAAGCCATAAAAATTCGAAAATAAATGCGTGTTTCTGACAAATTATTCCGTGCAACATCAAAACATTGCAATAATAAGATATTTTATAGTTTTAGCCGTCGAATAAAGCAAAAAAGGAGAAATTCGGTCCATATTTACGTTTTAATGAATGAAATAAATAAATCTCGCACCTTGAAAAATCAAAACTCCTATGTAAACATATGGAAAAATATAATCGTCTCCCGGAGTCGAATCCGGGACACTTCCGTAAACGAAAATACTTTTCCCGGGGTCTCCTAGTTGACAGAAACAAAATGGCGTTTACAGCATTTCTCTATGACAAACGGTTCAAAAGATAAAAGGGGGGACGGACGGACAGGCAGACGGACGGACTGACAGACAGACGGATATTGAGTAATATAAAGATATTTTATGTACCAAATTTGGTTGAAATCGGTTCAGCCAATTCTTCATGAATGATAATGGAGGCGAACTTACATTTCTCTTGATATAGAAAGGTGGAGCCAGAGGCGTACCGGAAAATGTGTGGTCCCTCCCGCCGAAACAAAATCGGAAAAAATTTAAGGGCCTCACGAAAAGAGTATGGCCATGGGTACCCCGCCGCGCGGGGGTGTCCGCTACGCTACTGGTTGTAGCATATGATGAATATACTTCGCAGGCTACTAATTCGTCAGTGGATTTGATAAAAGTGTATCCATTCACCCATCCTACATCCGCCTTACACCTTCAGTATTTTGAGACCAATTTCATTAAGTTTTCTTTTATAGTGTTAGAACACTGCTTGCTCCTTTTGATAATCAAGTCTTATTTTCTTATTCCAGGTGCTGCAGGAATTAGATGACATACCTTAATGGTAGAACTATTTGGATTCTTTCCATTTCTTCGTTTTACAAGGATCTCGCTCAACGATGAGATCGTTCTACGCTGCAGTAATGTGTTTCTGAGGATGAACTGCAACGGGAATTTGTTTCGTTCGTGTAAAGAGGGAAATCCTCCTCGTTGGGAGAATTTACCGCAGCTAAGGTAGGGTGACATGAGTTTTCTTTCGTCTTCTAAAATTGGCCGGTACAACTGGCCAATGTTGTAAATACTGGGCAATTTCCAGTTTTGATCGTAACATATACATTTCACGGTATGCAAAAAAACATTCCCACTTTGCGTCAACAAGAATCGCATTCGAAAAGGCAGAAAAAGAAAAGAAAAATTGTCAGAAAATACTTTCTGATTTGAGCCCATCTAGTTTCTAACGAAGGGATGAATTTGTCGTCACGCGACGGGTTATATCGTCGAGACAGCGATTTCCTCGCGAGCACGAAATTTTATCGCAGATTACGCAAAAGTTCCCTGAAATTCCCATTTTGCCAGTCACGAACGCCTAAAAAAAAATTACTTTTGGAGGAATTTATTCCCGAAAAAATCCGCATCCTTCTTTTATTCTGTTGTATTTAATGACTCGAGCGAAATAAAAGAACACAAAAATGTTTTCATGCTCTCTAAGGAAAGGTTTTACGAGCGATTACGAGGGAAAAAACCGCTAAGAGGATTATTTTCGATGATCTCGTGAACTTTTGTCGAAAAATCGTCGGATTTCTCCCCGACGAAATTTGGCTGTTATTGCGACCTATATATCGCGCGTGGCATTGTAAACGCTAATCCCGTTATGGGCGGGAATCTAGCAAAGATTTCGGCTCTATTTTGGCTTTTTAAGAGATCCGGCGGTGTGGTTTGAGTGTTGGCCTCACCTTACGATCTGCTATAGCGACACCCTTTGAGGATTTTCCGAAGTCGCTCCGGCCCTTCATTTGTGCGTTGATATAAGGTGACGAGGACGAGACAATCAGACAATGATATCTTGAGGAGGTCGCATAAATCGACACTCCATCCTTCGCAGTGCCGGCTTCAGACATTTCGCCGCCCTGAGGCGGGAAACCTTTGGCCGCCCCCTCCTCCCCTCATGTTTTGTGGGTCTCCGATGATCAAGAATTTTACTAAATCATTAAAATCTAAAATTATCACACAATCGTGCCATTATTTTACTTAATTTATAAGAGATATGTTATCTACATATATTGGATCTCCGTTTATCGTTTTCTTTCTTTTCCGTAGCCGTACGGACTGTGTTAAAGAGTCACAAAGGGTACATTGCGTGCGTTTCCCTTGGTTTTATCTTATATCCCTCCAGTTTTTGCAAATGTGTCTCTTTGAGCAGGGTTACCGCCCCTGCTGTAAGACCAAACTCGGCAAGAGGGAACGGCGTCTGTATGAGGCATGAGGCCGCGCCCTGAGGCGATTGCCTCACTTGCTTACTGTCTGAAGCCGGCCCTGGTCCTTCGGAAGGGACGTTAAGCAGTTGGCCACCCTGGTGTATTTCGCAAGAGCGGGCTAATACTGGCACCGGGTTTATCTCCTCCCTTCGCTTATTAATGCAGATAAGACTTGCACCCGAGGCGGCTTCACAGCTGCCACGGTGCCTAAAACTTGCCGATGGGCAAAACGCAATTTATGATTAAATATGCTAATGTCAGCTTTATAGCGCAGCTGGTAAGCTGATGGCAGGTTTCCACCAACTCTGCATCTGCTTCGTTTTGAATTCTGACTTGGCCATGGACATAAATCTGTAGCGTTAGCTGAAAATCCCAAGTATAATGTCGTGTTAAATCTGAAAGTATTATGCCGAAATGAAGCCGGTTTCAATCAAGACTGAAAGAGAAATAATTTTAAAAAATTTATTATTTTTCGTTACCTCGTTTTACCGTACGATTCCTTTTAAATAAAAAAATGGATAATAAGCATATTTTTATTGAAGGTTCTTTAAAATTTCATATAAGGTGTAAAATTAAATTTGATGCATAGGCTCTTATCTTGAGTTATGATCAAAACTTTTAGGTTGCCCAGTGGAGGTTGTAGTTCGGGTATAAAATGTTCGGGCATGAGGGTGTTCGTAATTTTCGATAGAAAAAAATTAAATTAGCGCCGTTGAACTTTCTTTTGAAGGTCTATCCAGATTTCAGCGTGATTTTTTTCCAATTCCGTCTCATTTTGATATTGTAACCGTAATAAAAACTGCGAGCATCAACGAAATGCTCTGACATATCGTTCCTAACCTATTCTTCGATTAAATAAATTATCAAATGGAATGTTTAGGTACACGTACGGGTGTGGTTAATCATCGAGAAAAGTTTTTAATAGAGTCTGAGATAGTTGAAGCGGAGAAGCAAATTTATGAAAAACAAGTGATGGGAGAATTGCATAGCAAATTACATAAGGCGCTTTTATGAATCGACTGTATCTTTCCATCAGAGTAAAGAGCAGCAGATGCAATGTATTGTTGGTTTCCTATATTTGTAGCAGCATTTAATTTTTACCATGTCTTGTATAGATCAACACATCCTGAAATTTTGGCTTCTCCTGATTGCAGGATTCAAGAGATATTGCCCGTACAGACGGAGGGATTGGACGGACAGACAAACCGAAAACAAAAGCGATTTTTTAGAAAAATGGCGCTAACATAGGCGATTTTCTAAAACAAAAATGAGTGCCAAAATAGTTTTACTTATAACTAACTGCCCAGTGAAGAATTTCGTCTTGTTAGCGTCTCATCGGACGCCTGATACATTTATAGACGTGGATGACGCAACTGAAACTGTTTACAAATCTCCTTGCACGCTTCGTGCGATATCTCGTTCCGTATTAAAAAAGATCTTGCCTCCCACACCTAACGAGCTTTGATTCATCCTTTATCATCCTCCCATACCAGTCGCCAAAAAGTTCGCTTGCACTGGCTCAATATCATGATATCGACGGTCTAATCTAATCTCATGTCAGACTCATGACTCGACGAGCGACTCTGCTTATTGCTTCTCGCCACGAGACCCACGAGATGACTTTATCCTCTCAAACGATTCATTTAGGTAAGATGGCTGTCGGAGAAAAGCAGTTCTAACAACTTCATTAATTTTTTCATCGCTAAATATGTTCTCTTGTCTGTTTTTCTCTAATTTAGGCTGCTAATTTTACGAACGAGGAAAGAAAACAGATGACGGTATGAAAAGCTACGCTCGTTTGTTTGCACGGGTCGTTTTACGCCACGCTTTATTAATGCGCATTTTTACGCTATTGGATGTTGTAGAGCAGCGATTCTCATCCGGTGGGCCGTGACCCACTGGTGGGCCCCAAAAGGAGTTGTGGTGGGCCCCAAAAAATGTTAAACAAATTAAGATTTGTTGACAATATTTGAAAACTCGCAAAAGTTAAGCAAAAACTTAATATTTTGTAAAAATCAAACATTATAAATAACTAATGACAATCTAAATTGCTTTATGTTTTTTACGCATATATAACCCGCTACTTTTAGTCAAGAATATAGAATTTTCTCTTGCTTATTCAACTATTGATAAATAGGTGGATCGCGAAAACTTTCTTGTACCTTAGGTGGGTCGCGGATCATTCCTGCAGCTTAGATAGGCCATGTTATGAAAAAGATTGAGAAACGCTGTTGTTGAGTGAAGTCAGGGACTGTAAACATGTTGTCAACCGTTTTGTTTTGATAAAATTTGTTTTCAAGAACCTGAATGTTTCATTGTTTTTATTAAAAATCGTCTATAGAATTATTATTTTCGATCATTTTTTGAAAGAGAAAATGATAAACGATACACAAATCATAAAACTTTTTAAGCGTTTGATAGATCAGTCATCTTCGAAAAGTGAAAACTTATTTAAGAGATTGCGTTCCTCTTCCTTAAATATCACTTATTAATTACCGTTATTCTGGAGTTCTATAGAGATGAACGAAATTAAGTAATTCGCAAATAAAGTTGTCCCTTGTCCAACGCAGGGGTAACGTTCTTGAAAATGACCGCGTTGTGCAAATTTAGTATCTTATGGAAAAAAATCACGCGTCCGTATAATTTAAGAGATTTGTCGCGTCACGTACGTATGTATGATTCGGTGCGAAAATTACATTTTATACGTATTTGCCACATATGTAGATATTCTCAATTATGTAAGGGTAAATATTATCAACGCTTATAAAAATTGTGGATGATTACACATAATTCCTCTTTTGGTGAGCTTCATTAGAGTTTTCCCAAATTTGAATGTACATACTCTATCGTGACGGAGCTGTTCCGGCATTCGATCCAAACCGTGCTGTATCGAAACCATCTTGTATCGAAACCGTGTCGTATCGAAACCGTGTAGTATCAATACCGTTTCGTATCGAAACCTTGGTAAGCAAAACCGTGTTATTGAAACCCTTGTTATAGCGAAACAGTGTTGTAGAAGTTCCAGGTATAACTTTATAGGCCCGGACCTAATGTATCACGCTAAAAAAGAACGCAAGCTTCATTCACCGTCGAAAATCAAAATGCACGTTTCTCTCTGTCTCACGTTTCCTTCCTACTGTAACGGGGTGAACTGAAAGACTTGACCTCCGCCCATTTTAAAGCGGAAAAATAAATCTCTTTTTCCCTCGGACATATACCTCGCAAATCGTCCACGCGGAAAGAATACATACAGTACGTATTATTTGACTTTGACATTGATCGGCGTTTGCGCTACGCCCTGCAGTTTTGGCTTTGTTTTTTATTATCTCCTCTCTACAGTACGGTATCCGAGGGAAGCGGCGCAATATGGTTCGAAATTTCCCTTCGAGTGGGGGAGGCTCGCCAGAGCATAGAAAATGTCTACGGGCCGTCAGGAAAAGGGAAAAAATAAAAAGTTCTCGTATCCCATCATGCACTCGCTTGGAGAGTTTTTTTCGCTCGGTTCATCTTTGGTAAATTCAGTAAAAAAAAGTGATTTTTGTCATTAAAATCGATCAATAGTTGAGAATCCTCGTGATTTTTACAGCTTTTTTCGTAAAAAAATCACTGATGTTTTCGCTACGTCAGACGGAAAATCTTAAAGCGAAGAGAAGAAAGAGCTCTGAAGCTAATGTTATTAGGATAGTTTTGGCTGGTGACAGACGTGGACTCTTATCGATTTTGGGGTCTGCCCGTCAGTCCGTTGGCCTTTTGGCAGAATTTGTTCTCGTTGCTGCAAATATAAAAGCGAAGCGTTCAATGGATGAAGGTCATTTTAAAACTGCTTCACTGCGGCGAGGTCTGTTTTTTAAATAACGAGGAGGCAGGGTCGCCCCTAGAGAGGCGCGGGTCCCGAGGCAAACCGGCTTGTGCGGGGCCCTATTAACACTTGCCACAGAATTTAACTTAGTGATATCGAAGCGCGGGGCCCCCAAAAGTGCGGGGCCCGGGGCGGTCTCCCCCGATTCGCCCTACCCTATGAACGGTCCTGCGAGGAGGGAGAGGGGGGTCGATGTTTCCGAAAATTATCGTGAACATTCTAAAAAACATCGCTTTTGGAACTACTTTTGCAGTTATTTTTTTAACTTGTCCTTTTTGTTGTATATGTAAAAAATATACCAACTACATAGCACGCCGATAAACTAACAATTATGAAATTTTTCAAATACTATATATATATTATTAAATTCACGAATAATAATCTGAAAAATGGGAAAATATAATAGAAACTATAATATGATACATTAATGATAAGCATGATTATTGATATATTAATTTACCAGAAAAGCCGAGAAAAAGTCAAAATCTCAACATGTTCACCATAACAATCGCTCAGCACAAGAAAAAGTTGATTTATATTTTACGTTTTTTTCCGAGTAGATGACCGCATGCAAAATGTGTGATTTATAATCGTCTGTTCAACCTACGATGCGTGCAACTTATTGAGACGTATATCACCCATGCGAACAACTTATAGACGTATATCACTCTATGTCCACGAAAAGATTAAACCGTAGAATCTTTCTGCTCCGTCGTATTCGTTTGCCCGACAAAAATACTTGATGGCTAAAAGGGGGAGAAATAAATCAAAGAATAGATTCTGTGCAGCAGGTTAGTTGATTTTAACGCTTCGAGTCAAAAAATTAATCGCAAAACTTCATCGTTATTGACGAGACGTGCCAGAATTCAGTCGGTAGTAGAGCGTAAAAACGTCGGTAGCTTTCACGATGTACCGTTTGGGCTAGAAAAGCGTGATGGAAAAGAATATAGGAAAACAATCGCGCGATGCGTGTGCAGTGTTGCCACCAACAAAAAATAAATCCGCTAATTTGTGAAAATCCCCTAGATTTAGACTAAAATAAGGTAAGGCTCGGTTGCAAAAAGCAACGAAATAAATAAATTTTAGAATTAGAATTTATTATTGAATTAAAAATTTTATTTAAAAAAATAATCTCTTTAGAGTAAAAATTCTTAAAAGAGAATAGAGAAGAAGAATGAAAAAATGATCGGATTTTGAAAAAGAAGATTAAAATAATTGAAACTAATCTCTTGGATATATTTAAATGTTATGCCGACTCTAAATTTGGTACGTTTTCAATTTTAATAGAAGTAATACCTGTTTTCTTAAATGGAAATACTGAGAAATCTGTACAGGGTGATTCAGGAGGAATGTGCCAAACTTGGGGGATAGATTAATCAAGTGATTTTGAATAAAAAAGTTCCTATAAACATGGGTCTGATTCGGAAGGGTTAAGGAGTTATGGCAGTTTTAAAATAAGACAATTTTAATGTACTTAGATTGGAGGCTTCAGGTAATAGACTGTTGGCAACACTGTGCATTGTTGTTTGCCAAAAGTTAATTAACTAAAATCTCAAGCAGCGACATGCTAAAAATGTCACAACAATGTAAAACAGAAAACAATGCACGGTGTTTGCCAACGGTCTATCACCTGAAGCCTCCAATCTACATTGATCCGCTATTGAACATTTTTGTACCCCAGATGGCCGATCGTAGTGAAACCGGTCGTGTTTAAATTAAAATTTTGTGGAAATACAATGTTCGTCTTTTTTCAATACGAGTAAATTCCACCGAGTTGAGCCTGACCTCATTAATGATATAATGCACCCGATTTGACACCTCCGTCTAACTCGCTTTAAACCCCTTCAACAAGTAGTTTTTTATTGTTTCTCAAAGCGGCATTTGTTTTTATTTTACTGTCGAGGAAAAGGTATTAGCACACGGATGGATCCAAAATTCTGGTTTGAATTAAAGGAAGCCAGGTCCGTACACGTGTACGGATAACAGCTCCTGAGGCAAAATAGCAAGGTCCGTACACTCGTACGTCAAACCGGCTTGAGAGGCTAATAATTTCTCGACGTAAAATTTAAAAGTAACTATGCTGAGAGAAATCTAAAAAGGATTTTCCACTGAGAATTTTTCACGCCCCTCGGCCGCTGCCCTTCATCTCGAATGTTTTTTTTTAAAAAGATTTTTCTTTAAATAATTTATCGAATAGTTTACAAAAACTCGGCGAAATATCTTCCCGGCTAGAATGCAAACTTTGGGAACTATTCCTACAAGGTTTAAATACCGAACTATTTAGAGTAAAGAGGATGTGTGTAGTTTGAACTGCAAATGAAACGTATTGCACAGCAGTTTGTAAAATTTGTGTATATGTAAATATAAATAAATAAAGTATATATGTGTGTGGTAATGTCCATACAGAAAATCTCCCACAATTATTGATTATGATACATTAAAATGAAGTCGCACAGTTTTGGCATGGATGATATATCACATTTTCCTCTTTCTCGCGATTTTTCCGGGATTTTTATCTCACCTCTTCCTATCCAAGGAACTCAATTTTCCCAAGCGTTCCGTTCCTTACCTCTAATGTATCCGACCAAAGCGGATAAAAGGGATGTATGCTACGCATCGCTCGCCGAGAGTATAGCCCAGAATAGTTTCTGTATGGTAATTAACCTAGCGTGCCGAATCTCACAGGGACCGGAGTGGTGTTACTTTTCGTATAAAGGTTCTTTGTGAGATAACCGCAAATTGGAGCGTTGTAAATGACAACGGAACTCAGTGTGGAGCCTGCCATTGTTGGAGGGCACGCCCGTAACGAGTCTGTGGGTCGTCGTTTCCGACGGCTGTAACAATGCCAATTACGTGAACGATCCATCAATCACTGGATCATAAAATCGATATATCCATCGGTCCGTCGATCAATCGATCACTTGTCCTTAAAACCGATATATCGATCTGATTACGGTTTCCCCTGCGTCGTATCATTCCTCTTGACGTTTCGTGTCGGTTTTCGTCGATTTTACCGTAAAGTGAGCGGCGTTTTAACGCACCGCACAGGCCATATTATCCCATAAATCCGGGACGTGGGACGTGATCGTAAGCAGTGGCACGAAACTCCATGCGGGGAAAGGCGACTTTTGCATCTCTCCGTCCATACGAAATTCAAAAAGAAGAAGGAGACATATCCCCGGAAGCCTGTGACAGTATCGAATAATATGTCGACTCTTTTGAACCGATTCTCGGCTTATCATTGGAGATGGTTTGGTGTGGCTTTCGTTTGACCCGACGAAGGATTCGGGTCACTGTATTTTATCGAGGCGGTCTCGTGGAAAAGCTTTGACCCAAAAATTGTCATTCCTTTTGCGCGCGCATATTCATATGTTTATTATACCACGAAAGATTGTCACGCGCTGTTGATTTTTATACTAGATCACGGTAGGAGAAAACGACGGAAGAGGAGGCCTCGCTAGAAAGTTAACTTTTTCTAAAAAAATGTTTTTTCGTCAAAGTATACTTTCTTCGAATTTGAGTTTTCCTAACTTTTCCTAGCGCTCTACATCTAGAGGCATATATTTACAGTATGTTAGATCAGTGACTCCCAAACTTTTTGTAAGCGCGGCACTCTCTTTCAAAATACAACAATTTCGCGGCACCCCGATCTTGCAACAAGGTATTTATATTTGCACGTATAGGTACTACAACCTTTGAACCCATACATTTGTTGGTACTACACCACAATCAATTTATTATGGAGGAAATGATTGCCCTAATTACCTATCAACACATCCAATCCACCGCGATCCACTGTTTGGGAAGCACGGTGTCAGATTAACGTACAATGCTACCAGAAAATCTTCGGTTAATGACCTTAACCTAATAGAACAACATCTTTAACTGATTTTAACTATTTAAAGCACGTTATAATAGATGTTTTGACACATTTAAGACGAATTATAGATCGGAATATTTATTTTATCTAAGGTCGTTTGACTACTGGAGACACAAAATGAATCAATGCATTATTTTCGCCGAAATAATCTTATTTCCTAACATAAGGTCTGTGAGTTGCATATAACGATTTTCATATGCTTACACTTGAAATTATTCCAATTCCTCCCTCTCCCATCCCTATATTTCCTTTTCACTTCGAACGCCCACGTACCGTCTGCCTACCCACACAGTACTTCCCTCCCCCCTCCAGTAGTACTCTTGCTACACTCTTTCCTTCCCTTAATCCTCCCACATTCTTCCCTTTGTCTTTTTCCCTTCTTTCCTTTCGTTACCTATTCTTCTTTTTCGCCATCAGATCATCTCATTTTCTGTGATTCGCTTTCTTCGTTCCTTTTTTCTTCGTTTTATTCTATTGCCTTTCGACCTTTTCATTTCGATAACCCTTCCATTTACATCCCTTCCTCTTCTGTAATTTTTGTCCTTTCCATACTCTATAACTTTCCTCCGATTTTATCTCTCCACTTCACTCCCTTATTGCCTTCCTGTCCCTTATCCCAACCTTCACGATCGTCTCCTTTTCTTTCGCTTCTTTCCTTCCTTTTCCTCACCATCTCTTTTAAGTTTACCTTTTTTCCTGTACCTACATGCTGTAAACTATAGATTTACCGGGAATCGAAAAACTGGTATTTCGATTAACCGGAAATTTTCAAACTTATGGCTTGGAAGCTTTTTATGCTGCATAGTTCTTACATGTGCTCGGTTTTTACTTCCCTGTTACTTAATATAATCTTTAATACGTAGTTAAGTATTACTTGACCTGCAATTTAATTTTCTTCTATATTTAGTTTTCGTGAAACAAATCGAATTAGAGATTTCAACCGAAATATGTACATGTTTTAATCGCCTGAGTACGTTTTTCCTATTTTATCGATGTCTCTAACTCAAAAACTAATTGTCAAATGAGAAATACACTTTATATTTAAGATTTTTGTAAGCAATTCAAGGTTTAAAAAGGTTTTGGCTGAAATTGGTCAATCGGAAGGTTTACTATTGCCACTTTACCGTTTTTTTGCAAATATCTTCTTTAGGACTTAATTTATGTAAGTATTGTTAGTATAAAAGTTTTTTATACTAGTTTTGTTCGAAAGTTTTTTTATAAAACGGGTTGTTGAAGAGATTAACTTGATAATTTTTCTGTATTTAAGTACATACGTCTTAAAGTGATACTTTTCCTTCCATCGCTATGATACAATTTTCTAATTGTTGATAGCGATGTATACGCTGCCAAGGGCAATTTTAATTGTTATCAAAATTATCCCAATGCCATCTAGCGTCATATTTTGTTAACAAATGTTCTTGTAAATATTGACAGCGATGCACAGCGCCCCAATGATAATTTTAATCACTCATCAGCATTTTGCTATCATAGCAACAGATAACAGTTTTTACTTATTGTTTTTTCCAACGTGAAAAGCATTTCAAAGTATTTTTCACAGTGAAAATTACCCAGTGTTTAATAATTATACGCAAGTGTAATAGCCGATAATTATGCTTGAGGACGCTGATGTCAGGAGCAATCTTATTCATTACTATAAGTATGGAGAAAGTCATGTGCCGAAGACATCAGATTTTTACTTACTTATTTTAATTTTCGTACAATATGGTACAGTGTGACCTCGATAGAACGAGTACGACGTACAACGAGAACTTAATTTTAGCTGCCGAAAACACAGTCATCGTCAATTTCTTAACGTTACATATACGGAATTTAATTTTCGGATATTACGAGTTCTCGTTAAAACGAATATTTTATGAACTTTATAAATTCTCGCTATATCGAAGTTACACTGTACGTTCAAATAAGCATATCTCTCTACCGAATTATTCGATTTTCCAGGATAGGCTAAATCCCGAGGCATCCGGTTCTCTATTTCCCAATCTCTCAAATCCTCTCTTTCGCACCGCCTTCCTCTATGTTGCTTCGCATCCTTCCCTTTTCATCCTCTTATAAGTATCTTCTCCTATACTCCTCTTACCGCCTCCCTAATTTTCTCCAACGGTTAGGTTCTCCGACCTTAATATCGCTTTTATCGATGATCATCTCTTTCTATCTTCTCAAGTTTTTTTCTCCCTCCCAACTCCCACGTTTCTTTTCCTTCTTTCTCCCTGTCTTTCCTTATCGAGAAAGAAGGAGAGAGGTAAAGGTAATGAGACAAATATTCTGTTAGGGAGCTCCAAGCAGTCGCGACAGCTGGGTCAATGGGACTGGATCTCCCACTCCTCTAAGCATTGCGTGGGTCGCCTACCTTCCTCTTTCTCTCTCTCTCTCTCTCTATATCCACCACCATATCTTCGTTTTTCTCTCTCTCTCTCTCTCTGGGTCACAATGTGCAATTCCACATTCGCTTCCACGCAAGCGGCTGCTTTAATGACGGATGAAACCCGGTTGTGGTTCGATTGTTACAGGAGAATGAATTTTTTTAGGCGCTTTTCGCTTCCAGCGTGAGCGCCTATCACAGGGATGGCGAATCTATGACACGCGCGCCACGTTTGTCACGCGAGACGATTTTGGCCGGCACGCAACATGAAGAAATTGTTAATTGACTGTCTACTTAGTATTTTTCCATTTCCGACACAATATAAAAGACTATTTCTAGGGAGATTGCAATTGTGTTTATAAAATTACTGACTTTTTGCCCGCGAAAAAGATGCGTGTCATTCGGGCATAAATGATATGGGACAACGAGTAGTTTTAGATGATAAATTGAATTTTATACTTATAACCAATCTGTCGTTTCTTGAACTCTAAATCTGAGAAAAATCGATCATCATAAAACCATAGCATTATTTATTTTGGATATATTTTGAAATAGATCATAAGTTAGAAAAGGAAAGTCAATTTTTGCAATTTTAGTGCGCGAGTAATACAATTTCCCATCGCCGGTATATTAGCTTCGGTCTGTCTGTCCGTCCGTATGCACGTTCGATCTCGGCTTCTACCGAACAGACATTCATGAAATTTGGTAATAAGGACTGTTGTGAAAAGGTAGTTAGAATATAATATAAACGAGTCGCATAATACAATCTGGGTTGCCACTTCAGTGGTGACTAAATATGAACTCCGTCATCTCTCGTGTCAAAAAAATCTTCAGTCAAAATTTGTAGAATTATTTAAGTTAAATATTTCTTGGCAAGTACATTTTTATCAAAGGAGTTGCTGTTTTCAAGAACATTTAACAAGAAAGTCGTCACTCACTTTGAACTTGGAAAATCTCTTGCACTGTTCTTTTGTCGTTGTTTTCCACGAAAATGATCTTCGTAGCAAACGACATAAACAAGATCTGCTAAAATTACATAAATGCGTAGTAGACAGGAGCGTGGTGTTTCGCTGTTTTATGGCGTGCGTTCTTCCAACCTGTATCGTTTAGTATCAGGTACTCCATCGCACGAAACGCTCCTTTATTTGTGCCACTGTACACTTTACTAACTTGTTTTATAAGAAAGATATACTTATATACCAGGGGTGGCCAAACATACTTACCCTCGGTGCCGCATACGATAATATTTACAAGTTCGAGAGCCGCATGATACACATGCTGTACTCATAAATTTACGAACAATCACACATAACCTGTATCCGAAGCAATTCGGATATAATGCACGCCCCTTAGGTATCCCCACCACGCCTCAAGTTACCGTGCGTCACTGCGTTCTGTAGTGAAAAACGTTTACATGCCTCTGAATGGGAATTTAAAAGAGCCGCACACTAATTTAAAAGAGCCGCACACTAATTTAAAAGAGCCGCATACGGCTCGCGAGACGCGGTTTGGCCACCCCTGATATATACGTTAGGGGGAGGATGGGGAGAACCCCTCTCACCTTGCCGCTTCTGACGTTCGAGGGCGCCACTTTTGGGTTCGCCGCCGGCCGCCTGCAGGGCCGCCAAAAATAGGATGGCCGATATCCAGGAGGTGTCTGAAAAGAGGAAAAGAGGCTATGTTTTCGAAAGAGTTCGGAGACTTTAAAAAATACCGGTTTAAAAGCGAACCTCCAGGTTTGATCCGTTTTTTAATCCGCGTGTAGTTTCGAAAAAATAATCGTTTCGTGTCAGCCAGGAAGTTTACATGTCACGTAATGAATACTTACAGACATTGGAAAAGCGTGTCCGAATGACATTTTTTTCTCCGGTTAACATCGAAAAAAATTCAGACCGATCCCAGGGGGTTCCTCCTAATTTTTAACCCTGGAATAAATATTACCATACAACATCTATCACAACTTTTGTAGCTGCACATTTCGACTACGAAGTAAGAGTTTTTTTGAACCCTTTGAGGTCCAATTATTCTCCCCTGATTGTCTCTCTAGGTCCATTTAATTTTTCCAAAAAAATTGAAAGATATGAGCTATTTTATTCATATCCAATATAATTTAGTCCACAAATATTTAGTTTTTTTTGCATCTCAGAACATTATCCTTTTATCTAACGATATTTTTTGCTAGCAGACGTCTTCCCAACACAACGTGAGCACTTGGATAAAAACATTATTTTCGCAAGGAAAAAGTTGAAAACTGGTTTGCAGATGGATTAACGGAGAGAATAATCTACAGAGATGGGACATATAGAGTCTGTCGCAGGTATTTTTTATCTAATTTTGTCGTAAAAAGATTTTGTTCGATCTGTCCGAATAACTCAGACACAGCACTGGAGCCAGTGAGTTAAATCTTTCAGATCGGCGGATATGTAACCGAATTGTGCATAGAGAATTAACTGAAGAAATTGTTTAAATTTTCAGCATGTAAAACTAAATTTAAAGTTGAAATACTATAAGTACCTGACGAAGTTTGTTTCGGGTGGAAAGTTGCGCATTTACTTTTAAAAAATAGCAAGCAGTAATTAGTGTGACTCTCCGGATTTTTATAAATCATCGGGGGGCTTTTATCTGATTTTTATTGGAATGGAATAAATGGTAAGGGAATAAATGTAATAGGAAACACTGCCGGGAGAAAAGAGTCATCATAAATACCACCCTACGTCCATCTTTTGGCGGAAGAAGAAATCTACAATTTTTGTACTGTCCGCGGTCTATCTCTTCAGTGTTACAGCAGCAAATTTACTTTTATGCGCTTGTGTCGGGTACTCTTGAGTCTTTCTATATTACACCCTTGTAAGGGCTTTGGACAGTTAGCCCCATTTGATGTTTCTCCTGCTTTTCCTCCGCGCGAATCGCATTGTATTTCTTTGAGTCTCGCATTTGTTTTTTTTTACGCTTCCGCTCCTATAGAATTCAAAACGGCAGCGGTTGTATGGATTTTCTTTTAGTGAAACATAAAATGTTAGTATTCGATTGTCGTGTGTTATTTCTGAGCGGCGTTTCTATTCTATGGCTCTTATAATGATGCTTTTGCCATATTACGTTTGGTACGTAATATGGTACAAATCTACCTTGGTCATCAAGACATCCTGAAGAAGCAGGAGAAAAATTCTGCGTTGACCGGGAATCGAATCCGGGTTTTCAAATTGCATGGCGGATGTTCTACCGCTGAACTACAGGAGCAGACTAATCCGTTTCAGAATACTTAAACTAGTTTTCTCGCTCTTGCTTCTAACCATTTCTTCATTGGCGCTGGCTGTTGTTGTTTTGTTTTTATTTTGGCAGGGATGCTATAATTTTGAAATATTCTGTGTTTATCAAAAGGTTTAAAGGCCGAAGAATTAAAATTTTGGTTTGACTCATAATAAAATAATTGCAAATGTGTAATTTAAACTTCCGAAACAAGCTAGTGCGAACGAAAAGGCGATGTTGATTTTGGTGAAAGTTGTAAAGTGTTTTCAGGGAAAAAATGAGACGCAGCTAAAGTAAACATGGAGGTTTGTCAGGAAGTTGAAGTTTTAATAAGGATCTCACCAAGATAATTTCATTCCGAATTGATTTGTGAACGCGCTGCTTCTTTTATGCGCATTTTTGTAATATTAATAAGTCTCTCAGAAAAAGAGCGTCTTTGGAAATGAAATATTAACGCGGGGATCAGATCGTCTTTGAGTACCAAATGACATCCGATAGGTTCAAGAGTTATGTTGATCTCAAGCGATCGATCGAAAAAAAACAAAGGAGCGACGAGCGGAACAAAAGCTCGCCATTTATGAACTCGCGATTTTCTCCTTCGTTAACCTCGAGGCACATTGAGGGAGACGGAGAGAGAAAGACACTTGGAGCCATTGGGTGGAGCACTCATAACGGTCCTGGTTCAACATGACGTGCATTTCTCGACAGCTGTAGATAGGAGTGGCGGTGAAGTAAATTGGAAGGGGGTGGTGGCTTTGTGCATCTAGTGCACGTTCGATACACAAGCAAGGTCACAGTGCGTGCCATTCTATAAGTGAACATAATTATTTCGCGAAGGACGAAGAAGGGGAAATTTACTATCCTTTGAAACGGGAGCGGCCGTCGCGTGCGGCGCAACGCACATGGACAGGAACACATGGACGCTCTAAATCGGTGGTAAGCAACCTCCGGCCCGCGGGCCGCATGCGGCCATCGAGAGCGTTTTATGCGGCTCGCTAAGTTATGATTAAAAAGTAATTCAACGCAAATTCATGTCATATACATTCAAATTAGGACAATTAAGCACCTTATATTGTTATGTTAACACTAGAAACCAAATTTTAAGACAGGATTTTCACTGATATGATACTTCAAATCTCTAGTTAACGTCCGATTTAAAGTCTAATCCAGCCCGCCGAAGCATTGACAACTTACAATGCGGCCCGCCGGAGAATTCGCAACAATCAATACAGACCAGAGTGATGAAGGAAGTGATAGTGGTGAAGAAAGTGAGGACTAACCTGATTGAATGTAGAATGTATATTTTGGGATAAGATTGTTTATTCTTGAAGTGTTATATGGTGTAGTTTAAATAATATATCTTGAAAATTGTTATTTTGTACGCAATTGAAAATTCTGCGTATGGGGTATTCGGGTGACTACTTTTATCTTCTACAACTACCAATTTTTAGGGTGGTCGTCTTATATTCGGATGAATACGATATGTATATATATGTGTGTGTGTATGTATAAGGCGCTCGGTCGTTAAGTGGCCTATGCCACAAAATATGGACTTTAAAGTGTATCTATCCTTCAATGAAAGTCGTATTGTGTTCAGTTATAAAATACAAAACTGGTCTTAGTCACACACCAAAATACAATCATCAACATAGTGTAGTTTCTTTTTGCATAAAAAGTTAGATGCAAGAGTGGCCTAATTCATTACTTTGTTTTGGGTTTAGGCCACTTCGCGTGAAGCGCCTCAGATTTATAATGTTGAGTGTGATATCTTTAATATTTTCGACAGGCATCCTAAGGGGAAATTGTGGATGATGTTGACAAAAAATTTCGCTGTATGAAAATATGAAGATGGTGATAGTATTTACGGATCGCTGAAATTTTCAGTTAAGATTTAGCTTTTTCATCTTGATGTGAATAAGCACTCCCCGAACTTATTTAAATATGAGGTCAAATTTGATTGATTATTCTCTAATTTTGATATAAATAAATCAGTTGTCCATTTATTTTTTTTAAATCTTAATTTAATGTTAGTAGTAAAAGTAGAGTTGATCCCCTATATATACCGGTAGGATGAAAGTAGCTTGGAAGTAGCGACATTGCAGTCATATGTAGTAAATTTGATGACATCTAACTCAATAAACGGACGAATTTCAATCATAATTTTTATAGTGAAACGAATGTTTTCTAAAATCGGTAAGGAGACTATTTTTTCGAGATACGGCCAGTCTCTACAAGGTTTCTGTCTCCCTGTCAAACCATTTTTAAATAGGTGGTCAATGATACCGTTAATGCCAGTGCCATTCAAACTTTTTTCCATGTGCCCCTTGGATAATTTGATCACCTTCTTGATATCAGCGGTCGCTTAATATCGCATGCGAGTAAAATAACAGCCCTACGCGGCTATCCTTTGAAGCAGAAATTAAAATTGTTGCTTGTAAATCAAATTTTAATATTTTTTATACCATAACTGAAATTATTGTTGCAAATTAACGTACTATTTTTTAAAAAGTTGCCTAAGCATTTTTCTTAATATCATTATAATACTGCCAGTACATGCTTTATTGATAAATACTGAAAAATTGTCTTTCATGATGTTTCCGATGTAAGGCATAAGTTTCGTTTCGGCGTTCAAGTATTTTGTTTTTGAGATATTTATGTTCAATGGGATGGAAATAATATCTTTTTATATTCACGAAAAATTTTTCTTGCTGAAAAAGTATACAGAAGCTGGGGTATGATAAGTCGGAGATTACGTGAGGCTGATTTATATGCATTTGAAAAGTAGCCCGGAAAGATTTAACTAGTGGATTTTGTTTTTTTTTTCGATTTACTTTATCCCTACAACTACTTAGTATCGTTAACAGCTTGGCTTAACTCGAACTTTTTGCAGTGTCGGTAATGGACGCTTTAATGAGGAAATTCTAAATAAAATGCAAATTCTATCCCTTCTCCGTGTTGACCTGTGAGTGATGCTACGGTGGTGTATTCACCTCTTTCCTTTTATGTGCATGTGTGCGTGAAAAGACGATACAACGCGCTGGTGAAAGGCATGGAAAGGTAAAAACACTACCAGAAACGTTGAGTGAATAGTGATTTCCAGCGACGAAAAGTTAGTTGCATTATTTATGTATTTAGATGATATAAAAAATGCAAATTACCTACAGGATAAAGCTGCGAAATAAACACATTAAATGATAATGTATGATAATTATGGTCATTTCATTGTTTCCGATATTGCCAAATAAAATGTTGTCTCAGCACGAATCCAGAGCAACATGTAAGGTGCAATTAAAAAAAATCTGTCGATTAAAAATTCCATTCACTGAAAAAGCTGGATGGAGGCTATTGTAACTTTTTTATAGATACGGTGTGTTTGAATTGAAATAAAAACAGAAAAATTAATGAACGTAGCGGAAAAATTGCATTCATCCAACGCCGCGAAGTTATTTATCGAGATTTTCTTGGTCATAAAGCTTCAAGAGAATGGATTGTTAAGCTGCTAACTGCGCTCGGTTCTTAATTATGGAAATTACCGTTTACCTTCAACTCTGCTAACGAAGAAACAGCATTGGCGTTGAGAGAGGCATGTGCTCTTAAGAAGTCTGAATTATCGGTTATAACTTTTCTTGATTTTTTCATCCACTCTTACATTGAAACACGGTACGATTTAATACCAGTTGTTAATGACTAGATAAGGTAAGTTTTTTGACCTATGTACTTATGCGCGTTGGACCCTAATTAATCTATTTATTAATATTTATCGGTTTTTAAAGATAGTTTTGAAAGCATTACAGGGAAATATCGGTTTGAATAATTTACTTTTCAATAAATTATATAAGAATAACGGCGTTTTTAGGAATTCGTGTTTTGTACTTGTGTTCACACGAAGATAGGATCAGCCTTATTTCAAATAATATATGTTTTTACGTTATTCAATTTGTTTGACCTAATTTGAACTATTTAAGGCAGAGGTGGGCAAACTACGGCTCGCGGGCCAAATCAGACTCGCGAAAGCATTTTCTGCGGCTAGCGATGCCATTATGATTGCCAGACGAAAAATGTTATGCAGATAGCTGGATATTCTTCGTTAAAATTAAGGTATGAAAACTTTTTTAGCGAGTAATGGCACTAAAATATTATCAATCATTGATTTTTGTTATCAGCATTCTTCAAATTCTCTCAAGTAACTTCCGATGCGAACCATAATGCGGCCCTCCGAAGCATTCGAATCCATTAATGCGGCCCGCCCGCGCAACCGCAACTGTAAAAGGTTTTTTGCTCGCCCCTGATTTAAGCAGTAGAAATTCGGAAGTGGTGATTTAAGTGAATCCTCGAATTTGGTTCGGCGTGAATCTCAGCTTCTTTTCTGTTTTGAAAAGTCTTAGTTTCTATTCACGAGTCGAAAGTTCCAATGCCTTCTCGGACGTTGAAATCTTCATCGTACGGCTCAAAGGCAATAACTTTTACTGCGGCCTCCAGTGCTCCGATTTCGAAGCACAGCTTTCGCCCTGCGTGTGTACATAAGATGCCCTTCTTCCTCATCAACCAAAGGTAGAGTGAGAGGAGCGGTGGGTCAAGGGAGGAGGAGGAAGGTGGAACAGGCGATCCGACGTGGGATATAGACCGAGAAAGCTGAGGGAAAGCAAGTCGGAAGTGGGAGAGAGGATCTTCCGTCATGATGGGAGACCGCGAAAACGAAGACTCCGTATCAGACTCCCGCTGGCATTAAACGTCTTTTTGCCCTCCTCCCCTCCCTTCCAAACGGGAAGTTGTCTTTTGCATGGTCGGCGAACTGGCGCGAAAATTCACTGCCACGATTTTTTTCACGTTTAAACCGGTGAGAAAGAAATTTCCGCTTTCTCGAGCGATGGACCTTCCCAGAAATCCAAGGTTAAAAGCGTAGCTAGCGAACGTTCGATTTTCGATGAAATTTTTTTTCTCAATGGCCTTTTTTCTCGTTTGTCGCATTTTTTATATTAAAAAAAATGTTCGGCTTGGATTTTCGAACATTGTTTTTATTTCGAGTCGCCGAATGTTTTATTTAATTGTTTTGGTCTCACATCAGTTTCGAAATTGCATTTTGTTCATGGCGTCAAGGGCAAGAAATAGTCTTCTATTTGCACGACTTTTTAAGTATTATATTTGGAGAAAATATTTACGTCTCTGAAATGTACATTTCATAATTTCTCTGAATATAACCCAGTCATTATGTTATTATACCTACCTACCTGCCTATAGGTGGATTACAATTAATTATTGATTTTTATAAAACAATTTTTGTTTTTGGGCCTTAATCGCGTTTATTGTTTTCATGTCATTTATTTTAAAGTGCCTCTCTTAAGTTTTTGCACTAAAGGAGTAATTTATGCATTAATTTATTAATGATAACATTTCTAAGCCATGGGATGATAGCGTATTACTTAGACTTAAGCCATAGAAGTCATTAAATATTTCCGTTAGCTTCATCTAATTCGAAGAGAGAATTACTAACAGATGTATCGTGATTTATAATCGATTCTATAAAACGTAACTCGAGAGCTAATGACTTCGATATGGATGAACGCCTTTTTACAGTGATTGGAAGGGAGGAGAAATCAGAGAAATTGCACTCTCCAAAGACCTTGATTTAACCTTTATTTCGATGCTTTTACTCGCTTCAACCAGTGCAATCCGCAAGAATGGCGGGAAAACTAAAATAAAACATTTTATTTCATCTGTATCAGCTACACAGTAGTTATCATTCATTACATTAGGTACTATCTCAGTATGATGTTCACATCCAAGTAGAGAACATCATAATTTCAATATAATTTTTATACTATTCATAATTAGAAAATTAGTGACCAAAGAACCTTCTTTGTCGTAATTATAAACGCAGAACTTGAAAAATAGGCTTTTATCCAGTTGTATGTTACTCAGTAGAGTTTAACGTAACTAAAATATCGTATATTGATATTGCAGTCATGTAAATTTTTTTAATAAGAAGGACTTATCCGAAATATTGAAAAATGGTCACTTTTATGTAATGTAATTTACAGGGGTTGGGTACTCGAGGGGGAAAATCTGTTTCTTTTTGATTTATTATATGGCATGTAAATAACCTCATTAAAACTAAAGTGCTTCAAATTCTCGTGGGGAAGTCGAAGTCGAAGCTACCTTTGATTTTAAATAAACAATAGAATAAATTTAACGACAAATTACCGAGTTATATATGTGATTTGCATTATGCGAGTAACTTAATTTAAATCAGAGATTAGCAAGTAAACCGGAAGAACGACTAATCTGTAGTTAAAATTCGCGAATTATCGTGCCCATCGCATGGCTGAAATCATATAGAAAAACTATATTTCTTCAATAGCTATAAAAATGAGTGAACAAGATGCACATTTCGGCCTCAAAGCAGCCGTCGTCAGTGGTTATCATAGATTCTAAAAAGGAGAACTTTAAGCTGCTGGGGGCGTCGAAGAGACACGTAAATAAACACGCACACAACAAAGAATCGCAAGTTTGCACAACGAAGAATAAAATGCGCTTACCTCTCTTCCAGCGCGAGGTTCCCATCGCTGCTATCTCTCACTCTCTCTTCTTCCCAAAATTCAACGAATCAGTCCGTCTGCTGGCACTCAAAAAAAAAACGTTATCTCCAGCAGAGGCCTTAAATCACACGAGAGGAAAAAAAAACAACGCGACACCTCCGCAGAACGATTTTATGTCCTATTGTAGTCCGGTTTGGTGAAGCGTGGCGGTGGCGTCGTAATCGAGACTTCTTTTGTTTCCCCGAATCGACGGCAAAGCGCTTCTCACGCCTTCGGTCTCGCCTTCTTGCGGTCTCCCTTCGGCGCGGCGTCGTTGGCTGGCGGAGTCTCCGAGGTGCGATCTCACTCCGGCGTTTAAGTCTCCCACTCGACCGCCTTGAACCCTCTCCTCTCCTCACTTCGCCCTCGTCGTGAGTCACCGGGTACGTGAGAGCAGGAGACCGAGGTGCCCTCACAGCGTGTGTTTGTGTCCACCTGGGTGAAGCGCCAACGTCTTATAGTCTCTTTTTTCTTTCCGCGTATCTTAACTCCAAGGGAGGACTTTCCGAGTCTTTTTGCACGTAAGGTACTAGGATTCAGGATCAGTCAGTGACTTGTAAAAGGTAAAACTCAAACTACCTGGCGTGAAATTGTTTTTTTTTTATTTTTAGGTTCTGCTCGGCGTCTGTCTCACTCTTGTTTTTTTAAGCAACTCTCGCAGAGGATCGTTGTCGGCGAAGCGTCTCTGTGCTTTGCACTTTCTACCTGAAAAGAGCGAGGTACAGAAAGGGTGAGATTAAAAAAACGGATTGGAAGATAGGAGTTTTTTTTAGCGTAAGGAATGACATGGATTAAGGAAATTGTTGAAAATCCTCTTATAAATAAGTACAAAATAGAAACATTTTTACCAGAAAGTGGGTACGAGTGTTATATATTCCAAGGACTATTTGGTAACCATGTTGATTGATGATTTATTTACCTTCTTCGATTTTCTTGACAGCTGGGCCGGAGAGTTTAGTTCATAGTGAAAAAATTACTTGCGACGCTCAAAATAACAATTATCCCGTTTTCATTTATAGCTCCGATGCTTCCAGAAAGAACAACGTTACCTAAAAGACCCATGTTTGTTACTAATTGTGCAAACTGCTTAATGACATACGGGTAATATACTCAATTTTTTACAGCGTATTAAAAATAATTCAAACTACATAACTAAGTTCAATAGTGCTTCTTCATGGATCGAACTGTAAAAAAAATTCATTTATATCCCGTTGATAAGAGTAGAATGGCCTGAGGTTGAGATATAAGATCTTTGATCAGACCATAATTTCAAATTTGAAATTTCTGAGAAAGTCGCCGACGATGGATTACTTGTCAAAATAAAATTTTCAGATTCGAATTTCTTTTCATTTACTTCTTTTTAACATTTCGTTTGCAGTTTGCAGCTCGCCAACTTGAAGTCATCTTATTGGTGTGTGCTCACTGGGCTTCCTTATCCCAAAAACTTGTTGCCATCCATTTATCCCATTTACCTTTCCTCTTCCGTAAGCATACACACACACATAAGGTATGCTATGTATATCGTTAATACTATTCGAATATATATTTAAAAATATGATAACTAGTCAAATAGGAAACTTCGTCGAATCCAAATACATATTAGTGATTTGTTGCCTAAGCTTCATTACACCCTTATTCTGATTTTTTTATTGCCTCTTTAATTGACTGATAAAGATGATTTTTTAAAAGATTTTTTTATGATTTCCATTTGTTTTCGATTCTTTCTTAACAAATTGTTCGTTAAATAATAATCTTATGTTTCTTACAAAAGATAGAAGTGGTCATGAGGAGCTTTATCCGATTCGACTAGCGTCCATCTGTGTTTCAGTACTGCTTAATGTTTATCGAAGGTTCCAAACTGATGTATGTGGTGCGATGGATAAATATATTTAATCTGAAAACAATTATACACAGTAGAAATCGAAACGTTCATCGTTCGCCTGACTCTACTATCACTTCAAACAAAGTTGCCGCTGCGAGCCTTAAGGCTCTTTCATTTGTCGATGACTTCTATAAAAAAAATCGAATTCATTCGATGCGAGCTTTGTAGGTGTTGTCATTGCTTATATGCGCTGCTAATATATTTATAATTATACAAAACTAAGAAAAAATCAAACGTAAGACGATTAGAATGGTGCGTTGTTATGTCGAAGATGTACACAATTCTGATCATTAACTGGAGTCATCTTGAGATTTTATTATCAATTATTTTATTATCACTTCATTTTTCCACATTATAATTATATCTGGGATTGAAAACAATAATCATAAGCTTTAATCACGGTATCCATCACTATATCGGATTTGTATGTGAGTAAAAGATAGAATTTATTCTTATTACATATGCGTTTATTGTACGTCAAAAATTTCATTCACTGCCACAGGGAAAATGGCGCACGACAGGTAAAGAGTTGACCACCACTGCTCTAGACCAGCGGCGCCCTAAGTTTTCGGTTCGAGGTCCATATAACCTATTTCTGCACCCATCTCGAGCCACATAATCCACTTCCGCCCTCTCCGTGGGCCACACCCAGTCGAAAATAGAATTGAAGAATAATTTTAGGAGACTAAAGGGTTTAACTGTGGGTCAGTATTTCCCTATTTGTTTTAAATGTATTTATCTATCATGAGAATAGAGGGGTAAAGCCAAAATATATTGTTTTCATAACTTTATATTTTCATTTTACGTTATTTTATAGCATTTAATTGTTACTTCTGGCAGTCCGGGTTAAGACATTCAGCGGGCTGGATGTAGCCCGCGGGCCATACTTTGAGCACCACTGATTTATGCGTATTTAAAATATAGGTATACTATAAAATTGGTCGCGTGCCGCATACCGCGAGTTCACGGGCCGCAGTTGGCCCTCGGGCCACTTTTGGGAACCCCTGCACTAGACCAGGGGTGGCCAACCGGCGGCTCTTTGAGAGTTGATATGCGGCTCTTGAAAACTTTGGCTGCCTTACATTCACCCTAATTTTTCGATTATAATGTGTATGCTGAATTCAAAGATTGCCCTAAGTCCCACCAAATAAAAGAGTAAGCTATTGTTTTTAATATTATTATTATGTGCGTCAGCAGTTACATTATGTGTTAAATATTTTTTATCAGCTCATGTTACTGCGGCTCCTTGGTGATGTGCCCTAATAAAGTCGTTTGTCTGTCTGTCAGTATCGTGGCTCCTGCTCAGGCCCAGGTTGGGCACCCCTGCACTAGACGGACCTCATCAGGGGTACGCATGCCCCTGGTCGAAAACCCCTGCAATATACATTTATCTCATTCCGTCGTCCTATTCCGTAAAATCCTCTTTATTTTTTCCTCTTACTCAAGTACGCAATCACTCGCCTCTCTCTCTGCCCCAAAACCTCGTTAGACCTCGTTCGTGCGTGCAAAACGTCCGTCCTTATACTTGGGCGTGATCTCTTCTACCATCTCGCAGATTTACTATCCTCCCATCACTCACTCCGATTCTCCTCCCACCGCGAGAGGTACACCTTGCGGACCTTCCTCCCTAACCACTCACTCCATCTCACCAATCTCTTTCTCTCTCACACCCTTTCACCGTCTTATTCCTACTAGTAGCCGGCTTCTCCCATCGAAGGGGGTAAATAGGCGTCCTTGATATTATCTCCCTCTCACTCCATCCCACCATCTCTCATTCTCTCCCTCCACACCACCACCTCTCCTCAAACCTTTCTCTTGGCGCCAACTTCGTATATATCACTGACCTACCGCTATCGGGGCCGAACACGCACACGGTTACACACGCACGAACACGCGTCGCCTCCGGAAAAGGCCGCTAAGTTAGTTCTTTTCCACCCCAACAGGAGTCTATCCGTCCCCCAATTCCCCCCCTGGAATCCTCTCCCCATTTCTCCCTTCAGCCCAATGCTCGGATTGGGCGGGAACGCCGTTCCACTCGATACAAAACGAAGCTCATAGCGTACCCGTCGATAAAAAAATTAGATAAGTACGTTCCGGTTTTTTAAATATTTTAAAAGGCCGTGATCGCGCGAAAGGATTTTAAATGTCACGCTGGTAATTTTAAGTTCGACCACATTCGTAAGTAATCGCATTGTCCGAATATCAGAACCAATGATAATTTGTGAATGCATGTGTCACTTGTGTACGTACAGCGGGTGCGGCCCGAGGAATTTTGGCTCCCGGGGGGAGATGGCCCCCTTCTGTAAATGTTTGTTGAGATATTTTCAAAATACATGTTAATTTATTCATCGCTCTGTAAACATTATTAATGAAAAACTTAAGGAATGTCATCAAGATTCCAGTCTGTTTCGCAACATAAATTGGTGTCTAATATTTATTCACTTTCAAGTATTGCATAGATAGATGATCGGGAGAGCACCTCCAACACTTGGGTGCCCAGGGCAGCCGCCACTACAGCTCCAATTTACAGTAGCTTACACGTGCTTTACTAGTAGGTAAGTTTGTTAAATTAATGTACAGGGTGGCCCAAAAGTCTTTTCACATTTGGATAATTAATGTAATGTATTTTTAATCTTATATATAAAAAAGGCGGGTTCGAATGAATAAACTTTTCTGAAGTTAAATTGTCTTAAATATTAATGTAAGTTCGAGCGAATCATAATAAACATTAAAAATAAATTACGTTAACTTCTCAAGTGTGGAAGGACTTTTGGGCCACCCTGTACACAGAATCAAAACAAATTTTAGTTATTAAGTGAATGCATGTATTGAAATAAAATAGTGAGTGAAACTCAAATAACTTAAACTAAAAGCTATCGTTCCCATTGATAAGATTTTCCATTTCGAGCACTGCTTCGACCTCCACCCCAATTCACCCCCACGTCCTCATCTTTCCCGTCCCGCAAGCCAATTCTAATAACATCGGCCTTCCGTTCTGCCCATCTTTCACGCTCCAGCACGATATTCCTATTTCTCCCCCTCCTCCCAAACCACTTTCCTGAGCGCGTTCTGTCCTACCGCGATTATTATTGCTCTCTTAGTTCCTTTTCGTTCTCGGAATAACTCCCGCTCCGCGTACCTGTTCGCGTTTCTGACACGCGAGAAATGCCACATGCTCCGTCGGCTACCGGAAAGTAATTCATCCTGTGTCTCTGAGTGTATATTTCTAGCTTAATGTGGCAAATTCTTCCTCTCTCTCTCTCTGTTTCTATCTAATGCACGCATGCACTATTAATACACTTTAAAGAATAATGCTGAAGCGCAGTTTTCTTGCATAGACCTAATTACGTAAAAAGTTTTTTTTAGCTGTCCAATTCGAATGAATTCACGTTTTCATTCGTGACTATTCTGCAAGCCGCCAAAAGCGTTTGGCAGGGGATGCATTGCACCATACTTAACGAAAAACATCTGTTAGCCTGTTATATCTCATTTGGGGAAGAGCCATTAGTAACTGTCTGTTCTAGAATTATTTATACGGATTTTCTTGTGTTCTCTAGTCTATCCCCTACGCCTTTTAACACCGGCAGGCACACATAGCACAACAAATTTGAGGATACGATATTTTCCGAAGATTTTCCGTTTGTTTTGCATTCTTCTACATTTAATTTTCTGCCAACTCATTTCATTCATAAGTTTCGTTACGCTAGTATCGTACTCATGATCGTCTTTAACTAATCTATCCCTCAACTAGGGATAATATTCGAGGTCCCTAATAGAAACTGATGTATTTGATCATATCGCAAATTTAATATATCCTGTATTCAACGTTAAGGCTACGGAGTTGATTGCTATCCATGTGTTGTTCGTATGTTTTGTCAAGGTTTACTGTTTGAGCTGCTCGGCAAATACCTCTTTATCTTCATCGATTCAGTTAAAATCTCTTGGAAATTTTTTCGTCATGCTTCCAATGAGTTTTCCTGATTTTGTTTGGTTTTCGGAGAGCGACACGGTATGTTCCCAGCGAAAATTTTCATAATTAGCAAGGTTGTAATATTCTCAGAACGAGCGCTAAGGAATGACTCTTAAGAGATCAATGCCGCAGGAATGTCTGCACGTGAGTTATGCTCTGCTGCGCCCCTGAAGGAAATTCAATGACTAATTTATTTCATTGCGTCTAAATTTTATTTTTATGTGATTCGTGTTCGTTTTTTTATACTCCGTAATTCTGTATTTGTACATCTCATAATTCATTGGCAAGTAGTTTGACTCACGTTTCTTGGCACATTCTGACACGAATAAACGTGTTATGTATTTGTCTGAAAATGTCATAAAGTATTTTCGTATATTATCATAAGTTAGAGTTGCGTGAGATAATGCGGAATGAAAACATTTATTCTTAAGATTTATCGGTCGAAGTAGGTATCGAAGGTAAGTCTGTATTTAGTACTTTGTGATTCTTACGATATTTTCCTGTCTCTACTGTCAAGGTTGTATACCGACTTCGACTGTCTTTAATGTTGAAACATGCTGCACATTGCGATTTAAAGATCGTTACGTTATTTATTTATGCACACCTCACTCACTGACCGAGTTATGTTCCAGAAAACCTTTGATACTTCTTTTGCTTGAGTTCTAACGTACTGAGAATGTGATATATAGTTCTAGGTTCGTTCCACTTACGGGGAAAAGTGCTGAAGATATATTTTACGTTTCAATTGGCTGCTTCAATCTTAATGAGTTTCAAAGCCTGAAGTTGATTTCCATGAAATTGAATTTTGAAAAAACTAAATAATTTGGACAGTCCGAATTCTGTTTAACTTATTCCGGCTATTCTGTTACAAAGAAAAACAAAACTGGAAAGGCGAAGAGTCGAGTTTGACTTTTTTTTCGTTTCAATATCCCTTAATTCACATTTCCTGCATGTAAAACAGATGGATAAGAAATTTCCTACGATAAACTTTCGTCAAATCAAAGATAAATAAAAATTTCGCCGAGAGGAGGCAAATTTGCGCACCTGCAGCGCAGCTTTGCATGGCTCTCGGTCTTCTATCACGATGAAATAGGATGTGGTTGTCAGAAACTTTCTAGATGTGGGTGTGGATTGAGAATTTGAGAAGATAAATCGCGATTAGGATAAAGCAAACGAGGAAGTATCGAATGTGCTCTTTGGATAGAGAGATTTAGTAAACGCAATAAAATGTAGATCGCGTGAACAGTTTTTAAAGATTTTGGCACGACAGGGAATGTTAAAGGAGGTTACTGAAGTGGATTGAAAAAAGAAAGATTTAGACCCGCGGTATTCAACCTTTTTTGACGACATATCCCTTTGGACATTTTTTTAATTGGCGCGTATTCCATTGCATATTTTTAAACGATAAGATTAGGAACAAAACATTTGTTTTATACATTACTGGCGTATATTAATGTGAGTAATAAAATTTTTGTGAAACAGTTCTATGTAATTAATGACCGAGCGCGACTTCTTGCGTGAAAAAAATATCTTCGAATATCTCAGGGGCGGATCCAGAGGGGGTATAGAGGGTAATTACTTCCCCTCCTCTAAAAATTCAGGAGAACGAAAAAAGTAATAAAATAATAAAAATAACATATCGAAGAAATTTTGCTGTATTTATTTTGTTGCACAAAATTTTATTTCTTTCCTTCTTATACATTCAAATCTGTATACCTTTAAATATATATATCCAAATTTTCGTAGTTGATTGTTTCCACTTCCCTAAGGATCCGTCCTTGCGATATCTCAATAATTTACTTACCGTGATACAAGAAATAATTTTCTATCCCAATTCCCCCTTTTCACTAAAAACCTCCGCACGGCGTTTTATAACGTTATTCGTAATCGTAAAATCACAGCCATTGATTCAGAAATTATGCGTTAAAGCCGAAGCAAGTAGAAAATTTATAATCTTTAACATTTTCACTTACACCTTTAAAATGCTACAAGTAGGTACGTACGTGTACCCCTGGTTGAAAACTCCATGATTTAAACAGTACCGACGCGGGGTACTTTGACGACCCGTACAAGAATCCATTCCAGCTCCCTCTTTATTTAAAAAAAGACGAAAACCTTTGAATTCATTTGCTACTGCTTTATCATGGCAATAAAGAAAATGAAAATAAAATTGAAAAAAACGCTATGGGAGATCCCTGATCATTCAGCGGCATCCAACTGTTGGAAAAACTTACCTGCTTGCAGTTAATATGCAGAAAAATCTTTGAGGATGCGTAATTTAAATGTTAGCGCCGGCACCTGGATAAGCAAAGGTTCGAAGGAATAAAACCAGAGTATTACACGAAAATTAGTGGTCTGGATGAAACATGGATCAGACGATAATTCACATACTCAAACAGAATGGAAAGATATCCCTTTTTATGAACATCTATGTTTTGTGTATCTTAACTTATTGCTGAAAATCTTTCGCTTCGGATGACAGAACAATCTGACTGAAAAATTATAGCCCGAAGGAAAAATAAATCGAAACTCTTTTCATGCCAATCTAAAACTCCAATCGTGTTTCGTGACTTTTCAAATAGCTAGCGAGCGAACAGTAAAGAGAATATCTATGCCAAATCTGGCGCAAAAAATGTGTTCACTGTATGTTTCCGTACATCTTAAGATAACGCGGGAGGTTTTCTTTCTCCTGCGGGTAAAAGGATGGGTGAGACGCGCATCTCATAACCGTTATGAGACACTGTAAGACTGAACTTACACAAAAGCCAGAAAAATAAAAGTTTCCTCTTTAACTGCAGGCAATCATAAATAGGGCGAAAAGGAAATCGGGACAATGACAAATAAAGGTGTCTCTTTATATTTGGAGTGTCTTTCATCATTAAAAAGTTTGGGATAATTTTGGCTGTATAAAAAATATGGGGTTGGGTCGAAGAAATTGTAAGGTTAAAAGACTTTTCTAATTAGTTATTCTGGTTAACGAAACAAATGAAAAAAGCCTTGACCAAAGATCTAACGTTTTTTCGGCCTTGCGAAGGAGAGCTATACAACGAAATCAGTCTTCCTTTGTCCTTCCTCCAGTGAAAGCAAACTCATTTTTGAAAGATGTTCCACTAATCTCACTATATATCTTTCTCTACTTGAAAAACCTTTCGAGCAATTATCATACACATTAAGTGGGTCCTCGAAAGAAGTTTTGGAAGTTGAATATGATCACCACCTAAATTTAAGCCTTAATTATACCTGAAAATGAAAGCAGCAAAAACACTTGACACTTGCAAAGGTTCTGATGCTTCAAAATTTGGATTTGTTGATCCGAATAATAAGTTTACCTATTGTTCATATAAATATCAATGTTAATTTTCCAATACTTAAGACGCGATCAAAATATTTAAGTGTACTACTATGTTTGTAAATTTCTTCTCTCTGGTAGATACTTCAAAAAGTCACGGAATTTAACACAAATGAATTGTATACTGTATTCTTGGTCGCTTCCAAGTGCTATAGGTATTTGATATCTATGAAACATTATTTAAGAGTTAGAACCGAAATCTTTTACTACCTCAATGGTACTTCGTGACTTTATGGGTCAAACGTTTACGAAGGTGTTTCCCAGGAGCAATCCAGAAGTAATTGAAGAACTTTCCTTTCGATCTCAAGTGCAATCTTATGATCTTGATTAAACGTGCTGCAATAAAATGACAATAGGTTGCCAGAAATTAATTAGACGATCGTATGTAGTACTAATAGCTAATAGCCACCGCATATTGGTGACGCAGTATTTGATCGCAACGAAAAAATTCGCGTCACATTTTCACCGTTACGTTAGTTCTAATGCGATGGCTTTTCTATACGGTGAGGATCTTATTTTGTGTGAAAGTAAAAAAATTCTTAATCGTTTTAAACTTCGGAATGGTGATTGGAGGATGTTGCCAGGTGAGAACGCAGAACACACGCCAGTTCACTTCAATGCGACGGTATCTCACGTTTCTCTCGAGAATCGAAAGTTTGAGAGAAGACGGTTGCGGCGAAATTCAAGGGAGTTGGCGGGAAGAACGCATTAAAATGAAAGCTGCCTATCTTTTCTTCGCTATCTCTTCAATAGTGAAAGAAGGATTTCTAAAGGATTTTCCCTGAGAGTCGAGAAATCTTTTCAAAATTTTGCATCCCCGGGTAACTTTATGTCGTTTAATCGGTGTACCACAATAAGGCCTTTTATTGAAAGAACCGGTGAACAATATTGCGGGAATTAAGGATATATTATCGGTAAAAATCGATTTATTCTACGTTACTATCATAAAGTTCTCGTCATCAACATGCTAACCTTTATACTGTAAAATACAAGCACGAAAATGAGTTTATACACATATTATATGAAAAAATAAATGGTATATCTGGCGCATCGAACGCGTTAAATGGACAATTTTTATTGAAGTAATGAACTATCAATGTCAGTTAATCCTTGGCCATCAAAAAGTTGGTTTATCTAGATTAGCATTTTAGTCGTAAAATTCCTAGAAATTGATTAAAATGGGCATTTTTCAGTTGATATGCAATTCTAAACAAATCGATCGAGTGATTTATTTCATCGTGGTTTAATAACATCCGCTGCAGTAGTGCATGTAACTTTCTATCATTTGATCAAAATTTACAGTAAGGAGTATTATTTTGTGTTATTCTAGAAATCCTAGAGCAGGGGCCTGCAACCTTTTCATCCTTGAGGGCGCATTTACGAATTCAGAGAAAGATTTCAGGCGCCAATTGGGGGTACATAGAAAAATATAGCTAAAATAAATGGGTTAACAATGTTAAATACTGAATTTGCCTATGGCATTAAATTAGCTACTTTGTAGCGAAATATCACAAACTCAGCTGAAAATCAAATTCATTATCTTTATCCGGTCGTATCTTACTGTACCTCCACAGCAAATGGCTTGCCATAGCCCTAGTAGCTGGCGCCATGGCACCCGCGAGCGCCGGTTTGAGGGGCTCTGTTCTAGAGCATCGTTTTATTTTCAACGCCATACCTTTTGTCATCATCATATCAATGCATTAAAATTTTATTTGATGTTTAGATTAACCCTTGAATAAATTTCGGAGAGAACTGAAATCGTATCGATAATAGATTTGGTCAATATTTTCTCTCGAGAATAATTTTGTCGGCGAAAATGAATTTGCCTATTAATAAAGGCAATAAAAAATAACGTTTTCGAAATAGCAAAAATCGCTGGAATTCACGGTAACGTAACTTTACTATTTTTCGATGGAACTGTTTTGTTAGGCTCAAATCATGATTGATTAATAGTGTATAATCTTATCAGAATAAAAATGCAAAATTAACCTTTTAAAAATCTTACTTGTTTCATACGTTGTTCTGAAGAAGATATCCGGGATGAATTCAGGATGCCGTCTGACGTAAAAAAACCACACAACAATTTTTCCTTTTCAAACGTAGTCAGCATACAAGTTCACCAATCCATCGAGATAGGGTTCACTCTCACTCGTACAAATCTTCGCGGCCTCAGGATGGCGAAGAAAACGCAGAAAAAAATATCCCAACCGGTACTTGGATTTTACGTATCACAGGTCTGAAGGTTTAAAAAAAAATATTTGCAGCAAGTCTCGACGTGTCATAGATCGAGAAAGGAACGCTTCGTCACAAGCTACCGGAGAAGCGGCTTATAAACAGACGCACACCGACCGCAACGATGTAGCTCGGGCGTTGAAATCTCCAAAACCCAGAGGGAAGGTCGGTCGTTGTAGTCTCCGCCACTCTTCTTTCTTGACTCTCCGCTAAGGAGTGTGCAGTCTTTCCAACAGGGCTTTCCCTCTCTCTCCTCATCTACCTCCCCCCTCGCCGCCCCCAATGCTACTCTCCCCTTTTCCCTCCCCTTCGACTTCTTTCTATCCGACCCAACCATACACACAACGACCAGCTTAGGGTTACCTCCCCTCCCGCCCTCCTTTCTCCCTTTCACCTCAACTCTCTCCCCTCATTTCGTGATGCTTCTGTTTTTGTTTTTATCGTGTTTTTTCCTCCGTAGCGGGCTTCACCTCGAGAGCCTATCCGAAAAAGCATCTCCACCCAACCTTTTCCCGCATTTAAGTAGTTGGGCACATTTTGTGGAAACGTTTTTTTGCCGATGTTTTTCTTCTTTTGGGATATGTATACGACTCGGGTGTGTTTCTCTTTTTGCAGTTGCGGTCGGTCGATTGGCATTGTGAGTAATGAATGCGGGTGAAAGTTATGAAGTTCTTTGGGTAAAGGAGGGGGTAATTGATCGGATTGTTGAAAGGGCTGAAGATGACCGGAGATTGGATTAATGCGCGATGTTTGTTCCGGGTTTTAATTAATTTAGCTAATAACTCAACGGATTGCTACAATTTTACGACTGGACATTCATTAAACAAGTATGGAGTGAGAAACGTGAGAGTTTGCATTAAATATAGTAGAATTATATATGGTCACCTACACCGTAGCAGAATTAATCCTAAATCGTTGGCCTTATTTTAAAATAGTAACGAATTAATAAATATATGCAATAGCAGTTAAATCTTTATAAAAACTTATTGAGGGGTTAAAGATCCGAGAATCGTTTCAACAATGCTTAATTTATTGTCTCATCAGTGGCATTAATATGCGTCGTTATTATTATCTTATTTTCGAATATCATTCTATATTACCTCGATGAAATCTGTTTATTTACAAAATGAGGGCATCCTAGAATTTTCTATGGCACGGGCCCAGAAAGTATTTTCTTTTTTCTAGGCTATTCGAATTTACATATTTTATATCTCTGTATATGGAGTACAATGGTTTCTGAATACCAAGTGCAATACATAAATCTGGCGAGCATGACTAATGACAGTTCAACAGCACCACCATACAAATTCCAAACTTTACACATATAAATTTTCCTTGCGGATACTTTCAAAAAAACGTCCCATAAATCAAGATTTTTTCCTTTCACCTATATTGCTACCTTAGCCTTAAAATAACTGAGCCGTGTACTAACTATTTTGGCTGATGCATACCTCGGATCGCCGACAAGACTGCAACTAACGAGGAAAATAATTGCCCGTCCATTTTTTACCCCGGACTGAAATATTAAAGCGTTTCGATGTTACCGAGCCGATAAAAATGTTACACCAAAGTCAATAATTTAAGCGTAAATAAAATAAAAATAAATGCCGAATTCTTCTTTCCGGCGAAAGTTAATTTAAAGATTAAATTTCGTGCGGCTGGAACCAAGCCGTTTTCGCAGAGGTGAAATTCTATACAAGCATTGGAAAGTGAGGCCCACATTTCATTTCCCCGACTTTCATTCCAGTGTCTTCTGTAATGGTGTTTAAATCGAATAAAGTAAATAATAATGCATTTTTCAAAGCATACAATCCAATCATAATGATTCAGTCATATGTGAGAGCGTTTCATGTATGAAAGAATTTTAACGAGTGAATGTTCTATATGTAGATGCGAAAGTTATTGTCGGCAGTTCGCGAGTATTTATTTTGTCTGACAAGCAATTGAAATATATTAGGTGAGTTTAATAAACTGGTATAAGTAAATAGGATCTGAATTAACTGAAGCGTATTGTTAATGACAAATCGGTTTTTATAGTTTTAGAGATAATCGTAGAAATTAAATTTACTGGGTAAAGTGGAAAATATATGATAAAATTTGCTTAATTTCTAACACGCTACATTAGCGTCTAAGAACTCGAGGTAGCGTGTTGATTCCTTAAATCAGGGTTTACAATTATTTTATCTCGTTGGCCAGTGATGCCTGCAATCCCTCGAAAAAGAAAATATTCTGGCCAATTGTCATAAACTCGCAATAAAAAGTCATAAATACCTTATACAGCACAATCTCGTAAGCGCCAAATTTCAAGGGACTTAAAATTTCATGATTTATATAAACGAAGTTTGTAAAAACGATTTCGTTATAACAAGAGACATATACCTAGGTATTTGCAGGGGACTGAGTTGCAATACTTATAAACGAGCATTTTCTATTAACCGAATTGGAATTATCGAGTTTATACTGTAGTTCAAATCATGATTCGCTCCAACCATTTTATTGCGTTCCTCGACCCAATATAGACGTGTAACCCATACTTATAAAAACAGCGCTTTAAAATAACATAGATTAATTATTATGCCACGCAAAGCTGAAATTCCCAAGTAAAATACCGATATCAATTCGGCCATTGCATCATTTATTCGCGGAAATATAATTCCTTAGTTTATGTTATATCTAATGATATCTGCTGGGTAAGATTTTTTAGGTAAGAACATGCACAAACTATTTCGATAACCTAGGTTGTCCAAATCAGTATATTTAATAGTACCTACGTTTCTCGACCTAGCACTGGGTCGCAAGTATCTTGACATATCGTGAAAACTAAACGCTTAGCAGCATGAAATGTATAAAAATATGTCAGGGAAAGAAATTCTCGTGTAAGGCGAATGGTTTTATATGTATGCTCATTGTTTTTGTCGCGTATTTATGAAAACTCTTTTGGAAAGATTAATTTGCATTTGTTCTCTTCTCATGTAGTGGGTCACGAGGCAAAAAGTTTGAAAAACTCCGATCTAGATTACCGAGGAAACGGTTTAGTAAACCAGATAGGTATTTTCAATGCAAAATAACCTTCCTGGTTGGTTATTCACCGGTATTTAATTTCGAAAAGAATTCTCACAGCAGTTATCTTCTATTTGTTTCAAGTCACAGGGAGATTATTGGAATTTTTCATTTTTGTACATTTTTAAGCTCTTTCAGCCAAGCACTCGTGAAATATTACGATTTTTTCTGTTTGATCAAAGTTCTTAAATATTAACGTGTCAAAGGCTATTTTTATACGATATGAGGCAATCCCTGTCGTAATGAATGATCGAGTAAATTCAGTAGCTGCACTCTGTGGCCATTTACCGATCGCTTATCATAAAATGAGACTTTTCCTCTTCAGCCTGCGAAATATTAAGGAATTGCAAAGATTTTTTTTAGAAACAAACGTTATAAAATTTTTGCGTTTGACGGCATCAGAGGTAGAAACGCATTAACATCACGAGGAATCACGACGCTTCGCGCTAAGGTAGTCGCAGAATCCTTTACTTTTAAAAAAGATCCTGAAAACTATAACTTTACGCGTCGACAGGAAACGAATTTTTTTTTGCTCGCACAAAAGTTACGGAAAAAAGACAAAAAACGCGCGGTTTTCGGAACTTTTTTTCATCTTTCCCTCCTTCCAAAACGAGGCATAGGTGATATTTTTTTTGTAGCCCAAGTCTCCCGTGGGCCACTTCTCATAACCCAGATTTCCCCCCTTCTACATTCAATGCAGTAATGTTAATCCTCTCTGAAAAAAGATTCTCCTGAGATCTTCAACGCGAGACTTTTCTGTGGAATTCTCTCTCACTCTCTCTCGTCTTTCTATCGCCTTATCTCCTCTGCCGTCTGTTCGTCCCTAGCCCTCCTTCCCCCCTTTCAATTCCTGACATTTTCCCTCGCTCTCCCTCCATCCCCTCCTCCTTTGCTCAACTCCTTCCAGTCTTTCCCTCCTGCCGTTTTCCGAGTCGGGGAACACCTCCGTGACCTACTTTTACTAGTTGAAAAAATAGCCGTCGACCATGTTCACACACACACACACACACACAAGCATGCACGCGTACACATACACACACGCATACACAAACACACACGCATACACAAACACACACTCATACACACGGAGATGCCCTCTTCACGCTTCTATCTCCTTCCCATTCGACTTCTTCTTCTACCCTTCCTCTTTTAATAACACACGAATTTTCCTTTTGTCCAAGGGGAGAGTGGGACATCGTGAGGATGTCCTGCATAGGGGGGCGCAGGAGTGTTGCCACGCGACTGCATCATAATTAATGTATGTTCCCAGCTGATTCACCTCTTGCCTACGCGCAATGGGTATCTAAGAGGTAGTGCAATGAATAGCTCGATAGCAAGGGAGAAGAGAAACCTGGTGCCGGCATTAGCCTACTCCTAACGAAGAACACCAAGGGGGCCAACGGCTTAACGTCTCTTCCGAAGGACGGAACGCTGAATTTGCGCGGTCTCCTCAAACCGAACAAGCAGGGGGTCGGGCGACCTCGGAAAAAAATCTTACTTGCGCAGGATTCGTGCCCGCTGCATTTTCAAGCAGCAGGCGAGTAGCAGCCAGCGTCCTAACCACTACACGGCATCCCCGCGACTGCATCTTGTCGCAACACAAATAGGTCCTGCTCGAAAAGTTTCCCGTGTTGTAACCACAAAATTGGAAGTTATGGTAAGGATAGGGTAGGAGGGGGGTCGAGACGAGTCCTTCCGCTTTGTGAGGCGAGGTTCCGCCCTTTTTGGTTCTATGGGGATCCTTTTTTTTAAGATGTGGTCTTTTATCTATTTTGAATCGATTCGCTCGTTTCTTTTACACCAGGTCCTTCTATAGTGCGGTTTGAAAAAGTGCCGCGTAAAATATGAATCCGCGTTGTGTGATCCTGGTTTTACAAAGTGGGTTCCATACCCCTTTAGGCACCGTCCTCCATTACCAAAATTTTCAAATCCTCTTTGACGCACATACGTGTACAATTCGAGCGTTGCTGTAGGTCCCCACAAATTTTATCTCATCGATTTATTTTTTTCAAGTATGCATAATTGTATGTTTGCCAGCAGGAGGTGTCATTAGATATCGTATATGAACTCGGAACGATATTTTTCGAGTATGTGGTTGAAATATACTTTTAATATATGCGTAAGAGCCATTACACAATCAAACAATCTCAAAATTAGGCATTTTAAATTTACGCACGGCCCCATCAGTAATTTTAAGGGTCGTATGTGGCCCGAATATTAAGATAAAAAGTCTTGTATGGCTCTTTTGCTAAAGCGTTTGGTGTCTTTTTATCTTATAAACTAAGCACTATAGCCATCCTACAAGTCTGTTTCTCGATCTGCAATCCAGAATACTACATCCCAAATCTGGCCAATCCGTGTGAATGCGAATCATAATCCGAGTTACCATTTCTGGTATGAAAAACAAACAGCGTTATGACGAATCCGCGTTATAAGGACCCATGCTTTAGGACAGTACTCCGCAACCGGTGTGCCGCGACCCATCCCTGTTAATGCCTGCCATAATCCGCGTTGTATGAATTCCTGGCGTAAGACAAACCGCGTTGTAGAGTATTCGTGTTATGTGAGCCCGTGTTATAAGAGGGCCATGTGTATTCGATTGGGGAGAAAATGAGCGCGACTGAGGGAATTTTTTTCTGGGTTTTCGGTTGTTTCTCTTTCAAAGTTTTTTCTTTTTTCTGTTGCACTCGGAGAGCGTTGAGTCAGAGGCGTTCCAATCTCTTCCGGGCTATGAAAAAGCCTCACTCTCGGGCTTTTCTTTATTCCAAGGTCACGCATCCTGCAGCGTTGGACTCTCAGGCGGCTACTTAACCATAATTCTTCGACGTAATAAAAACTCAGACATTTTGGTGGTAAGGCTCTTTCGTGTCCCTCATTCCGGAATAATACTTGCGACCGAAGTTTTTTTTGCGTTCACGCTCGATGTTATATTGTTATATAGTTGCCACATTTTCACTCACTTGAGCTCGGAGATGTGGCAACACTATATATTGCGTACGAAGAAAGTAAAAATTCGGTCATCTTTCTTATACTCACCCTGTAATAAAGTTTTCCCTGCAATACACCCTAATAATCTTTCAAAATACTGCAAGTCTGTGACCATTACCGACAGCTCAAATGCGGGAATTCCCAGATAACCTAACAAAACACGCAGAACTGGAGTTACAACTTTCAATTGTGTTGATTTTGTTATTCATGCGATCATACTTAGGCAACTCGTCATGAGATGTGTCTGATATAGTTTATGAATGGGAAATTTTAAATGAATTTTCCCAATCTCACTGATCCGTAAATATTATAACTTAATCCTTAGCCCGGAGATTACTTGCCCAAACCCGGAGACTCCGGCTCAAACCTGGAGAGGTGGCAACTCTAGTTTGCATTCTTCTAACCAACTGAATTGTGTCATTAACACTGTTTATTTTGCCAAACTTTAAATTGCTGCAAGTTTCTTAACCCTTACGAAGCGACATTCGGACCCCACGGACAAGAAAAAAACTTTCTTTCTATGCTCTTGCATCCGGGATCCCCTCTTCGCCTCTAAACACTCATCAAACTCCCCATGAAAGGCCGTCTTTGAGTAAATACCGACACAATATGTCCCACCCACATGAGGCACCAACCCCTGCATGGAATGACACGTGTTCGAAGATTGAACATGCTATGTTTGATAGTACTTCCCTTCTTTTGGAGAGATTATGGTAAATTTTGACTCGGGCATTTTAGAGAAATTTATCCGGCAGTTTTTGGACATCTTGGTTATCGGAGATGCGTTTTTCTTCAGTTTTTGGAGCGTTTCGCTTCCAGCTTGAGCGCCTATTATAACTTCTGTCTGTCCGTTCGTCCGCATCTTCGTTCTCGACTTCTACTGAATGGGTTTTCATGAAATTTGATATTAATGACTTACAGTCAAAGACAATAGAAAATCACTAAAATGAATAACGTAAACCAATTAGGGATACCACTTTGCTGGTGGAAAAAATTAACTTTTCGTCATATCTCGTCAAGTATGAGTCATATCAAAATAATTTTCAAATAACACTTGTAGAACTAATAAAGTAGAGTGTTTATCTTCCTATACATTTTATTGTAGGAGTAGCCGTTATCAAGAAAATCAATCAGGAAAGTCTTAATTCGAGTTTAACAAAATATTTCTTGTACATCATCGTTGCTAACATAAAGAAACAATCTCAAGTTCAAAGATGTTTTTATAACCATTTCTTTCAAATACGTAACCCGCCCATTTGTGATACGCTGTACACTTTCCTAACTTGTATAAAACACATATCCGCTTTCCAATAGCTGTTGGATTTTTGCACATTATAAAATAACTAATTATTTGTATTATAATACCGTATTTGCTCGAATAATTCACGCACCTCTTTCTCAAATTATCGAGACTAAATATTGGGCTCGTTAAATGCGCGTGGTGTAAGGCCTACCGACCAGTAGCGGAAAATTTTCACAGATAAACAATTGCGCTTTTTGTTACCCATAAAATTAAAGTCGAATTTTTATCTTTTTACTCAAGGTTGTCCTTTCTTTGCTTAATATCAGCATTAAGAATAATTTTCCTGAGGCATATTTCCTGATTGATCGTAGTATAACGAAATCTTGGGTTCGGATGAGATTATCTTACCAGTGAATTTAGGATGCATTCCAAATTTTCTGTAATTATTAGAACAATAAGAATATAAAAAATGCCGTTTCTCCGCACCTCGACACTCGTTAGACGTGTGAATCCTCACCAGAGCCAAATTAAAATATTCCTCCATATTTTTTATTGCCCTCGCCGCTTTACTGTAAGATTATGCAGTCCTTAGGGAGGGCCGCTTTACACAACGGTTCCCAAATCCTTTCAGGCGAAGCAGCTCTACAAAGTAAAGCTACAAAGACGATCGCAGCTCTTGCGGACGTAAGTTGTACTAATGATCAAGAACTACTATATATTATCGTTTAAAGCCATTCGATTTATCGAGTGCCAAATTGCTTTATGGATAGGGTATGAATTTTTCGGGTTTAAAAAAATATTTGATTCGGAGGGTAAATATCGGGTTTTATTATTTTCCTTTTCATTCGGGTTAAAATAGGGTATAAACAAGGTACAGATTTTTCGAGATTTAATTAAAGTTTAATCTCGGGTAATTTTCGGGTTTTATTATTTTGTAATTCGGATACAATTATTTTAAAATAAAAATCTTGTTATTTAAAAGTTTGATCGACAATCAAAACTTTTTACCATACCTTAAGTACGTTTGAGAGTGTGATATTTTGTGTTGAACGCCTCTAGGTGGAGAGGAACACCTCGCATGCTGCACAAACATCATGCTTCCCGTTCAACTTCTTTTGAAAACACAACAGATATTAGTGAAATGATTTTTCTTTCGTAGTGTTTTCAACTAACAGACACTTGAGCTCTTTTTTCCTTATCCCATTGAAGATCTAGCAGCGACTAGCTAAGGCGCATCCTTGACTATTCGTGGCGTGAGCAAACCAAGGAGATTAAGATTGTGTTACAACGTAAGCTTGCGAATAAATTGTTTACAAAGAGAATAAGCAGACTGATCACAAACATCTCAGACTGCACTCTAGTGCTGAGGTGCCTACAAGCGCCAGAATAGAAATTCTGTGACCAATTCTAAAAAACTTGTGTTTAAAGAAAACTAATAATTTTGTGTTTTTTTCGGGTTTTACCCGAAATTTAAAAAAGGCAATCGGAGGGTAAATATCCGGTAAAAATCGGGTAAAACCCGAAAAATCCATACCCTATTTATAGGCCATCCAATGAGCACCACTGTACTTTTGTAAAAAAAAGGAATGATCTCAAATAAAATCAAACCACCACCAGAAAGTCATATCCTACGTTTAGAAAGGAAACAGGCTAACAAATTAAATTACTGGCACTGGGAAAGACAATTTAAGCATCGCAGAAGTGCACTCCAAGAGTGCCAAAGATCATGGCACTCACGATCATCACGTTGCAGTCCTCTGGTTTAAACATTAGTGATGTAATGAATGATACAAGCCTTCAAAACAATGGATGGGTGTAATTTTTAAGATGGCATTTTTTGGTTAATACTACTGAAAAGTCATATGGGTTTTTTAAATGGTAGGATAATTTTAAAATGTTTATAATTAATTGATCTATATCAAGACTCCCATTTCTGTCGCCCCAAGAGTGGCTAGATTGGCACGTTCGATGGATTGATTCCTGTCAAGAGACAAAACACCACGGAATACATTTTTTCTGAGTCGTTTTTCAAGACCAAATTTAGAGGCTCTTTTCAAGTACGGTGACAACACTGCGATAAAAATTCTTCCTTTGTAATAGTTAAATGTATTATTTCTACGTTGGCTTATAATGGAATCAATAAATTAACTGATTTTAAAGTTATTAAAAAATTCTTTGCTTTAAATAATCGGTTTTAACCAGCCCATATTGTGTAGACCTTATGTATGCACCAGCGAACCGGGCGAGATGCCATAATTTAGGAAGAGCTTTTTCAATGAATTCGGTAAAAATTGTTTAAAAGTAGATACATTCTGGCAATCATTGGATGTAACTGAGTGAGCAGGCATCGTCAATTGTTTTCATTTGCTTTTTCCGTCAGTTTTTCCTTTTTTATCACTCGTTTAAAGCAAGCATTAATAAACGATTAACTAGAGAATTATTGAGCTCGTCTTATGGCTGAAAAGAAATTCAAGGATAAGCTCTTCAATATAGAAAACTTATGTATACTTAAGTGTCTTAGTTTTCGTAACCTTGGTATGGCTGTTAAAGATACCTGTGGTAAGTACTTATTTTTCAGTTTTTTTAGTTGAAGTGATTTTTCCCTAATTAATAAATGAGTTTAAGACGTTTCGTTAAAAATTTTCTATATATGGGGCTGGAGTGCGTGCCCAAGACGCCAAATATACCTCTGGCCCATGCTGGATAGGCCATTACTTATTTCTGTGGTCTCCCCCAAAAGCTCATTATCCCAATGCTACGTTGTTATTAAACCACTGTAATTCATCATGAACTTAGTATGTTCACTATTAAGACAGATACTCCTGCTTCAGGATAATTTATTGAAAGTCGTATAATGTTTTTAATGAGTATGTTCTGGGGTGGAAACTTTTGAGAATGAAATGTGTCCGTATACTATACCGTTAAACTCCTTTCTTCATAAGTATTCTCAGAATCTCTCAATAATAAAAAATTAAAAAAGAACTATGAAGTACACCTAATGGGTTACATCCAAAACATTGATATACTAAGTACTGTGGCGGTAAAAGAGGAACTGTGAGGCTGATTATGAGAATTTCGGATTCAGAGTAGCCCTCCTTAGTGGAAGTTTATCGACTCTGAAATGTACCGTTGATAGTGGCTGTAATGCGAATATGATTTATTCACCGGTTTAACGACTAGGCGACTTTTAGACCGAGTCTGTTTCGGTTGGGCGATGTGCTTATTTACACGAATCGCAGTGCGATCGTACGAAACAAATTAAATAAAATATTTTGATTGTAAACACTCAAAGAAAAGTCTAATTTAATGTTATTTAATGAAGTATGTTTGGAGGTCACGTGGTGGTGTTATGTATCTACACCTTGATTACTTATAGGACAAGTAAATGCCGTGCTTGACGTAGCATTAAAACTGTCGTTTTGTAAGTTTTTGAAGATTCCGGTTGATCGATATCCGTTGAATCGACACAGCATGGTGCTCGAGAGCACCGCTGTGCTCTTTGGCAGTCTTACCGGCACTTCTACGTTGCTTAAAATCGTCTTTCCTAGCACTAGTATTTTAACTTGTTCGACTGTTTTCTTTTTAAACGTACGAAAAGACATCTTTAATAACTTTGACGGTGGTTTGATTTTATTAAAGTTTATTCCTTATTCTACAAAATTATAGTGGAGTTCGCCGTGCGTTCTAGAACGTAACTTGGTGCTCGTGACATTGAAAAGGTTGGTAATCACTAGGTAAATCGATACCCGGTTCGTCAATACTCTTTTTGTTGACACTCGGCTAATGGACATCCGGTTAATCGATGCTCAGTAAATAAACATCAGGTTAATCGACACCCGGTTAGTCAATACTCGCTTCACTGACTCCCGGTTAATGGACATCTGGTTAATCGACACCCGGTTAACCGATAACCAGTCAATCGAAACCCGGTTAATCGATTCTATTTAATCTATATATGGTTAATCGTGAGTTTACTTCTGAAGGCTCCTTCGTCATTTCACCGCTTAGTTTCCTGCGTTAGGTTCTATAGCTTTCCGAAAGGCCACGAGGGAAAAAAATCTCGGCGCGTGTGGGAGACTGAGGCTAGGGAGGGAATTTAGATCCTACTTCTCCTCCTACGGCTTCCCCTCCCTCCTCTTGCTCTCCTCCGACCTCACCTCTCGCGTTGAAAAGGAAAGTATCCCTCGCCTGCCTGCCTCCGAGAGGGCGTTTGGCCCACTTAAAAACGACGCTGCGCGGTCGAAACGCATGCACACGACCCAGCCGACCCGACGCGCGCTGCTTCTAAAAAAAAATAAGAAGCCTCCTTCGCAACAGCCGGAGAGGAAAATAAGAACCGGGTCTCGTTGCTTCGTGCGCCGCAACTGTCCCTTCCTCGGTGACCACTGAGGTATCCGGACGTGTGCACGACTGGATCATCTTTGGCGAAATTTATGGGGTAAATTAACGCCGCTTACAGTGGTTGTATAATTGCGTTCCTTTTTTTTGAAGTGGTTACGCGAAAAGTATCCGTAATTTCGTGCTCAACAGTGAAGTTGCGCCAATAGCTCTTTTCCTGTTGCGTACAGTAGCGCAAACGGATTAAAAAAAGATAAATGGAGCTTCATAGCCCTAGAATACGTTGGTATGCAAAGCAAAATAATGGAACATTTTAAGTGTTATAAATTTTAATAAATGACAAAATCGCTTGGGTAAATAGTTTAAAAAATAAATCAATATGTTAGTGGCATAAACTTCCTATAATTTAGAAAAACTCAGCCATTATCAGTGTACATATTTCATTTATTTTTAGTCTCAAAAGTGGTGAAGTACTCTAGGCCCGTAGGACATTCCTTTTTTGCACCTACTCATATTAAAATTTATGTTATCGAAGAAGTTGCTTAATAACTATAATTTACCAGAAGGAAAGTTACAGGAAAGAGGATTTTTTGCTCTATACTAGGCTACGAGATAGTCGGGAGATCTTTTGAAGCACAAGGCAGGCGGGCGGCGTCAGCAACGCCTGTTCTCCCATTATATTATTAATGCACAGTGCTTCTTTGTACTTTGAGCGTGTTTTGTTTCGTGTTTTTTATATAGTAAACGTTTTTCTCGATCATAACATACTTATTTTTAACCTTGCGTACGTTATAGGACTTTAGGTATGTTTCTCAAGGATCACCACTCCTAACACCGAACTTCCCATAAATGCTGGCACTCTCCAATCGCGGTATTGTTATATTATGAGGAACCTAACCCCCGCGATCGGTTAATGACTGCTGCACAGGTACAAAAAGAATGTTGTCGTCTATTAGCTAAGCTTATTAACAAAGCCCTCGGGCCCCCCAAAATATCTCTTCTTCGTTCAGTAATCTGGAATCTCGCATCCCAAGTCCGTCCAAATCGCGTTTTATGGATTTTTCTGTAATAAAAACACTGTGTTGTAGCGAATCCGTAGTATAAAAATCCGAGTTATAGAAGACCAGGTGTATGGTTTTTTATTTCCTTTTTAGATACTCGAATATTGGTAATATGTATTCCCAAATTCTTGACTAGTGTTGGGAATCTATTACCATAAAAGTTTCCAGTCTCGTTAAATATTTATTCGAGTTCAGTCGATGTTTATATGGCGGTGTTCTAAGTTGCGCGGTAAAGTGCGTGTTTTTTCTCTTGTTCAACATTATAGTGGATTGGTTTCGGAAGTTGCTCAGTCAATATCAGCGTTGATTTGTTTTCTAATTATTGGACGATTTGCTATCACAACGTACTTTCATTGCTACAGTAATGTCTCACGTTGTCTGCCATGCGACTTGGCGCATGAATGTGAAAGCATCCTAATTTTCACAAACATGGCTCATACAAAAAAGTATACAACACAAAGAAAACTAAAAAAATAAAAAGTGCTACTGTTACGATATTTCAATTTTTTGGAGTAGGAGGTGTGTGTGTGCGCATGTGTGCATATATAATCTCCGCGTGAAAAGCTAGTTACAAAACCCGCTTAAATACTGCCACTTTAAATCTTCAATAATTAATTATCCGTGATTACATAAATGGAAGTGAAACCTCGTATATATTCGAAGACTGTGTCAGCAGAATAATAATCTCCCTGAAAAAAAAACATTCCTTTCGTTGCATGAAAGGAAACGCGAAAGTTCATTCATTTATCGGAGTTTTCCTGTTTTTTCTCTTGAGAGAGCCCTTCTGCCCTTTTACTACTATATATGTCCCTACCTTTTTTAAAACATTCCTCTGGTGTCGCAAGTTTCTGATTTCTTCATGCTCTTTCAGTTTGGAGTCGTAGTCGCAATTATCTGTTGGACTTGGCGTTGCCTGGAATTTTTTACAGATGGCGCAATTGCTGTTTTTAACTTTGAGGTCAGTCGTTCAAATGGTTATTTGAAACAAAAACTGCTCACAATTTCTTTAATTCAAACTCTCTAGGACAGACCCCCCAGATTCCTTGATTAAATGGCCGTTTTGAGGGATTATTTTCTTAGGTGGATTTCATTGATGGGTTTTATGTTTTTGCGAATCAATCCAGTTCTGGAAAAAATTGGCCCACTGGGGCTGTGGTTCCCAACAATTTTTAAGGGGCTTCACTTTTTCAAAGGTAAGCTGGCGCCACCATTTTGATATATAGTAGTTGTAAATTTTGAAATATAGGCGGGGCGAGTTACAGACATTTGAAGGCCCCGGATAAGCTTATTTTTTGCGATCCTTTATAGCAGTATTAAGTAATATACATTGTGGGAAATGATTCAGCGTGAATTGTTGCGCACAAAAAAGCAACAATTACATAATTTTGAAACGAGAAAAAAAATCTGCTATGACCGGGAATCGAACCCATGTCTTCCACTTGCCGGGCGGATACTCTACCACTGAACTATCGTAGCAAATCAATTATCCCGTTTCTGGTTGAGCCTGGGGTTCGATTCCCGGTCATAGCAGACTTTTTTCTCGTTTAAAAATTATTCCCAACTTTACAACTTATGCCTGTCTGCATAGGATCTTCGGATCACTTTATTCCATCAGTTTCTTGCTTGGCAATCTCACCATTTGAAAGGGAGGAGTTTTCTTCGATTATCTCTTCGAGGCCATCCGTTGGGGCAGTTTGATACTAGCTTGGTTAGTTCCGTCCCAACCAAGAAAACATCCGCGTTCAGAAACGAGAAAATTGATCTGCTACAATAGTTCAGTGGTAGAATATCCGCCCGGCTAAGTGGAAGACCCGGGTTCGATTTCCGGTCATAGCAGACTTTTTTCTCGTTTCAAAATTATTCGCAACATTACAGCTTATGCCTGTTTGCATAGTATCTTCGGATCGCTTTATTCTATCAACAATTACATGAAAAATATATTCATAGTTATTCTTTCAGTAAGTTTTTGTCTTACCCAACCCAATCTGTGCCATCCAAGGCCTTTCTCTTCATCTTCTCATACCCAATTCCTTATTTTAGAACATCCATTATACCTTTTTTCTTCCTACCACTTTGCCTGGGTCTGGTACGTTTCAGCGCCGCCGTTTCATCTCCGCCAGTTCATCGCCGGCGTTTCATCGCAGGGGCGATACAGCGTTGGCCGTTTCAGCGCAGGCCGTTTCATCATATGTCGATAAATTATTATTCTATTTCTTTATAGATACAGTTGCATTTATACGGCGGAATTTATACGTAACGCACCTTGCTATCTTCACTTAAAAATAAATACTTTTATTGTTTTATGTACAATTATTTAAATAATGTGTTAATCTATATTTCCCATTTTACAGTTAAAAATTATTCGTTTGAATTATATATTTAACTCGGAAAATACTTAACGGGGAAATATTGTGAAATATTGACCCCTCTGGGGAGCGGGACAGTAAACGTGGGAAGAAACCAAAACACTTTAACTTATCCAACCCAGGGGGAGACGAGTTAGAGTATTATTAAAATAGTTTCATCTAAAGCAATATAAGTATTTATTTCTAATTTAAGATAGCACGTTTAAATGTAACTGTATCTATACATAAATAGAATAGTAATTTATCTACTTATGATGAAACTACCTGCGCCGAAACGGCGGCGCTGAATTATTAATTTTTTATTGAGAACACTGTCAACTTTGTCTCTTTTTTAGTAAACAGCTTTTGTTTGACTGATCTGATATATTGGCGAATGTTTAATAAATCTTTAAAGTCCGTGTCTTCTTCATTTTTCATATAATCGGGAAAATTCTGTTTTTCGCCCGGTTAATCCGCCGCACGGTTAAGCCACACACTGATAATAGAGGTTCTACTGTATCTTATAATTGACACATCGACGCTAGATTTGCACTGTTTCACCCGGAAAAAAACGGAAATTCTTATTTCTATCGTCGATTCTGTTATCTAATTCATTTTTTTGTGTATATATATATATATATAATCGTGTTTTCCCGTATTTTTAACATTCACGATCGCTCTAAGAAACTTCTAATCAAAGTAACAATTGCAGCAACTCAGATTATTATTATTGCCGATAAAATGACCATTTATTGTGTCTTCATCCATATAGCATCTTATGATTTTAAACAGGTAATAATCTTATAATAATTTTCCAATATCGTAAGTTTGTCCGTTAGCAATTAATTTTAAATAGAGAGGGACAGAGGGAGGGATTTAATTGTTGCTTGAAAGATGCCATTTAAGAAGATACGAATGTAAGTTTATCGAGGTGCTTATGTAAAGTGGAAGTTCCAATAGACGGATGCAGTTGAAAATCATGATACGGCGGTAAATTTTAACAAGGACCACTCATACTTAATTCAATGAAAAAGTGTAAAGCGGTTCAAAAGATGAAAGTCGCGACAGACTGACGGACGGACAGACAAGACATGCCCATGAAGCGTTCCGCTATCATCAGTTCGCTGTTTAAGAACGCCTAAGAAGAGAAAAGAGAGAAAATTTAAAAACATACTCCGCGAGCCTAATTTGGAAAACGTGTCGATTACATCCGAACAATCACAATAATAATAGCCGATGTCTGTGACCGTGTTGCCTGAAACGGCGCCGTTTCTATAGAGCAGAAGGAACGAGACTGAGATACGTTATTCGGGCATGCCCGTTTCAAAATTAAGCTTAAAAATGAAAATATTTCCATTCTTTTTGGGAGACGCTACTTTTAAAATTTTAGCTGCTCGCCGTTGTCTCTTGCGTGTAAATTAAGCCTTCAGCGACGGGAGGCATTTAAATCCAATGGCATCGTACGGCCGATTGGTATTTAAACAGAATATCAGATTTTGTAAGTACCATCTTTAAAAAAATATAAATTTTCATCTATATATGTTAGATGAATGAAAACTTGAAACCAACGGCTGTATAGTGTTCTGCATTTAATATTAAATTTACAATATAATATCTTAATATTCTTCTACGTTAATAACCTCCGAAAATGAAAGACCATGCCAATTGAAATGTGTTACAGATGCCTGAATGCAATTTTTTCGGAAATAGTCGTCGATATATTCGATGTATTGTGATATCACACGCTGAAGTTCAGTGTATAGTCTTAGCTTGCGCTTCTCTGGTCAATGGTCTACTGCGTTCGCTTCCTTGGCTTCTTGTAAACACCGACTCCTTGGAGCCTATGCCTGGTTATTAACTCTCTCTCTCTCTCACTCTCAGAGAGAGAGAGAGAATGTTATCGCATTTGGATGCCTAACAAAGAGAAGTATTGTATTCCTATCGTCCATTCCGTGAGCTTAGCTCACAAAATCTTCACTGAAATTACTTCCTCGAGGTCTCACCGAGCCGGCACCAATGTACAATGATTTATTGCCTCTCGAGTTCGTTTAGTCTTGAGAATATGAAGTGTTCCTTCTAATGAGAGCACGCATGATGAGATATGAGAAGAAGAAGATATGTCACGAAGAAAACACGGAGGGTCCCTTCCATCACCGAGAAAGAGACGCTCTAGAACGATCCGTTTTCATTTCGTCTCTTGCCTCTTTACGATACTAGCCTACTCCAGTGCAGCTGTGTTCCAAGAATATACGCACGTTTATTTAGTTATTTGCATAATCTGTCCATTTAGTTTTTAGAAAGTACAGTTAAAATTTAATATACTGTATATTTTAAAGTAGACAAAAAAGGGGATGTTAAAATCGTAACTTTCGAAAAAAAAAATATAATGTTAATAAGAGCCAGATGAACAAAAGAAATGGTTAAAATTCCTAAAGATATAAGAAATTATCCGTGTGATTATAAAAGATAGTATTACGAACTGATAAAGTAAAGAATAAAAAAGAGATGTGAGAAAGTTTTTTTTCCGTTTTCCATTCTTGTACACTAAAAAAAATTATATAAGTCAATTTAAGGGTTCACAAAACGTATTCTATTTATAAAATTCAAATAATAAATCATTCCTCAGTGTTAAACAAAAATATCATTTTATAAGAAATGTTTATAATCGAAATACGGCAAATTAAAAGAGTCGCGGCAAGGTCAGTACGTGGTACTGATCCCGGCGCCAAGGACAGAAAACGAGGTCCGTACAAATTACTGACCCCGGCGGGGAAGGGTTAATTCGCCTCCCTCCTATCGCTCATTATTATTTCCTCGAAAACATTTTCCTTGAGAACGGCCACTTGACAGTTTGTCATTATTTGACGAAGAAGTGGCCAATTCCGTTGCTTCTTTTGAGCTCGAGCGCTCTAGCCGGCACGGCACGTGTTCCACACCATTCGCAAGTTCCACTCTGGCTACGTGATGGACGAGATTCCGAGTTCCTCCTCGCATCACTTCCCCCTCTATACTCATGGCTAAGCCGAAGCATTGTTAAATGGCTGTTTACTTTCTTCTGCGATGTATTTTCTTATAGACTTAAGTCCCATTAATTAGCTAGTGAAAATTAAATAATGGGCAAAAGTTTTCTCCGTTATCATTAGAATTTATTTTTTGTTGAAATAGTACAAAGTTATCAAATATTGATGCGTGTTTAATTTAATTTGACATACAATTACACCTATTATGGAGTTACTCAAATTGAAGGTCTCTTCCCTGGTCTTTATGTTTGCCTTATTTCTTTCATTAGGATAACCACGTAATTTCAGAATGGTAGATTATTCCACTACATTCTTCTTCTACCAGTTTACATGTGATTGAACTTGGTACTTACATTCACTGGGCGCACAACTACTGTCTTAATTTATGATAAAGCGAACGCTTGCCGTTTATTTTATATCGATATCCTGTAATAATTGCTGTCTTATTTTGTTAAATGGAAAATGTAATTCAATATAAAATATTCAGCGATGAATAAGGTGTAGGTGATCGAAATTAATAATAATCAATTAATTAATAATTAGTTTTAAGCAGGGGCGGATCCAGAACCTTCCCAAGGAGGGGGCGATCGCCCCAATTACCCCTCCCCCGTCTTGATCCCTCCTCTGCCGACAACCATACATTTTAAAAATCCTTACTCCCATCAGAATCTTTCATTCCCTTGCCATACAGACTTAATCTTCGTTGTAGAAACAATGGATGTTGCGCGGAATGGATTTAAGAATGCAATGGGGTCCTCCAAGGGGAGGGCGATCGCCCCTCCCTTGGATCCGCCACTGGTTTTAAGTGAAAATTTCACCAGGCTTCATAATCGCAGATAAAAATAGCCCTGTAACTTGTGCGAAAAGTGGACGTTACAGAATTCTTTTTTCTGTGATTACAATGAGTAAATTCCATAAAGTAGAATCTGATTTCATCGATGTGATTAACCAGGCTTCATTATTGTAATATATTCTGGCTCATAAGTTAACGAAGGAAATTTTGAACAGATATCACACGCAATCAGTACTTTCTAGTGGCCTTCATTTGACTGTTTAAAAATGACTGAATGAACTAGCATTTCGCGCCCGCCTCCCAGGAATTAGTTATTGATTATTTTATCTCCTAAATGTCAAGGATAAAACTCGTGCCGTATTATGATTTGGCGGGATATTTTTGCTATTCTTAGCTCAGTTTTATTCGAGACGTGATTGTGTTCGGAAGTGCGGAAGGAAGTAGCCGGTAAGCATTCTCCGTTTCGAAGAGTAGGCGATGCAGTCCCTCAAGATAGTATTTTCCGCAGCAGCATTAATAATTGGAAAATTATTCACATATGTAGAAAAATTAAGATATTTAAGAGTGATTTGAAGCTCAATGTAAACTTATGGCTAGTTCATATAAAATAAGATAAAACTCCTTCAGCCATAAAAATGTTTAAAGTTCATTTTGTTATCGCAATAGAAGCTTTTTGTACGATTTCGCTTTATTGTTATTGTTTTTTTATTATTATTTTATTGCGTTAAAGTACTACCAGTGAGTTTTATTTATTTTCTCGTTCCAGGTGCTTTAAATCCCTCCCTTTTCCTCCATTTCCAATGTAAAATATTCACCCTTTATTTCCTTAGTGAGCCCCATTTTTTTTTATTTGTGGTATGGTCATTCTGTGATGAAGTGCGGTGTGTGCGCGTCTCTGTGTGTAAAGAGGAATTTCTTTAATCGCTTGAGAATCCCTTCTCCCACCGCTGGAAATTTTACACCGCACCAAAGGTAGGGAAACGTCGTTTTTTTCGGATCAGAAGCCTTTTATTTCCAGCTTCGGTTTAATAGCGTTTAGGTCGTCGCGGCTAAAGGCAATAGATCATAACTAATGTTGGTGTGCCTAATATTTTCGATCAGGATATCATAATCAAAGATGCGTTGAAGGAGATTAAAAAGTGAACGCAAGCCTTTGGTTAAAATAAACAAGTGTTTTATAAAATTTAGTAGCCAATTGGTCATTCATATCCTCGCATTTGTTGAAATAAATCCATCCACCTATCGCTCAATCTATATAAGGTGGCGCCTATTTTCGTGTCGATTACTACATAAATAGTTGCACATAGCTCTCTGGAATCAGCATGTGAGCAGAACAGCTAACTGAAATACTCCTACATATATCGGTAGATCGGTTAGAGAACTCGTGAAATTAATAATACCTATGGTTTAATATTATGGCACTGAAGTGGCGAGTGTGATTAAAGGTTTGCAGACTTGACACAATAAAATCGTGTGTTGACATTTAATTGACAATTGTAATGTAATGTCTGGTTTACATATTATACAATAAGGAGAAATTCGACCAACTAGTTTAACTTGATATCTTTCAATGTTCCTATTCCATTTAATTTGTCTAAATTTTGGTCATTCCTAGTAAAATGTTTTGCAATCGTGTTATGCGTATTATGGCACTCTTTCCATATCATTTTAAGGATCATTAATTTATATAAAATATATTTAATTTTGTCAAGCTAACATCCCACGTCGCTATTTTACTGCCGTTCGCCCTACACAGCTCGATCACATTCTACATAAGCTGGTATTATGTAATATACTGTTTTGTTTTTCATGTTTGTTTATAAAGAATTTATATAAATTTGATAAATCATATTTATTTCTACATAATGCAAAAATTACTTGCTCTGTAAGGTACTAATTTACGTTATCTCTTATATACATAGGCAGGGCCGTAGTGACCAATTTTGGAGCCCTGGGCAGAGAGAGGAGTTTTTGGCGCCCCAAAATGATCTAATAAAATTATAAGTTCGTATCTTTAAAAGGATATTTAACCAAAAATAAACAATCTTTATTGTAAAGTTTTGTTTTTCGAGCTTTATTTGCATCAAACACGTTGATTGTGTCATTGTCTATATTTTTGGCAGCGTTATATTCAATAAATAAGATGGCCAGACCAGCAAGTCTCTCCGTGTTCATTGATGACCGTAGGTAATTTTTGATCAATTTTAATGTAGTTGAAATAGATTTGGTGAATGTCAGAAAAAATTCTCAGTAAAATTTCCAAATTGAGAAATTTAACTTGAGTTCGTATTCGTGAAGAAATCCTAAAATTTCTTTCTGCGTAATTTTTACACTTTATGCCGAAAGCAAGTGGTGTTTCTTCGATTAACTCGCAATTCAATTTTTTTTTTCAATCCAAAAAACCTTTATTTCTGATTAAGCAAGTTACAAACTCGCGTTCATCCACGTCGTTTTTATACATACTAGCAGAATTTTTATAGGAATTTATAATTTCATCTTCGTTCATATTATATGCAGCACAACTTAAAAATTTAAACGCATTATCAATTTCTTATAGAAATGTAAATCGTACCGACAGTTGCGTTTGAAGAGAATGTATTGCCTTATGTACTGCATCGTAGAGTATTTTCTGTTGTTTCAGTATTGAGGGCGCTTAGATTTCCATCTTGTCATGAAATATCCTTTTTATTCCTCCTATTTTCGTATAACTCACATTTTATCTACTATATAATAAGACTTCCATTTGGCGCCCCCTACGAAGCTGCGCCCTGGGCACGCGTCCCGGTTGCCCCGCCTTCACAACGGCTCTGTACATACATAGGTATCGAAATAGGCAATTCAGAGCAAACCTAACTTAGACCTTGGTTTTCTTTTGCCGTTTTAAGTCTAAATCTATTTTTACATTCTTCTTTATTTAACCCTTACGCACTCAGGGCATTTTCCACTTTCTTCCCGAAAAAACTCACGTCACCTTTTTTGAAAATTTCACGAACTTTAAAAAAAAGTTATTGCATCTCTATTTTATAATTTATTGCATTTAAATTATTCATGTAAGTTAGGAATATATTTTTGTTTATTAGCGAAGTAATTGTTTTGGTACTTGTCTTCTGGTTAACAATATCAAAAATAAAAACAGCATTATTTTTATTTAAAAAAACATATTTCAAAGTTATGTAGATTTACATTCTCTATAGATACTATGTTATAGTATATATTTTCCAAAGGCCCTTTTTATTCTTTATAAAAGACGCAAGTTTTATTTACATTACTATGTTTTTCTTTGAGGTATTGAATAATATGTAAAACTATGTAATTCAATTTTGGAATACAGTCCCTATCACTTTTGGATACTAAATCACCTTCTAGGGAAAAAAGTCCAAAATTTGATGTTCATTCACACTTTTACGTGAAGTTCCCGCGCCATTGTGAGATAATATTTTCTTTCTTATAAAATTTACAATTTGCAATTTCTACGACAGAAAACTAGAAAGCACTCAAAAAGGACCACTGGATAAAAAAAATGTACTTGTACAAGAACAAGTTCTCCGAGCACATCAAAACGTCTTCTAGGTGGACCGTCTGCAGGAACAACTGGATCGTCTTCGTATAAAAAATATTTTTGTGCTTACTATGAGGAGAAATACCAAGAAAAACATGCATCAGCTTTCGATACGTAGCAATCTGATAACAATGTATTATCAGACATGAAATGGTTTGGCATATATTAGTAATATGCTTTCTGACAACGGTACAGCCCATGAAGTTTTATCAGAGTGAGAGAAATCTGACTCATCCTTGGGAGGAACAAATAAAATTAGGTCGAAATGAATACTCAGAAAATTTCTGTAATATATAAAAATCATCATTTCCATCTTGCTTAGAGATAATCTCTACCATAAATATTTTGAAGAATTTGTTTTCTTATTTGTGCATTTATAACGCAACAGCTACAGCACGTAGAAGCAAAAAAAAGGTGCCATTTTAACCGCAATAAAATGTTAAGGAAAATGGGAGGGTTTTTTTAAAGCGATTTGAACTACATTTTTGATTTTTAAAAAGTTTTTCACTTTTAATTTTTCCCATTTAAATCACTGGAATGAGCGTATTGTTGGATTAACAATCTATGTGACTACCGTTATAAAAATACCTAACACCTAATATAATCTATATATTAATAGCGTAAAAAATGAGGCTTTTAAAGCGAAGGTAACAGCCACCTTAACGTGAGATGCATCAAATTAAACGTCTTGATCTGCAGATTTGCAGTAAAATGATTAAATTGAAATCGGTCATATCGTTCGCGAGATATTGAGGTTTTTATTAACCGGCTAAGCTCTGCTCGACTTAGTTGTAATGGTTGATGTTAAGATGGCGCTGAAGGAAATATCTTGGCGCCCGTGGCGAACAACAGTAGAAGTCGCTGGGTTTCTTGGTAATATGTTTATTTCAAGTTTAAACAAGAAGGCATACTACGAAGATTTATGTCAAGATACCACTGACATTTGTTATAAACGTTTTCAAATTGAAATAATCAGTACATGGTATGATAATGAATTATAACTGTTTTTAATGCACCTGTCACATTAATATTTCCTTTTTATTTTGTTCCAAGTGTAAACAATATAGGTATACCTCGCGATAAGCTTTCTTCGGTTTTACGCTCATTACACTTTCTGACTACCTCTCGATACGCTCCCTTGATTCGGACATACGCTATTACAAAACCCGGAAAACGAAGAGCCTTTATCTGCCCATTCAAAAGGTCTCAACGCGAACAATGAAAAACAAACTTTGTTTCATTATATACTTACGAACTAGGTACTTTTAAATTGTTTTCATATTAATTTCATGGGTACACAATATTGCACCGGAGAAATAATGTAATCGACGAGTTTCTTTTTATGTCCAAGGTTTTCAGTCCGAGATCGTGGTGGTGACATTGAGTTCGAAATGTCGCAAGCAAAAAATATTAAAGCGATCCTATATTTGAAGGTTTTCAATGGGATTTTTGCATTTGTTTAGCACGATTTCGCGCAACAAGACCCTTTTTAGGAACATATCTGTCGTACTTAACCGTGGTTTTTATCCATTTAGAAACGTATCTTTTTTATAGCATTGCTCTTATGTAAAAATGTTTCGCAATACGCTGATTCACGATACGCTATGGTCTTTTGGAACGCAGCCGTAGCGTATTACGAGGTATACCTTTATATTTCCTTTTTATTTTGTTTCCATACTGACATTTTTTCATTATAAACATTTTCAAATTGAAATGATCGGGAAATACTAACAAGGGAAGGTTCCCAACTCGCACTAACAGATACTTATAACTTTTCTTCCATAGAAAGTGTATGCAAATAAACTTCAAAATTCATTAACGCTAGCTGCTGAGAGCAAAGAGGAAAAAAGTTATGAGTTAATATATATATAATTACTTGCAGGAGATTAAAGCAAAAAAGTTTGCATTTATTGCATTACTGAAAGATTTAAACATATTGATATTGTTATTAATAACAATAATATTGATTGATATCACTAGTCAAAATGTATATTGTTGTAGTTGATTGGAGTGTAATGTGTGAGAATTACTGCTTCATTCGTTGTGCACATTGTGATGAAACTTTATGTATCAACCACTTTTTAGTGACAATTTCTTTCATTACCATTAACTATGTTTAAATCTTTCAGTAATGCAATAAATGCAAACTTTTTTGCTTTAATCTCCTGCAAGTAATATATATGAACCCATAACTTTTTAACTCTTTGCTCTCAGCAGCTAGCGTTAATGAATTTTGAAGTTTATTTGCATACACTTTCTATGGAATAAAAGTTATAATTATCTGTTAGTGCGAGTTGGGAACCTTCCCTTGTAAGTATGATAATGAATTATATCCATATATTAATACCATAAAAAATGAAATTGTTAAAGCGAAGGTAATAGTGACCTTAACGTGTGGTGCATCAAATTAATCGTCTCGACCTGCAGAATTGCAGGAAAATTATAAAATTGAAATCGGTCAATCCGTTGGCGATATATTGAGTTTTTTTTTTGACCGGCTAAGCTCGGCTCGACGTAGGTGTAGTGGGTGATGTTAAGGTGGCTCTGCTAGCGGACATTAGACGCTGTAGGAAATAACGTGGCACTCCAAGCGTAAATTATTAAAAGGAAATATACCTTGCAGTAGCTGACCTTCATGGTAATGTGACAGAAGGCTAACTACCAAGATAATATTTAATCTAACCAACCAGTCGATTTATCGACGGGTAACTGCTAGTATATATTGTTAATAGCCTAAAAAATGAGATTTTTAAAGCGAAGGTAACAGCCACCTTAACGTGTGGTGCATCAAATTAATCGTCTCGACCTGCAGATTTGCAGGAAAATTATAAAATTGAAATCGGTCAAACCTTTGGCGAGATATTGAGGTTTTTTGTGACCGGCTAAGCTCTGCTCGACGTAGTTGGAGTGGTTGATGTTAAGGTGGTGCTGCTAGCGGACATTAGACGCTGTAGGAAATAATGTGACGCTCCTAGCTGACATTAGTAGAAAGAAATAAACCTTTCATTCGAAGTCCCGAGTGACGTCACCTCCTGGCATGAACGTAAATAAATCGAGAACGAAGCTTAAATAAATATTTAAAAAATAACACGTAAAAATCGATTTTTCGACTTAAAGACTTTTACTCTTTTGCAAATTAAAATTAGAAAGAGTTGACCTACAATCTTCGGACCTGGACCGTTTTATAGAAAAATTAATAACGTTTCTTATTCTTATCTTTACATTTTGCTTACGATACAAAATCGCTCAAGTTCTACGTTTAAATCATATGTATTTGAAAATTTTAAGCTTTTTAACGATATGTTGCCTTGCCGACCGTGTCATTGTTAAACCTCGAGATTGTATTGTCGATATAATCTAATCTAACCAGTAGTCCTTCTCAGCCCATTTCCATCATCATTTCATCTAATACTTCATTTCTCATTGTTGTTATAGTTGTTTGTTATTGTTAACCCTTAATATCCGATGTAAAAGGCCAAACCTTGCTGTTTTTGGATAATTATTAATAAATAAATAAATAAAATACTCTGTGTAAGGAATGTGAATTTTATATATATTGTTTACTTTTTAATGGCCATAAAAGTTGGTTTCATTAATTTTTATTTCACTTTGAACTTGATACTGATGTCACGCATACGCGTTATATCTGACGGACAATTACGCTAGCGTATTAATATTTGTCGAATTTTGTTTATAATTCGACGCGTTATAATTCAGTCGCGATATTGAAGAAAAATGCGCAGCGGACGGCATTATGCCTACTTGGCTGAACGTCTGCGTGGCCAACGGGATCCTCTTCTAATTAAAAAATTTTGTTTAGCACACACTCCCGAGTATCAGCACCTTTAAGAGTAAAAAAATACAAATGCCTGGGAGAAGAGTGGGATCGCATAATCGGAATAAATACAATAAGCTTAAATAAATATTTAAAAAAATATCTGTAAGATACGAAAAGAGCATTATTATTACCTTTTTATTTCTAAGGCAACTGGTATAAACATTTGTCGATGTTTTTAAATTTTGAAATCTCGGTAACAATTAGCTGGGTTTTACTGTCGCATAGGAAGGACTAGCAAATATCATCACTTAGAAAATACTTGAACGTAATAAAAATTTAAAATTTAAACAAAATATGAAATATAATGTATAACCTTAGCAGGCCAAAGGGGTATTTTCGTAAATAACGCTTTCAAATTTTATCGTTTCATTAAAGTTTTAGTCACAATCCTGGGCTTACATTTTTTAATTTGCAGACCAAATCTTCCTGACTTGACTGTTTTTTATTTAGTTTAAACTACTTAAGTGAGTTACCTGCCAGTATGCAGCTTTTATATCTATAGAAGTATTCACCATATCTTGATAAAGAATGAAATTTTTTTTTTTTACAATTTACCGAAAATATAGACTTTTTAGAGAAATATAAGGAGGATTGCGTTCCTTTAGGAACCCTCATTTAGTCCTAAAATGTCCACATCTCCCTCTTTTATGCGCACACATACAAATAGGGTGTTGTTGCCAATTATCTTATCTTATAAGCAAAGCACTGCGGCTCTACGATACGTTTCTTCCTCGTTCAGCAATCCTGGAATCCCATGTCAGACGCGAGCCATAATCCACGTTGTGGGAAGTTTTGCATTAAATATCAAACACAACGTAAACTAGATTCTTTCTTTCTAAAGGTAAGCTCATAATCTGAAGGCAGGGGGCGATCTGCGCCGTCTCGTCCGGTCGCAAGACGCTGTTCAATCTTGCGAAATGAAATAAGCTTAGTTTGAGAGAAAATGGAGAAGCGTCGTTGGAAGGTGAGTTGGTCATTCTCTTTCTCTCTCTCTCTCCTTGTACATACTCTTATGAATACAAATCTTGCGGGATCGCTCGGGAAAAAACAATGATCCATCTTCAGCGTTCCTTCGGATTCAAATCTCTCGAGCTCTAAGAAGGTCATTGGAATGGTGTGAGAGAGAGAGAGAGATATAGTGGATGACGAACCAGCGGCGTCGTGGGCGGGACCGCCAGAAGAGAGGGGAGGCGGGAGAAAGAAAATAAACGCAGTGAGTTTTGAGATACGTACCCTGCTCAGGAAGAGAGTGAGGTGAAGGGAGAGAAAATAAATGGAGTGAGTTTTGAGAGACACAGAAGGAGAGGGAGAATGAGGGGGTTGAGGAGAGTTAACGGGGAGAGGGAGTAGGGGAAAGGGAGAAGAAAGAGAGAAAGGAGCAAGAGAGGGATAGGAGTAAGAAAGAAAGAAAAATGCCTTTATTGGCGAAGTTGAGGCTAAATAGCCACTCTCTTCCACCTAACCACTTTACAATTTGTTTACATTTACAGCATTAAATTTAAGAACCAAAGGTTGCGTTTAGACTGTTAATTGCGATATAAAAGTTATGCGCAGTTTTACTGATAAAGGTGTATTGGGATGGAAAAATTACATCAAAGTTTACGCATAACTGTTCAAAGTAGCTTTATTAAGGGTAATTAAATTATTGAGAGGTCGGAATGATTTTTCTCCCGGAAGAAGTCACGCGCAGGCGTGTTGTACACTAAAAACAAATTTATGACAATTTCTAATTGTTTATGCAGAATAAGGGTGTCGGTGGTGCAGTGGTAAGGGCGCTGGCCTGCTACGCTAAGCGGCACCGGGCACGAATCCTGCGAAAGTGGGATTTTTTCCGCCCGTCTCTACTTGTGCGGTTTGAGGAGACCATCGGGAGGGACGTTAAACAGTGGCCCCCTTGGTGCTCTTTGCAAAGAATAGGCAAATGCCGGCACCGGGTTTCTCTCCTCCCTTCTGTGTGTTCGGTGTGGAAGGAAACGGGAAATTACCACACCATGTATGTACGTATTCCCTGGAATGAATGGTGAATATTCAGAATAATCAAAAAGTCACGCCACAACTTAAGTTGACGTTTTTTCCCAGTTGAGCACATGGCAATTAAAATTATTTAAACATCGCACACTAACGCACCAATGTCGGAGGCGCGTATTCGCTCTCTCCGATCCTGGCATCAATTGTTTCAGAACAGTGGAGGCAATACCTTTTCCACAAGTACTACGCGTTTATCGTTGAACATTACTTAACGATTCGTTTTTACGTAGACTGCCAGAATGCGTTTAGGTAATCATTTCCAGAATCCCCTGTTACGGATAAATCAACATTATGTCGTCTCAATAAACATTTCCGCGATACAATCAGCGTTAAAGAACTTCAGAGATGATACTCTTTAAAAATTCTTACGATATCCACAGAAATGTCTGAGAAAACTGTAATTTACGTCTTTTGTGCTTTTTAATTTTAGTATGACATTTTTAGTGAATAAAACCTACATTTCGAACTGTTGGCGCGACTTTGCGACCACCCTGTATTTATGGAAATGAGTCATCTACTTTCATACAAGCGTTGCTCCTTTTGTCGTCGCTTCAAAATATAACATGGGGTACGCGACTAATTAAGAAGCGCTCGAAGGGCAAGGCCAGCAAAGAAAGAGAACCCGGTAGTAAGCGGGATAATTCAATCTCGAAGAACAAATAACCAAGAGGAAGAGCGGGAGATGACAAATGACTTTTGTTGCAAGGGAGGCGTAGGAGAGAGGGCGGAGAAGTCGAGGGCGTGTTGGGATGAGATTGGGGCAAGAGGGGGTGTGAGGAGTTTGTTTAGGAAAGGGAGATTAGGAAGTCGAGGAACGAGATCGGGTCACAGAGCCTAAGGCCGGGTCGCCGCCCCGGAGATGCGGGAATCCAGCATTCTTTTCCCGTTGTCCTCCCTCCTCTTGTGCTTGTCCTCCTTCATCCCGTTCTTCCTCCTCCCCTTTCCCCCTTCCTACTCCGCCCTCCCACCTCTCTCCCCTTCCCTTAATAACCGTTGACGTTCGAGCAAACTCAAATATTTTTATCGATATGTAGTTTTTACCCCTTTTAAATCCGCTTCGTTCGGTTTGTCCGTCTGTCTGTCTGAGGCGTTAACTCCTCCTAAACGAAAGCAGCTGGAGACTTCGTTTATTCGCCAATCCATTCATTATTTTGTCTCGTTCTGCAAATTTTCTTGTGGAGGTTCTAGTTGTAATATTATTTCAGACTCATCATACTTGTATACATGTATACATTTTAACAATTACGCTGGAGAACAAATTCAAACTTTTTGTTTGGTTCTTGCATAGAATGAGGCTATCCTTAAATTATTTTGGCCCGCTGAGTTGGAATCTGTAGTCAAAATTCGTGTAGCACGTCTAGATATTGATAAAAACGTATTTTTATATTAGAAGAACATATTGTTTTAGTCATACAAACTCAGCAAAATATATGTAAATACATGCTAGATTAAAGATTTATCAAACGATTTCCTTTGTATGATGTACCAGGAGCTTTCCTAATTAACAACCAACAATAATCAGCAAGCATATTAGTGTTCCATCTACCTCGGTATCATTTTTTCAACGTTGGAATGCCCCGATGGAACCACTCGCAGTGCTCGTCACTCACAGCTCCAAAATTCTCAGGAAAGAAGTCCAGATGAGAGTGAAGGAAATGTATTTTAAGTGACATGTTACACCCCATGTCAGGGTGTGCTTCCAGCATTTTATTAACCATGTCTTCATAGTTTGGTGCTTTGTAGTTTCCTAAAAAGTTCATGACAACTGCTTTGAAACATGCCCATGCCTTTTTTCTTTTCCTTCTATCACTGTATCGAATTCATCATCGTTCATGAGTTCACGTATTTAGGGACCCACAAATACGGACGGAAATAGTGACCCACAGTCGTATTTCTTCTTTAAACTTTGTTTTGGCGATTTTTGTAAATTTTTCCTAAAGATGTATAAATCCTCTGCTATTTTGATCCATACCTTTTACAGAATTCTTCATGAGTCCCAATTTGATATATAAAGAGGGTAAATAAATATTTTGTAGTGCAACAAGGCTTTTATGTACGTTTTTTTTGACCTTCCACTAATTTAAAAAAGGAATTGGAGACTACGGTGTACAGATTGGAATTAAAATTTAAAACTCCTGACAGGACTACAGGACAGTGAAATTTTAGTTTCTTTTGATGTTTCTTCTCTCTTTCCTAGCGTTCCAATCAGTGAAACATTACAATTCCTCGAAGAATGGCTCACCGATCAAAACTTACCATTAAAAACAGTAGATGAATTAGTAAGACTAACACGCTTATGCATGAACCAAAATTTCTTTCAAGTTAACAACAAGTTCTACCAACAAAACTACGGTACAACAATATGAAACTCCCTTTCACCATTCTTAGCCAACCTATTCATGGTTAACTTCGAGAAACAATGCAAAAACACTTTCAAATACTTCCCACGCTTATGGCTAAGATACGTTGACGATATTTTCGCGATTTTCGATACCTCCAATAATAACATAACTGATTTTCTACAGCAACTAAACGATTAATATCCTTCCATTAAATTTACACATGAAGTTGAAAAACAAAATACATTGTCATTTTTTGACCTTTTCGTAAAAAGAGAAAACAACCAAATCAAGTTCGGGATTTACCGCAAACCCACACGCACAGACACGTACATTCCCTCTGATTCCAACCACCATATTTCACATAAATTAGCACCATTCCACTCAATGGTACATAGACTCTTACAGGTTCCTCTTTCTAAAGTTGATTTCCTCACAGAATTAAAATATATCAAAAAATGCGCTAAAATCAATGGTTACGACCCTCAGATGATAGAGAATATTTTACACAAACACAAGCGCAGTCTTTCTTTGAAAAAACAGATTACTCTCACAAGCACGCCCCCCAAAAAACCAAAATACGTAAAAATCCCCTTCGTCCCAGGCATCACAAACGGCTTATCAAACATCTTCTCAAAACAGAACCTTAAAGCAGTACCTGTGAATGAAAACAAACTCTCCAACTTACTACACAATCCAAAAGACACGATCCCGACTCTACAAAGATCCGGCATATACAAAATCGCTTGCACAGACTGCGAGAAAGTCTACATAGGGCAAACTAAACGGAAGCTAGAAACCAGGTTCAAAGAACACCTTGCACACTTCAAACACAATAGATTTAACAGGTCTAGCGTCGCAATACACATACAGGAAAACAATCACCCGATTAAAATCGAAAACATGTCTCTCTTAAAATCAACACAAACCGACTGGAAACTAGACGCTTACGAGAGTATTTTCATAAACAAATTCAAAGAGACGGTTATGAATAACGACCGCGGACCTATCCCCTACTCACCCCTCTACTCGCTAACCGTTAAGAATTCCCCCACCCCTCTGCCCTCCTTTCACTTTTACCCGGGACACATAAATACACAAGACCAAACACAAACAATTCATACGACTTCAGCTACTGAAGATGGGAGCATAGCTCCCGAAATACGTATCTAGAGATTTCCAGAGTGTTTGTGCGTGTGTTTTTCTTTTTCTTCTTTTTAGGCTAGTTTTTGACAACAGGTCCCTGTAGGCCATCATCGTCCTGCAAACTTGTAAGCATAATTTTAATTTTCCTTATTTCTTATTGACGTGTGAGTGCTCTCTGGGTTAATTTACGGTTCAGGAGTTTTAAATTCTAATTCCTTCCACTAATTGTCTAGTTGGCCAATCGCGAACAATGTAGTGCTGAGGACATGAAGATCTGGAAGATCTGGTTTTATTGTTGATGGCACATTAGGATAAAGAATAGGTTTTTTTGTTTTTGCAGAGATGCATTTTAGTCGTACAAAAATAACAGTCGTTTACGTGATTTTATTGTTCCCTCCAGATCATAGGTATTGGGAAACTCATAGAAGAACGAGCGCCTTTCATCCACTACCGGAGACAGTTTGCACAGGAAACTTTATGGTCAGTCTGCGTCCGTCTGTCCGCATGTTATATCTCCGAAACGCACACGCACGCACACACAAACATAATCGAGAAATGATCAAAACGTGTTCAGGGGACCTCAAAACGTGTATTTCCGTTGAAATCTCGAAATCGATTTTTTCATGAAAACAATACTTTCCCCTAGACTACGTATATGGAGAAAGTAAAAATGCTTCTAAGAAAAGTTGTAGAATTAGTTATTTAACATGGTTACATATTTCGTAAAGATAACGATCGTCTTGCACGTATGCACGCATGAAGTATGTATATTTTCTGTCTTGTTATATTAAGTCGGGTCGTTGCCAAAGGGATATTACTAAAATACGGAGGTTTAAGATAAAGAGATGTACACTTGGTGAAGGTTTTAATGAGTGCCTATATAAAAGATAGGAAGAGGTATAGATAGGTAGACAGAGCGAGAGAGACTGCGATATTTTAATGTAGTTGTACCCAAACTGGGTGCCGCGTTACAGTGGAGTGCCGCAGCTGATTTTTAGGGGTGCCACGAAAAACTTTTTAAATAAATAAATGGAGAGGTAATTAGGAAAATAATGGTTCCTATAATAAATTGATTTTGTGTAATACCAACAAATAGATTCGCCCAACGGTTGTAATACCATTATGTCAACGGTTTCCAAACTTTAGAAAGCCACATCACCTAAGAAAAATTTCTTTGCGCTCCCCCCCCCACCTAAAAGAATTTTATTTGCGCCTCCCCTCACCTAAGAAAAATGGCTTTGCCTCACTCCTCACCTAGGAAAATGTCTTTACGCTCTCGTCTACATCATCTTCAATCATAGATCATAAACAATACCTATGAGATCTACAATTGCAATTAATATAACTGTCGCGGTAAATGTGTACATTTCCCGGCTAATGTGCACATTTACCACCAAGTTCCGTAAATGTAAGTATAACATACTTTTGCAGATTGGATTGGGGAAATGTACACATTTACCTAGAGACGCTGGTAAATGTGGATAGACGTCGCAACACAGGCCACAACATGGCGGCGTCGCGATCATCTGTTCCAGTTTAGAAATACGGTAAATGTGCGTTGTCCTTTAAATGTGTAAATTTCCTGGTAAATGTGCACTAAACTAACTAAACTAAATTTGAGCATGAAGGAAAATTTTACTCGGTCCCACCGGGTTGGGTAAGTTAGTCGAAATGTTTATGGTTTCTCCTCACGTTCACTGTGTTTTCCCCTCGGGTTGGGAAGCGTTCATCTTAATATATACCAGTGGAGTCGAACCCTCGATGACTTTTGTTATAAATAATCGTAATTATTAAAGTGTAGCATTTCTCATTCTTACTTATTTCCAATTTACCAAGGCACATCGGTAAAAGGGCACATTTACCGGGAAATGTACGGATAATACGTATTTCTGGAAACTTAAACTTACATTTACCAATCTTGGTGGTAAATGTGCACATTTACAGGTAAATGCGCGCATTTCCCGATTACGTACCTTTACCGTACCATAACCACTTCAAGATAAACATGGACGCAAACGATACTTTCTAGTCATTTGAGGGCTAGAATTCGGCGACTGCATATTGTAGCTCTCACGATTATGATAGTTAAACAGACAGGAAATACAATCTGAAATGCTTTGCACCCACCTCTCCCTCCCCATATCTATGTATTCACCAGACCATCCAGAGGGCGCCCTTCACAGTGTGGCGAAATTCGGTTTATCTTTGAAAGGGTTCCGAGACTACAAAATGTTTCAAAAACATATTTAAAATGTTTAATGGGTATTCGAATAAAATTCATAGAAGATATGGAATGCTTACTCAGCATGAGATTTAAAAAAATCTTTCTTTTCAGGATGTGAGCGTTTGAGTCAGCGAAGCGTAGGTGTAGCGTGAATTGATCGTGGAGAAGATGGGGCAACGCGGGGAAAGTGAAACGAACCTGACCTTTTTTGTTTTACGCGAAGGAAATTCTCCATAGCTCATTTCAACACATTCATCTTCATCACCTGGCCAACATTTCAGAGAGATTTGAGCGAAAGCAAAAGAAAGTCCGAGGCATTTCCTGCGTTGAGAAATCCAACGAGACCGCCTTTAGGAAGATCAAGGGCAGGAGCAATTAGTGTTTAATGAACGCGGAGGTGTGTGATGTTTATGGCTGTAAGTCGAGAACGCCATACGCGGAGCAATCTGTGTTCGTATTAAAAACATTCCATCGATGATTGCTAGCGAACGCAGGCCATAGATCTTATCAGGAACACAACGTGTCGGAAGGCACGATGACTGAGGTTAAGATTCGCGAGACCTATTGTAGAGTGGAGCGACACAAAGGATCGTCTTTTCCCCAGAACGATTAGGGATTATTATAGGAAAACGATAAATGAGAATTGCTAGGGACATGTTTGGAGCATTACACCTCCTGCCATCCACCATTAAGGTGACTTGCAGGACATAATGTAAGACAGTGGTATACAACCTACGACCCGCAGGCCGGATGTGGCCCGTGAAGGGTTTTTATGCTGCCCGCGAAGATATGAAGAAACAGAAATCCGAAAAATTTAGCTTGGAAATTCATACATTTTCATGAAAATGGTGATGATAAAATTTTTTGCATTGAAACATTAACCATAAAAACTTGTTAAGACTTGATTTTCACTTACTATATTTCACCTCAACATACATATATGGTAGGAAACATTAAATTATAATCCGGCCAGCCGAAAAAATTGGCATCTTCCAATGCGGCCCGCCGAAGGATTCGCAACCACCGATGCGGTCCGCCATGCAGAAAAGATTGGATACCATTGGTGTAAGATGTAGATGAAAGTATAAAGAGAAACAGGATGGAAAAGTGTACTCCATGAATGGAATACACAGAGATTTCAAAGGTATTATTTATGGGAAATATATATGGAACGGTATCAGATGATTAGACGATTCTCGAATTTTTATCTTCGAAACTATAAGTCGTAATTATATGGTTCAGCGGGCTTTTTGTGGTAAATGTAGTCCTCTATTCGAATTCATTTTTTAATCTATACCTTATGGATCATATAAGAGAGTGGTAGAGAAAAACATGAATTTTTAATTGTCGTTTGCCGAGACAACCGCCTTAGAGATCGATGTAAACAAAATATGCGACGTTTTGCTCGGGATTTTCTCAAATATCTACATATCTCCAAAACTAGAACTCGTAATGATGTGGTCTCTCGGACTATCTTGTAGTAAATGTTGTCCTCGATCCGAATAATTTTATTAATCTATACCTTACGGATCATATAAGAGCTAGAGCGAGAAATATATGGCATTTAATTGTTGCTTGGCGGATGCCATTTAACGAGATACGAGTATAAGTTTATTAAAGTAACTATGTAAAGCGGAAGTTCTAATTGACGGATGCAGTTCAAAATCACATTTGGGCGATAAATGGTAATAAGGATCTCTCCGACAGAATTTAATTAAAATCCGTCCAGCGGCTTAGGAGATGAAGGTTACGACGGACGGACGAGACGTGCCCATAAGGCGTTCTGCTAACAATCCGTTGTATTAAAAATGATGCTAACTATACTTTTAGAAAATAATATTGTCGGCGAATTTGACAATGACAGATATTTACGTTGATGAAACTAAAGGAGATGTTTGGCAAAAACGGATAAATGACAAGAGTAAACCTCCACTTCCGTTTGGCAAATTTCAGGCAAAATCCAATCAGATTTTGGTTTTATAATTAAACTCTTAATTGTGAAATTTAGTGTTGATTTGATTAGTAAGTTCTGAGTTGAGCGCGCACAAAATTCCTGTCACAGACATCATCGATAAAAGTGACAACGTATTCAGAGGGTCTTAAAAGGTGTATTTCCGTTTAAACCTCGAATTCGAAAGAACACCTGCACTGCGTATGTAGAAAATAAAATTGTTGCATATTATATCTATAACAATTCATTTAATAAATATTCATCTTTATTTAAAACAAGAAAGTTGAATTTATCAGTTCTTTTGTATAAATTCCATTTATTCGACGGTGGACGGGCTACATACCACCTTCGCATATGTGACATATCTATTAACTACTTTCACAATTTCCACGCTTTTTAACTTGGATTCCTCACCTTGACACCACCAAATCCGTTCGGCAATGGCTCTTTAGATAATTTCTGTATTAGTTTGATTCACTCCTCAACTATTATGCTCTCTTAAGATATTGTAGGTTAAGATTCGTGAAATTTGTCGTTTCACGTTGAAATTATTTAAAATTGCCTTTATTTGTTTTCATTAGTTTGATATTTTTGAGTTTGTTTATACTTCATTTTGTTACATTGTGCCGCAATTTTCTTGCTCTATGATAATGGAAAAGTTATGCTTTATGTATTTCACTTTAACATTCTCTTCGTTTCAAATAATGTGCGGCACTCGCCGTGCATTTGATGATTCATTGAGGCCCACAAGGTTGGGGACCACTGGAATAACAATAACTCATCGCTTCGACGGCAAAGCTTATCGATGGCTACCTCTGATCTTTTCTGTAATTCGCAGGAGCACTTTCGGCGAGAGAAAGTGCAGCCAAATCCGGGAAAGTGAAACAGTGGGTGTAGAGAGAGAGAGAGAGGGGGAGGGAGAGAATGAGAGGAGAGAGAGAGTATTGGAACCACGTGAGACACACGTAAGATGCCTAGATGAGTAAACAATTTCTCGCCGAAAATGTTGCGGCGGAAACGAAGAAATACTTCCCTTGAACGAAGGCGTGGATATTTTACTATACATACTCGCGACTTCTCCGTCGCAGTTTTTTACTTTCTTGTTCGCGAATTATGAAGAGAAAGTATTTTGATCGAGAAAATATTCGACTTCATGATTAAGTTACCTATTTAAGGATTATCCACAATCATCCGAACCTAACCTATTGCAATGGATGCAATAACCAAGAGAATAAAAAAGAATAGCAGTGATAACGGATAAGAGCAATGAAATAATAATAACAATATAATGGGCAAGGAATAAGGGGAAAGCATAATTACATTTTATTCTAGAGTGGCATTAGGAATGACACGAGAAAAGAGCGATGGAGACGTTAACGGTTGTTAATGAGTTATAGATGAAAGGGAAGCGGTAAAACATAGATCTCTATGATATAGAAAAGCTGAAATTGGATGGTGAAGAAGGCATGCATCCAGGGCCGTTCCTAGTGTTTGTTGCGCCCGTGTGCAAGTTTCAATTCGGTGCCCCCTCCCCCCCATATAAATGAAACAAAAATTGATTTGCATTTATGTAGACTAATATATTTGTAGAAAAACAGTTGCACAACTTGGATACACAGGTACATAGGTGTGTTTGCTCATGAAAGCAATTATCTGTATGTATAAAACAAGATTGGAAAGGTGTACTTAATGTAGGAGTCCACAGAGTTTCCAAATGCGTTCTTTGAGATTTCACAATGTTCTCAATATTTTTCGCTCAGATGAGTATTTGACGAGAAGCTAGCGAGGTACGTTATAAAATACATGTAGGTCTTTATGTAAAGTAGTGGTAATTATTGTCCGATTTTAAACAAAATTGGAATCGGCCGACCAATTTTAGCAAAACTCCCCAATAACAAATTTCATCAAAATACGTCGAGCGGTTTCCGAGTTTTAACTTACGGGCGGGCGGAAACGACTTCTCCTATATACGTTCACTTCGCGCAAAGAACGCATAAAAACTGATTTAACTATTAATATATTTAATTTTCTGGCTTTTGTCGATGCAAAAGTATTAATGATTTCGTGTAAATTAATAGATTCTAAAATGTCGTTTTCAATTGAAATCTGCTAAATTCTTTTGTCTTTCATATGTCATACTAGATCGCAAATAGGCTTATTATTATTTTTAATTTGGAAAAAGAACGCTTCAGAAGCGACAGATACAGGGAGAGTTAATAAAATTCTTAAAACATTGTATGCATTTGGAAATGAAACAAATTATTTTTATGATTATAATTTAATAGTTTTGTAGATTCCATTTTTGATTCTAATTGTTATTTCAATAATTTTAATTCCTCGTTCAACTCAAAACTATCAATACCAGACTCTTTCCTGAAATAACCTGTTAATTTTTGTTGCAAAGCTTTACCGTTGTCCATCAAAATATTTTCATCAATATCTTGAAAACTGTATAAAAACTAAACAAGTTGTTAGGTTCTTTAACAAAGTAAATTTGTTCAATTGATTGTAAAATGGTTTCTATTACAATGTAATAGAAATTGATTTTAAAATTCGTTTCTGGATTTTGCGGTGTTTCATCGCTGCGTTCGTACGGAAAATGTTTTTTTTTGTTACGTCTAGAGAATTCGTGAACAGGGTCAATCTCTTCCACTACGATTTTTGCTGCCTCTATACTTATTGTAACTTGATTCACTTCTTTTTTCTTTCAGGTAACTAACTAAGTTATCCAACATGTCAACGCATAACTTTACGTCTAGATCCTGGTTTTGTAAAATTTTACTAACCTGTTTATTTTTTATAAAAGATCATGCCAAATAACAAGCGAACATATGAATTTAAATGTTTTTATTTTGTTGCGAGTGATTTTGCTTTTTGTATTTATGTCACTGGTTTGATCATTGGCCAAGTCAACTAAACTTTGGTAAATTTCTCCTAATTGAAAATGTAAAGGAGTAATTGCTTTAATTTTACACTCCCAGCGAATGTCACTTAAGGGCTTTAAAGTAAAATTATTTATATACTTTTTTAGTACATTCCATCTGTATGTGGAAAACGAACTTTTTGGCTTATTGGGAAGTTTATATCTCCGCCGCTGTTTGGGCAATTTTTGTCCGCTATAATTTGTAAAGATGCGCAAATTTCCTGCTCTTTAACAGTACTAAATTCAACCGGAAGCGTTAAATACTTTCTTTTTCAAGGGGGTTTTCCAACACCCCTGCATTCCATAAGAAAATTATTGAAATCAGTTTCGGGCATTATAAAATCGCATTTTAAAATTAGTTAGAATCAGGATACGAAGTCGGGATCTAAACGGTTGTGTTGGAAAAAGAAAGAAGTTAATTTTGGCTACCGTGAAAATTCACTTACTTTCCGAATTTCCTGGAAAATCCGTTTTTAATACGAAAAAAACAAGACTTTTAAACAATGAGAATTGTCAGTTACCATGGCCACCACATTTGAGCGAGTGGTAATATTGGGTGTATACTCGCGAGCCCCTTGACGATATTACGTCATTTTGTTTGTTTAAATGGATTTAGAGAATTTTTGAAGAATACGGGAACCATGAATTAAAGAACCATTTTATTGGTTATTGTAGCATCGTTTAAAAAATTAATGAAATTAATTTCTTTAAGTCAAGCGAAAAATATTTTAAACAGTATAAGATTACAATAGAGCCCCTTGACGATATTACGTAATTTTGTTTGTTTACATTACGTTGATTTGTGTCTTTAGGTTAAGCCTGTTTATTCTGTAATATTTACGAAAAAAGAAGTTTAAAAGAACTTAGCAAGGTCAGTTATTTTTATTTATCACATCACTTGGAAAATTAAAAAATTAAATTATACTTATCCTTAATCCTAATACAGGTTAATACAGTAAATAGAATCTTCCGCTCTATTTACGAAGAATGAAGTTTACATATTTTGTCAAATTAATGTTTCTTATCAAATTAATTATAAAAAAATAAAAATCAACTTAATGTGACAGCGAAGCGTCACAGGCTCTCTAGTTAACTAGATTTAAATTAGGCGCCGAACAAGGAACAAACATGGCAGGAGGATTTTTGTTTAATATTCTTTGTTGGAGACCAATATGCTTTCCGCGCATGCACAACATCTGAAAAAATAACGTTGCAACAATAAAAAAATTGATGTGACCAACACATGACTTTCTCCATATACTTTTGTAAAAACAAATTAAAACTATTTTATCTCTCAATGGAAAAAATAAATATATACAACTATCAATTATACAAAAGAAACGTTAAACAACAACTACAAGTTTTCCCAAATAAGATTTGCAGCCTAACAATGTATTTTGTAACAACGAGCATTATGAGCCTACTTTCTCTCTACTTCGTATATGGAGAAAGAAAAAATAGAAATATCTACCTGCTAAACTTTCAAGCTCCCGAGCTGTCGCTCCTCTAAAACTCCTTTGTTTTTCCTAAATCTAAAGATCGCCGAAAATTATCGAGATGATGTGAAACCTTGATGCCTTCACTTGTGATTTAATGTAGATCAGTGATTCCCAACGTGAGCGATACCGCGATAGTCTTGTGGTCAGACTATTAGTTAATTTATAGATTGATACATTTCGCAATTCTATCGCAACAGTTGAACTATTTTGAACAACAAAGCAGTTTTAGTAGAAACTTTGTACTTTATTTTCACAATAATTTCTTAGGCTGGATCACGTATAGTACTTAAATCGTCCCTACCCCTTGTGCCATGCAACCCCGCACGCCTTCTCATTAAGTTTTAGCGCCCCTTTTTTAGTTGCGCCCGGGGCAGCCGTCCCGCTTGCCCCGGCCTATTTACGGTACTGGGTATACGTATACTCAATAAATAAATTTTACGACTTCTTTGTCGAATACTCAGCACTTGTACTTAAGTCATTTATTTCAACAGAGACTAAAATATTTAAGGACCTGTTTATATTAGATATTGCAGTGTTGAAAAAGTTATTTCAATTAAATTTTTTTTCGTCCTCGGATTATGGCGCCCCTTGATCACGGCGCCCGTGTGTTTTACACACTCTCAACAACCGTTAGGGACGGCCCTGCATGCATCCATGCCTTGCTGGTGGTTCGGGGTGGTAGACGGAAAGAGAGAAGTAGGATAGGATATACAGGATGTACTATTAGGGTTGCCAACTTTTAGATTTTCATGAACCGGAGATTGTGTCGAGAGTTGCCTACTTTAACCAATCCGCGAACCGGATGTAGTGTTGTGGGTTGCCTACGTTAAGATCTTTATGAACCTGAGATTGTTTGAAACCTTGAGAGTTAAGAAGAAACCCGAGGAGATAAAATCACATGATAAATATATTTAATACCCTTAAAGACACCCCTGATTTTAGGATATATTTAACGAAATTGGAAGAGCATCAACAATTTAAAATAAATAAACAATAAGCGCAAACCAGGAGTAATGCAGGCTGGTTTCCCAAAGTTGACATCTCGAATTGATTGCCTACTTATATTGACAGGAAATGTTTCAGTATGTGTTAGTCATTCCAAGGAATTCTCATACCATAAATACCACTTGTAGTTCAAAATTTATCGATGATAGAGAAAATTTCTAAAACAAATTAACAAAGCATTATCAGGTTCAAAATTCTGAAAGCAATGTCAAAATAAATCTCTTTCTGTCGTTTTATTTTACGTATTTTTTTAAATAAACGAATTTAATAAAATTTACTGTTTATACGCTAATATGTCTGGATCAACTGTCAATTGTTAAAAGTAGTCGAGCGGAAAGGAAAATAACCCATTTGTCCACTCGTCTATGCTCAAGCTGAGTTCGATAATAATCGTCTCCATGGCAACAATCCGATAAAATGCGATTTAAAACGCAAAAACGCTGGTCAAGAAAATACGACCAAATATCAGAATTCGGTGATAAAAATTAAAATCTACATTCTTTTCCTCTTAGAACAGTACAACTCTCTCCGATATCACAATTTTAAGATATGTTAGTGTATTAAGGAAAACATCCTTGAATGTATTTAATGACAGCAATGAAAAATTCTACTCATTACTCAAGTATCATTTTTGATTGTTTCTTTCCCATAAAAGAATTCAAATGTAACACAACATGAGTACTAAAAAAGGGTGGATATCTGATGAAATATGCATGATGTCAGCTCTGGTTAAACAAGCATATGTCGACTATATATTATTCAATACCGCTGAATCTCTTAAGAAATACAAAAACATAAAAAAGCCATGGAATGACTTTCAATGATGAGAGACTAAAGAAAGCTAGCAACAAGGCAAAGGAATCATGGGACATAGTAAGGGAAGCAACTTCCATCAAAGACAAAGTTAATATCAATAGAATCAATGATGGCAATGGAAATATAATAACCAACCCAGTTGATATTGCTAATCTTTTCATCGAGTTCTTTGTGAACTTAATACCCTACTCATCAACTCAGAATACATCTTCTTATGATTCATTGCAAATAACTTCACATTCTCTCTATTTGTATCCTACGAATGAACTAGAAATAGCAAACATCGTCAAGAAAATCAGTTGCAAGAAATCCTGTGGCCATGATGAAATTCCTGGTTGGCTCCTCCTCAAATGCTTAAACCAACTAAAAGAACCATTAGTCTACCTCTGTAATGAATCCCTGAAACAAGGCATATTTCCTCACCTCTTATAAGTCTCTCAAGTAGTACCTATCCACAAATAAAGATTCATTAGACTTAAGAAACTACCACCCTATATCTATTCAAAGTTCTCTAGCAAAACTTTTTGAAGTACTATTTTATACAAGGCTGATCTCATTTATAGAAAAACACTCCATACTACCTCAATTCCAATGCAGATTCAGAAAGGGAAAATCCACTGAACTAGCAATTTACAATGTAATTAATCGTATTCTTACACCTCTGGATGAAAAATATACCATACTTGGTCTCTACTTTGATTTGTCTAGCCTTTGATGCTGTTAATCACTCCGTGTTATTGGAAAAAATGAAATGCTATGGCATACGTAGGATTTCCATGCAGTGGGTAAGGTCATACCTATCTGACAGGTACCAATATGTAGCTTTGGTGGATACCAAATCCAAACTACTACCAATTAATATAGGTGTACCACAGGGTTCTGTCCTTGGATCTCTCCTGTTCCTCTTTATCAATGATCTACCAATGTCTGTCCAGGTGATGCTCATCCACTCATGTATGCCGATGATACCAGTTTTCTAATTTCTGCTAACTCAAACAACTCTGTCCTAGATAAAGCTAAGCGGACAGTGAACTGTCTAACCGATTGGTGTAATGCTATTAATATAAATGTCAATGAATCTGTTATGCTGAAATACACTACCAGCAGGCAAACACCAATAGAAAATCTATTACTTATTGTTCGAGTCAATGATCAATCGATGCATGAAGTTGAATCTGTCAAATTCTTAGGTCTTAACCTTGATAACAAACTGACTTGGGTTACCCACATTGATAATCTTATGGCTAAGCTTAGTTCCATGTGCTATATGTTAAACAACTAAAATAAGTGGTAAACATGACAACTATTAAAAATGTTAAATTTGCCTTATTCCAATATAGGATTACATATGACATAATTTTTCGGGGCTCATGTCCCCTTGCAAATGGATTATTCCTGACTCAAAAAAGAGCCATAAGGTTCATAGCAGGATTCAAAGCAAGATATCATTGCAAACGATGTTATTGTCAAAACTCGAGTTCATATTGTTGTCCCAAGGGTATATGCCTTCCCCTGCCCTACCTACTTTTCGACATGTGGGCTTTTATTCTTTTGGAAATTAAAATTAGAAAAAAACTGACCTACGATCATCTTATTCAATCTATCCACTATCTTATTCTATTCATCTTTTTCCGCCTACAGCTCGAAATTGCTCATTTTAATTGATCACATATTTTGTAGTAACTTTTTCATTTTATCGACAACTGCTTTGACGACAATGTTACTGTCAAAATTTGAGCTCAGATTGTTGATTGATTGACATGGTCTTTATTTGGGGCGAGATTGAGACTAAGAAGTCCCATCTTCCACCTAACCCTATTGTTGTCTCAAGGCTAAATGCCTTCCCCTCTTTCCCTTCCCTATCTCAAAATTTGTTTATCTTGACAACCGACTGCTGCGAGAAACAAAATCAGTATAAATAGCGAGTTAAAATAATTTATTAAAGTTAAAATTTTAATTTCCTTTTTTTTAAATTGATCCGTCATATTTGACGGGCATATTGTATTACACTATACATATGTAAAAGCCAGTTTCTAGCTTGCTTGCAAGTGTATGCAATTCTGTAATTCAACAAAAATCCAGCTGCAAACTCGGGGCCTAAACTATCGTACGCCTGAAAGTACAAGTTTATTTTGATGGAGAGAGAATTAAAATCCATGGCGAAATATCGCGAAACAACATTTTGAAGTCCAAAAACTGCCCATTTTTCATGGCTCTACTACCAATGAGAAATTATAAATGATATTACAATGTAATCGCATTGTTGCCGCCAGTGGGAGTCCAATCAAAACTTATAAATAGGAAACAAATATAATCCTTGCTATACTTAATTTTGTTTATGTTTTGTTTACATATCAACAAATATCCTTATTTTTGGAAGTTTTTTATATGGAAACATTGGTTGCATTCATGTTATCAAAATCTGCTTACTCTCTGGGAAACTAGACATGTGACTTAAATAAACTTTTAATATAATACAAATATAGTGATAATGATATACACCACCTTTTTGAACTTCGTGTGCTTGCGTTTCGCGAATTTGCACTTCGCGACAAAATTTTTTGCCCATTACTTCTGTTTCGCGCCGATTATTTGCATTTCGCGTCATGCGTTTGCGATGACAACAAGCGTGAACTTCAACTTTTTTGTTTCGAAGTTCACTTTAAACTTTGGCACCCTGGAAAAGGACATTATATTATATTTATAATGCTCATTATTGGTAGTTTTGGAAGTAAATAAATGTGATAACTCTACTTAATTATTTCATAGTCGTTTGAACTTCACCGCCAACGCGATGATGAACCTTTAGTTTAAAATTTATAGAAACACCATCATTTTGGAATATAAGGATTTCATTTGCTATTATCTTTGTACATATTTTGAACGTAATTTAAGGAAATGTTATTTTGTTTTTCTATTGTTTCATTTTTTATTACGAATTTTTAATGAAAATCTAAGAATTGCTAACATCTTGCAAACGTAATATTTTGAACGCGATCACTAAAAGAAATGTTACCACATTAATGCTTCGTTTTTTGTGACGTATTTTGAACAATTAAAAGAAATGTGATCACTTTCTTACGCTAGGTTTTGATTTTATCTTACGCATTTCGAACGTAATTAATAAAATAAAAGTTACCACTTAATAATACTAGTGTTTTTTTATTGCGGCTTGGAAATGTTTCTTTTAGAAACTAAGAAAAATCTGTGCATCAAGTACTCAACATTCCATTTCAGTAGTTGATTCATTTAAATTAAAGCATTTCATTGGAATGAACAAAAGAAGATCGAAAATCGCATGCGAAAACGTGCTGGAGGAAAACTGCACAATTGCAGAAAGAAGTGTCATCGCATTATAATGCGGGGTTTTCATTTGCTATTACGCGTTTTGAAAGTAATTAAAAGAATGTTTTTCACTTAATGACGCTAGGTTTTCATTTTCTGTTACCTTGCCTTTTATTTTCTGTTAAAATACATTATTTTTGATAAAAAGTGATTTTTTTAGGTTGACTGGGAACCGTTCTTCCATTAATACATCTCATCTCACTCACGCGAATTTGCATTTCGCGTGAACTTTCCGGGACCAATTATGAAGCTCAAAAAGGTGCTATAGTTGTTATTTTGTTAATTATATTGAATATTGTCAATGTGCCATTCATATTTTTAAGAAACCAATGTCTTATGTTGTGCTGCAGTAGATTCACTAAATCCGTTGTAATTCAACGGGCAGTTACACTGGTACGTACATAAAACAAATTTTTTTGTATGTTTGTGTTTTGGTATGTTTTGTTTTCGTTTTATGCTAAAAATTCGTTTTCCACGCTTTAGTTGAGGTATATGCATATGATTTTATTGCTCAATTTCTACAGTACGTAAAAACGAATGGAATAACTATTTGAAAAGTTTAATCGCACCGAATTCATTGAAGACAGTTGCATTCATCGGTGCAAGTGAGCGCAGGGTTAGATCGGAGCGTAAAAGAAAATACCTCGAAATAATCGCTAGAACCGAGAAACACTACATATTTTTCCAGACGCGATAAGTCAGGCCAAAAGAGGGTTTCATTCGAGATAATGTTTGATGAAGTGACACCGCCTGCCAAACGCTTATGGTGGCTTGCAGGGTATTAATGTAAATGTACCTCACCGCGGTTGTTCGTACACTTGTACATACATCCCATGACTTCTGTTTACTCATACCTTAACGTTTAGAATCATTGGACCGAGTTAATAAAAATTACACAAATGCTTCAAGAAAACAGTAAAAACAAAAACATTTGCTATAAGTATAAGAAAATTCTAAAAGCATTTGCTTAATCTTTAGTGAATATAAGCATTTGATAATCAGTTTTTAGCAATTGCTTAAAATTGTATAGTAAATCTACACATTTAAAATTTTCATTAAACAGACTTATTAATCTCAAAAAATATTGGAGATAGATTACGTAAATTTTCAGGATAACTTTTTCTTGACTTGTGCTCGAAATGTTAGCGTCTTTTGTTTAATTATCATAGGCTTGTAGAGGAAATTTTAACGTATAAATTAAGTACTTTACATAAACATGTTTATATTTTTTTAAGAAAAAGTGCCTTACGTAAGTTGCTTTGGAATTATTCTCTCCTTGTTGTTGTTTAAGTGATAGTTGTCATATTTGAATGTTATAAGTTCATCCTAAATTTTGGGTAATATTTAAAATAATAATTTAATTTACTTTAACTTAAGTAGTAGTTTCTCTTATGTTTGTACTAGAAGCATTTGAAATATGCTCGACATTTTCTTCAGTGAAACGGTATAAATTTTTATAAACGTTCGTCTTTTCTCGTATTTTTCACATTTCTTGTAATCATTAACTAGGCCATACCACTAATTACAGTAAAATCATCACCAAAATGTAAAAAAAAAACAAACTTAAAATTTTTTTAGTGAGCCCCTCACTTAAAAAATACAAAGCGTATACTTAAAACTTTTGCATAATTAGTTTTATTCCCACTTTTTGCTATTTTTTTTAAATAAGCACATTCTTAATCTTTCAAGCAAAAAAATCAAATTTTTTTATTCCACTCAAATTAAGGTTTTGCTTAAAACATGCCAGAAATCTTAAGTAAAAATATTTGCTTAATGTTCATTCACTCGACTCATTATTTTACCTTTTTCTTAACGCACTGAGTACGCCAACGCATTTTGAAATGCTGAGAATTTGTAAATTTTGCTTCATATACATTGTTCTTTTATGTAAAGTATTGCCCGAGTAGTCGAATAAGTTGCTTGCAACCATCTATTTTTATCTATTTAGTAGTAAGACGCAAAGATGTGCGTCACTCCAACCCTGCTATATACGCATCGCGATTTGTTTGTAATAGTTTAAATATTTCAATAACGTAATTTTTTTAGCATTAATTCTTCTATTGTTAGTGTTTATCCTAAAATGGCGATTTTAATATTTCATAGTAATACATTTTTACATATGCTTAAAATAATTGGTAATTTTGATGTTCCCGTTCAGTCCTTCGTCGTAAGTTATCAATTTCTTTTTCTTCGTCGTTGATCTCTATTCTCTTACTCGTGTATCATTTAATGGAAGCCTCTATGGTCTATCCATAAAATTTCAAATTTCACAAACGATTTACAAAATCTCGGTGTAAAATTATATTTTCTACAACTTGAATAACAATTATATTAAAATAAATTTTCTCCCAACGGAGATATTTGGCGAAAACAGAAAAATATCAATAGTAAACCTCCGCTTCCTGTTGACCAATTTCAATATAAATCTAACCAGATTGTAACCCTTTAATTGTTTGGCTAAAGGAGTATTTCACCTTTATTAATCTTAGCCAAAGTTATTGAGCTACTATCAACTAACCAGATCTGTTAATTGTAAAGATACGTGTGGATTGTAAGAGTAGTTTTTGAGTCAAGAGCGCGCAAATAATTCCTATCATGCACAATCGATAAAATAATGAAAACGTAATCAGGGAACCTTAAAACGTGCGTTTCCGTTGAAATGTCGCATTTGATTTTATCAAGAAACCATTAATTTCCATGCGATGCGTATTAAAAAAGTAAAACAGAGTTTTCCTGTTCAAAGTAAATTCGTGCATCAAGTCAAAAGCGTATTATTTTCAATCTTTTAGGCGTTCTTCGGTTCAAATCCTAAGGTTGTAGGATTATTTTCATTAATTTTAAAGTGCAAATCGAAAGCATGCTGCACCATTTTTCCATGTTATTGATGTGGAAGAATTAAACGGCACTGGAATCGAACTCGGACCGTTATATTACATAATGATTGTCCATAATCCTCTTTAGGTGTCGGTGTATTTAAAACTGAAAGAATGCTTAAATAGATTCAGCCGCTTTCTGGTCGCCTTAAAAGGCGAACAGGAGAAAATTACAGACTTCGGAGTTTTTAACATATCTAATATTTAACATATCGAATTTTAGGTTCAGCTTCCACCACTCGACATATCAAACTCCAGTAGCGGCAGCAGTTTTACTACGAAGATAAAGACCGCTAGAAAATACTTTTCGCGCGTAAATAATTATTAACAAAAGTGTTGTTTAGCGCTTAGTAATAAGAATAAAAGCTTATAATCGCTTTAAAACATTTTATTTTTCTACAATCAACTACATCAGAAAAGTCTTCATAAGAGCTTCATTCGTCGAGCAGTAGCTTTATTTGCGGGCATCTGGATGATGGGGGTTCTTGTCTGCCTCTCGCAGTGGATTATCTGCACGACAAAAAGTTAAAAGAAATTTTAAAGCATAGAAATGGATTACACATAGAAGTTGGCTTGTAGGTGGGCAGTTTTTTTATCAAATCGAACCCAGATCGACTCTACTTGGAAGACGAATCGTGGTTACACGTCAAGTCATGAAGGAAAATTCAAAGGCTGCGTGCGTTGCGAAGATAAATGGAAGGTGATAAGCGGATTTTTTTGTCGGTTTGGGGGCCCCTGGGCATGTGGGGTCCGAGGCAACCGCCTCATACGCCTGTGCGATAATCCGCCACTGCCCGGGTTCGATCTCGGTCAAGGCATTTTCTAATTGTTTCTACGTACCTTGACCCTTTGTCGCCATGTTATTAGGATTTTTTTGATCTGCGCGGTTGTCTCGCTCAGCCTGGGACTGGCCCTCGTCTTTTTTATCCATGATGTTGGTTAAAAATTTCAAAAACTGAAAAAAAATTATCGATAAAAATAAATAACTTGAATCAGCAAAAGAATAAAAAATGTAATACAAAACAATACAGACCAAAAGACATACGTGCTTGTTACACAAGAGTATAAAAAATACAAGCAGCTTCTTCGATGAACTTAACGATCGAGTTATATTGAGAGCGAAGAAATAAATTAAAATTATCACAAATATGAGACGCCACAAATTCCACTGCTGGCAGGATAGATACAGAAAGTCGAGAATGATTGTCATAAAATAATTTTGTATCAAATATATTTTTTGAATCGAATAAAAGTTGAATTCGATTCAGCGTTTAAAATTTGCCAGGGCACCGGTTTGCATCTCCCTTTGGGGATAGGGCAAACCCGTGCCGTTGCAACGCAAGATCCTCACTAGACCTCCCATTCGTGAAATATCACTCCGCTAACTACAGTACTTTAATGCGAGAGAAATAAACCTCTATTACGAATAAATGTGACAAACCTTTTATAATGGAGAAGACCCGTTGAAATACTACCGATGCTGCTGCTGCGGCGACACATTCGACACTGAACACACTCCGCTGCTCTCGGAAACACCAATTCCTTTCAGAGATGAAGATGACGTCATTTTTGCTATCGTCTCCATACGTTATCTTTCCTTGTTTCTTTCGTTCACTCACCCTAATCCCCTCTCTCCTTTATTCCCTCCTCACTCCTTCATTTCCTCTTCTCTTTCTCATTCGCTCCCCTCTCCCTCATCACTCCCTCTCTTTCCTCCCTTCATCCACCTCTCTCCTTCCTGCACCCTATCTCCTCTCTCCCTCCCCCGGCCTCTCTCCTGTCCTTTCCTCCTTCGCCCTCCTTCACCTTCTCTCTCTCCTCACCCTCTTTCGCCCTCACTTCATCTTCTTCCCTCCATCCTCTTTTTCATCTTATTCCCTCTATCCTCTTTTTCATCTTCTTCTCTCCAACCTATTTTTCATCTTCTCCCCTCTATCCTCCGCGCTCCATTCTCCATCCCTCTACCCTCCCTTTCTCCTTCCTCCTTCCTCACTGCACCCTCCCTTCTCCTTCCATCCTCCCTCCCTCTTTCATCACTCTCTTTCTCGATGCTTCCTCTCTTCTCTCTCCCTCCTTCCTACCTACGCCTTCCCTCCTTCATTCCTCCCTACCTACTCTCTCCCCCCTCTTCATTGCTTAATTCTTTCTTTGCCTCCTTTCATCCTCCCGTCCTCCTTCTCCCCTCTCGCGCTCCATTCTTCCTCTCTTTTCCCTCTCTCCTCTATTCTTCAACCCCCCTCTTCCCTCTCCACGTCCGCCTCCCTCCACCCTCCCTTTCTCCTCTTTCCCTCCTTCAACCCTCTCTCCATCCACATCCTTCCTCTCTTCTCCCTCTCTTTCCCTTCCTCCCTCAGCACCCTCCTCCCTACCTACGCCCTCCCTTCTCCTTGCTTCCCTTCTCCCTCCCTCAGCCCCACTTCTCCTTCCCTCGTCACTCCTTCCTTCCTCATTTCTTTCTCTGCTTACTATCTCCCTCCTCTCTCCGCCCCTCATTCGTTTCTCTTTTCTCCCTTTCTCCTTCATTCTCCTTCTTCATTGTTTCTCCCATTTCCTCTAGCCTTTTTCCCTCTCACCTCCTCTCCCTCTCTTCCCATTCTCCTAGTTTTAGCGCCGCTAACAGGAGACGCCAAGTGTTTAGTCTAGAGCTCCATATTAAAACTGAGAGAGTTATCTTTCCATCCTCAGCTCATGATAACGGCGCCACCCAAACTGGCCGATATTGCGCTCTTCTGACCACAGAGAGAATAGACGATAGTGATGGGCATAATTGAATGATTTCCATAGTCGAATGATTAGTAATCGAGATATTTCCATAATGGAGATATTCATTCAATAAGATCATTCGTTAAGATCATTTGTTAAAGTCATTCGTTAAAATAATTCGTTTTCATTATTCGCTAAATCATTCACTAAGATTATTCCGTAAAATCATTCGATAGGAGAGTATTAAATTTTTTTGTGCTTTTTTAAGTCAATAAAAGACAATTCGTTTTCCTGAGTGTTGAAAAATATCTCAAACAGAAGCAGTTTAGTGTACTGATCCTGGTAATTATTTAGTCAAGAATGAGATTTCGAGTTATTCTAGTTTATTTTGCTTTTAAATGCTGATGCTCAGCTTTGAAATATTATTTCTCGTGCATTGGTTTGAATTGTGACTTCCAGTGATTACGTTTGATTCGTTCCAAATTGTGTTTTATAGTGTTTTTGTTGATTTTTTTTGATAAACTGTTCCTCGGCAATGATGAACGATAAAAGTATGTGGTATAGAAACGTAGTTTTACGCGTTTGCTTTGCTTCGAGAACCCAATCTCCGCTGGCGTGGATGGTGACATTGGTGTAGGCGGACGCCTTCAATCTCCAACACGACTATATACGCACCTCAACATCGGGTTGGGTTAGGAGATGGTTTAATTTTTTATTACTAATTTAGCGTCTCAAACGTTGTCAACATCGGGTTGGATAAAAAAGATTGGGTTAGGAGATGGTTTAATTCTTTTATTACTAATTTAGCGTCTCAAAAGTTGTGATCGGGGAAGTGCGACGGGTAATTCGAGAGCTTATGTTAGCCAAAATATATTTACAGGTCTGTTTTTAGTCATCCAAGATCAAAACATGCGGGTATTGGTATCAGTCCTTTTACTACCAATTTATCTTTATATTCCACTATAACTTCTGTTATTGGTTTGTTTCTTTACCCGTCTTTATTATTATTTTAATCTCGTTAAATATAAACACGTTTCTAATATCAACTATGTATTTCTGTCTTGGACGACTAATAACAGACCTGTTCCCTTCGTATTTTGTATGCAAACGTAGTTTTACGCGTTTGCTTTGCTTCGAGAACCCAATCTCCGGTGGCGTGGAGGGTGACATTGGTGTAGGCGGACGCCGCGGGCGTCCTACACGTCTTCGATCTCTAACACGACTTCGAAATTTGCCCATACCATGGAAGAAGGAGAATTCTCATTTTTCCGTGCCCTATTCCACCTTTCCACGGTCTGTCTTAAGTTAATGCAAGTGGTACAATTTCTTGCAGCTTACCACGTCCATCTTACGGCGCAAAGACTACTACCCCTACGGCGTATATCGGTCGGGGAACGTAGTGTAAAGTTTTACCAGTAAACATTTGATAACATTTTTAAAATTATTTTTAATATTTATGTATGTAATTAGAAATGAACTAAAAAACAACTACTTGCTTCTTACATTATTACATATTCAATTCTTGTTAAATTCTATACTTAGAATAGTATGAATTCATACTTTATATACCTATGCAAATATTTTATTTTAATAATCATATATGTTTGTACCTACTTTATTATTTTTAAAATCTTAATAATTATACCAATACACTTTAATCCAATTTGTCAGCTTATAACGTCTCTATACCACTTTTAGAAAAAAAATCAATTTTAAAATAAGTAGTATCAAGTGTTGGTTATTGAAAAAAGTATAATTTGTACTAAATTAAAATTAATTTCATGATAGATAACTTTTAACTTTATTTGAATTTATATTGGTATAGGTATATTTATATATTCAGACGACAATCTAGTTAAATGTTTAATTTTAAATTGTATGAATTGATCATCTATATTCATCATCATCATGCTTCTGTCCGAAGACAGGTTTTAACTGAATCGCTGACTCCATTTCTCTCTCTCCCTAGAAGCCTCTTTTATACCTCTATAAGTATTATATCCCTGCTTTATATTATCTAATATTCCTATTCTTTTTCTCCCTCTTCCTCTTCTTCCACTAATTTTTCCTTCTAAGATCGTCCTTTGTAAACACTGTCTTCTCAATATGTGCCCTATCCAATTTGCTTTTCTTTTCCTGATTGTTTTTATTAGCGTCATATCTTCTCCCACCATTTCTAATACTTCTTCATTTCTCTTCCTCTCTGTCCATTTCACTTTCATCATTCTTCTCCATACCAACATCTCAAAACTTTCTAAATATTTTTCCTCCTTCCTCCTTACCGTCCACGTCTCTGCACCATAAAGAGCTATGCTCCATATGTAGCATTTTGCTAATTTCTTCCTTGTTTCTAAATTTACTTTCTTGCTTGTGAGAAGCTCCTTCTTCTCGTTAAATGCTGCTTTTGCCATAGCAATCCTACTTCTGATCTCCTGTGCTAAAATACTGCCGAGATATTTGAAACTACTTACTTGTTCCAATTTTTGGCCATTTACCATTATATTTAATTCTTTATGTTCCTTTGAAACCACCATGACTTTCGTTTTTTCTGTATTGATCTTCATTCCATATTGTTGGCCAACCTCCACTAGTCTGTCTGTCATCCTCTGAAGTTCTTTCTCGCCTTCTGCTATTAAGCCCTGATCATCTGCATATTTAATGGTGGTAATACTTTCACCTCCTATCTTAAATCCTTTCTCTTCCATCAACGCTTCTTCTGTTATTGTTTCTGCATAAATATTAAATATCGCTGGTGAAATAGGACAACCCTGCCTCACTCCCCTCCCTATTGAAGTACTTTCTGTTTCTTCTCCTTCAACCATGACTCTAATCTTTTGATCAAAGTAAAGGTTTTTAAGCAGTCTTTTATCTTTCCAATCTATTCCTATTTTGTTTAAAATACCCAGCATTTTATCCCATTTCACTCGGTCAAAAGCTTTCTCCCAATCTACAAAACAAAAATACATACCTTTATTGACTTCTAGCGCTCTTTCTATCATCATCCTCATACATCCTATAGAATCTCTAGTCCCCCTTCCTCTTCTAAAACCAAACTGATTATCTTGCAGCTCCTTTTCTATTTTACATTCAATTCTTTTGGTTATTATTCTGGTTAGAACTTTAGCTGTATGAGAAATTAAACTAATAGTTCTGTAATCCTTAAAACTTTTTGCATTGTTCTTTTTCTCCAGTGGTACCATCACAACATCTAAAAAATCTTCAGGCCATATGCCAGTATCATATACTTGGTTAAAAAATTTTGTGAGTTGCTTAACTGCTTTAGACCCCAAAACCTTAAGAACGTCCACGGGTATATCATCACTCCCAACAGCCTTCCTTCTTTTCATGTCATCAATTGCTCTTTTAACTTAAGACTCGAGAATACTTGGTCCTAGCTGATCTTCTTCCACATCCTCTTCTTAATTTAATTCAATATTTCTTGGCTTTCCTTCTTTGTCATACAGAACCTCAATGTATTCTTTCCAGACATTCTTTACATTGTCTGGCTCCGATACTATTTTACCACTTTTGTTCATGATTCCTTTACGTCCTATCTTTCTTGCTTTTTTATTGAATAGTTCCCTTGCTTTGCTATACACGAGGTCTGTTCTACAAATTCTTTCACATTCGACAATCTCCTCGCATTTTTCATTTATCCACTGTTCTCTTGCTTTATCTGTTTCCCTTCTTAAAGCATTATTTAGCTCCTTGTACTTTCTTTGGCCTTCTTCAGTGTTTATGTTCTTCCACTTTCTCCTCTCTTCTATTTTTGCAGCATGGCTGCTGTGACCCAGGGTTTTTTGTTTCTTTCACCCGTTATCTTTCCTACCTTCTTTTCCATTACATCTTTAATGTTGCTATGGATGTATCTCCACTCCTCATCTACATTCTTCCTATTTTCTTCAGCTCTCTCCCCCAACCTTTCCTCCAGCTCAGTCATGATAGCCTCTTTGTTTTTAAGGAGTTCCTCTAAGTTCCATTTCTTGTTAACTCTTATGTTTCTCTTAACGCTCTTCAGTCTACATTGTATATTTGCCACCAAAAGGTTGTGGTCAGAATCGATATCTGCCCCTGGTAGTGTTTTCACATTTTTAATGCTATTTCTAAATCTTTCATTGACTAGTATGTAATCTATCTCGTATCGTCTCTGGTCTCCTGGGCTTCTCCATGTGTAAAGTCTTCGCTGGTGATGCTTAAACCATGTATTAGTTACAATTAATCTATTTCTATGGCAGAATTCCACAAGTTTATCCCCTCTTTCATTTCTCTTCCCTAGTCCATATTTTCCCACTATGTTATCTTCCTGTCCCTCTCCGACTACACTGTTCCAATCTCCCATTACTATGGTGGTGATCCTTCCTTTTCCCTCCTCCTCCAATATCTCCATAATCTGTTCATAGATTTCGTCTACTTCGTCGTCGCCAGCATTAGTTGTTGGCATATACACATGAATTATAAGCATTTCCACTGGCTCCATCTGGAGTTTTACGGCTATTAATCTATCATTAACTGTCACTACCTTGCTAATTCTTTCAGCTATCTCTTTTCTCATTATAATTCCCACTCCCCTTTCCTTTTTCTCCCCTCCCGAGTAAATAATCTTAAATTCGTCTGAATTTATCTCGCCTTCTCCTTCCCACCGAACTTCACTAAGACCTACTATACCTACATTATTCCTTCTCATTTACCTTTTTAAGTTCTCTAGTTTACCCCCTGAATTCATAGTCCTAACATTCCATGTACCTATTTTTAATTTCTCACTACTTGCTTTCTTATTAATGTTACATTTCCTCTGTGCATCCCCTAGGGTAGTCCCCACCCGGAGATCCGATTGGGGGACTATTTTACCTCCGGAATATTTTACCCCAGAAAGATCCATAGAGGTATTTTTCAGCTTTTCAGCCTATCATGGGAAATATAATGAGGTAGTTTCCCCTTGCTTTCCTCATCGCAGTTTCACAGAGTGATTACCCATCTGTAGCTGTTCAGATCCACATGATCACCACCTACAGAGGTACTGTGCAAGCTGCTGCCCTTGCACAGGGGGATGTAAAACCCCCAAGACTGCTTCTTAGTCTGACTCTTCCCCTCAGACCTTTCCGGCTTGGATGGTCCTACCAGGAGAATTATCTCCCGCCGGCACTTTCATTCCAATACATTTTTACATTTATCAAATATTAAAGCAAATATTTCAAAATAACGGATAGGTGACAAGAGTAAACACCCACTTCCGGTCGGCAGGTTTTTACCAAAAACTAATCAGATCTTCTAACTTTTATAAAAATGTTAAATATAAAATTTTGCGTTGAGCTGATTAATGGTTTTTAAGTTATAGCGCCCACAAAAATCTATCACATACAGACCGAAAGACAGACATCATCGAGAAATTAGTCAAAACGTTTTCAGGGGATCTTAAAAGATGCATTTCCGTCGAAATCTCGAATTCGATTTTTTTCATGAAAACAATACTTTCTCTATACTTCGTATATGGAGAAAGTAAAATGAAACGTCACATCCTTCATATGCAGGTAAAGTGAAAACTTTCTTGTTGAAATTATTTTGTAAAATCAATTTTTTGTAATATTTTGTAACTTGTGTGACATTTATAAAATTTGCTAATTTGCATTAGTAAGTATTATAGTCTTTAAAGGATATGCTAAAGTATATACCGTCCACGGGAAACTATTTTAATTAAAATATATATCAACAAAAGCTGTCAATCATTGGATTGCTTGAACTCGAAATTATGTTCAAGGAAGCATTCACATAGTAAATATAACTACGTAAAATGAAAAGTCATATCCTTCACGTGCATATGCAAGTAAAGTGAAAATTCTCCTTTCTTGAAATTATTTTGTAAAATCGTTAATTACTGTAATATTTCTTGATTCATGTACTATTTTGTACTTTTGCAATATTTTGTGAGACATATCTGTTAATTTGTATTAATAAGTATTACAGTCTTTACAGGAGTTATTAAATATATACTTTAAATGAAAACAATTTTAATTCAAGCATAAATATAAAAAACTAAATCAAAGGATAGCTAAAAAACCACACAAGACTGAATTTTCTTTTTTTATCATTCGAAAGGTCTGTGCTTAGAGAAATCTTGATTAAAGGAGATACAACTAATAAAATCTTTCGTAAGTTCCAAAACTACTAATTTCATTCTGAAGGTCCGATCTGAAAGATTTTTCATTTCCACATGCATTTGGATATAAAGAATATGATAATTAATTTTACGTCATTTTAATTATAAAAGGAATGTTTTCAAATTATTGAGCAAGATACCAATTGTCAATATCATACGAAAGGCCCCTGCCGGTTTAATAATGATGATTAAGTAACTTACTAATATAATTCGGAATATCTCAAACTACTCATATCATTCGAATGATCCCAAATTACTAATATCATTCGAGTGATCCCGAACTACTAAAATCATTCGAATGACCTTAACTACTAAAACCATTCGAATGATCTTAACTATTAACATCATTCGAATGATCTTAACTACTAACATCATTCGAATGATCTTAACTACTAAAACCATTCGAATGATCTTAACTACTAACATCATTCGAATGATCTTAACTACTAACATCATTCGAGTGATCTTAACTACTAAAACCATTCGAATGATCTTAACTACTAAAACCATTCGAATGATCTTAACTACTAACATCATTCGAGACATTCAATTCCGAGAGATTACGTACTAACTACTAATCTTTCGAATGATATGAGTATAATCGAATGAATTGAATGATGTGCCATAATCGAATTAATCGATTATGATCTCTCGATTATTCCCATCACTAATAGACGATCGCGGGGAACTCTGCAGAGCTGCGACCGTCAAGATCTTCTAATGTTTCGCCCGTGTCCGTGTTGGGAATGAACAATACGGAAAAGTATACTCCATAAATGGAATACAGGTAGATTTCAAAGGCGTTGTTTTTGGGAAATACGTATAAAACGATATCGAAAGATTGGGTGGTTCTGTAATTTTTAACTCCGAAACTATAACACTATACTAAATCGTAATTATATGCTGTCGCGGACGTTTCTGTGGTAAATGATGTTCTCTCTCCGAATATTTTTTTAAGTCTATACCTAACAGATCTTATAAGGGCTTAGGCGAGAAAAATATAGAATTTTAATTTTGTTTGCCGATAGAAACCTCGCATCAACTGATGTAAACAAAATATCCGATGATTTTTTCGGGTTTTCCTTGAATTTAACTCATAATTATGTGGTCTCGCGGACTTTTTATAGTAACCTTTGTCCTCTTTCCGAATCAATTTTTTAATCTATACCTTACAGATCATATAAGGGCATGGGAGAGAAAATTATGAATTTTATGTATATTGTTTGCCGATAGAATCGTCTTAGCAATGTAAACAAAATATGTGACTTAAAGCTTGAGTGTTTCTTGTTTTTTATCTCGGAAACCATAAGTCGTAACTATATGACCTCGCAAACTTTTTTGTAGAAAATATTGACCTCTATCCGAATATATTTTTTTTTTAATCTATACCTTACGGATCATATATGTTAGAGCTAGCGAGAGAAATATATGGTATTTCATTTTTTCTTGACGAATGCCATTTAACGCTAGCGAGAGAAATATATGGTATTTCATTTTTTCTTGACGAATGCCATTTAACGAGATACGAGTATAAGTTTATTAAAATAATCATGTAAAGTGGAAGTTCTAATTGACGGATGCCGTTCGAAATCACAAATGGGCGATAAATTTTAAGAAGGATTACGAATACTAATTTAATTAAAATCCGTCAAGCTGTTTTGGAGATGAAAGTTACGACAGACGGGCGGACGAGACGTGCCCATACGGCGTTCTGCTGCTACCGCTTAGCTGGTCAATAATGCCTAATAATTCAAAGGTTGGGACGATTCTATTCGATCGTGGTAAAATTATCGAGCCTTATAATAGGCAACTAGTTTTCCTAAATTATTTACAAATTGTTACTTGTTGGTGTCCGCCGAATATTTTTCACAGACGGGCTTTTTACCGCACGCGCGGTTCCCAACCTGGGTGCTGCGGCACACTGTGGCGCCGCGGCTGATTTTTAAGGGTGCCGCGATAAAAATATTTTTGTAAATAAATCAACTATTTGGATGTGTTTACAGGTAACTAGGGCATTCATTTTTCTCTAATAAATTGGATATGGTGTGGTACCAACAAATGGATATATCCGAAGGTTTTAATACTCGTTTGTGAAAATATAAAAACCTTGCTTGAAGGCCGGGGTGCCACAAAATTCTCGTTATCTTTGAAAGGGTGCCGCGACTACAAAAAGGTTGGGAATCACTGCTCTATAAGATCATGATGCCAGATTATCCGGGGTAATTTAGTTGGGATAATGGACATTATTTATAACAGACAAATGAGGGGAGAAAATTATAGTTACTAAACGTGTCTCAAACCAATATAAAGGACAGTTTATAGGCGCGTTTCGCTTCCAGGTGAGCGCCTATTATCTCCAGTCTGTCCGTCCATTCGTCCGCATTCTCGCCTCCGTCCAATATTAGTCGTGCCAAAAATGTCTTGAAATAAAATTAGTAGAGCTAGACAAATAGAATATTTCCAACTACAGTTTTATCGAACGAGTAGCCTTTTTCAATTAATTTACAAGAACACCCTAATTTATTTTGAACTTAGAATGTTTCTTGCATGGTTTTTTAATTGCAGCCAAAGAAAACAATCTTCGTAGCAACTGAAATAAAGAATGACTGCTCTAATTAGGCAAATACGTTTAAATTCCTTTTGTGAGCAGAGGTGCGATTTCCCTTGAAGTCGAAATATTTTTAGCTCAAAAAAAAAAAACGAAACTTTCGTGCTCGAAACGAATATATGGTCCGATTGATCGCGTATTTAAAAAAAAACCGCCAAGAAAATCAATTTTCATTCCTTAATGCGCCGTTTGGTTATTGTCCCACATTCATACGACGATTCTATGTAATTTTAAAATGCGGTTGAAATATATGCTGTACTGCTTCTCGTAAACGTAACTCCGATATAACATACATAGAGGCTTTATACGCACTCACGCAGGCCTGCATTCAACTGCAGAATATTTCTAATTTTCCACAACATTAAGGTACTTATCCGTAATTTCCACATTCTCTGGTAATCGACTCACGTCGAAGTTTTCGTATTTCAAGTATTGTGACTCGGATCTTCCTGTATTACCAAATAAAATAATCATCATTAACACAACTAATAGATTTCCGGCCCTAGGGGTCATCAACTCCTAGGTCCTGCGGAGGGCTTGGAGACATTCGGGCCCAATTGGTTCGCTATTAGCTTATATTTAATATTCAGTAATAAAAGGATTTAAGTACGGAAATAACGCTCTAATCTTACACTATTTCGTTATGGGTAATGAAAATAAACAAATTCTCGATTGACAAAATTTCGACGGTTTCAGAAGAAATGCTCGATTTGCATATTTAAGGTGATGACATAAACAAATCTCGAGAAAAGTCCTGGGTTCGACTCCAAGGAAGATATTTCCATTTCCCATAAAATAACACGTAAATATCGACTTTTCGACGTCCAGACTTTTATTCTTTTTGAGATTAAAATTAGAAAGAATTAACATACGATATGCGGACCTTAGCCATTTTAAAGAAAAAAGTTATATAGCTTCTTTTTCTGACCATCTTTTACGCCCACAGTTCAAAATATCGGCGTCAAACCTTCCTATAATTTATAATTTAATGTCAAGCGATCTTTATTTATAGTTATATCGCTTCCTTGAGCACTTATCATCCTTTTAGGAGCCATACTTATGGGGTAACAAGATAGAAAAGTATACGCCATAAATGGAATACACACAGAGATTTCAAAGTCATTCTTTATGGGAAATACGTGCAAAACAGCATCGAAAGATTCTTGAATTTTCATACCCGAAATATAATTATGTGGTCTCGCGGAATGTTTTGTGGAAAATGTAGTCCTCTATCCGAATATTTTTTTAAAATATAAGGCTTACAGATCGTATAAGAGCTAGGAATAGAAAAATATGGTATTTTATTGTTGCTTGCCAAGAGAACCGTCTTAGCGATCCATGTAAACAAAATATGAGATGTTTTTCTCGGTATTTTCTCCGAAACCATAACTTGAAAAACCCGAATGGTTCCACCATGACCGAGTGTAGAGTGCTCTTTAAGCCAGCGGTTTTCAACCTTTTTCGGTAATGTACCCCTTGTGAATTTTCAACATTGACGTTTACTCCCCTCCTCCCTCCACTCCCTCTTTCTTCTATCATTTTATGACCAAGGTTTTCTTATATAACAAAGTAACTATTATGACATTTAATGAAATTTTATATTTTAACTACCTTTTCAAAAATCACTCTTGTAACTTATAAAGACGATTTATTAATTTATTTGCCGTATCTATCGGGCTATAAGAGGCACCAAGGTTATGAATTTAGAAATTTAGGAAACAGAATTTCATTCTTTTTTTTACGTTTACTTATATATAGAAGCGAAAATGAAGCACTACAGTACAGCAGTGCAGCACAAAATTTAGTGTTCATACTCATCATGAAAAACCCAAAAAGTCTCATTTCTGCTGTCACACTCAATATTATGTGTGCAATTTAGTGTTGAGAATTACAATGTTGAAGAAGTAACACTAAAACTTTGTTGGATAAATTTTGTGTAAGTCAAGCCTTGCATGGGTGGTTTCAGTGTGATTTGCATCATCATCTGAAGATAATGTAAATTGCGCCGAGGGTGGTGGTCATGCAATTTTTGAGTTTGATGGGGTAGATTTAGCGGGGTTTTGGTATTATTTCCTAAGCACCTGTGTTATGGTGTAACTTTCAGAATCTTCAAATAGCGCGCCATATTCACTGCCTTCAATTGCCTTGCTAATACTACGTTTCCGAAAAACTAACAAACAACACAAGGGAAATAACAATGATACCTACAATTTGGAAGAGTAAACAATCAATGCGCAATTATGTATGTGACATAAAAAGTTACTTACATTATAGTGAACTGTTTCGGCTGTGCTTCGTAGAAATTTTACCCCAAGTTTCATTATTTTTCAATTACTTACATTAGTACGACTTTAGCACCTGTTTTCCAGACAATCTTCTCGATGCGTGGTAGAATTTTGGTCACTGTAAGGAGAGATCGTGTTCGAAGGTCAGACGATTGTGGTTCCGCGTTTTTATTACTATCAAAGTTGTGAATCCTGTCTCAGCATTGGTTAACCTCTCAAGATATTTAATTGAATTCCACCCGTCAGGTCAAAGGACAATAAAATAAATGTGTGGTTTACTAAAAACGTCTAGTATACTAATACTCTACATCCATTTTAAGCTAAATTTAAAAAAAGTTTTTTCCTCCCAAAAATTTGCTCGGGTCTGCATTGACGCAGTCATATCAAGTAGGTACACTTGTCACTTTTTACCCCGTGGGAGAAATTTTGTACCCCCGGTGGTACAGGTATCCCTGGTTGAGAACCTCTGCTTTAGACTATATGAAAGCCGGGCATTTCAGATTTAAATTTTACTTTGCCCTACTCGTGAATCTGATATTAAATTATGTGAATTGTGACTTGTTGACTATAAAAAATAAGTAATATGATCCACTTCCTTGCTGATTTAGCCCATAACTTTGCAAAATGTTGGGGCTCCCTAACGCCGTTCTCCCCTCTTGCCCATCCCTAAGGCAACTGATTCGAAGTTTATGATATAAAATGAATTTTAACTGAATAATCGACGTGCGAACAAAAACCAATGGTGATGTAGAAAATATACAGTAAAACCTCGAAAACCCGGCAACCTCGGGACCTGACGCATGCCAGGTTTTTGAAAATGCCGAGTTTTTGAATGACACGAAAAAATTCATAAGTATGGAATTTATATTTTCTCTGAGCGAATTACTTTATTCAAATGATAGATAGGTACATAATATTGGTTTTTACTTTCACTGAAATGTACATAGAATTAAAAATGAATTGCGTATCATCAAGTATATGAAAAAACGAAGAATTTTAAATACAAAATTTGTAAGAACATTTTCATTTCTTATTATTCTGGGCAATTTTCTCAAACAAATCAACCAAACTCCTTTCGTGAGTTTGTCTCGTATTCTATATAAACATATAACATATTCTTGGCAAAGACTTCACCGAAGCACCTTTTTAAATTTTTTTCAACATTTCGACTTTTTTTCAGTCGTGAGATTTTTCTGTTTCCGTTTTATTACAGCACTCATGGAAGGGGTTTCAACTTTTTTTTTTAAGTCATGACAGAAGCTTTTATAAAAAATGTACACACTGATTACTTTACAGAACGGCAGTTTTTATCGTGAAAGGTGTACAATCATGTAAAGCGATTGCCATAGTAATTGAATGCACTGTAAAAACAACACATACGCGATTTTCACGAAATCCAGGTGGAAGCACTTTCGATTTCAATATGGCTGACTTTTCAAAAAGTGCCGAGTTTTTGAGGTTTTACTGTAATAAGCAATCTCTAATAAAATGTATATCTAATACCTTCAACTGGTAGAATGTAGCACTTACATTCGCATAAATTTAATACTTTTCCAGGTAGGCTGCATAAATTAATAATAATGGATAGTTAAGAATTTTGTACTCTACTACATACTTTTTCATGTATTTTATGAGACAAATGAGTATTAAACCCACTAAATTAAAAATTTTAACGCGATTAAATTTAAAAAAATAACAAATTAACAAAGTTAAACTCACATGTTGCAAATTGCATAACCGAAATGACTTAAAACAATTAACCTTCTCTAAAAGTAATAATTCTGAGTTAAAAAACGAGCCTTTATTATATATTCAATAGCAAAACTGTGAACGTGAACTATTAAACTAAACAACAAAAACAGTAATAATACGAATTTCAATACTCAATTTCACGTTTTATTTACGGCGAATGTTTGTTAATGGAAGCCAAACAAAGTAAACTTAGTTTACAACGGTTGACACGAAGATTGTTTTGGTGGAAAACAATTTAAAAACCACATATTTAGTGATTTTAGTCAATGCTGAAAAGCACTATTGTCTTCGTGATGTCCGTTCACCCGTCCGTACGCATATATCAGGGATGAATTGGCAGAACCGATTTAAACCAAATTTGGTACATAAAAGGTTCACATAAATTAATGACCAAAATGGCATATTTCGACCAAATCGACTTAGCAGGGGTGCCACAATTGCCAAGTTCAACTTTTAGAAAATCGATTTCAACGAAACTTTGTATTAAGGAAGCGTGCAACATAAAATAAGAAAATCAAGATTTTTTGTATAATAGAAAGAAGGGCTGCCACAATATAAGGATTAATAAAATTTCTTTTTACACGTATTTGTGTTGAGCTGTCCGATTCAATTTTAAACAAATTTTATACTTGTAATATACAAATATATACAGAAGTATATTAGCATATTTAAACCGAATCAGCCAAACAGGGGTGCCACAATTACAAATTAAACTTTTTCAGTAATTAAGGATTTGGAAGGAATTGGCTGATCGGATTTCAATTAAATTTTGTATATCGGATTTGTACAACATACTATAATGAAATCAAGATATTTAAAGCGGGGCTACAGCACAGGGCTAGCGCAATAAATAGTAAAATAATACATATTTTGCACGTATTTCTAGAGAACTGACCTCATGGATTTTAACCAAATATGGTATACATAATCTTCATATATAAATAAATGACCAACATTTCAACTGGGCTACCACAATGTCAAAATTAGAATTTGTCTTTAAGTATGAATTTGGAAGGTACTGGTTGTACGGATTTCAAAAATTTCGTTTGTATGGCGCGATTATAGAATGGGAAAATGAAATGAACATGTTTAAAACGCGCCGAAAAGCAGGTCTACCACTACTATAAGGAATAGTAATTTTCTGATTTCAAAGCAAATCCATTAGTATACGATTATACTATAGGGTATTTGACGAGAAGCACTTCTGCACCACGGGGAACCCGTGCACATCCCTACTTGTTCGTCCCTAGCTCTTATTCTGTAAGGTAACAATTACAAATTTTCTTGGGATCGAGACCATTTGCCGCAGAAAAATTCTGCGAGAGTGCATATTTACGATGCATAGTTTCGAAGATAAGACTTCGAGAAGTTCCCGAGGCTTTTGTTCGCAAACTTCGTGAGCAATAATGAAATTGCACCTGGACACGATCCCAGGCGTTTCGGAGAAAAAAGAACGCATATCATGTCATCCGTCTCGAATAGATTAACGAAACGAAAAGGATTATTGGCTCAATACCGGATAGTTCCCGTCAACTGATTTCCTAAGTATACTTCACCCGTTTAAGCGGCTGGTAATCTGCCGCGTATTTTTTCTGCTATAACCAAGTTTTTGCTTATTTAGGGGGCGTTGCATGCTTACCGTGATTCAGATTACAAAACTTATATGCTTTGTATCTTTTTTAATTCGATAATGCAATATTCACCGTATACCGTGAGAATTTACTCGAAAGCCTTTTTACGATATAGGGTCAAGTCTCAGTTTATAAGCGCTGCAACTCACGCTCATAGCCTGTTATTACGTAAGCGGAAGCTTCACTACGCTGACACCTTACTTTTACCTTATCGGCTTTTTTTAATCCAAGTTCCAACAATCTTCGATGAAAATTAGTCATTTTAAGATGCAAATAAAAATACGCCGAAGACCGAGAGTAAATATTTTCGCGCGTAACAAGTATTAACATTTTTTTGGGTTTAAGTAAGGAAAGAGGTTACTACGGTTTTAAAACATTTTATTTTTCTAGTCAACTACATCAGGAAACCCTTATAAGAGCTTCATCCAGCTTCATCCTTCGAGCAGTACTCAATTTCGGGCATCTGGGTGTCTGTGGTTAAGCCGTTGGGCCTCCGCTCGCAGGGGATTATCTGCACAACAACAAAAAGTTAAAAATCGATATGTAGCACATAGGATTACTAAAAACGCCCGATTGAAGCATAGAAATCGATATATGGCACATAATATTACTCAAAACTTACTAGAATAATGGAGCCTATGACTGCATTTCAATAAATGATTACCAAACTTGAAGTGATCTCAACTTTTATTTTCATACATCACGATTGGTATTCAATTAAAAAAATTAAATCCAGTCAAGTTGCATATAGAAATAAAATTAACACGCCCTCAGGATTTTTCAATCCTAGGAGAAAATGGCGGCCAGGGTAATTTTGGTGCCCTGGGCGAGGTAGTACTAGACGCGCCCCCTCCCTAAATGTTTTTTATAGATATTTTCCAACTACATGCTAACTTATTATACGCTCTGTAGATAATAACTGTTGGGATTGAAAATAAATGCATGTTCCGCTACGTAAATTGGTATAAAATATTTATTCGCTTTTTTATTTTATAATGCATAGATGATCGTGATAGTGCCCCCGAGACTGACTCCACTGGTAGCCGCCCGGCTGTCCCGTACCTCGGGCCGGGCTTGCTAGGAGTGTCGGAAAACCTTGAATATAACATGTATTCCGCAAGAATTCTTGATTCTGAATCTTAAAAAGCAAAAATTCACACGAATTTTTTCACATGAATTTTTTTACAATGAATCTTTTTAACAGGTACTTTACGCGCTAATATTTGAATGTTTTTTTTAAGTCGCCGACTCACTTCGTCCTCCACGACAGTTCAGAAATAGAATACCAAATCATGCAAGCGGATCACACGGGTTCGACCTCGGTCAAGGCAGTAACTTAATTCTCTATTTCTACATAACATACCCTGCCCCTTGGCAGATAAGTTGTTAGGATTCATTTGATTTGATCGGTTGTCCGCTGCCGATTTATTGTTTGGATTTTTAAAGTTCGCTCGGTTGTCTCGCGCGGCTTTCAACTGGTCTTGATTCAGTCTCTCCATGACGATCCTAAAATTTCAGAAAAAATTAAAAAATCCAATAGATTAAATAGAACACTTGGAAGAATCATTAAATAGTATATAATACAATTAAATATGAACTAAAAGATAGTCTTATTACGAAATAGTATCAAAAAACGACAAACAGCAAACCCAATAGACATAACTAATAAAAAAGTAAATGAAGTAAAAGCCGTTATACTTATACATTAGGTGTCGCTTATTACTAACACTGGTTATTGTAATCAACCGCGGAATTAAAAAATATCTTGTTTTAGATAATTTTGTCACTGTCACATTAAACGTAACCCACTGTATTAAAAACGAAGAAATAAATTAGAATTGATAAAGGTTTTATATTTCAAATACCTATTAAATTCATAAATGAATAGTAATTTATTTTAATAAATAATGGGCGAGCGAAGCTGACCGTCAGACAAAGTTGGAATAAGGAGCAGAGGAACTAGAAGTGTAATTAGTACTGTACAATCCCTCATTATTTAACTTCTTGCAGTAGCGTAAATCATTTCACAGCGTCGAAAATTCGAGCATTTCTTAAAAGTACCAATTACTACTAATTTAAAATACATCTTAATGATCTTATCCCAAAGAACCGATTCCACCTTACTGTAGGTTAATGTAATCTAAATTAAAAAATCGTGAATCAAACTTCGAAATACGCGCCTATTTTATTGGCGACTTTCAAAGTAATTTTACAACGGGAAGCTTAAAAACATCCGTTCGCCAGAATTATTGCCACAAGGGTATTCGTTGTAGGATTTCACTTTCTAACTCTACTGTGGAAGGCTAGAGTGATTAACATAAACTTGTGAATAAGTGCGGAAGAAAAAGAAACCCGTTCTTAAAGCGGGTAAAAACTCACAGCACTACGCGTAAAATACGCCTGCATTGATACGACTACAAATTTATAATCGCTAACCATGACAAAACGAATGATACAAAATGCCGATTGGTAGATTAATGGCATCTTTGGCAACAAGATTCATCGCGATCAAGCTTTATTGTGGAACCAGCCGAAGGCAAATTTTTCTATGCCGTACAATATACAGATGCATCATCTGATCGCTTTCAGACGCAGAGAAAGATGCACGAATATTACTGCGAAAGAAATAAACCTCTATCTATTACAAAAAATGTAACACACACCTTTTAGATAGCGAAGAGTGAAAATTCTGCGATGAATTCGACAATGAATGCACTCTACAGCTCGAGGAAACAAACTACTCTCGTGCGAGTGGAGCTTTTATATACATACCCTTTCAGAGAAGAAGGTGACGTCATTTTTTATTCCCTTATCGTCTCCGTACGTTATTTCTATCGTCAACTCTTCATTTCCTCCTCTCTCCCTCATTATTCCCCCTCTTTCCTCCTTTCATCCACCTCTATCTTTCCTCCCTTCATCCACCTCTCTCCTTCCTGCACCCTTTCTCTTCTCCCTCCCCGTCCATTTTCCTGTCCTTTCCTCTTTTTTCCACCATCTTCACCCCTCTCTCCTCACCCTCTCTCTTTCGTCCTCACTTTATCTTTTTCCCTTTATCCTCTTTTTCATCTCCTTCCTTCCATCCTCTTTTTCGTCTTCTTTCTCTCCTTCCTCACTCATTCTCTCCCTATTTCGTCAATTTCTCCTTCCTCTCTTCATCATTATCTCCCTCAACATTCTATTCTCCCTCCTTCCTCTTTCACTCCTCCTCCCTTCTACCTCCACCCTCCCTCCATTCCTCCTCCCTCCACCCTCCCTCCATTCCTCCTCCTTCTTTCCCTCAGCCAACAGGGTACCTTCTCCCCGAGGGTTTTCAAAGACTTTCCCCATCCTTAACTCCCTTCTCCTTCCCTATATCATCCGCCCTCCATTCTCCCTCCCTCTACCCTCACTTTCTCCTCCCTCCCTCGTTCCTCACTGCACCTTCCCTTCTCCTTTCATCTTCCCTCCCTCCCTCCATCACTCTCTCTCTCCCTCCTTCCTACCTACGCCCTCCCCTCCCTACCTATTCTTTCCCCCCTCTTCTCTCCTTAATTCTTTCTTTTCCTCCTTCCATTCTCCCTCCGTTTTCCCTCCACCCTCCCTCCTTTCCTCCTCCCGTCCTTCATCCCTCTTTCCCTCCATTCTTCCTCTCTGTTTCCTCCCTCCTCTCTCCTTCAGCCGCCCTCCTTCCTCGCCACGCCCCCAACCTCCCTTTCTCCTCTCTCCCTCCATCCTTCCTTTCTTCTCCCTTCCTTCCTCTGCACATTCCTCCCTACCTCCTTCGTCCCTCAGCCGCACCCCTTTCTTCCTCAGCCCCACTTCTCCCTTCCTCTTCACTTCTTCCTCCCTCCCTCATTTCTTTCTCTGCTTACTATATCCCTCCTCTCTCCGCCCCTCATTCGTTTCTCTTTTCTCCCTTTCTCCTTCATTCTCCTTCTTCATTGTTTCTCCCATTTCCTCTAGCGTTCTTCCCTCTCACCTCCTCTCCCTCTCTTCCCATTCTCCTCGTTTTAGCGCCGCTAACAGGAGACGCCAAGTGTTTAGTCTAGAGCTCCATATTAAAACTGAGAGAGTTATCTTTCCATCCTCAGCTCATGATAACGGCGCCACCCATTCGTTTAAACCGTCTTCAACTTGCCGATATTGCGCCCTTCTGACCTCAGAGAGAACAGACCAGAGGTCTCAAACTCGCGGCCCCCATGGTGCATTTCTGCGGCCCACGATGTAGGCTAGTTTATACTAGCGGCCAAAACTCAAATGTATTTTTTATAAAATATTCCACATAAATCTAAGAAATATAACAAGTATATTAAATCAGCACTTTTAAAACATAAAGTTTATTGCTCATTCTGATTTATAAAAATTATGAACAGGTGATGTAATAAGTATGTTCATCCCGCTGCCAGTTTGTTTCTTGCGACGCCGAATCTAGTATTTTTTAATTAATGGGTTTAAGGCCGCATTATAGGGTTGTGGCGATTTCTTCCTTGTGGAAGGGGAGAATGAATGTCAAAGAATATGAAAGCGTGTGAGAACTGGGAAATTATGCGGCTCGCAGACTTAATATAGTGCCTTAATGCGGCCTGCGGGTTAGATGGAGGGCCTTCATGCGGCCCGCAGACTGATGCGAGTTTGAGACCCCTGGAATAGAAGAACGCGAGGGAACTCTGCAGAGCTGCGACCGTAAAGCTATTCAAATGTTTCGCCTGTGTTTGTGTGCGTGTTGGTAATGAATATTTAAAATTTTTGGTTGAGCTTATTCGAGCGTAGGAACTTCGTTTCGTCTAGGTAATAGGCATCTCGTTTTCCTAATACATTTACAAATTGTAACTTGTTGGCGTCCGCCGAATATTTTTCAGCGATGGCCTTTTTATAACTCACGCGCTTAACGTTTCCGGTAAGAATGCTCACGATGCCAGATTATCCGGGTTAATTTAGTTGGGATAATGGACATTATGTATAACAGACAAATGAGGGGAGAAAAGTATAGTTAGTAAATGGGTCTCAAATCAATGTGAAGGGGAATTTTTAGGCGCGTTTCGTTTCCAGGGTGAGCGCCTATTATCTTCACTCCGTCCGTCCATTCGTCCGCATTCTCGCCTCCGTAAAATATTTGTCATGTCATAAAAGTCTTGAAATAAAGTCATTAGAACTAGAAAAATAGAATATTTCCTGCCAACTACAGTTTTATCGAACGAGTAGTCGTTTTCAATTAATTTACAAGAACACCCTAATTTATTTTGAACTTGGAAAGTTTCCTGCTTGTTTTTTAAAATTCCAGTCAAAGAAAACAATCTTCGCAGAAACTGAAATAATGAATGGCTGCTGTAATTACATAAATATGTTAAAATTCTTTTTGTTTCCACGTAGCATTAATTAAGTGAAGAGAAATGGATTATCTATGACGAGGAAATGAAGTACGTTTATTTACGTTGCGTACACAGAACGTTTGTTGGCGAGAATGCATGAATAATTTATTACGAAGCAATAAACGTTGACGTAAAAATTACTACTAAGTACTAATTTCAACAAATGTATGTTTAAAATAACTTTTTGATTTTTTATTAATTATATCTGTGTAGGAAATGAGTCTGTAAATCAGTAATTCAATATTTCCTTTACAACGCGTGTGATATAGTATAGTATTGGAAGTGTTTAGACATTATTGTAAGCCATTAATGTTTATCTTTCTTTGAAATGATTATATAAGTCGTAAACCTCTCTTGTATGCGCGCATGATGGTTGTATCTTTTCTATCTAGTCTTCCAAAATGCTGATGTTTACAGGGACGGATTTCCCACTCGGCAGAAACATGCCTAAGGGCATATGCGCAGCCATATTTGCATTTCTTTCTACAAAATAATAAGAATATCCTTCAGATGCGCTTAGAAAGGTCACTACTAATAGATCTGGGCGATCTTGCTTGGTTTGTTTGGGTTCTGTCCATTAGCTCTTCGTAACCAGCGCTATATCTTCACGTGCAGATGCTCTCCCGTCAGCATCTTTCTAGTTTACAGAGGGAGAGACTAATGAAGTGTTTGGGGTAGTATATTTTGCTTTTATTTTAGAGATTTGAGCCGCTTCGTTCACGTTCTGAACGTTCATTCTTGGCCGATCTTTGCCTAACAACATTTTCAAGTCTTATGTTTTTACATATTATTTTTCCTTAGAAATGTTGTGAAAATTGATAATAGAATGATAGATTTGCTTTTAGGAAGAAACTCGGATGCAGAAAAAAATAAATTAGAATAGAATGGGCGTGAGGATGAAAAAACAGGAAACGTAAAAACTTCGTCTGTGCTCACGTCAATCAGTCGAGTACACGTCTTTGCGACACATAAATTTGATGTAGCATAATTATTCATTCAGAACAAATAAATACTTTGTTACATAAAAGAGAAAACCTTTGCCTTTCATAATTAGAAAACCTTTTGAAAATTAGATTTGAAGCTTTCCCGGCGAATCATCATGGTGAATTTTTCTCGGGTTTCCAACCGGGTTGTCTCGGAGATTTCTTCCGACGTTTCGCCATCTTCAGGGATCCTGAGTCTCAGGATCCCTGAAGATGGCGACAGAGCTAGTCGCCGAAACGTCGGAAGAAATCTCCGAGACAACCCGGTTGGAAACCCGAGAAAAATTCACCATGACTTTTGAAAATTGATCAAAAACTCTCCTAGGAATAATTTTGAAACGAAAAAAGAATTCTGGTATGACTGAGAATCGAACCCGGGTCTTCCACTTGCCGGGCGGATATTCTACCACTGAACTACCGTAGCAGATAGTTTTTCCTGTTTCTGAATGCAGATGTTTTTCTTAGTTGGGTGCGGCCTCACCAAGATATTATCAACCAGCCCCAAGAGATACGTCCAAGAGATACCTCCCTCGCAAATGGTGTGACTGCCAAGCTAGAAATTGAAGGAATGAAATGATCATAAGATTCTAAGCAGACAGGCATTAGCTGTAAACTTGGGAATAATTCTACCAATGAACCACCCAACTAAGAAAAACACCCGTATTCAGAAACGGGAAAGTTATCTGCCAACCCTGGAGGAGGAGGGAAATGGAGCGAATCCAACCTCTAACCACTTAACCCAACCCGGAAGGAGGAGGAAAATTGAACGAATCCAATTCCCAACCACTTAACCCAACCCAGGGAGGAGGTAAATGGAACGAATCCAACCCCCAGCAACTTAACTTGGATTCTGGTACTAGAGTACAATGAAAATATTATAGAATTTTTAATAGGGGTCTGAGAGAACCCTGTAGTACCAAAAAATTTAATCCACATATTTGTATGCCTTGGAAGATCACAAACAAATTAACTTATTATATAAAATACAGAAATATAATATTATAGAAAAAAAATATATTAACCAATACAGTACGGAGGACGAGTCACACTTGTTCTTCACTATCACTGGGTTAGTTTATCTAAAAAAAACCCATCCCACTTTTTTCTTGAACCCATGTAGTACAGACTACTTAATGTGACTCGTCATTGTTTCATTCATCCATTGAAATAATATGGCAATGGACGCAGCGCATTTTTTATTTGCATTCTAAAATTACTTAAAATAATCGTAATCGTACTACCCTTGAACCAAGAACGCTTAAAGTAATGGAACTTCATCTTCCTACCGTCGATTTTGTAAGCTGGCGTCAATTTCTATCGAATTTATTTTGAAGACGAAATTTTTGTCTCGCCCGTCGGTCGTAACTTTCATCTCCTAAACCGCTGGACGGATTTTAATTAAATTCTGTAGGAGAGATCCTCATTGCCATTCATTGATTTTGAACTGCATCCGTCAATTAGAACTTCCACTTTGCATAATTACTTTAATAAAGTTACACTCGTATCTCGTTAAATGGCAGGCAACAATTAAATCTTATAAATATTTTAGAGTGTGTGTGTGTATGTTCTTTATACGTTTTTACACCGTTGAAGCTATCGAATTCAAAATTTTCATGGGCCATCCTAGGTTTGCAGACCGTGGGGTCTCTTATACCCCATGGGGTCAACAAAATACTATTTCCATAAGAATGCTTGGGAAATGGTGTGGAGAATCCCCAAAATGCCATGCAGCCCTTCACTGATGTGGGTATAAACATACCTAAATATTAACTTACGATCACGGGAAATGACTTATTTTACGCACGAAAGACTGAATATTTTAATTATGTTCGTGTTTTGTCGTATTACATGCTAAATCGCTCGAAAGTTTTCTTTAAGCGCAAAATTTATCGTATATGGAGAAAGTAAAAATAAAGTATTCAAAAGATTTTCCTTTTCTGCTTCGCTTTTTATGCATCCAGTGTTAGAACAATTAGGTTTTTGTCTTTTCCTTCTTGCCAAAATGCATCTCCTAAATCTGAAGTGAATTCTTCCAAAAATGCGTTATAGTATTTGCTTGGTTTTCGTGAATAAGACAAGTTTAAATCTTGGATCAAGAAATGTTGCAGCCTTAAGGTGGACAATGGTCCATATTTCGACTGCTCTGTTTGTGTTTGTATCTTAGAGGGGATGATCCAAATGACAAAATTTCCCCCTACCAGTACCTTATATTTAGAGTATTACACTATGATAGTTAAAATTACACTTAATTTAATAAGAACATATCAAACTCGTTGGTCGATATATCTTCTGCCGATTCGAAATTTACGAATCGTTTTTTGCAATATCGAATTCGAATCGAATCTCGAAACTTATCAATGATATTACGTATGCAATGCATCTTTCTTTATAAATGACGAGAAAGGGCGAATTCAAGTTTCGGAAAATCGAAATAATAACATAATATAAAAAATAACATAAAGGGAAAATTTTACATTTTTGCTGTATATATTTTGCTGAACAAAATCTTGTTTCTATTTAAATATTATAATCTGCATCATTTTGAAGAAATTTTCAAGTACCTAGTTTATTTTTGCCTACTTTTCATAATGGAAATAGGCTTATAGCATTGTCATTGTGTCTGACTGTCCGTCCCTATTACCTTTGGCACCAATAGATAGATTTTCATGACTCTTTGTGGAAATCTCCTGCTACTGGAGCCGAGCTCCCGTTGATAGCATTTGCTGCGAATATTGAAAGTCCCGGGTTCGATTCCAGGAACTATCCTTCCCATTTGATTTACATGGAAAATCTGAAATCCATCGTGCAGGGTAATTTTTTCTTGCATATTAAAATATCTTAGAATTGTAATATTTGTGCGGGATATGTACTATTCTATGAGGAAAGAAATGGATATTCTAATTTCTATCGTATAATTTTGCTTATAGATCGTATTTCTTCGAATTTCGTGTAAATACTGAGGTTTTTGCAGTTTTTATCACTTATTACGAGTGTTGCCATCGCAACGCCTTATTTTTGCCACACAAATACGCGTGATCAATTTAGTTTTCCGTTCGAATGTATTTTTAATATTTTAAAACGCTAAATTATGAAATTTTGGAACACAAAGAGCAACTCATCCGCGATGATTTTAAAGCCAATATAAGTGTTAAATATATAATTATGTGAAATGTAGGCATCATAAGTTCCGTTTGGATCAACTTGTTTCATCTTTGATTACCTCTTCCCCTTCCCCAAGGATGAAGCTTGGCCTGCTGTCGAGCGACGAGATTTGGGGTTTTGTAGCAAGTCTCGAGCATTTAGATGTGGTTCTTCTGTAACAGTATAGCAGGATTATTGTTTCGATATAATCGTATTGCGAGTGGTTTTTTTCCCTTACTTCTATGTAGTACATTATGTTTGATTGAAGTATTGTATCATTAAGGTGACCAGATTTTTTAAAAAGTACAATATATTAAAAAAGAGGACGTCTAGTCACCTTATATGCCGTTAATCAGAGGCGGCCCGATGAATTTTGGCGCATCGGGCGAGACAGCACTCCAGCGCTCCCCTCCCTTAATGTTTGTTGAGATATTTACAAAGTACCTGTTAATTTATTCGTCGTTCTGTAAAAATTATTCATGATGAAAAATTAAAACGAATGCCATCAAGATTCTAGCCTGTTCCTCGATGCAAATTTATATCCAATATGTATTCACTTGCAAGTAATGAGTAAATAAATGATCGGGATAGCGCCACAGGCAGCCGTCCGGCTCGCTCGTAGCTCAAACCGGCCCTGCCGTTAATAATTTTTTACCAAGTTTTGTAGAATTTCGAAATTAATTCCTTGAGCCGAACCAAATCAATTTTATTTACTTTCTACATACTTAGTATAGGGGAAAGTCGCTATGGTTTTCACGAAAAAAATCGATTTCAACGGAAATTCGCGTTTTGAGGCCTCCTGAACCCGTTTTGACCAATTTATCGACGATGTCTGTGTGTGTGTATGTATGTGATAGGAATTTTGTGGGCGCTCTAAGTAAAAAACTATTTATCAGATCAATGCGAAATTTTATATTTATCATTTTTATTGAAATGACAAGAGTTGATTAGTTTTTGGTTAAAATAGGTCAACCGAAAGTGACACTTTATTCTCCGTCTTTTTTTTAGTTTTTACCAATTTTCTCCATTAAAATGTCATAATTTAAAATAACATTAAATTTAAAAATTATAGAAACTGTTATTCTCTACGACGTTTGTTTGAAGCTATTTTTCCTAGAATGCATTTTTAAGAAATTTTTTCAAAACTTAAAAAATCTATTTTAGCTACCACCTGGAGGCAACTTTTGTAATCACTTCACGCTTAGTAACGCTCCCTTTTATTCTTAATTGTTGGGATTTCGTGGGTATAAACAATATCATAAGGCTACAGGATAAATTTATTTCTGTCCTTTATATGGTCTTTGAATTTTTCACTCAATTCCTTAAAATACTTATTTTAATTTAACGTATTTGTAATTTTTAGAAATTTTACAGGTATGGAGAAAGTCATGTGGTGGCCACATCAGATTTATTATTTTTCGGTTTAGTAAATTGGGTCTTGTTCGGTTCAATTTGATGCACTTCTTTTATGTAGTTGTCGCCGCCATTTGGGGTGCCGTGCACACATTACGCTCGTGGTTAGCGCGGCTATGATCAAGGGTAAATGTAATGGTGGACGGGGAAAAACTATAACAGAACAGTTCTTTACTTTGGCAGTGTTCTTATCTTGGATGGTAGAAGCACCAAATACGTATACCAGTACAACAGTATCCGAAATTTATCATTTTCCTTTTGTGGATTACATACCAGACTGATGGTATTACGTTTTTGTTTTGTTTGTTGAACATTTCAAATACTTAAAATACTTAATCTTTGTCAAAATTAAAAAAATGCGTGAAAAGAGGACAAATAAGAACGAAGCTTTAAAAAGAGGACTGTCCTCATGAAAAGAGGACATTTGGTCACCTTAGTATTATTCAAGACGAGGAAATGTTTCTTCGTAAGTTAAAGTTATATATTAATCAAGTTAGAATTCCTTATCGGAAACATTGAATGGTGTAACTTCATAACATCTGGTTCGTTCATTGCATATCTTCTTTATCATTCGATTCATACGTCAGCATGCAATGTTAAAAATGTGATTTGTAGCATATACATATACCATTTGTGCCCCACGAATTTTGTCCAGTTGCCATCTAGCGCTACGGTGAGAAATCTGGGAACTGATTGCGTCGGTTAATTGGACTATAGTGACATCAGGTGTTATTCATTGGAACTATAAGAAAGCCGGAAAAACCTTTCAATCTGAGCTGCTACATGATGCTAAGCTCATGCTGTGGAAATTATTTCGCTAAATGTTATTCCAGCGCAAACATTCATAAATATATATGCGGTCAACTGTGATAAAAGCAGTATTTTAAATTAAAAAACACATTAATTATTGACGGAATATATTGCCTTACAACTGAATTTTCAATCGCGTAAACGAGGAATACTATTTATTATTAACGAGTAAGACGTTTTAAATATAAAATTAATGTTATAATCGTGAGAAAGTAATATCATTGAAATATGCTGGAACCCCATCATTCTCTAAGATTATTTACATTGTGAAGTTCATAGGTCCGAAATTTATCTCCATCTCATATGAAAAATGTTTTTTGCTAAGATATTAAAACTTTAAATTTACCCATCGAGTACCAATCATTGGTGGCCTCAAACAATTAAATTTTCCGTTAAATTTGTTTTCATGATTTTATTTTTGAGAGTCTATCTATTAACTAAATTGTAAAGTATATTATACTAGAACCGAGGAAAAATTCTGTTACTTTTCGTAATTTTTCTAATCTATTTTTATTTTCTCCATATACGAAGTATAAAGTATTGTTATTATGAAAAAAATCCAATTCGAGATTTCAACGGAAATACATGCTTTAAGGCCCCCTGAACAAGTTTTAACCATTTGCTCGATGTCTGTGGATGTGTCTGTGACCGGAATGTTGTTGGTGCTCTTACTCAAAAACTATTAATCGGAACAATGTGAAATTTTATATTTTATATTTTACATTTTTTCTTTTTTTTACGACCTGCTGATTCACTCGGGCCTACGCGCAATAGGTATCTGAGAGGTAGTGCAATGCATAGCTGTTCAGTTTCAAAAGTTTAGGATGAAATGTGACTTCCATATGCTTATATAATTTTACAATTTTGTAAAAGGAAAAAGATCTAATTAGTTTTTGGTAAAAATTGGTCAATCGGAAGTGGGTGTTTACTCTTGTCACTTATCCGTTATTTTGAAATATTTGCTTTAATATTTGATAAATGTAAAAATGTATCAGAATAAAAGTTGTAGGAATTTAATTTTCTGCAACCTTTGTTTGAAACATTTTTCCATATAATGCATTGTTTAAGAGATATCTTATATTATTAGCTGCCACCACCACGCCACCTACCGACGACTATTGTTAATAATTGACGCTTAGTTACGTCTTAGTAACTCTCCTTTTTCTTTTGTTAATTGTTGGAGCTTTATGGTTATATCCAATATCAGAAGGTATTGTTTTTAGTTTATTTCTGTTCTTTGTAAAGTCTAAATTTTTCTCGCAGTTTCTTAAAATATTTATAATTGTGTAACCTATTTGAAATTTTTAGAAATATTACAGATATGGAGAAGGTAATGTGGTGGCCACATCAGATTTTTGTATATTAGAAGAAGCTACTTTTCCTTCTTTTTAGTCTATATGAAGAATTTTTTCATTATATTGTTTAATTTAAATTTTGTTTATCTGTATATAATCAAACTTAATTCTTAACTGCGTTTCATTTACTTTCCTTTACTCAGATGGAAGTAATTTTTATCTAATTATTTTATTTATATTCTGATTTTCATTCAATAGGCTAATTGTTAGCTTACTTTCCAGAATAAATAGCCTTATAGTTTCGTCGTTGTGTCTTTGTGCCCCCCTTCCTCCCTATTAACATTTGAACCAATGGACCGATTTTCATGACACTCTGTGGAAATCTCTTGCTACTGGGGCCGAGCTCAATAGAATAATTTTTTTTGCGATTATATAAAGTGCCGAGTTAGATCCGAGGATCTATCCTTCCCATTTGATTTACATGGGAAATCTCAAATCCATCGTGCAGGGTAATTTTATCTTGCACATTAAAATATCTTAGAATTGTAATATCGGTGTGGAGTTTATACTATTCTCTAAAAAATGGAATAAAAATTCTAATTTTATCGTAGAATTTTGCTTATAGATCATATTTCCTAGAATTTCACAACGATAGTGGCGTTTTGCAGTCTTTATCACTCATTACGAGTGTTGCCATCGCTACGACTATTGTTGTAGTAGGATTTGGTATATTGTAATACATACACGCGTTATTTTTGCCCCATCAATACGCGTGATCAGTTTAATATTCTTTTCAATTATATTTGTAATATTTTAAAACTCGAAATTATGAAATTTGGGAGCACAAAGCGTAACATATCCGCGGTGATTTTAAAGCTATTAAAGCCAATATAACTATGAAATAAATAATTGTCTGGAAAGTAGGCATCATAAGTTCGATTTAGATCATCTTGTTCTTAATGTTGCAAAAGAATTTTTGCCGTGAATCTCGCTTACTCAGTCTATACCATGGCTAGGAAAAACGTTTGCTTACTTCCATATACTCCTTTGCTGATAGTTCGTCTTTCGTGTATCAAATTGAGCCAAACATTTACGAGCCCGAGTAAAATTTATAAATTCACGCTGGCGAAAGCTTTTCCCTGTCACGAAAAACTTTGAATTTTAATATAATGCCTGGAAATTACCCAAAGAAGACGACATGAGTCATTCCGTTTGCTGTTCTGTGCTGTTCATGATGTAAAACGTGGAAAATGTTCTCAGATTCGCGGTAGATTTTCCTTGCCTTTTTTAAAAAGGGAATAAAGACGCCAGTAATTCTTCATGGACTCGAAATAAGTGCAATGTATCGTATCTTTTCAATTCGTAGAGCCTAAGAATACCGACATATCCTGATCTGGAAATGATTGCTTGAACGCGGAAAAAATGGCGGACAAGAGCGGTTGGAGTTCGTTTTAAAGCGCTGGTGGTAAAGAGCACGTATAGTTGCTGCGTTGTCTAATTGAATGACAGATCACGTGATAACCGATGCAGGCGTTAAGCTCAATTATTTCAAATTTAAAAGGAACTCGAATTCGAAATGAAGTTTTCTCGCACTTACCTTCTAACTCACATTAAAAAGATTTTGCCCCAAAGGAAACATTCAAAGTGTCATTATTATACATATAGAAATCCGCTTAAATTTAAGAGAAGAAGGTGGATATGAGGGATGGGTCAAAGAGCGGCAAATTGGACTGGATACGAAGAGGTAATGAGGGGTGGTAGGCAGGGCCGCTGAGAGGGCGGGGATACCGGGGCAAAGTCCCTGGGGCTCGGGACTCAGGGAGGCCCGAGATTAGGAGCGGTCACAAGGTTTTCCTATCGTAATATACAGGTGCAAGTCATAACAGCAAAACGCAATGATAAAATCAGTAATTCGGAACAGCGCGTAGCAGGACCGGCCCAAGCTACGGGCGAGCCGGGCGTCTGCCCGGGGCGCCAAGTTTTGGGAGCGCTATCCCGATCATTTAATGGAAGTAGAAAAACAAAATTTATATTATAAAAAAATCGCTGAAGAATATTGGCCTTTATTTTCATAGATGTTACAGTATTTAACTGAGAAAATTCACGAAAAACACTAAAATGGAGAATTAAAGATCTTATGGACGACATTTAATTTCGTAATTCCTTTTGTTTTATAACAAAAAATGTTATTATTATTAGGTTGTTTTCCCCTGGGCCCGTCCTGGCTCTCGGCGGCCCTGGTGTTAGGAGAGAGAGAATAAGTAAGGTTTAGGCCAGCAAATGTGGAAGAGGAATCGAGGGAAAGAGAGATATTGCGAGATTCTGGGTGAGTAGAAAAAGCGGGGGAAAGTGAAATAGAGAGAGATAGAGAGTGGGTGGAAAACAGTCACAGGAAAAACTCACAGAAAAAAAGTTACAGGAAAAACTCCCCAAACGCTATATAGGACATCTTCTTCTTCATCTAAAGGCTAAGCCTTGTCGCTGCAACCATGAACTCCTGTCCTCTGCCATTCTCTTCAACATCTCGTACTTCTCAACTCCCATCACTGACTCCACGTCATCTAGGTATTTCTTTCTTGGTCTGCCTCTTCCTTTCTTCCCTAAAAGTTTCCCCTCCAAGATGTTCACAATTAATCCATTATGTCTAATCACATGGCCTAAAAATTTTGCCTTCCTTTCTTCCATTCCTCTGATCCTTTCCTTTCTTCTTTTACTTCTTCCAAAACTTCAAGGTTTGTCTTTCTCTCTGTCCAACTTGTCTTTATCAATCTTCTCCATATCCACATTTCTGTCGCTTCCAGACGGGACCTCTCCCTCTTTATCCCCTCTATAGGACATAATGGACGAATTGTTCTCTCTCAGATACTGCTCAATCAGTTCAGATGCACAATTATAAACCTCTTTTTGTTCTGAAAAAGTGAATTAGTAACATCTCTTTAAATAATGAGCTAAGAAATCCGGTCACGCTCGACTAATACGAACTATTTTTGGCTGACTGTAATGCTATTTTTAACAGACTTTCCGAATAGGTAGAAGATTGAAATTTGGTAGGAATGTTTGATTCTTACAGTAAAAGCCATTTACGAAAACAATTCACTTAAAAGATCAAGAGATTTCTACGCTGTTTTGTAGCTTAAACATTACCTTGATTGAGATCAATAATAAAACGGTAACGAAAATAATTATTCTGTTTTTCGTTGATGTTGTGTTAATGAATTTAGATATAGTGATTAAAATTGTTGTATTTTTTGAAGACTGAAATTTCTGTGGACGCAGAGTACTATTTTAATCTTTGACAAATAAATCTTCTTTAATATTTCTTTGTCCCTCGACTTTTGTAACCCCAAAACAATTGTTAATTTCTGAAACATTCAATTATGTAAATTTTATACATTTACTTTTTAGTGCATGCAGAAGTTGGTTTCATAATTTTTTCATTTAAGTTTTATTTTAACTTAATACTTAATCCGTAGAACCCCATCATCTTTGACAGGCAATTTTGTTGGTAGTTAATAAGAGGGTTTTATAATCCTTAAAATGCATACGGGAAGACCGACGGACTCCAAAATCAATAGGGCTCGTGACTGCTACCAGCCGAAATTATCCATAACATTTGGTTGCTCTAACATGAGCGGTGTAGAAGTACACTACTCCCCCGTTATCCGCGAATTCACGTATCCACGAGTTGGTTTTATCTCCCGTAACCCAGTATTCGCGAGCAAGGTCTCGCATATCCGCGAATCTCTCCAACACGATAATTTACGTAACCTCTTTAAGGACTGAGTTTTTTATAAACATTTTGTTTAGTAGCGATTAATAAGTAAAAATTGATCGTTTAAGATTATTTATTGTACACATAAGAAATGATAAAATAAAAATTGTAAAAACAATTTTGACTTTTCCAATTAAAATCATTATTATTAAGTTTAATTTTAAATTTCTTTTGATTGGCTGTTCGCTTTCACTATCGTTATTTCAGACATTAGAAGGAGTAGAATCGCTTTTAGTAGTAAGAAAATTACTACACAATTCTTCTAAATCTTCGAAATCGTATTCACTTCGACTATAAGAGCTTAATTTCTATAAATTCAAGAATTTCACAATCTTGCCATGTCCGACTTTTATTCAAATGTCCCATGCTATTTACTACTTATGTCGTGGACTTGGTAATAAATATGGACTAGGAAACCTTTATACTTTTGATAGCAGTATCTCTCAGATAAGCGGTAATCGGTATATACTTATAGTATCTGAGTCATATTCTTTTACAGTATATAATGGTATAGTATTTAATAATTTAGTTTTACTTTTAGAACTACGAAAGTAGGTAACAGTTCGTAGTTCTCAAAGGAAAGGTAAAAATAACGCAGATACGCAAGGCTATTATTTCTTTTATCCCTAGTAAAATACGATGCTAATAGTAATTTACTCAATGTAATACGATTTCTTTCATAAAAAATGGACAAATTCAATTATTCTTCTTTAATTACTGTATGAGTATCCCCTACCTTACTTGAGACAAACTGGAACGAATGTAACTGATGAAATATTCTTCAATTTCACATAGGCGATATTATATAGTACTATTACCAGTGGAAATAAGCCTAAATAGCGCATGAAATTTGTTGAAATTACTTCTTTTATATGGTGACCCTATCCTAAGATATAATGTAAACATAAGGCCCAGTATCCGCGAATTCGGACGTTTTTGCAGAACGCATCCCTCGCGGATATCGGGGGGGTAGTGTACTTATAATTTAATATTTTATTAATCATAGTGCCTCCCTCTACACCACTAAGGCTACATCTTGAGTCTTTAAATTTCAAGCCCGAAGAGTGCATATGGCCATGAACAATTCTTCAATTTGATTGCTCTAATTTGAACGGTGTAGAAGTAGTTCACTGGACACGAAGTTCGGCGTTCCGAATGACGGACAAAACGATTATATAAGGGGATGAAAAAAGAACCAACCAACAACCACACTTCAATAAACAAACAGAACTTAAATAATATCATAATACTACATGCGTATTTACAGAAAAAGTCACAATTTTTGCTAGGGTAATAGTCACCGGAAGAAATCAAACTTGAAAAACAAACAAAACTTAAATTAAGTTTACATGAGTATTCACATAAAAATGTCTTAATTATTGCTAGCAGAAAAGGCACAGGGAAAAAATCAAACTTTAATAAATAAACAAAACTTAAGTAATGCCATAAGATTACATGAGTAGATAGATAGATAGATAATCGTCTTTATTCGGGCGAAATTTAGACCATAAGGTCCATTCTTACATTTAAGTAGGTATTCACATAAAAACGTCCCAGTTGTGACTAGTCTTTTTTTTCCGGGGACCTTCGACGAGATTCGTCGGACCATCTCCCCATGAATATTCCATACATTTTCCGTTCATTGTCTCTTTTTTCACTTTGAAATAAAAATCATACCTGTGCGCGGCATTAATAAATAAACATAATATTTTACGTATGCTTGTGGCGCATAAAAGCTCGCAGCCTTTACGATTGCACAATGCTCTTTTGACCAACGTAACCCCTCGTTGCGTTGTTTTCATATCTGTGTACATTAAGGTGACCAAATTTTTAGCACATATTCACACATTTACCGACTATAAGGAGCCGGCCTTGGTAGAAGGGAGGTTAGCGTGGCTAGCTCCCAATGTTAGGGTCGCGGTTTCGAATCCTGCCGGGGGCATGGACGCATGCGTTTGTTTTCGTTAGCGTTGTTGCGCTTATTGTGAAAGGCCATAAAGAGCTGTTCATGATCATGTTAAATATAAATAAAACAAATATAAATATATTGCAGTGCCGTATTTATGGTTGGTTTATTGATGGATCGGCTTTTGATAGATTGATGTAATAGAGATCAGATGGCTTGATGTGGCCACTGACGGTATTCCGGGGCGGTCTAAATGGCAACTTTGGACGTTAATAATGACTCAACAATCGGGGCAATAGTTGGAGCATTTAACAAAGCAGGATGAGTGGTGAAAAGGAGAGACAGTCTCTCCAAATTTTGGACGGTTGGCCACCCTAGTGTAAATGGGTATTGTTTGCGTTTATGTGCGGGTGTATGTATACACATATACCCGCACGTATACGTGGGCGTTTGTCTGCGCGCGCAGTCATGAGAGAAATAGAGAGATACAGACAGAGAATCCACGACTGTGCGCATCCAGCTCTGCGCACATATCCTTGTGGGTGGGATGCTCGTCCCTCTTCACCATAGCGCCACTCAATTACTTCAATGGTTGAGCGACGTCTGGAGGTGAAGTAACGGGTCTCTTCCTCAGCTTCTATTTTTCTCCCTTCCACCCAGTCCCCCTCTTTCTCACCCCTTTCCCTTCTTTCTGCATCTCCCTCCTCTTTGTCCTCCTCTCTCCTTCTTTCTCTCTACCTCTTTCTCTCTCCCTCTTTCTCTCTCCCTCTTTCTCTCTCCCTCTTTCTCTCTCCCTCTTTCTCTCTCCCTCTTTCTCTCTCCCTCTTTCTCTCTCCCTCTTTCTCTCTCTCCCTCCTCTCTCTCCCTCCTCTCTCCCCTTCCTCTCTCTCCCTCATCTCCCCCCCCTCTCTCCCTCTTTCTCTCCCTCTTTCTCTCCCTCTTTCTCTCCCTCCTCTCTCTCTCTCCCTCTCGCTCTCTCCATCCTCTCTCTCTCTCCATCCTCTCTCTCTCTCTCCATCCTCTCTCTCCCTCCTCTCTCTCCCTCCTCTCTCTCTCTCTCTCCATCCTCTCTCTCCCTCCTCTCTCTCCCTCCTCTCTCTCCCTCCTCTCTCTCCTCTCTCCCCTCTTCTCTTTCCTCTCTCTCCCCCTCTTCTCTCCCTCCCTCCTCTCTCTCTCCCCCTCTTCTCTCTCTCTCCCCCCCTCTTCTCTCTCTCTCTCCCTCCTCTCTCTCCCTCCTCTCTCCCCCTCCTCTCTCTCTCCCCCTCCTCTCTCTCTCTCCCTCCTCTCTCCCCCCCTCCTCTCTCTCTCCCTCCTCTCTCTCTCCCTCCTCTCTCTCTCCCTCCTCTCTCTTCCTCCTCTCTCTCTCCCTCCTCTCTCTCTCCCTCCTCTCTCTTCCTCCTCTCTCTCTCTCCCTCCTCTCTCTCTCTCTCCCTCCTCTCTCTATCCCTCCCCTCTCTCTCCCTCCCCTCTCTCTCCCTCCCCTCTCTCTCCCTCCTCTCTCTCTTACTCCTCTCTCTCCCCCTCGTCTCTCTTCCTCTTCTCTCTCTCTCCCTCCTCTCTCTCCCTCCCTCTTCCCTCTCTCCCTTCTCTCTCTCCTTTCTCACCCTCTTTCTCTCTCTCTCTCCTCCTCCTCCCTTTTTATATCCCCCTCCTCTCTCACTCCCCTCTCTTCCTCCTATATCTATCTCTTCGTCCCCTTTCTATCTTTCTCCTCCCTCTCTTTTCCTCTCCCTCTCCCCTTTCTCTCTTTTCTCTCTCTCCGTCGCCCTTTCTGTCTCCCTTCCCATACTCTTCCTCCCCCTCTCTCCCTCTTCGTCACTCCTTTCTGTCTCCCATTTCTCTTCTCCCCCTCTCTCCTCGCTCTTGCTCTCTCCTTACCCATGCTCTCTTTCTTCTCTCCCTCTATCTTTCTTGCTCCTTTCTCCCTTCTCTCTCTCTCTCTTCCTCCCTCCCCATATCTCTCGGCACTTATTGTTAGTCCATTCCCTATTCTCTCCTTTCCCTCCTACCTCCTATCCTTTTAAAAATCCATTCACAGACTCCACCTCTCCCACACACCTTCCTGTTTTCTTCCCCTTCCTCCTCCTCTCCACCTGTAGCTAATCATTTTTTCCGAAGATTTGGTGAAGAGGAATGGGATGGCGTGAAGAACGGTAGAATGAGACGATCGGAAAAGGAAGGAAGAGAGAGGGAGACGGGAGGTTTTAATGGTTATGCGGAGGATATGTAAGAACTTCCAATCCTGTATTATGCAGCCTTCTTTTTTTTTAAATAACGCCGAGAGACAGCCGGTGACACGGAGGATCGCGTCGGCCAAATACTTCCCCGGCGCCTCGAGAAAGGAAAAAAAGTGAAAAGAATAACAGTAACCGACTCGGCGACAAGTTGTTGTTCGGCTCAAATTCGCGTGTTTGCAACATTTCGCGACTCGTGACTGGTTGCGGGTTGAAAAGAAAAGCTATAAATTCTTAATCGTCCTCGCAATAGACCGTGAAGTTCGTCGTTGCTGCGTCGCTTTTAAATTTTTTTATAATCGCAGAACGGTTCCTTTCCGTTCGCAATCTTCGAAAACGTCTTTTACTGTTTTTGCTCTGCAACTTAAAAAAAGCGAAACATTTAGGAGAAATAAGAATTCCGCAACTATTTTCACTACGCGCGTGGAATATGAATTATCCAAAAAGGATAAATTTACCGTCGGTTTCGTATAAGTCCGCTTCCTTTCCGCGATTAAATATCTAATTTATCCCATGGCCGTCGAGAGAATGGCCCCTAATCGTTTTGCTGGAGAGGAAAGAGGTGGAATACAACATTGTCAATCTTCCCTCTAATTAGATTGGTGTTCTATCCTAGAAATATTTCATTTTTTACGCTCTCACATCTTTTCAGACATTAACATATTTTACAAAAATATATTCTTCGTTTTCTTTATTAAACTATCCTCGTTTTTTTCGAAAGAATGCCCCCAAAGTGTTAGTAGTAGTTATTTTATACTGTGGTCTGAGTTAGACTCCACAGTTCCGTTACCAAGGCTACGCCGAAAAGTTACAGATTCGCATATGACAAATTTTTGTTTTACAGAATGTGATACAATCTCGATGATTGCATCTCCACTTGAATTACGCAATTAGCGTACATTTATTTTTGTGTGCCAAATTGACGGCATTCACATCCACGTTTGACGAATATGTTTTAAAACATAAACGATAACTGCAAGCCAAATGAAGCCCAAAGACTGAAGTTTTTCTTGTTTTATATAACGATAAACGACTGTCTTTTTGTTACAACGCGCACTAAAATGAAACTCTTACAACATTCGAGGAAAGTCTATGAAGTAATTTCAGAGGCGACGTTCAAATTTGAATGCGAATCGTGGCAAAAAAATGTGTATACATACAAACTTACGTGAAAACGAAATTTTGAGTCTGTGAACGGATGACCACGGCGACCTAGATAAGGCTAAGTTTGTGTTGTCACGAAACGGACGATAAATGCTAAGGTAACGGAGTGTTTGATTTTCGGAGTGGCATGGACACACTTTTCGTGATTTTTCTAACAAGGTGCGAAAATAGATCTAGTTAATTAACGTAAGGTACTCAGAAAAATTCTTTATCAAAAATGCCTAAGAAAAACGCCATTGCAGTGGAATACAGTGAAATAATTTATATATACAGTAGTCCCTCGGCAACCTCGGTTTTGTCGGTTGAGAAATTGTGCCTGGTTTTGCCAACATCGAATTCGATTTTTTCATGAAAACAATGTTTTCTGTACATTACTTATGGAGAAAGTAAAAAATTACAAGTCGTGATATATGACGCTGATTATCTTCAGCGACCTTTCAGTTCACAACATGTGTAGATAAATGATAAGGTTTTTCCTTGGCGTAAATTTTCACCCATTCTAAATATTGTCCAAATGGCAGTTAAACCCTTAGAATCAGTATCGCAGTGAACTCATGCGGATCATGATCTCTTTGCCTTGCGTAAGCGTTTGATGACAAGCTCGTGATTGCAGCGTGAATATCTTTGTCGTAATAACATCTTAAATGGAAAAAAACGGTGCAATTTAATGTAAATCTAACGTTACGAGTGCACACATATCAGGATAATGTTCAGTATTTTTAACTCCCTAAAATACTAATATCAACCTTGAACTTATAACATGTATAACGTAACAAATGCTTGATCGTTGAGAAGAAATATCCGATGATACCATGCACATTATGACCTCGTTTATTCACCCTCCGCTAGCCTGGTTTAACCAAACCATGTTTTTACTTTCTCATATGAGAAAGTATGTATTGTAATTGCAAAAAATTCGACATTGAGATTTTGTCGGAAATACACGTTTTAGGTGTTTATGAGCCCAAGAAAGTGGTTTTTGCCGTGCCGTCTGTCGGTACGAGAACCTAGCGCCTAGATGGTTCAATGAAATAAAATTAAAATGAGTATTTTGTTATAACATTATTCAGAATATAGACTCTGAAGAGATGAACGATATAGATCAACAATGAAGGGTAGTTTATTCTTGTTGATTTTCATAGAATGTTGATTTATTTAAAAATGTCTTTGGCGATTTTGAGTAAAATTAATTCGGTTATAGAGCTTAGTGTCATAAACAATACTGAATATGCCATATTTATTAAAGAACAACTATATAGCGTCCAGCGACATTATAATACATATCGATTTTTACGTCCAGTTGCCGCCCAGCTCTCCCGGTTCTCTTAACAATCTTCGTGTAGCTATTGTGGCTTCGCCAATCCACATAATACTTGATATCTATGTATGGCATAGCTATTTATCAAGCTTGATTGTCACATATATGAGGTAATCAATATATTAATACTATTTCGATGCAGAAGACATTTTCCGCAGATTATTTGTTTTTGTAGCAGTAGGAGTTTCTTCCAGTCAGGAAAGTGTAGTGAGACCAGATGCACACGTAGCATATTAGAAAGTAAGTGCAATGTATATTGTACCGATTTTTTTAAAAGTGCCTCGCGGTCAGTCATATACTGTAGTTGAGTTTCAACCGTTTGTCAATGCTTTCAAAGAAGTTGGATTTGGAGAGGTTGGAGATAAGCACATTGAAGAGTGGTATGCATCTAACACTAGTGTTCTCATGTACCAACGGTGTCCAATACTGTTTTCGATGCTCGCCAAAGAGTCATCTGATTCGCCACGGGAGCGGATTTAGAGGGTGCCAGACCCCAAGAAATGGTGGTTTGTGAAGCCTACAACACGCGATTTCTGAAAACATGTGGTTACATGTTATTGGGGAAAACAGGTTATCAAGTCCTTAATAATTTATTTGTATGTATATTGCGATATAGTTGGTGGACTTCTTAGCTTAACTCTGTCCTGAGTTAACCCGCGGTTGACAAAACCACACGTGGTTGGTGTGGGAATGCTGTATTCGGAGGAAAGCGCTGTGCTTAAAATGCTGATGCTGTATCAGAATATAAAGGGATACGACGCCATTGAATATGGTTTATAGCGAGATTGGGGGAGAGGGAGGCGATGAAAACATTTTCTCAGACAAAGGAGCGGAGTTCAGAAACTTTTTCTCCGATAGACATAAAACGGTCTGGAAAACAAGGCTCGAATGTCGGATACAAATCAGCCACCATCAATGGTGATTCACCGATAGTATTATACATTAGAATGTAGGATCATATTTATTCAATTTTAACTTCATTCAAAAAGTGTGCTCGAGAATTCTCTCTCGAGTTACGCAACTTAGTCATATAAATAAAATTGTTTAATAATAAACTACAATCTATAACTTTCAGTTTGCGTAATTTTAAATTTGTCTTTGTATTTCGCTAAATACAGATTTCACTTTTAATTTCATTGTGGCTAGTGGGCCATTTCCAATTTTAAAAATTTATTTGAATTTTTCACCTCGAATTATCCGGATAAACGAGTAATTAAATTTCTATCGCAAAAAATACTTTAAACATCTAGGTTTTAACAGGCATGCCATAAGGAGATTAGTTTTAATTTTGAAGTTATGCGCAGTAGGGTATAGGACTGTTCGGCGCGGCCGATTCGGCGACGGACAATGAGGTAGTTTCACTTTTTAAAATTTTTATCTTATCCAGTTTTTTTATCTGATTAAGAATCTGAAGTCAGAATTTTCATGCGGTCATTATTTTGCAAGAAACAAAATTGTTAAAATTAGCGTTTTACATCGAGTCGTGGAAAGGCAAATAACTGAAAAATCGATACTTCGTGACGTCACAGGGTGCTTACTGACGCCCATGCAAACAAGATTGGAAAACAGAACTCCCCAATACCAAATTTCATCACAATACCTCAAGCGGTTCCCGAGTTGAAACAAAGGAACATCGTAAACTACATGAAGATCTTCATGTAAAGTGGTCGTCATTGTTGTCTGATTTTAACCAAAATTGGAATCGGTCGACCTATTTTAGCCAAACTCCCCAATACCAAATTTCATCAACATACATTTAGCGGTTTCCGAGTTGAAACAAAGGAACATTGTCAACTACTTGTAGGTCTTCATGCAAAGTAGTATTAATTGTTGCCCGATTTTAACCAGAATTGGAATCGGTCGACCAATTTTAGTGAAACTTGCCAGTACGAAATTTTCTTAAAATACGTAAAGCGGTACCCGAGTTGAAACAGGAACATTGTGAATTACATGTAGGTCTTCATGAAAAGTGGTCATCATTTTTGTCCGTTTTCGACTAAAATTGACTTCGGTCGACCAATTTTAGCAAAACTCCCCAATACCAAATTTTATCATAATACGTCCAGCGGTTTCCTAGTTTTAACATGCGGACGGACGGACGGACGGAAACGACCTCCCCTATATGCGTTCACTTCGTGCAAAGAGCGCATAAAAACGGTATTAATTATAAACATTTAATGCATATATGATTTTTCAGGTCACTTTAATTGATTTTGTTTTTTAAATATGGCCGAGTTGAAGAAAAGTCGTAAAAAATACGGCTATTGTTTTGTTCCTGTGTGCAAAAACACGAGTTTCTCAACTGCCAATATATTGGTTTGTTAATAAATCCGAATAAATCCCACGAAATCTCAACTAAGAATGAATCTCGCAATCACAAAACTCGTCACACGGATGGTTCGATAGAAAGTGAAGCTATCTTATAGGATTTCGGGCTTCCGGTAGTAATTTGAACGCGACCAATGACGTCACATACCTCTGCGTGTCAAGAAGGACTAATCGATACTTATAAACTTTTAAAAACTTAAAAATAAATAATACAAACTAATATTTTTGTTCTTCATTCGCATCGTCATATTCCGTATGGTGTATTCTACCATAGTAAAAGGTTTTGAGAGACACAACAAATTTATACAACTACTTACCTCATTCTGCGCTACCGATTCTGCGCGAGACAGTTCGGCACCAGCAAGACGAACCCAACCCCCAACCACTCAACCCAACCCGGGGAAAAGGTACAGAGTGAATACCCTCAATACGGTATATGTGCGTCAAATAGAGCTTTGGGGAATTCAGGGACCAGAAGAGGGTGCTTGAAGGGGTGTGGAACGCAACCCTGCTTTCACCATGTAAATCAAGTTTACATACCACGGATTCACATTCTACGGCACTTTTTCAGAAAGCATCAACCGTGTTATAAGAGTGCCAGATGTAATTTTACAGTGAGTAGAATTGTAATATATCAAAACAGTCGACGGTCAAAACACTATATCGACCCTCGTTGTGTGGTCGAGCGGAATAGTTAATAGAGCAGGGGTGGCCAACCTGGACTTGGGCAGGAGCCGCAATATTGCAATGGACACCACCGAAGAGCCGAAGTAACATTTTGTGAGCTGACAAAATATATTTAACAGATAATGTAGCCGCTGTTAATAATGATAAAAAAGAAGGTCTCTCTATTTAGTGGGACTTAATGCAATCTTTGACTTCACCAGTTCCCTTACGCGTTATAATCTGAAAATTACGGTATATGTAAAGCAACCTAAGTTTCAAAGAGCCTCATCTACTCTCAAAGAGCCGCACGCGGCTCCGGAGCCGCCGGTTTGCCACCCCTGTAATTAAGCGTTAGAGGACGGTGATCTCACCATCTGACACCGCTAATCCTTTTGATAGGGGGAGGCGAGAAACAATAACGACAGCCAGAAACGAAACTGGAATTCTTACTTCCGAAAACGACGTCCATAAAAATCACGCCTTTTTCTGCGGACGGCACGTATTAAAAAAAAAGTCCGAGAAGAAAAAATGTCTCTTCGTAATTTTTATATTGTCCGAAAGGAACGCGAATACACTGGCGTGGGATGAGAGGTCGTATGCTCAGGAAAAAATATGGGAAGATATTATGCGAAGAGAGAAGGCGATGGTAGAAACGAAATGGATGAGAGAGAGAGAAGTGTAGAAGGAAGAGAGACATGAGGCTGGAGTGGGGAGATTTTAGAGAAAGAGAGGGAGGGAAAAGGATGGGAGAAGTTTTTGGGTGTGGGTCAACGACCCATCAGCGACCTACGTACCGTTTCACTTTCCACGGAGGAGGCGGTCGCACGAGAATCTTCCAAAGGACGGAGTTATAAAAGAGGAATGGACAGGGAGAAAATTGGGAGAGGGAGAGAAGATAGGTAGGTGGTAGGGAGAGGGCAAAGGGAAAGAAAAATCGGGAGGGAGATGGTGGGTGGAGGGCGATAGAGGTAGGGAGAATAGGAGGAAAGGAGAGGGGAGGGAGGTTGGAAGAGATTTGGTGAGGGAGTGGAAGAGGAGACGGATAGAGGGAGGGAGGATAGGAAGAAGGGAGAGGGGAGGGAGGTTGGGAGTGACGGGGAGGGATTGGGTGAGGGAGTGGAAGGGGAGATGGATAGAGGGAGGATAGGAGGAAGAGAGTGGAGCAGGAAGGGAGGGAGATGGTGGTTGGGAGAGAAGAAAGGAAAGAGAGGGGAGAAAGGAGAAGTAGAGGGAATGGAAGGTAGGATAGGAAAATGGGAGAGGAGAGGAGGGAAGGAGAAAAAGAGAGGAAGATAGGGAGAGAGAGATAAGAAGAATGGAGAGGGGAAGGGGAAAGGAAATGGGAGATGAGGAGGAGGGAGGGTATGAGAAATAGGGAAAGAGAGTGAGCGAGAGGGGAGTAGAGGGAGGAGGAGTGGGAGGTAGGAACAGAGTGAGGGAGAGAAGGAAAGAGGGACAGACAGACAAACGACTTTATTTAGGGCGAATTTGATACTATATAGTCCCTTCTTACATTTAACCCTTTCGTCATATAGTTGCAATATTTACATATTTAAAAATTAATTACATATTAATTACAATAAATACATATTTAAAAAATTAATTACATATGAATTACAATAAAATACATATTAATTACAAGTTAATTATGTATTGGTTAATAGATCATAGAATATTGTTAGTTTTGTGGGTCGAAAAAAACTGTGTATCAGCTAAATATCATCATCATCATACTGCTGTCCAGAGACAGGTTTTAGCTGAATCGCTGCCTCCATCTCTCTCTCTCTCTCTCCCTAGAAGCCTCTTTTATACCTCTATAGGTACTATATTCCTGCTTTATATTCTCTAATATTCCTATTCTTTTTCTCCCTCTTCCTCTTCTTCCGCTAATTTTGTCTTCTAAGATCGTCCTTTGTAAACAACACCTTCTCAATATGTGCCCTATCCAATTTGCTCTTCTTTTCCTGATTGTTTTTATTAGCATCCTTTCCTCTTCCACCATCTCAGTCCATTTCACTTTCATCACCCTCCTCCATACCCACATCTCAAAACTTTATAAATATTTTTCCTCATTTCTCCTTACCGTCCACGTCTCTGCACCATAAAGAGCTATGCTCCATTTCGCTAATTTCTTCCTTGTTTCTAAATTTATTTTCTTGCTTGTGAGAATCTCCTTCTCCTTAAATGCTGCTTTTGCCATTGCAATCCTACTTCTGATGTCCTGTGTACTACTTCCATCCTGCGCTAAAATACTGCCAAGATATTTGAAACTACTCACTTGTTCCAATTTTTGGCCATTTACCATTATATTTAATTCTTTATGTTGCTTTGAAACCACCATGATTTTCGTTTCTTCGGTATTGATCTTCATTCCATATTGTTGGCCAACCTCCACTAGTCTGTCTGTCATCCTATGAAGTTCTTTCTCGTCTTCTGCTATTAATCCCTGATCATCTGCATATTTAATGGTGGTAATACTTTCACCTCCTATCTTAAATCCTTTCTCTTCCTTCAACGCTTCTTCTGTTATTGTTTCTGCATAAATATTAAATATCGCTGGTGAAATAGGACATCCCTGCCTCACTCCCCTCCCAATTGAAGTACTTTCTGTTTCTTCTCCTTTAACCCTGACTCTAATCTTTTGATCAAAGTAAAGATTTTTAAGCAATCTCTTATCTTTCCAATCTATCTCTATTTTATTTAAAATACCCAACATTTTATCTCATTTCACTTGGTCAAAACCTTGCTCCCAATCTACAAAACAAAAATACATATCTTTATTGACTTCTAGCAATCTTTCTATCATCATCCTCATACATCCTATAGCATCTGTAGTCCCTCTTCCTCTTCTGAAACCAAACTGATTATCTTGCAGCTACTTTTCTATTTTACCTTCAATTCTTTTGGTTATTATTCTGGTTAGAACTTAGCTGTATGAGAAATTAAACTAATAGTTCTGTAATCCTTACAACTTTTTTCATTGTTCTTTTTCTCCAGTGGTACCATAACAACATCTAAAAAATCTTTAGGCCATATGCCAGTATCATATACTTGGTTAAAGAATTTTGTGAGTTGCTTAACTGCTTTCGATCCCACAACCTTAAGAACGTCCACTGGTATATCATCACTCCCAACAGCCTTCCTTTTTTTCATGTCATCAATTGCCCTTTTAACTTCAGACTCGAGAATACTTGGTTCTAGCTGGTCTTTATTCACATCCTCTTTTTCATTTAATTCAATATTTCTTGGCTTTCCTTCTTTGTCATACAGCACCTCAATGTATTCTTTCCAGACATTCTTTACATTGCCTGGCTCCGAGACTATTTTACCACTTTTGTTCATGATTCCTTTACATCCTATCTTTCTTGCTTTTTTCTTGAATAGTTCCCTTGCTTTGCTATACATGAGGTCTGTTCTACAAATTCTTTCACATTCGACAATCTCCTCGCATTTCTCATTTATCCACTCTTCTCTGGCTTTATCTGTTTCCATTCTTAAAGTATTATTTAACTCCTTGTACTTTCTTTGGCCTTCTTCAGTGTTTATGTTCTTCCACTTTCTCCTCTCTTCTATTTTTGCGGCATGGCTGCTGTGACCCAGGGTTTTTTGTTTCTTTCACCCGTTATCTTTCCTACCTTCTTTTCCATTACATCTTTAATGTTGCTATGGATGTATCTCCACTCCTCATCTACACTCTTCCTATTTTCTTCAGCTCTCTCCCCCAACCTTTCCTCCAGCTCAGTCATGATAGCCTCCTTGTTTTTAAGGAGTTCCTCTAAGTTCCATTTCTTGTTAACTCTTATATTTCTCTTAACGCTCTTCAGTCTACATTGTATATTTGCCACCAAAAGGTTGTGGTCAGAATCGATATCTGCCCCTGGTAGTGTTTTCACATTTTTAATGCTATTTCTAAATCTTTCATTGACTTGTATGTAATCTATCTGGTATCGTCTCTGGTCTCCTGGGCTTCTCCATGTGTAAAGTTTCCGCTGGTGATGCTTAAACCATGTATTAGTTACAATCAATCTGTTTCTATGCCAGAATTACACAAGTTTCTCCCCTCTTTCATTTCTCTTCCCTAGTCCATATTTTCCCACTATGTTAACTTCCTGTCCCTCTCCGACTACACTGTTCCAGTCTCCCATTACTATGGTGGTGATCCTTCCTTTTCCCTCCTCCTCCAATATCTCCATAATCTGTTCATACATTTCATCTACTTTGTCGTCACCAGCATTAGTTGTTGGCATATACACTTGAATTATAAGCATTTCCACTGGCTCCATCTGAAGTTTCACGGCTATTAATCTATCATTAACTGTCACTACCTTGCTAATTCTTTCAGCTATCTCTTTTCTCATTATAATCCTCACTCCCCTTTCCTTTTTCTCTCCTCTCGAGTAAATAATGTTAAATTCGTCTGAATTTATCTTGCCTTCTCCTTCCCACCGAACTTCACTAAGACCTACTATACCTACATTATTCCTTCTCATTTCCCTTTTTAAGTTCTCTAGTTTACTCCCTGAATTCATAGTCCTAACATTCCATGTGCCTATTCTTAATTTCTCTCTACTTGCTTTCTTATTAATCTTACATTTCCCCTGTGCATCCCCTAGGGTAGTCTCCACCCGAAGATCCGATTGGGGGACTATTTTACCTCCGGAATATTTTACCCCATAAAGATCCATAGAGGTATTTTCAGCTTTTCAGCCTATCATGGGAAATATAATGAGGTAGTTTCCCCTTGCTTTCCTCATCGCAGTTTCACAGAGTGATTACCCATCTGTAGCTGTTCAGATCCACATGATCACCACCTACAGAGGTACTGTGCAAGCTGCTGCCCTTGCACAGGGGGATGTAAAACCCCCAAGACTGCTTCTTAGTCTGTCTCTTCCCCTCAGACCTTTCCGGCTTGGATGGTCCTACCAGGAGAATTATCTCCCGCCGGCATAGCTCTTTGGTTCGTAAGAGTACACAAACCCTCCCATCTCTGTAAGGTTATGCAGTCCTTAGGGAGGGTATGAAATGAAGTATAGTACAATTTTAAATATTGACATTTGAAGTTTCACATAATAATGATACCGAAGATCTAAAATATGCCTTGAATTTGATGTTCGTGGTGTAAGAATAGATGAAAAGAGGAACGGAGCACGTTTTGACGTACATAAGTATATATGGGATGCACATAAGGGAGATACATGGATAGGATTTTTGCCATGTGTGTGCATCATTCTTCGGTCTTTCGCATGCAAAATATACGAAAATGATATTTTTAGGGCCTTCAATGTCGTAGAAAAGATCAGAGAAAGAAATTGCAATGGAGGTTGACGGAAAATATTCCTTCCATATTGCTCTTGTCGTCATAAGCGAGCGAAGCAGGGTTTGGTCGTAAATCTGTCAACGACGACTGTACGAAAGCGAATGAAACCTCATTCATCTGCGAAATCATTGGGAGAGACTTTTTTAAATGACATAAAAACTAAAAGAGAAAGTAATAAGAAACATCATCTACAGGGTGGCCTATGCCTATAGTCCCAATAGATTATTATATAAATTTCAAAAATAAGAACGGGAATATAAACCTAATATTCAAAATACAAAATATATCCACCTCAATAAATATTAATAAACTTATTTTTTAAATTTCACTTAGATTTTTCCATTTTTGCTTTATCATAAATAAAGCCTGAAAGTTCAGGCAAAATACCGTAAATGCCTTTTTTTACTATGTTCATGTTTTTTAGTGCTTTTCGTCATTGTTGAATGTGATGTGAATGTAATGTCCGCCCGTACGCATATATCAGGGAAGAATTGGCTTAACGGATTTAAACCAAATTTGGTACATACAATTTTCACATAAATATAGGACCAAAATGGCTTATTTCGACCAGATCGGCTCAGCAGGGGTGCCAAAATTGCAAAATTAAACCTTTCGGTAATTATGAATTTGGAAGGAATTGGCTGAACCGATTTCAACGAAATTTAGTATGAAGGAGGTGCGCAGCATAAAAAATAAAATCAAGACGTTTAGCATAGATAAAGAAATCAGGGCTACCACAATACAAATAAAAAAAAATATTTTTACAAGTATTTGTGTTGTACTGTCCATAGCAATTTTAATGAAATTTAAAATTTGCGCGGTACACATATATACAAAACCATGATAGCATATTCGGATCGGATTAACCAAACAGGGGTCCCACACTTACAAATTAAATTCTTTAAGTAATTACGGATTTGGAAGGAATTGGCTGAACGGATTTCAACTAAATTTTGTATGTAAGATTTGTACAGCATACCATAATGAAACCAAGATGTTTAAAGCGGAGATAAAGAGCAGGGCTACCACAATAAGAAGTAAAATGATATTTTTACGCGTATTTATTGAGAACTGGCAGCATGAATTTTAATCCAATGTGGTACATATAATCTTCATATAAATAATTATCTAAAACAGCATATTTCAACCGGGTCGACTAAACAGGGCTACCACAATATCAAGGTCAGAATTTTCTGTAACTATGAGTTTGTAAGTTTTTAGCTGAACCGATTTCAAAAAGAAATTTCGCTTGCAGGGCGAGTATAGAATGGCAAAATGAAATGAACATGTTTCGAGCGTATCTATAAAGCAGGGCTACCGCCATATAAGGAAAAATATTTTTCTGATTTCAAAGCAAATACATTAATATATGATTACACTACGGCGAATTTGACGAAAAGCACTCATGTACCACGGGAAACCCGTGGCAATCCCTACTTGTTTCAAATATGCCTCTTTTATTCCATTCTAGTGGCCATATTGCCTAAAGTGAGTTTCCAAGAAGCAGAGACTGAACAATTTCGTTCAAGAGTTTGGTGTTGATATTTTTTCGAAAGACGGATCAGTGCTTTTTCGTAAACTTTGTAAAAAGTCCGTGAATTCGGAGAAAAAGTACTTTGTCTCGCGGCATATAAGTACCTCAAAATATAATGCTGCAGCCGATGAGAAGACTGACGGCAGTAAGAAAACGACCCTTTTACCATTGTTTTGTTCAGCTTCTTCTAGGCCAGTGGCGCGCAACCTTTTTTACTGGTGGGCCGCATCGGTGTTTGCAAATCCTTCGCCGGGCCGCATGGGAAGTTACCAATTCTTCAGCGAGCCGGATTAGAGATTAAATCGAAAGTTATCTTTATGTTCTAAAGAGCCATATGAGTGAACATCAAGTGTAAATAGGTTTTTATGTCCAACATTTTAGTATTAAAAGTTTTATTATAAAAATTTTCGGCTTAGGTCTGTTATTAGTCGTCCAAGCTCAAAACATGCACCTTTATCGGCTAAATCATGACTACAGGTCTGTTTTTAGTCATCCAAGATCAAAACATGCAGGTTGGGTTGGGTTCCTCTATAACTTCTGTTATTGATTTCATTTTTGTTTCTCTACCCCTCTTTATTACTCTTTTAATCTCGTTAAATATAAACCTGTTTCTAATAGCAACTATGTATTTTTGTCTTGGACGACTAATAACTGACTTGTTCCAAATTTTCATAAAATATATGAATTTATGTGTTAAATGTTTTGGATAGGTTTTTCATCATTCCCTCGCGAGCAGCACAAAAACCCTTCGCGGACCGCATCCGGCCCGCGGGCCGTAGTTTGGGCACCACTGTTCTAGGCAGTTGGTGTTTTTCTTCAGCTTGCGTAAATCTTTCGTCGAAGCCGGCATTCCTTTATGGAAATTAGAAAACAGTTCTTTGAAAGCGTTTTTGGAAAATATACGAGAAAAGAGATTCCAAGTGAGTCAACATTGAGGAAAATCTATTTAGATAAAGCGTACAACTGTGTTAGATATCCAAAAAAATCCGAGATAATATTGGGGACAAGAAAATTTGGATCTCTTTCGAAGAGGGAAAATTCGTTGCAAACGTCATAATAGGAACCATGACGGTTAGTCGATCATCAAAATTTTATTTAAATACGTCAGAAGTTTTGGAAAAGGCAAATGGCTCAACAATCGCTCAACTTTTCACCATAGCATTGAATCTTCTGTGGCCGGATGTCAATCTTGAAAAGATAAAAGAAGTTGTCAACACTTTCGGCACTTTTGCAGTTGGTTACCCTAGCGGGTGTACGTGCCATGTGCTTTCAATAGTTTGCGTGTGTATCCACAAAATTTTCGCTATGATCCACTTTCCAGTGTTTGTATTCGGATGGAAGTGAATTTATTCCTTCGTATAACCTTTCCAGCAATTATAGTTTTGGGAAGAACGTACTTTTCAGTTAATGGTAGTAAAGTATCGGCGTTTCTTTTTTGAAAATTTTCGAGGACACATTTCTGTGTTCCTCTCTCTTTATCATTTCGAAAACCCACTGATGATCAATGACAACACGTCCTCTATCGTATTTCCTCTTCGTAATGACTCTCATCTATTTCCTCTATTGCTCCAGGTCCTTCAAGAGTTTGTTCGTTGCTCAAAAAATATAGGCAACAAATATCTCTGAAGAAGTTGTTAAAATCAACAATAATGTGTTTTGACTTACAGTTGATCCGTCACATTTACGCATGTCAAACATTATTTCCGCTACGTTGTGTGTTTTTCTAGTCCAATAGTAAGCTAATTGAAGTACTTCTTTCGTTGTTATTTTTACGCCCTCAAAAAGGATCCCTTCATAAATCCTTCAGTTGTGTTACAATGGTTGCATTTCCAGTTCCCGAAGGTATATCACATCTGTGGTTTCTTGAGTTTCATTCTCCCGCATGTGTGAAATCGTTTATTGGGTGCTAATTTCAACTTTGCGACCAATTCAAGAATTCGTCATCGTCTAGATTTAATTTCTCCCATGGTTTTCTCGAATTGAAATGCCTCAACTCATCCAGCTGTTGTGACGTAGTTTATTATATTTTATTTATCAAATAAAATTACCTTAGAAACGCTAATAAGGGGGGTAACGAAACATAAACATTTTATTTTGCAATGGGGGCTCCGCCCCCTAACCCCCGCTTTCTTAAGGATGGGGGAGGGGGTACCCAGCTGCAAAAGTGCCACACTTTCGGTGAATAAGACGCCTACTCCATACGTATCGTCAAAGAACTCCTAGAAAAGAAGTCTGTCAGTCACGATTTGACATACAGCGCAGCCTACTTCTCAAAGTTGCCAGACGCCATTACATTATTTGAAACAAGTTAGGAAAGTGTACAGTGTATTACAAATAGGCGCGTTTCGTGCGATGGAGTATTTTAAACTAGACGATATAATTTGACCGAACACACACCATAAAACAGCAAATCACCACGACCCGATTGTATCTTTGTCTATTAAAAATTTCTTCTCCCCCCTTAGTAGGTGCATCAATAAACATATTACGTAATTTTAATGACTAAATACTGCAAAACGATATATCAGAAATGATTCCACGGAAATATTCAATTTATAGTTAGTGATTTATTTTCCAATCAGTTTAAATCAACCAAACAATCGAAAATTAGTTAAAACATACCTCACTTGAGTTCAGTAGTTGTAATATTTACGTTTATGTTCTTTTCTTCACCGTAGATAATCCATTTCCTTCCGTTTACAAAATATTTCATCCACGCTTAAGGAATTAAATGTATTTTGTAATTATAGCAGATCTTTACTTCAGTAACCAATAAGATTATTTACGATGACAACAATTAAGTAGCTATGCATGAATTTTTCTAAGTTCAAAGCGAATTACGACTTTCTCGTTCAATTTTATTGATAACGGGTACTCCTACGATAAAAATGCATAGGAAAAGAAATACGCTCTGTTACTAGTTATTCAAGTTTATTTATAAACAGTTTTAATTTGACCAAACATTTACGAGATATAACGGAAAGTTCATTTGTTGTCACCAGTGAAGTGGTACCCCTGATTGGCCTAGGTGGTTTATTTTTGTGATTTTCTTATTGTCTTTGATTGTAAGTCTTTAATATCAAATTTCATACAAATCCGTCCGGTATAAGCCGAGAACGAACATACGGACGGACGGACAAACCGACGCTAATAGGCGCTTATGCTGGAAGCGAAACGCGCCTAAAAAGGGAGGAAACGTTGGTCAGTTCACTAAAGGTGAGATGTGCAGTGCTTCAGGTGAAAAGGGGTGTAGCTGTAAAAACAAGTGTGAAAAAGGTTATGCGCCAACAAAGCGAAGATTCTAGAAGGGGACAGTAGCGCAGAAATTGAAAGTTTAAATACGCCGTCACTTCCTTGGAGGTTGAGAGATCCTTTTCATTTTTAAAGCACATCCTGACAGAAGACAGTTTTTATTTTGAACATTTAAAAAATCATCTCGTCTCATGTAATAGTTCATAATTTGAAGACGTTATCTAAACCGATCGCAATAATCTTTTATTGAAATGTTATACCTATTCCATATAAACTCCATATAATAATAATATTTGGGTTAAAATAAGTGCCTTTTTAGTGCTTATTTTCCTGTTTTATTGTGCCATTTTGCCTGCCTACTTTGACATTTTGTAGTGCCTGAACTTCCGGGCTCTAATAATAACCAATTGGGACTTAAAGGACCACCATGTACAACAAGAAATATTGACATCAGCGGTAGCTTCCTCTGTAAAAATGTGATCATTATTAGTGTTCTGTCAGCAGATTTTATCCTAAACGAGTCCTGTTCTGAATCTTACTTCGAGAGAACTCATTTTGTGTTTAATCACAATAAATACCTGGCAATGATAATGTGGTCAAGTCATTCCCACTATGCCAAAAGTTATTTCTTTCATAGAACCGACATACATAATTTGTTTTTGGCTCTATAACCTACTGACGGGCGACCTTGGAAAAAATCCTACTTTCGCAGGATTCGTGCCCGCTGCCCTTTCGAGCATCAGGCGCGTAGCAGCAAACATCCTAACCACTACAGCACCGGCACCCCCGCATAGCTGTACGTGTTCTTCGAAAATTACTCGGTGGATATGACAGCGTTTAAGTCAAGTTCATATGATTGCATTTTGTCATTTGTGTGTGGCATACTGAACCGACATATTCCGGAATAATTTTGTTAGAAATAACATCGCAGGAAATTATGCTAATTCTGCGAATTGAACTCAATTAAGAACATAGGGTATGACTCGGAACATATCATTACGCTACTGACCCAGCTGGCGCTATCAGAGCGTTATTTTTAGATCGCAAGCGGTAACTTGAACTCGTAAGCCTTCCTAGTATTTAGCACCGGACGTAATCGATGCATTAAGCGTTTCCATGGATCACCAATTTAAGGTAACTTTTTTCTGCTAAATGAAGTGAGCCCTCATATAGTTTCGATTAATTATGATGAATACGAACATTTTGTCTTTTTAAATTGCACCTTCCAAGAGGTAGTCTTACTTAGTTCATTGATAACTCAAGTTTTTAATAAATGTAAATTACCCTATTTGCCCGATTACAAGGCGATGATTTTTTCCCTAAAATATAAGCCGAAAAATTCATACTCGCCTTATAATCCCGACCAAAAATATCTTCTATTTCTCCTCTCCTTCTCACTCTCACTACAATTCAATAATCTCTGTTCTATAGTCTGTTACATTCTTAGAAGACATTATTACGCTTACGGCGCGAGCAGCTGCCAAATTTCTCCTGCGTTAGAGCCAGCGCTTACGTTTTCGTCCCGTATTAAATGTTTTTAAGAAATAAAACCAATAATTTAATATAGATCATTGTCAGCCAATAAATGTACGTATTTTATCGTAATTATTCGTTAGTCTAATCGCATAATTGCACTGGAAATTAAGTATAACCGATCAGATATTTTGAAATAAATATTTAGTATCAATACCCCGAATTTTTTTTTTTCGCGTAGTTTCTAAAATAGGGGATCGCCTTATATCAGTGATAATGGCTGCTAAATTAAATCTTCAGTTTGCCGTCCTCTATTTCGTTATTTCGTTAATTATTTCAGAGATCGCGTGACGTATGGTGACGTATATGTGTGATGATTAATTATTTTTTTGCTCGCAACATTCAAAGAAATAGTGATATAGAGATACAGTTTTTAACATGTTACTTGGCAAAAGATCCACATACACGCGGCCTTCCTATAACAGGGAGATGCGTTCTGAAAAAGTGCCGTGTGATGTTAATTTTCGTTATGTGGATTTGGCTCTACATAATGAAAGGGAGTTCTATTCCATATCTTTTTAGACCTACTCATCCTGTCCCGAATTTCGCAAACCTGTCTTCGATACACAAAATGTTTTTTGCCGGTTATCTAAGCTTATAAACAAAATACTTCCTCCAACGCTTCCTTCTCGCTCTTCCAACCGCGTTAATGCGAACCGTAATCCACGTCGTGTAAATTTCTGGGATTAAAAAGAAATGTGTAATCGTGTAATCTGCGTTATAAGAACTCGTGTTATAGGAGGACCTTGTGTAATTTCGTATCGTTAAGCTCGATATTTTTACTTGACGGAAAATTATTAAGACCGGAATCAAGTGATGTGTGTGCGTTCGCAAGAGAGATTTTAGAAGGGATGCTTTCGTTCTTGCTTTCTTCGCGGCTTGTTCTCTCTCCGGTCAATACTCCGATCATCATTTAAATGGTTTGATTTCTCCGCTCTCCCAATATTTTCTTCTCTTACACCTTTCACCAGGAAACATCTGCTAAGGATTTAGCATTGTATTATGGGTAGCGATGGAGATGAAGAGTGGGGTAGATTGATCTTTGTCTAACGATTAAATAGTTTCTGGACACGAAAACGAAAAAGGAACGATTTGAAAGTGGATTAATTTTCTATTAATGGTTTGCGAAAGCGCATTTCAAAACAACGCAAAAAATACTTCCAAGATAGTAATCAAGTCGGCTTGTGTTATGAAAGGTGTACGGTTTCGTATAAGTAAACGGAGAATTGCGCTTCTGGCGATGAAAATAGAAACGCAGAGATTCAGAACAAGATTTTCGTTGTAAATTATAAAAGGCCACCGCGCCCTATCGTGCGATTACGTTTATACAATTTAAGGAAAAAGATTGATATTGTGCGCACCGTAGGTACTTACAATCTAAATTGCTAACAATGAAATTTAAAACCTTTTTCAGATTGATTTCGATCCTAAATTTGTGAAGGATTTCAAAAATATTGAGTGGAAAGAGCTTTCTGGATTATGTTTAAATCCAGTTATTGCTTTCATCTTGTCTTTTGTCAATTACAACATTTCAATAAAGAAATTAGTTACCGTATGCATTTTTCAATCATGTTTAGATATACTACGTCATTATTGGATTTTTTGGTTTAAAACATATTCTAACTGATCAATCGCTGAATAATAGGAATTTAAAAATTAGATTTATCCGCAATACAGGAGAGTTTTAGAAAAACACTTGTTTTTATTCAACATTAATCCTTCTCCCATATATGACTTGTTAAGCTTCTCACAAAATTTCAGACATGAGTTCTTATAAGCTTATGTGACAGCATGACGTGAAGTATTTACCAATATACTTTTAATCTTAACAAATTTTATATTGTTCATTAAGAGAGGTTACATTTAATTTTTAACGAGAGATTTTGCAGATGTAAGTACGAAAACGCTTGACGCAACTTTTTCAAATCTTCATAATTTCTTAATAAAGTTTAGTATTAATCTTTAGATCTTAAAATTAAGTTCGTTGCACCTTAACTAGTAGTTTATAAAAAATGTCCCATTTACTCCGTTAGAAGGAGAGTTTAGTTTTTTAGACTGTTGAAATAAAAAATACATATTTCTAGTATTTTCTACAGTTTTTAAAGTTTCGTCATTGCTGGAAAGCACTATTATCTTCGTGATACCCGTCCGTTTGCCCGTACGCATATATCAGGGAAGAATTGGCCTAACTGATTTAAACCAAATTTGGCACATACAATCTTCACGTAAATATAGGACCAAAATGACATATTTCGACCAGAACGACCTAGCAGGGGTGCCACAATTGCAAAATTAAACTTTTCGGTAGTTATGAATTTGGAAGGAATTGGCTGAACCGATTTCAACGAAATTTAGTATGAAGAAGGTGTGCAACATGAAAAAACAAAATCAATATTTTAAATTAATATAGAAATCAGGGCTGCCGCAATACAAGTAATAAAAAATTCTTTTTACAAGTATTTGTGTTGAACTGTTAACATCAATTTTAACCAAATTTAAAATTTGTAATGTATGTACACATATATACAAAACCATAATAGTATATTTGAACCGGATCAACCAAAAAGGGATGCCACACTTACAAATTAAATTCTTTCAGTAATTACGGACTTGGAAGGAATTTGCTGAACGGATTTCAACTAAATTTTGTATATAAGATTTGTACAAAATACTAAGATGTTTAAAGCGGAGATAAAGAGCAGGGCTACCACGATAAAAAGTAAAATTATATTTTTACACGCATTTATTGAGAACTGACATCATGAATTTTAATCCAATATGGTACATATAATCTTCATATAACTAATTATCCAAAACAACATATTTCAACCGGGTCGACTAAACAGGGCTACCACGATATCAAGGTCAGAATCTTTCTGAAACTATGAGTTTGGAAGTTTTTAGCTAAACCGATTTCAAAAAGAAATTTAGCTTGTAGGGCGAGTATAGAATGGCAAATGAAATGAACATGTTTCGAGCGTATCTATAAAGCAGGGCTACCGCCATATAAGGAGAAATATTTTTTCTGATTTCAAAGCAAATACATTAATATGATACACTAGGGCGAATTTGACGAAAAGCACTTATGTACCACGGGAAACCCGTGCACATCCCTACTTGTATTCACCTTGCTTTAACTCCTACAAATTTAGAAGAATCTGGTTTATTCGTGTAATTCACGTTTTTATGTGACCCTTCTAGAAGATTTCCGAAATGTCCGGAAATTTATTTAAAATTCTTTCAAGGATTATTTTCGCAGAATTTTTTACGAGTACAACTGTGCGTTTCCCGGTAAATAATACTGTGTTAAAGGTTGTTTTTTCATAAGTGTAATAATAATGTCTGTACAAATTCGGATCCACTTCGGACACGACATTTTTTGAGAAAGAAGAAGAGGAAGTGAGCGATTCCAAAGCTCGGTTTTGTGTTCTTTCTCCCTCGTATATCCCTAGCTTTCCTCAATTTATTGTTTGGCTCGTTTTTTCCTCATTCTGTCGTAATTACCATTTGAAGACGCATTGCGAGCCACTTGTATGTCATTTTCTGCATTCTTTTCAGGCTATTTTTACGAAAAGCCAGAAAAAAACGGGCGCCTTATGGTCGGGTCGTGTCAGTCGGTCTGTCTTTAGGGGTTGGGTGGAAGATGCGACTTCTTAGTGTCAATCTCGCCCCAAATAAATACCACATCAATCAATCTGTCCTCATGCTGCATCTCCACAACTATTGAGCGCATTGTCGTGAAGTTTTGCGCTAAGGATATTTTGGAAAAAAATGCAACAAGAAAATGGCACAAATGGTCCACACAACCCAAGCAGGGGTACCAACTTTCTATGAACAAAAAATGAACTCCGTCATACCTCGTGAAAAAAATGTTAGCCATATCGTAGTCAGTCATTCGTAAAGTACGCCTCTGCCTTGCGTGTGTGCACGCATGAAATTTGCATCTTGCATCTCTTCGATTCTCGGTCAAGCTCACTTCTCTGCATTTTCATCTGCTAGCGTACTCGTGAGTGTAACTTTTATCCTCTGTAAGGAGAACATGGTGATTCACTTTTGAGTGTTTCCTTCTCGAATTCTTCTTAGTATTCGTCGTTCACACTTTTCCACTTAACCACCTGCTGCACCTATGCCAGAATTGAGGCAAAGTAGGTTACGCATGAGATGATCCAATGAGAACATGGAGTATCTTTATCCTCTCTCGAATCTGACTCGCTTATAAATATCATGTTGTTATCCTTTAATTTTTCTGATTAGTTGCCATCATCCTCATTTCCATCCCATGCCATCATAGGATTTATTTCAACTCAAATTTCTGTAGACAACACAAATATTGAACGCTGAAATCAGATAAAAATGATACATATGCACGTACTTTTACAAAAATTGAGCATTCATATGGTTACACCATAGAAAAATAGAGATTTACGCTGCTTATGCTTATCTTAAGTTGTACAATACAGTCATGCCCAAGTCTCGGGGACCCTGGCGCAGGTCCCTCCCTCCACCCCAGACACATTCTCGGGGCCTCCGTGGGGCCCCAGCGCAACTGCGCCCTGGTTAATCCGGCATTGGTCACGCCTTATATCAGTGGTTCCCAAAATGGGTACCGTGGCGCACTAGGGTCCTGCAGCTTATTTTTAAGGATTTCGCGAAAAATACAATTTAGTAAATAAATCAACGATTTGGATTTGTTGATAGATGATTGAGACACTTAATTCTTCTCTAATAAATTGGCTATGGTGCAGTACCAACAAATGGATGCGTTCAAAGGCTGTACAAATGTGTAAAATGTAAATGTGTAAAAATATGAAAACTTTGTTTCAAGGCTGGTGTGCCGCGAAATTCTGTTTTCCTTTGATAGGGTGCCTCTCCTACAAAATCTTTGGGAATCACTGCCCTATATGAACGAAAAAAGCTTTTTTATTTTTTTTGTTTCCGTTGTTAATGGTAAATTCGCATTCATACAGTCACTATATATCAGGAGTGGCCAAACCACGGCTCTTTTAACTTAGTATGCGACTCTTTTATCTTTACACTCAGAGGCGCGTCAACGTTTGTCACTACGGAACACAATGTTGTAGTGTGTGACTTTGAGACGTATTGGAGATTCGTAAGGGACATGCATTATATCTGAATTTCATCGGATACATATTATGTTTGATATTCGTATATGTATGAGCAGAGAATATGCCATGCGGCTCTAGAACTTTTGAAGATTATCGATTGCGGCTCCGAGCGTAAGTGACTTTGGCCACCTCTGCTACATACGCTTCCGCGGTGCGATTGTAGCGGGAAAAGTACATTATAAGAATAATTGAATTATATTAGTCAGATAAATTTAACGTGTAAGGATTTTTCTAAACTGTAGCTCTGTTAAAAAATTGGTAACAAGGAACAAAAATGGCCTCTTTACTAAAAGTTTACCCATAATTCTGGAACAGTACTTTATTGAATTGTATGTTATTATTTACCCCTAGTATCATAGCCTTAATTAGTGATTTAATGCGTCAGCTATGGATTTAGCATATCAGAAACCTAATAATTATATAATGATGAAATTTGCTATTCTGCAGCAAATGATTAATAGTTTGAATAGGGGGGGAATTCCTCTAGATTTATTTTACGGTCATTTTCGGCGTGATTCTCACAACCACAACTAGAGTGAATGAACTTGATAAATCTCGTAGTAGAACACCACTGAAAACATTTTCACAAAATAATGACAAATTAACTGTATGAAATATGAAATTTCAGAAGGAGAAAAAATCCTGTACTTGCTCCTTCTCAAATGTCAAATTTCTGTTGAAGCTTTATGCGATCACGCATAAGAAGTCATCTCCTCAACTTTCGATCTTGTTAATTGCATAAAGTTGTCTCCGGCTTTCGTAATTCCAATTTCCACGATTTAATAGTAAATATAGCCTTTATTATAGCAATGGTCAAAGCAAGGAAAGCGTATTCCTTCATTATGTACAAAAACTACGAGTGTGAGCGTATCTTATGGTGAGCAAATTTGCCAGTTTAATTAAAAGATAATCCTGTTTTCCCCGAGACGCATTTTGAGCACAAAAGAGCCGCATGTGGCTCGCGGGTCACAGTTGTTCCTCCTCCGGTCTGGAATCTACTATCTATGTATACCCCTGATGGCGCCTGCCTAGTATCCGAGATGCGTATTTGTTTTTTTAACCTTTTTATGGCTGTTGTAGATACTCTGTAAATATTTATTGTGTAGATTTGATTTTTACCATATAAAGAGTTCGGTAATATCTATTTAATAAATTTAGTTAATTGCGCATGCGAACTCAATCCTGGAAGAGCACCACCTGATTGCCCAAAATGATAGCGGAGGCATTAGACTTGCATAATCGTTTCTTAATACCTAGCGTTTTATCAAAGTGGTTATTGGGTGTAAAGTAAGTTAGTAGGTAATCGTAATTCCCATACCTATTGTGTATTATACTTTTTTCGTAAGCGGGCACGCCTCTATCCAACGTCTTTGGATGCCAAAAGATAATACAGTCGGACCTCGAGAGAAGGCGAAAATGTTCGAGTAGTAAAAAACTTCGAGATATCGATAATTGACATTATCGGAACTAGAGTAAACTAATCTTCGAGTTATTAAAAATGGTAATTATCGAAACTTACCTATTTGATTTATTAACCCAGCGTATATGAATAGGAACGTGGAAATATCTACTCCGATTCATAAAAAATCCGAATTACATACGTTCGAATTATCGAGACTCGAAGGAGAATAGGATGAAAGCAGACGAAAAGACTGCGCAGGAGAAAGAATTGCTGATGAACGGGAAGGAAAGAGGAGGAACACGCAACGAAGCGGGAGAGTAGTGAAGGGAAAAGGTACGATAAAGAGAATAGAGAGAGAAGCGAAAAGAGAGGATTGAAGAAGGGTAGAAGGAAGACTATTTAAAACAAGGCGCGGAGAGTGGGAGAGAAAGAGAGGAACACAACGAAACCGGTTTCCAGACGTGCTTCTTTCCTCCAACTCGTGTGCTGCGCCCAAGAAACTCTTTAGATCGGCTTCGGAATAAAGAGAAAGAGAGAGAGGGAGAAAGAGAGGAGGAAGAATCGAGGGAGCAGCAGAAGCAGGGAGGTTGGGTTGGTATTGCGACCGTGGGAGGCGGTGGCTCCCCTGCTTAAGGTTGGTTTACACGGTGCCAGTGCACTGGTGCCAGTCAAGTAATTTGGTTGCGCGCGCAGCACTAGCGCGTTACTGGCCCTGTGTAAACAGGTCGCGCCAGTGAATAGTCAAGTCAACTAGCACCGTGCCAGTAAGTTGGTTTCCTTCCAACTTTCGGCGTGCCAGTGAGCCAGTAAGTCAGTAAAAAATGGCGGCTTCTAAGTGGATGGAGAAGGAGACATTGAAATTTGTTGAGTTATAAGAAGGATGTGTTTGTGGAACTTTAGTCACGCGTACTATAAAAAAATTGCAATTAAGCACAGGTCAACCGCAAATGGTTTTTGTTAGGAAAAGGATCATATCCTGCGACTTCTGTTAAAAAAACAACATTCTACGAACGCGACGTTTTTTCTTCCGGTATTTGATTTTCAGTTCTTCAATGAGCATTTCAGATACCACATTCACACCCGCGCGAACAACTTACGCCATTTTTATTCCAACTAGAGTGAAGACAGTACAACAACCGTGTAAACACTTACTGGCATACCAGTTCACTGGCAGATAGTCCACTGGCCCCAGTGCACTGGCACCTTGTAAACCAACCTTTAAGGGATCGAGTAAAGAGGGTTGGGAGAGAGAGGAAAGAGAGAGAGAGAAGAGTGAAGGAAGGAAGGCTGAGAGAGAGAGAGGTGGATAGAGTGGGGGAGGGAGAAGGCACGGGGATGGGCGGAGGAGGAGAAGTAGGAGGGGTAGAATCAGAAGACCGCTATGCGTTTGGAACCTATGAGGTTACCGTTACATTTCGCCGAATGGTTACCCCCAAGGTTCTTCCGGAAGGTTGTAATCGTCACCCAACATTGCGCGGGTAGAACGTAGCCGGTGGTCGAGGAGTGTGGAGGGAAGAGAAACAAAGGTAGAGGGAGAGAGACGTTCACGAATAAAGCATAACCCTCTTGGGAAATCTTGTTTGGTGCGCAAGTGATTCCGTCGTTTTTATTCGTGGTTCGAAGGGATAGGAAAGAGATTCGGGTAGCGCGGACAGGAGTGTTTTGTTCGTAAAAGTCTGCGAAGACTTGTTTTTTTTTCAACTCGACGGACGATTTGTTTTGAAGTGCGAGGATGAAGGTGGACGGGGCGTTTCTTCGCGTTCAGCTGTTTGTGGCTTGCTTGGTTTGTTCCCTGGTGATGACTATGGGGGTCAGAGGTCAAGAAGACGACGAGGGAGGCGGAGGATCCTTGGCTACTAGTTTTCTATCCGGTCAGTGAACTTTTTTCTCCGCGTAAAGTTTATACTTTTTTTACTCGCTGGATCGCGTGAAACGAGTGACGGTCGCGAACGAGCGACGGAAAACGTTTCGATGATATGCGCTTAACTGTCGTTCTAATTTGGTTTTTTGCATGCTAATGGGTTCTGTAATGAGATGATTACGGTAATAAGAGAAGGATTCGTCGCGCTATATTCCGCTAGTTAACTATATAAATATATAAGTCGTCAGTAGTTAAATTTCTTAATTGTGATTGAAAGAATCTCATCCTCCCGGTTGCAGCGGTAATATAAGTAATTATATCGATTAATCGCGATCGATTCGTATGTGAAAATCGCATATCGTAGTTATAGATGTAAGTTATGAAAACTGTGAAGGATTTTATTTGGCGTTTTTCAGTCATTTCACGCCATGTTCTGATCAAAAGAGATATTCCGTATTTTTACGGGCGTTGAAATCACCGTGTTGCTATCGTTGGCATCCGTAACTACGATTCACCAGGATATGTTTCGTGTAAATGATTGATTTGCGTTTATTTCGAATTTATGAAAAAAAAGATGATCGCCGTTTTTACGAGCGTTGAAATCTTTGGTCATTAATTTTGAACTCCGTACTCTCCATACATTTTACGTTTTACGACTCGGTGAATGTTTATTTTATAAACCAATCGATTTGAGCGAGCTTTCAAGGAGCCGTTCGAACCAAAGAGTTTATTGCGCAAATCGGGTCAACCTCCCAGTTACTACATGGCGGCGTCGTTCTGTTTTTAATCATTTAAACGAGTTCATTAAGTGCAACTCTCGACGTCTAACGCAGGGCATGTGGTTTGTCGGTCTATTTTATATCGCCCCATAGGTTCTTCCTGTTCTTTCGAAATCGGACAATAACTTCGCCGATTCCAACTGCCATGTAATTAATGGCGAACAGCTTAAATCACATACAAAGGTAATCTATTGATGCTCAAAAACTTTTGAGAAGTTATAAAAGACTAATTATTTAACCTTTTAGCTACTGAGGCTACTTTACTTTCTGATAATTTATATTTTACAAACAAACAAAGTTAATATTGTTTTTTCTATAAATTACCTTTTAACCCTCATAACGTTATTGAACACGGAAAATCCGCTTATAGATATAGCAAGTGAATAAATAATAATAAGTAAGGAAAGAGGTGCTGAGGCAGATTGTAGATGGCGTTTATTTTTTAATTTTAGACCGAAAGACTGACGAACCGAGAAAACGTGCAAGGCGAGACAGAATACTAAATCGATTGGCGAAAAAACGAAGTCTCTATCTGCTTTCGTTTAGGAGGAGTTAACGCGTCGGCAAACCTAACGCATAAGGGAATTTTTTAAAAACCCGATAAAAACAATGGCGATCTGGGAGACCGCACCTCAGTTACAATGTGGCTGTGATTTCATCTCACTAGTTAATAGGTTAATAATAACAAACGGCACGCCATCGAGAACGAACACGCAATGTTGAAACATTCCTGATTGAATTATTAAAGATACGAAACGGTGTAAAAAAAAGACGAATTTTCATCGGCAATAAAACCAATACGGCACTCCGTCGTAATTATCGATCTCTTCTTGTCCTTCGTGAGTGCTGCGAGCGTGGACGCACCGCGAGTTGGAAAAGCATGTTTCGCGTCGAATCTCCCGGTCGTTCTTACTATCCGTGGTGCCGAAGGGAATGCGGTGGGAGAAAGTCCTTGAACGTCATTGGGGTCCTTGACCATCGGCGAGGTTATGAAAAAATCGTGGGCTAGGGCAGACCGGTATGGGGTGGGTCTTATAAAAAAAAATCCCAACCGCTCTTTCCCTCCCATCTTCGTCCTGGTTAAACCCTCTCTCGGGTCGTTTTAATTGTATGTTGGGATTCTGAGAGGGCATGTGGAAAATCCTCTTCGGTCGAGGGAGATTATTACACGAGAGAAGGCAACCGAACCCAGCAGTTATCGGTTCGGTGTTGGCCGCAGTTCTTGGCTTAGCCTGCTTGTTTTCATGCTGCCGTATTCTTATGGTGGCACATCAAACAGCCTTAACTCGGCTATGGAGGGGGATTGATGTTTGGAATTTATAATGTTTTCTCAAACGTTCTGGTCTTTTCCATCATTAGATGATCCTCCTGCAACCTGAAAATGGTCATATGAGTTACTCAAATTGTCTGCTAGAATTGAGCCATACGATGGGTAACTTCATTTTGGATTTTTTCAACTTTTTTGAATCCTTTATATCGGACGTTACATATTAGTTCTATTGCTAATGCATTTATTTTTACACTGTTTCATTTCTCCAGTAATTACGAATAATTTAAAATTATGTATCTGATTTCGTTAACGCGTCTTTCCTTAATTAAATAATTATTCTTCTATAACTTTTTAAAAAGGTATAAATTATCCTGGTATGTGATGTAAGTTTTTACTCATAAATTACATAGCGGTTGGAAGCAACCAGGTCCTGATTGATGGCGGTGCCAACTGTTTGACTGAACAGAGCCCTGCACTTACAGAAGTGCCGCGCACTCTAAAAAATATTTGATATGCTTATAAAGTACATAGATAAAAAATCGTAAAAAATATCGCACAGTGTCATAGCCAGAGAGGTTGCTTCATCTATTAAAATGTACTATTAAAATTTTTTGACGCGTAAGAGGCGCGCGCACCCTTTGCACCGGGTTCCGCGATTTTCTCAGCCTGCCCTAGAAACAACAGAAATTGTTTAACTGTTGAGTCGAAATTGCGCGTTTGCCAAACTCTTGCTAAAGGAAAATGTTATTTGCATGTAAATAACAGGAAAAAATTAAGGTCAGATGGAGATCTTTGCAGATTTTTCACGGAAATACTTGACTTTTCCCGCTTGATGTCTACTTTCCTCCGTTATTCATTCTGTCTTAGAGCGACAAAATGTTTATATACTTTTATCCATCCAAAGAGAATAAGTATACTTTAAAGAAGCCAGAACTTGAATACTATATAGCGGAGACAAAATGAGTACAGTGCGTCATCTTTAGGCGAAAATGCATTCCTTAAAGCAGCTCAAATGAGTTTTTCCAGCACCTTTTATTTATTTTAATTAGCTGATTAACAGCCGGGAACGGCCTTTCAGGATGAACGCTGTAACGATAACAGGGAAATACATCCCATCATGTCCTCGACAGGATTCGAACCCGCGACCAGCCAGTAGCCAGACACGCTAACCATCACTTACAGAAGTTAACATTTCGCCATCGTTCTAACAAGTGATCGTCGTTCTTTGAACGAACTTTAGAGTTCTTTCGTTAATCCCGTGGCATCTTCAGAACGATTGGATCAATTTAAGACAAAAACATCGATCGATCAGCTGAGGTTTAAGCGAATCAAATAAAATAAAACTATAACTCGATTCCTACGGACGCTTTATGCATAGCGGATTCGAAAGACGCCATCCGAAAACAGATGACTGCGCACATTCGCTCGTGCTCGTGTTTAGGCGCCTTGCTCTCCCGCCGGCTATGATGCATTGTGGGAGAGGTAGTTATATTCGACCATCCTCGCGCTCTTTTTATGGCGAAGCTTTGTGGGATGACTAACCTCGAACCCGCAGACTACCGCTACCCATTGTTTCACTTCGGTTGTCCGCGGTTTTAAAACCTTCGCCGCAAATGAATGCATCGCGGACAGGAATGCTAAATGGGAAGTGTTCTTTGGGTGTTGTTCGCTTCGCAGGGAAAATGCCTCTTCTTCCTGTCGTCACTCTCCTGAAAATGGAATTTTCTAAACGCGAAAGAATCCGTATAGTTTCAGCGCACCAAAAGAAGACGCCATTCAGTTCGTTATCGCTGCGAGGAATATGAAAAAAATTGAATAGCGTTTTAGAATCAGTTTCATCCCGTTACAAGTGATTTTTCTGTTCTCTCGGACCGTGCATTATCTGCTTATTTATCAAAATGTCGAGTGCAAAAACGTAAGTAATGATACCGATCTCCTTTCGCCATTTATTCTTGTCCTAATGGAGATATCTTTATTTTTAATTGGACCTATATTGCGATTAATATGCGGTTGCAATAATTTTTTTTGGCAAATGTTCATTAACTAAGGTAAAATTAAAGCTATCTCGCTCTTTTATTTTTATTTTGTCATATTTGACTGCTTGATTAAACTTCATTTATGGAGTTTTTGCCTTGGTTAATGCCCGATGGATCTCTGTGGAAGTGAAATTACTTGTAACGTGTGGCCTTGAATGGAATGCGGAAACTGAAGTTCTCAAAAAGACATCTATTGCCATCAAAATCCAATTAAAGAAAGAAAAAATATGGCAATTATCGCTATATTGAAACTAATGGGATGTTTTTAGATATTTTCCGTTCAAGAATTGTTTCGCGGTAAACCTATGTTTTCTTTTCTAGTTTTGTACGTTATTGCATGCAGTTATTTTCCTCCATCTAAGATGAAAGTGGATATACATAGTTTATGCTAGGCTGGTTTGGAAATAGGTGCGGAGAGAAAGGTGGGTCGTAAAGATATTGTTACGGAGAAAGTAGAATGTGCGCTAATCCAGGAAGGAATTTTCGGAATGTGCGGAAATCTGAGACTAAATTTATATTTTCACAGTATTAGTACATCTTATGTGTCATTGGTACCAAATCTGGGTTCATATGGACCTTAATATTGTGAAACTGAGCGGCATTCCAAACTCTCATTCGTTCGTAAAACATTATAACGCATTATTTTGCTAAGTGGAGCATTTTTTCAAGGATAATTTTGTGTTGTGTGAATATTCTGTTCAAGAAATCGATAGTTTTATCGTTGTTGTGTATGCCGGATGTGGAAATTTTCCCGTTCACTTGTGTTGCAAGTGCGGCATTTGCTTAATTTCCATTAGATATCCGTCGCACGAAATTAAAATTTATAAGTTAAAGTGAATTATAGAGTTTAAAAACAAAGTATTTCAACGCTAAAATACCGATTTTATGTGTGCTTAGAAAAAAATATAGTGTAGTAGTAGCCTAACTTAATTTCATCTTTCGTATTTCTCAAAGCCTGGAAAAAACACTATTTCGTGAAAATTTTCTGCTAGTGTAAAAGTTAAAATTTCCGGGATATGAAAAAAGCAAAGTTATTACATACTACCGAAAAGTACAATTCTTCTCGCTCTTCTTCCTTCTCTTGTTTTTTGCGGCTGATAATTCTCTATACTCTTTTTTCACAATACCAAATCATTTGTTAATTCAACACGGAGACATTGTATTTACCGCGATTGAGATAACAATATGCATTAATATTTGATAATGTATTATTTCCTCGTTCGAGAGTGCAAAATATACTCATCGTTTATTATGAGTATTTACTTTAAAACCCTTTTACCTTATTCGGAAAATCGTCTTATTCATAAACTCGGAACTTAAAACCTCTCGTTGCCTCACCGGAAGCGGATGTTTCATACTCAGCTACTTGACGTTTTTAATATAGGTATGTAGCATAAGTGTAGCCGATGGAAGGGTGCATCAAAAGAAGCGTATTATAGAAACCGGTGCACAAGGAAGAGGCAGTGAGGGAGGTCGTAGAGAGAGAGAAGGGAGGAGTAGCATCTCTTAAAGGAGGAGGAGGAGTCGTTTTTAAGTGCTCTTTGGAGGTGAAGGTCGAGGAATGGAGAGGGATGGTGGAGCTTCCCATGTAACACGCACCGACGGTGGCTCCTCCCTTCCTTTTCAAGATTGCGCAACAGATGACTGTCGGGTTTGGGTCTGAGGAAAGAGCAACGCCCCGAGGAGGAGGTGGGGGAGAAGGGAGGGAGGAGAGATGAGGTTGGTAGGAATGGGAGAAAGAGTGAATGGGAAGCCAGTTTTCCAAAGGCTTTTAAAAGCGCTTCTTCCTTGGCATTACAAGGAAAGGCATGGAAGTTGTAGGTGACTGACTGACCCCTTGATGTTGGTGAAGGTAAATTCCGCGATAGCCGGAAAACGTTTGTTAAAAGCAGTGCGCATTACATATCCGAACGCATTCTGAATAGTTGATTCAGTATACGAATTATATCGAGATAAACTTCCGGCTTCGAACCTGGCGCTCCTCGGACGCAGGGGATGGCTTCCGATAAAGTGCCGTGTAATGCGAATCCGTGTTATGCGAGCCTAGCTTTGAATAGTAAAAGGAGGAGGTTGTGCTCCATATCCCTTCAGGCACCAACCTCCAGATAAAAAATTCCAAATCTTGTCCTTGATGCACATATACGTACAAATAGTGTTTGCCGGTTATGTAAGCTCAGAAACAGAGCCTTCCCACACTTCTCTTCTTCACTCTTTAATCTGAATCCCGCATCCAAACAAACCGCGTTAATGCGAACCATAATCCGCATCGAATGACATCTATATCTATATTTTACCCTGTAATTCGCCTATTTGGTGGGTGGCAGGAAGTGCAATGCGCCAAAATCTACCTAAAGATTGTCTCCTGCAGATTTAAATTTTCTATTGTGATCTCGTATTGTCCTCGGAAAGTACGAGCCTCTATAACGCTCCGTCATTATTGACATTAAAAGCAAACCGTGTTATAGAATGACAAATTTAATCAATTTGACAGATAAGATTCCTCCAATATCCATAAATAGGTTATGAAAAACAGATAAGTATTTCGGCTGCAAAGCACCTGCCGTAATTAGTGACTCACAGATAGTAGGTTGTAATTTATTGTTGGAGAATCACGGCTGCTTTCAATTCGAAATGCGCTGTTAGTTTGTCAACCATTTTGCGGATGTCGGAGTTACTTTCATCATCAATTGGATTCCAGCCATGATGAGAGGTCGAAGTTCCAGTGTTGGAATGGCCCCTTCTTTAATGAAAGGCGATGGTTGGGAGAGATGCGGCGCTGCTTTTCTCAGAATTAAAGATCGCGAGTTTGCTTCGAATAACGGGCTGGTGTCGGAGTGCTTCCTGTAGTTATTTCAAAAATTAATGGAAATCTTATTGAATTCAATACGAAGGCTTCCGCGGTGTTTTTGTACTCCTTCCAAGACTTTCGGGATTCTACCGCGTGTTGTTTCTTCTAGTGACGACTGTTTCGCCTTCATTCCAGGTGGCATCTTCAGGTCTGAAGATGCCACCTGGAATGGAGGCGAAACAGTCGTCACTAGAAGAAACAACACGCGGTAGAATCCCGAAAGTCTTATTGAATTCAGTTTGGGGATCGGTGAAGAGTTAAGTGTCAATTTTTACTTCGCTACATAAGCCTAAGCCAAGTGTTTGACGCACTTGATTTCAATCGGTATGGGTTTCAATGGCGAAATCGCAATCAATTAGCATATCTATATCGAGAAATATTGCTTGGATGCCCACGAATTTAGCTCTCATAAATACTGTATTTACGTAACTATAAGACGACCTCGAATGTATGACGATCCCCCTTTATAAAAACTAATTTGGAACAAATATTTATGAGGAATTCTGAAGCAAACAAAGTTATTTGAGTTTTTTATTTAAATCTCTCAAGATTTTCATCACAATTTGCAGTGTTAAGATGTATGCGATTTAAACCAAGTTCATTCATTCAGTGTGGCAGCAAACCAAGTCAAGAATATTCGGACTTGAAATGTTTGAAAGCGTTTATTATTTTATGTGATAGTTCCCCGAATAGCTAAAGTGATTTCGTTTATAAATATCTCTAGTCAATAAGCTTCTTTAGTTTTCAGTGATCTGCATAAGTTTCTATATACATTCAACCTTTTTTCTGCCGCGGAACTCTTTTTCCACAAGAATTTACGCAACGCAGTTTTGTTCAAAGCGGTCTTTTTTTCAAGAAAGTAACGCTCTCGTTGTGCAGGGAACTATTGTATGACCAATTTCATGAGGAATCGGCAAGATAAACTGAAACATTCGAGTTGCTCGTCAGCATCTACCTAAGTTGTTCTCCCTCTCGTTAACCACTAGTATTGGTGTGAACGTTTCCGCTAAAACCTGAAAATGGTCGTTTAATATTACCGAAATAAGTATCACTGTATTCATAATATCCTTGTCGACAACACTTCCAAAAACTACGCGTTATCGTTGATATTACGCTAGGAGATATTGTCATTGGACTGGTTGAAAAATACTTTGTTTTATTAGTATCCACGCATAAATCGCATATTAAATTTCAGATAATTTTTTCGCGAATAATTTATATTTTGAAAGTTACGGTTGCCTCTCCAATATACATGCCTTCTGGTCCGGTGTATCAGGCGACCTTTCAAGACGCCGTAAGGAATTCCATATTTCAGGGAATGCACACGGAAACCCATCTCTTCGAAAGCAAGGGGCCATATTGTGTTAATTCATTTTTCCACGGGTCAAGATGTTAAAGTTTACCAAATTAAGAAGTTCTGCGGTTTAATTCAACAAACGATTCATTCTACAATCTCGTTCAGTCTAAAATTGTCTCGCTGCCGACATTATAGGGACTAAGGATTTAATGGTTTGTAATTTATATGCCCTGATTTTATTCTGCCGTCAAGAATGGCGTAAAATATTTTATTATTAATGGAGTTGATATGGAGCATTTCAAGAGTGAGCTGTTGTTTTGGATAATGGAATACCCACTTCAACCCTTGCCGTTCTATCCCAAATCTCTTCCCATAAACAATTTCAGTGACATGGAAATGAGCCCATTTTAAAGAATACTTTGGATACAACGAAACCATATGCATGACATCATCAGCAATTTCCGCCTAATAGTACACTCCTTTATATGAGTCTTGCTAGCGACATGACTTTTTTGTAGTGTATGGCTGTATGTATTATGCACATCCGCTGCGCTCAAAGAATGTGCAAAACGATTATTTTATACCATCATATACGACAAGTAGTAATCTAGATAAAAACGTTAGCCACAAAACTGTTGATAACGCCATATACTCATACTCATTTCGTGTGAAAATCAGCCGTCTTCAATAATAATTCATCGTAAGCTTCGTAACCAAAATGCGTATTGGACGAACTTTTTTTATGGCCATAGGAGTTATTATGATTTACAATTGGATTGCAGCTATAATTTTCGAGTTCGAAAAATTCAATTCCGTACATGATCCCGTCACTGAAACGCTGAAATTTTGGTCTCCGCGACACTTTTTTATGTCGCTTAATTTGAAGGACTAACTTAATATTGAATAGGTTGATTTGGAATTTATTTTGAGATAGATTCGTTTCTCATTTTGAATGCATACAGCTCTCACTGTAATTTCAGTATGATTTGATCTAAAAAAAGGGAGCTCATTTTCATAATTTTTTCGTTAAATTTTTCCTCTCTTAAATTTAATGTTATGTTGTCCACTTACGGTAGAAACGTTTTAGTTTGATATAAACAATTTAAGTATTCTTAAAATAACTTGAGAATCTTTTATAATTTTTCGAAAAATAAAATATAATATGGAAAAGCATTGAAAAATATGATTTGAAATAAACAAAGCTCAGGGGATTAATTTAACATCTATGTCGTTCTTATTCTTTAAAAAAATTTAAGTTACTTCTAAGAAATTATGAAAATTTTATTCAAGTCCTATAAGAACTCCAATCGAATGTTTGTTTTTTGTTTTATTCGAAGTTAGAGAGCCGAAAATCATACATCCTGTGCACATAAATTCGTGAACAGTACACGTAACCTATATTTGAAGCAATACAGAGAGAATGAGTGTCCCTTAGGCATCTCCAAAGCTTCTCAATTCACGGAGCGATATTGTGTTCTTTAGTGAACAGGATTGGGACGTTCTTGAATAGAAATGTAAAAGAGCTGCACATTAAGTTGAAAGAGTCGCATGCGTCTCGAGAGCCGCGGTTTGGTCATTCTTGTACATCATCAACAACTGTAATACGGGGACTGCGTTCCGAAAAAGTGCCATGTAATGTGAACCTGGCTTTACACAGTGAAAGTGGGAGAGAGGGTTGCGTTCCATAACCCTTAGGGCATCCTCTTCCGGTTCCAAAATTACCAAATCTCTCTTTGATGCACATATATGTTCCGATCGAGTGTTTTTACTAGTTATCTTGGCTTATATATAAAGTACTCTTGTCCTCCGACACGTCTCTTTCTCACTCTGCAGTGTGGAATCCCACATCGAATGCCCTACCAAATCGCGTTGACATGAAACCATTGCCATTGTATGATTGTTTACATTAAAAAACAAACCGTTTTGTTGCGAGTCCGTGTTTTTAGAACGCGTGTTATTGAAGAGAAGATAAATTTATCGAAATCCTGAAAATGAGGAAAGAAAATCGAGTCGTGTTACGCATGGCGATTCGTAATTTTTCTAACAGTTAACTTTTACGCAGCTTCGTTTTAAGAAACATACCGGCCGAGTGATGTTGCGCCGTCTCGGCTGAATTAATTCAGCTCGGCAGCGTAATGCCGTTTTACTGTTTATTCCTTCGAGAGCAACGTCTTGGTCAGGAGGCTGTTGGTCACGCTAGCCCGCGCAAGTGGGAGGAATCAAGGCCAGTTTTATAAAGAGTTACCCGCATAACTGTTGATGCAAATGGCCTTCCGAGGAGCTCAACCCATAAGTTTAATTTCGGTGGAGGTTTTGCGATGAAATGGCATCATTTAATATCGCGTTGGCGAGCAGAGAGTTTTAACAAAATTGTACTTTGATGTAAATAATGTCTGCTTTCTATTTAAATAATTTATAATAAAGTGAGACGACGTATTCAAAATCTCTTCGACAGATTAAAATTTTCGTATTATATTACGCGAACGTGAAATGAGCGTTTTTGAGAACTTAGAATGAACCAATTAAAAGGATACTACGTGGACATCATTTTTAGGAAAAAAGATGCTTAAAATTGTTAAAATAATGTTTTTATTTAAACAGAAAATAGAAATAATTTCTAGATTGAAATGTGGCGGAATTCGACGTTTTCTTAGCGTAAAATCTTAAAGGTCAGTTTTGCAATGTCTTTGTCTTCTTTTTGATACAATAGTGAGAGATTTTTTCAGAGTACTTCTAAAAGCTTTATTAACTCGAATTAAAATAATAATAAAAGATCGCCTTTTTAGTTCCGTTTACTTCCTTACAGTCATTTTAACTTGCTTAATGTCCGCAGTATCCTTTTACATTGTCCAAAGTTCCCGTAATAACCATTCTATGTTAGTAGGTGTGTTTCTTATAAAAAAAGGCGCCTATTGTATTCGGCCGCTCCGTATGTTTCTCCCTCTGTTCATTCATATACAGTAAGATCTCTTTATACGTGATTTCGATTTTACGCTGAATTTAGACGAGCGGGATTCGTTTTAACGCGATTTTGTGCATGGAATTTTGTCTGGGAAAATAGGATTCGATTTACGCGATTTCGGTATAAACGATGGTATTCGGGAACGCATCTATCACGTAAATCGAGGACTACCTGTACTATATACCTGGGCGGATTTATTTGTAACCTGGTAATTATGTTTTGTTAGAATGAAGGTCAAAAATGATCTGCTAGGTTCAAATCACTCTATCAATTGATTGGAAACAAAGACCGTACTTTTTGTGTTACCTCGTAAAATAAAAATTCAAATATGAATACAGATATTTATAAAGATAGAGGTATGAAATATAGACAAGACCATAGATACAAATACAGTTCTATAGGAGAAACTATGTTCAAGTAATATTGTTTGGCACTGGTTAAGATGAATACAAAATATTTTCTAGAGAGAGAGTTAATCACTTTGGAAGAGGCAAGTAATTTCCCATCGTCTCTTTCACTCTCTCAATTGCCTCGATACTTTATAATCCGTCGTAGTTACACCTCATTTGAGGCACGGGACAGACGCCAACGCTTCCTGGTGTGGGTCGTTGGAAATCGCTGTGGGTGAAGAAGCACAAGATCTCGGATACTCATAACGGTACATTCCCTCTGCTCCTTTACTCTCCCTCCCTCCGCCACTCCCCTAACCTTAGCTCCACTCCCTTCTCCGCCGCTCCTCCGATCCATTCGATTCCCTGCACGCCCTTTTTATTCGAGTTGTCATAGATGCAACATGTTCGTTACCTGATAGGCTAACTCCTTAAGTTTTCACGTCCCACTTGCAAAGATAGGAGAACATTTAGTGCGTTTCTTACTGAGAGATTGATTGGAGAATTTTGAACTGCAAACACCCACACGTATGCATGCAGTATTTACTGTAAAGAACAAGTTTAATCGTTTTCTCGTTTACAAAAGTCGGTTTAGTTGGTAATTAATCATGTTGTCGATAATTTAATGCAATATAGTAGTCCCTTGGACGACGCTGGCAAAAACGCGCTGTACAAATTTAATACCTTATGGAAAAAATCACCTGCTCGAGCTACAAGCTTTCTCAACGTCACGTACATGCGTTAAGGGCAGTGTTGAATCCAAGGGAGGGCCCGCAGGTGAATTTCACCCCCCGTGGAATAAAAATTCCCGGGAAAAATTATTAAAATTTTATTTAATTTATTTAATAGTATCAAGAAATGTTACTGGTTCCTCAAATAGAGAATAAGATAATAATTGATCGAAAGTGACATTGAGAAGAACCTTTTTGAATTAATTTTAATATCCAATATTGGATATGCGGAACTGAAAATTTTGTGCGTAAAGCTTTGTTGAATACCGGTGTCTACTGCGAGTGCTGAACGCTCATTCAGCACAATGAAGAAACTCACGGCGAAGTTAAGAAATAGAATGGGTCAGGGAACTCTGCAGGACTGCGTGAAAATTACCATCGAGGGACCCAATGATTTGCCAATTACATTATTAAATGAAGTTATCCACAAATACGCTAAGAGAAAACAAAGGCGACTCAGGTTCATTTAAAGCGTCTACTTATACAATCCTATATTCAATTCTGTGATTTATATTATATAGGTAATTGTGAATTAATAATTTGTTTGATATTCACGTATTACATATTCCAAAGACTTTTCTATTGGTGGTGAGGCTGTTGAATTGCCATGTAAGATTTATAATTACCAGTATATAATACCTGCTACAATGTGATTGGAATTTAATGTGATATTTTTATAACTATAATTAAAAACTATTTATGTTGTTTAAACTTCAAACTAATATTTGTTTTTAAAATACCCCCGAAGTTTTCATTTTCCCTCCCGGTCAACAATGTCTGGATTCAACACTGGTCCATTTAGTACGTACACATGGAATGGGAGGGGGTTGAAGTTTGAGTATAATCTGCGTATGGGGGGGGGGGGGGGGGGGGAGTAAGACAAAGTAGAACGTACGAGCGTAAAATAAAACAAACTATATAGAGATAGATTGTTGTTAAGTTTTTAGTCTGTAAGTGTTTGAAACTGACATATCAAATTCTTTTCTCTAATATTAAACTTCATATAACACTGTAGTATAAAGACAACATTTATAAATACAAAGTTCTAAATAATAATTATGTAATATAATAAATAAATAAACTTCTCATATTTTAATTCCAGAATGATTTTTTGCGACGAACTTGTGCATTTGGGAGGGGGGTACTAAGCATAATGTACGTACGCACCGGGGAGGGGGATAAAAAAAGTACACCGTGCAATAAGGAGGAGGTCGAAAATGGCCGATTCATTGCGTACGTACTAAATGGACGGTCCTTAAATGTGGTGCCCAGTTCAGGGCTGCTTATAATTAACTTTTATGCATTTTGCATTTAATAACAGTTTGTAATCAATTTTGCGCATGGAAAACCCGCTTTGGTATAAGATTTACTGGACATCCTTTTATTAAGAGGGCAGTTATATCAATATCTATTCGTGATCGGACTAAATTATAAAGGTTGCAATTACATGTCTATACATATTGTCTGACAATAAAGCAACTTCGAATATAAATACGCCTACGTAATTTGAGAAGAAAAGTAACATGGCTATTCAAACTGTATATTTTTGCTTCAAGTATACGATGGGTCGCCATTAAATCGCACTTTAAAATCGATAAATAAATAAAGCGCAACACTTTCATTTACAAAAATGTCGCTGTTTGCCAGCAGATGTCTTCAGCGTAAGTAGCACACAGAAGATTGAACTTCTGTGCAAGTATAAATTACCTTAGGCCGCGATTTCAAGTCGAGTATAGATTTTCGGCTTGCATTAAAAAACATCGCCTTCGAGGTTGTTATGTTTAGTTAACGCCACGTCATATTCTCTCATCACGTTTAACCTCGCAACGTAAAACACGCACGCACGCGCACACACGTGTGCTCATACTGAATTTCTCCGGAATAGAAAACAAAACATTACGAGGTGATATTTTTCCGGCACAAAGACGTTATCAGTCTAACTCTCGTTTTACACACATTACATCTACATGTTACCTTGCAATTCACCTAATTGGTGGGTGGCGGGGGGTGCAATGCACCAAAACCTACCTAAAGATTGTCTATCGCAGGTTGAAAATTTCTATTGTGATCTCGTATTGTCCTCGGAAAGAACGAGCCTAGATAACGCTCCGTCCTATAATCGATCTCACGTATCTTATCGTCACGGTCGTTTCTACCTATACACGTTGGTGCTTCAATTATTCCTACAACCTCATATTTTAGACATTCCGATCTATATTAGCGGTAAGGCGCCATTCTATAACTCTGGTGCTGCGTTATAGTAAAATGTTTGCTTGTAGTTCGGTAATTATTATTATTAGCGATTATAATTTTTAAATCGCAGAAAATCGCTATAAGTTATTTTTTATTCGCGCACTTATTGCAATTTGTACTCAGTGACGATCGAACTTATCGAATCATCAACGGGAAGGGCGAACGAGTCGCGCGATTTAACCCTTCCCTCGTTTTAGTGATTGGCGCGGATTTTCGCGTTCAAAGAGCAGCCGCAGTGTAATTTATATATTATCGGAATTGCGCTCCTTGCTAAGTACGCTCGCGGCGCAAGATATACAAATTGCTTCCGCAATTGAGGTCAGCGGCATAAAACAACTTCTGCCGGTTTTCGAATCGTAAGTTCTTTCATCCTTCTCGAAATCGGACGGATAAGACATCGGGTCTCCTTTGCCTTTCCTGCGTTGGTAAAAACTGGTTCGCGTTGGGTTGGGTTGGCGGAAATTGGCTGTGCAGTGATTTGGTGTTTGATCGCCATTTGTCTTCGCGCCGTGCACTTTCGTTTTTTTTTTAAGATTTAAAGCGCGGTTACGTTTGACCGGAAATCATTGCTTTCATGGATTGCCATTTTTTTAGGATAACCGTTGAGATGCATTAAGTACTGTTCTGCGCGCTTTCTGTTAGATTTTGGAATTGTATCTCAGGATCAAAGTTACGGAAATAATATAAAAACAAGTCTGCTTAATCTCTGCTTTGTAGAGCGTTATTTTGCGGCCTTTTTGAATTAAGATAAGATCATTGTACATGTTTTTCGTAATATTCTAGATGACGTCCAACGGTGTTGATTCGAAATATTATCATTTGAATTACGTAGCAAATCCTAATCTTTGTCTGTAAGATTGGAGTATAGTATGGCACTTACGATTAATAATTTCATATTGGTAAGATTTCCGCGAAGAAATATAAATGAATAAGTACATTACCGCACTCAAATTAAGGCCTTCCTAAATTTTAATTCCAAATAATCGACATTAATGGAGGACTGCATGATACACGATATAATTATTCACGCCATCAAAGCAAAAATACTTTTTAAAACATTTTGAAATTTGTAATCTAAGCAGATTAAAATAGAATTTCATTCAATCATTTCACTATACTAACCTAGTATTTCAAAGGCAGTAAAATATTTGAATTATCTGTTTGCGTCATCACGAAAACTTTTTAACAACCATCCAGCGGCGTACCGGAAAATGTGGAGGCCCTTCGCCAGAACAAAATTGAAGTCCCGGAAAAAAATTAATGGCCTCACAAAAAAATATGGGCCCGCTTTGGCCATGGCCTCCCCGCCGCGCGGACGTTGCGGGGGTGTCCGGTACGCCACTGCACCTATCCTAATGATTTTAAAAGGTCTTATAGTACAGTCGTACAGTCGTTAAAACACGCAAATTCCGAAAGGACTTGGCAGATGTTTAAAAAATATACTGTCTCAAAACGTGATAAAATTGTGCTCTATTTCAATATAAATAATTTCAGCATAAATATTTAGTTCCGCTCCGCCCCCTGCGCGTGGCAACCATCGCCTCCGTTCTCTTACCTCGCTATGGTCCACTCACCCCATCGGTTGATTTCGCATTTTTAGCCTACTTTTAATAATGGAAATAGGCTTATAGTTTTGTCGTTGTTTTTGTCTATCTGTCCGTCTGTCTGTCCGTCCCCCTATTAACTTTTGAGCCAATATACCGATTTCCATGAAACTTAGTGGAAATCTCTTGCTACATGGGCCGAGCTCCCGAGGATAGTTTTTATAGTTTTTGTTTCGAAGATTGAAGTCCTGAGTTCGATTCTAGGAATTATGCCTCTCATTTGATTTACATGGGAAATCTGAAATCCATCGTGCAGGGTAATTTTCTCTTGCACATTAAAATATCGAAGCAAGTTTTGTAGTATTGTCTGAGGAAAGGAATGAAGATTCTAATTTTTATCGTATTATATTCCTTATCGATGGTATTTCTTAGGATTTCGCGTAAATAGTGGCGATTTTGCAGTTTTTATCACTCATTACTCGAGTGTTGCCATAGCAACAACTATTGTTGGACTCAAATTCGGTATCATTATATATCGACGTTTCTTACAGAGGAGGAGGAGGAGGATATAACATACATATAACATATAGGAGGATACTAATGTTTAGGCACTTCCAGATGAGCTGGAGATTTGAAATTTTTTTCCTAGATAGAATTTTGTACAAAACCGTCTAGAAAAAACGAAAATCTTGAAAAAGTGCAACAATGCGGCCTCTAAAATTTCGCAATTGTTTAAACAAAATTTCAAGGTTTATGTATTTCCAAATGAGCTACGGAGTTGAAAATTTTTTTATAAGTAGAATTCTTAAAAAAACGAAATGGAGATTATACAAATTTTGATATTTTAATTTGTTTGGCAGTTAAAAATTCTTAAAATTTAAACAAATAGATGACTGTTTAGGTACTACGGGATGAGCTAGGAGGCTGAAATTTTCAAATTATTTACAGAGTAGTGAATTTGCACAAATAAAAATTGGAATTAAAATTTAAAACTCCTAAACCGTAAATTTACGGTTTAGGAGTTTTAAATTTTAATTCCAATCTGTACACCGTAGTCTCCATTTCCTTTTTTAACAAATAAAAATTTCAATTTTACCATATATGAAATGCGGCGGCCGTTAAAAATTATTTAAATTTAAACAATTAGAAAAATATTATTTTACTTCAAGAAGTGCTACAACTTTGAAATTTGTCTAAAATGTGTAGCATTAGTACCGCATAATGAAGATAGTGTAAAACTTTTAAAATTGCTACATTTGTGGATTGTTTTAAACTATTATTTTTACATGTGGGAAAAACGAAAATCGCTGCGGAGGTAAAATTTTTAGAATTAAAAGACTATTTGTAATGATGAAATATCTATCTGAAAAATTAATGTTTTTTCAAGGTGAGATGAAATGCTTGCAGTATGCAAGCACCAACTACTAGTATTCTAATACGTATACGCGTTATTTTTGCCGCACAAATACGCGTGTTCAATTTAATATTCCTTTCGAATGTATTTGTAGTATTTTATAACGATAAATTATGAAATTTGGGAGCACAAATAGCTACATATCCGCAATGACTTTAAAGCTATTAAAGCCAATAAAAGTATTAAATAAATGATTAAATGGAAAGTTGGCATTTGGATCATCTTGTTTACATATACATGCATGCCTCGCTCAGCGCAATAGGCGTTCCGAGACATCTGTGCACTGTCCGAATTTTTGCTAAAAGAACAGTTTATAACATAGCACTTAATCCGGTTGATTTTTACTCTTCAGAAATTTTACTATTTTTATCTTGCAACTTATATACATAATGATTAGCCATTTTTATATAAGTACTAATTTAAAGTCAATAAAACGAAATATCGTATTTACTCGTGTAATATCTGCACTTTTTCTCCACAAGTTCCCATCAAAAAAGGAGGATGCGGACATTACACGATATATGCCCCTTCATATTTTGAGGGTAGGCCACTCGCGAAACGCGTACTAATACTGCGTGCCTGGCGTGAGATGAGCAATATGCCGTGCATTTTGTTTCCCCGATTGAACCAAGGTATTTTTTAAAAATGCGTGGAATAATATAATGAGCACGTTTGTAAGGTATTTTTTTAAATTCCTTGCCAATTATCAGTATCTTTATGATGGAAAATCGCAATTTTCTAATAATATTTGTTATGAAAAAACGTGTTATAAAATAAATGAGATATACAAAATATCATAGCTATTTCTGGTATGTTCTGACATGTTTATAAAATTCTTCATGCTTACGAAGATCTTTGATGATGATTGGCCAGCGCAAAAGTAAACAAAATCGGAATACGAGTGTCATTACGATTCAGCGGCACCGCCGCAGCTTCAGACACGTAACTGTAGCATAGGTACCAACAGCAAAATAACATTAGAATAACAAATTACTAACGATCGCAAAAGTTCAAGTTGTCGTGAACCTAATCTAACCCAATCCCAAGGAAAAACCCATCCAAAGCGAACCCAACCCTGCACATCACAACAGTAACGTTAACAAGTTTAAAACTTTCAATAATAGCGTCACGGAAAAAGACTGGAATTTCGGAAAACCAATAAAAAAAGTGAACGAGTGAAATAGAAATAAAGCTAATAAACGTATAAATAATAACAAATGTTTCTTTAATTAGAGTGGAATGACTATCACTGAAATGAGAGTGAAGTACGAATAAAGGACCGTATCATTTAGGAGGATTATTTTAAAAATTTTCAAAAATTAAAATTTTAGTCTCGAGGTGCCAACCGCGCTATATCGAAAATGCGCTAAACGAGGCATACCTGTACTTTGGCCATTTGGTTACTAATATGATTCAAATTGTTAATTCTCTCTCCATTCTATCACTATACTCCTCAGCTCCTTATAGTTTGAAGGTTTTTGGTCTTGGTAGAGGGGTTAGCAGTGCCGCGTTTAGCACATTTTGGGCCGTAGGCAAATCAGATTTCTGGGGCTCTTGATTGAAAATTAAAACACATTATTTTAGAATGAAAGAAAATCACAATTTATTTATCATATAACACTATAAATAGAGAATATTTTGTTATTTAATATTTTTAAAGAACCATGACAGAACTAAATCTTTAAAATATAAGTAAACAAACAATTCACAATTGCTTATAATAAACAATTACATTTTGTAATAATAAACAAACACATTTTGATAAGTACAGAATAAACATTAGAGGCTATACGAGTGCTCTCGTTTGCCGAACGGCAGAGCGGTTCCAGCCGCCGGCGGTCCTATCTTACACATATCTAATCACCTAATATAAAACGCTTGATATCTTTGTCTGCGCGACGGGGATGCATCGTGCATCGCCGGAGGTGTCTCCATGTCACGCTCTTAAAACGCGAATAACTCAATCAGATATGTAGCAGAAATTCGGCCGAGATAATCTACTCGGATATGAAAATACTGTGACGAAGAAATTTTTACGAAAAACCTCCAGGGTTCGACTCAAGGGGATGATTTGCATTCTCCATAAGATATGTAACAGATAAAAATCTACTTTTTGACCTGCAGGCTTATCTTCTTTTTGACATTAAAATTAGAAAACATTGACTCACGAGCTTTAGATTTAAACCATTTAAATTAAAGATTACAAGGTTTCTTATTCTGTTCATCTGTTCTGTTTCGTCTACAGTTCGAAATTCATCATGTTAAACGTTTAATTCGCATATTTTGGGGAAATCTTTCATTTTAACGGGATGTTGCCTTGCCTACCAATTACACTGTTAAACCTCGAAATCCTATTGTTATTTCATTCCATATATGTTTAAGCGTGCTTTGAAGACTTTTAATACGACAAGGATATCTTTTCATAGCAATCAATGTAAACATCATTCGTTGCGTTATTTACGAGAAGGTATACCGAAAAACCTGAAATACTATTTAAAAAGATTAAAATCGTTATGATGAGTTAAATTCAATATTATTGAAATAGAAACGGTATGAAAATCGGAGGTGTTTGCTGGAAGTTTTAGTAAACAAACCGAGCATGTAAAAATATTTATAGCGTGAAGGATTGTGCGATAGGTTACGGGAGTTAGAAGAATGGAGTACTTGAGGACGGTTTTGGAAATAGGGAGAGAAAGAGAGGTTTAAAAGGATCACCAAAATAATAATAAAAGGCTAAGTTTTCAGTCCGTTGGTCTGAGTGACAAGCTATTAGAACGCGAATAACTCGATCAATGATGTAGATAGAAAATTGAAATTTTGCAGAAAAATTATATAATGAGCTAATCAGGATTTTTTATTTAAGGTTGACATGGCAATTAAAGAAATTACTGTCCGTTTGTGGCGCTATTTTGAGAGGGGATATATTTAATTTCCTCCGAATAAAACTAATTAAACTTTAGAAGAAAGGGAGGAGAATGGGTGGCAGGAAGATGGAGGATAGGAAGCAATGAGCAGGGTGAAGAATAAGAGGGAGATTGGGATGGAGAATGAGAAGAAGAAAGGGGGAAAATACGAGGGAGAGAGAGAGAGAATAGGAGGGAGAGAGAATAGGGGAGAAGGATGGAGAGAGAGAATAGGGGGAGAGGGATGGAGAGAGAATAGGAGGAGAGGGATGGAGAGAAAATAGGGGGGTAGATAGATAGATAGATAGTCGTCTTTATTCGGGCGAAATTTAGACCATAAGGTCCATTCTTACATTTAATGGAGAGAGAATAGGGGGAGAGGGAGGGAAGAAAATGGGAGGGAGACAGAGAGAAAGGGAGGAAGAATGGGAAGTACCTAAATTTTAATACATAATCTGCTCATACTCGTCATATTTGTCGGGCAATTACGCTAGTATATTATAACCGCTGTCTCTGCCTGCGTCTGAAGTCTCGAGTGACGTCACCTTCCGGCATGAACGCAAATAAACCGAAAATGGTCAGTTCGATTTCGAAGAATCTTTCGCCTGAATACTCGGCGCGAACTCTTGCAGGTTTTAAGTGGATAGTCGTCCCCCAGAAAGGCATGGGTTCGATATCAGGATAGTTTTCGTTTTTTCATTTGATTGACACCTAATCGGCTAGAATACGATTTGTAGACCTTTATTCTTTAACATTTTAAAATATATTCCGATCAGGACTTTAACTCGAAATTTATACCATTTCACGCAAAAAGAAATGAAGATTCACATTCTTACCGCTGATTTTGTTATTTAATTCGTGTTTTCTCATATTTCAAATTAATATTCGATTTTCTCCGGTTTTTTGACATTTCAAAAAAGAGGTTGCTAGGGTAGTCGGCATTGTTCATCTCGGATTTTTACATTAGAGTCGGGCTTCAAGTGCATTTGCACTAAGCTTACAATAAAACGCACGAAGGACAAAAACAGATTAAGCATCGAGTGACGTCCCCTCTCAGTATAAACGCAAATAAATCAAGATTGGTCAGCTCTATTTCGATAAATCTTTCGCCTGAATACTCGGCGCGAACTTGCAGGATTTAAGCGATATCAAGAAAGTTTTCGTTTTTGCATTTATACGATGTGTAGACCTTCAGTCTTTAACATTTTAAAATATCTTACGATCGAGACTTTGGCTCGAGATTCACACTATGTCACGTAGAAAGAAAGGAGGATTCTTATCCTTACTTTCGATTCTGTTGAGATTCCGATTTTTCAACATTTAAATTGTTGACCTCGGATTTTTGCGTTGTTAGACTCTAGCTTTCAAGTACATTTGCACTAATTATAAGCCTACAATGAAACAAACGCCTCAAGGACAATAACCGATTGAAAATTTATGTGAGAAGTTTCGTGTAAATATAAAACAAATGAAACATGCAGCTAAGAAAAGAAACTATTCCAATGCATTGTAATAATGGACCACTTAACATTTCAAATTGAAAGATATTTCACGCGTGCATTGAAAATATCGTTTTTTTCAACTTTTATTGTGCAGTTTAAGCAAATTACTATAATGATAATGTTTTTTATTAATTTATTTCAATATTGGCGCGTGGCCGGTGCATTAATTACTTAATATTAAACTAACAACAGAACATATAATATTCTGTACCAACAGAAATAATGAAAAAAAAACAAAAAATATTGTGTAGCGGTAGTATAAATCATGTAGGTGTGTGCTTTTGGTTATGAAAATGGTATGAGCTATATAATTATTTTAAGAGGGGCAATAAAAGTGGTTCAACTAACAACACTCTTTGTAACAATTTTTTGTCATAGGAACTATCGCATTGGGTCACTTCACGCAAGGTTCCCTAAATGTTTGCAGGAAGTACTGTAACACGGGCCTCTAGTTATATACATACATATATATGATTCGAAGCCTGGTTTCCAGGGGTATTGATAACTGATCAAAACGTTTTCCCACTTCCCGACGTGCTAGAGACTTGACACTTTACGTAAAGGTAGCTTTTGGGTCACATATAGCAGAAAAAACCGAAAACACAAAAAGTTTTGATCTAATTGTAAGCTTCCCACACAAATTTAGGAAAAATCAAAAAATCCCGCTCATAAGTTTTGAACCACCCAACAGATATTGCCGTGATTTTCTTCATTTTGTAGAAAATAAGAAAATAAAAAACGCCTCGCTTACTGTACGGTGCTATTTCTCACCGTTCTAAAGATATTTTAATCCAAATTTCGAAAGTAGGAGGGGCGAAGGCTTCAAGATGCGTGAAGGAGGGATGGGTGGAAAGGGGTGATAATCGCGCGGTGTATACATTGCCACGCGCTGTGCATTGTAGTACATTTATATCAAGAATATACCACATGCAATAGCGATGCTTGAGGAAGGTGACGTGTTATTTGCACTACGCAGCTCCACCCCTCCCGGGTCCGAGGCCACCCCGTTTTACAGTCGAAGCTGATTATATCACTTCCAAATCAATAGTCAGTTGAATTTTATAATTATTAAATATTATTATTATTTTTGTTTTTAATAAATTATATTTTTAAAAACGAATTTTAGGGATCCCCAATTTCTCGGGCTCCCAGCACTTGCCTAGTTTGCCTTATGGTGAACGCGGCACTAGGGGTTAGTGGTCATTCTTCATAAAACTTCTGTGTACTACACGACTTATTGTTCATTTGGGCCTTCATTCCATCGAAGTTGGTTGTTCGAGTTAAAGTTACATATACATAGCAGTTCATGTATATTGCGGGGTCCAACTTGTTCAAAAGTTTGCCTTTGAGACTTATTCATAGTCATCGCGAATGCCATTGTAACTGGAAACTGGCGTCCACGGGGAACAAATGGCGTGTTCGGATCATGCTTTGTGTCCATGCAGCGTGTATGCAAGTGTTCATCCCGGCGAGCACATGATAGAATCTCGGCACCCAGTATGCGTTCAAGCAGACTACCCACTACCAGGCGTGTGCCGTTACAAAAACCTTGCTTAATCGAAAAATTCCGTAATAGTGTGATAATTGCTCCTATTTTAAAATTTAATGTACGTGGTGGAAGTTCTGCTGAACTAATGCGCTTCATGTATATGAGAAAATCTTGTACATTTTCTCCGTTCATTTTCTGAATAATTTCTTCGCTATTTTTGGGGAATCATCATCACGTCCAGTTCGTAGATATTGTAATTATGCATATGATCGGTGCATGGGCCAAATGAGGGCGCTGCAAAAAATCTGCGGGCCGCATTAAGGAATTCGACCAAATCCGTGTACCGGACGCATACCATGCTAACGGCTTTCCTAGTTATCACTATGTTGTATATTCTCTATATCAGAGGTCTTCAAACTTTTTATTTTGAAACTTTGGTTCTATGAGCCTTTTTAGAGCTTTTCGTCATTGCTGAAAAGCACTATTATCTTCGTGATGTCCGTCCGTCCGTACGCATATATCAGGGGAAAATTTACTGAACCGATTTCAACCAAATTTGGTACATAAATATTACTCACATGAATTATTGACCAAAATGACATTTGGACCGGATCGACTAAGCGGGGGTGCCACAATTGCAAAGTTAAACTTTTCGGTAATTAATAATTTGGAAGGAATTGGCTTAACCGATTTCAATGAAATTTTGTATGAAGGAGGCTTATAACATCAAAAAACAAAATCAAGATGTTTAGTATAGATATAGAAAGCAGGACTGCCACAATACAAGAAATAAAAAACATTTATTTTACACATATTTTCGTTAAAATACCTGCATCAATTTTAACCAAATTTAATATTTATAATGTACACATATATAGAAAACCATAATAGCATATTTAAACCAAATCAGCCAAACAGGGGTGCCACAATTACAAATAAAATTCTTTCACTAATTACGGAGTTGGAAGAAATTGGCTGAACGGATTTCAATTAAATTAGCTTTGCCCGCGCAGAGTATCTGCGCGCTAGTACTTTATTGCTCAGTATCATAAATTTCTTTATACACAAATTTTCGATCTCTTGATTTGCTGATGCAATAGTTAAGAGTCAAATGATCTCGCATCCCTCTCTCCCTCCCTCTGTCTCCCTCCCTCTGTCTCCCTCCCTCTGTCTCCCTCCCTCTGTCTCCCTCCCTCTGTCTCCCTCCCTCTGTCTACCTCCCTCCCTTCCTCTCTCTCTCCCTCTCTCCCCCTCTCTCCCTCCCTCTATCCCTTCCTCTCTCCCCCCTCTCTCCTTACCTCTCTCACTCCCTCTCTTCCTCCCTCTCTTCCTCCCTCCCTCCCTTCCTCTCTCCCTCCCTCTTTCCTCCCTCCGTCTCCCTTCCTCTCTCCCTCCCTTCCTCCCTCCCTCCGTCTCCCTTCCTCTCTCCCTCCCTTTCTCCCTCCCTTCCTCTCTCCCTTCCTTCCTCTCTCCCTCCCTCTTTCCTCCCTCTGTCTCCCTCTCTCCCTCCCCCTCTCTCTCTCCCTCCCCCTCCCCCTCTCTCTCTCCCTCCCTATCTCTCTCCCTCCCTCTCTCTCTCCCTCCCTCTCTCTCCTCTCTGTGTTAAAACATAACCGATACACAGTTTTTTATGACCCACAAAACTAACATTCTTTGGTAATGCTCTGTTATCTACTAACAAATATATTAACTTGTAATTAATTTGTATTTTGTTAAAATCTGTATGTAATTAATTCCTCTTATTTTGTAAATATTGTAATTACTTATATGACGAAAGGGTTAAATGTAAGAAGGGACTACATAGTCTCAATTTCGCCCTAATAAAGTCGTTTGTCTGTCTGTCTGTGTCTGTCTCCCTCTCTCTCTCCCTCCCTCTCTCTCTCTCCCTCTCTCTCTTTCTTCCTCCCTCCCTCCCTCTCTCTCTCCCTCCCTCCCTCTCTCTGCCTCTCTTTTCTCCCACCTCCCCCCTCTCTCTCAAGGGTTAAATATAAGAAGGGACTATATAGTCTCAGTTTCACCCTAAATAAAGTCGTTTGTCTGTCTGTCTCATTCCCTCCTGTCACAATCCATAGCTCTCCTTTTTTTTCTCCGTATTCTTCTTTATTTCTTTCCTCCCGTCCTTTTCTAATTCTTTATCTCAAATTTATCTTAAAAATTTACAATGCAATACCATCATTATGATACAAACATCTAATATGCTTCATTGCCAGCTGTTTCAGTTGTGTTTAGCAATACAAAGTTCTCCTCATAGCTCGGAACCTCCAGCGTGCCACGCATTGTCGTAGCGTTATATATATATATATATATATATATATATATATATATATATATATATATATAGATTGTGTATATAAGATTTGTACAACATACAATAATGAAATCAAGATGTTTAAGCGGATCTAAAGAGCAGGGCTACCACAATAAAAATAAAATAATAATTCTTTTACATGTAATTCTAGAGAACTGACTGCATGGATTTAAACCCATTATGATGCATATAATCTTCATATAAACTCGACTAAACAGGGCTACCACAATATCAAAGTTAGTATTTGTCTGTAACTATTAATTTCGAAGGTATTGGCTGAACGGATTTCAAAGAAATTTCGTTTGTGAAGCAAGTATAGAATGGCAAAACGAAACGAACATCTTTAAAACGGATCTAAAAACCAGGGTTGCCCCAATATAGGGAAAAATAATTTTCTGATTTCAAAGCAAATATATTAGTATACGATTATACTAAGGCTAATTTGAGGAAAAGCACTTCTGTACCACGGGAAACCCGTGTGCATCCCTACTTGTTTTCTATGGTCGTTTATTAGCATTTATTAATAGTCTCCTACCCCCATGTATATACACATGTTAAAATTATAACAAAATAAATAACTTATGTTAATAACATTATAATTCAAAGTTTTAAGCGTATTATTGTTTTATGACGTTATTATTGGCCTTAATGGCACAACATTTATTTCCGTAGTCATGCATGGTGGATGATATAATAAGAAAAGTGGCAATCTTGAACAGGTTCACAAACTCCTTTAAAATTCTGGCCGCGTACCACCGGTAGACATTCTCCCTTTGTTTACGCTAGTTTCTTAGATCGTCTCAACCCTTCTATCAGATGAGAATCCGTACAAAAGTACTACATTTTGTATTACAGTTTAGTTCCTTCGGTCCATGGCGAAAACTCGCGGACTGTGGAAAAGATATTCTCAGGTGTGTGGTGCTTTATACAGGAATGGACGATAAACTACCGATGTTGTGTAGGTATGTGCCGAATTGATAAATTTCTTGAATTTATTTTATTTTATGGAGCAGCAACTCGAACCGCACAATTTTGCTGAACTACGATCCGAATCGAAACCAAGTATTTTTTTACTGAGCTACGAACAGAACATTTGATGAAAAACGGTTCGATTCGAGAATTTAAAAAAAAAAACAAATATGTTGGCAATTTTCCGGAAGAAATTAGGCTTTTATTTTGCACACAACGCACACAGCTCAGACAATTTTGAAGATGTTACAAGATATCTGTATTCTGATTTTCGTTCAAAATGAAATACTAAATAAACCGATAATGGTCTGTGAAACCAGATGATGCTAATACGCTTGTTAGAGAAGTCATTTTGTGTAGATTTTGCAGTATCTATTAAAGAGTTGCACTTGTCGGACAGTAATTGGTTCAAAATTTGAAATACTGTGAAGATATTAGAACCCGTGAACATAGCTTGCGAATTATTCCAGTCTGAACAATTAGTTCCTCTCTTGATTTATTTATACATTTTCAATTATTTTATTATTTCTGTTTGTGCAGCATCGAAATGACTGTTAAATTTTTATTTGTTTATTGTGCAAATACAAGGGAGTCAGTACTACATTAATAACATTTTTGCTTAAACCGAACCATTGTCAGAACCCAATTCTGAACCAGACCATAATTAAAAATTGCGAACCGAGCCACGGACCAAAGCACATCATTTGTGATGGTTTGCTGATCAGGATATCAGATACATGAGTGAAAGATTTTATAAGAAATGTTTGAGATTCGTGGTAGCATTAAGTAACTTACCCCGTTGATCCGAATAAACTCTCCACGCGGTGGCCCGCGTGTTTGAGTTCCCTGACATGGACGGATCCAAAATAAAGCACGTTTAGGCCCCGACGCACGGGGTTGCAGTCGAGAGGGAGGGGTGGGAAGTTCAATCCTAGCATTCCGATATTTTAAGGAAGGCGGATTTCACTTCCGCGACGCAGCTTTCGCCACTCACAGTTCATCTGAAAGCTAACGGGTTTATCCACCCGTGCGGGTCCACTTTTGATGCCCGACGTTTCACTTCCGCTGCATTTTGCTTCTGAAAAATCCGGCTGCATTCTTCGGACGAGACGAGAGGAGGGGGTTAAACCAGGAAGAAAGTACACCATACGCGTGCATCGAATAAAAACGTCGCATGGAAAATTTTTATTATAGAGTATTAAAGTGCGAAGCGAAAGTGATAGAGCGATTATCAAACTAGTGTTAGCTTAGTATTGGCATTTCTTTACCATACGGCGGAATGATAATGGCGTTTATTCCTTTCTTTGACGATTTTTAATGCGTGTACGACAGTTTAGAGCAGATTAGGAAAGGTGAACCAAGTTTGCTTAAAATAAAAGAACCTTTTTAATATCTCATTAGGCTATGCTTACAGAACAATCTCGACAACAAAAAACTGCTTTATTCTGAAAATCAATGAAACGTGTATTTACGGGTGTTCTTGCGTGAGTGTTAGTAAATCGTGTCGTCATATTAAGGGTTAATACATGACGGCGCTGCTTGTGACAAGGGAAGTGATTGGTCATCCTCATTAAGCATCCCCTTAGATCCGTCTAGTAGCTTTGGTTGTACTTTTATGTTTTTCCCTATATCCTATAACTGCCTCCATAGTTGGAGCGTTTTTGGAGGTATTCCGTGTATTAATGCCGCGAATTGTATTTCTATCGTGATTGTGGACCAGCAGAGTAGCTGTGGCATCGTATAACACGGTACAAGAGGCAACGATGTGCCCCCTTCTTCAACAACAAATTCAGAATTAATGTAAAGTTTGATTATTATTGGGCCTCATTTGTTGTTGAGCTTTTACGCACTCCGTAAGCTGCTTGGGCACTATTACGGACTTTATGCTTGCCGCTTTTGTCATTGACGAGATCACTTCGCATGATGTTCAAAGCTTATGATTAATAAATGCAGAAAAATGTCTTAAGGAGCGTTTATACTCTTGCAGCTTTTCATGATTGATTTCGAAATTTTCTGAAGTCTAGCGCTTTTTTCCGAATAATTTCACTGTCATTGTTTTGATAGTATATTTATTAAATATTAAAGAACACAATTGTTATTTTTTTCTTAGTAAAAATTTGTCGTCTTTTTGTAAGATTTTTTATTAATTGGTAGGTCTATCGAAGTTCAAGATCAAGTTAAAAGTTTACAGACTGTACTGACCGCATTGTCGTAGCGTATACTTAATTTTTTCGCCCGTTATGAAATATGGAATACGCATATGAAGCAAATTTATTTGAAACAGAAGAACGAATTACATTTAAAAACGAGCGCATTTTATCCGTATGCGCTCTATTCCCTTTTAACACTTGTCTTAGGATATATCCGTCTTTGGTGATGAGCTGACCTATATTTACTACGTATTTTGTGACCTCATCGAGTTCTGCTCCATCGATTTCAAGCTCCTTTACGCAGTGCAAAAGATGGCCTTGGTCTAGTTGAGGTTGGTTTTATGCCCATATGCCCTGCATCTTGAAGTCATTTCTTGAAATTCTCACAGAAAATAGATCAGATTTAGAATACATATTTTGAGAAGTTTCTCGCTTCCAGGTAAAAAACATTCAATTTTGTTTGCAGTTTAATTTATTAAGAAGCAAAAAAACCACAAGCGATAATGGATATGTCGTTTATTCATAAATTATCGATTCACTGAAAGTAACCGTTTTTACGAACTCGAAGACCATCGCTAATTATTTATATTTCGAATTACTGCGACTGTTTCGTGTAGTTCAGGGGTGGGCAATTTTCTCTACATGGTGGGCCGCATTGGTGGTTGAAAATTCTTCGGTGGGCCGCATAAGAAGTTGCCAGTGTTTCGGCGGGCCGCATAAGAAGTTGCCAGTGTTTCGGCGGGCTAAATTAGAGTTTAAATCGTAAGTTATCTAGAGATTCTGTGTATCTCACAAGTGAAAATAGAGTGTAAATGAGGCTTTAAATGTTAGCATTTCAATTTTAAATGTTTTATTACAATAATCTGAATTAAAAGTATGTATTTGGCTCAGATTTTTTCATCACAATTTCTCGGGCCGCATGCAGTATGCGATTGCCCATCCCTGCTCTAGGTAATAACACAGCTCGCGCATCGTAAAATGCTGCTTATTATTAATTTTTAATACACTTAATCCGTAGAGAATGGTTCGTCTTCAGCTCAACGCATCGCTTCTGACTGATAAGGGTTTATCGAAAAAAATCTGTAATCGGCTAGGGAGAAAGAAGAGGCAGAAAAAAAAGTTCTCCAAGGACTCCGCCTCGACCCATTTTTTTGCTCGCAAACGAGAGAAGCGAGCTCAAACCAGCTGGACTCGGAAAAATGCCGAGACCGCGGTGTGGTCTTCGCAGAGGGAGGAAGAGAGAGAGAGGATTATAAGAGGGGAGGCCGAGAGGAGGGAGGGAGGAAAAATGAGGGGAGAGAAGACATTCGAAGGTGAGGGAAGGGGGGTGGAAGGGTACGAGAAGACGATGGCGCGGGATCCGCCTACGCTATCCGGTGCATATCCGGGGAAAGAAGAAGAGGGTAAAGGTAGAGAAAAGGGGAGGATGAGAGGAAGGGAGAAGGATGAGGCGGTGCATGGCGGATGCAACACACTGCTGACCGACATATGTATGTATATATTGCGCGCGCGTGTAGCGGCGAAGGAAGGCGGGGGGAGGGAGGGTTGAGATAGAGCGGACGGCAAGGAGGGTAACGAGGAAGAAATGCATGGGATAAAGGTAGGAGGAAGAGGAGGAGTCTATATCAGCTTCTAGCCACGAGATGGCGGCACTTGCGTGCACATGGTGGCTCTGGAAAACAAAAAAAGAGGGAGAGAATGCGGTGAGACGAAATTGAACGAGGGCAGCCGAGCAAGAGGCTAGAAGGGGAAGAGACTTCAACGCCCGTTATTGCATCTTCTTCCCCCTCCCCACCTCGACTGCCCCTCCGGGGGATGGAGTGTGGGGTTGGCTTTGGTGCTGAATGAGGATTGAGTTGGGTAGGGAGGGGTTGGAGTAAGGAGGGGGTTGGTCGGCGGAGTTTTTCTTTCTCCAAGAGAAGGATGGGAATTTCCGAAGGGGTAGTCGTCGTCGTCATCGGCTCTCTTAAGAGTGGGGGGAGATTTTTTTTTATTTTACCCCCTTCGGTGGGGGTTTTCCGAGTAAAAATCGCGCCATCTTCAAAGGGTTGGAAGAGCAGTTTAGCGGAACAAGTGCCGAATCGTAGGATACGTTGAGTCTGGCGCGTGTGTTTATATACACACACGCGCGGACACGCACCATCTTGCCTTGGGGCAACCGGAGCGTCTCCTTGGACCATCATCCGGGTGTCTTTTTCTGTTGGTGAAGGGGTTGGGGGTGAGGTTTAGGTCAGGTGCGTGCTTGTGCTTATGTGTGCGTGTTTGTGAGTGCGGCAGGAGGGTGGGGAGTGGCGTATGAATCGGCGGAGTCGAAGGAGGGAGCGGAAAGGAGACTGAATAAGGGTTTCGATTCTAATGGCGGTTGGTTTACTCCTCGGCGACGATATGCCCCACATTCTGCGTCTGCTTCGTACTTCGCTTGTTGGTATTTCTTCCGAGAGCGAGGTGCAACTCGCAGTCTTGGAAAACCTTTAATTCCTCGCTGCGGCGAAAGTCGGCGGTTGTGCGGTTTTACGGGTCGTACGATTAAACGGTATTATCTTATTTAATGGCACTTTTTTATCGCGAGTGCACTGAGACATTTCTTTGTTTTCTGGAGATTCTGAACGAATACATGTTTCGCTCATCGCTCTCTCTGTGCGAGATCAATTGAACGTTAGTCACTTGCTGGCCTTTTTAGCATTTTTTTAAAAATCCGCTTATGTAATAGTTTTGTCCGTCAGTCCGTTCGTCCTTCCGGTATTCCGTCACACTTCCTTTTCCCGTGAATTATTTCTACGCCGTTCAAATTAGAGTAACAATATTCTGAGGGATTGTTCATGGCCACAAGTTCTTCCCGAGGTTAAAAATTGGAGACTTCAGGGGCTGCATAAGGGGTGTAATTTTTATAAGAAAAACGTTCTTAATATCTGATTCTTCAGTTCTTTCCTTACTTGTTAATACCTTTTTAGTAATATTTTTGTCATATATTTTCTCGCCATAATAGATCACAGACGAAAGTAATAAAGCAGAATCAAAGAATACAACTCGACTCACTAAAAGTTGGGTTTGCTCACAAGCAAAATTGAACTGAAGTATGATGAAATAATTGTTCTTTAATTAATTTTGACGAGACTATATGAGATATTGTTAAGCGGAAATACTCTTAAGGCCTACGGCATGAGAGAGCAGTGACATGACTCTTGGCAACCTGCCCCTCATCGTGTACGATATTCTTCGATTGTGGTGAATTGTAAATTTTTTACTTTTTTGAAACCTATATCGATATGCATAGTTAATAATTTTTGCCATAATCCGTAGCTGACAAATACATCTACTTGTAATTTATGCCGATAATTATTGCGTTTTTGTATAATGTTTTATTTGCTGTACTAGCCAAAATAAAAGTTTTTGACACTAGTTAGGGGAGGATCAACCATATAAAACTGACTTGTAATGTTAAAAACAATGAAAGAAACAGCTAAGTAAAGTTACCCTATAGTGAAACTTTTTACTAAGTTGTTTCTGTTCATGTTCGTAACATCATTAGTTTGTGAAATTTCTTTTCTTTAATGGAAAATTGCCTAAATTTTTGTAGGTAATGGCTCGCATTTTTTTTTATTGGTTTGTTTCAATTTCATGGTTCTCAAATGGTGATATTAAGTTTTAAATGCGATAAAATGTCGTTCCATTGCCGAGGCTACATCTGTGTAAGTTCAGACGATGTCTATCTTTAGAAAAAATTAAATATAACATTAGAATGTGTATCGGCTGAAATAAGATCATGAGAGATTTTTCAATATGTCTACATTTATTTATAAATCGAATTTTAAGTTCTGATTTTATTTTTTTACACGGCAATAAGCTGAAATTGTATGAAATATTCATTAAACACTCGTAATGAAAATACCTGGATGTAAATTTTATGTTAGGGTGCCAGAAACTTTAAAACTGGTTTTACAAAAACACTTCATCTTTCACCAGTTCAAGAATAACGAGTCAGACGATAAATTTTCAATGCAAACATAATTAGAACTACGAATTATCATATTTTATTGTAGAAATATAACAGAAGCAAACCTATCTTGTGGCATCAGTTTTATAATTTTCAACAGATCCACTTTCATATCTGAAACAGCATTATTTTTTCGTTTTTCTATAAGAATAAAGCATGGTGATGTTCATTTAACTTAACACAAGATAAATAAACATTAGATAAATTTATGTTGACAGTTTATCCCTAGAGGAATTAAAATATATCCCATGCGACCATTTTTTCAACGCTTTAGAACTTTTAATCTAAGTGCTATATTTCTTCACCGAACGTCGATCTATGTGCTGATACGTGTTAAAACTCAATAAACCTATAATTAGCTAGCTTACGATATGAATTATAACTTTCGTTGACTTCCGGCTTAACAATTTAGTCCTCAACTCCTATGGAATGTTAGCCGTTTCGTACTTCTCTCCTCTTTACAATTACCTTCAAATTTTGCGGTGTCGACTGTTTTTATACTGAAAAACAATGATGAGGTTTTCTTATTACTCCAGGGTGAATCGGTAAAAAAATATAAATATTTCTGATAAGGGTGTCTTTTTTGTTATCTGAGACAAAGCCGAAGAAAATCAGGTCGTTTATAAATGTAAATATTTAAAAATAACGAGATAAATTTGTTATTGGTATGCCAAAACGACACCATTCGTGAAAACAATAACCTCCTGACCTCACTATTATATACGTACTCTTAAGTGAGATTCTTTCAAGTTATGCGCGAAAATGCTGGAATAATTTTTCTATCTCAATTGCTCTTTGTCAGTTAAATCGTGCCTAAAACGTTTCATAAAGATATTCATAGTATTATCATCATGACCTTTGATTCCGAAGTCATGCGTGAAAGCTGAAGCTGGAAGAAATATTATACTCTTTAATACTTTCGCGTATCACTTTAAAACACATATTTGAACAGAACCGGGTCTATCCTCTCGATACCCGGGTCGTGATAAAATATTAAAACAGTGAAAAATAAAAAGTTGTTATTTTATTTGCTCATTTGAGTTAGCAAAATCGTAAAGTGTAAGATGATACGAGAGCCGCTTTAAACACATCGCGCTATAGTCTCGATTCCCCATTAAAAAGCATAATACTATAAATCTTTGGAGAGCGTCAAGCGCCGATTTTTCGCTAGCGTTCGATAGGATTCTTTCGATTTATCGAGAGAGGAAACTTCTCGATTTGCCATTTAAAATGCTTTTATCAAGAGACAAAGGTGAACTAATGGTTGGAGAGCGTCAAGCACCTAGTTTGCTCTTGGCGTTCAATAGGATTCCTTCGATTTGTCGAGAGTGGAAGTTCCGTAAGCTCTCTCTCTCTCCCACTGTGACCGCGTGATAATTATGGAGAAGGAATTTTCGGGGACGGTCAGACTTGTATACATTTCCGATTATCTACTCGCTGTCCGTAGGGTCGACCGCGTCCTTCCGACACCTCTCTCTCTCTCAAGTCTCCCAGCCGCCACCACTCCCTCATCTTCTCCCTTCTCCCCATCCCATTCACCCCGCCCATCACCACATTCTCGCTCTCCCACTCTTGCCTTAACGACTGTTTTCGTACGATTGGAATGCGGCAGAGGACGACCTCAAGGGGTCGCTGAACCTTACTCTCCGCTCCCTCATATGGCGTCTCCCTTATTCCACTCTCTCCCTCTCTCTTTCTTTCCTCTTCCTCCCTCTCTCCTCTTTTTTCCTTCTCCCCTCCTCATGCAATCATTCCTTCCGATTCACGAATAAATTTGTCCTCGCTTGAAGTATGTATATATATATATATATATATATATATATATATATATATATATATATATATATATATATATATATATATATATATATCATTACACTCCCTGCCATCCAACATTAAGGTGGATTACAGTGTGTAATGTAGATGTAGACAGTGCTCGGATCGGAAAATTTTAACTACGGGAACGCTAGCTTTTAATTCAAGTTTTATTCTTTATTTTATTTCAATACAAGCATTAAATTAATAACGGAAAGTTGTTCTGATTATATATATATTTATTTATTTAGCAAAATGTAGCTACTAGTAAAACACGTGTGAATTACCATAAACGAACTGCTACTGACACATTCTCATTGGTTCAGATATTCGGTAGCTTATGGATGTGGTCGAACTCAAATTTGCCAACGTAACATTTAAAATTGCTGTGCGCGAACACGACATTTTGGAATATCTTAACAACCGGAACATTCTTATCTGATTTCTTTAACAACGGAAACGCTATGAGCTTCATTTTGTATTCAGCGGAACGGTGTTCCCATGCGCTTCCGCCAAATTCGAGCAATGGATGTAGATAATTTAGATGTTTTGTCTGAAACATTTTATTGGTTTTCCTGTTTTTATGTGAGTTATTCCGTGACGGTAACTAGATGTGATACGAACTCAACCTATCCGTGGTCCTGTACTCAAGTCTTATACAGCAAAAAGGTATATCCGTCCATAGGTAGGTATTGGTGCTCTTCGTTAAAAGTAGGCTAATTCCGGCACCGGGTTTCCCTCCTCCCTTGTGTGTGTGTGTGGAAGGAGTTATGCCTATAATAATCTAAGAGATTGATTAGCCAGAAACATCAACCAACCAACGGCGTTAAGTATGTTAAATATGTATGGCGTTTGTTATGAGTAGCCTCAGGCGAATGTGCTTAGGAGTGTAAGGCAATTTTCCAGTCTCAAAAGTCACTCAACTATGGGGCATACGTAGTTATCTATCATATTCGATAGTGAAAAACACTTAATGCATGTTTTTAAAAACATTTCGTACTAATTCCGCCGTATGGAAATAATTGAAAACCATGGTTTTGTGTCGTGGATTCATCATCGTTCATTTTCTAATGACTCTGACATTCGAACCCATTGTCCTAGTTATTTTTATATCGTGCAATTCGTACGCGGTTGCATAACATTTATTTATTTTTTTAAATTTGCGTTATAGTATTTTGTCTTTTATTATTTAAACATCAACCGATTTTCCTCTTCATTTTTCCTTAATCCAGATAGGAAATTTTATTTTCATTGAAACTAACGTGGCTGATCTGGAATGAGCTTGATCGATATAATGAGGTTAAATACTCCTCAGCCAGCTGGTTTTCCTTTAAATAAGTGTCAATTTATTACTCAAATGCTAAACATATTTTCAGTAAAAATGCTGTCATTCTTTATTAAAACGCGACGAAAATAATATCCTACATCAGTGGCGTCCAACCTTCGGCCCGCGAAGGGTTTTTGTGCGGCCCGCGAGGGTATGATGAAAATGATATCCGAAAAACTTAATACACAAATTCATATATTTTGAAGAAAATTTTGATAATAAAACAACTTTTAATAATGAAATGATAACCATAAAAACCTTTTTCATATTTTATTTTCACTTATATGGCTCCTCAGAACGCGTGGATAACTTTCGATTTAATCTCTAATCCGGCCCGCCGAAGAATTTGGAACCACCAGTAAAAAAGCTTGGACACCAATGTTCTAAATAACTAAGGCGTTTTCTAAAATTTTGCCATATTTTCCAGCTGCCTCTCTGAGGGGAACTATTCAAGACGTAAAAGAAGAAAATTTACTTCATATGCCGGTTCGCATGATCTTGATGAGAAAAAACCGTTGGAGAAAAATTCTGGTCGTTACCAGATTAGCAAAACCACGACCAGAATTATTTTACATTCTCCGCCATGTCGTCTAGCCGAGCGTATCATAGCGTTTAAATTCAATTTTCCTCTGAAACCCATGTAATAAATTATATTGAAATAAAATCTAAAAAAATGTAATGTTCCTTAAATGGATGAAATTTCAGTGTTAAGTATAGCTATTAGCCGAGTGAACATGCTTTTATTTTTGCCATTTTTATATCAATTCTCAGCATAATCCTTATTAGGATATTTAATTGTGGCTGGTTTAATCCACTTTTGAATAATGTATACGAAGCTCTGTGATTTTTTTGTAGATTCTTCCTTATTTCTGGTCTTGTGACATTTTTGCTATGACATTTTACGCCATAATACAAAGAAAGAAAAACTAAAAAAAAACACATTCTGTATCAAATGCAACTTAAACCTATTTACATTATACCCATGAAAGCTATAGAGAAAGTGGCATTCTATATCATTTCAATCGATGAAAAACCTCTTACATTATACTATCACAGAATAATTTGACTGGAAGACTAATGATTACATATTAACCCATGATGGCCGAGCTCCATAGTATGTACATAATGTGGTATTTTGTATTTACATTTAAAGATAAAGGAGCAAGCCTTGCGAACTAGAACGTTTGTTTTGTTTGAATTTAAATTTTAAAAGATTTTTTTTGTGTCTATCATGGCTCAGTCTTTTATGAAGGGTATTTTCGTCATATTATGTGATTATACGACTAGCAGCCCGTTGGAGCTACGCTTGCAATTAATTTGAATTAATCTTACATCATTTTAGTGGTATCCGTGCAAAATTTTATTAAGTCAGTCAGAAGTCTAAGCGTTAAAAAATTAACTTACAATTAGAGAGGAAAATAATGATACATTGTCAACCGTTTGGCATTTTTTAAATTTTCTGTGATTTTACAGCAATGTATTAGAGCAACGGTTCCCAACTTTATCGCTTCGCGAACCCCTTTAGCTAACCCATTTCTCTTCGTGAACCCCTTGGATTAACCATTTATCTTCGCGAACCTCTTGAGTTGCAACAGTTTTGGCGGCAAACCCCTTATAATGGAGAGTGAATTTTGTTAAAACAAATCTTTTATAACACGTTTAATTCATGAAAATAAAAAGTTTATGTAGCACATAGTATGTAAACGTATACAATAAAATCACGTTCTTTCAATTTTCCACAGCAACTGCTAATGACTTCTTACAGGGCCTACTAAAAAGCCGACCTCACAATGTCGCACAGTTACTCAATGATAGTCTTATGTCACGGTATATTCAAAAGGAAAAAATTTAAAATTCTACCTTTCCTGATTTTCTAATGATTATTACTGCACACTTCATTAAATATGAACCCACAATCAATCACGTTTCCTCAAGTATCGGTCAACGGCTGCTATTAGCTTCTAGTATAGGTATGCAATGTTTTTCATGTATAATTAATTCAAATATTTATTTCATTTTTACTTTCTCCATACGTAATATAGAGGAAAGTATTGTATCATAAACAATCGATTTCGAGATTTCAACGGAAATACACGTTTTGAGATCTTCTGAACACGTTTTTGACCATTTTCTCGATGATGTCTGTGTGTGTGTGCATGTGACAGCTTTATTGTGGGTGCTCTAACTCAAAAACTATTAATCAGGTCAACGCGAAATGTTATATTTAACATTTTTATGACAGTCACAAGAACTGATTAGTTTTTGGTAAAGATCGGTCAACCGGAAGTAGGCGTTTACTTTTGTTACTTATCCGTTATTTTGAGATATTTGCTTTAATATTTGATATATGTAAAAATCTGATGTGGCCACCACATGACTTTCTCCATGTAATATTTCTAAAAAATCCAAATAGGTTACATATTATAAATATTTTAAGAAACCGAGAAAATTTTAGACTATACAAAGAACTTTACCGACGACTATTGTTAACAATTGACGGTTAGTAACGTCTTAGTAACGCTCCATTTTATTTTCTTAATTGTTGGAGCTTTGTGGCTATATCCAATATCAGAAGGCTATGATTTGAGTTTATTTCTGTTCTTTGTAAAATCTAAAATTTTCTCGCAGTTTCTTAAAATATTTATTATTATGTAACCTATTTGGAATTTTTTCATATATAATTAATTCAAATATTTATTTCATTTTTACTTTCTCCATACGTAAATAGGGGAAAGTATTGTTTTCATGAAAAAATAGACTTCGAGATTTCAACGGAAATACACGTTTTGAGGTCCCCTGAACACGTTTTGACAATTTCCTTGATGTCTCTCTGTGTGTGTGCGTGTGTGTATGTGACAGGGTTTTTGTGGGTGCTCTAACTCAAAAACTATTAATCAGGTCGATGCGAAATTTTATATTTAACACACACAAGAATTGATTAGTTTTTGGTAAAATTTTGTCTGGACCAAACGTGTTCCGAGGACCTCAAAACGAGTATTTCCGTTGAAATCTCGAAATCGATATTTTTTATTAAAACAATACTTTCCACTATACTACGTATATGAAGAAAGTAAAAATCAAGATTAGTATAGCTATATAAAGCAGGGCTGTCACAATACAAGGAATAAAAAAAATCTTTTTACACTATTTGTGTTGAACTGTCCCCATCAATTTTAACCAAATTTAATACTTATAATATACACATATATACAAAACCACATTAGCATATTTAAGCCGAATCAGCAAAACGGGTGCCACAATTACAAATTAAACTCTTTCTGTAATTAAGGATTTGGAATGAATTTCAATTAAATTTTGCATATAAGATTTGTACAACATGCCATAATGAAATGAAGATGTTTAAAGAGGAGCTAAATAGCAGGGCTACCACGATAAAAAGATCATATAATAAATATTTATTTTAGGGCGAGTATAGAAAGGGAAAACGAGATGAATATGGTTAGAACAGATCAAAAACGAAGGACTACCACAATATAAGGAAAAATTATTTTCTAATGTCAGAGCAAATATATTAGTACAGCAAAACGCCCAAATTAGCGTGGGTTACGTTCCCGAAAACACCGCGAATTTGGAATCCGCGAAAATGGAAGCAAAGGTCTTTGAGAAAATGGGGGTTAGGTTCTCGGCTCTCCATTATTTTGACAATAATAATTGATAAAATGGTAGGCTAAAAGCGGTTTAGAACCAATATAATATGTCACTTAAATCTGCCGTAGCTGTACAGCCAGTTTTCTGATATAATTTCGCGTAAACCATAATTAGCGATGAATATACCGAAAAAATATTTATTGAATCACGTAAAAAGCAAAAAAATGCATACATTAAGTTTGGCTCGCGGTACAAAACGAATCCCATGCCAAGCATGCCGTTACACTCAGCATAATCATACCTTAAAAATGTAAACTGAAGATATTGAAGCCACCTGCGAAAAAACCAATGACGACAAGGAAAGCGGTGACAATGGTGACGGTTGATAGTGAAGGTATTTTTCTACTTCTTTTACAAAATACTTGTTAAATCAATCTAAAAACAGCGCACTTGTAACCCAGGCTTTTTGTTTAGCCCTCGAAAGCACCGGTAGACCGCGTTCAATGTTTTTCTCCTTCAATGTCCGAGGGTGTAAAGACCAGTAAACAATCATGGGCTTCATCATGCAGTCCCCCGAAGCCTTAGCACATTGGAGACGATAAATCGGCCTTTGGCTGCTTTAACCCAGGAGCCGATTTCTTGAAGGCATTATTTTCCAAAACCATCTTTATATTGCTTATATTTTGTTATAATAAAGTACGCTCCCCCCCCTTCCTCCCCCCTCTGTCCCCCTCACCATCTTTTTTCTTTGCATATTCTTAATTTTTATAAAAATTCCTAGCTGATGGATAACAATATTGTGCCTATTTTATTATAATATCTTATATATTTCTTCTTCATTTCATTATTTTATTTAAAATTCTCATTCGATTGTCATTAGCAATTGGCATATTACACGTGGAGTACCACTATTAGGGCCCCGGTCAAAAAATTAAACTTTATCGAAATGAATATTAAAACCTCTAAAATAGGATTTTTTGGCTTCATATTGCTCAAGCGGCGTAGCGTCTGTCGGCGTAGTGTCCTGTCGGCGTAGTGTTCGGTCGGCGTAGTGTCTGTCGGCGTGGTGTCTGTCGGCGTGGTGTCTGTCGGCGTGGTGTCTGTCGGCGTGGTGTCTGTCGTCGTGGTGTCTCTCGGCGTGGTGTCTGTCGGCATGGTGTCTGTCGGCGTAGAGTCCGGCTACCCATTTAATGTGCGACCGTTTGATGGAACTGAAAAATTCGTTCTTGTTAAATGTGTAGGACCTGATTTTCCTGTTTTTAGATCGATCTGAAATATGCCCATATCACAGTGGATATATACATTTTTATTTACCTTTTATTATAATATTCATTAGTTTATAACTTTCACCTACAAACTCAAAGAAAAACTTCTTATAGTCTTTTCCGTGACTTTAATTGCGAAAGTAACACACGAAGTAGAATTCGCGAAAGATGAGCTTTGCCTGCGATTCATCCGTGAAAGCTATCAAATCTAAAAGGATTTCATTACCTTAGTGGTGGTTGACGTCTGCACAAGTGAGCACAGTGGGTGGTTGTGGTGAAGCGTATTCTTCACAACCTGAACTCGCCTTCCGAGGCTTATTTCGTATTTTAGTCTAGTATTCCATCATTTGTGTACAGTTTCCCTTTTCCGACATCGTCATTCACTCTTTCACGGTAAAAATCACGAAAAATATTAAGCAAAGTTTTACTCCGACTTTGCAACCGCAAATTATAAATAATCTAATATTTGACGAATAAATATAAATTAATATATAGGTTGCATTAATGGTTACATTTTTTTCACGTAATGGATCGCGTTGCAGTTCTTGTTAAACGGAGAACTTCTTCGTATATAGTGAGCAGGTTCCCTAATTGGTAAATCGTGCTAATGTGAATTTCGTTTTAAGTGAACCCGTGTTAAGCGAGGACAATCTGTATTAATATGGGTGTTACCTATTCCCCTTTGCATGGACTCGCTTTACACGGTCGTTTCCAGGGACGCAAAGCGAGAGTCGTATGTATTTGGAATCCGAAACGCTAAACACCCCTTTATAAAAACAGATAATGCAAACAAATTGCTGATTTATCGGTGAAATCAGCCTCCGGATAGGATCCCCTATGTAATCGTAACATGGAAGGAGTATCTTATTTGTTATCGAATGTTATGTCTTCGATGGCTCAGAGCTGGAACTTGGCCAGCGGAAGATCGAGGTTTTTTCCCTCTCACCACCAGTATTTTTCTCCTCTCCGTCATTTCGTGTCGTGCCTCATTCTTACTTGATTTTTGTCGGAGGAATCGCAACTCCGAATATATTTTGTTTAAAATTTGCAAGAGAAAACCTGGCGTCGGCTTTCGGCGTCTGCTGCGTACGGTGGACCATTGTCTTCTACGTTTTGCGCCCGTTGCAGGTGTGCATCTTCATCCCTGAAGATTGCCACCTGCCAGTTTTTCACCGCGGCGCTGAGAAAACCTTTGCCTAAAGTAACTAGCTATTTTAGCGCCCGGGGCAAGCTACTAAATATGTGATCCGCCTTCCTTCAAAAAATTATTTTATCAAGTTTATTTAGTTGGTATTTGGATTTTTTCTGCCCCTTACTTAGTCGCGTCCGGGGCAGATGCCCCGCTTGCCCCGCCCTAGTTACGGCACTGCCTGAGGTTAAAATTTGCATGGTCAGGTTAAGGGACCTAAGGCTCAGTACCATAACTAGAGCGGGGCATCTGCCCCGGGCGCAACTAAGTAAGGGACGCAAAAAATCCAAATTATAACTAAATAAACAAGAGACAAGGATTTTTTGAACGAGGGGGGTCACATATTTAGTAGTTTACCCCGAGCGCTAAATTAGCTAGTTACGGCGCTGCTAAGGCTAATTGTTCATTAACGGTGACAGCTAACGTCGCTCATCTTTTATTTCTTTATTAAACGGTGGGTCTAAATTAGGGCCTGAATATGAGACCCTAGGGATATCGCAATTGTAGTCTATGGATCAGTAAGGCTCTAAAAATCTGGGAAAGGTAGCGTAACGACTGGTAACCCATATTTCCCCAACGTCTTTCCTCACCGTACCCGATATCACAATTGGGAATTTGGATTTGAAATTAGCGCAATTTATACGAACTGTTACGGGAGCGGAGGAGGAAAAGCACGAGAGAATGACGAAAGGAATCGGCCCGCCTATTAGGCGTAGCTCCAAAAATAGCCGTGTTCTGGCCGATGGTCTATCGGGGAATTTTGTGGGTAAATATTGACGCGATATTTTTCGGAGGGAAAAAAGAGAAATCCTCTCTTTTAAGTTTGAAATTCCTCGGGAAACACTAGAAATTTTGAGAACTGTGCCTTCTTAACGGTATCTTGAACATTGGGCTATTACGAGCGTCGAGTTTGTCCAAGGATTCTTCCCGAATTTTCCGGATGAACGCTGTTACAAATGTGGGCGGGCGTGAATGAATTTGTATAAAAATATTTTTGAAGGTATGGAGCTGAATGTTTTTTATGCAATGAAATGCTGTTGATAATTCTAAAAAAATATTCCGAGTTTCCGTAGGAACGATTTTTAAACAGCGTCCAGACATCTTTGTTGTTCTCTTATGTTCGTTTGCGCTCAGGTGCTCGTTACCTGCATTCTTTCGTGTTCTCTCGCGTTCCTTCATGTTCCGAGCAGCGAGCTGATGGAAACACTCTATAGCGAACAGTGCGAGCAAAGGCGAACAATTAAACTACCTCCAAACCTTCCGAGCAGTAGAGAACATATCGTTTGATGTGCCGACAACCAGTGGAACAACATTCGCTCGTGTTTGTCACAGCTCGTTCGTCCTCGCAGATAGGTCCACATATAGCGAACGAACATTCGTCTCTGCTCGTTCGCTAGGTCTAGGCTTTAGACTTCGTATTTCGTCCCTTAAATACAATTTCAAAGCCAAGGCGGAAATTCTGTGGTATGAACTCGGGTGAAAACAATCGCAAAGGTTGGCGAATACGGAGTAAAATTAAACATATTTCAAAACTACTTGGTATGGGGACATTTTCCCGACATTTTTCTAACGGCGTCACGGAAAGAGAGAGTCATTTACTAAGCGTCGGGAAAAAAATCAGTGAGATTAAATTCGGAACCGTTAGATATATTCCACGTCGTGTCTTCCCGAATGTTATTATTGGAAAAGCCAACAGAGTCAGTTTTGGCGTGGCTCGGTGCTTGTCGCTCGTTTGCACACTTTACAGACGAGTCGGCAATCAAATAAGATTCAATAAAAACATTTTTAAGTTATAGTCGATCCTTATATTTCAATCTCTGCGAGCTTCTTTAATATTTGATTAAACTTTGAGTTTTATAAAGCTATAATTGTTTCAATACGCGTGAATGAAAAAGATGCGAGGCTGTATCGTTTCAAAATTTAAGAAACACAAATGTCACATTGTGTATTATTAAGAATTTACTGTTTATATTAATAGCATTTTCGGTTTTTAAGTCAAAAATCGAAAGATGGCTGTTAAATGAGTGCCAGTGAATATTTTATACAGCTTAATAATCAAATGCCTACTAGTTATCGTAATTTACGGAGCCACGATAAAATTGTAACGTTATAATTTTATATTTTATTCTCACTAAGTTTTTCTGTTGTCTCAGAATAATTTATCGAAGAAGCTGACATTTGGTGAAATTTATATTTTGAATGTAAATTTATGGAAATAGTGCAAAGTTTGTGAAATCATGTGCAATTTATTTTATTTCATATTACAGCCATTGCTTTCTTCTGTTACTGGTCAACCCATTCCAAAATTCCTTAACAATTGGCTGTAGCATATTTCATTTACGTAAATGAGCAATTCAGAAATTCTATATCTTACGGACAGTTTTCTTTCTCCATCTTATTGGTATTCTCTTCTTCTTTGTATAATTTGTATCGCTGCATGGATGGCTTCCTGCTTATTTTAATTACTTGTTAGTTACCGCCAGCAAAACAACCTATACAAATACGCACCAATGCATATGTCACCACTATCGGATTTTTTGAAAAAAATTCCCCTCGACATTTGTTAGTTCATTTATCGCGAGAAAATTGCCACCATGTTGAAACTACCGCGTGTCTAAGGATTTAAAACTCCGTTCTTATCGCGCGTAAAAATCGTCTGAACCGTTCCGTTAGCTTCTAAGAACTCAAGTGTACGCAATGTAAGCTACGCACATCACATGATACGTCCGACATATTCGTGCATTTTAAATCTCTACCTCTTCCAAACTGTTAAATAACTAGCTTAAAAAAGAAATTTCTTCGCATACGCCTTTCTCTTGTATACGGCTTAATTTACGAGGCAAGATTTCAAAAGATTGCAATGCCATTTTTTCCTCCTCCTCGAAGAGTACGTATTCTTTTCCGGTATAATGCCTTTTATATTGGTTGTCCTATATAATTAAAATAGCGTTGAAACAACTAAGAATCTAAAATGAAACTTATTTAATGCTTTGCGTACACAAAATTTGGCATCTTAGCGGATAAAATGAAATAGCGAAGTTATATTTTTAGGTAGTAGGTAATCGTTAGTGTTAGGATAATTTGTAAAATAGAGGAACGGCTTGCTGATTTTCGCTTTCTCATTGAGGTTTGGATACTCGTTAATAAGCAAAAAACATTAATGGCTCATAAGGGTGAATCATACCACCTAGCTATGAATGCGTAAACAAAAAAGTCATCAATCCGTTCGTCAATTATATCGCGTCGGCGTTTTTCTTTGCGATTCCGATCGTCGAGTTTTTCGATTCCTCTCGCTATATGACGCGCTATTATGGATCGCGCGTTTCGCTTCCCGTTATTCTTTTGACGTTAACACACAATCCACTCCCCCTCTTTCTCTCTCCCTTTCCTCGAAACTTTCCCTTCCACATCAGTCTCTCAAAGATTTTCTCCTTCTTTCCTTACTTCCACGTGTAAGGATCATAACGTTTGTTTTTTTTGCAGCCATCGGTGCCGCAATTTATTTCGCACGAAAGTTTAAAAAAATTTAATCATTGAATTTCATAGCGCGGACGAAGACATGGGTAGTTTTTATCCTTTCGTTCATACGCAGAAACTATTTAGCCCAGAAGCAAGATGGCTGACATCGAAATTGACCCACGTAAGAAATGTTTGTCTTTAAAGATTACCGCGAATTACACATTTCGGAGTACAATGAAGGCTTTCTGGTTCACCGAGGCGCCTACGGCTCCCCAGGTTCCCACGGTAAAATCACTCTGTGAGACTATCCCTAGCGTCAGAAGAGCACAATGAGTATTGGTTGCGTCGAAGAAAAGGTGCAGGGAAACGTTTGTATCCGTTGTCGTGGTACGCCTGATTTCTACGATAGAAATGGTCGATTGTATGAGTATTAAATAATTCTTCTATTGATACAACTCTCTTCCTGAATCTCAAAAATACACTTTCGTTCTTTAGAGAGGAGCGAAGCGTCAAGAATCCCAATATTTTCTTTTTTATTTCCACTCGCAATTCGCGATAACACGATTACGAAAATTTTCATCAATAAAAAAAACCGTTTTCACCCTTGATTTTGTTAACTCTTCCTAGCCGTATCCGTCATCCCTACGAAGTCATTTGTCTTATTAATGCAAATGTCGATTGTTAGAATCTTGTACCGCATCTTACTTTTATGAATACTGAAACCAAATGTGGTTATGTTGGTTTATTTTAAAGGTTAAATTATTTGGTACCGTAGTGAAATGTTTAGTTTCAGATAATAAATGTTTACAGGAAATCGAAATCGAGAAAACATCTTGTGCGATTCGGCGAAAGGCTGGGTCGGGTCCTTCCTATTGTTTCCTAGTCGTTTTTGCATTCTCTCGCCAGAGGGCGATGTGAGTCAGGTCGTCATGGCGACGTCCTTCATATCCGTTGCTTAAAATGAGTCTCAAGTATATCGGTATCGCTTTAAGAAATCCCGCAACAGTCCTTTGTAACACGCGAAAGAATAGCCGTATTATAACTGTACAAAATGACACCCATAACGAGAACAGGATTTTATCCGTTGGCAAAAAATGAAGAGGAGTGACCTGGAATATGGCGCAATTTAACGAGCAGTGAGATGTTTGCAATCTCACGGGGATTGGAGAAGCTAGTAGCTCCTAGAAGTCGCTATAACCGTACACGTGTTTGGGTTTCCCAGCGATGTGCGATGTTAAGCCCATATGAGAAACGAATTGCCAGCAAAATAACGCACAGAAAGGTTAGTTTTTGAAAAGTACTGGTTTTAGGCACGTTCCTCCTAATTCCCATGCGCCCGATAGAGTTTTTTTTATTGTTCTTTATTATGTATGAGAAAAAAATACCTTTTAGTATATGTTAGCAAGTTTTTAGAAGCATACTTTCATAACAAGAGAATAGGATTAGTCTTTCGGAAACCTAATGCCATTTTTAGGCTGATTTCCAAAGGAAACAGCCTTATGAAATGGTCCTGTGTGTGTGTGTCCCCTACTAACAACTTTTGCACCAATGGACCGATTTGCATGAAACTTGGTATGGGGCTCGTGCTGCCAGGGCTCACCTCCGGACTATCTTTTATTTCGCTAAGATTGAAGTCCCGGGTTCGATTCCAGAAACGTTTTTCCCTATTTGTTTTACATAGGAAATCTCAAATCCGTCGTGCAGAGATATATTTTTAATACATTAAAATATCTTGAAATTATATCGGAGCGAGGTTTGTACTGTTCTAAGAGAGAACGAATGTAGATTCTAATTCTTAACACCGAATTTTGAAAATTGATCGTATTTTCTTGAATTTTCTACTAAAACAGCGTTTTTGCGTTTTAAATCGCATTTTATCGGATTGTTGCCATGGAGACGATTATTACCGAACTAAGCTTGAGCATAGATGAGTGAACAAATGGGTTATTTTCTTTTCCGCTCGACTTCTCTTCAGCAATGGACAGTTGATCCAGACATATTAACGTATAAACAGTAACATGTATTAAATTCGTTTATTAAATAAATACATGCAAAATATAATGTCAGAGAGAGATTTTGACATTATTTTTATTATTTAAAACCTGATAATGCTCGATTAATTTATTTTCCAAATTTTCTCTATAATTGATAAACTGTGAACTACAAGTGGTATTTATGGTATGAGAATTCCTTGAAATGACTAGCACATACTGAAGCATTTCCTGTCAATATAAGTAATCAATTCGGCACGTCAACTTTGGGAAACCGGCCTGCATTAGTCCTGGTTTGGACTTGTTGTTTATTTATATTTACTAGTGGTACCCGCAATTCAGAAGTCTGCATGTTTAAAAGTAATAATAGCTCATTTCTCCTTATAAAATTGGACACCTGACGTTTTGAATTTCATATTTGCTTTTATAATTCTTATGCGCAATTTTAATTGCTTCTCCCTTACGAAAAATATCACATTCCTGTATTGAAATAAAGAAAGAAGTTTTTTTTCTTTTGGTCTATCGTTTACTGAATAATAATAATCTGCAATTATTAACGTTGCAATCGATTAAGTTTGACCTTGCTACAAATATAATTTTGATGCTTCATAAAAAGTACGAAGTGAATAACGCAATTCTTTTGTCTATTTGAAGGCCTAATAAACACTAATTCAATCGAATGCAACAATGGGAGCCGTCTTGGCAACACCCGGAAGTAGTACGAAAAAACAACAAAATTTCAAAAATAAACGCGTATTTCTGATAAATTCTTTCGTGTAACATCTAAATATTGAATAATAAGATATTTTCTAGTTTTAGCTGCCGAATAAAGCAAAAACGGAGACATTTGGTCCACATTTACGTACTTTAATGAATGAAGGAAATAAACCTTGCACCTTGAAAAATCGAAACTCCCGTGTAAACATATGGGAATATATAATTGCTTCCTGGAGTTGAACCTGGTACACTTATGTATACGATAATAGTTTTCTGGAGGTCTCCTAGTTGTCAGAAACAAAATGGTGTTTACAGCATTTCTCTATGACAAACTGTTCAAGATATAAAAGGGAGGGCGGACAGGCCTTGAGTAATTATATATAAAGATTATGCTACGCAGCAAAACTTAATTTCCGCTACATTTCTAAAAACTTATGTTAGATTCACCTGAAAATTATCGATCTCGGCTTGCGGCTGAAAATAAATTCCAGAATAAACACTTTAATATCGAAAATGGAAAAATTAAGTGTTTGTTCTAGATTGGCTGTTTTTATAACCTTATCATAGCCATTGTGCTTACTCTGAAATTTAATGTTAGTTGAGTTCACAATACCTACAATTATTAATTAGCTCAGTACTCCGTGAAGGGTTGGAGAATTGCGAGATTAGCTGTTACAAATTAATCTTGTCGGAGGATCGTTGACGTAGATATGATATGATATAATATAAAATAACACACATTGTGCAAAATTCGACAAATCCAAACTTTTGGTCTTTCGTGGGAAGGGTGTTTTTTGATTCAATCGGCCCATTACTCATTACCACGTACATTAAATATAGCCTCTTCTCCAACTATTCCTATTACTTAATACATGTTTCTTCGTGTAGCTTATTTTCTATTACACGCAATACAAACATCTCGAAAGCCTCCCATTTGCCAATATCATCCGTCATCATCATAGTCTTGAGTCTTTGGCGCTTGTAGTATCCGCATTATCGGTTTCATCGATCTGATTTGACATATCTATCCAGACCAGGGATCTCAAACTCAAATAATGCGTATGCCGCATGATGGCACTGCACTAAATCCCCGGGTATCATTAAGCCACCGCAACAAACCCGTAGTGTTTTAAATGGAAATTAAAAATAAACAGCGGATATTTTGAAAGTGCCGAATTCATGCATTTCTTAAGGTTCTTACATTATTTAAAGATATTTCATAAGAGATACTTATGGGTTGCATAATGTTAACTTCGCGGGATGCATGAGATTTGGAACTTTTGAATTCAAATTAATACTTCGTCCGAGAATTTTACATTTTTAGCTACTCCAGGAGCTCTACGTACTGGAAAGTAACTCTTCTTGACGTTGGCATTGATGCGGTTTTTTTCGTTCCAAAATATCCAGATATTTTGTTTGCAACGTTCCGATGCGGTGCCCAAAACTTCGAAGAATAACATACTAGTCCCCTCCACTGGGACATTGGTTATTTATTTGTCATCTGGAAATGGCATCGATCTCTTCCTATTCTAGCAATAATGGAAAAGTGCTGATAAATATCCAACTCTTTGTATTTTTCATAAGATGTTCTAGCGTGTTCTTGCTTTACCCACTGCTGTTGTCCTTTACTACTGAATAAAAATATTTTTACTATTGTTTGTTATAAAGGTTGGTGGCTTGGTTACAATTGGTTTGTTAATTTATATTCAACGATCAAAAAAAGAGGGTGAACTTATATGAATAATACTGTCAATATATTAAGTATAGACAAAAACGATATAGGTACTATTATACTACAATAAAGAATCAATTTCTTGATAAACGTATGGGAGGGCATTAAACGGATTCGTTATTTAATAAATTAAGGATCTTTTAATCTTTGAAAACCATAAGGTGGGTTTATGAATTTTATGATAAAGGTTATTTATTTGAAAGAGTCTCAAAAGAGAGAAAGTAAATTTTCTTGGTCATTCTTGTTAATAACAACATTCAGCAAATATAGTAAATCGTAACATACTATTTATCCTAAACGAGGAGATCCAAGAACAAGTACTTAAAAAGTACTCCTACTTTGTCTCAGATATCTCTAATAGCCACAGCAAGGTTCTATATGACTAGATGCGCATTTCCGCTACAGTGGTAATTCACCGAAAATAAATTATAGATACTAAAAGAACTTTTAAATGCTTGTTATTAAAAATTTCACAGCCATTAGACGAGCTCGATAATTCTCCGTTGAACTAAAGGAGGAGGTTTATCCAGTGCCGTAGCGAGAGAGGATCGAACGGGGGACCAAATTCCCTTGCCACCGCACTATCTTATTTTTTCGTGTTTATAATAGTCCCTTAGGACCATGAAATTGGGAAGTTGGTGGCAGCAGTGTTGGAGAACGCGAGGAATCATGGGAAGAGAGGAGGATGTATGAAAGAAAAAGGAGAAGTAGGAGGGAGGGAGAGGAGGTGGAATAGCGGGGGCAGCGAGGAATTCCTTGGCAAAGAGAGAAGAGAAGCTGCGTGAGTTGAGAACGCGTGCCTTAAAGGACGCGAGTTACAGGTACGCTTTAGAAGCTCTGCGCGTAAACCCTATTGGAATGCGGATGTATCTCCGAGTGCGGACAAAGGACAGACTCGGAAGGAAGGGAAACAATGAGAACATCGTGATCACGATTTGCTCCTAGGAACCAAAAGGCGACGGTTTGTAAAAAAGGTATCTTTTTCGTACTATTCGTAACAGGAAGTTCTGCTTCGTGCGAAGTTTAAGCAAGGAATTCTTCCTGACGGTTGGAGTCTCTCTCTTTCTATTTCTTTCTCTCTCTATTTCTTTCTCTGTCTCTCTCTCTCTCTCTCTGAGGAATTCTAACGGAAAATGAACTTTCTACGCTTAATTCGAGTCCGCCTATTCCGGAAAAAGACCCCGCGATAAAAATATGTCAGACTTACATTTGTATTCCTATTGCAAACTTTCGTCGGCGTTTATCCATTTATTTAAAAAGTATGAAACATGAGTAAACATCCAGAGGAAAACCGTACTATACTCCATTCCACCCTGAGTTGACAGTATTGCGCTTATGGCGCGCGCATTTGCCAAATTTCTCGTGAATTAGATCTAGCGCCTATCCCTTTCAACTTCCTGCTTAATCCAGATTCCATGCTGATTCAGGTGATTTCACAACAACTGAATTTAAATATTTTCGAACTTCTACCTATAACAAAAAATAATTTGTAAGATACGCTGACTCGAAAACAAAAACGGTTAATTGAGTGTAATAGCCAACTTGGAAAAAATCACGCTATGCCGATTCAATTGAACCACTTCACATTTTCATCACATCTGCAAGGCGCACTGAATCGTATAATTACGCATCAAACAACCACTTGCTATGAACTCCGGTGCGAAACTGTTTCATTGTGTCAAACATTGGGTCCTTCTCCCTTGGAAAAATTCTTCGACACGTGTCCCGTCGGGTTAGTCCCTTCCTTCCAACATAAAACGCACATTTTTACAGTGGAACCAAAAAGCTGGCACCTATTGACCAACGCCTTAGAAATATCTGGGTGCAAACCTCTCGTCTATTCACTAGGGCCATAAACCCTCCCTGTTTTGAATTTACAAACGAATTTGGGTCTGTTTACTTCCTACGAAGCCTCTTTCTTCATAGCTTGAAAGGTTTTCATATATTTTTTTGCGTCTCATTTCTTCGAGATATTTTTTGAGGCTTCAAACCTGCTTTTGAGAATAAGGCGGAGGAAACCAAAACCCATAATTGTGAAGCGTTGTATTTTTAGCTGCCCTTATATACGAAGTTTACATAATTATTCCTTGGTTATAGTCATACTTGCATTCTTTAAAACGTGACATTTCGCGAAAATTCGTTGAGCAAGGTCGTTTTCCCACAATAAAAAGCTAAAACAATAAAATATGACTTTATGAACCCTCAACAAGTTCTTACGTAATCTTTTTTAGAAAGATCATTTGATTTTGCTCCAGATTCGAATACTAATTTTCGTGGAATCCGATTTATTTATTTATTCATTGGTTTTAAGTTAATTCATTAACCAAATTATACCCAGTGCATTGCAAATGAGCTTTATATTACAATTTTACATTTATACGTTCATTTGCGTAATACTTATTTATTATTGAAAATGTCAATGCGTGACCGAAAATGTATGAACGGACAGAAACTTTTTATATAAATTTGACGTTATTTTCTAATGAAATTATTAAAATTACTAAGATTCAGCTTTTATTAGTTAAATTATAAAGCATTGAAATTTTTTCATGATGAATGCTTCTCACTTCAATTTTTATTTACTTTTGATGGTGGGTATCACGAAATATGTTGACAGGTTTTATAGTTTTTAAAAAAGTTAGGGAGTTACAACGTGACAATATCTCGATCTGGCGCAGCATCTCAGCCGCCGGTCCGTTTCTCGGCGCTGTACCGCGCTTTTGTTTAAAAGTCCGTATAATAAGAACTGAAAATTTTATTAGATTGGAGTCTTTTTAAAAATAAATTTCAACATTTTTCCACATTTCGTTCGCTCAATGCATCTTCTAAATTAATTAGGGAAAAAGTTTCGCACAGATCGATTTTTTCATGTCCCAAGAAATTATTTTGGAGAAATGACAATGTTATTAATTTTTTAAAATACGTTTGATAAATAAATAAATAAATATATATATATATATATATATATATATATATATATATATATATATATATATATATATATATATATATATATATATATATATAAATCCTTCAAGAGGCATGACGAAAGAAATTGACCCTATTGGATAAGTAGAAGCCGAGATATGACGTATCTTTAAAGAAGCATAAAAAACTTACTGTGTTCACATTTTTAGTTTTTCTTATTTTTAATAACATACTCGAATTTTTAGAAAATTAAGATATACTTAATCAGGTTCAGCGTAAAATTTACTACGATTGAGCGTCATAATTTTATTTCAACGACAATATCACCAAAATCGCAACAAATTTGGCAACTGAGCGGGATTAGAGGACAGGGCGATAGGGAAAAGCAATGGAAAAGAGAGATAGCGATAGCCCATAAGGCACCATACTGTCAACTAACAGTAAGTGTGGAATGCACTTTTTTTATAGAGAAACATTTCTTTATCCTGAATCTTATACTGCCGTACATTACACGATTGGCTACGATCTGTTAATACACTTAGCATTTTAGAATGAAGAGATTGTTTTGAAAACGGATTTTTATTCGTAATATGTATATCATATATGAGATTCTATAAAACATCGCATGACCTTGTGATATTCTAGGACGAACCATGACAGAGTCTTAATGATGATCTATTCGCCGCTGGCAGGCAAGGCCAGTTGCGTGAAGTATATTAATAATTTATTATTATTCCGCGGCATAATTAATAAAAATGCAAATAATATGCGTAATGATGTATTTTTACAAAAAAGGCAGAAAAGTATAAATACTAAAGGAAACTATATCAAGACATACATAATGAGGCAAGGAATAATTTACTAGACTTTTCTGATCACCTCGAGCAAACTTTAACATATCAGCGTCATTATTTCGTGAAAGCATTTCCTATATTTTTACGAGTGTCCTTATGTCAGTAATATAATTTTAGCTACGGTAGAAAGTTAAATGGTTTCCGGGGGTTTGGACCAACCTGATGATACGCGCAATAAACCACTCTGCATTTCCTGCCCACGACTCGTTTTATCGAAAGAGTATGACGTGGATAACGGAGGTATTAAGCCACGGGAGCATTTCCGCCGTTACTTAAACACGCCCCCCGGATATGATAGGACGTTCACTTTCTCATCCCTCTTTTCGCTCCACGCCGTCTTTTTTATCTCCGGACGAATTCCTTTCGGCCCTGATGATGTTAACGGTAAATGGCGAATTGCATCGCGGATAGAGGATTGATTAAAAAATAAATAAAATACTGCAACTTTCCGAAGGGATATTATGGTCACACCTAGTCAAAGCGATTGTCCTTGTTGCTGAGGTATTACGATATTTTCTTCAAGAAACTTTCTTCAAGAGGGAATTCGAAGTGAAATTTTATCCCTTCGTTGAAAGATTTTTATATGCATTGCAACAGAAACTTTCAGCGGAGTTATTGAAGCTAAGGAGTAATTCTAAATTCTCTACATCACTTTGGCTGCAATAGTTTCCTATAAAATAATCTATGCATTTTATTATCAGGTGCATAATTTAAGTAGAGCGGGTATGTCAAACTGCCGGCCCGTGGGCCACATGCGGCCCTTGCTTTGCCTTACTGCGTCCCGAATGCGAATCTTTGCCTCAACTAAATTGTTCGAAATTTTATATAAATAATTTATTTAAAGGGAGACAGGATTTTTTCATAGTTATCGAGTTACAGCAGAACGCGTTTTCTAAGTTGTTTTCAATGTTCTTCCACAAAAAGTTTATTTTTACATCTCTGGTCATCATTAAACAACCGCAATCCTATATGCGGCCCTTCCATCACATCCATCGCTTTAATGCGGCCTGGATGCTTCTTCGAGTTTGACATACCTGGAGTAGAAGATTAAAATTTTAGCATGGAAGTCGTTTCTTTATTGGCACTTGGTTTGATTCGTGAGAGGACCATTCAATAACGTTAACCCCACTTCATGAGCTTTAATATGAGGCGGCTTTGGAGATTAAAATAATAAAACTTATCTCAATCTGATAGAATTGCACGAACCAGCTGAGGAAATGTGACCTTATAACCGGATGACTGAAAAAAATATGTTATCCTCGACGATTATTTGTTTTCAGGATAACCCGAGATATTTCGTGAATATTTCACCTTGACGGCCTATATCGTCGCCACTGCACGCATTTAACCCCTTTATAATTTTATGAGTAAATAGGTATTGTCACCTGGCATGACCCCAACGCTGGAAAAATTCGGCCTGATGAATTATCTCGTCATACCCGACTAAAGGGTTATAGACACCTCTCCTGTTTACATCCGCTCGTTGCGAGAGTGCAAATGAGGAGTTGGGAGGAGGGGGGGCGTGAGCGTGTAACTTAGCGGCTGAAGACTCCATTTTCGGGATCGCTTTACTCCTCTCTCGGTTCCGCTTCCTGGTATAGGAGTGTTACCTCGTGGTCAACGACTTGACGAGTTCCGCTCGTCGTTGGCTTTTAGAAATGCCGATGGTAATGAGAGTGGATTGGAATCCTATAAGGAGGTCGGCGGCTTAACTTCCTCCAATCCTCCCTTTGTGGATTCGAAATCTCGGAGCGCGCGAAGAAAGGTCGAAAGCGTGCTCGCGAAGAATCCGCGATGGGAAGAACGATTGTCTTTTGTCTTCCTTAGCCTCTGAAAATCGCTCGATGAGAGTTCGTTGCCTCTGAATAATTTTTATTCTCGCGAGCGTGTGACGCGTACCGTTTACTTCCACCGAATTCCCTTCTCCGAACGTTTTCCGCGTGTCATTTTCGAGGCTGAGGTAATTTTACGACGCGTGGAACTTCATTTTCAAACATTCCTGTAGTTTTTAGTGCGTTTTATTTCATAACGCGCTTATGTTTTTGATCTGTCTATTCGTCGGTCCGATTAAATTAAGATAGCCAGCATACGGTAAGAGATGTACTAAGTATGACTGAAATTTGAAGGGTGCATCTGATATTTGATGCCATTTTTTATGCTGCCAAAGAAATTATTTGGAGAAATCGGTCAGCGGCAGGTGGTGCCTTCAAAAGTTTCAAATTAAGATTCTGAGAAAATGGTTATAGATAGAAAGTTAAAAATTTTCACTATTTGTGTGACCTTTAATGCTATCTATGTCGCTGCGGGAGAAACTTATTTTTTTTTCAAAAATCGGGGGGTGTCAGGGGGATGCCTTTTAGTAATGTAGTATGTTCATATCATAAGCCAGTAGTCATTCGATTAGAAACCTAACATATGTAAGAGTATGAATATACTTGTTTAATTAATTGTTGGGTAAATTATTTTATATCGTATAATTATATTACTAAGTAAGTGTGTAAAGAATTTTAAGTTTACTATTCTAACTAAACCTCTATAGTCAAAGCGCGATTTTCAAATATTTCGTCAGCAAATGCAGAATATCACCTGTGTTTGTGTGGTTTTAGGAGACCGCGCAAATTCAGCGTTCCGTCCTTCGGAAGGGACGTTACGCCGTTGGCCCCCTTGGTGTTCTTCGTTAAGAAGCCTATAATTCCGGCTCCGGGTTTCCCTCCTCCCTTGTGATTGCGTTCGGTGTGGAAGGAGTTATGGCTATAATAATCCAAGAGGTTGATTAGCCAAAAATACATACACACACACGCACTCACCTGTCCCATTCTTACAAGTAGGTGTGATCCCCCCATCCCTTGCCTCGCTCCCGTGTCTCCAGTGCTTAGGTCACTGTGGCACTGTAATACAAAATTTCGGAGCTTATTGTTAGACGTATTTAGAAAATACGGAATGCATTTTAAAAGCTGAACCATGTGACTGATAAAAACAGTGTACAATATAACGTGCATTACGACCCGATTATTCGACGGCATTCGTCGAATACATTATTTGAAGAATGCAATCTTTACTTTATCACCGAGAAAGGGTGCAATTAAATTATTAAAGAAGCAAAATTTTAGAATGCCACGGTGTATGTATCTCAAAGCGTATTTCACATATCAAACGAATCCAGAGAGTGCGGTTGAAAGAATTTTGACGTTACATATTTCGAATTTCATAACTTGGTGAAACATTAACGTGATTTGATGGTAGTCCGCTATCCAATAAAAGAAAAATCCAAAATCTAATCAAGACAAGATATTCTGTTGATTTACAGCACCCTACCTTTTCAATAATTGATGGTTATGAAGGAATCATTCTATTTATTTAAAAATTTTTATAGATAAGAAGCTTTTAGAGAAAATATAACAAGAGGATTTTTTAAAAAAGGTTTTGTTCCCTTGAAATTTTCTAGGCGAGACATCGCAATTAAAGCGCGAAATATTTTTTAATCATTAGCATAAAGCGTGAAAATTAAAATTTCTCATTGATATAAAATACTAAATGGAAATACTAAAATATCTCTCTATAAAAATCCCTGCAGCATCCAGATAACTTCGGGACCGTTCGTCAGATGCGCTATTAGGCTCGTTTTCAATCGCAAATAAATCGTTTTTCTATCGCTTTTTTAGCAGAATTTTATTCCACGTACTTACCAGTAAACTCACTCGGATGAATTCTGCGAACGATATTTAATCCCGAACGATTTTTGGATTTTAATTTTTCCAAACCTAAGGGTATCGCGAATTAGAGCAAAGGATTTCGGGGAAGCAAAAATTTTCGCGCATATTTTTATTGTCGTGAACGAGCGCGAGTAAAAAGACCCAGCTTTCTAATTGTTTATGAGTCAACTTCCGTCCGCGTTACGATCCTTCCCCACGTGTTTGGGTCGTGCTTAGTCAGGTCGCTCGGGGGAACGGGAACCGGAGATGAAAGTCGCGGGTGACTCACTCATCCGTTCCCTCTCGTAGAAGAAGAGAGAGAGAGAGACATCGTCAAGATTCCTCGTCTCCTAAGGCATTTCCCACCCACTTCCAGAATCCTCCATCAAGTTTTTAATCCGCATGGCTGGGTTCTAGCCGACATCACATATCACCCCAGAACAGAGGATATACCCGTTCTTCTTTGTCCGCGAAATTCCGAATGAAGTGACTCCATCTTTGCGATCGACGAAGCGAGGGGTTTTGACTTTATTCTCGTGCTTGTAGATTCAACGCGATGCATCGTGGCATCGTCGTAGTTAGGGAATTGTGAAGGTGGCATTTGCCATTGGCGTCACCTGTAAAAGGCGCCAAAAGTTTATTTTCCCATCATAAATAAGTATTAATTTAATATTCAAATGTTAAAGTTATTTTTGATAAAAATGCAATAATTCTTCATTAAAACCCGGTAAAAATAATATTCAACATAATTAAGTTGTTTCCTAAAATTTTGCAATATGCATCTCGCTTCGTGCCGTGGAGTCGTCATTTACCGGCTGATGGCTCTAATACTGGAAACCATTGCCCTAGTTACTCTTATATCGTGTAATTCGTACGCGGTTGTATAAAATTTATTTTTTAAATTGTGCGTTTAAGTATGTTTTGTACTTTATTGTTTAAACGTCAACCGATTTTTCTCTTCCCTTTTCCTTATTCCAGATCCGAAGTCTTCCTTTAATTGAAACTCACGTGGTTTACGTGGAATGAGTTTGCTCGATATGATGAGATTAAATATTCTGCAGCCAGGAGATTTTCGCCAACTATTAATTTACTACTCGAATGTTAAGGTTATTTTTCATATAAATGCTGTCATTCTTCATTAAAACGCAGGAAAATTATATTCTGCACAAGGCGTTTCCTGAAATTTTGCCATAAGCGCCATATATCCCACCTACGTTTCTGGTTAATTTTTATTTTTTACGATTTTCATTTGGAATACGAAGAGAACTTCTTTAAATCCGCCATGTTACACAATCTTCAATGCGATAATATTTATAGGCTAGATTTGCTAAGTTCCCGTCAAAAATGACGGGGCATGAATTTAAATTTCATGATTTAAACGTTCTAAACCATAAATCAGTGTTTTATAATTTTAATTTTGCGAATTAAATTAAATCCTGCACATTGAAAAATCGCTTTTTACATGTTATCTTACGGGAAACAGAAATTATATCCTGGAGTCGAACCTGGGTCTTTTTTGGGGATTTTTACTGTACTGCTATGTTAGTAATTTCCATCAACTGAACAAAATACAATTTTAGAATTAATAAAAATGCAATTATATAGTATAATTATTGCAAAAATTCAAATAGCGAATAAAAAATATGTTATTTATATTCATTTGGGTCTCCTACTTGGTCTGGGCTGTGTCCAGGCCCATAGGGACATCCCTCCTTAAGATGGCACTGGTTGTGGAAAAAGTCTCTCCAGATTTTACCAACTTATTTCATCAGCATTATAAATATTTAATTCTCTGAGAAGTAATTATATTAGTTAATTTCTACATATTTATTATTTGAAAAATACATATCAAATATCAGTTAGAATTTAATCATATATTCATCATTAGAGGATCTTCAAGTTTGTTTTATGGCTGAAAACATATACCATAATAAGTATTTAAGTATCAAAACTTTAAAAAACAAACACCATCTCAGGTTCATTTTTAGACTATGTACTTTCAGTGACTCACCGCTGAAGATGGTTGCATTATAGCTGAAATGCGGGGGATTTTTTTTATAACTTTTTTATGGCTATTGAAAATACCTGAGACAAGTACTTAATTTCAATTTTTTCATATTTATTTGCTTATTGTAGAATATGTATTTGTCAGTTGTATACCTAAGTAACTTGTTTTTTAGAAAACCAAGAATAAGGCTGAAAGCTTGAGAAATGTCAGAAGTTGTTCTACTTGACTTTTGTCACTCATTGTCTTTAAATGAGTGTCTGATAAATGTGTATTATCATTACCCACATTCTAAAATTTTTAATTGTTTTTACAATTCCAATAAATATCAAAGTAAATCTGGTAATGGTACTATTTGTAAATAAAGGTAAAATGTTGATAATACCTTAAATTGGCAGCAATGAACTTGGGCAGAAAGTTCTATAATAGTTATTTTCCTTTTCATCTAGGTCTGTTGGACACCATCACAACGACAGCTGACAGCAGAGATTGTCCAGGAGTCTGCGTTCATGCATTGGCCACACTAATTTGTTCTCAAGTAAGCTAAATATGTTGATGTACATTTGAAACCCAATAACTCTGGCCTCAAAGCAAAAATCATTCAAGGGATCAAATTTCATTTAAATTTTTATTACTATGGATTGGAAAACATCTGTCAGTTGTTGGGGCTTGATCATAACAATTAAATACAAAACTTTAAGCGTTAGCATCGAAAATTAAATCATTTAAAATGTCAGAATTAACATAAAATTTGTCAAATGGTGATCAACCAGCATTTCAAAGATATGTTATTATGAGTTTGGTCATATCAAGTCCTTTTTGCATGGCTTAAGGTTTAGAATTTAGAAGAGAAATTGCTATGCATTCACCTATAAAGTCTTGCTATAATGTCTTATTCTGTTTTTTCATTTGCTAACATTTGCTAAAATTACCAATGAGATAAATTGAAATTATACAATCGAGTTTCAATCTAAATATCTTAATTTTTTTTAGTGCATTCAGTTGAGTTCTCTTAATAATCTTAAATCAAGTACTGCTCAAGAATGAAATGCATCTTGAACAGTATTTTATTTTTGAAGATGTTTGTAATTATGAATCGAGAAAATATTGGTATAAAAACCCTTTATAACCACAAAAAGACATTATTGTCCTGCATTCATTCAATTACATAATAATTTTGTAATCTTAATCTCATTTAGGTTTTGGATCACGTGGCTTGCCCTTCCCCTTCAATGAGGTGTTGTGTTGAAGGACCACCTCCAGCCAAGAATACTTCCATCCCTCCTAGCACAACGGCAGCTCCTGCTCCTACCACACCTGCTCCATCCTCAAGACCTAGTTCTCCATCCAGAAGACCAGTAAGGCAGTTTTGGACCCTTAAACTGGGATACCCCTAAATTTTACTGGCAACCTTTCTGTGCTCGTACTGTCATTCATGTAAAATTTAGGTGTTTGTGCTCGATTGATGCCCAACATCCTCATGAATTTTAACGGACATTTTATTAAGCAATGAAATATTTTTTATGGGATTTTACAGATGGCAGGTGCTTATTAGTGGGTGAAAAAACTTAAGTGTTATCCGATAAATTAAAATTTTCATAATTTTTGGCCCAACAAACCTGAAACTGTGATCTATCATTTATTTGGATGTTAAAATGTTAAAACTATTAACACTTCCTGAAATAAATATATATAATTGAATCTTGATGAATTATCATCAATTTTGTTTAACATCTTCAAAAATCCTTTCAATAAGTATAGAGATATGGACAGGGGCGGATTTAGAGGAGGTTGCACATGGCGTGCTCCAGGGATCCCTTGAAGTAAGGGGCCCCGAAAAAATGTTCTTGTATATAATTTCAGAAATATTAAATGTCTCAATTTAAAAATCAATGGAACCTCTCTATGATTCCATAGAAAAACGATCTTTAAGAGGTGTCACAAAGGAGGGTAGCCGTTAGTAGCGGTTTCAGTATATATTTAGTTTGCGGGGCCCCCGACTGCTTAGCGCCAGGGGCCTCAGGAGGCATAAATCCACCACTGGATATGGAGCATCTTGATATTTACCACAATATATTGTACATTTTCCTCGAACCTTAAAATGTAGCATAATAAATAAAAATTTCTTACTTTGAGGCAAGGTGAGAACATGTTTATAGCATGGTTATCTGATAATGACATGGAAAATTCATTGCGGAATATGATCATGCCATAGAAATAGCATGTGTAATAAGTCAGGCACAAGATACCATAAATAGTATTTTTCATGTGCATTCCCTAATTTATTGACTTATTTCAGTTAAAATATTATTTTAAAGATAAAAAATATAAATTCTAATAGTAGGTATATTATCATAATAAATATTCATAAGAGCACCTTATTGGGAAAACATTGCCATTCAACTCATTAGATTAAGCTGTTTCTTGCAGTAGGTTTTTCTTATCATGTCATGAAAATGAGTGAATGGGTTAGTAAATGTCCATGTGGGTAATGAATTGGTCATATGGTCTCTCAAATACTCCAAGAGAGTTATGAAAATTGACCATAATTATTTAATAAACATGCTAAAGACAGGAAATGAAAGAAATATTTTAAGTGAGGATGCTGGTTCCTTGTGTTTTTACATCAGATTGGTACTTTAAGTGATTATAGTACATTTGGTCAAAGTCAAGAATGGTACGTACAGTAATTCTGTCACTATAACTGGCTTTCTCTAATCATCCTCCTTTTAATTTCCTAATTATATTTGCACCAATCTAATGATGTAATAATGAAAATTTAATTTTCATTATTGACTAGTTATCAATATGTTTTCCTTCAATTTATAGCCCCCAGACACATCTGGAAAACCAGACTCTACATCCACATCTGCCTCCAAGGAAGAATGTGAGTAAAAGAAAATGTTATAGAAGATCAATCTGTGGTTAGATTCAAATTACATCATATTAAAATAAAAATTTAAAAACTGATAACCACTTATTTAAATTTGTGACTTAATTAATTATTATTAAAGTACTCTAGTGTTAATAGATATTATTATGTCATTCTTACGTTGGATTCTGCAGCCAAAGTAATGCAACAAAATTTTTGGTCAGATTGAAAAAACTTACATCTCTAGTATTTCTTTCTTTTGTTTCATGTGCAAAGATATTTAGAGAACAAAATTTAAAAAAGCTACCCCAAGTAGGCCTAATTTTGTAAAATATTGGATACTTGGTTGACTTAAGCCTGAGACATGAAACTTGAAGCCCCTGGGCCACATCCTGTCCATGAGAGCATTTTATGCAGCTCGTGAAACTTTGATGATAAATCAATTCCACATTTAATACTGATAGTTTTATATTTAAAAAATTTGAATTGTGGTCATAAAATCTTGTTTAGAGGAATTTTAATGCTAAAAAACTGTTAATATTTAAATTCACTTTCATAATGACAACAATACCATGATTAAGTTTCGATATAAACTCTTTATCTGTCCTGCTGAGGCACTTGCAACTTCTAATATGGCCTATCAAGGCAGCCACAACTAACAATGCACCCCGCCACGTAAAAAGTTTGAAAACCTCTGACTATCATATTCCATAGGCTAGATGCCATGGATAATTATTTCAGTAAAAATGTATTCATACATCAGCCAAGAACGCTCCAAGAATAAAAGAACATGACTAAATGTTATTTAAAAGAAACAGTAACTTAGCACTTCAAGGATTCATGTAAAATCATTGAATCCTGATAATGTCGAGTTAATGAGAGTTTAAGAGTAGTTTTAGCCAGCAAAGAAATTATTGGTTGCTCCATAAGTTGAAAATTTAACGATTCTTGATTATAATCTTTACATGGTAATATTTAAAGGATTTAAAAGAAATTCTTTGTTTTCCTAAATGAAATTAAAATTTTTTATAAAATCATATGATTATTAAGTAATTAGAGGAGTTATTTGAATGACAGAAGTCATGATTTCCTCAGTTGACTCTTGCAAATTATGGCTGCAGAATTTATTTTATATCTCATACATGCTGTTGCAAATATAATAAAATGGTCTAATTTTTGCTGTAGCTATTCGAGGAGTTTGTCCTGGCGTGTGTGTAGCTGAAAGGATAGCTGATTACTGTGAAGCTACATTGGGACCACCAGCCCCTGCTCCTGGAACAAACGCTCCATCATCTGGTCTGCCACCTTTATGTAAGGCAGGACTGAGATGTTGTGTATCCAAGGATGGACCTAATGCTAATGGAGATAATAATCAACAAAATGCAAACAGTGATCCTGTAAGTTTTCTTTGTGTATATATAAACAATATAGGTTACATTTCTTCTTTGAATCGTGAAATATTTTGAAAGTTTGCATGTCTTTTGGCATGTTATTCCATACACAAAACTCTCTGAAATTTATGTCCTTTTCAAAGTAAAAAATTATCAGCCATTCAAGTTGTAAAGTGCAATTGCTTTTAATTTGTAAAAATAATATTTTAATTATTGTGGAATTTTGAGTTATTGATGCAACAAATTAGGTATTTGTTTTAAATGGTTCTTGGTAAGAAAATTCAGTTATCCAATACATTTTATTTCTGCCTCCTTGCTTTAGCAGATAACATTATTATCAAACACTAGTAGAAAAATATTTTCCAGTTATTATATTAGAAGATGATAATTTCAGCATAGAAAAATAAATACATGCTTACTCTAAAATTGTGCCTTACTGCAGTCAGAATCAGAATAAATTCAAATGCATTATTAATAGGCCATCTCAGAGTTTCACAGAGGTCTGGGCCAGTTCCAGATTTTGAGACCTCTGGCTATAATAAAAATGAAAACATATGGTAACAAAATAAGACAATCATTAACTTCAGAAAAGTGAAATGTAATTTATATATTCTTTTATTTATAAAATGCTATTCTAGTGGAGTTACCAGATTTCAGTTTTGAGTATATGGGACACATAAAGAAAGGCTTCATTAAAATATGGAACAAATACAGGACACGTAAACGATCTGAAAAAAACTTTAGCTTTGAGTGTGAGAACTATAAATAGTATCTTTTTTTTACTTTAAGCAGTAATAAACATGAATACAGAAAATAAAGCTATATATACCATATTTGTCAGTGTATAAGATGCTCCCTTATATAAAACGAACCACTAAAATTGCATCATTTTTCTGGTCTTAAAAATATTTTCCATAAAGCAGTTGTTTATTATAAAAATATTGAATAAAATACTTAAAACAACACAAGTTTATATAATTATAGATTTCAAAATATCTATTGTTAAATTTTAAAAAATATTTTGATTAAAAACAAATTTTATTTACCTTATAAATCACCATCTTCGGAAAATTCCTCCTTACTAAATCCAAGAAAATCTTCCTCTCAACTAGAAACTTAAGAATTATCTTCGTATAGCAAATGATCTTCTGTGCCATCTAAGGCATTGCTAATTCTGCATTTCAAAAAAGATTTTACAATAATATCTGGACTGATCCAAAATATCTCTCTGCTGCCCTATTTCCATACTTTTCCACATAAGCTATTACTTTCAATTTATATGACACAGTGTACAAAATTCCTTTTCTTTTATCCATATTACAAAAAATAGGGATTAAATAGTAAACTGAACTAAGTTAAAGCATAAAAATATGTAAATGAACACCCTCAAAACACAGCTTGAAACGAATGAGGGGAATTACCTATTTCTCAGTGGAGGTATCCCTAAAGAATACCAACTTTTGCCAATCTATTTGATAAGCTGAGATCGATTCAGATAATTTTGCAGGTTTATTTATTCGCTGCTATCCCATTCGGGCACCCATTTTTATCCCAATCCAACTCAACTGGCATACGTCATGGCATCTTTTGTTGTGTAATTTTCTTGATTATGCCATATTTTTATATTTTTTGTTGCAATAGATCACAATTCACTTGGAAGGTGTTGTAATCATTACAAAACCTTATGGCTGGTGTCATGCGAGTATCATTATGTGTTGACTTAAAAAATCATTATTATATCATGTTATCATAATTATATATGTATTATAGTCTTTCTAATTTTTGGAGAAAAATGTGCTTATGCAAGTATGCATAAGAACTTTTATTCTGTTGAATTATGTGATTTTGCTTTCAATTACAATTCGTGGTATACGAACTGTATTCTTTTATTCCTAAGTGTGGCTCACCGCTCGTCTCATTTAGTTACATTGTATCTGATTCTCTCGCCTGTGCTGTGGGGATAGAAGTATTCCCTAATTATAAAGTGATCGTGTGGTAGTTATTTTATCGTCGTGGTATAAGAACAGTATTTTTTCATCCCTAAGCGCTGCTCACCGCTCTTCTCAGTTACATTGTCTCCGATTCTCTTGCCTACACAGTGGGGAAAGAAGTATTTCCAAGTAGTTAGTGTTTGTGTGGTAGTTGTTTTCATTGTTGTTCTCCTATCTTCGCATCTGAGTCCAGTAAGCGGCTGTCACTCTGAGCGTGGTGACCTGAACTGTTTTTTGCATTGTGGCGATAATGGCATGCGGAAGGAATCTAAAGCAGGATGATATTATCACAATTCTCCGTGATATATTAGACGACAAGTCTGAGTGTGAGAATGAGCTGCACTCTGACGAGGAAGTTTTTGATCTGCCTATCACAGAAGTCATTGCGTCAGACAGCGACTCAAGCAAAGACATATCAGGTAGGGAATGCTTTCCCTTTTTATTTCATTATGGCGGACTCAAATAGTATACATTTGCAGATTTTATCTATTTCAATCCCATGTTTTGTTTATAGCTGTTACTTCTGAGCAAGTGATAGCCCGACAACCTGTCATTCGAGGGCAAAGAAATGCCACCTAAGTTTCTTGCCTCAGCCTTCAAGGCAGGGGGCAAGGTGGTGGTGGTCATGGAGGTGATTGTGGTAGTTGCAGAGCCCACTCGGGGGAGCTGCACGGAGGACATAATCACAGAGTTCAGGATACCCATGATTTCACAACTTTGAAAGATGCACCAGAGAGTGACACCATCGCAGATTTGCTTCCTGGTAGGGAGGCTACTCGAGCTTCTCCTGTCCCAACTCATGCTGCAAAGAAGCAAGGAGGAGGTCGTGCAGGAGCTGCTGGTCATAATTATGGTGTTCATCTTTGAAGTGCTGGTCAGGATGCTGGCAGGGATGGGTCTAACGATCATGATGATCATCTTGTGCAAACACTGACAGCACCAGATGGGACAGTATGGCAATTCTTACCTTTGGGTCAAGAAAATGCGGGTCAGCATGCTCAACATAATGTCCTCAAGGAGAATTCTGGTCTGACTCCATTTGCAAAGAGGTATGTGACCGAGGATAGCGTTTTGAGTTCATGGCGCCTTTTTATTGATAACCACATAATGCAGCATATAAAAAATGCACAGAATCTGAGGCAAATAGGCAGCTTGGTGATGGAAACTGGTCAGTGATGATGATTTAGCTTGAAGCTTTCATTGGCATACTCTATGCAAGAGGTGTCACGGGGGCCAAGGGCTTACCAATGGAATCTCTGTGGTCTGAGAATTGGAGCATAGATTTCTTCAAAAAGGCAATGTCTAGAAATCGCTTCCGTGATATAATGCAGTTCATAAGGTTTGACATAAAATCAACTAGAAGTGAATGTCTGAAAACAGACAAATTTGCATTTTTTCTCAAGTGTGGAACAGGTTTATTTAAAATTGCTATGTAGCCTACAAACCAGGTCCAAATATAACTGTTGACAAGCAGGTATTTCCTAGTAAAACTAGGTGTCCTTTCACCCAATTATTGGCAACCAAGCCTGATAAGTATGGGCAGAAATATTGGTTGGCAGTTGATGTGGATACCAAGTACCTTGTAAATGGGTTCCCTACTTGGAGAAGGATGATACTCGCCCTGCTGATGAGAGAGTTTTGGATCATATTGTCATGAAACTGCTCAAACCGTACCTCAGAAAGGGACGGAATGTCACCTGTGATAACTACTTCACGTCACTAAAAGTAGCCGAGAAATTGAAAGACAGAGGTACAAGTATGGTAGGAACCATGAACAATGAAAGAGGCTCTTTATACAACTAAATTGTACAAAACTGGTGAGATCACACATGGTATATCAAGGAAAAACAAATAAGAATGTGCTTATCTTGAGCTTCATGCATCCAAATATTGAAGTATCCGATGATACCAAGAAAACTCCTGAAATGGTCCAATATAATATTAATATTAATATATAATATAATATTAATATATAATAATCTAATATAATAAAACAAAGTGGGGGGTCAATATTATAGACCAAATGGCAAGGCATTGTTCAGTGAAAGCTGGTTCACGAAGGTGGCCAGTCCATACATTCTATAATACACTCGACCTGGCTGGTATCAATGCCTGGGTCATTTATAATTTAGTGACAGGAAAGCAAATGTCTAGAAGGAGTTCTTTACAAAAGCTTGCAGAGGAACTTGTCTGTAACTTGATGTCGAGCCGCGGAAAAGAGACAACTCAGGTAACTGAGGCAAATCAGAAGGCTAGTTGTTCATCTGGGAGAGCTGTCAAGTGGCTACCGCTCAGTAAGTTCCTGTGTGGTTTGTAAGAAATCCGTTTGCAGGAAATACATTGGCAAATGTGATTATTTTTGCATAGACTGTGCATAATGATGAAGATGGCTCAAAAGTTTGTTTACAATAATAAATTCTTTCTATAATTGTGGCTGTAATTGCTAATTCTAATTGTGATATGTTTGATTTTATTTCCATAAAAGCCACAAGCAGTATAATAACATATAATGGTTAATAAAATAATTTTGAATCAATTGTACAATTAAAACTTTGTACTATATATGAGTTCTAAATTTCATTTTTCATTGATTGCACCTATATTGTAAATGTGTGTCGATATTAAGCTGTAATGTCAGTTGCTTATAGAATTCCTTGAAGAAATTGTTTATCGTGATGTATCAGTACTCCCAAGGATTGTAATAGAAGCAATTTTTGTTCCAGAATTATTGTAATAAAAGCAATTTTTTGTTCCAGAATTGGGGTTTTCACTTAATCTCAAAATATTCGGACTTCTCCTCGGAATTGTGAAAACATATTTCAATTATTTTAACAAAGAGTTATGAATGATTTTTATGCAGGCTATACAGTATAATCTCTAATGAAAGGTCATCGATAGGATAGAAAAATATTTCATTTGCAAGGTCAACAAATATTTACACAAAACCATCTCAAAAGCATTGGATATTTGCAACGAAACTGGCAATGACCCTGGTTGAGTCAAATTGACTCATTTGGCAATTCTCGGGGGGTTGTCGGTATCAGCATTTCTAGTTTTAAAGATGAGAAGAAAGTTTTTAAAATTTAATTTGTCTATTTACATGATTTTGATTTGATTACCTGTAAATGTGTTGTTTGTACTGTTGATGCTGCATCTTCAAGAGCATGATGGGTTTTTTGGCGATTAAGATGACGTTATATTTTTATAATAGGAAATCTGTGCCTTATAAATGAGTTTTGTTTATAATTGTTATTTAAACAGTTCTGTCATTAAAAGTTTACGATGAGTTTTTACCTATACTTTTGCCAGAATAAGTAATTTTCTTTACGTAATAACATAGTCATATCATCTATTTACTGGGGCTGCCATTTTTCCCTCAATAACTTGCAGAATGTAAATTAGTTCCTTTTTGCAAACTTTAGTTTGCTACATGCAATAAACCTGTAATAGCTTCCATTTCTTCTGAGAGAGTGCCACACTGTACAGGCTGTCAATGCTGAATGACATATTTCGTCAAAAACAAGCAATACATGATGCTCCACATTGTTGCATAATGTTACATAAAAACAGAGTGAAGTGGAGATGAAGTTGCATAATATTACAATAAAAACAGTTAAGAGGTTAACCAAAGAGGACTATTGAGGGGAATATTTCTGCTAGTATAGGCATAAAGAGATCACTCAATAAATTGTGTGACGTAAGAGGGAGAAGATGCTTACTGCGAGTAGAATTTGTTTCAGGGAGTAGGAATCTGTGAAGAGGACTTTTTAAAAAACTTATTCCAGCTCAAATTAATTTTTTCCCTCCAAACCAGCTGAAAAATAGGGCTGCGTGGGGTACATGAGTAAATACAGTATGTCTATTTGGTTCCTCTCTTTGCTTGACTGGCCAGTCATTAAGAATAAATTTGTTCTACATGTGCATTGAATACCTGAATGCTGAATACAAACTCGCAGTTGAGTAGTAATTCAGAGAATTGTTCCTGGGATTCAATTTCTTGAAGAATATCTGACCACTTCTCATGGCACAGTTTCTTATTCCAGTCTTTTTCATTATACTGGAGCTCCTGTTCAGAATGGTCCACTGGCTGACTAACTGTTCATCATTCACTCTTAACCCTCACTCTATTAGGTAAATGCAGGCTTCTTCGAGTTGTTCCCAAGTTGAAACTCTGGTAATCGACATCCATTAGTGCCACTCAAATGTGGGACATTTATTTATCCCAAGAGCACTTTCCGGGACAATGGGACAAGGCCAATTAGATTCTTTAACCCTTTGTATTGATTTCTTTCTGTTTGGATTTTTAACAGATATATGCCGAGTCAATCAAATAGATGCTGGTACTCTAAGGGGGTTTTATACCAAGGTGATTGATGATGACGATTTACCGTAATTACTCATGTACCGTGTGCAACTTATGTGAGCAGTTACCAGTAAAATTTTATTTTCCTTATAATTAAGGAATATTTAAGGATTCATATTCTGCTTGTTTAACCCTTTGCTGCAATGGGCGACTAAAGTCGAATGAGGATCATGTACCTTCCGCTGCCATATTTGACTTTAGTCCAAAACCTCAGAAAAATGTTTGTCACCTGCTGCCATGTTCTCTTATAGTCGAACTACTCAGAAATGGCATTTTTAACTCTCTATATCGTGCTACAACTTACTGGGAATCCATCAAATTAGTGCAGCAAACCTTGCCAAGGGTTAGTGGTTCATCCAAATATTCTGCCTCTTGTCCGTTCTTATTTTAGTCAAAAAGTATTGCTTTTATTTTTAATTATTCTTCAAACCAATACCGTGTAAATTATAGTGTTTTTATGCTGTAGTTATTGTTTATGTTTATGATACTTTTTATTTATTTTGGAATTTTTGTGGTTTGCGTTAATTTTTTGTGTGTGAGACCTGAAATTGCTTCCCCATATTTATACTGTATAATCTCAAACATTATCTTATATGTAGATTTCTCATAAAATAAATGTAGAACATCATTAGCACATTGCATACTGGATGTTCTGGAAGGATATATTTACTATATCTTTCAAACAACATACTCGTGATACTCAAACTGCCTGAAAATCTGCTTAGTGGGTCCTTTCTCGCGACACATTTTTTCTTTTTTTTTGCGTTTTCTACTACGTCTCTCGATGACTCACTCAGGTCCTCCCGATGCATAGTCGAACCTTTTCCTTTCTCAAGCAGAAATATCTTGAGCCTATGTTTACTTAATGTGATAAAACTTTTATACACACCAATTGCGCTGAAAAGAGCACAGCTGATGAGTCATAATGCAAACTTAACTGAACATATTCTTGTTTTTCTCCAGTTAGTACTATAGGACTAAGAAAATATTACTTGAAATAAAAATCGGATATTTTCGCAATCGGCAGGCATTGCATGAACTGAAACTGGAATTCTCTAGATCCGTATGCAACACGTTAATGTAACTCAAAAATCCTTACAAATTACTTTGATATTTCAGACGTTATAATTGTTTCCTAACTTAATTTTGGCTCTACTGAGAAGTTATTAAATCCTAATTATTTACACTTAGATGTAGCCTACCAAAACCATATATTTTATGACTTGATTTCAGTTGTAATATTTTTCACTGATATTTCTAGAATTAAAAAAAATGGCTGAGCAGTATAGAAAAAGGAAAATTGAAGATATTGCTGAATAGTTTCTGTAGTATCTGTAAAAATTGCTCGATCTTGCCAGCCCAGTGTACTATGAAAGGGAAAGGGGATTGCTGACATAAGCAAATTAATTACTTTTGTATGGACTGCCAAGAAAAACCTCCACTGTGTTGTACCCTGTTACCAAAAATACCATATACTGAAACACTATAAAGAATATTGCAGATGTTCTAATAGGTTAGATAACAAAAACAAAAAGTGTTAAGCTATGCATTAGGTGATGTGAAATTTTAAATTTTTTATAGGATGTCTATTTTGAGGTAAGAAGAAAAAAATATTTTTTCATCATTTAATTCAGTACTCGCCTGACAAAGTCACCAATTTAATTGAGCAGTCAAAGGGTTAAAGTACAACTGCCTAAAATTTGGAAAATATTATTAAATTTTTTTGTAAGAAACTTGATTACAACAAAATGAATATGTGTTTATATATTTGAGATTTTCAGAAGCTGTAGTTTTACCATTGATTCATTGGTGCAAGCAACAGGTGTTTCATAAATAAATGATGTCATTGCACTCAATTCAACCTTTACTGAAATAACTAACTTTAAAAATATGGATGAAATGTGGCATTGTTAAAATTTAAAACAACAAGAAGGAAAAGTATGCTTCATAAATGGAATACACAGGGATTTCAAATGTATATAATGTGTATAAAATGGTATCAAAAGATTGAGCAGTTCTTGAATTTTTTTATCTCCAAACCTAAAAGTTGGAATTATATGGTCTACTGACTTTTTTTTGGTAAATGTTGTCCTCTATTTGAATAAATTTTTAAATCTATACCTCAAAGATAATATAAGAGCAAGGGAGAGAAAAATAAGGATTATTAATTGTTGTTTGTCAATAGAATCGTCGTAGCGGTCGATGTAATCAAAATATTTTAATGTTATGCTTGGGATTTTCTCACATTTTTATCTTTGTAACTATAGGTAGTAATTATCTGGTCTTGCAGACTTTTGTGGTAAATGTTGTACTATATAATAATAAATTTCTGAATCAATACCTTAAAGATCATATAGGAGCTAGAGAGAGAAAAATATGGTATTTAATTGTTGCTTAACAGATGCCATTTAACGAGATATAAGTTTATTTGAGTGCTTATATAAAGTGGAAATCCTAAATGTCCAATGCAATTCAAAATCATAATTCGGCGATAAATTTTAATAAGGATCACTAATATTTAGTTTAGTTAAAATCCGTCCAATGGTTCAGGAGATGAAAGTCACAACAGACGGACGAATGAGACATGCCCATATGGCATTCAACCACTATTGCTTCTCTGATAAAGAATGCCTAAAAATTAAAGAAATACAGTTTTAATATCACTCAGACTTATTCCACATAACACTATACAGTAAGTCCTTGATTTAGGTCCTCCTGCTTTACATTGTAGCCAAATGTTTTCTCCTTTTCCATGGTGCTATGTTGTGCTGCAAGACCTATCTACAATAATGCTGTGTATCTACTTAATTTCCTTAATGATCGATTTTTTAATTTGTTAAATAGCACAAAACCCTTAAATATGGCTGAAAAACATGCAGAAAGTACTTCAGCAAAGAGGTTTAGTAAAACTATCAATTTGGATGTTAAATTATAGGTGCAATACCATTCTGAGTCTGGAGAGCAAGCTCTTGACATTGGGCACATGTTACATTATTAACCTCATTGGAAAGAGCCTGCTAAATATTTTCTTCAACTTTTGGTCCAAGATATTTCCCTAGAACATATCATCTTTGTAGATATTTAAATTATTATGGTCATGGAAAATCTGGTTTCGGTATACATTGTTTCACTTTACGTCGCATTTCCCATGAATGCATCCTCGACATAAATGGAGGACTTCCTGTGTAACAATGACTGGTTTCGATGAATATTCACCATCATCAGGATAACTTCAGATTAATTGGTACTACTTAAATCAAATCCTGTGGTTGCCAGATAACAGAGTTTTTATCATATTATGTTAGTAAAACCATAATTCAATAATTTAATATTTGAACTTATTACTTTGTCTGTATTTTGAAGTGAATGAGTTTTGTCTTTGAATGCAGAATTTGCCACCATCAAGGAAGCCTCCTAATCCCTCATCAGTTTCAACATCATCATCAAACCCGTCCACAATCCGTCCTCCGCCACCTGCCACAAATGGTCCATCTGCATCCGTGAGAACACCTTGCAGGGGAGAATGCGTTTCTGGATTGTTTGCACTGTTCTGTGATGATGTCGATTCCGATGCAGATTGCCCAGGTGATGCAAGCTGTTGTGTTACTAATCCTCTGCCTCCACCATCATCTTCCAAACCAGCACCATCATCACAGTCTGAAGGAGGTTCTGGAACCACAACAACACCAGCGCCAACGACCACAACTGTGGCCACGACGACTACCACCACTGCAAAACCACTACCAGTGAGTCAAATGCTTATGTATTAAGGTTTTATGTGAATTATACTAAAAATAAATTTCTATTCATCATAATGTTAAATGAGTGAATTATGATTACACAATAAACAACTAGGTTCAGTGGCACCTTCTCCATTAGGCAAAGTAGACAGCTGCCTAGGATGCCAAATTTTAAAGGGCGCTAAATATTAAAGAGCACAAAAAATAAGGGCTAAAAAGTTTTTTGTGCAGCACCCCAAAAAGTTTCATTTTGCCTCTGCCTGCATCCCCACTTCCCACATTTTATCTTTGCCACTTGGCCACTCCCACGAATTGCAACTTTGTTGCAACAAAGTTACAATTTGCTCTATACAGCTGCTATTCCTCTTATATACCAATGTTGCTGTCTTTGAATTCAGTGCTTATTAAAAATTGCTTTTTCAATGTGGTTTCTGATTTCTCATTTTTGCGCTGTGCTTTTTGATTGTTGTTGAATATATATTTTTTTACCATTCCCATGCGATGAGTACTAATAAAAAGAAAATGAATGGTGCAGAGAATAGGAAATGTGCTATAGATAGAATAGCAAAACAAGGATCCATGCTTATAAAAGTTCATATACAGGCATACCTCCCAATATACTCTGGAAACATTCCTAAAACTCTGAACATATTGCAAATCAGTGTACTGCAAAACCCAGTTTTACATAAGAATTATGTTATAAAAAGTAGATGCATTTCCAGAAATTAGTCAGAAACCACTGTATTCCAACAATGCATGTAGAGTAAATCCTTGATTACCTGTGTCAATCGGGACTGGTGCAGACACAGATGACTAAAAACATAGATAATACGTAGAATAGTATTCAAAGAAAATTTTGGTTAAATACTTAAAACACCATGTGAATTTATCACAATTTATTAATGATGAATAACATCACATACTGCATTCACCTAACTGAAAACGATATCTACGGAGAAATTTTATTACTTTATTTAACGTTAATGTTTAGGTAAATATACGTTGGAGTTGTATACATAGAATTACATAAGGCCCAGAAAATTTGTACATACGAGTGAAATCATTTCATTTGCAGTGAACAGAAAACTGACAAATAATTATAGACCTTTCTGAAAAGAATGCTGAAAAACCACTGCATATTTTGACAATTTTATCACTGATCTTTACTAGGAACTTGGAATCAACCTAATATAAATTGCATATAATTTTTTAATACCTATTCTCCTCATATACGTGGAACTTTAACTGAAAATATTTCTATGAAACCCTAAAGATTGCATGGTAGCATTAAACTGGTTTATTAAACAATTTTTTAAAACTGGAATTTAATAAAAGTTGCTTTTCCTTGCCAGAGTTTGTCCTTTGCGATAGGCAGAGCAAGGCTCTTCATTTGCTTTTATAAGAGAGTATGTCCGAATCAAGAGAGCAGATTGAGAGATAGAACCATGAAGTGTAATGAACATAAAACTGAAAAAAGTGTGTTGAGAAACAGCGTATCGTGAGGTATACCTGTAATTGATTATTTCTTTTCTAAGAAAGACAGTGGACAGGGTGATTACAATATTACAAGTGTATGTGCACTGGGAGAAGACACTAATCTTGTAACCACTGTCTCTGATATTTTAAATGATTCAAACGATGTTTGTATGTATGATATTGCCATAGGCAAAAAACTATTAGGTAATGGTTTTTCCAATCACGAAATTACAAGTTCTGTTCAAAATTTTTTTGTTAGTACTGATCTATTCAACTGAGAATTAAATGATACTACATTTAGCAATCCATGGTTTTGAGCAAATTTAGATGATAACTTTTCAAAATCAGTGTGTGTTTATAGCAATTTTAAGAGTTACTTAAATTCCAGTCATTTCAAAATTCAACTTAAAAAAATGGAGAAGTTAACATTGTGAATGGTTGGTGTATTCCCCTTCTATGGGATTGGCTTATTGTGCTTACTGTCACCTATTTCATAATGTTGCCGTTGTAATGCACCATTGCTGGACACAGGATTTATGTCAGCTTTACTTGCATTCATTGCCTGTGGTTAAATCAAGGGATGTATAGATGAAAATATCTGTTTTCAACTTGTAAAAGAGGTTCAGTAATGGTGCAATATATTAAAAAGGATTGTTGCAGTAGTAAAATTTCTTGCTTTCCGAGAAAATGAACACTCCTTTAAATCTCTTCGAAATGGAAATTATCTGGGTTGCCTTGAGCTCAATGGTGAATTCGACCCTTTCATGTCCCAGAACATCACTAGATAAAGCAACATTTGTAAGGGAAATGTATCTTACTTAACCAAAAACACTTGTGAAGAATTCATATTACTGATGGGAAAAAAGTTCTAAGTGAAATAGTTCGTGAGGCAGTTTGGAGATGCATTCAATATATATAAAAATTGTCAAGGACAGACTTACAACAATGCAGCAAATATGCCTGGAGTTTATAGTGGCCTACAAGCGAGAATAAAACAGCATAATAGATATGCTGTGTTTGTACCCTGTTTTGCCCTTTATTTAAAGTTTGTGGCTTAATGCTGCTGAATGTTGCCATGAAGAAGTTTACAACTTTTCTCTGCGTCAACTCAAAGATGGAAAATCTTCAAAGAAAATCTGAAATCTGGATCTAAAATAATAAAATCTTTATTAGGCACACATTGGACTGCTTGCACAGAAACTAGTAAAGTTGATTCTTTTGGTGTTATTATATGCTGTTTGCATATGATTTCTGAGAACAGTACTGAAAAACCAGCTACCAGAGTTGAAGCTCAAGGCATAGACAAAATTTTGAAAAGAATAGAAACTGTAATTTTTTTAATATTTTGGTCTATTAAAGATTCTTCATAGTGAGTAAAAAGTTGCAGTGTGTTAATATTGATATTGAACTGTTGTAAGCCTGTATAAATTACTTAAATTACTCATAGGTTATATTAAAGCTGCTCATGATAATTATGACGAATATGAAAAGTAATTGGGGCTCAATACTACTCAGAGGTATATAAAAGAAAATTGAAATGGAAAGTGATTTTTGAAGAGGTAGATGAATCTACATCTAGTGATGAAACAATCTTAATCAAAGGTTGAGACATTTTTCGATGAGATGTTTTCTTAATTATTATTGATCGACTCTTATCTGAGTTGGAACAAAGGCAAACTATTTATGAAAAACTAGATAACAAATTTGGTTTTTGTTAAAGCTAAAAATGTTGGTAAGTTCAGAAATAAAACAGCATGATTGGCCCTGTTGGAGGATTATTGCAAGGATATAGAAGAAAGGTTTGCAGATGAATGCATACATTTCCTCTAGCAGAAACTCAATCCCACAGTGCCAAAACTTCCTTGTATTTACTTCAAGTAGCGCTTTATAAAAATTCCTTACAATAATGTGTTTCCAAACATTGACATAGCACTTAGAATTATTCTTTGTACAGCAGTATCAAATTGTAGGGGTGAGTGGTCCTTTTTGACGTTGAAAAGAATTAAGAATCATTTAAGATCATCAATGATGGAGACAAGGCTCAACATGCCCTCAATAATGGGCATTGAAGCAGATCTTACTAACACTCTTTGCTAGGATGATGTCATCAATAATTTTGCAGAACGAAGGGCACGTAAAAAGAGGTTGCAATAAGTAACGAATGTTTACAATATCTGATACCTTGGTAAACCTTGGTAAATAATGATTTCACCTATCCGCGTTTAAATTTTTGTGATTTTCAGAAAAGTACCTTCCGGGTTTTTTTTAAAGCTTACAGCAAAAAGTTTTGGTGGATGCAAAAACTTACTCTGCCTATGGGCACCCAATATCTTAAAACCTCCATGAGTAGGTTGTTTACTAGACTTTCTTTAAGCATCAAGCAATTTCTAAAACAAATAGTTTTTGGTCAGTCTGCTGGTTCTTAATGCATTTTAAGGTAATTTCTTCAATCCTCTTACTGATATGCTTATTTATGGCTAGTAATCAGAACTAATGGATTCTTATCAGATATTTAAAATTTTTACAAGGCATATTAATGTCTTTTGTAAAATCTTACTCTTTGCATTGATAGTTAGATATAATGCAAGTATACTTTTCATTGAGATGAGAGATCCTTTAAAATTTATATTATTCAACTTTATTGCATAAGGCTCTCTTTATCACCTCAAAATTTTAATTGATCTTTATCCCATTGTGGCATAATAAAAGAGTTGTACATAAATGATTTATGGATAATCTTTAAAAATGTTTTGGTCATAACTGCTCAATGTTACTACCAAGATTTGCGCTTTTCATTTCATGGTATAAGAATCAAATAGAAACAATATGATGAATTGACTTGATGCATTCCTCACCAAAATTATTTGTAATCATTACCAAAAGTTTTCCTATGTAAGCATTTAAATGTATTCGAATCTCTTTCTTTAGAAATATTTCTTTGTTCAATTTATGTAAGCAATATCTCTCTTGTTGAACTGAGGTTGTGAAACTAATTTAATGCATGCAATTTAATTTCCAACATATTTTGTCTGGTATTTGTTAATGATTTTCCTTTTCTTTTACAGCGTTGCCCTGGCTTCTGTTTGTTGAATATTATGGCTGCCTTCTGTGAAAGGCCATCCATTCTTATTCGTCACACTTCCAACTGCGGGCGTGGGTCCGTGTGCTGTGACAACACTAGGCAATCCACAAAGAAGCCCGTTTCATCTTCTTCAGGTGGTCTTGGGGCAGTGGATGTTCTTGGACCCCTTGGTGCATTGTTTACCACGCAACGACCTGCACCTCCTAGGACAACTACTACCACTACTCCTGCACCTAAGGATGACAGACCAGAATGTCCAGGATCATGTATTGTCCCTTATCTGTCATTTACATGCTTCCGTAAGTTGATTTCACATTTTGAATTTCTTTTTCAAATTGATTTTTCTTTTTCTTGGGTTGTAACAACATAATCCATATTGTATTTGCATTGTTTATTATGATAGTTTTGATTTTTAAGTTTATCACTTACAATCAATGCTTGAATTAGTAACTGGAACATTCTGATCTGATATATTAACAAAGGGAGAGCTATGGGCTTCATTTTGTATCAAGTGGAACGGCGTTCCCATTCAATTCGAGTACTGTTTAGGACTATAACAAGTTTTGACTTGTTCCACTAAGTCAGCAAATATATACAAGTCATCATGAATATAGTTGCTTGTATTTGAGACATATGAGTGAGAGAGATTGGATTACCATCACATCCACTTTAACCCTGATACCAACAAACATTATTTAGTAATACAGTATGGGACCCCTTATCTGGGATCCCAAAAACGGGAAGGTTGCCATGGTTGCGAAAGCAAAGCTTCATTCTGCTACCAAAAGGTGGCACTAGTGGCAGACTGGTCCGGGAGTTCTTTTTTTTGTTTGTACTGCGCAGTATTACTGTGGCATGTTATTTACTGTAAATAGTATGCGTGGGAGCGGGTTGTGATTAAAAAAACACGACAGTTATTCAAAGAATGTATTCCAATGAATGCTAAATACAGATATTAGCAAAATATTATGATTTAGAAATTTAGTTAATGGTTGTGTGGTGAGTCATTATTTTTTCAGAAGTGATGGTCTTTTTGATTTATTTAAAGAAATTATTTTATAATATTTTAACAACTGGAATAGAACAGCATTCTGGCGCATTCCAGTCCAATTGGAGCAATGTTCGACTCGAGTTGAAAATTTGATGTTTGCACATCCCTTATATATATATATATATATATATATATATATATATATATATATATATATACATATACATATACATATATATACATTCACAGTAAAATGTCAAAGTAACAAATGCCGGAATAATGAAATATTCAGTAAAATGAAATTACTTTCCATTCCCTGCCAATTTACTATGCAACATTATGTAAAAATGTTTCATTTTATCAAATATCATTCTAACGAAAATATCCATTTAGCATAATAAAAATTCATCCCAGTATAAAAAATACGATCATTATAACCAAGTTTATAAAAAGAAATTCCTTAAACAATACAACGTCCACTTTTTTATTTTTACTGGGTTTGGTTTTATCATCTGACAATGCTGCAATGATTTAAACTCAGTGAAATCTCAGTCCAGACAAATATATTGGACGATTATGAAAGTGACCAGATTTCACATCAGCCAAACCGGGACAAACTCTGTTTCCTCCTGGAGTGTAGGCCATTTATGGCAACTGGCTAGAGTTCAGCTGCTAATTCTGATAAATTCAGATGCTGCATACCATCTTACGGAGTTCCACATGAGCTCACAGACAATGGAAATAAGATTTGTGTGTAATCTGTTAACGAAAATCCTTCTACATTAGGGGGTCTAAAAATAAAAAAGTAAAGAAAAAAATTTGTTAGCATTATGCATCTAAATTAACTAGTGAACTATTCTTCCAGTGATTTTACTAAAGCAATTTCTTTTCTTAGAGGAGACCCATTAAATGCACATAACCAAAGAAATTTCATGAACAATGTCTTTTCTAAATTTCTCCAATTTGCTCATGAATTTTGAACACCAAACATAATAAATTATTATATCATCCTTTAATATATATTTTTAGACCCCTTTAATATAACCTATAATTTTCTTTAAGTAATTTGTAATTTAAAAGGGTGGCCGACTGATTACATAAGCAAGAAGGGATAAATGATATGCCATATATTAAACATCAGTATAATTGATATAAGTTTACAACATTAAATGATAGGTAATTTACCCAATTCACAGCTACCTCTAATTTTCGTATTTTTCACTAGATGAAATCTTCTTTAATAACTCAGGAGTGGATTTCAAAGTATTACGGAATTCCAAAAAGGTTTGCTTGAAATTTATTTTTGTCACTAGTAAGGCCTTGAGGCTTAAGACTTTGAGTTGCGATTTTTGAAATGTCAACAACTTATTTATTTGTGAGAAAGCACACTCAACAGAAGAAATAGTTCCAGGGATGCATAATATAAACTGAATTAATTCTGACGTGTTTGTGGCTGATATATTTCTCTGAAATGAGTGAATAGTTCCACCCAGTGTTGATCTGTCGGTATCTTAGATGCATTCCGAACTCCTTCTCAAACTGACTAATACAGGGTCGGTGAGACACCATCTAGGATGATACTGATACCATAAAAACTTTCTGACACATTTGAATAAGGGGAATCTCGATGAATTATGTCAATGCGCAAGCAGCGTCATGGCTGACTGGTGATCTGTGTCATCTGTTTTGTGGCGGATGAGGCTGATTAATATTCTTATGATTGTTATTATTTTTGTTTCATTTCCTGTTACTATTTATGTATCTTTGATTGTTTTATGTTGTTTAATTAATTTTTATGAATTGCTTTATCTTATGTTCAATTTGTTGTAAAAACATTTGGACTCCAGGAGAGGATTATATTTTCCCATAGGTTTACACAAGATTTTCAATTTCTCAAGGTGCAAGATATTTTCCTTCATTCATCAAAATACATAAATATGGACCAATTTTCTCTGTTTTTGCTTTATTCGATGGCTAAAACTACAAAATGTCTTATTCTTTCAATGTTACACAGAAGAATTTGTCAGAAATATGCTTTTATTTTGCCAAGGCAACCCGCATTGTGGCATCTATTAAGCCTTTAAATTGATGAAAGAATTAAGGTATTCACTTCATGCTTTTTATGATGTATCAAAACTATTGTTGCATCAATGTCATACTTAATAAATTGCAACGTTAATAATTGCAGATAATTATTATTCGGTAAACTGCATATGCACTTTGAGCTTTTTTAATGTTCGACCAAAAGAAATAATCTTTGGAATATTACCTTTTCCGTAAGGGAGAAGCAATTAAAATTGTGCATATTAATTATAAAAAAACATCACATTCAAAATGTCAGTAGTCTAATTTTTATAAGGAGAATATGGGCTATTATTAATAAATGTATAATAACACATTTTGAAGTACAAAAAAAATTGTGTTGGTGATAATTCATGAGTAAAAAAATGAAATAAATGGTTCAATTAATTGTACGATATATGAAAAAATTGCGTATACACTTCAGCACCTATGGTCTGCTGATCCATGGTTTTGCAACACCTGTGGTTCGGCAGCATTTACAAAAATGGCTGGTCCAGGAAAACTTATGTCAGTAATTCTCCAACTTTTTTGGACCGCAGATCACTTTGGAGGAGAATTAGTCCTAATAGATCACCTAATGCCATGAATGACTATAATCCTCAGTGGATATGAATGCGTTTTATTGGTAGCACAACTATTTAACAGCAGTATAAATACTAAACGAATTGATAGTATCCAATTTTAGCAAATAGGCTTCTTAAGTTCTATATTTTTAATCATTCTATGGACCACACTTTTAGAAATATGAGGAACACTGCTACATGAAGTTGCTAAAGTGGCTGCTCTCGCATTGCGTGAGTCGCATGTTTGATCGCAGTAAGCTTCATTAGAGTGATTGGCTCTTATTAAGTATAATGAGTATATTTACCCTTAACCATGTCAACTAATAGACCAATAAGCAATTGTAGTGATGGCATAAAATGATATCAATCCATAAGAATGTGGAATTGTTGAAAAAAAACTAAACTCGGACACATCAGCTATGCAAGATTTACAGTATCGGATCCTCAACAATTTATGATATTGAGAAGCAGAAGAGAAAACTGCTTAAGTTCTGTGCTGAAAGCAATACAAACAAACTTTACTTTTATTTTTTATTTATTTAATGTACTTTGACTTTAGAAAATAGACAATCAGACTTAGAAATGAAATAGACAAATACCAACTATACTTTATTACACATTATAATTTTTACATTTACATATAATTACAAGATTACAGTGCCACGCGACGAACTTTCTTCTCTGCAAAGGAACGAATGACCTCACTATATTCCACAGACTGCATTATTTCTGACTGTATGTACAGCACAGAGAGTGAATTAAGCCTGTTCTCTTCTGTGGTAGATCTTAAATAATTCTTTACTCTCTTTAGCGCTGAAAACAACCATTCTGCCGAACAGTTTGACCCTGGTGTACACAACAGCATCCGGAGCGCTATTCCAGGACTTTCGAGAACTTTCTGTATGCATATAATATCGAAATATCTAGAACCTTTGAGAATGTTCCTGTATTACCATTCACTAATCATTTCCGGAATATTCTATCTTACGGGATTATTCTATAAAATCTTAAGACACTATACGCTAGAAAATTCTATCACATTCTTTAGCTCCCGTCGCCAACACTACTTGTATCGTAACCTTAACTAACCTTAGCAAATTCGTGTGGAAGATAAAACCTTTGAGCTGCAAAATTGAAATTGATACAACTTTCTAACACACACTTTCAACGCTAACTAACAAGTAGTGACAAGTTATAGAATGAAGTCAGGTATGATGCAAAACAAACAAAGAACACAAACACAGTGTTGCCACTTGACTTCTCAAAAAATTAACTATGGTCAATTATTTTCTATTTTGGAAAAATTGACACATTATTTTCCGTGTCCTGTGTTCTCAATGTGTACCATTTCGGCTCCTGGTCGGGGCCCCCGCCGAGGTTTGGGCCCTAGGCAGCTGCCTAGTTTGCCTAGGCAGAAGTTCACCACTGGGTACCACTTGTAATGATAATAATGTCTCAGTCTGAAATGCTCTCAACTACCACCTATAATGGCAAATCTAGGAAAGCAGAACAATATGGATAGCAGTATAAATACGTATACCTATGTATTTTCTTATTCAATTCAGTCAGTATTGTGATATTTTAAATAAATGAAGAAAGTCTTCTTTGACCTCAATCAATCTTTCTGCATTCATCTAATGTGTTTATTTATTGGTTGTGGTGATAAAAGCACTATTTACATGTAGGGATTATAAATATGGAGGCCATTGAAATACTGTTGGAAATCCTTGATTTGGCATCTCTCAATTACTAATGTAGGACATAATTTCATTCATACCTGACTTTATTGATAGACTGTAATTAACATTTATTTTTTAGTATATTAAATGTTGACAATGAGTCTTGAATTTTTTATTCAAGTTGCTATTTTTAGTTACTGCTTAGCTAAGGTTTACCTCTTGAACTCTTTTAATATTAATTTAATACTTCATTCGTGCTCTTTCATTTTTGATAGGTATATATTACCTAATAAGTATAATATAGACTCAGGATGGTAGGAGAATCAAAGATGTAAGCGCAGTAATAGAAGTGATGCATTTACGGTTGCAGTAATAGAATTTATGGGAGGAAAACAAACAATATTTATTTTCTCCTCTAAACAGAAATATGAGAAATTAGATAATGAATACTATATTTTATAAATCAGTGAATTTATGCTATATCTGAATGAAGAGTTATTATCTTTTATTAAAATTGTTATTTTTTCTATATATTTTCCATTTTTAGGTAATGCCGAGATGACTGACGTGTTCCGCTGCCGTAAATCTGGAACCCAGTGTTGTGCCCCTAAGAGTCAAATAAGGGAAAGGCTGGGCGAGACGACAGGATCACAGCAACCTCCAACTATGCCTCCCCATAGTCCATATCCAGTTGCCTCTTCATCATACAATGACTCCTATCATGGTACTTACTCACCTCCATCTCACAGCGGAGGATTTAGCTCCAGCCCACAGTATCCAAGACCTTCATCCACTGGTATTTATAACTATAGCATATGGAATTCTAATGTTCTGTGTCATTAATCACGCTATTCAATGGGCTCATTAGGAACTAAAACATCGCAAACACATTCAAATTATAATCACTGTGAGCGGACATGTATTTAAGCGTAATAATGAAAATGCATCGTTGGAATTCACGTTGCATAAGGTATTACTGTATATATTAACAAATTTTTCACTAATTATTATTGATAATATATATTTTATTGTTTTTGCAATGAATGACTGCAAATTATTCCATTTTGGGATGACTGTGCTTGTTAGTGCTAGTATTGAGAACAGTAATAATCTTACCTTTGACTTATAAGACGCAGACAGATTTTGAGGGTTATTTTTCTGGAAAAAATGTTTTATATGACAAGAAATTACGATAATTTAACTCATCAGAGAGGTCATAAAGGAACTGTTGTGCTCAAAAGAAAAGTATGTATGGTATATTTGTTCATACAGGCATCCCTCACTTGGTGCTCTTAATTGGTTTATGAAAAACAGAGCACTAACTGAAATCACATTAAGCAAGGAAATTTATCTCATAAAAACTAATGTAAATGGATTTGATCTGTACTTACAACCTACTCTCATTGCCAATGAATTCCCAATATAAAGTATATTTTTGTGCTTAAATCAGAGAATCAATTAAAACATATAAAGACATGCTTTTTATGAACATATAAAAATATACAGCATTTTCTCTGTTTGTTGACCCTGCTAATTTCAAGGCATTGCAAACAACAACTTGCCGTTCTCCACCTTCAATTCTGCGAATTACTTAGTTTCATTGAAAATGACAAATTTTTATGATTCTAAAGATTTTTTAAATGTAGATGAGCTGTTTTTTTATAATTTACTGCCTGATAGAACTCTTGCAGTTAAAGGAGAACCCTGTCATGGAGGAAAAAAGCAAGGCGAGATTTATAGTCCTTTTCTGTACGAATGCAGATTGCACTAAAAAATTAGAACCACTTGTGATTGGGAAATATAAAAAACTCAGATGTTTTAAGAATATAAAGAAATTTCCATGTTTATACAGAAATTCAAGAGAGTCATGGATAACTTCAATTTTATTCAATGAGTGGTTAAGCATGCTCGTTTCAAAGATGGACATGAAAAATAGAAAAATAATCCTTTTTCTGGACCGGTGCACTGCACATAAATGTGAGGGGATTAAATTGCAAAATATTAAAATATTATACTTTCCTCCAAATACCACAAGTAAGCTACAACCATTAGATCAAGGTATAATTTCTAGTGTTATGAGAAAGTACAGACAGCAGTTTGCACACAGCTAGTAATGTCACTCTCCCTCAAGTTTCTTAATGTACTCATCTGCAACATTTTTGAAAATGCAGAGATGTTAAGGAAAAGTTTTAATTTAAACAGGTTAATTTGAGAGATATTTTAATCCCTCTTACATCCTTGCATTTTTGTTTTGCTTAAGATTGCAGGATATCTGACAACTGAAGCATCATAGATTATTTAAATTTAGAAATGCATTTCAACTATATAACTTTTTAATTCTGTTACTTAATTGGTAATTACTCCTAAAGTAAATAAATTTTTGAGGCTAATGATAAAGCTGCTTCAGGCTTCAAGCATGCAAAAATGGTTATAAGCTGATATATCTATATCAATGATGAGGTCAGGCTTAATTCTGGCCATCCTTTATTAACTTATTCCAAATTTTGGGGTAGGTATGTGGATGATATTTTGTGTGTCTGGAGTGGTACAGTTGACCAACTTTCTGAATTTTTAACCCTTTTAAATTCCCTCCACCCTTCCATTTCTTTTACGGTCGAATCTGAAACCAATGGTTTGCTTAACTTTTTAGATCTCACTTTGTCTCTGTTGAACAGCACACCTACCTTTGCGATTTTCCGTAAACCCACTTACACAGATCAGGTCATTCCCAATCACTCTTCTCATCATTTTTCTCACAAACATGCATCTTTTCATTCTATGTTTCAATGCCTTCTTAGTATACCACTTTCTAAACCCAATTTCCTTATAGAACTTAACACCATTAAACAGATTGCTATCAATAATGGCTACAAAACTAGTTTAATCAATAAAATTATCTCTGAAAAACGTTTACTTATTGCCTCCCAAAAATCTTTTATTTTACACCTAAACTCACCTCCAAACCTCTTAGTTGGCGCAGACTCCCATTTTTAGGAAACATTTCTTATAAATTATCCAACCTTTTTCCTAAACTTAAACTTAAACCTGCTTTCTACTCCCCATTTACTTTTTCCAAATTATTCCTTAATGCTCAAGACCCGATACAGTTATCATTAAGAAGTGGTGTATATAAACTTGCTTGTGATGATTGCGGAGCGGTCTACATCGACCAAATGGGGAGGAGTTTTGGCAAGAGGATTAAGGAACATAAGCGATACTTCTGTTTAAATAATTGGAAATCTCAATTTGCGAAACATCTTTTAAACCTCAATCATCATAGTTCCTTCAACCCTAAATTCCTCCACTTTGAAATTAAAGGTCACAAATTGGATGCTCTTGAACAGCTAGAGATAATTATTTGTGAAGACTCGCTTCTCTTAAATGAATACCTTTTCCACAATCATTCTCCTCTATTTAGCTTACTGAATATTTTGTAAATACTTTGTATCAACATTGTTGTCTTTGGCCCTTTTACCAAGTTTTTGTAACTTTTTGTAACATTTTGCTACTATGTTGCTTTCGCCTTCTTTTCCAACCCCTTCCTTTTCCTAACCGTTTATTCAATTACATTCCATTCATTTTCTTTGTAACCCCTCCTGTCTCCCTCCCCCCCTTATTTTACCCTATATATATTGAACAGTTTTTATATTTTATCACCTGATGATGCTACGATTGTAATGAAACCAGTCATTCAAAATTAAATTTGTGGAAGTGACTAAGTTCTTTTTTTCATGCTGATATATCTACTTCTTATTGTTTTATAGATATTATATGGAGTGATATATCCCTGTAAATAATGTCTCATCAATTCATTCTGTATTTAAAAATAGAAAAATAACCAGCTAATAGCTAATCAGAAATAATTATGCCCATGTTTTTTCTACATCTTTTTTATTATCAATTCACCTTGCATATGTCAACTGCTAATGCATTAGGCAAACTAAGCATAAACTATGTAAAAACTGAAAATTTTTACTATGTTTATTTACAATGATGAGCATATCAGAAATTATTTCCCTTCTATCCCGATTAGGTGTACACCATTCAGTGATGACCTCTGGCCAGTCTCCGCATTTGCCACCTGGAGTGCCCAGCACCTCACACCGAGTCACCACCACCCCAGCCCCCCAAACTCCACTTCGTAGTCCAGTTGCTCACAGCAAGTACATTTGCGGTGTCAAAGGTGGTAGCAGCCGAATTGGAAGAAGTAGGGAAGCAAAGCTACTCAATGATGTCAATGCAACAGCGATTGAAGTGTCAAAGCCAAAGAATGAATCATCTTCTGAGTCACTTTTATTTGGACCAGTCAAGGCAGCAGAGCCTCAACTTCCAGAAATGATGTCCTCAGCAGAAAATGTGACATTTAGTTCCCCTGCCTTGGTTGGTGCAGAAGCTATCAGATATGTCAACCAGAGTCAGCTGGGACGCGTTGGCAGAAGGCAAGGAAGAGTTGTAGGTGGAGAGGATGCAGAGCCTGGAGAGTGGTGCTGGCAAGCTGCTCTCATCAACTCACTCAACCAGTATCTTTGTGGTGGAGCACTTATTGGAACACAATGGGTACTCACAGCAGCTCACTGTGTCACAAAGTAAGTGACAGGAATTTAGCATATTGATTTATTATTGGTTGATACAATAACCTGGATAATCTGAAAAATATATATATTAATAAACTACCGTATATGCCGGCATATAAGTCAACCGTTGAAGCTCAAAAAAAATTCCAAAAACTTAAGGTCGACTTATATGCTGAATATAAAATGTGACCCTTAAATAAAAGATTAAAAACATTGATATTTATGACAACATTTGATCTTATGGCATAGGTGAATGCCATTTTAAATCAGCTGCTCCATTGTTTACACATTCTGTCATTTATTTTAGAAGATTTAAGATAATTATTTTTAATGGTTAACAAAAATTAAAATTTTAACTTTTGTTTTTATTACTGAATCTCAAAAATACAAAGGATCTATTTGCAATTACAAGAACGAGGATAAGTAGAAATACATTCTACCAATAGATGGCAATATGGTATGTGACTGATCTTTCTTAAATTAAACAAATGATTTAATAACTCAAAAATCAACACTGCATTTTTTGGAAAAGGTTACGTTTAGGTTTTAAAAACCATAAAATTCCTCATATTCTTCATTCGAAGTTTTTTTTAGTGAAAAGGTGGGGGGTCGACTTATACGGCGAATATGTGTCTAGTCGTGTATTTACAATCCGAAAAATCGAGGTCAACTTATATGCCGGGTCAACTTATACATCGGCATAAACAGTAAATTGATTCTAAAACTTCACATAATATTTGATCATGCATTGGATTATTTTTTTGGGACCAAGTTCATAACTTTGAACTATTTTTCTCAATACAGAGTTATTTAACCAGAAATTTTGTGTTCTTATCATTTGTTTCTTTTGGTTTCAGTGATATGAATTTGTGTTTGTATTTTTTAGCCTACTTTCCAAAAAATGGAAAGTAGTCTTATGAGATCGCCTCAGTGTCCATGTGTCCCACTAACATCTTCTTCATGAATGAACCAATTTCAACTAAATTTGCTAACTAGAATATGCACATATTTTAATGATCAAAATGACATATTTGGACCAGATCGACTTAGCAGGGGTGCCACAATTGCAAAGTTAAACTTTTTGGTAATTATGAATTTGGAAGGAATTGGCCCAACCGATTTCAACAAAATTTTGTATGAAGTAGGCATGCAACATAAAATAAAATCAAGATGTTTAGTACAGATATAGATAAAAAATTCTTTTTACACGTATTTGTGTTGAATTGTCAACATTATTTTTAGCCAAATTTAATTCTTATAATATGTACATATATAAAAAACTATATTAGCATATTTAAACAGAATCAGCCAAACAGGGGTGCCACAATTACAAATTAAACTCTTTCAGTAATTAAGAATTTTGAAGGAATTGGCTGAACGGATTTTAATTAAATTTTGTATATAAGATTTGTACAACTTACCATAATGAAATCAAGATGTTTACAGCGGAGCTAATGAGCAGAGCTACCACAATAAAAAGTTAAATAATATTTCTTTTGCATGTATTTTTAGAGAACTGACTTAATGGATTTCAACCAAATATAGTGTATTTAATCTTCATATAAATAAATAACCAAAGTATCATTTCAACCAGGTTGACTAAACATTGCTACCACCATATCAAGGTTAGTATGTTTCTCTAACTATGGATATCGAAGATATTGGCTGAACGGATTTCAATGAAATTTTGTGTGTAGGGTGAGTATAGAATGAGAAAACAAGAAGAATATGTTAAGAAGGGATAAAAAAGCAGGGCTACCACAATGCAAGGAAAAATAATTTTCTGATTTCCAAGCAAATACATTAGTATATATGGTTATACTACAGCAAATTTGCTGAAAAGCACTTCTGTACCATGAGAAATTTGTGTACACTCCTACTTGTTATATATTAAAATTGTATTGAAAGGAAAGTGGGTGGATTAGTTCTTTCCAGAACTACTTTTTTAGCTTTCAGAAGCCATAGTTTACCCATTACTATAATGTTATAGTGCAGGCATGTCAAACTCAAAGAGGCACCAGGGCCACATTAAAGCGATGGATGTTATAGGACTGCAATTGTTTAATGAGGGCCAGAACTGGAACTATAGACTATAGCTAGAAGGTTAGATGTCTGTTTTGCCATTAAAAACAGTAACTTAGAAAAAGTCCTGTATTGTAATTCAGTAACTGTAAAATTCTTCTCTTTTTCACTGAAATAAAGTGTTTAAATAAAATCTCAAACAATTTAGTTAAGACAAAAATTATCATTCAGGCTGCAGTAAGCCACAGAAAAGGTTGGATGTGGCCTGCAGGCCACCAATTTGATATGCTTGGTATAGAGAACATCAGTCCCAAAAGCAGCTTTATGATTGTTCTCCATTTAAACTCTATCAGAATAGCTATCTCTTGGGAAATCACATAATTGTGTTTTATTATTATGGTGCTTTGTTTAGTATAATGACCTTGAGAAATATATTCAATCATGGTTTTAATGAGAAAATATGTAGAATGAGGCCAATAGTTAGTTTAATCAATTAAATTCGAAATGCTTTATGTAAAAATTTATCTGATATATCTTTGTAATCATATTTATAATCATTGAAGGTACTGAAAGAATAATTTTTCCATTTAAATTATATCTATCTGATAGAGTATTTAAAAAAATCCTGTTTACCTTAGTATTATTAGGCTTAATCAGTCTGAGTTGATTAACTTTAATGAAATGCACAAATCCAGTTTTTTGGCCAAATTTTAAATTATTCAACCTTAGATTTAAAGACAATGAAAAATTTACCAAGTTATATGTGTATCTAGGCAGAATGTACATACATTATAAGTGGAAGTAATTTTCATTAATTTCTGTTTAACATAATTTTAGATGTCATGTGTCACATAAGCTGCAGTTGAAGAAGAGTATAAAATAATCTATCGATAAAATGGTAAAAATGCAATCTTGTCTATATTCATGTATTGATAATCCACATAGGTAATCTGCAAACTGGATAATTAACATTTGGTTGATCTAGAGTACACAAGATCATTGTGGAATCATACAAATTATTTTCACATCATTCTATAGTACTGAATTGGATCTATTAGAAAGTCTGTATTATCAGTGAGGTCATGATGCAACAATTTGTCTTATATACCTCATTTCTAATATTTTACCCTCTTTTTCCTGTAGCATTGTACGATCTGGTGATGCCATTTATGTGAGAGTAGGTGACCATGACTTGACGAGGAAATACGGAAGCCCTGGTGCACAAACCTTACGTGTTGCCACAACTTACATTCACCACAACCACAACAGTCAGACCCTAGATAATGATGTGGCATTGCTAAAGCTACATGGACAAGCAGAACTTCGAGGAGGGGATGTGGGCAGAGGGTCGGGAGAAGGAGAAGCTGCTGGAGGTGGAGTCTGCCTCGTGTGTCTACCTGCAAGGGGAGTCAGCCAAGCTGCAGGGAAGAGATGTACAGTGACTGGTTATGGATATATGGGAGAAGGTAATGCAAAAGGGGTTTTATTAATCGAATTCAATTTACTAGCAAATGCTACACACAAGCTCAATGGTTGTTACCTCATGACCGTTTCATTTTTGAGTACATAACATACCATATTTACCTTAATTAATTGCTTCCATCTCGTAATTGTCTGACTCAAATTATTAGATGCAAAGGCAGCCTTAGGGGTGGGCGAGCTGGATGGTCACCTGAGGCCACTGAATTGTACATTATGCGCTGTACAAAAAACTGTGGAAAAAATCGCATGATTTTTGAAAAAATACATTTTATAATTTTTCCTGGATGCAATTAGAAGATGAAATAGAAATGCAATTATATCGTTTAGTGGTAGCATTGTACTGGAAAATGTGTAGGCTCCCTGCCAAAACAAATTTGAAGTCTCAAAAAACAATTTAAAGTCCTCACAAAAAATGTTGGCCCCCTTTGGCTTTAATCGCTGATTTTGCAAATCATGAAGCAAGAAAAATAAACTTTTAATTGATAGAAGTTTGTTATAAGATACAATAAACTTCAAACAAAATGAATTCATTATATTTTGAAATGAATCATTTCATCTATCATATATACCGTAAATACCAGCGTATAATGTGCACCCTCGTATAACGCGCAGGGGGGTTTTCAGCCTCGTAATCTATGATTTTTCTATATACCCGCGTATAGTGCGCACCGATTTTTTTAGCGTTACCGTTCCAGAATAAAGTAGATGGTGTAATGTGTTCTAAAACAAAGATCGAATTATTGGTAATATAATGAAAGTGCGAAATAAAATTTTCAAATAACGTTCCAAAAGAACGTCAGCTAACTCAATCATTACATACTTTATGTTTACTTACAAGGTGATATTAGGACATAGTAAATCGAATTATATTAATTTCATAGTATGGCATATGACATTCTTTGAGCTAATAAAATGGAATGACGATAATCCTTAATTTTTTACATACGTTTTAGTCACGCCTGAGGTGGACGGGTTTGCCCAACCTTCAGTTTTACCCTTATTAGAACACTCGGGAGCACGTAAACACGATAGCAAATAACCATAATTAACTACAGACTCGAAGAATTAAGAATAAATCACGTATGAATGCTGAGAGAAAGGTAGGGAACGATAACTTTAAATAGTTCTACAAGAAGCATCAACTCCCAGCGTAGTCAAAGGCATCAGCTGCCATTGTTTCTAGTTGTAAATAGTACCAGTATCTCATCACCAGGCCGGGCGCCGGTGTAGGGTGACATCATGCGTAAGATGACGATTCCGATAACAACATCGAAGAAGAATAGTCCAGTGACGAAGAATTTCTTGGCTTTTAAAATGAATAAATACTGAATTCATTCTTTTCACATCTAATTAATGTATGCTTATAGAATTAGTTAATAAATTTTTACTATTATCTATCTTACTTTTCGTAAAAATCGCCAATAAAAATATGAGGATACCCGGGCAGTAATTACTGTGCCAAAATTGTGGAAATATGAGGTCAAATGAAAATAGGAAGATTATGTACCCTCGTATAACATGCATCCTAATTTTTAACTCGAATATTTCGAAAAAAAAGTGCGCATTATACGCGGGTATTTATGGTAATCGAATGTAAGCTGATAGCGATTGTAAGCTGACCCCCACTTTTCACAAAAGCACAAAAGGAAAATTTCTTGTAGGGTGCACAGACGTTTTGGTTTTCATGGATGTTTTGCATAAAAAATACTAAAAAGTATAAATGCTACTCTTTTTCTCTCCTCCAACATCTCACATTTGACTCGTCAATCCCATAGCGCCGTTGTGCAGCAAGATTGGATGTTTCTTCCACAAATGTGATAACTTTCCTCTTAAATTTCGCAGAATAATATATTCGTCTCATAATGGGATTATTGTAAAAAAACTGAAAATCTCGAAATGGATGAAATTTACACTTGCAAAGGCACAAGGAAATGATGTAATATAATAAGGTACCTACTTATGCATCTATGTTGAAATGATTTTCAAAATTGTCTTTGAAGGCACTCAATGTTCCATATTCATTTGTTTCTCATGTGCATTCTTCTTCTGCATAAAAACAGTATAGGACTCTTGCCGCACCAACTATCTGACCATTCCATGCTACCATTCTTATGAAAACGTCCCGTAATGTATTGATTACTTTCTTTTTCATTCATTGATTTTTAAGACATCGATTCTAAGCTGAATGGCAATTTCTAAGAAGGTAAAAAGGCAAAAAAAGTTCAGCTTGCAATAGATTATATGTGGTATTTATTGTCTTTTTATTTGTATCAATTAACAGTAATTTCTCACTGAGTATTTAATAATGTTAAAATAAAAAATGAATATGCCTGGGGCTACCAATTGTCTAGAAACAGCCCTGATTAGGAGGAAATGAAAATTTTTTTTGGACTACATAATTTTCTCTTTTTTAGTTTTACTAGTTGCTTCCTTTCACTGTACATAGGTAGATCCCCATTATAAGGCACCTCGCTATATTGTGGGTTCGGCTATATCACTGGTCAAGTCATATCCCCCACAAAAGATTTTGAAAAATGCAAAGTATTCGAGCAATAATATGTAGTCAGTCTGATGTAAAGTATTTTTGTTTTTCATTTTTTCCAAAAATGTTTTGCCGCATTTTTGGGAAATGGCTAAACAAATAGTGAGTAACTGTGATAATTTTTAAATAGCTAAAGTCCTATAGATCATGGTCATGAAGGAAAAGGAAAGTAATATTTTTGAAACATCGAAACCTAATTCTTTGAAAAACATTTGTCAGCTTCATTCCTCAAAATGCTGTTCTTCAAAAATCTCCTCCATTTATTGCTTCGACAAGTGTAAGTTACTTCATTCCAAGCTTTTTTCAGTTTGAAAATCTCTCCTAGACTTTCCCACACTTATTCACTAGTAGTTGCTCAAATCACTATGGTCTCTTTAGTCCAGGGATAGGGAAACTGCGAGAGCATTTTTATTATGAAGGTGAACCGTGAAGTCTAATACAGATAATTTTGTTTTTATTGGTTTAAATTAGGATCAGTAAACCTTTTCTATCCAAGTTTTGATGTTAAAATAATATTATTTTTCAATTTTCATTGTTTGAAACTTTTTCATTCTCTCAAGTAACTTCCGATGTAAACTCTAATGCAGTATCCTGAAGCAGTTGCATATTTTAATGTGGTCTCCCAAAGGAGCCGCAACTGCTATTGTGAAAGAATTTCCCATCCCTGTTCTAGTCACTCACTTTGGAAACAAAATTCATTGGTCATGTGCTCTCTGCCTTCCCAGCATTGCCCATTCCTTACTTAGAAACTATGGTTATCATTGTTTATGCTGCATGACCTTGTTGAATACATTGTCAAATTTCAATAACATAAAATAAAAAGTGTTCTTAAAAACCAATTTTTGTGGGGACAAAATACCAGTAAATGTTTTGCTACTTCAATTAAAGTAAACACATTTGCCAGGCATTTAAATAAAAAATTTGAGGAACAAAATAAATCGGATGCCTTTCAGAAATTTTCAACTTGTCTGTCTATTGATTGGTTATGGTGATTTATAGGTCTACAGAACTGTGGAGTCTTGACTTGACACTCAGCAAATATGTTAACCTTTAAATGCTGAACATGCCTGTAGGGGCACAAAAAATGTGATCAGTCATGGATGAACATACCATATTTGTTTCGCTTAGTTCCAAGACCACTTACAGTGATCGTATTTGATATGGAGTCGGGGCTTTGAATGAGAACACCCCAGAAGAATTATGTCATGACAGACTGAGGAAAGAATGCCAAAGGTCAAAGGCTTAGGGAAAGGGAGACCTCAGACAAACATTAAACAGACACTAATCTAGATCTAGACTCAGGCTCTAGGACCCACTTTCACATTCAAGAAGCTGTAAATGTAACCCCATAATGCTTTTCCGCAATTTTCTTCTTTCATTTGAGCATCGACATTTTACTAGCTATCTTATGCAATTGTCTAACTAAAGTGGTAGTAAGCTAAGGTGAGTGAAATTTTTGCAATAATAATATTTTTCATAATACTTTTTTGGCATGTTTCTTTCTGCTAAAATATAGAAGCTGTAGTTCTTCATTATTTTTACTATATAATGCTTTTAATTTGAACATTTTATTTCCAATAGTTCATGAGGCATGCAGTTTTTCTATAAAACGAACAAAAATTCTTTAAATACCATAAATAAATCCGGCATTTAAATTTGATTCTGATTCATCTGATTCTGATTGAAAAAAGTTTTGAGATGTTGATTTACTAGTTTTGTATTATTTTCTTTTGAAATATAGGTGCATTCTGCAAATAACTTTGCTTAGGATCATGACATTTCTGTTCAGCTTTGCACTACAAGTTTTCTATTGAAGAGGATCTTAAAATTAGTAATTACATCCAATAATGTGAATTCCTGAGCTTCAGAAAAAAATATAAATAACTTTAAAAAGGGCAGAAAATATAGGAGGTTATTTATTAAGGTATGTTAAGATTATGAATTGTTGCAACAATTGCTTTTTTCAGCTGGTCCAATTCCTTTGAGAGTACGAGAAGCTGTAATTCCAATTGTTAATGATGCAGAGTGTATCCGAAAGATAAATGCAGTTACAGAGAAGATCTTCATCCTGCCTGCCAGTTCCTTCTGTGCAGGCGGAGAAGAAGGCAATGATGCTTGCCAGGTGAGTACTCATGTATATTCTTTATTTTACACATTATTTGAGCAAAAGGGATTACATATTTTAGGTTCATCTTAATAAGAAATTTGCAAAATATCATGCATAAACATTTTTATTAAAACATCAAAATTAAAGACATATGAAAATAGAGGCTCTGCCACTACCCACTATGCGCATTGATACCATACCTTGGCAAGGCATATTCATCCGCTGCCCATGGTCATCCCCTGAACTCTCCTTTTTATATATATTTAAAGTAGAAAATTATATGAAACTCCATTTTTGGGCTTTCTCATAGTAGGCTGCACATTTCATATCACATTTATTTCTCTGCCAGTTAAAGGTTTGCTTCTGGGACCTTGAATGTGAAATTAGCTAATTGAAACATTCTCAAACAGTTGGTTGCAACCAAATTTTTCAATAGATGTATGACAAAAGAAGACATTAAGCATGAATGGACAGCATATTTGATGTTCCTGAGGAAGAAGTGGCTTCTGTATTTGAAAGGCCCTTCTAATTAATCTATAGATAGATTCTTCCATATAATGATCTAATTTGCGGCATTTGTTACTGTTAAAATACATATCATAGCGTAAAAATAGCTGAAATGTGATTATTAAAGAACATATCTTAATTTCAGCATATATACTTATTATTAATTATTTATTATTCACACCAGGGCCTTGTGTCCTTAGTGCCTCGAATATCACTTGCTTGCTCCCTTTTACTTCTGCTAGTGATTTCACATAGCTCGCTCTGTTGCCCTTGCCTATTCAGACTTTCATGGCTGACTGTTTTTTAGTATCTTGAAAGGCAATGTATTCTATTTATTTCATTTCCATCTGAATTGTTATCCGGCACAAACATTTCATGTTCTCCGAATTTTATGTTAGAAGTTTTAATAGTAAAATTTTCATTATATAAATATGGAAGTACATGCATATGTTAATCCAGAGGTCAGTAACCTGTGCCATGCATGCCAAAAGATGACACATGAAGAGATTTTACATGGGACGATATTTCAGAGAAGAATTACAAAAATACGTATTTAAAAGAATTTTACTTTGATTTTACTTGCATTTTGTATTGTAATGATGCCGCATTATGTTATTAAAACATGAGAATCACCTTTTAATAAGAGTTCTGGACAAAATTATTTGAATGGTGACATGCAAGTAGGGCCAGATAATGAATATTGGTAAAAAGTGGCACTCAATGAAAAAAGCGTTGCCATGATATATGTCAATGATTTGATGTAATTTTCAAATGATTAATGACACTAATTAATCAGTTGATTTGTTTAGTATATATCATACTAGCATAATTACCCGTCAAATATGATGGGTATGTGCAGATTATGTATTGAAATTAAGTCACTTCCCATTCCTCCTCCCTTTCTCTCTGCCTTCCTCCCATTCTCTTCCCTCCCTCTTTCCCTGTTCTCTCTCTCCCTCTTATTCTTCACCCTCACTTCTTCCCATTCTCCCTCTTCCTCCCTCCAATTCTCCTCCCTTTCTCTCTCACATTCTCCTTCTCATTCTCCCCTCAAAAATGTAGCTATCTCACTCAGAGTGATATACGTAGATATAAATCTTACATAAAAAAGAATATTAATTTCTTAAACATTACGCTAGACAACTTTAGCATGCCAAAATTATTTTAACTCTCTGGAACATACTACAATGTGAATTACACATTTTTTTAAATTTTCAGTTTACATAAAATATTGTTTTATTAAATTAAAATTTATAAATTTTATTCGGAGGAAATGCAGTATATTCCCCCTCAAAATAGTGCCGAAAATGGACATTTATTTCTTAAACTACCATGTCAACCCTAAATAAAAATTTCTGATTTGCTCATTATATAAATTTATGCCAAATTTCAATTTTCTATCTACATCCTTGATCAAGTAATTCTGGTTTTAATAGCATTACACTCAGACCAACATACAGACAACATAGCCTTTTATTATTATTTTTGTGATTCTTTTAAACCTCTCTTTCTTTCTTTATTTCTCAAACCGTCCTCATGTTCTCCATTCTTCTAGCTAACTCCCATAACCTGTCACCCAATGCTTCACTCCATAAATTTTTCACATGCTCAGTTTGTTTATTAAAACGTCCAACACCTTCCTCAGATCTTTATACCATTTCTATTTCATTCATATTGAATTTAGCTCATTATTACGATTTTTATCCTTTTGAATAGTATTTCAGCTTTTTTGGTATTCCTTGTATTGATTGCTATGAATATAATTTCCCTCACCTTCTGTCTTTCTCTTCTTCTCATATTAAAAGCCTTCAAAGCATGCATAAACCTATAAGAATCAGAATAGCAATAGGATTCAGAGGTTTAACAATGCATTTGGTAGGCAAGGCAACATTCCGATAAAATGGCAAGATTTCCCCAAAATATGTGAATTAAACCTTTAAACATGAGGAATTTCTAACTGTAGATGAAAAACGATGAACAGAATAAAAAACATTGTAATTTTTTCGTTAAAATGGTCTAGATCTAAAGTTTGTGAGTCAATTTTTTTTTAATTTTATTGTCAAAAAGAAGATAAACCTGCACATCAAAGAGTCGATTTTTACATGTTATCTTATGGGAAATGCAAATCATCCCCTGGAGTTGAACCCTGGACATTTTTCATAAATTTTCCTTCGTCATAGCATTTTCATATCTGAGTAGATTTTCTCTGCCAAATTTCAAGTTTGTATCTGCATATTTGATCGAGTTATTTGCATTTTAAGAGAGTGACATGGACCAACCAACCAACATAGCCTTTTATTATAAAGGGTGGATTGTTTGGGATATAAAACGCATGAGACTATAAGATACAGCCCAATAAAAAAAAGATTTTTCAGGAAAAAAGTATTTTGGTTCACCAAAACATCTATGAAGAGCCATGTCATGTATCATTTCTAGCCGTGATTAAGTTTGTAACTGGTAACATTTAAAGATAATATTATGGTGTGATAACAAATAAATATAATGCTGTATATAAACCTAATTTGTGCAAGTAAATAGGGATGATCTAAAACATAAATAATTGCTTTGAAACTTATATAGTTATTGTGCTCTGCATACATTCGGCAATCTTATTAATTTGACTGTCAGAGTGTGCTACATACATTGAATCTTTAGACATTCCATAACAATAGCACTTGCTTAAACTTAACTGCAAGATGAGATTTCAATTCCTAATAAATGGAATGCATATATGCATACTCTTTTTGCCTCATACATAACCATTTTCATTGATGCAACAATACCTAACTTCTTATGTTCTACCTTCCATTTTTTCACTTCCTCTGCTAGTTGTGGCCATTTAGGACCAAGCTTATGTAGACTCTCTTTTCCTGTCACCTTCAGTTTTTTCTCCTGTTTTCTCCACTCATGGATCATTAAAAACTCGATAACATTGTAAAGTGCTGATTCAGTGGATCACCCTTTTTTGTAGCCCCACTGAGAATTAGAGATTAAGTTGTGTTTATCAAGATATCCTACTGTTCAATTGAAATATACAAGTTCAGGTAATTTAGAAAATTTGAAAAGGAAGGAAATAGGTTGATATTTCCTGACATAATCTTTCTCACCCTTATTTCTAAAGCCTTTAGGGATTCTGGGAAAATACCATGCTTAAATAATCATTAATGCTTAAAGATTCTTTAATTAAACTAGGAAGATGGTGGTTGAAATTCAACAGGAAATAAATGAAATAAAAAATGAACAAAAACATAACTAGACTTTCTTTGGATGGCAGTAAAACAAACTTTTGCTCATTTTGGTTTTCGTTGTTTCAAGCGTTCAACTCCTGCGATGATTCTAAGTCATTTTAATATGCGAATAATTAATGTTCTACATTCAAATGTATCCCTTCCCCTAAATAATGCAACAAATATTGTTTTCATTGGTTGCTATGAAAATCATTTCCCTCTCCTTCCTTCTCTATCGTATTAAAAGCATTCAAAGCATGCTTTCACCCATAAAGATTAGGATTTCGAGGTTTATCAATGTAATTGGTTGGCAAGACATCATCCCATTAAAATGGCAAGTTACTATATTTACTAATAATCTGGATATACAGTAAAACTCCTTATTTACACTTTTCTAGGGACCTGGGAAAAAAGTGTAAATTGCGGGAAAGAGCAAATTGAGGGAAAAGGAAAAATAGCTAAACTTATTTTACTTTTCAACTTGCTCATTTGTTACAGTAAGACTAACAATAAAATCAGTGTTACAAGAGCTAAGTTTATAAAGAGTATATCTATTATTCATTTACTTAACAAGCATACTTTTTAATAATAATAATATTAAAATATGTGCCGAATTAAAATGCTAGTATGTATAGTATGCTTGGGTTTCTATTACATTCCTCACATTACATTTGTCTGGAAAATTGTACATAGACATAGGTATATTTACTTCAGGAACATCATACTTTTTCGAAGCTTGAATATTGCTTGTTTTTTCCACCTCTTGAGCTATTACTTACTATTTTCAAATTCATGTCATAACTTCGTCAGATTCCTCTGTTAACCTGGGATTTGGAAGAAACTTTTTTCTCAACATGATTAGCATCCTTTTTGTCACTCATTATTAAAATAACGGATGGGTAAAAACTCGCTAAGGTAGGTACAAAGAATACGCAGATGCACTGATAGCTTCAATTCAATGACTAATGAGGAGTTCAGCTGCCGACTGAACTCGATCTATTCTTGCCTCAGATGCTTGTGTAACATGTATGCCTAATGTGTCTACAATGTTACAAGTATCTTATATCACAGGGGTGGCCAAACCTACTTACCCTCGGAGCCGCATACGATGATTCCCAGAAGTTTGTGAGCCGCATGACATATTCTGCACTCATAAATTTACGAACAGGAAAACATAACCTTTATCCGAAGCAATTTGGATATAATGCATGTCCATTAGGCATCCCAAACACATCTCGAGTCACACTACATCACTGTGTCCAGTAGAGAAAAATGTTGACACGCCTCTGCATGGAAATTTAAAAGAGCTGCATACTAGGATAAAAGAGCCGCATGCGGCTCGCGAGCCGTGGTTTGGTCACATCTGTTATATAACTTAAACAGACATGTGGAATCTATGGTGATTTTTTGGAGCAGGATTTTATGATCTTTTAGAATCACTAGTGCTCGAATATAACGTGGGGGCTACTTTAAAAATTTCATTTTTCGAAAAAAAAAAAAACATCGCATTATATTTGGGAAAATACGGTAATTTAAATGGCAACAAATTATAAATTAACAAATTTAATTACAAACTGTGGTAGCCAAGGGGCAGGATTTGAGTGGAAAGGGTTAAAACATCATAGTGCCAAACATCTTTTCAATAGCATTCATACTTGGTTCAAAGAGTAAATGGCGTAAATAGTATTTCTGTATCTAGGTGCGCTGTTTATGCTGTGCTAGTGTGACGTTTTCACCCAAAAGAGTTCATACATATCTCCGTCTCTAAGTATGCTGTTCCTGAGTAGTAACTGTTAAAGCGATTGCCACGAGTGCTGTTTTGAAAAGAAAGAGTTCATATTTCTACCTCTAGGGGCACTGTTCCTACTCTGCTGCCGTTTTTGTAATCTTCACCCAAAAGAATTCGGATTTTTTTGCAAAGCTAAGTTGAAAAAATGTTAAAAACTGTTGGGAATTGCATGCTAAATTGTTTTTAATAAATTGAAAATTCTAACATAAAATGACATGAATAGCAGGAATACTTAAAATGAAATGATGTAAATACAGAGTTTATTTACATTGTAATCAGAAAAATTGATGGGACCCATATAAAATGTTGTAAATAGTGGGAAAAACGTACATTCCAATAACGTAAATATGGGGTTTTACTGTATATATTCATGCACACAAAATACACACAAAATGTCAGTAAGTAAACAATTATAAGGCCAATTTACCTAAATCTACGATAAGTTCCCCATGGCCGAATTGTCTAATCCTATGTCTCGGAAACTGGCAGTACCAGCCTGAGTGAGTTCGAACCTGCTAAAATAAGAATTTATTCTGGTGGCAGCATTGATAGACAAATTACAAATTATAATAGATACATCAAAGGCTTCAGTATAAATCCTTTCCCTACATTCAAATAGCAGTTTACCAGGTATATCATCTAATTCTGATGATGCACCCTTGGCTAACTTGTGAAGACAAAGAACTAATTATTTCTTATTGCAAGGGCAAACATACATGGAATAAGAAGTGCTTTTGTTAGATGGTGGATTATTAGATTTATTGATACCATTTTTCCTTGGAGGGGGATTTGGAAGACTGAGAAATTGAGAAAGAAGTTGCAACTAGCTTTGGGGTCATTGATGGGGTCACCGCTGTTGCTATAAATTTTTGAAATATATTTGGATGTATCCTTACCCAACTCATCTTTGGTTATTTTCATGGATTCTTTGGTCTTATTCAAAGCTTTTGCTAATCTATCATTATTCTAAGACTTCTTAGCAGCTTTGATTGACATATTATAAATTTTCTTAATAAGCAGAAATTGGGAACGATATTCAGATGTGTTATATAATTTATTATAATAAGCCATTTCTTTTATTTTCTTAGAGAGCCTTAAGATATCATTGGATAGCCAACTTTTCCTCTTATCTGACCTATTGCTGGTCTTCACATTAACGGTAAGAATGGCACAAAGCAGAATTTAAAATAGAAAGAGTTTAAGTTTTCATTAAATGAATTATCATGATAAATATCATTCCAACCTTTACATTTTAATGATGAACAAAGATAAGTGACATTAGCTTGGAAAAAGACTTTGTTTTTTAAGGAAGAGACAAGGTGAATTTCTTCAGGAAGATTTAGTTTGCAGGTCGTTTGTATTGCCAAGTGATCAGATAGATCCAGATTATAAACTTTTGAAAAAGATTTTAGCGGGTTTTAGTTGGTAACCAGATTATCTAATTGAGTTTGGGATGATATGGTAATGCATGTTGGCTGGGAAATTAAAGTTTTCATACCATAGGCATTAAAGATACTCAGCAATTGAATTCTATGAGGTGAATTGGAAGGCATATCACAATTGAAATCTGTAATAATTAGAGACCGATCATTTCTATAGAGACAGTACAAAAGGTGATCAAGTTTATTAACAAATGTACTAAAATTACTCGATGGTGAACGATAAAGGACAGTTAATATAAAAAGTATGATTTTCAACTTTAACAGAGCAAGCAGCACACTCAAAAACTTTTTCTTCTCTCACTTTAAGTTGCACAGGATTGATATCATTGGTAACCCTTTTATTAACAAAAATTGTCACACCACCATAGAAAAGTATTACACCTGTGTTTTTTGTAAAATTTAATTTATATTTTACATATTATATTTGGAGTTTATTTATAAATGTTATTGATATGGCATGGGTTTCATAAAAACATGTACTTTACCTTTCTAAAGGTTAATTCACACTTAACGACATGACAAAGACATGGGATGGCAATGACATGACAACAGGAAGGTAGGGTATTCACACATAATGACACAGCAAAGACACGGGCCAGAAACGACATGACAATTACCCCAGTCCCTGTTCGTCTGTTAGTGAGAAAACCAATGCACCCATCCACACTAGGATGACTCAGCCGAGGATTCTTTTTGAGCATTGTTGCTGTCATGTCTGTGGCTCGTCGTGTTGTTTCCGTGTCATTACCATCCTAGTGTGGATGGGTGCATTGGTTTTCTCACTAACAATCCGAAGCCGTCGTGTCGTTGTCATCCCATGCCTTTACCATGTCGTTAAGTGTGAATCAACTAATTACTAAGAAGTATTTTTATCTACTTGAACACTCATGATTCATAAAAATACTATAATTTTATCACGGTTGTTGGAATATGTATTTATTACTGAAAATATATCATGATTTTCTTTATGTAGGGTGATGGAGGTGGACCATTAGTATGTGAAGATGATGGATTCTACGAGCTGGCTGGTTTAGTATCTTGGGGATTTGGGTGTGGTCGCCAGGACGTCCCTGGCGTCTATGTAAAAGTGTCATCGTTCATTGGCTGGATCAACCAGATTATCAGTGTGAACAATCTATAGACTGGCTGAATAGAATCCTCATTCAGGAAAGTGAACACAAGACATGTACTCATTCTTATCACTGCAGTGGGGTAGCTGGTGCTACTACTTGGCCTGGATAATGGGGTCGTATAGTGGGTCAAAAACATGTCTAGGCCAGGACCGATGTCCTTCTACTTACCTCGTTGGAGAGATGGGCAAGACTTTCAGCTGGTCTGATGAAGCTTTAATGATCCTCTTCCCCGTCTTTTGTGTCTACAGCATTCATGCCATCAGTGATAAGTCTTATGAAACCTGTGAGTGCTTGTGCCTCTTTTTTTATAAGGGTGCCCAGTGGAACTAATCCTTCTTTCTGCACCTGATGTGAAGGCTGTCACCGAAATGATGTGATGTGACAGGCATTGTTATTTAAAAAAAGAAATTTTCTCTTTCTTCTTGAGATTAACTGCCTTAAAATCCTCAGATGGCCAATTATTTTTTCACGCAACCCATTTTAGAAATGGACTTAAAATTTTTTTGAATACTCCATTCGTGCAAATTGCTTTCCTGTAGGAACAGTTTAATTTCTTTTGGAAATGGGTTGGGTTTGAAAAATTTTTCTGTTGGCAACGTGAAGAAGTTGAACGACAGATTTGGGTGATTGTTGAGAGACAGAGAGAGAGAGAGAGCGAGAAAATTGAAGAAGATGGAGGTGTAGGGATATTTGAATCATCAATAATGGGGAAAGAAAAATATAGTACCAAATATTTACACATAATTATATCTTTGCTTGCAACAAGCACTTGAACAGAAGCTGGTCCCAAAACTGCTTCACCTCAATTAAAATGGTAAAAAAAACATATTATGCTTAAAAGTATTAAACTTACTTATTATCTTCCATTCAGATACTGTTGTCAATGAAATTCTGAATTTGTACAGATAAAGTTAAATTATTAAACCTCAGATTACATAGTGTTGTTTGGTAAGATTTAAAGAGATAAATTGGGAATAATCTAATCGTTACCCAACTTATTTTGGTGATTAAATCTAAACTTGTAGGTAATAATTTTTAATAGTAAAAGTAAAATTTCAATTTTTATTGCATCCCAAAATGTCTTCACATGGTAAAAAGATATTTTGTGTTATTGTTTGAACTAGAAAAAATGTCGTATTATGTGGCAGGCGTTAAGTATTGCAATAATTGAATCATATTGCTTTAGTGTAGCAAAATGAAGTCAGTAGGTAGAATTTGGATCTTTATCTTCTTTCTCATGACACCAACTTTTGGTTTTTGAAAAAATTTTCTTTTAACATTTCTACTGGCAATAATAATTATTTTAATAATTCATATTTTATTCTCAAAGGGAGTAATATCTTTCAACATTATACCAGTTTTAAAAGGCACATTGGGCATAGGAGATATAATTACACTATTCATTTGTAAATAAACTGGGTTGGTATCATGAGCATTGTTCATCAAATATCATGTTTATTGTTCTATGAATTTGATTTTGGCATTAATTGTTAATGCCTCAAGATGCTTCTCCTTATTGACTCTCTTTATATGTCAAATTAACAGAAATCGGTCAATAGGAGCAGGAGCTCATTTTTAATTTATGTCATTACTAGAGGAGAATGAAAATACATGTCATTTGTGTGTGGAACATTCACAAAAACCGTGTCTCTTTATGGGCAGTATTAAAAAATAGCCTTCATTTGGAATGGCTCATATTTTCTTTTTTCTCTTAAAAGAAGAGGCTACTTCATGTGGACACAATTTTCTTTTAAATATTTTTATGACTGTGACTGTAAATCCAAAATAATTGAAAATTTGCTCTTAGATATAATGTTGCAACTGGCGTGTGCAAAATTGTGTTCTTTTTTGAAGCTAAAATATCAACACATGCAAAATTTTTCTGCAGAAATAAAATATGAAATAGAACTCAAGTCTATGGATGAAATGTGTACATGAAAGTTTCATTTTGTGTATCTAGAATCTATTGTATTTATGAATGAAAATAAATTGAGTGAAATACACACTATAAAATGGTTATAATCGAGCTTTCCATTTGGATTTCGTTTCGGATAATTAGCAACCACAAAACATATTTCCTCTCTCAGGATGTTTAAAATTATGTTGCTATAAATACCTATTTTTTTGCAGTTTGAAAATTTTTGTGATAACATTTAATGTCCTTTTTCTCTCAGTACCCTTCTACCTCATCTTGCAATCCTCCAAAATGAATTTCATCAATGGACCTCAAAGTAAATCCTATACTCATTCTTGGCAGTGCCTGATATAAAAATGTCTGTAAGATAATATTTGTCATTATTTACCGAAATTCACCATAAAAACATTTACACAGACTGTAGGTGTTGGTTTTGGTTGTGTATAAGCAAGTACCAAGAAGTTATAGGGAAGATAATAGAATATGTGTACAAAGCGATATTTATGGAAAAGTAATTTGTAAATGTTAGGGGTGAATTAATTTATTTTTTTTATTCATGTCACCAATAAATTACATTTGTATTTCACTCTATTATTTGAATAAAAATGTAAACATTGAATTCACATCATTTTTGTGATTAAAGTGACTGCTAATTCAATTATTCTACATTAAAGTTACTGTTGATCATTATGTATTATATCACCTGCTCTTTTAATTTTTTCATTCTCATGAAATTGATGGCTGATGGATTTCTTCAATCCCTATTGTAAATTATTCAATTGATTACCTAATTAACTAATAACGTATTACAAAAGATATCCAAGATTTTTTATGATTACTGCATTTTGAATGAATTTGCTTAGACTTCATTTCATATTTTTAATCTAAGAAAGCAATTATGATTTTCACAAATCTCTGCTGCATCAGTTATTTTGTTTGGGCAGATCATTAATTATCAACAATGCCATATGGAGATATTTACATCATATTTATGCATTACCTTTAGTGTGGCCAGATCATAAATTTAGAATTGGGGTATGCAAATAAGATGAGCAGTGATATTTCTAAAAATTGATTCAATAAATGGGGTATTCTACCCCACAATGGGGTACATCTTGCCATGCTGATTACCTTATTTATTTTTTTCAATGACCTTTTAGATCCTAGAATACTGTCCAAAAGTGCCAGGGTGCTAATTTGATCAACTCTGTGTTTTTGCCATATTTTGTCTTTTTCCCATTGCTCATAAATGACAATGTTATTCAATTGCTTACATTCTAGTTTTCTATGTCGAATATTGTAAACACGTTATTTTGTATCTTTTCTAAGTTTCATTAGCTAGATTAATTCAACTCCATCTGCCCAAAACCAAGTTTAACAACACAAATTAGGCTGCTGATCCATATCTAAGGTAGTTGACAGTTTTTTTCAGTGGTACTAATCATATGATAACCAAGACTAATGTCAATAGAGAAAACAATGATTGTAAGAAGTTTAATGATGCAAAATAAAACAAATCCACTGATATGTTAAGCTGAAATATCAGGAAAGAAGAATGGAAGAATTTCTATGCTAAAGTAAATAGAACCTTGAGTAGTTTTACAGTATATTACTTCTATTATTTTTATTTGTAAGTATTTTATTATAGCTGCTGAATTGTTACCCAAGGGCTTTTTATTATTGACTTTTTTAATTCCAAAATTTTCACTGGCAGAAGAAGAAATGAATTTAAAAATTTTCAAAAATTAACTTATTTTCCATGTTTGCAGCATTTCTCAGTCATGTAACTGATCAAGATCAAATTTCAATTTGCCTGCAGCTCTGACATGAGTAAGTATATTTATGGATCTTAATGCAGTCCTACAATACCACGAAAATTAATTTTTTCACCATGACAAGAAAAAATACATTTATTCATTTATTCATCATACTTCTGTCCGAAGACAGGTTTTAACTGAATCGCTGCCTCCATTTCTCTCTCTCCCTAGAAGCCTCTTTTATATCTCTATAAGTATTATATCCCTGCTTTATATTATCTAATATTCCTATTCTTTTTCTCCCTCTTCCTCTTCTTCCACTAATTTTTCCTTCTAAGATTGTCCTTGTAAACACTGTCTTCTCAATATGTGCCCTATCCAATTTGCTTTTCTTTTCCTGATTGTTTTTATTAGCATCCTATCTTCTCCCACCATTTCTAATACTTCTTCATTTCTCTTCCTCTCTGTCCATTTCACTTTCATCATTCTCCTCCATACCCACATCTCAAAACTTTCTAAATATTTTTCCTCCTTTCTCCTTATCGTCCACGTCTCTGCACCATAAAGAGCTATGCTCCATATGTAGCATTTTGCTAATTTCTTTCTTGTTTCTAAATTTATTTTCTTGCTTGTGAGAAGCTCCTTCTTCTCATTAAATGCTGCTTTTGCCATTGCAATCCTACTTCTGATGTCCTGTGTACTACTTCCATCCTGCGCTAAAATACTGCCAAGATATTTGAAACTACATACTTGTTCCAATTTTTGTCCATTTACCATTATACATATTTAATTCTTTATGTTCCTTTGAAACCACCATGACTTTCGTTTTTTCATAAGGAAACTAATATATATGGTGGATTCCCAAAGGAGACTTAAGCATTTAAGAGGCCATGTATCTTGTGTGCCCTTGTCGGATCACAATGCCGAAGGCATATCGTATCAGAAAATGAGCAGCAATCTCAAGGGAAGAGGACACAGTTCTGCCTTTTAGGAGGCTTCAACATTTTCACTCTTATCAGCAGATGGTTGGGTCAAATTGAACCAAGGATTTTCACTTTCCGTATCTTGGACAGTTAGCCAGAGCTCTGCTTAGGAGAGTAGTCAGCAGTCATAAAAAAGCAGAGTGTATACCGTATATGGAAGTAAAACTCTGAGGGAGGGACAGGGTTTTACCCAGTTTATTAAGAGAAAGTACATCACTATTATGTTACGATGGCTGGAGAAAACACATGAGCTTACTTTGAATTTCCTTGAAAATTTTATTTCAGTTATATTTTAGTTATATATATATATATATATATATATATATATATATATATATATATATATATATATAAAATTCAATATGCCAACGTCAGCTCATGACGATGAAGAAATAGATGAGATCTATGAGCAAATTAATGAAATTTACGAAGAAGACAGAAGAGGAAAGGTAAACTGCATAATAATGGGAGATTGGAACAGCATAGTCAGAGAAGGACAGGAAGAAAATGTTGTCGGGAAATACGGACTTGGGAAGAGAAATCGAGGAGGGGAGAAACTCGTAGAATTCTGCATCAATAATGACCTTGTAGTGACTAATACATGGTTCAAAAACCATAAACGAAGGTTATACACATGGAAAAGCCCAGGAGATAGAATGAGATGGCAAATAGATTACATCCTTATAAAACAAAGATTCAGGAACAGCATAAAGAACGCCAAGGCATTGCAAGGAGCAGACATTGATTCAGGTCACAGCCTTCTAATACTTGACGTGAGTACAAAGCTCAAACAAATAAGAAAAACGAGAAGAGAAAGACAGACCTGGGACCTAGAAAAACTGAAAGAAAGGCAGGATGTAGTCAGCATGAAGTTGGAAGATAACCTAAGAAAGTTGGAAAACAAACCGAAGACCGTTGATATAGAATGGGATGAAATTAAAACCAGTATCAAGGATACCTTGGATAAAGAGATTGGAAAACAAGAGAAGAAAATCAGAAAACCATGGATCACGAAGGAAATGCTGGAGAAAATGGATGAGAGACGAAAATGGAAAAACGTTAACAGTGAAGAAGGTCGAGCCAACTATAGGCGTATAAACAATGAGTTGAGAAGGGTAACAGATAAAACTAGAGAAAATTGGATAAAAGGAAAATGTGATGAAATAGAACAAATGGAGAAGTTAGGACGGTACAATATGATGTACGCTAGGGCACTGGAATTAGAAGATAAGAAATCTAATGGAATTCATGGTATGGGAATTATGAATACAGATGGGAAGATAGTTTCAGAAACAAAGGATGTAGCACAGGTATGGGAAGAATACATTAAGGAATTATACAGCAAACAGGCAGGAGCGGCAAAAATAGAACTGGAAAATGAGGAAAACATTGAAGAAGACAACTTAGGACCAAGTATTATGGAGAGCAAAGTAGAAAAGGCGATAGTGGAACTAAAGAAGGGGAAAGCCACGGGCAGCGATGGAATACCAGCTGAGATACTTAAAGTCATAGGATCAGAAGGACTAAAAGCGATCACGAAATTAATTAATAAGATTTACGACACGAGAGAGTGGCCTCAGGATTTCCTAGAAGTAACAATGATCCCTCTAAAGAAGAAGCCAAAGGCAATGCAGTGTAAAGATTACAGAACTATAAGCCTTCTGTCACACACATCGAAGATCATCACGAGGATTCTTAATAAAAGGCTGGAGAAAAAGGCAGAAGAAATAATAGGGGAAGATCAATTCGGTTTCAGAAAAGGACGAGGAACTAGAGATGCTATAGGAGTAGTTAGAGTCATATCAGAAAGGGCAATAGAATACAGTCAAGATATCTGCGCATGTTTCGTAGACTGGCAGAAGGCTTTTGATAGAGTAAATTGGGTAAAGTTGATGAAGATATTAAAGGATATAGGTGTAGACTGGAAAGACAGGAGACTGATTAGGAATCTATATGAGAATCAAGTTGTAAAGGTCAGGTTTGAGAATGTGGACACCTGCGGAATAAATATCGGTAGAGGAGTAAGACAAGGCTGCTGCCTATCGCCAACCCTATTCAATATATATGGAGAAAGTCTAATGCAAGAAGCTTTAGAAGGCACAGGGGATTTCAAAATTGGAGGAAGGATTATAAGAACAGTGAAATACGCAGATGATCAAGTACTTCTAGCAAGAAAGGAAGAGGAGCTACAAAAAATGATAAATAGACTAGTGATAACAGGTAGAAAATACGGTATGGAAATAAATACAGAAAAATCCAAGGTCATTCGAATATCGGGTAAAGAAGAGAATCTGAACATAACTAATAGGGGAAAGCCATTAGAACAAGTTTCAGAATATAAATACCTTGGAAGTATCATAACACGAGAGGCAAAATGTACGGATGTGATCAAAACTAGAATAGGAAAAGCAAAAGCGGCTTTCAGGAGAAAGAAACAACTACTTACAGGGAATATAAGGGAAGATATCCGCAAGAAGTTGATAAAATGCTACGTATGGAGTATAGCATTGTATGGGGCAGAAACATGGACGCTAAGGAAAAATGACATCAAATACTTGGAAAGCTTTGAAATGTGGACTTGGAGGAGAATGCTGAAGATAAAATGGACAGATAGGATGAAAAACGATGAAGAGCCTCGAAGAATAGTAGAGAAGCGAATGATTATACAGACTATCAGAAAGAGGAAGGCTAACTGGGTTGGACATTACCTGAGGAGAGAGAGTATGATTAAAGACGTGTTAGAAGGAAAACTAGATGGGAAAAGGGAAAGAGGTAGGAAAAGGTTTCAGCTGATAGACGATTTGAAAGGGAAAGAGAGTTATCAAGATATTAAGAGGACAGCGGAAAATAGGAGTATATGGAGAACCAGGTTTAACCAAGAATAATCACAGACCTGTCTACGGACAGACTACCAATGATGATGATAATTCAAAACTATTAAGTACAGTATTCATTTCCAATCTGATTGAAACAAAAGTAGTATTATAATATTGGTTCGAGTGAATAAAAAATAAGCAAATGCTTATGCTTAAGATTTCTATCACTTTTAAGCAAATGCTTGATTTGGGGTGAATAAAAAAATAGCATTTACTTTTGCTAGAAAGAATAAGCATTTGCTTATTTTTAGGACTTTTCTTAAGCATTTGCTTAAAATTGTGTGAATAAAACCGAGCTTTTGCTTAATGCTTTAAGCATATGCTTAAACCTTTTTAAGTCAGGTAATATATTTCTAAGTACTCTATTTTCATGATAATTGATCCTAAATATAAATATGGCAGTTTATGGTGACTTGAAGGTTAAAAAATACAAGAAAAGTTTCAACAACCAACGGTTATAAAAATTTATATCATTTCTCTGAAGAAAATGGTATGAACATTTCAAATCTGTTACTCGGAGAATACCAAGAGAGACGTGGCAGAGCACTGTCTTCCAAACAGATGATAGAAATATTTTAAAGGCATTAAGTGATCCCGGATTTCAAATAGTAGGGGAATATCACCACGTACAATGCACAACTGTGTATAAGACAGTAAAATTTGTGGCGTCCAAAATCACTATGCACCTATGATTTGTGAAATTATCGAATTCAGTTATAAAAGAAATAGTTAAAACAATTATTTATTAATTAAAAAAAATATTACCCAATATATTTAGGTTTTTAGTTTGAAATTCAACTATGTAAAACTTTATATGTAAACAAAAACAAGTGAGGGAAGAGTTGCAAAGAGCTTTCTTCCGTAAAATTTAAGCATTCGCTTAAAACCGAGTAGCAAATGCTTATAGCAAAAGCAAGCTTTTATTTACTCGATAGGAAGCAAATGTTTTTAGCATTTGCTAATGCTTTTACTGTTTGCTTTAAGCATTTGCTTAATTTTTATTCTCTCTACCCATTGGGATTAAATCTCTAAGTGGACCGCAGATTTTCAAGAATTGCAGATACAGCTTCAGTATTTGGGGCCACGAAAAAGGAGGAATTAGCTATTTATTTCAATCAACCTGTATAATTTCTCATAAGGCAAGGGTATACGCTATTTGATCGAAAAAGCAGAGGGTATACGGCGTATACCAAGGTATGTCCTTCACTATAACTTTAACACCATATAGCACTGAGTAGCATTCCTCGAGAGCATTGAATCAGATTGAATGGAAAGTCAACGTTCGTATCTCGATCTTGCGGAAGAAGCTCCTCTTTTCTTTTGTCTGTTACTCCAACTTTGAGTGTTCCATGTAGTGCTCATGCTCAATTCCATTTTCGTTGCTAAGTAGTTCAATTTCATTTTCGGTTGGAATCAGGATGCTTGACACAACATATCCATTTGGCAGATAAGAGGAATAAATATTTCATATAAAAACCGCGGGTTCTTCATTACAAATATGAACAATGGCTATGTCTATGATAGGTTAAAATTGATAGGAAAATATATCGTGGACTGTACCATTATCGAAACTTTGTTACTAACGTAAAGTATTGTCATGACCTTGACCGCAGCAACAACGAATCTGGCCCAGAGTATAATAAGGACGACGGAGGTGAGCATACATCGGTAAGGTTATAAATGGGGCCCTAAAGTTTGCCTTAACTTAGTTATTATGCATGCTAAGTAAAAGCACGCTCGACTATCGTCAACGCGCTATTTTCCCTTTCTTGAATAATAAATATTCCCCTAACCTCTGGCTTCTACTACTCTAAGTGCATGAAACTCATGAAATTACTGTGTAACTATATAATGCCCATCATATTAAACTCGAAAATAATCATGTGCACTTAGGGTGCTTAGCGTTGAGTGTTTAACGCTTCACTCTTTTATAAAAATATATGAAATCAACAAATAGTTTTGGTATTTTCTTTTCGTAAGTTGATCAAACTTTATTTAACCTACCTAGGTCTAATAAGTTTTGAAGTTTCATATTTTAAGTTACGATTCCAAAGTTTTTGATTTTTTGTTTAATGAATATATATTCTTAGTTTCCTGCTATCACCATTTTATCCGAGATTAGATCTTAAATTTTATTTTGTAGCACGCTTCGTATTTATGTCATGCTTTAATCTCTTAACCCAATGTAAAGAGACGTCATGAATGCCTCGTTATTGGGCACCGAGGAAGAATTATGTCCCCGTCGCATATTTATCCGTTTCTGATACGGTTAATTCTCAATTTTGGGGGTAGATGGCATTAGCTAATGACAAGGTCACTACTGCCATCTCCATCTGTGATATGATTTCTGGAATCATTTTGACGAACTTTTGTTAATTGGTGGCGTCATGTAAGTTGTAAATATAAGCGGTAGTAATATTTTCTCTCTCATTTCATGGCGGCAGTGAATCTGGTGATTGAATTTTGCCAGGAACTTGTTGACTAAGTTCGTATTTAAAAATGTCCTCATGTGTCGCCAAAGGCTTAAAATGCACAGTGTTATCCTTACGAAGAGGTAGGTAATATTTTTCTTCCTGAACTTTTTGCAACTGACCAGGTATTTATTGCACGACCTCTTATTGTTAGATAGAGGGAAGACAAGAGGGAATCAGCAGGTCGTTAAAAAAAGCTATTAATTAAGAGGAAGTCACCTTTCTTCCTAAACTTTTAAAACTGAACAGTTATTTATTGCACTCTAAAATATCCATTGCGCGTAGGCATGAGGTAGTCAGCAGGTCGTAAAAAAGGCTTCACGTGGAGGAGAAGACGTTGTCGGATACATAAGCGGAGTTGGCGTTGAATCCGTTCGAAGTGACTGCAAGTGAAATGATTTGGACGACGCCCCCTTATATATGATAGCCAGTCAAATAAATTAATCACATTAATTAAAGCTGTCTTACGTAAGACATATTAGTTTTCCGTACCTTTTCACCACACTTATAATTTATCGAAAAGAGTTTTCGTTTGTTGGGCCGCATTTCTTTTATGTAAATTATCTTTGGCTTCATAATATGTTCTGCTTTGTTCCTTTCTTCTATAGTGGGATATGTTATTGATTTTTTATCTCTAAAAAGCTCGCTGCACGAAAGAAAGGTCTCTTAGTTAATGTCAGCATTTGAAAACCCAACTTCGTCGTCAAATCCTGCACCAAGTCAGGTCATATATTCGATTAATGTCATTACAGTTTTTATTACCGTGAAGAATAAATGGTATGGTTATCTCATAAAATCACAAAACATCAAATGAAAGCCAAGAGTAGGCTCAAACTGCAAACATACGACCTAGGTGGTGATTTACCGAGCATAGAATTAAAAACTTTCCAAAAGTTTTATCTTTACCTGTGCAATTTATTCGATACAAGCAGTGGTTTGGGCCCAGTAATTAATCTTCTTATCTTAAAGAGATCATCTTAGAGTGTCTTTCGGATTAATGCGGCATCTGATTTTGTACTTAATAATCCTTAACAGAAATTACTTCTTATGAAGCGACTTATTTCATCTTTTTGCTTTTTCTAACCTATTATTATAATAATATCTTTATTACCTATTTAATTTAAGCACAAGTCAGTTGCTTTTTATCATTATACAAGTAAGCTTTTTAGAATTAATTCCAATTCAAGAATGTTGTGCTCGATTTAGATGTCTTTGAGAAAATATTTGTTGTGAAACTATGGATTCCGAATGAGACACCATCGACGATAAGAACTGAGTTCGATTCTTTGATTTCCACTCGATTAACTCATGGATTTGTGACGGACGTTTTTTATTTTCGCTTAAAAATTGTTTAATGTCATCAGTAGGAAAGCGACGATGACATCTTTAATGTTGATATGGCATCTATAGTTGGAAATTCGTTGGTTTTGAAGGAGCAAGTGTTTGTGAACGTGTTCGCGTGTGGGCGATGATTGGCGTCGAGGAAAATCCTCGAATCCCGACATGTATAAGGTCGTCCTTGGTGTAACTTCCCGTAATCCGATACGCGTGTCTAGGTGTGTTTCGAGTATTTGGTGCAAGTATTTTTCATAATCTTTTAGTTGTCTCTTCTGTAGTCCTTGTTTGGAGTATAGGAGTTTGAGTATTTTATCGGTTCAAAATTAGCTATGACCGAGATGCGTACCCTAGACGTGCTGCGTAAAGAACGATAACTCGAATTTCCATCAAAATGTTGGGAAAACCTAAGTTTATTTTCCAGGCAAGAGAACGGATTATTTACAATTAAGAAGAAAACGAGAATTTTCAGACCCTTAATAGTGAAAAGGTTATATTGAAATGGCTATTTAACGCATTATTGGAACATTCGAGCTTGACAATTAATTCCGTATCAATGCCATCTGTCGACTGGTAAAGAAAACATCACTTTCCTTACAAAGAATATTCCGTTTCTATTGAAACGAGCAAGTTAAATTATGAAGTGAGTATCGGAAATAAATCAACAACGGATTGACTTGGATTGACTCTTGAAACCTTTTGGAAAAGATTACCATCACTACTAAAAGCACGAGTTTGATTCCACAAGCAATATTTCTTTGGCATAAGTCGTACTAAAGGTAAAATTTTTATTTTCATTTAACAAAGGTACGAGCTGTGCATTTGAGCGTTTGAAGAGGTAAAAGATCAGAATGAAGCTTCGAACTAATTGTGAATCAGCCAATTTTGAAATCGAAAAACTCCAATTGTTCATGCCTTAGGGTAACTAAGATGAAAGAAATTACTACTTTTTCTATATTATCGCCACGTTTTTTTACGAAAAATGCTTGTGAATATTATTAAATTAAGTCAATTATTTTATCGTTCGATTTTTAAGGAAAATTTCAAATTTGTTTTTCTGTGTAACGATAAAAATTATTTTACATAATTATTCGAGTTAAATTTGCAAACATTCTTGTTGTGAAAATTTATTCGAGTTAATAGACGGAGAATATTAATTACCTTTTAATTATTTAAGCACAATTCAAAATCTTGTGTTGTTTTCTATCAACAAATATATTGTTTTAATTAAAAGGTTTTGCTTCATTTGCTACAATTTAAAGTTTGTGGTATGCCTGTGACATTCTAGAGATGCATAGCGACTTTTTTTATTAAATCTTTGTTTTTTTTTAAACTTTGAATTATGTCAGGATGGAATGAAAGCACTTCCGTAGAATAAATTAAATAATCGGAACAGGCCTTTATTATAAAAAATGAATCAATAATGAAATATTGTTTTGGTGTAATTTTTAATTGACGAACTTATTTCTCTCATTTTAGACAATATAGCACTTCAGTATTAAACTAATATTTTTTGCGAATGTAATGGCAAATAAAATGTTTGAATATTCATTAAAACTTAACAAGAAATATAATTAAATTTAGTATATGTACGGAATACGTATTGGAATCGTATATATATATATATATATATATATATATATATGTCTATATCGTGTATATAGTAGAACCCCGATTATGCGACCTTCGACATGACGAATATAAGAATTTTAAGAATGAATATCCAAAAGATCACGGAACTTCAAAAACATAGCTCCTGTAGTACTGCCAGTTTGATATAACAGCCAAAAAGACCATGGACAAGCTCTGAAAAATTTCGAAGCTGGTTTTTTAGTAAAGTAACAAATCCCAATCACTCACTAATTAAAAAAAAATGAACTTTTATTCGCTAAATTATTATAAATACTTTTTTGTTTGTGGTATTGTTTTGAGTTTGATGACCGTATTGTTTTCATTTGAATTAGTAATAAACTGAGTTTATAGATGTTTGTATCTATTTTTTCATTAGTATTGCGTATTATCCGACATTTCCGTTATCCGACCATCTTTCATTACCGTTTAAGTAGGATAATCGGGGTTCTACTGTGTGTTAAACCGAGCACTTTCTTTTCCGAGCAGTTTGACCCTACATTAGAGCAGCATGAGGAAATGAGATGAGGATCCTTAAAATGATGTTTTGGAGATTATTTATTAGAGGGTAGTAAGCATCGGCCTCATTTTCGCATTGTATATGCATGTAGCCTGTGAGAAAAATTTTCAAAGCATTGCTGTTCCGAGTTCATTCGGCAGTGACAGCATTTCTTGTTGGAATAATTATTTTTGCCGATCTTTGAAAATGCTCCAGGGCACCTGGATAAAACTCGGCGGGTACCATGACGCCCGCGATCACCGCATAGGGTAGCACTGCACTAATGGCATCAGTAGAAACGATTCCCGCAGGGATCAGCGAGTCTCAGAAAAAATAAACGATTGCGTTCGAATGGCTCTCGTATCGAATCGTGTTTTTGTTGATAAGATTAACACGGATCGCGTTTCTCGCGCCCACGGATATAGGAAATGCGGCAGGAAATAACATCCTCGTCCAAATTTAGACGAATGCGATTCTGACCTTGCACCCGCTCGGACTGCTAATCCATAATTACGTGGCTCCCGCGCGCATTTCCCACGTCTTTCGTTAAATCCATTTCCTCCTTTATCTCCTCATCCTCTCTCTCTCTCTCTCTCCGCCTCTCTCTCCGCCTCTCTCTCCGCCTCTCTCTCTCCGCCTCTCTCTCCGCCTCTCTCTCCGCCTCTCTCTCCGCCTCTCTCTCTCCGCCTCTCTCTCTCCGCCTCTCTCTCTCCACCTCTATCTCTCTCCGCCTCTCTCTCTCTCCGCCTCTCTCTCCGCCTCTCTCTCCGCCTCTCTCTCCGCCTCTCTCCGCCTCTCTCCGCCTCTCTCCGCCTCTCTCTCTCCACCTCTCTCTCTCCGCCTACCTCTCTTCGCCTCTCTCTACGTCTCTCTCCGCCCCTCTCTCTCTCTCCGCCTCCCTCTCTCTCTCCGCCTCTCTCTCCTCCTCTCTCTCTCCGCCTCTCTCTCTCCGCCTCTCTCTCCGCCTACCTCTCTTCGCCTCTCTCCACGTCTCTCTCCGCTTCTCACTCTCCAGCTCTTCTCTTTTCATCGCTTCCCGTATCCATCTCCTTATTCTTTCAACCCATCTCTCCTATTCATTCAGCAGTCCTGCAGACGTCAATACGACTCAGCCAATATCCAATGGATCTAAGCATCCTTCGGTCGATTGATTTTGAAGGCGTTAGTACGTGCGCGTTGTAAGGTCTAATGTTCGGTGTCAAATACAGCTGGGATTGTAGTGCCTTTGGAATGACTGCTGTTCGAATGGGGCTTTTGATCTCATAATGCTCCCGCTAGAGAGAGAAAGAAAGTTGGAATTAAAAAATTTCGACGGCATTTTTTGGCAATCGTATCGAGGGGAAACGATTTAGTTTAGAATCCTAGTGTTTTTTTAAACCAGCTTAATTCGTCCGCAAGTAGGAGGATATTTTCTTATATTAGCATGGGTTTTGAGGATTTGGTTTATCTAAACAGCGCGCGGTTTTACTGCCTCGTGGATAATTGCAAAAATAAACGTAGCTTCCATGAAGGGCGGTTTTTTTAAAAGAAATACATTTTAAATAAAAGTTTACAAACAGAAATTTAAAAGTTTAGCGTGAATTTTAAAAAGTTTTTCAGCTGCAGATTTTTTTTCAAAACTTGTACAGAGCCAACAGTGACACCGCTAAAGTCAACAATCTTTTGGTTTTGCGTGTTGATGTTTGTGAATGTTCTTCAAATTTTTGTATGCTATTTGCTAACACGTTCGCAATTTTTCAACCATTAAACAATAAGCCATGCTATTAACATTTTATACAATTTTCTTCGAAATAACGCATTATGTCAGTTGATTTGGCGAGTGAAATGATTTTGTCATCGAGGAAAGCATTTTGAAGATGTTCTTGGAGGTTTATGCTTTTAAAATTTCAAGAAATATTTATGGGAAAAAACAAGAAATTAGTTGCGAAAACTAGTCTATTAGTTAGGAATCCTCCATCAACGTTATAATTCCGAATGAAGCCTGAAATATCATCATATATATAACTTTGCAAGTATCTGTCCGTCTGTCCCCATCCAAGTCTCAGAAACTATGTTGTAGAAAAATGCGGTAAATGGCATTTTGTTTCTATCAGCTAGAACATGGTTTTTGAAAGTATGGACCGCGAAATGTTGAAAATGGGCCACAAGGCTCTTGTCCACAAAGCTTATAGTGCCTCGATAGGTAAAATGGTTATTACTAAATTTCCCACCCATTCCCGCTGTTAGGCCACTTGTCATTGACCTATGCCTTTCTCAAAAACTGACCTATTGCAGAATCCTCGCGTAGCATGGGAGCTTCCTCACTAATTATTTTTCTGGAAAATATAATGAGCATTTTCCGAACTTTCATTCTCGAAAATCTTATATCTGAGGATAAATTGTCTTGAATGTATATTTCCAGAAACTGATCTTTAGTTCAAGGAGAAAGTAATATCAGAGCCCTGTGGTTAATTACAACTAAGGCAAAATGGAGAAACCTCCTAATAACCATAAAAATAATAAAAGAGAAGGACTCACACGCCGGTTTAGGAGAAATTACTGCACGCCGGGGAACTTACACACACTAACCTCACACACACTCCGGGTTTAGGGGAAACTGCTCCTCTCCAGGTACTCTATTTCTCACACACGCACAATAAAAATCTTTTAGTGACCACATGGAACACTTTGATGACATCGATATTGTCCATAACTTGTCTCAAGAAACATTTACTAAACAAGAACCAAATCTCTTGATCAAAGGGCTTAACTTTTGTCTCACTCAAAAGAATCTCCTTTGGAGATTTAAGCTTTCTAACGCTGCATGGAACAAATTTTTTCCTATTCAATAAAATTTTTGCAAACATCATGATTTGAGAGCCATTGGGAACCCACTTTCACCTTTTTTGCCAATTTATTCATGAACTTTTTGAAAAATTAGTTTCCAATAGGAATCCGGAGAGTGCGTGAGGTTGCATGAGTGTTAGGTTCCTGTCGTGGAATAATTTTCCCTAAACTGGCGTGTGAGCATTTCCTTTTTATTATTTTTATGGATATATGGAGGGCTCTCCATTTTTCATTATTACCAATCTTTAGTACTTCTCTTTTACTCCCACCTTCCGCATTGCCTTTCATAGTTTCTTTGCGCTTACGACTATAAGACAAAAGTCTTAAAATCACTTTGTTTTTGGAGGCCGTCAAACTAATACCATAGTCCGATTCCTCGTGTAAAAAGAGGAAGGAATGTGATTAGTCAGTGAAATTTTTTCTTTGGTGACAAGAACGGAGATTCATTTGCGCGCATATACAGCATCTGAAATCCAAGTGGTAAGTCTTTGTATTCCACCATGTTTGTCAGATAATTTTCGCCATCCTGTAATTTCCAGCCTAGTTTTTGATAAGATAAACAGGATTTTTATTTTAATTGCGTAATTTATAACTAATTTTTCGAATAGCATTACATAAATATTGTATTGATTAATAATTCGTAAATAAATATTCAGTTAGTACCATAAGGATTGTTTTATTATACAGAGTATTTATCGATTATTTCAGTCTTCCTCGTAATATCAAGGCATTGAGGAAAATTTCTTGCATAGTTTTTTGCCTCAGATTTAAAGATAATTTATTGGCATAAATAATGTGCTAATTAGGCAGAAAATGACTGTATATTTTGTTAATATCTAATGAGTTCCAAATAAAATCAGTGCGAATTCTCATCGGAAAAGGAAGTAATTATTTCATTTTTCTGGCATTAAATTGCGCGCGCTTCTCGGATGATTCCATTTTCCTGTTTAAATATACTGTATTCAATTATATACAGATTAATTTTTAACATGTAAATTCAGTTCTGCATTCATGGTTTACATGCAGCGCACATATATTTTTTTATGATATATTACTTTTTGAACACTATATACGAATGATTTAATTAATTTACGCTATTTCGCTAATTATTAATTTATATGTAGTAATTTATGAATAAAAATTTTTCTGGACCGCAACACATATTTTCTCATTTTACTGGGCCGCAGAGAAAAAAGTTGGAAAACCTCTGAGCTAGGTGACCCAAGGAAAACTATTTTCATTTTCATCTACCGTCTCGAAACAAAATGGCACCCGTTTAAAGCATTAAAATTTATATTTCGGAAAGGGTGCATTGGAGAAATAAACTTTTTGGATAAAAAATATGCGGATTGATAAGAGCAGAAAAATTATTTTGTGCTTTACAAGGCTCGTAGCGCCAAGGTCCCTCGAGCTAGCTGAGGGCAGGGTTGACGCGCCTAGGAGAAGGTCCCCTATATTAATTTTAAATTTCATAAACGGAAATTTTACTTCTAATTCGCGAACAAACCTGTTGAATGCAGAACAGCAATACACTTATATTGAGTTATTATTGCCGTGCCAACCTAAAACATCCTTAGGTGTATGGAGAAAACAAATTGTACTGTTACCATCAATAAGTTAGAATGCTATTAATATATCATTTTCAGAGTAACTTATTATTCCTAAAATTTATTTAGTTTTTGAGCATGAATCCCTAATCCTCGTACTATTTTTCTAATATTTTGTATTAAGTTTTCAGAAATCGGTATCCTCAAAAATATTACCTCAAAAGAATTCCTGGCCCTTACTAAAAATCCTCTTTTTCAACTTTAATGACAGTTTTGCCAAAGATGTGGGTGCTATAATGCAGTGCTCTGCAACCGATGTGTCGTACAGTTGGAGTTGAAGGGAGGTGAAGGATGTCACTGTCACTATATCTTATTATTTTTTAGCTATGGCTACAGGAAAAAATCTATTTAATTATTTTCGTAACGAGTTAAAATTAAATTACCGAGTTAGAGAAAGTGCAGCGAAAAGCTGCTAAATTCGTCAAAAATTGTTATGATAGAAATAAAAATGTTACAGGCTTGATACAGGACTTAGGATGGGAATCACTAGCTGAGCGCCGATTACGTGCTAGGTTAAAACTTCTTGAAACATTTAGAACGTGTACTTTCTCCAGCGACGTCAAAGAAATAATAAGAACTCCCACCTATATCGGTAGAATGAACCATCCTCGTAAAATAAGAGAGATAGCCTGTAGGTCGGAGAGATGCAAAGGCTCATTTTTCCCTAGAACGATAGCTGAGCAGAATAAAACTTGCGATCAAAAGTAACCCCACGTAGGGTAGACCTAATTTTAGAGTTTTCCCCCTGGTGTTAATGCACCCCCTGCCGCACACCCTTGCGGTGGCTTGCAGGGTAAACTGTAGATGTAGATGAGTGTTGAGCGTTGAGTGTCGGTTGCCTCATTAAAAGTTAAAGCTGTCCTCTAGCTCTGTGGTTCCCGACCTTCGCGGACCCCTTTTAGTCCGAGGGCCCCAAATTGGGAATCGTTACTCTATCTCAAGGTCCATCAATGCGGGTAAATGCGCAAACTACATTGGGTCCTTTTGAAATTTGGAACATATGTTACGGGCTTGCAGTACTACCTCGGTCGGGTCCCTTTCCCGAGATGGGCTTCCCAACCGTTTCGCCGCCCCGGACCCCTTATAGCCCAGGGACCCATGTTGAGAACCGCTGCTCTACCTCAAGTTGTCTCTGATCCTCTCTCTTCCTTCCCCTCTCCCCTGCCTACCCCCTCTCTCTCCCTCCACTCATACGCGGCCACATGAAAAGTGAAATAAATAAAATGTGAAATAATAATAGAATTTATTATTCTTTTCAAATGCTTATTAGTAATAAATAATAAAAAATAGCAAATATCTAACTAATTTTTATTGATTTATTTGCAAGTAAAGCTGCAACGGGCATCCTAGCATCTTAATTAAAAGGGTTATTGTCGGATTTACCGCTAAGTTTTATTCAATTAAAATAGTCACTTTTTCTCGTAAAACCATAGATTTATCTTTTTGAATGATTTATCAAGCCACATGTTATGTTTTAACTGTTTGGGAGTGTATTATTATGGCTATCATGTGCGAAAAGATGATTATTTTCTCTATTTGTTTTTGACTACCGAGTGTTATTTATGTTCTAATGCACCAGAGATAATTTCATGAGACTATGTGGAACATTTTTTCACCCCTTAGCCAACAGAAATGAGAGAAAAAAATCGTCTTTCCGCACAGATGAAGGATATTACTCAGGAAGTGTACATTTTTCAAATCGTTTAAATACTCAGTCCGGATTACGAAATAATTGCATGATGAATATTGCAAATTCTCCGGTTACGAAGCAAATTGGTTTCGGTTTCAAGTAACAAAAACAGCGCAAAAAATCTACATAAAGTATCAAGTATCAAGTGCATTTCGTTTCTGTGATATTAGCTTGAGACTAATAAAACGCAGTGATATTCTTTCCTTTTCTATAATTCCAATTGTGCCGCGGCACATCAAGTACTTCGTGGCGGCGCACTGGTTGCGGAGCACTGCATTAAGGCAATGATCTTTCTTATAATGACTTGACGATCTAGCCCCCCCCCCCCCAAGGGGACCTATGAGGATTATAGGGGGGCGCGAACCATTTAGGACCAAAATCACTTTTGCCTCAAATTTCTATCTCTCATATTTTTCTAATGCTGTCCAACTTACCTGATTTAATATTATTTCATTTATTTTGCAAATATTTAGTCTTGTACCGATGTATCCAAATGCTCTATCAACTTATCACCTCCATAACAGATGTAATGAAGACGAATGGATTTATTATAAGTACGTAGAAATAATATATGGAGGATTTTTTAGGCATAGACAACTTATTGTCAACTGCCCAAAAAATGGCGCTAGCTTGTCAGCTGTGAATTGTGCGTCAAAACAAAAATTAAACATTAGAATTCACTATATAAACTCACACAGTAGAATTCAGCTAATTTAGAAACCTATGTTATAAAAATTGATTACTATTACCAATAATTTTATGATAAAAACTCTGAAAAACATAAAAGAAAAATTTTCTGGGGAAAGGAGTGCGTGGAAGTTTCAGAATATCAGAAGGGGGCCGTGAGACGATAAATATTAAGAAGCACTGCTCGAGGATGTTCGCAACTATTAAAAAATGCTCTAAGACTCACGTCAGCAAAAAAAGGTCGAAAATCCCTGTTCTATACAATCTCGTTGCTGTATTTGGTTCAGAATACCGCCATCATCGCGAGAGCCCGAAGGTGTGCCGCTATTATGAAATAAATGACTGCTCTGTGTCGATATGCAGAGGAATAAATGATCAATACGCCATTCCTCTTATAGAGATGATTCATCGTAAGGATTTATTGCTTCTTTTTTTAATACATCATTTTCTGTTGGTGCACATACATTAATTTCATCACTATCAGTAATATATACACATAATCTCTACCATTTCCCAGGTGTGGGTTTTTAAAAATTAAAACGTCATCTCCTTTGTTTACGGTTTCCAAAATTTCCATGTCTTTTTAATAGACGGATTTTTTTCTTGTTCGACAACTTATCGTATCATCCATGCGACTCATTTGGGAGAGAGAGCGTTAGATGAGTTAAACCCCTAGTATTTCGGAGAAACAGTCTTCTTTTGTCGTGGAATAAGGAGGGATGCGAAAACAATACCGACAGAGAGTTTCGGTCCGCAAAGAGAAATAATTTTTCGGCCATGGGATGCCTTCTTATCTTGTCCGTATTAGAACGGCCCAAAAGGCTTCTCTGTATTATTTTGCTGTTCTTTTTGTCCGAACAGTACGTGGCTACCCATATTCATGTAAAAATAGTAAAGGAAGCAATGTAACTCAACAAAAATTTCCAGACCTTTTCCATCTTTAAGTCCCACCGACCGTTTTGTGAAATAGTCAGGGTCCCACCATGATTGAATCAAAAGCACACCATTTCCGAGTAGTGGATTTTTACTTTCAGTTCATACTAGTATTATATTTATCATTGATTGGAATTTTTAAAGGCATTAAGCATTGCAATAATTTTGTTGAGAAAAAGTTTCATTATAACTTTTTTGGAAACTTCGCCGCGTCCCACTGTTTGGAAAACATGGCGTTAGGTGATGCCGCAGAAAAGGGAACGAGAGAATTTTGCCGACGGAAGGTAAATTCCGCAAGAGTCGAGACATCTTTGTATTCCAGAAAAATTAGTGTTCATTCGATTAATAGAAAGCGAGCAGCTCTTTTCTCTAAGTAATAATATTTTTTTAGGGGGTGGATAACAAAACGTGACCTCAGTTTAAAGATTCTGTTTTTATCGAGAATAGCGAGACTCCGGCCGCTTTCATCTGAATTAAATCGGACAGCGCTGAATGGAAGACTCGAAAAAAACCCTATAACAGGCATCACGAAGTGTTATTTTTAGCGTGGCCAAGTAAAATAAAGAAGAGACGGCGCTCCCAATGGAAAAATAAGACGAAAAATAATGTTATTTTTTTTCGAAAAAATTCTTGACGAGATGATCTGAAAGCGCGAATCTGAGAATTATGATTTTTTCCCTAAAGCGAAGAATTTTTTTTTAAGAGCCTGAAAGTAAGCTGGAAGGATTTGGATGGCGTTGTACTTGTTAAGATGGCCGTAAGATGTCAGTTTCTGGAAGAGACGTGGCGTTAAAGATATTCAAAGTTTTGGCGTAAGAATGTCGGAGTCACTGAATATTTTAATAAAACACACAAATCGCCCAAACCTGATAATTGGAAGAGTATCCCCTGGCATGCGATGTTGATCGTTAAAGGTTAAAATCTTTTCAGATTTTTGCGATATGTTGGAAATCACGTAGAACGATCGATTTTTGACAAATTTAATCGGGTTAACTTTATCGTTTGTTGAGAGATTTCGCTAATATTAGTCGGGTCCTTTTTTTGGCATGTTTGGATCAGCGAGACATTGGCGTAGGCTTTCTTTTAAGGGAACTGAATAAAAATAACAATTATATTTTCACCTTTATTCTCTCATTGTATATATACGAATTCCTCGCTTTACACACTACGCAACATTTTTGGAAGTAAATATATATTTACATATTCATATAGGCATCAACATCATTTATGATACATTCGAGTGATTTTTTTATTTAGTGGTCACTACCGACTTTTAAACTTTTTTTCTTTCATCACATTTTAGGGTTGTTGCTTAGGAACATTATGTCGAGAATATTTCGGAATAGTTTTAAAGTAGAAAGGATTGATATATTTAAGGGAAAATAAGTGACATTCATTCCCAGCTTGATATGGTAAAAAACTTTTCGAAATCAAATTTTATGATAAAAATAACTTCCACCTAAATATGAGCACATTTTTCTTTAAATAGAATATCGAATTCACAGGAAACACTGAATTAAAAGTTTTCCCCCTAAATTAACTACGCTTACAGAGTCAATCCTTTTTTCTCCGTAATTATTTTTTTGTAATAAAATAAACGTTATATAGCAACATAACTAAGGCTAACTGAGTTCAGAAGAATAATTAAGGCAAAGAAAAATCATTTTGCAATTTTCATTTCGCCGAAACAGCACAAGTAACATTTCCTCCCATCTTTTCGCTTTCTTTTGTAGGAATTTGATTTAGCAATGAAAGATAATATCTTTTACACGGACTAATGTTAAGGTTCGATAAAATACCACGTCTTGGTATCCATTGATACGCATTTTTCCTGCTAACGAACTCAAGGTTTCACGAATTTCCTTTTCCAATCAGTTCAATGTTGAGCCTCATCGTTTTTTTATTCCTTCACTATCGAAGTTTTATCGTAAAATTTCTCTTGAATCATAATCACAAAAAAGATGGCATTTGGTTTAATCTAACACCTCGACATTTAGATATTCGTGAGAGATTCGGAAACTATCTTGAATTAAATTTTCTAATTCTTTAGACTTTTTTCTTCTCCTCGGCGTCTATCGCACTGCTCAGTGGTGTTGGTCTTTTGAAGCTTTTTTTTGCGAGATGGATGATGGCACGTTTAAATTCGTCGCTTCTGCTTTCACGTAGTAACCCAGTCATATTCTTTTAGCTAATTTACTACGGTTTTGAATACATAGAATTACACATACTATGAAAATTAAATTCATCATATTTTATTGACGAGGCGGGTGGTTGTTGTGGATTTGGGGGAAATAAAGAAGGTAACACTAGTCTCACAGAACGGAAATGCCGTTCTGGAACTTTTTGTTTTCTGTTGGGAATTTTTAACAAACTTCACTATATCGATAGGAGAAGGGGGAGATAGTTTTAAAAGGACGGGTTTATACACTCTTTTCTTTTAAAATAAAATTTTTGGGATGATTTATTTTTTAATACATTTTTTTCTCTCTTTTTTTACTGTTTTAACGACTTGTCTTATTTTGAAGGTTGGGGATTCTCTTTTTTTGGGTCGACAGACTTCCGATCACTTTTATGAACTCTCCCGAACGATGCATCTCACTGGTTGCTAGACTGGTTCTGGAACACTCGCTCTTCTTCGCCTCCTAGCTGCCTGGAGACGTCGGTATCCGCGTCGTTTTCTTGCTCACCGCCCACTGCAAAGAAAGACGGAGAATAGTCATTAAATCATCTGCCGGAAAAAAATACAGCAAGGCATACCGAATTCCCAACGCGCGTCTCCCAGTAGTTATTTATTTAGACAATTCGCGCTTTTAAACGAGAGGAAAAATGCACACTACATGCGTGCGATATATGCAAGGAAGAGGCGTTCTTTACGAATTATGTAATCATGTTAAATAAGTAATTCTACAATTTTATTAGATGCATTTTTTTGATATGACTAATATCTTTTTTTCGGAGAGACATGACGGAAAGTTCATTTTTTGTTCAGGTGATACGCCTGCTTGGGTAGATGTGGCGTCCCTGCTTGGATTTTGTGAACCGTTTGTATCATTTTCTTATTGTGCTTGCCTAAAACGTCCTTAGTACCAACATTCATGAATATCCCCTCTATAGTTTCGGAGACGAAACATACGAACAGACAGACGCTATTCAATTTTGGAGGCTCGACAAATTTAATTGGAAATGAAATAAAAATCTCGAAGAACGATTCGTTTTCGGAGGATCAGCCTCATTTCATAAATGAATCCTCTCGCTTATATACATATATTGATTTCAATCATTTTCGATCTCATAAATCCTACTAAATCCCAGAAGATAACTCCTGCAGTAGTTACAAGTAATAAAAGAGCCGCTGAAGCAGACAGTAAACGGCGGTTTTCAAAGAAAAAAATTGTTAATACATAAAAGAAAATTTGAATTAAATTTTTATTCCCACTCTGCTGGCCAATAGAATCCACACAAGAGAACTTGCACAACGAGACAATACTGAAGCTACTGGCGAACATACGAAGTCACTAGTTTCTTCCGTTTACCAATTGGCGCGTAGGACAGACAAACGGACTGACAGACGGACCTCCACAAGAAAACGTGCACAACGAGACAAAATACTTAGCCGATTGGCGAAAAAGGAAGCCTCTATCTGCTTTAGTTTAGGAATAATTAGCATGTCAGACAGACAGACAGATGTAGAATCCGAACGCATGAGCGGATTTTAAAAAATCGCTAAAAATGTGGATATAGGTACTATATTGGTATCATCTAATCTAAGAGCTTTTACATTCTGTGTACCGTTGATAGTATTCTTTGCAAAGTTCAAGAGGAAAACAAATGTTTTTAGAGATGATTTAAGTCTCTTCCCCTGCCCGAGGTACAAAATAGTTTCACGTTAAGCGTGGCTTACAATTTGTGAATGAGTAAATTTCAAGTAGTAATTGAAATCGTAAAGGCCGTTTTTGATTAGTTCAAAATATTCCTTTTGGGTATTACAATGAATTACACGTTATTTGGCAATATGAATCCGTTGTTCCATCAATTAAGATTATTTATTCTAATTTTGTTTTGGCCAATAATGAGGTAATTGATCGTGATCCGTTTGTAGCTTGAATAACATCTTCATAGCTTAGTGGCTATCTTATGCCTTGCATTTGAAAATTTTACTATATATTTGTCACTTAAGCACAATTATTATTTATTTTTATAACTGTTTATCCCAGAACTAAGTCAATTAAATTTGTATTCGCAACAAATAAATTTACCCTATCTTGAACGCGAAAGAAGTTTCTTGATCAAATAGTTCGCCTTATGTCCGGGAGGTGTCTCTGAGTATGTCGAGTTCCAAATTGTCAGCGTTTAAATGAACTGCGCGCTGCTTAAGCGTTTTCCTAAGGGCTGGTTCGATAGTTTAGTTTAATTGAATTAGCATTAAAGAAATAAATTTTCTTAAGATTTTGTTCATTCAGTTGGTCGACGTAGAAAATTTTATAATTTTTGATAATGCATTCCTTTTTAAAAATTCAGTTATAAGAGAATTGTAACTAAAGGCCCGTGCTGAATAAGAAGTAGTGGTTAGGACGCTGGTTGCTACTCGCCTGCTGCTTGAAAAGGTATCGGGTACGAATCCTGCGCAAGTAGGATTTTTCCAAGGTCGCCCGGCCCTCTGTTTGTGTGGTTTGAGGAGACCGCGCAAGTTCAGCTGTTCTGTCATTCGGAATGGAAGCTGTTGGCCCCCCTGGTGTTCTTCGTTAAGAAGCCTATAATGCCGGCACCGGGTTTCCCTCCTCTCTTCCCCGGCTATTCATTGCACTACCTCTGAGACACCCACTGTGCGTAGGACCGAGGCGAATCGGCTGGGCATTCAAATTCAAAATTCGTGCTGATTATAAATAAAACTTTTACTTAGCGAAAATATAACCCGGATTATTCTACTTGACGGGCAGATATCTTACCACTACAATCGCGAGGAAGACTAGTCCTTCCGGTTCGGAATAGGATATTTCTCACGGTGAAGGCAGAATTTTTCTCCTGCTTTTCCAGATTTCGTATGCGTATTTAATCCGAACAGTTTTTATTCAAGGATCAATATGAAATAAACATTCGTACTTCTCATCCCAAAGTGCTTGGGCTGCTTTTTTTCTATCGCGGATAATTAGGTCTCAGTAGTTACAGATTAAGCGAAGATGTCATAATTTCCGCCTTCAGGTCAGAAGGAGCAAACTCATCCGATGATGTTAGAGATTCGCTTTTTATTTCTTTTTCTGTCTAAAGTCTAACCTTTTCGGAGTCCTTGAATCATCAGAAATAGAGGATCTAACGGATTAATCGTGGCGAGATTTATTCCTCAGCTGATTTAAACGACACGATTTCAGGTCTTTCCGCTCATTTCGCCCCATTCAGAGCGCGAGTTGGCTTTCCTGCTTTCCTTTCGACACAAGCAACACCTTGATTCCTGAAGGCGAAACGTGTCGTGGAAGTGTTTTAGAGAATATCCTAAGAGAGGGAGAGGGATGGGAGAAGGTAGGAGAGTGAGCGAAATCCTTCAGCACCTCTCTTTCTCCTCCTGGTAGCTAAGGGAGACAGCACTCAAAGGCAACGAGCAACACTCGTGGATTGCACTCAGCGCCTTGCCACTGTGCGTGTTGGTTCGTGTTGCTTGGTTACTCGTCTTCTGGTGATCTAAAGCTTCATCTCGCTTTGCTACTCGACCGAGTGAAAGTACGTTTTTGACTTGGCGGTGTTATGTCACGCGGCGCAGAATTTTGCGAAAGAACTGCGGTTTCCTAACATTTTTTTCGTGCACCACTTGCAGAGTTTTGTACGAATTTCCCACTTAGAATACGTGCAGTACATATTAATGTAGTAACTTGGTTGTTGTGGCGTACAAGCCGTAAAAATATGAAAAGTCGACGAAAGAAAATTACGAAATGTAAATCTAGAAGTAAAAGGAATTTGATTGGATGAAACAACAAAGAAACTAGGGTCGCTCAAATTTTTAAAAATGCTTTTCACGTAGTACCACATGAAAAGTTCGAGTGCTATTTGGAAGCCACTCATCAGTTTTTGTAATTTTATCCGTTCTCATACTTACATGACTACCTGTATTGCCTACGGTCCGCGAAGTTATGACGAAAAAGCAATCCGAAAAATTTAACGCAGGAATTCATACATTTTTATTATGAAAATTTCCGAAGTCGACCTATAGTCTTCTGGTGTTTTCCTTCTAACCATCAGAGCTGCCTTGATTTTTTTGGTCCTTTGAGGATTTTCGGCACTTTAATGCTTGTTCAATTTGAACTTATCAAAAAATATCTTGTTTGTAAAGCGACAGCTAGCTGTTAATCAGTCATTTTTCGAGATTGAATCGCTCGACTGCAGTGAATACATTAACAATACTACTTTGCCTTGAGCGTCGTATTTACATTATTTTGCCAAAAAAAAGTGATTTTTTACGAAAATGTCAGAAAATGAGTAATAATGAGCAGGGATCGACCGCGGACGTCTGCGAACGGAAAATAACGACGATGAATCAGTTTTTTTTGCATTCGAATTGTTAGACGAAAAATCATCCTTTTGTGAAAATATAATGGAAGGAAATTTTAATATTTTATTTTTAACACCAATGGATTTACGTTCTCATTCAAAAAAATCCGAACGTGATTAAAAAAGTGCCATTAAAGTACGGAAATCGGAAATCATCGGATTTTTGCGATTCAATCTTCTTTACAGAAGCATTGTTACGTCATAAGAAGGACGGAGAAAATTTTCTAAATTCTAGAAAAATTCGATAAATTTCTTCAAATTAAAATAAAGGTTTATTTTTTCCTCTTCGGATTGAAATCTTTAGATTATTTTTTTCGAAGAAAACCTTTCGAGATCACTCGCAGAAATAATTTGTTTTCTCCCTCGTTGCTTCGGAAACCTCTGTTGGCATAACGCGACCCACGGGAATCACGTTCGGCGAACAAAATAAGAACGCGTCGAATATAACGAGGAAACGTTAACGAAAAACCTTTTGTTACAGGATAAAAACAGGACCATCGGTCGTTCGGCAAACGCGACGAATTCTTCCATTCTTTGCGCCGCCGGTCGTTTGCTAATGGCTTCTCCCTCCACTCCACGTTCTCATCTCCAACCACTACTAAAGCCCGCTCTACGTCCCCCTCCACTCAGCTCCGCCCCCCTCCGCCCCCCTCCGCTCACCTCCGCCCCCTCCGCCCCCCTCCGCCCCCTCCGCTCACCTCCGCCCCCTCCGCCCCCCTCCGCTCACCTCCGCCCACCTCCGCCCCCTCCGCCTCCCTCCCTCATTTTCCCTTCTCCATCCATTCGCTTCCTCCCTTGGATGATATTTCACTCGCCGTTGCCTCCACCGCCTCCGTCCTTCGACCTTTCACCTCTTATGACGAACCGAAAAGTGGGAGTAAATGAAGAATTGTGCGAACTCGTTGTTTCGGACGCGTCGCCTCGAGTGAGCAATGGAGATATTTCAGTCTTGCGTAAGGGAGCGTCGATTTTTGCGGACACGACTGCCATAGGTTGAATTTATAAAAAAAATGGTGAGGTGCGGTTAGTGAATGGGCGCGATAGGACATTTTTATCCTGAGGAGGTTATATCTACGATGATTATGGAAGATTTCGAGTCTAAAGACACATGGCTGATGCCTTGCAGAGGTATTAAAAAATAATTCGAGTTTTTTAAAACTATTGCTAGCTTCGATTATATTAGGGCTAAAATAAAGATTGGCAAAATAAGTACTTGCTCGAGAATCTCCAGTAATCATAAAAATGATAATGAATAAACACCTGTGCATTGCGGCTATCAGATAATATTAACCGATATTAACTGATGACGGTTGCCTGGTGCCTGAAATGAGTATATGTTTTTTAAAGCTTTTTTATGATTATTGGATATATTTGCCTAAGTACTTACTTATTTTGTCGTTATTGATAGGTTTAAAGACAAGCTCTTAAAAAATACTTATCTCATTTATGAATTACCACTGAAGACGAATACTTTGTAGCCGAAATGCGCATCTGGTTTTTTACAAGCTTATGTGTCTATTGGAGATACATGAAACAAGTATTTGTTCTTGAAATTTTTCAGCCATAAGACGAGCTCAATAATTTCTTGTTGAATTGGCAGGTTTGATTAATTCCAATCTAATGTATATGATGCCCGTTATCATCTCGCAGTTATATTCTTCTATTTCGAATCCATTTTCTCTTCCTATCTTTTCGCTTTTTTGATAGAATCTTCTCTTCCACATTGTCTCTAAACAGTCTAATACCTTGCAAAAATAATAACCGATCTCGCGTTGTGGCTGGTATCCATTCTGATATCAGTGAATCGCCACTGATGACGGCTGCTTTGTAGTCGAAATGCACGTTTGATTTTACCAACGTTTTTCTATGGCTACCTAATTTATCAAGTATATTATCTCTAAAAATCCAACATCCATAATTTGTCTCAGCCGCGTTACTATAATTAAGCTTCTCTCTTATTCTGTTACATTAAATATCCTCTCCTTAATTTTATTCTGACAATCAGATCTTTTTAAATACCTTTACGGATGAGTTTCTATTCCGAAGTTTTTGCACCGTGTAAGTATTAAGACCTAATTCCGGTGATGATTATTCCTGACATGTTTCCGTAATTTAAACGCAAAGACAAATAAGTTTGCTTATAGGAAAGTTAAAGGGATGCCGCAATGATATATCTTTCTCCCAATTTTTCATGTGTGAATTAGGCATGCCAGAGCGGAGCAGTGCGTTTTCATTAATTTTGTAGCGTTTAATATATAAAACGGCTAATCAGCTGTATACACTGGCTAATAACCTGTAAAGTTATATAGGAGAAATCTAAGAAGAAGAAACTGCAGAACTTACCCATCTTGTGAGAGCAGAGACCATTTTTAAGTTGTTGCATAAGAAAATTGTGTAGGTTTATCGTTGGATCGATTTATTGGTTTTACTACTTCAGTATTACTTGTCCAATAATAACGAGTGAACTCTGTATGATTTGTATTTTCTTGCATAGACAATGGGCATTTGGATAATGGGGAATCGGGCCTCACATCCATTAGTAGCTGCGTCTAACTCTAACTAACTCTTTATTATTTATTCGTTACAATTGGGTTTTCTGTGTTTAATAATGTCATGAAGGTTAAAAGGTAATTAATAGAAAAAACTATATTCACTTGTGAAATGTAAACTAGAGGAAAGTAAATAGCGAAATAAGAGTAAGTCGACCTTATAACTTAAGTGATGTCTCACAGACCGCTGCTCAGTAGTTAGAGGTTAATCTGGGTTTGTCCAGGCTGGACTCTTGTGTTGTGAAGAGGGCACGCAAGAGTAGCACTCAGTACTTCGGAAGGGACGATAGGCAGTATGCCCCTTTAGTGTTTTTCGTGAGAGTAGGCTAATGCCGGCACGGGGCGGTCCTCCTCCCTTAGCAGTGTGAGTGAGTAGATATGCACCAGAGGATTGGCAAGCCGGCTGCATTATTTTGCCATTAACTCCTATGAGTTTGTGCATGAGAGATTCAACCCGTCAACAGACGGATGCGAAAGTGAGTGAGTGATATTTTAAAATAATTATTTAACTTATGCAAGGGTTTAACATCCCTTATCTACGAGTTCATCCATCTCTCTCTATATATCGCCCACTATTCTTAAAAACTTGCCTTCCTGAGGAGTTCTACCTAACGGATGCATTTTATTTAAACGATAAATTGGTAAGTCAATTTCTTATGTGGTCTTCCAGTACTATTATCTCGTGTACGAGGAACTGCATTTGACTAGACCAAAGTGGAGAAGGGTGGGGGGACAAAACTCTTTGCCTCCTTTTACCCAACCGTCATGTAGACTCGCGCCTTCTTCTCGTTGGTGTAACTTTTACCATTCGTTAGAAAAGTCGTATTTGAGATATAATCTCGTCCATTATTCATTATGTGGAATCCGGTGAGTGAACGTCGATACGAAGAGGAGACGGTGAAATAGATATGCCCCACGGAACTATTTGAGGATCCGCAATCCTTCGCCATTTCAAAATTATGAGCGAAGTAGTTTTTTTTATAATGATGAATTTTAAATTCTCGCATGTATTTGATGACACATTCACGGTGGGAGCTAAGTAGTATTCCATTTGTTTTATAGGATTTTTTTAGGAATAGCCTTTTTCTTTTCATGTATTTCCTTTCTTTTTCCCATTCTAGTTGTGGCATCGCAGTTATAACATTTGGTTCGTCTACCTTTTTTCCACGTAATTTTCGGTAAAGGTTACCGCTCCACAACCTTAATCTTCCCCAGCGCAGCGAAGTGATACAGTGATGTGTGTCTTGTCTCAAGAGGAGTTTTTGTCATCGCGGGATACCTGTGGCGTCCCAACGTTGGAAGGTTTTTGCTGCGGAAAAGGTAGGAAGACGTCGTTTCTTACGTATGAAGTCATTCAAATCCATCTTTTTCAAGCGTCAGTTGATTAACGTGCATTTTGTAGTAGGTGAACGTTATGGCTCTCGCAGTGTACGGTAAGGAATTGCTCGCATTACAGATGGCGGGGGATTTATACCGAAGGCAACCATTAATTTAATTATATATATTTAGAAGTGAGAATTACGTACGTTCTGCTTACTAGCTGTTTGACCGTGGCTGTCTGCAGATTGCATGATAGGAGACCATCGTATTATGACATATCTATATAGGTAAAACCGAAGTTTCAACGAGTCTTCTTGGAAAATGTTTCCGTAATTCACTTATCGCCCGACGAAAAATCACCATCCATTTAAAATTTTACTCAAAAAACTTTTTTTATGTTAAGGCATTCCAACTAAAATCTTCGTGAACAAATTCCGGAAAATTTCCTTTAATTCATTTTCTCCACGATATTTGACGGGCAGAATTGAAATTGATTTTTATGCGGATTTTTGCCAATTCCAAAGAACTTGGCTTGAACGAATTTTCATTATTAGGTCATAATTATTGGATTTGAGGGAGAGCCTTCGAAAACGTTAAAATGAAACTATTTAAAAAATGTGAATTTACAAAAGCAAAATAAATTTTCGCCTCTTTCAAACTGCCCCAATTCCGCGAAATAACATGGTCTCTGGGTAGTTTTTAATATTAAGAAAATTAGATTAAATCTTAAAATGGATGAAATGTGGCGTTGTTAAAATTAAAAACAATAATGAAAACGACCCACAGTTTTAATAACACTTCGATTTATTCAACATAACACTGAGTGTTATGTGGAATAAGTCGGTGTTAATAATAATGTTTGTTGGTTTAATGTTTACTTTCTCCATATATTGTTTTCATGAAAAAAATCGACTTCGAGATTTCAACGGAAATACACGTTTTGACCATTTTCTCGATGATGTCTGTCTGTCTGTGCGTATAGCTTTTTTGTGGGTGCTCTAACTCAAAAACTATTAATCAGGTAAATGCAAAATTTTATATTTAACATTATAAAAGTCACAAGAACTGATTAGTTTTTGATAAAAATCGGTCAACGGAAAGTGGGCGTTTACTCTTGTCACTTTTCGTTATTTTGAAATATTTGCTTTAATATTTGATAAATGTAAAAATGTACTGGAATATAAGTTGTAGGAAATTTTATTTTCTACAACCTTTGTTCGAAACATTTTCTTATATAATGCATTGTTTAAGAGATATCTTATATTTTTAACTGCCACCACCACGCCACCTACCGACGACTGTTGTTAACAATTGACGCTTAGACGGAAGTCTTAGTAATGCTCCTTTTTCTTTTCTTACTTGCTGAATCTTTGTGGCTATATCCAATGTCAGAAGGCTATGGTTTGAGTTTATTTCTTTTCTTTGTAAAGTCGAAAATTTTCTCGCAGTCCCTTAAAATATTTATTAGTATGTAACCTATTTGGATTTTTTAGAAATATTACAGATATGGAGAAAGTCATCTGGTGGCCACATCAGATTTTTGTTTTTAATTTTAACAACACCCCATGTAATCCATATTATGGAGTTCTTTAAAATGAAACATTAAAAAAAGTTGAATCTCGGAGTGATGGGATAATAAATGTTTTTGGATTGGTATGTTTTTATTAAAGCAAACTTGTATTTGAGTGAAACGATATATCGCTCATTTTACTTGATATTTAGAGTTATCCTCGAGTTATTCTTAATTTTTATTTTCGATAAAATCTTTTTATACGGTCTTTTTCATAGTTCATGAGACACAGGTAACTCAATAATATAATTTTCATGTTGTTTATCGAAAAATTCAATGAAGTCGGGCATACTGTGAAACGTTTTGCATCTCTTACTTGCTATCAAATTTCGACAAGGCGCTCATTTACGCATAAAAATCTATAATTATTACGAAATAAGTATACCTATCATTCGGCACGTTAGGAAATTTCAAGGATTGAAATTTTCTTACATAAACCAGATCGATGAAATTGCCATTCGATTGGTCTCGGTCAAAAAAACAACCGAGCAGTTGGCAGTGAATGAACGATGAAACTCGTATCGCTTCGTTCCCTTCCTCAATCTCTCCCCCCCGCCCCCGCATCCTTCGTCATGACTCGCCTTTGAAATCCATTCTCCTCTACCAACCCATTCAGCAATTTCCTCCTCTCTCTTACTCTTTCCTCACCCCCCACTCATCCACCCTTTGTCCCCTCTCCCTCGCCCCATCTAGCGGACCGTAGGAGAGAGAAAGAGAGAGCTCCCTTGCGCCCGCATGTAAATCCTTTGTCTTTGCTTTCGCCCACTCTCGTTTTTTTTCTTTAATTCCGTCTTTTTTCTGTTGGAAAGCTTTTTTGATCAGCCGTTTAATTCCTCGCACGCCATGAATATCCCCGTTGATCTTTTTTTCTCTCTCTCCCAACATTCGTTCCCTTCTCCCTCTTTTTTTCCCGCGGGTCGCATGGCGCTGCCAGCTCGGGTGAGCTTCGGTTGTTTTCGCCTCGTTTCCATTCATTGTCCCCGTTAGTCGTCGGCGTTCCCCCCCTTTTCGACCTTCACGGTGTTTTACTCTCGTATTCGAAAAGCCTTATGGGAAAAGAAAAAGAGAGGGAGAGGGAACATAGGAAGGCTTTCGGAAATAGAGAAGACAGTGAAAGACTGGGAATGCTTAATTACTCTTTGTTTTTATTTCGGATTCAAGAGCTTTTCGTGCGTTTTTCTTCTATTTTCTCCCCTTCGAAATTATTAGCCTGGAGCATGTCTCTGTGTGACGTGACCCGAACTTAAAGCCAAGGTCTCATAAGTGGCTTTTGATAAAGAACGGGATTTAATTGCCTTGAAAATAAATGTGCGGTGTTCATTATCCAAATTATATACAAATTACTAGCTTAAGTACGTTGCAGTTATTTAGATATTTCGGAATGTCGTTACCTAGATGAATTATTGGATAGGAAAGAATCAAACTTTTGAAAATATTATTGTAAAATCGTGAGATTTTTCTTTATTGCATAATTTGACTAGGGGTTTATTGGAAGAAATTTTTACCGTGGCAGGTAAATTATGTTAGTCCAGTATGAAATAATTTTTAAAATTTTCCCGCAAATATGGAAAATTTTAGCTTTAAATTCTTTAAAATCTTGTCTGTTTTTAATTCACTCGTAAGTAGCACTTTACGACCTTTTATACTGACCTTATGAATGATAACTTAAACGAGTATATAAGACCGGGCACACAGTAGGATTCGAACCCTCGAACCCAGGCGAACAAGCAAGCTAATCTGCCAAAGTCGGCGAGATATGCAATTTTTCTCTGTAAACTGCAAAACTTAGAGCTCGAGCTCTCTCTCTTGCCAACATTTAGTAACTGATTATATTACTTTGTTGTTAAAACAACTTTAAATTACTTTAAAATATTCACATCTGTGTAGTTTACGATTAATAAGATGAATATTTTTGGTTATCGTGCACTTAAATATTACGTCTTAAATAGCTTAAACTCAACGCAAGCCTCTTAATAATTAAAATAAATTATCATGAGATTTTTCTCTCTTGTTGAAATGAGCAACGACTATTTTCTTTATCATAGCATCTATATCGAGAAACTTAACTATATACTATCTATAGTTTTCTAAAATTTTTGATCAATTTATTTTCATAATTTTTTAAAAGTTGTGCCGCATGAATGAAAAACGCTGTGATACTTAAAAATACGTGCCTTTTCCTGTTCAATTTTTGGCTTGATTTTAGGCTCGACACATTTAATATAAAGGAACGCGTCCATTCTCACATTGATTGTTATTTTCAAAGGCTCCCATATTTTTGTCGTTCCTTTTCGTCCAGTTTTTAATTTCTGACGCACGCATTGAATGGACCAGAGCAAAAATGCGTGTATTCCAAGAGGAGAGGGCAATAATTCATACAAGTCATGCATTTAAATGCGAATTTTGAAATATTTTTGACAAAATGCGTGATTTTATGGAGGTGTAGGTTGGCACTTTAAAAAAAAACGATAGAAACTTTTTCTGTCGTTTTGGGATATAAATTTCCCTGCTATCCACTAAAACCCAAAAAAATGCATACCGTCACGACCGTATCTTATTTAGAATGCGCATATTAAATGAATAGAAAGCAATAAGCGTGTATGTCAAGACGGCGAAAGTTTTCATCAGACGCATTAGGGTTCTGTTAGGTCTATGGTTTTTGCTTTTAAAAAAGAAACCGAAAGGCGTTTTGCTTTCGATTTTGACCACGAGCCTTAACGCTATACCCCTCAACACTGATTAATTTAGCAATTTTAGCACGTTTAAAAAAATGCGCTTATAGTTTTACTTTGGTGTCTGTCTGTCCGTCTATCTGTACACTTGCTTACATTAAAATTGTGACGAAACCGTACACTGTAGTGAGCTGAGACTTTTGAGTGTTTATTTCTGTACTGCTGCCATTTGTTTTATTTTATATTTGAGTTTTGAAAAATATACAGGGTTGGGAAGGAGCCCTATTAAAATTTATTTATTTTTTAATATTTCCAAAGGTATTTGAGCGTATATTTCCACATTGATGCCACTTACAAACAGGGTTCTAGTGCCCGAATACGTGGTGGTCTAACTACATAAAAATAAATTAAGATTAACTAAATTTACTCATATAACATGATCAAATTCCAAATTACCCCCAGTTCGTCGATTAGGTTAACGGGAGAAATATTCATGACGAACTAAGACGAAATATTACCGAATTTAATAATAGAAGAAAATCCGCGCTAATTTTATCCATGTTTACTAATAACACTACTTTTATACGTATGTTAAGAGTATGGATATTTTCTAGAGGTATTTTAAAACTACGCATTCAGCAGCAATCGTCAGTGTGAGTTTAGAACAACACTCTATTTACGCTAATGGCGTTGATATCCAATCCAGCAGCCAAACCCGCGCGCAAGCTCTCTGTTATTCCATAAATCTCACTTAGGAGGAAAACACGAAGCGAAAAAGTCTCTCTCCCTCCCTCCCGAATTTCGCTCGTTTTTTCACTTTACATTTTTTCCATTTCTACATCCTCAGCAAACCTCTGCTATGACACGACCGGAGCGGGAGAGAAAAAAATCGTTTTTGTTTTCTTTTACGTCCCCTAGCGTATATTAAGACAGATGAGATGATATCCGGTTTTCCAGCGAGCGGTGGCGGAAAATCGCGGATGACCGAAAGGAAAAAAGAAACGGACGAGACGATATTGTGACAAAGAAAGCGTCACTTTTTTTGCCGTCGAGTGACGTCAGGGTTTCGTGGGTTAGATGGCGTTAATTTACCGCGGCCATTTCCTTAGGGACGTTCTTATTATAATAAAGCAATGGGAACCGCGGTTTTGTATGCAAGGGAGGCTCACGACGGTGTTGAACCTGGGCTTCAAGCCTATTTTATTCGCTAGAGAATTATCGAGCCCGTGTTCGCCATTTACTCATCATTCTAAGAAAGATGGGCGCATGACTTCAATAGGCTCTATCTTATAAGGGATATTTTCCTACAAAAGCTTCATGGGTATTCTAATCTCCATTATTACTCCGATATGCCTCTATAGAACCGAAAACCCGCAAGGAATATCAAGTTATCAAAAAAAGAGGGAAAGGAGAACTGATGAATTCGTATGGAAAAGATATGCCTCTCCCAGAGTCATGAAAAGGTCGCGAAAACCGGATGCACATATCGGCCACAAACCAACCGTCATCAGTGGTGATTCAGCTAACACAAAAATAGAAGTCACCACCGAAGACGCCTGGTTTTTTTTTAGCCCAAGTACTAATCTGTTTTTTTCCAGAAATTTCTGCGGATATTGGAGAGATCTAGTGTTTATTGCAGTTAGATTCCACCCACGACGTGAGCTCGATAGCTCTTTCTCGAATTAATGACGAATTCGCGATCCCCCGACTCTTTTGCACCGTTCTCCTTTTCCCTCCCTGATTGATTCGTCGATCTCGACGTATAGAATTCCATTAGAGAGATCTGGTGGTACGTAAAATCAGGGGGCGAGCGCCACTAAGGATTTGTTTTAAGAATCAATACCATCGCGGTCGATTTCCTCTTCTTTTTCAACCGTATCTTTTGGAGAGCGATCGGAAGCGATGAGCGAAGTGGCGGGAATCGATCTTCGAGTCAATTGATGGGAGGCCAATTACGAATCCTCCGTAAATCCGCGACCCCTTTCATCCTCTCTCTCTTTTTCGTCCAATTTCAGGTTCATTCGCCAACGCGTGTTTCAAGGAGTAGTCTCAATTCTCGTTATATTCCCCGAATCGAACTTTTTTTTCTGCCGGAGTCTAAGTGCGCTTTATACCGGCAGTGACGCTTTTGCCCGCAGATTCACTTCGATTGCTCCAATGGAGAATTGTCGAGCTCGTCATATGGCTAAAGACGAATCCAACAATAAACGCTTAAAGCATAAAACATTAGTAATTATCGTAGTTATCGCCAATAGATTTAACAAGGTTATTTTGCACTTTTTCTTGAACTCTGTTTGCTGTCAATAGATATAAACTTTCCGACGCATTCTTTCATGTGCGCACATCTATATCGAAGGTTTTTAATTCGAGGAACATATTGGGTTGATGATGCCAGTAAAAACCAGGAAAATTGCAAAAAGTTCAGCTATAACCTATTACGACACAATCAAACGTATATAGCGAAACCAGCCTAAAAATCAATTTTGTAAGTTAATATTTTTGTAATATCATCAGAGGACTTGGAATGATGCATAGCGTAAACAGAGATTCGAGATGTTAATACATTTTTTATGATTTGTGATTATTATGAAAATACATTTATGATTGATCATTATTCTCTTGATTTATCACTGTTCATTACCTGACCGTTGTCGATACGGTTTTTAACACATTTTGCAAGTCAGTTTTATTCGTCGATTAGTTTTGATTTTTGACTGATTTATTAGAGCTATTCAGATGAAAATACAACATGACATTGAACAATTTTATCTGAGCTCGTTAGAAGAAATTAAATAAAAAAATCACTCTCATCATTTGCTTTTTGTAGCAGTTGCTGAACTTATTTTTGAGTTTAGGTCATGTCAGAGTTATAGTGAATTTAGGAACCGATTCCAATCTCGTTCAGTGAACGTTGGCTGTTGGAAAGAGGCAGAGGGAGCGGATTTAGAGGTTGTTGTTTATGTCATAGTTGCTTTTTTCGGCCATCGCGATAAATAACGCAAAACTTTTATTAAAAAACCGCCAGCCAGAAAAAAACCGATTCGAACGTTTTCAAAGTATATTTCAGAATTATATTGCGGCATATAACGGAAAAGAGATGCCGTTCTTGTGTCCTGAAAGCTTTTAATCCCAATTTTTATGATTGTTTTTTGTTATAACAAAACCTCGAAAAATCTGTTTTATATTTTAAAGTGGCTGTGAAAGTCTTTATATCGATCCAAAAATGTATGTGAGGAATTTTGTCAGTAAAATCGAAAACTCTATGCAGCGCGAGAAAAATATGCTTATATTTCGTAATCTATCAAAGAATACTGCGACATTCATAACTCCATACCGACAAAGTGGGCCCTTCTCTGGCTTACGTACGCATATTAGTAATCTTAATTGGTAGTTTTATCTCTTTCGAGCTGAAGGGAAACGAGGAATTACTTTATCTCCAAAATATCAGGGTTCGAGTCCAGGTGCAATTTTCTTTCGTTTACGGGATTTTCGTGTGAATCAGTCTTGAAAAATTCTAGAATTTTCATTTCTGAATAAATTCTTTAATCGCTACCTCACAGATCACATAATAGCCAGGGAGAGGATAATGTCTTTTTTGAGCTCACAAAAAATATTTGTGTCCACCTTTGTAAAAAAATACGTGATGTTTGGTACTTTTTAGTGCTTTTCGTCATTGCTGAAAAGCACTATTATCTTCCTGATGTCTGTCCGTCCGTACGCAAATATCAGGGAAGAATTGGCGGAACCGATTTCAACCAAATATGGTACGTAGAATATTCATATTAATTAATGGCCAAAGTGGCATATTTGGACCGGGTAGACTCAGCAGGGGTGCCACAATTGCAATGTTTAACTTTTCGGTAATTATGAATTTGGAAGTTGTCCGATGCGATTTCAACGAAATTTTGTATGAAGGAAGCGTGCAATACAAAATAACAAAATAAAGATTTTTAGTATAGATATAGAAAGCAGTGCTGCCACAATAAAAGGAATAAAAAATTTCTTTTTACACGTATTTGTGTTGAACCGTCTCCATCAATTTGAACCAAATTTAATATTTATAATATACACATATATACAAAACCATATTAGCATATTTAAGCCGAATCAGCCAAACAGGGGCGCCACAATTACAAATTAAATTCTTTTAGTAATTAAGGATTTGGACAGAATTGACTGAACAAATTACAATTAAACTCTGTATATAAGATTTGTAAAACATATCATAATTAAATCAAGATGTTTAAAGTGGAACTAAAGAGCAGGGATACCATAGTAAAATGTAAAATGATATTTCTTTTATACGTATTTTTAGAGAATCGACCTAATAAATTTTAACCAAAATTTAATATGTATAATCTTCATATAAATAAATAACCAAATTATTATATTTCAACCGAGTCGACTAAACAGCACAATCACAATATAAAGGTTAGAATTATTCTATAACTATGAATTTGGAAGGTATTGGCTGAACGGACTTCAAAGAAATTCCGTTTGTAGAGCGAGTATAGAACGGGAAAACGAATTGAATATGTTTAGAACGGATCAAAAAAGCAGGGCTACCACAATATAAGGAAAAGTAATTTTCTGATTTCAAAGCAAATACATTAATAGCATCTATATGATCTATGATTTGACGAAAAGCACTTCTGTACCACGGGAAACCCGTGTACACTCCTACTTGTTTAAATTTCTATCTCCGAAATCATTAGCTGTATTTATGCGCTCTTGCTGACTTTTTTGTGGCGAATGTTGCAGTCTCCGAAGAAATAATCTAATCCAGGGGTTCCCAAACTACGGCCCGCGGGCCACATCCGGCCCGCCTTACCTCATATATTTCTTTAAGTTTTTTGTATTTACCAGCAGGAGTTTTCATTAGATATCATTTATGATATCTATACGATATTTTACGAGTACTGGATGCGATATACTTTTCATATAGGCGAACGGGATCGAAAAAATTCTCAAAATTTTCTCTTTGAAATTTTCACAAGGCCTGTTTATTCATTTGAAAGTTCGTATGTGGCCCGCACAGTGATGCAAGAAGCTTTATGTGGCCCTTTCAGTAAAAAAAATTTGCTTCGCAGATCATGTAAGAATTTATCATACATGAAGTATATTGAATTTACCCGGGCAACGCCGGGTACTTCAACTAGTAGATTATATTGAAGAATGCTAATTTATTCATCGCTCTGTATACATTATTAATAATGGAAAACTAAAAGATATACTATCAAGATTCCAGCCTTCTCCACGATAATTTGATATCCATTTACTTGCAAGTAATGCATAGATAGTTGATTAGGATAGCGCCCCCAAGACTTCGACGCCCCTGACAGCTGCCCGTCTTTCCCAGACCTCAGGCCGGCACTGGTCGCATGAACACATCTAGACATAATTTTACTATAGGCTAAAAAGTATGTGACAGCTACTAAATGTTTTGTATGAAACTTATTAAAATTAACAAAATATAAATATATATTGTGGTATATCATTAATGAGGTCAGGCTCAGCCTTGTGGAATTTACTCGTCGAGATGAAAAGAAAAAACCTTTTCACTTCCACAAATTTGAGGAATTTGGAATTTGTGGAAGTTTTTTTCTTTTCATCTCGATATATTGTGACGTTACATCGATCGAGAGCCCCTTAGCTGAGTTTCTGATGGCATCTGTGCGCAAAGTAGAAATCAGATAATAAGTAGTTTTCAGACTTTTATTTCACCAATCATGAAACATTATCTTCGTATGAATTTTTAAGTCAGACATCGTTATGTTTGATAATTTTCTTGCATTGATATTGCAATATAAATCCCGACTTCTTTAATAGAAGAACATATATATTGATATTACCAGCTAACATAAAGACATGTTTCCTTACAATGTAGTTATTATGAAAGTTGATAAACTATTATGAATATGAATGTACATATATATATATATATATATATATATATATATATATATATATATATATATATATATATATAGGCTGCAAGGTCTTTCGATAAACTTTTGGCAATTATGTACGGCGTCTGCTGAAAATTCGATGAGTTACATTCAAAATAACATTTCTCATCAAACGTGTAATGAAAGGCAAAGTTGGACTTATTTTTTTTTAGCAAAACTGGCTCGAAAAGGATCACGCAGTCTAAAATGGAAATAAGTGAACAGGAGGCGCGAATCCACAATAATTAAATTACGTTTCCGGATCGTAATAAAAATTACAAATTAAGCAATTCAATTCGGTCCGAAATTAATGAGAGCTTGGGGCGCGGCGATGATATGAACAAAAAAAACACGTACGGAATGATTTCGAAGCGGTGGAGGGCGACAGAAACACATTAACGAGAGAGCAAAAAAATGTTTAAAAACAAAAGAAAAGCAGCGGGCGCGTGTTTTTTTCCGCAACGCCTACGACATTACTCGCATCGGCGGCGGCGTGTTGTGTGGGCCGTGTCGGCGGGTGATCTATGCTTATTCCCTTTCGCGTAACCGGGTACACGCGGGAACAATTGCGGTCGGGTCGGTGACGGCCTGGGTATGTACTAGTGTGTTTCGGGAAATGTCACTTGAAGCAATTTCCGCTGCTCATCCGATTTATGGTCGGAGACGAATTGCCGATCTCGGGATCGAGAGGTGCTGGAGTAGATGGACGGCTATGATGCATGATCAGAGGCAGTGGGCCATTTGTGTGCCTTGGGTTGGGCCGCTCTGGAGATATGGGAGTGGACTGGGAGGAAGGGAGAGAAGAGTAGGAGGTGGTCGAGAAACGTATATCCGAAGCTGGTTGACGTACGACCGACTAAGAGGATATTGATTGGATGGAGACAGAAAGTGGGAGAAAAAGGAAGAGAGAGAGAGAGAGGGGGAGAGAAGAGAGAAAGATGAAGGGAAAGGGAGAAAAGAGGAAGAAAAAGGTGGAGAGAGGGAGAGAGAAGTGGAGAGATAGGGTGGGAAAGAGAGGTAGTAAGAGAGTGGTGGAGAGAGAGGAAAAGAGGGAGAGAATGATGCAGAGTAGAGAGAGAGCCGGAGGAAGTAGAGAGAGGTAGATGGAGAGAAATAGAGAGAGAGAAGCAGAGAGAAAGGGAGAGGTGTAGAGAGAGAGGAAGAGGGAGTGAGAGGGGAAGAGGAAGAGAGAAAGGGAGAGGAGGGAGAAGGAGGAGGTGAAGAGGAGAGAGAGAAGAGGAGAGAGAGAGTGGATATTAGAGAGAGAGAGGGTGTTAGAGAGAGAGGATGTTAGAGAAAGATGAAGAGAAAGTGAGGGGGGAGAGAGGAAGAAAGAGGTGGAGAGAGGGAGAGAGAAGTGGAGAGAGAGGAATAGACAGGTGGAGAGAGAGGAAGAGAGAGAGTGAAAAAGAGAGAAATAGAGAGGAAGAGAGAGAGAAATGGAGAGAGAGGAAGAGAAAGGAGTGGATAGCGAGGAAGAACTGGAGACAGGATGAGAGAGAAGTGAAGAGAGAGGTGGTGAGAAAGAGAGATGAAGTGAGAGAAAGATGGAGGGGGAAGAGAGTGCTGGAAGTAGTTGAGAGAGGGAGATGGAGAGAAAAAGAGGGGGAGAAACGGGAAGAAAGGAAGAGGCGGAGTGAGAGGGAGAGATAGAGGAAGAGGGAGTTAGAGGAGAAGAGGGAAATGGAGAGGAAGAAAGAGGCGGAGAGAAGATGGAGAAGATGAGAGATGGATGGTGAGAAAGAGAGAGATGAAGGGAAAGGGCGAGGATGAGAGAGAGGAAGAGGTGGGGAGAGAAATATGGAGTGTGGGGTGAGAGGTGGAGGGAGTAGCGAGAGGGAGAGGCGGAGAGAGAAAAAGAGGGAGAGATTCGGTGACGGGAGAAAAATGGAGAGGAATATGAAGAGAGAGAGACTGAGGTGAGGAAATAAATGAATGGAGATGGAGAGGCGAAGTGTTTGAGATCGGATTGGGAGGAGACACGTTTACGAAGCGGGTAATAGGGTTGAACTGCAGAATTTGGAGTGAAAGTCAGTATACGGAAAGAAATTTTTCCGGAGACAAATGGAAGGAAGTGAAAGCGAAAAAATAAGTGGAAACGGTAGGATGAGGGAAAAAATGAGCGAGAAGGAATTTTAGCAATGGTGGAAAGGGAGGAAAAGGAGAGGAAGTATGACGTAAATTGTTCGGAAAGAGAGTGAACAAAAGTCTGAAGGGAATTTATTTGATTGGCCATGGAAAGGAAAGTGACTAGGAAAAGAAAATATTGCAAGAGAATGGCGAAGATTGTAGTATATGACTGGATCTGACGAGCTTCGATAGATCAGGGAAAAGATATTTATTAGTACAAGAAGGGATAGTAAGAGATTTGTGAAGAGTGTATATGATCGGGGTCGGTTGTAGAACATTAACCTGCCTTGGTAGAGAGGTAGATTGCGTTGCTATCTCCAGACTTGAAGATCGTGTGTTGAAGGCTTCATCTTCCGGGCGGTCACCGCGTTGGTCAATTTAAAATGACGACAGTTTCGCCAACCTTCCTGTTGGCGTCTTCAGGTCGAAGTCGACACCACGAAAGCCTTCGAACGAACTTGAAGATCGTGTGTTCGAACTCACAATAAGCCATACGCATTGAAGTCCGCGTTTACCGTCGTTTTACCATCGTTACTGCTTATAAACCCAACGTGAATGTCCGTAAAGCTATCGCGATGAGCCATTTAAAAAATACAAATTTATAATAAACGAATAAATTTATATTTATTAAATTTGAATTCATAAAAATAGCGATTGAATATGATACTTAGCCATCGATATGTAAGTTACTTGATATGACATTTGGAAGTCACCTTTCTTACTAAACTTTTGAAACTGACCAGCTATTCATTGCACCACCTCTCAGATACCTACCCATTGCGCATAGACAGGAGACAGAATCAGCAGGTCGTTAAAAGGTTTAAAGTTAATTAAAGTTGGTTAAGCCGTGCAAATAAGAATTTATATATTACTGCTCCGGAAGAATATCTGGTGGCTCACTTTTCCAACCTTTATTTAGCATAGCTTAAATACATTGCATAATTTAGTCGCCCGCAAAAAAAATTCTGGTCGCCTGGGCATTTGCATGGCTGAGGTCAAGTATCTACAGAAACAGCTTTAAAAAACAATGAGAAGATCTCTCAAAGCGTCAATCAGGTTGCGCATTTGGAAATATATAGTGCGGAGTGTGAAGATGTTTTAATTGATTATAATGTGGGCGGTGAGGAAAAGGACTTCGATTCACTCTAAACCAGGGGTGGACAAACTTCTTTACGTGGCGGGCCGACTTAACAGTTGCAGCTTCTTAGGCGGGCCGCATTAACAGATGAAAATGCTTCGGCGGGCCACGTTAGAGTTTACATAGGAAGTTATTCGAGATAATGCAAGAGATCCTGCTAGTGAAAATCGATAATAAACAATATGTTATCCCCTATAACATCACTGGAACAGGTTTTCCGGACATAATTTTAAGCCACAAATATGAAATTATCTGTATTTTATGCTACGGTTCGCTTTCATTATGGCATCGCGGGCCACATAAAATGCTCTCGCGGACCAAATGTGGCCCGCGGGCCGTAGTTTGCCCACCCCTGCCCTATAGCTTTAGGGCAGTAAAATGTCGAATGTATAGGGCAGGATACGGAACCGTAGTCGTGGGTGGAGGGGGATGGGTAAGTCCGTCGGAGAGATTGATAGGGGATTTTGAGGGACCGGAGACGGGGTATGGGCAGCAGGTGTAGCTACGGGAGTGGATGAGGGATGGAGAATACTTACTACGGGTGAGGGGGAAGAGGGAGGGGGGTTGTCGAAGGAGGAGGCGGGAGATGAGGGAAGAGGGTTCGGGCGGCACTGACCCACGTTAACGCAGGCATCCTGATTCCCCGGAACCAGGTTGTGATCTTTGATCCGGGTCGTGATAAATGCGATCCCTCGCGTGTAGTTCGGAACGGTTTAGGATTGCGCGCGTGGAAATTTCCCGGGGAGGGTGGATCCGGAGGGAGGAGAGTGGAGCGAGTGGATGAGGAGGTGATAAACCGACAAAAGTCTCACGGTGACGTCGCCTACTAGCGATGCATCCGTTATCGGAGAAGAGAGAATGTCCTTTTTACTTTATCGCGCATGGAGTATGAAAAGAGAAAGTATGCATTGCGATCGCCAAAAAAAATTGGTAACGAGATTTTGGTTTTGGGCGTTCCCTGCGAGAAGAGGCGTTTGAGATGCGGGTACGACGTAGACTAAAGAAAATTAGTTTTCCAGAGAGGAATACGAATGGGTTTTGAATACAGTAAGGAAAGTGAGGGCCTTAATTTGAGTAACAAGGGAAAAATAGAAGAAATGGGTGGGTCAGTTTGGAAAGGAAACGATCTGCTGAAAGAAGTTATAGAAGGAAAAATGTTGGGAAAGAGGCAAAAATGTAGGAAGAGGAGAGGTATATTAGATGCATTAAAATAAGGAATTGGTATAAGAGGATAAAGAGATAACACAGATTCAGTTGGTTGCTCCTAAAACCTACCTGAAGGTAGAATTAGAATGAATGAATGATTATGTATTCTGTCATGGGTGCGCGGTCCTTGATGCTAAAGAGTTTTACAGAATGTTAAAGAAAACCTCGTATTTATACAAGGAGTATCCCGGAATAGAAGCATTATTGAGATGAACAAAATCGCGCAACGATGGAATGTAATTTATTCCTGTCAATTTCCAGAAAGTATTGATTTTAACAGAAATGGGTTTTATGGAAATTCATCTAATTATATATATATATATATATATATATATATATATATATATATATATATATATATATATATATATATATAATATACTAGTAGTTGGTGCTTGCATACTGCAAGCATTTCATCTCAACATAAAAAAACATTCATTATTCATCTTTCATCATTACACATATTTTTAATTCTAAATATTTCACCTCCGCAGCGATTTTCGTTTTTCCCACATGTAAAAATAATATTTTAAAACAATCCCCAAATGTTGCAATTTTAAAAATTTTACACTTTCTCCATTATGGGGTACTAATGCTACACATTTTAGCCAAATTTTTAAGTTGTTGCACTTCTAGAAGTAAAATAATATTTTTCTAATTGTTTAAATTTAAATAATTTTTAACGTCCGCCGCAATTCATATATGGTAAAATTGAAATGTTTATTTGTGCAAATTTACTACTCTGTCAATAATTTGAAAATTTCAGCTTCCTAGCTCATACCGTAGTACCAACACAGTTATCTATTTGTTTAAATTTTAAGAATTTTTAGCTGCTAAACAAAACGAAATATCAAAATTTGTATAATCCCTCTTTCGTTTTTTTAAGAATTCTACTTATAAAAAAAATTTCAACTCCGTGGCACATTCGGAAATACATAAACCTTGAAAATTTGTTTAAACAATTGCGAATTTTTAGCGGCCGCATTGTTGCACTTTTTCAAGATTTTCGTTTTTTCTAGTCGGTTTTGCACAAAATCCTACCTAAGAAAAAAATTTCGAATCTCCAGCACATCTGGAAGTGCCTAAACATTAGTATCCTCCTGTTATATATCATTATATATCGACGACTCTTACAGAGGAGGAGGAGATAACATACTAGTAGTTGGTGCTTGCATACTGCAAGCATTTCACTTCACCTTGAAAAAACATTCATATTTCAGACAGACATTTTATCATTACACATATATTTTTAATTTTAAATATTTCACCTCCGCAGCGATTTTCGTTTTTCCCACATGTAAAAATAATAGTTTAAAACAATCCCAAAATGTTGCAATTTTAATAATTTTACATTTTCGTCATTAAAAGGTACTAATGCTACACATTTAACCAAATTGTAAAGTTGTAGCACTTCTATATGTAAAATAATATTTTTCTAATTGTTTAAATTTAAATAATTTTTAACGGCCGCCGAAATTCATATATGGTAAAATTGAAATGTTTATTTATGCAAGTTTACTACTCTGTAAATAATTTGAGAATTTCAGCTTCCTAACTCATTCTTTAGTACCTTAACAGTTATCTATTAGTTTAAACTTTAAGAATTTTTAACTGCCAAAAAAATTAAAATATCAAAATTTGTATAATCCCTATTTCGTTTTTTAAGGAGTTCTACTTATAAAAAAAATTTCAACTCCGTGGCACATTCGGAAATACATAAACCTTGAAAATTTGTTTAAACAATTGCGAATTTTTAGCGGCCGCATTGTTGCACTTTTTAAAGATTTTCGCTTTTTCTAGTCGGTTTTGCACAAAACCCTACCTAAGAAAAAAATTTCGAATCTCCAGCACATCTGGAAGTGCCTAAACATTAGTATCCTCCTGTTATATGTATGTTATATCCTCCTCTGTAAGAGTCGTCGATATATAATGATAACATATAACATATAACAGGAGGATACTAATGTTTAGGCACTTCCATATAAGCTGGAGATTCGAAATTTTTTTCATAGGTAGAATTTTGTGCAAAACCGACTAGAAAAAGCGAAAATCTTTAAAAAGTGCAACAATGCGGCCGCTAAAAATTCGCAATTGTTTAAACAAATTTTCAAGGTTTATGTATTTCCGAATGTGCCACGGAGTTAAAATTTTTTTATAAGTAGAATTCTTAAAAAAACGAAAGAGGGATTATACAAATTTTGATATTTCGTTTTGTTTAGCAGCTAAAAATTCTTAAAGTTTAAACAAATAGATAACTGTGTAGGTACTACGGTATGAGCTAGGAAGCTGAAATTTTCAAATTATTGACAGAGTAGTAAATTTGCACAAATAAACATTTCAATTTTACCATATATGATTTGCGGCGGACGTTAAAAATTATTTAAAGTTAAACAATTAGAAAAATATTATTTTACTTCTAGAAGTGCAACAACTTAAAAATTTGGCTAAAATGTGTAGCATTAGTACCCCATAATGAAGAAAGTGTAAAATTTTTAAAATTGCAACATTTGGGGATTGTTTTCAACTATTATTTTTACATGTGGGAAAAACAGAAATCGCTGCGGAGATGAAATCTTTAGAATTGAAAGAAAATTTGTAATGATGAAATGTCTGTCTGAAAAATGAATGTTTTTTCAAGATGATATGAAATGCTTGCAGTATGCAAGCACCAACTACTAGTATGTTATATCCTCCTCCTCTGTAAGAGTCGTCGATATATAATGATATATATTGGTGTCATCATTAATATTACGTAAGCCATATGTCTCAGAAATAACTATATAAGCTCCAGTGACATTACACAGGGTTTCCCAGAATGAATTTACCGGAAACAAAATTGAATAATTGTTCATTATTTTAGATAGCAACATAAATCAAAAGATAATAACCTTTGAAAGGTTGAAGTTGATTAATGCATGCCATATTTAGATATTATTAGTGTAATTCATTCATTAGAGAATTATTGATCTCGTCTGATGGACGAAAGAATTCAAGAATAAGCCCTTAAAATAAAAAAAAATGAAAAAATATTTATCATAACCTCGTCTTAGCTACCTATTCGTGATAACTGAGATGAGTACTTTTTCAATTTTTTTTATTTTAAGTGCTTGTACATGCACATTTTCCAACACAGCCGTTTATATGGATAAAACAGCGTCATTGATGAATGAGATTTTCTGTAATTAGAAAAATAATGTTTGCTTGATCATTAACTTAAATAAAACTTTCAATCTCTCAGTGGTTATTTCATTTTGAATCGTTTTGCTATCTCAAGCAACAACAAAATTATTCCACTTTGTTTCTAGTAAATTCATTTTGGCATGCCCTGTATTACATTGAGTTTTACGCCCAGTTACCCTCCTTCTTTATCCACTATTGTCTCTCATTTGGGCGACCGCCTAGAAGCCGAATTTGAAACTCATTTTATTCTCTCTCCCTCCCTTTTTCCTCCTCTCCCTCCCCTTTTCCTCCTCTCCCTCCCCTTTTCCTCCTCTCCCTCCCCTTTTCCTCCTCTCCCTCCCCTTCTCCTTCTCTCCCTCCATTTCTCCTCCTCTCCCTCCATTTCTCCTCCTCCCTCCCTCTCTCATCCTTCTCCCTCCCTCTCTCATCCTTCTCCCTCCCTCTCTCATCCTTCTCCCTCCCTCTCTCATCCTTCTCCCTCCCTCTCTCATCCTTCTCCCTCCCTCTCTCATCCTTCTCCCTCCCTCTCTCATCCTTCTCCCTCCCTCTCTCATCATCCCTCTTTCTGCACATTTCTCAATCTCTATGCCAGGCTTGTCTAACGTACGGCCTCACAAAGCTTTTTATCCGGCCCGTTACCATTTCAGAAATTGTGCAGGTAAACCAGTATTCGCAAGTAATACCAAAATTGAAAATATTAATTCTAAAAAAACAAGAATTATATTCTATAGAAAATTGTTTAATTACGTGCAAAAATATAGAATCACAATAGTAATAGTGCTTAGTGTGATTAATCGATTCTTTTCAATCGCTCTTTAGGCTATGATAGATAATTGTCGGGTAATTCTGGACTTTTTAATGCGAACTGGGGTCCCCTACCTGAAAAGGTTGGACATCCCCGCTCTAATCCCTTTCTCTCACTTTGAATCTTTCTCATTTTCCTATCTCCCTCTCTGGATATTTCTCCACCTTTTATTTAATACTGCTGTATCTATCTCTGTCTCCTACTGTCTCAATACTTCTCGTCCCTTATATCTCCAGTGCCGTTAACATCTCATTTCCTCTCTCGCCTTTCCGTGATGAAAAAGACGTCACAACTTTCCGAGTGTCCGTGTTCGAAATCGTGTCCTGAAAGAGAAAAATATCAGAAACAAATTCTACGCGGATTAAAAAAATAAATTATTTCATTTTCAGCCGCGGAGGAAATCTTTTATTTTTCCTAATTAGTGACCGTCAGTTTTTTAATCGCCTTTGGGCTTTCGCGCTGTTTCTTTCTCACGTCCTCATCTCTTGGTAAATATTTTAAAACCCTATTGCGACTCGATGTCCGGTTAACGGTTTTTCCAAGTGTATGACCGACAATGAACTATTCGTTTAAATATTTTTTCTCAGTAGATATTCTCCTCATCGAATTCCTTGCGGTTAAGGTAAATGAATCCTCCTTCATCCGCTAGATGGAGGCGTATACGGAAGTTATCACGCTTGAATTCTTGCGGATTAATATAAGTTTTAACTTGCACTACCTACATTGGTTTTTTCTCCAAAGATGTTGTTGGTGACAACTTATTATAATTCAATAATTATTTGGTAGCATACTGCGATTAACATCAAACCAAAGCACTTCACGATCTTATTTACTGTCTATCGCAAAACAATTGGAATCTAGAACTGTGAAAATATATTATTAGTAATAATCGGGAAGTTACCTTTATTCCTAAATTTTTTAAACTGACCAGCTATTCTTTGCACTACCTCTCAGATACCCATTGCGCGTAGGCCAGAGGGAATCAGCAGGTCGTATAAAACAAACAAACAAAAATATAAAAAGAATGTTATGAATATTTTCTTTTGTATTGTATGCCAATGCTTGAACAAATAAGAAATGAGTATGTATATGTATAAGTAAATTCGCAAATTTAAGTGTTTTTTTAAGAGCGAAAGTTCTACTGTTTATTTAGAACAAAGCTTCCACCATTCTCCAAAAGTTGTTTTTTAAATTTGAAGTCAGAATGTTCAAAATTGCGACAAAAATAATGAAACGTTTTTTTCGAGAAATGTTCAGCTCGGGTGTCGTTTTGTTTTGGGCAAGAAGAACCGTAATCACTTCGAACAAATGATTTAACGGCGAACGGAGACATTTTCGAAAAATCCTAATTTAATCTCCCTCAAATTATAAATCAAACTTGATTTCACACTTGACGAAATTTTTATTGATTTTACATATACGAATACTTGGACGTTGTCGAAGGCGGGTCGTAATCGTTTGAATAATTTTTTAACTTAAATTTGCCTCATTTTTAACGTCATCAATATTTTTTTGCGTTCGGCAGTTTTTGTTGCTATGTTGACCGAAGCGAATGGCGAAATAATTTTACATTTCGTTAGCCCGCGTATGGTTTTGGCGCTTCTCGACAGGAAAATAAGGTTTTTCTCTTTCGAATTGGAAGTAGTGCAAATTCTCCCACTTTAATGTAATTGAAAAATTTCATTTTTCTTGCTCGCTTCCGTATAATCGGATAATTGATATTCATGCGGTTATAACCAAGATACGTGCTCATCACGAGTTTTTTCGCGGTGTGGTCGTTTTTAACGGAGGCATTCTATCGTAATTGTACGTCGTTTGGTCCTCCTCGGATATCATTGAAAATTGATCTGTTTTTACGGGTCTGTGAGACGTCGTCACTATTTCTCAGTTTTTGAATCGCCGAGTTTTTTTTGCTTTTAAAGAGGTCTTTGTCGCCGACTAATGTTAATCTGTTATCTTTACACCTGTTCGAGTACAGATCTCTCTAGTTTTTGATGTGGTATTCTTTTTTTTGTGTATCGCCCAAATCATGCCACGATTGTATTAAAGGTTAAATGTCGCAAGTATTCTAAAATGGATAGTTTTCGCAGAATAACTTGACCATAATTCAGATCAAGGTTTGTCAACCATTTTGCATTCACAGATCAACCGTCAGGATGGACTAAAACCACGGATCATCATCATCTGTCGAACTTCGGTAGTCAAAATTACTTACGTTTCCAAAGACACCATTTTTCGACTGCCGATACTCTCTCATTCTCATCATAGTCGCTTCAACCTCTTAACTTTGTTGTTTTAGCCCTAAAGAGGAGCATCTGCACCAAGTCAACGCGTCATCAGCGGTCCACGGACCGCAGGATGAGAACCATCGCTTCATATGATTATATTATTAAATAGGGAGTCACTTTTATTTTGAATTACAGCGAAAATGTTGCGATTTGATTTTATAACCTCTGTATTGGGGCCAATTTAGCGGTCGTTAGCATTAACGCGAACGATATAACGCCGTTACCTTATTGTAATCACTTCGTTTAAATTAGTTACGTGATTGAGGCGGTTCATCGACTCATTTATTTCACAGTGGATTGGATTTTAATGACGGTAAATATGCCACTGGCGAGCATATAATTACAAATAATCCTTCAAAAAATTTGGCGAATTTCGTTTATTAACAAAACGCTCTCACAGCACGCATGGAGATCTCTCGCGGCAACAAATGCTTGATGACGTGATCTCTTACCATAATATCGCACAACATTCAAGGCACAACTGAGTTTCAGGGATACTCCTCAATATACTGAGCCAAGATCTGCTGGAGAATGGAGAGATAGTGCCACAGCGGATAAACGTATCACTCGCACAGGCTCAGTTGTTGAAGCGCCATAACGTGGTACAATATGTAGCTAAACATACCCAAGAAATCTGTAAATTTTTTGTTAAGTTTTTATTCACGCATCTCGCGTTTCACACCCACTGATGACGATACAGCGCTGCAAAACCAGTGATTATACAAGCGTCTCTTTTTTGTTTGTGCGACCATCCATCATTTGTGAGTGCGGTTCATTTTTTTCAACGTCATCGAATTTCGGTTCACTCACTTTGCGTAATGGTCTCATTGGACAAGAAACATTTCGACAAATGGTCCTAAAGATGTTTCTCCGTTAAATAATTGCGCACGTGATTAAGAAACCTCATCATTTTATTTCGTAGGTTTCTGCTTAAATTCGGTATTGTATCGTATTTCAAATAAAAATTAAATTTAAAAAATATATTTTTCAACGATTAATTATTCATTTCACAAAATTGTGTTAAAATAGCCTATCATACCTACTTAAAGTGGCATTCAGTAGCTGGGTACCGATTTCATGATTACCTAACACAAGTTTTAAAAATAACAATTGACAGCTGTCATGTTTACTTCATGTATCTTAGTATACGATATTCTGCGCATTGAAACAAGCTTCTATGCACGAGATTGAAGGTACACGTACACTTAAGGAAAACCTATAGTACACGACTTCGGTTAATCGAGAATGGGTGCGCATTTTAGAAGAGAACTACTGCCGTAATAATCGCGTGTGAAAAATAATTTTTTCAATCTAAATATCAAGATGAAATATTTCATAATGTCCTCTACAGTGGCGCATCCAGGAATTTTCTTTGAGAGTGGAATATAATAAAAGACGTTTTGCCAAAAGAAGATTATTTTTCTTTGATATTTTCCAGTAGTAACTCATAAACATCGCTATAAAATTAAAAATCATATCAGTAATATAATGAATATATTTGTTTTCAAGTTAAAGTTGAAATTAATACAAAAACAGTCGTAGCTCAACTTCTTTGCGATATTGGCAGCACTGCCTTGCTTGTTGTTATGTTTATATTCCAGATTCAATAAAATACCCAAATTTTATTTACTAATCAAAGAGTATTGTATATTAGCTCAATAACTTTTGGCTTAAACAAAGTAAATAAAGTAAAACTCCTATAGCAAAAAAAGGATTTAAAAAATAAATTAAATTTAAAAAAATCCTTTTTTTGGCTATAGGAGTTTTACTTTATTTACTTTAATCAATGAGTAACAAACAGTAAATGTTGTAATGAGAATTTTTAACCTAATGTTTAACGTGTTTTAAAAGTTTTAGTTATTATTGGTCTCCGAAAAAGATTTTTTTTCAACTCGAGTTTAAAACTTTCTAATTGATTATGCCATTAAACTTGAAACTTCTTGGGCGAGGAATTATGAGGGTGCTCATATTGCACTAGAGTGGAAAACAAAGAGATTTTAAACGATTTTGTTATTTTCATTTTAACAAATTACATTTCCACATTATGAGTGGTGCATTGCTGAAACCATGGTATGTTATTTTGTGCCGGCCTTAGATGTTGGTATTCGTGATTATTACAAATAGCACGGTTACTTAAATTGGATTGAGTGCTGTATATGAACTGATGATTTTCAAGTAAATAAAATACTTGGGAAGAAAACGTTTCCATGGAATAAACGTGCTTTAAACGGTCTCAAGACTTTGATTTAGAAATGAATAGTTATAGGTACTGTTTGTTCTTTCGTTTCGCTAGAATTTCATTTTGCTGAGAGGTACAGCGAAAAACTGAAAATAATATGATCATAATAAGGTTATTTAGGGAAAATAACTGAATAAATTTTCTCTCTGCCAGATATTTATGTTATTTTAGCTTTCTCGTTTGTTTCTCGAGGAACATTTTTCGTGTTGCCCTTCGAAATAAAATAAAATCTAGTTCAGTACGGCGTAGACACTTCGCATCGAAACTTTCTCACTTTGATAGTGAATTCTAAAACTACAGCTAACAAGCTTCAATATTTAAAGTAAATGTTCTTCGAAAACTAAATTACGACAGAGTACGAGTGGCACGGGAGATGAGTCCTAGGCAAACCTGTAAACTTCCATCGTTTATGAGGCATATGGACTGACTCCATTTCACCGTTAGAAAAGATTCGTGAACAGAATTCGTAAAACATTTTTTCACTAAAAATTATTTTCCTGCGTTTGCCTTTGATCAACGCTAAAAAGAAATTAATAGAACGACACGGACTAGTCATTTCGCCATCTCTCTGCCGGTGACAGGAAATTCCATTTAAAGTCTCGGATGATTTTTTTTCGCGTAATGGCTCACGTTATCGCTATGAAAATTCTGTAGTCAAAGCGCTAGTAATCAGATGACAAGACGATCAAGAAGTATATCTATCGAACGTGAAAATGATAAAAGGAGAAAAAGGGAAGCAAGAGAAAATGAATCGGCTGAAGAAAGAGTACAACGTCGAAAAGCATATCGAATACGGCACCAAGAGCAAAGAGCCAATGAATCAAATGAGCAACGATGTAAACGTTTAGAAGCTGAAAGAAACAGACATAGACTTCGAATGGAGAGGCTGAGAAATGGACAAAATCACTTAATAGCGTTGATAAAAGAAAATATATAAGTAGACGAATTAAAATGTGGTAAATTAACAGAAAAATGCAATTATTGTGGAGCCAAATATTTTCAAAAAGAGTTGAACAAATCGAAACGTTATACTGACTTTTGCCATAATGGAAAATTAAAGATATTAAAGAGAAAACATGAGAGCGGCACCCAACGAAAAATGCTTGCAGATTGGCTTCTTAAACTAGGGGATGGAAAACTGGAAGATTCGATTGAAATCCCTGACAATTATTTCTCCGAATAGTGTAATTTTGTTGATTTCTTATTTGGCGAAAGCATTGATTCAAAAGATACAACTTATTATTCGAAAGCTATTCTTTATGCTAAAAACTAGAACTGAACGAAAAGGCTTTAGAAAATCTGTCAGGCGAATTAAAATAATACCTTAGTGTTACTCTATAGACGACGAAGATTGCAACAACCTATACCCTCTAGAGTTTCTACATAGTCTAAATTCAATAGCTATGCCGCCACACAAACTTCGACTCAGAGAAGGAGCAATTATAATGTTGCTACGGAACTTGAGTTCCAAACAAGGTCATTTTAATGGAACAAGACTGGTAGTTACAAAGCTGTTTTCTTCATTGTTAGACGCTGAAATTATAACAGGAAGATCGCGCATCAAATTATATGCCATAATATATTGCAATAGACTTCCGATCGGGGGGTGCCGGTGGTGTAGTGGTTAGTTAGTTAGTTAGTGCTCGAAAAGGCAGCGGGCACGAATCCTGCGAAAGTAGTATTTTTTCCATGGTCGCCCGACCCCTGTCTGTGTAATTTGAGGAGACTGCGCAAAGTCAGCGTTCCCTCCTTTGGAAGGGACGTTAGGCTGTTGGCCCCCTTGATGCTCTTTGTTAAGAGAAGGCTAATGCCGGCACCGGGTTTCACTTCTCCCTTGTGAGTATGTTCGGTGTGGAAGAAACTATGACTATAGTAATCCAAGAGATTGATTAGCCAAAAATACACACATACACAGACACCCGATCAATCGCGGTAATATAAACAAGAAGAGGCGCGAATTATTGAATTTGTTCTGTTTGATAAAGAACGTAAGGAAATACAAGTACACGAGTAATAAAAGTATATAATTACACTTTCATAAGGACAAATTTTAATGAAAAAATCAGGAACTTTTCTTTGTTTTTAGTTGATTCCCGTGATTCGAGGAGAACTAAAATCCACCGTTTCCGACAGCCGCGTACCGACAATTTGTCTCAAAGCGAATAACCCGCTTCCGAATTATCGGGAGTCCATCTGAAGAATTCTTTTTCTTACATTGCTCAAAACTCATGATTGATAGAAGAGATTATATTTTTGGGGACTGAACGAATGAACTGATGCGTTTTTAGCGCTTTTTCCCTAAAAAAATCGCGTATTTATTCGGTTCATTCGTCCATCTGTCCGTGCACATTATAACTCAGAAACCCGCTTATAACTCGAAAACATTTCATTCTTTTACAATCGGATTTTCAGGAATTACTTGGCAGCGTAACCTTTATATTTTAAGTGGCTTACCGTTTACATTGAAGTCCCATGGATCGATTCCAGGAGCGTTTATTCTCTTCATTTGATTAACACGGGAATGAGTGTAGCGCAGTAATCATTCGCATATCAAAATTAGTTAGAATGATCGTAGGAGTTCGAGACTTGAAACAACGGACGCTTAATAAAACGAAACTTTGTTTTTCTGTTATCGATTTTTGAATACGCGTCGAATAGAGCAACAAATTTGTTTTTAACGCGAAAATTGGACGTATTCTTCCGTAAAAATCTTTTGTCCTCAAACAGATTTTCATCGTTGCCGGTTACGTGTGTTTGTGTAAGATTAACTTGGATAATAACTTCGTGTCGGATATCGAAATATTCACGAAATTTTGACGTTGTTTTGAAGTTTAAACAATAACTTGGTTGCGATAAGTAATGCGACGATAACGAAAATAAATATATTTTTAGTTGAAGTATATTGATTGAAATTGCTGTATTTTTCTTTGAGGATAATTTCTGTGAATGAAAAATAAAATTTATATAAGCTTATTCGAAATCACTTTTTATATGCACTAAAAAGATAAATCTTACAATCACAGAATTGTTAGTTCCAGAATGCGAAAATTGCTTCGGGAATATACAAGTTGCCTAGCTTAATGTTTAACAAATAAATCTTCATAATATTTCTTTTATCACAGAACTTTTTGTATTCCTAAACTATTGTTACTTCCTGAAACATTCAGTTACGTAAATTTTATTTGTATTTTTTGCTCTTTTGGTAGATATAAAAGTTGGTTTCGTTAATTTTTAGCGCTTTTTTGAAAAGAAATCGCTTATGTGTTCGGTTCATCCGTTCGTCTGTCCGTGAACAAAATTACTCAAAATCACGTGTTACAAACACCAAAATTCCAGCATAAATAGTTCAACATTAGGGCTACATATGATATAAATTTGGAGGAACTAGAATTAGACGCTGGGGAGGAATCGAAAAAATAGCTTAAAAAGTGCATGCTGCTACAGATGTAGGCAACCAGTATTGCATTGCATCTGCGATTCTTTATTCGGATGGATAGATAGCAGTCGGTGAAAAAAGCGCCTTTTGTATTTTTTTCTGAAATTCTTCCCTCATTTGTTTGTTTCGCATTAGGTATTCCACAACTACTCGCGAATCAACGAGATCTGTTGCGAAATATTTCCGAGAACTATTAATTAAGGAGTAATTAAAATATTTAGTTAAAATGGTTGATATAAAATTATCCCTAATCCTATTCTTATAATTTTTCTGAGCTTATAATTCCTCCGTTCGTTATTTAGTTGACAGAAGCTTTTTCTTCTTTTGTATTTCGTGATTCCGAAAGTAAATCACCGTCGCCAAAAAACTGACACATTTGTCGATACTCTAGGTAACAAAAAGAATATATCTGACATTTTTATTTTAATGATAAAATTACTTTTAAAATAATTAAATACGAAATTGTTTTAGAAAACCTGGCGTTAGATTAGCGAGCTTTCTATTTCTAAAGCTATTCACGAATCACTGTTTCCAGTATGGCCAGCATTCTGTGACCATAAGTATAAGGTTTCTAATTAAAATTTAGAGTGCTATCGTTTCGCTTCGATCGTTGGTATTTGTTTCCCGCGCGATTTATTTGATGAAAAATATGCAGGATCGCTGCAGCCCACCGAAGCCGAGTAATTAGGCTGGAAACCGAACAATCGTGACCAAGAATTTCAAAGGTTAATATTTTCACGATAGCCGACTACACTAACGGGAGTCGATGATTCATGGAGTTGAGAATAATGGTAATTTTATTCCATTCTCAGACATTCTCGCTAATTACTGATAAAAAGGGTTGGTTGTTGGTGCTAGTGAGAATAGTTTCAGCTGTGAAAATTCTGTACTGTTTAACGAGGTCGGTGACAAAAGCCACACATCTCGTTTTTTCCTTTATCAACATCCTCACATTTTGGTCGAATGACTGTAAATTCGATAATTATCTATGTTTGAGGAGGGAATATGATTATCGGTGACTCGCAATTCATTCGAGATTCATCAATACGAAATGTTGCTCGCTTTCGTTAACAGGCCGATGTTGACTACACTGAAACACTGGGAAACAAAATAAATCGGTGATATTTTTATGCGCAGTCTACGTGGTGCGTATGGATCCCGCTAGAAAGGTTTAAATCATAGATTTTTATTTTTTAAATTTAAATGTTCACTCATGAGATCGAAATAAAAACGCGATTACCTATTTTATTTTTGATTAAATATAATTTTTTGGAATTACCCTTTATTTATTGTTCCGGACTATCGTTAATTATTGCCCTACGAAGCCGTGCCAACTTTACTGTTAACAACATGTTCTCGCACATACGTCACATAATATTTTATTAATTTCAAAATATGCGTACAAAACCTGTACGGAGAAACCTGCTCAATACACGTAATCATAGTGGTTTTTGGTCAAATTCCTGCCTTTAACGGAGTAATTTGCACATTTCATATCCTGCTAATCGATTCGATCTGTTTTGAAATACCTAGCCTTTTACCTACACCAGATATAACCTTCGAACGCAAGCAAAAGTGGAACGCGAATGAGTGAAGTATTAAGTTTCGCTCGCTTGGAAACGCCTTTACTGATACTATAAGCAAATTTCTGTGATCGTTTTCTAGCAATACAAAATTTCCTGTTTGGTTTTAACTCGTCTCCTGTTCTAACCGTTCTGATTTAAATATATCAATATATCGATAAGCGGAATTTCAATTCACTCCGTTGAAGTGAACTTATTCGCTCGTTTTTACGAAGTAAATTGCCCGCGCCAACCCGATCGACCCCTTGACCCTTGACTCGTTGATCAGAGGCAACGAAAGATGTAATCCCGTCATAATCCATTCATAATCGTAATTAATCAGGTTCGATCAGAAATGCTCCGCCGGAGCCGCACTTGGAGAGGCGGGCGCAAAATCGAATCATCTAGTCCATCTAGTGACAACTTGTGCCGAGTGTCCGACGCGTTTATTTAACTGTTATTGCCTAAAAAAACACTTTCGAGTAATTTACAGGTCTTCGGCGATTAGAATGGGGGCTCAATGGCGGTCGACCGCTTTCCGAGCAAAGTACGCATGCGATTTCACGCGATATAAGGTAATTTCGTCCGTGACGTGTTTCCCTTTTAAGGTTCGTGACGGAAATTCACGGTCGGTACCCAAAATCCTTTCCGGGTCGTGTGGCGTAATTAGCTTTTCCCGCCGTGCGGCGGTCATTAGAATGGAGAAAGTGAGACCGGCAGAGATAGTCAAAAGGAGATTGGCCCGACGAATCGACGGAAAGGTCGAGAACGAGAGAGGAAAATAAAGTTGATGGAAGTTCCCTCTTTTTACTTTCTCAATATACGAAGTATAGAGAAAGTATTGTTTTCATGAAAAAAATGGAATTCGAGATTTCAACGTAAATACACGTTTTGAGGTCCCCTGAACACGTTTTGACCATTTTCTCGATGATGTCTGTCTGCGTGTGTGTATATATGTGATAGCTTTTTTGTAGGTGCTCTTACTCAAAAACTATTAATCAGGTAAATGCAAAATTTTATATTTAACATTTTAATAAAAGTCATAAGAACTGATTAGTTTTTGATAAAAATCGGTCAACCGTAAGTGGGCGTTTACTCTTGTCACTTTCCGTTATTTTGAAATATTTGCTTTAATATTTGATAAATGTAAAAATGTATTGGAATACAAGTTGTAGGAAATTTACTTTTCTACTGTCTTTGTTTGAAACATTATCCTATATAATGCATTGTTTAAGAGATATCTTATATTTTTAGCTGTCACCACCACGCCTATTGTTAACAATTGACGCTTAGTAACGCTCCTTTTTCTTTTCTTAATTGTCAACTGGAAGTAAATATTGACAACGATCCCAGAGCTAACAACATGTAATTTGTCATATAAATATGGAGAAAGTAATGTGTTGCCCACATCAGTTTATTTATTTTTGTTTCCACCCTTTCTCAATTTCGCGATGCTTTTTGCGCGTTTACCCACGCAATCCGAAAGAATCCGCTGAAGCGTTTGCGATGTTTTTCTTTCCCTGGGAATCGGATTTGTTTCGCGACCGCCTGTAATTCTTTCTTTTTGCCGCGGCACTTGGCGAGTCTCTCCTGCCGAATCGTGATTCATTCGTAACGCTCATAGGGTTTATCATATTTCGCGGTTGCGATTAAATAAATGCCACAAACTGTAACAGGTCAGATGTATTATACGCGCAAACTTTCAGCTCATATATTTTTGATTACGTCGTATTAATAATACTTCGTATTTATTTCGAATTGGCTGTGAATGAAATTTGTTAGCGTCGCTTCGAATGAGGTTTTGTGGCTTTGAATGTTGAAGAACAGTTTAAAATTCGTTACTTGGTAGTACATGAGTAAGGCTTTCTAATCTATATTGGAAAACCGAAAAAAATTCTACACCAAACCGTTAGCTGTGTTAATTTTAGTCTGCCTCAGTTATATTTTCTTTTAATGCTTCAACTGGGCGGATAAATGTTTGCATCGGAAATCACGTAGAAATCCTTTTTATCACATTAATGAAAATCAAGGCTGAATAATTTATTGAGATTACAACTTGACCGAAAAACTATTAATTTCAGTTAAAAACTAAGAAGTTTCTGTGTTAAATTTTACGGATCGCTTTTTCAACACATCCTGATGCCTGTTTTTAGAAAAAAGGAAGAAATTAAATTAAAATTCTCCAATGTGAAAATTTAGACTAGGGATGGCGAAACTTAAATACCCTTGGAGCCGTATTCGATAATCTTCAGAAGTTAGAGAGTCGCACGACACAGTCAGTGCTCATAAATTTACGAACATTAAACATAATCTGTGTGTGTGTGTATTTTTGGCTAATCTTCCTCTTGGATTATTATAGAAAACATATTATATACTCGAAACACTTCGGGTATATGTCCCTGAGGCATCCCCAACACATTTCAAGTCACACTACGACATTTTGTTCTGTAGTGAAAATTGTTGACACGCCTCTGAGTGTAAATTTAAACTAAGTTGAAAGAGCCTCATGCGGCTCGTGAGACGCGGCTTAGTCACCTCTGCTTAAGAATATTCCATTTATAAAATAGATTACCGATAAATATATTATGGCATGCCTTATGTCAATGCAAGAAAAACTTCGTAGATTCAAAAATTTCCTGCCACAAACTTTAAACTCGTGTGACTATTTTGTATAACGGTGGTTACTTGTGTAGTTTTTGCTTTAAGTAATTTCATTTCTGTATACGCAAAATTCCCCAAAGAGAAAAATAACGTTAAAATAAGATGAATGACGTCGAAAAAAGTGATTGACAGCTATGGAAGCACAGCTGGTAATGCAATCACTGATCGAAAGGTTTAGAAAGAGGGGAAAAAAGGTTTCTTCCTCCGATACATTCTCTCCCTCTCGCCTCACGAGGTTTGAGTGTGGGATCGCCATATATTTTTCCTTGGAGCGGAGGGAGAATAAGACAGAGAGGGAAATGGTTTTAAAGGTTGCGAGGAAGATGATAGGGGCGGCGGCGGCGGCTGGGTATGGCGTGCTACCCGGCGATCAAGATTCTCTCTCCTCCGCTATAAGGGACGGAGAGGGGTGCGGGGAAGGAAAAGATTAAGGGGTAAGGAACGCGATTTTTTCCGCTCTTTCATTTGCGAAATGGCGGAGTCCTTGCGGGCCCCCCGGAAGAAAGGAAGGGGCAAAGGGCGGTGCGAAGAAGGGAAGCCGAAAAAGAGAGATAAAAATAGGGGAACGTGTTGAAGGGGAGGAGAAAAGGGGAGAGTGGTTACATAAAGAGTAAGGGAAGGGCAAAGAAAGGGATGTGAAGGTCGGGAAAATAGGGAGACGAAAGCGAAACAAAGAAATGAGGACGGAATACGAGTAAATGGGATAACTAAGGCTTGCATCGTAGCGTAAATTGTCTAAAGAGGATGGAGAAGTGAACTTACAAAATTTTATTTCGAGTAATGTAGCAATATCGCCCGATTTGGTCATTTTCATCTGATTTTTTAAAAATACCAGTCGAAATTGGCATCCCTGATTGATGATCCTCTTGTGTTAATATAAATACTTCGAATATAAAAAACTAAAAAAGGATCCTTCCGTACGCTACAGATATGCAGTAAAAATATTTTAATACCTAAAAATTGACTAATGTTGCCGTAAATTTGTGAAATTGCTTCTTTGCGACAGCTGAAGTTGTTGACAAGGTATTATATTATAGCTTCGCGCGATACCACTTAAAATAGATATGAGGACTCCATGAGTCGAAACCCAGGTCGTACATCTTCGTATTAAGTGAATTCGTAAAAAGTTATTAGAAATTTAATTCCTGTCAACAAAAATTAAATTCGCATTATTTTGACGCCATTTTATCAAAGATGGTACCTTACAACATATAACAGTAAATGTAAACTTTTCTGCCCTATGAATTGATTATCAAACATTTTCTCGATAGGACATATTACAAGATAATGTAAAATACATACTTTTTACTGAAGCAAATTAGAAGTTTTGACATTTTAGGAGGAAAAAAATACTGAATTTTACCGGGAATTGAACCCAGGTCTCCCCACTTGCCGGATAGGTGATTTAACCAACTAAGCTATCAAGCCAGCCTGATTCTCTTTATTCGAATTGGGGTATTGACGGTGAAGAAGGGCTAACAAAGTAGTAAACCTCCAACACAAACGTTCTCATAGAGGCATCGTGGAAAAAATCCCTTACCTTAAATCAAGAAAGTGAATTGACTTTAAATAACATAAAATTATGTGAACATTCATAAAATGTAATTTCGACACCTTGTAACTTGCAAATTAGCAGTCTTGATTTGAGCATCGACTTATTCGACAAAATCTTAAAATGCTACTACGTATCCTAAGTCCAATCTTGATGTGCGCGTACGGACGACGGACCGGCGCGGCGAAGCGAATAGGCGCATTTTCTTTAAAGGCGCCACAAAAAGGGTGAATGGATACGAAGGGCGGTTGAATACGGAGCTGATAAAAGCGGAGGAAGAGAGGGAAAATACAGGGAGCGAAGGCGAGAAACCGAGGGGGGAGATGGGGAGGGCACGCGGTGGGGGCGGCAGGGGGGAGTGGCGGGGGGACGAAAGGCAGGTGAATGGGAAACCGCCAAGGAGAGGGAGCGAACGTTTTCCACGAAATGGAGGAAGGTTTTGGAGAGTGGTTCTTCGGAAGGAGGGTTATTGTTTCGAACGTCCGTCGGGGACGCATTTGTTTCCGCTTTTCCAGATTGCGGTTGGCGCTTTTATCGAGAGCAACAGCGTAGGTCAGTGGTTATAACCCCCCCCCCCGTTTTCGGTCACATTTTCTTCTTTAGAGATGAATTGGGCTTCCACTACCGCAGGGGTCCCAAAGCTACGGCCCGAGCAATGACTTCATCTTCATCGTCTCGCTTCATCAATTTCTTGAAGACTTGCGTATTCGCATATTTGCCAGCTTGGGGTGTCATTAGACGCCATTTATAAAATATAAACGATATTTGACGAGCACGTGGATGTGGTATACTTTTAATGTAGCGTCTGGCATATTACGCAATCAAAAATTCTCAAATGTACATCTTTGAAGTCACAGTACGATCAGTCATTTGAAAGTTATTATGTGGCCCAAGCAGTGGCTCATGTGGATCTTTTAGTAAAATTTTGGTGACACCTTTCATGTCGGTCAGAAATTCACGCATTTAAAGAATTCTTCTGGTTTGATTTTTTTTTTCATGGCGAAAATGTATACTGTGTATTTTTCAAATATTCGCGTCAGCCCTTTGCTAACTCGAGGGTTATTAAGGGTCGACGTGACCCTTGGGTTGAGAACCACTGGCTTAGGTAGCCGACCGATCGATCCCGAGGATCGTGAGATGGGGAACGGGTTACTCGGTAAAGGAAAGCGGCACCATTTTTTCCCGGGCGATTATGCTGTTCTTTTTATTGGAGTTTCACACGGTGGAAATCGCTTCTGAGAAAGGGACGAGGGATGAAAATCGACGCGCGCTGTTTGGAAAACGCCCACCTAACAGACCTTTCCGTTTTTTTGTGATTTCCTACCTGTTAGGTGATGTATGGCTCCCCTCTCTTTTTTCTGCGGATGTTTCGGCTTATTAAAGCAAATAACGCAATCAAATATTAGTTTTTTTTTTAAGTTTCGTGCCTGGTAGCAATATGGAATCGCTAGATAAACGGTCCGCAGAGAATTCACTTTTGGTGTACTTAACCTCATGCAACACAATTTTTAATTCGAACAGATAAATTAATTTCAGCGATAAAATTAATAATTTTTCACTATAAATAGTTGTAACAATAATGAAAAATTTTCTTTTTTTAAATAATGCGTCGGTATTATCTTAAATATTTGCTTCTGTCAATGAAGTCGATTAAATTAGCTGTCACACTATTAGTTTATGGTCGGATTTGTAGAACACAAAGAACTATAATTATTTTTATGGTCGTATTTTTAATTTATAAATGTTCTTTAATAATTAAATTTTAAAATCAGTTCGAAGTTCACTAATTATTCATTTTCTATCCTACTCACAATGGCTTCACTCAGCTTAATTATTGTGTGTTATTTAACATTTGATTTATTATTTGGAGAAAAATTTTGTAGCCTAATCCTTATAATTTATTCTTTCATTCTGAATGTTTACGCCCATTTAACAAGTTTCATATGCAGTTTTTAGTATCCCATTAAAGTATATTTGCTTCATTTGTATCGTTATTGTTTTAATACACAAAGAATCACGCATTATTGGCCTTTTTTGCGTTGTCATTCATAAACTACAAAAAGTCTATGTTCAATCTCATGTAATGAAATTTTCGGCATATTTTCCAGTTGCTATCGTTAAGTTGACCCCTTAAATGCGTACAAAATACGATTATGTTAACGTAATATTTTCTCGGAGTTTAGGGAAGGCCATTACCGCTTAACAAAGTGCCGTCCATCGACCACTAGAGAGTATCCTCTATTACTTCAAACCATTTCGTCGTCAATTGTCATCAATTTAAGAAGTTGGCGCTAAAATATTTCAATTTCGTTAAGGAAGTTTTCGAGGAGTTATTTGGGATAAATGTTTCATTATCAGTTTTAGCTGTGCACTCTCTTCTCTCTGCGATTGCTTTACGAACTAACTTCTCCCTCTTTCGGAAATCTGGTCGAAGTACAAGATTAGTCACATTAGGTTAAATTATGTGCAAATAGGACGACTGTCGCTTTGGTTGGAAACCAAAAGAAATGATAGAAAATTAATGTATTAAAACATTCATACTACAAAAACGGCAGAAAATAACCTTTAGAGCAGCATAACGAGCTTAAAGAGTTTTTCAATTCATTGATTTAATTGCGAATTTTCCTTTAAAAATCTTTAAACGTTTGAAAAATAAACATTCATTCAGTGGCTAAGTTTACTCGTGTTCCTCTTTATTTTAGAATTTCATTCCTTTCATTTTCTAGGTTTTCAGCTCACATGTGGATAACAACCCAGGTTTGGCGAGATTGGTTCGTTATGTGAGCTATTAACATTATGCCTTTTAATACATTTAGCCTTTTATCCGTAATCTACCCTGAGCAAATACATAGAACAATAACAATTAAATATTTTTATCATTTGATTTTCTGAAATTGATGGAATGATATGATCCGAAGATCCTATGCAGACAGGCATAAGCTGTGAAAGTTGGAACAATTTTTGAAACGAGAAAAAAGTCTGCTATGACCGGGAATTGAACCCGGGTCTTCCACTTGGCGGGCGGATATTCTACCCCTGAACTATCGTAGCAGAACATTTTCTCTCGTTTCAGAAACGAGAGAAAATGTTCTGCTACGATAGTTCAGGGGTAGAATATCCGCCCGGCAAGTGGAAGACCCGGGTTCAATTCCCGGTCATAGCAGACTTTTTTCTCGTTTCAAAAATTGTTCCAATTTGATTTTCTAGCTAATATTATCTATAATGAAATAATTATGCGGACGTTTCAATATATACATACCTAGAAAAGGCGGCTCATATAAACCCAATAACATTCAGTTGATTTTACAAATTATAAGTCATATTGTAGAAAATAAATCCCATTTTTCACCCCGTTAACTTTCCACAATACTATATACACCAACGTTGAAATAAAGCAGTCGGTTCAACGGACGTACCTACTTAATTTTATATATATGTATTAATTTTGGCGTTTTAGATTTGTGTATATGAAATTAGTTTTTGATTACACTAATATGCGTTCAAAATCTATAGAAATGTTAGATGTACACTTTCCTTAATGAGTGCTGGTCGTGTTCGAGAATATTAACTTCCATTCATTAGACCAAAATAAGGACGGTTTTCCCTCAGCGCAAAGGAGCTATGTTCATTAAACTTTTATATAGATCGATAGTTCAGCTAAGTAACGAAGCAGAATTAAATGGGTCCTGTTCTACAGTTTTGGGTTTCTCAGAGATTTTGCCACTTTCAATAGATAATTTTCGAATGAAAACTTGGACAATTATGTAAATAAGGAGATTACAAATTATCAGTTGAAAACCTTAAAAATCGTGTCATTTTTTGGGCTTTAGCGTTTAATGAATCTATTTAAATGCATATTTTCATAGTTTTTTGTACTGGTAAAATCCCTTTTAGGCTTTGGAGGATGACGTCCATGAGTTTTATTTTCTCAAGATATGGAACTGTTAGATACCTCTGTAAACTTACGTCTCTACTAATTGAGAGCTAGAGCAGAAAGGAAGGAAGGCTATGTAATCCTTCAACCATTCTCTTTCCGCAAATGCTTACTTCTGAAAAAACTACCTCTCATTAATAGTTCTTCCATGAGCTAATTAATTGTGTGCAAAAGCCTACAACTGCTACTTAAGTTCATTAGTAAGGATTTTCTTTTATTTTATTTTTGCCTTTTCACTCAGTTATCAAATAGTTCATAAGCTCATAGATGGCAAAAAATAACACCAGCAGTTCATCCCGGCAAGGTTTTTTCTCCGAGCAAGCATCCTTTCGTCGCGAAAAAATTTCCATTCGCGTCGCCACAAAAAAATAAATCCTCCCGAAAAAAACCTTCATTTTCGCAACAGCCGACTCTGAAACATAGCGATGGCCGAAAATCACTCTGTGTGATAGATCCGACGGCGCAATAAAGATAAAAAATCCCAGCAGGGAGCGAGACTCGTTTCCGTCGAGGGTACAGCGAGGAGGCTAGGTGGGTAGTAGATCCTTTTGATTCTCCGTTCGCGTCTCTGGGATACTCTCGTTCCAAATTTCTCATGCCGCGCATGAACCTTCCTTCCTCCCTCCCTTCCTCCACTTTCTCCCTCTCCCTCTGAATTTGGCTCGAGCGCGCGCATCCACCTGTTCCATTATTCCGAAAAGAAATGGAAAAAAATTACCCCTCTTCATTCCACAGTCCCATTATTCCGGGACCCCGCGAAGAGGGGGAGGAAGACTTTTCCGTCGTAATCCTTCCTAATAAATATTTAAAAGCGACTCTCGATGCTTGTATTATCATCTCTCTCTCTCTCCCTTTCCCTCTCTTCTCCCTTATCCTCTCTTCCAAGTCTACCTCCGGGAAAATTCCACGGGGAAGGACCTGTAAAAAGGCGACCACGTTTATTCCGAACAACTAAGTTGTCGAACTTTCTTCTTCGGTTTGGTAGAGCGGGTTATCTTTTCCTGAAGCTTTCGTCAGTCGTTTTATGGCATGTCTTCGGATTCGTTTAAGGATACATGTGTCGTTTGGGAGAGTGTCCACGGATTGTAAGACGATAAAGGGGAATGTTTTTTTAAATGGATAGTACGAACCAATTATAAGATCCCCCATTCCCATTCCATGGTAAATTAAAGTTATATATGATGAATAGATATGTTTATGTTGGTGGTTGTTAGGTGTAACCAGCTCGTGTGTTTACTAGAAACACATTCGAACTTAATAACTTGCACATATCATCATCTTCATAGGTAGTCTGCCCGTAGAGAGGTCCATGATTATTCTTGGCTAAACCTCGTTCTCCATATACGCCTATTTTCCGCAATCTTCTTCATGTCTTGATGCCTCTCTTTCCCTTTCAAGTCGTCTTTCATCTTTTCCTACCTCTTTCACTTTTCCTTTCAGTTTTCCTTCTAACACGTCCGTAATGATGTCCTATCCTGTCTCTCATAGTCTGTGTTATCATTAGTTTCTCTCCTATTCTTCTTAGTACTTACTCGTTTTTAAATACCAGTATAGTTATAATTTCACACGTTCTATAAATCACATATCATGTCCTCTCATAAAAAGGTAGCTATGAAGCATAGGCAGTATATATGTATGTACGTATATGCCTGTTTGTGTATATATCTTTGTGTGTTTATTTACTTGTAAATTCATACACGTTTTATCGCAGGCATATAGAACTTAAATACGTTTCCCTGTTTGGATGCCTCTTTAACGAGATTTTTTCTTTCCTTGAGATCTTAGTTTTTATACTTAAAGAATAATCTTCTAATGTAATTTCTACGCATTTTCTCAAAGGAAATCTCTCTTGAGAATGTTTACCAAGAAATTTACTTATAGAGAAGAAACCTCCGATGAATACAGTTCATATTAAATCGCATCTGGAGGAAAAAATTGTCTTATCTTTAGAAAAGTATACTTTTTGCTGCATGGAGCGAATCAAAAGTGATTCGCTGGTTTAAACCGATTCTGCGTCGAATTTCATTTTCCAATATTGTCGCTGTCTTCTCGTACAATTGCAAAAGAGATTTTCATAAAAGAAAGTCATAGCTTTAAAGATAACAGGATAAATAAAAAAAATGACTAGGAGTATGAAAATCCAATTTTTCTTTAAACAAATCACAGGATTCGAAATTTGATTTTGCATTTATATATGAACCAAAAACATTTGTTTCTTTGGAAAATATCAGAAAAGTTACTCATAAAGTTTTCAGAAAAATTCCGCCGACATTTTCGTATATTTGCTTAAAGTGACCTAAAATTTCAATCATGAAATAAAAAATCTGTCAAGTTATCTGAAAATTTATTTGCAGCGTTATATGCGTTGCTTTCAATATTGGTAGAGAATAAAATTTTCAAGAGACATTAATTTTTTCTTAACTCTTCCTAATTTATCTAGAACGGGTGCTGTACCTGTTTACCCCTTTTCAACGCGATTAATCATCAATAAATTATGAAATATAAATTTCCCTTAATCGGCCGTTTGTCATCTGGGTGTTCTCTGCTCCTTATACAGAAGTAATTTATCTAATATATACAGATGTTGTGATGAGCAGCATATAATCACAGCCGTACGCCAGAGCAAAGTGTTCATATATCTATCTAAAATGAATCGGCCATCGACCGGTCGATCGCGATCGACGTCTTGAGCACCTCTGATCTAGATCTAGTGATAAGTTGTGGTATGAATATTGATCAAAGGGAGGGTTAATTGGCCACAAATTTCCCTTACGTTGGTTATCGCCTTCGTTTAGCCTTCAAGGCTCTTTACTTACATCATTATACGGTGTATCGCGGTCTTTATCGAATTTGCTTCTTTCTGCTTCCGCTTTATTTGTTCTATTGCTGGATATAGGGCACTATCAACTTTATTTCTTTCTTTCAGGTCTCTCCCTTGCACTAATTTGTGGGGAAAGGATGGGACCCATTTTAATGTCGCTAAAAACACACGCACGCACGCGCGCACACACACACACGCACACGCGCACGCGCACACACACACGCACACACACACACACACACACACAAGGAAAGGAAGGGAAGATTAGAAAGTAAGCTTTATTCTCTTTAAAGCTTACCGATGTATTATCGAAATTGGATCATTCTAGTCATTATCATCAAGATATTATTTTAAAGGCATTTGTAAGGTAGAGCTTTCATGTGGATGTTTAAAACCAATTTAAATTCAAGAGCATTTATATTACTATAACCGTAAATTCATCGACAAAATAAATGGTAAGTGTATACATTTATCTGATTACCTATAATATTACTACCTGATTTTCTGAAGAGGAACACGGCCAAGGAGAGATAATCACGCGATAGGATTATATCTTGTAAAGAAAAAATTAGAAAGGGCATGCTCTACGATTGCGATTTTTAAATATAATTCACATTTCTCTCACGTCATCTTATAAATGAACGAATCCGAGATGTATTTTCATGAAAAGAAATATATTAACTTGAATTAATATTTCTTACGATAAACTATTTACAAATAAACTTCATATTTACTTCGTGTAATTTTTTATGAAACCATGAGCTTATCTCCATTAAAGTACAAATTATTAAATATTCCGCTGCGGTGTTGTATGAGTTTTGTATTCACTGTCCGTTACGTTATTTTAGTTTTTTTATCTCAACTCTCAGTAGGAAAGCCTCACCATTCGCTGTTTCTGCTATTTGCGGGGAACAGCAGGAATAAACGTCTTCACCCAAGTAGCTATTGCCCATCACTCGCAGATTTGTATTCTTTTTTAATTCACGATGAAAGAAATTAAATACATGCGTATGCTTTGCTTTATTGCAAATAATTAAACCTGGCCTGCAATTATATATAAAAGCTTAAGGGTAAAAGAAAAGATCGTCAATTCCTTATAAAACTTTGTTAAAGCGCTAGGTCAGTCAGTAAAGAAATCGCCTGTTGCCGTAGAATTCTTATTCTTATTTCTGATGGACGAAATAAAATGCGCTTTGTGCACTTTTATTAAAAAAGCAAGAGAATAGGCTTTACATTGTATGTAAACACTTTACAAAACACTTGCTGATAACCTACTGGCATATGGATAAATAGCCTTCATTAAGTCTTTAGCTCGTTTATTATGTTAACTCTCAAGAAGATGGATACACATTTTTGGAACGCGATGTATTTTTTTGAAGATTTAGAGAACGGTCATACGTTTTTTATTATTTTTCTGCGTGCTGGGATCCTATTCACCGTTATTTTCCATGAGCTCTTGGTATCAGCATTCGCGGTTTGGCCATTCGCGGCTGTTTCAGGGAAGTATCCCCCATGGGTGGCGAGGGTTTGCTGTACTGATAGTATCGGCAATCTTGGAAGTTCGTATATCCTGTTTCATATTCAATCCGCAACACGCAGGTGACGACCAGGGCTGTGAATATAATTTCTTACAATTGGTGTGACATTTCAATGACATTTTTACATCTTTCAATACCGCGTTGTAATAATATCGATTATGTATATTGCCATGTCATATTTTCATGATTATTCATTACTATTATGCTTGCGTATTTATGGTCAAAATTAATTCTTACAGAAATAGAAAGTGAGATGACCAAATTATAAAAAAGAAATCAAGCCATCAATTTCAGTGCCACCTGATGATTGAAAGGCGAGTTACTCTGTGACATCCTTTCATAATTTTTTCAGCGGCTTCGCGAAGTTAATCTAAATGTATATTTTTAGCGACCTATTTACTGAAAAGTTTCGCACTCTGAAAAAAATATCGCGGAACGTGAATTTTATTGAAACATATGACGTAGATCTTTTCTTTGAGAGTAGACTTGACACTTGCTGTTCTCTCATCTGCTGCATTTCTTACGAAAACATCTCAAACGCTGGTACAAATAATGGAAGAGTGGCCTTTTTTGTTTCCTGCCGCTTTCTTTCCTCATCTATCTGCGAGATTCGGAGAAAATACGAAGCATTCTCTCCCTCTCCCCAATGCCTGAAGAGGTCCTCCTGAAAGCAATCTTTGTTTCTCCATCAATCTTCCACAAGGTGGAGATGAGAGATCGGCCCCAGACACTAGCGCACCTTTTAATGCATTGATAAAGAAAGCGCCGTTTCCATCTCCCATCGACCCTTTATTTCTCTTTCCCTTCAACGACGGGGGATTTTCCAAGTTCTCGAGACAGCGATCTGGGGGGGAGGGGGGGGTGGTTCTCCTTTGTGAAAGCAAAGATTTTCTGATTCAAAAGTCGATAGTAGAATGTGCGGGTGCTTGGCGGAGTGCTTCAAAAATGACGACGACAATTTGACGGAAGTTTTCTTCTAGGTATATAAAGAGGGAGAGAGAGAGAGAGAGAGAGAGAGAGAGAGAGAGAGAGAGAGAGAGAGAGAGAGAGAGAGAGAGAGAAGAGAGAGAGAGAGAGAGAGAGGGAGAGGAGGGAGAGAGGGGAGAGGAGAGAGAGAGAGAGAGAGAGAGAGAGAGAGAGAGAGAGAGGAGAGAAGAGAGAGAGAGAGAGAGAGAGAGAGAGAGAGAGGAGAGAGAGAGAAACAATGCGGGGAGGCTTCCGAGTCTTTTTTACTGATCCGTAAATAGACACGCGAGTGGATACGGGGATAAGGAGAGTGTAATAGGACCATTATACTTGGAGATGTCGTCTGGGTAGAGTGGAAGAGAGGAAGTTGTGCATGGTGGAATGCTCTTCAAATCTAACCCCTTTTTAAAAAGGAATATTGCGCATTTTAAAGAGTCTTATGTCAGGCCAGGTTCGTGTAGTTGGGTCGAACAATAATGTACGAGTACTCCTTCATAAGTACGAATATAGGGACAAATGTATTTTTTGGCACAGTTAACTGTTATGAGATTAACGTTTTTTAAAATAAGGAACTAGTTTTATCCCTTGTAAGGTTTCTTGTTTGCCGCTTCCAGTTTGGAATTCGCTCCATGCCGTGAATCCTCGCAAAACCGTCGATTAATTTTCTCTCCTCGAACTTCTCGGCGTACTTATGCTCGCGTCTAAAAATGAAATTATTGAGAAATTCTATACATTTTCATAAGTTAGTGTTGCATTATTTTTTTTAAAATTGGTCAAATTTACTTCGGAAAATAGGAAATGTCTTTTAAAGAGTAAGTATATAAAAATTACAAATTTATCTACCCCTAATTGTATTATTTGTGCGCAGTTTTTGATTTAGAAGTCGCCATTCATCCGAGATTCTCCTATAAATCGGGCTTTTACTGCAGCGCAGTCATCGGTTTGGAGAAACTTGAGGAAATAAAATGAAAAAAAACTCGTATCGAAAAAGTATTTCCAATTCCAACGAAAAAGGTTGGTAGAACTTGACCTTCTTTTGGTCGCAAATAAGCCGTCATCAGTTGTAATTCATCAATGGTGGACTAAAAAAATTCTTTCTTGAACGAAAATCGCCTTTGTTTTTTTTTAGCGCGGTTAGCCATTTTAATCGCTTAAGAGGAAAGATGTGTCGAAAAACCTCTAAAAAAATTTCCTCGATTTATTTGGGAATGTTGTCCCTTGTGCATCATGAAACGGCACAAACCTCCTCGCCCGTTTTATTTATCTGTCGAACTTTGTCCTCCGCCATAACTTTTTTCTTCGCCGCGGATTTCGGACTGGAACCGGACGTCGCGAGCAGAAGCGTTGCGTAATACCAGCAGAAAGAAGACCGGTTTTTTTATTTCATTTTTTACGATACCTTATCTCTGCGTGACAATACGGCCGCGGCTCGTATTTTTGCTCGAATCTCTGTCTCTCTCTCCCTCTCCCTTCGAGGACACAACGAGCCTTTCATCGCCTCATTGCCTCTGGATTCCTCCCTCCTCTTCCACTCGTCCCATCTCGTTTTAGTCCGGTGACTCTCTATTCCTCCCTTAAAACCCTCTCTCTCCTCTACTTATCCTTAGTATAGCCTCCAAACTTTGTCTAGTAGCGACACCATAAACTCATTTTCCGCGTTAACGCGACGCTCTTTTCATTTATATTTTTGCAGCTTTTATTTGCTCGACTGACATGAGACTTTATAGAGAATGGAAATTTTTTATATGTATGTATGTTGCTCGAAATATTTGAAATATTTTAGGTATACAACGAAATTTTTCGGTACTTAGGATAGAACTTGCGACACATCTCGCGGGAAATCGTGACACTATTGTTGCGGCAAGCTGCTTTATCTCATATTCTTTCCTACCGATGCCACTATTCTTGTATGGACACTATTTAAAAAAAACTAGCCTAATTGCCCGTCAAAAATGACGGGTCTGCATGAATCACTTATTAAATTAAAATATCCCATTCTTTTTCCCTCTTCCCCACCCATTCTCTCCTAAAAATGCTATCTCTCAGCGTGATGTATATATATTGTGTCGTAGGTTCTGCATGTGACAGGCTGACGGAATCATGCGCGATATGAATCATTATTTAATGAGATTATATGTAATTTCATACGAACGAAGATTTAAAAATATATTTACGGTATTTAGACTGATGCATTGAGGCGAAAAGTAAAATAAATGTGTAGTTTTGGATTTTCAGGGTTCATGATTAGCCTAAACGGCAACCAAATAGGTCCCAACGCACAACAAGCTTACTTAGGCAGATAAAAAAGAGGTAAGGGATTTCATATTGATAATATTTAGCAATTTTGAACAGCTAAGTCTTAAAACTGGAATTACATATTTACGAACGCGTGAGTTAGATTGTATGAGGTACGGCTTTTTTATATTCAGTAAGATTCTTTCTCTTACTCAACCACCTCTTTTGCTTCGCTCATTTTATTCAACTTTCCTTTTCGTTCTTTATTCATCTCTTTCTTTTTAGCATATTTCCTATTCTCATCCCGCTTCCATTTTCGTGTCTTATTAATATGAATAGTATTCGGCAAGTCACCGCAATTGGTGTGTGGCTGGGGAGAATATCATCGACCTATCATGTTATTCTCCTTTTTACTCTCTTATTGTCTTAAGAAAAAAGGATCCCTTGTATTTATCCGCCCTACGATTAATTTCTCGTTATCTTGTCAGTGTGGTCGCGGCGTACTACGTAAGATGGGCTCCTAATTACTTTCGGCAATTCATCTTTAAATTCTTCTTTATTAAACCTCTACAACAGTCGATGCCTACACATTTATTTCCATCTCGTTGTATTCGTTTACATTTCCTTTGATCAATCTCTTCATTTCTCGTTTTTATTCTTCTTCTCTCCCATTCCTCTTTTAGTCCTTTTCTCTGTATCACCTCCTATTCCATTATTTTACCCCGGAGTGTACTTTGCGTGTAACAAAAAAACGCGCCGTGATCCTTCTTTTCTTGCGACGATCTCGTCCAGCATTTTACAGCCGTCTCCTCGAGGGGTTGATGGGGAGGGGAGGATGCCTTCTCGGTAAGGAGAAGTCTTTTTGTGTCCGACAGTCGACTGTTTCCCGTTCCTTCCCTCGAGGGGATTGACTCGTCTTTCGGTCAGCGCAGAGTTTCCAGGAGGGCACAGACGCCTATTTGTTTTTTTTTGTCTTTGTATCTTGCTCGTTCTGGTCCGCGAGACATTCTATGCGAGGGAGACGACCTATGATAAAACACGTACTACTGCGCATAGACCAATGGCGGGCGACCTAGTTAGCGAGGCGCTGCCGGATAAACAATTTGAACGCACGCCCGTGCGCTTTTAAGATTTTTTAGTCTCCCAGTTGACAGCAAAAAATTCCGAGGTTACGAAGAAAAACGCGCAAGAGTTTTTTTTTAAATTTTAGTACCCCGATTGTTTTTTCGTCCTTTTCGACAGTTGAAAACAAAACAAAATCGCGACAAAAATGTAGTTTCTGAGAAATGATTTTAAGTTCCACAAACTCTGCCAATGCTTCTTTTGTTTCCGGTTTTATTTGTTTTTGTACGTAGAGCGTGCTTTATTGTCCTCTTGCTTGGATCACGGTATCCTAATGTCGTTCAGATTTCGAGGCGCTGCCTTTTCAGAACGGATTTTTAATTTTTTCCGTCCGAATTTCCATTTCATGACGTGGGAGCATATGATTGATGTTAACTATTCACTGATCGATTTTTGCCGAACGTAGGCTAGGGAAAATTGTAGGCATGTCCGTTCTCTGTGACGTTCTTTAGATAAAAACGATATTTGGCATAATTTTTATATTTTAATTGCGGTAATGATCATTTCCAAAACAATAATAGAGAGAGAGAGAATGGGGTTACTAAAAGGAAATGGCATATCACCGGCAGCCTCTTCATAAATTACGTAATTTATCTAAATAGGTTAAATCTAATCAAGAATACACACTTGATCATAAAAAAATCGAAAAATAAGTAGGTACTAAGTACAGGTTTCCCTCATTATGCGGGGGGTGCGTTCCAGGAAATTGACGCATAAAACGAATTCGCATAAACAGAACCCATATTTACATCTAAAAGATAGGGATACGTTCCACAAGCTATCCTAACTCCCTTCCTAGACGCTCTTCTTTCGCTCCATAACGACTTCTTATGCGCTAAATACAAACTTAAAACAATTAACACTGTAAATTATACTCGCCAATAAAAGGAAGCAGATGAACTGTTGTGGGTGATAGTGGGGGTTTAAAGTGCTGGATGGTTGTCTTGGCCCTACGCAAGTTCCGCGGGAAAGGAGACAAAACTTCTCAAGTGTGTTCATTCAGTATCACAAGAAATCGCCTTCTCATCTCCACTCTACAATATCCTCTCCCCTCTCATCTCTTTTACTGTAGTACCAATACGCACAGCATAAGAGACAATGACTTAATGGTCGCCTTGTGGTGTAGTGGAGAACTTTCTTGCATTTGTATTGCACTGGCCGTGTAACCGCATAAGAGCGAATCAAAGACGCCTAAAAAGAAATTCCGATAGCAATAAGTTTGTCGCATAATTGCAAATTAGCACAAAGCAAACCCGAATCTTTAGAGGGAAATCTGTATTCCCAATAGCCTTTGCAAAGCCATGAAAAAACAGACTCATTTCGGCTACAACGCAGTCATCTTCAGTGACTATTCAACGAAAGTAGATTCTAAACTTGTCATGGCTATTGGAGATACCTAAGATAAGTACTAATTTTAAAAAAATTGTTATTTAAGAACTTATTCATGGATTTTCAGCCATAAGACGAACTCGATAATTCTCTAGTTATGTTAAAGCTAAACAAATGGATTAGGAACTCCAGACCAGTTCTGACAATCAGTTTCGTGATCTCAAATAAATTTCCTCTAGAAATCCCTTTAAAATACTTTTTCCCAAATTTAAATTTCAGTTACCGTTGCTGCAAAGCTTTGCATGCAAAATCCCATGGAGGGACGTTTCGAAAAGCGTTCCTATCCATGATAAGAAACGAGAACTAATATTTGCTTTAATATCTTCGGATGAGAAAACGGCCGTCGGATTTTCTCTAAGAGACAAAAAGACTCCAACTGAAACTTTCAATTGTTATGTTTTTACCGAGATAAAGTCATCGCCTTTGCGGGTATTGAATTATATCTCGGAGAAGTTCTCAAACTTTATCTCTCCTTCCGTTATTAACTCTTCCTTTGCCTTTCTCTCTCTCTCTGTCTTCCTATGTTTCACGTTCTCCCCGTATCTCTTTCTCTATCTACCCTCTTCTCTTCCGCTCTCCCTCTTTTTTCACCGAGAGAGTTAAAAGTGAGGAGCCATTTTCCGTTCTCTTCCATTCATAAATTCCCAGGACCACAAAAACTCCTTTCTTTCTGCTAATTCCGTCTGACTGCCTTACTACTACGCCTCCCCCTCCATTTCTCCCCCTCCTTCCCACCCCGTCACTTCCTGACCCTTCTTCTTCCCCTCTTTAATGCTTCCTCTGGTTTTACGAACCACGAGTCCAATATCTCCAACCGCCTCTTCTCGGTCACGCCAGGAATACTTTCTAAAACCTCTCTCTCTCTCTCTCTCGCTTATAGTTAAGGTAAATATTTCTCCTTTTTAATTGTGCAAAGCCGGAATAATGTTAATTTGCTCCTCTTTGGTGTGGGAATCCGGTGATTATTCTTAACCGTCTCGAAGCGTCCTAAGCTTTCGATTCCGTGTCATAATCCTTATATTTTTATATTTCTCTTTTCAAAATTCTCGAATTTTTGACTCTCAGACGGATCATACCGCACGCATTTTTTAAAGTTTTATTTGTGACCGATGAATCCACCACGTTTGTCAGTTTATTTTTTGCAATTAATAGACTCATTGACAGCAGTTTATTTAAAGAGTCCTTTTTCTGGGACATAATATGTGATTCGCCACTGATGACGGTTGCTTTGTAGCCTAAGCGCGCTTTTGGTTTTTTTTCCAATCTTTGTATGGCTATTGGAGACAGATAGCTTGTCAATTCTATTCAAGCCGTGAGGTTAGCTCGATAATTCCCTTTGAGATCTTATTTGATAAAAATGCACGTTTTCGTTAAATTATAAAATAAATCAGCCTGATTTTAAGCGCGTTTTATTTTATAAACGCGCTTATGCTTTAGATCGATATGCCCGTTGGTCCGTCTGTTAAATCAATTAAATTAAAATAGCAAGTAAACGGTAAGAGATAAAGATGAAGTTGCAGGGTGTATGTGAATTAAGTAAGATGCCACTTATTGCGATTCCAAAGAATTTTTTTGGAGAAATCGTTGGACGTCAGGGGTTGAATCAGTGGTTACACGGAGTTAAATTTTTAATTAAATACAGCAGTTTAAGTTTATGTTATCCACACCAAAATAGTGACAGTATGCATTTCAACAACTATTTTTGAGTGTTAATTTAAAATACATTTTCAAATTTAAGGAGATTGTAAGTATTTTACTACAGCACTCTATCTATTTGGAAAATAAATATGAAGTTGTTTAGACTCAATATTAAAGAATTTAAAAAATATTATTGAGAAATTGTTTTTGCTCTATCTGCTGGCAAAACACTCAACAGGGATTTATTCATTCGTTGTCATATTTGCACTCTTTACAAAGGATAAAACACTTGTAAAACCTATGGAACTATTAATGTAAACTACAACAGATGATTATAACGACTGAACGTCTCTTCCAGCGGACCGTGATATATAAATTCTACAGAATTCGAGATTTAACGAAATAACCAGAAAACTTACCGTGTTTATAACCCAAAATCGCTGTGCGGAATGTCGGCGCCATTATATGCGCTTCAAAATTAAGGGAGTATCATGAAGTAGTACGGGCGTATTATGGCTTAATACTTCATTTTAGGAATTAATACTACGGTAGATTACTTTTTTAAAAGCGCTAGAGTTCTCGTTCATAAAACAAGATGAGATTAAGGGAGTATCATGAAGTAGTACGGGCGTATTATGGCTTAATACTTCATTTTAGGAATTAATACTACGGTAGATTACTTTTTTAAAAGCGCTAGAGTTCTCGTTCATAAAACAAGATGAGTTTTTACCTCGCGTTGTGCGATTTTCGGCAGGCCTCCTTCGGGATGCATTCCGAATTCTTGAGGCGACATTAAAGAATCACGATTCAGAATAAGAGCGAGATCTTTTGACTTAACATTCAAGCACGGCTGGAAATCTTATTCTTCCATTTCTCCCTCTCTCTCTCTTTTGCTCCCACATTCCATCTTTCCATCATTCCGGCTCGTTTCTTTCCCCTGTCACTTCATCTGCGCACATCTCTCGCTTCGTATCCGTTTTTATATTTCTCTTTCCATCTAGCCGCGTCTCTCTCTCTCCTTTTATGCAGAGCTTACATATATCTTACCCTCTCCCTTTAGTATTAATAACGGCAGTTTTCCCCCATTATTTCCAGCTCGTTACGTATCTATTTGCCGAAAAAAGCTCTAGCTCTAGTTCTGTCGCGATCTCTCACATTTCGTTAATACTTAGCGGAATATTACAAGTCATATTCCGCCCCACGTATCCAGCGTTTGCTTTACTGTGATATTTTCATAAGTTTTTCATTTTGTGTTTCACACTTACTTTTTCACGTCCAAGTTTTTCTAGTCGGATTTTAAACTCTTGTTAGAATCTAATGTGTACGACTTGGTTTCGATTTTAATAAAGAAGAGCCTGCAGCTTATGTTTTTTTTCAAAGAAATGGAGAGGTTTTTTGTGATATCTGTATTTTCTCCTTAGTACTGCATAAATCTTTCCTCTTAATATTTCGACTAGTTTTTCTGCATCGCTGCTTCCCATTTGTGGCTCAACTTCTCTCAATACCTCTCTGCCTCTCTCAATTTATCCTCTTAATTTTGTTTTCTTATCTTATATCTTCGGATATTTCTCTGGCACATTTTCGCCACTTTTCATCCAAGATGCCAACGTTCTCATATCAGAAGATATCTAAGATAAATTTCTCACTGTAATATGTTACACAAAAGTGGAAGAGAATTTTTTGCGTGTGCTATGTGAGGATTCTGTGATTATCCCGGACCCTTTTTAAGCGGTTTTTTTAAAAATCCGCTAATGTAATCTTTTTGTCCGTCACACTACCATATCCGGTGAGCTACTTCCACACCATTCAAGTTAGAGCAACCAAATTTTGAGGGATTACTCATGGCCATAATTCCTTCCTTCCTGCAGCTGAAATTTTGAGACTCGAGGGACAGTCTATGGCGTGCAGTGGGGGCACATTGAACAATAAAACATTAAATTAATGAACTAATTCTACACCGTTCAAGTTAGAACAACCAGATTTTCAGGATAGTTTTGGCTGATATGTATTGTAGGATCCGTCCGTTTGCCTTTTTGCAGGAGAATAAAAAACCCTTATTAACTATCTTTATGAGAGTCCCTTGCTACGGTAAAAATTCGTTTTGTTCACGTTTCTACAATAAAAAAACTTGTCCTTAATATCTGATCCATCAGTTCTTTTCTTGTTTTATAATATAGGAAGTGCACATAGAAAAGTATTCCGATGGGCAAAAATCGAATCCGTGATTTTAATGAATATGGATGTTTTAGGTGCTCTTGAGCTGGAGAGTAGTTTTTGTGATTCCTTCTCTGTTGTCTGTGGGAGGTTTTAAGGTCTAAACAATTATTGGAATATATAGATATATTGTATTTATGTAGAGTGTTACTTGCAATAGAAACTTTACTGACATATACCCTATCACGCAGCAATGGAGGATAGTTTATTATTGTCGCTATAAAAAACATCGTTTTTCTCGAAAATATCAGAAAATTACGCTATATGCTCTTGTGAGACTACAATATATTGAGTCTAACTTTCATCAACCGCCAAACTTTTCCTGTTCCTCTGACGTCATACAAAGACCTTAACGTTCAGAGGCCGTTTCTTTCCCTTCCTCTATGTTTATTCCTGCCTGTCATGACCACCTTATAGCCTTGTTGCTGAGAGACAACTTGCGGTAAAATATTTCCCGCTCTTACGGGTGACTACAAATTGACGTTATTTCATTTGACTATAAGCTCATGTATATGAGATTTTCCTGTAATGTTTGTATATTGCACCGATTTTATATCGTGCCTTTTGTTTTTACTAGGGACTTCAATGCCGATGATTTTTTAATGCTCATCCAACTACTTTCAAGTTACGCATATTAGTTTGATTAATTTTTGGTAATAAACATACGGTTATTTTTTCAGTGATACGCAATAATGTGTAAAAAAGTGTATATCTCTCCCCACCTCACTCTCACACTATTTCCCTTTATTTTCTCCCACTCCCCTCATCTCTACCGCTCTCTCTCTCTGCATCCTAATACCTCTCTCTCCTTTTTCCTTATACCTCTCTCTCCTCCACTTACTTTCCTCTCTCGCTCTCTCCGGCGCATTTGTTTTCCCTGTGCTTTTACGGGCTGTGGGTTAAAAGCCTAAGCGAGGTCTGAAATATAGTACATGGTACCGCCGTCCGCGTTTCGCCCTTTTACATCGTTGCCCTCCTTACCTGGCGTCGTTTTGTTTTTGCATCAAGAGAGGTCGTCTTGCATTGTCCATCGGTTCGCGGCCAACAGCGTGTCGAGGGCACGAGGCTTTTAAGTAGACCACTTCGCCCCAAAACGTACCTCGATGCGAAACACAATTTTTCAAAGAACGTATCGCAGCTGCTGCTTAAAAACATTGCGCAGAGTTAGGTACAAAATAATAGAATTATGGGTGGCTTAACCAAAATGTATGCGGAATATGATACTGTCACACACTTGAAATTCATTGAATTTTTTAACGTTGTTAGTGAGTGGAGAGAGATCTGTCTACGACAGTGGTGCCCAGAATTTTTACATGGCGTCCCGCATCGGTGGTTGCGCATTCTTCGGCGGGCCGCATTGGAAGTTGGGATTAGAATTTAAACTGGAAGTTACCTATATATCCTGAGATGCCATATAAGTGAATATCAAGCTTAAATAAGGTTTATGTGGTTAAAATTTCACTATTAACAGTTTTACTATGATAATTTATATAAAAATATATGAATTTGTGTTTAAAATTTTTCGGATTCTGTTTTCATCAGAGCTTCTCGGGCCGCACAAAAACGCGTCGCGGGACGAATGCGGCCCGCGAGCCGTAGGTTGATACCACTGGTCTACGAGATGCACCGTTGTTAAATGAAATATAATTAGGTTCAATATTTAACTTTAAAGGTGCCAATATTTATAATCGTCTGTGTAATTTTCTTGGGAATATCACGAAGTAATTTGATAGCAAGAATTTTCTTCGTGATTTCAAAATATAACACAAGATATAACCTTTAATTACTGAGGTGGGGTGTTTGAGACATCACCTAAGTTATGATGTAAAATTATCCCGCTGCGTTACTTTCTGATAGTTTAATTTTACAAAGGAATAAAGCAAATATTAAGTTATTTATTTTTCTCTTTAAATGGCTTCGTAACCATCATGGCAGATCATTAGTCACGGAAAATACAATTTTAGGTATATTTATTGAATAAATATTTATAAAAAAACTATAGCGGTCTTGAAGACAGCACCTCGATTGCAATGTGATCATAATATCACCTCACTAGTTAAATGTTAAGGTGTCAATTTTTATACCTGCTCTTCTCTTTCTATTAGAAAAATCGTGAGGCCTAAACAAGATTTTCTTAACGGTTCCAAAAATAACAAATTAGTTTATAAACATTTCCTAAGTTTACATCTATGGAAACCTTTTTCTTTTGCCAGAATCCTTCGAAGATAAGTTCGAAAACATCAATTTACCGAGGTAAATTTTTCATTCGGGACAATTATGCCATTTTATTATTGCAAACATTTTACGTGATACGTGCATTTACTGCCATGCATACATTTTGAGGGCTAAGTTCAAAGTATTTGGCTCAAAAAATTTTATAATCTCGAATCTTGCAGATATAATTTGTCTGGAACTATTATGGCTTTTTTATCGTATTTCTCTCAGAAATGTAATTACCTTCGAAATTGAATCAATACATTTGTTTAAGAGTGTATCAATTACACCGCGCAAGCCAGTTCCAGAATGCTAACGGAATAAACTAAGAATATTAGTCCCTATGCGTACTCATCATTCAAAACTCAAGGAATGAGTATTCGATGCATGTATCCCAGTCACCCCCAGATTAGCGGCAGTGAGACTTTTTGAAAAGACTGCCGTAAATCTCTGTGAAAAGATAACCAATTTGCACAATGACTTATACTTACAGCTTATACTCTATGATTGGGGATACAAAGGCATTAGGGAACCTTCAGAAATTGCGTATTTAAGGGGAAATTGATCATTTTAAGATAAAGTATCAACTTCTCACTAAATCCGTTTTATCTAGGACCATTCAGTATAAGTAGGGCACCTTCTGTATTTTTACTTTTTTGATTTTCAACCGAAAATTTCCGCTTTAGCAAATTTTCATTTATGTGTATCGATATTTTTGTTAATAGTTTACAATTTCCATTATAGCGATACTTCCCGTCACACACAGTGTGCTGCAAAATTAACGCAACACTTTTTATTTCAATTTAAATGCAGTTTTGTAACTTTCTTTATGTTCAATCTTATCCAAATATAATCCAAAATTCTACAAGTTGACGTAGCAACTCCTTATTCAATCAATCACAACTTCTTAGAACTTGTCGCTTTTAACAAATCATGACCACCATGATCGTGTTTAGTCGTAAATTGATGGTTTTTTCTAATTTTTGCAAAATCTTATGAGATTCGAGGCTGCGGGAGCTTACTTGAAAAATTCCAAATCGATTCTTCTTACTGCTTCATGAACATTTTGTAGCAATAATTAACCGATTTTTGATAATTCACCTTTGGAACTAAAAGTTACTAACTTCAAATAATGGGAATTGACTTAAAAAGTAAATTTTAGACTGCTTTATTTGAAGAAAAACTGTTATTCTGTTAATAATCGTTCAATAACAAAAGAATAATCTGCGGCCAAACTATATTAGATAGTATGCATTAAAAATAAAATTTGTGTCTCTACGTATCATTCCAATTCAAATAAAGAGTGATTGGCAGGGGATGCATTGCAATGCAATTATACATTCATACTGTTGAGTGACTTTTGGAGCAGCCTACGTTTGAGGAATGCTTGCATAGTCACACGAAAGCAATCGCACGAATGCGTGTAAAATGCCTTTGGGCGTGTATTTACATAGCTGACCCTGATTCGAAACAACGCAGTGTAATATTAAAAAGCTTTCCTCAAACCTGCGTGGCATTGGTCGAGAGGGCGCCTTTCCATTTCGGGATCGGGCGTGTTTGCGTGCGACTCCAACGGTTCGTTCGGCTGGAATGGCGGACTGATGACAACGTTCCTCCCCTCCCTCGCTCCGCGTGAGTGTGTGCGTTCGTGCGGGATAAAGTGGTCGGCGCTGTCTGGGACGTCATTTTCGTAAAAAAGCCGTCCATAAGAAATGAGTGCGGGTTGCATAGCGACACGTTAGAGCTCATGGATTGAGATGAAAATTGCGGCATTATTTCCTAATTTAGGGTAGAACCGGCACGGAAAATGTGCGCTTGGGGCATCCTACTCTTTTAAAAAATGTTATACTAAATTTTAATAAATAAAGCGACTTTTTCTCTCATTACGAGAGTGATATTTTTTCCGATTAAAAAAATACAATTCACGTGTAAAATAAATATTTTTTTAATAGCGCTTATAAGTAGGGGGCACCGCAGTCAAGCCGACTCTGACTTAGGGTAAAGGAAACTATCTCTTAATCATCTCTGAAGTGGTGAATTCTTCTTACTAAGCTTAGTTGCAATCCCGAAAATGGGAAGAAGTAGAAGTAGGGGCCAGAAAAATTAAATGAGAACTTTATATGATTGGTGAAATTCATTTGAGCCCTTATATTTATTTATTTATTCATAATTTCACATACAGCAAGATTGCCAATTTAAAGTGAAAAATAACAATAAAATAATAAAATTCAAAGTATAAACAATAGGGATAACAAAAATAAATCAGAAATATTCAGTAGAAAAACTAACAATAATTGTGTCAAAGATTAATGGTTATTTAGGTGAAATGTGTGTGATTCCTAGCTTAATAAATGATTTTATTGATAGGAAAAAAGGATCAATGTTTGGAGGTAAGGTATTCAGAATAGAAGGAAGACGAAAAAAAAGAGAACGATTGACTAGCGAAATCCTCGGAGTAAACATGTGAAATAAGGAAGAAGAACGAATGGTTCTGGGCGGAACTCGGAAGTTTATATAGGATAGTAACTCAGGGCAGTCTGTAACGGAGTTTAAAATATTATAAATAAAGGAAAGATCAGATTTAGTTCGAGTCGCAATAAATCCAAAGAGAGAGCAGATAAAATAGCATCATTAGATGCATAGCGAAGAGAATTTACACGATATTTCACAATTCTAAGGAAGAAATTTAGGACACTGTCAAGGGAACCGAGATTAGAAACAGTAGACATAGACCATATAGGAGAGCAATATGTTATAACAGGTAAGACAATGGTAGAAAAATACGCCCTGAGTGCTGAAGGATCTCTGATATCAGTAAAACGAGACAAAATGCCGAAGAGAGACATTGCTTTATTTTTAATTGCTGTAATATGGTCAGAAAAAATTAGTTTACTATCAGTAATTACACCTAAGTCTTTCTGCTGTAAAACTCGAGTCAAAGTGTCCGAATTAATGCAGTAGTTAAAATTTATATTTATAGCTATTTTTATCGTGATATACACTTTATTCCGGAAGTTGACATGCTTGTGTTTTCTTAGTCCTTGATAAATGTTGTTGGTTTGTATTTATGGCTAATCAACCTCGTGGATTATTATAGCCATTACTCCTTCCACAACGAACACACTCACAAGGGAGGAGGGAAGTCCGGTGCCGGCATTAGCCAACTTTACGAAGAGCACCAAGGGGGTCAACGGCTTAACGTCTCTTTCGAAGGACGGAGCGCTGACTTGCGCAGTTTCCTCAAAGCACACAAGTAGGGGACGGAACGACCCCGGGTTGAAAAATCCGACCTCCGCAGGATTCGAACCTGTGACCTGGAAGGTCAACGCTCTAACCACTCCGCCTCCTTAGTCCCTGATAAAATTGTTATCAATTTTTATCCATTATTTAACGACACTATTGTACTCAAATAACAATTTACCCGTTAAGAACAGGATCAATGGACTCTAAACCTAGCATGTCGATCTAAGTCGAAAATGGAACAGGTTTTAATCTGATTGTTATATTATTAACCGGATATTTTATTTTCTCAACTCAAAATTCATTTATAATATATATATATATATATAAGATATTATTTTAAAATTTATAATAAGTACAGTCGCCAAAGAAAGTTATGATAAACAAAAAGTGATTCAAAGAAAAATACTTTTCGCTTAATTTAACGCAGGCGTTATCCCTCCTATCCCGGAGTCCACGAATAAATTTTCACAATTTATCTGTTTGTGCTTTCTGAGAATGCTTTCCTTCGTTATCTATAATTAAAAGAATGCCCTGGAGCACTTAACCTTCTTCTTCATCCGTACCATGTATGAGAAAGTTCACGTTAAAAATAAAAGCCTCAAGCAGTTTGCGATAATGCTCTCACTATCCAAAATATGTTTCTCGGAAAGGTTTATTTTACGATATTTTCGAGTTATGCACTGCTTTTATGAAAATTTAAATGCGAGGAAGAGTAAATATCTAATTTTGGTTGATAAATAACAAAGAATGATCATTTTGAAGATCTTACATGAAGTTTGTTATTGCCGTTTACACGTTTTCAAAAGTTTATATTTCTAAAGTTAAATGTGTATCAGCAAATACATTTTCAGAAATGAAATTAAAAATATCACATTACTCTTTATTGTTTGAATAGTTTTTGGGGCAACTTTTTCAATACTAATTTTATATTTTTGGCTAAATAAACATCTTTTCTGACAATACAAATTACATCTAAACTCGACTGTCTAAAAGTATATAATTCTGTTGACACAAACAAGTGCTACTCGTTAGATACCAGTGGGATAGGTCACAATGGAATGTTTGGTTATATTTTCTATGATACAGTAGATGATCTTTTATCCGAAATGGTAGAAACCTGAACCATTTTCGATAATACACATTTTCGGATATTGGATATCTCAGTACCAAAAAAATGTTTTTGCCGTGATATAGCAAAAATAAACGATATTATCAACGAAATAATAGTAGTGAATTTTTAGACTTGTTTCGCTTCCAGCGTGAGTGCCTATTTGTTTCGGTCCGTCCGTACGCATGTTTGTTCTCGGCTTTTACTGAACGGATTTTCATGAAATTTGGTATTAAGGATTCCTGGACAAAGGCAATAAAAATTATATCAAATGTTTACATAAAACAATCAGGAGTTTCACTTTAATAGAAACAGAAAACGGACTTTCCGTCTATCAAGAAAACTAGACAAGGAAGTCGTAATTCGATTTGAACTTCGAAAATTCATTGCATCTTTATTTAGTCGCTTTCAACGAAAAGAATCTTTATAGAAACTTAAGTAAATAAGATCTGATATAATTATGAAAATACAATAAATTTAATTTAGTGAGAATGCTGCGTTTTGTATTTTTTTCGTGCTCACAAAGAGTTTTGTAAGTGCAAAGAAATTGATGATTTACGACGAAGGAATAAATGCAAACGTAAAGATTACAACAACATTACTCAAATGAAGTATGTTTTAAATAATTTTCGATTGTTTTATTGATTATAATTGGTAAATGAAAAAATAATAATATTTCTTTGGCATATTTCTTTCCTCGTTTGGATGTTTTCATTATTTGGATCTTCGGATAAACGGTCTTCTACTTTACATGCTTTCATAGCCTTCCAGTTTTCCTCAAGATTCGTTTTCTTACAAGTTTTTTCTAAGCCATGCCGAACTGTCTCCTTTAACAGTTTGCAATCCTTTAGTTTTCTCTACACGTATCCCCACGGGTTCAGTTTATTATTCTAAAACACAGAGAGAGTCAACGGTTTTGCTAAAGGGATGGTTTAAATTTCTAAAAATTTCCTAGCAATAGGACCGGTGCCTGCAAGTCACTCGTGGGACATAGGAACGGAAAAGGAAATATCTATTGACTCACCCAGTGGTATCAAGGGCCGCATTAAGCTAAATATCTTGCGGGACACATAATTATCCATAAAATTGTGATGTTTTTGTTCCTTTTTAAAGATCTGCGATTGTATTTGACGGTTAAAGAGATAAAATTAATAGATAGCCTCCGCATACCGACGCTTCGCTTAACGACGTTTCGTGGTTTCAAGAAGTTTTAAGAAGAGGATAGAAGAACACAAACGTTGCTTCGAGTTGCGAAGAGCGTCATCACCATTTTCCAAGCACCTATTTTAGAACGGCCATTCCAGCGCATTCCTTCCCGAGTTTCTCCTCTTCGAATCAAAGGGCAACAGAGTGGACCTCTTAGAGCAGTTGGAAATTGTGATCCATGATGCTACAGACAATGTTTCACTTACTAATTAATTTGTTTTCTCCAATCACTCTCCTTTGTTCTTTACTGCTTTCCTAATTATTTAATTGATTGCCTTTTACTTTTTAATTTGACTTTTGTAACTTCTGTTAATTGCTTTTATTTTCTAATTACATACTAACCTTGCTCGCATTACTGTTTATAGCCGTTTGAATTTTGTCATTCACTTTGTAATTCAATTTTTTAATTTTCACATTATCACATTACTGAATGTATGTTCTCTCTCCTGCCTTTCATTATTCAATTAACACTCCTACCCTACTCTCCGACCATGCTTTCGTCACCTGATATTGCTGTATCAGGCGAAACCGGTCGGTTATTAAACTACATATTTAGTGGAAATTTACAAGTTTCTCTTTTCATTTAAATGACGGTTCATTTTCGATTAACGACGTTATCAATTCGCGGTTACGACGTTGGTGCCATTCTTTCCGCCAATCTCTCGAGGCGCTCAGTTTGATTTTTGCGTATCGATGTTTCGCGTAACGTCGCTTCTTCGTGGAACGAATTAATATCGTTATGCGAGGGATGCCTGTACTTGTGTTTTCTCTGTACAAGTGCCGAAATAAGCTGTTCATTCAAAGATTTTTTTCGTATCGGATTGTCTGAAATCTGGTCACTTTAAAGGAGACATATTTACGCTCTTTCCGCATCCCAAACCATCGGATGGGATGCGTCTCCCTCTAGTTTATTATAGTTCCTCCCTGAACCCTAACTTACATCTCACCGCTCCCCCCTCCCTCTTTCTCTCTCCCTCCTTTTCTCCTCCGCCCATTTATTCTCTCCCGGTGACCATCACCTCTTCCATTCCACCCATTTAACCTCTTTTCCTCCCTCCGCCGTTCAATAACTCTCGCGAAACCTCTTCATCTCACTCCGCAAACCCTCTCCGCCTCTTTGCTCTCCCTCTATCACTCTTCTACAACGGATTTTTCACATACCTTTCCACTTTTCTCCCTCCCTTGAACACTCTACCTTTAGCGTTTTCTCCACACCTCCTCATATCTTTTCCGGTCTTTTATTCTCGGCGCCTTTACTTTCCGCGCTTATTTTTTTTCTCTACCTGTCTTAAACTTCAGCGCCATTCTCCTCCGACCCCCATTTTTCTCTTCGCGTTGCTTGTATCTCCAATTTTGGCTCATACTACTTATATCCCGCTGTCCCATCGTTATATTCTATTATTTCCCTTCTATCTTTGATTCTCTATCGCCCTCTATCCGTATCCGCGTAAATATCTACTCTTTTTCCTTTCTGCCATATTAAAATGCATGTGGACTATTCACGAATTCCCAGCCGTTGCCGGATTTTCCGATTTTCCGTTTTTTTTAGTGTTAAGTATTTGTGTACGGGACCTGATTTCCACTATGCGTGATAAGGACATGCCCAAGGGCGAGGGCATTGTAAGGATGCGATGATTTTTGTTAGAGTTTTCAAAATAATTTATGCCAATATTTTATTAATTATTTGTGAAAAGTCAAATGCTACTATTCCAAACTTATTTACGCGTATTGAAGTAATGCGAGGGGAAATGAAGACGGAAAACCGGCCGGTTTTCTGATAATCTTACCAGATAATTGTCACGATGATTTTAAATCTAAAAATAACAGCTAGCTTTTCGAGTCCCAGATTTTAAAGGAGTGCACCTATGCTCCTTTTCTCGCCCTATGTTTTTATTACCTTCTCTTTCCCTTCTAAACAAAAACCAGAAACAATTTTCTCGTAAAATTCACCATAAAAGGTTTATATTTTCACCAACCAGGTTGTTTTAATCTATCGCGTCATTTTTTTTCATGATGCGATTTACCAAGTTATGCTTTTGTCTGTCGTGGTTCGTCCTTTTTTCTCTTTGCCTCACCTCCATCGGCTTTTATTGACTTTATTCTTCCTTCCTTTTCCTCTTTTGTTTTCTTCTTCCCTCTTCATCCATTACTGATCCATTACGGCTATCCACCCGCGTCCTCTCCTCTTCTCCCCGCAGCTTCCTATATTTATTCATCCCTTTTTATTTTTCATTCCCTCCTACTCTTCCTCTCTCTCTCTCTCATCTCCTTTTTCTCCCTCAAATGTTCTCTTTATCTCCTCCCGTATGCTCGAATTCTTCGACAACAATCCCTTAAAAAATGATTATTCAAAAAATGGTTCTTTGAAAAATAATTCTTTCAGAAATTCCTCGGAAATAAAATTTTCGAGAATCATTTATTCCCAAAAATATTACAATTCGAAAAAACCTCTCTTTTACGTCTCTCTATTCTTCCGCCAGCGGCCCAACCGCATCCCACCCACTTTTTCCCTCTCTTCTTCCAGTTTAGTTTCTTTCCTTTCTATCTTCATTTCCAGGTCTCCCTACTTTCATTTTTTTGTTTATTGTTTTGGAAAGGATCTTTTCTCCTTAATGCAAATCATCAGTTCTTAAATTAAGAAAATTTACTATATTTTCTCCAAAATAATAAGAGCGTTAGCGTATCAAGCTCCCGATGCAAGGGGTCGCTGCTTCGAATCCGGTCTCGTGCTTGTCATAAATATTTTATAACACATTTAATTGGGGTAACCTGTTTGTGTCAAATAAATTATCATTGTTTTATCTTATTTTCCCTTGAACTATAATTAGGTAATTTCCTAATAATCACTTAACTATAAAACCCTTATTCCCTTGGTCACTTGGTCATTCTGTCCAAAACGCTCAATATCTCAGCCGTTCCTTCAGCCAGTTCAACCAAATTTGGTAGAATTGCTATGATCACGTACCAATAGCGAATGGCAAAAAAATTTCAAAAAAGGTCCCGGGATCGACTCCAGACGGTGATTTCAATTTCCCATAAGAGGAACAATTTTAATCGGTTGGATGGAGGAAGAAACTATCTTGTCTCAATCTCGTCCCTCCTATCTTGCTCTATCAGCAGACCTTTCATGCTGTCAACATGCGTCATCTTCATTTCTCCTTTCCTCTATATTTTCTCTACCCTTTTCTCTCTCTCCCTCTTTCTTTCTCCCCCTTTCTCCATCTACGCATCTCTCCTATTCCCACCCCACTCTTCCTCTCTATTATTCATTTCCACTTCCCTTCCTCGTTCGACCATTCTTTTCTCATCCCTCTTTTACCTTATATTTCCTCCTGTCTCTCTCTCTCGTCTCCTCTTACCCTCCAAGAACTTGAGTGGCTGGGCGTTCTGTGGAAGGGAAAAGGGGGATGTAGTCCCCTCTCCTTGCTTGCTCGCCTCCGACTTTATGGTCCATCCAGCTCCTCCTGGGGAAGTGAGATGGGAGGCCGTGGGAAGAAGGGAAAGAGAGAGAGAGAGAGATAGAGAGAGAGAGGGGGCGAGGAAAGAGGATAGTCGTGAGAGAGGGAGAAAGGGAGGGAGAGAGAAAGAAAGGGAGGGAGAGGGAGAAGGGGGGGAGAGAAGGGGAGGGAGAGAGAGAAAGAGGGAGAGCGAGGGAAAGTGATGGAAAGAAAGGGAGAGAGAGAAAGGGAGGGAGAGAAAGGGAGGGAGAGAAGGGGAGGGAAGTGGGTCTAAGGTTTTCGGTCGGTCCCTTTTTTTGGACGCGGCACCCGCTAAAAGCGCTAGGCGTGTTTTTTTGTTTTTTTATATTTCCTTATTTTTTCATTCCATTTCGCTGAGCAGGACGCCCCTACATCAACATTTTCCGCTCTTTCGTTTCCCCTTCCTCTATGTTATAGATTACTCACTCGGCGCTCTCTTCCTCCGTTTTTCAGCCACTCGAGGGTGGCTACTTCCCCTCTCCCTCCTCCTCCCCATCTCCCTCTCCCTCCTCCCCATTTTTCCCCCCACCATCTTCTCTACCACCTCGATCCGCTCGCTTGAGATGTCTGATCTCCCGGAAAGGGAACGGGAGGGAGTTTTCGGAGGGCGCGTAGAGCTTTTAATCAAGAAGTCGACATTAAGATAGCGGTTTAAGGGGGTGTTGCCGAGTTTTGGGAAGGGATTGCGAGGGCGTGGACGTGTTTCGGGTGGGGAAACTAATGTTATTTGGGCCAAAATGCTCTTGACCATTCCAGTTGCGTGCTCCTTATCTCTCCTCGCCGCCTTATCTTTTGTTTTCGTGGGAGAATAGTGAAAACGTCTTTTTGATTTCTATGGTGACAGTATTGAATACTGATTCATGTGTCCAACAGCTGCCCCGCGGAAAACTTAAAAAATGCGGTCGAAAGTGTGTTTTTCGTTAAGGGATTTTAAAGGGAAAACTTCCGGCGTTGCTGTTTTTCTTATACGAAAATATTTTTGGGCATTGGTGCTGAATAATAATTGCTGTAAATTTTAAAACTCGTAAAACCCTTGTCTTACGCGAATTAGATTAAACGCTCCCAAATATACGCGTGGCTTATTTGCCCTAAACGTATAAAATTTATTTTTGTGGAGTATTGACTTTAGCGCGCGCCGCGTTTTACATATGCATGCGACGCGAGAAGAAAGCCTATGCTAACTAACACATTATTTTTTCCGTAAGGTATTAAATTTGCACGACGCGATTTTGTCTAGCGCGGAATTATCCCAAAGCGTAAACCCCGGTTTCCGCAAGATTTTGCCCTTATTAAAAAATAACTTTTTAAGTTAAAAAAAAACTTCTTGAGAGTTTATTGTTAAAATAGTAAATACCTAAAAATTGGAATATCAAATCTTTAGAATATTAATTGCGTTGTAAATTCCAAAGATAACCATGCTACGAGACGGAATATCTGTAGTAATTAAGTTTATGCGAGATCTACGTTTGGTATTACTGTTAGATGGGCAAACTCGTTTCCGCGTGCGTTCACTTGGCACGCAAATGGCATGCAAATTATTGTCGTAGCTTGAGCGAAGATATATGGTCCTATATATAAATAAGTAAACGGTTCGGAGTACCAAGTACTGCGCTCGTAGCATATGACGCGGTTTCGTCGGCAGAGTGCGAAGTTCAAGGACCAAGTTCAGGTTTCGCCGGTCTCCTTCATATTGCACGTCGCGCGGAACGGATAATCGGTGGTTTATTTCGGTTGCAAATATGCATCCTTAATCTTAAAAATATACCGGAGAAAGAGAGTGTAATGACGCAGCATTTCTCCGAGTTGTTGTCGCTCCGAGGTCAGCAAGTTTTGCCGTATGGTATCTCGGTCTCATAAGGCAGGTCTCATGGTTTCCGCATCGTAATGGTTCGTATTCTTGTCAGAGTTTACTGCCATGATATATGAAATTGACGTTTTAGTGCCTGCAAACAACGCAACCGTAAATGTTTCGACGTTTTTGACGCTTTAATTTAACCTCACAGAATAATGCTTTAACTCCTTGCGTCGTTGACAAAACTTCTTTTTCTCTGACGATTTACATGGCATTATTATTATGCGGTAATATGTCGCTATGATCTTAACTATTTAAAAGAAAATTTCATTTCAATGGGAATGTTTCTAAACTGAGGCTGACTTCCTATTGGTAGCAGTGATAAAATATTCTCTACTATAATAATTAGCAATTTGAAGTTGTATTCACTGTATTACTAAGTTCGAGGTTGTGTAAGTTTCCAGTTAAGTGTAAGGAACGATTCGTTAACTGAATGAGTATTTCACAGATATGGGCCTTTTGATGCACTTCTGATCAATATTGGCTATGTATCGGTACAATAAAATAATTAACTTATTCCTCATGATTCCGTAATGACGGGGGAGAACTTGATTTAAATCTATACGGTGAATTACCGATTGGTTGCCTCAGCTCAGATCCTATTCCTATCGGATAACCCGGTTCATCGATATACTTATTTACACATAGCATAGCACAAACAAATGTAGAGGTTAAGCAAATATCATGAAAGTAAAGAAAACACAGTCCAAGGTCCAATTTAATGTCGTTGCATAAAGCTATTTAACAGGTTAACTAATAGGTGTTTATTAGGTATAGTACAGGTAAATACCATACATATAATGAAAGGATAACTTTGTAGTTTCCACAACTTTTAATATAACACGATCGGTTTCACTACGATCGTAGCGAAACCGGTCTTGTTATATTAAAAGTTGTGGAAACTACAAAGTTATCCTTTCATTATGAGTAAATTCCACAAAGTTGTGCCTGACCTCATTAGTTATACCATACATACATACAGTATAAAAAATTAAAAGTTCTAAGTTATACATCTTAACAATTCGGGTTATTTGATATCCGGTTAATATAATATCATAAATTACAATATTATTATTTTCACTTTTTTGCCATTGGATATTGACTTTTATCGGCCGTGCGTACACTTAAATGTACACAAAATGTAGGCGTTGTTAGCGGATGGGCATTTAAATCCGTACGTTAAAACCAATGACAACATATAGGAGAGACAGAAAGATACAACGAGCGTCATACAATTAAAAAAAACAAACCAATCAATCTAAAACGTCATGAAGGAGGTGAAAGAGACAAGCAAAAAAAACTCATCAATCACGCAGGTTCCCAACACAAATACGCGCGAACTCGAGTTCACAGGTAATCACTCCACTTCGGCGAGCACTTTGCACGCCAAGGACCAAAATCGCTACCAACGAACGCAAATATAAACGAAAACGAGAGCAACAAACCAATAATTTAGCGCGTATCTACTTGCTTTTGTAGCGACACGCTCTCTTGCCACGAACTAAGCATCCCCCATCGTACCTATATTTGCTTTAAGCGTTGGTCGGGGTGATGTGATTACTCGTAATTTGCGCGTTTGTCGCGTTTCGCACGTCTCCTTACCTCAGCCCATTAAATCGCGTTAATGCGGATTTTTCGCTGTATTTACATGCAGCGAGTTAGTTGACAGCTCGCTATCTCGCAAGAGCACCGTGGAAACTCTACAGGTGTTCGGTGTTAATGAGCTTTGCTCGCGATCGAATGCGCGCGAACTAAATTTCCTTTTTTTTTTTCCTCGACTCATAATTCTGAGCTTGATCGAGTGTCGAACCCTGGCCTCCCATTTTCCGGAACGGCGTTTTAACCAGCTGAACTACTAAGAAGCCGTTATTGTTCTCCACTCTAGAATCGGTTGAATTGTTATCCTTCTCAACTTGGAAATTTATGTTCGGCGTTATGTGTTCGTACATGAAATCTTCATTTGCTTACATTCCATCTTGTGTTTCTCTCGGTTATGGCGCTCGTGACCTCGTTTCATCATATCTTCCTCAAATGTGAGGATAGTTCGTTAAACCGCGCGCTTGCAGATTTTACCATGCGATCACCTACGACCTTCCTATATTCTCCCGTTACGTTTCTTTTTAGCACGTTTAAAAAAATGCGCGTCTAATTTCAATTTGGCGTCTGTCTGCGCACTTCCTTAAAATAAAATTGTCACGAAACTGTCAAGGATAGAGAACTGAAACTTGGAGTGTAGATTTCTTTACTGTTGCCTTTGTTTTTCTTTAAATTTGAGTTTTGAAAAATACACAGGGTCGGATAGGGACCCATTTAAAATTTATTTATTTTTAATATCTCCGAAGGTATAAATGATGGAAAGCCGAAAGTGGTGCCACTTACAAACAAGGCTCTAGTAGCCGAAAATGTGGTGGTCTAACTACATAAAAATAAATTAAGATTAACTAAATTTACGCATCAAATGTTCAAATAGCAAATTCTCCTCATTTAGCCAATTGCGTTAATGGGAGAAATAAAAAACAAAATCTTACTGAAGTTAATAAAAGAAGAAGAAAAATCGATAATTTAATCCATATTCGATAACACTCTATTGTTATGTTACGTATCAGTGTTTAGGTGTGCATTGACCTGGCCCTCCAATAAGAGGGGTTCTTGTAACACGGATATGCTATAAGATGGTTTTTGGTGCTTATAGTCATTGCTGAACTTATTTTTGAGTTTAGGTCATATCACAGTTATAGTGAATTTAGGAACCGATTCCAATCTCGTTCGGTGAATGTTGACCGTTGGAAAGAGGATCCAGAGGGAACGGATTCTGAAATTGTTGTTTATGTCGTAGTTACTTTTTTCGGCCATCGCGGTAAATAACGAAAAACTTTTATTAAAAAACCGCCAGCCAGAAAAAAACCGATTCGAACGTTTTCAAAGTATATTTCAGAATTATATTGCGGCATATAACGGAAAAGAGATGCTGTTCTTGTGTCCTGAAAGCTTTTAATCCCAATCTTTATGATTGTTTTTTGTTATAGCAAAACCTCGAAAAATCTGTTTTATATTTTAAAGTGTCTGTGAAAATCTTTATATCGACCCAAAAATGTATGCGAGGAATTTTGTCAGTAAATTCGAAAACTATATGCAGCGCGAGAAAAACATGCATATATGTGGACGTCCGCCAGAGAAAGATATCAGAGTTTTTGTGAAAAAGGGTAGATCCTCTGGTTTATTAAGAATAACCGTATCGAGGGATTATATCCATAAGTGAAGTACGAGTAGAACTTATATTTAATTTCGTGATTTTGGCTTCAATTTTCTCAAAACACTGTTTATAAATATCATCTGTAATATTCAATAAAAAGTTTATTTTTCAACATAGATGTGTGATTTTTATTTTGTTTTACTAGTAATTTATCAAAGAATACCGCGACATTCATAACTCCATACCGAAAAAGTGGGCCCTTCTCTGGCGGACGTACACCTATTAGTAATCTTAATTGGTAGTTTTATCTCTTTCGAGCTGAAGGGAAACGAGGCATTACTTTATCTCCAAAATATCAGGGTTCGAGTCCAGGTGCAATTTTCTTTCGTTTACGGGATTTTCGTGTGAATCAGTGTTGGAAAATTCTCGAATTTTTATTCCTGAATAAATTGCTACCTCACAGATCACATAATAGCCAGGGAGATAAAAATGTCTTTTTTGAGCTCCCAAAAAAATATTCGTGTCAACCTATGTAAAACAAGATTAGAAAGGTGTGCTCCATGCCGGAGTACACGGAGTTTCCAGATGCGTTCTTTGAGATTTCACTATGTTCTCAATATTTTTCGCTCAGAGGAGAATTTAACGAGAAGCAAGCGAAGTACGTTGTAAAATACATGTAGGTCTTCATGCAAAGTAGTCGTAATTATTGTCCGATTTTAACCAAAATTGGAATCGGTCAATTAATTTTAACAAACTCCCCAATACCAAATTTCATCGCAATATGTCAAGCGGTTCCCTAGTTGAAACAAAGGAGCATTGTAAACTACATATAGGTCTTCATGTAAAGTGGTCGTATTTGTTGTCCGATTTTAACCAAAGTTGGAATCGGTCGACAATTTTAGCAAAACTCCCCAAAACGAAGTTTTATTAAAATATGTAAGGCGGTTTCCGAGTTGAAACGAACATTGTAAACTACATATATATATATATATATATATATATGCGTTTTCGTGCAAAGAACGCATAAAAATACATGATGGCATGTTTGGTAATTTTTTAGTGCTTTTCATCATTGCTGAAAAGTACTATTATATTCATGATGTCCGTCCGTTTATACGCAAATATCAGAGAAGAATTGGCGGAACCGATTTCTACCAAATATGGTACATATAAATTAAGGACCAAAATTTCATATTTCAACCCGGTCGACTAAACAAGGATAGATTTTTTCTGTAACTATGAATTTGGACTTCAAAGAAATTCCGTTTGTAGAGCGAGTATAGAACGGGAAAACGAAATGAATATGTTTAGAAAGGATCAAAAAAGCAGGGCTACCACAATATAAGGAAAAATAATTTTTCTATTTCAAAGCAAAAACAGTATACGATTATACTACGGCAAATTTGACGAAAAGCACTTCTGTATCACGGGATACCCGTGTACATCCCTACTTATTTCAATAACAATACAATACAACGCTGATTATGGTTCTCATTTTCGCGGTTGGGTTAGTCTTGGGATTACAAATTGCTGAGCGAGGAAGGGAGGTGTCGGAGAGCCCGAGTGCTTGGATAACCAGCAACAACACTCTATATGTAACATATCGTATATGTGCATCATAGAGAGGTTTGGGAATGTAGGAGTGTGTCTTAGGGGGTATAGAACTCAATCCTGACTTCACTCTGTAAAGTCAGGTTCGTATAACACGGATTCACATTACATGGAACATTTCCATAACTCATCCCCGTCTTATGGGATGACCGGATGTGCACATATTTTCCCATCATCATCATCATAGGTAGTCTGACCGTAGACAGGTCCGTGATTATTCTTGGTTAAACCTGGTTCTCCATATACTCCTATTTTCCGCTGTCCTCTTAATATCTTGATAACTCTCTTTCCCTTTCAAATCGTCTATCAGCTGAAACCTTTTCCTACCTCTTTCCCTTTTCCCATCTAGTTTTCCTTCTAACACGTCTTTAATCACACTCTCTCTCCTCAGGTAATGTCCAACCCAGTTAGCCTTCCTCTTTCTGATAGTCTGTATAATCATTCGCTTCTCTCCTATTCTTCGTAGCACTTCATCGTTTTTCATCCTATCTGTCCATTTTATCTTCAGCATTCTCCTCCAAGTCCACATTTCAAAGCTTTCCAAGTATTTTATGTCATTTTTCCTTAGCGTCCATGTGTCTGCCCCATACAATGCTATACTCCATACGTAGCATTTTATCAACTTCTTGCGGATATCTTCCCTTATATTCCCTGTAAGTAGTTGTTTCTTTCTCCTGAAAGCCGCTTTTGCTTTTCCTATTCTAGTTTTGATCTCATCCGTACATTTTGCCTCTCGTGTTATGATACTTCCAAGGTATTTATATTCTGAAACTTGTTGTAATGGCTTTCCCCCAGTAGTTATGTTCAGATTCTCTTCTTTACCCGAAATTCGAATGACCTTGGATTTTTCTGTATTTATTTCCATATCGTATTTTCTACCTGTTATCACTAGTCTATTTATCATTTTTTGTAGCTCCTCTTCCCTTCTTGCTAGAAGTACTTGATCAACTGCGTATTTTACTGTTCTTATAATCCTTCCTCCAATTTTGAAATCCCCTGTGCCTTCTAAAGCTTCTTGTATTAGACTTTCTCCATATATATTGAATAGGGTTGGCGATAGGCAGCAGCCTTGTCTTACTCCTCTACCGATATTTATTCCGCAGGTGTCCACATTCTCAAACCTGACCTTTACAAATTGATTCTCATATAGATTCCTAATCAGTCTCCTGTCTTTCCAGTCTACACCTATATCCTTTAATATCTTCATCAACTTTACCCAATTTACTCTATCAAAGTCCTTCTGCCAGTCTACGAAACATGCGCAGATATCTTGACTGTATTCTATCGCCCTTTCTGATATGATTCTAACTACTCCTATAGCATCTCTAGTTCCTCGTCCTTTTGCCCATATACGAGCTTATTTCAGAAGTTTTTCAGCGGTGTGTAAATGTGCGCATGCGTGTTCTCTCTCTTATTGGCTTCAGAAGTTTCTTTTATATCCCTCTCCCTAAGTAAAATTTGAAGAAGTAGCGATTGGTAAAAATTGGTCCCTATTGCCCTCACGTCTTATTCTCACAACCTTGAACAAAAAACACATCGCGACGGTTTCATGCGTTAAAGGAGCTATACGACCTCCAACGTTCCACGACCTCATAGTCCTTTACCTTCTGACAGCCGTTCGAAGCTATACGACCGGAACGACGATGCTCGCTGGAGCGCATCGACCCCTGGTCGGGAAAATTTTCCCGTTTCTCTTTTTTTCCCGAGAACATTTGACGCTCCTTTCCTGTAATCGCGACAGGAAAAAGTCTCATACGGCATAAAATGAATGGATTGAGACGCGAGGGGAAAATAAACATAAATCGTACGTCAAGCTATGATTTTTACCTTTCCTCTGTCAGAACTTGACATCGCATTTCTATTAGTTACGAGGTATCGATTTTTCTGACAGCACGAAATACTGAATTATATCAGTGTTTGCGTATAAACTTCAATATAAATACTAGTAAGATCTGTCGTGAGTGGTGGGTGAAAATGTTCTCACGTCATAGTTCTTTTTATATCTCTGATAATTATTAAAGAAACAATGTTTGTCTCATGAAGGATCATATTTCGATATGCTGCTAAATTAAATGATATCTTCATACTCACTACGTATTTAATTACTAATGTAATCCAGAAAAAGCGTTTTACTGGTCATTATTAGTTTGAATATAACCCGTTATTTTGTGATGTTTACAATATCAATTATCATTCACTCTATAAAACGATTCGTAATTAACACACCGAATAAATTTCGAAGTTAATGTTGACGAATCATCCTAGGACAGTTTTCAAGTTGACGAACTCGGGACACTTTTACTTAATTTAGAAAGAAGGTTTGTGTGAAATAGAGGTAATTGATAGTAGCTCAATAACTTTGGCCAAAACTAACAAAGGTGAAATACTCCTTTAGCCAAAACAACTAGAGGGCTACAAAACCCAATGCATTTCGCCCACAAGGTGGGCATCGTCAGAGGTAAAACCTGTTTCAACAGTGACTGAAAGCCAACTGCCAGGTTTGAAACGGAAAGTATTAAGAAGACGACCGAGAAACAAGCGAAGCGCGGAAAGATTTTTCGGCGTGTGTGCCGTTTAAATCTGTCAATTTGTATAGGGTCTTGTTGAAATCTGTGTCCGTGTTCATAAGTGTATCGCCTGTTGAAACAGGTTTTACCCCTGACGATGCCCACCTTGTGGGCGAAATGCATTGGGTTTTGTAGCCCTCTAGTTGTTTTGGCTAAAGGAGTATTTCACCTTTGAAATAGAGGGCTTAAAAATTTTACTAGTGCACTTCATGGAAATTCTCTCCCGTGTCTTTTCTTGTCCATGTTACATAAACGTACGAGTAAACATAAGTTGCGTATTAAGTTTTTATATTTATCACTGGAAGACTCAAGTATAGGATTTTATATTTACGTGCAAATTTAAAAAATAGCCGGACATAATAATACAGATAAATTATTTTTCCTTGAAAGTAACAAATTGTTTCAAAAATTAAAGAAAAAAAATCATTGTGATTGTCTTTATCTCGTCATAATCATTTAGTTCAACTCTTGTTTTATCCCAGCCTTATATTAATTCTGATGGTCCCGGGTACGCTACTAAAGAATTCACCTACCGTCTTCCTTTCTGAAAGAACAATCAAGGAAAACGGTTCTTAGCCCTTATCCTTTTTCATCAGTTCTTTCCTCGACGTCTTTAATTTCGGACTAAAACACTCGAGTTTTCTCATAGGTCGCACGGGGATCTCGCGAGTTATTTCTTTTACGTTCCGAGGGTTTGCCTTTCCTCCATCACTTGCTCAGTTTTCTTGCCAATCACTTCTTTCCCTCCCTTCAGCATCTTCTCGGAGAAGAGACTGAGCAGGAAAGTTCCCGCGAGAGGATTGCCGCAGTCGTATTCTCAACGCCAAAGAAAGCGACCTGTGCATATATATCTCGGTAAATATTAAATTCTAGGCCAAAAATTCTTTTATTTTTCTATACTGTTAAAAGATAAAAGAAAAGTGAATATCGAGCGTGTATTGTTGCCATTTCTTAAGTATGTGCTTGCATTAGCGGCCTGCTATTTAAATTAAATCTTTTAAGTACCACTCATTCACCTATAAATTGCATTTATGCGTTTAACATTATAAGTACCATAAAGTATTTATTTATTCTATTTTATTCGTGATTTTTGCGTCGTAGCAATGAATTGGTTGAAATACAAAATAAGATGATTATTTGAAACATATAACACGATTAAAACATTTTAAAAATTGTTTAAAAGGAGCACATATTCTAAAGATTTAAATAAATTAGCAAAACTAAAATAACCGAGCTGTATTATACACTTAAGTAAAGTGTTTCTGAAATAATTGGTGTCTCATAAGATACTTTAATAGTTGATATTGATAAATATCGCATTTTAGACAGAGCAGTGTTCCACACTTCATCGTTAATGGTTTTCGTGCTTCAAAAATTATTAACAACGGAGAAAATTGAGATAAATAAAACTTAATGCATCATCAAATCATCGAAATCAATACTCTTAACAAAAGGAAGGCGACGGATTTTGATGTGACGTGCTTTTTCCCATCTGCTTGCGTCGTTGACGACACGTTTTTATTTTTATTACATATTTCGTCGCCGACTACTCTTATTCCCTCTAACGCCGTTCTTACTTTTTATGGCCTGTTCGGGCAGCGTCTCAATATGCTCCTCGAATCGTGTCTCCCACTCTCTCTCTCTCTCTCTCTCATATATATATATATATATATATATATATATATATATATATGTATATATATATATATATATATATATATGTATGTATGTGTGTGTGTATAATTGTTGTGTGGGCGTCTACAAAACATAAATAAAGCTTTGAGAGTGGTGAGATTTAGAAAGGACTACAAGAAAATTATTGCGTCGTTATACGCAACCAGCAGAGTGAGTGCGAAGGTCGAGGGAATGAAACACTGTTTTTTTGTCAGGGACAAAAGAGAAGGAAAGTATTTTGAGAGGGAGAAAGATTGGTGATAGAAGAAGATGAAAAGTTTGTGTTGACTGAAGGTGAGGTTGCCGATTTACGTTTTATGTCCAGCCCGTCCATAGTCGGGGGGTGAACATCATCACTGAATGCTAAATTTATATTGTCCTAGAAAAGTAAAAGCCGGAACTAAATTTGGTTAAATTTATGGGGAAAACCAGTGAAAAGAAGATGTATAAATTATGTTTGTGTGAAGAACCCCAGGAACAAACTTTTCAGGAAAATAAAATGCGATGAAGGACTCAGTAGAGCAATGGTGAATGGTAAACCTGCGGACTATTGGATTTGTTGTTAGCAAATACATAAAAATACGAACGTTTCGGTCAGATCTAAGGGATTACAATGAATCATATCAGCACAGGAAATTTTAATATCATGTTTTCCATTATAGATGAACCTGGAGTGTAAATATATTGACGAATGTTCTTAAAAGGTTTGTATTGATTATTTATAATTATACGAGAATGTTAAGAAGAAGAAATACGGCAAAGATAAAATTGTGAAGGAATTACAGTTATATATGTAGTGTGTTTAAGTAAGTCATGTTAATTTAGTTGGAGAGAGGAGAGAAAGCAAGGGAGGGGAGGGAGACAGGAAGGGCGAGAAGAAGAGACAGGGTGAGTGGAAGGGAGAGAGGAAGATAGAGGTAGCGATAGAAAACGGTAGCGAGGAATGGAGAGAGTGAGGGGGGAGATACAGAGGAATAGAGAGAGAGTAAGAGGAATGAGAGAAGAAAAGAGAGGGAAGATAGAGAGAGGGTGAAAAAGAGGCTTACAGAGAGAGGGGTTGAGATGGATAGATGTACAGATGGAGTCATGAGGAAAGGGGTGGGATAGTAGAGAATCGTAAAGAGGTGGCGAAAAGGAGTAATATAGGAAAGGAGCTGCAGGAGAGAGAATGATGTATCGTGTTGAGATGAGAATTATACAGAAAAAGGAGGAAGAGTTAGAGGATCAAAATGTGAGAGGGGGCAGTGGAGGGGGAATCGTAGGAACGGACGGTAAAAATAGAAAGGGATCGGGGGCTGGTGTGGGTTAACGCAACCCGACGAAGGAATGGAGCGAATGAACCAGACATGGGGAACGGGGTTAAGGAACGGCGAGGGGGTAAAAGGGAAGACAAATCGAGCAGGGAAAGAGGGGGGAGAGAGAGAGAGAGAAAGATGCGAGTCGGAGAGTAATTGAGCGTGGGAGTTGAGAGAAAAGAGAGACGCAAATCAAGATTAGAATGAGTCACACACTGAGCGAGCACTCGCATTTCTTCTTTTTTTCGTCCGCCCACCATCGAGATGGACCGTAGTAATAAAAAGTGTTGCCGAGAAAGTGAAATTGGGATTTTCCATCTGAATAACTGGGATTGAAGAGACGGAGCAAAGTTTCTCGAGAATAATAATAAAAAAGTGGGAAAAACAATCCCATTCCCGTAATGCTACTTGCGGTAATTGCTACGGAGCACACGTTCGTCCATTGGATACGAATTTAAGTCATTTTTCTTGGTGTTTGTTTGATTTTATGTAGAAGTAAATCCGATGACATTCACTGCAATTGTGGCGTTCATTTTGGTTTTATGATCCATTGCATGTTGGTATTGTTTGACAAGATGATCCAAACGGAACTTATGATGCCTACTTTCCATTTAATCATTTATTTAATATTTATATTGGCTTTAATAGATTTAAAGTCATCGCGTATATGTAGCTCTTTGTGTTCCCAAATTTCATAATTTAGCGTTATGAAATACTACAAATACATCTGAACGGAATATTAAATCATCACGCGTATTTGTGCGGCAAAAATAACGCGTGTACGTATTAGAATACTAGTAGTTGGTGCTTGCATACTGCAAGCATTTCATATCACCTTGAAAAAACATTCATTTTTCAGACAGACATTTCATCATTACAAATATTCTTTCATTTCTAAAGATTTCACCTCCGCAGCGATTTCCGTTTTTTCCACATGTAAAAATAATAGTTTAAAACAATCCCCAAATGTTGCAATTTTAAAAATTTTACACTTTCTTCATTATAAGGTACTAATGTTACACATTTTAGCCAAATTTTAACGTTGTAGCTCTTCTATGAGTAAAATAATATTTTTCTAATTGTTTAAATTTAAATAATTTTTAACGGCCGCCGCAATTCATATATGGTAAAATTGAAATATTTATTTGTGCAAATTCACTACTCTGTAAATAATTTGAAAATTTCAGCTTCGTAGCTCATCCCGTAGTACCTAAACAGTTATCTATTTGTTTAAACTTTAAGAATTTTTAACTGCCAAACAAATTAAAATATCAAAATTTGTATATTCCCTATTTCGTTTTTTTTAAGAATTCTACTTATAAAAAAAGTTCAGCTCCGTAGCACATTCGGAAATGCCTGAACCCTGAAAATTTGTTTAAACAATTGCGAATTTTTAGCGGCCGCATTATTGCACTTTTTCATGATTTTCGTATTTTCTAGTCGGTTTTGCACAAACAAGGGGATAAAACTATTGACAACATACCCAAAAAAACAAATCAACCCAGTATTACTTCACATACTTCTGATTTCACTGAAAACTTGTCCAATCTACCTTTTTCTCAGGATGAATTGTCTCTTTTAGATAGGGGTTTGAAATTTGCTTTCCCACCAAGGAATCCACCTATAGATAATTTAATCACAGACATTGAAAAATCCATTGAATTTTTCGATGAAAACTCCAAAAATTATATCCGACAAGCTTGTTCAATACAAATCCAACACAACTTGAACAAATTAAATAAGTCTCATCCCAAAAACTATTCCAAAACCATGAAACAACTCGGAGATAAAGATTGTTTTTACATTAAGGCTGACAAGGGCCATAAAATAGTGATCATGGATAAGACACAATACTTTGACAACGTCCAAATTATGTTGAACAATGGACCTTACATTAAACTCAAGAAGAACCCATTAAATTCCATGATTCAAAAAACCAAAGACATCATTAAAGGATGTAAAACCATCATTGATAATAAATTAAGCTACAAGTTAAAAATTTCAAACCCAAACATACCTAAATTGTTCTGCCTCCCCAAAATACATAAAGATGACAAAGCCATGAGACCGATTGCATCAGGAATAAATAACCCAACCTATAACTTGGCCAAATGGCTTAATAGTGAATTTAAACAGATGTCCTTTCCCGACAAACACTCTGTTAAAAATACCTATGACGTGATAAGTAAACTAAAAGACATAACATTAAAAGAGTCTGAGATTTTGGTCTCCTTTGACGTCAAAAGCCTCTTCCCAAGTGTACCTCTGGAAGAAACATCCCAAATTTTAAAATCATTGTTACTAAAACAAAATTTTTCTGATGAAATTGTCCTCGAATATTTACAACTTACTAATTTATGCATGTCACAGAACGTTTTTTTCATTTAAAAATGAAATTTACAAACAAACTCAAGGCACTTCTATGGGAAACCCCTTATCTCCCTTTTTAGCCAACATTTTCATGTCCTCTTTTGAAAACGATTGCAAAGAAAAATTTCATTACTTTCCAGATATATGGTTGAGGTACGTGGATGACATATTCACAATCTTTGATTTAAAGAAACAAAATGTAGATGAATTTGTTAATAAGTTAAACAACATATATCCTTCAATTAAGGTCTCTTATGAACTTCAAGAAAACAACACCTTGCCATTTTTGGACTTGCTTATCATAAATAATAGACAACACATTGAGTTTGACATTTTTAGAAAACCTACACATACTGATAACTTTATTCCTAACAACTCCTTTCACCCTATGAACCAAAAAATAGCTGTGTTTCAATTTTTAACACACAGATTATGTAACATCCCCCTCAATAAAATCAGATATGCAAAGGAACTTAAACACATAATACAAATTGCCGCTAAACTTGGATACGATAATAATTTAATTAATAAATTAGTGAGAAAACATAACTTTAATAAAACTTTGTCCAATGCCACTTCCCTTAAATTAGACACCAAAAAAAGGACAAATTTGTAAAATTGCCTTATTTTCCACCATTAAACAGAGTAACAGTTGTATAAAACTCCTTAAGCCAAAAAAATTGTAGGGTAAGCCCTATGCATTTCGCCCACTAAGTGGGCATCTTCAGGGGAGAACCTGCCTTGGCAGTGAACAAGGTTCAACTGCGACAAAGTTAGAGGAGAGGTTTAAAACGAAGAACGAAAAAACGAAAAACAAATGAGGGACGAAAAGAATTTTATGCGTCAAGTTCGGTCAATTTGTATAGAGTTTTGTTAAAATCAGTATCTGTGTTCATAACATTGTATCTGTTTTTATAGATATGAAGATTTTCTAACGAGTTAAGTGAATGATTGGCTGAAGTTAACAATGTTAAGTCCTCTATGTGTATACTATGTCCAGTTTCGAGGATATGAGTGGCTACACTTGATTTCTCAAACCGATTGTGTTGTAATGGGCTAAGTGTTCTTTAAATCGTGTTATTAGTTTACGTCTAGTTTGTCCTATGTACATTAAATTGCAATGTGAACATTGTATTTTATAAATTCCGGACTTGTTCAAATTCTCCGTTCTGTCCTTAGTGCTATCTAGTAAATTTTTCAAACTATGTGGGTTCGTGTATGTTATTGTGCAATTCTTATGTTTGAAAATTTTATTCAAGCCTCTGTTTAATATGGGACAATACGGTAGTTTTATGTATTTGTTGGCTTTATTGTTGTCAAGTTTGAAAGTGGTGGAGTTGGACAACGTTTTTTTAAGATTGTGTTTCCTTATTAATTTATTGATTAAATTGGGATCAAAACCAAGTTTCTTAGCAGTTAGTTTTATATGTTTAAGTTCTTGAACATATCTATCTTTGTTAAGGTGGATGTTGCACAATCGGTGTGTTAAGAATTGGAAAATAGCTGTTTTTTGATTCATGGGATGGAAGGAGTTATTTGGAATATAATTGTCAGTATGTGTTGGTTTCCTGTAAATATCAAACTCTATTTGTTGTTGGTTATTGATGATTAGTAAATCCAGAAATGGTAAAGTATTGTTCTCTTGAAGTTCAAAAGTAAATTTTATGGATGGATATAAGTTGTTTAATTGATCCACGAAGTCTTCTACTTTTTGTTTTTTTAAATCAAAAATTGTAAAAATATCATCAACATATCTAAACCAACATTCAGGAAAATAATGGAATTTGTCTTTGCAAGTCTTTTCAAAATGTGACATAAATATGTTGGCTAAAAAGGGGGATAAAGGATTTCCCATGGTGGTACCTTGTGTTTGCTGATAAATTTCGTTGTGAAATTGAAAAATGTTTTGTTGCATGCATAAGTTAGTGAGCCGTAAGTATTCGTGGACAACTTCATCAGTAAAATTTTGTTTTAATAAAAGAGATTTTAAGAAACGTTGTCCAAAAAAAAAAACGTTGTCCAACTCCACCACTTTCAAACTTGACAACAATAAAGCCAACAAATATATAAAACTACCGTATTGTCCCATATTAAACAGAGGCTTGAATAAAATTTTCAAACATAAGAATTGCACAATAACATACACGAACCCACATAGTTTGAAAAATTTACTAGATAGCACTAAGGACAGAACGGAGAATTTGAACAAGTCCGGAATTTATAAAATACAATGTTCACATTGCAATTTAATGTACATAGGACAAACTAGACGTAAACTAATAACACGATTTAAAGAACACTTAGCCCATTACAACACAATCGGTTTGAGAAATCAAGTGTAGCCACTCATATCCTCGAAACTGGACATAGTATACACATAGAGGACTTAACATTGTTAACTTCAGCCAATCATTCACTTAACTCGTTAGAAAATCTTCATATCTATAAAAACAGATACAATGTTATGAACACAGATACTGATTTTAACAAAACTCTATACAAATTGACCGAACTTGACGCATAAAATTCTTTTCGTCCCTCATTTGTTTTTCGTTTTTTCGTTCTTCGTTTTAAACCTCTCCTCTAACTTTGTCGCAGTTGAACCTTGTTCACTGCCAAGGCAGGTTCTCCCCTGAAGATGCCCACTTAGTGGGCGAAATGCATAGGGCTTACCCTACAATTTTTTTTGGCTTAAGGAGTTTTATACAACTGTTCAACTTGGAGCCAAAGTGATTACGAGCTACCATCTACTGTTCAAACAGAGGCTTGAACAAAATTTTTAAACATAAGAATTATACCATAACATACAAATCCTTATAATTTGAAAAATTTACTGGGCAGTACAAAAGACAGAACAGAATCTTTGAACAAGTCCGGTATTTATAAAATACAATGCTCACACTGCGACAAAAAGTACATAGGACAAACAAGAAGGAAACTAATAACACGCTTTAAGGAACACATGGCTTACTATAAATATAATCGTTTTGAAAAATCAAGCGTTGCCAACCACATCTTTGAAACAGGTCATAGTATACACGTAAACGATTTAACACTGATAACTTCAGCCAATAACTCACTAAACTCGTTAAAAAACCTTCACATTTACAAAAACCGCGATACACTTATGAACACAGACACAGATTTCAACAAGACCCTATACAAATTGACAGATTTAAACGACACACACGCCGAAAAATCTTTCCGCGCTTTGCTTGTTTCTCGGTCGTCTTCTTAATACTTTCCGTTTCAACCTGGCAGTTGGCTTCCAGCCACTGTTGAAACAGGTTCTACCCCTGACGATGCCCACCTTGTGGGCGAACTGCATTGGGTTTTGCAGCCCTCTAGTTGTTTTGGCTAAAGGAGTATTCCACTTTTGTTAGTTTTGGCCAAAGTTATTGAGCTACTATCAATTATCCTCCTATATGTTATATCCTCCTCCTCTGTAAGAGTCGTCGATATATAATGATATCGAATCTGAGTGCGACAATAGTTGTTACTATGGCAACACTCTTATAATGAGTGGTAAAAATGCAAAAACGCCAGTATTTACGCGAATTCTAAGAAATGCAATCGATAAACAAAGTTCTACGATAAAAATTAGAATGTTCATTCCTTTACTCAGAGAATAGTACAAAACTCGCTCCGATATTACAATTCTAAGATATTTTAATGTGCAAGAGAATATTATCCTGCACGATGGATTTCAGATTTCCCATGTAAATCAAATGGGAAGGATAATAGTTCCTGGAATCGAACCCGGGACTTCAATCTTTGCAAAAAAACTATCATCGGGAGCTTTGCCCCTGTAGCAAGAGATTTCCACCAAACTGCATGAAAATCGGTCTATTGGTTCAAATGTTAATGGGGGACGGACAGACAGACACAACGACAAAACTATAAGGCTATTTCTATTCTGGAAAGTAGGCTAAAAACAGGTTAATTTTTATTGTAGTGCTTAATGGTATGCAATATTTCTTGTCTTCCCATCTTTTGCCCAAATAAATAAATTTTTCCTGCATCCTTGATCGATAAATTTGGTGACTATTTTTTATCAAATAATCATAATAAACAATCGATGGAATCACTTTTAAAATATAGTTATTTCACTCAAATTAAGTTCCAGTGGAAGAAAATGCATGATATTATGTGCCCATGAATCTCAAAAACATTAAAAACTTGGGGAGGAATTGCAGCTATAGGGATTCAACCGGGGGAAACTCATTTGAAGATGTATTCAAATTTACCTTACTCATACGTTATCCCATGCAAAGGCTGATTTTGTAGGTCTAATTTGTCACGTGAATATTTTAAAGTCAAAACTACGAAACAAAATGAGTTCTCGGACTTTGAAATCCATTTAGGCGATAAAAAGTATGTTAATATGACATTGAAAGTGTTGTTATAATGTAATAAGTTCAATTGGCTTAATTTATACATACAAATATTCAGTTGAAAGGAAAGCAAAATGTACATGTAGATGTTCAAGGGAGGAAGAGTTAACGATTATAAATGTTGGTCTAAATTAAGGAATTGTTATAGAAGTTTTCTTATTTTACCTTCTGAGATGTCTTTCACTTTATTCATGTTCAATGGTAATGAAAAACACATCTCGCAGTCTACTAAGTATAGTGAATATGTAGAATACATACCAAGTTTTTAGAGAACGAGAGCACTTAAAATTGCTCATTAAAACTGTATTCCACTTACCTTTTGAAATAATTAGCCAGATTTATAGTTTTTTTGATGATTGCACTTCTTTGAATAGCCTTAGTGTTTCTTTCTTCCCTACTTTAGTTTATATTAAGAATATATTATTTCTTTTAGTTAATATTAGGTACTAGTGTAATTGCCCGTCAAATATGACGGGTATGCGTGGATTGGTTATTAAATTTAAGGAACTTCCCATTCTTTCTCCTTTTCTCTCTTCCTCTCTCCCATCCTCCCTCCCTCCCAACCTCCCTCCCTCCCAACCTCCCTCCCTCTCCTTTCTCTCTCCTCTTCCATCCTCTCTCCCTCCCATCCTCCCTCCCTTCCATCCTCTTTCCCTCCCATCCTCCCTCCCTCTCCTTGCTCTCTTCTTCTCTGGAAATATATACTAATTCTATACCACCCTTACTTTGTATGTACCTTCCATTCTATATCCCTTCCTTCCTATCTCCCTCCCCACATCCCCTCTCTTACTCTACATCTATACTATAGTCGTTTAGATAGCAAAAGAATCCAAACTAAATCCCAGTCCCATTAGAATTACGTAATTTCGCGAAAACTCCTACGATAATTTAAGGCTATCTATGCATTCGTATATATTACACATATACGGGTCGAGACAACAATTGATTCTCGAAATTTAACAATGACGTGGTTGGCAAGACAACATCCTGTTTAAAAGCCGATATTTTTCCCAAAATATGTGATTTAAATGTTTTATATGAGGGATTTCGAACGGTAGGCGGAAAAAGATGAATAGAATAAGAAACTTCATTAATATTTCTAAAATAAAGTTTAAATTCGAAGATCGTACGTCAATTCTTTATAATTTTAATTTCAAAAGAATAAAAGCTTGCACTTGAAAAAGTTGCTTTTTACGTGTTATCTTACGGGAAATGGAAATCGCCCCCCTGAAGTCGAACCCGGGTCTTTTTTCGTGTTTTTTTCGTCATTTAATTTTTATATCTAAATCAAACATTCCTGCGAAATTTCAACCTTCCACCTAATCGGGAAGTTTGTTAAAAACGCGTTAAAACATGCCATTGATGACGTCAGCGTTACATTACTGACAACGGCTATTATATTAGGTAATTGTTTATAACGGTTGTCAAGTAGATTGTTAATCCAACAATACGCTCATTCCCATGTTATTTTAATGGGAAAAATTAAAGAAAAAAACATTTTTCAAATGAAAAAAGTAGTTCAAATCGCTTTAAAAACCCTCCCATTTTGCTTAACTTTTTATTGCGGTTAAAATGGCACCTTCATCTTGCTTCTACGTTCTGTAGTTGTTGCGTTGTAAATGCACAAACAAACAAACAAAATTTTCAAAATATTTATGGTAGAGATAGAGATTTCTATTCTGGAAAGTAGGCTAAAAATTTCTTAATTTTTCACTAGTTCTTCACGTTTGAAGTTTTAACATATACGATATATGCTTGAGTATGACAAGTATATCCATAGAAACATTGTATTTATCGATTTTCATCCATCCTAATCAAAGTTTTGTCCACGGAGATTAATATTAAGCTAATAATATTGAACGGCTGCAGCATCCAACGCTTCGATATCCGCCAATTTATCACAAAGTGTTTATCCAATTTTATGCTGATTGCTAATTATGACCGTTTCTAACGTCGAGCATTGACAATAAATTCGCAGAATGTTTGCGGAGGTCACTGCACAGGATTCATACGTCCAGAACATCGCAAACCACATAATATTCCCACTGCCTCGAGGCCGTAGATCCCTCCATTATGTTTCGCGGCTATCGATCGCATCTTTACTCGAGCTGAGCAGCAAGACAAAACTCCACGGCGTGATTGGAAAATTGGCTTTTTTTCTCCAAGAGAGGGGATTTTAAAACGTCCCGCTCTCTCTTTCTCTGCCGTGTCTATCTAATCTTATCTTCCCACCTATCTCCCCATCCCGCAATCGAAGATGAAAACAACGGAACGAAATCCCTCAAAACGATCGAGACCGATAATAAGGGTAGCAGTCGGAGAATCGTTCGAGAGGGGGGAGAAAAATAAATCCGCCGGAAATTTTTCGGTTACGTCAGGATCTGAAAGTTATTATTTTTTTTTACGAGTCTTCTCCTACTAGGAGCGTCCGTAGACATAGCCCCCGTCCAATGAGGTTTTTCCGAGGCCGAAAATACGCCCACGTTCGCGCGGGCTTCAACCTTTTTTTCTCTCTCTCTCCTTGTTTCCGCAGAGACTCTCACCAAGACGGCGCCGTAGTCCCCTCGCCTACGTCATATCTGGAAAGAGAAATGCGTGCGACCTTGATCTCGCCCTCTTTCTCCAGACCACTCAGTTAGGAACCATCTCTTTTCGGAGATAACCTTCTCCTTCCCTTATCTATCTCTCTCTCTATTTTTCTCTTTCACTAGCTTTCGGAGGATGTGGTAACTCTACGATTTAATAAAAAAAAGTCTAACTCAGAATTTGCTGCACGCATTTTCGCGTGTCGAGGGCCTTTTTGCGCGTCTACGAACACGCAAAGACTTTAACGGGGAAACGGCATCGCGAATCGCTGGAGGAAATTGAGATGTCAGACCGAAATTTAAACGGCGTCCCTAAGTTTTTCTCCGTCAAAACAAGTCCGGCCGACACGATGGACCAAAAAAGTATTTTTCGAAATTCGACGTCGGATAGAGAGAGCATTTTCGGGTAAATGTGCTCTGTGATTCGGTTAGTTTCGGTGGTCCTGAAATCACAGCATATTTGGTTTAAAAAAAGGCGTTTCTGTTCGAAATTCTTTCATTGTATAATCGATTTCCCCACATTTGTCGAACTTTTAAAGGAGTTTCTTTCATTTGTAAAACCGTGACCAAAATAAGCATTAAATTCTCGTGCAATTTTGAGACACCAAACGAAAATATTGATTTAATTTGTTCTTATATTTTATTTTAAAAAATTGATCAAAATTAGTAGCATAGCTATGCTTATTTATCGTAATATCCCTTTCTTTGAACAATATATAGACTTTAATATATGTCCATATATCTCCACTAAAACTTGAATTAATTCACCGATGAAAATCTCCATAAATGAAGAACGGTCACATAAATTAATTTTTAAACAATTCAGGCTTGAAAATCATACAGAAACTTTTTCTTGCGTTATCAATGCCTCTTAAAGATGAATTAAACAGAGAATCCTTAAAAAAATATGTTTTAACTCCATAATGAAATACTTCAATCAATCAAGCTGCCAGGTAGAAAAATAGTTACCCCGGCAGTTTCTCTAACTATTCTCTCTCTGCGATCCGTGTTTTCAATATGTTTTCGGGAAAAATGCTGATGAATATCCATAAATTACCACGAAATTGCTTTTTTGAAAAGGAATATAAAAAGAGACTCATTCACATAAGAACTTTTTATTTTTCAAGCGAGCGTTATAGTGCGGAATGGGATAATGATTCCTTTTTTGTTCATTTTTGTGAACTCGCCAGAATGTTTCATCCTCACGAATGACGTGAGAATAGCTATCTCGTTAGACACGAGAAAATGCTAGAGCAAGTCTCTCAGGTCGTTGGGAAAAATTGCTCTTTACGGTTCCCCATCGAGTCATTATTAATCGGTACAGAGTCTCTCCTCCCCTCGGCTTACGTATGGACGTAAAAATGAAAAGAAGAAGTTTTGGGTTTCCACAAGCGACCGAAACATTAGGGAATGTTGCGAAATTTGGCCGTCCGAGAGACGCTCCGGGATTGTAAAACCATTTCAACTACAAAAAGTTCAAGATTTTAAAAACTTTTCTGCATTGTAGAAGCTGAGAAAATTTCCTATGATATTTTAGGAAATTTAGGATGTGACGAGAGCGACGCATTAGCGAAATTGGTAGTTTCCGATTCGGTGTAACTGTGGTGAAACTCATCATCATTTTATGTCCTCAGTTCCCGTTTGGTTGTTTATAAGTGGCGTGGGACATCTTAGAAGGAAGATACATTTTCAGTTATTGTTACGATTGGCAACGCCGCATATGCGTATTACGACCGGATAGGATAATATCCCCATTTCGTTGCTTCTGCTACCCTTTTAAACTAATTGCGTTATTTCTTCGAAAATGTCCATTTATTTCGCAGATTAATTTTTTAAACGATAAAAAAAGCCGCTTGTAAAGAAATTGAACGATTTTGTGGTTTTAAAAATTTCCTATTGATCCTATTATGTTGAAATAAATTTGTTTCTCGATGATTGTTTTCTGTAAAACGAGGCGTATATTTGAAACACCGCTCTAGCTATGCGGAAGTACATACGAATTTTAATCCAAAGTTCATATTATTTTAAATTACTAATCCTAAAAATCCATTATTTCATTAGGTTCTTGACTGGCACAACAGAAACGAATACTATATAGAAAATGTCAAACAATATAACAAGTTCACGTGAGGTCGAGGTGTGAGACATTTATTAATAAAAAAGGGACAAATTAATGATCAACTGTGGCGAGAAAGTATGTCTCGAGCCATTTTTATCCACTTACCCGAGGACATTTGGAAAAAAAAATTTTTAGAGGGAGTTATTTAGCGGCGTGATTGTCACCGTAACATCCGGAAACCCTTATCTCCCTTTCCTTGACATAACTTGACGAATGAAAGCGAAACACCGCGTCGTTAATCACCAAGTAAACTTACCGCGTCGACTTTTCGGGGTTTAGTGCCTCCGAGCGACGACTTTTGCCGACGACGTTAAAAGAGACATAACCGCCGCAAAACGAAGAATCCCTCCGCGACGAACCCGTTCGAAATTTCTCATTTCATTTCTTCATCGTCGTAAAACCCGATTAGCTGTTTGGAAGAGGCGCGATTCATCTAAAACGGGGATATAGGATAGGAAATTATAATTAAAACAAACGAAAACGAAACGATCGATCATTTTTATACTCGTGGTCTTTTATTTATTTTTTTATTCTTGAGGCCACGGAAGATGATTAGCCGAGCGACGCTACGCCTTAAACTTCCAACTTTCTTACGCACCTTGTCCCCAAAACCGCGCTAAAAAATAACGACTCGGTCCGCAGCTCAATATTGCTCGGGAGAACAGCGTCAGTTTGGATTGCGTGCGTATCCCCTCTCTCTCTCTTTCACCTTCTTATTAAAGGAAGAGACGGGTTGGAGGCGTGAGTATGAGATATTCTCCTCTCTCTCTTTCTCTCTCTGAATTTCAAAACTCTCCCTTATCTCAGAGAATGAGAGAGAGAGAGAAAGATCTTCTCAGGGTGCGTGGTCTTGATGGATGAGGAGAACTAAGCGCTGAGAGAATGAGATGGGAAAGGAAGGAGAAGTAGACGTAACTCTTGTGAAACGGAGAGAGATAGAGAGATGTAAAAGGAGCGAGTGAGAGGAAGAGGAGAAGGAAGATTTTGAAGGAAAAATACCGGGAGAAAGAAATAGACGCAAAAGGACTCCGTAGAAGAGCCGTATTTGACGATAGGACGGGATAAGTATGGCGGGGTTATGAGGAAGACGTGATTTGTGGGTGTGAAGAGTGGAGAACGGGCGAAGGGAAGACATAAAGCGAGTGAAGGAAGAGAGGCAGAATGGGGGATGGAGATAAATGGGCAGATACCAACTTTCATTGGGATGGAAGGGTGTTTGCAAAGTCGCGACTGTACATTAAAACCATTCGCAGCTGTGTTAATTGCATAATAAAAAAGGCGATTTTTGGCGGCGTTTGATTGCTGTGCCGTAACCAAATGCAGTAAAAACCTCGATTATCCGACCTATATGGGTGGAAGGACCGTCGGATAAATCAAAAAGTCGGATAATTCGTAAATAATGGAAACAAAGCTCATTTAGGAACATTACGTATTTATTTAGGCATTTCACATAATCTCAGGCCATTTTAGAGTGAAATTTAAAATAAAAAATAATATAGTAAAATATTATTAACAAAAATATTAAAATTACCAGTGGTCTCCCGAGTGAATCAGTAGGGTTGCCACCTCATAAGCAGTTAATTCCGCGAGATTTTCTTCTAGATTAAAAAAACCTTATGTGAACTATGAAACTTGTTTTATTTATTGATTAGAAGACATTTGATATTTAATCATAATTTTAATTTTCTATATTAAATAAACAGCGGTAATGATCCCCCGCGTGAATCACCTGTCGGGCGATCTCTCGCGTCAACCGTCTCTCGAGGATCTTTCGCGTGAGCCGTCTTTAGTTGGATGCAAACGACACATGCGTTACCTTCTGTGGTTAGACAGCTCATCTATTTTTTGGTCGGTTAAACCGAAAGTCGGATAAACGAGGGTCGGATAATCGAAGTTTTACTGTAGCTGGGCGAAAATCAAAACTTTAAGTCACTCGTCGCAGTGCAAGCTGCCTCTTTTTAACTTATGCTGATGCTGCTTTATTCTCTCGAAATACGATGCGTAGTTATCTAGCCAGTGAGGATATTTTCTTGGTTACTCCTATTTGTATACGTTTTATTGATTAAATAGGATAGGGCTGTATTTTATACCTCCAAATTTGGCTGTGCCACGGAAAATCACGAGTTGAAATTAATACAGGTATTAATCGATATTTTGCCACTTTAGCTTGTTTATTTTATCCATTTGCTGTTGCCATGGTATGCGCCCGTAAAGGATGTTTTTTTGGAAAATTGTCAAAATGAAAAGTTATTAATTTCTCTTAGAAGCACTTGGTACATTGCAAGATAACATTAGCCATTGCCAGTTTCTGCAGTATCACTATACTTTTGTAGAGGAAAAAAAGCAAACCTTGAATTTACTTCCTAGTGGCTAGGATATAAGAGGCATTGGATATGGTAAACGTACGAAGTCTCCAAATGTTAAGATGCCACGTGTTAGATTTATAAAATAATAATAATCCGATATCATCGAGACTACAACATCTTCTACGCGGTACATAATGTATACTCTTGTAACAAGCATGGAAAGGTGTACCCCATGAAGGGGTACTCAAGAGTTTCCAAATGCGTTCTTTGAAGTCAACAGATTTTACTAAAACTCCCCAATACCAAATTTCATCAAAATACGTCCTGCGGTTCCCGAGTTGAAACAGGGGAGCATTGTAAACTACATGTAGGTCTTCATGTAATGCGGTCGTAATTATTATCCGATTTTAATCAAAATTGAAATCGATCGACAAATTTTACTAAAACTCCCAAATACCAAATTTCATCAAAATACACCCAGCGAATCCCGAGTTTAACATGCGGAGGGACGGATGGAAACGACCTCCCCTATATGCGTTCGCTTCGTGTACTTCGTGCAAAGAACGCATAATAATTTATCATGATATCGAGGAAAGTCTTTGTAAGTTTATGACATCAGATCTCTTAAATAAGTCGCCATACATCAAGTACGCTTATATTCCTCCTTTCATGGCGGCCATTTATCCACTGTTAACATTGAACGGTAGGAGAAGAATTCGCAAAAGGGGAATGAAAGATAGAATGGCGGAGGAACGGAGAGCAGAAAAAATAAAGGAAAAATAAGAGTTTTGTCAAGTGCACGAGAAAACATGAGATAGGAAAAGAGGCAATCGAAAAAATGTCTATAAAAGTGAAGAGGAGAGAGAGGAAGGAGGGGAGCAATATGAAAATATTTATAGGAAAACGGCGTGGGTGCGAAGCGCTTAAATAAGCTGAAGATTAGGTGGAAAGTATAAACACTTCAACCTCATATAACTGCAATAACATCGCACATCCGGAATTAATTGAACAACTTTCTGCGAATATTCGAAATAATGGGATTTTGTAAATAAAGATACTGGGATGAGAGAGAAAGAAAGAGAGGATTTACAGAGTATCGGTTGCGTTTGGAAGACATCCAGGGTATAGAATCTTTCCACTTTTCCAAGCACTCGCAAGATGTGTGCGTGAGATAGAGATGTTCGTTTTTTTGGAAAGTCCTTCACGCCAGAATTATCCTTTATGTTCCATATTTATAATAAATGTGCATATCTTGTGGCATATACATATTATTTTTGTATCGCTTTTCAAAGTAGAACTAAAGAAACTTATATTTTCGGACTTAGAATTGTACAGCGTTGTCGAGAAGCTGCGTAAAGAACCGAGGCACACAATATTGGTTTCGTCAACTTCCTTGCATAGTCGGTGATTAGAATCTCGTGTTTATTATTCACGCCGTTTCCTTTCTCATTTATACGAAGTATCCAGCGAAAGTGTTGCGATCCTGAAAAATTCCGTTTTAAAAAATATATAGGTGCGCATTTTAGGTGTTCATGTGTCAGAAAAAGTGTGCGATTCCGTCTGTCTGCAGTTCGTGTCCTGTTGCCTGCTCTTGGAGCTAAACGGTATAACAGAATCTCTTATTTACGTAGAGCGCCACCCGGAATAGAAAACTTATTGAGATGGACCACGTTGCACTGCAATGAAGGGTGGTTTGATTCTTGTCGACGCATTCAAATATGCCTGCGAGGATTTTAATTAGAATCCATCCAGTTATGGAGCTGATGGATTTTAATTAAAAATCGTTCAGTTATAGAACTTAATACCATGAAAAACTACGGAAGCCGCGTGCCTCAAATTATTTATACAGCGATGTAGCATATCAGACTTTACTCTCAGCTTCCGCCAAGCCCTCCTCGCTGACTGCAGTAGCATTGTTCCCACGGATCAAACCGCGTACGAAAATGTATTTAAACCGCTGACATTATTGGGTGGAGTAGAAGCGTACAGATATTACATAGTTTGCGCAATTTTAGGTTTCAGCGATGATTTCCACTCACCATTCAATGCGTACGAAATGTTATATGTGCCAAAACATTTTTAAAAAGCTACGAACGCACCGCAAAAAAATAGAGAAGGACAGGGAAGGGAAATTCGGAATTGTCTGCCTCTGGTCATTTCACTAAAGGAGAAAATAATAATTAGAACTCGTTAGAGAAAGAGAGATCGTAAAAACCGAACGCAAGAAGTTGAGAGAGGAAGAGAGGGATTTCCGCGAAGATATAACGGGAACAAAACGCGCGTTTGTCTCCCTGCTGCTTTTATCGTCGCTTTTGTCAGTCTGGATGTTGCGAGGGTTTAAATCAAAGGAAGGCAATATGTTATGTGGAGTGAGAATTGCAAGACCCAGGAGAGACTCGAAACGTCCTTTCCATTTCTCTCCCGCCACCTCTTTTCCCACCTCTCCTTTCTCGCTCATCTCATTCTCCTCTTCTACTCTCTCTTTCTTTGCTCTCTCCGGATTTTTATTGGTGAGATACCACGGGTGAGATATATTCGGAGAGATTCCGAAAACTTCTTTTTCCCTTTTGTTTCAAGGGCGACGCTTGACTTTCATCTCGATTTGATGATTCGTCTTACTTAATTGAGTTTTCATGAAATGGAGGAGCCGAAAAACAATACCTCTTGCCCGCCCTTCGTCGTTCCTCGTAAAGATACGGGGTTTTATAGTGGCTCGTTTCAGGTCGGGAGAATTAAATCGCATTTTTCGCGACGCCGAAAAACCTCTGTCGATGATTTCCTCTCTGGCTTTTTTTTCTCGGATACAGGATTCATGTTTGTGAAACGACTCGATGCGAACGAGATAAACAAAGTTAAGTCGTTACCCGATAAACTGCCGAAATTTTGGCTTGATTGGTATTTCTCGGAGGATGCATCAGAATCAAATTGCGTGCAGTTAATTAATGATTTTTGTGTAGTCGTTTATGTTTGGTCTTCGTAAAACATCTCGACTCTCACGCTATTATATCGAGACCTGGGACCCGTAAACTTTTTGCTATCGGGAAATTTTCTGTTTAATTAATTCATTAATTCGAACTTTGGTATTTAATCAATTTTTGTGAATTTGAACATTTATTAATTAAATATTCAGAACTAAAAAATAACGTTAAATAGCGCTGCATAAAAGCGAATAAGTCCTCGCTTTAAAATATATGTTTACAGGGGCGAATCTTGCAGGGGACACATAAAATTCGGAATCAACAAAAACGGTCCGTTTAAATGTGGAAGAAACGATGTGAAGCTCAAATCGCCCTTTCTTACTCCAAACGTATCATTATCACGTTTCAAACCGAAATCATTTCTCAAACGCTCGCGAACGCAATCACGTACTATCCCGTAAAGGTGACACACACTGCCGAATTAGACGGTACATAACAGAACTCCCTAGTTCTCTTACTCTCGTTGTATTATGTCTTAACTTTACCGCAATACTTTCCCACGGATTTCTTTCTCTCTCACTCTAGACACAAAGCATTCCTCTGAGTAGTTCCACTCGTCGGTTCCGAGTTGTTTTCTTTCTTTCTAATTGTGTGATGGTACTAGCTTGGAGACTTGCCAGCGAGGAAAAACTGCTTCCTCTTAAGGGATAGAGTTTCTGGGTGGGAAAAGGGGAGAAAGGATGGGTTGAGGAGTGGGAGAAGAGAGGAAGATAGATTAAGGAGAGAGAGAGAGAGATAGGGAGAAAGGGGCGACCCTTTTCCTCCCCCTTGCGCTGTCCGAATGGCCGATTAGATGCTGTGTCGAACGCGTTTGCTGTGACGCATCAACAGAAAAATAAGAAATTATTATAAAACAGAGAAAGGATCGTACCTCTTTAAATATAAAGCGTAAATGGAGGAAGATGCCACAGATTGTATAGTGCAATTGTTTGTTAGATCAGAGCAGTTCTGACAACTGGCATCAATTGAACATGTGTGAATTCCCGTTCTGCAACCGTTACATAAACGTACGTGAGTGCTTGCGGAAACTAGAGCAAGGATTATCCGAAAGTACACGTGTGATATAATATTAGAATGGTTCTTTGTAGGGGTATGTAGGTAAATAGGGAATGAAACAAAAAGTTATTGCTAATTGAAATCAATTAGGCATTGCAGAGTAGACTGGTAACCTTTGCAGGGGAGGCCATGTAGTTAATGATAAAAACAGTGTTCTAAATTGCAGTGGAAAGCTGTGGGGTAAGATGCAAGATACCGCACTAATATTAGGGGAAGATACCACACACTCTCATGATGCAGAATTGTAACAGCAGAAAAGATAATATTCCTACCCGAATATAATAGTAACTAGCTGGCGCGTGTCACACGTGGCGCAAATTGAAGACAACCTTCTTTTTAAAGAAATAAAACACTTCATTTTATCTAGCTATATAATTTGCATTTTAAAACAATTAGTACATCAAATTTACTTTTCATTTTTCTTTAATTTTAATAATGAGAAATGGAAAAATAAAATTAATATATTAAAGTTAAATTAATTAAAAAGTTAAGTAAAAACTTCAGGATAATCTACATTCTTAAATTTGATATCGCGACTGGATAATATTTTTAAATTTTCTTGCCGTCGCACTCGTGACATGACGACATACATCTGTCCATGTGTAAAAACCTGATTTTGTAAGAGTAATCCCACGGTATCAAATGTTTGGCCTTGCCTTTTGTTAATCGTCATGGCAAAGGCTAACGTCATTGGAAACTTACGACGCTTCATCTCGAACGGAAGCTCGCTATCGCCTGTCAGTGTCACATCGAATTTAGGAAGTATAACAGCTCGGTCTTTATTACTTCCGATCGCAATCGTGCATTAAATGGTGTGCTGGCCAAGATATTTCACATTTAAACGTGTTCCATTGCACAGACCCTTCTTAACGTTAATGCTGCGAAGAAGCATTACGACAGCGCCAATCCTGAGACGTAATTTTTGCGGTGGCATTCCTTGCGGAGTAAGCGAATTTAAAAATTTCGTTGATGACCTCATCGATGCTGACATACACCGCTTCATGTTGTCCTGGAGCCAAAGTCATTCTGTCGAGGATTTCGTTTTTAATCGCAAGGGAGTCGGCATTCTTGTGTGTTAAGATTTTTAATAGTATTTTTATTTGACTTTCTCCAACACTAAAGAAAATGTTTACATACCTATCGACATATAGAGGTTAACGCTTTAATATATAGTTATTATTGATTAGCAACCAATTGAGATTTAAATAGTTAAAGATATATTTTTCTCGAATTTTCATAACCATATTTCATAATGAGCGATAAAATATTAATTACTTTGTGCTGCCACTGTACTGTATTCTGCAATTCGAAATTAAAAAGTACTAAAATTTTTATTTACAACGTTTTAAAGAAAATGTTTACATACCTATCGACATATAGAGGTTAACGCTTTATTACAAAGTATGATGACATAGACGAAGATAACTTTTGCGCGGCATATGATCGTCATTACTATCTTAAGAATGGACCAGAATGTGACTGAGTGAAGTGTCTCATATGTCATTGCTGGATGCATGAGGAGAGTGCCTTTGGGAATATGTGGAAATTGGGGTCATCATTTTGTATGCTAATATTTTTATTCGTGATTTATTACATAAGGTACATCTGATGCACTTTACTTTGACTACTAAGTAAGTCTGGGCGTTATTTCTATGCGTGGCATCTTACCCATAAACGGTGGCATCTTACCCACACTGCTGGGAAAGATACCAGTTTGACACGCTTTTACTAATTTCACTTTTCAACAATTTTAAAGCAGTTTAAAAACGCCGATTATTTATTCTATACAGCACATGATAAAAACGCCTTATATGTACATTTTTATGCTATTTTTTCAGAAATGGGACGTAGTAGGAAAATTTAAACCTCAAGTATGGCAACTTTCCCCCACTTATCCTGTATTTATGTGTGTTTTAAAGCGTTGGCGTCGAAACTGGAAGCTTGCCAAACGGAACGGCGTCCCTTAGGCGACAGATTTAACGGGTGCTAAAGAAGACGCTTTTTAGCTTTTTCAACGGAATGTGTTATAAAATTCTGGAAAGCGGGAATTACAGGTGGACAAGAGGGGATGTAAATATAATAGTCAACAAGGTTTTAAAGGAACGTCTACTTGATTATGAAATATAAACGTTTGCTTAACAGGAAGGTTTCATTCAACTGACAGAAGAATTAGAAAAATAGTTACCAAGCATTGAAAAATGCTGCAGAGGATAGTATAAGGTGGAGAACTCACTTTAACATACCTATAATCACAGACTGGTCTGCGGACCGAGCACAAATGATGTTGATGAATCTATATATTCTTTAATAACTTAGCATGTTGAAATTATTATCTGTTAACATGTATCTATATGACGATGTTTTTTCTACGCTTCAAAACACATGTTCAACTTAAAAACAGCAACAGCATATCCTTCTGTTAAAAAAATCGGTTAATTTATCAATAAAATTCGCATGCATTTATTTTAATTAATAGTTCTTAATTTCTTTCAGAATACGTAAGAAATTTTAAAATTTGTGATGTAAACGTCATAGATTGAAATATAGTCACTGGTACTTACTAAAAGTTAACCAAAGTTGTCAATAGCGCCGTGAGCGACTGTTTCGTTGTTATCTTAACACTTGCTAACACAAGCATTCTATAGATTGTCTTTGAAGGTGCCTGCTTTGTATCTGAATGAGAAAATGCAAAGACAGCCTATGACTGCGGTAGTTTTGTACATCATTCCATTTAAACCGCAATATCAAGCTATTCATTTGACGGTGAAACGCTCGACAAGTTCGAGACAAGTGTGGTGGAAAAATTGGCATCGAGTCGTAGAAAAAAAACCCAAAAAGTTGCCAAAGTCGATTCATTGCACGGTAAAAGGCGTTACAGTAATCACAATTGGCCTCTTTTCTTCTACTAATGAATTTTGAACGCAAAACGCGTGCGAACGAACAGGCATGTCCTTTTGCAGAACTGAGAAAGGTCAGATATTGAAATGTAAACATGTATCTGGGGCAGACAGATTAAAGTGTTCTAAGATCGATGGAGAGAAAAGAAGAGATTGATGGCATTCCGTAAAGGGTCTGAAAGACGACCTGCCCACGCTCCTTTAAAACCTTGGATCAATTCAATCTCCCATTCCGTTGCTTTGCTTGGAAATCCAGAATACAGCAAAGGAAATTGAGGTATTCTGTGTACATACAAAGAAAAAGCTGTAGAATCAATACAGACATGAAAGAGAGTTCTATTGAAGATTAAACGACAGAACAGCATTCGTTGACCCCCTGCTGCTGCTCAATTTTAACGCAGAAATCTTATGCTACACGATTAATTTTCCTTTAACATATCTATAGTGCTTGGAAAACTTTGTTTATTTAATAGCCATAAAAATCTGTTTATTAGTTTTGTTTCAGCTATAAGGGCAGCTTCATGAGTAATTATGCTTTAGCTCTGTGTGATCTCAAAGCCAGCTCGTTAAGGATGATAAACGATAGTTTTTAAAATCCGGAGATGATAAACGATAGTTTTTAAAATCCGGAGATGATAAATTTATTTTTAAATTCACCAAGTGAATTACAATTTTTTCTAACTCCGATGGGGACAGTAAAGAGTTAAGCTTTTTGATGGATACATAAACTCTTGGGGAATTGTGGCGTAATGGCCTTAGCTCTGGCATTCCACGAAGCTAGATTGGGTTCAAGTTTTTCCAACCTGAGCGCTCCCCGTCCCGACTTGTGTTGTGTAGAATGCACGCAAGAACGGCACTCCGTCATTCGGAAGAGGCATTAGGTAGTGTGCCCTTTTAGTGTTGTTCGCAAGGATAGGCATTGGATTTTCCTCTTCCCTATCCTGTGTGAATGTGTAGATATCCGGCAGTAGACTGGTTAGCCGGTTGCATTACTATGAATTGTACGTAGGAGACTCAATCCGTCACTAGACGGGTGAGAGCGGGTTATAACTTAAACCGTCAAGAAGAAAATCATGTAAGCAAACTACTTATATGTAAAGGCCACCCACTTTCATTCTTCACACCAAATTTACAAAATGAAAATTTCGATGAAAATTTTGAGGCAATAAAAATTTATTTTCAACTTTTTAGTGCATCATAAAAGTGTGTGATATTGAAAAACCTTTTTTTATTTATTTTATTATTAACTTTTGGGTCTTCAAGCTTTTTAAAAATTTCTTTTATTTCTTTATTTACGTAGTCCAAATTTATTTATGTATTTGCGAATGAAATTGTTGAAACGCGTACCAAATCTTGATAGATTAAAACGTACCACGAATATGTATTATGTGCAAAATTTCAGCTCCGTAGCATTTGTGGATTCGGAGATATAACGCATCAGAGATGTTGAACGATGACAACGCTCAAGCCAATTTCAAAAGTCGGAATCGGAAGGTCCGATGCGTACCAAAACTTGAAAGGTTAAATGTACCACGAATGTGGATTATGTGCAAAATTTCACCTCTGTAGTGTTTGTGGTTCCAGAGATATAGCGCATCAACGATGTTGGACGACGCTCAAGCCAACTTCAATAAAAGCGTGTAATAAAAAGTAGAGGAAAGGATATGGAGTAAACTATTTTGGATTAGAGCGCGTTAAATTTAAGACGTGGGATTTTAGGAATGTTTTTATCTCAAGTATGTAGAGAGAGAAATGGCGAGAGGGTATCACTCACCAAATTCATTTTTAACACAATTTACGCCGCGTTTTTTCACGCTCGTTATGACATCTCGTGCCTAACAATCCGAAAGCAATATCATTCGGCGTGTGGGGGGCAGATCAAATTAGGATCAAGTGCCCGGGCGGGCGATTTCATTAAAGGGTCCTGATATTACAATTTTTACCACCCTTTTTCAGTTGACTATGTAACTGAATAAGTAATTGCGTTTCATTTTTGGATCATCGTGGCGACGAAGCGTAGCTTGAGAAATTCTTCAGATCTAAATCATGTAATTTGGACGAAGTATTACGCTAAAACTGTTCATTTCTCACTCTTTAAAAAAATAGTTGTCGAAGGAAAAGTATTTTATCTTAATATAGCCATTGACATTTATTATTCAACCTAATTTATTTTTCGAAGCACTTATTTCTATACAATATTTTGAAAGAAAATTTTGTATTCCAACGACGACGAATACAAATTACCCTATAGAATAAGAATTGTTACTGTGAAATAGAAAGGATATGCCATTATATTTGTACGAAATTGCTTGGCACTATCTCAATTATTCAGCAGTTAACTCTTCAATTAAATTAAATCCATTTACTTTGCAATATATCAATAACAACAGACGCTTTGCACAAACGAAAGTAAAAATTTTTTCCCAATTTTCTCTGGAGATTTGTTTTGCCAAATAAATCGATTGGACAGCCAAAGGCAGTGGAGGTTTTGAATCGCCTGCAGGAAGAAGAGACCTTTCGTAGTAATACGTCAGTTTCAGAGAATAACGAGCTATCCTTTTGATGATAGCTGCAAGTGATCGGCTGCCCTTTCTCCATTACAATCGCCCAATAATGTTATTTTTTAAGTGGAAAGTTACCGCTGTTTGAAGTACCTGGCAAAGGGATTAGTAGATCGCTCATGTGTATTGATCAGAATGTCAATTTATGCGATTCATCACAGCCTTACTTTGAAATTATTTTCGAATTTGCTATCTTTCCAGTTTATTTTGCATTCTCTCGTATTTTATGTAAATACTAGTATAAAAGCCCGTCAAAAATGACGGGTTCAAATTAATACAAGAAGTCCAAATCAGGACTAATGCAGGCTGATTTCCCAAAGTTGACGTCCCGAATTCGTTACTTATATTCACAGGAAATGTTTCAGTCTGTGTTAGTCATTCCAAGGAATTCTCATAGCATAAATACCATTTGTAATTCATAGTTTGTCATTGATAGAGAAAAATTGAAAACAAATTAATAGAGCATTATCAGGTTAAAAACACTAAAAGAAATGTCAACATCTCTTTCTGATATTATATTTTGGATGTATTTTTTAATAAACAAATGTCAACATCTATTTCTGATATATTTTGGATATATTTTTTAAATAAACGAATTTAATAAATGTTACTGTTTATACGCTAATTTGTATGGATCAACTGTCCAGTGCTGAAGGGTAGTCGAATGGAAAATAAAATAACCCATTTATTTAATCGTCTATGCTAAAGCCGAGTTCGGTAATAATCGTCTCCATGGCTACAATCCGATAAAATGCGATTTAAAACGCAAAAACGCTGTTTTAGTAGAAATTAAAGAAAATACGATCAATTATCAAAATCCCGTGGTAAGAATAAGAATCTACATTCTTTTCCCCTTAGAACAGTACAAACCTCGCTCTGATATCACGATTTTAATGTAATTTTAATGACACAACCTTCTAGCAACGGTGTGATTTATTGGGTCCCTGGCGCAGAGTAATTTCTCGGAAACCCGGTCCCGTTTCCTATCCACTTTTTTTTAGGATTAGTGCTTGTGCGATTGAGTGAGTGAATGTGTGAGTGACATCAGGTCTCTGGCGTGGAGTAACAACTCCTAAACCTGTATTATTTATTTATTTATTTTTTATTTATTATTCATTGTGTTTCTAATTTTGAATTTTACCTTTAAGGAGTTAATTCTATTTAACATCAATTTTTGAATGATTTTTAGATCTCATTTTGTTGTTCATTTCTTTATTTTAATTAAATTTTGACCTCATGTGCCTAAATCTTTGGTGGTACAATTTTACGATTTTAGCCTGTGTAAAATTAGAATCTTGACTTTTATTCTCATTTTTTAAAGTGCCTACCGACAATTTATTGTAACCACTTTTAAGCAATCAAGCATTAGAATTTTGAAACAATTACTTGATAAATATTTCAGATTCTTTTTCTCTTATTTTTTGAACAATAACCCAATAGACCATAATGAGATCATATGTTCCTAATATGGCCTAACAGCAAAGTTTTGCCAAAATGCTAACCAGTAATTTCATTTTGAAGCGTTATAGTTGTAACATTTTTTTCTGTTTACATAAATAAACTGTCTAAGAGTACATTATGTTAGTTTTACTTTCAGAATTTGGGAAAGGTGCTTAAAAATTAATAAAAGTTAGCTAGGCCATATTGGGTAGAATTACCTTAGATGATTGAGATTTCGCAGGAATCCAGCGCGTGCCCGCTGCGACTACCCATCTAAACCAATTACGGAAAAAGTTTAATGGCTAGTTTCTTGAAAAACAAAACAATACTTATTCTAATCGATCATCCAAATCTTCTTTAAGCGTTAGGCCGACTGTTCACTGAAAGAATGACCGCAATGGAATAGGCCATTCTCGAATTATTCGTTAGCTGAGAGTGTAACTGGGTTACGAACTGCTCATTATATATCGTAAATTGAGATAACTGTTAGCAATAACTCCGAAATTATTTTATTTTAAATTATTTAGCATTTCTAATAACCCCGATTTTTATTTGATGTTTTGTTTTGTTAAAATGAGATTAGGATAGCCATTGTTAAATTGAACAATACGACACAGTTTAAAATAACTTTGTGTTAAATCCACATAAAAATATACACGTACGATCAGTTTCGATGCATCAGCATCAGGCAAAAAGAATAAAAAAATATACGGCCAGAAACAGAAGGAGGTTGGGAAGGAAACAAAAAGGTGGAAAAAGGAGGGGAGAAGAGAGGGGGAAGTTGGGATGTGGGGTTAAGGTTGGTTTGGGATGGAGTGGGAGAGAGAGTGGTTATATAACACTGGGAGTCCTAGGTGATTAGCGGGAGGAGTGAAGTTGGGAGGGAAAGGGGAAAACAGGGGAAGATAAGGTAAAGGAAAAGAATGACATTATGGAGGAGGGGATGACGGAAAGTGAATTCTAAGTAAAATGTGGAAAACAATCTTAACGTGCGTTTCCATGCACGCGTCGGAGGCCTTGCTTGAGACGATACGCGCGTTGGCCGCGACGACGCGTTGGAGAGATGGGGGAGAACGGACATGAATATAGGGGAATGGAAAGGGAACTTCGTTAACTAAAAGTAAGTCGGATTTTTGTTTTGGTGTAAGATTTCAATTTTTTTCCAAAATATATTATTAATATATGTTATCTTATTTTGTATCATCCTAAATGGCCGATGGAGAGTTAAAGTTACGAGATCCTTTTTCTTTTCCTCGATTCATCGATACATGGATTCCGGATTGACAGAGGATCCAGCGCAACACTTTCATTTGTATTTTATTTCGTGTTTATACGTGGTTATCCCTGCTGCAATACTGGAAGAGTAGTCATAGAAAGCTATGCTATAAAGGAAAGAATGGAAATGGAAAAAACTTACATATGTTTGAGTGAGAAGTGTATTTACCAAGAAAGTATTGTCAGATATTTTTATACCATATGAAAAACAAAGTCAGACACAAATTTATTTGCATCTTGGACGGCGGGGTATTTTACTGCCAATGCGCGACTCGGGATTTCACTATGCAATTCGTGACATTGAAAATAACCAAAAAATATTTCCTATTTCCTCAACGGTTCCTGAATTTGCGACGAATTTGTCTTGCGTCGAATTTGCCAAGCAACGAATTTGCCAAGCGACAAATTTGTCATGCGACGAATTTGACTCGCGACGAATTTCCCGCGACAAATTGACGTAGAACCGGGAAAGCGGGAGGTTTGGCGGAAGGGTGGGGGGGGGGGGGGCTATAGGGAGGTAGAGAGAGGGAGGTGAGAGGGAAAGACAAAGAGAGGGAGGAAGTGGGAGAAAGGGAGAGAGAAGGCCGAATATAGGGGGTATAGGGCTAGATATAATTTGATACCTTAAATGTATGCCTAAAAGAGGAGATTCAGTGTTGCACACGGTCAGCGGACGGATTCGTTTCGCTGAATAACATGTTTGAAGTGATTATATATGTACAGGGAAATAAATAGTTTGTCGGTATCGTGCATTTCCGCTGATCTCAAAACCCTTTCATCCGATCTCATGTAAGCAACTCCTTATGGCGTTGATTTATCGCGCCTCTTTTCCTTCTGCGGCGAGCGTACTGAACTCTCCGATTTGATTACACCGAGCGGAAAACATAACGAGGAAATTCAGAGGAGAAAAAAAGGAAATTAAAAAACGGACTAATGAGTTTTGAGCGTCGGACCTTACTATTTGGCCTGATAAAATAGACGATGGACGCCTATGCGAAAGATCGGTTAACAGTAGAATTCCGTTATGAGAACTCGTGCGTAAACTATTTTTGTCATTCTTATAATACTTTGCGATGGATACTGCTCGATATAATCTCACAATCTCTATTATTTATTAAAATAAGTTGCAGTTTATCGATGGATTTGGCGAGTTTGATGCTGGAGAGGCGCCTTTTACAGTGATGCAGCAATCTATCTGTAATATAATCTTGTCTATAATATAATCTTGTTCTCATCGTCTAATCGCACGACGCTCATCCATTGGTTGAAATTCCCCAAGCTTTTCTCAAGTGGCTCGCAGAGCCTTAAAATTTATTAAGGTTTTGAATTTAAAAAAATAAAAATAGTAAAAAATATTGGAACTATAGGTTTTTCAATCTTGTTTTTTCTAATTTTAGATGAAACGTTGTTTCTATTAATTCAAATGGAAATAACTGATTTAAAATTCAATGCACCGTTAAAAAATGATGAATTTATTTCCGTAACAACAAAGTGATATGATTGAATTCTGAAAAATCTTGCCTCGCGAAAGTCTTCCTCACCAGAGAAAAATTTCACAATGATATACGCATTTGCCGGTTTTCCACTACACACAATTGCGGACGAGCATTCTCGAATTTGAACCCTGGCATTAACAATAAAATTTCCGAGAAACGCCTCCAAAATTAAAATTATAAAGGTAGGACAATTCTTTAATTTTAATTTTACCGTATTTTTGGAGCACGTGAGACTTGTCGCGATGTCGTTTCCACTAAATTTTCTTTGTATAATTCAAGTAATATAAAAGTAGTATATGTGTCTATTATATTATTCTTAAATTACACGACACTTTGCTAATTTGGTCCTGTCTTAGTGGACCGCGATTAAAAAAGGTTGCGCTCCACTGATCCAAAAGAATATGAATCAGGTCCAATGGACGTTGAATACAGTCATTGCCATGCTGTTTATTTTCTTAATGAAGTTACCGAAAAATTAGTTAATTAGTTTGAAAATAAAAGTAGAACCCCGTAATGGGTCATGGGCAGAGCCCCTAGTAAAATGTAATTCTGTAACAAATCATAATAATAATAATAATAATCCGACTTTATTTAGAGGCGAGATTTAGACCATCTAGTATAAGAACGTCAAACTCGAAGAGATATCAGCACCGCATTGAAGCGATGGATGTTATAGAAGGGCCAAAATAGAATTAACAACCATGCCTTCGGCGGTATTCGTACCCACAACCGTAGCATCCGTCAATAAATGCTCTAACCATCTGTCTATAAAGGCCGACTTTTATAAAGACCAATCTCTAAAACTATTGCAATTCAGAATGTGACTAACAGTAAGATTTTAAAAATGTACACAAATAACTTAAAGAAACACTGGCATTAAATTTCGACGGTAAAAGTCGAACATGATGATAGATCGTTATATTTATTACACAAAAGTAATTTTCGAATGAACAAAAATTGAACATTAACTTCAGAACTAGTAAAATAATTAGAATTTCAAAATAGGTACCTACGAAAGTAGATGTTTATCATATGCCATTACTATAAGAAATCGAAATACTTCCTTCGTATCGCAATTTAAGTTAATATCTTAAATGAACAAATAAAATGAAAATTTTTCTGTGATACGTCATCTTAGGTTAAAATGATGTATCACATAGTAACTTCGGTCATACTGAAATATTAAAACTGCGAAAAATACAGTTTTTGTTATATTTCTTCATCATGGAGCGGTTCCACAAGGTTACACCCACCACCGAGAATTTAACACCTTTATATGCTATGAGGAGACCTCAATGATTGGCAAAAATGATCACCGACTTTCAAAGTCCACATCTCCATTCGCGACTAGCATCGGATTCCGTATTCTCTCTAGGAGAGAATTGGTATTCGAAGAAGGATAGAGAAGTCATGATGTTGGCGTTCGTGGCGGCGCGAATTTGTCGGAAATTCCCGAATCGGAAAGTAACTCCAGAGGTTGACTGACGGATGGGAGAGAGGAATGCTGCGATTCTAGGGCGAAGGAGAAAGGGTTCGGGAGGAGAAATCGATGGAGGAGTGATGGAGGCGGGAGGTGGGGGCGTGCGGTGGATGGAAGCGGGGAGAGGGGAAGTGGGAGAGCGCGGGTGATGAGAAAAATGGGCGGAAAGGAGATGGGTGGAGAGTAATGGGTTGAGAGAGTGAGTGGAAGTTGGAGGAAAAAGATATATAGGGATAAGGATTGGGTGAACGCAAGGGTAGAAAAGGATGGGATGGAGGAAAGTGAGTGTAAGAGGAAGGAAGGAAATGTATGGAGAGGTTTGGAGGGGAGAAATAGTAAACGGGAATGTGAACGGTGGAGGAATAGGAATGGGTACAGAAATGGGCGTAGTATGATGAAAGAGAAATTGGATATGATGGCTGAAAGAACAGAAAAAGCGAGATGAAATGAGGAAGGTACAAGAAATAGGCATTAAAGAGTGACGAGATGTAACGGGTGAGTAAACGCAAAGAACGAGCGAGGATCCAGAAGGAACGATAAGGAACGTGTGAGGGAAATGGAATTAAAGTGTTAGGAACGAAAAGTAACGATTGAGGAATGGCAAGGAGCCTGCGAGGTACTTGAAGGAACGTGCGAAGAACAGGAATTAAGGAGTGAGTGGCGAGAAGTAACGAGTGAGGAACGGGAATTAAAGAGGTGCGAACGGGAAGTAGCGATTGAGGAACGGTTAGGAACGTGTGAGTTAAGGGAGTTTAGGAGAAAGGAAAGATAGGGGAATGACAGAGGATGAAATTGAAGAATAATTGCGGTAGGGAAGAGTAGCTGGTGGATTATAATGCGTAGGATTTGTTGTAATGGTGGAAGGAAAGAGTGGGAGCGAGTCAGAGAAAGGATTGCAGTAGTTTGCAGGCGTAGAAAATGACGTATCTCAACTAAGCCGGTTGAACTCTCGTAAAGGAAGTGGGCGAAATAAAGAACAGGTGCTTCTTGTTCTAAAAGAAACAATATTGTTGCTCTAGTATATTTGAAATATTTTTCAAAATCCTAAAAAGGTAATAATCATACATGAAGTATTGAACTCACTTTTTGACAAAAATTAATATTTCCGACATAAATGGTTGAAAAACCGGTTATTTTTTGACCCAATTATTTGTGAATCGCCGTTGACGATGGCAACTTTTATTAAACGAAATACACATCTCGTTCATTCGACCGTTTAATGGATACGACTAAGATCACCTTTGTCATATATATGTGTGTATATATATATATATATATATATATATATATATATATATATATATATATATATATAATTCATTATGGGGCAATAAATAGTTGAAATATCTTGCAAGATGAACTCAGAAGTTTACGGTATCACTTAGCCATGTTACATTTTTTCTTTCTCCATACTTAGCTAAAGGGGAAAGTATTGCTTTCATAAAAAATAATCGAATTCGAGATTTCAATGGAATTACGTTTTTAGGTCTCCTGAACACGTTTTGACCATTTTCTCGATGATGTCTGTCTGTGTGTTTTTATGTGGTGGGAATTTTGTGGGCGCTCTAACTCGAACTATTAATCAAATCAATGCGAAATTGTATATTTGTCTTTTTTATTGAGGGGAAAAGAGTTGATTAGTTTTTGTTAAAAATCGGTCAAACTCTTGTCACTTAACCGTTTATTTTAATATTAGCTGTGTTAAAAAATAAATATATGACAGTTCGATCATTGGGCTTTTGATATTTCTAACTTGCCTTGTATATATTAATATGGATTATCTGGATAGAAAGTTCCATTGGGCGTGTGTAGTAAATTATAATTGCCATTTATTAAGATTTTGTTTCCGGGTCACCGTCCCAATTTAATTTTTTCTGTGGTTTTCTTCAATTTATTCGGTCTAATGTACAGAATATATTAAATGAACGGCATTTTCTTAAAAGAAAAAGCAAAGTTGCGTGAGTCGCTTTCCGACTGCCCAGTAAAAAAATTCCTTCTTTTATGGTGACGAGACCTACTACATTTTAAAGTCTGAACTCACTCATCCTTTGCCTTTATGAATAATCCAAAGTCTTCTAATTATATGACTTTATCAAAGGTTGATGCGAACATTTTAACCTTATTAAAGCATGAACCTGGAACCTTCGCAAGAAGTCGTAACTACAGAGTTATTTTATGTTCCTAGAAATTTGATTAAATAATTAGACTAAAGTATGGCTTGAATTTATATTTAAATTTTATTCAAAATATTCTTGTGATTTGCGTGTTTGTCAATCTGATTTAGTATACCCATTAAATACTAGATTGATGATAAATGAAACGGTAAAGTATTAATTAACTTTCTTTGCCTACAAGGAATTTGTTTTTGGTATTCAGAATACATATTATTATCCGTGATGTTATTTTTAAAGAATATCCATTTAAGATATTTTGTAAAAAAGTATTCTAGGAAATCTCGAACCAGGACTCGACGTCACCTTTCTACGCCACTGATTACCAGTTTTACTTTTTTCACCGTAAAGTTAGAATTTATCATAATTGTCTTATTTACTTTGTAGATGTAGCTTTAGGTGGAGTTACGAGCGAATTTTGTGAGTTTATATCCCACATTTTTATCAACAACAGTTTGATCTTGCGACGGGAATTCTCCAGTTCTTGTACCATCTCTAGTAGCTAAGTTACTCCTCAAAAACCACTTGTTTATCTTCCATTTTTTAAAACAGCAAGCGGATCTTTCTAGAAAGGTACTCGCTAGAGGGCACGTTCCGTCGGTAGTGCAACAAAAATGAGTCTTGAATTCGTAACGTAAACGTCGAATACACCGTGGGATATTCGCTACATCGCTGCTATTTCATTCTCATGAATAAACTTTTTATAGCGTAGCTGAGAAAGAAACCCATCGAGTTTATACGCGCACGCTATTTGAATTTAGAATATATGCGAAGCATAAAAATTTCGGTCGTTTTTATGTCTCTATTATATTTTCGTGAAATTCATTTCGCTTCGCAGGTTAATTTTAATTTCTTTACGTGAATATTTTCAATCATATTTTAAGCTATTTTATCATTTTAACACCATGTATTTTTCTAAAAAGGTCTATCGAAAAAATATTATATCCTTTATATGGGTAATATAGTAATAATATAAGAACCCAGCATAATACCTTGACTTAAAAACATGCATATGTAAGTTTACCTTTAAACAGTATTAAAAATATGTATTTATACTGTATGCACCAGAATGAGCATTGTGAATTACTCGGGAGCAACCTCTTCTGATCTAAATAAATCTTGCCAAAAAAATGGAATATAATCCGAGTATTTATGGATGCCTTCAAGATTTTAATAGCACAGATTGTAAATACTGCCATTAATTGAAAATCAGACGTATTCAACGATCGCAATTATTGTCAAATTTGGCCCAGGATTTAGAGGTTTCTACCCTAAAATAGAATTTTTCCATAAATCTAGAAAAATCCAAGAACCAGAAATGCGTATCGTTTCAGACATCTGCAGTTGTAGTATGTATTGAAATCGAAAGAAATTTTAAATACTTGCAAAACCGCTCCATAATCCGAACGTTTTCGCGCTCGCTGCCCCATGATTTACTTTTAAGTTTTCCATTATTTGCAAAAATGTATGAGGCTATTACGCAAAATATATCCCATTCATAATCCCGCTTTTAACGGATTTAAATGAAACGCGGGGGGGGGGGGGGGCGATTGTTTTCGAATATTCATATACAAAAAATTTATATTTTGCGTTTTTAAACTGTTTTTTAAGGCGTAAAAGGTCGGAACGGGCCGAGGGCGCCGCGCTAAAAATGAACAAAAGAAATACCTCGATGATGATTATTTTATATTTTTGCCTCGCCCAACTCTTTCTCTGCTTCCCTCTCTCTCATACATATACATACATATACATACATATACATATGTTTTCATTTATGAATGTTTTTTTTCTCTGTTTCTCATATTATTGATTTTTTTTCTTTTCCTTCCCCTGAACTATTTAGGAATTTTCGCGGTTTTTTACACCTCTCTTCTCTTCGTAGGTGTTTTCCGCAGTGGGAATTTTTCTGTGTTAAAACATGACCGATACACAGTTTTTTATGACCCACAAAACTAACATTCTTTGGTAATGCTCTGTTATCTACTAACAAATATATTAACTTGTAATTAATTTGTATTTTGTTAAAATCTATATGTATTTAATTCCTCTTATTTTGTAAATATTGTAATTACTTATATGACGAAAGGGTTAAATGTAAGAAGGGACTACATAGTCTCAATTTCGCCCTAATAAAGTCGTTTGTCTGTCTGTCTCTCTCTCCGTCCGCTACATTATCCACTCTACTTCTTCATCCTCGCCCTCCGTCCCCATCTTGCGCACACCTGCCCCTCTTATCTGCCTCGCACCCATCCATTTATGCGTCGCGGGTCCCTCAACACCTTGCTACTCTGTGCGGATCACCTGGAGAAAGGCCATCTCTTCTGACCCACCTACTGACTCTCTCTCTCTCTCTCTCTCTCTCTCACGTTTTCCCTTTCTCTCTATCTCCGTTCTCTCCCAGGAGACATGGTACGTCCCTCCATCCGTTTTATCCCTGCCCCTTGTCCCTTCTTTCCTTACTTTACGTCCCTTTCAGCATAGTCATTTCGTCCTCTCTCTCTCTGTCGTCATCTGCTCTTCCCATCTCCCACGTAACCTCCCAAGACGACTCATTTATTTTTGTCTCGATCATTGTCTACGAAATTATAATAAACACTATAATATTCTAGTGCACGGTGACTTTTTGGACACCCTATACAGCTATTAAAAATTCTAAAGGTACGGAAATGATATAAATGCTAAATGTTACGTGATTCTGAGTGCCGTAAACGAATTTAAAGTGTCTGATTAATAGTTAGTATTTAGGTGAGCATTTTTAAGCTGCGTATATTTTATTTTGCGGTGATGGTATCGTGACCGAAATTCGTTGAAATGCAGCTCGTAGTTAGGGCGATATGCATTTCCAGCACTATCCACTCGATCAACGTCTTTATACGCATGGCGTCTCTCTTTCTCTTACTTTACATCTGCTCTTTCCATCTCCCACATTCCTCCCTAAAACGACTCATCATCATCTCCGCTGCGTCAAAACTCCTTCATTCTTCTTCCTCCTCTTCCCTTCCCCCTCTTTCTCAACTAGCCCCTCCCCCCTCCTCCTCCTCTCTTCCGCGATCCAGGTCTCCCGTCTAATAGGAAGCTAAAGAGGTGCGGGGTATTTTCCTGATGCTGTGGACCGTCCCCTTTTTGAGGGGATTAATAAATGAGCTTGCCCTCCGCTCAATAACGGCTGCGGCGAAAAGCTCTTTGCTTTAATCTCCAATGCCAACCTCTCTCCCCTTTCTCTGTATCAACTCCATCTGTCTCATGCTACCTCCCCCTTTCTCCCTCACACATGGTTTGTCGGAAACCTGTGCCTCGCAAGCAAACATTCAGAGGCGCACAGGGAAAGACAAGCCGTTCCTTTTTCTCTCTCTCTTTTTGCTTTCGCTAATTTTTTTTCGTACAGATTCTGTCCGTTGATTAATCCTTTTAAATTTTTTTCCGTTATTAACACTAGATTAAAATTTTGTCTTAACACAGACATATAAAAGTTTTTGTTGAAGAGGCATTCACAAAAATGTACTTTCAAAAATAGTAACAAGTGTCATACAAATGGGTTTCATGTGTAAACTTGAAAACTTTTGAAGTTTTTCAGAAAACATTTTAATAGTGTGTGTGTGTTTGTATAACGATTGAAAATTCTAAATGTCGAAAATGATAGAACTGTATAAACACTAAAAATTACGTGGTTTAGAGAATACTGTTACCGAATTTAAAGTGTTTAATTAATAGTTATTGTTTGGATGACCATTTTTGTTATATGTATTTTTTATTTTGTGGCAATGGAATCGCAACCTAAATACGCTGAAAGTTTTTAAAATGATATCTGATGTATGCAGTTCAACACTATTCACGCGATTAGCCTCTTCTTGCGCACGTCCTCTCACTTGATCTTCGAATGCAACGATATGACGACCATTTTGCACATTTTTATTCATGTATTTAGATATTTGCTGAGATATTTCAAATGTAAAAATATAAAACCTTTTCTAAATAGCTCAATATGAGTAAATCGTAAACTCGTTGATAAACAAATATTTTTTGCTTTAGTTAATAAAAAGTTGTTGGCATTTTGTAGAAGCACGTTAACATCCTTAAACCTGCCTTACAATGGAATAAATACAGTAAATAACTAAAGAATAAACAATAAAAATACTATTAATAAGGGATGTAGTTGACGAAATATATACTATGATGATACTAATCATTCGCGCACTTCCATTCTCACATCTGATGTCTACATTTCATAAAGTAATTCGCAAAAGGATTTCACTGTAAGAAAGGAAGGAAAGAAAAATATTGCCAACAAAGTAAAATTTTCAATTCCGCGTTCCTATGCGGAATTGGACATTATTTATAGTTCCAGAACAAGCACTCAAGTATAAAAAATACGAAAAACGAAGTTCTTGTCTTTGGTGTCTCCAATACCCAGAACAAGGTTATAAATCACAAGCATTTATTTTTTAAAACTTTTTGATTCTTAAGTGCTTATTCTGGATTTCTTTTTCATCCGTAAGCCGAACTCGATGATTCTCTAGTGAAGCATTTATCACGAAAACACTTTTTCTTTCCTCCCTTAACCTTTTTTTGCACAGCGTTCAATTTTCGACTCGCGCTTATTCAGTTACCCGATCCGGGATCGCACTCCAGTAATTGACTATTGATTCGCGACACATCGCGCGCTGCTGCGATGACGACGTTCCGAACCGAGGATATTCGAAGGGAAATACCAAATCGCAGGTGTAGCTCTTCGCGGATTTGAGCATCGCCGACCGAGGGATATAGAGGAGGAGGAGGTAGGCTGTTTTATTCAGGACCCATCGGATTCAGTCCGTAGCGACCCCTTTGTGTTCGGCACGACTTCGGTAATGGAGGAAAAAAATAATAGAGCTTCGACTGTTTTATTTTTTCACTATTTCGCCGGATTCGGAGTGAAGGAGCTTCGTTAGCGGGACGGTGTTCCTATGCCTGCGCGAAAAGCCCAAAAGGGGGGATGAGTTGTAATTTTTCCTTCCCTCGGTTCAAGAAAAAGCGGGGATCATTCTATTAAACTCGGTAAAAAAGAAGGGAAAAAATCGTTTCGCTAATAGGCGATTGTATTTTCGTCTCCACGAGGAAATTTATGACCTAATGTTTGGTCCTTGATACGTGGTTCTCAAAGTCGGTGTTTTAAGAGAAGGAAACTATAGATTCTAGGCGACCATGTGTTAGTGAATGTAAAAGAAAATTCCATTTACATCTCGTTCGAATTTTTGTTTGAATATCTTTGATCTAAATCAATTTTATGGGGGTCTCCGTTTTTAAATTAACTTGAAACGATGCATTCTGAGTCATTTTTTAACGGGTGGCGAACTTCAGTGAATAATATAACTCTTGCATAAAAAAGACCTATAAAAATGGTAGGTAGCAAAAGGTTTTTTCTCGTAATTTTTTGCATATTTAATACCTAAACCAGAAGAAAGCAGCGCTTCTTTCAATCCTTAAGCATTATATTGCCGCACTTAAAAAGTTAAAAAGAAATTGTGTTTTAAAATAAGCATTTTCTAAAGTCAATATCCATGGTTGGTTTAGCTGCTGATAAAAACTTTTACTTTGAAATTTTTAACCATTGTCTTCCAAGAAAATCTTACCGGATAAATAGGCTTGCCTCGGGTGCGAAAAGTTTGGTTAGTTAGATAAAAAATAGGGAAACTTTCAATCGTTAAGGAAAATAAGGCCAAAATATATTGTGGATCATGCTCATGTGTTAAATTTTACAGCTAACATTCTCCGATAAAAACTAGTTGAAACTATTCTCATGGTTAAAACTTTGAATTGCGATACCAGCGTTAAACTTTCTCAAATCGTTCCAAAAAAGATGAGGAATCTGTCGCATATAATACATATTGGGAATTCCTGTAATTGCTAGCATAACAGCAAAGAAAATTGATGCAACTCTAAAATTAGAATCAACGGTTTAGGCATCATCAGTAAGGGAAACTGTTTTGTAGCCGTAATGAGATTCAGCTTTTACCCATTAAACTGATAAGAAGTTATCTCGATGATGTTTCATTCTACATGTAAGGTGACGTCGACAAAAAATGTGTGAAATTGTTAATTTTGCCATCAAGTCGTTTTAAAATTGGTACATTCATTGCGTTTTTCAAAGTCGCAAAATTTTGAATCTTTCACCGAATGCAAAAAACGGTGAATTCAAACCAACAGAGTTTTCAGTAGGTCTCGATTTCACAGGATTTAAATTCGTGCTATTTCGAGCTTGTGGCGGATATCTGTACCCTATTAATTTATCTCTGATTCTGTTTATTATCGGGAAATATTACGTATAAGTTTCTCGCATTTTTGCGCATTCTCCATGTTTCAGAAACTTTTAAGTTTTTTTACGTGTTACTGTCTCTACGGATTCTAACCTCTTCAGTCAGTCTGACCAATCATTTTCTTCTTTCATTTCTCCCTTCCTCCTTACCTCTCCATAATTCTTGTCCCCATAATATCTTTTGCCTCCTTGTATTTCTCTCGCCTTTCTCTTTTCTCTCTCCCTTTCTCCTCACCATTTTTCTCCACACTCATTCCCAACTTTCTCCTCTGTCGTCACTTCCTCCCACTCCACTGTCCTCACTCTGCGTCCCTTCTCCCTTCCTCTCCTTCCATTCTCCTTTCTCCTCTTATTCTCTGCCACCTCTATTTCCTGCTTTTTATCAAAGCGTGCTCCCCAAAGCGTCCTCTGTGGTAGAGACATAAGCACATCCTCCCTCTCTCTCCAATCCATCTATCCATCAACTTGACTCACTCATTTCGTGGAATCCTTTTTACGGATCATCCGAAAATCCATTTCAACGCGGTAGCGATGGTAAAAACAGGACGACTGGGTCTCCACGGAGATTATAAGCGTCGAAAAAAAATTAAGAGCTGCGGGAAAAAATCGCCATAAAGCAAAAAAACACAAACGAACTTGGTCTCTCGACGCGAAAATGCTCTTTTTTTCGAAAATGACTTCTTGAAATATTGGATAAAGAAACGGGCCATCAGTAGATGACGGTTCATGTTTTATTTTGGCGACAGCTCTAAAGGAAAGGTCGCATTTCCTCTATAGAGACCAATAATTTTCGACAATATTTTTTAAAAATTTGTCATGATCATCAATTCGTCGCGTTATTGTGCGCGAAGGTTATATTTAAATAGGTTCATACTTCTCTCAACTTCATAGGAAGATTAATATCAGCAATAGTAACAAAACCCAATTCATCGATCTCATCTTATAATTTATATACGTACTTTCAATAACTCTTTTTATTATTTATTATATATGTCACAGCTAATTTGATTGATTTCGACGATAGCCGGGTGAAAACTATCTAATCTTGGCATCAGCCGAGTGAAAATGGCTTATAGTATTTTTTTTATTTATCCTTAATTTCACATACAGCGTAATAGCCAATTTAAAGTGAAATACCAACAACATAACAGTAAGGACGATCACAAACATCCATGCCCTAGGTGAAGACAACCCACCTAGGCGGGATTCGAACCCGCGACCTCTTTTAAATACGATTATTATTACACAATCACGCCAATAAAGTAAACACTGAGACCTGGTTTGGGAAGCTTTAGAAGTTTCGGTTTTACATAAGGCGTCTTTGTTTAAAAACTTCCTCAAAATTCTAAATAAAAACGACAGCATTAACCAGATGGATCTGGATAAGGTCGACATAACGTAGCGGAATGTGGCCAGTGTCTACATTAGCTATGTTTCTGATGCAAGGACTGATATATAACTATTTGACCAAGAATATAATGGCCGTAATATATCAGTTTTTTACGTAATGCTGGTTTGAAATAATTGGATCGTTTTAATTTGGAGGTGAGACGAAAATACGTTTACGTTCATTCGATTAAGTTTTAGTGATTATCATATTTAAATAAATAATAAAAGGACAAAGGTATAATTCATATTTTCCATTGATCACTGATACAAGTATAATCTTATAGCTTTTTTTATATAGCTACAGTGGATGAGAATGGACCGTTTTATAAATACGAAGATTCTTACAATAGTAACCACAGTAATGAAAGTAACATAAAGTATTTCTATTAAAATTTTTTTTATTTTACGCCTTTCAAAGGATTATATCCATCAATGTCTAACTTGACATCAACTATGCTCCTTCAAGATATAGTCAACATAAACTTACCGCTTAAAGTTATGTAAGCTTAAAATTTTATGCAATAGGTATACGACGAGATCGGAACCCATGACTTGATTCAGACGATTGAACCTTTAATCGTGGAATTCATATTATGTTATGCTAGAGTGCCGAATGCACTTGGGCGTCGCTTCATAAATGAAGCGCCTTTCTCGGTTCGCACACACGCGTCATATCCGTTATCACCTTTACTTCGAACTGTCAAAAAAGTGTAGTGACGGCAACGATTGCATACGCGCATCCTGTCCACATACCCATCTTCCGCTCCTCACGACGTGGAGGTAAAACGGATCCTCCCCCCCATTACACGCGACTCAAACTGCGTGTAATGGCCTGGAACAGGTCGTTTTCAGCCTCGTGCTAAACGGTGATATTTCTCTTCTCGACCTGAGCGTAACTTACCTCGTTATTTGTCCATGCACGCTTCGTTGACATTTGGGTCTATTTGCGTGAGTATGTGGCTTGGGTGACCCCCTTCTTTTTTTGACAAAAGAAAAGGTTCGAATATTCTCGCTTTTCTCGGAAAAACAACGGGGAAATTTCTCGAGAAACTCTCTTCTTACACCAAATCGTTTTATGTTTTCCTTAACTGGAAATACTCGCGCAGGAAGGAAATTTTTGAAAGGGAGTAGGCGGTATTAAGATAAATTCGGCCAGTCATTAGATGCAGTAATTTTTAACGGTATCGTTTGCAACCGCAGTAATATCGCACATAATGAAACTTCTCGGTATAATATTTTTGTTTTTCGATAAAAGCGTGATTATTGTCTGGTCGCCCACAACCCAATAATTGATTCCAACATTTTTTCGTGTAGGTAATTAAATTACGAAGGTTTCGCGCTAAAATATGAGATACCGTGCCCAGATTATGGCATCCGTGAAATGAATGGCGTACTCAACTGGTTTATGCGTGCTGGAGTTATCTGTATGATTTATTTTAATATTTACTCTTTGATGATAATAATTTTTACTAACCATAAAGAAACTCCGTTTTCATGACGCTGCTCGTAAAAAGAAAGACCTAAATTACTCTTGCAGCCGTAAAAGGGTTCATGTGACTATATATATATATTATAAATAATATTATATCATATCATGAACATTTCAACCTTAAACTGAGCCTAATAAATTATTCTTGGATTGAAATGTAGCTGTAAATATCTCACTAAAGCATCAAAAGCTAAAATTACATTGACTAAGCCAAAACATAATTTTAATTACCGCTACAAATGAAACCATAAATTTTCAAGGTAACTGCACTCTCAATTCAAGTTTTTATCCCAAAACAGAGGATGGGGATGAAACGACGCTTAGAGTGAGCGAATAATTTAAAATAAATTTGTAACTTTAAAATATTTTGAAATCACTGCTTCGACTTTTAAAAATCCAAAGTAACTTCAAAAAAGTAACTCCGTGAATAGAGAAAGTATTGTTTTCCTGAAAAAAATCGAATTCGAGATTTCAACGGAAATACGTTTTAAGGTCCCCTGAACACGTTTTGACTATTTTCTCGATGATGTCAGTGGGTGTGTGCCTGTGACAGGGATTTTGTGGGTGCTATAACTAAAAACTATTAATCAGATCAGCGCGAAATTTTATATTTGAAATTTTTGTTGAAGGAAGTTTTTGGTAAAAATCGTCAACCGGAAGTGGGTGTTTACTCTTGTCACATCCGTTTTTTTGACATATTTGCTTTAATATTCGGTAAATGTAAACATGTAGTATTGGAATAAAAGTTGTAGAAACTTTTATTTCCTACAACCTTTGTTTGAAACAGTTTCCCATATAACTATGACTAGATATTGTACAAACTAAATTTTTTAGCTACCACCACCACACCACCTACCGAAGACTATTGCAAACACTTTATGCTCGTTTTTATTTTCTTAATTGTTTGAGGTTCTGGGCGATATCCAATATCAGAAGCCTACAGTTTGAGTTTATTTCTTTTTTTTGTAAAGTCTTTAAATTTTTCTCTCAGTTTCTTAAAATATTTATTATCATTTAACCTATTTGGAATTATTAGAAATATTGCAGGTATGGAGAAAGTCATGGTGGCCAAATCAGATTTTTTAAGTCATGGTCTTAACAGGGAATCTTGTAACTCGCGATTCTTTAACGTCCGAGTATGCATAATGACCCTCAAATGGAAAACACGAAATGTCCTTTGGTGGTGCGGTATTTCCATACCTCTTAAGAAGTAATGGATAGTCACTGCAGCTGAGTGTTGTTTAACTCGCTTTTTAACGCTCTTACTGCTCATATCCCACGCCTCCTTGCCATCAAACGTTCTCGTTTTATACAGAATTTCACTTTTGTTCGGTCCTTATCCACAACAATTTTCGTCCCTTTCATCTCCCTCTTTTGGAAATCTTCTAAATGTTGCCCTCAATTCTCCATGTATGAGGTTAATCTTTCGTGTTTCTGTATTATTCCTGGGAAAATGTATTGTTCTTATTTTATCTTATTGCATGCTGTTGTTTTTATTGTTAAACCATCCATCTATCCAATAACCATAAAAAGGGCGGGGAAACCAGATGCGCATTTTGACAACAAAGCAGCCGTTGTCTGTGGTGACTCACCCATAGCAGATTCGAAAAATTTCAGAGCCTACTCGAGGTGAATCGCCTCTGAGGATGGTTGTTTGCAGCCGGAAAGCGCATTTGATTTTCCCCACTTTTTAGTTGCTATTAGAGAGAGGTGGTTTTTTCAATTCGGTTTCAGCCACACGAAGAAGCCGATAATGCATTCTTTGAATTGCTGCCCTTATACATGTTTCGTTGTCCATAGTTACCATTCTTATTTGTTTGTTTGTGGATATTTATGGCTAATCAATCTCTTGGATTATTATGGCCATTACTCCTTCCAACGAACACACTCACAAGGGAGGAAGAAAATCCGGGGCCGGCGTTAGCCTACTCTTAAGAAGACCACCAAGGGGGCCAACTGCTTTAATGTCCCTTCCGAAGGACGGGTCGCTAAATTTGCCCAGTCTCCTCAAAGCACACAAGTAGGGGACGGGATCCCAGATAGAAAAATCCGACCTCTGCCGGATTCGAACTTAGGACTGCTGCGTGGAAGGCCAACGTTCTAACCACTCCGCCACCCCCTCGTTACTATTCTGTTCTAAAAACGGTTTATCATACCTTATGACAGCAACCTGATTGACAATTAAATTAATTCAGTTGACATAAAGCGGTTTGGAAAAACAAGATCGCATTAAGTTACAAAGCAGTCGTGGGGAGTGGCACTACACTAATCGACTCATACCAGCCGATTTTCAGGCTGCGGAAGTTACATTACCTACTAGTTAGCCACTACTTTATCTTTGATAGGATTTTTAAATTAACAATAAAAAACGTAAATTAGTATAAGACAACTATGAAGAGGTAAAAAATGATGGGCCCCTTGAGCGCAAAACTTAAGAAAAAAGAACGTTTTTTACGGCGAGAGATGAGGCGTGAAAGAAGGGGACGCAAGGTTGACATAAACAGAGAAGAGAGATGGGTGGAATGAGGGATTGTGTGGCTGGGTGCGCGAAAATGGGTTTTGCGAAGAATAAAAGGGAAAGCGATAAAATGGCAGCCCGAACCAGGTTTTCCGACCACTACTAAGATCTCTGTCACGCGATATTTCCAAATTTCCGTTGGTTTGATCTTTGCTCGCATCGATCTATCTCGTCCCCGCCACGTTTTGATGATTTTGAGCGCGAGTTAAAAGCGGAGTCTTAAACGAACGATGTCCGTCACCTCCGCATTGGGATAACTCCGTTTACGACTAGAGAGGTACGCGATAGTATTACTTCAATCGTATCGCAATCGATGGAAAATTTCGTTGAATATTTTTCGTGATTGACCCTGTTAAAGAAATGTATGCGAGACTTACGAGTCCCATCTTTGTAGTAATGTAGATAGTGAAGTCAAATGTATTTAACTTGAAGTCCTCTGACTCTAATTTTCAATGTCTCCGACAATATATTTGCATAGCTTCATAACATATTCCATTATATTTCCTCGAGTTATAAAGATCTAAATGTGTTAAGAAATCTTCATTGCATAACGGTTAATTTATGTAGCTGCTCTCTGCTTTATGGCGTTTTAAAAGCATCCTCATGCGCTTTCGGTTTGTCCGTCTATCTGACGCACTAACTTTTCCCAAACGAAAGCAAATATACTTCGTTTTTCGCCAATCGATTCAGTATTCTGTCTCCTTGTGCACGTTTTCTCGGTTTATCCGTCTGTGTCTCTCTAATAAAAATCGCCATTTACTGTCTGCTTCAGTAGCTCTTTCCTGCTTTTAAATCAGAGGGTAAATAAAGTTGTGTGAAAATGTTTGTTTGTATATTTACAACATTGCGGGTTTATAAAGGCATTTATAGCTCTAATTCGCTTACTATTTTTCGAAGCACCTAATTTTGTAGGCGGTCGTAAATATATCTTCAAACAAGCTATTCATTAATATTCAGGTTTTTTTGTCAATTTCATTGAAAAATAAATGAGAAGGAAAAAATCGAGAAAGGTGGCGAAAATGTGGTTTATAGGACCTATTAAGTGTTTAAGGTAATGCTGGATTATCGATGAAAACATCAAAGCCCAATAACTTTATAATAAATACCATCCTTTATTTAAGAGTGTTGGATCCCTACTAGCATAATTTTCCATAAATTTTGTGAGATTTTTAAAAATAATCGAATAAAAGAAAATAGACGTAGAAGCAACTGCGATTTGTTGCATAAAATTAGCATAATAGGAACGCCGCTCTATTTGAGGTGAATTTGTTTCTTTTCAGACCATCAAACTCGTCAGTAAAAGCTTCGGGTGAATTTCTTGGGAGATACGAAATATTATAGGCGTGAAGATAAATAGAAATTTCTTATCAGAACTTTCGAGTTTGGCGTTTTTTAATGTCTTTTATTTTAATGCATAGACCGATGGTTGTGCCGCGAAAAAATTCATTAGTTAATAAATGCACGATTTTGATGTGTTGATAGATAATTAGGACAATAATTTTTCCTCTAATGCAGTGGTGGGCAACCTTTTCTACTTGGTGGCCAGTGAAGCCTTCGGTGGGCCGCATTGGAAATTGTCAATGCTTCGGCGGACTGGATTCAAGTTAAATTGGAATTACTTAGAGATTCCTACGCACCATATGAGTAAAAATCAAGTTAAAATTAGTTTTTTTAGGGTTAACATTTAAATATTAGAAATAATGATATAACTCAATCTTTAAAATATCTACGAGAAAAGATCAAAAACAATATTAAAAAGATCTAATTTAAATTGAGAAATATTTACCAACGGATCCAAATTTAACATTATATATTTTCAAAACAAAAGTGGAATACTCCTTTAGCCAAAACAACTAGAGGGCTGCAAAACCCAATGCATTACGCCCACAAGGTGGGCATCGTCAGGGGTAGAACCTGTTTCAACAGTGACTGGAAGCCAACTTTTGTTTTGTTTTGTTTTGGCTAAAGGAGTATTCCACTTTTGTTAGTTTTGGCCAAAGTTATTGAGCTACTATCAATTATTATATATTTTAACTAATTTTGCTAGATTATAAATAATATTTGGTAGGTATATCTAAATAAATATGAAGAAGCATTGAAATCTATGAAACACTGGCGGTGAGCCGCATAAAATTGCTAAGAGGGCCGCAGGTTGGGCACTCCTGCTCTAATGCATTGAATGCAGTATAGAAACAACAAATGGGCATGTCCAAACGTTGTGATACCCGTATATAAACAAGATGGAAAAGTATACTCCATAAATCGAATACGCAGAGATTTAAAAGGCGTTCTTAATGGGAAATACGTATGAAACGGTATCGAAAGATTGGGCGATTCTCGACTTTTTATCTCCAAAAGTCGTAATTATATGATCTCGGGAACTATATTGTAGTAATTGTTGTTTTCTATCCAAATAAATTTTTTAATCTATACCTCACGTATCATGTAAGAGCATGGGAGAGAAATGTATGGATTTTTAATTGTTGATTGCTGAGATAACCGTCTTTGCGATCGATGTAAACAAAATATGCGATGTTTTGCTCGGGATTTTCTCGAATTTGTATCTCCAAAGTCATGACTCGTTATTATATGGTCTCAGGGACTATCTTGTAGTAAATGTAGTCTTCTATCCGAATAAATTTTCTAATCTATACCTCACAGATCATATAAAGGCGTGGGATAGAAAAACATGGATTTTAATTGTTGTTTGCCGAGAGAACCGCGTTAGAGATCGATGTGAACAAAATATGCGGTGTTTTTCTGGGGATATTCTCGAATTTTTATCTCTGAAACCATAACTCGTAATTATGTGGCCTCGAGGACTTTCTTGTAGTAAATGTTGTTCTCTATCCTAATCAAGTTTTTAAGCTGTACCCCACAGATCATTTAAAAGCTAGGTAGAAAAAAGTTTGGTATTTTATTGTTGCTAGACGGATGACATTTAACGAGATACGAGTATAAGTTTACTAAAGTAAGTATGTAAAGTGGAAGTTATAATTGACGGATTCAGTTGAAAATCACATTTGAGCGATAAATTTTAATATCGATCACTCATACTTAATTAAATTAAAATCCGTTTAGCGGTTTAGGAGATGAAAGTTGCGACGGATGGACGGACGGACCAGACGTGCCCATAAGGCGTTCCGCTATTACCGCTTCGCTGGTAAAGAACGCCTAAAAATATATAAATGTTTTTTCAAGGTTGGAGTGCCGCGTAAACCTAGGACTGCCATGTCCCCAATCCAAGAAATGAGGACACTTGATGACAAAAATGAGGACTTTTGTGGACAACACTCTCCCCTGATACCACGACCCGATTTAAAACCTAACCGACATTTTATTTTTATAACCTTCCATGAACGTACATACATTGATTTTAGATACAGAACGCTTATATATTTGATATTTTTTTAAGAAACAGTCAAAACAAATGTTTGAATTTAAGTTCGCAGATAAAAAATATATTAACAAACCATAACTTCATTGATTGAAATCTATCACTCCTCATAATAGCAGAATCTACACACATTAGTGTAACATTAGCGCTTAATTAAATCTTAGTTTGATAACATAATTATGAAATGCAGTAAAATGCAAAAAAAATTGAATTGAAATAAAGAACCACTAGCTTATATAAACCTATGATTTAAAATATTTGACTGAATTTTAGCTTTTAATCTCAGCATGAAATATTTATACTCTCCAATTATCTTATGATATATTTACTTATAATGCTGGAAACATATGTAGAAGTCTATCAATAACAGGTAATAGTGAAAGCCAGCGAGTTTTACTGTGATAAAGTAGCTTTTTATAAGTTACTTGGGCAAATTCACAAAATTTACATACTTTCAACACATACAGTGTAAAATGAAAAAGAGTTCAAAATCTTTATAACAATTGAGTCGTGTATCTGTTCCATGTTGGATACAGTTATTCAAAATATGTGCAGAGCAACCCACTTCAATTACGAAGGCTTCAACAATTGCAGGAGAACGGACGAAATGCTTTGCTACTCAAACTCTTTAAAGAAGAACGATCTTCACACGGCCAAACAGCGACACCTACTATAGTAACCTCTTGTTCTAAATAAATTACAGGTATCCCCCTATCTACGTTAGAGTTGCGTTCCTGGAAATCGTCGCGTAAACGGAAAACGCGCAAATCGAAAATATTTTTACCATTGAAAATAATGTAATAGGCGTTGCTTTCGTTCCTGAGCAGATGCGTTCCAGTTATAAACGTCTTTAAATTTGATTTAATGACCGTTTTAACCCCTCAAAGCGTCTTCGAAGTGATATGGCGTCCTGTGCAGCGTCCTCTTTTACAATTCCTTAATTTTTTGTTCGTTAAGTTTCTGCCATAAACCACAGATTTCTCGAAGCTCCTTCGATCAGTGAACTTCTTATACAAATATATTCTCTTCACCCACCTCAATGAATTTTTTTGCACAAAAAAGTAGATTCAAGTGCGTTATTTGCGCAAAGAGGGAAATAAGAAAAGAAATTCTACTGCCGTAGAAACTCCCTGGGAACCCTGCTCTGCCGTACGATGCAATGAATGGTATCAATGAAGGGTCGATAAAGGTAGTAGTAGACGGGCAAGAATCTATGAAATATTTAATAAATAATAAAACTATTAAGAGTACATAGTGTGCTCATAACGAATCTCATAAATGCAAATACGCGACTTGTATATCGATAAATGGCCGTAAGAATAAAATCGCGTAAATGGGAATACGCGACGCATATATCAAAAAATGGTCGTAAAAATAAAATCGCGTATATGCAAAAACGCGTTCCCCGAACGCGTAAATCGAGAGATACCTGTATTCACAACCGGAAGTATGGATACTTGAGGAAAAAATACGGATATCTGCTGAACTGGCAACGCTGATAGGGGCTTACTTCATAAAATTTAACCAATACTGAAGATCAGGAGAGTTTGAACTTTTGAGCACCAAAATTCCGGACATACTCGAAATTTTATAAATTCCTCCCGGACGGTACATCTAACGCCAAAAAATGAGGACATGTCCGGGAAAATGAGGACGTATGGCAGCCCTACGGCGTAAACCTGTTTATCAATAAAAGAGTGCCGTGCTTACAAAAAATTTGGGAACCACTGGTTATGTTGTTATGCGTAACTGTATTATTGAAATACTCGGGTTTTTTAAATTCATGAGAAATGAAAGTATCGGAGAGCCAACCGCATGGCTTGGTGGCTTTTAAGCTCTAAAACAATTCTTTTAATATAGGTATATATTGTTTTTCAGGTTTAAATAAAATCGACGAAATATGGCGAACAAAAAGCTATAAATTTTAAGGGAACCTTTTTCATCCTGAGGACTCATTGACATTTACCTCCATAGTGCTGAGCTAATATTTGATTTTCCAATAAAATGAAAAAGACGTATGTATGGCGAAAAACGCTTATTAATGTTAAAACTTTAATTTATATAGGAGAAATATTTTTCTATTTTTAAACTCTGTCTTTGGAAACAAAAGATAAAAATCTATCAATATGACATTCTGGCTCAAAGACGGCGGCGTTCGTAGAAATATCGCGTAAGAACGCAATGAGATTACAAGCTGTAGCAACTATGATGATCCTGCATCTCTATCGGCGACACTGAGAACGATAAAATAGACACATGGCACCCATGTTTCCATAGTAAACGCATTTTTTATAATTACGGATATGTAAATTTCACCATAATCGCGCCTCACACATAACACCGCCATCTATCTCAATTTCATCCATTGGCCCATCACCTGGCGTTAATAGGCACGCCCTTTCGCCGCATCCGTTTAACTTTGAGTATCGGAAGAGTGAGAGAGAGAGAGAGAGAGGAATTGATAAAGAGAGGGAGAGAGGTGAAATCCGACTGTGACTTGTTACCGTCCGATTCATGGGGGCACAGACGCACGTATTCACGCGTTCACACGCGGCTGATTACCGGTTGCGAGTTATTTATAGTCACAAAGGGGATGGAATGGATAGGAATTGGGATACGGAGTAAAGAGATGGAAAGAGAAAGAGGTTAGGAGGGTGGTTAAAAAAATAGGAGAAATTAGAGGGTATGAGATTATGGAAGGGACAAATGGGAAAAACTTTTAGGGTAAAATATGAAATAAAATATGATGAAGGCAAATAAGGGAGTATAGAGCTGAAGAGGAATAAATTCGAAGAGGGAAAGGGAAGAAGAGAGAGAGATAGGTAAAGGGATGAGTGGGGAGAATGGAGATTATTGGAAAAGTTGAGAAATGTGTTGGGGAGAAAGGGTGAAGGTATAAAAAGGATAAGAGAGGAGAGAAAGGGAATATGGGGAAAAGAGAGGAGAAATGGGAGGGTATGAGGAATAGAGATAAAAAATGGTAGGGAGAGAGAAGGAAAAAGGGCGAGGAGGTGGGAATGGAGAGGAATCCGTGGGGTTGGTAAGGGTTGAGGAGAAAGGAACAGGGAGGCAGGCGGAAGAACACTCCACCTCGAGTTGATTACCGTTTGCACAACTCCCGTCGCGATACGGGTTGGGGGGTGGGAAGAGAAGGGAGGGAGGGGTTCTAGTGCCAGTGGGGCCGTTTGTTTCGCTTTGTATAAATTTCCTGACCTTTGAAAAAAATGGACGAAAAAACTCAGGGGAAGGTGGCGTAAATATTCACCAGGTCGGAACGATAGTCGTTTCACACACGTAAACCCTCCTGTTACGACTTTCTCTCTCGATTTCCACGGCCTGTTATTTAGAGTAATTGGCGGTCCTATTCGAGGGATTGTACGTCTCGGGTAGATGAGGTGTTATCCATACTTATAGTCACGAGAAACTATTTTCTTGAACTTTTCGTGCCACGCAAAATTATTTAAGACCTCTCGGAGTTGGGTGAGAATTAAACGAGTGTTGCAGTTCGCCAACAAGTGCGTGTGCATCAACAGACATAAGAAAAATTACAGGCTGTAGGAATAAAGTTTTTTTAAAATTACAGTTGCGAATGGCACGCATCCTTTCAATTAAGATGGTATGTAATGAATATATATATATATATATATATATATATATATATATATATGTGTGCTTGAGGTTACTGAAAAAAGCGTTATCATTCTGAAACGCTCGATCAAACTAGTCGAGCAAAATAATTCATTCCCTAGCAGGGTATTTTAATGCTTTGTGACTGAAATGCAAGGTTTTACTGATTTTTTTCCTACAGCAATTCAGCAGATAACGGAAAAACGAAAATCAAGCCCTTGAAAAATGTCAGAAGTCAACAATGTCATGTAAAAATTGTGCACCTTAGATGACGCAAACACGCCATTGCTAGGGAAAGGATTAAATTCAGTTAAATCACGCCTACCTTGTGCCAGCACGATACAACATTCGACGAATAGGCGCACGGTCCACAACGCAAGGCCGTTAATTTCTGGGTTACAAATCGATGGATTCATTTTCAGCTCGACTATCTACGTATTTACTGTTATAAAATACAAAAGATCCCCCAGTCGAATGTCAATCACGTAGTAAAAAAAGGTCACCAATGCTCCTTTATGAGATTTGCGTGAACTAAAAGTTATGACACGTATTGCAAAACACTTTTCCATATGCTGGTTATACAATGTATTTGGGGTATTGAAGAGTTATTTTCGATTATCTTTTTATAATATCGTATCGGTGACTCGACGCGAGAAGCCAAATTCTTAAAAAACAAAAGGCAGGCATCGAAGGGATGTAAAGCTCGATCAGATTTCAGGCAAAGAAATAATCAGTTGAGTAAAAAATCGAACAAGTACGAAAAATAGATAAACCCGAAATTGGATGTATGTGCGTGCGGTAGTGTTTTTATGCGATCGTATTTTTAGGTCACTTGGCCTTATATGCATCACCGCCTTCCCCTCTTAAAACAGAAACGAAGGGGTTTCGAGATGAAAGGTTATCTCAAGCGGAACCCTGAAATTAAAAATAAACCCAAAATTACGATCTCGCGCGCGCACACGTCGTGTCCAGATTTATGGAATGCCGAACCCTCAAAGTTCCTTCCCTTCGCGCGATTTATTCGCGCCCTTTGATGGAACATGTATTAGGGCTGCGGAGAGGAGAGAAAAAAATGAAGGTCGTCCGCCTTAACGTTATCATCGCAGCTTCTGCGGACCACCCCGCGTAATTCTGGAATTTTTTTATTCGCGCCCCGATGAATTATTCATGGGATGAGAAAATGCATGCTTCGGATTATGGCCTCTGTGTACTCAAGTCTTAGGAGCTTTTTATATTTTTTTTGGTTCGTCCTTAAACGCTCGCGGAGTTTACGTGTGCATTCTTTTTTTATTTCCTTAAATTTGACGTTCGAGACGATAACGGCAAAAACCTTTCCGTGAAGGTTAAAATATTTTTTCCCTATCGACATTTCGTTTTATCGTTGGTCTACGTATACATGGAAATATCATTTTGGAGCTAGTTTCCAGCTCTTAAATCTTCAGCAATTAGTCACTTGCTCCGATCCTGTACTTAACTGGTGAATGCACAAACGAATAAATAAGCCGATATTTAAGTAAATAATAAATAAATATGTGCACAGAATCACATTACTCTAGTATATTAAAGAAGAATTTTCCGAAATAACATTTCCTATCCTTATTTTTAGGATCAACTATCGGTGGACAACCACTGAGGATGGCATCTTCCTGGTGTCCTTCGCCGTTTTATGGCTTTTGGAGTTACCTGCATCATCAACTGAAATCTTACCCATAAGGTGAGCTCGATATTTCATTTTTTAAATTATTCTTTGTGCGCTTGTCGAGTTCAGTGGCCTTTCAGTGTCGTCAAAGTAAAGCATACAGTAGAGGAAATTGTACGAAGAATAAATAAGTAGTTTGCCTCCGTTTTGATGATACAGTTTTTTCATTAACTTGGCTGCACGTTTATTCAAATTGTCCAAATGTTCTCTCAGGCGAAATGTTTTCATTTAGTACTAGCAAAGAAGTTATCTTATTAAAAATAACCCAGTACAATTATTTGGTTTTAAACCGGAAAAAGTCTTAGAATTCTTATGAAGTATTAAATTACTTGCCTTTAATTGTTATTTACGTTTACTAAACCGCTTCAAAAATGTTTTTAGTCATCGAGAAAATTTGACATTTAGATACAACTTTTAATAAACTGTTAGCCTATGAATTTTACAATTCCTATGTAGAGAAAGACAGACTTGGGACCCAGAAAAACTGAAAGAAAGGCAGGATGTAGTCAGTATGAAGTTGTAAAACCGCCTAAGAAATTTGGAAAACAAGCCAAAGACCGTGGATATAGAATGGGAAGAAATTAAAACCAGTATCAAGTGTAACTTGGATAAAGAGATTGGAAAGCAAGAGAAGAAAATCAGAAAACCATGGATCACTAAGGAGATGCTGGAGAAAATGGATGAGAGACGAAAATGGAAAAACGTTAAGTGAAGAAGGTAGGGCCACCTATAGACGTATAAGCAATGAGTTGAGAAGGGTAACAGATAAAGCTACAGAAAATTGGATAAAAGATAAAGGTGAAGAAATACAACAAATGGAGAAGTTAAGACGGTACGATATGATGTACGCTAGGGCACTGAAATTAGAATATAAGAAGTCTAATGGAATTCGTGGTAAAGGAATTATGAATACGGATGGGAAGATAGTCTCAGAAACAAAGGATATAGCACAGGTATGGGAAGAATACATTAAGGAACTATACAGCAAGCAGGCAGGGTCTGCAAAAATAGAACTAGAAAATGAGGAAAACATTGAGGAAGATATCTTAGGATCAAGTATTATGTACAGCGAAGTAGAAAAAGCGATAGTGGAACTAAAGAAAGGGAAAGCCACAGGCAGCGATGGGATACCAGCTGAGGTACTTAAAGTTATGGGATCAGAAGGACTAAAAGCGATCATGAAATTATTTAATAAGATTTACGACATGGGAGTGACCTCGGGATTTCCTAGAAGTAACAATGATCCCTCTAAAGAAGAAGCCAAAGGCAATGCAGTGTAAAGACTACAGAACGATAAGCCTTCTGTCACACACTTCGAAGATCATCACGAGGGTTCTTAATAAAAGGCTGGAAAAAAGGCGGAAGAAATGCTAAGGTAAGATCAATTCGGTTTCAGAAAAGGACGAGGGACTAGAGATAGGGGTAGTTGCAATAATATCAGAAAGGGCAATAGAGTTTATTCAAGATATCTGCATATGTTTCGTAGACTGGCAGAAGGCCTTTGATAAAGTAAATTGGGTAATGTTGATGAAGGTATTAAAGGATACAGGTGTAGACTGGAAAGACAGGAGACTGATAAGGAATCTATATGTGAATCAAGTTGTAAAGGTCAGGTTGGAGAATGCGGACACCTGCGGAGTAAATATCGGTAGAGGAGTAAGACAGGGCTGCTGCATATCGCCGACTCTATTCAATATACTAAATGGAGAAAGTATAATGCAAGAAGCGTTAGAAGGCACAGGACATTTCAAAATTGGAGGAAGGATTATAAGAACAGTAAAATATGCGGATGATCAAGTACTTCTGCCAAGAAAGGAAGGGGAACTCCAGAAAATGATAAATAGACTAGTAATAACAGATAGAAAATATGGTATGGAAATAAATACAGAAAAATCCAAGGTCATTCGAATATTGGGCTAAGAAGAAAATCTGAACATAAGTATTGAAGGAAAGCCTTTAGAACAAGCTTCAGACTATAAATATCTTGAGAGCATCATAACAAGAGAAGCAAAATGTACGGATGAGATCAGAACTAGAATAGGAAAAGCAAAAGCGGCTTTCAGAAGAAGAAACACATACTTACGGGGAATATAAGGGAATATATCCGCAAGAAGTTCATAAAATGCTATGTATGGAGTATAGCTTTGTACGGGGCAGAAACATGGACGCTAAGGAAAAATGACGTCAAATACTTGGAAAGCTTTGAAATGTGGGCTTGGAGGAGAATACTGAAGATAAAATGGACGGTTAGGAAGAAAAACGATGAAGTGCTACGAAGAGTAGGAGAGAAGCGAATGATTATATAGACTATTAGAAAGAGGAAGGCAAACTGGATTGGACATTACCTGAGGAGAGAGAGTATGATTAAAGATGTGTTAGAAGGAAAACTAGATGGAAAAAGGGAAAGAGGTAAGAAAAGGTTTCAGCTGATAGATGATTTGAAAGGAAAAGAGAGTTATCAAGATATGAAGAGGGCAACGGAAAATAGGAGTACATGGGGAACCAGGTTTAACCATGAATAACCACGGACCTGTCTACGGACAGACTACCTATGATGATGATTATGTAGCGGTGTAGTGGGGGAGGGGCGAGCGAGGCGACCGCCCCGAGCGCGGAAGCAAAAGAGCAACAACAGACGATTCGTTTATTGTATTGGTTCCCAAACATCTTCATTCCGCGAACCTCTTTCATAAAAATCTAAATCTTGCGAACCCCCTCTTAAAAATAAATATTTTTAAGGATCATTTTCTTCACCTGAATATTAGTGGTGTAGCCAATGGGGGGGGGGGGGGGTGTTACCTCCTTAAACATTCCCCTTCAGGAAATTAGAGTACTTAAATTTTGCGTGTAAATTAAACCTAAACAAAAAATTATTTAAAATTTCTTATTAAAATATTTTCCTATACCGCGTCGCAGAATTCAAGTTTAGGCACTTAAAATTACCATTTTGCCTTAATAATGTAATCATTTGCTCAACAATTTATGTGTTACTATATGTATAATCAAAGCAAAATATTGCACCAAACTAACGACAACCTTAGATAGGTATATGCGGCGATAATGCGTTTGTCGTTATAGTTAAAACTATTGCAGTACTTCCTGCAAACATTTAGGGAACTTTGGGTGAAGTGGCTCAATGTGATAGTTCCTATGACAAAAAATTGTTACACAGGGTGTTATTAGTTGAACCACTTTATTGCCCCTCTCAAAATAATCATATTGTTCGCATCATTTCTTGAAAAATTCTGCGTCTGATTGTGAGTCTAAAAGAAATTTTACGAAAATTCGTCAAGGATTCGAATTCTCTTCGACAAAAATAATTTTGTTACTTTACGAGTACAAGCTTCTGTCTCAACGTCGTTGTTTAATTTAAGAAATCTTAAAATGTAAACTAAATATATTCTACACTCAATCCTATGTAAAACAAATGAAGGAAAGAAATACTCTTTGAATGGAACCAGTCCCATCACTGCAGACAATGATTAATATAACCCGTGCAAACGCCATTAAGACTTTTTTTTTTCCGCGAACCTCCTGAGTCTTCTTGCTAACCCCTAGGAGATTCGCGAACCACAGTTTGGGAACCTCTGGTCTATTGGTATTTTACAAAAAATCTTTTGTGCAGTTTTTTAATCGCAATGTTGTTATATGTTGCTAAAAATGTAACATTTTCAGTATATGGAACACAGTCGCAATGATATTATGTATACTAAAATTTGGAGTCGAGAATTTTCAGTCTTGCCCCGGGCGTCGATCTCGCTTACTACGACACTGTTCCTATATATTCAATCGTCAATTATGTTTGTTTGTTTGAGTGCCCAGTCAATTCGCCTCTCTTACAGCACAAATGGGTATCTCAGAGGTAGTGCAATGAATAACCGGGGAGGGAGGAGGGAAACCCGGTGCCTGCTCTTACGAAGAACACCAATGGGACCAACGGCTTAACGTCCCTTCCGAAGGACGGAACAGCTGAATTTGCGCGGTCTCCTCAAACCACACAAACAGGGGGCCGGGCGACCTTGGAAAAATCCTACTTGCGCAGGATTCGTGCCCGCTGCCTTTTCAAGCAGCAGGCGAGTAGCAGCCAGCGTCCTAACCACTACACCACCGGCACCCCAATCAATTATGTATTTTATCATCGAGCAGGTGCTATCCATGTTTTCCTCTTGTGTGAATAGCAGTTTTTATATTTAAAAATTTATTTATTTTTTATTAGCCAACTGTTTTACTTTAATAATTTTAGTTAGCTAATAGACAGCACTTTACAGTCTTTTACAGTAATCATATCAACGATAGCAATGACGAACACAAAACCAAGCCCACGACGGAATTCGAACCAGGAATTCTAGTATAGTGAAGGAGACACGCTAACCACCTCGCCACCAAAACTGGCATTTGAAGATGTAATTAGAAATTTAAGGTCACGTGGACTATGTAGCATCGGCAGTCAATTTCCTATCTAAATTTAAAATATTTTTAAAAATTCTAAATTTTCATCATAGATTTAAGTGAGATAATATCGATTTCAGAAATATTGATATGGATGCTTACTTCGAATAAGGGGTAAATTAATTAGGGTAGTCTCAATTTTATAACGCAATCGAACATTCCCCCCCAGTTATTTTAAAAATTGTTCAATCCAGCCCAAGCAAAATGGAAAGACTTCTGATTGCCTTGAGTAAGTTAGCGCGAAAACAGAATTTTCCCGCAAGTCCCTTTCCGTTTCGAGGAGCAGCAGTATTTGGAGTAGTCCGTTTGTCAGTGACGTGCGCGTGTAATCTGCGAGCCCCCTCCCCTCCCTTCCCCGCCCTCTTGAGTACTGCTCAGCCATTCCCTTTTGCTTCGCTAAGGTCCCTTTTCCGGCAAAGACCGTGCTCATCTCTTATATCCTCAGCTGGCCGTCCAACGGACTAGTTTCCAAATCTCCATCTGCTTTCCATCCTACGAGGCGCAGAGTCACTCTCCCAGGTCCAACTCCCAAGGGGATCACCTCCTTCCAATCTCCCTTTGCGCTCTCTACCTATCCCTGTACCACTTACCTTTCTCTTCCGTAACCTCACTATATATATATATATATATATATATATATATATATATATATATATATATATATATAATTCTTATGGAAGAGGAAAGGTAAGTGAGAAAATGGATGGCATCAACTTGTTGCCATATATATATATATATATATATATATATATATATATATATCGCAACCATTTCACCGCTCCATTTTCCTCGCTGGCCCTTTTTCTAATCTTTCTGTCTATCCGTTTATTTCCTTTATCCGTTTCTCTTCATTCATCTTCTTCCTGTCTTTACCTCTCATCTCTTCGTCGCTACATGTCCCCGATATATGTCAAGCAAACATCTCCTCTCTCCTCCCACCTTTTACCTGTTCGTCCACCGGAGTTCGGTTCGGCGACTGCCGCGCCACCACCCTCTGGGGGCCGGATCCGCAATATACATCCCAAACGCTTCCCTAACCACTCTCTCACTGCGAACGCACCTTTGTCGAGCGAGCCGCTTAACTTATAACTGTCTTCTCGTGCGTCAACAGAGGGCGGCAGTGTAGCAAGGGGCTCGCGGGTTCGAATTTAATTCCTAATAAGTAAATCGAGTGAATGTGAGGGATAAAGATTTTTTTCTTTTAAATCTCGAGAATCACGAAGTAAAACTGTATCAAGGGGAAGTGTTCTAAATTATTTTTTGGGATGTTATTTATCTAATTACTCCCTTTGATGGCGGTGTTAAAAAAATATTTTTCATTAAAATGCCGCAACAACAGAAAATAGTGTTACAAAAAATTGAGAAAGGTTTCTGCTTGGCCGTATTTGTGACATTATAAGAACTGCAGGTAAAGAATCGAATAAATAATAATAATTTTGAAATTCTAATCTTTAGTTACATTTTAATTATTTTAATTTTAATTTCCTAATGTCTCTCTTTATAGCGCAAACCGAAATTCATTCTAAATTAACAAATAATTACTTCATCTTAGAAATTTTTTGGAAAGGTACCATTACGAATTTCATCTTTGACTTAGCAAATTTTATCCCGATTCGGTCTTTGATTTTTTAGAGAAATTTAAAAAAATATCTCTTCTGCATGATTAAATAATTTACGAGGTAACTTTTAACTTGAAATATGTAATCTTTGGTAGCCTTAAATGGAATATAATGAAAATTAACGAAACAAATAGGGTCCATCTCCTTTAACTCCTCAAGTTGGTAATTCTTTTATCCCTTTTCGTCCCTCAAAGCGGCCATTTTAATGTATTCGGCACCCTTTTCATTTATTTTTAATTTTCTGTCGAGGAAAAGGCACATAGATGGCTCTAAAATTGAGGCAAAGAGAAGTCAGGGCCAGCACATGTGTACGTCGTATCAGCTTGGTGGATTAAAACACAAATATACATTATGCATAAAATACTTCAAAGAAACGTGTTAATATTTGTAAATATTACTGCCTATCATCATTTCAATATACCTCTGCTATAATCTTCCGCATTTCAATCTAAGTGGAATTGCGCCTTAGAAAATTGAAAATATTTATTTAAATGTAGCTCGTATGTGATGATTTACACCCTTTATAACGATTTTATTAAATTTATCGACGATTAGCTAGTAAGTCCGAACGCGTGGCAGAATTCGAACCCGGAATATAAACTTCTCCTACCTCCTTTCTATAAAGTAGAAAGACAAGGCTTCAAGCCTCGACATCTACAGCGAAAAATGTCTCGTGTAGAAAACTGAATTCGATATATCGATTGCATGGCAATCTGAAATTCTTCCCAGATCTTTAGCTTCACGAAATCGTCCATCGTGTCAAGGATCACCTCGTAGCGGCTGTTCACAAACTTGACGCATCTGCGACCTCCTCTCACGGTAGCCGTACTTGTTGCGACCCCTTATAACGGCTGCCGACCTGATCGCGACCCCCTCTTATGGCAGCCGACCTTATTGCGACCATTTGAACCCCATCCATCTGCCAATCTATAAACAAATGCGAAAGGAATGTTGAGAGGAAATGTGGATTTTCGTCAATATTAATGACGAAATAAAATAGCACAAATTAAAATTAATAAATTAAAATATTTTAACTATTACATATACACTTCCGTCTTCGCAACCCTTAGAAAACCTTCCGCGACCCCCCCTCAATGGGCTCCGGACACCTAGCATGAAAACCGTTGCCTTATAGAATCAGGGGAGTACTTTCATCGTCGCGGAGAATGAGAAAAGAACATTCATTGGAAATAATTTTCTCCTGACAAGCCTGGCGGAAAAAATGCACCACGATTGCTAAATTACTGAAAGGGAAAAAAGAAAATCAATGAAATATGTTATTGATACCAGCGATACACCGCCTTCAGTCATTTTAAAGGCAGTTTTGAGTGTGTAGTCTTCCATTTTACGTCTTACGATAGCGTCTATATTTAGCTTGTTTAACATCCACCAGACGCACTTCGAGACAGAAATGTATTAATTTCTCCATAAAAAAATAAGCGACGGTTATGTCCTGCCTTTAGGGGTATAGGATTAATAAGTGTCATATTAAAAAAGCGACGTTCTGGTCTCCACCTTCTTTCTCCCTCTCCATTTCTCCGAGCCCTACGTACGATTCGTACCCTTATTATAAATGCTGACGACGCCGTGGCTCGGAGCGAATGAGAAAGCGCCCTCCTTGGCGGGAGGGAAAAATAAACGATGAGCGTCGAAATTCCCCGGACAAAAAAAGAAGAAACGCAAAGCTCGCGAGATTTGCTGAAGAGGCGACGGAGAGAAATGTAGAGGGTAGCGAAAGAGGATTTTCACAGGGCAGGAATATAGAGGGAACCCCTGAGCAAGAGTTGTAATGGGACTCTGAATAGCATATGGGGAACTATCTCTCTCTCTCTCTCTCTCTCTCTCTTTTACTCCTGTCTCTGTAGAGTCTGGGGTTTTAAGAGATATAGTGAACCTTATCTCTAGGAGGAGGTGAAGAGGTGGCCTCTTGGGGAATACGCGGATGTGCGTTTTATACTTCTGAATCCGCCGAAGCTACATCCCCCGCGGGAACATAAGCACCGATCTTAATACCTATTGAGACGTGTCTTGGATGAGTATTTAGAGGTAGTAAAAAAGAAGATGCGTTTGATGAGTAAGAGAGGAGCAAGTACGTCAAGTTTGTGAGCCTGAGCGAACCCTTAAATGCGCACATGATGAGAGAGATGGGGCGAGAGATAGGGGCACGAGAAAGAGGGAGGTAGGGTAGAGAAAGAGGGAGGAAGAGAGAGGGGAGTGGAGAAAGAGAGAGGAGGGATAGAGGGGGAGGGAGGGAAAGAAAAAGTGAGATGGTGGAAGGGACAGGGAGATGGAGGGAGGCAGGGAGAGAGTGGTGGGGAGAGGGAGAGGTGGGGGGAGAGGGAGAGGTGGGGGGAGAGGTGGGGGGAAAGGGAGAGAGAGAGGTGGGGGGAGAGGGAGAGGTGGGGGAGAGGGATAGGTGGGGGAGAGGGATAGGTTGGGAGAGGGAGAGGTGGGGAGAGGGAGGGAGAGGTGAGGAGAGAGAGGGAGAGGTGGGGAGAGAGAGGGAGAGGTGGGGAGAGAGAGGGAGAGGTGGGGAGGGAGAGGGAGAGGTGGGGAGAGAGAGGGAGAGGTGGGGAGAGAGAGGGAGAGGTGGGGAGAGAGAGGGAGTGGTGGGGAGAGAGAGGGAGTGGTGGGGAGAGAGAGGGAGAGGTGGGGAGAGAGAGGGAGAGGTGGGGAGAGAGAGGGAGAGGTGGGGAGAGAGAGGGAGAGGTGGGGAGAGAGAGGTGGGGAGGGAGAGGGAGAGGTGGGGAGAGAGAGGGAGAGATGGGGGAGAGGGAGAGGCGGGGGGGAGAGAGAGAGGTGGGGGGAGAGAGAGGGATGGAAAGAGAGAGGTGGAGAGAGAGAGAGGTGGAGAGAGGAAGGGAGGTGAAAATGTGAAATGTAATAAAGTGACAAGAGTGTTTAGAGAGAGAATTGAGAAAGTAAAGAGGTAAAAATGGTGGGAAGATAGAATAAAGCAAAGGAGAATAAGATAAATTGGTGAGTAGAGGAGAAGGAAAAACAAGAAATAAGGAGTGCAATCTAGCGAAAAGAGTCTTAGGAAAGAGATGTGAGAATGAGGAGGGTCGGAAATGAAGATAGTGAAAAATAGTGTGATGAATGGCTGGGGAGGAACTAAATCTCAAGGAAGGAAAGCTTGAAGAGCGGAGGAGGATGTGGGAGGAAAGGCGAAGGGATCAGAAGGGAGAGAGCATTGGGAAATGGAAGGGAACAGAAGAGACAGAGAGGAGAGATTTATACGATGATCGAAGGAGAGAAAGGAAGAAATGGGCAGGAGAACAGGATTAATTAAAGAGAGACAACAGGGAATATTGCGAAATAACGAGAGAGAAACAGAGAAAATTGAGAAACTGATTGCCAGGGTGAGGGGCTTTCATACTAGGAATCGTAAAAAATAAATAATATGTAAATTAGGAGGCATGACCATGATGAAATACATGAGTTTGTTTGTAGGAAAGAGCGGTTTTTTCTCTGGAACTACAAAACATCAACCAAGGCAGTAATTGAGTACCTTACGGTTAAAGATAACGGTGTGGTAAAACAAAGAACAGATTAAGGGGAAATTCAGGAGGAGAAAGGAGGCAATGAAAATGATAAGAGAATGGTCTATTAGTGGTAGGGAGAGATTCGGAGATGACGATGAGAAAAAGTGAGAAATGGGAGGATGAGACGATGTCAGAAGAGAGGTATGATTTTGGAATGGAGAAAGGAAGAGGAATTGAGAGAGTGGAAACGTTGAGGTGGGTAGGAAAATGAAGAAAGGAAGATGTTGAGGAGAAAGAGGCTATAAATGGAAGGAGAGAGAAAAAGAGGGAGCGATAAAAGCATATACTTTGCTAAGAGATACCCTTGAGTGAGAAAGAGAAAAAAATGTTTAAACACTCCTTCACTTTTGCCAAGTTTCTTTAATGGATTGGGTTTTTCTTCCAAGCTTTGTTTTCTCTTCTTACAAACTGGATTGTCCCAATTAAAAAAATATATTTTTATTTGTTTTATCATTGCTTATTCAAGTGTACTTTCAGTAACATTTATTTTAAGAATTGAGTTTATTATTGCTAGCGTTGTTGGGCCTTCTTGCTGGTTTGGCTGTTCTAGTAAAAAATAATCTTAGGTATTTATTTGAAATGGGTGTCGGTTATTGCTTGAGCTATTTGCCATGTATGTACATAGTTATGTATTCATGTTTTGGGTTAATCGGTTTTGATCTACTAGCAGAATTCCAACCTAGGATAGGAAATAAAAGTTGGGTTTATTTTACAGATAGTGTGTAAATTAGTGAAAGAGATTTGAACTTTTCCTTCACCTTATACATTTTTCTGGTGAAGATGAGACAAAGATAACTTGAATGTCTTTCACTTCACCTGATTTTTTAAATAGGAAAAGCTCCATATTCCTTTCTATGAAATAGTGCCAGAATAGTGTGGCTTCCTTTTTTTAGTCACTCCAAAGTATTTGTATCCATATACTTACTGTATATGCCGGCATATAAGTCGACCTTTGAAGCTCAAAATTAATTCCAAAAACTTAAGGTCGACATATGCTGAATATAAAATGTGACCCTTAAATAACAGATTAAAAACATTTGATCTTATGGCATAGGTGATCGCCATTTTGAATCAGCTACTCCATTATTTACATATTGTTATTTATTTTAGAAGATTTAAGATAATTATTTTTAATAGTTAATAAAAATTAAATTTTAACTTTTGTTTTTATTACTGAATCTCAAAAATAAAAAAGATCTATTTGCAATTACAGGAATGAAGGATAACTATAAATATATTCCGCCAATAGATGGCAATACGCTATATGACTGATCTTTCTTAAATTAAACAAATGATTTAATAACCCAAAAATCGACACTGCATTTTTTGGAAAAGGTTACATTTAGGTTTTAAAACCCATAAAATTCCTCGTCTTCTTCATTAGAATATTTTTAACGAAAAAGTGGGGGGTCGACTTATACGGCGAATGTATGTCTAGTGTATTTACAATCTGAAAAATTGAGGTCGACTTATACGCCGGTATATCATATCATAATTTTTTGTTAGATATACCCTCTCTTTTTATTTCAGTTAGCTAAGCTTTATTAAATTTGCATTTTAAATCCTGAAGGTAAAATTATATTCATATCTATGCATTTTAAAGTCAGCATAGTTATTCGCGGCGTTCCAGGTACTACTTAAATTTTACCTAATTTAATATATTTTTAAATTGCAGTATTTTTTTTTCTAACACACTCATTAGGTTTAAATTATCATACTTTAGCTCAACACTTCTTTCACGGTGACTGTGGATGAATAGATCGTCACATCTCGTATCAAAGACCCTTGAGAGTGGTTCGTCAAAATTCCAGGCGGTGTGTTTCTTTAGATATTGGGCATAGTAAAACAAATCTTTACCAACACTTAATGTTTAAACACGTTCTGTAGTAGTTATCAGCTCAAATTGGATTTGATTACGCAAACGGTATTTACGCTTCTCGAATTGTTTAAGTTTGGAAAGCGAAAATTTCTCAGAAAAGACAATTTGGAAATGATGTATTTAGCAAAGCTTTCCACAGAATTCGATAAAGCATGACTATTTTTCAATTTACTTCAAAATTCTTACGTTTGATTTTCTTACGAACCCATCGCAATTTGGAGGAATTACCTTTTTCGCGTGGAATTACTTATTTTATTATTGTGGGGTTTAAATTTCCCTCATTTTAATATTATTTCTACAGAAAATGATTAATATTAAACCAAGAATGTTAAGTAATTATAATTTTAGGGCGTTTAATCGAAGGAGATCACGCAATTATCTTGTCTTCAGACCGATCAGTGGTCTATATTTGTTTCGAGCCAACGACGAAATTGAGATGAGACACGTAGAGAAAGGGATGGCCTAGCGATCTACTTGAACCTCGTAAACCGACAGTGGGATGTTCGGCGAATCAATTCGTATCGTAATTGAAATCTTGTCTACGTTTCGGAAACCTGTTAGGACCTCATGAATGGAAACAAGTTGAGCTATTTTCCACTCCAAGTCGCTTTTATCTTCCGAATATGTACACAGTAGACCGTCTATCACTCGAATGGTCTCACGTTATCGAAACATCAATTATCCGATCATAAGTCCGACTTAAAAGACTTCGCGTTTGATTAGAAAAATGCCGATGGATTTTAGCCCGGCGTAAAATCGATCCCTCTTTCGAATGAAATGCTTAGGACGCGCGCTACTCCTAATCCACTGCATAATGTGTGTAAGCATCGCGAAAAATGCTACAGTGTAAGCAAGTATTTACACGCAGTTACTTGTATTCCTTTTTTTCTACTATCGAAATAACCGATGATCCGAAATTGGCCCGTTACCATTTGGTTCGGCATTTACATAGATGAATATGCATACAAGAAACAGTGATTAGATAACAAGCGACAGCAAATGCGAAAGGCTTCCTATGCAAACCAACGGACTTCGGCCTAATTTTACAGGAACGAAACCTTTGATAGATTCCGCGTTGCGTACAATAGACCTGAATCTTTTTATATTAAAAAAAATCTCTTTTTATAGTTCAAGATTATTAATAGGCATTTAAATATAAAAATTTTGTTGGTCACTGAATAAACTAATCACTAATTAACTAAATCGGCACAAGTCTCAGAGAAGTATCTGAAGGAATATTTTTGCAAGATACCGGTTAATATCATGCGACCGGTTTCGTAGCTACTACTACCTCACTTGGCTATTGAACGGTGGAAATTGTAAAAAGGTTTGTTGTTTCGTATTTTTTTAAACGAAATTCCGCCTTCGATAGGCGTTCTTTACCAGGAAAATCGTAAAAGCGGAACGCCTTATGGGCATGTCTCCTCTGTCCATCCGGATGTTTAATCTCCCAAGCGGATTTTAATTAAATTACGTATGTATTAATGATCCTTATTCAGCGCCGGCGGAACGGGGTAGCTAAACAGGCAACTGCCTAGGGCGCCAGAGATTGAAGAGCGCCATGAAGAGCCAATGTTTTGATTTCACGACACTGTATATGTGTGTGTGTCTGTATTCTTTTTTTTTTAAGTGATGTATCTTTCATCTTTTATTGATTCATTTTGTTATATTTTTACGTGCATTTGTGTTGCATATACCTTTATATTCCAAATGATTTCAATTCCTCTTCAATGCTGTGCACTATCCCTATCCTAAAACTAGAAGTAGTTTAAACTAGCGGCATGAGGAAGATTTGGAAAAGGTTAAAAGTAGATAGACGGGTGCCTCGCGGCGGTCAATCCCTTGGACTGACATTAGCCCGCGAGATACCTCAAGTCCTTGGCTGTGCGAACCCTTCCTCGATGCCCAAGCTCACCCTTCCTAGCGGAGTATCCTCTGACCGCAGGGATGATTAAGCACGAATTAATCAAAACTTTTAAATACATTTCTGATGAGAATGCATCTCTGTTTAACACTGTACGTAGTTTCTCGATTATGCACGTCTTTTAAACGGCTTTTTACGGCAAATATTAAGAAGTTGATATTTTTCGCTTAAAGGTACCAACCCAGTGGGTTTGTTTCCCGCGGTTACTGCCACATTTAAACATTTGAAAAGGATGCGATGCTCTTTCCATTACTAATTTGCCCAACTATGTAATTAGTAGCATCGAGAAAATAAGTCCCGAGGTGCCCTTCCTTCCTAGAACACCATTTCCTATCCTCGCTTGCCATTTCTTCGGAAAAATTCGAAATGGGATATTTAACCGCCTCAAATTTCCAACATTTTCTCCGCCTTTCCTACGTATAACATTGCATATTTTGTTTAAATCGGTCTAGACGATTCTATCGGCGAACAACAATTAAAATCATATTTTTCTCTCCCAAGCTCTTATATGAACTGTGAGGTATATATTTAAAAAAATCTGTTGATTAACTAGGGAAGAGCTGAAATGGAGCGTATCCTGATAAGATACGAATATTTTATCAATTAAATTTCCCGAAATTTTTATTAGGATAATTGTTGTGAATAATCTGCACAGTTCCATAATTCATTCAGAAATTATGAGGCATCGTTAACCCTTCCCATACACTAAATATCGTGTATCGCAGAATTAATAAAAAAGGATATTCTAATTCCTATTTCCTCAAAGATTCCTGAATTTGCGACGAATTTGTCTTGCGACGAAATTTCCATGCGAGGAATGTCTCGCGACGAATTTACCACGCGACGAATTTACCATGTGACGAATTTGACACGCGATGAATTGCCGTGCGACAAATTGCCGTAGAACTGGACAACACATATCACAAAAAGTCCGTGAGACCATATAATTACGACTTATAGTTTCGGAGATAAAAATTCATGAACCGCCCAATTTTTCGATAGTTTTATGGGAATTTCCCGTAAAGAACGCCTTTGAAATATCTGTGTATTTCATTTATGGAGTATACTTTCCTTTTTTGCAGTATAATATGTTGCCAGTTATCTTGGTATGGAGCATTATTCTTAATAGGCATTTATATGTCAAATTTGCGTTTGTTATTGACAAAAATACTCACTCCTGAACACGAATAAGTAGAAATTTGCTTAGAAGTAGATGTGGGATTGTTGTTCCAAGATTCGTAAATTACGGCTGTTTTTGTATCGCAAATACGTGGGCAGTTTCTTATAAATGTAACAAGACGACCGATTCTGTCGGAAATGCATTTATTCCCATGATCGATCAAAGGCGACCTGAATTGTTCCCAAGGTTATGAAACCTGTGGATGCGTGGAGACTTCTTTGACGACTTCGGATCGCAATTTATTTCGTAGTAACTGGAAAAGTCAGGTACACCAAAGTTATCACGGAGGAGTAATTAAGAAATCTCATTTTGGAAACGTAGCTGCTTTGAGAACAGCGTGATCACGAAGTAAAACCCATACGGAGCGGATTTCGAAGAAAACTACGAAACATCCCTAACTCGGTCAGAGAAAAAAAGAAGAATTTTTTCTTCGGACCAAGATGTATAAAAGTTTTATTTTTTAAACGTCCTTCTCGAAAATCTCTTGCATGACCGATAAGCACCGCTTCAATTGAGGTTTGCGAAATCATTTTCAGGCGGGGAAAAAATGAAACAACGAAGGTTCATTTCGTTCCGGAAACTTCTAAGCCTTCTTTTGACGCGGAAATAAAAACTCCTGGTTTGCAACGCGTTCAGGATCGATGTAACTTTCAACCCGTCGTGTCGTCACGCCTACCGGAACCGAGCTCTTTCCGCACGAATTAAAATTCTCAGGAAATAGAACTTTCACACTCGCAAATCCGTAAAATTCAATATTCCCGCCAATTTCGCCCGGGACGACCCTTTTTCCTCTCATTCCCCCTCCCAATAACATTCCTATCGCGCACTCCGCGGCCAATTTCCCCATTTACTCCACCTCCCGGAACCATCATCTTTCTCTTCCCTCGTTTTCCCTTTTCCTCCTACTCATCCCTCGACTATCCCGTTCTCCCCGTATCCCTCTCTCTTTTTCGATTTCCCTCCTAAACCTCAAACCATTCAACCAATCTGAATTCCGTCTTCCCAGTTCACTTTTTGGGAGAGCGGGAAATTAGCGTTCGCATCAATCTCCCTCGAAACGAGATAACTCGAGGTAGAAATTAGCATAAGATCCATTCTCCCCTCGCACCACTTCGCTTTCATCTTAATATCTCTCTCACTCACTCTATCGGCAATCACTAATGGGAATGAGAGCGATCAAAAGAATTGTATCGCTTCTAAAGTAAACTTCACGAGAGATGAGGATGGATGAATTGGCCCCGGCGAATTGATTTTTTTAACCATCTAGAAAAGAATAACTAACATAAAAACTGTAATGTTTAGGGTAGGGGAAATCGGCGAGAGAAGGGAGCGGGAGGGAGGGGAAGATAATGTGTGTGTGTTTTTGACTTATCAACCTCTTGAATTATTTTCGCCGTAACTTCTTCCACATCAGACATCAGACAAGCAAAAATTACTTTTTATGAGCAGAAAATTGATTTTTGCAGTAGAGAACCAAAATTAATGTGGAAAACCTTGAAATCACTAGTACGTAATCAAAAGATTGATTGTGAGACTTTAGGATATCATGTTCGGTGACAGAAATGTGGCATTAAAATCAGAGATAGCAGAAGAATTCAATAAGATTTTTATTGATAGTGTATGTGGTATAATTAAGATGATCCTTAACTGTGATTAAAACTTTGAATTGGATGCACCAAAAGTTCAATTCGATCATTTTAGGCTAGTTGATAAAAAGTATTTATTATAGTTAGTAGTCTTGCAAGCAAATCTATTCCAGATGAACTTGATGTAAATTAAAAAAAACTATTTTGATGACTTGCCTGATTATTTAATTAACCTTGTTAACACTTCTTTAGAAATGGGGATGGTGGCTAGGCGATGGAAAAAAGCAACTATAGTTCCTCGCAGGAAAATTCCCAGAATAAATTAGGTTGAGGAATTCAGACCCATAAATATGTTATGTGCAATAGATAAAATTGTTGAAAAAATTGTATGAGCAAATTATAGATTTTGTTGGTAATAATAAAATACTTGATGGAGGTATATCTATCAGGATTTAGATTTGGTCATGATTGTGAAACTTCTTTTTAGTATGTTTTGCATGACTGGAAAGTACATATAGATAATGAAGAAATGGTATGTGCAGTGTTTCTAGAACTCGAAAATGCCTTTGAAACTGTAGATAGAAGAAGGCTATTATATAAATTACAGAGTTATGGACTTGGTGGGATTGTATTGAAATGAATTGACCATTGTCTCACAGACAGATATCAGGATGTAAAGTGTGAGGATACTCGCTCAATTGTGAGAAAGGTGGAATCTGGCGTTCCACAGGGTAATTTGCTGGGTCCATTGCTATTTATTTTATACATTAACGATCTGGGAAAGTATTTGAAAAATTGTTGATATCACTTATTTGCTGATGATACTATTATTTATGCAGCAGAAAGGGATGTTAATAATTTAATTAGGTTCATTAATGAAGACTTGATGGTACTGACTGGTTTGCAGACAATACACTTAAACTTAATGCTAAAAAATCAAATGCAATGATCATTGGTAACAGTCTTCAGTATCTAATTGTTAAAAATAGTAACTTGAGGGTCATAATTGAAAAAGAGGAAATAAAATTTGTGGACTATCAAATATCTCGGTGTTATTGTGGATAGAAAGTTAAAGTTTGATGAGCATATTAACTGTGTGTAAAAAAAAATTGCCAAAAAGTTAGGATTCATTTCCAGAGCAAATACATTTCTGACATCCCAGAGTATAAAACAGGTATATAACTGTATTGCACTACCTCATTTTCATTATTGTGCTAAAGTATTGTGCATAGCAAATCAAACAGAAAAGAGAAGACTTCAAATTCTTCAGAACAGAGCCATGAGACTTATATTAAAATGTGATAAGTATACAAGGTATACATTGATACAATGTTAGAAACACTGAATTGGCTTAATGTTTCTCAAATGATTTACTATAAGGTTTTAATGTTTATTCATAAAATAAAGTGTGGCTTAATGCCCAAATATTTTGATGATTTAATAATACATAACAGTGATATTCATGGCCATAATATAAGGAAAAAGTGCAATTTACATATTCCTTCAGTTAATAAATCCATGTCTCATAACTCATTATTTTTTCAAGGAATTAAGTTGTTTAATGGTCTAAATCTTGATTTAAAAAATATACATAATTTAAGTCTGTTTAAAAGAAAACTAAAACAATGGTTCCAGGACCAAAGTGTTTATATAAGAGTATTGGAAATGAATTTTTATTTTATTGTTTCTCTAAGTGAAATGTAACAAATTTGTGAAATAATTATATATTTTATTTTTGTATTGAACTGTATTACATGAATAGCTACTGCTAAATGAAGGCTATTATTATTATTATCAAATTGAGAGCGAGCCGGGGGTAATTCCATTCCAATTCGAGAAGTGCCTCGAGTATATGAATCGATCATGCGCATGATTTGCGGAAGTTCCGTTTTATTCACTTTTATCGCTTCATCTTCTCCAAAATATTACGAAATGAACGGTTAGTGTAATTGTTACAAAAATAAATCTGGAATTCTTCCAGATATAGTATACCTCTTTTATCAAACCACTAAAATACTTATTCTGTCTTTTGGTCATTATCTCTGTAACGCTGTATGTCTCAGCCATTTTTAATCCTATTGATCTCAAATTTTGCACATAGACTCTCATTATGTTTCTTGCAAAATAGATATATAAAGTTTTGGTCCTTTCACAGTAGAAGGTCCTATTTCAGGAATCTCGTTTTTGAGGTTGGGCGCCGCAGGCGCCAGGGGCGAAGGTTCTAGCAGAAAAATAAAATCTGCATAAATTGTACTGAAATAAAAATCAAAATCAAAGGATTGATTTTATAAGCTTCACTCGTAACTATGAAATAGTTAAATCATCGGTAATGCTGTCGAAATTTTTATTTTGCTTTGCCATATTTCCTTCATTCAAAAATGGATAACGTTTTCGATATATACTATTTACATCTAAAATAATTTAAATATTATAATTCTTTTTCAGTTTTTGTCATGACCCAAGTGTCAGAATGTGAAGATCCTTACCGTTTTTGAAATATTCATTTCTATCGTGTAATCGAGTAGTTTGCTAACGATCCGTGAATTCACGCTAGGTCCAGGGTTCTCAAACTCAAATTACTTGAGGATTGAATCGATAATTCTGAAATCAATGGCGGGCCAGAATTGATGGCTTCAATAAATATGGTGGGCCCCATACCACAGTACACATTTTTTTATTATTTAACGTAACCGACTGAAATGGCTTGTACCTATAATTGTAAATAAATTTTCGCTTAATTCATAAATACATATTTAAAAAATATATACTGTTACGTATCTCTTTGATTTATTGCTTGTTTTTATCGTTCAAGCTCTCCACCACCTTCTTACAGTAAAATTAATGCAATGAGAGAGTTGCACTTTTAGGAATGACGGACTACATGCGGCCTCCGAGCTCCATATTTGAGACCCCTGCCTTAGGCTGTATATTAAGAATTTTACACTTTCCTGAGATATTTGGCGATACATATAAAGTTTACGATTGAAAGAGGTGTAAATATCATGTTTCCATAAAAATGGAATGCAACTTTAGTCTTAACAGTTTTAAACTATCTTTCCCGATGCAAGTGTTTTGATTGACTTTTGCGCAACTCTTTTGATGCAACGTGAAGATCTTTAAAATCTTACTCTTGCCGAAACAGACAAACTCACTCTAATAGTTGAATATTTTTTCTTGGTTTATAAAACGATACAAGTCACAATATTGCGAAGTAGATGCAGAAATAATCAAGAACATCGCAAGAAAAAATGTAACGGATCGATAGGAATTTTGATAAATAATTGTAATAAAATTACTTGTACTTTGCTTTGTGTCTCGTTAGAGAATTATTGAGCAGAAAAAAAAACAAAAAAAAACAAGCACTTACGTATTAGAAATTGAAAAAATATTCACATATGTACATACAGGCATACCTTCCATAACAAAATAGATGCGTTCCTAGCATCCACTTCGTTACCAGAGGTAGATTTAACATGTAGTAAATGGGGATAGGTTCCAGTACTTCGTTAACCATATCGTAGATGATGTATATGACTTAAAATAATAAAAACATGTATGTAAAACAAGTGAAAAGGCAAAAAAGCTTTTAATATCTCTTGCCAGAGACTTTACATGGAACTTTAATCGTTATAATTACCGTCTTCGCTATAACATGGCAACGGTGGATTGCAAACCTTACTAGGGGTTAGTAGTGCTGGAATCTCGGGTCGATGGACCTGGATAGACTGTGGAGTAGACAATTTATTCTTAAGGAATGCATCAAGGGTATATTGTCTTGTTTTCTTCTCCCTTTCTAGAAGCATCTCACGATAGCCTGCCTGCCTCTACTCGTCGTATCACTTGCATTTTCTCAGCAAGTGGGATGGATTTTCGTTTATTCTTAGGAGCCCTAGGATCACTACCACTCGGTGGTTGTTTGGCTGACATTAGAGTTGCTGTTAAATTCACTTAATGAAACCCTAAAATATGGATTAAAATTCCAAGTATAGCTTTTGAGGAAGTATTTTTCACGAAACATTTCGTAAAAGGTGTCTGAGAATGTACGAAATCAATGCTCACTGCGCGACTGACGACTTAGAACTATGAGAGAAAGATATTTACCTTTGATATCAGGGACTTCTTTGAAGGAAGAAATACGTAATATAATCCCAAGACACTTGAGACCCTTGAAACTGTTTACGGCGAATAGAGCATTTGGAGACTCCTGTGCATGCATGCGGCGATGCATGATGTGTCTCACCACGTCCGTGCAGTAGGGGCTCCAATGGGGCATATTTTCTCTCTCTCTCTTTTCCCGAAAAACTCTCACCAAAGATAGCCTCGAAGTAACCTCTATACTTTCACCGCCCGAAACAGCATTAAAAAATCACATTAAAATACCATTTTTTCTCCGTTTTTGTTTTTAGATTATTTTTCGTATTTCGTTAAAATATATATATATATATATATATATATATATATATATATATATATATATATATATATATATATATAAGATTCATAACTTTAAGCTGCAATAAAATCACTAAAAGTTTGTAATAACAAAAAAAGCTTTGTCTAAGTATTTTAAATGCATTTCGGGGCAGATTTCGGAGTAAAGTGTTGACTTCGTAAAAATAGATCTTCGTTGCCTGAGGCTTCGTTGATGGAGGTATGCCTGTAATTGGGTATCTTCAATAGCCATAGCAACGCTCTTGTTATGATTATTTCTTCAATGTTTGAGAGTTGTGCTTATTTTTGAATTAGCAGCTCGTGTTTTTCAAGAACAAAGATTTCACAGAGAATCAATCGCGAAACGCGTTAAAACAAAATGAAAAAAATCTCGAATCGCGTATTTGCTGTTCACGTGACCCTGTATCTCACTTCTTCCGAACCTGGAGCATATTGTTTACATTTTTGAGCACGCATCTATAGTTGTTGCGATTCAATGAACCCGAAAATTTTAATATGGAGAATAGAATATTTATATATTAATATAATAGAAATCAATGAGTTTGATATTGCGAGCGTAGCCCTCTACTCATTTTTAACACGCTCGGAAACGCTATCCGACGCCTCTTCCGCTTCGATTTCTATGGCGTCGTGAAGACGTTTCAATCGAACGCTTGCAACATTACGACTTGTGGCACGATTTTTATCTTCTTTTCATTCTAATTGTAAGTTTCTTTCTTTGCGATTCCGATGGGAATATAACGAGTTCGACTGCTGAAAATTTTACTCTTTCTTCGCGCGTAGGTACTTCGTCCCTATTTTAAGTGAATTGTTTTGAATACATAAGGGGTTATTTAGGACTGCTTAGCTGAATTTGTGACATTTAAATGGGAACATCTAATTGGAGTCTTTTATTAGAAAATATCCAAAACTGTTCTATTAACTGCAAATATAGCGAAATGTCAGCAGAAACTGTAAAAGTTACGTGTTATTATTTATTTTGAACAGATGTAATCATATAATGCTTCAAAATAAATAATTATATCGTATATTTTTCGCGTTTTTATCATTTAGATATATATTTTTTAACTTTTGTGCTTTGATTTAGTAATGTTGATTTTCTTTTTGGTAAATAACGGTATTCCATCAGAGAACGTTCTTTACACTATGAATACGTGGAAAGTAATTTTATCTATAAATTTCAAGTAAACAGTGCCTCTTTCGGAACGAAAGGGCAAAATTGAATAGAGATTTATATTAGTTTCCTCTAAACATACAATGGCCCTCTCCCACTCTCTCCCTTTCCTCATAACAACAATATCAGATACATCTCCGTCCCTTTTCTACCCTCGCAGAGGTCGATACGCCCTTCCCCCTTTTCTTTCTCTCTCCTTCAGCTAACGGGCTTAAACCGCGAGGCGAAAGGAAGACCGAGCCAACTAAGGCAACAGTCCGTGAAGTAGACGATATGGCATCGCTTCCAATGCCCCGAGGTTGCTTGCGTCGTCTTTCCTCCCCTCTCCTATCCAATGCTTTCTTTGGAAAATATCCATGGTACACTGATTAACAGATTGGTGGGTGGAATTTCAATAGTGGCGGGCGTATTTGAACACCCCCGTTCTGAGGGGTACGTGCCCGGCGAAGCGCATATTCTTACGGCCTTTCCAGCATGTTTCCAAGGATGTGCTCGAATTGTATCGCCTTTTTAAGCCTCAAAGTCCAATGCAGCCATCCTACTCATGACGAAGTTATTCCGTGCCATGAAAATGCGTCGTTGTGTCTTTGCATTAATATTCCTCTCGGCTTCCTTTGTCTTTGATGAACATCACGCTCTAGCTCCTTCGAATTTTTGTCCGCGCGATCGTTTGTACCTATCATTTTGTTTTATTTTAGCCAAAGGCCCAAGCCGTGGTGAAAACAGTCTGAAGGATTGACCTGCCTAATCCTTTATACTTCTTGTAAATAGCCAGCCGTGACTTACATTGTGAATAAGTTCTAGATATTATGCTGATATTATGCATCACGAGTGACGATGAAATAACGAAGCCGTGATATCTTGATATGCAGAAAGTTGTCGCGATAAAATACTCGTAACCATCATATAATTTTTATTGTATAATCCGTGTTACAAATTTATTATACAGTTATCACTTTACAAATTCCAGAAATGAAAAATTGCTTATAGCTGTGAAATTTGTTTAAACGTGTTTATCCATTGATTAGGGTTTCATTGTCCTAATAACTTTAAATATAAAATGTATAATTTTTTTAAGATCTCTTTTTAATATATGTACGAGTATATCTTGTTTGAAAACAAGTTAACGCAAGCAAGCTAATTCGTTTTGTTTTCAAAGTTCACTTCCGGTGAGTCGTATCAATACCAGTTCGAGAGGGTAATCGCAAACATTTTCTGGCTCATCAAATTTACTACGTTTTAAATACATGTTGACTTGCTATCTTATAAATATTTTAGAGTGTATGTATGTTCTTTATACGTTTTTATACCGTTAAAGCTATCGAATTTCAAAGTTTCATGTGAACCAAAGGAAGAACTTGGTCTAGGTTTGCAGGCCGTGCGGTCTCTTATACACTATAGGGTCAACAAAATACTATTTCCATAATAATGCATGGGAAATAGTGTGGAGAAGCCTCAAAATGCCATGCAGCCCTTCACTGATGTGGATATAAACATACCTAAATATTAACTTACGATCACGGGAAATGCCTTATATTACGCATGAAATATTGAATATTTTAATTATGTTCATGCTTTGTCGTATTACACGCTAAATAGCTCTAAATTTTCCTTTAAGCGCAAAATTTATTGGTTTAGATGACCATTTTCCAGGCGGCAACAAAGCTAAATTTCTTAATTGTTGTCCTCATCAAAGGGAGATAGCCACGTAAAGATTAATGCAAGGAAAATCCACGCCGTGGCGCGAAGTAGAGGAAGAATAATCTTCGCCAAGATAAAGGGATTCATGCCTAAATATAGTCTATGAATACTTTTAAAGTGATTCAAATGATTTTTAAGGAATATTTGAACATTGTTATCTTTTACCATTAACATTGAAAGATTTATTGCAACATAAATCGATACATCTACTTACATTTGTTAGGTAACCTAGTTGATGTTTTTGTTTACGTTTTGGCTAATAGTATTGACATAATCCACATAATTTTATTGTGCATCTATCCATGTGAATATTAAGTAAGACGTTAATGCGTAATTCTATTAATGATAAAACTTTACAATACAATACATAAAATGGTAATATTAATGTCAACATCGCTTGCGTAATTAAGGAATGGGGAACGTTTAGTAAACTTGGGGTACCCAACAGCAAAAGTAAGTAAATTTCAAAATTTATTGTATTAGTTTTATTGTGATATGACATCAAAAGTTATATATCAATAAAAATAATAAACAATAAAAATCGTTTGCTACTTAATAGATAACTTTCCCAAGCGAAGCCGGGCGTTTCAGCTAGTATATTATATTTTGATCTTGAATGGATCAAATATTTCATTCTAGAATCACTAATAAATCAAACGCCATTCTAAACCATTCCATTAAATAGCATTAATATCCATTCGCCAGAAACAAATTTTCGTCAAACATGGTAGTAAAATGGAAAATTATTTCAATGTGAAGGGTGTATTTTAGAATTTATGCATAGAATAGTGAGCAGTGGGTCCTTATGATCCTAATGTATTATACGTATACATCATTCCGCCATATGAAATAATGGGATTAGGATTATTCTCCTAATGTCAGAAAGAATTAACGATCTCCATTTCATTGTAAAGAACATACTCTCAGATAATCGTATCCATATCTAAAGCTAAACATGTATTAAATAAAGCACAGAAAAATTTACTAAATGTCGGATCTAAGGGCAAATAGAATGTTTTTGAGTGGTGTTGACGGGGATTATGGATCAGAAGAACAAAGCACGGATTTTGAGAAATATTATGCAATTTCTCTCTCTCCCTCGTCCCTTTTAAATCAAAGGTCTATTTTTTATAAATCCCGCACACACAAAAACTCAATGACCTTTGTGTCGAATAAAAAGAATTTCTCGGTTTCGTAGTGGGCAAAAGGATTTATCCGACGCCACAGAAAATATAAGTGAAAAATTGAGTAAAAACATCGTTTATTTTTGTAATCCTTTAGTGTGGGCAATTAATCTCACGCTATCCTCAAAAATTTTAATTTTTAAAACTGATAATATAAAAGAATATGTTACATATATGATGATGGATACTTTCTCCGGCGTCCTTTGGAACTCAAATCAACCACTCTTCTTCTTTAAGCTGATTACAGTTTACTTTTCATTTGCCTTAGTATAAATTTGTGATAATATAAATGACCCCGTAATAAGGTTATATGTCTGTAGCCACCCCATTGTTCTGTTACGTTTCTGCATTGTCGTGAGCTTCGCCGGTTTTCTCCTCCCGCCTACTTTCATATTCCTAAAGCAAGACTTTTTTATGGCACGAACAGAAGTAGGGAAAGCGGGGAGACAGAATAAAAACACCGAATTTAAAAAAATACTATTGTCACCGTTTCTGGGACGAATTTAATTTGTTCGTCTCATTTCCATTCTTGTCTTTTCAATGGGAAAATAGAGACGCCAAAGCCGCGTTAGCGATAACGGTTACTTCCCGCCTAACGTGACTGGGACTCCTTCCCTTTGTGGGATCGTCGCCTCTCCCTCCCCTTCGTGTCCCGATCGATAAACAACCTCACCTCAACTGTTGCTTCGAGTCAAAGGCTCAGAGCGACGGGACAGATGCGGCAATACGACTGTTTGCCTCGGGGAATCTCTTCCTCGAAGTGACGCCCGACGTTCCGCTAACAGGCGCTGCAAACATTTCTCCTGCCCCTTCGCTCAAATGATAGAAAAATTAACCCCGATAATTGTCACTTCTAGGCATCAATAGCGTTCCTGTAGTTTTATGTTATGTTTATGTTATGTATGCGACGCCTAGAATAATCGATCATTTTTATTCTATTTTTTTATAATCTATGGGACCCGCCGCGGCGCCAATGGTGCCAAACCCCTTGCCTCGCTTTGGGAAGCGTTTTCGCCCGCTCCACGGGCTACGCGCGACAATCCCTCCATCCGCTCGCTCCAGGTAGGACGGCGCCTTGATTTTGTCTCGCAATTCTCGGCAAAGTCGTTGGAAATGAGAAGTACTGCGTAATTATTTACAGACCAACAATTCATTTACAAGCCTACTCGGGAACTGTTTTAAAAATGTATTTTATTTTTTTAAACGGATAAAAATATTTCCTGCGAGGTCAAAATGACCGCGCGCGATTCTTAGGTTATAGCTTCCGCGCTTTAAGGTGGCAGTCGGAGACGCGTGAGGGGAAAAGAGAAGGAATGGGAAGGAGAAGTTTTAAGGGGAGTCGACGTCAGAGGCTATGCTCAGTAACATAATTTTGGTTCACACCTAAACACCACCTCCCGTATAGGCGGTCCCGCCTTGAGGATGGACTCGTCCAACCGCTAAGTTACAGCGTTTTAGCTATACAAAACACCGCGTCACCGCGTGTCCACTTATGGGTTAAAGTCCGACGCGGACCATCGAACCATCTGTGACTTTAAATGCGGCTCATCGAAGCAACCGTGACTTCAAAAGAAGCCTGGCGAGGTACTCGGAAATACTAATGCAGAACACCATCGGAAAAAGGTTGCACACCCCTGCCTTAAGGTTGCGCGAGCTATTCCCACCCCATCATCAGCCATACTGGCCACGGTAAATACTCTCTCCCTTCTTTTTGTGTTGCATCTGCCGGTGTAGAGACTCAATTTTTTAAATAAAGATATCTTCATAAGCGAAGAAATGGACGAATTATGCCGGAAATAGGAAATTATAAAAAAAATTTATTCGACGTATATCGAAGCTTGGGAGGAGGTAGGAATTACTATGTATTGAATTTTTTCGACTTTAAAAAAAGTGTATTTGACTGAAATTTTTTAATCGAAGCTGTGAAAGAAAGAGGTACTTGGTAATCAGTTGGGTTTGGTGAATGCTCGTAAAAAGATGAGTGAAATTTCTCATAAAAACGGAACCTCAGCAATTTTCAGTGTCGAATGATTCAATACCGCTTTCCTCCTAGCTTCATCTTCTCATCTCTTCAATAAGTCAGTATCGGAGCTAACATTAAATTTATGTACTGTATTTACTAGTGCAATTTCTCCACTTTTTCACACGATTTTTTCATACTAAAACAAGGGTGGGGATAGTAAGCGATTTTTCTCTTATTGTAAGAAAATAGTCTTTTCAGACTGAAATATATCGATAATGCAATTTAAAATATTCACTGGTATTTTGTCCCCGCGTTAAGTGGTTTATAAGAACACTTCATTTTATTTTATCGAAACTTGAGAATGCCTCCAATTGAGCCACGCAGCGTAAACAATGATAACCATCGTGTCAAAATAAAGGAGGGAAAATGTTGTTACAAAGTTATTTAATTGCTCTTTCTGCCTGGTCTTTAAAATTGTTTTTCAATGAGATACAAACTCGACATTTGGATTTAAGTACAATCAAATGATACATCTCGTTAAAGGAGAGGAAATTATGCGTTGCAAAAAATAGTCTTTTATGTCCTCATAATTTGGCTTGGACAATTAGGCGATGGAAGCAATTTTGCGCGTAAATACGATATTCATAAAAATTATCGAGTGTGGCGTATGAACTCCAAGAGAAATTATAACTCGTACACATTATCTTGTTTACCCATAAATTATGTGATAGGTATGCCTCGGATCTAAAGCATGTCATTCCTCATTCATAGAGGTCGTGGCGCTGTTCCAAATGATTTATCTGGAAACTTACTTAGGTTTTATTTCCGCAAGCAGGAAAACTAGTCGGGAAATTTTGCTCAGGCGCTATAAAAACATCTGGCGCAAAACATGGAAATATGTCTCTTAAGATCAATATCAATTTTATTCGACCCGCGTACGTTTTTTCAATTCCATAACTGTGCGACTTGTTTTTACAACATGCGATGAGCAAAATAAACGCTAAATACGCCGTCGAAAAAAAAACCACGATGCTTTCCTATAAATTGTTTACCGTCCTTGGATACTTATTTGCATTCGTGTATGGGAATTCATTTATGGCAGCTTTCCGCTGTTTTATGGAACTCCACGCATCCTCGGCTTTCGTTTTTTTCCGCGGAATAGATAATGTTGGGCCACGCGTTCGTTAAAAACGCCGAGATAACAAAGTTCCAACCTAGGAAACAATATTTTTAAAACGCGTCGGTGTAAAAAGAAACGAGTGCTTTTGATGAAATATTTGTTTATGTCGCGTAAAGATTAAAAAAATGAAACGTTTCGGCCGTGTTTGCTTAGTTTTTTTTGCGATAGCGTGGTTATGAACGAGGCCGTTATTCCCCCTCACGCGCCAGCCGTACAGCAAAAGGCAAATTGCCCTCATTTCCCTTCTTGCCTTAGGCGTTATTCATATTGGCAAAAGGGGCAATCAATGCGTATCAATTAAGATTGGAGATACTCTTTTAAACTGTTGGAAAGTGCGTTATCCGCCGAATGTTTTAGGCCAAAACTTATGAATTCTAAAATCGAGTAAGCGCTTATCTCGAGGTATGTTTGCAAATACTAAATAATATGAATAATGAATGACAGGATGGATCCTTTTTTATCGATAGAATTATTTTCCATTGGGTAATTTTGATGTATATGTTCGAGATGTTCTTAACTGAGGTCAGTTGTTTTGGTCGATATTTATTAATTTTACTTTGAATTTCACATCATAGTCACTTAGTCGATTATAAAAGTATTGTTGCAGATGCCAGATATTTTCTGATATAAATTTTCTGTGATATCTAATTATTGTAAAGTCTTTTTGAAAAAAAATGTATCACTTTGATAACCTTTGATAACTCTCCATTTCCAAAGAAATATTAAATAGATAGAAATAGAAATATTAAAAAGTTAAACTTATTTTTGGATTGCAAAAAATAAAATAGAATTGAATTTCCAAACAGCGTTTTTCCTATGTTTGTCCAACGTTGATATCTTAGAAAAATTTGTAATTGAGGTCAGTCTGGTAGCCCATGTTCGGAAACTTATGTAGTTTACATGATTTTTATTTTATTTATTGGAATTGTTAAATATCCGTTTTCTATGTTTATTCATTTAGAGGTTACGTAAAGGATCTCAATGTGATAAATAGCCTTAATTTTATGTAAAAACTGCTAAAAATCTTTAAGTTTGTTTGTATTGTATTTCTGACTAATCAACCTCTTGCATTTTTATAGTCATAAAAATCTTTAAGTCATAAGCTGGATTAAAATTGATTAAAAATCAAATCTACAGTTAACTGCATTGATTCTAGTCGAAAGTTTACATTCTGTATATAATGCAGGGACACTAAAAATTCCCAAGCCCAATATAGGACACGTGGAAGTTAATAGTCGATACCGCATATCCCGGGCAAAGATCTGAATAGTGATAGTAATTAGGGCATACGAAGCAATTAATAACGCATTCGGTGACCCTTAAGAGCGCCTAATTATTAATAATGCATCCAGTGACCCTTGAGAGCGCCTAATTTGTCGACCCGTGAGGAAGAAGTGGCAGGCGTAAAAAAAAGAGTATCTAATTAACTAGTTTTCGGAAATAGGGTGCGAACTCCTCCTTTTCGGCACAGACACCGAATTTCTCATCGTCGCGATTCTTGGAATTCCTGGAAAAATTTCGCGGAATCTGAAACTGTGTGCATTCATCTATTCAAGAGCGGGTCTCGGTTGAGCGGAATTCTGGGGGAAAAATTTGGCTCGTTAAAAACCGAGGAGAGATCTTGGAATTAATGAGTTTGTTGCAGCGGTGATGGAAGCTCAGTGATTCCTATCTTTCACTCCTCTGTATCTCTCTCCGCCTCTCTCCCTCTCTTTCTCTCCGTCTAAATGTGTTTCGAGCTTTGCGAGCGAAATTTGATGGCATAGTTCAGCGGAGAGATGAAGGTGAGCTCGATCTCTGGTTTATATGTATCTAGTAACGCCGAGAGAATGATTCGCGACTGTAGGTTTGCAAATCACGCTTTGCACCGGCCGAATAGGAAGAGTCAGAAGTTTTCTTCCTCCTTGACTTTAAACGGATTATAGAGCTTTTCGCGAACGGCGGAAGACATGATGCAAATCCGATACACGGAATGAATTTTTGACGGAAGTCTCTTCCTCTCAAAGAGAGTGAGAGATAAGTGGTTTCACACTTACTATACGGCGGGAAGTAAATCGCCATTCTTTGTTTTCCGCTTCGCTCGCATTAGTTTCACTCGGAATTATTTGTTTCCTTGCGTGATAATAAATTCCGCGAACTTTTTTTAAATATAATGAACGATACATGTCAAGACACCTGAAGAGAAACTAAGAAATATATTACTTGAGGAATATCGTCTTAAGAGCTGAAAGATTTTTTCGGATGAATTAAGTTTGATCGCTTATAAATATTTACGATGATACAAAAATCTTTCAATGTAATTTTTTATAACTTCCTCAGAAATTTATAAATAAAAACAAATAGAAAATTAAAAGACCTTGTTAATTTAAAGAAAAGACGTGTTCCTGGAAAAGACAGTGTAAAGCTAAACCGTGCAAATTGGGATAGGTTTCTCCAGGGGAATATATGAGTTTACATTGGAGCGCCGTCTCGAGTTGAACGAGCAACAATTTAGTCGTATTTTATTCAGAATTTCTTCCTTTCTTCTTTCTTATAACCTCTTCGAGTCGAACTGAAACATTTAATGCTTGGAGACCGTCCCGAAACCCTACCAAAGTGAAACTGATGGCCGTGCATTTTGAGGCAATTCTTTAAAAATGGAATCCGTGCTAAACCATAAACGTGCAAAGCAAGAGACGTGTATATATAATTTTTCTTTTGGCAACAGTTACATCGGGAAATGGGAATTTAAATCCGTATTATCCAATCGATATCATTATATCTTAAAGCTTTGTAGTCGGTGGAAAAACAAGAGCTAGTAAGAATAATTTTAATGCAGGATTAACTGCTAGTTAGAGTGATTCTTAAAGATATGTGATAAGTCAACTAATAAGCTAATGGGAGTTCAGTGGTGATAGCATCGCATCTGAATCGCTAGTTTCCGTGCTAAGAGTCATTGTCTGATTAATTTTTAAGCTTCTCCATTGTCTTATAACTATGAAAGCAGAATTAGTTGCCTGTCGGAAGAAGGAATATAATATTAAATGTGCGGATAATATTAGGAAGGATAAAAGTAATTTGGGGTAGTAATTTGTCAGAAGATGCACAGTAAAGGGATAGTATATTCTTAAGTCAAAAGTGTGCACGAGCCCATATAATGCAGTATTGAGGCGACCCCTCAATTATTAAAATGAAAATGGAACAAGAGATGACAGATGGATTATCATTAAAGACGAAGGGAAATCTTTCTGGATTATAAAAATCGCATAAGTGATCCAAAGAACGAGCTTTTCTGTAATAATTTATGCCTTCCACAAAAAATAAGCCAAATATATATTTAACTCTAAGCATTCACCACACTATATGGGATAACTTTTTAAACGCCCAAATATCATTGAAATTATTTGCATTACATCTATGAGGAGAGAGATTCCTTTTTTAATGAGCTTCAATCAGTTTTCACTTCCGCACTTCCTCAAGGGTTGAGGTCTTGATTGGATTAGGCTGTGCAGGTGAAACGATGAGAGATTTAGAGATACGAGCGAGTGAGTGTAGAAGAGAAGGTGAGATACTTTTCATCACAAAAAGTCTTTAATAGTTCGAGCGTATGAAAAACTGGGAACAGTCGAAACCCTATCTCTGGGTGGTCGTAAATGGTCATCCCTAAGCTGCCATTGCTGCCCTCTTGCAATGATTTCTGGGTAACCTCCCTCTCTTTTTCTCCCTTCTCACACCTTCACCCCCTTTTTCCTCTTTTTTGTTTACCACAACCCCTTTCCACCGCGTTGCCGATAGGAACGTATTAAATAAAACGGCAGGACTTAATTTATTTTCGGTTCTTTTATTATCTTTCTCTTACGCCGCGAGATAGGTGGGTGTTTGTGGAATGCGTCGACGGCCGCATACCGATCACTATTCCTCCGTCTTCGCGCGAAACCTATCTCACCTTTTAGTTTTTTTTGTTTTGCCGTCCTCGGTTTCAATCCAGCGGAAAATAGAATTAAAATCACGAAGTCGTAAGTTTTTTTTATTAATCCCTCGATCGATTTATTGTTTTATTCTGATATTAAATATTCGGGAATCGCTCGTAGGAATTTTTTAATATCGTGACGATTGTGGTACGGCCACTTTAGATTTTTAATGGCCTTAGTGATGACATTCCGGTTGATATTTGATATTTCCCGACGTAAGAAGTATAACACTTCCTTTCTCTTTATGCATCAGTTTATGGGTTAGAGTCGATCACGTGATCAGTCGGTATTAATTTTTTTATCGAATTCTTTACACGACGCTGTTTTAACGATATTGTTCCTTTTTGATTTACATCAAAAGCCCGCTAAAAAAGTCAGATGTCTTTCTAAAAAGCCTTCCTGGTTTAAGATTTATATGTTCTTTCAGTTTTATAAAGGTATTTGCGACTGATTCTTGACTTTTAAATTGAAAACGGAAGCCTCCTAACAATAACTAACGCAGTAGATAACATGACATTTGATTACAGCCACATTCGGGAGAAGGTACATTTTTTGCATGACTTGAAAAAATGTGAATATTTTCCCATATCTTTAAATCTTTGCCTGAAAGACATCCGCAAAAAGCTGAAGTTATTTTATGTAGAATGTCTGTGTTATTAAAACTGCGTGATATTTTAATTTTTGTTCCATTGTAACAACGGCGCATATTTTCGAATAACACGAAGTCTTGAGCTCGTCCATTTATTCTACTATATATATTTACTATATATTCACTTCTTGCCTCGCATTGCCGTTCGGTTCACAGCGAAAAGTGATAAAAGTCCATTTTCCGGCTAAGGGCGTATAGCCGTATGATCTCTTGATAAAAGTTTAGCGTACCGACCACTAATTAATCTCTGAGCTAACGCGCGAGTAAAAACCGGCCGTGTAATTAATTTGTTGCCATAAACTTCACCATAAAAATGATTGTTTTTCATTTGACGGCGAAACTATACCATTAGTCATTCGAAAATTTTAACTTCGTGTTCTTTTGGGTCTTTACTGATATGTTACGCAACCCCAACTGTTGGAAAGTAATGTCTTTGTTATGCGCCTGCACATTCGATGCGGAAAAAGCTTTCTCTTTGTTGTTCGTTGTGAATTACGGACATTTAAGCGGGGTAGGTAGTGTAACGGAGTGTATTTCGTCCATTGGCCTCTGTTTGCCTCGCATTTGTTATTATTATAAAGTCTTTAAAAGGACAGTAAATGCGTCCAAATGTTGTAAAAGGGAAAGATATCGCTGTTATAGTATGCGACAGTGGAAATACCAAAACTGAAAGGTCGCTAAAAACTTTACAATTATCATCCTTTCTCCGTGAAACTTACGAAATGTACTTTCTATTCAGCGATTTTCGTTTACTACAACGTTGACTTTTATTATGCGAGAACCATAGTTAACAAGTGAGGGAAGAATTGCGGAGAAAGTTACATAAGGCGCTTTTTTCCTTGTTTTAGGATTATGACGTCATCGTAAGATTATATCTTTAGTTGAGATTGACGGCATGGTAATCTAGTCTATAAATTCCCTTTAAAAGAATTATATCAATGCTATATAATAATATGTTTCACATTTAATAGCAGTGACAGCAGTGGACTCTTTGCCATGGCAGCTGATATTTTCCATTGCTAAAAATTGGAAAATTTTCCACTTTTTTGTATTAAAAACTATCATTTGCTCTCATTTGACACGGATTTGGATTACAATTTCAAAAAATATAAATTTCAGTCTTTCAACTATAGAAATGTTTATTTTACGAGCTCCTATCTTAATTTCATCTAATTTCATGCAATTTCATAATGCCCTCCACCGATGTTATGCTTTTCTTATGGAGTAGAAATGACACAAAAGGTTCGGAAAAAAATATAGATTACTCTCTACTATCTGATCCTATACGTACCAAATTTGTAATGTTCAGCCCTATTAAAGACCACCTTATCCTGAAAATTATGTTCCTTCAAGTTGCAGGATTACAGAGTATGAACTCATCACCGTGCACAATTACATATTTTATTTTCTTTTGTCCAGTCTTGTATAGCCATGGGAATAATGGTATTTAATAAAATATTATTATTTTATTAATTAATTAATTAATAATATTATTATTATTTATTATACGTTTAAAGCAGGGCATCAAACCGGAACCGAACCTAAAACCGAAACCGTGAAAACCGTTATTTTAGCTGGAGTGAAACTGAACCCGAACCGAAAAAAATATTTTCTGAACCCGAACCGAAACTGAAAACCGTTATTTATTTCGTTCCATTTTTTCGGTTCGCATAAACAGTGAGAGCAAAATAAGGGTTTTTATTTTTGATTTAATATGAGTCTTTTTTGAAAGCCTCACTTTAAAACACCGAATAAGGAAAAGGCTAATGTTTTTCTTGGGAATACATGCTCATAAGCTTTTGGAGAGATGCATCTTTGTAATAATATCTGTTGGTTTAATGGAGGGATTTTCCATGGAATTCTAAATACATAGAGAGAGGATCAAGGATACGTTCTGCTGAGGTGTTCCAGAACCCTTTTAAACGAGGCTAGTGGAAAGGAACTTAGTGGTACTTTGAAGACAGTCGCTAATCGTCTTGGTACCCTACCCCGTGGAGCGTTCTGGCTAAAAATGCTTCACGATTCTTAACTTGGATTTTGCTTAAAGTTGGAGTTTATTGCGCCCATAAGCTTTCATCCCTTCTCCATATGCATTGAACTCTGATATTCTGGTAATCTTTCTCTAAAACTTATCCAGGAAGGATTGCTCCACAGTCGTGCTTTTGAGGTATTCTTACTTCTGTTATCTTTTGTTACAGGTTTGTAAATTTCTATTTATGTAGTACATCTTTAAAAAAATGCGCATTCGTTGCTTAAAACCGAAGAGGTATTAAGGATTAACGTGAATTTGTTATTTTAGTGAAGTATTTAGCCGACTACAAAAACGCACATTAGAAACTCCTCTTGAAGAACGACAGTTCATGACGCGCTGAATTTGTACGTCTAATTTTCTTTCTGTGCGTGTGTTTGATTTCAAGAGGATATTTAGTACGGCGATGTAAATTCGGTTTCGTGTCCATTTACCATGCAAAAGCATAAAAGTCTGTCTTGATATGCAAACTTTTCTGGTTATTAATTTAAAATATACAAGATATTGGCGCGATGTTTGCATGATCATAAAGATAAAAGATTTTATATTAATTTTCTTATCGTCGAATTTTATCGTGCGGATACCTATTTTTGTCTTCTTGACTTTCCCGTAGTGAAGATATATTTGGTTTAAATAAAAAATATAATTATTAATTAATGAACATTATTTTGTAATTCTCTTTAAATTTCCCCCAAAAACTTCAGTCGGAGCGAAAAAAACTGGTTCAATGGTGATTGCTAGAGCAAAACCGGAACCGAACCGAAATTTTTTGTTTTGTGTGAACCGGAAAGAAAACCGGAGCCAAAAAAATTTCGGTTCGATGCCTTAGTTCAGTGATGGCGAACCTTTCCTAGCTCGCGTGCCGGAATGAACTTAATAATAATTAATTTGCCTATTGGCGTGCCAGTATCGTAATAAAATCTTATCTTTGTCTATTCGTAGAACATAGCGTATAGTATGTCTTTTCCCACACAGGATTCAAATGATGTATCTAAAACAAAGTAAGAAATATAGTTTTTACGTTTTTTATCGAATTATTAGCGCGAATCCTGCATCTTCAAGAATTTACAAATATTAATATTAAACGATAGCGAAAAATAGGATTCATTAATGGATAATATTATCTTTGATGGAGGCGGCACTCACTATTTAGAAGAAAAAAATTACGTATTTCATGAAAAACCATTATATTACGTAAAAATGATTTAGTAAATGACGTAATTGAAGTAATAAAGAAGATTTATGACATGACCAGAGTGATCCAATGCGTCAACCTCCGTTTGACAAATTCCAATTAAAAATATATCAGTTATTAACGATACAATAAAAATGTCAAATACTAAATTTGGTGTTGATGCCAGGGGCATATTGGGCCGCCGGCGTGTAATCATAATATAACCGACGGTATTATCGTAAACGAATACTCTCTTTCGCATCGTCGCATGTCGCTGTATTAGCGAGTGGCACATTTATTACTTATTTTATTTTGTGGCGTGCCAAGCAAAATCGTTTCGCGTGCCACCCCTGGCACGCGTGCCATACGTTCGCCAATACGAATACGAATACGAATTTCTCTCCTGAATATTATGCAACCCAAACAACAGGAAACAAGTTTTTGGCCAATACAAATCTGCAAAGGATTTTTTTTATTTGTATAGGAATTTTTTGCGTATAAATTTAAATGCAATATTATAAAATGTGTTCGTATAGCATGAGTTCGATATAAAACAAAAAAATCTTAATCAGCCGCCGATTTCTTTTGTACAACAAACGCCGCAATACTTATTTTTTTATCAGACGCAGAAACAAAAGTATACTACTCAATGTACGAGATATAAGGTTTATAAAAAAATACTTTTAGTTTTTTACAACGAATAATATGTTGGGTGGTATTTTATACAATTTTATATTTAGCTACTTTCCAACACCTAAATATAAATCTTTCCTAACAAGAATTTCTCTTGCGTGAAAGCATTTAGCAAGATATCATCAACTTCACAGTTTTATGATAGTAAAGAGCAGATTTATTTCCCTGAAGTGCCATTAACTCCGTTTTAAATTTGCATTATGGCAATTAAAAAAAGAATTCCAAGCAGTGAATGCGATAATTTTTTCGAGGAATTCTGTAATCCCATTTCGCTGCATAAAGATCAACAGGTCACGACTTCTTTGCTCACCGCATGAATCAATGTATTTCCTCATTTGCGGTTCCGATTAGGATTTGGACGTAAGTTATCGAGCGTAATATTCTGATTCGAAATGTAAAGAACGCCAAGTTCTGTGCGCATCTCTTTCAATATAAATCTGTATTTTGCGCTAAGAAGAGTTTCACCATATATACCCGTATGAAGCTCTTATTAATCGAATAAAAAGCCCTGAATCCGGATAAATACTTCAAATTCACATCACGGATTAGGCTAGCCTGTTTTGGTACCAATTGGGCACTTATTAGCTCAGTGAATTTAGTACTAGCCCATTGCACAATCTCCGACATAGAGGATCAATTTTTACCTACGCGCACATAATAACTAGGGTATGGATTTTTCGGGTTAAAAAGAAAATTTCATTCGGAGGTTAAATATCGGGTTTTATTATTTTTCTTTACATTCGGGTTAAAATCGGGTATTAATAAGTTACAGATTTTTTGAGGTTTTTAAAATAAGTTCAATCTCGGGTAATTTTCGGGTTTTATTATTTTGTAATTCGGATAAAATTATTTAAAAATAAAAATCTTGTTTAAAAATTTAAAAGTTTTATCAATAATCAAAACTTTTTATTATACCTTCAGTATGGTTGGGAGTGTGATATTTTGTGTTAAACGCCTCCAGGTGGAGAGGAACACCTCGCATGCTGCACAAACATGTTGCTTCCCGTTCAACTTCTTTTGGAAAAACACCAGATATTAGTGAAATAAATTTTCTTTCGTAATGTTTTCACTAACCGACACTTGGGCTCTTTTTTCCTTATCCTATCAAAGATCTAACAGCGACTATAGTATGTTTCTCGTCTTATGAAGCTTGACCTTCACATAGCAAGTAGCCAATGAGAACCTTTTCCCTCTCCCCCGTCACCCGCGGCTTTCGAAATGCATGGAAAAACCTAACAGCATTGCCAGATATCCGCTCTTGAAATGATCTGCTTGCGAATGAAAGGCGACGCGTCGCAGAAAAACTTACGGTCATTGTTTATTACTACCGGCCATTTTCCATTGCGTTAAAATTATAACAAGGTGCAAAGTGAAAGCGATAAAGAGATCGCAACGGAAGCGTCAACGCAGTAGATCTGGCAACATAGTCGAACTAAGAGCGATGTGAACAGCACGATGGCGAGAGAGAGACTGAGCTTCTCCCCTCTCCGTCGCGCGCCATAATAGAAACTCTTGTGACCAAATATAAAAAAAAGTTGTGTTTAAAGAAAACTAATAATTTCGGGTTTTACCCGAAATTTAATAAAGGCAATCGGAGGGTAAAAATCTGGTAAAAATCGGGCAAAACCCGGAGAAACCATACCCTAATGATAACACTGAAGGAAGGAGGGAAACCCGCCTACTATTTCTCGAAAATCATCAAGGGGACACGCTATTCAACGTCCCTTCCGAAGGACGACTTGAGGAACTTGAGCGCGGCCTGCACTCCGCCATCACTCTCTCGTTCAACTGAATTACCGAAGTAGGCATATTCGAAATTTGGTTCTTTTTTCTGCATTGCATTGTAACATATGAGTAAGTGAATTGACCAAATCACTGCATCATCTTTCAGTTTAATTTTTACGAAGACTTAAAATTGTCATCCGCAGAACATTTTTGGCATCGGTTCGTAACCATGGCGTTGCAAAAGCTATCTAAATTTATATTCGGAATCTATTTTAAAGGCTTTTGAAGGTATTAATTTCCATCCTTGCTGCGGAAAAGTACATTTTTCCTCTTTCATCCGGAATTATTTCTGTTCCAAAGCGTTAAAACGATCTATCTCAGCCCTTTCAAAGATCACTTTAAAAAAGTGAGTAATCTCTCGAAACTATGCTTTGAAGTGATATTTTTAGCTATTTGGAAGTATTTAACCTCTTGCAGTGACTTCATTTTTTTAAATTTACCCTTAGATTCCGAACATTTTTTCTCCATCAAAATGTCGGCAGTCTTCGTATGGATGCCGTAAATCGTTTCGTTCTTCACGCTTAAGGGGACTATTTAACCGAATTGCGAGCGCTCTCGAGACTTACCGAACGCGATTCCGGCAGAAAGGATACGTTTCCCGTCATGCAGCACGGCGCGCACGCTTGCTAATCTCCGATTCATACACATAAATGTACATGAAATAAAGTTGAGAGCTATTTTGCGGTATGACCCATCTCCCCCGCTGCCATTTTGACTTTTGACATGACGAGCAAAGGGAGGAGTGTGTGTTTAGGGGTTAAAAAAACGTGTTTAGGATGGAGAGATGGGTCACGGTAAGGCGAGAGGTGAAGCGAAATGAACCTATGAAGCAGTGTTCTAATTAAAATCGCACCACAGCCAACGACAATTTTAAAATTTTTGTAACTTTTGAAAATGTTGGAATTTTTGAAAATGCTGGATTTTTTTTAAAATTTCTGATAATTAAAAAATGTTGAAATTTTTGGAATTTTTCTTCAATTTCTGGAATTTTTGGAGCTTGAAAATTTAAACATCTTTGGAATGTTTGCATTTTTGGAAAATGTTTAAGTTGAATTTTTGAAAATTTTGTATTGGAATTCCTAAATTACTTGGGAATTTTGAAGATTGTTGATATTCTTGGAATTTTAAAGATCCGATTTTTTTTATTTAAAAAAATTTCAAAAATTCCAAATATCTGTTAAAAATATTTCATAGTAACAAAATTTAAAAAATCCAAAATAAAGAAATAAAAATATTACAAAAATTTCAAGTACCTATTACAAAAATTTCAAATATTCCAAAATTTTCAAAAATTCTAAAAATCCTAAATATTACAAAAATCCAGAAAATTGCAAAACTTTCAAGTACCACAAAAATTTTAAAAGTTGAAAAGATTAAAAAAATCCGAGAAATTTGAAAATTCCAATAATTTCAAAGGTGACAAAAAATTTAAGACCAATTTATTTGTATAATTGAAAGGGATTAGAAAGTTGAGTATGAGAATCAATTAATTACGAAAACACTTTAGTAATTGATTCTCACTGTGTATATAGCTATTAATTCTGGACTGAGTGGACAGCTGACCGAGCTCGTTCTAGATATTTCCCTGGTCTAGTTCAGCCACTGGTCCTATTCGCAGTTCTCAAGTCACTGTACATTCCAATTCTTAAAATAATATATTTTAGTTATTCCATCTGGTTTCCTGAGAGAACACTAACATCTTCGTGAAGAATTTCGTTTAATTAAACATCTCTTTAGGGTAGAAGGTAAAACACTCATAAAGCAAAAAATATCAAATTTTTTCTCATCTATTTGAACTGATCGGAGTTGGCGCGTGGTCATCATTTCGAGTTGTCGTTTTATTTTCTCTTTGTATATCTTTGGCTGGGATCTTGTTTGTGTTACTCATTATTATATTCTGAGTCAGCCAGCATGCACTGCATCACATTTCAATTCTTAGGGTATGTAAGCGTGTTGTATACAGCCAATAAGGGTCAAATGTATTTAAACGAAAGCGGGAGAAAAATGTCTGAATCCGGGAGTCGTTAGTAAATCGGGAAATCTAGTCCTATTCCGGGAGAGTAGTTATGCCTATATCGTCTAAGAGATAACCGTGCAGAATCGAAAACAAACAAAGCGAAGCCGTGCAATTCGGGGGAAGTGTTTAGCATTACTTAAGTTTTCTTAAGTCATTATCTAAGCATTGCAGGCGGAACTCGGTCACTCGATAAGAGGATGAAGATAAATCATCTAAGAAACTAATCTGTCACGATACACTTCCATTTACAAAAATGTCCTCTTTCGAATTTTTTTCTGGATACTTGGGCGTGAGTAAACGTGCGTGCGTGTGTCCACAGCGGTTGATTTCGAGAGATGATCACTTCATCCATGTGATGAGAATGGTCTACTTTTACGGTCGGGAGAAGGAAGGCTTTCAACTTCAGTGTTACGAGAAGCAAGGACATAACATCCAGATCATCCCTCAACGCTGCCCACCTCCCTCATCCAATCTCTCCATCACTCTTTACCAAAAAATGACTACGCCCAATCCAATCTACTCGCGCTTTCATGCGATTCTTCCATATTTTCTCCAATTGAGGTCAGTTCTTCCCTATGTGTCACCACCAAATTTCGCACATTTAGTCTTTGGATTAGGATAATAATTAAACGCTTTAGGCTCTCTGATCAAATTTGAGCTCAAAATACTTAGCGGTGTTCACTACAGTTTAAAAATATTCAACATAATTTTGGTTTTTAATTTTTGTATAAAATTTTAATATATAATTTACGGATATAATTTTTATGTATAATTTTAATATGATTTTTGCATATAATATTTTTATATATTTGTGTACATAATATAGAATTCCCTAGGGGTTTTCTTTCCCCTAATGAAGAAAGACTCAATTTCCTTTGGTATATAGTTACTAATATGGTGATGTTATCGTTAATTGCTGGACTGTTCAGTAATAGATTTTCGAGGAACTTGATTTGTACCTTGACGTTGCTTGCATTTTCACCGTAGTAAATTATCTATGGCATATAATCATGTAAAATCAAATGCTTAAATCGCTAGAAATGGAAGAAAACGAAGTTGAAATCACTTTCACACAAAAAATTATTAACGTTTTGATAAGTTGAAAAATCCTTTCCTTTTAATGCTTTTCTTCTTGAAAGATTTTTCTTTTCTTATATGAATAAGTACAATTGCCTCATTATTCTCTGTTGTCACATTCGTGAATTTCAAGTGATAAATGTGTATTTTTGATTGGTCTTCTTTTATAAAACAGTACCTCAAAAAAAGGATGCTGAGAAATGAAAGAATCGTGAGATAAAAAAGTATCACCCATGCCTTTTTCTGGCTCATTGGCGAAATATCAATTTTTTATTGTAATCTTTCTGTTTATAATTGCGTGCGATTGTATGATGAGACAAAGTTAAACGGATGGTTATTAAAAAGGTAACAAAACTTTTTTTCTAATTAATTATTCCCTAGAATGTTTTACGAGCTGTCGATTAAAAAAATAGGAAAAGGTTTTCAAACGACGGCGATGAATTTCGAGAGGAAAAGGAATACCGAGCTATTTCGCGAGACCTCTATTTACGAAAAAACATTCCGAAGCAAGATTTTTTAAGTACCCTTTTTTTCCTCCTACGTCCGTCCTATTGCGGCGACGGTAAAGAGCAGCGCCAAAATGGTGGCGGCGGCGGTTAGATGAACTTGTTAGGGCGCCGAAAAGGGGGTGAGCGTGGGATGGGAGGAGGAAAGGAGAGGCGGTGTCAAAAAGGCCATTAAATATGGAATCTCCGGATTCGAGAGAAAAATAGCGCGAATGGCGAAATTTATGGGGAGCGAGGGGAGGGATGGAAAGCGGGAGAAAGAGAGAGAGTAGGGTGAGTGGAGGGAGGTACAAGGTCGCGGAGGCCCCGAGGGTGCACGGAAAATGTTCGGTAACGGAACACTTTCGGAACAGTCGTCGGGAACATCAGGAGAGAGACAGAGAGAATTTGATGCTTCCACGAAGTGCGTATGTGTTTGCATGAGCGTGCGTGAGTGGGGGAGAAGGGTGGAATGAAAATTGTCCATTATAAACGAGCGGTGGGAAATTGGACGTGGTTACAAAATTGAAATCCGTAGAGGAATCTTCGTAGTTCTGTTTCGAATTACGGATCCTCTTCACATTTCAATTTGGAAAACTTTTGTTGAATTAGAATGTTATGTTCCCATGATGGAATATATACGGATCGGTAGAGGATAGAGAATTAAATGATAGCAAAATCAAACAGCTTTTTATTTAACTATTCTATCCAACTGGGAAAGATTGTACTTACTAAATACATATCAAATAAGTACAGTCAGAGAGGAATTATTATAGGTAATATTGGTAGATAAATAAAGAACCCTTCCAATTGCTTGTTAAAGCGCTTCGGTGCCATAATGTGAAGGCTGAGGAATTTTTTATTGTTATCTATTTGATCGTAAAACAAGAAGTGGCGAGTTTTTAAAAACCCAAATGAGCTGAGTCGAATATTTTACTTAAAACGAAACATATCTATGAGAAGAAAATTTCCATACTCTTGATTTGTGATTTATTCAGGCAGTTTGGATTTCAAAGATAAGAAAACGAATGTGTAGAAATAAAGATTTACAAAGTGAGGAAACCATATAAAATGGTGTGTATACGGAATAATCTATAAACAGGACTGGAAAAATTATGATATATAGAACCTCGTATTTTGTAAGGTATAATATGTCCGCTAAGGGGGAGAGAAGGGTGTGAGGATTTTGGAAGCATCCGCAACTGTGGAAGAATCTCAAAAGTCTCTTTTTAGTAAACATCAGTGATTTAATATTTCAGTGGAATAATAAACAAAGCATTTAAACGAAGTGTAACTATTTTTTATTGAATCTTTAATTACAAAGAAGATATTTGAAACACGATATGACTCTCTGTACGTCCGAATATAACAATAACAGAAATAAAGTTTTTATTTGCAATAAATAGTCGATTTTAACGTAGCATTGAGAGGATAGACGATGGCGAAAGTTGCTGCACCGAAACATGGCGAGCACTGAGCTTCAATAACTTTTGATCTTGTGGGATAATTCCTTCTTCATTTCCTAAAACATAAAATAGAAGAGGTTGTTATTCAATACCCCTACTTTTATTCCGTATATTTTTAATTGTCAGATTCTGATTTCTAATTAACTTTAAAATCGAAGTATTCAAATTGTATTAATTTCAGGGTACAGAGAGCAATCATCATCACGATTTAATATAGAGGAAAAATTCAATGAACGTTTTGATGCAGAATAAGAATATATATCAAGTTTCTGTAAATTTACTCATTCTTATCAAATGTCTATAGAATTAGAAGTTCCTGATGTACAAAAGGACATTTTAATCTACATAATTATAGAGTTAAAATTACACAAATCAGTGTGAATATGTATATTTATGGAATATGAAAACGGATCGTAACGCATGTACCTTCTTTAATACTTCTATGTCGTTTCAATGAGTGGAGGTACAGATAAACACGAGAAAAGTGCCAGAATTGGTAATACACATAGACAACCTCAAAACAGCTATGAAAAACACAATGCGGTTTTCTCTGTTATTCCAAACAAAACTCCTTAAGGAAATGGTGAATTCAGGATCATAATCCAGATGAAAGGCGATATTTCATGATCTATCTGCGGTCAATAATAGCAATATTCTCATTTAATCAATAGCCAAATATTCGTCGTTTATTATAATAATTCCTTTTCACATGTTGTGACCAAACAGTGGAAAGTTTATAAAACAACTGGACTTTTAGTCAAAGTGCATCAAGTTAGATATAATTTGATAAATTGACCTACAGAAGCGTCACAAAAAAGGAGCTATCAATGTCCTAATTCACATAAAGCGCAACGAAAGTAATTACAGTCGAACCTCGATCACTCAAATATTAAGGAAGGACAAAGAATTCGAGTTAGCGAAACTTCCAGCGAGTGAGATTCATTTAACGTATACGAGGGCGAAAATGGAATAACTTCCAGTACGACAATTATAAAATTGGAATTATAGACCTTCAAAACATCGAGGCTCAACAGTTTCGATCATTTGGACATGCTGAATGCTGAAGCGGAATCACTTACAGTTCGAGGAAGGAGGCCACACCTCCCTGCTCAACATCTCCGCCGACGACTTCTTCCCCCTCATGCCGATGAATCCCATCGGGGCCTTCTTGTTACCGCGGAACCTCTTCCTAACCGGTCGCCAGCCGGATCCGGAGTGGCCAACTCCTCCCATGTCCCTTCCGGACAGGTAAGCCAGCAAGGAGTCCAACGAGAAAGAGGTCCTCCTCACGGCAGATGGCCAGGCGGCCGCCGCAGCCCCGGTCAAACCCCTCTTAACTTCGGGATAAAGGAACCACCCTTCCGGCGCCGTCACCTCGTCAGACTTCTTGCCCCTCATCCCGAAGAAGCCCATGGGCGCGCGCTTTTCCTCATCAGGATAGTCCATTCCCGAGAAAGAAGCATCGTCTCCACCGTCCTTCTTTCCCCTCATCCCGAAGAAGCCCATCGGGGCTCTCTTCTCGCCTCCCTCCATCATGTCTTCGGACCAGAATTCTCCGTCGTCGTCGTCTTTCTTTCCTCTCATCCCGAAGAATCCCATTGGGGCCCTCTTGGAACCAGCTTCCTGATAGTTGTCATCGAAGTCGTCGTTGGACGAGGACTTCTTTCCCCTCATGCCGAAGAAACCCATAGGGGCCCTCTTAGCGAGGTCCAGCTCCTCCTCGGCCTCTTCTCCTTCCGTTCCCAGAGACTTCTTTCCCCTCATACCGAAGAAACCCATTGGAGCTCTCTTTTCGTAGTCGAGGGGTTCCCCAAGGTATCCTTCCTCGCCCGACTTCTTTCCCCTCATTCCGAAGAAACCCATTTGGGCCCTCTTGTCTCCCAATACGTTGTCCAGCTCCAGAGGGGTCCATCCGTAGAGAGGTTCCTCCCCGTCTCCAGCCTTCTTTCCCCTGCTGCCAAAGAAGCCCATAGAGGGAGCCCTCTTGTCCGCTGTCATGTCGTCGCCATCGAGGTCTTCGCTCTTCTTTCCCCTGGTGCCGAAGAAACCCATCCTCGCCCTCTTTGGGTCCCTGTACCATGCTGGATATCCGCCAAACGGAAGCTTCTTTCCCCTCATCCCGAAGAATCCGCTGCTCGGGGCCCTTTTCTCAGCCTGGTCGAAGTCATCTTCAGCGTATACTTCCGCGGCCTTTTCCTCTGATGGTCCTTCGTCGGATTCTGCCTTCTTTCCCCTCATGCCGAAGAACCCGCTGCTGGGTGCTCTCTTGAGGGCTTCGGGTTCGTCGTCGGCTCCCTTCTTGCCCCTCATGCCGAAGAAACCGCTGCTGGGGGCACGCTTCTCTTCGGGTAAGGATTCGAGCCCTCCGGGGATCGCCCTTTTGGACATGCGGGGAAGGTCGTCGTCTTGGTTGGCCCTGGAGGCAAGATGCGCGGAAAGAAGAGGGACATTAGCGAAAACTGTGAAACCTTATGCAAAGTATATCACTCTTACAACAGAGTTTAAAATTTGCTTTTATAGACTAACACATAAAAAGTGTCGAGAAATAAAAAAGAAAATTTTATGGCAAGAAAGAACTATAAATATGCATTAGACTATTATGGTGATATCATCAAAATAGATTTTTAAATACACAGAATTGACATGAATGATTCAAAATAATACGGCCAGAATATGAAAAGAATTTAATATAAAGAAAGAGATGAGGATCCCGGAGATGATAGAAAATGTCTCGACTTGGTAACTTTAAAATAAACGAACAGAAAAATAATTCGCCGAAACAAAAAAAAGGAAGGCGGAATTGGTTCATCACGGAAATTTACTGAAGTTAATGCAAGGATTCGTCATAGAAAAAGAACAGTAATTTCAATAGAGCAAGGCAGGAGTTTACTATTATGCTAGTTCTTTTATTCAAAGATAGCAACATTGATATGAAATTACAGCGGCCACGAAAATTCACATAGATATGGGGGAAAAAATTCACCGCACCTTAAGAAATGGAACATATGTTTTGGACTCATTCAACAAAATCAGGACATCTAAACGAGGTTATCGAGGAGAGCGTCAAGCGCAATTGGGAAAGAAAAAAATAATGCAACTATAGATTATTTCAACTGGGAAAAAATGAAATATAAATAGGGTAAAAGAGAGAATCACGAGAAGTTATTCAAAGGCGTATATTGAAAGAAAGACTAAAAAAAGATTGATACGACGATTGTCGAAGTATAGAATATCTTCGACTATTTTATCGGCACTCTGCCTCATTATCTTTTGGATAGATTAATAAAATTCGTCATCTGTTTAATCATTTTGTTGATACAACTAGCTTGTCATTGAACGTCAACAAACATGGCAGAAAAATTGAATACCGAAAAAGGTTGGATAAGTGATAAGACGAAAGTCAACTCTTAAACTATTTCCATGAAGAAAAATAATTTTATTAGTCAATGCTGCTATACAAGAAAAATGATTTATAAAATCCATTATAACAATTCAAAAGCGAAATGAAATTTAAATCAACAACATTCGTATACCAAAACGGCTTCAAAACCGGGCAATAAGGCGTGAATAAGTCGTGGCAACAGTAATTTTTTATTGCTAACGCGTTAAAATTTTCTCGTTTTTTCGGATTTGAAATCAATTTTTTTAGCCTATTCGGAACTTATTCAAGTTTTATCGATTGAAAACGTATATTTCGTTCTTTTTAACAGCAACGCGTAGAAGTTTCGAGCTCGTATCTTGGTTCTATTTTTAAAACGTAAACGAAGAATGCCTTTCATTCATTCGCGTGTTGATCAGATGAAGTAAACTCTTCTGTAATCGAACTCAAGCTCTTGTCGTGGGAGATGACCCGTTTAAAACCTGCAATGAAACGCGCCGAATATATGGCGAAAGATCTTTCGAAATCGAACTCTGAACTATTCCAATTGATCCCTAAAACCTCAGACAGAGGAAGACAGAATTACAGAATGAGATTGGATTTTATTATTATATTGTAATAGGAATGCATAATCTTAGCTCTTCAATTCATAACGAAGACAGTTGGTCCTTAATATATATAAGGTTGCTAGGATGGCGATTCTAACCCTTTGTTGGTGGACATGCTGCAGCCTCTGGTCTCTCTCTTCCCCCTCGATTCTCCGTCTCCCTTGTTGCCGCTGCTGCATGGCAACGGCCGAGGAGTGCTCGTGGCTGGGGTGGTGGCTCCTGGGGAAGTCTGCGCAGTTAATGAAGACGACGCCACATGGCTTGATGGCGGGAGCAGGGCGAGCAAGACGAGGGTAACGCCGAGCAGGGGCGCCGCCAGAAGGGTCAGACGGACTGCCATCTGGTGGGCGGGGCCTGGAAGTAAATAAAAACATTTTTTAAATCTTAAATTTGAACTCTTGAGGGATATTTTAGATATGATGTAGTAGGCGAAATGATGCTAATGGATATCTTAATGCAGCGGTTTCCAAACATTACAAAGTCGCACCCCCTCTCATCTTAGGAAAGTCTTTGCGCCACCCTCTTTATCATGTTCAATTAAAATTCATAAACACTACCTACTGGAACTACAGTTGCCGTTAATATAACCTCCTTGGGAAAAATGTAGACGCAGACGATATGTTGTAGTCACTTGAGGGCTGGAATTTGACGGCTGTGTATTGTAGGTATGTGTAATAAACAGACAGTAAATATACACCCGACATACCCGGCCCCCGCTCCCTCAGGGGACGCGCCCCACAGATCAGAAACCACTATTTCAATGTGTATGAATACCAAGAGCACCTCTTCGCAACACTTCTCAATTCAAGAAAAAGCACTTAAAAAATCTAAATATTAAAAAAGGACTCAGGTATCTCAATTTTTATTTTCATAGCCTTGTTGTGGCTATTTGAGATACCTCAGATGAATACTTTTTTAATGTTTTGATTTTTAAGTGCTCGTTCTTGATTTTTTCGGCCGTAAGATGAGCTCGATAATTCTCTGTTGAACTTCATCAATTTTATAAATATCGTTCTCTATCTTGCCTCCAGATGTGAAAACAGCATAAAGTAATTCGCGTAGGAAGACGAAGCTCGTCTTTTTCACGCAGACGACGTTCTTCCATTATCGCTTTGTTGAACTGCGGCGAATGTGATCGTATAAAACCATTGGATATAATGAGGAAGACACAATTTCCTTTCCTTTGATTAACATTCCAAAGGGGAATTCTTCGACAAGTGTCTCTCTCTTTAAAACTTAATTTTCAACAACAAAGGCACGATAATTCCAATGTTAATCAGTTAATCATACGGCGAGGAGAGAAACAATGGCCCATTATTATTGCTTGACGAATAGAGCACATTTGCAACGAGAAAGAACCTAATTACTCTATTAATATTTGCTCAACCTCTTATAATTCCCTGTGCGTATTGACATACTTAAAGACTTAAAACCGCTCCGCTTTGCGATGGAATTGTCCTCTTTCTTGCGCGTAAGATGAAAGGAGAAGTGCCAAATAGGCAGGGCATCGTTCGACAGGAAATTCTCACGAAAAAGGCCGGCAGTCATTTAAAAGAGCCTTATTAATGACACCGGAATCGACTGTAATAGCTTGCGGTTGCAGTGTGACGTTTCCGCCCCACGCAGGGGGAAAAATTTCCTTTTCGTCGCAAAAGAGCTCTCTCTGTCTCTTTCTTTGAAAAATACGAAGAGCTCAGAAAGATTATTTATTAAATTTTCAAAATGCAGACACAAATAAGAGAGAGAGCGAGCATGGTGATGTGCGCGAGATGCTTACTTCACTATCCAGCAAACGACGTTCATGTGACAGAAGTAGGTTCCGAGCGAATACATAGCCGCAAAGCTTTTATCTCTTCCCCATTCCCCCCCCCTCTCTCTCTCTCTCATATCTGCCGCACGTCGTAATGTCAGCATTGCTATGGAAATATTATTCCACTTGCACGTCCCATCATCTCGTGGGAAAGGAACGTCGCAAGGAAAAATACGTGCCTCTTTTTATTTTAAGAGACGACTCGGTACGCGATATTCTTTTTTTTCAACCAGGCATAAAAACGCTGAGAATTTTTCTCCTCCGTTTAGCTCCGCGCAGTGGATTATTACGGGACTAATTTTTAAATCATGTTTTCCGCTAATTGACGTAATTGGAAAACGTTGAAGATTTTTCGTTTTTTGGACGTCCTCTATCCCGTTCCCTCCTCTCCCTCCCAGACTCAAATGTTAATTCCTCTCTCTCTCACTCGTTTACGATTCTGATAGAGGAGATTTGTCCAGGAGGGCGAGGATGGAGAGGCCTTCCGTTCCGCGAAGCGAAGGAGGGACTCGAGTTCACGACCGTGACGTCACATCCCGTCTTCGAGGGAAATGGCGAGAGATGGAGAAAGGGGGGAGGAAAGGTCCATGTTTCATTTTTATGAGGAGAGAAGACGCACGGGTAGCTCGGAGGGTTCGTGACGTCATTCTCCGAGGAGGTTCCCGCGGAAATCCGTCCTTGCGTCCTTTTTCTTCCTCCCTTTTACCTATCTCTTTCTCCCAACCTCTCTTTCATTCAATGAATCCTACTCTGCTCCCTCTCGCTCTCTCTCTACGACTTGCCCAGCTCCTCTTCTCATCACATCTCTCTCTCACTCTCTGGAGATGAGTTAAGGAGGGAAAGGGGGTTTTCGCGTAGTACAGACCCATCTCTTTGAAGGGGACTACATGTTGGAGTGGTGAGGAGTTGTCACGTTTTCTTTGAAATTTAATCCATTAAGGGAGGCAAGGGGAAAAAATAGGAAAAAAATGCTGCATGACCGCCCGCATAGTTCACAGCTCTCTTCTTCCCTCGTTCTCTTCTGAGACAGAAGGAGAGGTTTACGAAGAGATGGACAAGGTCAAAGCACTTATAAAGGTCAAAGGAAATGAGCTGTGACGTAACTCGTAAATAAGTGCAAGATGCAACTGTTTCGTTTTCCGCTGCTGTCTCGAGTTGAATACCTATGGTGGTATTACAACTCATGTTTAAGCTCCAAGCAAATATGCTCCACGTATATGAGTATGTTGTTAAAACTCTTTGGTGCTAAGGCTCGACATGAACTTTTAAACTTGTATTTATCCCATAATTTTATCATGCCAATCTATATCGAATTTTACTTAATAGATTCGTTAGCAACGCAACTAATTTCGAAAGGAATCATTTGCGAAAAATGCGATACTAAAAATGTGATGCTGACTTTAAAGAATATGCAGTTTTGTATGCTGAAATTAATAAGAGACAAAGAGCATAAAAGTAACCTGGTAATATGGAAAATTCTTATCAAATCTGTTGATTACGTAAAATATAGCTGAAAGATTCGAAATATTCGTTGCTAATTTTGGTGCTTTGAAGTTTTTTATCAGTGCTCATTACTTTGACAAAATATTTAAAACTTAATTGAACACTCAAAACAGTAACCAAAAATTAATTCGGATATTGAAATCGTAAAACGTTTGCGTAAAAGTGGAAATCGGATCACGGCTACAAAGAGGATATTTAAACCTTCAGAATTTCCGACTCGCTTATACGGGTTACAGTTGTGAATATAAACGTTTTTAATGATGGCATTTACTTTCCCAAATATAGTTATTAATCTAGTTTCTAACGCTTTTTTAAATATTAAGTTGCGTGAGATAAAATTTTCATTATTCTCTGCAATAATTTTATCTTAGGATTCAGATTTTTAAGAAAAATGAATTCATTTTTCCTCCCTCTATATCGTTTCTTCGCGAGTATAAGAAATGTTTATGAATTTTATTCTTTTTATAAGATTATAAAGAAGGAATCACGTGATAGTGTTGTATATAAAACGATAAACACGGCCATGCGTCACTTACTGTTAGTAACCGCATGGCTAAATGACGGCTCTCAGCAGACTAATAAATGGTGATAACGGTGGGTGAAACCTTTATACCTCCGAAGAGAATTTTATGAATTAAAAATCACAGAAATGCGTGCAAAGTGGAGTTTACATTGATTAAGTCAAATATATCTAATATCTTTCTGATATTAGGAAATTATAATAACAATCTTTGTGAAAAAAGGCCTTCAAGGTCGTCATTTCTCTTAATGGTCATCTTATAATGATCCTCATGCAATGAACAAAAATACTGTTCATAACGGCTAAAACTGCAAGAAGAATTTTGGCTGTTGTAGAAGTTTTTTTCAGATAAAATATCGTCGTCAAAAATAACGTTGGTTACCAAAATTCAGAGTGACGAACTTTCAAAATTTCTTTTCTTTCAGTTCCTCCTAGAAAGCGCCGGGAAAGAGATTCACTCATCCGGGTCTCTTTGATCATCCCGAAGAGATAAAACGACTTCTTTGGAACATACACAAGGTACGGATACATACTTAGCGTCTTTGCATGCTATATAAAACATGAAAATGGAATGCAAAAATTTCCTTTTTCTATTGCATTTCTATGTTTTCCATTACCGATTGGCACCAAGCATTTCCGTTTTAAAAATAGGTAATGACGACAACGCCGATAAATTTCTCTAATTGTAATCGATTAAGTTTCTTGAGCGTCGACAGCGATAAATAATGAACTGAAATTCGTATTTTTGTTCAGTACATGTGTAAATACAGAATTTACATGTGGGACTCTTTAAAAGTTGTAAATGCCTGACAGAGAAAATTAGTCTAGTCTTTATCGATTATCTAGGTAAGCAGGTTGAGCACCCTTGCTCCAATGGTTTTTTCTTTTATCTACCAGACAAATGATGGTACATATTGCATGGCGGTTTTTAACATATATTACTTTATTTAATGGAATTTGATATGGAATACATCACACCTCCATATATCTACCTGCATTCTCGGCAAATTTCCTCAATATTTTCGAATTTTATCATTGTGCGAGTTAAAAATTCGTTGAACATCGCCCATTATTCCTAAAACACATGACACTTTCGGGTTGTCCAAGGTAAAAGTTTTTATATAGATATTTAGGAGGAATCTGGAATTTGATCGAATTTTAGCAGAAAATCTTGCTTAAATTGGATCGACGTACGCACGACACATCGGATTAACATTTCAAACGGAAAATTAGGTATTACAGAAAGACCAACCCGTTTGCTCACCTGTAAAATGCGAGTAATTGTTGTCATGGTTGTAGCAATTTGTTCTTTGAGGATACTGCGTCTATCTGCAACTCACATTATTGCTCGATTCCTAAAGGTAGTTTGGATGTATTCAGTTTTTCGTTTGTTAGAAGACTTCGCCAAAAGCTTGCGAAATAATACTGCACGATTTCCATAAATTGTTTTTCAAGATAAAAAAAAACTCATCGGTAGGTTCCAGTTCACCCCTTCAATTTTTAACTCATCCAAACCCTTCCTCATCATATTCTCATAGTTGTTGTTTTAAACTACACAAAATCGTTTTGAAGAATTATCTAGTTCACCGTAAGACTAAAATCAAATCGACAAATATTGATGGCTATAATAATCCAAGAGGTTGATTAGCCAAAAGTACACACACGCATACACATAAATATTTATAACCTACCTTTGTTGAGTCATTCCTGATGTTGTCTGCTTTGCCTTCAAAATGCGCATCTAGTTTCCCCGATCTTTTTATGGCTTATAGAGAAAGTTTCTCAATTTATACGAAATAACTTTTATATTCTACATTCACGTTTATTTCTTTGCCACGTACTCTACAATTTCCTTCAACAGTCCATTTTTGCTTAAATTCTTTCCCCGTTAATTTTTTCTGTATCCAACTCATGAGTAAAGTGCCATTATCATATGTTAACATTTAATCGATCAGATTTCCAAATCAACTACAGATAATAGGAAAACAAAAGAAATGTAACGATTTATTTTTTCAGTTTGATTGACTGTAACTAATGCGAGCATGCTATGCATAATTGTAACGTGGTGCAACGATACCCCGATCTTGCGCGAATAATGAATTTGATTTTATGTAAATGTACGTATTGATGTTAATGAGCATTGGCTTCCTAAGTTTATAATAAACCGGCGGTCTCTTTTGTCTACATTGCTAAATAATAGTTGAAGAGCAGAGAGATTTCAGACGCAATACTGTTTCCTCAAATAAAATTATTTAAAAATATTTGGGAGATTACATCTCGTTTGACTTTAGTTAATGTAATTTGAGAATAAATCTTTTTTATAGAATGGTATGTTTTATTGTTAAAAATCTTCGCTGTTTTGCAACATTTTTATAAACACGATATAGGCTCTAAATCACTCCTCTGGGGGATCACACTCCAATATTGTAGTTTTAGTTCAGCATCGTTTCGACATTGGCAGCCATCTTGAAAGTCCGGAAAATCTTTGCACGCCAGACCCGTGGCAATCAGGAGACCATATAAGGTTTATTATGCAAATTATGTGCAACATCAACAAGATGAATGCGCAATCTTTTAGGAATAAACTCAGAGCACGGTTACTGTTGCTGTGCATATTGTTTATCGCGCAAAATATATTTTCCCAAATTCCAAATATAAAACGAAAATTCGAAGAATGCAAATTATAAATGACGAATTGTATTATCTCGCTACGCATGACGCACGAAGGAAGAATCAGGATTCATCCTTTCACTCCAGATTCCATCCACCCGACCTGAAAAGCAAATTTGCTGTAGACTTTTTCTTCCATTTTTTAAAACACGCACGTCCGTGCCCTCTCTCTTAACCTCCGTGTAAATATTCTGCAACACGTGTCGAGCGCACTCTGCGTCCATTACGATAAGAAGGGGCTTTGCAAATAATGAAGTGACGCGAGGGAAGCATACTTGAATGGCTCTGTGTCCTAACCCCATACATACCCTTGCTTCCATTCATGACAGGAACGGATTGCGCGGAGATTGCATACAAAAAAGGGCTATTAGATCACTCGATTCCAACCCCTCACACTCGCTTGTCCTTCAAAAAGAAAATAAATGCCACTGCTGTCATGGCGTCATAAACAAGCGCACAATCAAAGAGTGATTTACAGGGTATAATAGACTCGTGCAATCTAACGATTTGCGGATGACGTGTTAATTTTTTTCAAAGACGTGTTTTTATACAGCAACATTACCAACCGTAACGTTTCCAGTAAGTATTTTTACTTCTACTTGATTGTGTCTTGATAACCATTTAAAATGAAATATTTTAATTTTTTAAGGATACAACATGACCACCAATACCGGTGCATTTAGAATTACCGAGTTTTCTTGTGTTTTTTTTTTGCAAGAATAATTCTTTGTAATTAAATGTTTATTTGACAGTGATGGCCAGAACAAAGAGCCTTCGGGTTAATAAAAAGCCACTTGCATATTATTTATCTCGGCGAAGAGTGCATTTCTTCTAAAAAAGGTCGCTGCGATTCTTTTCGCTACTGTTTTCATATAGGAAAACATCCGGTAAATTATTCTAAATGAATAAATAAATTGTTAACGCAAAAAAATAATTTCTTTTGCATCTTTATCTTCAGTGCCATTGCAACCTATGCAGCAGTAATATTCAGAATAAGGACTTTATTTATTTAGTATATGTACTTACGCTTGCTATGTTTTCTGCATATTGCTCTCAAACTTTTAATTATACTATCAGTAGGTTTCGCAAGTTTTTCAGACATCCCTTCTTATTGGGTGTTTTCCCGGCAGTGGGGGTTTTCCTCAGGTGTATTTAATCTGTTTCACCTTATTTTTCCTCACAAATATCCTTCCTATTTTATTCCAAACTGTACTCTATAATGTATGTAAAATTTAGTTTATTCCTTGTACATGACGCAGGGTTAGATGGAAGAAGAGACACAATATTCTAAATTTCACCCTAAGAAAGATGTGTATCTATCTATAAGGCAGAAGGAAGAACGCATTACTTTTAAGCATATGATTTCTCTTTCTTAATAACCGTAATTGGATAAAAATGAATTCGAAGGATGCATATATCCGAACTAGATTTGTCTGAAGAAGCAGGAATAATAATTGAGAAAGAATTTCTCTTTTTGTGTGAATTTTACAGGTATCATGGGAAATTATAATTTGAACCTGCATATTTTGTGCGCGCGCACGCATTTTTATCTTTAAAAAAATATGCGAAATATATATTCTCAAATATATTAAAACTAATTGAAGGACGTTAAGAAAGTATTCTTTTCGAATAAACAAACTTTATTGTACATGATTTTAAGAAGCTAAAAATATAAGCCTGTTCAATAGAAGTAAACAGGAGTGTAGAAGCATGAAATTCGGTCGAGTTCTGCGATACGAGACTAGATGGTAATGTGAGAGGTAGATAAAGGATAAAAGAAATGATTTTAGATGAGTTAATCTACGATAGCGAATGATCCTTTGACCTTCATCACCCGCCTCTCATATAGCATTACTTTGAGCAAGGTCGTCATTCCGTGTTATGCTTCACCATAAGGGAAAGGATTGACCGATAAAGACTTAATTATATCGGGAGATGATCGCAAAGCCAATTGTTGATGGTAAACGAGAAATTAATGGATGGAATACTTTGTGGAATGAATCACAACTAGTTTATGCGAGCAATCGAACTCTCTTATCTTTAAGAGACAGATCATGCACAACTATTTGATACGATAGATCGTAAGCAAACGCCGTAAATAGAGCAATTGGAACGTGATTGCTCTTTCATCCCCACGATTAAGGAAACAATAACTTGACGAAGACACGCCGTATAATCGATGGCGATGAAATGATGGCTCTAAATTCGTGGAAAGTTATATTATCAGGAACGGCTGCCCTCTGACTTTTTCGGAGATGATTTTTTCTCCGTTAACAAAGGTATTTTTGTCGTCGAATTCACAACTATATCATTAAGCAAAATGTTGCGATTTTTAAGATTCGCACACGTTCTGGAAAGAAGTTGTGCCCAATATTATTTCGTTGTTAAGTTTTTGCATTTATCTGAATCTGAATAATATAAATATCGGCATAAATAATAATTTATACCGATGATATAGTCATATTAATTAATTGACTGGCACCTATATCAAAATGGATCAATACATTTCTGTATGCAAGCTTCCTCGAAAAAAATCTAATAAAACAAGGAAACGACGGTTTTGCAACTCATAATTTATTTCGCGTCAATAGGTGTCGATCTTTATGTTTCTAGGTATATCGCTAGGGGTAGAAGTAACGAGTGAATTGTTGGTATTTCGGAGTGCGTACGCCAGATAACGTTGAAACGTTTGTTCCACTCCGTTAATTTTCTCTCAGTAGTGATCTTTCACCCGTGCTCTTCCTTTCGTCAATGCCGCTAAAATATAAAAATTTCATATTTTGCGCGGGAAGTGTCCGTTTAATGAATGGTTCCTCTTCCTCATCGCAGTTTTAAAGAAAGATAAACGCGAGTCAAGCCGCTCTCGAAAGTTTTCCGCGAGAGATAAGAGGGAATATAACAAAAAAATAGGGTTATAAAAAAACTTCGCCTTGAGAAACGTTTCGGATGGAGCGTTCATCCCATAATTCCGCGAGCGGTTGAGAAAATGGCGATCCTTTAAGCCGTTATTTCTTTTTCGAAAATGAGGGAATAAAAATGAAGAGCTTCAATTTTTCAACCTTCCTTTTGAGAATCCTTTTACTCACGCGCCGTCGGAGATTATGGTTTTATTTATTAAGCGAGAATGGGCGTTTTTCGCTGCCCACGGCGCGCGCGCTTCGAATGTTTTCCTCCCCCGGACATAATTGGCAGGAGGAGGATAAGGCGTCTCATGGATCTGGTCTTATCTTCGTTTTCCGTAATGGACAACACTCGGAGAACTTTATCATCTCCTTTGCTGTAGAAGAAATACGAGATATAAATATATATAAATGTATCTCTCGAAAAACATGTCTCTTTATTACAATTTTGTTATTTTGAAAATATCGAAAAGTTAGTCTTGATAAGAAACGATTATTTTTTAAAAATTCTACATTAAGGTAAGTAACGAACTTATGGTAAAGGTTTCCAAGACTCGCGTGTGTATTTAACTATGATGCCTCTCATGTCATCTTCACTTGTATAAACTGTCCAAAATCTCCTTTCACTTCCATCATCTTTGTGTCTTTAGAATAACAATTCAATAGATAACGTCCCTTAATGTTGGCTTCCCTCAAATAAGCTGTTCAAACCATTCCCCCACTGTTCTCCTAATGAAGTCTATTAACTATTCTTCCTACGTTTTCTGTTCTCTACATCTTCTAATCAGGATAAGTTAATGGCTGTGAAAATTAAAACACCTTCACGGTTGTCTTCTCATTCGTCAAAGTTTGTTTAGAGGAAAAGAATCCAATCAAGACTTGGACGTCAAAGTTCGTGTAACGCCTTGGCTTAAAAAACTCTTGATTGGGTTATTTTTCTAGGAAAAGTTATTTCATTAAGATTAGTATTCCTTGTCGCTTTTAAGGAACATGTTCTTATAATTGACCTTAAGAAATACCAAATATTTACCCAATTTTAGCTTTTATGTCAAACAAAACAACTATTTCGAAATGGAACCAAAGTCTAATTTCCGCTGCTAGAAAGAAAATACTGTGGAGGTTCCAATTTTCCGTTATTGCTTTGAATCATTCTATTACCTCATGGATTTTTCATATTTAATTCTAAATATGAAATGACTCAAATTACTTAACTCGGAAACCTTTCGTTTTTCCTTGCATTTTAAATATTATTTCCTTGAGCTCAATTGGTAATTTTCCGTAAATATTTTTGGAAACTTTTTTCTCGCAGACAGAATTTACCTTGAACATTTCTCAGCATTGGTAATTTAATTCGCAAATAGTCTTTGAAGCTTTTTCGAGATTGACCTCAACCAAATGACTGAGCTTATTCTGCTGTCGCGAGCAACTGAGAAACATGACTCATGGTCATTATTAAAATTAATTTAGTTTCGGAGAATCTTTTTTGTACTTCTTCTCCATCAATAAACTGAATAAAATGTCATGTCTGCACGTGTGGCGATTTCCGTCGAAATGAAATAGTCCACTAGGGATATTACCGCGTTCCAATTATGAAGTTGATGATTACGGTTCCGTATTATTTCAGTAAAATTACGCACTCGCATTAATTTCCTAATTTTCAGTTCGCCAGTTTGCCGTTTATCTCGAGTGAGTTCAGTTTCGAAGAAAATCTTGACATCGCCCGTATGCAATTGAAAAATTAAATTAATTATTCGTATTTTGCGAAATTTAAATTTTGCGTGCCCACGCCCACCGTTTCTGGTAAAACCCACGATTCCGGAGCGAGTTCGTTTAAAAAAAAAGACTCACATTCTGCGACGCGACAGCTAGCAAATGAAGTATACAAGATCTGCTATAAATACGTAAATAAATTTAATTTCCCTTCATGTGCACACAGTTTATAGTTAATGAAAGGAAATGAATTATCTACGACGAAGAAATGAAATACTTTTATTTTTCCTGCGTACGCACAGCGTTTGCAAGTGAAAAAATGGATAATTTACGACTAAGGAATGAACATGAGCGCAAAGATTACTACTGCTCACTCCAAGTTAGGTATGTTTAAAATAAATGTTGATTGTTTTATTAATTACTACTGATTACAAAATAAATCGGTAAATCCAAAGTTCAATATTTCATTGACATCGCTTCGGATGCATCGTTTCGCAGTGCTTACATAAGACTTAGCTTTTAATATTAATCTATTTTTGACATGATTATACGAAGTGTGGCTATTAAATAACAAGGCTGATATCATAAAAACAATTAATTGAATGTTTAAGTACCTTACTAGTTATCTCCTTCAATGTGGTTCCCTTGGGCACCTATACAGTGCTGCATGTGTTTCTGCCATGCTTGGAAGCATCTCTGAAAATCATTTTGTGAAAGCCCTTTCAGCACCTCCGTCGTTTTTTTCTTGATGTCCTCAACGGATTGAAAATGTGCTCCTTTCAGTGAACATTTTAACTTAGGAAAGAGAAAAAAGTCACACGGAGCGAGATCTGGTGAGTAAGGGGTGTGATCGAGTACAGGGACTTATTTTTTGGCCAGAAACTCCCAAACCGATAGCACGCTGTGAGCTGGGGAGTTGTCCTGCTGCAGAATCCAACCATTCCCCCGCAACTCCGGTCTCTTTCTTCGAATTCTTTCTCGCAGCATCTATAAAAGCTCATTGTAATACTTCTGATTTACGGTTTGACCGGGTGGGATGTACTCAGCCATAACAATTTCTTTTATATCGAAGAAAACGATGAGCATTTTCTTGATTTTGGATTTCGACATTCTTACTTTCTTTGGTCTTGAAGAGTGAGCTGATTTCCATTGCATTGATTGCCGTTTGGTTTTTGGGTCATATTGAAGGAGCTAAGTTTTATCGCTCAAAAAGTCTGGATCTTCTTCGAATTTTCCCAAGACAAACAAATTTCTTTCCTTTTCAATTTCTGTGTTTCGCTTAAATTCTTTGGCACCATCTTGGCACAGACTTTTCTCATGTTCAAATTTTCTGTTAAAATTTGTCTTGCTGTTTCTTTATCAATATTTAATTCTTCCGCTATCATTCTGATAATCAGACGGCGATCATTTCGTACAGGAGTTCTCACTTTCCCCACAGTCTCCTCAGTTTTTACTGTTACTGGACGACCAGGTCGTGTATCATCTTCCACCTCTTCCTTCTAAAAACCTTTTGAACCATTCCAAAACACGTGCCCTTGATAGGGTGTCTTCTACATACACCTCATGTAACAACTGATATGTTTCGATGGCGGTTTTCTTTAGTTTCATTAAAAATTTAATGTTAACACGTTTTTCGATTTTTACATCTACCATATTTCCGATGTGCAGCAATAATACTTCTTCACATAAAGCCATAATATACACTAAATAATAGTGTTGAAATTTGCTTCGGCACAGAGCTAGGGAAAGGTTCAAGGTTAACAACAATGTATTCACTTTGTAGGTGGGATGATTAGTTCGAGAGCTGCGCACGCAGCCTCGTTATTTAATAGCCACATCTCGTATAATTCGTAAGGAACATTTGTGCATTGCATGTACGCATGCACGGTCCGTGCACCTCTAGTCTATTGTTTTCTCTTGAATAATGACCAATTTACAGAGGAAAGGAAGAATAAATAGGAATCCGTGTTAACTTTTTGGATCTCGTAGAAGTTTAAGACTGCCGCGCGCTCTGCACAATTGCTAGGGATCCAGATTAGAAGGGGGAGCCACTCAAAGGGGGTGTCATTCCGTCGGACGCCTCGCGTGTGAAAGACCTCCTCCGTCCGTTATAAACCCCTTCCGAATACCTCGCCAGGACGGAATAATTAGCGTCACGGATGACAATATCCAACCGTCAGCCGAGTGAGAAAGAGCGTACACGATGAGAATATGACGCGTTAAACGTTACAATTTGGCTTTCCCAAGAGAGGCGTACAGTTTGAACATAATAGTCGCCGGGACACTCCCTCAACTACACGAAGCTTGCGAAAGCGATTCGTATACGCACGTAATAAGATAGTTTTCGTTGACAACAATTAAAAAACTACAGAAAAATTTTTCAATTTCAAAGTGAATTACGATTTTATTGGTGAATTTTCATGAAAACTCCAATACTCCAATTTTTAAAGTTATTGTCGATAAAAACGCTACTATACTTTATTAAAACGCAGGAAAATACTATTCTACATTGTAATATATATATATATATATATGTATATATATATATATATATTAGAAAATTGTAGGAAACACCTTGGGTATGTAGAATAGTATTTTACATGCTAATACCCACAATGTCCCCTTCAATAGTTGCTACAATGTTAGGATTATTCGCGCTTTACCCTATGACACTCCTGCCCCCCTTCTCCGACACTGGGAACTAGCACATATCCATCTTCTCGACTCTTTCTCTCCGCCTGGCCTCAACTTCCGCTAACCCTATTAGCCCCCTTACAATGTCTCCTTGTTACTTTGTAGTTATTCGCACTTTCCCTTACCACACTTCCTCTTTATTGGCTATCCACCCCTCCTACTCCCCACCTCCTCCAATCATCAACCTTCCCACATCACCCTGTCATTCCCCGCCCAGTGTGTCACTTTACGTTACTCTTTCGCTGAAGAAGGGCATAGGCCCGATAAGCTTGCGTGTGTTTTACGTGTCTCTTCGACGCCCCCAGCAGCCTACCAGCTTGGTCCTCAACTTGGTGTCCGCTGGGCTTCCCTCAACACCTTGTTGCCACCCTCATCACTACCTTTTCTTTTCCTTTAGTTAATATATATATATATATATATATATATATATATATATATATATATATATATGGATGTCAACAAGGTGTTGGGATGAGGAAACCCAGTGAGCACTCACCAATCAGACGACTTCAGGTTGGCGAGGCCCCGGGGATGTCGAAGCGACACACGTAAAATAACACAAAAACACAGAAACATCACAAACGTAAAGCAATATTATTGTGCAATGTTTTTCCCAATAATATAGTTCTATATGCTTTTCGCTCAAGCGATTCAATGTTATTGCGCATTCTTTAGTATGTATCTATGAAAGCGGTCCTTATGACTCCAGTCCGAAACAGTTAACATGTTGGGTGATACCGATAATAATAGTGTAGCCATTGCTATAACTTTTTGCTGCACTGCACTGGGTTTCCTCATCCCAACACCTTGTTGACATCCATATATTCATTTTACCTTTCCTTTTCCGTAAGTTGTTATATTATTTTACCTTATCCTTTCGTGTCTGTCATCCTTTCCTTTTTACCAACTTTCCTATCGCCTTTATCTTTTATACTTTATACTTCTCCTTCCACCATGGAAAATATCCGCCGTTTCCGTTATCACCTCCGCAAACATACATCATTAACTTGCCTGATTGAATTCCTCAATGGCTGCCTAGAACTAGGCCTCCCCCCCAAAGGTCTCACCGTGAGAATCCCCCTATCGGGCCTTCCTCCGGCTATCCGCTCATCTTTCGCCCTTACATATCACCTCATGTCCCTCAACATTGTCCGTCTAATCTTACGCCACTATAAATCACTCTCTAACATGCACTTTGAGAAATGTTTAATCCTCATACACGAACTCAATCATTCCCAAAACTCCACAGCTGATCTCGACGCCATTTTCCGTAGAGCTGCAGAGGATATCGCAGCCAACCGACACAGACTCATACGCAAACTTTCCCTTATGTGCGTCCGCCACCTCCAGCTCGGCCTACCTCTCCCCTTTTTCCCAGCTGGTAAGTCCGAAATCCCCCCTCCCCCGCCTCTCCTCGCCCAAAAACCCTCCTTGGCCGACCTTTTGGGAATCCACACTCCACCCCCACTACACTCTCTCAGGAGGTCTCCCTTTGTTTCAACCCGCGAACCGAGGATGCATCCCAATTCTCCGCAGGACCTCACCCCCACGCATACCGCAAACCCCTCCCAGCCAGATGACGTCCTGAACCTTTCCTCTCATGTTCTTAACCCCGCCGAGAATGCCCTCCTTTCCCGGGGCCTCTCCTTCTGCCCCACCATAAAATTTGACCATTTTTGCCTCCTGGCCGACACACAAGCCTTCGTACGCTTACTCCGCCTCAAAGCCGCCCCACCCACATCTGACTCCTCATCTTCCCCCGACTCACTTCCACAATCCCTTTCTGCCTTCAAACCCCCTTCCCAATACATCCCACCCTCTCTTCCTCCCCACCATCCCATCGAGCAATATGCCAATTACATAATTCACGCAGTCGCCCAGCCCAACTTTCCCGACCTCCTTGACCACCACGACAATTTGACGAAACCAGAAAGACACGCAATTTCTACGTTGAAACGCAACGACAAAATTATTATCCTCCCTGCAGACAAAGGTACCACCACCGTGGTAATGGACCGCTCGCATTACAACGACGAAGCCCTCCGCCAACTATCTGACCAAACTTCTTACCTTCCTCTCCCCTCCAACCCCACTGACCGCCACTCCTCCGAAATTTCTGCATATCTGCGTTCCGTGGGAAAACAAGAAGGCCTCTCTGATTCCACCATTTCCCTAATGATCCCCAACACACCCCGGACCCCAACCTTCTACCTACTCCCAAAAATCCACAAACCCAACATCCCCGGCCGCCCCATTGTTGCCAGCTTTAATTCTCCCACGGAACGCATCTCTGCCTATGTTGACTCCCACCTACAACCTCTCGTCCGTCAAATCCCATCCTTCATCAGAGACACAAACCACTTTCTACTACGCCTAAAATCACTCCCTTCCCCTCTCCCACCTAACACAATTATGTCCACTATAGACGTCTGCTCCCTCTACACCAACATCCCTCACAACCAAGGACTATCCGCTCTGAGAAAATTATTGGACTCCAGACCACCTGACACAAGACCATCCTCCCATTTCCTAACAAAGCTGGCTGAAATGGTGCTCCAAAAAAACAACTTCTCTTTCGGAGGGCGCCACTACCTACAAATAAAAGGTACCGCGATGGGCACTCGCATGGCGCCCTCCTATGCCAATGCCTTCTTAGGTGAATGGGAGGAACGCTTTCTTGACGTTTCCCCCAGACCACTCCTATGGCTGAGGTATATTGACGATATTTTTCTTCTCTGGACACATGGACCCGACTCGCTACAATCCTTTTTACAACGCCCCTCATCCCACCCCACGCTTTCCTTCACCCACCACTTCTCTGCCTCCAACATCACCTTCCTGGATGTCGATCTCTCCATCCGGGAAAACAAAATCCACACCAGCGTGCACCTCAAGCCTTCCAACCGCCTTCAATATCTCCAGTTCAGCAGCTGCCATCCCCTCCACACCAAAACCTCTATTCCCTATGCCCTAGCCCGACGAGGGCGGAGAATTTGCTCGGACAGAGATTCCCTGTCCGAGTACTGCTCCACCCTCGAACATGCCTTCTTACAGCGCGAATACCCGCCGGATCTGATCCGAGACCAAATCCGGCGGGCAGTCGCACCCGCCACCCCTAACTCCCACCTCAATACCCACACCACCACCGATTCCACCCTCCAACTCACCCTAACCACCCTGTATTTCCCCGGCATCCACGACATTCTGAAAAACATCCTGAAAGCCGCCCACCTTATCCTCTCATCCTCCCCTCACCAGATCCCATTTCCCAGACCACCGATGCTCTCCTTCCGCCGTCCCCCTAATCTGGCAAATATTCTATGGAAGAAAGAACCCCCAGCACCCACGCCTTTACACCCTGCCGGATCTTACCCCTGCGGTAGACCCCGATGTCTAACATGCCCAATAAACCCCCCCTGCAACTCCTTCTCCAGTCCCACAACCAACATCACCTACCCCATAACTTCCACCACCAACTGCACCACCCGCAATATCATTTACCTCCTGAGATGCACCCAATGTCCCGCCTTTTATGTTGGCCTCACCAGCAATCCCCTCAACATCCGCATGAATGGCCACCGCAACAGCGTCATTCTCAAACGACCGCTGCCGGTGGCCGTTCATGCGAACAAACATAATTTAAAGTTCAACAACTGCTTCACAGTGAGAGTCATTCGCGCTCTCCCCGACAATGCTTCGGCTCCCCAACTCCGTCAGTGGGAGCTTTCGCATATCCATCTCCTAAACTCCTTCACTCCCCCAGGCCTCAACCTTCGATAGCTTTTCACACCCTTTCTGTCTTCTTCCAACACCCTACCCATCCCCAACCCCCTCCGTTTCCTCCAATCCTCGACCTTTCCGCACTACCCTTCCACCCCCATGCCTCCACCCAGTGTCACCGCCATCAGTTCTCTCTCTGTAGCTGAAGAAGGAGTAGTTCCGAAAGTTTTACGTTTGTGATGTTTCTGTGTTTTTGTGTTATTTTACGTGTGTCGCTTCGACATCCCCGGGGCCTCGCCAACCTGAAGTCGTCTGATTGGTGAGTGCTCACTGGGTTTCCTCATCCCAACACCTTGTTGACATCCATATATTCATTTTACCTTTCCTTTTCCGTAAGTTGTTATATATATATATATATATATATATATATATATATATATATATATATATATGGATGTCAACAAGGTGTTGGGATGAGGAAACCCAGTGAGCACTCACCAATCAGACGACTTCAGGTTGGCGAGGCCCCGGGGATGTCGAAGCGACACACGTAAAATAACACAAAAACACAGAAACATCACAAACGTAAAGCTTTCGGAACAACTCCTTCTTCAGCTACAGAGAGAGAACTATATATATATATATATCCTCACTCACGTAACTTACTTTCGTGTTACTTTCATATTGCAGATTTGCTTCCTGTTTCATCGGCAGGCAATGCTTTTCCATTCCTCCGACATTACTAACTCCTATTGGGAGCGGTTTTCCTAATCGGTTTCGGGCCCATGGCGGCAACACTTGCTACGTGTAAACCAGATCCAATTTTCCCGAGAGTTGGCATTGGCGTCAGTTGGAGGGAGGGGATGGGCGGAGGGAGGGGATTGGCGGAGGGAGGGGATTGGCGGAGGGAGGGGATTGGCGGAGGGAGGGGTTGGGAGGAGAGAGGGGGTGGGTGGAGGGAGGGGATGGGCGGAGGACGGGGATGGGCAGAGGGAGGGGGTTGGCGGAGGGAGGGGGTGGGCGGAGGGTGGGGGTGGGTGGAGGCAAGGGGTGGGCGGAGGGAGGGGATGGGCGGAGGACGGGTATGTGCGGAGGGAGGGGATTGGCGGAGGGAGGGGATGGGCGTAGGGAGGGGATGGGCGTAGGGAGGGGATGGGCGGAAGGAGGGGATGGGCGGAGGGAGGGGATGGGCGTAGGGAGGGGATGGGCGGAGGGAGGGGATGGGCGGAGGACGGGGATGGGCGGAGGGAGGGTGTGGGCGGAGGGAGGGGATGGGCGGAGGACGGGTATGGGCGGAGGACGGGTATGGGTGGAGGGAGGGGGTGGGCGGAGGGAGGGGGTGGGCGGAGGGAGGGGATGGGCGGAGGGAGGGGATGGGCGTAGGGAGGGGATGGGCGGAGGGAGGGGATGGGCGGAGGACGGGTATGGGTGGAGGACGGGGATGAGTGTAGGAACGAGAGAGCAGAGGAAGGAATGAAAATGTTTATTGCATGTATGATGAGGTGTTGGCTCTATTTATTCGCCTGATAAGCGAAGGAAAGGTTCGAAATATTTCAAGGGAAAGACTCTGTCAATCTATGAGTTGTTTATCCATCTTTCACCCACTCGCACTCGCTTAATAGGAGCAGGAACTTGGACTGGAAGGGAAACAACAGACTTTTGATTTTTACCGTAGAGGTTGGTATAACATCGAGAAAAAGAAAGAACCGGTTTCATTACCATCGTAGCATCATCATGATGATGCTACGATCGTAGTGCAACCGGTCGTGCCAAATAAATTTGTGGAAGTGACCAAGTTCTTTCTTTTTCTCGATGAGTAAATTCCTCAGGGTTGAGCCTGACATCATTCTTGATATGTTCATATAACGGTTTTTTTTAGTGTTTAATATCTCTAAACCTATTAATATTTAAATTTAATCGATTTAATCTTACTAAGGCATTATTGCGTAAGTTGGAGCACTAGAACAATATTAAAATTCTCCCATCAATTTCTTTTATTTCACTGGCTCACAAACATCCCCTAGTGACCTCTTACGATGAACGTAATAACGCCGTCGGCACGGTTCTAATCCTTGACACTAGTACATAGTGAAAACAGCGATTCGGATGTGGCCCGCGAACTATTGTTTGCATACCATTGGCACGATCGGTCGAATGAATTTTAGCGGAGATTTTGCTGCGTTAGGATAGAACTAAGCGCATCGTCGCCCTATAATTTTTTTAAGATATTTTGTTTGAATATGAGTTATATATGTAAAAAAGAAGCAGTTAATCTCCGGTGCATTTACATATCTTTGAGAAGATGCAAACAAAAGAATATTAAATATGTTAATACGATTTAGTCGTAAAATATAAGGAGAATATTTTTAGTGTTCGTTCCATTTTTGTGTAAAATTTTTTACCGAAATTATTGATCGTCGTATATAAAAGTGTTGGAAGGAGATAACTGGCATGTGTATGTTTCAAAAATAAAACTCGATTGAAATTACTCGGCTGAATTCCGTGTGACATAATCGTTTGCCGATATCTATAATTCTACTGAAAGTAACAGTTCGAAGCATCGAGAGAAGAAAAAAAGCGACGCATCGTTGTTGACTTATAGATCCCATTTCCGGTGGCAGGTTTCAACACGTCGGCGACGCACTATTTTCATCACTATTTAGAAATTGCATCGTGATAACAATTTCTGGAGTATTGGTATGAATTTTTGTAAAGGTAAATGAGAACCTGAAGCGTATTCTTTGATCTGGCTAAACGTTTTATTGCTTTAAGAAATGCAGTCGAAAAAATATTCCTAATCGAAATTTCTTAATTGATGTCTTCCGCGTCGTATATTGTATCTAGTTTTTACAAGGTGTGGTAAAAAACTTATTTTTATTAAATAATCTATTCAAACATAGAGGATCATTAGGTGATATCTAGCTTAATTAAATTTCGAAACTACGCAAAGAATTTTACTTCATGCAAGAATTTAGGCTAACATCATTTAGTCCCAGAAAATGTTCATTCGTCATAGGGAGTCTCGCAAAGTACTCCATCTCAACGGAGAGTGCAAAAGGTAATTTTTCCAGCGGCTTTTTTCTCTTCAAAGTTAAAGACGAATGAAGCAACAACTCATATCGTATCTTTAACTTTTAAAACACTGTTCCTAGATTGAAATAATAAAATTTGGATCGCCTTTGGAAATAAATGAAGTGCATCTGAGTTCGCTCAATTTTTACTATAGTAGACACGGGTTTTGTAATTTTAACCTCTGGAATTAGACACAAACTCTTCTGTTATAGCAGTGAATTAGGTCAGTGATTTAAAATATACAACAAAGGAACTTTTAATGTAAAAATCTAGATGGAAAATGATTCAGTTAAGCACCGAGTTTCGAATTTCAAGAAGCAAAAATTAGATAATATTGCGAGATGGAATTTATTAATTCATTCATTTTACAAAGCTTTTTTACCCCGAGTACATCCTTATGTACCTATTTACTATAGCTATATGACGTATCAGTAATAAATCTTGGATATTTCTTTCGCTACGTTAAGGGTTGTAAAATATTTTGCATGATTCAGTGACCTTGAGAAGATGGATCAGCCCACCGACCATCGCAATCCTGGATCTCGTTTAAATATCTATCTTGTTACTTTATAATAGAGAACATTATCTAATAAAAAAACTTGCTCATGGGATAAGGCCAGTTCATTCTCTTTAAAAAAACGAGCTCATCTTAGTCAACATATGATCAAGATAACTTCTTAACCGTGAAATGGTTGAGCCAACCAGTTGCTCACTTCAGCTATTAAAACATCTCTATTCTGAGACGGATACATTTAGCTGAAAAAATCGTTGGATTATTCAACCGTTTCGTAGCCATAGGGTATGACTAGGGTCATATTTTTGAATTATTTTAATCAATTCACTTAATTTACGAGATTTTTTCGCTAGCCTGGGAATAGAAAAAACTTCTCCTAGAACAAAAATTACCGATGGAAAGAAATAATGATATCGTTACATTAGAAAAGAACCCAAAGGGTGCCCGCCGACGTCGGCATAGAAAGATCAAATAAATCCTCCCCGGCTAACGGAAAAACGCGAGCCTACTTCATCTCCCGGTGAGACGCGCTTGCAGTTTCTTAAGGCGTCTGGATCCGTAAGGAGAAAAAGAGTGAAGCGGGTTTAGGATGTGAGGGGAATGAATGGGGTCCTTTCCCGCTCTATTTCACTTGATAATTTATTGATGGAACCTCCACCTTTCGAGCCGTTTTCTACTGACTTATTAACGCCCGTCTTACACCGGAGCAGTGTCATTCACAGCTTTACTTCTAACCCATCTACGCCCCTCTTTTTCCGTCTCAAGCTCCTTCCCTCACTCCTTTTTCTCCTCTCACTCTCTAATCTTTCTTCTTTTCTCGTCTCGCACCCGTGTCCAATCATTCTCCCTCCTTTCTCTCTCCCTCTCTCCTTTCTCTCTCCCTCTCTCCTTTCTCTCTCCCTCTCTCCTTTCTCTCTCCCTCTCTCCTTTCTCTCTCCCTCTCTCCTTTCTCTCTCCCTCTCTCCTTTCTCTCTCTCCCCCCCCTCCTGCCACCTGATTTGCCTACGGCGTCTCCTTTCCCACGAGACGCCATTTGTCAAAGTCTTGTGTGTGTGCGTTTTCACAGGCAAAATGTGTGTCGAGTCGCTCTACACACACCGATACCTTCCGCGCCCCAAACTTATCTCTACTTCCGTATTCATTATTTTTATTTTGGAAGGGATCACGGTTTTTTATGTTCATTTGTCTCGTTTGATGACGTTTTCATTTAGTCGAGCGCTTACGGATTGGTTCTAGCGAAGGATCAATCAAAGAATTTTAGGTCGAAACGATTTATATTCCGTCTTCGGCGGCTTTTTTAAATTCCTTGTTAATGTTTTAATGCTTACGTCACTCGAGGATGTAAAGGTTAATGTTCGTCTGCACTGGGAAATTATTCTAGCTCCAGAATTCTTCAACTTAGAATTTACCGTATAAAAATGAATTTTATTGCTGTTATTATGCAGATTTAATGAGTTTTAAGGATAGCTCCTTAGTAGATAGGTGACTAGATTATCTGCCCGATATCGCGGATTCGAATCCTGCCATGAATGTGCGTGAATGTATCTTTTACCGTTTAATTACCTATCTACTTTCAAAATTAACAATTGTTGCTTTGAGAAAATGAAAATTAAACAAAAAGATTATATTATCCATACTGTTTGGTGCATCTCGACTGTATTTGCTATTGGTTTTGCTTTAAGTAATGAAATATTCACCTATGAAAATTAATTTTATAGAGAATGTGCAACAGAACAAAATAAAAATGTATTGCATTGTTAATGGTTTTATACCGTTTCCCATTTTTAAGAAAAGTCCCGCCAAAATCTCTTGTCGCGTAAGTGTAACTGATGGATATGTCCTCCTCAGCGTTTTATTTTTGAGCTTCTATAAAAATAAAATAACGAAAATGACGTCATTGGTTCATGTCACTCTATCACACTGTCAATTTACACACAAATTACCGGTTGAAAATGACGCATCGATCAATTCAGTGCTGCCATATTATCGGATGTGAAATTCGAAATTTCAACTTCTAAATCCTGTGACGGAACTTGATTTAATTTGTTATGTAGACGTGTTCATCTATCCGGTAATATAACAAGCTTTTTAAACATGTTGCTCTATTATTACTGTCATCTTATTGGAAACAAATTACTGTGAACTGCTTAATTACCTGAGAATAATGGTAAGAAACCCGCATTATATATATATATATATATATATATATATATATATATATATATATATATATATATATATATATATATATATATATAAATTTTGACTGCATCATAAAAAGTATGCGGCAGAATGGTCACTTATGTTTTGTTTATATATATATATATATATATATATATATATATATATATATATATATATATATATATAATAAATCTGTAATAATTCACCTGGCTTTATCTATAACCATAAATAAGTTGCAGGGCCAAACTTTCGAAAAATTAGGCATCTACTTATCCCGTTTCGTATTCAGTCACGGACAACTTTACGTCGTGTTCAGCCGGGCTCGTTCGGCTGCCGATGTCAAACTGAAAATGTTATCAGCAGCTGGACAAGAACAGTTTCTCAACTATGAAGGTTACTACACGAAAATATTGTTTATAATGAAATGATACGCTGATCAAACCATATACGTGTAAAAACCATTATGTATTACATATTTCATTTTTTGTATTTAAAACATTCTTACTGACGTTTTCCCGAAGTAAATATTCCTAAATATTTGTATTATTCACAAAAAATTCATTCTATTTGCCTAGAATTAAACTTGCCTATCCTAGAATTAATTATTTTTAAAATAAATTTTTACCTATGCAACTTGAGCATTTTACATAATTCTCTTCGGTACCTTGCAACATTTTCTGCAGCAGGCCACTAGTATACTTAGATTTTAGTGTGAGTTATCTCTGCTTCTTGCATATAAAAATTGGCCCTTTCTCTTCCTCGATGATTACAATTATCATTTTATTAGCGATACACCTGTTGTCAAAAACGCTTCAATGGAATTTAGCAGGAAAAAAATCTCTTTGAATATCACCTATCATCTAACGCTCTCGTTGCGATGGAAGAAGCATCTCTTTGTTTACGACAGTATCCATATTGGACTCTGTTTCTGAGGCCGTAATTCTTCCCGCTTTTAATAGAACGGTAAGCAAGAATAATACCGAACATTTTCCGTCGCCCCAGGGATGGGATCGAATCTCGGTGCACTTAACGCCCCGAAATTATTTTTACGACTTTTATCACCATATTCACTCGCCTTTTGCGAGAGACATCCTCTTTAGAAGTACGCATATAAAGAAATTTCGAGTCGCCTATCTATCAATGTATCTATGTATTCAACCGAGAGTGTCAACCCTAATGAAACGGTTCTTTGTTCTCTTTTCTACCACCTTCTTCCAATCTATCTATTTTTCCGCCCTTTATTCATTCCCTCTCTAAACTCCTCCCTCCATAAAGGTATATATATATGTATATATGTATATATATATATATATATATATATATATATATATATATATATTTCTCTCTCTCTCTTCCCGCCTTCCACGCTGCGCAACCTGTTTTCCATCGCCGCCTTCTAGAATATAGTATGATCGGGTGATGGAGCGTCTAGCGTGTTTCGTTTATCGTTTCGTTTTTCCGCGGAGTTAACCCTAAAGAATGCGGGTGGCTTGAATCTCGCGTCTTTCGATGAAGAAGAGAAGCCGATTACAACGGCTTATTCGACAGAGAAAGTTAATCGCTGGGAATGATTTAGTGCAGGGGTCTCGAACTCAAATTGCAAGCATGCCATATATATATATATATATATAGATAAATATTCAGGAAGAATTGAGAATATAATCAAGTAATGAAACCAAGTTAATTTTTATTGTAATACTAGATATGAAATAGATGGAATGATATGATCCGAAGATCCTATGCAGACAGGCATAAGCTGTGAAAGTTGGAACAATTTTTGAAACGAGAAAAAAGTCTGCTATGACCGGGAATTGAACCCGGGTCTTGCCGGGCGGAAATTCTACCCCTGAACTATCGTAGCAGAACATTTTATCTCGTTTCTGAACACAGATGTTTTCCTTGGTAGGACGGGAACTAGCCAAGCTAGTATCAAACTGCCCCGACAGATGTCCTCGAAGAGAATCATCGAAAGAAACTCCTTCCTCTCAAATGGTGAGATTGCCAAACATGAAATTGATGGAATGATATGATCCGAAGATCCTATGCAGACAGGCATAAGCTGTGAAAGTTGGAACAATTTTTGAAACGAGAAAAAAGTCTGCTATGACCGGGAATTGAACCCGGGTCTTCCACTTTCTCGTTTCAAAAATTGTTCCAGTAATACTAGATGTTAAGCAATTTTTCTTGTCATCCCATCTTTTGCCCAAATAAATAAAATTTTCCCGCATCCTTGATCGACAAATTTGGCGAATATTTTTTATCAAATAATCATAATAAACAATCGCTGGACTCACTTTTAAAATATAGTTTTTTCACTATAATTGATTCTCAGTGGAAGAAACTGCATCATATTATCTGGTCGTGAATATTAAAACCTTGGACAGGAATTGCAAGCTCTAGGGGTGCAATCGGTGGAGACACGTATAAAGATGTATTCAAATTTAGCTAAACCATCAGCAAAAGGTTATTTTGTAGATCTAATTTGTCACGTGAATATTTAAAGTCAAACCTACGAAACAAAATGACCTCCCGGATTTTAAAATCGATTTTGGCGATAAAAATGTGTTATTATGATATGGAAACTGTTGCTTTAATCTGATACCTATAATTGACTTAATTGATGCATACAAATAATCAGTTGAAGAGAAAGCAAAATGTATATATGGGCATTCAAGGGAGAAAGAAATTAACGATTATATTTTGAACGAAATTAAAGAATTGTTATAGAAGTTTTCTTATTGACCTGTGATATCTTTCACTTTCTTAATTTCCAATGTAAAAAAGCAAATCCGTGGACTACGTTTTTGAGATCCCTGATTTAGTGCCACAAGGTATGTCTATTTACCGATGATAGAGGGTAGCTTACGAATTGAACATAAACGTGAGTTTCTATACTAATATCGAAAACAATTTTTTAAATAATTGGCATGTTTTTTGTGCTTCGCCGAGCAGAGTAAAACTTTTTTACCGCGTAAAAAGTTAACAGCCCACTCGCAAACAACTGAATATCGCCTACTGAATTTTAATTGACGCGGTGAGATTTTTCAGAATGCCTTTAAAATGTATTTTTCCGAATCGAAACTATTGCGAACAGTCATAGAATCGTTATCGATTCGTCTGATATAAACTTCTAGATTATTTTTCTCGCAGCGGAAATTCGTACGCCTCCATTTAAACTCTTTACGCGCGTCTACCTCTGAACTAACGTTGAACCTCCCGGAGGAATTTCCTCTCATTTCGTGAGAGTGGTGACTTTCCCTGTTTTCCCAACAAGTGACCCTACTTGAAAAATAAACATAAACAGCTTCGCGACTCTATAAACCTTTTTTATGTTGATAGTAAGATAATTTTTCCAATTATGAATTTCGATGTGTCTATTATGGTGCAATGGAGATAGATTTAAACAAGTAAACTAAAAATTTATCAATTTAATACGATATTATAAAAATATAAGGCATAAAACCATTGCGATATTTCTTCTATCAAAAACAAACGAATAAAGAAAGGATATGAAATTATTTTTCTAAATTATCGTTTAAAAATTAAGGTTCAGTAGTTTTTTGCTATTAAGAATTTATTCAATGGGAAGACAGAACGCATTCAGTGAAAAGGGTCGTGATAATGTTTTGAATTTAATTGCTATATGTTTTTCAGCCTAAATTGGACTGGGATATTCTGGTATTTTTAAACCTTCGGAAGAATGAAATATTAATAGTAATCCTTCTTTCTTATAAACGTTCTTTGTGCCACAGTTTATTTCGAGCCTTAAATCAATCTACGAAAGTCGTTAGCTTTCCATGTAGCGTTAACACGTTGGCAGAGCCTATGGGAAAATTTGCCTCTACGTCAATAGAATAAGAAATTCTTAGATAAAAATGGCAACCCTGGAACTGTAAGAAAGCTGCTTTTATTATTATAATTCATATATAAAACGCTAAGTTCATTTTCCTAAAACATCAGCAGTTCATTATTTTACCCGCTAAATTTTTATCGTATATACTTGAATTAAAATATGAAACGGTTGAGCGAGGCTAAATGAAAAGCTGTGCAAATATATTGTTCATTTTAAAACTTTGTCGCAAAGATTTAATTCTCTGAAAAGCGCGATTTATATTTCTTTAAAATGTAATATTTCAGAACTTTTTTGTAACAGTCGAAAGATATATATCAGTAGCGAAGAGAGAAACTAATTGATGCAAGAAACCGATAAGCACCTCCAGTAGAGTCTCCCGATAAATGTCGCATATAATTTTTAAATACTAATGGTGCCTTTTTCGGCGGGTCACTTTCTCGTGGCCGATAAAAGGGCTAGTAAGGTTCAGCGATCCAAAAAGCGATACCAGAGGGAAGGAACAAAGCTTTTACACGAGGACGACATTGATAGATCGGGCAGTAACTCACTACAATAGCACTATCAACACAACCAGTTAGGAAGAGCCGCGAACTACGTCAGAGATTCAATTTATGGGGAATAATGGTTAAAACGTGAAGCAGCGCACATTGATTGCACGCTTCCGTTAAATTATATCATATTTATTATAATAATCGGTTCATTGAAGTTGATGAATTAAATCTTTGATCTTTGGTAAGTTTGTTTCGGTTAGTTTTAATAATTGTGTAATAATACAGATGAACTGGATGGCAAATTATCACATAAATGTTGACGCTGTAGTATATAAATTGATAAATAATCTTCTATTAGCGTGGTTATAATGAAGGTCATATATAGGTATTTTAAATTTAGTTTAGTAATACTTATTTTACAAATTAATGTTTTTAAGTGAATGGATGAAAAAGCCATTAAAGTTTAGGTCGGCATTTTCAATTATGCCGCTATAAAGTCGTAATATTGTGTAAAATCTAGTATACGTAATTAAATTGCCAGGATCGACATCTGTTATATAACATTTCAATGGCGTAGCAATGGTTTAATGGTTCCCGTTGCAAGAATCACTAATGGTTTTCTCTCACGAACAAACACTTAAAATGATACTTATCTCAAGTATCTCCAATGGCCACAACAAGGTTATAGAAAATACGAAAAGAATCTATTTTCGGTGAATTACCACTGAAGACGGCTGCTTTGAAGCCAAAATGCGCATTTGGAGATAACTGAGGCGTATTTTTTAAGTGCTTGTTCTTGAATTTTTTCAACCATAAGACGAGCTATATAATTTTCTGTTGAATTAAGTAAAAGCATTAATGCAAATTTACATTTTATTATCCCAAGAAAACGAGTAATTTAAATAATTAGCATTTTGACGTAACATTTAAAAATATTATTTTACACACACACACACACACACACACACACACATATATATATATATATATATATATTCGCTGCTTCTTATCGGCCTCCCTCCGCCACCCTACGAACCTCGTAGACTGCATAGACGCAGTGTCCTGCCATGCGACGAAAGACTTTCTGGAAACTTAAGAATTCGGAGATCGCCATCAAAGGCAAAGTATGACGCGGCAAGAATCGAGAAGGTGGACAGCGGAAATTAAGCTCCGTTTGGGGAAAGTTTTTAAACCACAAAAGAAGAGGAGAAACGGCTGAAATGCGCACGGATTTTGGCAGATGTTTCGGGCGGAGACAAAATAGAAGAAAAAGATCCAAGGAGGTTTAGCCGAGATGGTCCTGACATTCGAAAAGAACAGCGGGGGAGATATAATAGGAAAGGAAGACCTTTTAACAGGGCGGAGAGAAGAGGCGGAGAGGATGGATGACACGAGTAGGAAATGAAAGATGATTTTCGAAAAGATTTTCCATTGGTGGACCACCTGACATCACCTTTTGTCCTTCGTATAAGATTTGCAACAGAAGGCAGGAAGTTATATATTTAATTTCCTCGCATTAGTAGAATGACGAGACGATTAGCTGCGCGGGAGAGGCCTTAAATTTCTCCTAGTAAATAGATGGGCAAACGTTTGATGAGGCCGCATTGGCAGTTGCGAGTGCTTCGGCGGGCCGCATTAAGCCTCACATCGGAATTTGCATAAAGAGAATGCAAGGGGTTCAGTTAGTGAATAACGACAATTATTTTTTGCGCAGCATCAGAAAAGGTGTTATAGTCTCAATTTTAAGTAAAAATTAAGAAACTATCGGAATACAATTTCACGGTCCGTCTTTATAATGGCATCGCGGACCTCATGCGGCAGTGGTCCGTAGACGGCCGCCCCGTGGTCCAACAACTGCTCATTTTTTAGTGTAGATCGTGCGACCAATGTGTCTTCACATTTTTCACTCATGTATATGTATCGACACAGTCTAAAATATTCATAAAATTTATTTTATAAATAAATTCCTCCATACAAGTTTGCAGAACCAGTCCCTGGCTTAGTTCCTGACGTCAAGTGATTGTTCATTTAAGAAGAAATTATTTTAGGATATGTCGGTTCCGTCTGCGTAAACGCAGGGCTTCCATGAAAACTAATCCTTTGAGAATATTATTTGATGGTAAAAGTTTTTTTCTGAAATCTAACTTGAGGTCTGATAACCAACGAAAATTAGAATGGTAGAGCGGCCGAGAATAACTCGAGCCAATTATTGAACAGCAGCGTAGCCACATTGTGTAAAATCACTCTCCCACTTAACTGCCCATTCCATCATTTGTGTGATTTGATAATTTCGCCCTCTCCTCTACTTTATGTCAGGGCCCAAGTTAGAATGCGACTGTTATCATTGTTTTATCCTCAGAAAAACAAAATTATATTTGTTCGAAATTAAATAAATCCATTCTACGATCCTAATTATGGTCAAAATGAAACATTTTCTTGTAACCAATTCTATTGAAGGAAACTTTTTATGACCAAAATCTATGGTTGAGAAAATCGGAAACTTTGTTATGGTTCTCATTTTGTTAATAATATTTTTAGAAAGCTCATCTCTAAGGGCACTGCCACACTTAAAAACGTTGGTTATTTAAAGTTTTATGCAAAAAATTGTATATATCGTCCTTCCAAAAAAAACAGATTGTTTCTGACGAAAGTTTTTCTTGCTCGCGAAGTTAATTTCGACATAGAAATTGAAGGATTTAGGCGTTGAGTTAAAACAGACTCCAATCATATTTTACCCTTCATTTTGAGCGCGGATGGAACCTCGCTTCCGAATGGGGCAGCTCAAGGATTTCCTGGAAGTAGAACCATTTCTTTTATCACTTCAGAGAACACTATCAAAAGTAAATATTCAAAGAAAATAGTGACGTCATCAATATTTGTTGTAAGAAATGGCCAGTAAATAGTTACCAATTATAATACCAAAATATGTTTGAATGTTAATTTAATAGGATTGAAAAGAATACTCAGAAATACATGCAAGTTTAAAATGTGAGATCATCAACTCGAGAAAATTTGTCTGTTAAAACTATAATAATAATTTAATAACTCTTCCATGATGTTGGCTTGTAAATGTCTCTCTTCGTAATTCATAAAAATAAGGATTTTTCATCTTTCATTACGATTCAAATTGAAGTTATGAATCGCAATAGCCAGATGAATAAATGTTTGTTTTTGATGTCATAAAAAAGGATTGGACAAAAACTTGACAAATTAACACCCAGTTGAAACTTCAAACCGGCACTTTTTAAATTTACACAGTTAGAAAATGAACTTGCTAAGTGGATTGGATTTAGAAAAGTAGAATTACAAAAAATTTTAAATGGAAAACCAGCAGATCTCTTACGGATATTTCGAACTGCTAACGAATAAAATCAAGAATACATATTATTAAAATTTCAGTAATAAATCTATATAAGCAGATTTGCAGATATATGAATAATGAACTTGAAATCTTCTAACGCCATAGACTTTGTTTGGAGTAAATGACACCGTTGTTACAAACATTTTATGGTCGCGCGAGAACAATTTTTCCTTGAAGTTAAAAAAAAATATCTCCAATATTTTTTCGGAGACAAACCGACCAACGTGACAGTCTTTTCCGTCATCCATTTTCCCCCCTTACGACGTAACCTCGAGTCTCGTCGTTCTACCATTTACGTTTTCCTTTTTTTGTTGCGCGTGTCCCCGGTATTCCTCGCGGAAACCCAAAAACTCCATTTGTCTGGTGCGTGCGGGGCTAGAGAGGACCCTGGAGAACTCAACGGTTTCTCCCTCACCCTCTCCCAAGAGTGTCGTTAGTCTTCTTCCCTTTTCAACCTCCATCTAAACGCTCTCTTTCTTTCCCTCTCCTCACGTACTCCTACTTTCCATTAAAACCACTCCTTTCCTTACACTTTCCATTCAACTTCCCCCTTCCCCTCCCCCCACCGAACCTCCTCCCTTTAACCTCCCGCGTCACCTCTCCCTCTTTCGCACCCACTAACCGAGGTATGTATGTCGCTGCAAGGTGCTTGAGGAACCTTCCCTCTTGAGGCACAGCACGTGCAGATTTGATGGATGATCCCTTTGTATCACGGTACCCGCTTTGCAGCCTCCCTTTAACGTCCTGTGGTTTGTCGAGGAGGACAAGAGAGGGAGGAAGATGGAGGTAGGGAGAAGAAGAGGGGGAGTGAAATTGGAGGGAGAGAGGAAGTGGGGGAGGAGGGGAGATAAAAAGGGAGAGGGTGAAAGGAAGGGTTGAGAAGTGGAAGGGAGATGAAGAGGGAGAGAAGAGGAAAAGAGGGAAAATGGAGGTTGGGAAGGGGAGGTAAAAGAAAAAGGGGGAGGAGGAGAAAGGAGGGGGAGGAAGAGAGACAAGTGATAGAAAGAGGGAGGAGAAAAGAAAATGAGGAGAGGAAAAGGGGTGGGGGAAGAGGGGAGGTAAGAGTGGGAGGAAGGAGGATGGGATGAGGGAAGGGAGAGAGAGAGATAGCGAGGGGAAATGTGGTTTAAGGTGGGAAAGGAAGGATTGGGAGGGGGTATATGGAGGCAAACTCGGGCTAAGCAAAAAAAAATGAGTAAAAAAAGGAAAGCGTTCTCGAATGAGGCCGTCTGCGGAGTGAAGCGATAAGGAAACGTTGTAAAAATAAAAGAAGCGGCGTTTCGTGCGTGTGTGGGAGTGTTTTATTTACTTGCAATGTTCGGAAGGAAGAAGTTGTTGCGTTAAGGGGGAGGGGATCACGGCCAGAAGAGAAAGGCGTAGTGGTGCTGTCGTCGTAAATAAAACGGGATGTAGCGATCCATTTTGGCGGTTTTGTTTTGCCTACTCCTTTTGAGCTGTATCCAAATTTTCGAATTGATGTTATTTTTTTTAAGATATCTTTCCCAGCTCGCTTATCGAATTTCGCGTTTTCATATTATTCCATCGAAGTTGACATTTAATTAAAAATAGGCCCTTGGAAAAATAAGTAATTGGTGTCTCCAGTGGCCATAATAGTGTTAACTCGAATGAATTAAGTTTGCTTGGTAATAAGAACTATAGTAGAGTCTAGGATAGATGAGTCATTACTGATGGCGGCTGCTTTGTAGCCGAAATGCCCATCTGGTTTTCTTGACCATTTTATGGATATTGATGACAAATGAAATTATTACCATAAGGAGAGCTAGACAATTCTCTATAACAGTGTTTCCCAAACCACTGTCCGCGGGCCACATCCTACCTGCCATGAGTTAAAAAATTTAAGGACGCGCCCCACTATTTCCATAATGGATAAATGCAATTAAAGCAAATCAGGTAATACTGACCCCCCCAGCTAAACCCTTCGGATACCTTAAATTATTCTTCAACTCCATTTTATATTGGTTGTGGCCCGCGAAGTGGACTATGTAGTCCGCGATGAGTGCAGCAATGAGTTATGTCGCCCTCAAGACAAAAGTTTTTGCACCACTGTTCTAACGGACCAGGTTCAATAACAGCTTGTTCTAGTATAAGCTCTTAACATTAAAAATTTGAAGAATTATGTACATGTCTTTGGTATCTTCAATAGCCATAACATGGCTATGGCTAAGACAATGATATACTAATGAATTTTTCAATGTTTTATACTTAATTTTTTATTCTGCAATTTATTTGTAGCCATAATCCGAGTACGGCAATTCTTTCTTGAGCTACCTTATTGATAAAGATTTCAATATTTTCCAAATGTCTTTAACAAAATCTTCCTGTTTATTCGAAGAGAAACAATTGTATCATTATCTGTAAAATAGAATTCCTTAATTTAAAGTATGACACATCGGGATTGTAATAGTAGTCTAGATCTGTTTGTCTAGAACACTCCTATCTGAGGAGAGTTTGGCAGTACCTTTAGTGGAATAACTAGAGAACGGTTAGTATGACTTCTATCTCTCACACTTTTTAGGCAAACCATCCTTCTATTCAAGGAGCGTTTATTTTCTGTATTTGATTAACACGGTGATGGATGTAACACATTAATCATTTGCATATTGAAATAGCTTAGAATCATCTTAGGAGTTCGAAATTTGTTTTTCCTGCTTTCGATTTTCAAATACGCGTCGAATCGGTCCACAAATTAGTCTTTAACTAGAAGAGTTGTGATATTTTGACTTAAAAAACTTTCATTGTCAAGGTGACTTTCATTTTTGTCAGTTTTGTTTAATTGCGCCAAGTTAATTGAAAACAACAGATTTTTGTCGAAAAACGATAGCTCTCACCTCTTTTCGAAAGATATTCTGCGTAATTTACACGAGACTTGCGAGCCCTAATTGGCGAGTTGGCAAGGGAGTTGACCAGCGAAATAACTGATGGTCCGACCTGCTAGTGTATCTGTCACGGTAAATGTGCGTAGTCCGGTAAATGTGTACATTTCCCGGTAAATGTGTACATTTCCCGGTAAATGTGCACATTTACCGCTAAGTTCGATAAATGTAAGTATAACGTACTTTTACCGATTGGATTGGGGAAATGTACACATTTACCTAGAGACACTGGTAATGTGGATAAACATCGCAACACAGGCCACAACATGGCGGCTTCGCGAACATCTGTCGCAGTTCAGAAGTACGGTAAATGTGCGTTGTCCGGTAAATGTGTAAATTTCGTGGTAAATGTGCCCAACTAAACTAAATTTGAACATGAGGCAAATTTTACTCGTCCCCACCGGGTTGGGTAGGTGGGTTAGTCGAAGTATTTATCGTTCCTCCTCACGTTCACTGTGTTCTCCCCTCGGGTTGGGAAGCGTCCATCTTAATATATACCAGTGAAGCCGAACCCTCGATGATTTTTATTATAAATTAACGTAATTATTAAAGTGTTGCATTTTTCATTCTTACTTATTTCCACATTTACCAAGGCACATCGGTAAAAGTGCACATTTACCGGGAAATGTACGGATAATACGTATTTCTGGAAAGTTAAACTTATATTTACCGAGCTTGGTGGTAAATGTGCACATTTACCGGTAAATGTAGACATTTCCCGATTACGTACTTTTACCGTAACAAATCCTTAACATCGATCGCAGCAAGATACGCGGTATAAACAAGATTGCTTCAGCTATCTGCTCCCTCTTCAGGAATGGAGTGACGAAAAGGGGACGCAGGAACCGCCTAGTGTTATTTTTCTGTTACGCATATATTCTGCACCAATAGGCATCCGTGATGTCGTCACGAACGCACGTTTTTGCGTTTTGGCTACCTATCCCGACCCGGCGGAAAAACATATTGCAAGCACGCGGCGAATTCACGGAGCCAAATAATCGCACGGAAATGAATCCATTATTAATGGCGTTCCGTTCCGGAAAAACACGATGAAAAGAATCCTAGATAATTTGATGACGAATATTTGTTTATTTTATTTTAATTTTTGCGATTTTTTTACTTCTATGCTTAAATTTTTAGCGTTAAATTTTTAATGTTTTTTCTAAGTAAAGTCCAGGAATTTAACACCATTCATTTAAATTCCGAAGAGTAATGATCATTTTCTAATATAATTACTGCATAGTAATTGAAAACCAAGTTTTTGTTCACAGAAATTGTTTTATAATGGTTCAAAAAATATACAAAAATAGCAAGTAATATTTTTTTATACTGTTCCTCTCCTTAACTGAGAACACGGTAATAGTTTCTTAAAACCTTGTATTCAGTAAAGCTCGAATAAGTTCTCGTAAATATTTTTCTCATGTTGAATTTTTCACAGTGTGTTATTTCGCGGAGAGAAGGATGTTTTTTTCAATTTGCTTCGGAATGTTTTAAAAAACCCTGGTGCATGTTTTTACCGATTAAAATTGTCATCTGCAGGTTTTAAATCCCCCATATTTTAAATCCGATCGTATTGATTTTAAATCACGAAGTAATATATTGAGCTGTCTTTCGTATTTCCATTTTCAACTGATTTTCATTAGTTAACATGCTATGTTAACTTAAAAAAACTATTCAAATGTAATTTCTTATGGCTTCATTAGATTACGGGCCTGTGGATAACTGTGAGCTTGGACTAGAGGTTCCCGAACTCTTAAGAGGGCCCCAAAGTTTTAGGGGGCCCCAGATTGATCGAATATTCATATTCATTTAGGAAAATTATCTCAAGGCTGCAATCAAAAGATGATTCTTATCTTCTTGAAACATTTCAGTTTTTATGGAAAAAATAAGTCAGCGGATAATTTATGCGATCAAGACAAAAAAGAATCAGCCGTTTGAGCCGGAATTTAACCCGTCCTGCGACTATGAAAGGAGGATCGTTGTATTCCCTTAATTATTTCCCGGGTTTGTGCGTATAAAAAGCCCCGCTAAATCTTTTCCCTCTCCCCCTTCTGTGTTCCTTTTCTTGCCCTCAATTTCGGCGCTCCCGTCATGTTTCACAGCGCACTGCGGTTCCATCCATCCCTCCCTTCTCATCTACCCCCTCTTACTCCTATCTCACCCTTTCGTTGGTGAAGGTTTTCTTTATACGCGCTGACGTCACCAACGCAAACATTTACTTTGACCAGAACGGACCGCAAATGACGAGGGTAACGCGCGTGCATCTAGAGAGAGAAAAAGAGAGGAAAGGAATCAAGGAGGTTGAGAGAAAGCTAGAGAGAGGGAGAGAGAGAGAGAGGGAGAGAGAGGGAGAGAGAGGGAGAGAGAGGGAGAGAGAGAGGAAGAGAGAGGGAAAGAGAGGGGGAGAGAGAGAGGAGGAGAGAGAGGGAGAGAGAGGTGGAGAGAGAGAGGGGAGAGAGAGGGGGAGAGAGAGAGGGAGAGAGAGAGGGAGAGAGAGAGGGAGGGAGAGAGAGAGGGAGGGAGAGAGAGAGGGAGAGAGAGAGGGAGATAGGGAGAGAAAGAGAGGGAGAGAGAGAGAGGGAGAGAGAGAGGGAGAGAGAGGGAGAGAGAGAGGGAGAGATAGGGAGAGAGAGGGAGAGAGAGGGATAGAAGAGACATGGAGAGAAGAGAAGGAGGGAGAGAGGGAAAGGTAGAGTGCGGAAAGATGTGAGCGAGAGGGAGAGTGTAGAGAGAGTCAAGTGGATAGAGGGAGGGAAAGGAAAATGTAAGAGGGTGGGGAAGAAGCAGAGAGGATGGAGAGAGATATAGTGAAGTGAGGCATAGGCGGAGAGGAGGGAGGAAGAGAGATTGGGTAGGGGCAGATAGGGTGAGAGAGGAGAATGGAGAGAGAAAAAGGGAGGGATAAAAGAGAGGTAAAGCTAGAGTGAGAGGGTGGGAAGACAGAGAGAAGAGAGATAGTGGAAAGAAAAGAAAGAGGGAGAGAGAAAGCGAAAGAGAGTGTGGGGTGAGGGCAGAGGGTGGGAGAAAGGAAGAGTGGAGAGAGAGGATGGAGAGGGAATGGTTGAGAGTGAGGCTGTAGCTAGAGAGGGTGGGTGAGATGGATGAGAAGAGGGGAATAAAGAGGTAATGAGAGGGAGGGAGATAGAAAAAGGGAGGGATAGAGAGAGACAACGGGGGTGGGGAATAGGGGAGGTTGGAGAGAGAGAGAGAAATGGGGTAGGAAATAGGGAATGTTAGAGAGAGGGCTGGCTTTACTCATCCTATGGACCACTACCACGGAAGGAAAAAAGGCGGTTTTCAACATCGAGGTTCGTGTTAGCACCCACCTATTCCTCTACGTCCTTTCTTCCCTCGTCCGTATCATCTGTCTTTATCTGTATTCATTTATACTCACACACATACATACACGTACTTACATATACACGCATGCCATTCTTCCTTCCTTATGCTTTTTGTCTTCTGTTCTCATTCTTCCCCTATTTTGCTATCGGCTCTTTATGAATAATTAAAATATTTTTCGTTTATAAACAGTTTAGAAATTCTTATTCGTAACTTTTGCAGTTTTTGCAACGGTTTTTTTACTGGTTTATTATGTTAAATACGCGGTCGGGTATTATTTAATCACGATTAGGAATATTTGAAACTAGCACACCGCTTAAATTATAATGTTTGGGGTATACCGTAAAAATTGAGTTTTGCGCATTTTGAATTAAAATACTAAAGGAACGGATATGAATGCTGACGGAAAAGAAGCGTCTTAAATGGTTTATCTGTAATTCAACACAGTACCTGCAACATATAATGTTTTTAAAATTTAAACTCATAATAATAGGCAAAGAAAGCAAGATAAAAAATCTTACGTAGTTACATGCAAGGTGTCGAACCGAACCTGAACCGAAAACCCGCTCCGAACCGCTCAATTTTGCGAACCCGAACCGTGATTTTGTTTTTACCTTGAACCCAAACCGAACCTGAACCGGTTTTAAAGCGGGTTAAAAATCTTCCAGACAATCCATGTAAGCATATAACCAAATGAAAACAAAATAATTCTTACTAAAGTGTGGTAGATGAGAGGGATGATATGTCTCGAATTTTCAGATCTCTCAAAAAGCAGAACATTTCTCTTCTGTTTCTGGATTTTATTTGTTGCTTGATCTCCTTACTCATCGTGAGTCAATGGCGGTGATTAGCGTCGTTTTAAATTGGACCTCTGTGACAATGTTAAATGCTCGGCACAAGCTTTACATTCAAATATACTTAAAAGAGAGGAAAATATTCTAAATTGTGATCTTTTGTTTGCTGCTGTATATTTAGATCCTAGATACAGATTTACTTTAGATGCATAGAAAGTAATGAAAACTGAAATCCAAATTACTAAAACGCTGAAGTTACTGGAAAATATACGACTTGAAAAAAAGTATGAAACATTCTGTATCAGCAGTATCTCAGGCTCTGCAGCAGATGACGACTTACTAAAGCAGTTTCTGCAAAAAACCGAGAAATCTCACACAGACACTAAAAGCCAACCTATGTATAGAAATCAAAATTGTTTAGAACTTGCATTTGAAGTTTATGAGAAAATTCAAAGCCTTCCAAAGGACAGTAAATTTCTAACTTCTTGGAAGGAAATAAAAACCAGTATCCTATTTTGTATCATGTTTCTCAGGTCACTTTAGGAGTTCCAGCGGCATAGGTCATTGTTGAGCGAGCTTTCTCAGCATTACAATTTATTTATCACCAAAGAGTGCCAACTTATTCGAGACACACTTGAAAATATTCTGCTGGTTCGTTTGAATTAATTAAAAAAAATAAAATGTTGTTTATTATCAGTTATATTTTTTAAATTGATTTTTTGTTTGTCAATTGTTGTCGATGTTTCCCAACTTATTGCATACAGTTTCTAATTCTACCAACATTTGTTATTAGTTTTGTAATTAATTTTGTTTGTTATTATAATGTATTTTTCGATGTTGATTTGCGATTTATATAATAGCCCCGCCACTCTCAACACCCAGCAAAAGTAAACAGCATATCAACAGATTGTTGTGTTCACAACACTGATAAACAAATTAAGAGTTTATTGATTGATCCCTTTTATCGAATGATAAGATTGTGTCGTGTGATTAATAATGAACGAGCTGCGCTGGAATTCTTCTTACAAGATAAAGGAGTTTGGCACTTACGTATTCTCCGCAGGTTGAGTTTGTTTTTATTTTCCAAACGGGTTGGGTGAAGGTGGTTTGGTTGGTTTCCATTAAAAAGTTTTGGTAGAGAAAAAACGATAGGCGACGAGTTAGGTGAAGGTGGTTAGGTTTGTTTCCATAAGAAAGTTTTGATATAAGGGTACTTACGTAATGGAAATATAACGAAGAAACCTAACCACCTTCACCCAACCCGGTTGGAAAATAACTGTTTTCGAGATATATTTGAAACAAAATGGAGGCTTAACCAATATATATCTCGAAAACATTTATTTTCCAACCGGGTTCGGCGAAGGTGGTTAGGTTTATTCGTTAAATATCCATAAAAAGTTTTGATATAAGTAACAACACTTTATTATAGGATAAGCGACGGGTTGGGTGAAGGTTGGTTATGGTTTGTTTCCATAAAAAAGTTTTGATTTAAGGGTACTTACGTCATCATCATGAGGTGTTCTGCCTCTAGGCAGGTCCCTGGCACCAGCGTTGTCTCCACTCATTTCTGTTCCTTGCCATTTCTTTCATTTCCTGATACCCTCCCCTTTCTTTCAGATCGTCAAACATTTTTATTCTTCTACGTCCCCTTTTCCTTTCCCCTTCTACTGATCCTTCCAACACCATCAATAGTAAACCTTCTCCTCTCAAGATATGCCCTAACCAGTTACTTTTCCTCCTCTGAATTGTTTCAAGTAATCTTCTCTTCTCATTCACCCTTGTTAGTATTGCTTCATTCCTTATCCTATCCGTCCACTTAACCTTCTCCATCCGCCTCCACACCCACATTTCAAATGCCTCTAGTCTTTCTTTCTCTCTTTTCTTTAGCGTCCATGTTTCACACCCATAAAGCAATACACTCCAAACATAGCACTTCACAAGACGTTTCTTCAGATTAAAATCCATTTTACCACATAGTACCCGTTTTTTCTTATTAAATGTTTCTTTTGCCATTGCTATTCTTGTTCTTATTTCTTTTTCACTTCTCCAGTCTTCAGTTAGCATGCTTCCCAAATATCTATACTGTTTTACTTGCTCCACTCTTCCATCCTTTATTGACACATTCATAATCTCTCTATCCCCTATTCTCATCACCTTTGTTTTCTTTATGTTCATTTTCATTCCATATTCCATCATCCTGTCTTCTAGCTTTGTAACCATTTCCTGAATATGCCTCGTTTCATCTGCCAAAATTACCATGTCATCAGCAAACCTTATACAATTTATTATTCTACCCCCAATACTAATTCCTTTATCATTCCCTATTCCATTGTCAATCATTTCTTCAGCATATATATTGAACAGGGTTGGCGATAAGCAGCAACCTTGCCTTACTCCTCTTCCTAGATCATACCATTCGGTCTGTGCATCTTTTATCCTCATAGCTGCTTTCTGTTTCATATACAGCTCCTTAATTAACCTTCTATCTTTCCAGTCTACTTTTTTTGCTTTTAGTATTTCCATCAGTTTTTCCCAGTTCACTCGGTCGAATGCCTTCTCCATATCTATGAAGCACAGACTAATTCCTTTACCCCTTTCTATATATCTCTCTCCACTCATTCTTATCAATCCTATTGCATCTCTTGTACCTCTACTCTTTCTAAATCCAAACTGTTCCTCTGCAACATTTTCTTCCATTTTGCTAATTAGTCTCCTGTTCATAACCCTAAGTAGAACCTTTGCTGCATGTGTAATTAAACTGATTGTTCTGTGTTCACTGCATTTTCTTGTTCCTTGCTTTTTCGGAATTGGAATCATAATTGTTTTGACGAAATCCTCTGGCCACATCCCCTTGTCATAGATTGCATTACACAACTTCACTATTTCTTCCAGTCCTTCCTCATTAAGACACTTAAATAATTCTATCGGTATCTCATCTACCCCCATTGCCTTCCCATTCTTCATATCCTTTATTGCTTGTAGCACCTCTATTTTCAATATCGAAACCCCTGTTTCGTCATTATTTATTTCATCCTGCTCTTCAATACGGAGATCCTTTGGTTTTTCATTTGATTTGTACAACTCCTCCATGTATTCTCTCCATCTATTAAGGACCTCCTCTTCCTTATATAGAACTTTATCTTCTTTACTTGCAATCTCTTTCACACATGCACTTGTTCTCCATCTATCCCACGTTACATTTTTTACTTTCTTATACATCAAGTCATACATTCCTTTTCTCTCTAGATCTTCTTTATCTGAGCATTCCTCCACTAGCCATTTCTCCCTTGCTTTTTGGGTTTTTCTTCTTAGTTCATTATTCAGTTTCCTGTATTTCCTTTTTCCATCTTCATCAGTCCTGCTTTTGTATTGCCTTCTTTCTTCCATCTTTTCTATCATTTCCTTTGTCACCCATGGCTTTTTTATTCTTTTTCCTTTGAAAAACCCAATAGCCTGTTCTGCTGTTTTCCTTATAGCCTTCTTTATCCTATTCCATGCTTCATCCACATTTTCCTCCGACACGTTTTCTCTTTTGATTGCCTGAGCTAATTTTTCTCCTATTCTTTCTTTTCCTACTGTGGCTATATTCTCTAAATCCCATTTCCTAACTATCTTAGCCTTCTTAACCTTCTTCAAGGCTAGTTTTATTTCGGCCATGAGGAGCACATGATCACTGTCAATGTCTGCTCCTGGAAGTCCATATGCCTTTTTTACTCCATTTCTATATCTTTCTTCCACTAGAATATAATCTATTTGATATCTGGCTCCATCTCCTGGTGATTTCCACGTGTATAGCCTTCTCTTATGATTTTCAAACCAAGTATTTGATATAAACATCCTCTTCTCTTTACAGAACTCAACAAGTCTTTCACCTCTTTCATTTCTTTTCCCTAGTCCAAATTTTCCTACTACTTGGTCTTCTCTTCCCTCTCCTACCACAGCGTTCCAATCGCCCATCACTATCTTGCAACAGTTTTTACCTTCCTCCTCCATAATATTTTCTATCTTCTCGTATATTTCTTCAACAGCCTCATCTTCATGTTGGCTGGTCGGCATATAAACTTGTATCAACAGTAGATCTTTCGGGTGCATTCCTATTCTAAGACCAATTGCTCTATCATTTACAAATATCACCCTCTGTACACAATTTGCTATTTCCTTATTCAAAATTACCCCTACTCCATTCGTTCCTCTAGTACCTCTTGAATAGTACACTGTGATGTCATCACTTTTTATTTCCCCTCTTCCTTCCCATCTCATTTCACTTAAGCCAATCATATCAATTCTATTTATTTTCATCTCTTTCTTTAAATTTTCCAACTTCCCTGCTCGTAGGAGTGTTCTAACATTCCACGTGCCAATTCTCAACTTCTTTCCAGCATCCTTCCTTCCTTGTGTTAAACGGAACCTCTCGTGTTGTCCCCCCCGGAGATCCGAGCGGGGGACCATTTTGCCTCCGGAATATTTAACAAGAGAAGACTCCGTCATGATGCCTCTACATGGGATATATTGTGGCGGTGGTTTCCCATTGCCTTCCGCCTATATATTCAGCCGCCCCTAACATGGGGAACAGACGCTGTTTGCAGCCGCCCCTAATATGGAGAACAGACGCTGCTGCCTGTTGGTCCGCGGGAGGTATTTTATTTCCCTCCTACCCTACATATCTGTAGAGCATTCCCCTATCCGCCACCCGGGGACGCGCCCTCTAGAGGTTACAGGCTCCTCCGAGGAGGAGTATACTTACGTATTCTTCTATAATAATGAAGTGTTACTCATATCAAAATTTTTTATGAAACAAATCTAACCACCTTCACCCAACCCGTCGCTTTTCCTATAATAAAGTGTTGCTGCTTATATCAAAACTTTTCAACGAAGAAACCTAACCAACCTACACCCAACCCGGTTGGAAAATAACTGTTTTTGGTTAATCCTCCATTTTGTTTCAAAACAGTCTCATTATTGAATCCTTTGTTCCTTGGAGGCACATTTTCTGGGAGTTTGAGAGTGGCGGGGTTATTGTATAAAAAACCTTAGAATGAATTAAGTTTTTTAACTCAAACCTGAACCCGAACCGGAACCGAACCATTCAAAAAATTTTTTCCTGAACCGAACCGAACACGAACTCAGAAAATTTAAAACTGTCTGAACCTGGACCTGAACCGAACCCACGAATTCTCCGGTTATACCCTGGTTACATGGATTGAACGAGGAGGAGGATCTTCTCCTTGTAGTTACGTTGGAGGATAATTTAAGAAATATCTCATTTAACATACTAAATCAGGTAAAGGACTTTTTTCCCAAACAGGTTTCATTCAGAATGTACACTTTTTTTATTAACATAATATATGCATTTTATAGCTTTTTAATATGAATAGAAATTGTGTAAATGTGATTGATACTTTAAGTGGAAGAGTAATTAAATCTTTCAACGAATAAAGAAAACGGAAAAGAAACTCGGACGTCCTTTGATATTTTCATTACATTTCCTTGCGACTTTAGATCCCTTTCTCATATTATTTTTCGACGAAACTTTTGAAAGCTAATCTTCTGTTTTATTTCTGGCGGTATCTTAACGAGCCATTCCTCGTCCAGCTTTCTCTCAGTATTTTTTGCATCTCCATTCCTCGCTGTCTTTTATCAACTCGGTTACTCTCTTAACAGATTTTAGTTTTTGTTTCCTGCCATAATATTTGCTTTCGTCTGCCCGTCCCGATTTCCATTATCTCGCAAGAGAGGTTTAATTTTGTTTCTGAACGAATCTTTTATTAACGTTACCATATTCTTTTTCGTCCTCGCAAAACAGTATGGCGAAATTGCTTAACACATTCCCCTGTATGATTTTATTTTCTTTCGGGATCTCCGTTTAACCTTTCCTTTAAAAATAATTGCTACTATCGATATCGTGATGTTTTACATTTTCCGAAATTTTTTTTGCATTTACCATTGTCATTTGCGGTACGCGTAGTGGTTGGTGTTTTCATAAATGGCCGCTTTGGGCAAAACCAGGTTGCGCAAATTTAATACCTTATGAAGAAAAATATTGTGCGGTCTGATAGGCCTTTGTTTTTTCAAACTTCTCATTTCAGTTTAATGTTAGTACATATTGTCATACATTGTAAATAATTTAAGAATAGTGTCTTTATAGCGTGAAATTTTATTTCAGGGGTTGCGAAAATTGAAAATTTAAGAAAAATGTGCTTGTACTGCAATTATAAACCAATCTGTTTTTGATCTATAACGTTACTTCATGAAATGATAATTTAAGTTTCATTCATTTACGTTGCTATTTTACTACGATTGGAGTTCGATGAAGGTAATACAGTACCTCTCGTCAATTTATCGGGCATTTTCACTTTTGTCTGATATATGTTCAGTTCAACATTTAATTGAGTAATTATTAAATATATAATATTTCTAATAATTCGCTACGTGTCCACTTAGGTAAACCAATGATTAGAATAAAATTTGTTTTGAAATTTCAAACCGATCTAATTATATTTTATCTATAACATTATAATGGGTTCCTTTATCGCAGATCGCAACTAGCTATTTATGCTGATTTTCGAAATTAACTTTTGAATATGTTCAATTTGTTTAAATGCGAATGTAGTGCATTTAAATATTCACTATCAAACAAAGAAACATTTATTGCTTGGAAATCGTAAAAACATCTTCAATTAAGTATAAAATTACTGTGAATCTGAAAAACCTGATTTTATATAATTTAATAACAATTAAAAATCATTATTTTTGGTATCTTGCAGCTTATTATTTCATTAAAGCTTACCAACATTACCACAGTTATCAATGATTAGCAATTATTTATACGTTCACACTTAGCTTATTTACACGTTTTCAGATTATTTTTCACGTACTTAAGCATTATTGTACACTTTGAAATACTTTTAGAAGATTAAATTCATTACCGAAATAAAATTTACATTGAATTCCATTTGCTTAATTTCTCAACTATAAAATATCAGCGGGAGGATGGAAGAGATAGAGAATGGAAGGCTGGAGGGAGAATTTGGGAGTGTGAGAGAGATTGGGAAATCTTTTGATATTAATTTAATAATATATTCATTCATACCCATAATTTTTGACGGAAAATTGCTCTAGTTATTATTATATACGAAAATGGCTACGTTGCATTCAAGGCTACTTTATATAAAAATAATATTTACAACAAGTCCTAATTTTCCGTCAATTTTAGTATAACGTATAGGCTATTGTTTTAATGATGATAATTTTTATCGCTAATACAGGACTATCTGAGCCACGAAATTTGAATTACGAAAACTTGGACTCGAGCCGATTGCCAGAGAATTTGGAAATTCCGGATGGGTGCCTTAATTTCGAGGAAAATGAGAAATATTCCGCGAGAACTCTTTCAATTTATTATTTAATATACGTATCGTATAAAGGTTCAGCGTGTTTCGATTTCTGTTATATATATATATATATATATATATATATATATATATATATATATAAGCTCTATTTTTAATAAATTATTTTAGCAACTTAGGCGATCAAGTGCTTTTTACCTCGATCTTACGGACTATCGCCTAATCAGGACAGCCCTTCCCCCCATTTAGCCCGTAGAATCCAGGGTCTACTGTTTACATTTTTGTAACGCTCTCCCCCCTCCTAATGTTACAAAATACGAATCGAGCTGTCGTTCGTACCATCTCGAGTTGGCCAGTTTGAAAATGTCGGGCGTTTAATTCTCCAAGAAAACCTCAAGTACATATCAGAATTTTGTTATGTTGTCCTAACTTTACATTATTACTTATTATTCGACGTTTTCTTCATCATTTGATTTTTTTCCGTATGTATACCAAATTTCGTTTTGATTGGATAAGATTTGGAAATTAGCGCAATGCGGAAACGCAAATTGCGCAGTAACTATAAGGGTGGTATTCTAGAAAAACTATAGGCATTCGACACTAAGTTATTTGTACATGCACACGAAGTTTGGTAAAACTCAGACAACCGAGACGGCAGTTATCGTAGAACAGACACACAAACAGACACAGACAAAATGCGCATGGACTCAACAGGAGAGACCTCTCTTCGCTCGGCTAATTATTATTTTATGGCATTGAAACTTTTCCCTCTAAAAATTGCCCTCATAAATTCGAAAAAAATCTAATCTGTTTTAATCAGCCTGATAACTGAGTACATATATGATGAAATATCAGATGGATAAAAAGTCCTCTCTGTGAATAAAAGGGTGGGAAAATCCTCAATGAGGATATATTCCTTCATTAAGCCCACTAACTAACTCTATTTTATTTGTCAGTAGCATTTCTGGAGAACCAGACACATTTATGATATAATATTTTGAGTGGAGTTTATTGACATTAAAATAACCGCCTGAGGTCTGTAATAAAAATGATCAAGTGGTATGTCTTTCCAAATGCAAATTCAAATATCAAGCATATATTACCTACATACAAAATTGAAAAAAAGCATCTGGCTTTAGTGACCATGCTATGGCAACTAGAGGTATCAAAGACAAGTACTATTTTTTCACTTCTTTCTAAAAGGGCTTACTTTTGAATTTGTTTTCAGCAATAAGGCGAGCTTTATAAGCCTCCAGTGAATGGACTATTTAATATAGGGAGCTGCCGGTCTCATCTTACGGCCAAGGCCAGAAACCTTGATATTATCCAAGTTGTCACTCAGTGCACGGATAAACTTATGCACCGTTCATAGCCAATACATTCGGCATACAAATATATTTGCGCTTGGAGGATAAAGGTTAATAACCTCGGATTATTTGTACAAGCAGATTTGTTCGGTATCTATTTAAAGGTCGTGAAAACCGTATAGTCAATTGGGATACCGTGTAGCCATCGTCCGTGGAAAATTGAGTGAATCACCATTGGCGGCCGAAGCGCGCATTCGGTTTCTCCATTCTTTTAGTGTGGTTTTCGGAGTAACAGTTTTTCAAATTGATCTCATTGTCAGCCATTAGATGAGCTCGACGCTTCTCTCTCGAGTCGGATGTAGGTATTTATGCCCAAAAAATAATTCGTTCAAGCCAACAGTCACCCTTTTTATCTGCGTGGCATTTGGCGAAAGCTACTTCCTTCTCCCCCATTCGCCTCGCCTCCGTTAGTGCCCGTACTTAAGAGAGTCCTTCCCTCTTCACTAATAACGTTCATCCGTCTTCTTCGTGGATGGGTCACTTTCACGTCTCTTTGCAGTTCCTCTGCGGCCTAGGTCGCTTTTTTGTCCGCCAAACTCTCATTTTTGCTTTCACTTTCCACCCATTCGACCTTCATGGTTAAGTATTTATCCATGCTGTTCCGTGCAAGTGTTCTCATAAACGCTCTACTGGATAAATTCCTGAGAGAGGGAGTATCAAACCGGAATAAGCTAAACCCTTCGCTTACCACGGCAGTTTTTTGGGGGTAACAGTCCACGTAACTTTTTTTTTGCTACGGGATTTTCTAATTCGCGATCTAGTACTGCTCGGCTCTTTTACAAATCTGCTTCATCCACATGATAGAGTACGACCTTTTCGTGACGTTTTTGGCCTAATATCAATCTTCCTTGCTGCTCCGCTGGTGATGCGATAAGGATGAATTTCCTCCGAAATAGTTTTATTGATTTTTCTCATTAATTAATTTTATGGGTCATAAAAGATGTAAATATATATAATATTTCGGGAGAATTTAATTAAATAAAAAACGAATCGCTGCGCGTGTTATAATTTTTATCTTTTAAAAATTTTTCGTCCTTTTTTCAGAATAAATTAAATGATATAAGTACAGTTGTGGTGAATTCGGAAGCGAATTCGATTCTTATTATGGCTACGAAGTAGTCACCGTTAACGGCGACTCATTATTATTAGATTTAAAGAATGAAAGAATGCATGGTTACAACGCAATAGAATTCCTCCAGCTTTGTTATGCACAAATATTTAATCCTTGCTTTCTGAAATTTATTGTCTGTAGAGCATCTTTTTATTTTCCTATTACTGTATAATTATCTTTTTATCAAACAGGAATATAGGGGAGGGAATGATCCGACCAGCAAATTAATGGTAGACCTCATTCAATGGTTTGAGAATACTAATTTGCTTCCTTCGTCTTGCTAAAACACTTTCTTATCTCGTTTAATTCTTAGCATCAATTTCCTCTTGACCAAATATCGTTGTATAAAAACCTTTAACCTTACCCATTTATCCATCTACCCTCTTGTTCTCTCTCTTCTAACCCCATCTCTCCTATTCTTACCACTTCTGTTAGAGGTAACCGTCAACTTGACTCATTCCGTTCTCCTCCTCACTTTCCCTTGTTTTCCTTCCAATTTCTTGTTCTCTACATGCATTCTCTCTCCTGAATCCTTAATCTTTTGCTGTTTCACTCCATCCGTTTCTCCCTCTATCTTCTCTCGTAGCTCCGAAGCATCGGTGCTTAACCTTTTAACATGTCGCGCCCCATTTTTTTCAATTCCAGTGTTTCTGTGCGTCACTTAATTGCTGTCATATAACCAATATATGATGAGATCCTTATTTTAAAATGTTTGCTCGCTTCTATTATGATAAAAATATCGGCAAGTTTGTCACATACATAGACTCTAAGCACCGAAACGAAAAAATAAACAATAAGGTGAACGGGAAATTAATGTAATTCGGGTCCCTAAAGAGCCCTGCTCGGTACCTATGGGTTAATAGGAGTATTTATTGAATAAATCAGACTAATAAGTGAATTTCTCATATCTTTCCTACTTTTTTCGATACCTTCTTTATCGACATATTTCTCTTCCTTTCTCCATCTCTTTTTCTTTTCGAAAATGCTACTTGTCATTGTATTTATGTAGTAATTTATTTTATGTAATCTTTTATTCTATTTTTTCCTTGTCACTTTCTTCCTGACTGTAATTAAAAATGGGTTAGATGGAAGAAGAGACTTTAGTCTCAATCTCGCCCAAATAAAGACGCATATATATCTCTCTTTCCATTTCTCGATACCCTTTCGTATGTCTCATATTATCTATATCCTTCCATTTACATTCACTTTCCATGTGTCGGTAGCTCCCATTAACCTTTATCTCTCACTTTCTCTCTCCGCTCTATTCCCATTAATGCCGAAATCACTGCTTTGTTATTTTGAAAACCGTAAACAGCTCTCTGAACTTTTTTCAAACCTTTTTTCTCTCCCATATGAGACAAAACACTTTGGTTCGGCTTCACGGCCTATGGATTCACATTTGCCTATGGGGTTTTTTGGGCGCGCACTCCTGTTTGCATGCGTGCGTGTGTGCGGCGCGGAGGTCGCGAGGGGTGTTATCCACAAGAAGGGTCTCCGCCTAAATCAATATGGGTAAAGGCTGAAGGATTTAATTTAGATTTCCCTCTCAGATATACATTTTTATCATTCCGTATCGACTTGTACGCTGGCGTACCTTTGGCGTCCCTAACTTCATTCTGCTTAATTCTCCCATTCTGTCTCTCTCACCGACCCACTCTCCCCTTTTTGAAAATAAATCCTTTATCCCTTGCTCCTAGCCAGAAAATATACCACAACCAAAAATATGTCTTGGTTATTACGCGGGTAGTATAAAGTCTAGTTTGTTGATCCCGTAATTGCGGGAGGAATGAGTGATGAGGATAGGAAGTAAAAATGGACATCGGAATATTTTGTTCGGTTATTTTTTTGTGATTTTGAGGATTGATCTGTAATAATCCTTTAAAAACGTTTATTTATAAACGTGATTTTCTTTATCGGTATGTTTTTAGGTATGTGTTCATATATAAATACGGACACACAGAAACGGGCGCGGGGACGCACACACATATCAGATGATGTTGACTTATTAACAATTGTTGGATTTAAAAATACGCGATTACTCTCCCCTTTTAGCACGTGTCAGAAATTGCAATCCCACGTTACGATTATATCGAATTTCGATAAATTTCATTCCTAATTTAGGCTGATGACCGATAATTACTCAAATTAATATGCCTCTGGGGATTGTTTTCGCGCCCAGAAACCCGTAAAATAAATTACTGTTTTAATATATGTATGTGTGTGTGCATGAATCACCGACCATTCAGAAACGCGCAGATTTTATCAGTATTTGAGAGGAGATTTGATTTTTTTATCCTATTGGTTTTTTTCTTCGGTCGAAAGTTTTAATTTAAGATAAGCTTTTTTGGTACAAAAATAATCAAAAGATATCTTAATACCGGAGCTTTTGGCTTTGTGCGTATTTGATTTTTATTCAAGTAAGTACTTATTTAACGTCCATTCATTGATTTTTATAAATTTCACGTGATCATCCATAGGGTTTAAGACTTGGAGATGGAACATAGACCAATTGCCTAAAAGATTTTTCATGTCAAGTCGATGAAGATACAAACCTTATGAAAAAATCGTGAAGTTCTCTCTTTTGATTAGTCCACATATCCGACAATATAGTGAACTTCTATGATACTTATTAGCACTCTTTTCATTCAATGGAAAAATCTTATAGATATTATCAGCATTTGTTGTGAAAATATACGCAAATATAAAAAAATACAGAACCTGATATTTGGGGTAGCGATATACTAATGTAAAATTTCAATGTTGATAACTATCGGTAAGATTTGAGATTTCAACAAAATTTCTACACTTAAAGGATAATTTTTTACAAACTGTAGAATCTTATTGTTATGTTTTAATCTTATAATAATCATTACATGCGAATTATTTTTCTATTATTTGTATATGATTTAAAATAAGTTGAAGGAACGCCGTTTACTTGAAATGCCTCGCTTGACTGGGTAACATTCAGCCACACATCTCCATGCTCGATGTATGCGATTATTTAACGATATTTTATAATATTCTAGTCTTCTTTGTTTCGCATTTCTTTCCATATGGTAAAAACATAAAATATAATCGTATTCCCTTATGCAAAAATGAAGCACTCAAGGAAGCAGATGCACAGAGGACTGGTGTTATTTAAGCATACATTTATGTGTTGATTTTTCTCTGTATTGTAATAGAAAGAGCAAATGTTAACTTCGGCGCAATATATGAATGTTTTTTCTTTTGTTGGCTCGCATTCTGCTCGTTTCCAAAAAATTGAAATAATGTTCAATCACTTCATTCCACTTAAGACATGTACATTTGTTTATTTCTCCTTTTTCATATTTTCGTCCGGCATATTATCGGCGAGAGTGAGTTTTTTTCGTATCTCGAAATTGATAATTAAACTCGTATCCGAGAAAATGTAACCCATCCCTCCCGGTACCTACGCCAACGTATTTTCGAAAATTGACTTTCAGAATGCATCACGAACACAATTCCTTCGAACGTGACTCGTTTCCGAATCACATTCAGGGATTAATATAACAATCAGGTCGCTAGATGCGCCCTCCGCGAGTCAAAAACTAATTGTTAGCGAATCGTCCGTCAAAATCGCATTTCTATTTTAAGAGCGGTCGGCTAAGTGCCTGAACGCGGCGAAAGCGTCAATAACATTTCGCCTCTCTTCCTCTCATCGCGGTTCTTCAAATATGGAAACAACCCCAATTCTATTTATAACCGTGCAATTCTCGCAGGAAACCCTCACGCCGCTTTCACGGACTAATGCTTGTCACTCGTCCGGATATAACCATCCCGCACTTAAAACTCAACCACTCCCAACCGCCAGCACAAAACTAACTTCCCCCCTATCTCTCTACTCCAGCTTCCTTTCTCACACTGTCCTTTCGCTTCCATTTCCGCCTCATACTCCAACCCTCCCTCTACCCTCCTATTCCCTAGTGATTCCACACATTGCCGCTCTCCCGAGAGTGACGCCACCTCCGTTTCATCTCTCTTACCATCCCCACTCTTTCTCTCTCCCTCACTAGAGATAGAGAGGGAGAGTGAATCGAGCGAGATTCTTCCTTTTTTCTTCTTAAGTGTTCCCGTGTGTGTAATCGCCCGTGGCGCCTCTAGTGGTTTCCTTGGCGAGTCGTGGATGGACCAGTACAGATTTCGGGAAACAAAAGGTAGTTAAATCAGAGATGGGTATATGATGCCGGAAGAGGAGAAAAAGGAGGAAGATTTTCAACAGAAGGAGGAAAAAGAGACGATTGATAACGTCGGCGGTCGCCGTTGGAGTGAGCCGTGCCCAACGTAATGGAAGTGACGAGGGTTTCATTTTTAACCCTTCTCTGTTGCTCGCGGAGAAGGATAGGGAAGCGGACGAGCGTTACATGGTTCCCCGGAAGAAGCTAAAAGCAAAGGGAGATTTTTACTACCGGTCTACCGACTGAATGACTGACTTGACTGCTTCGCGCACCAGCTCTACATAGTAAACTTGGAGAAATTTCGCTCTCCTCCCAAGAACGCTCTTATCATTGTTTCCTTGTTTCGAGTGTTTTATTGCCAGGAAACTTTTACAAAGACTTGACTGGGAGTTTATGTCCAATTTGTCAGCCGTGGCGCAATATGATACATTAATATTACAAAAGTACCGGCCAACATTCTTATCTGCTCGGCCAATGTTTTATCTGGGAAAGTGTACTACATCCAAACTATGTAAATAATGTATAACGTCGTTAAAATTCGGTTGGCACGAAATGGTCGCTTATGCAAAGGGTGCTTCAGTCCTCAACGAATGCATAGTTATTTCAGTGGATAGCTGAGATACCTCATATACTTAGTCGTAAGAACGATAAAGAATATGTTATGGATCTTCAAGAGAGATGTGCCCATGTGCCCACCTTCAACATCAAAACGAATCTTTTTTCATTTTGTATAGGATAGAGCAGTGTTTTTCAACCTTTTTTTGATTGGCGGAGCAGTTTGGATGGAGAAAAAATCGGCGGAACACCTATATATGTACTCATATATTTGGCGGAACATCTATATATTTACCATGGCTGTGGGAACGCGCATGCGTACTGCTGCAGGTTAGAAGATGTAACCTTACGGACTTACGGCGTGAGAGCAAAATTAAAATACTTTATACTTTCAAAATGATCACGAAATCTAGATGTATAGAAAAGTTATTTTCGATGGAATATTTCGCGTAACACTTAGGCAATGCCTGTGGAACATCGATTGAAAGACACTGAGATAGAGACTAATTCTTATCACATATTCTAAACTCTTATGGGTATTAAAGTGTCAACACGGTAAGTGTTTCGGTTTGACTGCATGGAGCCCTATTACACATTTTCGTCGAAACTTTTAACGGCTATAACCAAGGTTTTCGAGACCACGACACGTCTTTCTCGTCCACCTACTCACCTGGTCATTTCTCACGGGAACAATGAGCCATGCGAGGCGATGTTTCACATTAACCTTCACCCCGTGACCCGAGCGTATCACTCCTATTTCCGCGTAGGTGAAGCGAATTTCGCGCGGACCTCTCTAATTCTCGACTGCGAGCCATCCACAAAGGTGACGACGGATTTCGGGGAACGAATCTCGTCTCGTTACGACGCATTGTCGCCTCAGAACACCAACGACGGGGGGGAGGGAGGGGGAGGGGAGGAGAAAGGGTTCCCGTGTGCGTCGCCAGGGCGCGTTGATAACAGGATGGGAAAGCGGGAAGGCGCGTCCCTCTCATCACCTCTTATCTACAAATAGATCCCTTTTGTCGAATGGACGCCCACGGTGGTAGTGCCGTAGTATCGGGAGCCGCTCCGGTTTAAAAGCTACGGTCCGAAGACGATACAAAACGGTCGCTTGGATAGCAGCAACGGCTGTAATAGTCAGTCACCAGGCATAAAATGATGCGATGGTAAGGCGGGAGAATTTCGCGGGCGGCGGTTATATTGCGTCAGATTGGCGAATGGCGTCGTTAATGCACGCCCGTCGGATCGGCTGGTGACGGCCGCGTTCGTTCGGGAAAATTGGTCCGTTAAAATCGGTGACGGCGCCCACGGGAAGTTTTGCTTTTGTTTTCGTGAAAGATCTGATGCGTCTCGCGCTTTCTGTAGTTCTTCCTTCCGTGCATAAAATTTCGCTGGAATTGTGGCTGAATGATCAAGCGTGCGATTAAACATTATTTCCAGGGATAGTTTTTTTTATTTTTAGGATTTTAGACTTGGGACGAAAGTGTAATGACGTTCTTCCTCGTAAGCATTTATATTTCAATTTAAATTTGTCTACCTGAATAAAGTAGAATTTTCCATTCACCAATTATATTTTATTGTAATAAAAATATCATAAAATATATTATTTATTTTTCTTTGTGTGGTTAATAATGTCTTAATTATTTAAAGGTTTCTGGAACTAGCTGATTGAGCATTTGAATCAAATTTGGTTGCCTTTTGGATGGATATTCAAGAAAATATCTGCTGCATTTTCGTCTGATAGAAAGTTACTCGAGTGGAAATATCTCAGGTTTAATAATATCTACTTTATTTGTAAATTATTTTCCTAAAAGAATCAACTGATTATTTGCAGAATATTATAGAATTTTTCTGCGCCAAACAAAATTTTAAACTTCGTGCATAAGGGAAGGTGCTGATCTAACTGAATATAATTTCTATGTGATTTTACGGTTTTACAGAAAAAAATCATTACCAATGAATTCACGAATTAAAGTCTTTCGTCTAATTTTAATACACAAAATTTAAATCGAACGAAGGAAGACTCCATAGAACACAGCTGATTATTTATTCGTCGTTTCCTTTGATTATAGATGAAGTTATCGAATGCTTTAAATTTTATTTCATTTACTACCAGATATCTGATGGAACTCTATGATGGGAATGGAAACACCCATAAGAAACACACTAAAGTGTGGTTAACTATTACGGATTTCCGCAAGAAAAAGATTTATTCAAATACGACAGTTTTTTGACGGACGATCGTCGCCTTGCGATGACTATCTCTCGTACAATATTTTATTTACGTCGAATTTTGTAAAGTTTTCGCATCATTCTTAAATTTTGTCTACGTTCTTTTTGTGTGCATAAAACCTCTCACTTACAAGTTAGAGTTAGAGTTTCGACGGCATTTCCTTGCCTTTTATTTCTCTCAATTTTCTCGTTCATTGCGCTCGGTGTACACTTGCTTCGCCATTCCCCCGTGCACCACGCACCAGGGCGGCGATCCAATCTCAGAAGAGTCGAGGTGTTGCCTTAATCCATCGCAGGAGCACACGCAAATGCTTTTACGTTAAGTAACGGACTCTTTTTTTATATTTTTTCTTTGCCGAAAAAAAAGATTTTTTTCTGAAGATAGGAGCCCCTCCTCGAAAACCATGCGCCGTGAAGGGAAAAAATAATAATTAAAAACAAAACTGACCAGACTAAAAAGTCTTCCCATTTTTTTCCTCTTTCTCCCTCCCCTTCATCCCTCTCACTCTCTCTTTCTCTCCCTTAAATGATTCGCATTTGTTTTTTTTTCTCTCGAGTAGATGACGCCGCTCTTAAACTCTCCTCTCATTTCGTCGAATGCGGGGTCATCAGCACTTGCCCCATTGTAAGAGAGGGCGAAGATGGGAGGAAGAGAAAGGGAGAGGTGTGAAAGAGAGGGAATGGGGGAAGAAAACTGACGAAGAGAGTTAGGGGGTGAGCGAGAGAGAGAAAATGAGAACATGGAAAGGTTCAGAGAGTGAGATGGAATGGGAAGTTGGAGAGAGAGAGGTATAGGGAGAGAGACATAGAGGGAGAGAGACATAGAGGGAGAGGGGCAGAGGTAGAGAGAGGCAGAAAGTGGGAGAAAGCGAGAGAGGGAGGGAGAGGGATAGTGAGAAAGAGGAAGGACGGGATTGAAAGGTATGGCGAGAGAATTGGAGAAAGGGAGAGAGACAAATGTAGAGTGAGGAAGATTGAGGAGATGGAGAGTGAAAGGCAGGATGAGAGAGGGAGCGAAGGGAGAGGTAAAGACGGGATTGAGAAGAAAAAAGTGATGAAGTTCTTAACCGCGTAAGATCCACTTCATTAGCCACAGAATGACCCCACGTCTACCTCTTTTACGCCTATTTCTTCATTGTTTCTTTTTCTATAATTTTTTTATTTTTTCTTGCCCATTTTTCCCGTCCTTAGCTTTTTCGCGTCGTATTTTATCTTCTATTTGTATCTCGCTCAGTCTTTCACCTCTCGTTTCTTTTTTGTTTCTATCTCTCTCGGTTGTTCCATTTCTTTGTCTCTCTCTGTTCTGCACCTTTCACCTCTCCGACTGAACAACTCACCATTAATCTATTCTTGAACTTGTTTTTCAAGTATTTCAAAAACATTCTCATTCTATTTTTACTTATTTCATCGCTGTTAGTTTTTCTTCCTCTGCTTTGCCTACTTTCTTCTGTGTTGCAATAAAAATATGAAGACAATTTTTAAAAAAGCAAGATTTCCATTTCTGGTGGTTTTTCATTGAAGTAGGAGATTTCTTCAGTCTGTATTCAAGTTTTCAGCCTCTTTGAGTTACACACTTAAGACAGACTACAAACAGACGTAACAGTATACACTATCTTTTGGATTCATAGGCACTTGAAAGGTGAATATCAGAATCTCGAAGTTTTTATGGTCACAATACTTACTCCATATACTTCTCATGCGAGGAAGTAGTGTGTTCACTTGAGATATAAATCCTTAATTCACATTAACTGTATTTTCTTTCCTTTTTCTCCTTCTGAAGCTCTTGCAGTCATGTCTTTCTCTTTCCCGTTTTTCTTTTTTTTCATCATTTCCTTTTAAATTCGATCTATGTCTCTTTTTATATCTCCTTTTCTCACTCTCCTTTCTCTCCCTCTCGTCTCTCTATCACTCGCTGCAAAGGCAATAGACGAAAATGTCCGCATTAATAAGACACGCATCTTTGTTTCAACGCAGAAATATAGTTCTCAAAAAAAGCGTCTCTTCTCGAGAGGGTGAACTACGAGAGTGGAGAGAGAGCGTACTCCTTTCCTGACCTTACTTTCTCCTCTTTCTCGTGTCTCTCCTTCGGGATTTGAAAAGGGTCTTCCCGTGGATTTCAATTTTTAACTCGTATTTTATTTACCATCTTGCATTCAAAATGAATGAGTCGACGCATGTGGATTTATATATACCTTTCAAAGATCCTGGAAGCTCTCGACCAATCTCTCCACAGTATCTTTTACATGTTGTATCGAGCTTTTGAGTTGCACGAGTTTTCTTCCGGCAGAGGTCAGGTTGCTCTGAAAGACGGTTGGAATGAGTGCCAATTATTGGTCTTGGATTTGTATAGTACAGTGAGGCCAAACGTATGGCACGGCGAGTGTTTTAATACGACCTGCCACGGGTTTAACATGAGTTAAATCAAAGCAAAATGAAAATTAGTAGCTTTGAAAAGCAATATGTTTCGTCTTTCTTTCTCTTTTCACATGATAGATAAATTTACACAAAAAATCAGGTATAATTGAACCCCTAATTTAACCCTTTAGTTTCCTTATTCTTCAACTATTTCTGACTGTGTGTGGCTTTCGGTGGATGTGGAAATGGGCTGTGTGGCCCTAAAGCCGAAATGTTTAAGATCCACTGGTATACGTAATGATATGGATAATGATCAAGTCCAGGAAAAGAAATAGTAAGCGATAGTTCTACATATTAGCGTTGTATAACCTCTCTGTGTGTTTCGAGTAATGTGACAAAGTCCAGTTTGTTTCAATGCAATAATTTTTAGCCTACTTTCCAAGATGGAAATAGGCTTATAGTTTTGTCGTTGTATGTCTGTCTGTCTTTCCGTCTCCCCCTATTAACTTTTGAACCAAAAGACCGATTTTCATGAAACATGGTGGAAATTTCTTACTATATGGGCCGAGCTCCCGAGGATAGTTTTTGTTACTAAGATTGAAGTCCCGGCTTCGATTCCAGGAACTATTCTTCCCTTTTGGTTTACATGGGAAATCTGAAATCCATCGTGCAGGGTAATTTTCTCTTGCACATTAAAATATCTTAGAATTGTAATATCGGAGCGAGTTTTGTACTATTCTCTGAAAGGAATGAAGATTCTAATTTTATTATAGAATTTTGCTTATCGATTGTATTTCTTAGAATTTCGCGTAAATACTGGCGATTTTGCAGTTTTTATCACTCATTACGAGTGTTGCCATAACAACAACTATTGTCGGACTCACAATCAGATTCGGTATATTCTAATACGTACACGCGTTATTTTTGCCGCACAAATACGCGTGATCAATTTAATTTTCCGTTCGAATGTATTTGTAGTATTTTATTACGCTAAATTTTGAAATTTGGGAAAACAAAGAGCTACATATCCGCGATGACTTTAAAGCTATTAAAGCCAATATGAGTATTAAATAAATGATTAAATGAAAAGTAGGCATCATAAGTTTTGTTTGGATCATCTTGTTATTAATAAGCTTGTAACTACGGTTGTCCTTTCCTAATTACAATCTTAATTGATTTTTCTTAATTTACTTGTGATAAAATTTTATCCACAGTGACTGGTAGATTAAAAACGAATGCATAATTGGCACTGCCTTATGCTATCAAATTTCCTTAATTTTGCCAAAACAGACTCGCCGAAGTAAATAAAATGCATGTTCAATTGAAAGATTAATTAATTGACCTTAAAATTCTACATTATTAGCATTCAGGATATAATAAGCTTTCAAAAGGGATAAACTCTAGTAAAAGCAAAAATATTTACAGTTGATATTGAATTTTAGAGCTGTTAGCTATAATTGAAATAAGGTCGGGCAAACTATTGCTGAAATCAGATAAATGTCTGAAACGTACTTTTTCAGCATTTTAGAGAATGAATATTTTGTTTTTGTTTATATCATTGATGTTATTCATAACGTATTAGGTACAGTTGCTACAAATATTAACCAATTTAACCTTTAACTACCGAGATGCGGTCAGTATAGCACCACTTGTTGTGCCAACTTACTCCGTAACTTTACATTTAACAAAGAAATATCGATAATAAATATGAAGTTTTATCTTTTTAATTACCTGTTAACTCTTACGGCAGATTATAAAACCGGGAATCCAATTGTGTATAATGTTAGTGAATAAACTGTAATAAAGAACAATAGCGGTCTAGGACAGCTGTTCTCAACCAAAAATTCATCGCGTACCAGTGTAATAACAAAGTTTACCGCGGATCGGTGTGTTATCTGAATAATCAACCAAGGACCAGTAAAATCAATTTTTACTACCTATCATTTGACAGTGTTACACATTGACAACTGAAAACACAAGCCTTTCATTAACCAGTGCTGCCCATTATAAAACTTTTATGAGAAACATGGAATATCACGGACCAGCCAATAATGGACCGTGAACCGGCAGCGGTCCGCGGACCGGCGGTTGAGAAACGCTGGTCTAGGAGACCGCATCTGAGATACAATGTGATCAAGCATCATGAAGCAAAAATATTTAACACTTTTGCGCTTTGGTGAATGCCCTCCCTTGATTTTCATACGTGTCCTTGTAATTGTAAACCGATTAATTCGCATCCATCGGAATAACATGTCATTTCTACCAAGCTTTTTCTCGGAACTATTTTCGGTACCAAAGCACCCGATTGAATTTGCGAGAGAGAGAGAGAGAGAGAGAGAGAGAGAGAGAGAGAGAGAGAGAGAGAGAGAGAGAGAGAGAGAGAGATAGAGAGAGAGAGAAAGAGAAAACGAAAAAACGAGAATGTTCGCTTTTCCATCCTTTAAGTGGAGGGAATCTAAAGGGAATGGGAATTTTTTTCTTTCGCCATCACTTTTATTAGACACCATATTTTTTCACCTCCCCACTTAACGGATTTTTTCCAATGACCCCATTTGATACTCTACTCTCTCACTATTCCTTCTCGCGTAACACCTCTCTCCCAAATGCTCCGAATGCTATATTATGTTGCGTACATCTTGCCTTCCAAGGCTTTGTTTCCCACGCCTCGTTTCTCTCAACCCCATTCCCATCTAACTCCATCTCTTTTTCCTCACACCTCTTAACATCTCTCTCTCTGTCGCACTCCTCCCTCCACCAACTTCCATTCCCGCCGAGCACACTCCAATTAGGCAGTCTTCCCGCCCTCCATCATTCCATTTTCCGTTACATCCGTCGCATTCCGCCACTTTCCGCGCCCGGTAGTCGGGTGCGACGGCGGCGCTGGTCTTTCCCTACACGTAGCAGTCGCTGGATCGAATCCCTAAGACCTAATGTATGTAAATCAGAAGTATAACGACTCTTAACTTGTTTGTCTTCCGCATTTGCTTCGATTTCGATGTTTTTTTTTCTTTTGAGACTTGATCCAATAGAAGTCGCTTAAGTTCTTCTTATCAATAAATATTTTATTAACTTCTCTGCTATATTTATTTATGTACAGGTTTTCTATATTTGATGTCGTATATTTCATTTAACAGTTATGGAAATTTTCATTCTTAATTTTTAAAACGAGTTTTTTTCATTGAATTTGTATAAAAATAAGAAAAATAGGTAAATGGACGTTTTTTAAATTTTGAAATGAAAGGAAAAGTAACTAAAACCATGCATTTTAAGGAATCGTTTCAAAAATTTTATGGCATAAGTAAATCAAACAATTTTCTATGCAACGTATACAACAAATAGTAATACAAATGTTTTATGGTGATTTTGTAAATATGGCGATTTTAAATTCTTGTTTATCCTTTGCAAGTGCATATCAGGAGTTATTCTTTTATTTTTGTAATTTATTTTACCTTTCAGATTCAATTCCTTCTCCTACCCGCTATTTTCATCTGTCTTCTTCTCTTGTATTTCCTCTCATTTTCCCTCTTTCCTTCTCTTTTCCCCTCCCTCCTCTTTTTCCTCTTTCTCTCCCTCAAACAGTTCACGACTTTTCCTAACCGCCTGTTTCCTCAGCATTTTGTAAATCCCTCTGCCCCTATCTCTCGCCATGCCTCTCCCTTTTGTTCCCCATATCTCTCACTTCTTTTCCCCATCCTTCTTCGTCCACACTACATTCACTCGATCTTCCACTCGTTTTCCAGTTTTTTCCTATTTTCTCTCTTTCTCTTTGCCCCTTCATTCTTCTCATTCCTTCTTTTCGCTTGGTTCACTTATTTCCTCTCTTTTTATCCAGGCATTTTTACTAGACATCCGCCAGCCCTTTGAACACCCAGCAATCCTTATTCCTTTCGGCTCTGGATTTTAACTTCGCCTCCTGCAATCAACGCGGTTACGATTCTTGCTTTCGCATCAAAACCAAACCTTTCACGATCCTTTTATGACCGGAGTGCTTCATTTCTTCTCGATGAGAAGCGATACACAATGCGAGAAAAAATCGAATGGCCTTCCTATATTGATAATAAACCATTGCGTCATTTCTAGACAGATTTTTTTTATCATATTCCGCGATCACAATCTAAGAGTGGCCACTGTATGATTTTTTTGGATACTTTAATAGAGAAAAAACTAGGCTTAATGGTTGTGATTCATTTTAGTTTACATTTCTCTTCCCAGTGTTCCCAAACAATCGGGAAGGAAGGTACTGCTCTGGTTAAGTAGAAAAAGACAAGGCGAAGGTATTATTTGAGACTCCAAACTCGGTAGTAGTAAGATGTGAAGTATTTCTATGTTTGTTTTTTATAGAAAGCTGTTCGCGGACAAAATTAGTCGGGCCGCTAAGCTTGATATTTTCATTTACTTTCACTGTTGCTTCTGTATTAAAACCACTTAGGTATTTATCCATCCTCGTTTGTCAAATGGTTTTATTCTGGCATTTGTGGCTTATTTTTTCGAATGGAAATATTACTCAAAGGACTTCTTTTGAAGGAGTGACCGCAAGGGTCAGTGTTTGTCTGCTCCTGGATCGTGAGACAAAAAGTATGAAAATCGCCGCTCTAGTTTCAAGAATATCTGTATTACACTCTATAGTCCCGGTTTCGATATCCTGCTTGGTGCTTTTGTTTTCTCAGCAGTGTTAAAGGAAAATTAAGAGAGTTTACTTTCCGATACCAAGTCCACCGATTCAAATCATATTGTAAGCATGTATTTTTGGATGCCGTTTTATGTTCGGTGAGGTCACTGCAATTTTTCTAGGGAAATTCGGGCTGAAGATAAATTTATTTATAATCGTCGATGTAAAAGTGAAAAATATATTTTGCTGATAATTAAAAATTTGCATCTAAAGATCTACGGAGATAAGACCAGACTGCCAATGTTAAAAACGGCTAAGTGCCATATCTGCGTTGGTGTAATTAACTGAAATACGCCCGTTAATTTTGAGTTCAAGATTTCATTTTTCATAGGTTTCGCCCCTGGGAATCCATTTTAGCGGCGAGAGAGAGAGAAATACGGCATTTTATTCGCGATAAATAACACCCTAGCAGTCCATTTGTCAAGGTATAATATCCTCCTCCTTCCTACACATATCACATCTTTTTCAAAATTTTATTGTTCGTCCCATCTCCGGTTCACCCTATCATTTTGTATATAGATAGGGAAAGAACCCTCATCTTCCGTGCAAATTCAAACCTTACCCTTATCCGCCTTCATCTTCTTCTTCGCAAAACTGCGTTCCATCTCATTATCTTTCTATCTCTCTCTCTCCCTCCTTTCCCTCGTGCATTTTTTATATCCAACTCGCATTCGCGCCTTATCTTCTCTCCAATGATTTACATCAAGGAGATCGCCTCGAAACTTCTACTCCCAAGGGTTCACTGACTTTTATCTTTAAGCTGTTCTCTCAGGACCGCACTTAAAACTGGAGGAGACATTCCTCCTCCCAAGGGAGGATGATGCAGTAGTGCCCTCTCATTTACTCTTTCTCTCTCTCTCTCTCTCTCCTTATCCCTCACATTTTCACCAAATCCTCCCTCTCCGTTTCTCCCCGCCGTATCTCTTTCTCTCTTTCGCTCCTGTCATTGCCCGTAGTCGAGGTTCACTTGAAAGTTTCCCTAATTTGGTTTTCGGTCGTGCGTGAGAGAGATATCGATATTAGGCAAGGACCCCCTCTTCCCCCTTTCCTTACGTTAATTATTTAATTAAAAAGAAGGTATTTTTGCGCCGCCGAAATTGAGCCAAATTGGAGAGGGTCGTCCTTTAATAATAATCTTCGAATTAATTTTATATTTTTTTAGGCCTCGCAAGGTATTCTGAACCCGCAAGATTGATTTTTAGTGTAAATTGTTGCGATGTTATCATATAAGGCTTCTAGGATTTGCTTAATCAGATGGTTATCTATTCGGCCACAAAATAAAACGCAGGTGACAATTTTAATCGTGATATAACTCGATTACTAAGGAGTGGTATATTACGGATATTAATTGATTACTAGTGGAATTTTTCATGTGAAATTTCCATACGTTTTCAAAGCACGACGTTTGAGATAACAGGCCATTTTTCTATACCAAAACGATGCATTTTTTAGCAATGTCAGCCAAATTTTTGTTTCCACAAATAAATGATTGATCTACGATAATGTTTTAAACGATTATATATTTCTAGTTACACATACTTATGCTCCTTTATATCGTGCTATAATTTATAAAATATATTAAAGGATTACATTATTTAAGAAGCTACCGAAGAAATAATTCTATGAGATATCATTCTTCTAATTTTTCTTCTACTTTTAATTTATTGCCGTTGTTAATTATAATAGACGTTATTTTCGCAGCCGTCTTTGGTTTGATTAAATAAAAACCTCGCCTTGCGTTTATAATAAAACGAAGGAGCAATTAATTTTACTGAAATATGTATTTATCTATCCGAAAGTTTATGAAAATTAACAAAGTCCAATTGGGAAGGCTCTACTTTGTGGAAAGATTCCATTTAAATGAAAAAAAAAAAACTTGTAAATTTCCACGAAGAAGTTTATTAACCGACCGGTTTCGCCTGTTACAGCATTATCATCATCACCTGATGATGCTGTAACAGGCGAAACCGGTCGATTAATAAACTTTTAGTGAAAATTTACGTTTCTTTTTTCACTTAAGAAAATTGAAGTAAAATTCAATAACTTAAAGAGGAAATTTAAAAGATATTATACTACGTAGACTAAGCGCGGGAAACATTTCTTCTTTAATAAACAGAAGTAAATCGCAAGCTAATTGGGTTTTATTTGAGAAGCAGACACGGATAAGCATAGCGAAAACGCCTTGTGGCCGTTGAAGGGAACTTATGCTATTGTGTCTCATCACTTTGGCTACTCGGACGAGGATATCATAATTTTCCCCGACATCTTCTCGGCTGCATTAACCACTCTCGCAACACATCACTGCCGGCTCTAACCAATCTCATCCGACTCCATTTTAATTAGGCTAAGGATTTACTCACAGGAACGAGATGTTCCTCATAGTAAGAAAACGTTGTATATGTACACGTGTGTTCGTTTGTATGTATTCCTCTTGCGATATATACAAAGGCTTTTCTTCTACCGCCCTGGTCATCCATTGTTGATCCTGTATGTATATTAGTGTTCTTCAACCTTTTATAACTTCATGCACCCCTAGGCCAGGTTTTGAGAAACTCATGCACCTCAGAAGGAAAATTATCACAAATATGCATGTTTACTTAACCTTTGTGCTTTATTTTCAGAATTAACGAATTACACACATTCACGTAGTGTGAATACCAAACTTTATTTGCAATCACACTTTATATTTAAACATTTAGAGGCAAAAATAAAATACAAATAATAGCACACATTTCATACGTAAATTAAACAGCTACTCCTTATAATAGTGTAGGAAATAAAGATAAATAACTATTTAATCAGACTTTTAAAGCTAAACAAAAAAATCTTAATGAATAAAATTTTTGTCGAACACCATTCATTGAACATCTTTCAATGAAGCACACCATTCATGCCATGCACCTCCTCATGCATCCTGTGAGCTCCTTGTACCCTTGGAAAAATCTCATTCACCCCGGGGTGCATCATGCACCCTGGTTGACTATCACTGATCTATATGACAGGCACGCTAATACATTATATACATAGATGATGTAAGTAATATAATTACTTTATGTATCGACCATTTACCTACCCTGTTCCAACTGTCTCCTTCAAAAGAAGTGAAGGAGAATCGGTGTGAGGAGAAGCTGAGGGATGATAAAATAGCAGAGACGCTCGAGAAATCGGAAATGCATTGCAGAGACGTAATCTTGCCCGCTGTGTCACCGTAGCCTTCGCTAATTCCCGAACTCCTAACTATCCTCTCCACCTCTCTCTCTCTCTCCCTCCCTTTCACAGAATTTCGTCTCTAACCAGTTGCTTTCACGCATTGAGGTAATGTTCTAGTTTTCCACTCTCTCTTTCTCTCTCTCTATTACTCTTCTTCGGAATTACTAACATAATCAAAATACATCTCCTATCGCTGTCTCTTTTAGAAAAAGTTTTTCTGTTATATTTGTAATTATAGCCTCTCGATCACACATTACCCGTTTAACGAATAAAGCAAATCTCTCGACATTGTTGCTGGTTTTTTCATTCGTTTCGCTCGCGAACCTCGTTTCCCTTATTCCACGATGTACTCACTCAACAAATTAGCTCTACGTGGAGTTAATCAACGAAATCATTGACCTCGCTCTTACACGTATGTTGTTTTGGATACCCGGCAAAGACACTCCGTATGCTGCCACCTCCGCCCTCCTAAAGGTTCCTTCCAGTCTCTTATTCTCCATGCATCCCATTCCCCCTCGTTTCTCTTCTCCCCTCCCTCCCTCGCAGTTACTCCTAGACTCCATATCTCTCTCACGTCTGCGGAGATAATTCCATCCCTTTATCTTCGAGTCCAACAGTTTGGCCCGAAGCCAAACAAACACCTCCATTCAAAATCGCTCTGAATGCATGAATGGAGAAATTTGAATAAAAGCTTTGATTCACAATTTGGTTAAGTAGCAAATCATTCACTTCCCTAGTCAAACTGCCCCGAAAAGGCTATGATAGTGAAAAGGGCTTAAAGTAACCTCAGCAGGAGTGTAATTATCGATGCGTAAAATGCATTTGACCAAACGGGAAAAAATGAGTAATACTCGGAAAATTAAGTATTTATTTTACGGGGATAGCTCTCAAGTCGCGTAATAAACGCATTGATGTCAGGGTGTCGCCAACCCTCGGTTTATTTTCGGATCACTGAAATTATGCTCCCGCAAAAAGTTTCCTCTCCTCAATGAAACTTTTAATAATATTTAGTGATGGCACACGTGTCTATACGTACGTTTCTCAAGGAAAATTAATTTTTTAATTCGAAAGATGAGTACGATGTAAATCTATGAGCACATGTTAGAATTATTACGCGTCATAAAACCAAATGTTCCAGTTGTTTTTTACAGGCTTGGAATAAAACTGTTAGTAAAAAAATAAATTTGCAGTAGAAAAAAGGATTATTTGGCATTAGAAAAAATTAAATGGCAGTAAAAAAGATAAACTGGCTGTATTCAAGCAGCAGTAAAGAAAGCAAAAACTAGCAGTATTTTAATGCAACATAGCAGTAAAAAAATAAAATGTCAGTAAAAAAATAAGATGTTCCTTTGAGGAGGAACGAAAAACTGTTCAACCAACTTACCCAACCCGGTAAGGATGAGTTAAATGTTCCTCCATGCAATAAATTCCCAAAACAAAATGTTCCAATAATTTCCCAAAACAACATGTTCCTTTGAGAAGGAACGAAAAACACTTAAACCAACTTACTCAAACCGGAGATAACGAGCAAAATCTTTCCCCTAATTGCAATTTCTTTACTGCGGCTTAAATAGTGCGTTTATCATTTTTACTGCCATTTTATTTTTCTAATGCCAATTTATACTTTTGCTTGAGAAATTCTACTGGCAAAATAAATTTTTACTGGCCAACCATATTGTAGCGTTTTTTAATTAGAAAATAATTATTAAAGGTTTCATTTTTCCATTATTCCCTAGCTCATGATTCAAAACGATTAGACTAATTCTCTATATCAGTTCTCACAACCTGTGTTACGCTTATCATTTTACTGCACACCGCGGATATTAAGCCGGTACGCCGGTTTCATAGGAAAAAATCAGTATTGGATAATTTTTAGAACAGCCATCAGTGATCAGAACCATATCACATGAGTACATTCAGTATTGCTCTTCAGAGAATCGTGAATCTTATTAATGATAACATAGCATTGCCCTCTCGCTTAAATTTCAGTAAAATGTTTAGTCTTTTTACTGCTCGCTAAGCATCACCCTGCAATTTAATTTTGTGCTGAAGTATTGTGTGCATAACATTGAAACGTTGTGAAAATTTATGTTGAATTCCGATGTTAATCAAATTTATTATGAAGTGTTTACCGATAGCCATCCATAGTTAAGTGTTACTGACACCGTGTACGTAAGTTATATGCAACTGTGGAGATGGTACGCGAGGAAGGTAGGAAGGAAGGAAATCGAATGAGCCGAGACTTTTTGATATGCCCAGAATGAGAGAAAATTAGCTACTTCACAAGAGTACCGATTTGAATGAAGCCATTTTATGAAGAGTTTAAGAATCTGGAATGGGAAAAGTTCCAAAATAGAAGCGTCGTTAAAATTTAAGATAATAGCGAATTCTTGTCCGAATGATCTTGCTTCTGAACTTTTGTAGTTTCAAGTCAAATTCAATTTAATAAAATATATTACCGCTGCTATTTCATTTACGCTACAATTTGTTTGGGAAGTAAATAAAATATTTTGCCAGTAGAATTTGCCAATCAAAAAAATTAATTGCCATTAGAAAAATAAAATGGCAGTAAAAACGATAAACTGGCAGTATTCAAGCAGCAGTAAAGAAATTGCACTTAGGGGCACCAAATTATGGCTAAGCTTCAGTATAAGTCGCCCATGGAATGGAGGAACATATTACTCGTCCTCCGCGGGTTGGGTAAGTTGGTTGAAGTGTTTTTCGTTCCTCCTCAAAGAAACATTTTATTTTGGGAAATTATTGCGGACTATGCATTCTACGGAGTTTCGGCGAATAAACCTTTATCATGAAATTCGGGCATTATCCGGCGTTAGTTTGAACAAACAGCAATGACAAGACACCTGGGCCACTGAGCATGTATCTGACATAGCTGGGCGTGAATTCCTTGAAACGTGATTTACACGACCGAATTTTCTCTACAAAAGTTTTGTTTTCCGTTCCCTCCCGCGTGCGATGTGCATTTGCCGACTTTTGACTACGGAAACCGCCCTTTAATATCCGGGGAAACGTTACCTTCGCAAGATCCAGCTCATTATTTCCGCAAATCGCTTCCACGAATCGCGTTTCGACGGACCGTGAACACGCCGAAGACGAGATGGGGTAAAGGAGGAGGAAGCGAAGGTCGAGACAAGCTGCGCTAATTTGAGGGATTAATTTTCCTCCAAATGGATGATATAGGTCACCTTTGCAGTCGTAAAGGGGTTGGATAAAATATAAGCACAGCTCAGCTAAAATATTAGGTGCTATATCTGTTGTCGCAATTCCATCAGTCGTTAACTAATACTACAATTATTATTATCGTTATAACATCGGCGGAAATAATAAATAGATCAGTTGATTATGAGGAAGTTTAAATGGTCGTTATCTTTAATTCACTCATTTATGAATATGTTGGTCAATTACTGATCAAATACTAACCATTACACAAAAACCTTGTTTCAGCTTGAAAGACTTGCTCAAAAAATGCATCCATTAGAAAAACCTCGAAATTCAGGATTTTATCATGGTAGGTTGGGCTGAATACTCTGCTGATATAGTTAGAAATTCATCTAATGGCAAATAAGGTGAACAAAAAACAATTCTCACGAATCAAGCTTGATGCGCTTTGGTATAGTACATAACAGCTGACACGGGGAACGTATTGATGGAGGATTAAGATTGATGGAAAGAATTGATCCGAAGATCATGATGCTGATAGGCATAAGCTGTACGCTCGGGAATAATTTGGAAACGAGAAAAATTCTGCCATGGTCGGGAATCGAAACCGAGTCTTTCACTTGCCGGTCGGATATTCTACCACCGAACTATTCTAGCAGACTAATTCCTCGGATAAATTTTTTCCATCAGCCTATTATTACGGTAATGTCACGATTTTAAAGGAAGGAGTATTTCTTCGATTTATCTCTTGGAGAACACCCGTTGGGGCTGGTTGATACTCACTTGGCTAGCTCGGGCCTAACTAAGAAAATCTTCGTTCTGAAACGAAATAATTATCCTGCTACGATAGTTTAGAATATCCGACCGGCAAGTTAAAGACCCGGTTTTGATTCCCGACCAAAGCGGGCCCATATTTTTTGTGAGGCCCTTAAATTTTTTTCAGGGACTTCAATTTTGTTTTGGCGGGGGGGCCTACACATTTTCCGGTACGCCACTGATTAAGATGTTTCATAAAAATTGAGAGCTAAGATTTATGTTGGTTCGATATTTTTGCAGATATCGAAACGAAAGAAATGCTTATATGGTCAGAATGAAATCGAAGGGAAGCGTATCTTTGTTTAAAAAAACTGCGCATGAAAGAAACCATTCGCGTTTCACCATTCTACGGATTCTGAAAAATATTTGTGAAGTAAATTGACATTTCATTTAATTTTGTTGGAATTATTTAATTTTTATATCCAAATTAAAAAAGTATCGATATACATGTTGATATTATTCTTTTAGGATCAGCTATCGATAGATTACCTCTGAGGATGGCTGCATTTTAGCCGAAAAATGCATTTGGTCTTCCCGAACGTTTTGTGTCTACCGGAGCTATCCTCTTCTTCACCAGCTCCAAGGTCAGTTCAGTATTTCATTTTTGGAACGTTGCCGTTTTCTAAGGGAAATTATATTTGCAGCTAAATAATAGAGTCACCTGACTATTTCCATTGATTCTGGAGACATAAAAAACTGAAACTGCATGCGCTTTTTGTTTCGTATTCCGACAGCTTGGTCGCCGCTTGATTGGTTTACACGAGAGTGACTCATTAATCCATTTACTGTAGATCCGTTAAAAGGCTATGAACTCCCGGATTGTTGTGTATTAAGGTTGAGGAAATATCCCTCACGGTCGATGGAATACATTGCGAAATCTTGCGAGACGTGTAATTATAGCTTTCAGATTGATTTCAGCAAAATGTCTTACTTCCTCGAATTTGACTGAGAATTTGCTAGAAAGAAATAGGTCGAGGAAAAGTGAAGTATAATTAAAAGAAATGCATCAGTTTCTCTTCGACTCTCGTTTCGTGGTTGAAATTGGCAACCGAGAAATAAAAACCACCGAGTCGGTCATTGTTATCAAACTTTAACGAATGCAGTAGTGTGATTAATTAAATTGCTCGTAGATTTCTGCATCGTGAAGAATTGACCCGTTCTTATTGGATGCATACAAAAAATGGATTGAAATAAAAATTTTCATTTTGATACCAGATGAAAAGTGGAACTTAATTAGGGTGAGTAGAGTTGTGAGTGGGTCAATAAAAGGATATTACGGAAGATCTTGAGTGGAGATGCCTCGTCTTGGTCCTCGTTAAAAGAGTTTTGAAGCCAGAGAAATGAAGATGTTATATAAAGTCTCTTGATTCCACCACTAAAGAATAAAAGCATCTGAGAGGGAAGTAGAAAAGAAGGTTAGAGCCATAGATTTCATACGGGTGGATAAGAAGTAATGAGAGCTTATCTGTGATTACAAACGAGAGCTTTGACAAATTCCGAATTTATCTGCCGAATCTGAATTCTATGTAATGTAACTCAGGAATGTCCAATAGGATTTTATGTTCGCCACACCACAGCAATTTATGAGCTTTTATTTTTTATTTATGAGCTTTCAAATGATAACATGAAATAAGTATCTTCCACTCCCCAAACCTCCATCATAAGTGTTCAATCCTTATTATGATTACTATTATCACCCCAAAGTAACTATAAACCTAATCTGTGCGAGTAAAATTAGATTTTAGATCTTTAAAAAAATAAATTTCTTCACTTTATTATTCTATATATTTATTTGAAGTTTTCTTTTTCAACGTATTTTTCTATTGTCTTGACTAGGGTTATGGAAGTTTGGTTTTAATATCGCGCTGACTAAAAACAAAGGAACATATACTTTAGTTTCTAAGTGTCAAAATTCTAAGAGATATTTCTCCAAGCTGTACGTTGTTTCATTCAGAATTCATCACTGTATTTGGTGCAAGTCTTTCTGTTAATGAATGGAAATGGAAATAAAATGACAGTCGAGACGAAAGTGGAAATGTAAAGGTATAGGAGTAGAAGAATAAAGGACCTAGCGATAGGAATGAGGTTTGGAAAAGGAACGGGTATAGCCAGGAAAATTTCTGATCGTGAGGTTGTGTTCATGCGTGCATGTGTGTGTGATCGGGTAGAGATGGAGAAACCGATCGCGGGACTTAGAGCTCGGGTGTCGGAAAAAGGTTTATCGGTTTGAGATACTGTTATCGGCTGGGAAAAAGTATCTCTTTGAGCAAAAATCGAAACGTTGCAGGTAGTTAAAGGGTAAGGGTAAGGTGCCCAAATTTTAGCTCGCGAAAAGGTCGGATCTGGCTTTCGCAAAAGAAATAAGGAGGCAGAAAATAAAAAAGAGATTGTCTTGAGAATGTTAAAAATAATGCTTTGCGAAAAGACATATAACGCTATGCGGCACCCGATCGAAGTTTTTATTTATAGAAATGGTCATGACCTTGAGTTGAAACTATTGACTTGAGACGCTATTTCGAACTGAAAAAAATTTGCAAAAATTAATGCATTTAATGGTAAAAATGCTTAGAACCTCATTTAGTTACAAAATTTAATATTTAGGGCTCTGATTATTAAAATTTCTTTGATCAATTATGTCTTTTGTTGGGTTGTATGCGCACTGTAGTCGTTTCAAAGTATGTATATTCATTTATATTTAGAACTCGTATCATCAAATTCATTCAATAACTGCCATAAAGAGAACTAAACAACACAAATATAAACAAATCGGTGAAAATAAACTGACTTTGAATAATGGAAAAGTGAAGATGATTTTTCTTTTAATTAATTAATAGATTTTCCGAACCTTTGCTCTAGTTTAATTTTCGCATTTCTGACTCGTTAAATGTTGAAGTCAAGAATATCGAGATACCCTGCACTTAGGATACGTGAATGGCCATGCAGTGAGTGGCAGAGGGGTTTGGCGCGCGGGTTAAGTCCGGAAAATAATGCCCTCGAAATTCTACGATGATAAAAATTATAATTTTGACTGTACACCAGATAAGAAATATTCATAAAACATGTATTTTCAAGCATACAAAAATTGCGATTAGGCATCTATATCCATATAAATATTTGTATTTAAATATCGACTCTCCAGCCTATGTCCATCTGCTTCGACGCCCGGGGCTACGGCACCGGTTTTACGTTTTCTCGTCTGAACGAATAAATCGAAATCGATTGTGGTAATATCGTCGGGGAAGGCACGTGGAACCTAGGAAATTCTCTCAGCTATAAAGACTTGGAGTACAATCATAATTACATTTTTACTCTCATAAATTAATAACTGGCTATAAAGAGATTAAGGAAGTTTGACTAGGGAAGAATGGTTCGTGAGGTACACAATTGAAATTTGTTTCACACGGATCCTTACATTCTTCGAGCAAACCGAAATTAAATCCTGAAATGGGTTGTATTTCGTACGCTGCAACTGAAATGTAAGCTCTAGCCGAGGGCCGGGCAACCCAAATCAAGTGAAGAGCCACTTTAAAAATATATATATTTTTTAAGAGCCACAGAAAGAATTTATAAAAAAAGATTTGCTGATGAGAAATTTGGTTTCCCATACTTCTACTGAGATATTCTAGGCTGGCATCAATTTTGGATGTTGCAGTTCTTAATTGATTTTCCAAATTTGTATTAGTTATCGGAGCTCTGTTTTTATTTTGCCAAATTTTAATTTAAAAAATGCTTCACATCGATATGTACATTAGGATGGGCCGAAAAAAAGTATTTCTGATTTTAACGCACTAGTGTGGAAAAGGTGTAATTTGGGCTTGTAAGGGGAATTATTTTTCTTGATGTCGGGTAATATGTAGAGGTGCCACTGGGAAACTGAATTTTTAAATTTATATAAAACTTGATAAAAATTCATTATTTTTTAATTTTATCATTTGAGCATCGCACTACAATTCAAGGAATCCCCATCGTCTCCATCACGAACCCTTTCAACTCAGACTGAAGTCAGACAATATTTTCTGGTGCCACTGGGCCATGCACAGTATCAATCTCTCTACATTTTGAGGTTTTTGGTAGTGTGCAGCTCTTTGCTTGTTTAGATCTGAAGTGAATCTTCGAATCAACCCAGAACTCACCACGTGGAGGTAACTGCACGTCGTGTTCCTCCCATGCATACTGAGGACTGTCCAGCCCTACCACCTGACCTTTAAGGGCACGTTTATTTTTTCTTGAAAGTAAAATATTCGAATTGTGTCTTGTGCCCAAAAATGAGAAATAACTTGTCTCGAGGTGATTCTTGCTCTCACAAAACCATCTCTAGTCTCTTCCAAATACACTGCTACCGACACTTCATTTAGTAGACGAACGGCTCTCTCCACTGTCTGTGTATGGCATGGGAATCTTGGTATGGAAATGCCCACGACCATCACGCCCTTAATCATGGAACGGATTCCCTCCACTGTCTTGGAGAATATGTCTTTGTCAGGGGCGGTTCACTGATGGCACATTTTTTACAGTCAATCATTTGAACATAATCATTAGCGTCAAGTCCAGCGGCACCTCTAAATATTATCCGATCTCAAAAAAAAACTTTTTTCCCCTACTCATGAACCCAATGGCACCTTTCCCACAAATAAAATTAAAAAAACGGCCGTTTTCGGCCCACCCTAATGTACATACATTAGAAAAGACAATTTTTAAAGCGTGTTTTCTTAAAGCTGGATATTTTTCAGCTGTTATGAATCTGTTATAAACTCAATTTTATCTTCCATTGCTGAAAAACTTCTGCAACTCGTTATTGCATTGAAAATCTATTAATTCTAATTGATATTCTTCAGGAATGAAAGTCACATCAGTATAAATGGGCTTGCAAACGTTTTGAAAATTACATCATATAGAGAAATTTCTTCAAATCATTGGAAAGCGGGTAAACGTAGTGGAGGGGATTATGCACATGTCTAAGAGAGTAAGGAGAGGTGGAACCATTGGAATGTGTTTTTAGTTACTGTAATAATATGCATTTAATCGTTCTGGTGTTCTTCCTCCGTTTGGCTCTTCTTTTCGTTTATTCTTTGTAATTGCTATTATTCTTGTTCTTTCTTCATTTAGGTTGATATTTAAATATATGATTTTTGAATTTTGTTTTTATATCAAAAGAGCCACATTATATGGCCAAATAGAAAGAGGGCGAGAGCCACAAGTAATTACGAAAAGAGCCACATTTGGCTCACGAGCCACTGGGTTGCCCAGGTCTGCTCTATACCATTAGGAATGGCACCTGGAGACAATTCAAGTAATCGTTACGTAGAAATTTAACTCTAACAACTAAAAATCAAGGGCTAATTTAAAAAAATGATACACGATTATTTCTTAGTTGAATTTTTTTAAATCGTAGAATCGTAGAGAAGACTTTCACGTATTATTAGCGAAACAATTACAGAAAGAAAAATATACATTCAGCGGTCAAAATCACTCGCATATATAGTACATGCATATAATTTTACTATGCCGTTTTCGACGATCTAATAACACTGAAGATGAAAAAGAGGCTTCTATGAATATAAACAGGGGAATTAGAGAAGAGTGACATTAGAAACCAAGAATTCGGTCGTTCAATTACGAAGATGAGGAAGATAATTGGGTTCAATGTTTCAACGTTTAATGCGCTTAGAGCTCATGAGCCTGCTGAATTTCGTTAATCGCCGTCACAAACCTATCGGGTCCAATGCGAAACTAATAACGTGACGAAACAAAACATTGGATATCCACAGGCAACGCTATTTTCTTCGTTCAGGGACACGAACAAACACGATAATTAACCCATAGTGAGGGAAACTAATTTACTTCTTTCAATTGGAACTGACGGAAACTCAAAGAAAGTTCCTTAACAAAATACACCATTAAACGCTTAATTAAGGTACTGTTTTGGTGTCTTTGACCCTACGCCGCATTACTTTCAATCACATTTTAAAATTACTTAAAATCGTCATACGAATATGAGATTCATACCAAACAACGCTTAAAAGAATCAAACTTTTGTTTCCTATCTTTGATTTTCAAATACGAGTCGAATCGGTTCACAGATTCGTTTTGAAGACGAAAATTCCGCTTATATTTCGGGGTAATCTTTCATCGTCAAGGGAAATCGCATTGCTGCTAATTTCAGCATAAAGTATACCTCTCCTTTCAAACCCCCGGGGCTTTGTCACCCTACCGTCAGGTGTTCGAACTATTATTATTTCGTAATTATATCGACGTTGTTATAGTTGATATAAAGATTTTATTAAAGAGAGCATTTCGCTAAGAGGTTGATCGTTAAAACTTCGACCTCCGGGTAAAGATCCACATCCAGGAATGTGATGTGGGAGGTAGAGGATTGGTGGGTGAAGGATAGTGAAGGGTGGGAGGAGAGGCCCGAGAGAAAGGAAAGGAGAGAGTCAGGTCCATGCGTCCAAATGAGGAAGGCATCGTCGATGTATCTCAGCCACAAAAGTGGTCTGAGTGGTACGTTGAGGAAGAGTCTTTCCCATTCTCCAAAGTAACAATTGGCGTATGAAGGCGCCATTCGAGTGCCCATCGTAGTACCTCTAATTTGAAGCTAGTGACGCCTACCGAAGGAAAAGTTGTTCATTTTGAGCACAATTTCTGCTAAGTCTAATAAGAAATGGGAGGACGGTCTTGCGTCGGGTGGTCTTGAGTCCAGGAGTTTACTGAGGGCAGAGAGTCCATCATCGTGGGGGATGTTTGTGTAGAGGGAACAGACATCGATAGTGACCAAAATGGTATTGGGTGGGAGAGGAAAGGGGAGGTGTTTGAGGCGTTTGAGTAAGTGGTTAGTGTCTTGGATGAAGGAAGGGACTTGACGAACGAGAGGTTGTAGGTGGGAGTCAGCAGAGGCGTAGATGCGTTCTGTAGGGGAATTAAAGCTGGCAACAATGGGGCAGCCAGGGATGTTGGGTTTATGGATTTTAGGGAGAAGGTAGAATGTGGGTGTGTGGGGTTTGTTGGGGATCATTAGAGCAATGACGGAATCGGGAAGGCCTTCCTGTTTTCCTGAGGAATGAAGATAGGACGAAATTTGGTAGGAGTGGTGGTCTGTGGGGTTGGAAGTAAGGTGATGGTAAAAGGTTTCGTCAGAAAGTTGGCGCTCAGCTTCCTCGTTATATTTGGCGCGATCCATCACAACCGTGGTGGTGCCCTTGTCGGCAGGAAGGATAATGATATTGTCAAGATGTTTAAGTGTAGAAATGGCATGCCTTTCACGTCTGGTAAGATTGTCTGTATGGTCGATAAGATCACAAAAGTTTGGTTGGGAGATTCTGAAAAGGATATAATTGAGTTATGGGAAATATCTTGTGGATGAAGGAACTGCCCACTTCTATCACGTCTCTTACCTTAGGGTCTCACCCCTGCGGCAAATCTCGCTGCCTAACTTGCCCTATCCACCTATCCTCATCTTCTTTCTCGAGTCCCTCCACCAACATCACCTACCCCATCACCTCTAGAAGCAACTGCACCACCCGTAACGTCATTTACCTCCTCGCCTGCACCCTATGTCCCGCGTTTTACGTAGGCCTCACCAGCAATCCGTTAAACATCTGTATGAACGGTCACCGAAATAGCGATTTTCTAAGACGCCCCCTTCCAGTTGCATTACACGCCAATGCCCTCGATGTCCCCTTCAATAGTTGCTACAATGAAAGGGTTATTTGCGCCTTACCCAATGACACTCCTGCCCACCTTCTCCGACATTGGGAACTAGCCCATATACATCTTCTTGACTCTTTCTACCCGCCTCGCCTCAACCTCCTCTAACCCTATTAGCCCCCTTACAATGTCTCCTTAGTTACATTGTAGCTATTCGCGCTTTACCTTACCACACTCCCTCCTTATTGGCTATCCACCCATCCCACTCTCCGCCTCCTCCAATCATCAACCTTTTCACATCACCCTTTCATTCCCCGCCCATTGTGTCACTTTCAGTTACTCTATCTCCATCGCTGAAGAAGGGCATATGCCCGAAAATCTTACGTGTATTTTTCTTGTGTGCGTGTTTTGTCTCTTCGACGCCCCCAGCAGCCTGCCAACTTGGTCCTCAACTTGGTAAGTACCCGCTGGGCTTCCTTCAACACCTTGTTAGATGTTAGATGGAAGAGGAGACTGTTTAGTCTCAATCTCGCCCTAATAAAGACGTATATCTATCTATCTTGTTGCCACCCTCATCACTATCTTTTCTTTTCCTTAAGTTTATATATATATATCGTGGGTGAATCAAAAAGTTCCCGGAAAGTTTCAGTAACAATGTTCCTGCATTCCAAATAATAACAAAGCATTGTTGCCTAAAACTATTATTATCTTAGCCATAATAATTCAATATTTCGTAACAATTTATTCATTTGTTATAATATAAAATCAGTTTTCTAACCCATTAATTGATGAGTATGGATAACTTAAAGATTGAGATTCGAGTAAACGTAAAGTTCCTGAAAAAACTTGGCTGGAAATCGAATGCCATTATTCAGACTTTGCAGAAAGTTTACGGGGATGATGCATCTAAGAAAACTGCAGTTTATGAATGGATTAAACGGTTTAAGCCTGTACAAGAAGACGTTAAAGATGACTATCGAAGTGGAAGACCATCAACGTCGATCAACGAAGAAACCGTGGTCGCCGTCCAATTAATTGTGGAATAAGATAGACGACTTTCAGTGCAAATGATAGCCAATCGTTTGGACATCTCATATGGCTCAGCTCAATCAATCCTCAAAGATAATTTAGGTATTAAGCAAGCTGTCTGCTAGATGGGTACCGAAAGTGTTGCGCTTTCGCATATCCGTCTCCTAAACTCCTCACTCCCCCTGGCCTCAACATTTGATAGCTTTTCACTCCCTTTCTGTCTTCTCCCAACCCCTACCAATCCCCAACCCCCTCTGTATCCTCCAATCCTCGACCCTTCCGCACTACCCTTCCACCCCCATGCCTTCACCCAGTGCCACTGCCATCAGTTCTCTCTCTGTAGCTGATGAAGGAATAACTCCGAAAGTTTCTACGTTTGTGATGTTTCTGTGTTGTTTTAGTGTTCTTTTACGTGTGTCGCTTCGACATCCCCAGGGCCTCGCCAACCTGAAGTCGTCCGATTGGTGAGTGTTCACTGGGCTTCCTCATCCCAACATCTTGTTGCCATCCATATATATATACACACACATAAATAAATAAATGCGTGCTCCTCATGGTGTTCTATATATGTATGTATTCTCTCGACTGCTGTCGCCTTCCTTCACACCTTTCTTCCTCCTCCCTCTTTTTTCTAATTTCTCCAGTCTTTCCGCATTTTTCGTCACCTTTCATGTCCATAGCGCTCGTTTGCACATGCCCACCTGGGAGGATTATCCATTTCAACTTCTCTCTCATTCTCTTTTCTCTCTTTGCTGCTCTTCCACTCGCGCTTCCATTCCCTCACTTCCATCGTTCATCACCTTTCTCATTTTTTCTCTCTCTTCCTCCGCTTAGTTAGCCGACTTTCATTCCCTCTAATCGTCAGTTTTTTCAAAAACACCTTCCTCCGCATCGATTTTCCTCACTTGTTCCCTCTCCCCCTCATTCGTTTTCCGCTCCGCACCGTCCGTTACGTAGACAAGCGCTAAAATTCCTCTCCTTACAGTCGCCCGTCCAAATTAATAACCTACTCCGTCCCGAAATATCAGAAGGTTGACAGGACTAGTTATCATCCTTATCCAATTTATTTTCCTTCGGGAACTTTACGATTTCTGCCCGAACGCTTAATTTGTTTGCGCAGGATTGCCGGCTTTGTTTTTTCCGCGTTTTGTGTGGTCAAAGCGTAAAGTAAAAAGCGTAAAAGACTCCCGCGTGGGGCGGCCATTCCCCAGAGGAAAGAAAATGTTTATCTCGATAATTATGCGGAGAATTTGTTTTGAATTTTGGCCTGATTTGTGTGCATCATGTGTCACGACGATAGCGATAATATGGTCTGACGGAGATTTGACGTAATGTAGGCGTGGTGCGAATGGCATCTCCCGCCATACGTCTGGAGAGACTTTGTAAGGTAGGTAACCGTTTAAGTGTCACCTGGGAAATTTTCTCATAATAATAAGCGGTCGGGTTAAATGTATGTATCGATCTTCCAGAGGAAAGAAAAAAATTATATATTTAATTCTTTTATTTTCTTACCGAGGTGAACGTGAGGATGATAAAAAAAGTTCCAATCTCTAACACACCTTTGGGCCAGAAATTCCCCCAGATCGTTTCGCAATATCAAATAAGCCAGGTAGGCCTAGTTATATATAGTGCGCATATCGTCCTCCTGTCCTTGAAATAATGTCAGTCTGTTTACACTATACTGTCTTATACAGCAGACATCTTCCTCCTTATTATATTCTTTTCTCCCCACTAGTCTCTCTTACGTATGTGTACGTGCTAACCCCAACTCCAATCTTCTAATCCGAGCAATGTGAAAATGTCTTTTTCCTTGACATTGGGATTATTCTCAGTCGCTTATAGGATTACTTCTTGGAATTTCCCAGCTTCCAGGAAGAGATGTTACATCTTATTAAAAGAGGCTGCTGACAACGCGGTTCTCTTACGCACTAGTTCTAAGGCAAAAGGCCAAAGGAGAATCCAAGTAGGAAGCACAATCATGCAGGGATAGGTAACGAAGCTTCTATTACACAAGATGACTCGCTTTTGGGTTCTTTTTATATCTACCTCAAACAAGCGAGGTTATTTCATCTCTCCCTTTCACTCGTTCTCCACTCTCTTTCGTAGTGTTTTCTTTTGATATGAATTTTTTCTTTACGGTGCAATATCACGGTCAAAAGTCTGACTCAAGAAACTCTCTCGAGAGTTTCGGAGAATGCTAGGGTTGGGAGTGCAGCATGTAAAGGGAACAATCGCTAATCGTCCTTAATAAGGCTGTATATTTAATAATCTCCCGCGCGAAATGTCACATACACTACAGATTCTGTAACTTATTGCCCTAGCGGAGTTATAACCCTTCACTTCCGTTCGGGGGATCGGGTGGCGTTAAGTGACCACGGTCACGGGGTTTTATTCGGCAGTTTATTTCCTACCTTAAAAATGGACGAAACCAAAGGGAAGGTTTTAAACTCGGCCAGTAATCAGATGTAGAAATGCTAACACAAGATAATTACTAATGTTAGACACATAATAGTGGTAAGGAAGGAAAACTTTATGGCTTTTTTTCGATCGGAGATTTCGGAATAGCGGAAGTACACAAAGTAGCAAAAAAATTAATGTGACGGCTCGAAAAACCAAACGAAAATCGTTTGTACTCGTAGAGTCATCATCATTCATTCAACGTCCCAACGTTGGGAAAGTTAATTGGTTACACTTAGTCATTTTTAAATAAAAATTACTAGGGACTTAGCCTCGGACGCATTTTGCGCTCAACCTTGTGTTGCGCGGCGAATTCGCAACATGGGCTCATCTGGTCGCTTCGGCCCCAGACCCTCCTTCTCCGACATTTATTTGGTGGAGTTAGTTATAACAAATACCACTACATAGTTAACGATATGCGCGCGCATTCATCACTTTATGACGTAATTCTTACTCGTCCATCCCCTCCACTCTCTTCCTAATAGGATTCGTGCGCATTTACCTCCTCTCCCTCCCCGGGCGTTGGGGAAGGAAAAACTTGTATACTAGATATATAAGGCATAATTTGAGCGCTAAGTTGTCGGTATCTATAATTTTGTTGTTCATAATCAACGCAGTACTCAAGTACTTTACTGTCTTAGCAATCTGGCATGTTTTCTTTCCAAAAAAAATGTCCGAGATTAAAAGGAATTAAATTTGATGTATACTATTGCTTATGTGAAATTATAAGCTACCTTATGTGACATTATATAACTAACTTTATTACCGGTCTTAAATAAAATGGTGATGATACGAGAATATCCATTACTTTTATCAAAACGTGAGAATATGACCTTTAATGTCGAAACACCATAATAATTTATACCTGATATATAAATAATTATAATCATTTATGTAGCTTATATAGGAATTACCCGAAACGTTGCTTGCGGGTCAAGCAACATCATTTATCATTAGGGGGAAAGCAGCAAAGTTCGTCGCAAGGGTCATAAAGGCGCGTGCCGCAGCTGGACTTGGCAAACTTAGGAGTGGAGTAATTAGTTGCTTATTTAATGACGGCGACGTGATATGTTAGGCGACCGTTTCGAATTCCTTCTCTGCCAAATTACTCCGTTAATCTCGTTCTCTTCTCCTTGCCACTCGTAGTCCCGGAGACAAGATCCACCTTAATTTGCGCGCGGAGATGTCTGCTAATGTGTGGCTCTCTGTGTGTTTTCATGTGCCCTGCAGAAAAACCAGCCGAGATCCTTCAGGAAATAATATTAAGGTTTTCCTTAAATAATTGGCGTATATATCTTATTTTAAAGAAATGGTCTCAATCAAAAGTTGTACGCTTAGTGAATAAAATGCTCATAACGGAGGAATTTATGTCCCGTCTCTTATCCTTGTGGAGGAAACCTACCTTGCTTGATTTAAAAATAGCATGCCCTTTGTCGAAAGCAAACATGCTGTTTTTGTATTCGCGCACATTTAACGGTTTTTATAAAACTCGGATTAAATTTTCTCTATGCGACGGCAAAAGATATGTCAGCCAAAAAATATTTAAACTCAGCTATTTGCTTTTCAATGCTAGTTTTCAGCTTGAAAATAATGGATTTTAAATAGTGTCTCCTCCTATTATTCACTCTTTGTCACCAGAAAATTATTTATCAGGCATCCGTTTCATCCGTGAAAGAGAATATCGTGGAAAGACAATTAGGTAGAAACCCAATACAACGCTGGAATTCGAACATACGTTTTAATCAAAGGAGTGATCGATGTTACTGTTGCTGCAGTTAAAAATAGTTCTTTCATTAACTTTATGGAACCAAATCAATTTATTTTTTCAGCCGATAACATTTGTCTAAAAATTGTGCTTTTTTTTGTATTTTTTAACGTTAACCTTAGATCAATAATGCCGTTGTTATTATGTATGTAATTTTAACTACAATATGCGAACACAGATATATCAAACGTATTCATGGCTTAAGAAATGTTTGCTTAAAAATTACGAATATACGTTATTAGTCAAAATGCAAAAACTCCGCCAACGCGTTGATTGCTTTTCCCTTAAAGCTTACAGGAGACGAGAAATTCAATGTTGTTTTTGTAACCGTTGTTATAAAAAGAGAAAGAATATACGCCTATATACATGTATTATAAATAACTGTCTGTTCATGGACGGCATTAGAGAATAAAAAATTTATAACTAACGCACGAAAGCAAACGAAAAAGATACAAATGAACGTCGAAACATGGAAAAAGAGATTGGAAAACTTTGTTGCCACTATCAGTGGAAACTGCTTGCAAACTACAAAGCGCGAAACAGCGTTTTTTGTATTTCCTCCTTTTTTCATCGCAAATCGCCAAAAGGTTGGATTTTCTGGAATATTATTAATGTCTTCAAATTATTACGTATGCCGCGCAAACTGCCATTTGCGCTCGGGAGAGAAGAAGGGAGTTGAGGAGGGTTAGGGAGTGAGGCAGATAAGGGTTCCAAAGAGCTTCGAGCCATATCTCAGATATGCATGCAAAATTTACGTCCCGAAGCCAGCGTTATCATTGACGTCATCTGAACAACAATTTTAAAAAATGAAAAAGATCGTAGAATGAATTATCGATATCATCTTATGATTTTTATCTAACGAATGATCTAGGCAACCCTTTCTGGCAACATGGCTTACCGAGATTTTCTATCTTATTTATTTCTATCTATTTTTTATCACTTTTTGAACGCTTTCATGGCCTTTCCCAATGGAAATATCAACAATAGCAAATTTGAGTACATATGTCTATGGACGTGGCGGTATTTGTATCCTCAAACCCTAGAATTGGGAATCAATGGCCCTTCTACCGATCATCATTCAGATTTAGTACCTAAGTTAGAGCGGTAAAGCTTCTAACTCCTCTAATTAGCGTGGTTGGTTCGAATCCTACTGCAAACTTGCGAGTTCGTTATTTTTTTGTCAATATAAATTAAAATTAGGCAATAGTAATTGTGAGCAAAATAATAGTCCAACAAGGAATTATCGAGTTAGTTTTATGGCTGAAAATTTTCAAAAACAAACACTTAAAATATTATATCCTTGTTGTGGCTGTTGGAAATATCTGAAATAAGTATTTTTAAGTGCTTTCACTTGAAGCAAAAACAGTCATCATTCAAAGAATCAATGCGGGGAATCGAAGTTTCGATTTAAACGGATTAACTTGATTTTGAATGCATATCAATGATAATTCTTTCCTCGTTTTTCAGGTTAAGCACAGATCTTAACTAAATGCTTCAGTAAAAATTCGCACATCTAATTATGCTACATTAGATTGTTTTTGTACTGTGCCGAACTTAACCATGGGAAACGGTCATAATAGGAAACCAGCAAAAAAATTCGAATAAGGTGATATAAAACTGTATATTTCCCCCCTTTAGTGTAGTTTGAATTGAAATCCTTATAAACTACAACATCTTTTCCTAGGATAGATAAATCCTTATAGTCGTTTCGTAGTAAATGGTAGAAGGAAACTCGGCCAACAGATACACAGCATCTGGCGATATCCGTCAGGTCCCTTTATATACGTTAAGTAGGAGATTAGCGGGCCGAAAATAACGAATCTTGTGTATATTTTTTTCTCTCCGGATTTGTGTTTTTATTAAACCTCCTTGGAGTCGCTCCAAACGGACACGATTTGTTAAATGAAGGATTCGATCTGGTATGATAAATGGGTGGGATCTTTTCAATCTCTATATTATAGCCGCACTAATGTGTGTTACAGAAACTATTTATTACTTCAGTATGAGCTAGAATGCTTTTAAAAAATCAGACTGATTATTCATGACTTATAAACAAAGGAAAAATTGCGAAAACACGGGAAGTTTTTAAGTTTAAATTCCCCGAAAATGTTTTTGAAAATTAGAAAAAATTCCCATAAGATTAACATTGGAGCATCGTAGCTGCCAATCACGCTTCTGAAGAGGACTTTCAGATTTAATTTAGCGTTCACGGGGTAAATAAGTCGCGATAGGTCAGTCCGATTTCAACGAAACTTTCATTATAATACTTGGCGTTAGGTTCTGCACGTGACAAATATGCAGTTATCTAATATAAGTAGATGGGTTCGATGCCAGTAAAGTTTCCATTCTGCATTCGTTTACTTTCGAAAATTAATTCTAATTGTCCTATAAATTAGAAACTTGAACCATCGTACGTGCAAAAGAACGCTAATTTATTTAGCTACCGTAGATTTTCAAATATTGTTCGAATTGACCCAAAATTGTTTTGTAGACGAAAATTTTAAGTTATTTGTGAATAAAGTAATTCGTTGCCAAGAACAAACAGCATTGTTGCTGTACTAAAAATATTATAAAGGACCGTGTTGGGAAAACGGAGGAAGATAGGAGTATGGGGAAAAGATAGAGTGAAAGGGAGAAGGAAGGAGAGAGAGAAGAGCAAGAGAGGGAAAGGGGGAGGGAGAGAATGAGGGAAAGTGGAAGTTTGGGTAAGCGGGAGGTTTGATGGGAGGGAAGAATATTGGGAAGTAGAGAGAGGGAGGGAGGGGCATATAGGGAAGTAGAGAGAGGGAGGGGAATGGAAGGGGAAGAGAAGCCGGAAAATACGGCTAAATATAATTTTCTGCCTTAAATATATGCCGAAAGGAGGAGGTTCAGGGTTGCAAACGGACAGCAGACGAATTTGCACGGGGTTGACGCCCGTAGCGCACAGGGGCAGAGCCCCTAGTATCGTATATTACAACCGCACTAATGGGCGTTACGCAAACTATTTCTTCCGCATGAGCTAGAATGCTGAAAACTTCAGACTGATTACACAGGACAACAAGTTTTCACTTTTTGTCGATAACATAAACGAAAAAAGTTTTTTCTTTTAAATCGATTGCGCTGATCATGAAAATGAGTCAAAAATTTGTAGCACGCAGTTTCTTTTTTTTTCCTCATTTGTATTTAAAATACATGAACTTATATATCACCCATTATGCAGTTTGAAGGATTTACGTTATTTAAATGGGATTAAACTTGGAATCACTATTAAAATATCGTAGACTCACACTGCAAATATAAAAAAGACCAAGAAAATATACACAGAAAACTGCACCGTTTTAACTCTCAATTCAAATCACAGAAAGTTATTTTTCTCTTAAAAAAAGCACATAATTTAAGTGAGAATAAACTTGGAATCCACTAAGTAAACATAATATATAGTCTCACATTATGGTTGACAAATATAACAAAAACGCTCAGAAAAATATAAAAGGTGAAGAAAAGCATGCTATTCTGACTCTAAATTCATTACAGAGAAAGTTATTTTTTCCTCTTATGAACAGTATCATCTTCCCTTTACAAAAGCCAGCTATAATCACCCATCATGGCAGGATCCCACTTTCCCTGATAGCAATGTTCCATGTTACTTTATATCTTGGTGGGATCTTTCACCTCGTTCATCGCTAACACCACCCAAGTTGTCTGGGAAGAAGTCCAAATGAGAATGTAATAAGTTTATTTCGAGTGACATCCGGCATCCTAATTTTTTATAGTGATGCAACAGTTCTTCTACCCATTTTTGATAGTTCCCTCTTTTTTATTACCCAGAAATCCATGAGCTTCAAATTTAAAGAATTTCCATGCAGCTAATTCAATGAAGTTTAGTTTGCTTTCGAAACTGTTATCATGCAAAAGTTATCTAATTTGCGGACCAACAAAGATAATTTCTTTGAGTTTCGCGTCACTCAGTTTTGGAAACTTTCCTTTTAAGTATGCAAAACCATCACTATTTTTGTCCAAAATATTTATATGGCAGAAATAGTAGTCTTCAAGGTGACTGGTTGTTTTACGTCAGATCATTGGAACAGCAAATGGCATGCTCTTCTCTTTCCTTTCATCCATTCTGTCATGTTTACGTAGCACGTTATGCAGCATACATGCGGTGCCCAACTTATATCTTGATCTGTCAAATGATAACCAAAATACAAATAATAGGCTTGTTTTACCTTCTTTGTTATAGATCGACATTGTGATTTTGCTGTAAACTGGCCACACATAACAAAAATTGTCTGGCGAATTCACTCAGCCGCGATTGTGTCCTTTCTCCTTCATCAGAACACAAACTCACTCACACGCATCACATATCACACTCCTACTTCCTCTCTATCCTTCAGTTCTGCGAACATTTAGTAAGAGATGCTTATTTTTTTAAATATTTATGAAAAATGGTCATTACTGTTTTTTTATAAACTGTGACGTGATGCAACATTTTTAAGTCCAGATCTGGAATAAGCATGCCAGAATTATTGCAAAAAGGTAGCTTTCATTCATGTTACCAAAACCTTGTTGATTTGTGTTATTCATGACTTACAAATAGAGGGAAAATTGCGAAGTTTTTAAGTTCAAGAGCCACAAAAAAATTCTTATTCGAGAAATTCCCGTAAGGTTAACATTGGAGGATTGTTGCCATCAACTCCGCTTTGAAAGCATAACACGTAAATGAGTGTAAGATATCTTTCGTTTGCGTTTTATAATTATTTATAATTGCCGTAGAAATTAGAAACTTGAACCATAGTACGTGTAAAAGAAAGCAAATTTATTTTCCTAACCTATTGGGAAAAGGGTGGAAGACAGGAGTGTGGGGAAAACAAAGAGTGAAAGAGAGAAGGAAGTAGAGAGAGTGAGGAGAGAAAGAGAAGGAAAGGGAGGGATAGAGAGAGGGGGAGAGAATGAGGGGAAGCGGAAGTTGGGAAAGTGGGAGGTTTAGTGGGAGTTATGGATATAGGGAAGTAGAGAGGGAGGTAGGGAGAGATTGGGTGAGAGAGGGAGGGGAATGGGAGGAAGGGAGAGAGAAGCCCGAAAATAGGGCGAAATATAATTATCTACATTAAATATATGCCGAAATGAAGAGGTTCAGGGTTGCACTCGGGCAGCAGACGAATTCACCGCGGAGCGAGGTAGGGAGTTGACGCGCGTAGGGGCGGAGCCCCTAGTACGGTATAAGAGCATAGGAGAGAAAAATATAGATTTTTAATTGTTGTTTACCGATGAAGTTGTCGTAGCGATCGATGTAAACAAAATATGTGATATTATCTTGGGATTTTCTTGAATTTTTATCTCCGAAACTATAAGTTGCAAATACGTCTTCCCGCAAACTTTTTCATGGTAAATGTTGTCCTCTATCCGAATAAATTTTTAATCGATACCTTACAGATCATGTGAGAGCAAGGGAAAGAAAAAGATGGCATTTAATTGTTGCTTGACGGATTCCATTTAACGAGATACGACTATACGTTTATTTAATTGCTTATATAAAGTGTGAGTTCAAATTGATGGATGCAGTTGCAAATCATAATTCTATATATTTTGAAAAGGGTCACTCATACTTAATTTATTTAAATTCGCCTAGTAGTTTCGGAGATTAAATATGCGGGCGGACGGTCGAAGGCGACTTACCCATGAGGTGCTCCGCTACTATTGCTTCGCTCATAAAGAACGCCTAAAAATGGTATTGAATCCGCCGCGATTGGAAGCATTTTTACTTGCGTGAGACGCAACGCTCTTTGGTTACGTTTTATTTCTCATCAAAGAGAGAAATTCAATGACACCGCTGCTTAATCTTGGTAATTTACGAAAGACATTATAGTGTTTGGCTTAAATGGAATAAAAATATTCTGACTGATGCTCGAAATTGTTCTGGGAAATTTAGAAGGAAGAAATCTCGGTAGAAATCCTATATTATGTATCGAATAAAAAACGAAAACTGTAACGTGGAGTGATCCTTAATTGACTAAAGTAGATTAAAGGTAATGAATATTTTTTAATGTCTATGATGGCTGGATGTTGAAAACGATTTCATTTTGAAAGCTTTTACGCGTCAACTAAGGATAAAATAGCACTAATTTTAATATAAAAATTTAATTAAGTTGCTTAAATATTTATAAAACAATTCTGAAAACTTTTGCGTAAAATAAGAAGGAAAAGCGAGTGAATAACAGATTTTTATGTAAGCGTCCCTTAATGCGTTTGCAAATTGCTTTTTTAATAGCCACGACATATAAACAATCAGCATAATGAAGATCTCCTCCTCTCCAAGAAATCATTCATATTAATGAATATTTTTCCTTTAGACAACGAGAACGTGAAGAGAATATTGCTAGGAAGTATCCTTCGGATTTTGAATAGTTAGTGCGTGAGGGGACTGAGAGACAGGGAAACTACGTGAAAGTAATTGAATATTAAATTCTGTTAGAATTTTCGTAAGTTCCTTCAGCTCCGGTTGAATTATGTTAATTTAGAAGATAATCGTTTGAATTGCATTAATATAATTACTTAATATTCCATATATATGTTACATGCAAATCCATAAATGCGGGCATATATAGATTTGTCCGGGCAAATCTAGATATGCCCAGGTATTTTGGGCACACCCCGAAATATTTTTAGAAAATGCACTTTTTCGAGATATGCCCGGGCAATTTGCGATGTGACCAAATCGTTTTGGGAAAATCTAGATGTGGGGGAGCTCACATCCTATATCCGTCCCGAATTTTTTCCCGATTTTCAGTGTTCTGTCCCGTTATCCCGAATATCTTTTTCCGTGCGTTTAATTACCGATTTTGTAAATTGTAATGAATTACGCAGCAGTTTTCTCCATTTTCAGTTCGTATTAAGTCATTTTAAGATAAAAATCCCTCTACCAAATATGAATCAATACAGGGATAGAGTTACCAATGAAACCCAACTCAACCAAACCAAACTAAAATCAACCCAACTGGGACAGTTTGGCGCGACCGTTCGGCGCTGGGACAATTCGTCGCCGAATCGATTCGGTGCCCCGAGTTGGGTTAAGTGGCTGTGCGTTTTATTAGTTCCATTTTACTCTTTTTATTTTCACACCATTCCCATCAAATCATGCTGGTACTTTGCCGAACGTAATCCTGCTGGTGCCGAACTGTCCGGTCGCCGAACTGTCCCGCGCCGAAACGGTCGCGTCGAACTCTCCTATATTCGAAACTACTGTACACTTTGAGATTTGCCTGGGCATACTATTTTGGGATTTGCCCGGGCATATATAGATTTTCCCGATTTCGGGATTTGCCCGTAACATATAAACCGGATTGTACATCCCCTTTATTTGAAAAACTAAACGAGATTTTACGTGTGTCTCGTCAACGATGCTCACACAAATTTTTGGTTGTTTTTGGAACAGTTTTCGGTATTTTTTTCTCTCTTGAGAGTGATGATTCTTGAGTTTTTAACGTAGATTATAAAAATCATTACTCTAATTGTCCGTCAAAAATGCCAGTAATGCACGAATGGTGTTAAAATTTAAACATTTCCCACAATCTCCCTCCCACTAAAGCTTGCTTTCTTCCTCAACCTGACAAAATTGCAAATAGATATTCCCCTAGATCGTATACCACCGGTTCCGATGAGCGTGACAGACTCACAGATATAGCTCATTATTGTAATATATATTCTAAATAGCTGATAACCCAAAAATGAACGCATTTTGTTACTGTTTGTTCCGATTCCTTTCCACCTTTTTATTTGTTTTTTTTCACGCCTTTTTTAATCCTCGCCCCTTTTTTGTCTCCCTCCATATTTTATTTCTACTCCTTCCCCCTTTATTCCCCCACTCCTCAATTCTTTCCCAACCCTGTTTTTCCTACTCCTCTTTCTCTCTCTCTCTACAGAAAAACCTCCCTCGACCACACACACGTACGCACCGCTTCAGATCTTATTTGCAAAACTTCTTTTCGCGCATTAACCGATTAATTTTACGCTCTGTTGACCCAGGGAGGCCAACTACGACGCCGCGAAATCCCATCTATCTTTTACTCTTCCTATATATATATATATATAGGAAGAGTTATATATATATATATATATATATATATATATATATATATATATATACACACACACACATACATATATTCTTTCGCCATCCGTTTCGAGTATTCTTCCTCCCACGATCCCATTTTCATCTCACGAGCTCACCTATCACGCGCGCGGTGAGATTTGTTCCATTCAGGTAAGGCGAGAGTCGTCTAATGAATTAGAACGCTGTCAGGTTATATTTTATACGCGTGACGCGATCAGTTTTCGCGAACTAAAGAGATCACACTCGTCACCTTTATTCATTCGTCTGCATTTCGCAGATTCTTGCAGCATTATTTTTTTTATTTGGTATTTTTTGCGGGTTAAAGAAGAAATGGGTCATCCATAACCTATCAATAGGGAGAAAAATGGAAGAAATTATCATTGAGCTCATCTTGTTGCTATGATTCAAAAATATGCACTAAAGAAAAATCTAATATCGGTGAGCTACTACTTATAGAAATTGCTTTGTGGCTAAAGTGCGCATTTTTTCCTAAACTTTTATTGGCTACTTCAGCTATCTAATTTATCGTCAATGGCTCATAAACATTCTCTTTCCGATTAAAGTGATCTTATTGAAAAAAATAACCGTGACTTGCATCCACACTCACGGCGATATTTGAACCTGCGACACTAGTATTTTAGACTTTACTTATCCCTCCAACAAGCAATATGCACAATATGGTGCCCAGACATTTTGTCCAAAGACTTTTCGTCCGAGACATAATTTTGTCCCGTAGACATTTTGTCCAGATTCCATTGTCCATCTGTTTATTAGTCCAGTAATATTTCGCCGTATCTATTTTAGTCCAGGACTTTGTTTGTCCAATTAATATTATTCAGCAAAGCCTTTTCGTCCCATAAAAACACAATAGGAAGAATTTTAAATGGAAAATTTCATTACTAAAAGAATTAATTTCCAATCTACTCATCTTTCAGATTTTCCATACCAGAAGAATTAATGTTTAATCTACTCATCATCCACATTTTCTTCCTCCTTGACTCTCTCGGCGTATAGTTTAATTTTCTAGCTTATAGCAAGCAGGTATTGTGAAATGTTGTTATTTAACTTATATTCCTCGTAATTGGCCACAGTTTCCTCAATTTTATTTTATTTTATCGTTTAGTTATCCTATCCTGTGTCCCATCACTCTCATGGGTGTGATTTTCTACTTTATAAAAAGTAATTTTGGAGTGTGTCACAATTGCACATGTCCCTTTTTCACGCCACCAATATTTTCTTGCATGTTGCTTGTTGTGAGAATGGTTGTTGTACAAAAAGTTATCATTCTCCAGCGAATACTTGCCTTTCGTAGATTCTATTAATTTTTCCATTCTTCCTTTACTCTCTATATAAAATTTTGGGTATTGAAATATCAGTGAAATATAATATTTTTTCTCTATACTTCCTCAGGACTGAATACTTAATAATTTAAACACTTTTATGTTGTTGTCTAACAATACTTGTTGTAGTTTTCCTTAGTAACGACGTAACGGCCTACTGAATGTTAAAATTTAAATAGTTCTGAAAAACAAAAAATGGACAGAAATCTACACCGGATGTGAATGACAATGGATAACATAGTATTGGACAAAAAATTGTTGGGCAACACGGTACTGGACAAAAATGCTTGGGCAAAACGTCTTTGTACCAAAGAACATTTGGACGAAAAGTCATTGGACGAAATTTTTCGGACGACTTGTCCTGGAAGCGCAAAAATATGTGGAGATTGTAAGTTTTATGCTAAAAAAATTGTATTTTTATGCAAATGAATTGATCATGAATGTCCATCAGTTATTGCCATGCAACAACGATTACATTAATATGCAAACATTTGTGAGAGAGTTGCACTATTTTTTTTTACTCCCATTCGTTTTATTTTATATATTTGGAACCTGAATCGGCTTTAATGGCCACGCTGAGATAATTATTGAAAACGAAATGGACCTTTGATAAGAGTTTTTTGGCCGATAACAGCGAATTCTGCAATAATCACACATTTATTCTTCGAAATTTAGCTTCGTGACTGGAGGTGCGTTGAAATGTAATATAATGACCAAATCGATTATCGATAGCGAGGGTTCAATATCCCTTTAAGAAGCTTACCCTCTTTATCCTCGAATGTTTTCTATTATAAAAAGTCACTCCTTATACACATGACTGGACAAATCCCGATCGCCAGGGTGCCATGGCGCCTAGGATTTTTCTCCCGGCGTCTAGATGTTGTAGTATAATGCGTGCTTTAGTTACATGCGCTGGCTCCTAGGTTTTGGAGCTTACGCCTAGGTTTTTAGAAAATTTGTCGAGCCCTGATTGTAGGATAACTTTCCGACTTATGAACAGAAATAATTTCTTTCGAACGTGGAATATTAAGCGTAAATTGAAATTCTACAACTCGTTATGGTGTAAAACTTGAAGCTGCCTTTAATTCGTTTTCCTCTTTTGCTATAATTTATCCATAGCTATACCATGGGAGACTCGTACTTTTCTTAAGCCATTTCAACCATCATTCGGATAAATGGTCGCATCCGAGGGACTTGTGTATATCGAAATTTGTTCGAACTAAAATGGAGATAATAAAATACAAAGCGTAGACGGTCCACTTTAAACTTTATTCCGTTTTCTAAATAAGTTAAGACGAAAAATGATGTTTACTTGTATTCTCATTTCAAAATAATCCGCGTATCGGAAAAATATATCCCTAACAAATTTCGGTGTCTGTTATATTTCCGACGTTCACCGAATAGATTTTAATTTATATACAATTATTTTTTGAGGGTGGATTATTCAAATCAAAATGTAATTCGCGAATTCGCTTGAATTCCGGTTTTGTTCTCGTGGATAAATGTATAAAATTGACGCGAACGATCAAATTTACATCGAAATTTAATTCAGGACGCACGATATAGTTAATTACTCGAAACCGCAGCTATATTTGTGAGCGAAGCTTAATCCTCTCGACCCGTCGAGCCAGCGCGCCAAAATATGCTGATTTCAATTAATTTCGATCGTCTTTGTAATAAAATGGAATTTCGGTCGAAATTTTGGTCCTAATTCGGTTCCGCAAAAACGTATTCATTTCCATAGTTTTTCAAAACAAACATATTTTTATTCATCGTTCGTTAGTTGTGTGGTGATTGTTCAAACCTTCTACCTCGGACAAACAAAATCCTGTAATGATATTGAATGAGAGTATTTTCTTGATTCTATATTTCAAATATTCTTCCAAAAATTAGATTGTCTGCTCTTTGTTTGAGATGTTAGTAGTTCACGATTCTTTTATATCAGGGATGCCAAACATTTTTCTCACGTGACAAAATAACAAAAATTGGCTTTTCTTTTCAAACTCACGTGCCAATTTAAAATACATCCAAAAGGAAATAGTTTCATCGTTTTTCCTAAGATCATTTATTCTCAGGCTCACAGCTCAGAAAACGATCGATTGTATACATACAATTCCATCAATCTTATAAAAAGACTCATTGTCTCAGATCATTTATGATCGACTAGCATCTCGTTCTCGGACAGAAAGTCAATTATTTTATCAACATAATTCCTATCTCCTTAGAAAGAGTATTTGTATTGAGCCAGAAATGGAAAAATGCGTGCAAATCAGAATTTTTTCCCTTACTACTTAAGAACGCGTGCCATAAGTTTTCCATCCCTGTTACTATATATCGTCGCCGGATATTATTTTTGGGCTATTATCTGTATCCTGTGAAATAATTTAATTTAACCATGAGAGCTTCCTCAAATGAAGAAAAGAAGAATATATTTTTCACGACAGACCATCACGATGCCAAATTCCACAAATGATATCGCCTACGATCCTGTGTAACTTAATTATCCCCTTACGAGGAATTGAATTATTGACGCCAATAAAAGATATCTTACGCGAAATCCTACCTATTCTCAATAAGTGTCTCTAATTGCGTCATTGATAACTTCGAATAATGATAATCACGAGCCTCATTGCAAGTCCGAAATAACCCAGTCTTTAAAAAAGTAAGCTGGAAATAATCTTCTCATCCATGTAATCTCCTCATTTCACGAGCACTTGATTTTTATTTCCATAGATACGAGCCACTCTCCGTCGCTTTGAATTTATAAATTTCCTTTTCCGCGAAGTTTCCTTCAATTAAAATTTTTTTGGGATCCGGAGTCGTATGTTTTAAAGAGTTTACCCTCAACAAATTATATATATATATATATATATATATATATATATATATATATATATTTATATATTTATTTCTTTATTTATTCGCTTTCGTTATCGATCACATTCTCCTGTCTCGCTTGTCATATATGACGTCGGACTTCTGGAATGCGGGTGTTTTGAAGTGCGTGGACAGCGTAATTACTAACGGAATCCGCCGCTAATTGCTCTGAGCCCTGAGTGACTGGGCGGATGTAAGACGTTTTTTGTTTCTTTTTAAAAAGTTTTAGCGTTTTTTGAGATGTCTTGATAGATATGGTTAAGATGGTATCACCGATATCAATCAAGTCAAAACTTACGCGGTCATCGCAGCGTCGAGAAAAATTTCGACGAAATCATAGAAAAGTAATCGGAAACTATTTTTTTCGAAGTCATCTTCGACTTTTCCGTTTTTTTTTCAAATTAAACGATTAAAAAAATATAAACTTGAAATATGACGCAACTTACGAATTTAACATTATACGCTTTTCAGTAGGGTGTATTTTTAAAACGGGAAGGAAACGGCGTCATTATTGAAGCACCAGTCGAAAAGATATCTTCTTTATTTTTTGAGCTAAATGAAATTCCGATGGGACATCGAGTATTAAGTCTTGCGTCTCCTTTCACCGTTTATTATGTCAAGGAAGAGGTTGTTGAATGCCCGCGTGAAAGATCCGTAAAAGAGAATTGGAAAGCTTTATTTTTGAGTAATTCAAAATAGAAATACCGAAACTCGCCTTATCGCTAAGATCAAATTGACAAACTTTTTCTATACGATCTTTTCTTTTTTTTCTGTCCGTCTGTCTGCCCGTCCGTCCCCTCTTTTGTCTCTTGAACAGTTTGTCATAGAGAAATGTAGAAACGCCATTTTGTTTCTGCCAACTTAGGATACTTCGAGAAAACTATTTTCGTTTACATAAGTGTCCCAGGTTTGACTCCAGGAGGCAATTATATTGTCCCATATGTTTACACAGGAGTTTCGATTTTTAATATGCAAGGTTTATTTCCTTCATTTATTAAAGTACGTAAATATAGAAATTGATGGAATGATAGAAACTATGCAGAAAGGCATAAGCTGTAATTTTGGGAATAACTTTGAAACAGAAAAAATTCTGCTATGACCGGGAATCGGGAGACCCGGGTTCGATTCCCGGTCATAGCAGAATTTTTTCTGTTTCAAAGTTATACGTAAATATAGACCGAATTTTTCCGTTTTTGCTTTAATCGACGGTTAAAACTATAAATATCTTATTCTTGCAATGTTTAGATGTTACACGGAAGAATTTGTCAGCAACGCGTTTCTTTTCGAAATATTATGGCTCTTTCGTACTGTTTCCGGGTGTTGCCAAGGTGACCCGCATTGTTACCTCCGATTCAATTAGTGTCTATTAAGCCTTCAAATAGACGAAAGGATTGCGTTATTCGGTTCGCGCTTTTTATTGCAGCATTAATAATTGCTGATTATTTTTATTCAGTAAAATTAATGTGGACTGTGGGCATTTTTAACGATTGACCAAATGAAAAAAATCTTTCTTTATTTCAATACTGGAATGTTATCTTTTTTCGCAAGGGAGAAGCAATTAAAATTGCACATATAAATTATAAAAACAAACATGAAATTCTAAATGTTAGTTGTGTAATTTTATAAGGAAAAATGGGATATTATTAATTTTAAACATGCAGATTTCTGACTGACTTCGCAAAAGTTTTTGCGACTACCACTAGTAACCGTACAAAAATGCCGTGAAAACACGTTTTGGCTGCAAGGCAGCCGTCATCAGTGGTTATTTTGGCAGGTTTGATATAGTCATTATCAATCCGTGTTTTTGCATGCGAGATTTGTTAAGAGTTTACTGTAGAAAATAATCCTCAAATGATGTCTTTAAAAAATAACGTTCATTCACGTTCGGTCGGATTGCGGAAATGATAAGCGGGAATGAAGCTCTTTATTACCCGTCAAATATGACGGAATTATTATGATATAAATATTCCAAATATATTTGATTTTGATATGAAAAATCAGTAAGGTATGTTAAATGATGATAATAAATAAATAGTAATATTCCCTCCCTCCCTCTCGCTACCACTCTCTCCCTCCCTTCCTCTCTCCCTCCCTCTCTCTTTCCCTCCCTCTCTGCCTCTATTTGTCTCACCTCCCCCCTCTCATTCCCTCCTGTCCCAATACATAGCTCTCCCACTTTTCCCCGTCTCCTTCTTAATCTCTTTCCTCCCGTCCTATTCTAATTCTATACCTCCCTTACTCTCTATGTACTTTCCATTCTATATCCCGTCCTTCCGATCTCCATCCACACATCCCCTTCTCTTTTACGAGTACTCTACATCTATATAGTCGTTTATATAAGCAAAATAATGCAAACTAAATCCCATTCCCATTAAGATTACGTATTTTTGTAAAAAATCCTACGATAATTTAAGAAAATCTATGCACTCGTATATATTACACGTATACGGGTTGTGACAATAATTTACTCTCAAAGTTTAACAATGATGTGGTCAGCAAGGCACCATCCCGTTTAAAAGCCGATATTTTCCCAAATAACGGAAATTTTGAAAATCGGTAGGAAAATGTTTTGGAAAATTTTACTGCAAATTGTTTTTTTCTTTATTTAACTGCCAAATAAAACCTATCGCTAAAGGAATCAGGTCAAAAGCTTGTTTAGTCTTCGAGTTATTCAAGTTCAAAGAGCGTTCCGGACAGAGGGACATAAGCAAATTATTATATACCGAGTCATGAAATAATCGATTAATACAAGGATTCATTAATACCTTCATGAGTATTTGCGCCCCGATATTTGTAATTTCAAGAAAAGAAAATGTTCGATTTATTTTAGCTTTAAGTTGTCAAACTTAATTATAATTCTAATAGAAAAAATCTTTTTCGAAAAGTTTACTTCGGAGTCATTGTGGTGGCACCGTTCTCTTAAGATGAGAATCGCATTTCATTAGTTTCGATATACTCCGTAGATTTGCCAATAACTTTCCAATCATAAATCTGATTGCTGGTGATATATAAAATATAATGCCTTCGCTACTCTTGTATTGGTGCTTACCTAGGATTTATTGTTAGGGAAACAACAATGCATGGTCTGTATTAATAAGAGGCTGTGTATATCTGTGTGTGTGTGTGTGTGTGTGTATGGACAGCGTTTCTCGAAAACCAAGAAACTTAGAGACTTTAAACTTAGTATACTTACTAATGGAACCATAAGGAATCCTCATTGAGGATGTTCACCTCCGGGCCAGAATTTTGATTTTTTCGGGTAGGAGGAAAGTGAAGGGGGGAGGGTGCTGTTTTCCATCAGATAACACGTAAAAATCGATTTCTTGACTTGCAAAATTTACTCTTTTGCAAATTAAAATGAAAAATAATTGACCTAGGACCTTCGGACCGGGATCGTTTTAAAGAAAAATAAACAACATTTCTTATTCTCTTCGTCACATTTTGCCTACGGTACAAAATCGCGCAAGTTCTAAGTTTAAATCATATTCATTTGAAAGTTTAAGTTTTTTTTAACGATATGAAGCCTTGCCGATCGTATCATTGTTAAACCTCGATATTGTCTTGTCGCCACAATCCTTATACCATAATATGGTATACGCATATCATGCGTAAGTAATGCATGCTTTGAATGCTTTAATACGAGAGAGAGAGAGAGAGAGAGAGAGAGAGAGAGAGAGAGAGAGAGAGAGAGAGAAGGAGAGAGGAAGAAAGAAATGAGAGAGGGAGAGAGAGAAAAAATTAAATGTTCCATAAATTAAAATTAATTTTGCGCGTATAAGAATTGTATAGCATAATGTATTTCTTTGTCATACAATTTCTATTCGCCCAAAACTATTTTAACCCTCGGGAACACTCAATTATGTAAATTTTATATTTATTGTTTACTTTTTAGGCGTTCTTTACCAGCGAAGCGGTAGTAGCAGAACGCTTTATGGGCACGTCTCGACCGTCCGTCCGTCGGAACTTTCATCTCCTTAATCGCCGGACGAATTTCAATTAAATTACGTAGGAGTGATCCTTATTAAAATTTATAGCCCAATTGTGATTTTTAACTGAATCCGTCAATTAGAACTTCCACTTTACATAATTACTTTAATAAACTCATACTTGTATCTCGTTGAATTTCATCTGTCAAGCAACAATGGAATGCCTTACTTTTCTCTCCCTAGCTCTTATATGATCTGTAAGGTATAGATTAAATATTTATTCAGAAAGAGGAAAACATTCACTACATGATAGTTTTGAAGACTATATAATCACGAGCTATAGTTTTGGAGATAAAAAATCGAGAAAATCTTGAGCATAACATCTCATATTTTGTTTACATCGATCTCTACAACACTTACTACAAGATAGTTCCGAAGACCACATAATTACGATTTATTGTTTTGGAGATGAAAATTCTAGATCTTTCGATACCGTTTCATAAGTACGTATTTCCCATTAAGAACGCATTTTAAATCTCTGGGTATTCCATTTACGGAGTATACCTTTCCATTTTGTTAGTGCTCATAAAAATTGGTTTCAATATTTTTTATTTCAATTTTAACTTACTACTTAATTCGCGTGTACCCGTCGTATTTGACGAGCAATTACGCTAGTTCTGAATAAAAGTCCTACGTTCCGGAAGGAGCTTTTCTATTCCTCAAGTTAGGTGAGAACAGTTGATGTAATCGTTGATACAAAACGGGTATCGTTCGATCAAGGCGTTATTCTAACAGCTGCGCGAGGTTTCAGGTGTCAGGTCAAGAAATTCTTTCGATTTTCTCCCTTATTATTCTCTCTCCGCTTTAACGCCTCCCCATTCCAAGGTTACTACTCCATCACCCCTCCTCTCTTTCCCTCCATCTCCTTCTCTACATCTCTCTATTTCTTCATCTCCCTCGCTCTCCATCGACCCTCTTACGCTGCCGACGTTGGCTGTTCCTTGAGGGAAATATCTTCTTGGAATCGCGGTGTTTGCACGTTTGGAAGAGTTTGTTCTTTATTAGTATTATAAGAGATCGAATAAATATGTAATAACACAATTATAGTGTTTGCACGCTAATGTAGGCAATATATATTCCTTCAGCACTCGCATCCGGTAGATTTGCTGTTATCAGATGTTCTGCTCAAATACAGCGTTATGCTAAATTGAAGTATGTATATTTCAATGCAGTAAACTTTATAATTCATTCGCTAGAGATGTAACGAGCTCATCTTATAGGTATAAATGGCTCTCTGGGTAAGCACTCAAGTATAAAAAATTGATAAAAAAATATGCGCTCCTCTTAGATATCTTCAATTCTAGATGCGCATACTATAAAAATCTTACAACGTAAGGATACAGTGTACGAAAATTTTACTTTTAGTAAATATTGTGGGGTAGAAATTAAATTTTTTCCTACTTAAATACCAGTTTATTCTTCGTAGTTGTTAGCGCGAAATAGAATAGGACAAAATGTGTCAGCCAAATCGTTTTGGGAAATCTATAACTATTTCAACCAACTAACTGGTTAAAGATTTGCATGAAACTAATGTAAATTTGAAGTTAATGGCTCTCCCTTTTCCGAGATATTTTGTGCTTAAATGAATGGAAATATACTCAATTGCATTTATTTACATCCCAGATTGAGGAATAATTCGAATGAAAACGCACGCAATCCGAGGAGTCATTACGTGTAATTGTTTTAGTTATTTTTGGCTGCTTATTTTTTCAAAATAACAAAGCGAAAAGATTCCGTTTTTTAAATCCTTACTCTTTTAATCACAAAGAGACCATTGAGATGCCACTGATAGCTCACAGGAAACTGTCAATTGAAATAACATGTTCTTCACCTTCTAAAAACATTTGATTCCTTTCCTCCCTTCATCGTCGCGCCAATTTTCTTTTCCTAATCTCCTTGACTCTTTTTCTCACATGCTTTACATTTCAATTCTTCCATATACATATCTCCTTCGCCCATTCTTTGCCCATTTATTTTTTTCTGGTGCGCCTTCGCCTTTTTCCTTGTCTCGACTTTCTTTTGTTCTATCTTCCTTATTATTTTCTCCCAAGGAAGTATAGGGGAAAGTATTGTTTTCATGAAAAAAATCGATTTCGAGATTTCAACGGAAATGCACGTTTTGAGGTCCCCTAAACACGTTTTGACCATTTTCTCGATGATGTCTGTGTGTGTATGTGGGAGGAATTTTGTGGGCGCTTCAACTCAAAAACTATTAATCAAATCAACGCAAAATTTTATATTTTTCTTTTTCATTTACGTTGATTAGTTTTTGGTAAAAATTGGTCAACCGGAAGTGGGTATTTACTCTTGTCACATCAGTTTATTTCAATATTTGCTTTAATATTTGATAAATGTAAAAAAGTACTGGAATAAATGTTGTAGGAAACTTAATTTTCTACAACCTTTGTTTGAAACTTTTTTTGTATAATGCATTGTTTATGAGATGTTTTAAATATTATATTTTTTCCCTGCCATCACCGCGCGACTATTGTAAACACTTTACAGTTACGTCTTACAATTAGTAACGTTCCTTTTTATTTTATGAATTATTGGCGCTTCGTGACTATATCTAATATCAAATGGCTACTTTTGAGTTCATTTCAGTTCTTTGTTAAGTCCTTAAATTTTTCTCGCAGTTCCTTAAAATATTTATCATCATTTAACCTATTTGGAATTTTAAAAAATATTACAGTTGTGTAGAAAGTCATGTGGTGGCCACATTAGATTTTTTTCAGAATGAATCATACCCCGAAACAGTGGAGTGTAATTTTTTTTTGTCGATTTACTCAAAAATGGTGAATACTTTTTTATTAGAATTCATTCAGTAATACAGGTTGATTCCGTAAACAATAAAGCGTAAGCAGTGTACCTAAGCTAACGAACTATCGTCCAGTGGCATTGTAACTGACAATGGGTTAGATGGAAAAAGAGACTGCTTAGTCCCAATCTCGCCCATATAAAGACGAATATCTATTTACAACACATTGGATTTTACGCCCAGCAATCGTCAACCATATCCTCTGACGTAATCCTTCATACCTCGTGCTCAAAAGCCTTCCTCTTTTTTCCTCTCCCATCCCCTACACCTGCTGCTCATCGAGTTGCTACGTGGCAAACTACTGAAAAAAATATTTTCTACACGAAAAATATGAAACAATTTTCGTAGACTATAAGCGAGAGGATTTGAAAAAGTTTGCGTAATCTGGCACCGATTTATTTCAAGTTACTTAGTGTTCATAGGTCGTTTCTTCTCCAATTACCATGTATATATTTTAATTTCCTCATTATTTGCACTCTCTTTACTTACCATATCCTACTTTATATTTCTCTCCCTCGATCTGAATTTACTTTCCATATTCTTTTCTCTCTTTATGTCTCCACTTTCTTTTCCTCTCTGCTTGTCTGTCTTATAATTCCTACTTCTCTTTTCGTTTTCTACTTCTTTTTTAATTATCCCTCACTTTGCCCAACTCCCCCTATGCACTATAATTATCTTCTCCATTCGGCACTTATCCCTTCTTTCTCTCTCTCTCTCTCTCCTATTTCCTTTTTATCTCCCTCCCCCTCTGATTTTTACCATTTTATTCTCTTTTTTTATGTAACCCCGTTCCCTTTTTATTTTTCTTCGCGTGATCTGATTGCCCGGGGGCGTGCATGGACAGAAAACCCGTTCCCCTTTCAGATACAGAGCGTTCTGAAGGGTAGAGGTGGTTGGGTAGTCATGGAAGGGATCAGGAGAGGAGTGTAGGGAGTGTAGCGGAGTGATGGTGGATGGAGTGAGTGAGAGAGAAGTAGGAAATTTCAGCACGATAGCGTGTGAGGAAAAAATGGCAGCATTATATTTGGAGGCCCTTGTCATGTGTGCTTGTGCTTTGGTGTGTTTGGGTGTGTGTGTGCTTGTATGTGTAAAAGAGAGAGGGAGATAAAACAAGGCTGTAGATATGAAAGATGTTCTATTAAAGCGAAAGGAGCGTGATAAAGAATGAGAGATGCACTATTGGATGGAAATGATCGCCGTTGTACAAAGGCCGCAAAAAGTGGCCTCCACGCGTGTGGAATTCGCGGGTGCCATAATAAGCAATTTTCTTGAGTTAAATTGAAGTTATATACAAGTTACCGCTAAATCAGGTAAAACCTTATGTTCTAAAAAATGCTAAATACAATGTAAAAAATTTTAATGTAATTTATAAGTAGATTTTAGGACGTGGTCTACTGTATTTTAGATCGTGCTGTGTGCGTGAAGTCCTTATAGATCAGAGGTGGCAGACCTAGGGCCCACGGGCAGTATGCGGCCCCAGATATTGTTTTACGCTGCCCGCGAAGCTATAATGAAAAAATATCCTTCAAATTTAACTGGCAAATTCATATTTATATCAAAGGCATAATAGTATTACACTTTTAGCACGTTTTCTCAAAAGAAAAAAAACGTGCTTATGTGATCACTCTATTTGTCCGTTCCTCTCACTCTCTGTGCGTTCGTCTGTAGACAATAAACTTATTTTAGAGATAATTGGAAAACTCTTTGAATTAGATAGCTCTTATTGATTTATGAATTTTCCAGCGATTGGATTTTCCAAGTAGTTCATATATTTTCCACTGGATGACTGCAAAATAGGAAAATTCAAATTTTTGAAATGGCGTTGTATCCAAACTACTGAAGATATTTGGAAAAATCCTTTTGAATTTTCTACCGATTGGATTTATGAAGTAATGAATGGATTTTCCGCTTCCGCCAGGTGGCTTCAAATTCTGAAAATTCGAAACTTTGAAATGATATTGTGGCCAAACTACTATTGCTACAGGAGTGAAGTTTTCACGAATGGGAAGGTCTATTAAGGATCTACACTCCAGCGGTGCGAGTTATTGCATCTCCAAAGAGGGAATCAAACCAGAAGTCTGAAAATGTTTTAAGAAAACATGCTTCCACCTCTTAATTAAATCAAGGATGTCTAACTTGTTTATTGAAATGTTAACCATAAAAAAAATCATGCTTGATTTTAACTCAAGTTAAAACCTAGTATCTCTATGTAGCTTCCGATTTAAACTCGAATCAGGCCAGACGTAACACTGGAAACTTCCAATTAGGACTGCTGAATAATTGGCAACCACCAATACGGCCCCTCATATAGATTGCCATCAGCTCTGTTCCCCGTATTTCAAGCATGTTTCCTAGTCCTTTGCAGCACGATTTTCCGGCATCAAATATTGCTTTTAGCAGCTCTGAACGGAATCAATTATAGCATTTCAACTTTGCTTTCGAGGTAATGATTCGACATATTCTGGGGGAGAATCGGAGAAATTCTCGAAAATTTGGAAGAAAACGAAGAAAACCGGAGCTGGAAAAACGGTACTCTGGGAGAAACTAATATTTACCGATCAAATGCTCCGCTGAATTTGTCTAGAGTAATCCATTTTCACGAATGAGTTATACACTAAAAGCGATTGTTTATTTTCCCAGTATACGAGTCATAACATTACTCAAAGATACTGCTCTTTAAGTAGATTGGAACAAACATTCCGATCACAATCCAGTAATGATGTGACATTCCGCACTCTTGGAAGCTAACCTAAATATCTGATTTCGTCTGTACACACTTTTCAAGTTCAAATCTATATTGGAATATATGTTTTCCTTCGCGTATTAATTTCTTCTATGATAACACTAATAAAACTAATTACTCGGTTATCATAACGAAGGGAGTTTTGTATCAGTTATTATTGGAGTAATTTATGCTATAATTTCCCTTTGTTTTCATGAGAGTATAAAAAGGTTTGCGATTATTTGAAGATTAGTCGTTATATGAAAGATGTTAGGACTTTAATTGGTAGTTGATTCAGTTTAGTCTTGTTTTTGAAGTTACTTTTAGCATCGACGAGGTGGTTTTACGAGAATAAAACTGATACATTGAGCTTTGTCATTATTCCATATTTACGAGGCATTACTTCAGTATTTTGAGGAAATAATGTTCAACGTACTCATAGCATGTTCTGTTTTGAAAATCTTTCTCACGTGTGCTTGAGTTTATTTTAATCTTCTCACCTTCATTAGACAATATTTTTAATAGTGAAATTATTTTATCCGAGATTTGTTCAGGGAGCATGCGTGAGTCGGTTACATGTATGTTTGTCCGTCTGTCTCCCTTTCTGTTCATCTTTGAATATCAGGATCTGAAAAGTTTCCCATACTTTGAAAATTAAAATACACAAGTTGACGGATTGGTTTGAATTTTAAAAGTTGTATTTGAAATTTATTGCGTTTTTGTATGGGAAAAGAATTGTCGATCACATTTAACAGGGGCGCATCCAAAGATATCCCAGTATAAAATAATGTGTGTGGTCGTCAAAATTAGTGTTTGGTTGGTCCACAACTTGTAAAAATATTTCGAAAAATTTAATACGAATATGTAAAAATGTCGAGTTTTCCAATGGCAAATGCTACTTTTTGGATAAAATATTACAATTTCCTGTACCATTGCAGTGCAATTACTGTCGATTTATCAATTATTTCTCGATGACCAATTTATTTTTGAAATCATAAATCGGATGTGTTAGATCGCTACGAATAATTGAATGACACTGTAATTGTCTAAACCTCGGATTATTAATTATTTCCGTTCATTAAAAAACGCGCGCACATACGCAGATATAGTGCAGTAAATAAGCGTGAATGTCATAACAATAAATAACGTAAGTCAAATAATGCCTGCACATCTCGGCTTTGCGTCTGATATGTCCTGAAAAATCAGTTCGAGCGAGATATTCTCCCCCAAGTGGGCAAATAAAGTAAAAAAACCTTTTTTAAGCTTTCATCCAGACCTCGCGAGAATATCCGCAATTATTCTAATAAAATCATACTCATCATCTACATAATTTACGCAAATTCGAAGGCATTTTAGAACGAAGCTTCGGGTGGAATAACATAGACGATGAAAGTCGGGTGTTTACTTTTCGGCGATGCTCTTAAGAGGTTCTCTAGAATCAAAAATTGAATTATTTACGGACCTAGTCAGCTACCTTCAGGTACTATTATTTTATTCAACAACTGCAACCGCCTCATACCTAGATCCGTCTGTTTTAACAAAAGTGGAGAATGGAAGGAAAAGGAAGAGGATCGTCCTTTGTACAGTTTCTTTTTCCTTTAATCTCTTTGCATCTTATCCGGAAAAATTCATAGCGCAAACGATCGAATTACCCGTCAAACTTTTTCATTTGTCGGAATTCCTTTGCAGTTATCACGCGCTCTTTTTTCCCTCGGAATTCCTTTCCGCAATTTCTTCCCATCGGAAGTAACGAAGACAGTTCGTGAGAAGACTGAAAATGAGAGGCGGTAACTGGAGATTTTTTTCAGAGAGCGAAAAAAAAGAAGAGCAGTGGCAAAAATCGAAGAGGAAAACGTATTTCTTTTATTTTTTAGAGGACCGAAGCAATGGTAATGAGCAGTGGGAAGCAATGGGCGAAAGAAAAGGGAGTAGATGATAAAAAAAGAGTTTGAGAGAGAGAGATAGGATGAAGATGGAGATGGAAATGGCTCGGAATTAATATGGGGATGGCAAAGGAGTTAAATCTGAGGGTTTTTTCTGTCTCTCTCCCTCTATCTCTCCCTTTCTCTCTCTCCCTTTCTCTCTCTCCCTTTCTCTCTCTCCCTTTCTATCTCTCTTTCTCTCCCTTTCTCTCTCTCCCTTTCTCTTTATTTCCCCTCTCTTGCTTTCCCTCTAATTTCCATTTCTATTTACATTTTATATACATAGCATATAGATAAAGTATTGTTATCGCGAAAAAAACCGCCTTCGAGAATTTTTACGGAAATACACGTTTTAGGTAACTCTGGAGTCCAAAAACGTGGTTTTCACCATGCCGCCTGTCTATACGCGACTCTAGAGCCTAAACGGTTCAATAAAATCGAATGATAGTTTGCATTTGTGCATAATATTATCCAGAATAGAGATACTGAAGAGATGAACGATATGGTGCAATTATAATGGGTAGTTTATTCCAGTTTGTTTTCACAAAGTGTTGATTTATTCAAAAATGGCTGTAACGATCTTGATTAAAGTTAACTCAGTTACGAAAATTAGTGTCATAAATTATACTACATAATCTATATTTCTGAAAAATTAACATTATAGCTCCCAGCGACATAATTACATATCGATTTTTACGTTATCCTGAGTTCTCTCAACAATTTTCGTCCAGCAATAATGCTTCAGTGTATGTGTAGCTTCGCCGATACACATAATACTTGGTATTTATGTATGGTAGAGCTATTTATCAAGTTTGATTTTCACATATATACCTAAGGTTATCAATATGTTAATACCATTTACGCGAAGAATAAATTTTCTGCGGTTATGTTGTTTCTGCAGCAGCAGGAGGTTTATTGTCTTTTTTCTACTCTTTTCTTTTGTTTCACCGTAATCTGTAAGTGTTTTAACATTTTATATGGTAAAATGTGAAATATTTGGCAATTGGGTTTAGGTGCAAAAGAAGAGGCTAACGAGCCTCAATCTCGCCCAAATAAAGGCATTTGTCTGTCTCTCTCTATTTCGCTCCCTCCCCCTCCTCTCACCTTCTTCCTCTCTCTCTCTCTCATATCCCCTTCCTTCTCTCACTCTTCCCCATCTTTCTCCCTCTCCTATCTTCCTCTCTCCCCCTCTCTAAGGGGTTGGGAGAGAAGTATTTAAGTTGTTCCTCCGACTCTCGCGAGGCTGTTTTTTTATTTATTTCGGAGAGAAGTGTTCGAGTTAATGAGCAATGCTAAGGAGATCGACACTCCTCTCTTTTCCTTTACCCTCGAGCTTTGTTTAACAAATAAAAAGAACCGAATCCGAGGCGCCGAGACGCGTGCTTTTCTTCGTTGCGAAGGTAAATAAAATCTTCGAAAAACGCATAACAACATGATTATTTAAACTTTTCGCGGGATGAGAAAATGTCTCTCTATTTTTTTCGGCCGCGTGAATCCGAGTCTGTGTTTTGTAACGCTAATAACTAGAAGAATCCCGCGAAAAATAAAAAGACGTTTAGTGGCAGGAGAAGTTCTTTATCTCTCACTCGCGTTTCCTCCGTTCCTTATTCTTCTTTCCTTCCTTTCGAGTGATGATTAACGCGCACGTTTTCTCGTTCGCTGAAATTTTTTTCGCCTCTAAAAAAACTTCCTCGGTTTTGTCGAGGAGGAGAATTTTTGGCGCCAAAAGTGTGGCGAAAATAATTGCGTAAGTTTATTTTTAAGGTTTAAAGACCTTTTTTATGAGTGCTATGTCATTTGTTTTAGTATTCGTTCGTGTAGCTCGTTTTAATTTAGACATTTTTATTCTCTGTTGAAGGCATTTTTTATTACTACGCAATAATTACGCACTGATTGATTTTTTTGATGCGGTTGAAAGGAAATGTAGCTTCCTTAGTGTGTGTTAATGATACATCTAATATTAAACCTTTTGGAAATTTCACTGCGCTTTATCCGAATTTACCCTTTTGTCTATTTATTCTCCCAGGCTGACTTTTCGTAAAGCAATATTGTAATGCATGAACTTTCACTCTTTTAATGTATATTGCTCAACGACACTCCTTTATAAACTAACGCCTTTGATTTTGAAGAGATGAAAGGGGTAATTGGTGGACTATTCAAGAAGAAGATCGACTTGCATTTTGTGTTTATTTTTTTATACGTTATTTCCTACCGAATTCATGTCAAAACTGAGCGCCTTTCATTAAATTTTCGTTCAGTTTCTTTTAATCAGGCCTGTCCTCTTTACTTTTCTATTACCTAAATAATTATACGGTCAAAGATACAATTCAAGGTAATAGATGTTAAAACCGTGAATAAATAAATTTATACAATAAAAGAAAATTCATGCTGCATCGTACATGAAATCATCGATGCTGTTTAAGGACGCATCTCCATCGAGTTAATTTCGTTTTCAGAGTACGTTTACTTCTCTACTGTTAAAAAGGGCTTCAATGGGGAATTAGCTAATAATAAATTCATCTCCTATTTTAAACGAGTAAAAAATACACGAAAATTGGGAAATAAAAGTAAGAAACGGGCGCGAAAGTAAAAGAAAGGAGGCGCGAAATTAGGGCAATTAGCATTTGAATCGTCTAGTCTTTTGTGCGCGAAAATATAGCCCCTCATCTTTTGGTCTCTCTCTAACTCCCGCATACTAGTCTAATTATCTAAAGGTACATGGTCCGTGGAGAGAAGAGGAGGGGTCAGTTTCTTGATCCGAAACGTGGGTGTACAAAAGGCTCCTTTCTGGTCAAGGGACCGGAATAATCATGGGTTAAAAGTGACACGCACGGCTCATTAAAGACCTTTCCCGCGTCCCCTCTTCTTTCTTAATTCTCGAGTGATTAACCTCTCCAGCGGGAAGAGAAGGGAAAAATTGTGGATTTAAGAGAGTGAATGGACGAGGGTGATCCATGAAATTACGAAGCAAAGCGAGGTAAATATAGAGGAAGAAAGGATAGAAAATAGAGAGGGATCGATGGAAAAGAAGAAAATTAAAGAGATGGGCGTCGTAGAACGAGAGAGAAAAAGAATCTGATGAGGGGAGAGAGACGACGTTTAGGGAGAGAAAGACAAAGAGAGAGAGAGAGAGGAAGGAGTGGAGAAAAGGGGAAAATAAAAGATGCAAAGATGATAAAGGAGATGATGAGATGAGATGATAAAAGCCTTTGTTATGGTGAGATAAGAGACTTGGAAGCCTGTTCTTACGCGTCATCCGCATGTTTATGTCAGAAAGAACTACTATGCTTTGCCGAATTACTTCCAACCACTATTCCTGAAACAAGCTTAATCCCTTTCTTGATCTCTTATAATCTTTTCCTCGTAAAACTCGACAGTAAAGTGTAATTAATCTTGCTTTGAACTCCCGTGATATGTTTTTATTGTTTTTATTTTTATAATCTTATATTTTAAAAAATTTATAGTTTAGTCCGTTATATCGTTGTTACCTCTTAATATTTCGTACATTGTAATAGGCCAGGTTCGGCTGTTTATGGATAACTGTTAAATGAAAAAATATGGAGAGGAATGGCGAAGAAAGTGATGAATGAACAGGTTAGGATGAATGTAGAGTAGGTGAAGATATTTGAATATTCATGGATAGAATAGGCAAAGAGACAGCGATAGAGCAAGTGATACGAAAATCGGTTAAGCATCTACATGAGGGATTGAGAGAAAAAAGTCACATCTTCATATCCAGTGGAGAAGGTTGGCGCGAGTTGGAGAACACGAAGAGAGAGAGGGAGAATGAGAGGAACGGGAAGTAAAAGGATAGAAGAGTGGGAGGAAGGAATGAGAAAGGAGAGGGAGGAAGAGGAGGTAGAATGGAGGATAGCCGAGTTAGAAGGACAAGAGAGAGTGGGAAGGAGTGGGAGAGGCGTATCAGGGTATGAGGTGACGGTCGTAGGAGTAAATGGAATTTAGTTTTGGTCGGGGGAAATGCTACCGAGAGGAAGTTGGCACTAGTGGAGGTGAAAGTTTCGCGAGGTAACTCCTATACGCTCGGCTTGTTAGAAAGGGCGAGTGTTTGCTAATGTCTGATACATTGCGCCTCTTCCACAGTTCAAAATTCCATTAGCCGACATCTTTAGTTTTTCTTTTTCGGGGAAGCGTTTTTATGAAAAAATGTTTCGTGAGTCTTTTTGGAAGATCGCGGCTAGTGGAAATCTTTATGGAATATTTTATGAACCCTTCAAAGAATTCTCGTCCTCGGGATTTTTTTTAAGCAGAGGAAAATTTGAGTGAGTGAGGAAACCGTAAGGCTGTTTTGCATAACCCCGAAGCAACAACTTTGAATATTTAATTATGTCAATTAAAAAATTTTATTTGCGAAAAATATTGCCATGAAAATTTAAGCAGACTGAAGGGGATCAGTTTTTCGTCCTATTAAAAGCCAAAATCATGAGCCGGTAAATAAATTCAATCGATAATTTAAATAAAAATTTCATTGAGTGACTTTCTTTAGAGATAATATTATCTCGTCGTAAATGTATGCAATGAATTTTGTCGATATTTTTATGATTGTGAATAGATTCGCTCGCAATCGATTGTTTGAATTTTGTATAACCTTGTAGTTGGTACAGCAACTATTCCGATTTTAATGTATAGTTGTGCGTAAATTTGTTGTTAATTTAACTGCGTCGATAAAATAGAAAATTTACTTTCACTTTCTAAAACATCAGTAGCGCTTACAGAATTAGCATTTTATTCATTAGCTACGCTATTTATTCAGTTGTGCGTTGGGTATCATTTTCTGGTAAAATATTTTTGTGGCGTTCACCAAACAAGCGGTTTTTTACGGAATGGCGTAATCATGAATTCCGTACAAAATATTTACCATTTATTATTTTTTACCTTTTTTTGTGGTGTATTTCCTTCTGAAATCTTCCTCAACAACCACTCCTCTAGAAAACTTCCCATAGATACTGTATTCACTCGAATATAACGCGATTATTTATCAATAATTACATTCCAAAAATTTAGGACCTCGTTACATTAGAAGCCTTAGCGATTCAAAAGTTCAACTAATTTTTAATAGCACGCAGACTGGAATAATACGTCACTGATTTATAATTAGGCTTGGTAGGATTAGATTTAAATAAAAAAACGTCGATAAACGTCGATTTTTTTAAATTTCAAAATCGACGAAAATTAATAGTCGTCGATTTTCCAACAAAATGGAAAAGTGTACGTCTAATAATCTATTTTATTCTGAATTATAATATTTAAGTCGTTTCTGTTTACTTTTTTCGCAGTATTATTTTCTACCTACGATTTCGTTCCTATTCTGGGCTTGTATTAACACTGGGACTGAAAGTAGGGTGTTTTCTTACACTCAAATATGCGTCTTTTTGAAAAGCTCACGCTTTTACTCTGGACAATCAGGTAACCGCAAGGCCCTAGGGTGGTTTTGTGAACACGTGTTTCTTAGCCCTTTTGAGGATTTTGAGATTATATTGGCCGACCTAATGGTGGCATATTCCACGAGCCTTTCTATACAGATAAGGTCATGGATATGCCCTGCTGAGAATGCCTCGACCCCTGTTAAACAAAGTTCGGAAGAAAGGAATTTCGGTGGTCGTTATAGTTTTTTACCCCTTTCACTCATAACCCCTGTGGAGTGTATTCCTGAAACAAATGTTTCTCGGTCCTTTATAGCAGCGGTTCCCAAACTTTTCTTTTCGCCTACCACCGAAAACGTGGCAAAATTTCTTCGTACCACATAGTAAGTATGAACTTAAATTTTTTTCTTTACTAACGAAAGGCATTTTCAAAATAATATAAGGTAGGCAGACAAAATAGGTAGTACTGAAAAATTAATTATTTTCTCGCATTTATCATACTTAAATTACAAAGAAAATCAGTCAATGTGATGGATGAGCTTGGATATATATAGATAGCATTTTAATATTTGGTTAAATGCTATTTAACTTCCAGCGAAGGTCCGGTTCGAGGTTCATTCTTGTTCGATTTTTATTTTTAATTACCAACATAGTAGAAACCCCGTTTCACATAGAAAGTCGTGCAGAATGGGATTAGAATTTTCAACGCTATGTCAGAAAGAGTGGGATATTCAGCTGGTCTTTTTCCCTCACGTTCATATTTTCAGGAATGGAATTAATTGAAAAAAAAAACGAGTTTCTCGCCTAATTCAGTTCAGAATAATTTTGTTTAAAATAGCAACGTGAAAACGCAAACAGATAACGATACGTAGGCAGTTGACTGTGAGCCATGAGTGGCGCAGCGGACGCGTCCGGACGGTGCGGGCAATAGTCCCTCCCTCTCTGTGGTCACTCGTGCAGTTCCATGGGTGAATGCTGACACTAAACTCGCTTACCATTGGTAGAATCTTCGCGTACCACTGGTGGTACGCGTACCATAGTTTGGGAATCGCTGCTTTATAGGGTTTTTGCTTTAGATGACCATGTTGTATGCACTTTCACCCGTTCTACCTATGCACAACCCAATCTTTTGGCAGTCTTTTTCTTCAAGTTATCCTGGAAGAATCGTTCCACTCTAGTGCTTTTGGCTCCTTCGTCTTTTGCTACAGGTTATTAGATTTCAATTTATATATAATGGTTTAAAAAAGGTGCACATAAATTAGCAATCGTTACTAAAAATTGAAGAGGAATTAAATATTAATATTTACTTGCTATTTGTTGTAAAATATTTTGCCGATTGGAAAAACACATTTTAATCAGGATTTGAAGTAAGACTGTTGATCGAGCGCTCAATAATAGTATAATTTTTCTCACTATATATTTTAAATAAATAAAGAGAATATGTAGTGCAGTGAAGAAATCAAATCAAACCAAATGATACACAGAATTAGATTGTTTTTTTGACGTCTAAAATATTGTTGTGATAATTATATCGTTAATGTTTTTTCCTTAATTGGCATCAAAGAATGTCTAAAATCCTTTGCGCTGAACTCGAAAATTATTTTTTTAAAGAATGTTTCTCGGCAAAAGCAACAACATATTGTTCGGATTTCATAAATTAATCGTTTTCTAGTTTCCATTATACAATTTAAAGAGGAAAATCATAATTTACTATCTACATTCGCGATATCGTATATTTGTCAACGACGCGATAAGAATTATCATCATCATCATCATGCTGCTGTCCGAAGACAGGTTTCAGCTGAATCGCTGGCTCCTCTCTCTCTCTCCCTAGAAGCCTCTTTTATATCTCTATACGTACTATATTCCTGCTTTATATTCTCTAATATTCCTATTCTTTTTCTCCCTCTTCCTCTTCTTACGCTAATTTTGCTCTCTAAGATCGTCCTTTGTAAACACTGTCTTCTCAATATGTGTCCTACCCAATTTGCTTTTCTTTTCCTGATTTTTTTTATTAGCATTTTTTCTTCTTCCACCATTTCTAATACTTCTTCATTTCTCTTCCTCTCTGTCCATTTCACTTTCATCATTCTTCTCCATACCCACATCTCAAAACTTTCTAAATATTTTTCCTCCTTCCTCCTTACCGTCCACGTCTCTGCACCATAAAGAGCTATGCTCCATATGTAGCATTTCGCTAATTTCTTCCTTATTTCTAAATTTATTTTCCTGCTTGTGAGAAGCTCCGTCTTCTCGTTAAATGCTGCTTTTGCCATTACAATCCTACTTTTGATGTCCTGTGTATTACATCCATCCTGCGCTAAAATACTGCCAAGATATTTGAAACTTCTTACTTGTTCCATTTTTTGGCCATTTACCATTATACTTAATTCTTTATGTTCCTTTGAAACCACCAAGACTTTCGTTTTTCGGCATTGATCTTCATTCCATATTGTTGGCCAACCTCCACTAGTCTGTCTGTCATCCTCTGAAGTTCTTTCTCGTCTTCTGCTATTAATCCCTGATCATCTGCATATTTAATGGTGGTAATACTTTCACCTCCCATCTTAAATCCTTCCTCTTCCATCAAAGCTTCTTCTGTTATTGTTTCTGCATAAATATTAAATATAGCTGGTGAAATAGGACATACCTGCCTCACTCCCCTCCCTATTGAAGTACTTTCTGTTTCTTCTCCTTCGACCCTGACTCTAATCTTTTGATTTAAGCAAAGGTTTCTAAGCAATCTTTTATCTTTCCAATCTATTACTATTTTATTTTAAATACCCAACATTTTATTCCATTTCACTCGGTCAAAAGCTTTCTCCCAATCTACAAAAACAAAAATACATGCCTTTATTGACTTCTAGCGCTCTTTCTATCATCATCCTCATACATCCTATAGCATCTCTAGTCCCTCTTCCTCTTCTGAAAGCAAACTGATTATATTGCAGCTCCTTTTCTATTTTACCTTCAATCCTTTGTGTTATTATTCTGGTTAGAACTTGAGCTGTGTGAGAAATTAAACTAATAGTTCTGTAATCCTTACAACATTTTGCATTGTTCTTTTTCTCCGGTGTTACCATAACAACATCTAAAAAATCTTCAGGCCATATGCCAGTATCATATACTTGGTTAAAGAATTTTGTGATTTGCTTAACTGCTTTCGACCCCAAAACCTTAAGAACGTCCACTGGTATATCGTCACTCCCAACAGCCTTCCTTCTTTTCATGTCATCAATTGCTCTTTTAACTTCAGACTCGAGAATACTTGGTCCTAGCTGATCTTCTTCCACATCCTCTTCTTCATTTAATTCAATATTTCTTGGCTTTCCTTCTTTGTCATACAGAACCTCAATGTATTCTTTCCAGACGTTCTTTACATCGTCTGGCTCCGATACTATATTACCACTTTTGTTCATGATTCCTTTACGTCCTATCTTTCTTGCTTTTTTCTTGAATAGTTCCCTTGCTTTGCTATACATGAGGTCTGTTATACAAATTATTTCCCACTCGACAATCTCCTCGCATTTCTCATTTATCCACTGTTCTCTGGCTTTATCTGTTTCCCTTCTTAAAGCATTATTTAACTCCTTGTACTTTCTTTGGCCTTCTTCAGTGTTTATGTTCTTCCACTTTCTCCGCTCTTCCATTTTTTGCAGCATTGCTGCTGTGACCCAGGGTTTTTTGTTTTTTTCACCCGTTATCTTTCCTACCTTGTGTATCTCCACTTCTCATCTACATTCTTCCTATTTTCTTCAGCTCTTTCCCCCAACCTTTCCTCCAGCTCAGTCATGATAGCCTTCTTGTTCTTAAGAAGTTCCTCTAAGTTCCATTTCTTGTTAACTCTTATGTTTTTCTTAACGCTCTTCAGTCTAAATTGTGTATTTGCCACCAAAAGGTTGTGATCGGAATCGATATATGCCCCTGGTAGTGTTTTCACATTTTTAATGCTATTTCTAAATCTTTCATTGACTAATATGTAATCTATCTGGTATCACCTCTTTTCTGCTGGGCTTCTCCATGTGTAAAGTCTCCGTTGATGACGCTTAAACTATGTATTACTTACAATCAATCTATTTCTATGGCAGAATTCTACAAGTTTATCCCCTCTTTCATTTCTCTTCCCTAGTCCATATTTTCCCACTATGTTATCTTCCTGTCCCTCTCCGACTACACTGATCCAGTCTCCCATTACTATGGTGGTGATCCTTCCTTCTCCCTCTTCCTCCAATATCTCCGTAATCGGTTTATACACTTCATCTACTTCGTCGTCAACATCATTAGTTACACTTAAATTATAAGCATTTCCACTGGCTTCATCTGCAGTTTTACGGCTATTAATCTATCATTAACTGTCACTGCCTTGCTAATTCTTTCAGCTATCTCTTTTCTCATCATAATTCCCACTCCCCTTTCCTTTTTTTCTCCTCCCGAGTAAATAATCTTTAATTCGTCAGAATTTATCTCATCTTCTCCTTCCCACTGAACTTCACTAAGACCTGCTATACCTACATTATTCCTTCTCATTTCCCTTTTTAAGTTCTCTAGTTTACTCCCTGAATTCATAGTCCTAACATTCCATGTGCCTATTCTTAATTTCTCACTACTTGCTTTCTTCTTATTAATGTTACATTTCTTCTGTGCATTCCCTAGGGTAGTCCCCACCCGGAGATTCGATTGGGGGACTATTTTCCTCCGGATTATTTTACCCCAGAGAGATTCATAGAGGTATTTGAAGCTTTTCAGCCTATCATGGGAAATATAATGAGGTAGTTTCTCCTTGCTTTCCTCATCGCAGTTTCACAAGAGTGATTACCCATCTGAAGCTGTTCAGATCCACATGATCACCACCTACAGAGGTACTGTGCAAGCTGCTTTCCTTGCACAGGAGGATGTAAAATTCCCATGACTTCTTCTTAGTCTGACTCTTACCCTCCAACCTTTCCGGCTTGGGTGGTTCCACCAGGAGAATTATCTCCCGCCGGCATAGCTCTTAGGTTCATTAGAGTACACAAACCCTCCCACCTCTGTAAGGTTATGCAGTTTTTAGGGAGAATTATAAGAAATCAAAAATATCTAGATTTGGAAATACCAGCTTACGATATTTGAGATTAAAAACATACTAAGTTTCAGTGTGATAGAACAACGATAATATTCTCGTGGCCGATATGCAAGGTGCTAATTTGGTTTAATCATCAGGATTCAGTTAGTAAAAGGCGTGAATTAACTATTAATATATGTTTTTGCATATAGGCTGGTTGCCGTAATAATCACCTTTGGCAAACTTTGTAATGAGAGGAGTGAAAATAGAAAAACAAGAAATATCGTTTTTTGTTCGCACAATGAACTTTTTTCTGCACTACCTATTTCTTTTTATTTAAAGAGGTAAACATTCAAGTGAAAATATTCTTTTATATATATATACACACACACTAGCTGAAACGCCCGGATTCGCTCGGAAAAGTTTTCTTTTAAGTATCAAACGATTTCTATTATTTAGTATTATTATTGATATATCACTTTTGATGTCATATTACAATAAAAATAATACAATAAAATTTGAAATTTACTTACTTTTGCTGTTGGGTACTCCAAGTTTTGAATCTTTTTGTGGGGACGTAAATTAACATTTACTATTTTATGTATTGTATTGTAAAGTTTTACCATTAATATAATTACGCATTAACGTCTTACTTATTATTCACATGGATAGATGCACCCAAGCCTTTAAAGCAGCAATAAAATTATGTGGATTATGTCAATACTATTAGTCAAAACGTAAACAATAAACAACATCTTGGTTACCGTACAAATGTAAATAGACGTATCGATTTATGTTGTGAGAAATTTCTTCACTCTTAATGGTAAATATAACAATGTTCTAATATTCCTTTAAAATCATTTGACTCACTTTAAAAGTATTCATAGACTATATTTTAGGCATGAATCTATTTGTACCCCTTATCTTGGCGTTGGCTATTCTTCCTCTACGGCGCGCCACGGCGTGGATTTTCCTTGCATTAATCTTGACGTGGCTGTCTCCTTTTGAAGAGGACAGCAATTAAGAAATTAACTTTGTTGCCGCCTGGAAAATGGTCATCTAAACCGATAAAATTTGCGCTTTAAGAAAACTTTCGAGTGATTTAGCATGTAATACGACAAAACACGAACAGAATTAAAATATTCAGTCTTTCTTGCGTAAAATAAGCCATTTCCCGTGATCGTAAGTTAATACTTAGATATATTTATATCCACATCAGTGAATGACTGCATGGCATTTTGGGGTTTCTCCACACTATATCCCATGCATTCTTATGGAAATAGTATTTTCTTGACCCCATAGGGTATAAGAGATCCCACGGTTCGCAAAACTAGATCAAGTTCTTCCTTTTGTCCATAGGATGGCCCATGATACTTATGAATTCTATAGCTTCAACGGTGTAAAACGTATAAAGAACATACATACACACACTCTAAAATATTTATAAGATAGACGTTTCATGTCGCATTAATACGTTGCGTACCGGATTTAGGCCGGGATTACGATCGACGTTTACTGACGGTGGCGGTGAAGTCCTCCGTTGACGGCACGTCAAGAAGGGGTTTATTATGATAGAGGGGAGTAGTAACGCCAACTATTACACGATCAATATTTATTGAATATACTTAAGTATTGTTAATATTATTTATAGTGTCAATGCATTGTTGATGGTATTTGCAATACAAAATATTGATAGAAAAGTATTGTTGAGTTTCAAAATATTTGACGCATTGTCAATATTAATTGACCGTGTGGAGTTATTATTGTCAATATCATTCCACGTGGTCTTATCTGATTGGCTGACGTGAAACAACGTGACGGGAAAGCTAGACTTCGACTAGGTTCGCCCCGTCTCCGTCAACGTCGACGCCAAGGTACGACGTTTGTAATTAGTATTATTATTATGACGCTACCCAAGCTTCTGAAACGCCACCGTCCGTTTCCGTCACGTCAGTAAACGTCGACCGTAATCCCGGCCTTAGGTTCCCATAGCACACTTATTTCATGGACATTTTGTCATAAATCCAGAAAACGCCCGCGAAATCTCGTGGCCGGCTCAAATGTAATTTTCTCGATTTAAAGTTTCGATTTAATTAGTAAAAGATCAAATTAATGATTTAAATATACTTTTTACGTTGTTGAAAGTGATTAGTAGAAATTTGCCGCCATGTAGAGCCAAAACGATTCAATTTTCGAATAATTTATTTTTCAGGAATTTATATAATATAAAAATTTAAATAAATAATCAGAGTATTGTAAAATAAACGTAAATTTCACGTAGAATTTCGATGTAAAAAGTAAATTTAAATGATCGAATTGAAAGGCCGAAAACTGCCAGCCCTACATTTAAGTTGTAATTTGAAGCGTCGATATTCGTTGAAAATCTGTCGGGAAAATAAACGTCGATTTTCCAAATAATAAACGTCGAATTCTACCAAGTAGCAATTTGAAGCGTCGACATTCGTCTAAAATCTCTCTCGATTTTAATTGTCGATTTAAAAAAAACGTCGTATCCTCCCAAGCCTATTTATAATGAAACAACTTGTCATCAATCTTTGTATAGAAAATGGCGCTTAAAAAGGCTTCTCATGTTGATAGTTGTCTTAGGTACCTCACTGTGGAAAATATTACGTACCTCGGTAAATATTGCATTGGAAAAGGACCTCTCGTGCTTGAGGAATTAAACCCTTACAGATGGCTTTGTATTCGGGATAATAAAATAAATCTCCTGCCATTATCATTGATCCTAGGGAATGGAACTTGACCTTTTTCGTCTGTATTCTACACTCAGTGGCTTAAAAATTTAGAAAGCAAAACGGTTACTAAATTCGAAAGAACTACATAATAGCGTTCAGTGTTCAGGAATAGTATTCTTTGTAATAGCCTTCTCGTCACTAAAAAATAAATAAAAAATCGTTTAGTCTAATTTCATGAAAATGGGAGAAAACAAAGCTGAACTACCTTATCGAGTGTTTCTAAAGGTGATCATAGGCGTTAGCACTTTCAGAATTATTGTCAGCTATTCCTCTGCTCAAGACAATTACTCACGGCGAAAATGTGCGAAAAAATAAACTTGAAGATTCTTCTTTCATCTGGTATACAAATTTGAAAAAAAAACTATCAAAAAACTCTCCATAATGAAAGATTTCGTAAAAGGGGAGAAATGCCCTGGGTGACAGTGAGTGGAATCGTCATACTTTCGACCGCGGGTCTAGTATCCTCTTTTTAGTCGGATACACATCTCGTGGATCTAAAATTTCACCCTCAAAGAGCTTTCTTTTCATTTTTATCGCCACTTGTTAATCGGCTGATGGAAAAGAGAACTTTTGCCACACACCAGTTCTATTCGCAATAAATATAATTTTTCTCGTCTATGTGTGTATTTGTACACACGCATACATTGTATATATATATATATATATATATATATATATATATATATATACATATACATATACACTAGTAGTTGGTGCTTGCATACTGCAAGCATTTCATATCACCTTGAAAAAACATTCATTTTTCAGACAGACATATCATCATTACAAATATTCTTTCAATTGTAAATATTTCACCTCCGCAGCGTTTTCCGTTTTTCACACATGTAAAATTAATAGTTTAAACAATCCCCAAATGTTGCAATTTTAAAAATTTTAACCTTTCTTCATTATAAGGTACTAATGATACACTTTTTAGCAAAATTTTAAAGTTGTAGCACTTCAAGAAGTAAAATAATATTTTTCTAATTGTTTAAATTTAAATAATTTTTATCGGCCGCCGCAATTCATATATGGTAAAATTGAAATGTTTATTTGTGCAAGTTTACTACTCTGTAAATAATTTGAAAATTTCAGCTTCCTAGCTCATCCCGTAGTACCAAAGCAGTAATCTAATTGTTTAAACTTTAAGAATTTTTGACTGCCAAACAAATAAAAATATCAAAATTTGTATAATCCCTATTTCGTTTTTTTAAGAATTCTACTCATAAAAAAATTTCAACTCCGTAGCACATGCGGAAATACATAATCCTCGAAAATTTGTTTAAACAATTGCGAATTTTTTGCGGCCACATTGTTGCACTTTTTCAAGATTTTCGTTTTTTCTAGTCGGTTTTGCACAAAATCCTATCTATGAAAAAAATTTCGAATCTCCAGCACATCTGGAAGTGCCTAAACATTAGTATCCTCCTATATGTTATATCCTCCTCTGTAAGAGTCGTCGATATATAATGATATATATATATATAATATTCATAGACAAAATTCTATTTGCAGAGGCACTTGTTTTACGACCGCCATGATGTGTGCGTGAATAACTACATGTTAAACATGAGCCGAATGGATATTCGGTTACTTTTCCAGAAAGGTGAAGGCGAATGTTTCATAAATTTCCATTTTTTCAAACTGCCTTTTGGGGCATGGAGTTGAGAGAGTATAATATGGAAGCGAAAGGGAACAAGGGTATCGCGGTGACCGGAAATAGTTGAGCGAAAACGATGAGGATCGTCGGCCGAAACAAGGCGAACGGCTGATTTAACGGGTCTCCTCCGTGAGAGAATGTTAATGCCTGGGAGGGAAGAAGTTTGTGCGCTGGTCACCGGTCCTTAGTCAGGGAAGCGAGAGAATACATGTTTAGGAGCCATATACATGCCCGAAATAAAGTTTAATCCAGAAGAAATACCTTTTCATTACTTGATTAATTATTTGATCTCAGATCTGAATTTCTTTAAATCGTGTCCTTCGTCCACTGCCAAATGTTAAATTGTGTTAGCATATAAGCTTTATTCCGGAATAAGTACTTAACTATAAAAAATTAAAAATTAAGCGCTTGTCTTAGGTATCTCCCATAGCCATAACAAGTTTGGAGGTTCCTTAAAAGCATAAAGTGAATTTTTAGTTTTCATTTCAAACAATTAATTTGGGCGGTGTTAAGGTTAAACCCTAACCCACGCTGAAGTAAGAGGTGGAAGCACTTTTTCTTAAAACATTTCAGGGTTCTGGTTTGCCTTCTCCTTTTGGGGAGGGGACAAACCGCACCGTTGGAATATAGATCCTCACTAGATCTCCCTATCCGTGAAAACTTTACTCCTGTAGCTTAAGTAGTTTGGCTACGTTTTGAATTCTTCGAATTTGGATCTGTCTATCGGAAATTCCATAAACTACATGGAAAAATCCAACCATTGGAAAATTTTTAGATTAACAAGAGCTATGTAATTCAAAAATAATTTTCCATACTTCTTCAGTAGTTTGGCTACAATAACATTTGGAAATTTTCATTTTCCAATTTTGGAGCCCCATAGAGAAAAATATATGAACTATTTGGAAAATCCAATCTTTGAAAAGCTTATAGAAGAATAAGAGAATTTAAATTTTTTCCCAAATATCTCCTAAAACAAAAAAGTTGATCGTCCACAGAGGGACAGACAGTGATCACATGAGCACGTTTTTTTCTTTGAAGAGTACGTGCTAAAAAGGGTTTATGGTGATACTTGCGAATAATAAAAAATACCATTGAACTCATAGATTTATTTAAGGTCAGGAAAGTAATGTTATCGCTAATCCTTAATCTTCTTTCACTCTCAGGACAATGTATCGCCTGCGGTTGCAGCTAGCTGTTACATCCCGCCCCTCCTTCTCGCCGGGAGTAGAAAACGTTATCGGCAATAATCGGGTTACTATGGTGACAAAAATTTTCACGTCAAAAAATTAAATTTTGCTGTCAAAAGCAAAATTATGGACGGATTCGGCCTGTATTTGACATTAAAACGGTATGTAAATAAAAGTCCCGACTTTTTATCTCGATTTTAAGTAATTTGAAAGTGCAAATAAAAGATACGCTATCCTCAGTCCTGTGTTAATCAAATGGAGGAAATTAAATAAGTGAAAATAATTTTTTTATTTAATTTATCAGCGTGATAAGAGTTAACGATCCTCATAGAACAAAATTCAGGTCGTTTCGAATATATGTTTGGTCGAAATCTAATCATTCGTTTCGTAAAAATTCGCAAATTACCTTTGCTGGGGACAGACTCGATTTTTCTCAGTATGATGATTTTGCAAGCGTGGAATATTGCAAGATACGAAGGGTTTCCTGAAGGCTAAGGCCATGATTTTATGTATATTCTAACGCTAAAAGTAGGCTAACCAACTTCTCTACACGCTTCCATTTCGCCAAAACTTTAGTTTATGCCGAAAATTCTTTATTTATTATAGTTTATTGTTACAATTTTACAATCTCAAACTTAAGGAATAATTTCACGTCCGATGATTCGCTCTTTATTAATTTACGCATGTTTAAGTGCAATGAAATTAATAATAATGCACAAATTTTATGTTCATATTTTTAACGATTTTTTTAAATCTGCTTTTGCACTTAGTTTGTCCGTTTGTCTAATGCGCCAGCTCCTAAACGAAAACAGCTAGAGATTACGTTTTTCGCCAATCTTTTCAGTATTCTGTCTCGATATCATAATATTCCAGGCTTATCAAACTAGTATGTGTAAATTTTAACATTCTGTATTAACATATTTAAAAAAAGAAACCGCCAGTAATTGTCTGCTTCAGCAGCTCTTTCCTTACATGTTAATCTTTCTCTTTCTCGCACAGTTAAAAAAAATCTCGCGCTTTCGTTTGATTCCTCTCGAAATATTCTTTTATAACATACTTATTCTTGAGCCAGCATAAAATCTCATCTGAAGAAGAGCAGTGGCAGACAATCTTTTTACGAGCAAATATTGGATTTTTTTACCGTTCTTTTTTCCTAGCAAAAATACATTACAGAATCTCGTAACTCTGGTCGAGTTAGCGAGAGAAAAATATCCGCCCCTTAAGAAAGCAAAAACTTTTCGTTAAATTAGAAAAAAATATGAAAGACCCGTTCTTCCAAATGCATTCTTTTTTTCAGTTCTGTTTAAAAAAAAACGGACGATCGAGAGCCGTACCGGGAGCGATACTTATGTTCGAACTTTCACTGCTGAGTGAGGGAATCGCTTATACGTACATACCCTTTTCTCGGGAAGCGCAGGTTCCCGCAGGGGAGAAGTTGGACGGGAGGAGGAGCAATTTAAATGGCTTGAACGTAGAGGGGAGAGTGTTTGGGAAGGGAGGAGAGGGGGGGGTGGGAAGAGCAAAAGGTTTGACGTGGGCCACTTATCGTTTCAGCAAATTACCTCACGTTTTTGGATCCTCGAGAAGTTATGGAGGGAAGGGTGCGGAGGCGGAGATTGGCCAGAGGTGGGAGGGGGTTAGGGGAGGGGAGAGGGTAGAGGGCGCGAATGTCGGGTGGCGGAGAGGAGTTTGGAAAGGAAGCAGAGACCTGGGGAAGGGAGAGTAATTCAAGGGGATGATGATGGGAATGATGGAGGAAGAGCGAGAGGCTGAGCGCGGTTTCCTCGCGCGGATACACATGCACTCGCATCCCACGACAAATTTGCCTCCCCCTCCGCTATCTAAAAGATGAGAGCGATATTTTCGCAAGAGCCTGCAGGGCACGCACGATAAATAAAGATACTTTCCCTCTCTACCTTTTCCCTCTTGTCTTGTCTTCCTTTTCTGTCAAGAAGGGATGAGTCGAGTTTTTGCCTCATACCACAATTTCACGTCGCTACCTTTTCTTAAATCCGGAGCGTGTTGAGGTCCCATCATTTGTTGTTTTTTGGCGCATGAACATGACTAAAATAATGACGAATTTTTTTAGCTCTCTATTTCGTGTTTTTTTATTATCGGGGATTTTGAAACAATAGAATACCTCATAAACAGTGTTTATTTCTTTTCTAGTCCGCGATAAGAATTGGTTCTATTCCTATTGAGCTAACCGTAACGACTTCGTAAATATACGGATTAACGAACTCGTAATTATTTTGTAAAATGCTGAATTTGTTTGCATAAGTCCATGGGTAATGAATTTGAATTAAATGCATATTTAATTATAAAATATTATAAATAGTGCATGCAATTATATTATATACACACACACACACACACATATATATATATATATATATATATATATATATATATATATATATATATATATATATATATATGGATGTCAACAAGGTGTTCTGTAGCTGAAGAAGGAGTAGTTCCGAAAGCTTCTACGTTTGTGATGTTTCTGTGTTTTTGTGTTATTTTACGTGTGTCGCTTCGACATCCCCGGGGCCTCGCCAACCTGAAGACGTCTGATTGGTGAGTGCTCACTGGGTTTCCTCATCCCAACACCTTGTTGACATCCATATATCCATTTTACCTTTCCTTTTCCGTAAGTTGTTATATATATATATATATATATATATATATATATATATATATATATATAGATAGATAGATAGATAGATAGATACATACGGGAGGTTTTAGAGGGATAGGAAGGAGTCAGTGAACACTTACACAAAGTTGTAGACGTCCACAACGATAGTTTGGAGCTTTAGGGCTACTCCCCTTCGTCGGCGAGAGAAGAACGGGAAGGAAAATTAAGCGTTACACTGGAGGTAGGGGAAATATATATATATATATATATATATATATATATATATATATATATATATATATATATATATATATATATATATATATATATATATATATATATATATATATATATATATATATATATATATATATATATATCTATAGTGGAACTAGTTCGAAGTTGTATAACAGTTATTTTTAAACAGTGCATTTAAGTTGTCTGAAAATGGAATTCCATAAAGCTAAGGTTTCTTTGGTCTATTTCATTTCCACATATTTATTTATATTTCATTATGGAAGTCAATCAAAGTGAAAATCAGTTACTTTGTCTTTGATCATAATTGTATCGGTTAAATTTTAAACGGTTAGAGCTGAATTAATATTATACGCCCAATACAAATAGAACCATGGCGTGTTTTTATTTGATCGACGTTATAATTTCGGTAGACAAAGTGGCGAGCGTATAAATTAGTAGGCATAGTTTTCATTTATCTACATTTTGCTTTTATTTACCTCTCGTTCTTTTTTGGCCGTTGCATTTCAAGCTCAAAGACGCGAGAAAACCGCCCTCTCATAGACATGGCGAGCATTGATTAAAATCCTTGACTCGTTCAAAAAAGAAAAAGTTTCTCGTAGGGTGAGAGAGAGACACTCGTGAAGAAATTTATGTGATTAAGATTCTGAAGAAGTTGGAAGGGAAGATATGATAGAGGGTGGAGAAGTAATTCGAGTGAAGGATGCGGGGAAAGGGGGATGGAAGGTAAAGGCGGAGGCAGGGACCGCGCGGGGGCGGAAGATTCCTTGGCGGAGGCGTTGTCAAGGAAACCCTTGCTAACAAAACGGAATAATAATCGTCACTGCAGGAGCAGGGAAATAAAAAGAGAACGTCTTTGAATTAGTTTCCTTTTTGCTCTCACGATGGGCCCAATAATCATCAAAATACCTATTCCCTAAAGTGTTTTTCTGTCAATATTTGAAGGAAGGTCTGAAAGTGCGGGTTGTCAGGGAAAATTTTGAGAGGAAGGAGGAGGGATAATGGTTTAATGTGTGTAGGTTGAAGGAAGGCCCTTTGAGAGAAATTGTTGTTGTTGCTGTGCGATAAATCGATTGATTAATGCAATTATTAGGTTCCGTGATAGCGTATGAATTATGTGGAGGTTGGGGAGTCGAGGAAGTGTTGTAGGGGAAGGAGTGAGAATGAACGTTGAGGTGGAGTGGGAGAAATGGGAGGGAGCGAATGTGTACGGAGCACGACACTAGTTGCATGCCTGTCTCTTGTGTAGGCATTGTGTCCCAACATGGGAAAAATCTGACCACACGGACGCGAATGCTAAACTTCCGCCTTCCCTTCCGGTTAAACATTTAACCTTAATTTAATTTTTTCCTTGCACTACCTCTTTCGTTATTTCTCCTAATATCTATTTCTTTCCTCCCTTCAAAACTTTCTTTCTATCGTGTTTTTTTACTCTTTTGCACGCAAAATAAGGTCTACAGTACGGCGCAGGATAACTACCAAACCTAAAACAGCTGCCAAAACACAAATAACCTCTTCATTTCTTATTTGATTATTTTTGTGAAGTTTAAAATAGTCTTTTTCCATTTCAAAAATAGGCGTAAATTTTTTGGAACTGTTTCGTTTTCCCCCGTAAAAAATTTACGAAAACAAAGAAGTACAAAAGTTCATTATATATTAATGAATTTATTTATATGTAATTTACATAAATAATATAACATTTCAGATTCGAAAACCATACCTAACCTAACTTCCCCCAACCTAACCCAAATGACGTTCAAACAAGAGGCAAAAGTTGTATTATAGTCTAGAACCATACCTAACCCACGCGCCGCCATCCAACTCAACTCTCGAAGGTGGAGGTGACAGTATAATCCACTTTATCCCATGATTTATTCAACTTAACCCAACTAGAGGTAGGCAATTATCAATACCAGATTTCTTTCAGTTTTAAGTTTCTCTTGGAAAACATCGCAAAACTCAGATGAATTTTGTTGTTAAATTACAAATATGAAAGAATTCTGTTTTTAATTTAAATTTATTGTCAAGAAATTGAAATTTTATTCTTCTATACGTTCAATAAGTTTGATCTGAACTGGCCCTGTGCCAAACTGTTCCATTCCCCGTGAAGTACGTATATAGAGAAAGTATTATTGTCTCGAAAAAATTCGGCTTCAAGATTTTAATAAATATGCACTTTTAAGTTCCCAAGAGTCCGAAAAGGTGGTTCTGTTCCTATTATCTCCTCAGTGCGGCGCTCTAGGAATGAAGCCGTTCTAAAAAATTTGAAGAAATCTCGTATTTACGCATGGCGTCTCCCGGAATGGAAACCATGATGAGATGAACCATATGGTGCAACAACAATGTATTTTGGTCTTGTTGAATTACTTAGAAATGAATTTATAGTTTTCACTTAAAATTCACCCAGTTATAGAGCTTGTTGTCAAAAACATTACATGAGCCACACTTAACTAGTTATATAGCACCCGATGACATTATAAAATGTCGAGTTTTATGCCCAGCTACTGCCAGGCTATCCACACAATAATTTTACCAGGGACATTCATGTGTTATTTATCTCTCTCTAAAGCCGTATCTCCGAAATTCCACCGTATATTTTTTCCCTCTCATTCATCTATTTTTATGTCTACTTTTACATCCAGTCGCGGTCGTATCATTCATTCAATCTCAAGACATTTTACACTTATTCGTTGTTTGTTCGTTGCTTTTATCTCCCTTTACCATTTCTCCTTTACTTGTTTTCTTTCTCGACGCTATTACGCACGATATCTTCTCCCTGATCTAATATCACATCCCTTTATATTCTTCTTTACATTCCTTTCTAACACTTATATTTCTTATTGGTCGTTTCTCCATTCGTTTTCCTGCCCTTTATGTCTTCTTTCGTTTAGCTTTATCCTTTACATTTATCCTTCTCTATCTTTCGAAAATTCATTTATCGTTAAGGGTTTCGCTTTCCTTTGATGAATTCACCCTACTTAATGGATTTTCACTGTTCTGTTTTCCGAAAAATAGAAAGTGATATCCTGTTTAAGTTATAAATTTCCGCCCTATGTCATCCACTAATCCATTGGTTCATGAATATTTTCTTACAAATCATGAAAATTGGATTAAATGTTAAATCGTAAGTGGTCAAATAATTCGCCGCATAATGGAAATTTCTATGCATTCAAACACAATATGAACCGTGAGAGTGACTGGAAATCAGGTAAAAAATTCTGCATCTACCGGAAATTGAACCCCGGTCTTCCACTTACTGGATGGGCATTCTACCGCAAGAAAACCACGGGTGACTAATACTAGTGGTAGATATATCCGTTCCACAAGTGCAAGATCCTCGATAGATTTCTGGCCAAGGTAGAATTTTTCTACTGTTCTCCTACAGCTGTTTAATATTTTACCGTCCTTGTCACGTAAATGAATTTCTAATCTACTATAGGCTTAACGCATGTAGTAAACCCGTTCCGGCCCGGCCGCCACGTGTTTTAACTGCAATCTTGTTTGTAAAATATCAACGCATCAAGAAGAAGTTATTGAACTAACCTTAATGATGGTATAAGGTTGATAAACTATGTTTCTCTAATTGCCATGAAAAAGGTTGGGAAAAACCAAATACGCAATTCGGCTAAATATCAGCCATCATCTGTGGCGTTTATCTTATGGAGCAGGTATGTCACTACTACATATCGGAGAGAAGTTGTTTTTCAATTACTCTGCGACTTTCAGAAAAGCATCTTTTTTAATGATGATTTGGTAACTGTCTTTCCTTATCTCTCTTCATGTGTTCCCCTCTCTCTACACGAGTCTTTATTTCTCTATATTTATCCGACTCTTCACTGTCCTCTTTCGTTTCTTCCACTCCTCGCTCTGTCCACCTTCTACCCCTATACTCCATCTCTTAACGAATCACTCACCAACGTCAACTGTCTTTGGGGTCTTATTTGGTTTCTGGAATGAAAAATATCTTTCCCACCTGCACTCTCTCTCAGCGCTCAAACTCTTATTCTCACTGTTTCTTTCACACATCTCTTTTAATGAGTTAGACGCTTTCACATTTCACTCTCTCGCCCTCGTCTCTTCCTTTTTTTGGAATACCCACCCATTTTCTCATTTAGAAATTTTTTCTATTTCACAGTCCGCGGCGAAAGATGAGGGTCAAAAAAGGAGAAGTTTTATTCCCGCTCATTACCGGAGCTGTTAACTCAATTTAGATAGGCTTTGACAGGCGGCTGCTTTAAGAACTTTTGGCGTTAATTCATTTTTGTTCTTTTTAGCATCCAGGGAAGGCGTTTCTAATCTCCTTTCCTAATATCGCATTGCCCGATTCTCCCACCGGACGATTTTGTGATTTTTATTTCTCGTTTATATTGGCATTTATTGCTCTTAAGATTAAATTATATCTTGGCATATTTGTAAAAAAAAATTTTTCTTTGATTTTTAAAGGTCCTAAATTTGATATGATGATAATGATATGGTTTGTGGATGAACTGACGACATTTCAGGTTATCTTCTTTCATGTGATCTCGTACTATAGTCAAGCTAATTAATACTGATAAAATAAAGCTATTTGTACTCAGAAATTCAGCTATGAGTGTATATAGGCGATTTATTTCTTCTTTATACCTAATGATAATCAATGAAGATATTAATTATTTTTTACCTTAACGCGTGCAACATTTGAATTATATCTCCCTGGGTAAATTTCACTTGATTAAATCACTAGGCCAGGGGTCTCAAATAAACGTCCCGCCAGCTCAGAAATATCGGCCCTCTCATTAAGTAGATGCGATAGTAAGGCGAAACAGATATCGTGAATGATATAATCACGGAACAACAAATAGATAAGAATCAATATAAAAATGTTTTAAGGAATTGTATGATTTCTTTATATTAAAACATACAGCATTTTGAGGTTCATTGCTGTTACATATAGGTATTTCGAAATTATTTATTTTGCCTCTCGGTCTAGGATCAATGTAAAACGAGATTATGAGCCATGTGCATCCTGTAAATATTTTTCTAGTCGTCATTTCAACCAATTATGTTCCTCATACGATATATTGCTTTAACGTATTTGTGAGCGAATGCTGCGCCTTCTTCATGTTGAAGTTCGAACCTTGGCACATATATCAAAACTTGTCAACCTTGTAAATTGGACATAAATTGAATTGATGATGATGCTTTTAGATAACAAACGTCTTTAAAACTTACTTGGAGACAGCAAAATGTTAAGGAGGCACAGCAACCGGTGGAAATGATATTTTAATCAGGAACACGAAAATATGTGATGGCGGGAGTTGATGATTACCTGCAAAGAATCAAAAGGAAATTTTTAAAGACGTAACTATGACGTGTTTCACATTATATAAATATGTAAATATTTCTGATCGTTTATTCATGTCAAGGAATGGGGACGCTAAATGCGTACGAGTGCAAAATTTCATATTTCACAGATTTCCGAGGTTTTCATTTGTAAGCAAGTTTTGAGGTATTTTTATACTGAACAAGTTTCATCAAGTCAATAGAAAAACATTTTCGCTCTTCTGCATTTTCAAGAGCTTTGAATTTCGTTCAGGGATATTTTTAATTAAAAAGTCATTTTTTATGAAGTTACTGCTCGTGATGTCGTTTAACCAACAGGTAGACTGCACCTCGCACATCGTGGCTGAACGTGGGAAAAAATATGTATTTCATAAACACGTTTCCGAGAAGATAATAAGAGTAGAATAATCTCGTTAAAACGAAGCACGGCAACATATTTCTGAATTTCATTATTTATAAAATACAATAATTTCTTTCTTTCTGCGAAAAGAAATTACCATTTACTGACTACTAATAAAACATAATATTAACCCCTTTTCCTTGAAGAAATAAAAGTCAGGTCTCACTTTCTGTTTTAGCACGTTTTCTTAAAAAAACCTGCTAATGTCTTCACTCTCTCTGTAGACAAACAGCGTTTTTGTTTTAAGAAATATTTGGAAAACTCTTTTTGAATTAGAAGGCTATCAATCTATAAATTTTTCGTCGATTGGATTTTCCCGGTAGTTGATAGATTTTCTTCTAAGTGACGTCAAATTTGGATAATTCATAATTTTGAAATGGTGCTGTAATAAAGTAATGAAGATAGAGGAGTTACGTTTTCATCGATGGGAAGGTCTAATAAGGATCTTAATTTCAGTTGTCCCTTCCCCAAAGGGAGAGGCAAACAAGAACCCTGAAAATTTTCAAGAAAACTTGCTTCCACCTCATAATATATTAAGAGTATCTTTCTTATTTCATATGCGAAACCTTGAAAGAAGTTTAGTCCTCTAAATATCGTTTTCTTTCGAATAACATTTCGAATTTTTAAAGAATAAGTCGTCGACGTAGTTTAATAGAAGTGGACTAAAAACGAATGTATTCTTCTCTCGATCACGGAATTAATTTCTGCAAAAGTTTTAATATTAATCCTTAAATGAACGTACACAGTCACGCAAAAGATGCGATAAATTTTTCAAAAGAAATATAAACGATTGGAAGGTTTAAAAAAATACCACCAAGCGATTCATATTGACTTTTTTGCGAGGGCAAGAGGGCGAGAAATATTATCATGTTAAGAGCTGCGCGTGGGAGGTCCAGAAAAGAGGAGAGGTGACATGGAAAGATGTGAAAGTCATGGATGCGTGGAAATTTTCAAATAAACAACTGAAGACCCTGAAGTAGCAAGAAAGACAGACGGAAAAAAAGTTGCTTGCTATGCGAAGTTTTCTAATATGTTCTCCCCTGCTTTCCTTCATGATAACACATACGCGCCTCCGCACTCTTACATACTGCGGTATTTTTTGACGCATTAATCTATAATTCTTTTAATCTTGGAGAAAATGCCATTTTAAAACTGAAGCATAGTTATCTGGGTAACTTCTGTCGCCTCGAAAAAGTTGGGTACTCTCGTGTGCATCATGCCATGAGCCTTGCTCTATAGTTTATGTATGCATTTTTTTATTTTCGAATTGAGATATTTCATTCTTATTTGAATTACAATTCATAATTCATAATTCACTAAATATGCATGAGGTTGTTTCCGTTTACTTTTGATAATAACAATAATAAAAATGCCATTTTGTGATAAAATAACTTAAAATTCTAATTTTCTTACGAAGGATGAATATTTGTTAACTACGAATGATGTTCGTTCATTTTTCACCTTCTTAGAACCAAAAACGGAAATTTTAAAAGTTGTCTGAAAATATTTTTTCCAAAGTGAATTTAATTGGGTATTATTTATTCCCGCTGGCATTTTCTCAACTCAGCAGAAGAACATTCTATCCCTCGCTTAATTTGTTTTTTTTTTTGTTCAAGAATAGATTCCAGTGATAAAAAAGGCTGCACTTTAATGTCTTCGCACTCTAAAATACTTTATCCCTCGCTTAACTTAACATACTAAGTCTTTGAGCGCAGTTCTATATTTTATGCGCCTTGTGATTCGTTAAAAACATAGATAGGGGTCGGAAACCTGCGACTCCGGAGACATATTGCTCCTTGAGTACATACTTGTGGCTCTTTAGATGTTAGCTAAGCTCCATAACTTTTTATCAGTCATGAAAAATGCTTATTGCAGTCACTCGAACCTCTAAAATAAAGGTCAGGTTGTCACTGTGCGCTTTTCAAGTATTTTAAATGAAAAAAACAAACAAAAATGGCTCTTTTACTTTGAAAATTCGCCGAACCCCTTAATCTATGGCCTCAAACTCGCGGTCCGCGAAATAAGTTATGCCCAAAGCGGCCCAAAGTTAAATAAATCTTTGTCCTTTTCTTATAAAATACCTCGCTTAACTCTTAGAGTATAATCTTCAAAACGTGGGAAATGTATTAAAGCAACTCTTCCAAAATATTTGCAGTTTACTGTTTAGTCCCATTTAACAATCATACGCAAGTGGGGTACAGGAAAATGTTCTTCACGTCGTCAGAGCGTTTCTCTGCCACTGTCCGGAGGACCTAAACTGTAACATGGGATGCGGCCCGCGGATTTGGTGCAGAGACTCCATGTGGCTCACGCGCCGATGTGTGTTTGAAACCCCTGACATAGACGAATAGAAGGAATTTCAGTTCGGATGTTTCTAGACCGAATCATTTTTTGTATCAATCATATCCTTCAGTGGTATGCATATTATCATGTATCTTGTCAGTGTATTGAAACATACCCGCAAGATTTGAAGAAAGAAATTGAGTGCCTTGAAACATAAAAGAAGAGAAAGCGATTCCCTTCATATCGGAAGGGGGCCGCCTCGGGATAAAATTCATTACTTTCAAAAACCACCGCAGGGTGGCGCTGACATCTCACACTTGAGCAAAAAAAACACATCTAAAAGAAAAACCGCGGCGAACTTTTCGACAAATCTCTTTCATCGATTTTTCGTTCTCTCCTAGACATTCCTCCGCCATGCATCCAACCGGATTTGGATATTTTTTCGGAAGGATCCACACTCTATATACACTTCGGAACGAATCTTGCATACGCATTAATTTTACACACGCTTCTTTGCTTGGGACTTCTCTCGCCAAACTTCCTTTATATCACACTTTTCTTTCGCTTTTCTTCTGTCTCTCCTCATTTCCCTCTCCATTCCTATTCCTCCACAAACCTTTTCTCGTTTTATCTTTTTCTTCGTTATTTATCATCTCTTCCGCCTGTACATCTTCCTCCCTTTTCTCTCCCTCCTTTCTCTATCCTCTTTTCAATTTGTCTTTCCTCCTAACATCTATCGTTCCCTTTCCTATTTCCTCCTCTCCTTTCTCCCTTCCACCATCTTCCTCCTCCCTTTTTCCTTCCTCTCTCTCCATTCACTCACCATAGTTCCTCAAATCTTCCTCATTTCTTTCTTCTTTCACCCTTTTTTCTCTCTCCCCCTTTTTTCCTCCTCTCCTCTACGTCTTTACTCTCCTCTTTATCCCTCCATTCTCTTCTTAATCTCTTGTTTTTCTTCCTCCTCTTCCTCCTACCACTCTCTCCCTTCACATCTCTCTCTCTCTCCACTCTCCCTCTTTCTACCTCCTTTCCCTTAAATCTCACTCCATCCTTTCTTCTCCCGCCCTTTCTCTTTCCTCCACATCCTTTATTTTTCTCCCTATTTACTCTCTTCTTACTTGTTCTCTGCCACGCACGTCCTCTCCCGATGCCCTTCTTCCTATTTCCCTATCTAATTCTTCCCGTTCTCTCCCAGCTTTTACCTCATTTATCTCTATTTTCCCGCTCCCTCTTTTCCCTCCTTATTCTATCCACTTTGCCTTCCCGTTCTTCTTTGTCCCTCCTTATTCCCTTAACCTGTCTCAAATCCTTCCAAAAATACCCGTAGCAGTTTCTCCTCCGCTCTAAATATTGATGTTATTTGTCTTCTTTTTTCTCGGGTGATAACTTCTCTGAGTGCCTCCATATACAAATATTCTCTTTGCGCCGCACTTTCCCTCTCTCTCTCTCCTCCTCAGTTTATTTCCGCACCCTTGCCGTTACTTCAGTCACTTTCTTCTCGTCACGCCGTCTGGACCTCTATCTCTCTTTCTTCCCTTCTCTTACCAAGTCTCGTCCCGTGTCCTCCATGGTCTTCTCGACTCCGTGGTCTTCCATTTAACTCCATCAGGACCGTTTTACGAGGGGCTCAATTTGACTCATTCCCATTTTCCTAAAGTTTAAGTTTTCTCTCCTTTTCGTATGTCTCTCTCTCGCTCTGGATCAAATCAAATTATGCTTTCATCTCTTCTTGTATCTTTTAAGAGCCCTTATTTTTCTTACTTTTTTATCTTTAAGCAAAACCCTTCATTGCTTATAAGTTTTTCTCCATCTGTATATTTTTATTGAATCTTCAACGTAAACATGGGATTATAGAACTTGTAGCGTCCTTTCACTTATTTTGGCTACCAAGTCCATTTCCGAAATATATTAGCAACTCATAAGATAATATATTTATTTTTTTGCATACTAATTACATTTTTCGTCAAAGTTTTTAGCCGTAATGTTTTGTTTCCCTACTCATTTTGTTTTTGCGTTTTCGGTATCCTAAAATATATTTGCACACCCTTCTATATGGAACAGCTTATGCCTGTCTGCATAGGATCTTCGGATCATATCATTCCATCAATTTCACCCTTCTATATAATTAATAGACATTAAAATTGTATTTTTCATATAATTGGCGTAGGTGTGATGTTTATTGTTTTTATGAAACAAACGCATCCATGAACGAGAACCGTCCTTTCCTTTAAAAAGTTTCTGAAGATATATATATATATATATTTATTTATTTCCATTCTCTATTTGAAAACGAGTCTTATGGATTTTCTAAGAGATTTCCGGTAAGATAGGGGCGCAATTTTGAGCGAAGGGAACGCGCTTCTTATGGAGAGGTTCTTAATTCCATTTTTTAATTAAATGATTTTTAACTTCAGATCTCGTTTTCGGGATAAGAAACGCTTCCAATGAATTTTTGACTCGAAGCCATTGCCTCTCTTTGCGGTAAACCTCATCTGTACTTTCTTCTTTTGGTTTCTCTGCCACATAGAATAATTAATGCGCCCTCAAATAGCGAATTTCACGTTTCATTTATAATAGAATTACCAAACAATTTTAAAACTATGTTCATTTATTCATGCTTACCTGTAAATAATTCATATTGAAATCTTAAACTCGTGTCGTTACATAAAAACTCGGACAAAAATATTTAATTTTTAGCGTAAGGTTTTCCCTGTTTATTCCATCATACGCTTTATTAAACCATCATCTATGAAAATACTGAGATTTTTGGAGGATGAGCTTTTTCCTAATCTATGCGACGCGTCGCGACGTTTAAAATGGGATTAATGTCATATGTAACAATTAATCGCTTTCAGGTGCTGGCAGACGCGATTCGACAGGAATGAAAGGGATGGACAAAAGAAAATAAAAAAGTTAAATTTTATTTTGACGATACTCCCATAACTTCCATAACTCGAACGTCTATAACTCGAATTTTTTCGTAACTCGAAGTGAATTAATTTTAGCGAGCAAAATATCTATGGGAAAAACGTATTTCCATAAGTCGAATTTTATATAACTCGAATATTTTTTGTTTCCCTTGAAGTTCGACTTAATGGAAGTTCCACTGTTTAAGAGAGGTGAGAGTTCGGAGGGGAGGCAGTGAAGTTAGGGATCTAGGAGATCATTTCAAGGAATCAATTGTGTTATTTCTTGCGTAACGTCCCTTTGAATAAGTGAACTTTCGGAAAGAATAACTGCCCGATCAATTGAATCAAAAACTCAGCGCCCGAAGGGATTCCAAGAGCCGTGAGCAGCTTTATTTTTATTGCTCGTCGAGATAATATGGATACAAATTTTGATTTTTAAAAATCCGGAGCGATCTCGATACCAAAGGTGAGTTCTTTTGGTTTTTTTTCGAACGGTTGGATATATATCCCTTGATGTAGACCTCTTTTACTCATTCGTAAAATGTTTAGGAAAACAAATCAGCGGAGAGAAAAACCAACATCTGTCTGTCATCTTTGTAGTTTATTTCTCTCTCTTATCTGAAGCTGAAGGTTTGACGTACGTTCGCTTTAATTGATTTAACTTTAAAAATGGAATTTTTTTCGATTTCTGGAGAAAAATGTCTCTCCCCCGTAATTTAGTATCTCTCCCTTTCTTTCGCAGTCTTTCCTTCGATCTCTTCCTAGCGTTCGTTATCTATATTTGTTCTGGCATTAGCATCTGGAATCCCGTCTTTCGCACTCTGATTGAGTCACAGATGCCTTTCGCCGAACGAAAACAAAATTACTTCTATCTTCCATTTTGCCTTATTCCGCGACATCCTTTTTATCGCGTTTAAACTTTGTTCTGTATGAATCCCACGTCGAATCGGTACAACTGGGTTCAAAGCGATAGCGCAATAACAAAGTTTAGTAGCTGTCAATATTTGTCTGAGTATGCAGCTCTAATATATTACGTTATAGTAACTTCCATGAAGAAGTGAAGTTGAATAAGTCACTAAAGCCATTTAATAAATGATTACACGATTTGAACACCTTTTACTAAGATCCAGAGTAATTAATCTCTTCTGTTGGAAAGGCGAAAGCTAACGTGTAACTTCAAGATTGCCAATAATGAGAAAATGTTTAAATACGTGCATCAATATTTTAATTATTTAATCCATTGTCTTTCATTTTTTGAAAACAGTAACGTAATAAAATAAAATAATTTAAACAAAAGATATCTTTGTTACGCCAGCGGATAAATTTTGAACGAAGGCCCAAAGCCACGGAAAAAGTGAAGAAAACGCCTTAAATGGGACAATACTCACCCTTTAACCACGCAATAATCATTGCTTCCCTTAACTGCTTTGCTTACGGCTCTCTCAAAATGTCATCATTGCGTGTTTGTACGTGCGCGCTTGATTAGGATATTTCCCGAAGCGTCCATATCGGTCAAACCGTCCTACCAGGAAGTAAAACGGCCACGGTGTAAACGATTTAACGAGCGATTTATTGCGGAGCCTATTTGACGCGATATAGAGAATGACTGACGTTTGCTCGCTTAGATATGGAACTGGGGCCGTTTTAGTTTAATTGACTGATCGACCTTTGGCGCATGAGTGTGACGTTATCAAAATGACAGAAGGGGCGCGTAGATCGCAAGCCATCGCGAAAGGGTATAGCGAATGGCGCGCACAATTGATCTGTTTGAATTTCTCTCTGAGAAGATTCTCGGTTAAGTTAACACCCGCAGTTGGAAACGGTTCGACCTAATTTGATTGAGGCGAAATCTTTTCTTTTGAATTTCTACGAGATTTTTCGTGATTCATCCTCGATAACTTGCTCTTTGTTTATTTATTTGAAAACATACAAACACGCAAACACGAGAAATTATGGTGGACACTGAATACAAATTTTTGAACATTGCTTAACGTTTCGGTATTATAAGCTATAAGTAAAAAGATATCGATAGTTAGCGGTACAACCTGGCTAAAAATTGCCATATGTAGCGATCAATATAATAATCAGAAGTTAAAGCTCTTTGGAAATACATTGATATTTGCTATGTAATATTTATTTTCTCCATCGGCAATATAAAGAAAGTATTGTTTTCGTGAAAAAATCGAATTCGAGATTTCAACGGAAACGCGTTCCCATGAAACTAGTCCCCTGAATACATTTTCATAATTTTCTCAATGACGTGTGATATGAATGAATTTTGTGCGCGATCTAACTCGAAAACTTTATTTAGTGAAGAAATCAACGATTTGTATGTGTTGATAGGTATTTAGGGCACTAATCGGTCCTCTGATGAATTGATTATGGTATGGTACTAACAAATTGATGCGTCAACAGGTCTTATTATACGAACCTATTACTAATAGAATAGAATCTCGGTTTTGTATATCCGTGTCTCTGAATTTTATATGAGTTACGTTTACCGGAATCAATGGAGCATAATTTTCATTTGCATTTTGATATTACTTACCTAGGTAGAGTCATCGTATGAATATGGTACTTGGAGCAAACAGCGCCTTAAAAATTGAAAATTCGTTTTTAAATACGCGTCCAATCGGACCATATGTCGTTTTGAACACGACAATCTCGCGTTTTTTAATAAAAATCTTTCATAGTCAAGGACAGTTGCAGTGTTGCTCCTAGGGAAAATTCTGGACATCGCTTAGAGGTTCCCCACTAGAGCTCTGCATACCCGCAGTTTGCCCGACCCGACCCGCGGGTACCCGCAGCGAAAGTTGCGGTTCGGGTCGGGTATAGAGTGCTTCCATGCGGGTACGGGTCGGGTTCGGACACAAAAGGCACCGGTGCGGGTAAAGAGCGGGTACGAAAACTAGTTTTAATTCCAATTCAATTTGCTTCGCCAATGTAGGCACAGGAACTCTCCACATGCCTTTTACTCCTAGTAAAGCACACCCTCGTGGTCAAAAGTATCGTTATATAGGAAGATACAAATTTGCAATTTATGCAGGTCGGCACATATAAGAGTGCCTATCAGCATTCTTTATATGTTATTTAACGTTCAAATATATAGTATTTTTTCGTCAAATAATCGCGTGTGAGTTGTATTATTTTATACTTTGTTTGCGAGAGAAAGGAACGACAGTTATTTTATAAAATTACAATGGTGAGTTATATGTGATCTCGGCTTTTGTGACAGAATATCAATCTACCACATCCTTAAAAGGAACCAATACCAGTTGAATGAACGGTAAAATTTTCAGTTATAAGTTAATGCATCATTAATTATAAATCAAAATTTCAATCGAAATAATACTTTTATCTGCCCTTCAGATTTGAACAATGAATACTGATCAGATAAGAAGGAAACTTTTGAGTTTAGAGTACACTCTAAGAAGAAAAGAAAATACCTAATCAAAATTTTGGGAAACGTTCTGTGAAATATTAGATGAAAAGGGAGAACTGATTTCGAATATAATCGCTTACAGTAGTTATAAAATGTTTACCGTTATGATAATAAGAAGCTGGGAACATCAAGTTTATTGCGACACAAATGTGAAAATAACAAAGAAGGCGTGCCTAAAATTACAAATTTTCTTGTGCAGAAAAAATGCGATTTACCAAAATTATCAGCTGAAAAGAAAAAAAAGGTTTTAGACGGCTGTATCGAACTTGTAGTTAGAGATTTGAGACCTTTTGAGATAGTGTCAGGAGATGGGCTTAAAAATTTATAAAATTTCTGTTTTTCTTCACCCCCTTCTAAAAAGTGTGTAAATGTTAAACACTGAAGAAAAGTATGAAATCCACGAGAAAGTTAAAGTAAGTATTGATGACATTAAATATAATCCGTGACACCAAATCCGTGTACGCAAAATGCCAGAAATTACTCATCAAGTATTCAGTGGGTTCCGCTTATTATAATTGAATACCACTTTATTGAATAAAAACGGGAAAACTATCTTGTAACATATCTTAAAAATTAATATCATCATGAAATTGTATTTTATGAAAGAGACATGAAATATGTTTGAACATTTTTCTATTTAACATACCTAAAATACGCAAATTCCGGATAATTGATTCGGCCGGTTAATAGAATCGCATAATGGTTTCCTGACTTTATAATAAGCAAAACCTAGTGTATGTAGAATAATCTTTTTTATTAGTACTGTGATTTTTCCCGAGTTCAAATAAAAATTTCTTCCTCCAGTTGTTGCGCAGCACGCGACCTCGATATAAGACTCTCCGAAAACGTCACTATGGGTGTCACAAACAGACAGTCGAACGTAGTTTCTTTTTCTTGTTGGAGAGCTGAGAGCTGTTTTTCTCCATTCTGATCGTTTGATCTCTCCTCTTCGATATTTTTAGAAACTCTCTTGTTTTTACATGGGACGTGAGTGAAGGAGGTGCGAGAAGCGAGACTTAAGAATAGAAGAGAAGTTTCTCCGAGTCCAAAGAATTGGTACTTCAGTGAGGCAGCGGCCACTAGGGAAAAAGCCTTGACAGATACGAATATAGGAAATGAAGGTTTCTGCTACCAGAACTTTGTCGGCAGAAATCTTTTAACTGTTAAAGTCACACCCGGGAGACTCGCTCATGGAATTTGATAGATTCGTTTAGCAGACGCATAATAAATTGTTAAATATAATTTAGGTTCGCATGACCTGCAAAAACAGCCCAAGGTTGGCGTATTTTATACCTGTTATGGAACCTTAGGGTTAACATAAATGGAATATTAAAAGCTAATTGAGATTTAGAATATAACATTTTAGTTATCGTTCGATCGTTTAAAAATACTGCCGTGTACTTCATTTTTGTGAAAAATGTAAAGGTTCCTCTAATTATCTTTTTCAACGTTATTTGCTAATTTGTCACATTTATTAGGCACATTTTAGCCATTATTTTGAAAAGCAAATATAGATCGATGGTACCCCTAAGAAACCGTAATCGCATTTAACGACAACTAAGCATTGTACCTGTTTCATGAAATTAGACAATTTTAACGCAGGGTATCTGTTCTTAGGTTTTGAGAATAATCTCTAACGTTTAAATTGTTAACTATTTTTGCACGATTATTAAGAGTCGCATAACCCGACTTGCGTCATAGGTGTGCCAACATTTTATTCAGGTAGAACACCCTTCTTTACCAAAGGCTGTTAAATTCTTTCCTTTATCTTAGCGCTGACATCGATGTTCATCAACCTGATTGTTGGTTAGGGTCGGAGCTGTGGCGTGACTCCTAAAAACCAAAAATGCCCTCTTGACCCTTTCGGGTCTTATGCTACCTGCAGCTCCTCCTCCTCACATCTCTCCTAAACACGGTCCGTGCCATTCATTTGTGGAAGAAAATAAAAATACGCCCCCTTTACCTGAGATAAGCAACGGGCCTACACAACGGGGGCTTTCTCCAATTCTCTCGAAAGTTTCGTGCTAACTAATTCATAATGAGGTGAGACCATGTTAACTTTGGGGCTGCCTCTCTTTCTTGCTGACATATTACAATCGTCGCTAATGACACAAGAAGAAGTAAAGTCTTACAAGTCTTGTTAATTATGTGTTATTTATAGCAATAATAGTTATGTATTATTCCTAATAGTTTATAACAGCGCGATTAAACGTTGCGTAAATTCTATTTGGTCGCATAAACAAATTGTCAGAGTTTGAGAATCCGTTCGGTGGAGGCACGCCCAGACTTTGGCTCAAGCTGTCTGACCCCCTTCCCAAGCGTCATCCCACCTAAATACAACCCCGATACTGGCGAGCCAATCACCGGCTGTTGGTGCATTAAGGGGCAGGATGGTCCGAGAAGGACGATCGGCCAGGTTGGCCGCCGTCGGAACGTACCTCCAGGTCACCACACGTGACAAATCCTTTATTATACGAATATACATTTCAATATGTAAGTTTGGTGATCTTTACAACAGGTAAAACCCGTTTGTTTGGTGGCCTAAATAACAGGAGTAGACGTATGCTTGGTTGCCTTATCAACAGGATTGCAATTTTTTGTTACGTATGTACTTACATCCTAGGGGTAGCCGATAAAACCATGTACGTGTATTTTATTGTCTACATAACAGAGACAGCTGATACATTCTGATGCGTCTATTTGGTTGACCACAGTCATATTTGCCTATCCAATAGGAGCGAGTGTATTCGTTTCTCTGCATAACATATGGGACTGTATATATGCTCACCTACATAATTATATACATATATACATCAAACACGTACACTCCGTGTACGTGTTTGATTTCCTAAATAACAGGAGTTGCCGACCCGGACTGGGTAGACATGTTTTGTTGAAGAGAAAACTGGCGCGGTTGGAGACAAATCAAGGTTTAATAGTTGGAGGTTCATGGTAGCTGTTTTCCCCTCAGAAAGTTCAATATTTGACTTTTATAAAATAATTGGACCAGTGGACTTTTAAAGCAGCCTTTCTCAACGTGTCTGTAGATGGCCCGCCTATACTACAAGAATCTTTCCACGGCTCACCTAAGTATCATTACGTGTGCAGGAGAAAATTCTATATTATTTAATAAAAGTAACTTTATTTTTTTAATGAAGAAATTTAATAAAATTTTTTTAAATCATTTATTACGCTTGCTTTATTGAAAAATATTGAAATTTCGCCAAACCTTTGCGAAAGTTTTAAAAAAATTTTTAGCCGATCTTGATCTTTTCTCAAACTTTTCATGGCCTACTTAAAATCCTTTTGCGGCCCGCCGGTGTGTCGGGGCCCACTGGTTGAGACACTGATTTAAAGAATTTTCTATAGTCTCTAAAAGCTTTGTTTTTTCATTATATATAAATATATAAAGAAAACAATTGCGCTCTTTTCAATTTCAATCTAATTATCATTATATATAGACGTTCCTTACAGAGGAGGAGGAGGAGGATACTAATGTTTAGGCACTTCCAGATGAGCTGGAGATTCGAAATTTTTTTTCTTAGGTAGGATTTTGTGCAAAACCGACTAGAAAAAAACGAAAATCTTGAAAAAGTGCAACAATGCGGCCGCTAATAATTCTCAATTGTTTAAACAAATTTTCAAGGTTTATGTATTTCCGAATGCGCTACGGAGCTGAAATTTTTTAAGAAGTAGGATTTGTAAATAGACGAAATAGACATTATAGAAATTTTGATATTTTAATTCGTTAGGCAGTTAAAAATTCTTAAAGTTTAAACAAATAGATAACTGTGTAGGTACTACGGTATGAGCTAGGAAGCTGAAATTTTCAAATTATTTACAGAGTAGTAAATTTGCACAAATAAACATTTCAATTTTACCATACATGAATTTCGGCGGCCGTTAAAAATTATTAAAATTTAAACAATTAGAAAAATATTATTTTACTTCTAGAAGTGCTACAACTTTAAAATTTGGCTAAAATGTGTAGCATTAGTACCCCATAATGGAGAAAGTGTAAAAATTTTTAAATTGCAACATTTGGGGATTGTTTTAATCTATTATTTTTACATAAGGGAAAAACGAAAATCGCTGCAGAGGTGAAATTTTTAGAATTAAAAAAATATTTGTAATGATGAAATATCTGTCTGAAAAATGAATGTTTTTTGAAGATAAGATGATATGATTGCAGAATGCAAGCACCTTTTACTAGTAGTTACTACATAGAAATAAATATAATATTATAAAATTATATTTTTCATAGTATGTGAATTTGGAGGGACCTAATTTACTATTAATATCAAAACTATCTTCTAAAATAAAATTCACGCTTAGAAGCATTATTTGCATAATAGTTTTCTAGCCAAATTTGTATTGATACATTATCTATCCGGCTGATGAAGTTCTATTTGAACCCAGAGATACGAGCAGAGTTGAGAACTTGGGTCTTGAAATTCATACAGTCTAAGATCTATTAATGCGTTACTCTATTTAATTCCCATTAGGCTGTCTTTGATTACTAATGATTATGAAGAATAAACCAACATATTTTTGTATTGTTGATATCATTTACGTTCTATTCGCTTTATGCATTGAGTTTTAGCGGGGAAAATAATACACTAAGAGAATTTTACGGTGAGTAATGCTCTATAATCTAGAGTCTAGATTGCTAATACAAACATATAGTGAAGACATTGAGTTAGTTTGAACAAATTGCATTTATGTAGGGAAGCTCCTTGAACGTTCACCATAGTGATAGATTGTTGGGTTAGGATAAAGGATTGCAGGCACCTTGTGGATAAAATATAAGACCATTCGCGATCTACTATCAAGTAGATGAGTTTTCTTCATAATTTAGATTTAATCTGTGAATACCATGTTGTTTACACCATTCACGAAATTTTTAGCTAATATTTTTTTATCCATTTCCATAACTTTATATGTATATAAAGTAAAAAAACAACTGAATTACTATAAAACTTTTAAAATTAATGTTGATATTTTCATCGTACAAAGAGAAAAAAAGAGAAAATAATTGTTAGCCTCGGATACAGTGAGTGTGATGAAATTTTAACCGGGTCTTTTGTCTTGTTTGCATTTCCTGAAAAATTGACAATATCTGAAATTAAATCAGCCTTTCCATCAGAACGTGATGTGTTCACGCGGTGCAATGACCGAATAACCTATTCACGTTCTCGAGTGTGTATTTTGGCTTTTGTTTCTGAGGAATTTCGTCCTCAATGTAAACGAACGTAAAGGTGCCGTTCCATCTAATTTAGCGAGACTTTTCTCGGAAAGATGTCTGAGATTGAGTTTGCGCCAGGCGAAGCGGAAGCGGTGCATAATGTAATTGGTTTGGGTTTTTCTGACTTGTTAACCATTTCCCGGAGGCGGATATCGATTCGCGTGGAAAGTGTAAAATATGCCTGCGGTTTCGCCACCTCATTCTTTCCATTACCGCGAGCAAAAGTAGTTTCATTTGGGAAATTGGAATGTTCGGCATTAGGCTTATGACGAGAGTTTTAGGATGTTTGCCGATATCCAATTGTTATCGGACAATGTATGTATATTGTATCTAGATACAAAAAGATATGGTATCTTGTTTTTCGTAAATTGGCTTTTATTTTAAATTATGAGAAATTTTGACATTTTTTCTGATATTTGTGCGTTGGCGATCGTTATTGAATAAATAAATAAATTTTATTCTTCTATGAGCTGCTAAAACATAAGCTTATCTCTGCGTTCACCAAACCAGCAGTAAGTACAGACTATTATGACTTATGGAACAAGTGAACAAGCTATCGTAACATATATCGTAAAGGATTTGAAAAAAATGTTTTTTATCGGTTCATATATCTGCCTGGGACAACGATAGTCCGTCCCATTCATATTTCAAAACATTCCTAAGTATTAAGCACTTCCTTTTTCATATCCATTAAACTGTTTCCGCAGGGATACATTTGCATGAATTATCGATAATTATGTCCTGACTTATTACCCAAACATAATAAATCTCGAGAAAAAGAAAGAACTTTGTCGTTATTACTACGTGACATATAATGAAAATGGCCTGTTTGGAATGTATGATTGAAATAATGATGTATTCGCGCATATTCTTATTTTTTAGAAATAAAATGCAGCGGAGAGATAAACATCTCAGTTATTATCGGCTTTGGCCGTTAACACTCAATGTAATATTAATATTACACCAAATATATCGAAATTGACCAAACAAAATTTTTTCTAACTTAACTATATTTTGCAATGGATGAATTGCGGGGTCACGTAAAAATAATATACAGTAATACTAGCATACGTCTATGCGATTTAATTTTGTATTAGAAAAATCATTGTGCAAATAGAAGTTATTTAATTAATTGCGTAAAGACGTATTCCTTTGGAATTTATTAATGGTTGTTAGATTTGGTAAAATTCTAATTTTTTGTCGTAAAAATTCACCTTTCTTCGTTAACAAAATCTATATGTTCAATAAAAACGAGCTTGATAACTAAAGAATTCTTCCGCAAAATCATGTTTATCTTTATAATTGAAACAGTTGCTCGGAAACTAACTTTTGTATGTAACTTCCCCTCAACTAAAAAGTCAAGCGTTTGCAGTCAATGGAAAGGGCAATATGCTCTTCTTTCAACGTGAGGCGGTTGTGCGCTTTTTCCACTCGGTGATCGGCCTTCCATTTTATACTCCAATGAATATGTAAGCTTTGTCATGATGTTGACGAAGTAAATTTCTCCCGCAAATAAAAATAAACTAGCGTACTTTACCGTCAAATATGACAGGAATGCGTGGATTAAGTATTAAATTTAAGGCACTTTCCATTCTTCCTCCTTTTCTCTCTTCCTCTCTCCAATCCTCACTCCCATTCTCCCTCCCTCTCCTTCACTGAAAAAATAGACTACCTAGTCTCAATCTCGTCATAATAAAGGCCATTATCTATCGATCTCTCCCTCTCCCCCTCTTCCTCCATCTCTGTCTCCCTCCCTCTCTCCCTTTCTCTCTTCCTTACTATATCTCTCTCCCTCTCCCCCTCTCTTCTCTGAAAAAAATATACTTCCTAGACTCAATCTCGCCCTAATAAAGAACATTATCTCTCCCTCTCCTTTTTTCTCTCACCTGTTCTCTCTCCTTTCTTTCTTCCTCTCTCTCTCCTCTCTCACGTATTTAAACATTCAAAGCATGCTTTCCTTAAAAATGATAGTTTTTGAAACATAACTCGTATTACTTACGTCAGGGTTCGGCAACCTATGGCCCTTGGGCCGCATGAAGCGCTTTCGGGGGCCGAATCATCATATAAATATATAATCAAAATATTAATTATCAATCGGGTCGACTAAACAGGGCTACCACAATATCAAGGTTAGTATTTTCTGTAACTATGAATTTGGAAGGTATTGGCTGAACGGATTTTAAAGAAATTTCGTTTGTAGGAAGAGCATAGAATAGGAAAACGAAACAAATATCTTTAGAACGAATCTAAAAAGCAGGGCTACCACAATATAAGGAAAAATAAGTTTCTGATTTCAAAATACATTAGTATACGATTATACTACGGTGAATTTGACGAAAAGCACTTCTGTACTACGGGAAACCCGTGTGCATACCTACTTGTTAACCATTTGTGGGACCTTTAATGCCATCAATAACACTGCAGAAAAAATATTTTTGGAATTCGGTGGGCGGCAGATGATGTCTTCAAACTTTTCAAATTAATATTCTGAGCAAATTGTTATAGATACAAAGTTTAAAAAGTTTAATTAATTATTAAATAAATTACTTTGTCGTATAATGATATTACTAAATTTATAAATAATTTTAACTTTACAATTCTAAATAAACCTCAATAAATAAAATGTGCTTTTTCATATTGCGACAGCAACTGAAGCTCCCATTTTTTATTAATGAGGAACGCGCGCCCTTAAAATGTTTCCTCTGCCAATATTTTGAAAAACGTTCTCTATTTCTTATCCTGTTTAAGCTTCTTTTGATAATAATAGTTTTGTAAATCTGTCTGGTACGGGAAAATCACGTAATTCTAGAGTTACCATTAATAAATTATTTATTGGTCTTATTAAGGGTAATGTTTTCACTTCCTCTTTCTCGTTAAAAATATGATTTTTAATCGTTTCAAGAATTTTTTTAACGCATTTATACGATAAATTTGTATTCTATAAACCCTCAAGTGAACAAAAATTTAGATGGCAATGCAAACGTTTGCGTTGCAATTCAATTTTCTTTTCAGATACACTTTTTATTTTTTTCTCATTACAACGTCCCATCCTCTCGGAAAATAGACTTCCAGAAAATTTTCCAATTGCTTTCCCTATAGAACGGGGCTTTTAACCGTTCCAATTATTTTTTTTATAGGTTATCCAAAAATAGAACCTATATAGGTGACAACCGTTAGAATCCAAAAGGGTTCATAAATTTTGGATGAGTTCGGACGGTGGACATTTTTTATCAAATCTTAGTTTTAAAAAATCGCTGTTTCCCTAAAGTCAGCGTTTCGATTCACCATTTCAATTGAATACCCATCGGATTACGCTTTATTTACCTCTCCTGCGTCTCCTTCTACTCGCCTTAATCCAGGCCAGCCACCCTTCATCGAAACCGATTCGAAAACCTTTATCGAAGTTATTTTTTGCTATTTCATTCTTTGGAATCGTCTTGAAAAAAATGACTAAAATTTTCGTTTAAATATTTAAAGAATTTATTTCTGGACGCAGTAGCTGGAACGAAAAAAAGATGGAATTGCAAGCATCTCCAATAAGATGAAGTTTTGTCGGCCGCAAACATCCCGCGGGAAGCTTTTATTTCCTCGCTGTTCGCGAGTTCTTCCGTTTCGGTTACATAATTACGCCGTCCATGTTTTGCCATCTTCTTTCGAACAAAAGCAAAAACATTATACGCTCCGACCCCAGCGCCACGGCTGGCGAAACTTCAAACTCCAGAGCGAAGGAATTAGTGGTTTCCTTATATTTTCCTCCACGTTCCGTCATCTTATTTTCCTTTGTTCCATTCTCTTCTGATTTTAACGACGTCATCCAAAACAATTAATGCTAAACTATTTGAAAAATACTCGACCGTGGACGCGTTTTCTTTTTTAAATTGATGGAATTCGTTCCATCCAACGTTTAGATTCTCTCAAATCTCGTCCTTTGTTGTCTTTATTTCTGCGGAACTCTTTCCCTTTCTCTTCTTGTTTTCATGTGAAATTCGTCGTTTATTGATTGAATAGAATTACTGCGAGAGCTTTTATACTTCGCGACGTGAGGTATTTTTAAGCGTTTTTATTTCTTATAGAAAGAAAATTTGGGCGAAAAATTAAGTCGATTTTCCTTTGCGTAGGTGGAGATGAGAATTCCGTCAAACGAAGCATTTAACATTATTTAAACGCTCAACTCTTGAAACGCTATTACGTTTTGAAGTCATTGGGATCAACGTTCTTGCATTGCGGGCACTTTGCCCTAAATGCATTGTGCCTTTGAATTGGATGATTTGATATGCGGAAAGTTTTTTTTAGAGTTCTTTCTTTGGGGATGAAAGCTTAATGGAATTTATTTTATGAAAAAATTTTCGATCCAATGCTGCACAGTACAAAAGCCGTTGATGGTCATATCGTCGATGAAAGACAGTGCTATAGCTTACTTATCACTTTATAGATACGTAGATTTTCACGTTTCATCTTTCCAAAATCTATCAACATTCATCATTTTTTTTTCCTTTTCCTTTGCGTATAGACTATATACCTTCATTAATTACATTATATATTTTCAATATATGTAGTACTATTGAAATGATTTACATTTTATGAGTATGAATACAACGAAATTATCTATAATCGTTGTTACATCTTTCAATATTAATTTTTATTTCTACGTAACGAAAATGAGCCACCAGTAGGTTTTTTCTAATATACTCTCTCAGTTCATAATTTGTTACCTTTTATTGCAATATTTATTAATTTTTTCAAGAAAATAATATATTAACATTTAACACGGAAATCTATTGGAAAAATATTTTTGTATTTATTTATGTAATCAAAAAAGCATAATTTACGTCATTATCTAGTAAAAACTTACTTTAAAATATCTATATTATCATATATTCCGCTGTGCAGCCATTTTAACGTTCAATAATTACTTTCTGCCTAACTGTCTTCCCAATTTTGGCCTAGAAATTCCTGTAGAAACGCATTTGTACAACATTAGTGATATATAATCCTAAGATTAAATGTTTGGATTCAATATATGACAACATAAATTTTAAGCTTTAAACTTCATTTCTGCCTCGAATAAAAAGTAGCACAGTTCAAAGTCATAAAGCCGTTCGGCGAAGTCCATTAGGAATTCCGCAATTATTATTTAATACCCATCATCCATCATAATATTCAAGCTATCATTGAAGCCCATTTTTATTTTCCTCTTACCAAACGACTTTCAAACAAAATGGAAGAATAATAATAGTTTATAGTATATACGATATATGGCCTAATCCAGACATTTATTAATCACCGTAACCAAGATGGCCTGGCAATTTTTCAAAGAATTCCGCTTTCATTGAAATCACTCAGATCGAGATACCGCGACCTCATAACACGCTCATTTTCCACGAAGGATTTTCAACAATTTCTTTCGGCATGCGAACTCGTGTTTTATTTCTTATTCCGTAAGAGGCAATTTTATTATCTGGAGAACGCGGGAGCTATTTATGTTCGTAAATCTAAATTCACTTTCCTCCGATTCGCCCTAGAAGTATTTACGAGATCAAAGGTGAAGAAATCAAACTCGAATAAGTATCCTAGATTAAAATCCGCCTTATCTCTCGTTTTCCCACGCAACCTCGCTTTAACTTCTTATTTTTCTTCTATCCGTTCCAAAACAGAACTTTTCGCGAAGGAATTTGGCGATTCTGAAAGATTTCGCCAAGGGTGTGAGGTCTGAAGCAATTTGCTGAGTTTTCGAAAGCATGATTGACGGCAAAGGATAAAAATCTTCGAGAAACGATGTTGATATCAGAGAGTCGATGAGAAATAACTTGGAAGTTGGGCTCGAGTGTACCTCCTTTCCTCGCCGTGGTTTCGTAGACCGCAAAATTTCCCTCGGGAAAGCGATGTGTTATAATCACCGTTCTATATTCTAGTTATCTTGCTTGTTTGCCTTTTTGTTCAGATTATGTTTCCTCTGCTCTCACTGAATTTTTTTATTTCTTTTGATTCATCGCGACGCCTTTGCAAAAGTTATAAATTCAGCAAAATAAATATAGACGGAGAGAATGGTTACCGCTATATTTGACGGGAAGGAGAATGTAGTAAGAGATCGCCGGAAGAAAAATAGACCAAGGCGTTGCCGATTGGTTAAAAAAATTTCGATGTTGATGGTGACGTTAATGTGATAGTTATTGAGTGAGGAAAAATTTTTAAACTGTCTTTCACTTTTATCAGTTAAAGAAAATGTATTCTACTCTTTCAGCATACACACATTTATGAAAATGTACAGTTTATCTCAAAGGTCCTTTCACCCCCATCTACCCACCCTCTATCTAAAACAAACTCTGGACACACCACAAAAAAATCTGATATATAAAAATCTGATGTGGCCACCACATGACTTTCTCCATATCTATAATATTTCTAAAAATTCTAAATAGTTTACATAACAATAAATATTTTAAGAAACTGCGAGAAAATTTTATTTTACAAAGAACAGAAATAAACTCAAACCATAGCCTTCTGATATTGGAGATAGCCAGTAAGCTCCAAAAATTAAGAAAAGAAAAAATAGCGTTACTTAGACGTAACTAAGCGTCAAATGTTAACAATAGTCGTCCGTAGGTGGCAGCTAAAAATATAAGATATCGCTTAAACAATGCATTACATGAGAAAATGTTTCAAAAAAGGTTGTAGAAAATAAAATTTCCTACAACTTTTATTCCAATATATTTTAACATTTATCGAATATTAAAGTAAATATCTTAAAATAACGGATAAGTGACAAGAGTAAACACCCACTTCCGGTTGACCGATTTTTACCAAAAACTAATCAGTTCTTGTGACTTTCATAAAAATGTTAAATATAAAATTTCGCGTTTAATGGTTTAATAGTTTTTGATTAATAGTTTTTGATCACCCACAAAAAAAGCTATCACATACACAGACATCCTCGATAAAATGGTCAAAATGTGTTCAGGGAACCTCAAAACATGTATTTCCGTTGAAATCTCGAAGTCGATTTTTTTCACGAAAACAATACTTTCCCCTATACATACTAGGTATGAAGAAATTAAACGCGAGAATTAATTAAATACACGCACAATCGCAATTTCTATTCTTATTATAAATGAATGTGGCGACTAGATAGACCATAAATATGAAACATATAATAAATAAATATTTATAACAAATATTACATTTTATAATTGATACTGAATATTAGCACTGGTGGGTAATGGGACTTTTGGTACACCCTCTAGTAATGAACTGTATTCAAATGAAAGAATTTTACTATCTTAGGTATTGTTCATAATGTTCACTTTTTTAATTAGATCTTAATCTTTTACTGCTTTCTTTGGACACGTTTTCTCATAATCGGGCAAATTTTGAAGGAAGTTTGCTCCCATCAATCAAACATTTCTTGCCGAGAATGTTTGCGTAAACTCTTAAAATGTTTATGAAACAATCCGCAACAAACTCGAACAACATAAGGGATTAAATTTCCTCAACGAACATTAGCCAGAATTACTTTCTCTTATATCCAAGCCATTTACGCAAGCGGATCTCCCGCCGGATAAAGATAATAATACCAACTGCTTTTTAAGGCTGTGTGAGAAACAGGATAAATTATTTTATTCCTCCCAGGTTTGTGTACTAAATTAAATAAATTACTAAAAAGATTTGTCGGATGAGAAAACATCTCAACAATTCTCAGTTTCCACGCAAGTTAAGCACCGGCATGGGTAGCATTGTATATAAATGGACCCCTTTAAGATAGTCCAATTGCGGTAGGTCTGCAATTAGAAAAAGAAAACTCCCAAAGGAGACCGTGTGACACTCGGAGAAAAGTTGTTTTTGTCGAATCCATTAAGGGTGTTCCTCCATCTCAAACGTGACTCCGGACTCCGAGTCTGGCATTAACCATTTTTATACGTTTTTATTTGCCTCTCCGAGGAGTTTCTTATCTTCTCCGCCTACGCTATCCCCGCGCTACTTTTACGAGTGACACACGCCATCTCAGAGCATCCCTCGATTTCCCTCCGAAAGGGAAGATCCCTTACTACCAGCCCACGCCCGCCCCCTCCCACATACTCCGCTTTTATTCTCGCCGCTTTGAATATTTCATCACCCGCGTCTCTTTTTGCCTCGTCTCTTCTTCCCTCCCGACGGCTATACCCTTTTTGAGCATACAGATGCGCGTTTATGAATATATGTATTCCTGTGGGTATCGTTAGCGCATCAACTTATCAGGATACGTCGCTCTTATCTCAACTGTCTGATTTGTCATACGGCCAGCTTGGCGGGTTTTCGTCCCGAATGTGTATAAGTTTCTTCTGTGCAAAACTCTCTCTTCCTCTCTCCCCATCTCTCTTCCCCTCTGTTCTTCTCTTTCCTCCTCTCTTTTCCTCTCTCTACTTAACTCTCTTCCTCTCTCTTTTTCTCTCTCTTTTCCTCTCTCTTTCTCTCTCTTTTCCTCTCTTCCTCTCTCTCCCTCTTTATCTTTCTCTTCCTTTTCCTCTTTCTCTTCCTCTTTCCCGTCCTTTCTCTTCCTCTTTTTCTTCATCTCTCTTCCTTTCTCTCTCCTCTTTCATTCTTCCTCTCTTTCTTCCACTCTCTTTCTCTTCCTCTCTTTTTCTTTCTCTCGTCCGCTCGTGACTATGAGCAATTTCCTTTAGGATGACTCCGCGGGAAGTATATATTCGCAGAACTTAGTAAATCCACGGATGAAAGATAACGGACTTAATTTGAAAACTAGAGGTATTACCTTATAAACTGCTATGTAACTTTGAAATAACAGTGATTAAAAATCTTCTTATTTTCTAAGTAAATAGAGAATAAATTCAGTTAAGAGTTTGTTAGCATAGATTCATCGATGCGAAATACGGACACCAATTAGGTGCAAAATATATTTATTAAATATTTAGTTTAATAAGCTAATTATATACTTGCGTTTTACTTTTTTTTACATATTTACGCTTTGAAAATGAACAAATAAATATAGTGAATGTATTTTTTTCAACGATTCACCATTATTTGCATTTTTATGTTTAAAAAAGGTGAATTGATACTGTTATTCAGTTCAACATATTTTATTTCCTGCATACTTTGATAAATACAATTAAATAGATGAATTAAACTGGAGACGATTATTTCACGAACAAATTTAAAAAATTGATTGAACGCCAAATAATGTCATCGTGAATGTATTTCAATGATTATGTAAATATTAATACGCCAACCCTATGTTTGAATTAATTATTTTTTATGAGAATGATTTTAATTCATGGAAGAGTATTACATATATCGTAATAGAACTTCAGGGTTTAAATCTAGTTTTATTTGTACGTGTATTCCATTACAATATGCTCTAAGTAATACGGGTAAATTTAATCTGCAAGTTTTTTCTATATATATTATAACTCTTATAATTTGCGACTGTACATCCAAAGAGAAATGTACTTCTAAATTAAAATTTCCTCACTTACAAATTAAATGAATTTTATTTAAATTTGTTCAAATAAAGAATAGATTGCCAATTATAGTTGAATACTTAATGCTATTGCTGTTTAACGGTCATTACTGTATAATTTAATTTAATTTTAATTTAATTTTAACAGTTGACTGCATTATTTTTTTACACGTGTTACGCAATCAAAACTAATTGAATGTTTTGAATCTCTTTTGTGCAAATATTTAAATAGCGACGGAATGCACTGGTGTGTACAACTATTATAGCATATCGGAGTAGAAGATATATACGTAATTTTGCTTTGCCCCGCGTTAACCCATTTCTGCCTAGCGTGACATATATGTTATGTTTTATATTTCTCGATAATAGAAGAACGGTACCATAATAAATTAGGTTCAGACTACTCATTTTTCAACTAAATATGTCTAGTGCATTTAATGCTTCAGCTGTTTGGCACTGCTACAGATAAATGCGCTGTACTGATTAGTCTTTGGACTAACTCGTGCAGCAGTTCTACGGAATCAATGGGACGAGTAAAAGCCTGTTTAAAAAAAGATTTTTTTTTTAAATTTGGATGCAAATTTTATCTTTATGGCAAAATAAATATTATTTCAATCCAGGTAAATAATTTTGAGCACCTATTTACGTAATTAATGCTTGATTGACGTGATTATTTGTGTGACATATATGTAACATTCTCTATATCGAAAATGAAATATTTCAATTCTTGATTAATGGATAAAATATGTTTATTGGTTCATTGTAAACAAATGTATATTAAAAAAATTAATTTTAATGAAGAGTAATTCAGGCAGAAGTGGGTTGATTTATTTCTTTGGAAGGGTTACGTTAAAGGTTGCTTGGTAGTCTCAGCCACGCATCATACTTTTTGGTAACATAATTAAAACGAAATCACCATTAAAAAGAACCTGTACGCTCTTCTCTTCTTCTTTAAGACCAAGAACAAAGTTTCCGCCAGAACTTAAACATCTCTGGATGGAATATCAATCAAATTTGTCTCCCAACCCAGCAATCAATACCAGAGCCTCTTGACTTTTTTGGAGGCTCTCTTCGCTGTATTTATAGGAAGAGAATATACAAACAATTTGCGAATTAATGATGTAAATCCTTAACGGGATGAGGTTCTCCTACGGCCAGCATCGCAAAGAGTGAGAGAAAGAATGATTCTCGACGGTCGGGCATTTTGTATAGTTTTCGTCGAATACACGCAAAACGGATGTTAGTTTTGTAAAAATTTAATCACCGGTAGGAGATTTTATGGGAGAGTGTATCATACCCCAGGTTGCCCACAGTTTTTAAGTTTTTTTCATTTTTCATCGGACGAAGTTTTTTTTCATGCGCTCCGAACAATTTCTCATTCGATCTGATTGATGAAGGCGGATGCTCTTCCACATCCGTGTTATTCTTTCGGCGGATTAAAGGGGAGGAAACACACATTGCGGGAAATTAATATCCTACAAAATAAAACATGGGTGGGAGAGAACCTATATATGCTCTCGCTCCCAAGGCTATCTTTGCTTGAAAGCGTTCTTATCGTTCCAATTATAAATAGGTTGTCTTAAAGATCATAATGATGAATGAGTTTGCAAAAACGAAGCAATATGGGAAGGGTTTTATTGTTCTTTAAATGATTTTGCGATTTTTTTTTAGTTTTTTGGTAACGGATGCGTCCGTTTTTAAAAACAATCACGCGTCATCGTCATCTTTACGTTTATTTTTTCGTTCTTCTTTTGTCTGATTTTCCAACATGAATCGCAAATACGCGTCAAGGTTTTAGTTTTCTTATATTTTTCTTAAGACGAAATCGGGATTTTTCTCTTTTCTTCCAGGCCTAACCCATTAACTCTGAAAAGAATGTAAAAATATCTAGCTAAATCTATTATCCCCGTTTTTTACAACGTAATACGTGATAGGTTCATCTTATCCGAAGTCCGAGATTTTTTGTCATCGTCTGATTCGTAAAGAAAAATTGGAGCGAGAAATTGATTAATCGATAACTTTAGTCCTAAAACATCCTCATCAGCATGCTGTAACCATTCCCGCAGATGGAACGGCGATGTTGATTGATGAAGGAATCCAACATCCATTCGAGGGGCGAATTTTGAATCCGCGGAATAGAAACGTATAACGTCACACCCGAACAAAATGGGTACTATGCTTGTTCCCGCTTCTATTATCCCAGATAATCGCACATTTACCATTTAGTCTATGAACCATCATTTTAAATACCTTGATGACCTGGCACTTGAAAGAAATATTCGACAATCAGGGTGTATCAGCTTTTAAAAATTTTGGAGGACTCGTTCTGGAAGAATAAAAACGAATCACCCTCAAAAACTAAAAAGTTTGGATTAAAACGCCGGGATGCACGGGGTTTATGAAAATATATTCGACCAAAAAGTTTGTAACGGGAAAATTTTCAAGCCCATCCTTCCTGGAGGTTCGTATTTTTTATATGATTTGTTTTTTAATTTAAAAAATTAAATCGGAAATCAAAAGTTGTGAAACCGTGAAGATGTACAGTTTTCCGCTTTTTCTCGCCTCTACAGTGGTACGCTAACGATCCCCGCCTTGTTTGGTTTTCTTTTTTTTCAAGATTCATTTTGATCCATTTGTGCGAAAGAGTTGCCTTTTTGTCATGGGTAGATATACCCTAAAAATTTCCTTCAAAAGCGTTAAATTTTCATAGATAGATAAGCAACGAGCGTAATTTTCGTACAAGCAGACTAATTGACTTCAGCGACTAAACGGCAAAGTTGAAAATTTTATCCTTACGTAACACCTTGATAATAAAAGATCATTTGAAACTTAGTGGTCGTTTAAAAGGAGTGTACTACAGTCCCTAGCAAAAACGTTGAATGATATTACTCCTCGTGACGACTTTTTTATTACAAGCCCCTTTATTATTACAAATCATGAAATTTTAAGCTCTGAAGTTTTTTTATAGTAATTAGGTTACACTGTCTGAGGTTTTCAATTGAAAGAATGGAACTGGATGAAAAAAAATCGTTAACTTTGTTATGAACCGTGTCTATTTGAACTTCAGTATATTTTTCACTATTAGATCTATTATTTGTTATTTTTATTTATTATAACTTTTATAATAATTTCTTTTATATTATTATTTATTATTAGTGTAGGTATTTAAAATAAATAACGACATAAATAAATAACATATTTCGCTATGAATCACACACATCTAAATGTAGCGCCCTAAACAGTTCATCGCGTATTTGTGCTAAAATTTTGTTTATGTTACACGCGCGCGCGCGCGCGCGCGCGCACACACACACACACACACACACACACACACACACATATATATATATATATATATATATATATATATATATATATATATATATATATATATATATATATATAAACTTCGCTGTTATTTCTGAATACACTTGAATGATATTTTTGGAGAATTACCACGATTGTAAGTACATTTATCTTTTGTGTCAACCTTCCTCTTACTCAGTTAAATAAAACTAGTTTGTGCAGTTCGGAGTAATTTGTCGCCGATCCGCACGCAAATATTTCTGACGACGCCGGTCTTATTTATTTTATTATCCTTCCGTTTTTTTTTCAATCCCCCATATCATAATCGCGGTGCCCCTTTAAAGAAATCTTTTTAGTGTCACAGAGAGAAAAAGTTTCCCGAACCGTCTTTTGTGAGGCGGATACAGGAGAAGCGGCGATGAGACGGGGTGAGAGAGACGTAGGAAAAGGAGAGAGAGAGGGAGAACGGGAAGGAAGGGAGCTGAGACTATTTGAAGAGGGGTCGCAACAAAGGAAGGGTATGAGTTAGAGTAGAGAATGAGAGGGAAGGGAGGAGGAGGAAGAGATAGAGGAAAAAAGAGGGAGTGAGGGAGAGAGAGAGAGAGAGAGAGAGAGAGGCTGAAGACTGATGTAGTGGGCTGGTGAAAAGGAGGGAAGGAGAAGGAAGTTTTTGGGACGGAGATAGAAGTGAAGGTAGAGAAATCTTTGAAAGGAAGGAGGGGGAAGAGGGGGATCGATAAAGGACCGGAAGGGGAATGGGAGAGATTGGAAAAAGGTTACGACATATAGGTAAAAAAATAAATTATGGGAAATGAAGCGGATGTTCTTTCTGTGAGTCGCATGCAAATTAAACAGCTGAAAGATTTGGATCGAGAGATTTTCATCACAATGAGCGTTTGGGGGTAAAAATGTTATCTAACGGATATATGCGTAAAACGGATGAACGGTATCTAAAGTGTAAATGTTGACATTTTTTGTTGTTTGAAAAGAGACCGGAGAATGCCGCGCGTCCGTCGCTGTGATATCGGCGAAAATTGTATCAATTTCTTGTTAGGAAGTTTTTGGTAATTCAGAAATTTATTTTCAGAGTAATATATCTCCAACATAAATTTCACTTATTCTATTAAGAGATACTAAAAGGAAATATCTAGCTGTAATTCAGTTCATAACCTAGAAAAATACAGTAGGCTAATACGATTTGTTTTTGTGACTTAGAGTTTATTTTGTAGTATATTATTGATATTTGCCATGGAAAAAGTTATTTGATGTTTGTAACGCAACGTCTAAAGGCAGTTTAATGAGAAGTTTGCGGTGGCGGAGTAGCTAGAGCGTTTTCCTTCCATGCTGCGGACCCAGGTTTATATACAGCGGAGGTCGGATTTTTATCCTACTTCCCAGAATTGAAATAGGCTATTACTTTCGTCGTTGTGTCTTTCTGTCTGATTCCCTATTACCTTATGAATCCATAGACCGATGTTCATGACACTTGGTGAAAAGTTCTTGCTACTTGGGCCGAGCTCCCGAGGATAGTTTTTGTTGCGAAGATTGAAAGTTCCGGATTCTATTTCAGGAACTATCCTTCCTATTTGATTTACACGGAAAAACTGAAAACCATCGTGCAGGGTAATTTTCTCTTGTGCATTAAAATCTTTGATTTGTAATATCGGAGCGGGATTTGTATTATTCTCTGAAGTAAAGAATGGAGATTATATTTTTATCGTAGATCGTTGCTTATCGATCTTATTTCTTAGAACTTCGCGTAAATACTGGCGTTTATGCAGTTTATCACTCATTACGAGAGTTTTGTCATTGCAACGACAATTGTCGGACTCGGATTAGGCATAGTCTAGTACATGTACGCATTTTTTCCATAAAAATACGCGTAATCAATTTAGTTTGTCTTTCAAATGCATTTATATTATTTTATATCGCTAAATTATGAAATTTAGGAACACAAGGAGCAACTCCGCCGTTGTGGTTTTAAAACTATTAAAGACAACATAAGTAATAGCTGCACCACATTTAATTTAAAATAATTATTTTGGATAGTAGACATCATAAGTTCCGTTTGAATCATCTTGTTTACTTTATACATTTGCTTAAACCTCATTAAAAATATTCGTTGAAGCCTATACAATCTTATTTAAACATATGCGTTGGCATTCATTATTCGTTTCCCCAGATAAATATGCACATTGTATAAATTTATTTGATTTTTGCAGTAATAATGCTTTAATAGTTATATGCATTATTTTATAGTCTCTCGAACGACCTATGGCAATTTAGAACCTTTCGTTGAACTAAGTAATCCTAAGAACTCGTCTTGAATTTTCTGCGCTAGCATTTTAACGTTTTCATCTTCAGCACATCGTGTTGCATCCAGAACTAGTATAGAGTCGTACCGGGATATGCAAAATAATATGAATATCGTACGCCTTCGGAGTCAGCGGTTGACAGGTTGTCCGGATACTCTCGCAAATTTTTTTCCATCCTCGATCCTACTTATTTCGTCCGAAAATTCTCTCAGAAATTCGGAGAATGACGTTCAATTTATTTTTTGTTTACCTATCAAATTCGAAAAAAAACTAATGCCATTGCGCATTTTTCAACGTGATGCATGTGTATATATGAGGCAGTCTTCCTGTTCCTTTCGATCGCAGGGTTATTTAGAATACATACAAATTTTTAGATAAACCCATTAATTAATAACTAACCCAGTGACGTCCAAACGTTTAAATTCGAGGGCCGCATGACCCATTTCTGCACTAATTGCGGGTCACACCCAGTCGAAAATAAAGAAGAAAACTGAGGGAATCTAAAATGTTTAGCTGTGGATCAATATTATCTGATTAGTTTGAGATGTATTTATCAATTATGGAAATTAAAGGGCAAAAACAAAATAGTATATTGTCATCAGTGGCGATTGTCCGCGAGTAGATTCTTTTTTTAAATCTATTTCTATTTTTAGCATATCTGGATTTCTCAATCTTTTTTCGATAACTTCAAAGTTTGTTGATTTGATTTTGGCCATTTTGAGCGATCATTCGTTAATATTCATTACCAGTTGACGTTTCATTCCTTTGTCTATCTTCCCAGTCTCTCTCCCCATCTTTCCGGATATATTTCCTTTTATTGTTGCATTTCCACTGTGTGTATATCTCAAGCATGGTTTAACGTTATGATGAAGTGCTCAGACACCTGATATAAAAAAAATATAAATCGCAACGCAATGCAATTAGAAATTTGATCAAAATCTTTAATAATGCGACCGATAGAATTACTTGTTATGGCAGGCAAAAAGATAATTTCGCCTCCCGTAACTCATGTAATACGATATAATTCTAGTCTTCGGGCTTGATGATGACTTGCAGCGTCGAAACAGGCAGCCCCTCAAAAATAAATTAGGTGGAAGCAAATGGAAAAGTTTAAAACTTACTTTCCCATTGATACATATGATTTCAGTTGACTGGAGCTCTGCGTTCCCTTGTTTTCCCCTTCTGTCAGCATCCTAACCAAACGCAATTCCCTTGAGTGTAAATCAACTTAACCTATTTGAATCTTAAAATAATCATTATATATCGTATATATATATATATATATATATATATATATATATATATATATATATATATATATATATAAAATTGATCCCCTTAGAGAGAATTCGCATGCATTTCGGTGCTTTCCTACTCGGGGGAACGAACATAATAATGCTTGAGCAATACCGCGAAACGCTCTCAACCACATTTTTGTTAGAGGGTGCCGGTGATGGAGTGGTTAGATCGGTGATTGATACTCACTCCCCTGTTGCTCGAAAGGGCAGCGGGCACGAATTCTGCGAAAGTAGGATTTTTTTCCCAAGGTCGCTCGCCCTCCCGCCCGCCCCCTGTTTGTGTGATTTGTGGAGACCGCGCCGTTGGCCCCCTTGGTGCTCTTCGTTAAGAGTAGGCTAATGTCGGCATCGGGTTTCCCTCCTCCCTTGTGTGTTCGGCATAGAAGAAGCTATGACTGTAATCATCCAAGAGGTTTATCAGCGAAAAATACACAAACAACATTTTCAAGCAGGTGCGACGTACACATGTACGGACCTCGTCACCATCATCAGCGGTTGCCCGTACACGTATTCGGTCCCTGATTCAAATTTAAATTTTAGGGCCACCTATTAGTACGTTTTCCTCGACAGAAATATATAAAGATAAATGCCAAGGTTGCCGAAATACATTAAAATGGTCGCTTTGATTGGAGAACAAGGGCTATAAAATTACTCGCTATAAGGGTTGATATATCTCCGTAAATTCTCTCCGAAGTAACCTTGAGCATTCCACCGCTAAAGAATAGATGGAAAAGTTAGAGAATTTGCATTTCCCGGAACTCCACATTGTCGTACTTAGTAAACCTCTTTAAGCAAGATGATGTTCCATCATTTTTCCGTGGATTTCGCGAAATTGTATTTTTTTGCCCTGCAATTTTACGTGGCGTCCGCAAAAAAGAAACCCCCTTCTTGAGAAACGGACGAGGAAGAATATTGGGACGATAAATTTCGATTCGACATCACAAAATTAAAGGTCGTGCGTGAACTCGGTCAGTGAGCGTCGAGGGAATGCAGCGCTCGGGGAGTCTTTCAACGAGAGGATTTTCGAGCGAAGTCAATAGTAACATTGATTCAGCACAGATAGCTCTGTCCGCAAAACCAACACGGGAGATCCTCAACGCGGTCAGTGTGGAATAAAACGTGAAATGTTAAGCTCAATCTGCCGGTGAGTAACAAACTGAGAAAGAAGGAAGTAAGGGGTCGCAATGTTCGCGTCGTTCGATTGGAATCGAACGAAAAATAACGTCCTTTCTTGTATTAAAAAATGTAATGCAAAATCGCTTAAATTTGGAAATATATATTTTTACGTTCCGTTTAAAAAGTCGTGAGCATCGAGATACAAAAACGTTAATGACATGTCAACTCCAGTAGCTAAAGAATGATTTGAATAAACAGTACGTGCATTTAGGCTGCGTCTATAGAAATTTGCTGTATCGTTCTGATCAAAGACCGGTTTACTTTGTAGTTTAAAACTCGCCTATGATTGACTCGATTTTCTACATGGTAGATGGAGTTGGTTCAGATAGCTCTAATACCCTTAAAAAAATGGGATTTGCGTTCAGCTATAAAACAGCTGTCATAGGCTCTAATTCACCATAGTGAATTTAAAAAGGCTTTTTTAAAAAGAGTTTACTATAGGTGAATGTTCCTTGATAACGACAGATTTGTTGTTGAGGTTCTCATATATTTTACCGTAACACTTTATGACTATGAAGACTATCTAAATTATCGATGGGAACTATAAAATCATTTATAGTTAAGTCAAACCTCTAAAATATTATTCCTACTTAAGTTCCGTTTTATATCACTGAGCTGGCGCACTATTTCTTTTCTGTCATTTGCCTCTAAAATGAAATAAATAATAATAATTTAATATTTCGTCCAGAAATTTGTCAACAGGCTATATACGTTTTTTTATGTTCAATGAGCTCAAATTTCAGCATATGGTGTACCACATTAAAAGAACAAGTATTACATGAAGCTATGTATTTAATAGAATTAAATCGTTGAAAATACTGCTAAACTAGCTTCTTCACGCTCGTAAATAAATAGCGCTATTTCTTTGATTCTATAGCAAACGGAGCTTATTTCTGTGTAGTCGATTCAGTATGCATGCAAATGCTGCCGTTGTTATTTGCTCTTGAAATTGCTTCGGACGTTCTGAAAAAAAAGATCGAGAGAGAGAATGAATGTCTAACCTTACGCAAGTTCTGTCCTTCGAAACGTGAATTCAAGCGTGTAAGATAAATATTGCCGTAAAAGTCTCGGCGGCACTTTCTCTCTGCTGATATTTAGGATCTAATGCGAGGACTTTTTTCCACGATCTTTATGGAAAATGGAAATATTTTGTACCCTCCCGACAGAATTCCAATGGAATTCAACGTGTTGATTTAGCGACGTGGATTTAATAACGGATAAAAGATTGAAATTTAGTGACGCATGAGATATGAAGCGATGAAGTCCATTGACAGAAAAATAAAATACGATAAGGATTATAAATATTAGTTTTATCGAATATAAATCCCTAACAGATTTGGGAACAATGTACAATGGTGAAATAGAGAATGAAATTGAATGGATCAAACGATCGAACAAATCTCTAGCAAAATTAAATTTAACAAAACGTTTGTATTTAATTCAGTTTAATATTTATAAAAATAAATCATCATGGTTTCTGCTCGCTCTTAATCACACTTCTCATCAAAAGGTCCGAGTCCTAAGAGTTTTATAAGCATCCATTTATGCATAATTTAGCAAACGTAAATATTCTAAATTAAGTCAACCGAAATATTTTTTTAAGTTAGGAGGGAAAGGAAATACAAAGAAAAAGAAAATATTTTAAGTTATATAGACATTAATAAATCCGGCCTCTTGATTTTGTCTATCACACATTTCTTCGAAATATATTAATATGTTAATTTAAATTTATCAAAGCAACCTCAAGAAGTGCAATAATGGTATGTACCATTCATGAGTCAAAAACCACTAATCGCATCCTTCTGAGAATATATGTTGGAAATTATACAAAGGCTCACGGCGCTTATTCTTTGTTCATCAAATCTGACATTCTAAACTAATGATTTAATAACGGTTGAAAATCAATTTCGAAAAGTTATTTCAGAAAAAATGCTGCAACTCAGTAAAATTAAGTCCAGTATACAAGACGCCAACTACAATTAAACGATTGAACTCGATTAAAAAAACTTGAGCGTGTTGTTTCGAATTCTATAACGACATAGTCTATATAAAATAAAAGGAAGGCGATTCCAATCCAATGTACGGAGAATGACATTGTCAACGAATCATCCCAAGTATATAAAGCTTCATTTGCCAGGTACGGCGAGTAATTTTTTAATGCCATCTCCGTAGTTGTGCTCTGATTGTAGTTCACGTAGCGGAGCAAAGCGTCTGAAATGATGATGACCTTTGGTCTTGCCTGCAAACTGCTGGAAGCGTATATGGACTGCATAATGGAAAGTAACCGAGGCATGAAATTTTGATTCTCTGGCAGAGAGCTAAAGTCTATTCTACTTCAGATACGCTTTTGAGCAAAACGAGCCTCTGTGTGTAACAAAAACGTAATTATTGGATTATCTCGAAACCTAGACCACAAAAACGCTTTGCGCGTCGTTAATAAGCAAAACAATGGGAAAATCTACCTACAGGAATATTCAACAGGCGTTATACTTCAGAAAATAATTTTCGAATAATCAAATGATGTTCTGTTGAGCCGTTTGATGATTCTATGATGATTTATTTCGTAAAAAGTTTATTATTAAATCTCGGGAAAATGTAGAATTCAAATAAAAATACGGAATGCAGTTCTACGTTAATATTTAACGTGCATTAGAAGAAAATGATATGAAATTAAAATTATACTGTGTCAAGTAAAATTTATTTTGAGGTGCTTAAGTTTTTAATTCCTATTTCAATAATCCATAAATCAATAAATGTTGGCAGAATTCAATTTTATAAAATTATTTTAGCGATAGCTTATAGTTTCAAATTATGTTTCTCGAATGAAAGACCTCCCGATTCTTAACAGCTTTTTTGACGCGACTAAGGATCCAGTCAATATAAAAGTGATTATGGGTCATATCTCGAAGCTGTTATGCGCATAAAACTGTCCTAAAAAGGTAACCGGCTGATCTTTTTTCTTTCACACCTAAAAGTTCGACTCCCCTAAATTCCTTGGAAATTGAATAAGTCTGTCGAAATTGGAAAAGTCCATTTTTATTCGCAAAAAATTTTCTTTTCGAAAGGCCAAAATAATATCACTTCGCCACCGAAGAAGTGTTTTCGTATCGAAGAGGTCCAGGATCGGAGACGTTTGACTTTCTATATTTCGACACCCGGTTTTTTTAATGTTCTTGACAAGCCCATTCACGCCGAAAATAAAGCCGCGAAAATGATCATGAATTATATCTAAGTATTTGAAACGTCACTCTTTTAACTTCACAGTGTGAGAGTTACTAAACTTAAAAGATAAAATCCTGAAAAAAACTGCTTAAAGTTATTTCGTTCGTTACGTTTTTCCGCTTTTCGTTTCTTTCCTGATTTCCTTGAATGAAGAGATGTTTCCGAAACTTTTATTTTGTTTATATACTGACCTTTGTCAGGCTCAACTCGCAGCAATTATCGATGGCGTATTAGAAAAAACTCGTATTTATTCAAAGAAAGATTTATCATACGCGACTGTGAATTTCAAAATAGAATTTCACCATCTTTAAGGAGAAGAACATCTGAGAATTTACTCTTAAAATAATTCCGTCGCAGAATTTCGTATGAAAACGATTTATTTACATGTATTTAAATAATGGAACCAACAAACACGTCTTCGCGAGCTTAATCCCGACAGTTTGTCACGTTTAGCCCCGCTATCAACAGTTGTCGTTTAATGACCATCGACGGTTAACCAAACAAATCCCCGTAGTTTTATTCTTCCCCGAGAATATAAAACAAGCAGGGATGTAAATGGGTTTCCCGTGGTACAGAAGTGTTTTTCGTCAAATTCGCCGTAGTATAATCGTATACTAATGTAATGTATCTGCTTTGAAATCAGAAAATTATTTTTCCTTATATTGTGCTAGCTCTGTTTTTTAAAGTCGTTCTAAACATGTTCATTTCATTTTGCCATTCTATACTCGCTCTACAATTGAAATTTCTTATTAAAATTCAGCTAATACCTTCGTAATTCATAGTTCCAGAAAAATTCTAACCTTAATATTGGGGTAGCCCTGTTTAGTCGACCCAGTTGAAATATGCTATTTTCGTTATTTATTTATATGGAGGTCATATAAACCATATTGGGTCAAAATTCATTCGGTCAGTTCTCTAGAAATACGTGTAAAAGTAATATTATTTTACTTTTTACTGTGGTAGCCCCGCTCTTTAGCTCCGCTTTAAAAATCTTGATTTCAGTATGGTATGTTGTACAAATCTTATATAGAAAATTTAGTTGAAACCCGTTGAGCCAATTCCTTCCAAATTGGTCATGAATTTATGTGAATATTCTATATACCAAATTTGGTTTAAATCGGTTTGGTCAATTCCTTCAAAAAGCATAATTACCGAAAAGATTTATTTTGCAATTGTGGCACCCCTGCTTGGTCGATCCGGTCCAAATATGTCATTTTGGTCATATATTTATGTGAAGATTCGATGTACCAAATTTAGTTGAAATCGGTTCAGTCAGATTTCTCTGATATATGCTACGGACGGACGGACGGACATCACGAAGATAATAGTGCTTTTCAGCAATGACGAAAAGCAATAAAAACGCGATCTCTCAAAAAAAACTGCGAGTTTCGATCTTCGCCTGTTATTTTTTATCATCTTGGGGATTTTTCAAAGGGAAACCTCGCCAAATTTACGTAGGAGAGGGGCAAATCGATTATCTCTCTCGCCGGGAGAGGGATACGCGCGTGCACCTACATCTCCCTCCATCATCATCATTTCGATCTTTTCATCGTCATCAAAAACGTTCTTTCGCCCCTTTCCGAAACCTTTCGCCTCTTGATCTACGCCAAATTCCTCCCCCCCCAATTCCTCTCCTCCTTCTCCTCCCCCCCCCACCCCCATCCTCCGACACGGCGCTTCCGCCCTTCTCCATTGTCTCCTCCGAGAACACACCGTGACGCAGTCAGACCACGACATCATAAATTTATTCTATACCCTTTCTTTCCCTCTCTCTTAACACTGCTCTTCTCTCTCTCTCTCTCTTCCTCTCACATTCTTCCCCTATCTTCCTCTTTCGCCCTCGCCTTCTTCGTCTCTATATTTTACATCTCTTTTAGGTAACCTTCTCTTCCCTCCTCCTCCTTCAAGCACGGCTCGGGAGGGAGAAAATGAATGTGCCTAACGAATCGTCAACTCTTGGTTTTTTAATAACCCCCTTTATTCCCTTTCTCTCTCTCCGCTCCTACCTCTCCCGTTCCTTCTTAAACTTATTCCGACCCTTATTATTTTTTTTGCTTTTTCTTTCGGGGTTAAAGGGTTCCCACGTATAAATCCTCCACCTGTCTCCTATTTATCCCGCTCCCCTTTTATATTCCTTCCCTCGGCCTCTTTTCTTCCGAAACACTTTATCAAAGAACGAAATTCCTTTCCTTTGTGCGGGACGAGAGAGGGCACGCTTGCTTTTCTAATTCGACGGAATCCTTCGTGTTATTATAATTCGTTTTTTCTTTAATCGCGTGGAAACATTATCGAAGATGTGGTGGTGAATGAACCCCTTCAGGAGATCGTTTTTACGCCAAATGTAGTATTTATTTCGGAAAAAGGCGTATGAAGTAAAAAAATAAAAGACGAATACATCCCGCTCGGATTAAGAACGAATAAAAGTGGTCATTTCCTTGCCGAAAGAACCATTAAAAAATGCCGCGACGTTTCGAGAGCAAGCATCCGAAAAGAAACAACTTCGAGGCTGTCGTTTTGCTGTCGTATAGTAAAGAACGCGTCTATTTCCGTTGCATTATCTGATTTAGGATGAGTTGAGAATGACGGAATCGGATTTTATAATTTTTTTAATTACGTTTTTTATTCGAAGACGGGAAGATTATCACGCACCTAGGGTGACCAGATTCTGACGAAAAAACTGGGACATAATTTGATTGTTAGTATTTTCTGTCGGTTATATGCTACGCAAACAACATTTGCATATAATTAATTATACAATTATACAATATATAATTATACAATTAAAGTTGTGGTAACCACAAAGTATTCGTTTCATTATAACATTTGCATAGTTTATTAATAATTTTGTCCAAAGGTTAGCAAATAATCTTACACTTTCAAACAATTTGTGTAGACTTTATTATTGCAATGGCGAACATGAAATTAACGAGAATAAATATTTTATCGTGACATATTAGCATAAATTACCGAGATAATACTGCCACGCAATGAAGTCAAAACAAACGGTGCTAAGGTTAAAGAAAAGAAAATACTATGTGCCGCCAAATTCTATCAGGACACTGGGACGTGACACTGAAAACTGGGAAAAATTCCGGAATACTGCGAAGTCTGAACACTACACTAGGGGTGAGCAAACTACGGTCCGCGGGCTGCATGCGGCCCTATAGAGCGTTTTATGTGGCCCGCGAAGCTATGATGAAAAAGATATCCGTAAAATTTAACACGTATATTCTTGTTTTCTATCATAATAATTAAACATTTAATATTGAAATTTTAACCCTGAAAACGTAATTTAGATTTGATTTTCGCTCATATGATACCTCAGCGTCTCTAGGTAATCCGGCCCGCCGAAGCATTGGCAGCTTCCAATATGGCCCGCCGAATTCGCAAACATTAATGTTGCCCGGCATATAGAAAAGGTTTCTTTACACACCCAAAATAAAAACTCCGAGGCGTAAATTTTGCACTCCGCATTTTTGTTTTGCTGACAAGAGCATGATGGGAAATCTCGCTCGTTTCGTGAATTTGTTTTCTCGACCTCTAGTTTTGAACCTCTTCATCCATAAATTTCGTCCTGTTTTTTTATCTCCTTTTTCCTCTCTTTCTCTCTCTTGCACCAATCTTCTCTCCCCTCTCCTCTCCTCTCTCTCTCTCTCCATCCCGAATCCTCCTCTACTACTCACCCACGACGCCCACTTAACCCGTCTCCATAGTGTCCGAAAACATTGTCGCCGCTCTCTCCACTTCTTTCAGATCGATCCAAACGAGTTTGTTTCTTCTTTTTTCTTCCTTTCTATCCGCCCACTCTCGCTATCTCTCCCTCTTGCTGCCACTTTCTTCTTTTTGTCTCTCTTTCTCTTCGAAAACAAGAATAGGTCGCATTGTTAAGGGGAAAATCGAGATTTTTTGGCGCCTCCGAGTATTTGTCTGACCGAAACCGAGATTTTTTCATTCCGTTCGCTCAATACTTCCTATATCTATTCACTCTGCCGCTACTCTTTTATTTCCCCCTCGTCCCCGTCCTTATCTCGATCTCTTTCACTCTACGCGACTTCTTTTCTAATCCCTTTTAGTTCTCGCTTTGTTTTCCATTTTCATCTTAATTTCACTAGTGTGTAGTTTTCTCTTGAAGTCAAGGAGCCAAAAACCTTGTTTTTCCATGCTGATTTGCTCGGATGGCTGAAAACGATATTTAAAAAGTATGAAAATAAAGGAAGAATGCGATGACTGTATAATATTTATAATATGATGGGCGTGTCAAAAAAAACATCCGTTCAGGTACTGCAGGTGAGCCAAATTTGCCTCTAAAATTATACATTTTCCCATGGTAAAAATGTTTCGTTCCGCTGCCACCTTGTTGCCACCGTCATCACCACCTTTCCTTTTCCTTAAGCATATGCATATATACGGACCCCTGTGCAAGAATTCAAGGGCGGCTCAATACTCAGAATTAATTTTAAAGCATTACTTCAAAAATAATGTTTATTTTTCACTAGGAAACACGCAGTTTTATTAATGATTATTTTGATAACGTAAGGTAATGGAAAATACTTTTTTGCATATACACGCGTATAAACGCATGCATACATACATATATAAATGTAGATATGTGAATTTATGTTTTCGTCTTTTATCATTTTTTCATATATTTATCTTTCCTCCTTCCCCGTATCTCTTTCTTTCCGCTTGCATATTCACGAATTCGCGAACCGTATCCTTGCTTTCCTCTTCTCTTTCTCCCCTCTGTCTCTCTCTCTCTCCCTCTCCTTTGTCTCCGGTCAGTTTCTCCTCCGAGATATACAAACACGCGGGAACGATTCCGCCGTATAAGCATGAGAGGGTCGAAATACTTGGGAGTTGTCCCGTTGGGGAGAGAGGAAAGTAGGTTAGCGGTTGGTAGGGTGAGGTGGAGGATGGCGCGATGCTACGTTTTGAGTCTCCAGTCACCGAAATAAGTCTTGAAAGCATGTACAGTCGTCGAAAGCGACCGAGGACGCATCGCAAAACAGCTAGGGCCGTCCTTTTCCGCGAGATCGCTAACGAAAATGGCGTGTTATTCGCTTCCAGCGGAAAAGGTGTACAATGGCGCACGGTAAATTCGCAAACCTCGGTGACAGCATTTCACGTTTTGGAAATTTTTCAAATTCGGGCATTTTTAATCCCAAGTGTCAATTTAAAGCTGAAATTTGCATTTTAAACGATTCGTGTCATACTCTTCATTTAGCCAAATACAAGTAATACAGTACGATTAAAATGAATTAGGTAATAAGAATTAATTTAGTTGATGCATCCTGAATAAATTTGTTAATGTTCTATATTAAGCAATGTCAGCGGTTTAGTTGGAAGGCTATGTTCACGTCGAGTGCTGGAGGTAATGTAAGAGGAGGGGAGCATGCGCGCATACTTTATAAACAAATTATCTTTACGGATATTAGAGGGAAACAATACCGGAACAGCCACTTGAGTTTCCGGATTTCCTGAGTTTCAAGTTTATAAATGCCGCTTTTCGACGCTCGGCGGTAAAGTTAAATCTGAAATAGCCCGAATAGTTTTAACTGCGAACTAAAGGATTTGAAATGAATCAACTCCAGATTACTGAATACATCTCGCCAGTTTTGATTTGAGAATTGCTTCCCGTCAGCGAAACAAAAATCGAATTCGTCAGCTGGTCCTTGAATGAAAACCGTATTGATACTATTTTGTCGTCAATTTTGGAATTAAGTCCGTGATAAAGTCAGATTACAGAGCTTGTGTTTGTGTGTGAAAATTTCATTGATTGGTAGATCATGATTTTTATGTAACATTAACTGTCTCGTCTCTCTCTCTTTCTCTCTCTCTTTATATATACCTATACTAAAGATATATAGTTGTGAATTTACAACATTTAAAAACTATTATTGAGATCTTGCACGAAGAATGTAGGCAATGAAAAACATTTCGTATGTACAAACTCCACTTGGAAAGGTTTCACATTTTGGAAAGATTCCCTAATAGAAGTAAAGCAATTAATGTAATTTATAATAATTGTGTTATATCTATTTCGTATTTATTTGCAGTTTAAAAACACTAGTCCGTATTTGTTCGTTAAAAATGATAAATTCTTATCAAATCGTGTTAATTTTTTAAAATTTTTATAGAGCTCGAGTTTTATATGTAACTAAATTAAATACGTTTTCATCAGTGGCTTACCGTAAAATTTGTGAGCCCCGCCAAAACAAAATTGAAGACCCGTAAAAAAAATGAAGGACCTCACGAAAAAAATATGGGCCTCCTTGCCGCGCGGGGGTTGCGGGGGTGTCCTCTACGCTACTAGTTTTCGTCTTTAATCTGTTCACTCCTTGACGGTAGCTACTAAAGGTTATCGAGCCGAAAGTTCATTCATTTCTCTGATAGGGCCATAATGTAAGTAAATGAGTAAAAATTCTGAATCTTTCGGGATCATTTATTTTGATTTATAAAATACTGCATTCCTTATGGTGTTGCATTTGTGACCTAGGAATGACAATAAATTATCCAGGCGCGCTAAGAAGTAGCGTTGCTGCATAAGAGCTTAGAACGACATCTTGTCTTGAAAATAAGATAACGAGTGTTTGGACGTTATCGCTATCATTCGCAGAATATGACCACTCTCAAGCGAAATATGGAAAAGGATGACGAATAAAACATAAGTAAATAACCTTTATAAGATATTTAATTTAGACCACACATTTCGACATTCGGAAAAACATTTAACTACTTAGCATTACATAGGTTATATCCGATGCGTACTATGACTGGTAACTAGAAGAATGTCCCCTTGAAAATGCAAGCGCATACATGGTGGTACGCCTCTACCGTTGTTTTATAGCATTTTTCATTTTAACTGCCTTTATAAAAACTTACCGACATGTTTCTAGTTTTATCTTAGTCTTTCTAGAGTGTTACATTCAGTATTTACGTGTTATAAGCTTCTCTGCATGGAACCTCAAATAAATTATTCAGCTTACGTGCGGAATTGCTTCTCATTTAGAAAATGTTTCGTTTCCCACCACACTGCAACGTTTTAAGAAGAACCGCTACGAAATTTAGTGTTATTCATTTGTTTTGGAATTTATATGACGAGCGCTAATAGAAAAATGTTATATTTATTAATAAAATAAAATATTGGACAAAAATGTTTTTATTTCCAACACGCAATATCTTTGCATCAACAAACGAAAAACGCCTCTGCGTACTCAAGAAAAGGCAGATTCGTTGACTTAAATATCCACAAAAGTACAAAACGGGATCATTATATATCATCGATAAGTGGCCAGTTGTATAGTGCTAGCACATGAAAGCCAAAATAGCGTTAGAAGTTGCCACAAGCTTTAAGAGTAGGAACTTTTGGTCCCTCGATTCGTTTCTCAATGATTTAAACAGGGGAGCAGTGGAGGTTACGCGGGGAAACAAAGAGCGAGAAGCGAGATTATCCGGTTAAAACAGGAAGGGGTTGTCATGGGAGACCTACTCCTTTCTCCTCTCGCGAGTCTGTTAAGACTTTTGTCTTTTGGAATTGAGCAGAAGGGACTCCCGATTCAGCCGCCGTGAAGCGAAACCGCTCCGAACGAAGAAAGGGATGGGGAGGAAGAGGTGAGGGGTTTAAGGAGGAGGAGGGAACAAGTGAATCGTCACAAGGCGTGCGGTTACACTGCTAACTATAAGGAGGAAAGCCACGAACCGTCTTACGAGGCAGATTGATTCCCGTGGGGAAGGTTATACGCCCACTTGCGGTGGCGCCTTATCCCGTAGTTCCCCCGATTCCCGCACCTCACCAGCGCTCCCTTCCTATTCCAGGCACGTCATCCGGCGCCTAACCCAGCGCGGTCCAAAGAGTGGTTTCCTTTTACTCCCATTCTCGTCCCTTCCTCCGTTTTTCACTCTCCATTCTTCCGATGAGAATCGGAAAACGAGGAACGGAGGGAATTGGTGTCCCCTCAAACTCCATCTGGCGTCTACCTTCCAAACTAACCGGTGATGCTAGGTTAGCCAAGGGGAGCGTTAAGAAACCGTTGAAAAATTGCTTAAAATGGGATGCCAGATGGAGACAGAAAGGGGAGGGAGATAGAGGTGAGAAAGGGAGGAGGGAGAATTTCTGCCCTCCCGAGAGATAGATGGTTCCCGTAGTTTTTCCTCGCGAGACGAAAAAAAATTGAAGGTCTTAACATTCCTGGAGCCATAAATGAAACGTTTCCTTCTTTTTTCCTCTCTTTGTCTTTAACACGCTCGTTCGTCGTGAGTCTTTGTTGGTGAACAAAGGGAGATGGAGGTGTTGACACGGATGGTGGTATTTTTTAAGTTGATGGGACGAGTATTTTTTTGTTATTGTCATTTCTCCCTTTCTTTCAGATTCTCTCGTCGAATGCGTCGAAAAAACTTCGCGCTGTTTCGACGCTTCCGCGAGAAAAAAAAACACGGCGGGAATCGGTGGAGTGGCGGGAAAAAACGCGAAGCAATTTCAACTGTCGGAGAAGAGTTACCTCGGAGAAGCAGGAGAGAAGAAAAAATAAGGTAAGTTTATTTGAAAACTCAATATTTCTATTCCGCGGACAAAGGAACTTACCAAATTCAATTTATATTACGTCCTCCTTGTACCGGCTAAAGGACGAAATTCAATTTATGTTTCGAGAAGTTTATAAGACTGGCGCTTTCCCTGAAAACGGATTAAGTTTTGCTGTCAAGAAATTCATAAATTACTTTATTCGGCAATCGTATAATTACGTTATGTGTGTATTTCGATATTTCTGAGTCTTCCCTCTGTTCGAATGAACTTTAAACGAATGTTTTAAGTGCGTAGAAATTTTAGTGTGCCGATTTATTCAAAACCCGTGTATTTCTTCGTGTTCCGTACTCACAATCAGACATCAATTTCTAAAGAGTCTCACATTGCCTGTAATTGAGTCATATTGTACATCATTGAGTATATAGTAACATAATAAAAAACTTAATTTATAACTTTTTGCGAGAGAATTATCAGAATCCGAAAATATTTCTTACTTTCTATGAAAATTGCTGTCTATATAGACATATTCAAGTTGTGAGTAGCAATTTTGTGCAATTACGTTGTAAAAATGTCGGGGATCAATTGACTTTGGCAGAAAAAGGTTTTCCTGGTGGGGTCGATTATAAGATTAGTTTTCGCTTAAATCAACCTGATGTTTATTCAAGGATTTGACTAATTAGAAGAGACTCCTTTCACCATCTGGAGAATCCAATTAACTGATTGAAAATATTTTCATTGGCCAAAGTAGATCGGAAGAATCGCCTTGGTTTTAATTTATCTTCCAAGATCGTATTCAATTAAGCCTTAAAACAGTGAAGTATCCATCAGCGCTCGCTTCTATTTTGGCCGCTGTAATTTACAGTGCACTTCCATTAAAGCGTGATTTCGTTTTTTTCCCGATTAAAAAAAATCTCGTGGCAGTTCCATCTCAATTGAGAAATCTGCTCTGATTTGCATTCGCTCCACAAATAATTTTAATTTCGGGTGTTATTTTTAACTATTACTCTAGTGGAAAGTCTGATTGTTTGGAGCAATACATTCAAATTGTCACTAGGCTATTAAAGTCGTCTTGGCATGTATGTAGCTTGAATGTGTGTGTACGAGAAATCCCATCGGCTGTTTTTAATTAGTTGTTTTTAATGATAGGATTGTCAAAGTAAATTTCATCTCGCACAGAAATTATATATATAGCTGTTCGTAATAATTTGGTTAACAATCCATCAGCGAAAACAAAAGATTTGCGATGAAATTTTTATACGGAGTTTTTATATTGTAATTTAAGCTATCTTTCTCGGGACATAAATGAGACGTTGGATCACCGGATGACGTGATTCATTCTCGAACTAATCATGGTCATTTCGTTTTATTGCGTCTCCTTGCTGCTAACAAAAATTTCTCCTTATTCCAAAGATATTTTGGCTGTTATTAATACATGTTCAAGTTGATTGCTTCCCTGATAATTCCGATTATATAACTACGGGATAATTCCGATTATATAACTACGGTATACATGCATATGTGTGTATATAAAGCATAAAAAATTATGTATCGCTTGTATCCCGGCACGTAACTTTTATAACAGCATGAGTAAATGAGATTTATCGCTTAATTCGTTCCATAGAGCCTGAATCATCTTTTCACGGCAGGACGAGGAGACCTTTCTAAAGAAATATACTTTTCTTCCCTTGTCCAGTCCTTCCTCTTCGATAAATAATATTTCGCAATTTAATGTTATGGCTCCTCACGGAGTCTGTCTGGCGCTATAAATCCGGCTCTTATACCCCGGACCAATACATAAATTTCATTCTTCGCGAACTGATTCCCTTTCGAATGAATGGAGGCGGAAGCGAAAATACACATGCATTATATGCGTGCGAGCGAGCAAACATACATAGGTACATACATATACATCTATACGAACGAGAAAACATACATAGGCACATATATATACACGAGCGAGAAAACATATATAGGTACATATATATATATATATATATATACATATGTATACAATTGAACGTATATCTTCATGTCTTCACCCGCCAAAACTTTTCCATATCCGGCCACTTCTGCATCTCCCCCTATACAATATATATATACTCATCCTTCCACCTCTTCATTCTCTTTCTGTATTTCGCTCATTGATAAAAAAGAACGTATGAGTGTCACTGAGACATATTTCATTTCTTTCATTTCGCTCTCTGTTTTCAACCCTTTATTCGTTTTTCATCCGCAGATATCCCTACCCTTGTATATGCTAAATTTATTCCCAAATATTTTTCAGTTCTTACGATTGACGCTCAATTCAACAGGGAGCATGTGAGCTCGTTTTATGGCTGAAAAAAGACTGCTTTGATTTCACGGATGCTAGGCGGATTTTTTAGTAACTAGGAGTTAGCTAGTGCGATTGCCTGTCAAAAACGACGGGTATGAATAGTAAAAAAACGTACATAAATTTCGCTTATTTGCACGTTCCAAAAATTAAAATTTTTTCAGGCATAGAAATATTAGGGACGATTTATTTGTTAAATATTACGCCACAACTTTAAGTAAGAGCAAAATTATTTTTACTTTATGGAACATTTATGCGTATTTTATGCTTTTCTTGCATTTTTGTGCACACGAAGGATTTTATCAGTATTTTTATCGCAATTGCGTTTTTGTTTTTAGGAATAGATTCATTATTTTTCTCGGAATTTTTCGTTGCATATGTTGCTTTTTATTACTGAAATCAATTTTTCGACCCAAATTTATTACAGTGAGTTAGTCTTGAGAAGCATCGAGATACGGTTTGATTTCGAATCGGGAATGAGAATTCGATTCGATTCAGTAGATCTTACTCCGATTCGATAATTTCTAATCTACATTACTTCCGGTAAACATTTTTACAATGTCTTATCGTACAGCGTCTCATGAGACGAGCAGGAAGTTACGTTTACAAAAAATATTACCTTAAGCTCTTGCCAATTTTTTTAACGGACAAAGTCATGGCATATTTACTTTGCAACAGGCATTCGTGTGAGGACAGAATGAGGCGAGGAGCAAGGGTGAAATTTCGTTTAAATGGATTATTTACAGTTGAATTTGGTAGTATTGTCAGGTTTTGTTTTGCTATAAGACTTGTTTAATGTATGTGTAGTCTAGTTAATTAAAAAGAAAGATGAAAAATGGAACTCCACAAAGATGCGGCTAAACAATTAAGTTTCAGCATATTTAAGTTTAATTTTGAACTTGGTGTCGTGTTTGTGTGTGTTGTAGGTTAACGATGTCCAGTATTAAATTTAAGAATAGGTGTCATTTCGTTCCTAGGCTTAATTTTTTTATGAAAGACAATTGTGTATTCGGCAGTAAGGTTTGCCGTTGTAGTTTAAATGTATTACTTTAATAGGCTTTTTTATTTAGAGTGATTGCATTTTTAAATTGTAATTCAGTCTATATACCCTCAAATAGTATATATATACAAAGTTGATTCGATTCGTGATTAGATTTGATTCGAATATTTAGGGATGGTTCGATTCGTGACTTGTTTTGAATCTAATTTTAGGGTATACAGGGCCCTACAATACGTTTGCCAAAATTAAAAAATAAGGTGAATAAACCTAACCAAACTTAATCCTATTAATGCCATAAATTTGGAATGGAAAACTAATTTCATACACAAACAACAACAAATACAACAAAACATTCAAAGTGTATGCTTTTGTTCTGTATCTAGCATTGATGAAACTCAAATATATTGTTATCAATTGAAATTTGGGAATAGATTTTATATCAAATCTTAGCCCAAATTTGTTTGCATTGGTTTTTCCCACATTTTTTATTTTGGCTCACTTATTTTAATAGACTTTGATCGGAAAACAAATTTCATTCATAAACTACAAAAATATAGCATACAATACTCAGATAAAAGAAATCTCAATATCTGATTCAAAAACACTCAGAAGCACAATGCCAATGAATAATGTTATATTTATTTTTTTGTTACGGTCATATTACATATTGTTACCAAGGCATTATTTAAACTTTATAATAGCGTTTAAATATTGTGAATATGTGGGCAGTTGCTTCACGAATTAATAACCCCAGTCAATCATTCGCAATTAGACGAAACCGACAACAAGGCAAATCACCTTGACAACGAAAGATTTTCACATAACAATACATCAAATTTTCCTGTTGAAAACTGAATTTCTCGACTTGCATTCAAAAATTGACGGCATGCGTTCTTGGCCTCAAGTCCCGAACTTCTACGATGATTTTAAGTAATTTTAAGATGCAAATGATTAATATATCTCCATGTTATTCAAACGGATAAAATAAGTGCTCCTGGAATTGGAGCCATGATCTTGTGATAGACGACGACATGCTTAAAATGTGCGAGAGGTAATTGTCAGTGTATCGCAAGAAAATCGTAGAAATCGTGCATTCCGTTCTCGAGTTATTTGCGTTAAACCATAATTCGCCATCATAGGTGTGGCCGTCAATTACGACGCTACTATTACACGCCGACAAGATTTTATATGAATAGATAGTTAAAAAGATTTAAAAAAATATATTTTACCTTCCTATTATCTCTCTTCCCTCTTTCAGCACTTTTTTATTACCATGCCTTTATCTTCCCTTTCGCTTTTTTCCTCTCCATTTTCCTTTCTCTCGTTCCCTCTTTCTTTCTTTCCTTCCCTTTCACTCTCCATCCTCTTCCTTTCTCTCTCATCTCTCTTCTTCCCCCCTGTCCCCTGTATCTATCTCCCTCTCTCTTTTGGTCACTTTTCAATATTACCCTTTCTCTCATTCATTTTATTGGTCTATTTCTCTTTTTCTCTGCCCCCCTCTCTCTCCCTCTCTTTCCCTCTCAATTCCTCTCTCTACCTTTCTCTTTCCCTCTCTCTACCTTTCTCTCTTTCCCTTTCTCTTTTTTCCTCTCTTTTTCTATATCACTGTCTCTTGATCTCTTTTACTCTCTTTATCTCTGTTTCCCTTTCATTTTCTCTCTTTTCCTCTCTTTCTCTTTATTCTTTCTCTCTTTCCCTCTTTTTTACACTCAATTCTTTTCTCTCTCTTTTTCCTCTCTCCCTTCCCACTTTCTCTCTCTCCATCCGTTTTCTCTTTCCCTTTCTCTCCATCTCTCTCCTCTCTTCCTCTGTATCTGTCTTTCTTCTCCCTTTCTCTCTCTATACCTCTTTCACTCCTATTTCACCTCGTCATTTACCTCCCTTTTCGCTCCTCCTTCCCCATTTTTTCCGATATCTATCTCCTCTCTTCCCTAACCCTGCTCCCGCCTATCATCCCTCATTGATTCCCTTTGTCATTCGTCCTCATTCAAAACTTCATTCTCAATTTCCGCCCTTTCCTCCGAATCGGTATGGATGAAATTGCCAGAACTTTCCTTTCGAGTGACAATTCTCAAGTTTCTTTTCTACTTATGATGTGAACTGTGAGGTTAGAGGAAACATCTCCTCCGACCACTTTTGGACGAACGATTTTTTCTCCTCGTGTCAGGTGTTAACCTGAAGCAGTAACCTTACCTGCGCGGCATTGATTCGGTGACGGTTTTATTTTTCGCTTTTCTTCTGCTAGGTTTTCTATAACTCCTGCCATGATTAAAGGAATTCATCACCTAAAAAGTCTTCTGTTAAACTGGAACTGTTTTCTTTATCTTCGATTGTCCATTGTTTGTCTAGTACTGTATTTATCCGAATATAATATACTAGGTATTTTTCCTATTTTTTGCATCTGAAAAATGAAAGGTCGTCTTATATTCGCGTGGTGCATGAGGTCATCAGTTAGCGGTCAATGATTTTCAATAGTATGGATGGATCAGAAGAAGACATTCTATGGAACCAGATGGATGAAGGAAGTGATAGTTATGAGAAAAGTGAGAACTAACCTGACTGAATGTAGAATGGATTTATTGAGATCTTGTAAATTGTTTTTCTGTAGGTAATCAAAAATTCTGATAATGGGTCGTCGTCTTATATTCAGGTAATAACTTTTTTCCTTCTTTAACTACCAATTTTTACGGGATAGTATTATATTCGAGTCGTCTTATATTCGGTTAAATACGGCAAGTAACATTTCGTCGTATCCTTTTTACCCACGATTGAAACCATATATATTAAGCAAATATTTCCAGTCTTACTGGAATTCCATGTCTCTATATATCTTTATTGCACCATCTGCTGTATCATATTTCTCTCTCTCAGAGAATTCTTTCGAGATTTATTTGCTCTCAGTGGCTTACACATTTCTATTTGCATATTTTAAATTCTTTTCGCCTGCATAGATTTTTCTGATATTTGCCATGGCTATATGTCAACTTTTAACAGTTGATGGCTTGTTTTACGAGGTACTCTTTATTTGTCAACTTTTCTCAGTGAAGGTTTCGTCAAATATTTTTGCAACTGCTATTTTGAAAGCTGGTATTCGACAATTAAAAACCACATTTTCCAAATAAAATATTTCGTGTTTAAATGCACATAAGCACCGTTCTTTTATGAGCTAAATGTACATTGTTTTGTAAATTCCCCATTCTATATAACTTCCTATTTTTATCTAATCGTGGTATAAAATATAAATATAAGTATTTAATGACGTTGAAACAGACATCTTAAAAAGTACGATTTGAACGATTTTCCAGTTAAACAAAGCGAATTTCCCTTACGGTTCTGAAAGAATTCCTTTTACCCGAACGTAAGAATTGACTCACTCGGATATCAAGATTCCGTTCCTCTCATATATTCATATTTTCTGGAAGTTCTTTTTCAGTCAACAGCCTCAGGAATGTTTGAAACACGACTGCGTTTGTTCTTCCTTTCTCCGGCGATGCATCCAACATGAGCACTCGCCTCGGGCAAATCAGATCCTTCAGAAATTCATTTTTGAAAATATTCAGCCTCAGCGTTGAAGGGGTAGAAGGGGAGTCACGTTAGAAGCTCGAGTAGTCTGCGGTCGTTATCCTAAGATTCAGTGGCGCAACAATTTAGAATTCGTTCTCATGAGCGCGACTAGCCCTTTTCTCAGATAATTTTCCCAGCACACAGTGTTTCTCGACTGATGTTTCACTTTGCCGAAGTCCGTGAAAGAAAAATTGTTCACATCCAAGGCACTCAAACTAATAAAAGGTCAAAGGGGATGCGTTGTGTTTGGCCTCCCGATCTTGAAATGCTTCCCCGAGGAATGGTTTAATTGCCATGCGTGATCACGGGAACTTGAACAGTAACGCATTCTGAGAACTTACTTCATAAGTTTTTCGAACTAATTGGACTGGCATAAGGTGTTGCGGTTATTTGTTTAAGAAATAATTAATCCAAGAGTCCGTTGAATAATAATGAATGTATATTTTTTTCGCGTGTACTAGATTAGAATTGGATTTTATCTATGAAATCCTTGAATTACATAACCAGTATTCGTGTAATGAAATTTTGAAAAATCATTAAACTTTTTCCAGTTATATAAAATAAAATGACGCTATTCTATATTAAGGTTCATTTTACAGGCAAATGATGTAATCGTTGGACTTTTACTCTGCCATATGTATTATTTTGATCGTACTCATGGGCGGAGATGAAATTGTTCTCCGTTGTGTTCAATTACAACTTCCATTATTACATGCGCTAACCGCGCGTGGTTTATTTTATTTTGCCATGCGATAATTTCTCATCGCCTTCTACGTAACATCAGTAATCTAATATATAAAAATCTGATGTGGCCACCACATGTGTTTCTCCATAGCTGTAATATTTCTAAAAATTCCAAATAGGTTACATATTAATAAATATTTTAAGAAACCGAGAAAATTTTAGACTTTAAAAAGAACAGAAATAAACTCAAACAATAGCCTTCTGATATTGGAAATAGCCACAAACCTCCAACAATTAAGAAAAAAAGGAGCGTTACTAAGACGTAACTAATCGACAATTGTTAACAATAGTCGTCGGTAGGTGGCGTGGTGGTGGCAGCTAAAAATGTAAGATATCTCTTAAAAAATGCATTATATGGGAAAATGTTTGAAACAAAGGTTGTAGAACATTAAATTTCCTACAACGTTTATTCCAATATATTTTTTACATTTATCGAATATTAAAGCCAATATCTCAAAATAACGGATAAGTGACAAGAGTAAACACCCACTTCCGGTTGACCAATTTTTACCAAAAACTATTCAATGCTTGTGAATTTTATTAAAATGTTAAATATAATATTTCGTCTTGACCTGATTAATAGTTTTTGAGTTAGAGCATCGACAACAAATCTATCACATACACACATACATCATCGAGAAAATGGTTAAACGTGTTCAGAGGACCTCAAAATATGTATTTTCGTTAAAATCTCGAAGTCTTTCCCCTGCACCACGTATGGAGAAAGTGAAAATGACTTCGTCGTCGCCGTCGTCGATGGGTGGGAAAGTGGAACTGTAATGCTATTTTTAACAAACTTTTCGGGTAGCTAAAAGATTGACATTTGGTAGGAACGTTTGATTCTTAAAGTAAAAGCCATTTACGAAAAAAAAAATTCCAAAATTGACCCGGGTTCGATTCCTGATAATGATTTCCATTCCCCATAAGATAGCATGGAGAAATCGATATTTCGACCTGCGAGCTTATTTTCTTTTGCTAATTAAAATTCACGTATTTGACCTTCGATCTCCGGACTAGGACTGCTTTAAAGAAAAATAACAATAGTTTCCTATTATTATCATCTTTTATCGCCTTTGAATCGAAATCTCTCGAATTTAACGTTTTAATATAATATTTTGATCAGATTTATCGTTCTTAAGGAGAAGTCGCCCTGCCAACCGATTGCATTGTTGAACTCGAAATCCTATTACCCTCACATATGCTCCCGTTCCCTCCGGACCTCCATGGACCCTGCCGGCCCAATTAATAGGTTTCAGAGATATCTCAGAATTAGTTTTTACTTTCTACATATACGTAGTATAGAGAAAGTATTGTTTTCATGAAAAAATTCGAATTCGAGATTTCAACGGAAATACACGTTTTGAGTACCCCTGAACACGTTTTGACTATTTTCGCGATGATGTCTGTGTTTGTCGGTCTGTCTTTCTGTATGTAATTGGATTTTTTACTTTCTCCATATTTAGTATAGGGGAAAGTATTGTTTTTATGAACATGAAAAAATGCGCAAAAGTTGAAATGATTGTGTTACCATATGGCGCATTATATTATTCGCCGATGACGTCTAACGTAGCTCGGGCATCGCCGAGTACTTGCAGCTAGTTAGATTATAAAACGATAACACTTGCGAGCGAATCTTCACTGATAAAAATACAAAGCGGCCCTTCCAGAAATTTATGTCCGTTGCTAATCGTTTATAAACATAATGGATCCGGGCGTAACTTAAAAAAAAAGCAAAACTCTTATCTTGAAACACGCCTCAGACACGCGGGCACATCTTTTCTCTTTAATTCAAGGCAAAGTTATCGTAACTAAATGCTCCTATTTTGTCGATAATTTTCACTTAAGTATGGGGCAAAATCGTGATGTCAGTGGGTCAAACTCACCGTTCACAGTCTTATGAATACATGTAGAGATATTTCGTCAAAGTTAAGGGCGGGTTATTAGTCTCAATCGGTTATACCGAAGCTAAGCTACAAAAAACACTCGATTATATAATTTAAAGAAATGTTTCGTAATGTGTTTTGGTTGTTCTAACTATAGTCATCTCATTAGATATTTGTTATTTTATTTTTAAAATTTTACTTTGATTTTGTCGAATCTTGAAATGTATTACGCTGTAAATTTATGAAGCTTTCCATGTATACGAATTTTTTCCGGTCTTATATTATTAATAGTAAATCTATTTTCATGGTATTACTTTACTTCTAAGTATGCGTAAAAAAGTTACGCTAAACATTAATTTGCAAATAAAATAAATCAAGAAGTTAGCAAACAAAAACCAGAATTGAATAACCCAAGCTTTATTATTAACCACGAAGAAAGTAAAGAGATGATTGAAAATGTCGTAATCTGATGCAGCGAACATTATATATATATTTATTTATTTATATATATATATACATACAGTGCCGTAACTATAATATGGCGAAGGTGGCATTTGCCTAGCAAAAGGCGCCAAACGTTTCCAAAAAAAGGTTAAAAATTAATTTTTCCATAAATAAGTATTAATTTAATACTCAAATGCCGAAGTTATTGTTAATAAAACCGCTGTTATTCCTTATAAAAACGCAGAAAAAATTATATACTATATAATACAAAGTGTTTCCTAAAAATTTTTCCATAGGCGCCATAACTCCCAGTTACGACTTTGTATATATATATATATATATATATATATATATATATATCCATCCATATATATATATATATATATATATATATATATATATATATATGGATGTCAACAAGGTGTTGGGATGAGGAAACCCAGTGAACACTCACCAATCAGACGACTTCAGGTTGGCGAGGCCCCGGGGATGTCGAAGCGACACACGTAAAAGAACACTAAAACACAGAAACATCACAAACGTAGAAGCTTTCGGAACTACTTCTTCATCAGCTACAGAGAGAGAGAGAGTTCTCTCACTGCCTTGTTATCAAAAATCAATCGCAATCCGGTATTTTTTCGTATGGGCAACATGTAACTGTTAGAAGACCCTTAGCGTCGTAACATTCCTATCGATTGGGAGTTGGACGAAATGGGTTCTTCCTAGCTTTCTTCCTTCCACGCCAGTTAGGATAAACGTCGGCAAAAGTCGCTTTGTGACGGTCCATAGCTCCGAAAAAAAGAGAAGGAGAATGATATGCGTTCGACGGTCAGGTATGAGTAAAGCGACCAACCATATATATATATATATATATATATATATATATATATATATATACATATATACATACATATACATACATATACATACATATACATACATATACATACATATACATACATATACATACATATACATACATATACATACATATACATACATATACATACATATACATACATATACATACATATACATATATTCAGTACTTGACTTATTTTGACGACATTTTACTGATCGACTTTCAGTACTGATTTTCGATTATTAAAATTCCTTATTCGATATGTTATCTTAATGCGGCAACTTATGTTAGCTCACTCTCACTAAATCAGTATTTTGATGTACTCGATTTATGTCCCTATCATTTAAAACACTGTTTTCGGAACTATATAGTCCAGGTACTCACGGACGATTTTCTGTCGGTACGGTGAAATGTCGGACGGCCTCGACATTAAAACAACGTCCAACGCCTGAATTTTAATGTTGTACTTACCAATTTCTTTCTGTTCTTCCCCTGACATATAACCATACACCTCCATCAGTGCCTCGAAAACATCTATTCAGGCTGTCCTCTTTTTATGTTTGTCTTTGTAATCTTCTCTCGCGATATCTCACATCTCTGGCCTTTTTTCAACTTCTATGATTAGCAGTTAGATGTAAACGCTGACCGAAGTGTCCATTATGTACTAAAGAAGCAGACTGAAAACCCAGGAGCTGCGTTCAAATGTCGTCCGTCTGTGCCTGTCTATACCTGCTTTTGTTCGGTTGGCCCGTCGACCGGTGATTTACCGCAACAGTACCGTTGCTTTGCAGAGATACCGACGTTAGTCCAGCGTTGCCGCAACGTTAAAAAAACTCAAAGTCCGTGTCTGCTCTCCCATTTTAAACTATAGTCCGCCATAACGTCGGGAAACCATCGGAAAAACGTTCGAATTACGCAGCGTCAAAAAATCATCCATGTGTACCTGGCCATAAGCAGCTTAAAATGATTGGGGGTCGTGATTGACTGAACTTTTAACGTAGAGCAGGCGCGGATTTAGGGGGCGCGAGGTCTCTAAGCGACAGTGGTTTGCGAGGTCCCTAAGCGATTTCGGTTTACGAGGCCCAGAGGCGTCAGTGTCATACGAGGTCCCTAGGTGATAGTAGTTTGCGGGGTCCACGACCCGCGAATTCTGAAAACGCGGTTAAATTATATTTGTATATATATCTACAATAAATTGGGTGAACTTCTGAGGTCGATTGCAGCTTGAAATATTCGAGTGGAACCTTTAGAAATAATGATTTTTTCAATGATACCCGTCAGCTGAGACCGGCCTTTGCCAAATATAGTTTACGAATATCTTCGTCATCGTTTTGGATACTACATACGATTTGGGATTTGCACAGTCAATCTATACATTTCCTTCCCCTCTCATAATAAACTCCTGACTCTGTTAACACCAACTCTCTAGCCTCTCGAGACTAGAGGCCCAAGATGATCGCCTAGGTCGCCTGACCCTTTATCCGTCCATGAATATTCCAAAAAATATTTCTATAGATTGCAAAGTCAGCACTCTAAAACTTAGCAAAAGGATTTTGTATTGATTTGCCTCATTTAAACAGAAGGTAATCCCGAATTCGGTGATTTTAATGGTCATGAAATGACAGTTGTACTGATTCGGGCTCGAAAATAAATGGTCTCTTTATGTATGAGTGATGTCATGGATAACGAAAGGTTTTCGCTGAAATCGGATCGGAAGAGTAAGAATCCGAATCGGTTGGGAATCTAGAAGGGATCTGCTCCCGACGCTGTCCATCCGACGTCAGACGATTTCACTTACAATTTCAAATAGTCATTCAAACTTTTGCGGCTTGTCATTTTTAGAAGTAGTTGTTTTTGAGGGATTGAAAATTTTCTTTGGAAAATGACGGTTTTTGGCCAGCGTTTCCTCTGTAGCTAACGCACTTGCCGACTTCGGTAATCTCTCTCCGTCCGCATTCTGTTATGTTTGCACGAATCTTTCAACTTTCATGTTTCTTGTCTCTAAATTACGCCAGGGGATGCCTGTTAAACTCGTATAGGAAGAATAAACGTGCAGGTGAGCGGAAAGACAAAGGAAGTGCATTCGTTTTTAGCTTCAAGATGAGAATGGCGTTTACGGCTAAGCGCTCTAATTAGGCGCGACATTTTCATGCATTCGTGCTGGTTATTTTCAGTTCTTCGTGGGATAATCTACGTTACATAATCAACGGGGAATGTGTCTTATACGTCTTCTTTATTTTTACAGAATAGGTTATCACTAGATGATTCAGAAACTGAAAAAGGTTTAATGTTTTCAACAATATAATTTTGATAAGGCGTTTTAATATAAGGAACGATAGAGAAATTTTAAAAGGATGCACCATCAACAACTTTTTTCTGAAACTTTTAAATCCTATTCGGGTATTTTATCACTCCTTACTAGCGCATTTGTCTAATTTGAACATCATATTTATAACAAATTTTATTTATATGAAAACATCTTTATTTGGCATTTAAAATGTTTTCATGCTAAGTTGTATATCAGTGGCAGCAGACGTTACGTTTTATCTAAACAGTTTTGTTGATTGCTAGCTTTATCGTGGTGAAAACAGAATTATATAACCTGAAAATTAGTTGCTAAGGTTATACAGAAGTTATTTCTTTGTTTCAAGCGAATGTTTGCGTGTGAGAAATTCCTTTATAAATATTTCATTCAGCTTGTCGGGTCCATCAAACCTAATAACAAATTATGAATTAAGAACCAAACAACTTGAACTAAATGATCCCCATATTCTTCATGACTTACGTTTTTTATATAAATGACGAATAATTTTTTCTTTTCTTTTATATTACCAGGTTTCTATATTACAATATGATTAAACGTGAATTACGAATTATTATTTACGCATCGAATTCGTAGTTACCTGTCTAGGACATACACGAATGATTCACTTTTTTATATTACATCACGAAAGAATCACCAAATCCTCATCTCTCTGACTCTCATAATCTAAAAAATAATGCATAGACATTATTATAGCGTTCGTTAAACTCACATCAATGTCTCTCGCCGTTTTTTATCCATAGATTATACCCGCCCTTTCTGAAAACGGCGTCAGTAATTGGAGGAAATCTTTTCATTCCCGACTGAAAAAAAATCTTTTTCGACACAAAGAAAACGTCCATGCGAGATAAATAATATAATAATGCGCTAAAAAATGCCCCCTTAGCGGTCAAACCATCGTAAATCATCCTTAACAGCTTATCCACCAAATAAACCTTTCTTAATCATTTTCCGTAGCGCTACGATCTCTGAAACCTCACGACCTTTCACCGCAATAGCTCGAGAAAGCATCCACGTATTGTATATATGTATGTATTTATGTGTCATCGCATCATCTCCCGAGTATAAAAAAGCGAAGACGTAAAACTGCGAGGAAAAGATCGCCGCCACCTATGGTTCATCCTCTCCCGTAAACCATCTCCCAAAATCCCTTTTCTACCGCACCAATTCCTCATCTCGTTTTAGCAGCTACATTTCATAGCCTTTTTTCACCCACCTCCCCTCCCCCGATTTCCCTCACCCAATTTCTTCTCCACACTCGGCACCCTCTCTTACCCTCCCATTTTTATCCCAAAAATCTCTCACTCCCTCTCTCCCTCCCCCTCTCTCTCTCCCTCCCCCTCTCTCAATCCCACCCTCTCTCACTCCCTCCCACCCTCTCTCTCTCCCTCTCTCTCACTCTATCTCCCTCTCTCTCTCCCTCTCTCTCTCCCTCTCTCTCTCTCCCTCTTTCTCTCCCTCTCTTCCACCCTCTCTCTCTCTCTCCACCTGTCCCTAAAGGACTTCCCTCACACACAGCGGCCCAACCGGAGTGATTCTTCTCTTCGCGTCTTCAATCGAACCAACCTCCCTCAATACGCATCCTCCCCCCTTTTCTCCCTCCCCTCCCACAAACCCACCCACTTATCTCACCTCCTCTCTTTCCTCCTCCCCCTCTTCCTCTCATCCGTTTCGTTTCCATTGGTGTAATCCAATCCCGGTAGAATGCAGAGCTTCCTCCTTCGGGAATAGCTATCCTCCAAACACCCCACGGGTGTTCATCCTCTCGCTAACCTTCTCTCCTCCTCCTCTTCCTCGCACTCCAGCATCAACAACCTCAACAGTCTTCAGCACAACATTCTTTTTACATCTCTCTCTCTTTCTCTCTCCTCCCTTCTCTTTCCATCCAACACGGAACAAGAAGGTTACCCCATCTCTTAAGAGCCTATGCTACATGCTATTTTTTTTCCTTCTCCGCTCGGAAGAGTGGTGGAGAATGAAAGGTCGGTGCGAAGGAGTGGGAGGAGAAAGAGTAAGTAAATGAAAGATGCTCCAAGGTTGGATGATGGACTCTTCCTCTTTCTTTTCTAGCTGGAGATCCTGAGTGGGTGAATATAGAGGTTGGATGAATTTGGTCGTGGGGGGAGATGATGCAGGATGTAAAAAGGAGTTGTAAATGCTGTTGTTATAGAAGAGTGGAGAGGGACTCCGACCAATTCTTTTCCTCTCCATAAAATCCTTCCACAGGAAAAATAACTTTATTTCGTGTTAATTTTTGTCTAATGCATAAGCAGATGTCATTGGCCCTACTGTAATGTATCAGTTTAGAGAGAAATGAGCTCAAAATATGCTTGAAATTATAATTTTAACCAGAAACGAAACCAAGAAAACTGCCTGTATATATTATATGGTTATGAGGGAGAGATAATAATAAACCCATTTACTATAAGTTCATGACAGCGATACCGGGCACATAAAAGTCAGCGGAAAAGGAGAATTACGGTCTTGTTAATGCTGTAGGTACGGAAAATTAAGGTGATTGAGATAAAGTCGAGAGAGATGTTGAGGATAATTAAGGAATTATAGGTATATAACATCTTAAACCGGGTGTCATTTCGACGATGACTCGATAGTACAACAAAAAATGGAACCAAAGTTTAGGATTAATTTTTAAATATACCAATTAATCAATAAGGTACTTTACTTTTCCAATCTAGCGCGATGACGAATAATGAGGTTAATTAGGGAACGCGTTTTAAAATAGCTCCACGGCTAAAGTTGCGCCGTATGTGAGTGTATTTTTGGCTAATCAACCTCTTGGATTATTATAGAAAGTCGTTACGTATTTAGGTAGTTTTTAGTATTTAGAAATGTCTTGAGAATCATCTAATTTGCGAAGAATATTTTAAGATTTTTGTAAGGCACAAAAAAATATTCTAGACAGTAAAATGGATGTCATGGACATGTGAAAATTTAATTTAATTTAAATATTGTAGAGTGGAACCGAAAGCAAGGAATTTTTCCTGAAAAACCCGTACAACTCAGAACACATTAGACACAATTACGGGGACAAGATATTTTTCCGCCCTTGGCAATATTTGAAAATTTTGCCCTATTTTTGCGTCCCAGGCAAGTTTTGCAAATTATGCTACCCTGCTAATGAAACTATGCAGTGCACCATTTTACCTCTCAAAACTGTAATTTATTAAAAATGTAGAAGTAAAATAAAATGTATTTTATAGTATAGAATGTTACACTTAAAGTCCAAATTGTCAATCGTTGCATCCCAAAGCGTGCTGCGCCCTAGGCAGGCTCCTCGATCGCCTAGCTTTTGTCCTGACCCTGACATTAGGTATTGCAAAATTATGAATGATTTAAATTGAAGTATTTTGTTAAGCATTTGATCAACAAGAATTACTGAAAGTGCTATTAAAGCTAATGATGGGAAAAACTGGGTAAAATTGGAAGCAAGACATCCTCAACTACGTATACTTCTTATCTTCGGTATGTAATTGAAACACGGTCAACAGTAAAATGAAAGAAACAGGGTAGAATCTTATTATGACACGATTTTTTCTTATTTTTTATGGTTTCATATTAACGTAATATTTTCAGGTAGCCATATGTGGAATTTAAAATAATTAACAACGTTGGTAACTATATTAGTGCCGGGTATTATTTATTTGCCTTTAAAATTAATATCGCTCGGGCTTGGCGAATACGTAGACGTGCTTCAAAATTCGACAGTAGCTAAGTTAGTCTATTTAATCCATTGGTTAGCTTTTATCGATACGTTTTACCTTCAAAAGTTCTTTTAAAACAATATTCAAAATCGAAAGAATATTTTTATGCTATCAAGACGTAAATTCTCAAAAAACCATAACATGCGTTCTTGCATGTGAAAGTCAAATATCCTTTATATAACGTGCTTTGAAAAGAACGTTGTCTCAAGAAAAAATCATCGCGGAAAAATTCCTATTGAATAAGTATTTATTTTCTTCGATTTAAGAATGAAGGCGGTTTATTCTAACGAGCTTTGAAGAAAGAATTTCGCATACGTCCGCCATTTGCGTGATTCGCCAATAAGGAATCCAGCTTTAAAATGGAAACTCTACATTGCTTTCCACAATTTCTATGTTCTTCTCTCAATATTTTTCTCTTTCTTCTCTTCTCTCCTGACACAGTTAAGCATCCGAGGACAGCTCGATCGACCGGTTAGAAACTACGAGGACCAACTTGAATGCGAGAATTCCTTAGTGTTTTTATTTAATTATAAAATAGTTTTGAAAACAAAGGTCAGAACAGAAAGGAGTTAAAATATTTGTAGCCGCATGCAAATACACGGTTTTGTTTCTTTAGATTTGCATCTCAAAGCACTTATTCGTCCTCTTCAAGATGTTTCAAATCTTAAAGAGTGTAAGACTATTAATATCGCGAACATTTTGTTGAACACGGTATACGCTCGAGCCTCACTACTCGCATACTCTTAGTAAACCCTTAGCTTAATCTCGTATCGGTTCGAATATGAGCTATAACCAATAAAAAGAATTCAATCAAAGGCGTATTTAAATTGTTGAACTTGAAATTTTACATCTCTGTTTCTTCATTACTTTTCGATATTTTTTGCTCGGGGAACAAAATAATCGGTCGAAATAACTGTCGATTTCAACTGGAATCTCAATTAACGCGATTTCATTCCATTCCAAATGCAACGTCGACCTATTTTATTTTTATTTGGCTCTATTATTCTATCCCGGCCTAAGTTTAATGCTGTAAAAACAGCGATTGAATTTGACTTGAATAACGTTAATTTTGTGCGAGCTCGTACATGCTTTCGGTCGTAATACTTTTTATTTGATAGACCTCTTACTTCGAAGGTGTACGTAACGCAACACGATCGGTACTTTACGGTAGTACAATACGCAAAAGAGTGCCGTTGCTTGGAATGCGCTTTGGTACAATGCAAGATTTCCGAAGAATATTAGCCATCATTAGGTTATCTTAGGTGATGCATCTGAGCGATAATTGCTGATTACTTTTTGGACACGTTATGTTGGAAACCTTACCTAAACTCTTCATTCGATGCGTAATAAGTAACTTTTATTCCCACTTAAGGCAAATTATAGTCCTATTTTTGTCATAAATTCAGAGAAATTTAATCGTTTAGTGTGGATGATAGAGAACCACTCCCAGGTAGCCAAAGATTTGAATTCCGCATTTTAATTGCAAGCCTAGTGAAATATTTTTGTTTGATAAATACTTCGATTTATTATATCGCGTAAATTAGATAATAGTCTCATTAACGTGCGCCACATAAGAAAAATTAAATTCGCTGTAGTGAATTGGATTCTTGCAACGCAGTAAACTACATTAAAAAAGGTACATTGTACTGAAATATTTTAAATATCACATCGCTACTATGATGTTTCAGTGTTTCGCGAAATACGGACCAAATATGACGAAATTCACGCTCCTCCAAAGAGAAAGAAAACTCGCTTCATGACTTTATTTCGTGAGTACATAGAAATCCCTCCTCGCGACCATTTTCCCATTCAAATTATGCCGGATCCTATTTAAAAAATCGGAACGAAAAAAGAAATTAAAATTAAAAAAGCTTCCCGGAGCTATAAAGTCAGCACACGCCTCTCTCTCTCCTCTCACATTCGAGGAATCGCAATAGGAATGAAAAAAAGGAAAGGGAAACAGTTCGAGAGAAATTCGCGCATGGTGTCCCATAAAAAACGCGATAAAAATTAATCGAGGTGAAAGACGCGAGGTGACATTCCAGTTCAAATTTCCTCTCTCTCTCTTTGCGTCACCTCGGAAAACTTATTCTTGCCGTATTGAAAAACTTTATTTTACGATCCCGCTGGTTTCCTTCTCCAAGCAATGCGTGAGTCTATTCAACCTCCGCACACTTCCCATGCTTTTTCTCTCTCTCTCCCTGTCTTCCTCAATAGGAAAAGTTTCCCACACCCCCGACCGCCCCTCCTTCAATATCCATCATACCCCCGCTATCTCCTTTCCGCCTCTATTGTAACCTCCTTCTCCTTATCTTCTCCACCCACTCGAATCACTCCAGCACTCTCTTTCTCCTCCTCTCTCTACCTTTCCCTCCCTCTCGCACTCTCTCTCTTCTTTATTCTCACCCTTCCCCTACCAAAATCAGGCGGTTTTCCCAACTCCCAGCTATGAGGATCTCCCTCCCACCCGCCCATCAAATCAACTACTAGTTCCTGAACCCGCCACGAAGGGGGTTGGTTACGCTCGCTCCGCGGAAATGGTTTATTTTATTCAATTTCTTTATTTTATTTTTTGGGAGATAGGGAAAGAGAGAGAGAGAGAGAGGGCTTTTGAGTGAAGGTGGTGTGGAAGAGGGAGCAAGAGGAAAACCGTTCGTGCGCTAAGAGAGAGATTCCACCTCCGCACGCGAAGAAATTAATCTTTTCCTTTCGTCGAGAGCGAGTGCGTGTGTGTGTGCGTTAGACTGATTCCAATCCGCGGTTGCGTTTATCTTTTTTTTACCTCTTCCCTTTTCCACTTCCCGGCGTCGTTCTCTTGACCCACAGGGAGGGGTAAAGGAGAGCCCACATGTGCTAGCACACACACACGGACGCAAGGCAAACATCTTCATCCTACCGTCCAATCTTTGCCGATGAGAGGAATTGACGGAGGAAAATAAAAGGAAACCTTCCTTTACGTTGGAAGCAGGGAAAGAGAGGGAGAAATGCGTCGAGATCATGAGAGAGAAGGGGGAATGAAGAAGTCATACAAGAGACGAAACAAACATTTATAGGAATTTCGACTTATCGGATTTTTGCCTTTAAACTGGTGTAAGGGGAGGGGGGAAAGAGGAATGGGATAAGAATGCTTAAGGTTTCGAGACTGAGGAAGAGGAAGTAGGAGAATTATCCATCCTTCTTTGAAATTATCGAGTGTTTGTTTTAAGTGAATGAAAGAGGGAGAAGGATGAAAGATGCTTTAAGATTTAGGAAATTTGGTAAGACGGAACATATCAGCATATAGATGTACAGGATGACAATTTTACATCTTATGTTAATCGATTTCAGAGTCGATGTTAAATATTTGGACATTTTTTTGCCTATATATTATAAACGTATGGCATGCGTTGCTAATTTTGGAGCTCTATTTATTTGCTTAATATTACATAAATTAAACATTATGGTAGCTGTGACAAACGATTTAAAAAACAATAGCATCTGGTGTTAAGGACAACTTTGGGAACCTAATTTCAATACTTTGATTGTCTCAGTAATTTATATGGGACTTGGCAAACGTTGTCCAGAATTTGGATTTTAAGAATTAAAGCATTGACGGATAAAAACGTAAAAATTCAAATATTGGGATAAATTGTTATGGAAGTTACCTATCACATCAAATTTCCATCATAAATACTATCATGCAAATTTTCTATTCGTTGTTCTACGTCCTCCTTAAGAACTACTTTACGTAAAGAAATATTTGTCGACCTAAAATAAATCTAAACTGAAAGGATTATATTACATTTTCAAAAATGACTACGGTCATTGAATCTATGAAATCGGAAAGCGAAATATATGAATGGCCATTTCATACAAAAGGTAATCGTAATTTACTCTGTTGCTTTTGTTTTACGAATGTTAATGTATAAACATATACATGTGTGATGCATTATGAACAAGTTTCAGGAACATGGTTTCGGATATTTCCGCTAAGACCAAAGTTCTCCATATTTAAAATTGGAAGTATTCAACTGTAACTGACCAAGAATAGTGCGGAAAACCTACTCCGTTTACCCCTCACGAAGCTCTTTGGAAGGATTAATGGTTCAAATGTATAATTCATTTTTCTTGCCGCTTCCTTTATCGAATACTTGTATGAGTTTATGAATACTGAATGGAGCTTACATGAATGGCGTCACAGCCGAGAGAAAAGTGCATTTATATTGCACCGAGGCCATTTCAGTCCTAAGAGAAACTTTTTCAACGAAAATAATTCGAATCACTTTTAAGTACGTTAAATCTTGAAATGGATGGAATAATATGATCTAAAGATCCTACGCAGATAGGGATAAGCTGTAATTTGGAAAATATTTTTAAAACAGGAAATAATTCTGTGGAAGACCCGGGAATCGAACCCGGGTCTTCCACTTGCCTGTCGGATATTCTACCACTGAATCCCCAAATTACATCTCATGCCTATCTGCATAGGATCTTCAGATCACTTTATCCTATCAATTTCTAGCTTTGGCAATCTCACCATTTGAGAGGGAGGGGTTTTCTTCGAAGTTCTCTTGGAGGACGTCCGTTGGGGCTGTTTGATACTAGCTTGGCTAGCCCGGTCCCAACCAAGAAAAACACTCGCGTTCAGAAACAGGAAAAATTATCTGCTACGGTATTTCAGTGGTAGAATATTCGCCCGGCAAGTGGAAGACATGGGTTGGATTCCCGGTTATAGCAGAATTTTTTCCTGTTTCAAATTATTTCCCACGTTAAATCTTCACTAGATATAGATGAATAAGATAGTTAATCAAATTAAAATCCATCTCTAAAAATCAAATGTGAATTAGTGACTACGTCTTCATAATTCAGTAATATTCCCGTGGATGTTTCTATGACATTGTAAATTTAAGCAATTCTTCTTACGCAATATTTCGACTCATCAGTTCAACATCGTTCCAGCCTCGAAAACTATTTCCTCCCCGTCTGAAATGATTCGTTGCCGTCTCCAAGGTCATGTGAGGCATATTTTATATATATATATATATATATATATATTATATTATATATATATATACACACACACATACATACATACATATGCGCGCGCACACACACACATATATATGTATATATATATATATATATATATATATATATATATATATATATATATATATATATATATGTATGTATGCCTGCCTGCCAAATTGGTCCTCAACTTGATAAGTGTCCGCTGGGCTTCCTTCAACACCCTGTTGCCACCCTCATCACTACCTTTCCTTTTCCTTAAGTTTATATTTATATACTATATATATATTAAGATAACCATAATGAAACGAAACTTAAGATTTATATCGATAATTATCTTACGCGTGGATTATTTTACAAATTTTTATTATTTCAAAATGGATTAATTTGAGACTAAATTCGATCAAATGTGCCCAGTCAGCATTTATTTAGCATCGATTTAAACGAAATTTATTTATTTATCCATCGTTATGATTAATTAGAGAACTTTATCATATGAATTCCCGATGTTAATCACTGACCGATACTCCGCTGAATTTCTGCCAATTAACGCGCACGAACCGAAATAGGTCAAAGCGATGCGAGGACGAAATGCACACGCATGAATTAGCCGCGCTCGGAATTACTGTAAACCTTTATCGAGGCACAAGTCCGAGAACAACTTCCTCCGCTTGCCCTCCGAAGCTCCTGAAGTTACACCCACCTTAAACAATTAACGAGCTACGGTTGGATTGTTTCACGGTAACCGAGAATCACGTAACAAACCTCGCCTCAAGAGTGATTCGTTCAATCACGTGGAATCGTTCTGCGCGATAGAAGCCGACGATGGAACACTGGGGTTTATGTAATGCATCTGCTCAATCCTGCTGTACATAATTTTCCAAAGTATAAAGGTTTAAGCAAAGAGGAAAGGAAGCTTGGATCCAGTATACCCAACAGTAACCATAGAGTTAGGGATTCAACAGTTTCTAATGGATAACTCCGATGTATATCATTAAGTATACCACTCAAACACAACTGCGGAAGTGGCCTCTTTGGCATGCTTCGAATTCCAATGGCCATTCCAAGGCTGGAATAAATTGATTTTAACGCGTAGAATTGTAGCCATGGTGATCAAATTACTCCCTTAAGGAAATAGAAAGAGTTATCTCCGTGCGAGGACATTAATGCAAATAAAATCCAAGCGCCTAAAATGTTTTACATAAATAAGTTATTTGGATATAATTAAATTGAATGAATTAAGTAATCTTTTAAAATGCAGAATTTATTAGATGTGTAACCAAATGCGTATTCAGCAGGGAATTATCGATCTCGTCTTGTCTGAAAAAATTCAAGAACAAGGAATTAAATATACTTGTCTTAGATACAGTGGCGAATCTTGAGAGTTTTTGATACGGGAGCAATTAATTATGAAAATAAGATCTTATCTTGTTATTTGAAATGCAGGGGAATTCCTCTTTCCTTCTTTGCAAATTCTGCAATGACGTCATCATAAAACTCTGGCTTTTGAGAAAGTTCTCTGATGAGGGCTATTTCGATTGATAGAATTGATAATTTCTTGATTTGCGGAATTTCTCACGAATGTTTTGATACGTTTGAGAGCTGAAAAACTCCGTTGAGTTGAGGCATTGGTCGCAGGTATTTTCAATACTAATTCACATAATTTTGCCACTTGAGAGTAAGCTTTGTCTAAACCATTTTCTTTAATGAAATGATATAAATCGCTAACGCTGTTTTTATCAATATCTTCTATTTGATATATAACCGATAGTTCAGAACGCAAAGTAGCTATATTGAAATAATTTCCGTAACTTTTCTTGAGGGAGTCTAACGTATCTTGTTTAATTTTTTGCAGTGCGACTTGGGCAACACAAGAAATCAAATCATTCTGTATTACACTGAAACACTGGAATGTTCCAAATGGTTTCCCAAAGTTTCGTCGTATTTAGCAACCAATTCGATCAAGTCCACGTAATTACCTTTATTTACAAATTCACTGGATTCGTCATGACCATGAAAGCAAAGTTCATGCTCTCCTACAAAACAAACAATATCAATGAGTCTTCTTAACATTTTCCGATTTTTCTTTACTGATTCGTTATCATGGCAACGAGTAATTTCCAACTGCTTATCTAATTTACTTATCGAATGTCTCTTTATTACCCTATGAGGGTTATTTAAATCAGAAAATCCTGTTTTAGTCAATTTTTTTCGTTCGAAAAAAGTTTGCATGGCCAACAAAATAATTTTGTTTGCTCTCACATCCAGTCATCCGTTCGACACTGTTATAAACATCTACGTTAAAATGTCTTGTGCATGATTTAATTTTTATATTTAAATTTAGGCGAGGTTTTGGCTTACCTGTTTGGATAATTTCACTCTGCCTGAAAATTGTTCGACGAAAAACTTTTCGTTGATAAATTACATAATGCACAAAATGAAACCTCACCAGAGCTGCATGAAAGCACAACAGAAGCATTTGAGGCATTAGGTTCACTCATGTTTGCAATTTTCAAATTGTTTCCACTCCGTACTTTATTACGCGGATAAAAACAGCGAAATTCCTCCTATCTGAGCCAAAATTTTTGGAAATAATATCTGTTAATGCACTAATATATCATAAACACTTCCATAAGCATGAAGGTTCATGTGAAACATCAGAATTGCGACTAAATGTAAACTGTAAAATAATTCGATTAGTCTCCGACCGTGTACTACAGCGAATGGCTCATCGACTTGGACTCAATAATATTCTTGCTTCCTAGTAGGCTAGTAGTGTTATTTTCGACCATTGTGTCACTCTGTCAAGGTGGATTTTTAAAATGTCGCGCAGTCGCACATTTTTATTGAAGGTGTGCTTTTGAATGAGTAATTTTTATTATTATTATTTTAATTTCTAATTTGGAAGCAGTGCTTCCCTTGCTTCCATGGAGGATTCGCCCCTGCTTGGATATCTCCAATAGAAAATTTTATTTTTGGTGAATTACCACTGGAGACGGCTGCTTTGTAGCTGGCATGCGCATTGGGATTTTAATAACCTTTTTGCGGCTATTGGAGATACCTGATCCAAGCATTTTTTAAAGTTTTTGTTCTTGAATATTGAATGTTAATTATCCGTTTGCCTATATCGGAACAAAACTACGTTAGACCGAGAGAGCTGAAAGGAACTTGTAATAGTAAAGCTTATGGTTTAGAAAGCAACCTTTTCTGAGTTAAAAAGTTACCTTGACCTTAAGTTTACAAAATGTTTAAAATACAAGTTGAAAAAGTCTGGTACGTACAGTAGCCATAAAAAATTTATGAACATCGTATTCTTTTAAAGTATGCTGGAGGTGATGGCTGCCTTTTAACCGAGATACACATAGTTTTCATACCCTTTTTATGGTCATTAGGGATATCTGAATGTTTCAATTTGATTGCTGAGGAGTAATTCCATTTATTTTTCCAACCCCTTTGTTTCATATCTACCCCTCTTAAGAAAAGCATGATATCGGTGCAGTGCATTATAAATTTGCATTTTTAAATTAGTTGAAATTAAGATAGGAGCTCGGGATATAAACTGCTCTGTGGTTCAAGAAGTGAGGTTTGTATTTTTTAAAACAGAATTCATATCCTTGTCGAACGTGAGCGAACAATTGCTTTTAACCCAAAAAAGGGGGTAACTTTCGATTTTTAAAGATGAGAAATATAACTGCCAGAGCAATGTGTCCACTGATTTTTTAATGTGAAACATATTATTGCATAGCATTTATTTAATAGTTAAAAGGGAATTTATAGACGATATTCTGAAGCCGACGATCTCAACCAGAAATGTAATCATATGATTACGTCATAATCCTAAAACAAAAAGCGCCTTATGTAATTTGCTCTGCGATTCTTCCTCCGCTTGTTTTAATTTGAAAATGCTTTATCTTGCATCAAGCGTATATTCCAAAAAAAGTACTTTTTTCAGATTTTTCGAAGAGAATTTCCGGTGCTCGGAGAAAAGCACGAATTAAACTGAATCATGAATGTCCAGTAAAGGCCATGGTGGCATTTTAATGAGGCGAACGACTCGAATCGAATCTTGACTAGGGATGGAACGAACTCCGAATAATTCACCTATTTCTGGCGTCCTGAGAGACCACATTAATGCTAGCTTGCTCGTCGGAGTCTAATTGGTCGACCTTTACGAAAGTAAGATGTAATTTCGCGTTTATTATGATTCTCATTAGCTGCTTCGGATACTTCCTCGTTGCATGGCAACCGCACGGTCATTAATCATGAATAAACACGCTATAAAGTTAATCAGTTTAAATGAGGCAAACGTTTGTGCCTCTTGCGGCCTAGCAGAATTATTCTCTCCTCTTATGTGTTTCTGTTATACAAGTATGGATGTATATGCATATGTGTGTGTATATATATATATATGTATGCGCGTGTGTTTATGCATGCAACACCGACGTGGTGAATGGTTTAAACCAAGTTGCAACGATAGCATTTCCAACTGATGCGGTGAGCACATTGCGCGGCAGCCAATCAGCTCTTATTGATTCTTCATTGACGGGAGATATGTTACCTTTCCGGCTAACGTAAATATTTTGGCAATCAACACATGAGACTCTCTCGAAGATTCGAGTAGCTGATGCGAATGAATAGCTCACAATGCGATGTGAAGGACGTGTTTGTATTAACTTATGTGATCAAGTGTCCTGTTCGGAAGATCAGGAGCGATTCGTATTAATACAGAAAGCACATGATTTTAGCAAACAAGTGAGTAAACCTTCTGACCTTTTCCATGATGGCGAATTTGTCCTCATGAAAGTCATTCATCCACCCATCGTTGATTCTAATTTTTATTGTTCTCGGTGGAAAATTAATTGCTATAAAACAGTATTTCAACTAATCTCTCCGTTTATCTACCTTATTAGTTTCATCGAATTTGCAACATTAGTTATTTGACAAATACGTTTATGAAATATTTTTACGAGGAGTTATTTTCCAAAGGGCGGAATAATGTGTAATAACATTAAAATATTTTGCACCTTTACGATATTTAGAGTATGCCCTACCCACGTTCATCGATTAAGTTTTTTAAATTACGAGATTAAACTAATCAGTTCTGCTCTCGCATTTGAGTTTTTATGCAAAGCTATGTAAAGTTGATTAGTCGATTTCCTGAAAAATGTTTTGTCTCCTTTCGCTATCAATAAATATTTTTTAATGTCTTAGACGGGAGAGACAATCATATCACGTCGTTTATTATAATAAATCTTACCAGTAATATAATCATCATTCTGTTTTTATCAATCGTGCGATTATAATTTATGTCCACTTATGTCACTTTTCGCCAAGTGGATGGATGTTATCATGTATGCACAGAGGTAAAATCAACACCAATTTTGCGCGTTGCCGTAACCCATTTACGCTACTTAATGAAGCGACGAAGGGAAAAAGGATGATATAAGGGCAATTTCGATCACCATGAAAATTTTCTAATAATTCATACGTTTTGATTTCATCCATTCAGAGGTCAAAGTTAAAGGCGTTAGTTGACGAGGATTCCGCATACCGACACGTGTCGAGGTCACTAGAGAGAGCGAGGGAAAATAGAAGATAGAGGAACAGATAGAAATAAAGACCGCGATTCGGTAATTGAACATGAATAAGAACGCTTAAGTCTGTGCCTTTCTGTAAATAATAAACTTTATTTGTGGAGAGACAGAAATAGAAGTTAGAAATGGGAGCTTCATTTGCTGACAATATGAAAAAGCACATTTTATTTATTAATATTTATTTAGAATTGTAAGTTTAAAATTCTTTAAAAAATTAGTAATATAACTAGCAGTTGCCCGTCAATAAATCGACTGGTTGGTTAGGTTAAATATTGCAATGATAGTTAGCCTTCTGTCAAATTACCATGAAAGACAGCGACTGCAAGGTTTATAGACGGACAGACAAAGCGAAAACATAACATTGAAGAACGAAGTTCATGGTGGAGAGTGAAATTCGTGTGGGAAGAAACGGACCAGAATACCTAGCGAAGTATTGTGGATGTTTTGCGAACTCTGGTTCAAGGTTTCAGGGAAAAGTGGGAAAAAGAATTCCAAAACGTTAACTCTAGTTCGTCTCGCGTCTTCCCCTTTTTATTGGAAACCCGGCGTGAGATATTATTTTGACGTCCAAGAAAGAAACTTATCTACCGCGAACTCGATTTCCGGAAACATTGTGTGTCGTTTCCGGGGACAAATCTCGAACTGGAAAAGTCGTCTTCATGATGAATGATGTGATTTTTTCAAGGCGTCAGGGGCATAAAAGCTCAAACGCTTCTCTTAAAGTTCTTTTGCAACACTTTCAAAAAATATAAAATGAAATACCAATGCATTCCTGTGGTGAGTTACAAACATTTTTTTGGGGAATAAGAACTTTGTCGTGAATCATGTTGCTACTTTTCTGATCTGTCGATATAAAAAATAGAATGTCAAATCGCTGGATTTTATTATATAGTTTCAGTTCCACGAAAATGTGAAAACATGTGTATTAGACAATTTCGTTTGTTTTAAGGTCCGGTGGCCAAAGAAATAACGTCAACCACTTCCTAAATTATAAAATATGTTTCTGTTTAAATTATTCTAGGTCATAAGCTACATTTAACGGCAGATTATTTATTTACGTATATTATATGCAAAATTTAATTATTTTCAGAAATCCGTCGAAAAGTAAAGTAAAAGTAAAAGTAAAATTTTGATGGATGTTTCTGACTCATTATGAAAATTGAAAATTTTCCTCGTGCTTTGTAAATGTTAAACTCTAGATTTATATCGATTTTGATCGAACGTAAATTTCAAACGCTACTTGTATCCGAGTCTCGACGACGAGTCGCGCAGCGTCAGCGAAAATTAAAACACATTTCTTTTTTATCCAGTTTTTTTCCCTTATATCTCACATTTTCTTTAAAAAAAGGCGCTCGTTGCGCCGCAGAGAGCTAAAAATCAAGCGGTAAGAGTGAGTATGAGACGCAAAAATGGTCCCCATCAAGTTCCTATAATCCTCCATTCAAAACTTTTAATGAGTTCCGCCGTTCTCCGCCGCGCATGCGGCGCCATGCCACGCGGAAAGTTTTGCCACGTCGCAACGGTCAACTCGGCCTTCAGAGCAAGAGAAGCAGGAGAGATTGGTTGCAAAAACACTTGACGTGAGGGCACGGAGCTAGGGCATCAGGAAGGGATGACAGTTAACTTTGGGGACGCAAGATACAAGAAGGGAATACGAGAAGATATGTGCATAGGAGGGGAGCGGAAGGAGTCAGGAAGGGGTGGAAATCAGGGCCAACAAGGGACCGAGGGAACGGAAGACAGGTAGAGAGGGAGAAGATATATCCAGGTTAGGGGAGAGTGGGAAGGAGGTAGAAGTGAGATTAAGCAGACCAAAATCCGAACTCAATTCTCCGAAGGATTAATAGGCTTAAGCAGTTTGGGATTTCACCTTACGTTCTCCAAATTTCTGGTTTCCGTCAAATTTTCTCCAAATCGCTCGCGTTAAAAAACACAAACGTCCAGTTTTCACACAATAAGCAGTTTTCTACAAGGGTTAATCAACAAGCCTAGGAGTGGGAACTTTTTAGAAAGATGATTTAGGTCCACTAATGACAGGCGAGAGAATTATGTTCTGAATTGATTACTATACACACGAGTGAAGTCATTTGCGATTATGGCCGAAATTTTTTGAGTTTTAAAATGAATGATTTAAACAATAAGTGTATTGTAACTCCTTGTATTGAATTAGTGTATATTATATTTGTTTTTAATGCATCTTAAATTTATTATTATTTGACTTCCATAACTTTGCAAAAATAATTCGATTTAAATGAAAAACATAGCGAGAAGGATATGAAAATATTTTTCATTGTTCGACTTAATAATTATTTGAGATTTTAAATTATTCATTTTTCAGATACCATGGCGGTGTTATTGAAGGAAATCTATAATGTAATATTGAATAATAGTTACACTTTTTTCTGGAATTTAACTTCTTAGAATATTTTTCGTACATTGTCTTTTAATTGCTCACAGACATTTTATTATAATAATTTTAATGTGTAATTTATCGTGCAACAAATATCTCTCTGTAATAAAAACGTCTTCGCCATCGCAAAAGTTTTTATTCGCGAGACTAATTTCTGCATGTTAAGATGCCGATCTTAACAAGTCTTCCCGATTTCCATTCATTTGTTCGACGCGTCAAACTGTTGCAAAACTTGGATAATGACGATATAAATGTCACCATTTAGGACGTGAGAAAAAAACCTCTCCGAGATTCATTTTCGCCCGGAAAATTACGCTGTTGTCGCGTTAGAAACCATCCAATTTGAAAAGTGAAAGTTTCGTTCCTATTCCAGTTTGAAATGAAATATCACCGTATGTAATCCAGACAACGGCGCTGAAAAAACGCCGCATTTGGCGAAAAACTTTCTCCGGACTGGAATAAATCTGAAGTGCCCTATTTTAATCAAAAGATTTCCCGCTAGGAATTTTGTTTTTATTTCTTTTTAATAGTTTTCCGTTTCTTGCTCGTAATCCTTTTGCGCTTTAACGAGACTCTCCTTCATATTTGCACTTGGGAAAGATTTATTTGTCTAGATATTCGTAAATTTATCACTTGTCTATTTATCATAAAGTTTGTAGTTGAACGCCTTCAAATATCTTCAAACTTGTCCGGATATCCCTTTTCTTATATGTTTTGTTCCTATAACACCTATTAAATAACATAATTTGTCTCTCGTCATTCTTCACTCCACTTGCATTAACGATGCTTAATCTTTTCAGCGAAGATAGGAATAATATATCATCCCTTTTTCCTCCTGTGATCATCGCAATTTATCTGCAGTAAAATTAATGGGCCATTTTTCATACATATTAACAATATTTTGCTGGTAAAACGATAATTTATGTTATTGGAATAATTGGATTTGTTTAATGAGCCCAATTTCTACGTTTAATGCGATCATCGGACAGGTTCACGAAATACATTACCGAAACAGAGTAGCTCTTAAAAACCCAATAAGGAAAAGAAAAATTTCTTTACAAAATGTTTAGGCTATATCTGGTTCGAACATTACCTAACTTTCGATAATCCACTCACTCACTATGCCAGTACAAGTTTCAGAACTAAATAGATCTACGTTCCTTGAGGTAGTTTTTAAACTGTTTTCGAAACTGGTATTATATAGAGCCCGTGTCATAACTATCGACTAAGTATCAGAGCCACTTTATCTACGGCATTTTTTCGTGATCTACGATGTGCATCTACGTGGGTGCATTAAAATTAAAAAAATTGAAAACAAACGTAATAGTTTAAAACAACAATTCTTTCGTTAAAAAGTTTACGAATTGATTTGTTCTTTCATGGAATTTTAATTATTCGCCTGTTAATAGGTGTACGTTTTCATTCACAACCCATTTTTATTTTCTCCATATACGTAGTATAGGGTAAAGTATTGTATTGATGAAAAAAATAGACTTCGAGATTTCAACGGCTATACACGTTTTGAGGTCCCCTGAACACGTTTTGACCATTTTCTCGATGATGTCTGTGTGTGTGAGATTGCTTTTTGTGGGTGCTCTAACTGAAAGACTATTAATCGCAAAATTTTATATTTAACATTTTTATGAAAGTCACAAGAACTGATTAGTTTTTGGTAAAAATCGGTCAGCCGGAAGTGGGTGTTTATTCTTGTCACTTATCCGTTGTTTTAAAATATTTGCTTTAATATTTGATAAATGTAAAAATATAATGGAATATACGTTGCAGAAAATTTAATTGTCTACAACCTTTGTTTGAAACATTTTTCCATATAATGCATTGTTTAAGAGATATCTTATATGTTTAACTGCCACCACCACACCACCTACCCACGACTATTGTTAAAAATTGACGGTTAGTTACGTCTTAGTAAAGCTCCTTTTTCTTTTCTTAATTGTTGGAGCTTTGTGGCTATATCCAATATCAGAAGGCTATTGTTTGAGTTTATTTCTGTTCTTTGTAAAGTCTAAAATTTTCTCGCGGTTTCTTGAAATATTTATTATCATTTAATGTATTTGGAATTTTTAGAAATATTACATCTATGGAGAAAGTCATGTGTTGGCCACATCAGATTTTTTTACTTTAATATTCATACTTCCGATCGATTCTCTCCGAACGTCTTTCCGAACAGGTCATACCGGGCAGCATTTATCTAAGGTCATTGCCAAATACTCGCATGCACATGCGCTGATTTAATCATGAAGGTCAGCCTGGTACCAACGTAAGTTTGCTCTCTCTCTCTCTCTCTCTCTTAGGATAATCCCCTTTAGGTCGAAGTAGCTCATAACCCATTCCTAAGATGAGAAAGCCGTAGTCGTGGATCGTAATGTCTCTTTTCTTAATATAGATTTTTAAAAATCTCAATGGAAAATTTCACGGTTTTACTTTTATATTCAGTCAATCCACGTGCAAACATTTAAATTCAACGCATCTTCATACCATTTATCCTTTATAAAAAGTTCAAAAATCGCTTGTTTTCCGTTTTAATGGATTTAATCTATATTTACTCATATCCTTTATTATTTTTCTAATTAATCATTGGACTAATATTTACTATAATAAAACCTTACGGGGAATCTGTAAATTTTGCATTTCTTTAATAGAGGACCGACGATAGTCGGTTTCAGAAAGATAAAGAGGCTCAAGTTTTATTTTTAGTCCAAAAATATTTAGGCGAAGAAAGTACGACGTTGTATACCGACGATAAATTTAAAACGCTTGCGTTTTAGGGAGAAAAGATTTTCAATTCCCGTTTTTATAGATATTCTCCGTCCTTAACGTCCGTCAAACACTCAGTTTGTTCCGAGCATGGGACCTGTGTCGTCGCCAATTCGACGAGCGCCCTTGAAACCAACAAACAATGAAGGAACCCGCGCGTACTTCGCTCCCTCTCCCCCCTCCCCCTCCATCCAGCAAAGAACAACGGTATTATCATCCTAGCTGGAGAAATTTTTATCCCTAAACACCTGAACCGATGTGTGCGTGAACGCGTGCCGGAAAAAAAAGAATGCACCCGACTGCGCAAATTTCCTTCTCGTTCCCAGAACTCGTTAAAGTCACGGAATGGCGACGAAAACTCGTGACCTCGTGTTGGCTCAAGTCGCCCGAGATCGATTGTTGGCGGGTGGGAAGGAGATATCAAGAGTCACAAATGACGGCAGAGAGGAAAGCTCCTGCATCCGATCTCAAAACTCCAGCCACTTTCAGAGAAGCGTGGGTATTCTTGATGTCAAACCCAATGTACTAACTTTTCCCATTAACGTCGTAAATGACCTGGCTCGGGCACAAAACGATGGAAAATCGGTTAATGGTAAATGCTTTTGATGTCTTTCTGAATGAAGTGATATGCAAGACTTCTCCATTTATTTGCTTAGTAGGATTGAAGGTTTTCGATCATATAAAGTTCAAGAAGCAAATGAGATTTTCAAACACTAGATGAGTTTAAATTTAGCAGTTGCGAGTAACTGCGCACCGGTTAATATTTTCACGTACAGGAAGAGTGCTTTTCTGCTGAATAACTAAATATGAAGTAGACAAACTGTATCCTTATTTGCCATGAAAAAGTTGTGGCAGATTCTTAAGTGTATCACCAATGATGACAATGACGCGATTATTTCTATGGTAATTAGAGATATACGTATAGTATAGTACTAGTAGTTGGTGCTTGCATACTGCAAGCATTTCATCTCAACATAAAAAAACATTCATTATTCATCTTTCATCATTACACATATATTTTTAATTCTAAATATTTCACCTCCGCAGCGATTTTCGTTTTTCCCACATGTAAAAATAATATTTTAAAACAATCCCCAAATGTTGCAATTTTAAATATTTTACACTTTCTCCATTATGGGGTACTAATGCTTCACATTTTAGCCAAATTTTTAAGTTGTAGCACTTTTAGAAGTAAAATAATATTTTTCTAATTGTTTAAATTTAAATAATTTTTAACGGCCGCCGCAATTCATATATGGTAAAATTGAAATGTTTATTTGTGCAAATTTACTACTCTGTAAATAATTTGAAAATTTCAGCTTCCTAGCTCATACCGTAGTACCTACACAGTTATCTATTTTTTTAAACTTTAAGAATTTTTAACTGCCAAACGAATTAAAATATCAAAATTTGTATAATCCCTATTTCGTTTTTTAAGGAATTCTACTTATTAAAAAAATTTCAACTCCGTGGCACATTCGGAAATACATAAATCTTGAAAATTTGTTTAAACAATTGCGAATTTTTAGCGGCCGCATTGTGGTACTTTTTCAATATTTTCGTTTTTTATAGTCGGTTTTGCACAAAATCCTACCTAAGAAAAAAATTTCGAATCTCCAGCACATCTGGAAGTGCCTAAACATTAGTATCCTCCTGTTATATATATATATATATATATATATATATATATATATATATATATGATATATCCTCCTCCTCTGTAAGAGTCGTCGATATATAATGATAGTAGTAGCAGAGCCGTCTCTAAGACCCGCGGGGCCCCGGGCGTGAGGGTTTCCGCGGGGCGCCCTATTTATACAAATCAAATTTCTCATTTAATTATAATTTTATTATTGTTTTCAAGTTTATGTTAGTTTTTCTCCTAAAATACAGTAGGTGAAATATATTTTTAAAACCATTAATTATTAAGGTTTGCACAGATTAAAAGAGCAATAATCAGTACATTATAATTTTAAATGTTTTTATTTCTAGCTTTAATATGCGCAAATCTGTCGATAATTATTGATATTTCAATCTTATCAACTTCCTCATGTTCAATTGACAAAATAGATAATCCTTTCAGTCTCTCCTGTGAAATTTTTGACCGTAAGTATCTCCTCTTCTCGAGACAATTTCTCGGATACAATTTCTACTATAGCTCCTCATACACGCGGGGCCCTCATAGGCGCGGGGCCCTGAGCGACTGCCCACCTAGCCCCCCCCTCCTTCAAACGGCTCTGAGTAGTAGTATAGTAATATAGTATAGATATACGTATAGTATTTCAGTTTGACTTAAGCCATAGGGTGAGCTCGATAATTATTTCTTGAGCTAAATATGATTTGAATATTTTGCTGGTAAAATTTTCTTAAATTACTCTTTTGAGATATTTTATTAATCCCAAAAAATATCAAATTGAAACGGCGTAGGATGCATTGATTGGTTTTAAAAACTACCGTTTATTTTTATAGATTTGAAAAAAAGAGCTAATCCCCAAAAATGTAATGAAAAGCCCGTTTAAAGAAAAATTACTTCGGGACATCAAAGAATGCAATTTCCAAAAGCACGCATCTTCATCAAGGCAGAGGAACTCCTAGATTCGAACTCCAAGGTTCCATTTATTTACCCGTAAGCACCTCGATAGCAGCAGTACGCTCAATTATACTGAGCAAATCAAAACTATCACGCCCGAGGCAGAGTAGCTATCCGCAATTTTATGAATGAACTTCAACCATCGACCACTCTGGTAATCAATGCCGCCGCACACACAAATTCTAGACAATCACGGACTAAGCTTATTTTGGTACGGTTACCCAGATTAGAACGTAAATGTTTGGGCAGTTTCCAACCCAAACATCTCATACAACCGACCAGAGGAGAAGATAAAAATATAAACAAATATTTGAAAAATGCCGCAATCGACGTAATAAAACTAACATTTTTAGTAAAATAATCATATTTTCGCAGGGACATCTGTTCCCTTCTTTATTGCGTGCATCTGAGATTTGCGATCACATCCGTCAGTTCGACACATCGGAAACGCATCGAATCGCAACGTCCGCAGAGTCCGTTAGCGATACTCATGTCGTATTAAGCAATGGCCGAATGGGAACCGAGTATCGGTCACGACTTTGGGAATAATTGATGCGGGTTCGAAACGCCTCTTTCGCTCCCGCTCCTGTTCCTCTCTCTCCGTCTCTCTACGCCTATCTCCATTCCTCTCTGCATCTCCTTCCTTAATGATCACTTGAGCCGCTTTCTAGAGTTTCCATCCCCTAAAGCGACAACAAGCCTCTTCCAATCAACGATGCGATGGTTCCCATATCCCCTTCGGATACGACATCAAAAGCCCGCGATGGGTCCACGGGGCGAGACCTATGCACCGGATGCACTATGACCACGTGACGATATCCAATTACATCCTCTGCTGAATGCATTATGCGTCTGCAGCCGGGAGTCTTCCTCACCTGCGTCCCATTAGACTCTCCGAAGGCTGGAGGATGGGACGCATTTAACCGCTGTTACCGCTGCGGTCTTCTCTCATTTGGCTATTGTTGTCTCGAACGTTTTCCATGTAACGAATTCTGAGTGCTTAGGCCAAATTTGCGGAGTTCTCAACGCTTTTGAATTATTGAATTATGTGAAAATAGCGCTGGAAGTTGCAAACAATAAGAAAAATAAATTTTTGCATGCGATTTTGCTGCCTCGTACATTATATGCCGTATAATTTTTAAATGTATAATTTCTCGTTTATTAATATATAAAACACGACATAATTGCTATTAATAACAGCAATTGTCAGTGATGATCCCCGTTAACTCTAAAAGTATAAAATATTTTCTTTTATTTCTTTATAGTTATCACCGCAATGTTTTATAATCCATTTTTAACGCAAAAAGAGTAAGATGGCTTACTTTACTTCCTGCGTTATATTTTAATGACTATAGATATATTAATACCTTAAAACAAAAAAAGTCGAATCATTTAATACAGATGCTTTTGGGTATATTTTTAAGATTGCGTTTCTGTTGTAGCAAAAAAAAGTTTATTTTTTTTTAAATGAACGATTATTATCAAAGAATCCGTTTGGCATTATGCGATATAAATGTTTGTGAGAAACTTTTGGATTTCGACTTTGGGGCTCAGATAAATTTTTAGCAACTTTCCTATTAAGGAATTCAAAACATGTTGCGGTTGGCAGTTTTATTTATAAATGAAAAATATCGTTAGTTTTTATTCCAAATACTAATCTGGATCGTATAGAGGCATTTTTGAAAAATTGAACAATTTTAAGTCATGAAGAGGTACGTATTGAAATTTTAACTGAATGAAATACTTACTATATATGATATTGAGTGATTGATTGATTTGGTCTTTATTTGGGGCGAGATTGAGACCTAACCCATCGTCATAAAACATATACAATAATACATATAACATTATGTAAATACAAGTAACAATAAAAATACGTATTGGAAAAGAAAAGACGTAAATTTGTGGGGAAAAATAGGACTGCTGAACAATGAAATCCATGTAAAAAAACCCACAGCAGGAAAATACCCACACAAGAAGGGGGTATGAAAAACCTGCGAAACCTACTTAGATTCACTAAAGACATCAATAAGTGAAACTTAAACTTAAATACAAGAAAAGCATAAAGCTATACATCAGGGAAAATTTGGCACAATACGAATAGATCATTGATGGAATGAACATATAAAAATGTCAAAAGGAATATATATTACCATTGTTTTGACTAAATAAGATAGAGGAGAAAAAACAAATTAATAAAATAAAATAACAAATAAATGAATAAAATAAAATAACAAAGTACAATAAGTATTGTTTTGTCAAAATCAAGGTTAAGAAACATTGAAGCATTAAGTGTGTTTAACTGTTCCTTTGAAAGGATAAGAGAGATTGATAGCAGTGTCGTTTGAATGATGAGAGCGGGTGGAAATTCTTTATTTGGTAAAATTCGTTCCATAGTCTGCAAGCGGTTACAATGAAGGACTTGTTGAAAATTACTGTTCTGTGATAAGAAATAAGGAGTTTGTGACTCCCTCTGGTATTACGATTATGTACAGTGTCTATACTCCTGAATTCTGTGGAAACATAATGTGGATTGTTAGAAGTAAGTAATTGGTATAGGAAGGAAAGCAAGTGAAGGCCTCTTTGGGACTCCAAATTTAACCAGTTTAGTTTCACGAGTGAATCAGAAATATGGTCTGATTTCTTCAGATTAAAAGTATATCTTATGCACGCGTTAAGTGTTCTCTTAATCTTTAACGACAACTCTTGAGATAAATCTTGGTACGCTATATCAACATAATCAAAATTCGGAATAATGAGTGAAGTTACTAGATGCTTCTTTAGAGAAACCGGAGATATTATGCATAAACGAGCTGTAGAAAATATATTTTTTTAATTTTCAGTCTAATACTTAATTTTTATTTATTTTTGAGACTTAAAACTGAGTAGGATAAAACTGTAAGATTGTTTGATGAAGTAAACACCTAATCAACAAAAGATCGTGCATTTCCATCACCTAACTATAAATGATGAGTGACTGCTTTTTCGAAATATGATATATGTATGTAGATTTTTGATAATTTTTTTAAGTTAAAATTATAATTTTCTGAATCGAGTATTCCACCATAAACCATTTAATCTTACATCCACCTCGAGCATCCTGGCATCGCACCTTAAACTTATCCAGTTACATTCACCCTAGAGATAGTAGTGATCGCAAAATCTCATGAATCAATTACGCTTCCTTTCTCCAACACCCTAAACTCCATCTCGTACCTTTAGTTTTCTCTAGAGCGGTTGAACAATGCATTTGTAACGACCTCTTACCTTTCCCCGCCCTTTTTTCTCTCTTCCGATCGCGCACTTGGTTCTTTTCCATCGGCAGAGTCAATATCCTATTCATGAAACTCCCGATAAAACTTTTCCAAGATCGGAAAAAAATTATACCCTCCGTCGAAAACATATCGGAGAAGTCCATACCTGATCGAACCTTTAATGAAACTATATCAGTTGGGATGCCTTTTATCTCGTGATGTCATTAATTTTTAATCTCTCACGTACCCTCCTTATCGGCACAGGAGGAAAACATCTTGAGATAGACGAATTAAAAGAGTTTATACTTTATTGCAGGGTTCAATCGTTCTCATATAAATTTCCGAGCGATTCAACAAAAATAAATTTGCTCGCTATAATAAAGATATAAAGCTTATTATAATATCCAATGAATAAAGATTGAAATTTGCAAGATAAGTCCTTAAGGTTCTTCAGATACGATTTTATCTTTTTCGTCAGTCGTCACTCACGGATTTTTGTGTTTAGACGGGTGAAATTTTTCTTTCAATTCACATTTTTTTCCGCTTCGCAGCGACGAAGCAAAATAAAACTAACGCGGGAGGTAAACCGCGCCTCCTCCTGCTTTATAGCTCCAAGTTAGAGTGCAAATCTGCAGCAAGGCACACTCTTCTTTTCCTATAATGGATTTGGTTCACGTGACCAACGGATTCAGAGGCAATCTTTTAAAGAATTTTAGATGTAAAATATTACGAAAGAACATTTTTGGGTTGAAAATTTTTATTCGGTTTTACGAACGTGTAGTTAGAATTTTACCTAATCGTGTGCGTCTGTATCATTTATGGTTTTTCGAAATCTCTTACATTAAAGAGTGAAAACTCTTTCCCTATAACTCTGTGGATGTTCCTTTTGTAAGTGGTATTTGTACATAATTTTTCTCCAGAAACATACGGATTATCTTAGCCAATACATCTTATTTTGCCCCAGTGTTTATACATTTTATCGAATAAGCGATTTAAAATAGTTAAACGTCTGTAAGTGATTTTCAAAGGCACACAGCAACAGATAACAGAAGGGGACCAGAAAAGATACCTTGAAGAACTCCGAAAAAATATTTAAGGAATGGCACGGAAGAAAAACTTCATGAAATAGCGGGAATTTTGGAGATGAAAAAAGGAGAACTGGGAATAAAACTCTTAAAGTCACGGGTTTAGCTAAAGTTCAGACATCTCAGATACATCCTACGTGGTGGAAGTGATGTCGGTATAAGCCCAGTTCCCTTTGATATGATATTCCGGTAGCGGTGAAGCTTTTCTTGATTTTTCTCCATTCTTGAATGGATAGGGAGCAAAACTTTCAGTCGTACTTCGAGCGATAAGTCAAATGTGAGATGTTCTGCAGTCTTAATTTATTTTTCCATTGAGGATTCGAACTTCACGCTGGTAAAGTACCTCATTGCTCGTAAAAGCACGAGAATAGTTTCTCATCTCGAGAACTTTTGGTCGGAATTCTTATATAATTGCAAACGTGAACCGAAAACACAGCGTGAACGTTTGGAAATTGGATTTCCTACAGCGAATGAATTCACTGACAGGTCAGATGAGCTAACATGTATTACCAAATAAAATTAATTTTATGACTCAAACTACTTTTCCTATCCCATTTTCATTAAATAGGTAAATTCACACAGTGCTATATATTTATAGTTAAATTTTCTGAAAATTCTTTGATAACAATGTTAATTGAAATACAAAAATTGTCCTTTTACGTTAAAATTTCTTGGTGTACATTCTCCTTTGTTATTTAAAAATTAGTTTCCCTTTTTATCCATATGCGCAATATGACGAACGTTTTATGTGCGAACGTTGCTTATTTGCATTACCCATTCAGTGGCTGATTTTATTGTTAAAATATCGAAGAATAATGGTTTAAAACATGTTTTTACTCATTTCCCCTAGTTTCCTTTTAGTTGTGAATGAATGTTATACGACCCGCACAGCACATCCGATATTGTGATGCATAAGTATCAGGATACAAAATGTCATAATTAGAACAGGAATGACGAGTTACATGTCGCATGAAAGCATTATTTTTGGCGAATCTTATTTCCAATGTATGCTTTAATTCATGAATATACACCGGAATATCTTCTTACATAGACTTAGTTTCCCAATTTTATTCGAAGAATTTTTATACGTTTAATACACGGACGTTTGCGACGTTATAGCAAAAAAAAACTTGTCGAAAACTCGAAAAAAAATCTAACTTTTTAGACAAAAGAATAAATTTCAATTTCTATACGGATTTACTCCTGAAAAACGACGACGAAAGTATAGCATTTATCCGAGTTTTATCCTCCTATCGACACTATCGACTTCTAATAAAAGAAAATTCGATTCTTGTGTATTTTTGTCGATTTCGCCATATTTATTCTGTCCGCAAATTCGCCACTCTTTCGAATTGCCTCAGCTTCAGACACATCCCCGGAATCGAGTACATTTCGATCAACACTCCAGTGGAATCGAATCTCCTTTCCCCCTCCTCCTACCCCTCCCCCCAGAAAATTCTACTCCACCTTTCCCATAAGGGGTCCGAGCGAGAGGGGAAGAAGAAACCCCCCTTAATATCGATTCTCGGAGAGCTCCCGAGCGGCGAAGGATGTGGAGTGAATGGAGAAAGCGAGAGAGGGAAGAGGGAGATAGCATCCCTCCGTCCCCTCTCCCCACCTCCCTAACTCTTCCCTTCTCTGGCTGGCCACCTGTTGACGCACTGGTTCTCTATGACACGTACTGCATGGATTCACAAGAGGTTGAGGCATTGTTTGAATGTGCGTGCGTGTGTGTTTGTGAGATATAGTTATTCGTAGATTGTGCCTTTAGGGTATAAAATCTTCCGCATAGGCTAAAGTAGCCCGTGAATAAATTCATCTGTGCTTTATGGTTCCGTTTTCATTCCCCTAATCGATTTGAAGGAGTTGGTCATAGATTTCTGTTTCTCCTTTCTGAATTCAGGGATTGGGATGTGTGGTAAAAATTGGCCTAGTTTATTTATATATTTTTTCATTTTTGTCGTGCGGTTTGCTTCATCTCTTGCGTCAGACGAAGTGATTTATGAACTCTTACCGTAATTATTTCCGAAAGGTTGGACAGTTCATTGTGAGTTCTTTGACTCAATGATGGATGTTAGTTAATTAACGAGCTATTTGCATTTCCTTCGAATATTAACCTTTCCTGTCCGCCTTGACAAATAATGAAGTTATTAACTTTAAACAGAAATTTCACATAAGGATCTCTATACATCTTTCAAGAGCAGCCATGCCTCGCAGAGGCTTTAATGAAAATATATACAGCAAAAATGTTAGTTAATTCACTAAAAAAGATTACATAAAGAACCATACAACACTTAAGTAAAGGCAGAGATAGAGGTTTCTCATTTAATTAATCACAAAATAAATATTTTATGTTTCTCGATTTACTTCATGAAATTTCTTCCTCAGTTATGCGGAATGTTTATTGAAACTTTTATAAAAAATTTTTCTTTAGGTAATTATAAAAATTCCTTGTATATTGACTGTTTATTATTATTATGGTAATTGTATTGTTAGAAACTCTTTTTGAATACTTTCGGCATAATATGACTCCAAAATTTTTATTATGTTAATTGAAACTCTACTGAAATCTTTATTTTTATCTACCGGTCACACTTAGGAGCCTTAAAACATTAAGTTTCTTCCGTTAAAGCCTTTATAAAGTTCCTCGTATTTTCTAACTTATTGCTTTAATAATGTATAGTTAATATTTTGAAAGATGTTATGAAACTTTTATTCTAGAAAATTGATTGTTCAGCACATAGTTCATTTATAAGACTCTTCTCCAAATATTGTGTTATAATAATAGCTTTTTATTAAATTTCTGTTGTAAAATACCAATAACAAGCTTTTAATTTGTGTTTATATGTTATTATATTTATTATTTGGAAATTAAGAAACGAAATGGCACTTATCACAAAATCAGTCGGCTTTAATAATTTAATAGCGATGCAACCAGGTATATCGTTTAACTTAACGCTCATAATAAACCTCTGAAAGTAGATAAGTTTTTATTCTAAAAGAAAAAGAATCATTCAAGTTGGAATTTATTAATAATATAGTTTTATGTATTTTATGTGGGCCTTTTCGAAATTAAAAGAAGAAATCATAAAATATTCCGTGAAATGAATGACGAACCTAGGAAATGGAAGATTTGTTTCATTCATATAATTTATGTCAAGTAAATAGAATCTGAGTTGTGTCCATGGAAAATATAATATTAATTTAAACTCTTCTCTTTCGAATTTTCTTAATTTATGATTTAAAAATCTAATTTGTCCAGCGCATGACTTTCTCAATACAAAGTAATGGATATGATTGTAATATTATATACAAGTTGCTCTCGACACCAGGTCCTCAAGAGTAATTATCGGCAATTACACCTATGGATAATTTTTAAACACTGAATAATTTTCTCAGGGAAAAATACATTGAATCACTTTCCACATTGAAAAAATTATGAGTAATCAAAATTTTATTTGGTTGTGGTTAACGAAATATCGATGCGCGATTGAAATTATCGTTGGCGGCGCTGGAATTACTATTAATATTTACAACAAAATTTGTTTGCAGTGTGACACTAGAAGGCATTGGGATAATTTTCATTTCAATTAAAATTGCCCTTGGGAACGTAGGCATCGGTATCAACAATTAGAAAAATTCCGACGGATAATAGGCATCACTTAAACGATCCTTTTTATAAAAAGGTGTCTCAAACAAAACGCGTAAAAATTATATTGTTTACAACTTTAGTAATAACAAATATTTATGTAATTCAAGTAAAAAACGGAAAAAATGACAAGACACTTTTGGTTTGCCAGTTTCCGCCAAAACATTTTCAGACCTTAAATTACTAATAAAGGTCAAAAATATAAAGTTTTGTCCTGATCAGATTATAAGACACTGAGTTAAGTGTGTCTAAAAATTCCTATTAAGCACACAACAGGTATCATCAAGTAAATAGTGAAAGCGTACTCGGGAGACCTTAATACGTGTATTTTCGTTGAAATTTTGAACTCAATTTTTTCACGAATACAATTCTTTCTACTTAACTGCATGGAGACAGTACAATATTTCGAATCTCATATATTTTCTTTCTTAAATTGGATCTTAAGAACTCTTTATTCATAATTGATTGTGTTCTTAAGTGAATTAGACTAGTTTCATTTGATTTGATGTTTCATGTCATCGAATATCCTAATATAAACGAAGCTTCACTTAATAATTTCACGCTGGCATCTTTCACGATGAGGAAAAATATCTCCATTGTCATGATGTTGTATTATATGCAGAGATCATTACTTATACAAATAGATATTATCTTTTGGCGAACTCGCTATTATATTTATTTCTACTTTCAATAAACTAGATATTTTAAAATAATTACCAATTTTATCAAAGTCAAAGCCTTTCGTAAAGTAAAAATATATATTTAATAAGATGCTCAGAAATATTCATCAATATCACTAGCAAGTGGTTTATTACATTTTTAGGTTTAATTATTATTTTATTTTTTTGCCAAACAAAATTTTAACACTTCTTTGTATTTAGCAAAAGAAGGGATCCTATGACATATCATATCTATGACTGATAATAATTATTACTCTATCTTTCCATGTAGTTTATATCTGCTATTTTGGGTCGTTCTTTTTATGTAATAAATGGGCACGAGTTCAAAGTAATATGTTGGAAGGCTTTTGCCTAATATCTTGAGGTTTACACGTTTTGCCACGTTATTTTCTTTGGTCATAATGATATGATATTATTCATATCTTTTATGGACATCCGATGGCCTTGTCTCTCTTGACTTAATCCATTTTATCAATTTTTTAAAATATACTCTTTATTGTCCTAAATGTTTGTGCCTAGCAACATTTCGACGTACCAATCGATTTTCATAATTCGAGTCTCAATTCAGACTGAACACACGAGTGTCGTTTTATTTTTTGTACGACCATTTAGAGTCTTGCGTGCCTCTACGGGAATTAACTCACTCATAAAAATACGCGATCTTACCGAATAAAAAAATTTGATCGAAAGATATTAAAAATTTGTGAAAATTAAACCGCTAAAAGGTAAGATCTTTCAGAGAGATATAGTGTATATTGCAAGAGCAGGACTCGTAATCCATTTTTTTCTTTTAATCGTCGGTAGCGCATTAATGTTAAGAAAAAGTAAATGTTAGATGAGTTGAAAAAGATGGTTTTAATATTAGACTTCAGGAGAGAGTTTCGAATCCGTGGCCCTAGTAAAGGGAGACATGTAGTACTATTCTACTCTCACGACCCACAAAACTCAATGATTAAGTTCTACCTATTATGAAATTCATTTATATTCATAGAGGTCCTAATAGAAGGATGATTTTCAGAAGGTGGCAATCGTATTTTTCGAATTCACTTCCCAAACATCGCTGATTTCTCACGATTCAGAGTTTATTCAATCTTTTGTGACGTGGTTTGTGAACGAAATAATTTATGATATCGGGATACGGAACCACATTATTACGAAAGGTACGCGAGTATTTTAAAGAGAGCGACAGACTTGCCTGATGGCCTTGCAAAGAAAGATAGTGTCTATTAAAGCCACAATCAGACAACCTAGTTTATCCCGTCTCCTTCGCCATTTTGTAAATTAGCATATCTAAAGCAGGCGAGTGATTATTGGACGGACATAATATTTCCATTAAGTTGCAATTGCAGCTTATGTAAATCATTTATTTCTTAGAAATATGCAATAGACAAACTGCGCACATTTAATCCTTTGGCTCAAAACGCTATTTTTTCATTTCCAAAACAAACCTTAGGTTAGAAAAGAAACTAATGCTAAACGCATGGAAATGCACCTTATGTTTTGCGTGCCCTCCACCCACGTAAAAGATCCCTCGGATTTTAAAAAATTAGTTCACGCTTCGTGCCATGATACCGCCGACACGCCTGAGGTATTAGCACGCGTGCGGCGGCGTCCTTTTTTTTCTTTAGCGCTGACAAATTTATCTCGCACTGATATCTAGAAAGTGTCGCCCGAACCCGGTCTAGTAATATTAAGGAACGGAAAGGAGGAACGAAGAACGCTGAGCGAGAAACATGTTATGAGGAAGGTGTTATAAGGAACGTTAAAGGAGCTTGATAAAGAGGAATGAGAAAGTAACTGAACACTAGAAACGGGGAATAGGAAATGATGATTGAGAAAGGAACAGGGAATTGGGAACTAGAAGCGGGGAATAAGGTACGGTGAATGAGGTACGGGTAACAAGGAACGTGATAGTAGGAGACGTAATGAAAAAGGAACTAGGAATGAGAGAGGAATGAAGAATTGAGCACTAGAAACGGGGAACAAGGAACGCGATACGGACGAGGAGCGGAAAACGAGGCATTAGTAACGAAGAACGAGAACGGTGAACTAGGAACGGCACTGGGAAAGGGGAACAAAGAACGGCGAACGAGGAGTGCTGAATTGGAACGGAGAAAGGGAAGTCAAAAATCGTGCACATGGAGACATCGAGGAGTAGGGAACTAAGAACGCCGTAGGAGACGAATCTCTTATAACGGCGTCAGCGCTAAGCGGAAGGAAATCAACCCTCGTTCTTTAGCCGTTCCCATGAATATGCGCCGCTACCTCCCTAAATATTTAAAACCAGAAGCGACCAACGCAAGTCATCAAGACAAAACGTCCGCGCTAATTACGAAAAAATGTACGAGAAATCCGGAAACACGACATCGAGAAAGAAACGTGATTTGCATGGGATTATGGTTGCGATGTTGAATTAGATGTCTCTTTTTTTTAGTGAGCGCCGAAGATAACCTCGAAATCGTGAATCCTAAATAAAAAACTCGCTGCCAAAAAAATTCGAACAGAAAGAGAAAGGGAGATTGGTGTTTGCTTGTTGCGTCGGACAACAAGATTCCTCGGACACGGATATTGCCCCCAACTACCTCTCCCTTACACTCCATCTTTCCCTCACTTCCACCTCTCTCTCTGTCTCTCTGTCTCTTTTTCCCCTTCACCTTCTTTTGGGGCGTTACGCAAACGGGCGAAAACAAAGAAGAAACGGTTTGCGTGACCGCGTATACATATCAAGCAGGTTGAAAGACCCTAAGAAGGAGAAAATCGTATTTTTACTTTTCTATCGAGGCTTTTTCTTCCCCTCATTCTCTAACCTAAAATTCTGTTTTGCGTCGCTTTTTTTAATTTCATGGCGTGTTTAAAAACAAGGTCTCCGGCTGGGTTCGCGGGGAGCGTTTCCTTGGCCTTTCTTCTTAGGTAGTTAGTTCTCCACAAGGTTCGAATCGCATTTCATGCGTCGCCAACGAAGCTCGGTGAATATAATCGTCGCTGCGGTTTTAAAGCTTCGAGCGAAGGTTTGATTTTTTTGTCGATTTGTTTTCTTTAATTAGTTCCTCTAGTGCACGAAGGGGAAACATATGACACGTGGAACGATTGTGGTTAGTGCGCAACGCCAAAAAAGTGTTTATTGTCCGTTTCCTTAATGGCTTTCCATTTATGACAATATGAAAGAGTATTTCTAGAGAAATTGCAATTACTATGTCGCTAAAATAACTGACTGATGTGACTTTTTACCTGAGAAGGAGGTGCTTGTTCCATAATTGTCCTTCGGCCGTAAATGATCTGGGAGAATGAGTATTTTAAGGGGATAAATATAAATGTTTTATGTAACCAATCCATCGTTTTCTGAGCCCCAAGTTTGAGATTAAATTATCGTAGTTTAATAATCTTTGGATGTAATTTTAAATGACACTTAAGTTAGAAAAGGAAAGCGAATTTTTGAAGTTTTGGTCCACGAGCAAAAAAAAAGGTTTGCCATCCCTGCTCTAACCCTTCGTTCTAACCGTATTCATGGAGTAAAAACCAAAAGTTTGGTCCGTATTCACCTACGGAAAAGCGTAATATCGAATTTTTGTAACTCGAAGATAATATATTCTAGCTGAAATTTCTGTCATAACTCGATATACTTGCATTATCTTAAGAGTGTACTACAATCTCAGTGCCACGTTATACCGGTGCGCTACGAAGATCCTCAAGGGAAGACGAAAAAGTTCTCAAAGCTTCGAGCTCAAAACTTCATTTTAATCTATATGACTGCGAAAGTGATAAAAATATTTTTCGACTCATCAAAAATACGAATTATAGACGTTCGTTTTATCGAGGTTTGAGTGTTCTTTGGTGTACCGCGGTACATTTAGAATTATATTATTTTCAAGCTAAGATCGCAAATAACATATTTCTTAAATACTTAACCGTTTATTTGTTACGCTTTTAATTCATTTACTTTAAATTGAAACAAATTTATTTCAGTCTTTATTATCCCATTGTTTCGTAATCGTGTTGAAATATTTAATTGATTTGAAAATGTCATTTTAGCCATATTTTGTTCCCCCTCTTGGGAATTTGTTTCTTTTCTCCCACCTTTGTTGTCTAGTGAGTTATAAAAATGTTCCACCGCATGAAATTTGGCTTGGGTAACCGCGTGGATCGAGCAAACTCTAAAGTGCGTCGTGAAATAAAAAATATTGCGGAGCACTCTCACAAGTTATGAAGGGTATAGGTTTGACTACAACTCGCTACCTTAATTTCATGTGTATATGGGACTTTAATTGATAGCAGCTAGTAGTTGAAACTCCAGCTTATAATGAAAAAATACGTCTTATCCTTAGGTATTTTCGGCAAAATTATACTTTTCATCAGCTTGAGTATATAGGAACTATTTTTTCAGCGGTTTCGCCTCGATTCGATTAGATTTTTTTTATTAATCACACGGTTTTATGCTTAAAAAAGTCCCAAAAACTTTCTGGATACTCGATGTAAATGGAACTCCGCAAGTCTCTTTTGGTTTACTCAATAATAGTTAAGGATTTGACATATGTTTTAACATATCGTCGAAACATCTCCTTGCCCGAAGTTTATGACTGTTCTCACTCCTTAACGCAGTTCAGCTTGTTCCAAAAATAAAAGCCCAAATAACCTCTTAGTATTCAGAGATCAAAATCAATCGAAGAGATGTGAAGAGATATTTGTTTTTTTCTGGTGCGTTCTTTTCGTAATCCCGTCGCATTGCTCAGAGAGAAAATACCTTGGTGAAAGAAGGTCGCGCGCTTTCCTCGCCAATTCCCACTCGTCGCGTGCTATATCCGTTAATACACGCCGTCGACTCTGGCACATTCGACGGACTTCGGTCCGCGCACGAACTATTTCCTTTCGTTTCATCGACTTCGAAAAAAAAATCCTTTTGCCTCAACAGGCGTTGATTTTCAAGTGAAATTAATTGTCTCTCCTTCTGGATTATAAGAAACGGAAGATACAAACACTTTTCATGTACACGGAAATGTTGAGAAGACCATTTGTAAATGTCATCCACAAAGTATAGGCCCTCGATGTTTTCCCGCCGTGTCTTTTATATAATGAGATGGTGAATTACCATTTGCATCGATAAACAAGAAGGAAAAGTATAAACCATAAATGAAATACACAGAGATTTCAAAGAAGTTCTTGATGAGAAATGCGTATTAAACCGTATCGAAAGATTGAGCGGTTCTTGAATTTGTATCCCCGAAACTATTAGTGATAATTATTTAATCTTGCCAACCTTTTTGTGGTAAATGTTGTCCTCTATCCGAATAATATTTTTAATCGATACCTTACAGATCATATAAGAGCTAGGGAGAGAAAATTATGGCATTTAATTGTTGATTGACAGAGGCCCTTTAATGAGATATTTAAGTGCTTATATAAAGTGGAAGTTTTAATTGACGGATGCAGTTGAAAATTGTAATTCGGCGATAAATTTCAACAGGGCTCACTAATACTTAAGTTAATTAAAATCCGTCCTGCTGTTCTGGAGATGAAAGTCACGGCAGACTGTCGGATGGACGAGCCGTGTCTATATAGCGTTCCGCTAGTACCACTTCGCTGGTCAAGAACGCCTAAAAATCATTTTAAATGCACGTTAGATTTATTAATGCGTTTTATAGTCGCATATGTCCGTAACATGTTACTTATTATAAAGCTACCTTTTAGATGCAGTCTTTCCGATTCCGTACAATTGTGCATTAGAAATACTTTTGTATCAAGTGACTGATTTAGATAATTGCTCAATTAAAGATAAGGATTTATAACTTATAACGCCACATGTATATTGATGTATGAAACATTTATGACAAGAGATTACGCAAAACATATGCATCTTTATCTAATATCTTGTGAAATACCAAATTTTCCATTTGGTTTATATTCGGTATATTGTAAAATGTTGTGTCAGCTAGTACTAAACGTTTTCTTACATTTCAACGAACGTTCTCCTTAATATATTCAATAGTTGATTATTTCTCACCGCCGACCAAACCTAACATTTTACGTCGCAGAAATTGATCTTCATCAGAAATCAGGAAGAATTAAAGTAGACTTGAATATGATCCACTCTACGGCTTGCACGTATAATTCTCTGTATAGATCGAATTGATAGCACGAGATATCTCGTTCTTATTAGCATAGTATACCACCACGACTTGGCGTAGCGTTCGAAGTTAAGCTAAATCCGACGTTTTGAACCTGCGTCTTGAATAATTTATGATTTTGTCCACCGTTAAGGGAAAAAACGTGATTTGAATCGCCGCTCCCCTTACGCTTTATCGCGCCAATTCATCGCTCTAATCTTCTTTTCCAAACAGAATAACGCAAAAAATAGGATCGAAAAATAATTTTTTCGAGAAAGCATCTGTTTAATCCCATTTAGAAATATTTATTTTGAGATTTCCTCGCTTTCTAAGAGGGAAAAAGGAAAAACATTTCATTAATTTTCGCCGGGAATGAGTATTTATTGCTGCACTTTGACCTAACACGAATAGTGCGGAGCCTGACTCCGAATTTGCACTGTAAAAAACATAAGAGTGTCTGAGCATGCGAAAAAGTTGAAACTAGGATGCTTGACCTGTTACTTTTCAGCAGTGGCGGTTGAGGAAATTTCGGGGGTCCCAGGGCTAATGTTATTTGGGGTCCTTAGCATAAACCGAAGTATTGAAAGATTTTGTTTAAAATCACTTCTTGGGGAACCTCCATTTAACTTATTAAAAGATCACAACCTGTTTCGCTGCGTTTGAGCATCGTCAGCTGGCTGGTGAGTTGTGACAATAATTTAATAACCGAGTGGTCCTACAAAGTTATTTAAACAATGTTTATCATTATGAATAGAAATATCTACTAACTTATTCCCAAAGAGATAGATTTATAGATTAAACTAAAAATAGAAAGTAAATTTATACCGCAGTATACACTTTAGCTGATAAGTATTTTTTTAATTTTTAACATTTTTAAATTTTTTTTGCGAAACGGGCCTCTCGATCTCAGGTTTGCCCTGCAATCCCGTTTGTAGATCCGCTCCCGTTTTTCAAGTTACCTTTTTCGATCATTTTCATTCCCCCACAGTCGCACTCACGGTTTCACGAGTCAGGATTTATAAAAAAAAAGCGAACCAAATGTTAGTCATTGGCATCGCCATCTTGCGTTTCGTTTTTTCAAGCAACATCGCGTGCCCACGAACTCCCTCGCATGTTTAGGAGGTCGCCGGGTAGCAATCGAAGCGGACGACGAATAACCCTTTGGAACACCGTAGGTGCGTGATTTTTATCCCTTCCATGTTGCCTGCGAAAGGCGGTTCGCCCGTGGGAAGGTATTTCCTTATCCCTTTCCCACTCTACTTCGCGGACGCTTAACCCGCAAAAAACCCCCCGGTCGCCGAAATCGCGAAAATGTGTATCGCTCCGCCGCAGGACGCTTCGTAAAATGCGAATCTACGCCATTGAGAGCCGTTATACGCAATTCCCATTTTTGACATTTTTTATGAGTCTATGGAGTGAAGACTTAGAGTATTAGCGATACCTATAGTTTTCCTACTCATATTTTATGAATGATTCTCTACTGTAATCGGTAACAATTTTGCTATCAAAATAAAATGTAGCCAGGTGCAATCGTTACTTGCTAGGCTCTTGATATCATTCAGTATAACAATTTATCACCTATGATATCACATTTACGTTGAGGTATGAAACTTTGAGGATAAAAAATTACGCAGAGAACAAGCACTACATATCTTTAATATCTATCAGATATCTCGCTAAATACCAAATTTACCAATTGGTTTATATTCGGTCACCTGTATTATGATGTATTGATTAGCACCAAAAGTTTTCTTTCATTTTAAATAACGTATTCCTTAATATTTCCTATAGTTAGTTGTTTCTCAAGGTCGACTAAATGTAAAAATTTTCCAACAAGAAATTAATCTTCACTGTAAATCAGGAAGGCGCAAAACAGACTTGAACGTGATCCACTCTGAATCTCATACGTGGCATTCTCGGTCGAGATCGAATTAATAATACAAGTGCGAAAAACATAAATTTGCTTAATTGCGCCATGCCGCCATTCTCAATAACCCGTCCTCGTTATTTTATCTTTACATGTTTAACCTCCGTCCCGATTCCATTGCTTCTACGAAATCCGGACTTCGAACGCGTCACTCAACGAGACTTTTATTTCCTGAAGGACGTTTCCGGCCACGTTTTTTCCCTTAACTTAAAATCGACTCTATCAAAATTTTCATCAGAAGCGAAGGTAAAATAGAGGTGATTTTTTTAGTACCTCGCCTTCCTCCAAAAGTCGACTAAATGTGTTAGAAAAGAATTTTCACGCATCGAATAAATCGATCCAAGCGATTTCATAAACTTTAAATATACTACCGTAAAAGTATGCTATAAGTTGCAAATCTGGATAAGTACTTTTATGCATTACACAATAGGTGGCAAGGATATGCTTTAGACGAGTGAAATTCTTTTTTTTTCATGAAATTTATACGGATTTTTACATTATTTCAGTTTCGTATATATACATAAACAACTTATGCAGCCAAAGTTCGTTCAAATAAGATATTTAAAGCTTCAAGTGTGAAACGAGAAGTACTTGAATTAACTGCTGGAAACTTTTTCTGTCGTAAAATGAAGTGTTCATGATAAGTGCAAAGTGCTCGTATTCAAGGAATCAGTCTAAGTACATAGCGCTTCATCGCGGATCGTCCATAGGAACTTAAATCCCGTCTTTGCTAGTGGATGAGAAGGAGAAGGCGCCATACTTCGCGTCGACTCCTCTCGACGAAAACCGCGGTGTGGAAATTCCGAATGGGGATCGCTCGAAAATACTTGGTGGCCCATTCCTCAGTCAATGCTTTCCTTTTTTTTCTCCGCTTGCAATAATTTTGAATGTGACCTTATATCTTAGAAAACTTATCGATTGGAGTAGTAGGGAACTATATCGTGTCGGTATTTGACAAAATTGAGCAAAATGTGTAGGTCCTGGATTTCTCAGGTATCCGAGAGATGGCGAGCCTGTGAAAGACATGCCAACCGCATACCTTTCTTATATTTCATTCCGCTCTTGAACTTGTCCTGATTTTTTTTATTCGAGGGATATTTACAATCTACGCTTTTAATAAGGTCGTATTAAGGGAGATAAAAGTTCTACAAGGTTAATTTTGGGACTATTACTTATATATTGTTTATGTCCTTTTTACTGTTAAACCTTTGGCGCGGAGATTTTACAGTTTATTTTAATTAAAGAACTCAAAAATTAGATATATACTACTACACTATACAGGTTTATACAAAATACCTTGTTCTGATAAAATTCATTACCATTATACATTTGCATGAAATCATGTTAATTAGCTCTCTAAACAAACGTTTGCCTTTTTTGCATGATTCATAGAAAAATTCTCTTTTATTTATAAACTACAATGAATATTAAATATTTCTTTGTGAATAGATTGAATCCTAACAAGCGTCTATACTTCTACGAGTATTTTTTCTATTTATTGGCAAGTTTAATTCAACACTCCAGCAGCATAAGAGGAATTTAAATTCCGAAGTCGAACATTGATTTGTTTGTCATTATTAATCGTCCAAATTACCTCAATAACAATTTTTATACATTTATTCATAGTCATCTCGGAAGGTAAGCCGCTGATCAAGTTTGTAAGGGGACAAGTTTGATGTATATGTTACTGGAATATTCTTTCACTGCCTTATATTTATAAAATTTAAAATTTTCATTTATTCTTTATACATAATAGAGAGATTCTATATTATTACGTAAACTTCACGCGGGGCGTTTATTGCGTGTTTGGCAGAATTTAACTCACAACGTTTCTATCTTTAATTTTTCTTTGAAATCGCGAAAGATTTTTACTTCTATGTAAGGAAACGTTTGTCGCACGAGTAAGCGCAGTAGCCATTTTATCTCACGAAACATTGCAACAATTTGTTACATCTTTTTTAATTAATTACACCATTAAAATGACATACATTCGAGGTAGGATGCACTGTCTACATTTACATTACATTCAAAGTGGTGTGTCAAACTTCTACTTTGAATTCATATGAACTGAACTGTCGCGAAAGATCGCAGTTAAGCAATCAAATGCACGTAAGTTTTCTCAAATATTTTATAATTTTGCAGGCACCTCTATGGTATTATTTAATATACGGAACTGATTTTAATTCAACATTGATTATCACTAATTTTATTTACAATTCGTCTAGGTATTACAGAAATTACGAGGTCGCAATCACGGATAATAGATGCCAACACGGCGGTATCACACAATTAGATCTGACTATGACGCAGATCTTGCAAAATAATCTCTTTCGATAAATTTGCATTGCAATATTTATTTTGTAGATATAGTATATGTATGTATATGGGGGGAATTTATTACTCGATTGCAAATGGAAGATACTATTGAACGTAAAATATAAAAAAATCATTCTCTTAGTAACCGTAGACCCTTAAGGTCAGTAAATAATGTAGTTATACTGATTTTGCAATTATTCTCCAATAAATTGACATACGTAATCAATTTAAATGATCATTAACGAAATACATAATTCGTGGAAAGATTTTATCGTGTATCTGTTACAGTGTCTTACTTAGCTATCTAGAAACCTCATTAACCAGTGTTATTAGTGTGGCACAGATTGAAGGTGAATAAGCAATGCATTTTTCAGAATGATACAGAAAAATCTCGTTTTAAGGAATACTGTTTTAACGGATATGCCATTTTTCGAAATGAAAGTTACTGATAGGAAAGTGTTGAAAGAACGTACGGTTGTGCGTTATGTTTATCAAATCCATTTGTTCCGAAAATCGCGTTTTAATTAGTTTAAGTATTGATTACAAGGCAAAATTCATGAACATGAGCATTCATCGTAGAAGCAAGTAATTCCTCAGGTACTAATCATCGAAGCTTCGAAGCGATATCAGGGATTTCCAAGTTCACCGGTAATGTCATTTTCTCATATAAAATCATGTCAGCGGGTTTTTTCAGTAAATTTAAAATAAAATCCTTACGGTAAATTGCCCATACCCGCTTTTCTGGAAAATCCAATGAATTTCTTCTCGCCTTATTCCAAATTCTGCTGTACCACGATAAAAAATAAATGACGCTAATTCTCATGATTGTAAACATGCATATGAATTATGAAAAATAGTTAAATTCATACTAATCTCATTAAAATAGTACCAAATCAAATATATAAAAGTTTAAGAGAATGCGCAGATTCGGAAATATTCGCTGCAATATGAATTAATATATTTTTAATCCACGGAAGTGACCGTCACTTTATGGGTCTCTGTAATAACTCTGTAATAATAAGTATGAACTTATATTAAACAAAATAAAACGCAGATTATTAAAAACTTCTCCAATTCCTACGCTTTCTTTCGTGGATAATAGGATATATATATATATATATATATATATATATATATATATATATATATATATATAGCCAAAATGAACTCAAGTATCGCACCGCAAGGATTTCACCGAGATATTGAACCCTGACGCAACAATACGGTTGGAATTAATACGAGAATAAGCGTTAGGTAATGAAAACACCGATTGGCTTTTTTTCCCCTCGCCTTTCCTAAATGCACGAATAAAAGATCGCCTCTCGTAGGAAAGTCCTGCGACATTATTTTTGGCTTCCGAAGGAGCCACAACGTAACGTATAACTTTCGGGTGATGCGGGAATGGGTGGTAAGGTGCAAAAATCAACACTCGCCAAAATACTTGGCACATTCCTCTTACCTTTAGTGGGCACCGTTTCCGGGTACGTGGTCGTGAAGTTCTCGGCGTTGACCTTCTAAGAGACCTGATCTACGGGGTTCCTAGAGAAAATGAAGTTTGGAAAGTTTTGAAAGATATGTCGTAGAGCGCGGAAGATCGGCTGCCGCGGCCAGAAGGAAACTTTTTCCCCTCCGAAAAGAACAAACCCCTCAGAAGAAAATGACTCAAGTAGCCATCCCTATCTTTTTTCCCTCGAAAATAACCGCCCCAAAAGCGAAAAAGTTTAACCGGAAAAACAAAGAGGTTTCCGGCCGTTAAGCTCGACGCCGGAGTTTTCGGCCTTTACAATCGCCTCGCTCTCTGTCTCTGTCTCTCTCTATCTTCCCGCTGCGTTGCCCCTTACTACCAAGACTGTCGGGAAATGCCCTAGCAGGGTCCTTGGGCGCCTCTCTTTAACACCCCCTTCCCCCTCCACTCCCCTCCCTCGCCCACGGACCGGAGAGGCCGGCCAATCGGGACGCAGGGCGGAGGAGACGTCACGAGGCGGGCGGGATGAAAGGGGTCCCATTGGTGGAACGTGAGGGGGAGGAGGGGGTTCTTCCGGAGAGGAGGAGGATGAGGTGGTGGGAAGGACGAAGAGGGGAGGAAGGTCGCGAAAGGAGATGGTGGTGGTCGGAATGAGGGAGAGAGAGAGATGGATGGGGAGAAAGAAGAGAGAAAAGGAGATCGAGGACGATGCTCGTGAGGCTGTACCCTATATCTCTCTCTATCCATTCACCAACTCTCAACTCCCCTTTTTCTCTCCTTCCCTCTTTCTCTCTCTCTCTCCAGTCATGACCTCTCCGCACCATTCCACAAGGGCATAGCACACCCACGCGCTTGCCAAACTATCTTCTCCTCCCCCTCTCCTCCTAGCGTCTCGCCCATTCACTCCGCCTACTCTGTCCCTCTCTATCTTTTTCTCTTTGGCACTGCCTCCCGACATACACCCACTCTTTCCCACCATCCCCTCACCCTATTTTCTCCATTCATCCACCCCCTCCTCCACATCCCATCCATCCCAAACACGCCTGAGTTCTTCTCCCTCCCCACAACCCTCTCTCCGCTCACGAAAATCTTTCCATTTTTTTTTCGCCGATTTTTATATTCGAGAAGAGATCATCTTATTGGGGCGGGGGCAACAAAGTGTTAACGGGGCATCGCCGCTCCATCGAAAACACGACAATGGATTGGGTTAATAAAAAACGTTTATTACGGGAGCGTGGGAGTTGGCGTCGCGAGGGAGAATTTGAGAGGTATTCTTGCTTGGAAGTTTCCAGTGACCTACGTCTATCTTCTCTCTCTCTCTCTCCCTCCCTCCCTCCCCCCTCTCTCACACACTCTCTCTCTCACTCTATTTGATGAGGATGATAGCCTGGGGAAGGGGAGAGGAACGGAAAGATGCAATGGAAATGATGTGGTAGGTATCGTGCGAGTAGAGTTGGCGGAGATGTGGAAGACTTTTTGGGGTAAATTTAAGGAGAGTCACTCTCATTAAATGCTCTCCAATTCTTTGCTGCGCCTAGCTTATCTCCCTTCCACATCTCTCTCAACCGTCTGTGGTAGACGCGGTCTAACTTGGCCCCTGACATAAATAAGGGGAGGGGCAGGGTCGGATTAAAGTATAAGCTAATTAAGCAACAACTTAGGGCCTCACAAATTAGGGGGGCTCTAAAAAAGAAATGTTGGCTCAATTTTAAATTTTATCAAAATCAGTTCATAAGTATGCATGCTCAAATAGCTAAAGGATAGATGGTAATGAATGCGCCACGAAAAATTATTCCGCGGTCTTTACTTTTGTATTTACATGCGTATTTTCTGAAATGACGCAAGTGTTCTATTTTTCCCGTGCTATACCAGATTTCTACCATATTTTACTAACTAAATTCCTCTATTTAGTAGTTCCAGCAGGGAGGAAAATTTGTATGGGGTCTCATACTTGTTGTTGCTTATACCTAAGCCTTAATCCTGCTCTGGGAGTGGAAGAAGTTGCCAAGCCGTGCATCATGAAGGGACAGTGATTGTGCGCGACGTGGCAACGTTACTGTTCAGTGATTGGCTGGAGCCCTTATAGAGATGTCGCCCACACTTATTTCTTCTTGGCTCTCATAGCTCAAGTTAGATTTTCTTAGACTCGAATAGAATTTCTCTCTCACCTATTTCCTCTCCTTCTCCACCTCGTTTCCTCCATATCCGTTTTGCGTGGCCTGAACATTTAAGTTTCTTTCAATCTCCTCTCTCTCTTTCTATTTGGCTCTCTACCTTTCTCTATATCTCTCCGATTCGCCCACGGGACTGCCCTTATTCGAGAGGCGGAAAACTTCAACGTTGGCCGCGTTAAATTTAGTTTGCTTCGCTGAGCGAAATTGAATTGCTTAACTTGTCGATCTCGCGTCTGTTGCATCGTTCAAATATACACGGCCGCACTTTGAAACCTGTCAATTGGCTGTAAGATAAATTTCAATTTACCTCCGAGGAAGATATTGCATAGGCATGAAACATTAGAAAGGCGAAACAACTCAGGTTGTCTACGATATTTTTATAGGTGTAAATAATTGCTGTGTTGTACCATAAAAAACGCACCTCAGTATTATGAGTATTAATATTATTTAAAGAAATGTCACGAAATTTTCCAAGACATTTAACGCAGATAATGAGGGAATTTATATAGAAGGTAAAATGAGACAGGTAGTAACAGAGGTGGAGAAGAAGCGGAAACAATTTCTTATGAGATCAGAGCTACTTAAAACAAGTAGCAAGAAGTATCTTGGAAGAAAAGAGGAGATTCGATGGCAATTTGACGTTTCAGAGGACTAAATGAAAAACAGAGATATTGGTAAAATCTCCCATATGGAATTTGGTATTTTGTTGGTGACACGTTGACGTCGTGAGTAGAGTAGTTGCGTAAGTTCAACCGTCTGTTGTATATTCAACCTAGAATTGATGGCGTTAGTTATGCGTATAGCAAAACACAATAATAAGCATCGTTACATAAAAATGCCGTTAGTTTAAAAGGGAGAAAGAATTGTTTGATGGTGATTTTGAGTAGAAAAGTGATTTTGAAGGAGTTTACTGAAGGTAGCGTCACGAGCAAGTAAGACAAAGAGTAAAGGACAGTATTCTCTAAAACATAGGTTTAATTATGATTATGTATTCGTAGGTCAAAAAAGGAAATATCTAGTATAGTAGAGAAAACAGAATCAGTCGCGATTCAGTTTCACCCTCCTAATGTTGTTAATTGATAAAGAAAAACTTGAAAGTACATGATTTTTTGTTTAAAATCAAACGCATATTTAAATTTATGTAATTTTTCAATTTTCTCGACCAATATTTTGTTATTATTTAGGTGTTGTTAACCCTTTTCACTTTTTTCGAAATTTACACGGAGAGAGCGCATTAAATGCTTCCGCCGTATTGAATGAAAAATCATCCCGAGCCTCCCGTCGTCGGAAGTAATTAATTTTTTTATTCACTCGCGGAGTCTTTATTAATAGCCTACGAGTCCCTTATAAAGAACCGTTTCGGAGAGATTATGAAAACCATTTTTGCGTTGCGTTCTAATATAGCATCTAACAGCTTTTTTATTAATTTATTTTTCTCGCACCGCGGATAAATTCCATCGCGAAGGTCTGTATTTACAAAAAATAATTGACTTTCGAAATTTGCGTGTGACATGCGCGGTCGCGCTAAAAATTCGCACTTTTTAAATCCGCGGTTAACTCATATATTCCGATTTGAGAGAGGGTAATACGCGGCCGTAAAATTGACAGAAGATAACGGAGTCGTCTTTTTTTTAATGACGCGGTATTTAGCTTCATTTGCGGATGCTGTTCGCGTCCCATCCATTTTAAACGGAGCAAGCGAGCGAGGTTGCGAATAAGGAGAATCGATGGGGACATTAATTTGCCCTTCCCAGAGGGCGACGTTCGGTTGACAAATGGACCATAAGAACGCTCATTTTTACCTTCTAAATGACACCGTGCCTATCTCTTTGTGTATCTGTGTTTGCGTCTCTCTTTACTAGGAGATTGGCCCATCCCTTGCGAATGTTCCTCGTGTTTGGTCCTGAAAAGTTAAAGCTTAATACGTGATCGAGTTTTGCTGCAGACAATTTTTAAAATATTAGAAACTGATTGAGCTTCCGTGAAAGAACATTCGATCATGTTTAGTGGCTAACAATTAAAATTAAAGCTGTATTTGTCGATATTACTGCAGAAAAGACGAAAAAGGATGATGTTATCAACCCTTAACATACAACTGAATCTCTCTAATCCGGAAGGCATAGATGTTCCGGACTATAGAATTTTCCGAACCACGAGTGACTAATGACTGTACCTTTACCGTACACCCAAGTTAAACCACAATTCTATACGTTTAACACAAGGATGTGGGCGAATAAATCGTTGGAAGACAAAATAATATAAACATTTATCTCTACGCATGTTGTTTAAAATGTAAACAATTTGGTTTATCCCATCTGGACAGGGTCATAGAATCAAGTGTCAATTTTAGCGCTTTTTCTTAAAATTAAAAACTTTCTATTGTGGTCACTCTGTCTTTACGTGGACAGTCAACTTCTTTGTTTTAAGAAATCTTTGGAAAACACTTTTTGAGTTATATAGCTCTTATCAAACTGAATTTCCCACCGATCGGATTTTCTCGGTATTTGATAGCTTTCCCATGGGCAGCTTTAAAGGTCAGAAAATTCCAAACTTAGAAATCATATAGTAGCTAAACTTCTGAAGCTACAGCAGTGAAGTTTTCACCGATGGAAACGTCTAGTGAGGATCTATATTCCAACGATGTGGATTGTCCCCTGCCCTAGGGGGAAGGCAAGACATAAACCTGAAAATTTGTAGTAATACGTGCTTTCATCTCTTACTTAAGTGTCTTACTTGTTACGTTTTCGGAGGTCTTTAACATTTCTTAATCTTTCTGAAGCTGCGAGAATAAAGAGAACGGGAAAATTGAAACCCCATCGACGTCATTCTATTTTATAACCAAGGATATTTTTTTCCGGATTAGCAGAAATTCCGAAATCATCCGAACCGGGGAAGTTTTCGAACCACAGAAATCCGGATTATAGAGGTTTAAATGCAGATGAGGTAACCGAAATCAATGAATTACGTAAATGCTCTTCTACTGTCGTGCTCCGACTTGTTGTGCTGCGATACAATAATTGTATTTACACATAAGAGAATAATAACACTTTTATTATTCTCATATTGCGAAGAATAGAAATCTATAACAGAAATGGATACTGTATAGTCGATTTGTTCCACCGATTCAGTTATTAGTAGAAACGGAAACAATGTTGAGAAAATATGCTGGTACAACAACCATACCAAGAAAATTATATAGGTACTCATTTCGGTAAAAAAACCAGCCTTCATCAGTGTTTATTCTTCTAACTAATCTGATGTGAAGATGACTTTCCCCATACAGAGTAATGAACATGATTGCTATAGTACTTACAAGCTGCTCAAGAATAACTATCGGCAGTTACGCTCGTGGATAATTTTTAAGCACTTTGAATAATTTTCACAATAATATATATGTCATTAAAATACTTTTAGTTGCATTTCCCATTGATAAAAGAATAAGTAAACAAAACTGTTATCTGTTGCTAGGGATCACAATATATCAATGCGCATGCTACTACCAAGGTCAAATTATTGCGCAAGATATTCTCGGTTAAAATTATCGTTGGCAGCGCTATCAACTTTTCGAAAGTTTTATCATAGCAACGGAAACAAACCTATCAGCAAGCGACATTCATTGTACTGAACATAAATCCAGACGGACGATCGAAACATTACATCTCTGAAACAATTCCTTCTATGAAAAAAATGTTTCGGACAAAAGTTATAGAAAATTATATTATCTACAGCTTTAATAATAGCAAATAGCAAATATTTACATTAATTAAGCCCTATGGGAGATATTTGACAAAAACGGAAAAAAAATACATGAGTAAACCTCCAGTTTCGGTCGACCAGTTTTAGCAATAATGTAATCAAAATCTTGACTTTTAAATTATAAATCTTAAATATTAAATTTTGCCCTGATCTGAGCAGTAATTTTTTAATTATAGCACACCCAGAATTTTTACCACACAGACTTAGGTATACAGACATCATCGAGAAAATACCGGAAACGTATTCAGAGGACCTTAAAATGTGTATTTCCGTTGTAATCTCGAATTCAACCTTTTTCACGGAAACATTACTTTCTCTTTACTGCGTATGGAGCAAGTACAAATTAGTTTATTAAATGATCCAAAGATTTAGGCGACATGGATGTACATCTCCTAGGTGGAGAATAGGCAATTTCTTTCATTTATGTCGTAGTAAAATATCTTAATAATTTGAAATTATATTATCGTAAGTATGATTTGTTCCAAGTCTACGGAAAAAATTGTGATCATTTCACCCTACAGTCGTTAAACGCCGAATGACAAATGTGTTCATCCAACCTCATTAAATTTTGCTCAGTGTCACAAGGATCAAGGGAAACCGACCGTGTACCGTGAAGTTCTGAATTACCGCATGCTTCAAACATTGATTTTTTGTTATTAGCTTATCTGCATGACTCTCTAAATATTATTTTTATTATATTATACTAATTTTCTCCGGTCTATACATGTATACAACAGCACCAATCAAAATTTGGCGTTTTATTTGTAAATGACACTTTTTATTAGCGTTAGCAACGTTAAATCAATAATATAGAAATTCATATGTATAGTATATTTTGATATTTTTGCTTCCTTTGGAGGATCCTCCGAAACATTAAGGCCACGCTGCCCTAATTTCAATGGCAATTACTGAGAAATTCAAAGCGTACCTATTCACATTTTCCTTTCATAAAAATTTCCGTTTGGAGCAATAAGGTATAATCGGAATAAAAAGGAGAATTAAGGAGAATTAATTCATAGGTGGATGCAATTTATTCACCTTAAGGATGAATTAATATTGGTCTATAATATCTGCAACGAAATCATCATTAATTATACTCGTAACATTTTTCGAAAATTTTCCGCAATAATTCATTCTGACTAATGCGACACTCGCTTGTATAGCTACATAAACGTTTGACGTGAATGAGTGTGAATTTGTTTTAAATGTTGACATTTTATAGGGCGAATGATATATGTATTGGAAATTAGGGCTAATCGCGGCACGGCCCTGGTATTTACGTTTGTATGGAAAAATTCAATTATATCTTTTTTTATTGAACAGATATTCTGTTATGCTAAACATATGAGCTTTCTCATATATCTGCGTCGATGTATGCATGTATTTGTGTGGATATATATATTTGTTCAGTTAACGAAAATAAATTGTTCGGATTACGGAAATTACAATCCTTGAATCATTTAGTTTTTCTTAATTATTTTCAGGCATTAACCTCGTTATAACATGAATTTTTGGATGGGCTTTTCCGCGAAAATACTTGGGCACTGGCATCCTTAAATTATACATTAGCCTGTCGTGCGAGTCAAATTGGAAGCGAAACAAACCGAGAGATCGTATAATTAGCCGGAGGATTTAATTTTTTTTAATTTCACAGTCGTCAGGTGACCGCAACTTCGGTCTCTATGATACGAAACACCTCCGCCGCGTTATCCCCGATGATCGATAAGACGCGAAATTAAAACTTCCTTTGTTTTTCACCCCTTCGGCGATTCCGAGAGAAGAGAATAATAATAAAAACGAGACCGGTAAGCTTTGGATATGATGGTTCATACACCGAAACCGATAAAAATGTTTATAGCTTCTACTCCATGGTGATTGTCGTTCTCTCCTCTCCTCTCCTCCCCCTCCCCCCTACTCTCTCTCTCTTTCCTACGATCTCGAGGGAAGTTGTAATATAATGCCTTTCTACCATCCATTCAACCGTTATTGGATTCTCTCAGCGCATGGTCTTAAAACGGAAGAATGGGATTCAGAGAACTTATATAAGCCCTCCTTCAGAAAAAGAGAAGTAGAGAGGTAGAAAGGAAGAGAGAGAAAATGAGAATGAGAACTAGAAAGAGAGAAAAGCGCGCATGAGTCATAAACCTCCGGAGGCAAATAGATAGCGAAGGATAGCGAATCCTAAATATCTCCCGGAGGTAGCGCGGGAATAACGATGATTCAGCGGACCCAACGTCGGTTACATTATTTTTTTGCCGCCTCTTTATTCACCTGTGGATCCCACGGATTTAATTTTTTTTAAGGGCGGGTTCCGCGGCAATTCCATTCGGTTCCGACATTTCTGGGGGAAAGGGAGGGAGAGCGTAGAAATGTGGGCGGCGGGCATCGATATTGGAAACGGGGGAAAAAATTAATCGAATACCTGGCGCGCTTGTCTGCTATTTCGTTTCGACTTCAATGAGCGTGACCTCTTTTACAAAACAAAGGAAGAAAAAGAAATCCGTTGTTTTTCTCGCGGGTAAATTCGAGAACCTGCAGTCAATTGTTAGAGCTATAATAACCGCACCGTGCAAAAAATTGATCATTTCTAGGCTCTAAAACGCAAATTAATTTATTATTGGATAGTAAGCGTGCTGAATTATGAAACAGGTTAATTGTCGAGTGTGATGAGAATTTTCCGTTTTTTTATTGACGCATTTCGTATGGTAAAAATTAACATATCAATGCTTCAAAGGAGTATAACTGAACTTGCCTGGGGTTAGAACTAAATTGGCAAAAAATTTATCTCTATTAGTCTTTAAAAGGCGAGGAAACCAAATTAGCTGCCATCGTCCTTTATCTTTATTCAATATATTGATATGGTTAACCCATGTATATCATAAAATTTGGTATGATTGTAGTTCAATAAGGTTATTAATGAAATTAAATAATAAATTATAATCGAAGTATATTTTGCAGCTTTTTTCAAGTTGGAAATATTTGTCCGGTTTGTTTTGTTTGAAGAGGTGTTCGTCGAGAGCCACCTAGTAACTGAACTATCTTCACCAAGTTATTCTTTAGATATGCAGAAATTATTTTGCATTTGCCAAAGTGCCCATCAGCTTCGCACGGGCTGCAGTATTCAAAATTTCATTTTTTTCAATAATAAATTTCATTCTATTTTTAAACTATGTGTATGTTTAGATTTTATCGTATTTTACTTGTATGATACAGCCTGAAATCCTTAGCTTTTGAGCATATCGACAACTTATTTTTGCATTTAAATTTATTGAAAAAATTAAATTTTTGCTAAAATTATTTATTTACATTTAATATTTCACTATAGCACTGAGAACTTCACATCACTGGGCCCTCTACTATTCCTAATTTATATAAATGAAATTTGTTCGGTAGTAAATAGTAAAATTAGACTTTTCCCAGATGGCACCGTCATATATAGGGAGATACTCAATCGAGATGACCATCAGTCGCTGTAGGAAGATTTAAAAGCCATTTCCGCGTGGTGTAAGGAATGGAAAATTGAAATTAATTACAGTGAATGTGCCGCAGTATCGTTCTGGAGAAGTATGAACGAAATATATTTCGAGTATTAAATAGGTACAATGAATATTCAAGCAGCTGAGCATGTAAAATATTAAGGAGTTACCATTGGTCGTTATCTTTCGAGGGACATACACATTCGTCGCGTGATAGGTGCAGCTAACTTAAAATGGAGATCTCTGGAAGACCGTAGAAAGTGCACAAGGTTAAGGCTCCTAGAGAAATACAGATATGAATGTCTAGCTGAGGATCTAGTGGGAATAATTGAGGCTCCAACCTACATTGGTAAGACGAAGCATTATAGAGGCTTATTCTTTCCGAGAACAATACGAGACCATAACAAGAAAGACAAATATGCAAGTAATAACTGTTAAGTATGCCTAGATGCATTTCACCCCATGCAGCCCACCAGTTTGGTGAATTGCAGGGTAACATGTAGATGTATATCACATTTTTCTATCAGTTTTTGACAATTTTTATCCTTGTGGAGTGTCGGAGTAGGCAATGTTTCATGTTTTTTCCATTTGAGTTCAAGATGTAAAGGTTTTTGCCATTGCCAACTCTGAAGGAGCCAACATAATTGTTGGCCATGATAATAGCATGGACTTTCAGGTTGAGGTCAACAACTTCTCATCCTGATTAGAAAAGGAATATAACCTTAATCTATAGGTTTAGGTAAGGGATGTTCGAACGAGACTGAATGAAAACCGTGAGAAGTTTCAAGGGTCGAATGGGCAGTGAGAGGAAGTTTCCGTGCGTCATTTGTTTTGTTATCAGCGTTGTGTTTGAAATGTATCCCAGTCATCCCGTTTTATAGTCAGACTCAACCGGACACTGATAGGAATAAACGTCGGGCAATCTTTTTTAAAGCCAAATGTAGTAAAATAACACTCAGGTGCACATTCCCAGGGTCCTCTAAGTATGCATGCAGTTTCAGATCCCTAGGTCTCATGGTCTTAGAACGATGGCGCTGAAACACACACACACATACTGGATCTTTTATTATTATAGATTGATTCGCATACTTCCAAAATCATATTGATTGCGGGAAAAAATTCATATTGCGACATATTGCGACAGTTTTTTGTTTTTAAATGATACCTCTTTTCTAGGGTATTTCCCTGGGGTATGAAAAAATCTACAAAACTATTTCGTATGTTCGAATTTAGCGGTGATATATAAAATTAAAATCTTAATTATTAATGACATTTCAGATTGATTCACGGCAGCGAGAACCGACACGAATTTAGTTTATATTCCATTTTCTTTCAGAGCTATATTTAAAACTGGCCCATTTAATAAAATAACTCCATTACTTCATTATTTCGGCTTTTTTTACATTCATCCACCACGATTCCACCAAATTTGCTGCCGTTCCATACGTAATATTCATTCATTAATTCTCTATCTATATCTATCTGTTCCATTTGCCGATCAGAACGCGACCAAAAAGACGCTTGACGGCGAAATTTCAAATTCTTTCATTTTATGAATACATTTCCTCGTCCGGACCGCTACCTTTTCGTTTCGATGAATTCGTGACATATCACGCCCAACAATAACGTCTAATTATCATCATTAACAGACAGAGTTTGTGCGAGAGAGATTGGATTATGATTGAGGTCGAGCAATGGCCGAAATTTTGACCTCGCCCCTATTACGAACTTCGTCGGATATTTTTCAGTGAAAAAACGGAAGATTATGCAATTCATGATGTAATGAAGGTAAATGAAGTATTTGTACATGAACACATAATACTTAAAAAAACAATTCATTGCATAGAGAGAAAAAATTCTGAGCTTGATTGGGAATCGAACCCGAGTCTGCTAATTGCCGGGTTGGTGCTTTATCTAACTAAGCTAACTAGCCAACGTAGCTACGTTGAAATTATATTAATTCTTTTCTTGGCTAGGGCGCTGAAGTCAAAATCAAATCAAACTCAAAATATGATTTATCGAGATTTAAATTGTAATTTTCTTTTGCGAACATTTCAAATTTTCTCTTTTTCGCATAATTTTGATAACTGCTTGTGACGAAGAAGCAGCTCCTAAATTAAGCGTCTGCCGTCACAATGTTTATGAATTCCCTCTATGGCACCGTTTCTCAACTTTTTTGATGATGTAGTCCACCTAAGCTATAAGGAATTATCCGCGGCCCGCCTATATATTACAGAAGCTTGGTAGGAGAAATTCTATTTTATTGACTAAAATTAGTAGGCAATTAAAAAATAAAACCAATTTATTAAAAATTTTATTAGTTGTTTATTACGTTGGTTTTTACAAAATACTGTTTTCGATATATTTTTGCGACAGGTTTTATCACGTTTTCTTAAAAGAAAAAAAAACGTGCTAATTCACTCCTGACGTCACCGTTTGCATTTATACAAATTTATTCACGAATCATATTTTTCCATCGGTTTGTCTCGTAGATACAATGATGCTTGTAATCGCCCCTCCAATGAGGAGTTAATGTAATCGGTGGAAGGAGACGACTTCAGAGCACAAGCATATCGCATGACGACAGGAGCTTGGCATTCAACTCGATACAGCTGTGTATTATGCCGCCAGGTCCGCCGCCGAGGGGATGGCCGAATAGTCAAAGAGCCCGTAGGCCAAAGAAGTATCCCAAAGAAATGGTCTATTTCGAGTTTTGTTCCATGTAGTTAAAACAATATATGTATTAAAAAGTTTCTCGTTAACATCAACATTTTATAAGTGAATATAAATTATTTTTATTATGGTCGTTTAAGGGTGCCCAATCGAAATTTTTTGCTTCTGACTCGTTACGTTGCAATTTATTGTTGCATATTTATATTTTTTGACGAGAGCATTTTTTATCGCATCAAAATCATTTTACAGATTTAAATTAAATCTGAAATAACACCCTCCATACTGTCTCCATTTTGTTCATTTTACCAAAAACTTATATTCCGGATGATACTGTATGTAAATGCGAAATTTCTTCAGGTTCGTTTTATTCCTAGAGCCAAGTACATAGGTACGAGCAAAAGGAACTGCAAAAATAAATACTTCTTCGGACTCAGTGGCATGTAAAATCTGCATTTGTTTGTATTGAATTTCTAACAAATCAACTTCTTGGATTACTATAGCTATTACTCCTTCCACACCGAACACATACACAAGGGAGGAGGGAAAACCTGTGCTGGCATCAGCCTATTATTTACGAATAGCACCAAGGGAGCCAACTGTCGTCCCTTCCGAAGGAAGTAGAAAACGGGACGATCCCAGATTGAAAAATCCGGCCTCCCCCGGATCCGAACCTGGGATCGCTGCGTGGAAAGCCAACGCTCTAACCACACCGCCACCTCGTAAAATCTGCATGTCCATCAAAATCTCTAAGAGGAATTTTTCAGGATCGCAACACATTCTCTATATGCTTCGTATGTGAGAAAGTAAAAATATGACCGCGGGAAATGCACTTCACCAAAAGTGTTTAAGCTGTAATAAAAATTTCACTAGAAAATTTTCGATCCTGTCTTACGGTTGAAAACAAAGTATGAGCACTTATGTACCAGAAATTGATTTGTTATGGCTATTGGAGATGCCTAAGATAAATATGTACTTGATTTTTCACTCATCAAGTTATACAGCGTTTTACATTTATTTTAAAACTTTTATCCAATGCAAATTTTTATGAAACTTTAATGATTGAAATATTAAAATGGAATTAAATTTAGTTTGCTTGTTATTTTTCGAAGCGACAAAATAATTCCACCGAAAATTACGACATGAAATATTTCTACAAATTTCGCCGGTAAAAAAATCTTTATTGAGTGAAATTCTAAATTTGCAGCTTCGTTTTACTCATTACTGAAGAGGACAGACGATTGGTGGCGTTCCATTTGCACTTCGAAGTGATAGATCAGATCGGGCTTCTTTCGATTCCGACCCTATCCCAATGACCTGCATTTTTTTATTTCCCGTGTTGACCATTGCCCTCGGATTCCACTTCCTCACCGATAAACGTTTAGTCCCTAAAATGTACGGTTATCGTAGACGGCCTTTAATGGCCTTTGATAGCGGCGACCTCTCACTCCCGTTATTCTCCCTCTCACTAAGCTTGGGAAATCCTCCTTCCTGGAAAAATTTTCCAATCGCCCGTCGTCCCCACGTCTGTAGGCAGTTTCCTAAGCATGGCTATGTATTTTGATTCCCTCTAATTCGCGGCTCAAGAGGGAGAGATTATGCTGCGAATTCGGTGGATGTGACGTCGGTGGATTCCCCGAATCAAATCGCGTCCATCCGGGAGGGAAAGCTCATGACGCTCGCGACGTTGATTTTTCGTCGAGTGTGACGTCATCGCGATGTCGAGAGATATGCTGATTTTTTTTGTGCGACTGCGTATGAGAGGGGAGATGACGCAATGGAGGGAGCCTAATTAGGATTAAGAGGTATTATCCGCGAGCTTTTTTTTAATACCCATCTCGCATCTTCTTAGTAGAGGATGAAAAATGGGACGAAGTCGCGATAAAATTTTTTAAAAGGGAAAAAACTCGGTCCTATTTATTTTCCTTTGCGATTCAACGTGGCAAGTAGGATGAAGAAATTAATTGCGCAAAACCGTGTTCCTCTGAAACTTCGCCAAGAATTTCGATTTATAAGTAACCGCGAGTAATTTACGTCGTCGTTGACATAACGAGTGTTTTTTTATCGAAATAAATATTAATTATACAAAAAGTCGCGTGGAAATGTTCAAGTAAGCATCCATTTAGTAAATGAACAATTAACAGTTTTAAGTGCTCGGTAAATCTTTGTCCCTACACACGCAGAGATCGATTAAAACAAAAAGTCATTAGATCTAATGACAAATAAGCTACTCCTATCTTATGCTTATATTGAGAATCTAAGTTGTATTATCATAGTTATATTAGCCATTTATTTGCATTACCTGTCTCTGTTAAGGGGAGTCCAGCGTTTCTGATTCTGAATGCAGCCATGCTTTGCTTTGCATGGTACATGCGATCCTGTAGTAGACCGTGTGAGGCGAAACCGAGCTATCTGGGATAGATCCCCCAGTATTAATACATGAGTTCGCATTTGAGCGCCGTCCTGAGTTCAACGTGTTAACAATTTAGTTATGTTCTACTTAGAATTGCTTCCTTTGTTCTTTTTTATAATCTTCGAATCTAAATGAAACATTTCATGGTTTTATTAATGCTTGGAGACCGTTCCGAAAACGCGTTGAAGTAAAATTGATGCCAGCAAATTTGAGGTAGTTCTCCAAAATGAAAATCGTGTTAAACCGAAAATGTGGAAAACGAAACCGTGCAATTCGAGAAATGAGTATAATAGGTTCGAAGGTTCGAAACCTGCTGTGGGCATAGTCGTATGTTTTTGTCTTTGTTGTTGTTGGTATGCCCATTGCAAAAAGCCACCACATTGTTCCGTAAGATGATCCAGAATATGTACTTGTATAAAAAATGAATAATGTATTACTTGTCATAGGTCTCTCCAATAGCCATAACAAAGTTATGAAAAATAATATACCTAAGACAAGTTCTTATTTTTTCAATTTTTTATACTCAAGCATTTATTCTGGAATATATTTTCAGACACTATACGAGCTCGATAAAACCTTGGTGTAAGATGTTATCAAATGTTAACAATAAAGTATTCATGAATACCTCGATGCCTTTGAAAACCGACATAAACTTGAAAGTAATGCGTGATTTTGAGCTGAAACTTTTTTCTGTATTATGAAGCTATAACATTCAATTTTAATATCGCCTTATCATGTTTATGAATGTGATTTTACAGCTGTTATATTACGTTGCCTTACGGATAGTATTTTCCCTCCACAAATACCTTCCCCGTTGTTTATTTAACGACCTTGCGTTAACGTTATACCAATTTTTAGCGCGTTTCATTTTATAAACGCGCTTATGTTTTTGCTCTATCTGTCCGTCTGTGAAATCGGTTAAATTAGTAAAAGGGCAAGTAAAAGGTAGAAGATATAAGACTGGAATTTGCATGGTGCATAAGTTCTATGATGCCATTTACTACGCTGCCAAAAAAATATTTTTTGGAGAAATTGTAGTTGGTGTAGAGACGTGCCTGGGAGATATGACACCTATGGCAAAATTAAGGAGGCATCTAAGTTACGCAGATTATTAATTTTCCTGTATTTTTATAGAGGATAGTAGCATTTTATTAAATAAGCATTAAATTAATACTTATTTATAGTAAAAAAACATTTGAGATTTTTTGCGGGAACCTTTGACGCCTTTTGCAGGCGGCGCCTACGGCAAATGCCTCCTTCACCATACCCTATTTACGGCACTGCCTTCAACATTTTCAAATTAACATTCTGGGCAAAATCTTGTAGATAGAAAGTTCAAATTTTCACTATTTGTGTGACCCTTAATGCTATCTAGAACACTACAGAATAAATATTTTTTTTAAATCGGGGGGCCTCAGGGGTGCCTAAAAATATTTCAATGTTAGATTCTGAGAAAATGGTTATTCATTCATTGGTAGAAAATTTAATTTAATTTAATTTAAAAACCAACATGGGTTCAGGAGTGGTTTCTCGTGTGAAACACAGCTCCTTGCATTGTGCCAAGACATAGCTGAAGCCATAGACGAAGGAGAGGAAGTTGACGCGGTGGTAATAAATTTTTCAAAAGCGTTTGACACAGTTCCTCATGATAGATTAATTAGAAAGTTATGGGACATGAATATCGATCGGAGAGTAGCTTACTGGGTAAATGATTTTCTCGAGGGTAGAAGGCAAAAGGTCAGAATAGGTGAGAAATTTTCAAAAGAAGCAAATGTGACCTCTGGTGTTCCGCAAGGGAGTGTTATTGGACCTTTATTGTTCCTGATCTACGTAAATGATCTCTCGGTTTCAATAAAGTCGGATATTAGGTTGTTTGCGGATGACTGCGTCATCTATAGGAAGACTTCGGATGAAAATGATCGCTTAGCTCTTCAGAAAGATTTGGATAAGGTGGCAGGTTGGATAAAATTAAATAAGATGAATATAAATGTGAACAAAAACAAATGTATTAAATTTACGAATAAGAGAGTTAGTAGTAATCATGATTACAAGATAAATGGGAAACAGGTACCGAAGTCGAATCATTGCAGGTATTTAGGAGTCCTTATGACAAAAGACTTGGGGATTGGGGATTGCATGTTGATAATATAGTTCATAAAGCGTATAAAAATTTACATTTTGTAATGAGAAACCTTAGAGGGTGCTCAAAGACGGCAAGGGAATTAGCTTACACTTCCATTGTTAGGCCAACGTTAGAGTACGCAACGCCTGTTTGGGATCCATATAGAAAAGGGCTAACAGATAAGATAGAAAAGGTTCAGAGGAAGGCAGCGCGGTATGTGTTAGGGAGATTTGGGAAGGTGGATAGCGTAACAGAAATGATTAAAGAGTTAGGCTGGGAACGCTAAGTGAGAGAAGGCGTGTTAACAGGCTAGGAGGAATGTACAATGCGTACGTAAATAATAATGGCTGGGTAGACATGAACAGGCGGCTAAGTAAACCTGAGTTGGTGGGGGAAAATGGTCACAAGTATAAAATAAAACTAAGAAGGCAGAAAAGTAATGTATCTAAGTATTCATTTATAAATCGTGGGGTGTGGGAATGGAATACGTTACCTGAGGAACTCTTCCAACCCTTCCCCAGAAATGTTAAAACTTTTAAATCTAGAGTTAAAAATATTAATGTAAACGATATTCATTACTTTTAGTATTACTATGTAATCATATTTTAAGACAAATTATTAACGAGGGAGCTGGAGGAAGTAGATGGATTGCTTGGTAGGGGTACAGTGGGGACTTCGAGGGCCCCGTGACCGCTACGGTAGCTGTGAAGGCCTGCCAAGAACCTCGAAAACTCTAGCTCCTGATATGAAAGATTCTTGGAGAGAATATTGTAACTAGGATGTGAATTGTAAATAAAACTTTAATATGTTCATAGGTTAAACTTTTGTAACTTTGCCACCGGGCCAGGTGCCCAATTGCATTGTAAATACATAATAAAAAAATAATAATAATTTAATCTATCACTATTTGTGTGCCCTTCAATTATTGAATAAATTACTTTATGTCATATAATTATATCACTGAATTTATAAAGAATTTTAAGTTTATAATTTAAAATAAACCTCAATAAATAAAACGCGCTGTTTCATATTGCGTTAGCGAATAAAGCTCCAATTTTGAGCCTACTTTCCAGAATGGAAATAGGCTTATAGTTCTGTCGTTGTCTGTCTGTCCCCCCATTGACTTTTGAACCAATAGACCGATTTTCATAAAACGTGGTGGAAATTTCTTGCCACATGGGCCGAGCTCCCGAGGATATTTTTTATTGCGAAGATTGAAGTCCCGGGTTAGATTCCACGAACTATCATTCCCATTTGATTTACATGGGAAATCTGAAATCCATCGTGCTGGGTTTTTCTCTTGCACATTAAAATATCTCAGAATTGTAATATCGGGGCGAGTTTTGTACTATTCTCTGAGGAAAGGAATGAAGATTCTAATTTTTATGTTAGAATTTAGCTTATCGATTGTATTTCTTAGACTTTGGCGTAAATACTGGCGATTTTGCAGTTTTTATCACACATTACGAGAGTGTTGCCATAACAACAACTATTGTTGGACTCAGATTCGGTATATTCTAATACGTACACGCGTTATTTTTGCCACAAAAATACACGTGATCAATTTAATATTCCGTTCGGATGTATTTGTAGTATTTTATAATGCTAAATTGTGAAGTTTGGAAACACAAAGAGCTACATATTCGCGATGACTTTAAAGGTATTAAAGCCAATATAAGTATTAAATTAATGATTAAATGGAAAGGAGGCATCATAAGTTCTGTTTGGATCATCTTGTTTAGCTTACTTTCCAGAATGGAAATAGGCTTATAGTTTTGTCGTTGTGTCTGTCTGTCTGTCCCCCTATTAACTTTTGAACCAATATACACATTTTCATGAAATCTTTGGCTACTTGGGCCGAGTTCTCGAGGAAAGGTTTGGTTGCGAAGATTGAAAATCCCGGTTTCGATTCCAGGAACTGTCCTTCACATTTGATTTACATGGGAAATCTGAAATCCATCGTGCAGGGTAATTTTCTCTTGAACCTTAAAATATCTTAGAATTGTAATATCGGAACGAAATTTGAGCTATTCTCTAAGAAAATGAATGAAGATTCTCATTTTTATCGTAGAATTTTGCTTATCTATCGTATTTCTTCGAATTTTGCGTAAAAACCGGCGTTTTTGCAGTTTTTTATCACTCATTACATGAGTATTGCCATCGCAACGACTATTGTTGGACTCGGATTCGGTATAGTCTAGTACAGTGGTTTCCAACTTTTTTACTTTCTCCATACGTAGTATGTAGAGGGGAAAGTATTTTTTTCATTAAAAAACGATTTCAAGATTTCATTGGAAATACACGTTTTGAGGTCCCATGAACACGTTTTGACCATTTTCTCGATGTCTGTGTAGGTGTGTGTGTGCGTGCGTGCGACAAGTTTTTTGTGGTTGCTCTAACTCAAAAACTATTAATCAGATCGACGAAATTTTATATTTAACATTTTTATAAAAGTCACAAGAACTGATTAGTTTTTGGTAAAAATCGGTCAACCGGAAGTGGGTGTTTATTCTTGTCACTTATTCGCTATTTTAAAATATTTGCTTTAATATTTGATAAATGTAAAAATATATTGGAATAAACGTTATAGGAAATTTAATTTTTCACAACCTTTGTTTGATACATTTTCCCATACAATGCATTGTCTAAGAGATATATTTTTAGCTGCCACCACCACGCCACCTACCGACGACTATTGTTAACAATTGACGCTTAGTTACGTCTTAGTAACGCTCCTTTTTCTTTTCTTAATTGTTGGAGCTTTGTGGCTATATCCAATATCAGAAAACTATGGTTTGAGTTTATTTCTGTTCTTTGTAAAGTCTAAAATTTTCTCGCAGTTTCTTAGAATATTTATTTTTATGTAACCTATTTGGAATTTCTAGAAATATTACAGGTATGGAGAAAGTCTTGTGGTGGCCACATCAGATTTTTTTCACCTGGTCACACCTCTTAAATCATGGATAAAGTCTGGTCACGCTTCCCCAGGAAACGATGTAAACCCGATATTTTTTCACTCCGCATTTGTACAAGACTTGGAACGATTCAAAACCGATTTTTATTTTTAAATTAACATAAACAAGTTTTTACGCCCAAGACATTGAACATTTGCAAGAGAAAAATAATTATAATGTAAACGTTAACACTAAAATTACAATGTTGTCAACTTTAATTAACCTAATCTGATTTCTGCTGCTGAATTTTCTTCTCTAGAACATCAAATTTGGGTTGTACAGTGCAGTGCAGCCAACCGTACAATTGCTTAAAGATTGCTAGGAGTTAGTTTTGAACAATTTTTATTTTTTATGTTTACTAAATCAGAGAAGGCTCGCTCAGAAAGTGCTGTGAGACGTCACAAGAACTCTGATTGCCATTGAGGCCAAGCTATGATAATACTCTTGTTTGTAAACTGTGACCCAAAAGTCTGAACGTGAGTTGATTTGGAATAAAGAATTTAAGTTTGAATCACAATGAAGTTCATTCATTTTACACATTCAGCATTGAACTACTAATGTTTTCATTTTTTGGGGGGTTGAGTTTGAATTCTTTATCCAAGTCTGAACTATCCACTTCGTCTAAAAAATAAAAAAGATACACGAACTCGATTACGGGGTGCCTACATATTAACACATGCAGAAATACGTCATATATATCCTAGCAAATATTTGTCACCTTGTTTAACAGGACTGGAACGTGCCCCTGACGGCTAGCGTATGTATTCTGTATTCTTCGCAACCCACGCACAAATATCTCCGTAGGGCTCTACTTTGCCAACCACGGTTTCGTGAATCTGTTTACTCCTGCTTGCTCTTGAGGATGTGCGCTGTAAAGCACGTCTGAATAATATACATAAAACTAAGTAAATTATAAAGTCAGGACGGGCGCTACCACTATAGGCGCCCCGATGCAAAGCGTCTTTCATTAATATTAGCATTGAAAAGAACTGATAACTTTATTCTTGTAATCTTTCCTTGAGGTCTTCATTTTTATACCATTTAATTTGTGAAGATTATAAATACATTAAAAATAATTTGAGTGGTTATTTAGTTGTTCTAATCGTTCTTCTTTCAAAGAATTAACAGCCGTGGACAGCATGTTATTTTAAAGGATTAATCTAAATGTACCTCTTGGATTATGTGCGATTCATTTTTATGTACATACTCAAATAGCCTAATTTTCTTTGCAAGGCGTATTTTAAATCCTAGTATATTTACTAATTCTTTAGAAGCTGTTATCAATTTTTCAAAGTTCTGATCTCTGCGATATTATATAATAAATGCCAATACATTATCAAGAGCTCGTGAAGCTGATCCAATATTTTTATTTTTATCTTAAAGCTCTATGCTGTTAACTCGATTTAAAAGGTCTTTCCCGATGTCGGATTAACCGGGGCGCAGTGGCGCAGTTGCACCAGGGCCCCGTGGCGCAGTAGCGCCAGGGTCTGATAAAAGGCGCCCCACGGAGGTCCCAGACACTGTTGTTTGTAGGGTGGAAGGAAGGACCTGCGAAACATTATGCGCCAGGGCCCCCGAGCTCTTTAATCCGGCCTTGGTCTTGTCAAAGCACCAACGAACGCAAAAACTAAAAACCTTCAATTTCGGAACTCAAAATATCCTCGTGTTTTGCTAAATTGTCAATCTGATCATATTAAAATATCTCGAATAAGGCATCGCAGATTTTCCCGATTTGGTAAATTAATGTCTACACACGTCAATTCGGAACTCATAGCGGTAGGGTACATTATGTCCTGAAGAACTGTATTGTGCCTAATTGTTACAAGTTTACGGAATTCTTCACATTACTGTTTTTCTTGTATTTACATATATAATATATACATTTTATTTATTTAACTTCCTTGTAAGTTGCTCAGAAAATTACTTCTAATAACGACTAAAAGGGCAAGCAAAGACGATAGAATCACACAGTAGGTGTAGAATAAGACAAAAAAAATGACAAAAATAATGGCCTTACTGTAATAATTCTTCTTTTTGTGATGATCCTCAAAGTGATCTAAGTTGCCTCCGCAACGGGTAAAGGTATCCTTCAGACTAAAATCTCTAGAGCGATCCATGCATATTTCCCATGCAATCCGAACTCATTCTTTTTCGACAGGCCACATCGTAAATATCTTTGAAGGCACTCAGATACGTGCTGACAATGGCCATTTTCTTTCTCTCAGTGTTGAACTGAATGAATGGTGACGAAAAAGAAAAAAAGATCCCGGGGTGCTTAAGGTTCTTTCTCCTCTCTCTCGATTAAAAAACGCATTTCGTCTTGAGACGCCATTCATGGACAAATAAACATCTCCTCTGGTCTTCGGACTGAAACAGCTCATATTATACTGTACAGAGATTTTTAGAATTTGCAATTCCCCAGTCTATGCTCTTTGCACTTGCAGGTTTTGATCTTTCTCAGCGCTAAACGCGTCTATCTTTACGTTTATATGGACACACAATTGATATTGGTCACCCTTTCTGGTCACACCATACTTTCAGGTCACCCTAATAAGTGACGTTGGTCACCCTGGGATGCCTCGGTTGGGAATCACTGGTCTAGTACACACACACGTTTTTTGCCGCACAAATACGCGTGATTAATTTAGTTTTCAGTTCGAATGTATTTTTAATATTTTATAAAGCTAAATTATGAAATTTTGGAACACAAAGAGCAACATACCCGCGCTAATTTTAAAGCTATTAAAAGCAATATAAGTATTAAATAAATGATTAAATGAAAAGCGGGCATCATAAGTTCCGTCTGGATCATCTTGTTACATATATGATCGCTCGTGTGGGTGCAAAATTACCGGTATCGTATTCTCCGTTAAAGAGTGTGCCTTGAATGTGTAAACCATGTATACATGGAGTGTCATTTCGGACCTGTACGACGTTCTGTAGAGGAAGTTATTCTGCATGTGCAATGCCGTTTTTACGTGATTAGAAACATGATAGATCATCATTTGTTTCAGGTTAGAAGTCTGGCAGAAAGATATTAATGATCGAGTGGTCAACTGTTCAAAGTTAAGGGACGGATTAATAAGAGAAAAAAACTGTTGTTGTTGGGCAACTGCGGAAAATACACAGCGTCCTGTGAAATATGGCGAATCGACGGTCAAAACACACATATCAAGCAGTACCTTTGTGTGGGGGGATTTTACTGGACGACAATTCTGAACGAAGAATTTATGATTAGTTATAGGGATTAGATATGTTTTCGATAAATAAATACATATTTACGTACATATATATGTACCTGTGAATTTGCAGATATACATACCTAATCATATCCATATACATCCACATCTACACAGGTTTTTTTAAACCCAGACGCACGTTCTCCGATTCTTCTGGTTTATCTTCCTCCTCTTGTTTTAGCGTCTGATAACCTCGATTGTCTTTTTCACATTATTAAAGCACTTTCGTAAGTAATCTTTCCTGCTGAAATAGCAAGCTACAGTAACACGATCGTTGAAGAAGGTTCAGGGAACAATCGTTTTTGCTCGTCGATAGCAACAAAAGAGCGCATGGAAATTGTTTTTTGTCTGTTCCATATCGTTAAGTCGTCGAATCGAAAAATGTCTAGGGTTTTAATGCTTTTTTTTTGCTTGAAACATTTTCGCTCATCGGATGAAAGTACGGAAGAGATAGAGAGATATCAAAAAACCAGTGTAATTCTTCCTCTCTAAGCGGGTAGTGGGGGAGATAAAGAAAGCTGCACCTCTTAGGTATTCACGCTTTTTCGAATAAGTTCACTTTTTCTGATTTTATACTTGATTGAGAGAAGTGCCGGCATATTAATCAAAGCGATAGTAAATTTGATGATTTTAAAAAAGTTTAAATATTTTAGAAGTTCGAAAGGAGGAGCGTGAAGTAAAAAGGCACCGGAATTGATATTAAAATAACAGTTTCCATATAGAAAACGAGTGTTCTGGAGCATTAAAATATAAAATAATTAAAACTCATTTTTAAATAACTTTTATATATCGCACTAAGAAGTGAAAAATAAATTTTGATTTACTAGATTTGATTAAATATTTTTGTAAAAGTTAAAAGGCTATTTAAAAGTGTAAGAAACCATATAACTTTTACAAAGGTATTAAATCAAGTCTTGTAAATCAACATTTATTTTTTACTTTTCAGCGAGATATATAAAAATAATCTTTTGAAAATAACTGGTCTGGCGTCGCTTTGTGAAACTTATTATTCGAATTCAATTACTTTCATAAAAATAATTTTATAAGAAGATTTCATTTTTAAAAGGCTTTGATTTATAAAATTTATCAGGCATTTTCTACATATCTCCTTTACAATATGCACTCTTTGATCTCGAACGGATTAATCTTAGGTTGTTAATTTATTTATAAAAAAAACTTTCTTACTAGTCTTGGGAAATGTGCTTTTATTTCCAATAGAATCGACAGTCTTAAATTTTTAGTATTCCACCATACCGAACTAGTGAATAGGAAAAGTCGAAACCCGGATCGTATTTTGTGAATAATAAATAGTGGTATGTTAAAAGTTTTAATTTTTCTTTTATTTCTGTCAAATGTCCCTATTGCTTTGCGCCGAGGATTTTATGAAATTTGTTTAAAACCATTAACAGGAAATCCGCAGGACTGAATAGTAAAGTTTGAGAGACTGCGGCGTATTAGTTGATTGGAAATAAAGTAAAGTGCTAGGATTACTACATGCGCCGTAGATTGTTTTCAACGTAACTTCACTCCTTTCTTAAGCTATCTGAAATTCTTTTTACCCTCACTTACCTCTTTGCTTCTTCCGTATTAACTCTGCTTCGGTAAACTATTTCAACATTCATTTCCCTATCATGACTGGTTTAATCATTTTAGGTCTACCTTTGGCTACATTGATTAAAACTTCTTCTTTATTCGACTAGATTGAATTCTCTGTCTCTCTCTCATTTCTTTCCTTCCTTGTAAAACTATGTAAAGATGCCGCGCCTACGTTACAATAGTTAATAAGCAATACGTTGTATGTCTCAGGACGAAATGGTTCTATAAAATCCAAATTTGTAAGTTTTACTACTCACACATGCATCAAGTTCTTTATTGAAATTCTTTGGTTTTGGAACCCTACATGCTTTTAAGCCAGGAGGTAAAAGTAAAATTTACAATACTTCCTTGTTTTAGTACTCACACATGCATCAAGTTCTTTATTGAAATTCTTTTGTTTTGGGACCCTACATGCTTTAAGTAAAATTTACAATCCCCATTATAATTACAGGATAGTTTTCAGAGTTAGAGGAATAAGTTATCGGCCATAGTTGCTGTCATGGGGTCTTTTGGACACGCTAAAAACACGCTGTCTGTGGGATGAACATCCATCTGAACCTCAAATGTGCAGAATGTTATAGAAGTGAATGAGCATTAAACAGGATATTTTAAAACTTCTGATTTAATAAATATCTTAAATTTCTTCTATTATTTACAAAGATTTACGTGAAATACTTTATAAGAAATGCATTTGAGTTCGGGTCTAAATGCTCCTCGAAGGCCGCATGAGTCCCGCGAGCCACGTGTTTGACATCTCTAGAGCGGAGTGTATGAGTAACCGTAGCTACATTGATGCATTTTGAGAATCGATCCAATTAAATACAACGCAATTCATCTTTTAGGCAGAAACCTCCTCCTGGGAGCTGTTGGATTGTGGGAGGAGAGGGGGAAAGGTGGCAGAGGGGGCGGGATGGCTCGGAATGCGCAACAGCAGAGATCTTGATAGCAAAACCGAGGCGTAATTTACTGGGCCATTGGGATGGGAAGAGGGGCGTCCGTGACCGGATTCGCCAAAAAGGTCTCGCGACAGTGTTTTTTTATCGCGGAGCGCCACACATCGCCCATCGCGCCACACCTATACGGAACTCAACCGCGTTCCTTTTTCCTCTCCACTCGACTTCGAATCTTTTTCACCTTATCGACGCATCGCGTCTCTCAACATTTTTTTTTTGCCTCCCTCTGAGATCCTTTTCCTTTGTCTTTTTTCTCGTCGTTGCGTAACGCTTTTCTAAAATGCCTCGCTCGGATTTTTGAGGCATTTTTTCGCGCATCGCGGTGTTTTTACCGTTTTTGGTGCTCTCGGCTGGATATTTCCGCGCTTCGTTTATTTAGGGAAGCTCGCGATATACCCGAGGGTCGTTTTTCTTCGCTTCGGGTTGAAGTGCCCACGGCTAGCGCCCTCTTCCTGGTAGGTCGTTACTTACATTTCCATGGGTTGAAGGAGAAAACCGCCAGGATAGCCTGAACCAGCCGTGACGGGCCCCCTTTTTCATATCCGAGTCACAAAAAATTGTAAAAAAATTTAATTAAATATTTATCCCAGTAAATTGATTTAATTTGTATTTATATACAAAATTGAAATTCCCATATAGCATAGTAATTCCATTTTAGAATAAAAATTTTGAACAAAAACAATGTAATATTAATAATTAAATAAAAGACAGCAAAGAAATATAATAATATAAGGAAAAAGATAAAGTAAACCATCTGTGATACTTATATAACACAAATAATTGTATCTGAAAGATAGGATAAAAGTGTTCAAAGACCTCATGTACACATTTAAATCAGAAGGAAACGAATTGATAAGAGTCTGGGGGTAGGAAAAGTGAGCATTTGATTATCATAAGTCCTTGAACAAAATGTGGCCCTTGGATTAACTGCTGCTGACGAGCAGTTGTATTGTATAAGTTTTGCATATGCATAACTCAGTGATGCATAAACTACGGTCCGCGGACCACACGCCGAATGTCTTCGTCCGGTTAGAAATGGGTTTGACAATTAATCCGAATCTGAATAATATCCTGCATAAGATACATTGTTACATAAAATGAAAGTATAAAATTATAAAAACAATATTTTTTCTTTAATCCTCTATTTCCACAATAGATAAATACATTTAAAACAAATCGGACAATATCGAACCACAACTAAAGACTTGAGTTTCCTTAAATTAATCTTTAATTCTATTTTCAACAGGGTGTGGTCCACGGAGAAGGCGCAAGTGGATTATGTGGCCTGCAATGAGTGCAGAAATGGTGTATACGGCCTTCGAGTCGAAATTATTGGACGAAACTGTCTATGAGTAATGATATGGACCGGCTGGAACGCGGAAGCTGAAATGGAAAGAAAATTCAGGTTACTTTTTCAATTTCTTGCAGATCCTGCGACTTCCTCGTATCGTATTTTATATCACTGGTAGTTTTTAAGTTAAGCAAATTTATTACACAGTAATCCCTCCATATTCGCGGTTTCGCTTATTCGCGCAGGAATTGTTGTAGGAAGTTACCATATTCGCGGGAGGTAAACCTCACTTATTCGCGGTCGCCTACCTTAAAACACCGTGCGATACAACGTCATGCGGTACACACGGTGCATAAAATCTGACGCAGTAATATTCTACGCCTATCTACGCATTCACTCCAAACTTCATGCAAATGCTCTCTAAGTATTGGAAATATTTACATCTTTCCGTTGAAATAATTCGCAAACAGGAGATAAAATTACATGTTATGATCAAGATTCCGTGGAGTGTTGACTCAGCTGTTCTCTGCTCGGCTATCTGTAATTGAGGTGCCTCTGATGGAAACTTTTCCCTCCAATTTTCGTCATTCTGGTGCATGTGGTTGTGGCAGGAAGAAGAACAATATATTTTGCTAATTTTCTTTATAATTTTTCTGTGTGATGAAAAAGCGTGTTTTGGATAATATTTTACACACTTTTAAGCAAAAATTAAGCCACAATATCTACGATATATCAAGGTAAATTATGTGAGAGCCTTGTGTGTGAGTTTTAAAACACTTTTATGGCATTTCATCATGTCTGTCTTGTGTAATTTGGACCACGAAAGTGTGTGTGATTTGGTCCAGTGGTCAGAATTAAACATAATATTACGAATGATGTAATTTCCAGATGAAAACAAGGGAAGCAAGGAAATCAAAAGGATTCTATGGGAAATGGAAAGAGGAAGATTTAAATTTTTTCAGGTTGACCCGAAGGGGAGTAATGAAACTTGCATTCGAGATTGTCGAGCATAACAAACTGAAAACTCGGTTCAACCAAAAAAAACAAATCAACAAGGAAAGAGTGCAACTCCAATACAAACCCCAAGTAATAATGGTCATATTCATGTGGAAATGATCAGTCCACCTCCTTCAAGCTCCGCAGAGGGTCCGAGGTGAAAGCTAAGGAAGCGAGGGTCTGCATCTTGTGTGCTGTTAACTGGAACACCACACAAGTAATCTTAATAACGTAGCTAGTTCTTCGGGAGCTAAACCGAAAAGGAAAAAGTTATTAGGAAAAACACAAATTCTGACTCAAAAGAAACAAATGCCATTGGATATTGGAGAGACTTGCTGTCTTGTTTGTGGGGAAACGCACGATGGAGACTGGATCCAGTGCGATAAGGGTAAAAAATGGTCACATGAAAACAGTGCCGAATTTATTGATGAGGACTATTGTTTGTACAATTTTTTTAAATGTTAGTTTTGAAATTTCTAGCCAATAACAACAGAAAACATACTTAAATGTGCTTTATTAAACAGGTCCAAATTACACGGCATCTTGGTCCAAATTACACGGTTGTAAAATTTTCTTTTAACAATTGTTAAAAAGTATTAGTTTATAGATAAATACAAAATACTTCCGTCAAGTCTGTATGTTATACTATTCGTCACAAAAAAATCATTTCTACTCACCATGCATTTTTAGGAGTTTATATGCATTCAAAGTTAGGCGGTGGTTTTTAGTGTGGTTTAGTGTGGACTGCCCCTATACTGTGCTACAAACAAGATAGCACGTGAACGCATAAAACTGCTGAATGTGCTGTGCGGGTTACATAAGATGTAGGCCAAACATACCTGTTGCCTATATTTTAGGATGAGATGCTATTTTACGGATTAGCCATTTCGTAAGGTCACGATTATGCAGTTTCGTAAGCATGTGTTTGTATAAATCGTATATATCAACAATGCTAGAATTAGTAGAAGCTGGAATGTATGTAAACCAAATTTTATTTTCATAACTTCTCGGGTACTCGTGCCACAGATTCGCCAACCCCATCCTTCCTTACAGCATTGCTAAAACGTTTAAAGGGAGAAAATTTAAGGAATTAACAAGTGGTTCCTCATCTTGTTCTAGCTTATAATTATTATGAAATAAACATTTGAATAATTATAGGTGATGAAATTCGCTGTAACATACTTCATTGTTTTTAGTTGAGAACGCATCTTCAAACGGAAAAGGTGAAAGAACTGAAAAAGAAACACAGCAACGTTAAAAAATACTCATGGCAAAATAAATGTGAAAACGTTTCGTTTGAAATCATAATTGTGATATTCTTTATTTATTTTATTTGATCTCCTTCAGTCGTAATTTGGACATAAAATTACATAAATAACGGCATAGTAAATGTAGTATGACGTTTGACATTTGTAAGATACAAACGTTTTACCACGTTTACATTTATAATACATTCAGCTGCAATTTTCTAATAACATTACGCGAGATTCATACGCGAGGAAAAAAATACAATTTATCTGCCGCATGGTGAACGAATAGCATTAGACTTGAAATTTTCGGTAATCAGTTCAGTAAATGATAAGAAAGAAGAAAAGGTGTTTAAGTAAAACGTCGTTTTTACGCTATCCTATCTCAAGCATAATTTGGAGAAATAGTTTCATTGACGACGACGTGACATATCAAGAGATGTTATCATATATGATAGGAAGGGCTTAATTTGTCATGTCACAAATACTACTCCTAGTAATGCATAGCCTTTATTTATAAGTCACCAATGAGGCAAGGCTTATATAATTAATTGTTTTCTTAACTGACCATCATCTTTTATGCATCGCAAGACTCATTAGAAGGAGGTTAGATTGAGGTTCTTTTTACTTACGAGTTTAGATCTTGGTGTATGGTGATTTTTTAAGCGCTTGCAGCATGCAAGCACCGAAAACTCGTATAACAAAAGATAGGAACATAATGTTAATTTACAATTTTCAGTTTCATGAAAAGTTTTTTCGATTTGCCATTTTTTATGGTTTAGTAACTTTTTTCAAAAACAAATGGAAAGTCGAGGGGAAATAATTCGTTATGGCTGAGCGCATAAAGCTTTAACCTAAATTTGAGGAGAAAATAAGCCTGTATTTAACCGGGAATCGAACCAGGCTCTCCCATTTTCCGGGTAGGTGGTTTAATCAAATTAGCTATTAAGTTAGCGCGTTTCTTCATTCTCGAATTTTACCTATCAGGCAAGTGGGAGGCCAGGGTTAGATTCCTGATCAAGTAGAGGATTTTTCTTCTCAAATTTCTATGAACCTTTTTTAAAACTACCCAGCATACCGGTTCGCTACTTTAATCTCTTGCGACGTAATTTATCCACTTGGTAATTTCTTATTTTTTCTTTGTTGAATAATTGAATCGCGTTAAATTTTTACACGACGAATATTTATGGACATTAAGCAGGCTATTCATTATTAATCGGCGAGAAGAGTTTCCGGGAAAATATTAACTCAGCACGGATCCGTTTCTTTCGAAATTTTTAGCTTTCTACCGCCGAAGGAGAAATTCAGGTTTCTTTCTCTGGAGATAATATCGAGAAAGAGGCTGAATTTTAGCGACATTTGGAACCCAGTTTTGTAAGGCCACAAGTAGAGAAAATCAAGGAAACGAAATTTTTAAATAACGAAAATTAAACAGAGATGTAACTTTTATATGTTCGATAACAGGATTTTTTCACACCTGTCGTCTCGCTACCAAAAGGATCAAAATCACTAATCCCTGCGACTCTCAAATAAAAATCCGAAGATATTCTGACGGGAGTCGTCACCAACTCGCAATAAAGTTAAGTGAGAGAATAAAACCATCTACTCAACTATACTAGATAAATATCGACATCATTTTAAAAAAGTACTTACACTGCGAACGAACATAAAGATCGGGTCGAACGACCAAGTTTATTGTGATGCTTGATCCACAGCTGGGCGTGATGCGTACTTAAAAAAACACCGTAATAGAACGCTTTTAAAAAGTTCATAATAATGTTTTCGCTTCGATATCCAACTTCTCTTTTGGTTACTTATATGAAACGATCCAGTATTATGAAACAGAGGTTCGGGATTTCAAAATCTAGACTATCCCTTTAATGGAATGAAATGATCATAAGATCCTATGCAGACCGGCATAAGCTGTAAAGTTGGGAATTTTCTATCCCATCCCTTTAATATCTATACCGCTTATTGTAAGCGTTAGCAAGCACCTGCATCTCTTTATCCATTTGAAAGGGCGTGATCCTGCGAAACTTGGCGAGCATCAGGTTAATGCCTTCCAGTCGCTGTTTATCTCTCAGCGAATCCGTTCATTAATTCTCTCATATCGGGATAGTTATACAAAAATGATGCTTTCGTGGTGATTTTTTTAGACAAACCCCAGGAAGGTAGATTAGAATGTGAAATCTGGCGACCAAATACGAGGTAAAAATAGCGCAAAAAGTACTTTTATAGATGATGAAGATATATCTGCCGTGTAATACCTAGTCTATGTGTGTTGGCGAAAAGGACAAAGAAACCCTCCGTGCGGGGTCGGTACTCCCATTCCAATGATTTTTTCATTCGATTTTAAATTAACTGAACTTGATTTGCTATTATTATTATTATTATCCGTTCCACAAAATCTGCTGGCTTTGACTTTTCTGGAAAATGTTATTCCAACTTCATTGCGGAGCCACAAAATTGAATTTTTCAAACATTTCTCTCAAACAACTCCTTTTTCAAACAGACAATTTGAAATATGAGAGAAAGAAGACTACGGTGAAAAATTGAAAATTTACAGTTAAAATTTTTTTTTAAGTCTCTAACTATAAATTTTAGATAATTTGAAATTAAATAATTTTTATCAGTATTATTTTAAAGATAATAATTATGGTGCTCAATACTGGTGCAAAGAATAAAATTATTGTTGAGTGGTGGAATAAATTAGCTGAGTGAAAAAAAACTGATTTAGTTGAAATTTTTGCCGTGTAAAAATCAAATTCGGAAAAATAGTAAATTTCTGTTGTAAAAAATCAAAAGATTTATCTTTCCAATCATGTAAAATAAAAAAACTAGTTCTTATGATTTTCTCGGGAATATCTTCCGAATCGTCCCAATATACTACGAATTTTTCTTCCAGAAAGAAATCCGTTACACTTCTCGTTCCTTCTCCTTATTCGTCCGTGACCCGCCAATCCGTCGCGGGAAATTCGTTGCATGTCAAATTCGTCGCATGGCAAATTCGTCGCAAGGAAAATTCGTCGCATGGAAAATCCGTCGCAAGACAAATTCGTAGAATTGACGTAGAACCTTATTCATCAATCCGAAAGACAAAACACGGCAGCGTTGCGAACAGCGTCTCCCAAAGTAGCAAGCAAGGGGAGGGAGAAAATGAAATAGAACTATTAGGTATCTCTGCTAATAAATTCGATAGCCGGTTGTCTTCAAGATGGAAAGAGTAGAAAAAGTGTAACAGCCCCACCGCTTCTTACAGTTGAGGAAGAGAACTAAATTCGCGTGTATTTTTATGTGTCCGCATTCATATATATGTTTATTTATTCATTTATATTTTATTAAATATACTCCCTGAGTAGAATGTGTTTTTCCTCAGAGAGGAACGTGAAAGTAAGGAAGGAAGAGGATGGCTTGAAGGGAGAGAGAGTGAGAAAGGAGAGAAAAGTAAAAACATTTCCCGGATTACTCCACTGAGATCCCAAGGCGATATGCTTCCGCCTCTTATTTATATTTCCTTCTATTTTTTTAAGATCAATATATGTGTGTATGTATGTATGGTATGTATAGGTGTGCATTTGTATACACACACATACATACATATATCGCTGTATAAGCGCTCCTCCGTATCATCGCGCTTGTGGAATCCCAAAGAACGTCCCTTTCGAATTGTTTTTGTGCTGGCGACGCCCTGATATTTTTTTGCCACGCGCGCACGTTTCGCTGATGTTTACAGCGGCCTAGGTAGAGATGCCTCAAGGGATAAAAAAAAAGAATTTAAATTTTTTCTGCCATTCGCAATCGCGAGTCATTTCCATAAATTCACGATTTTTTGTCCAGAGCGCGAAAGTTTTTCTATCACGCGGACCGCCCTCGCTGTTCTCTAGTCCCTATCTTCGTCGCAAACGGCAGCTGAGTTTTTAATATAACTATGGGATGTAACTTTCACCTGAGTTTTAAACTTCCGGCGCTTTTAAATGAGATACGTCTCCTCTTGACGTAAATTTTATTATTTAAATCAGTTTCGTTAGGTGATTATTTGTCACCGTTTGTGATGAATTAATTACGAAATGCTTTATTTTTTATCTGTTCACTTCTTTATAGCTAGCTTACTCTGTGCAGGGCAGGAATAAAATCCTTTCTCTTTGTTAATCTTGAGTTATGGCGCAAATGTTAACCTAACAGCGCGTTCACTTTATCGTCCGCCGCCTTTTGTGAATTTCGCAGTGCGATGCGAATCCGTGCTCTAAAATGCAAGCGACTAAAGGGGATTGGCGTCTAATCCGCGCGGAGCTTTAAAAATGCGTTTTCCTCGCAACACAAACAAGTGGAGAAAGAGAATAGACGATGCCGACACTTTCATTTATCTCATTTTAAGACTGCAAGCGAAGTCGCAATTTCTTCATGTTTATAAGTTTAAAAGCTTATTAGGGATTTTTCATTAGGTTTTTTCGGCCGTTCGCCCCTTATGATTTCCAGAAATTCAGTCCGTTGACTTAATCTCTCAACCTTGCTGCAATTCTTGCACGCTTTAGTAAATCGCTGAAGTGATCGCGCTCTAATTCCAGGTTTGTACGTATTTATGCAATCGTAAATTATCGTATTATTATGTATCGTATGATATAGGCATCTTTCATCGCCTTAATTTGTTTAATAACCATGAGTATCCGTGTGCACATTAAAGAGATAAAACTTATCGTAATTTGTGATTGGACTATGGTTGTTTCTAATTAATTAATTGAATAGCCCGTTCGGTAAATTACTCACAAGCAAGTTAACTTATTACATTAGATGCGCGTATAGTTTAGTCATTTTTAAGCGGTTGTAGAGGTTGCCTTTACAATTAATATTTTGGAGAGATTATAAAGACAATCGGAGAAGCTAAATATTTTTTGTGATACTAAATCCATAGGTTTGCTTCCAATTTCAAAATCACTCCGGGGAAAGTTCACTTCGAAAGATTTTTTTGGCCAAAAATGTGTATGCTAAAAATTTTACAATTTCCCTTTGCTAACGGGATCAGTTTAGGAAGAATGGCATTATTAGCAATCGTGGGACGAAGAGAGGTTGTGATGAAATTTAAATGTAGTCGTTTTTCATTGAACCTGAAATAACCGTAGTTTCTAGTAAAAGCACTTCATATGGTTATGACTCTTCGTAAAAAAAGCACAGGTCGCATATTCCTGATAAAATCGATACACTGGATTTTCTTCCACAAAATGCATCCAATCCATAAATACAATCCACGACCTCTACGTGATGTTGGCTTTTAAATCGTTCAATTAGACTCGAAACCCGATTTTCTGTGCGTTGCAGCTTCGATAATGCGAACCAGATACCGTAATGTAAATAAACGTCCCATTAACAGCCTAGATAAAACCGCGAAGCGGAATGGTAGAACAGATTTCAGCTATAAAAGAGGGGATGGATAGAATGCTGAGAATAAATTTTGTTTGCATTATTAACCTATATAAGTGCTTCGGAAATTGATTTGAAAACATTTCTTCAAAAACAAAGTGAACCGGCATATTGGAATATTAAACAGATGCCAAGTTTGAAGTGGAGAAGTTGATAAATCACCGTTAAATTCTTTGTTAATCTTTTAGAGGGTAGATTGAGTCGATTGGTTTCATACCAATTGCTCTGGTGGTCGACGGATATTGAATGTGAATCAATTTATGGTAGCTTCAATTTTGATGCGCTAACATTATTATTGCTATCTTTAATAATTTTCAATTGAGGTCTAAAAAGTTTAATCTCTTAACAGGTATAAAGTTAACCCTTGACATATCCGACGTAATGGTTATAGATACCGAAATTTGGCCTACGGTAGACGTACCGGTGTGTAATTGTAATTTTATATGTAAACAAATCTCCGCGTTAGAATATAGGTTGTTTTTCATTATTTGAAAATTTTAAAGGAATTGTTGTCGAAGGACATTCCGCAAGCCATTTATTACATCCTGTATTACCTTACTGTGCTTTTTAAATGTCGGGCAACAACTTTTAAAATGGCAGGAAAAATGCCCGAATATCAGGTTGATTACCACACTAACATCAAATGCTTGCTAGGAAAACCACAATTTCGACCGACCGACCACATTCATTATTCTTCATCTCTCTCTGCATCCGAGTCGACCTCATCTTATCGTCCTGCTCACCCTCACCCTTTCTCTTCCGCATTGTATTCCCTGGTAAACCCGTTCAGATTATTCGACTCCAATCTCTCGCGACTCAATCGATCTGTCGCCATGACGAGAGTGTCGCACATTAAATGCCCTCAAAGGCAAACAAACCTTTCACAACTCTCTCTGTCTTTATCTTCTGTGAGCACACACAAGACCAGCGCCCTCCCCTTTCCAGAAAAGCACTCAATGAGTTACTTCATGATTTTTATGGCCCGCTACAACATTGGATTTCGCCTTATACGTGCGTGAAAAAGGTTATAAGATCGCAACTGTCTTTCGCTTGCATATATGCTTCGTTAAAACCGTGTAACGCTAAATCGTGCAATATGAAATTGGTTTTCCCTAACCACTGCGTGATTTAACATTTTGGGCGCCGTCTTGAGGTCACAATGCGATTATTCAGTCACATAGAATTCAGCGTTGCTTCCTTTTATCCTTTCTTATAAACTCTAATGTGGAACCGAAACATTTTATTATTTTCAATTCTCGGAGACCGTTTCAACACCGTTCTAGAACGAATTAATGGCCGAGCATTTTGAGGTAGTTCTATAAAGAGAAAACCATCACAAACAGAAAACTTTTAAAGCGAAACCGTGAAATTCGAGAATGGGTGTACTCTAAACGTGAAATGGCTGAGATATCATATCCAAATAAAATATTTAGTCTGGTTAGCATGTGAAATATTTCCAGAAAAGAAGACATCCCGAAGTATTTTTTGATCTTTCGTCAACGTATTTCTATCTTCGTATTTTCTTTTAAATGGCTGAAATTAAGAAAACATTCGGTGAGGCGTAAGAAAGTTGACCTAAATACTGCCAAAACTTGATGATTTATTACGGCCAACATCGGAAGCGTGGCTAATGGAAGAGATTAGCCAGATCGATTTTGTATAAGTCTAATTCGAAGGACAAAGAGAAATGTTCCAAGAAATGCTCCCAAATGGCATCTAGAAATTACTATAATGATCAAAACCAAGTCTCCAAGTTAACTTTATTGGCGTCGCTATACAGTAATTTTTGCATTTTGCGACGTGCAATTTTTTTAGCCATATTATCAGGTTCATAAGCGAAGGTCGTCTCATGGTTGAAAACAAATTCGACAAAATTCAATAAAGTATCAAAAATTGAAAAAATAGTACTTATCGTAGGCATCTCCAACAGCTACAAGTTATGAAAAATCTACTAAATCTACTTTCGGTTACTTGCCGCTGAAGAAGTTTGCATTGTAGACGAAATGCGCATCTGAATTTTTCATAACCTCCTTATGTTCATAGAATAAGTGCTTAATTTTTCAATTAATTATACTTAAATGTTAACATTAACATTAGTACGAATTAACCTCTTAAATGACATTATCTGTATATATATATATACAATTATATATATATATATATATATATATATATATATATATATATATATATATATATATATATGGATGTCAACAAGGTGTTGGGATGAGGAAACCCAGTGAGCACTCACCAATCAGACGACTTCAGGTTGGCGAGGCTCCGGGGATGTCGAAGCGACACACGTAAAATAACACAAAAACACAGAAACATCACAAACGTAAAGCTTTCGGAACTACTCCTTCTTCAGCTACAGAGAGAGAACTCTGTAGCTGAAGAAGGAGTAGTTCCGAAAGCTTTACGTTTGTGATGTTTCTGTGTTTTTGTGTTATTTTACGTGTGTCGCTTCGACATCCCCGGAGCCTCGCCAACCTGAAGTCGTCTGATTGGTGAGTGCTCACTGGGTTTCCTCATCCCAACACCTTGTTGACATCCATATATTCATTTTACCTTTCCTTTTCCGTAAGTTGTTATATATATATATATATATATATATATATATATATATATATATATATATATATATATATACACATATACAGGGTGTTCCTAAATTATACCAAAAAATTATTTGGGTTGTAGGGCGGCATGCCCGATGTGCGAAACACCCGGTCCCTGTGTCCGGAGCAGTTTCCTTTTCCAGCTACGAGGTGGGAAATCTCGCGGAATGGCACAGTTGGACGCGACCGATTCGGCGAAGGGACAATTCGACGCCACTACAATTCGGCGCCGGGACGATTCGGGGCCTTGAGGAAAAAGCAACAACTTTTAGTTCGGTTGAGTGGTTGGAGTCGTTCTATTTTCTGCTCCCGGGTTGTGTTGAATGGGTGAGGGTTGGATTCGTTCTACTTCCTCACTTCCTCCCCCGGGTTGGGTTAAGTGATTGGAGGTAGGAATCGTTCTATTCCCTCCCCCCGGGTTGGGTTGAGAGTTTGGGGGTTGGATTCTTTCTATTTTCTTTCTCTGGGTTGGGTCGAGTGTTTTGGGATTTGATTCGTTATATTTCCTCCCCCGATTTGGGTTGAATGGTTGGAGATTGGATTCGTTCTGTTTCCTCCCCTGAGTTTGTTGAGCGGTTGGTGGTTGGATCCTTTCTATTTTCTCCCGCCGGATTGAGTTGAGTGGTTGGTTGGATTCTTTCTGTGTTCTCCCTCCAGGTTCGGTTGAGAGGTTGGTGGTTGGAATCGTTCTATTCTCTCCCGCCGGGTTAGGTTGAGTGGTTGGGGATTGTACTATTTCTATTTCCTCCCCTCGGGTTGTGTTGAGAGGTTGATGGTTGGATTCGTCTCTCTGGCGCCGAGCTGTCCCGGCGCCGAATTGTCCCGTCGCCGAATTCTCCCGTCACCGAATTGTCCGTCGCCGAATCGGTCGCGCTGAACTGTTCTATACCCGAAATCTAGCACCTAAGCGTCCAGCAACCCCTCCATTGGGCAGCTCGCTTCCCGGATCTCAATCCTCTGTTTTTTTGTTTGGGGTCACAACAAGAGCCTCCTGTAGGAAAATGCAGTCGGTCAATAGGCGGACCCTTACCCTCGCATCCAGGCTGCTTGTGATTCAATCTGCAACACGGCGGGAATTTTCGAACGAACGACACGTTCTCCAAAGTGTAATCTAAGCTCCTTCGTGTTCTACTGCAATGTGTGACTCGTTACCTCATGCTGTTGAAACCATTCTCGATTAATTTTATCCTCTGTGAGGTACCATGAAAATCTCTAAGTAGTTTTCAGGTAACCTTTTCACTTCATTGTTACCACGAAAAAGAAAGACCGTTTGACCCTACGGCGGCTTACATCGCCGTGGAAATGAAAGTATAACATCCAGAACATCAAGATCTCTTTATCGGGCTTCAGTAACTGTTGCACTGCTTGAAGTTTATATGGGTGAACATATTCCTTGCGTTAGAGAATGGACACCGTGCTTGTTGTGATATACGTATCGGGGACTTGTTTTGCTTAATTTGGCTTCCCGCCTTTTGCTCCACCTTTTCTTTTGTCACAGCTGTTTGGCAGCGCTCGTGTTTTTTTCACATTTACACTGCCTATTTCATTGATTCCACCTCTTTACTGACTTCCACGGTTTATTTCGGCCTCCGCAACAGCGTTGAAACTTAACATGGCACGATTTCATGTACTCAGGCTTAATTTACGATAACATGCCTTCTTCCACTCTGAACGCCATTGGGAGATTAATTAGGCATTACATTGGATTAATTAGGGAAGTATTGAGCTTACATATGGGAAACTGATGTAATTTCCCTGTTAACATAGTAGTTAATTCAAGGATGTAGGGGGATAGGAGGATAGGATGTAGGGGATAGGAGGATAGGATGGGGGATAGGAGGGTAGGATGTAGGGGGATAGGATGTAGGGAGATAGGAGGATAGGATGTAGGGGGGGGATAGGAGAGATTTGGAGATAGGAAACGAGTGGAAGGAAGAGAGAAGGGGGAGGTGGAAAACCTTGCCTGGAGGTGCGAGAACTATAACCCGCGGGCCACATCTGGCCCGCCGAGTGTCTTCGTCCGGCGCGCTGTGAGTTTAGTAACTGAATAACACAGTTTAACATACAATGAGAATAGAAAATTATAAAAATGACACACTTTGTTTTTACCCCTCGATTCCCATAATAGACAAATACATTTAAAACAAACCAGGTAAATGCGATCCACAGCTGAACCATTTAATTTCCTTAAGTTATTCTTCATTTCTGTTTTCAACTGTGTGAGGCAGGCGAAGAGGGCGGAGGTGGGCAATGTGGTCTGCGATGAGTGTAGATATGATTTATGTGGCTCTCAAGCCAAAAGGTTTGGGCGCCACTGCTCTTGACGAACTACGTAAAAAATTTATGGATAGAATCTCCCAAGAGATACTACAGTCTCTGTCGGAAAACATTCTGCGGAGAGCAGTATAGGGCACGGTGGTGGTCACTTTCAGCATTTTATCTCGAAATTTTTTTAAATAACATTTTTTATTGCCTGAAACTTTAATTTCTCTCTGATTTGTTCTTGAGATTGAGTAATCTTTCATGTTTCTCGGATGCAAAAATGATCCTATACTTATGATATATTTAGATTTAAAGCATGTTCCTAAATGGAGCATTCGTAAGCGAACCAGTGACGGAAGTGATTAAAAAAATATTTATCAGGGGGTTTCCGCTGGCTGCTACTCGCCTGCCGCTTGAAAAGGCAGCGGGCACGAATCCTGCGAAAGTTGGATTTTTCCAAGGTCGACCGGCCCTCTGTTTGTGTGGCTTGAGGAAACCGCGCAAATTCAGCTGTTCCGTCCTTCGGAAGGGACGTTAAGCCGTTGCCCCCCTGGTATTCTTCGTAAGAGCAGGCAAATGCCGGCACCGGGTTTCCCTCCTCCCTTCCCCGGTTATTAATTGCACTACCTCTGAGATACCCATTTGTGCTGTAAGAGAGGCGAATTGGCTGGGCACTCAAACAAAAAAACAAATATTTAGCACGACATCCTTGATGATTCAAATAAGCATTGAAATATTATCGTCATATGCCTCGACCGTATAATTGCCGAACTTTTCTTTGTGTTTTTCTCGGTAAACCGTGTATTTGACCGACAACGAGGTTTTAAGTCGATGCGTAACTTTTGGAAATTGTGAGATTAGGTCTTGTGAAGTTTTTAATTGTTGGCAAGAGATGTGAGCCCCTATCTGTTGTCCATGAAGGTCAAACTTTACTACAAATTCACTCTGTAGCGATTTCGATTACATAGAGGGAATTGCGAAACCAATGCCACTCGTTGAACGATAAATATATATAATAATTCGTGATAAATTTTTAGTATTATTAATCACGAAGTTAATTCGCCATATTTTTATGAATACTGCAGAAAAAATTTTAATGACATTATTTTAATGGATATAACCAGGAATTCTTAACTCGTCGACGCTGTCCGACGTGTCATAACGTCGAGCGAAAACTTAACATGCCGCCGTCCGTCGTGTTAGTACGTCGAGCGTCATTGCTAGCTTTATTTATTTTTTGCCGCGCTAAAAATGATTTGATCTTGAATATCTTGGTATATTTTCAAGTGAAAGTTTTGGCCTTAATAATTATATTTTATTTATCAATTTTATTGTATTTCTTATTTGTTATAAAGAGTTGAAATTTTGGGAATAGGTACTTTTTTTGTAGCCACGCGATTCCTTCCTTGCGTATATCTTTCTTCCTTATACATACAACGTCATATTTCGGCTTTTATTGAATAAAACGGGCCAATTTTTATGAATTCTGTAATGATTTCGAATGACGAAAAAGTACCTCGAGAATAAATAGAAATTATGAAATTCCATTTTTAAAAATAACAATCGTAACTTTATCTAAAATTTTCAGTCGACACATGAAAAAGTTGACCTGCGGAAAACTTTTTCCTAATTGGTTTAGAGTGGCACGTGCAGCGAATAAAACGTTCAGAATAGTTTAAATTTGAACAAGGTTGCATGCCAATAACTTCATAGTTTTCACGGTGTTGATTTTTATATGAAAGCGCGAGCACGCGCTGGATGGGGAACGTATCGGTGTTAAAATAGTTTCTCTCCAGCAAAGAGTCTCTACTTATATTTCAAGCTAGCTTAAAAGTAATAGTTTTACAATATGTTTTGCGTAAATCCTCAAAAAATAATATAAAAATTCAATAAAAAAGTGAAGTTATGAATTTTTATATTTTTTGCAATTTTTTTGCGCTTGCATTGCCAATTTTTTAAAATCTTCTTCGGGATCCGGGGTGAGACTTAAATAAACGTCCTCCGGGCTTGAAGGGTTAAGGATTGCTTCTTCAATGACTGAATATGAAGATGCTACAAAATCTGTAATTAGTCATTAAGCCATACTGCTGTAACCGTTCTTCTGAAAGAGAAAGAGATAAAACTACTTATAAAGCTCATATTATAAATTTTCTGGATTAGAATTCTTATTGTAGCGGATCTTCATATAACCTATTATCCATTTTCATAAATAGTGACGTGTCAATTCATAATAGCACTTCGTATTTTGCCAGTCGTTGATATTGGAAGAAAAACTGAATTTTTCGTCTAAATGTCATTAGATATAAAGTGTATAAGAACATAAAAGGGCGTCAAAAAATTTTATAACCCCTCAACCCGTTAGCATGTTGCTAAATCTACGGACGTTATAAAACTCATTAGGAGACTTCCATATTCCCCGATATTATGCGAGCGGAAACATTAAACTCAAATACACAACAACAATAAGGGTAATGTTTTTCGTCGCAATTCCCGAGAAAGACCACCGCGCATAACTTATCCTCCGTCGTGATCCCGTCCTCTTCCTTGGAAAAATCTTCCCCTTTTCCGCGCTATCCGGTTTCGTCCGCGAGAAAAGGAAACACTCGAACCATTAACCTCTCGGAACGAATGCGGATATGAAATCCAGCTCCCCTATCTTAAAATTTCTCTTTTTAGTCCTTCCTCTCCGCCTTTCGCTTGCTTCCTCTCTTTCTCTCCACTTCCTTTTCTCTTCCATTATTTCTCTCCTATTCTCTCCCTCTCCTTTCTCCCTATCCTTTCTCCCTATCCTTTCTCCCTCTCCTTCTCCCTCTATTTTCTCCCTCTCCTTTCTCCCTCTCCTCTCTCCCATTCACTTGTAAGCCAAGAGATATTCCTATTTCGGACCGCTCCTGTAACCCACCCACGCGCCAAATTACGCGACCTCCCCACATCCTCTTCCTCTCCCTCCAAACATCCTCTGAATTTGTCATGATGTTTTCCCAGGGAAATCTCCCTCTCCTTCAGCCACTTCATTCCTTATATCCTCCTCTTTCAACTTCCCCTCCCTCTCTCACTTTCCACCCCTCTTTGACTATCTTCCTCTTCCGTATCCGAATTCCCTCTACTTTTATTTTCTTCCGTCTCCTTCTCTTCCTCGCTTCTTTCTACTTTCCATTCCATACCTCTACCTGCCTATGCGGTATTATACTTTCCGATATTTGCTCTCATCCCCTTAAAGTTTGTCTCCAATCTACAGCTGCCTCATCCCTATCCTCCTTCCTCTAACCTCTTCTCCTCCTATTAATCTCACTCCCTCTATGCTCTAATTTCTTTCTCCGTCCTCCTCTACTCCCTTCTCTTCCCTCTCCGATCTATTTCTCCTTTCAATCCTCTTTTAACTTCTGTCTGCTTCCCTCTACCCTTCTTTATTTACCTCTAGCCTCAACTGTCTCATTCTATTTCTTGCCCAGACTTAAACTTTCTCAATACTCATCCATTTTCTCCCATCCTCTCCCAATCAAATCAGAACTTTCTCTACCTTTCTCCGCCCTCTGTTAGCGCACCTCCATTCCCTTCTCTTCCACATCCATTTAATTCCCTCTGGTTCACTCTTCGATTGAGTACCTCGATCTACTTTTTATTTCCACTTTATCTTCTCTATTTCTATCTCCACGTTTTGCCCCAATTTACCTCTATATGCTTACTGTTGCTCCATTTCTTCCCTGTCTTTCACCAATATATTCCTATTTCGCCACTTCTTTCCACTCTATCTTCGCTTCACAGCTGTCAGTCTCGGCATTCCCCAACCTCACCTCAGCTTATTTTCTCCTCCTCTCTTCCACCGTTTTCCATCCCTTATACTTCCTACTTCCTTTCTTTTATCCCATCACCTCTTTAAGCTCTATTTCATCCTGTCTCCATATCACTCTCTCTTAAATCTCCTTGCTCTCTGCCACTTCATTTTATATTTGCTACCAAACTCCTCCTTTCCTTCCCTCACTCTTCCTCCCTCTCTCCCTCCCTCTCTCTCCCTCCCTCTCTCTCCCTCCCTTTCCCTTTATCTTCCTTCCCCTTTCTGACCCTCTCTTCCACTGTCTCTTTATCTCCCTCTTTCTCTATCTTCCCTTCTCTATCCCCCTCCCTGCCTCTCTCCTCCTCTCTTACCTCCTCTCTTCCTCTATCCCTCCCTCTTTCCCTCCCTCTCTTTCTTCCTCTCTCCCTTCCTCTTTATCCCTCCCTCTCTCCTTCCCTATCTCTCTACCTCCCTCCCTCTCCTCCCCCTTTTCTCTCTCCTTTCCTCTCTATCTTCCTCCCTCCCTCTCTTCTCCCATCCCTCTCTTCCTCCATCCCTCTCCATCCTCTCTTCGACTCTTTCACCCTCTCCTCTCTTTCCCTCTCTTCTCATTCCGTCTCCTATCTCTCTCCACTCTTTCCGTCTCCTATATCTCTCCTCTCTTTCCTTCTCCTTTCTCTCTCCCTCCCTCTCTCTCTCTCTTCCTCCTTATCCTCAGCCATCTCCGTCCTTGGTCACACACTATGCCCACGTGCGCCCCAGTGATCTTCATCTTATTTTCCCCCGGGACCACGCTATGTTGTTTTTTAGCACCCACGTCTCACGACTGTTATCGCTTCTCTCGTTAGCGTGGAGTGAGAGAGAGAGAGAGAGAAAAAAAGAAATATACATCGGGGAACTGTTTCCATTCCTTTAAGGCGGATGTGGATATTATACGTTTCTCGGGGATATCTTCCGCGTACCCATACATAGAGCCCCAGAGGGGCAGATGCGTGAGATGTTGGGAGTATGGGACTGTCCCATAAGACTATCTTGACGAACGCTTGTTCTGATGGACTGAATCGTGTCGTTACAGGCGTAGCTTTTCCCACAAAATGTTTATAAATACCATTTTATCCACCAGTGGTAACGTTGAATTTCCTTCGTTGGAAATTAGAAAGCGAATCTCTTAACCCGCTTTTTGTTAATTTCATGTCCGAATGATTCCCTTCGTCCGCATAAATCTATCTACAGTTTACATCTCTCGTATCTCGGATCTATTTCCGCTACTTTCTGTCGCCCATTTGAGTCGATAGTTTTTATTATGTGCTCGTATATATTTTAGGCGAATCTCTCGAAAGTTGTGACATGCAGTCGTGAATTCTACAGAGACTAGAGTAAAAATTCATAGGTCACACTCCTCTCGGAGTGAAATATCAGCCTTTCTCGCTTGCTTTTCAAGTCTATCTTAATTAATGTACACCTATCCCTCCCTTCGCATGGTTTCGATTTATACGTTTTCAGTTTAGCACAGTTTTCATTTTAAAGAATCAACTCGAATTACACGGTCATTAATTTCACCTTAGTACAGTTTCCAATCTATCACCAAAACCTAATAATTAAATCATTAAATTTTTCATTGCGATTCGGAGGTTATAATAAATAATAAGAGAGGTCATGTTGAATTAAGTAGGATTACAATATTGTAGCGCGTTGAACTCCAGACGGTACTCAAATGTAAACTCATGTATTCCTATGGGGAAATCTATCCTAATTTGCACGGTTTTGCTTTACTTGATCTTTTACCAGAACGTATGTACCGTGCAAAGCGAGAGATGGGTGTAGGTGGATAGTTTTAAAGATCATAAGTTCAGCGTCCGGTCGAGTATATTCACCTTTTATATCATGGAATAAATTTTGTTGCTCAGATTTGAAAGTACCTTTGTAATCTATATGAAATATTTTTTCTTGATTGTGAAATCAATTATCTCTCAAGAACCGTTCATTTCACAATTTTATTGATTCATTCAAGGCAAATATTTTTATTTAAAAAATACTGGGACAAAATAAAACAAAGAAATAAATCAAATGTCTGTTCTTTATTATGATATAAATGAATCATGTCTGTAAAACGGTTGTTGATATATCAATCACATTATGGCTAATGGTGTTACTGATAATATTTTTAAATACAATAACAAATTGAGCTGTAAAATTCTTTATTGGATAAGACGTAACAGTTAGGACGGTTTATGATAATTTCTTTATGATACTTTGACAAAAAACTATGATTGATACACTGAGCCACGGATTCCCAACCCGATGCTCGAGGGTACCGACGTGCTCGCTGTCAGTCTGACAGTGCTCTTCTACGGTGCTTAAAATCGCCTTTCCAAGAACGAGTAATTTATTCACTAGAGAATTATCGAGCTCGTCTTATGGCTGAAAACAAATTCAAGAATAAGTACTCCAATATAAAAAATGAAAAAGTAAGTATTTACCTTAGGTATTTCCAATAGCCATAACAAGGTTATGGAAAATCATATGCACATTTCGGCTACAATTCAGCCGTCGTCAGTGGTGATTCAATGAAAGTAGATTATTTTTTATAAAACGTACAAAGTACTTTCATTTTCAATTTTTTTATGTTGATGTCCTGAGTCTTAATCCAGTAATTGAATTTCTTCGCTCGTTTTTTTTCTAAACATATAATAAACATCACTAATAACTTCGACGTGATTTTATTTATGATCATTATTATTTTTTGCACAAGTATATTGGTACTCACTTGGTATTCTAGTAAGCAACTTGGTGCACATTGAAAAAGGTGGTAACCCTTGCAATAAGCAAACATTTCATGCTTTTGGTCTTGTTTTGAGAATAAAGTAACGAGTTTAATCCTTTCCTCTGAATTATATTCCGACAAATTTGATGAAAAAAATCCGCAAAGTCTATTTTCCCCGACGGCTATCCTTCAATAAATTAAATAAACTCCTAGGTACGGCGCAGATAAAATATTCCTTTTTTGTAAAACCGCAACTTTTCCTTCGCACAACGCCTCGATGCGAATTAAACGCTTTAGGGCTGAACGAGTTTTCGATCAACCCCCGAAATAAAAAAATGTCGGGGTGTGCGATATAATTACAGACAAACACATTAGGCGCCACTCTCGATCTAACCCGAGAAAGCTCATTACGGTCGACATTCTCCCCCCCCCCCTCCCTAGAGACCAATACAAGATGCCTCCTCGACCATTTTAATATTAATTCCTTCCCGTCTCTCTCTCTCTATCTACGTCGCCCCTCCCCCCAATCCCTCTCTCTCTCTCCCTCCCTCCAACTCCCTCGCTCCCGACTCGAAACATTAATGCAAATGAGTTGGTTCGGCCGTAATTAGAAACCGTTCCCAGAGTCTGTCGCCTCATCATCGCCCTGGGTTCGCTCTCTCTCTCTCTAGGCGCGATCGAGAGGAATTGCTCGCCGCGCGTTGTTCGGCGTTTCTCTTTTCTCCCTCCTACTGGATACGCCGAGGGCAAGACCGACTCGAAATTACGAATTACGAAAGCGAAAAAAAAATAACTAAAACGGGACAAAGTTTGGCGAAATTCAGAGGTCTCCTCTCCGTTGGTGTCTCTACCTCTCTCCCTACGATCGAGCGAAATAAAAAAATGGAAAGAGCCCCAATAATCTGCGGGTGGACGGGCTATCCGAATTACCTCAGAATTTTAATTGATAAAATAAATTCTGAGTTCCCTTTTTTTATGCGCAAATTTTCTGATCACTTTGTAATTTTATTTATTTTATTTCCAGGTGTCTCATAAATATCTTACGTGAGTCTCAATATTCGTTAAATAAATAATTTTATTCTACTTTGACATCGTCTTCATGACGGTGTATACGGGATGTGACTTGTATTTACGTGCAGACATTCATAATTTATAACATATATTTAAAAGACTTGCCTTTAAAATTTTATCCTTAGGATATTGTTTTTCCCTAATATTCTTACATACCCAAACTCCAGTTGCGAAATATAATCAGGGTTTTACTCTAATTAGTGTAAAATTGATTTAATCGGTTTCTTTTGTATTTACTTTTCTTATAGATAACTTTGGTATCTTGTTCCTCTCGCTTTCCTCACGTATCCTTCTCTTTTTCTCTCCACCCCCTCTCTAGCTCCCACCTCTCTCTCCCTTCTCTCTCTCCCTTCTCTCTCTACGTTCTCTCTCTCTCTACCCTCTCTCCCTACCTTCTCTCTCTCTCCCTACCTTCTCTCTCTCTGCCTTCTCTCTCTCTCCCTACATTCTCTCTCTCCCTATCTTTTCTCTGTCCCTCCTCTCTGTCCCTTTTCTCTCTCTCTTATCTCTCTCTCCCTCTTATCTCTCTTCCTCTTCTCTCTCTCTCTCGCTCTTCTCTCTCTCTTCCTCTTCTCTCTCTCTCGCTCTTCTCTCTCTCACTCTTCTCTCTCTTCCTCTTCTCTCTCTTTTCCTCTTCTCTCTCTTTTCCTCTTCTCTCTCTTCCTCTTCTCTCTATCTCCCTCTTCTCTCTCTCCCTCTTCTTTCTCTTCCTCTTCTCTCTCTCTTCCTCCTCTCTCTCTCTTCCTCTTCTCTCTCTTCCTCTTCTCTCTCTTCCTCTTCTCTCTCTTCCTCTTCTCTCTTTTCCTCTTCTCTCTCTTCCTCTTCTCTCTATCTCCCTCTTCTCTCTCTCCCTCTTCTCTCTCTTCCTCTTCTCTCTCTTCCTCTTCTCTCTCTTCCTCTTCTCTCTTTTCCTCTTCTCTCTCTTCCTCTTCTCTCTATCTCCCTCTTCTCTCTCTCCCTCTTCTCTCTCTTCCTCTTCTCTCTCTCTTCCTCCTCTCTCTCTCTTCCTCTTCTCTCTCTTCCTCTTCTCTCTCTTCGTCTTCTCTCTCTTCCTCTTCTCTCTCTTCCTCTTCTCTCTATCTCCCTCTTCTCTCTATCTCCCTCTTCTCTCTCTTCCTCTTCTCTCTCTCTTCCTCCTCTCTCTCTCTCTTCCTCTTCTCTCTCTCTTCCTCTTCTCTCTCACACACTCTTCTCTCTCCCCCCTCTTTTCTCTCTCTCCCTCTTCTCTCTCGCTCTTTCTTCTCTCTCTCTCTCCCTTCTCTCTCTCCCTTCTCTCCGTACATACTCTCATTATTCCTTCTCTCTCTACCTTCCCTTCTCTCTCTTTTCCTCCCTCCTCTGTCTCAGCCCCCTTTTTCCTATTCTCACTCTTTCTTCGTCCACATCCACGCGCTTCAATATCCCTGGCTCTCCCACACTCTCTCGTTAATTCCTCACTCACTCTCCCTTTATCTCGCTAATCCAATTCAGACCTCAATCCTTTTGCTTTTGAAATTTTTAAATAGTTTTCGATGAAGTGTTTTGGAGTCGAACTTTGGGCAGCGTCTTTAGTGCTCTAAGGGAATGCTTTGTTAAATTAAGTAATCGGCGTTGTCTTGGCGAATGGAAGGAAAAAAATGGCGGTCCATTGGGTGATTGTCTTCGATAGTTTCGGAAGTTGATATATTTGATGCATCGCTTTTGGTTTTCTCGTTTGGCGTGTTTTAAGCGAGCTCTTAACTATCCCGAAAGTAGGTCAAACCATCTTTATTTGCGCTTGAGCACATCCTCTCGAATTAAAACGGAAAAGAACAATTTTCGCGAATGTGCGCAGATGCATTCAAAATTGCGTAAACGAACTGAGTTTTTAAATTGATTACGAACTCTTACAAATACGCGCAGAACGTGCGTCATTTTCTCGGTAGGAATTGTTTTTAAATTTCCCGAATAATTTCATAAATTTCTCAAAGGTCAGATATAACGTGTTTGTCTTCCATTTGAACTCTGGGAAAGTAAAACATTATTGTTCATTTGTTTTCTTTGCATCCGAGTGGTAGCTATGCAGAATTTTTCGCTTGAAAATTAAACGATAGATATTTCTGGCAAGCTAGCGGAAGGGGTAGGTTTCCGTCAAATCTTTTTCGGTATCTTTGAAAATGGGTCTTCGAACCATTCGTTTGCTCTAAAAAAATAAAAATTAAAATTCCGACGTTTGCGGTAAAATATTTGACGATGAAAATTACTCAGAAACGATGTTACACTGCCACAGGATGCTCTTATCGGAGATGCCTCGTTATTTAGAGTGACTCCACCTTTGGTAGGAGTGAGTTTTTCTAATATGTGAGCTCTGAACAAGAACTACAATTCCATCGCTGACACACTTTGGAGAGTAAATCCAAAAAGTCAGAAGTGATTGCCATAAAATCAATTAATTTCGAAGATCTATTTTTAAGATTGAGCAAAAATTTTATCCGACTCAGCATTAATTACTGTAACAAAAATATATATGTATATATATATATATATATATATATATATATATATATATATATACACACACACACACGAGTAGTCGGTGCTTGCAAACTGCAAGCGCTTCAAAAATCACCATACACCAAGATCTAAACTCGTAAATAAACCAACGCGATCTCCAGTGCAACAGCACTTAAGTCACGTAGAGCCTATATGTATTAGTTAATAAATTCTATGAGTAATAGCAGTATATTTATAATTTTCCATGAGATTAAGGCAACTATCCGTAATTTCCAAATTCTCTGGCAATGGCCTCGTGTCCAAGTTTTCGTGTTTCAAGTTTCGTGACTCAGATCACACTGCATGAGCAATAAGACAATACCCTATACATTGAAAATTATGGAAAAATTAGGATAATTTCTGTTCAGATTATGCTATCATCCATGCTTTAGCAAATATTTGGATAAAAACAATCGCGAAATAGGTACGACGCCATTATATTTAACAATGGAAAAGAGTTCAAATTTCTAGAAAAACCACGAAACATACATTAAAATACTTTTCACGTTTTACCGTCACTGCTATCAGGGTTGCTTCTCCTATTGTGACCCTTATAGCCCTGGAGAAAAGCAAATCTATTCGCTTCTTCCTACAGTCGATAACCCAAATTTAATCGTCATGTTTGTGCTTTCAGTAATACGTGAGAATTGCAGTTATCTATGATACCCTCAATCACAGTGCGTGATGCAATTGGTGTTTTGGATAGAGTAAAATCTTACACATTATCGGAAGAAAATATTGGTGATGATTTTTTTTATAATATGCATGGTATTGAAAATTAGAATTATATGGTTATATGCTTATAGGAATAAACTTGATGTTAATTCAATTAAAGAAAAATGAAATATATATATTTCGTAACTCGAATTATCTATAACTCGAATAATTGTTGCTTTCCTTTGAGATTCGATTTATAGAAATTCCACTGTATATATGCAAATATTTAAAAATATATTTCCATAACTTTAATTTTCTATTACTCGAATAATTATTACTTTTCCTTGAGATTCGAGTTATGGAAGTTCAACTGTAATTCGTTATGACGGCATTAATTTCCATTAAAAGCATTAAATCACTGCAATTGTAACGTATAATATCAGATCCCTTTAAAAGCATTGAGGTCGTTGCCATAGTATTTAATTATTTTTATTGTTGAAAAGAGGAAAAATATCCACTTTTTCCGATTAAAAGCAGATATTTACGCCAATTCAGTAGGTATTTGAATTCTGCTTCCAAAAATTAAGAACTCCGTTTCTTCATCTAGACAACTAATCTTTTTTTGAATTAGTATCTCAATTTTATGTAATTTAAAAATGCATCTTTAGAAATCCTTGCACTGAATCCCATGCTTTTCTTATGGGGTATTGAAATAGAACATTGGGGTAAAAAAGACCCCTTAAATATAAACTTTTTTGTGATTTTCGATTTTTCTCGTCGGTTGTGTTACTCTACCTACCAACATACCAAATTTCAGATTTTTATACCTTCTAGAAGTATCTTAGAGTTTTGTGTCAGTCAGTGAGTGAGTGAGTGAGGAACAAGTAGCTTTATTATTATAGATATACTACTGTAAATGCCCGTTGAAATTCATGGGGAAAATTGAAATTTAATATATTCAACTATATTGGAAGGAAATGAGCTAAATCTGACAATTATACGAACATTGCCTAGATAAGATAGATGAATAGGTTTTCACTTTAATATATTTTTTTTATGTTTAATAGTAAGCCAATAAGAGTATACAATTTTTTAATTAAGTTAACAGCATATTTAACGTTTTATTCCGAAAAAATTAGCTATTATGGACTCACCAGATATGTTGATTTTATGTATGAACAACACTGCTATTGATCGCCAAGGGAACGTTTCAATAAAAATGCAAAATTTTGACAAATTTTCGAGTATTTTAGCTTAAAGTGAGCGATTTCTATTTGAAAGCAAAAATCGACGATAAGAATAAGAATTTTCATTTAATTTCCTTTAAAATTGTTCTTATCCGAAGATAGTACGTCAGTTACTTCTAATTTAATTTTGCAAAATAAAATAAGTCTGCAAGTGTGAAAGAGGTATATTTAAGATCCCTCTTATGGGAAATCCCATATACCGTTCAACCAACCAACCAACAGATTAAGGCTTTTATTAATAGTTTTATATATATATATATATATATATATATATATATATATATATATATATATATATATATATATGCTGAAAAGAACTTACTTAAAATGGTGATTATATAGATCATAATATACTTAAAAGTCAAGTTTGTTTTTTTCGTTTTGTTCTTATCGATTTCTGTTCGCCATTCATGAGATATCTCGTATTAAGAAGTGATTTATTTAATAATTAATGAAATCTATATTTTGTTAAAGTAAGTTTGTGGACTTTCTTAAGGCTTTACTAATTATAATTAGCGTTTAACTTCTATTATAGTTTTCGTGCCTCGGAAAGTCCCAAGACTTGCAGATTTGCTAATTGAAGATGACGTGCCGTTTGAAAAACTAGGACCGTTGTGGAAATATGAATTATTAGCATTAAGCTTCATTATCACAATAAAACTCGTTAGAATGTTTCGATAAAACCAAACAATATGCCATAATGTAAGCAACTGTAGAAATTTTTGATCATTCACAGTGATTTATTATGGCGCATTCAAACTTGCTTCCTCGTTCGATCCGTCGACTGAAAAAATCACGAGATTGTCCAAAAATTTAAATTCGAAGCAAATGCCATTGTACTCAAATGCAGTCGAAATCTATTTATATCGCTTTTCTTAAAAAATAATTCTTTATTTGAATATTTTACCTTTGTTTAAATAATGATCTATCATCGTCCAAACCATACAGTTTTTTTTGCATGTGAACGTGTCCGATCAATTTCATTTGATTCAAATTTTTTTTAAATATTCCGAACTCCTCTCATGCCCGGCCATTCAAACGACAAAGATCGTACCGTAGAATAATTCAGACGAGTATTTCACGCCGAATTTGCTCCGTGAAAAATCTCTCGGGCATGCGTTCAATCGGGTCAGAAAATCTCGCCTACATTTGACGAATCGTCACGCTCAGACGATCGCGAATCTTTCAATTTTCTGTTTTTTTTTTAAAAAAAAAGAGGCCGCGCGGCGGTCGGACGTATTATTTTTTTAATTCGCGTCAAAATAAAAAGTTGGAGACGACGCGGATGAAGCCTCTGCCTAAACATATCGTGGGACGCTACTAGTAACGAAGGAACTTAACGGAGGGGCGAAATTAGACGGCGAGTTTTTTCCCCAAGGCTCCGAGAAAAAAACAAAACCCTGTCGAATTTTCCGGAAACGCGAAGAGTTTCAAGAGGAAAAGAGCTATCAGGGTTCCTGACGGAATGACCGAATTGGAATCGTGACGTCAAAAGGGGAACGTCGGTAGGATCCTCTATGGGCGATTGACGCGTTGGATACAACGGTATATACTTTACGACGAGGAGCTTCTCGTTTGTGGAAAACAACTCCCGGTGATGTAAAAAAAGGGAAGATCGACGGAGAGAGACAAAAAGGATGATTCGCGTTACTTTTAATCCCTTTCTTTTTTCTATATCTATATTTAGCCTTTTTTATCGTCGATTTAAACCTAGAACCGGCCGGTGGGATCCTACAGACCCCACTCTGACTTCAAATGTTTAAAACAAAGGCAATACGAATCGTCGACTGATATATGACTTTTCAGATTAGTCTCAGCCTCGCTCGAGTTCGGAGTCCCCACTTGAACATTGTTTGTTTAACTCGCATTTTTATTGTGTTTTTTCAACAAAGGTCTACAGACCCCACCGGCCGGGAATAAGGTGTAGATTCTATACAAGTGTTCTTTTATTTTTAATTTTGAAAATTTTTACCACAATTTATCATTATTATTTTTAATTCACTTAATCACTGCTAGATTATCTTTTATCCTTTTTTATTTTGTCGACTAGAACCCGTGAAAATTTCAGCATCGGGAGAAGAGGAAGATTTTACCGATTCGTTTTTTAATATTTAATTTATTTACCTCAATAAAATGCTTAAAATGTTTTAAATATAGATTCATTATGTTAATAAAGTTTTTAACTACTCAAAAAAATGATGATTTTAGCATTTAATTGAATAGTAAGTATGGGGTCCATGAGACCCCACAGGCCTGAAGACAGCAAAAAGTTCACCGTCCGCGTCTAGGGTTGATATTTATTGAGGTTTAATGGTGTCGGAAAGTAAATGATTTTTTCTGAGACGATATTTATTAATATAGAGACATAAAAAGTCCCGATATAGGCCATAACATCTTTAGAGAAAATATTTATGTATTACCTTTAATAAAACGCTTTTGAAATGTAATTTAAAATGTTATGGAATAAATATCTTCGTTATGTATTTTAAATGTACAGTAAATCTATGTCTAACGCGGATTTATTTTATGTAAATAAATAAATGTCATACCAAGTAAGTATGAAATTTCATCGTGGTCATGAATAGTGCGCACGCCGCATTTTACGCGTGACGTGCGAAAGTTCTTAACCTATACGAATACATGATTTTTCCAAAATGTGTTGCTAGATTTTCGCCACGCGTTTTCGACCAACGCGGTATTTTCAAGAATGTAAACCCCACGTTATGCAAGAGACCACTGTACAAACCATTACATATCTTTCAACTAGTAAAGGAGCCCTAGCAATAGGGGTTTCTCAAAATTTTCCGCCGTGGCTTCAAACAAATAAGCGCTAGGTGATTCCGCTTCCTAGCAGCACTAATAAGATATGTACTTCAAAACAATGAGACATATAAGTCCGGTCATTTCCCTCGCACTCGTTAAAAGATTTTAAATGCTTTCGATGAAGCGGAATTTCGAATTCCTGTCGGTACGTTCAAGGTCTAAAGCAGTGATCGGCAGCCGTTTTGGTGGTGGATCAATGAATGTTTTTTTAAAAATACGATTGGGTTGATTAAAATATATGAATGAAAAGAAAAATTAAGTCTGAATGTTTACACAAACTATATTTACTAATTGATTTTCGAAACATGAACCCTTCTAAACATGTTTGCCTTTGTGGGTCACTCAAATCGTGATGGCGGGTCGTACATTGACCCGCGGGTCATAGGTTTCCGACCACCGGTTTAGAGGTTCTCCTAGCATTCTGTTGCGCAAAGATAACCCGATACGCTAAGGTATATTTTTTCCGAGGCTTTTTTTTAGAGTAAGCAGCATCTCGCTAGGACCCTTAAGATTCAGCCATTCTCTCCCGGCATTCCAACCCGACCCATTAAGTCTCAAGGTAGCGCGTCCACAAAATTGATGCGTAGGCTGATAGCCTTCCCTCGTTAAGAGAATAATTCAGTGAAGAGAGACCGCCCTACTTCAGCTTCCTCTGACTCGTAGTTTTCTCTCTCTCTATCTCTCTCTCTCTCTCTCTTCACCTCTCTATCTCTCTCCTTCCCTCTGACAAAATGAGACTTCGTTTTCTGGAGCACTGCTCCATTTCTTGCGGTTCAGTTTTATACGCACTCGGTCGCAAAATTATTCCGGGAAGGACTCGTGTAGGTCAGAATCGGGGTCGTTATGCGCAAGATCGCTCGAGGTGTAATGGATCACGCACGTTAAGGGATGGTTTCGGAGGCGTAATCGAATGGGTGTAAGAAGCGTTTTGGCTGGTGATCGATGGTGCAAAGATCGTTCGACTCCCTTTTAGTTAGATCGATCAATTGGTTTAAAAAAATTACCTTATACCCTCCAATAACACGGGGTATGTGTTCTAAAAAAACTACCGTCCAATGTGAAACCGTATAATGTGAATTCGTGTGAGTCCGTGCAATGTGAGTCCATGCAATGTAAATCCGTGCAATGTGAGTGCGTGTAATGTCATTTCCTGTAATGTAAACCTTGCGATACATATTGCAATGGGTTTTTGCCCTCCGTACTCCTTCTGGTATCCTTCTCCAGACCAAAACTTCCTAAAACTATTTGATGTACATACATATACAATAAAGCCCCGAATACCCTTGTTAATTGGGACTTTGGTAGTCGTTGATAATTTAACAACACGGAAAATCCTTATGTATAGAGGCAAATTTTGGTATAATATCTGTTAAGTACTGTGTAAAGTTATTTACGTAAAACAGGTTGCATCCCACAAATAATAAATATCAGTTAAAACAGAAATTGTAATTAGCGTGGAAAAAATGTGCGAAACATTAAACTTAGCATATAACATTGACTATTCTCTCTAACTAACAGATCGCCGCTAACTGTGCACATTAAAAAGATGGGAAATTGTTCCTAAAACATTCTCTCAGCCATGAAAAGTGTATAAGAATCTCTTTAAAGTAAAATGGTAAACTTTCGGGTAAAAATGATAAAAAAGAGCTTTTTCAATCTGTCTCTGGTGAAACAGATTTTGTTTGATTTATCTGACATATCGGTGGATGTTAATAGATCAGTGAAGTCCGTTTCTTCTTCATTTATGATATAAAGGTGCGTTTACTCTATGCGAGCACGAGCGAACGAATGGATTCGCTGTTTTTGAACGGTGATTGAGAGCAAACGAACGAGTTCGTTCGCACTCGCCGATGTTAGCTAGCAGGGCGGTAAGCCAGCAAATCATTAAAGAAGATTCGTGCTCAGTGTGAACGGTATTTTGAACCTGTGCGTTTTAGTGCGAACGAACGAACATCTCCTAATTTCCAGAAGTAAGTTTTGCCATTTCAATATCTAACTATAATAATTACTATGACGACTATTATTAACTACTTTATAACTGTTTTTGAATACTAGTAGGTAATTGATTAATGTTTTTGTGTCTAGAATGGAGTGGACAAAACGATAAAGTTTTACATTTAATTGAAGAATACGAAATAAATCCATGTTTGTGGGTGGGACCCTACTTCTCCAAATTACAAAATTGTAAATAAATAACACGATGCCTGGAATTAAATTGCAAATGCAATGAGTTTCGATGTACTGGAGGTGAATAATACAATAAAGTCATTGCTTGGATGATTTCGTTATTTTTACGTGACAAATAAACATAATTTACAACGTTTTATATACTTGTATTCACGCACCTTTATGTAGCCGTGAAGTACTTCAGTTAGATCTGCGCAGACTTCAGGAACTGTTTGTGATATTAGTGACTTTGATATTTTAAATAAGTACATTAAACTAACAGAAGAATCACCAGTCGCTAAAAATCGAAGTGTAAAAGTCAATCTTTCTTGTGTTGGTGCTGCCTTTCTGAATGTTGTATCATTTTTTTAATTTTAGGTGTAACTAAATCTAACAATAATTCAAAATCAGAAGAGGACATCATACAAAAATTTTTGAATTGTCCTGAAGCTTCCATTTTCAGATCGGCCGTGAGAGCACTTCCACTATATTTTTCTCTATTTCTAAATAGTGAGGTCACCCATCATCTTTTCTTCTTCCTATTCTTCTCCTTTAACTTATTCATAATATTAAAAGCACCAGCGATCAATTCAATATCCGAATCAGACATAGTGGCGACTGGCGAGCTCGCGAATAATGTGCGGGGTCCTTGATCACTGACGAGGGAACTCGTTCGCAGAAATGCTTGCTTAGTGTAAACGCTCCTGCCACGAGCACGAGCGAACGAACGAACATTCGTTCGTTCGTGCTTGTTCGCCCTTGCTCGCATAGTGTAAACGCACCTTAAGCGGGAAAATTCAAACTCGCTTCAGAACGCCCGGTTAATCTGCCGTACAGTTGATCCAAACACGGATAATCTGGGTTCCAGTGTACGTTCAAACAATGTTGTTGCCGGTAATCTAATTGTAAGATTAATAACAAAGTAGCCGGATATTCCGACAGGTCTCTTCCTCCTTTTGCTATCTGAAATCCCGCTTCCCGAGTCCGACCAAACCCTGTTAAAGCCAGCCGTAACCCACGCTTCATGAATATTTTATATGTAAACAAAGCGTGTCGTAGCGAATCCGTGTTATAAGAATCAGCGTTATAGAAAGGACAGGTATACATTTTATATTTATTCTTTACAGGCAGAATTCAATATTTCGACACGAAATAAATTCAATGGCATTTTTACTTTACACATAGTATAATTTTTCGATACTCTTCAATTTCAAAGTATAAGTATATATCCTTAGAAAAGAATTCTTTCTCTGTTCCTATCTTGCGGAAAATATGTGGATAACGTTTTTACTTTCTCCATGTAGGTAGTATAGGGAAAGTATTGTTTTCATGAGAAAAATCGATTTCGAGATTTCCACGGAAATACACGTTTTGAGGTCCCCTGGACACGTTTTAACTATTTTCTCGATTATGGTTGTGTGTGTGTGTATATATGAGCTTTTTTTGTGGGTGCTCTAACTCAAAAACTATTGATCAGGTCAACGAAAAATTTATATTTGACATTTTTGTTAAAGGCAAAAGAACTGATTAGTTTTTGATAAAAATCGGTCAAACGGAAGTGGGTGTTTACTCTTGTCACATCAGTTATTTTGAAATATTTGCTTTAATATTTGATTAATGTATAAAAGTACTGTAATAAAAGTTGCAGGAAATTAAATTTTCTACAACGTTTGTTCGATACATTTTCCTATTTAATGCAATGATTACGAGATATTTAAAAAACTAATGTTTTAGCTGCCACAACCACACCACGTACCGGCGACCATTGTAAACATTTTACGCTTAGTTACGCCATAGTAACGCTCCTTTTTATTTTCTTAATTGTTGGAGCTTCCTGGCTATATCCAGTATCAGAAGGCTACAGTTTGAGTTTATTTCAGTTCTTTGTTGTCTGAATTTTTCTCGCAGCCCCTTAAAATATTTATTATCATTTAACCTATTTTGAATTTTGTGAAATATTACAGGTATGGAGAAAGTCATGTGGTGGCCTTATCAGATTTTTGTTTTTTTTAAGCGATGGGTGTATTAATTTTTACGGACATTTCTTTGGTAAAAAATCTGTTTAGCTAATGTTTCTGCTGAAATAGATTTATTTTGTATTGATATGAGATTTTATTCATTTATGGTCGTTAGTAGGCAAGAATATTTCTTAGTATAGCGATACTTGAGGTAAGATCTTGAATAAAAATATATATATGAAAAATAATCTTCGATCAATAACGAGCGTATATAAAAATCAACAGTTTTCCATAGTTTTCATTTTTTAGGATTTAGAAATAATCCACCCAGTAATGAACACGTTGGAAATGTTTAAAGAGTTGGCTTCGTGCTCTAAACCTTTTGCGATAGCCGAAATAATTGGTTTTGTTCATCCCTCCGGCAGAGGCGGATCTAACTCCATAGCATGGGGGAAGGGGGTAAAAAGAAAACAAATATATTTGCTAATAAATATTTATGTAAGATTGTAACGTTCCGTTATAATAAACACACGGCGTATATTATACTATACATTGGTTAGATAGTTGCAAAATATTTATAGAATGCCAATATTATAAAAACATGACTTGAGATAATATTTTAATAAAGATTGATCGTCTCCCGATTAATTACCTTTTTTGTCTCCCCCCTCCCCCTTTGTATCGTCCATCGTTTTCGGGGCTCTCTAATTAAGCTAAAATTTCTTCTCAATATCCCCAGCTTAATATACGGGTAGCTAACCTTATTATTATAATATTGGTTCAATAATTGAGGATATCTTAATCAAATTAAATTTCGAACATACCATATGTAGCAAAAAGATGTCATTGTGTGCTTAACAGAGTAGGAAGATTGTTTTCTTACAAAAAACTGGCATAAATGTCAAAATTATCGAAATATTAAAAAATAATTGGCCTGAAAAAAATTGTTTTACTTTCTTACTTCGTGAATCCAGATCGACAGAAAGAAACTTTTAAACGAGATTTATTCTTAACGCAAATGTAAAAAATCAAAACCTGTGCTTAAGAATCGAAAATAAGCTAGTTCAGTGCCTAGTGTTGCTGCCATGCACGCAGCTTACGCTAAATGTATTATTCTATTATATCACAACCTGTAAATCAGGACAACTACTTTTGGACATTTCCATTAGCAGAATTCACATCTGATATAAACATCCTTATATAATAATTCTCAAGTGTCCGTCTGTTTGTCCCGGTATTTTTGGACATTTCCCAATGGATTTTAAGAGCTGAAACTTTCACAATCGTTAAATCCCCATGAGGTGGTCTCTATAAAAATCAAACATCCCGGATTCGACTCCGGGAGACAATTATATTTTCCCATAAGTTTACACGGGATTTTCGATTTTTCAAGGTGCAAGGTTTATTTCCTTCATTCATTAAAATATGTAATTATAAACCGAATTTCTCCATTTTTATTTTATGCGACGGTAAAAACTATAAAATATCTTATTCTTGCATTGTTTAGATGTTACACGGGAGAATTTGTCAGAAACACGCATTTCTTTTTTAAATTTTATGGCTTTTTCGTACTCTATCCGGGTGTTGCCAAGGTGACCCGCATTGCTGACTCCGATTGAATTAGCGTCTATTAAGTCTTCAAATAGACAAAAGAATTGCGTTATTCGCCTCGAAAAATGTCAAACCTAATAGATTGCATCGTTAATAATTGAAGATTATTATTATTCAGTAAACATACGAAGAGGAAGAATAACGGAGTCAAAGAGTGGCAAATCAAGTCGTATATTGATGCCAAAATGTAACAAATTTCAAGCGCTTAATTTTCTGTTAGAATTCAAATGATTGTCAGGAATTTATTAATTAATCAAACCATTACATTTATATATATTAACTTATGGAAAAGGAAAGGTAGTGATGAGGGTGGCAAGAAGGTGTTAAAGAAATCACAGCGGACACTTACCAAGTTGAGGATCAAGTTGGCAGGCTGCTGGGGGCGTCGAAGAGACATACAAAACACGCACACAAAAACACGTAAGCTTTTCGAGCATATGCCCTTCATCAGTGATGGAGAGAGAATAAATATATATATATATATATATATATATATATATATATATATATGTTATTACACACCTCAGAAGTTATATTTTAATCACACTACAAAGTCCCTTTGATATTCAACGGGTAATTCCGCTAGTAAAATAAAAAAACTCCCTTTTCAGATTTCAGAAAAGTCATTTTATTATTTAAACAGCCCCTTCTTATAGGAAAAAAAGACAATCATCACGTAAGTTTGTCCAAGTAACTAGCAACGAATGAAAAAAAATACTTGTTGCTCCATAAATTATTCCGAGTTCTCCCTTTAAGCACCCTCCGAGGACACCTTGAAACGGCAGTTATGACGATATTTCCGGAAATAAATTATAGTTAGGGAAGAACATTTGCGCTAAGAGACATAACTCTCACGCGGGTAGGGCATATTCCAACCGAATATTTTTTCCCAAGCGGGAATTTATAAAAGAAATGCAAAAATACCTAAAAACGTATGACCCCGCATTTAAATCTCGCTCGGCGCATACACATTTTTTCGAATTTCGTCCACGTTCGATTTTTTTCTCCATGCGCTCGACGGCGCGTAGCCTCCTATTCCCATGGCCTTGCCATTCAACAAACTCTTCGCCATTAACTTCCCCTCTTTCTCTCTCTCTCTCGTTCTCGATCTCTTTTCTATGTTGGGTCGCTTTGAGAAGAGACTGAGAATAGGAATATGTTCTCACGTTCTCTATGTCTCTTTCATCCTTCCCCTTCCTAAATTTCCACTCTCTGCTACCTCTCCGTTTCTCTCCAACTTCTCTCTGTCTCTCTCTCTCTCTCTCTCCCTTTCCCCGTTTTATCCCAAACGCTTTTGTCTCTCTCGCTGCTTCAACTTCTTAGACACTTCTTGACCCTGTCACAATCTTTTTGGTCATCTTCCCTTCTTAACTTCTACTCCCCTCTCACTCTCTCTGGCTCTTGCTCTCGGATCTCAGCAGCTCTCCCTCCACCTGTCCTGTCTTTATTTTTCTACAACTTCCTGTTTTTCTTCCCTCGACTCTTTTATCCCTCCATCTCATCACTCTGTCGCCAGTTCTCTCTTTCACTCACTCCCTCCTCCTCTTGCTCTTTATTTCCCTCTTCCTATCCTAAGTCACTCTCTCCTCTCCCTTTACCTTACTATCTTTCATTTCCTCCCCCCTGTTTCTTACTTAAATGTGCATCTGACGTATGCATTTACCTAATTGCATAAAATTAATAGCAACATTCTGACATTCTACGTATTATTTCAATTTCTATTGTATTATGGGTTTATATTTATATTTAACCTGTTATATCTTTGCGTTTTTCTCCGCCATCCTGCTTGTGTGGGTATTTTTTCCCTCTGTGTTTTTAGCGCGTTTCATCTTATAAACGCGCTTATGTTTTCGCTCTGCCTGTCCGTCTGTGCAATCTGTTCATTTTAAAATAGCAAGTCAAGGATAAGAGATAGAAGACAGATTTTCGGGGTGTATGTGGTCTAGGATGCCATTTATTAGGCGACCAAAGGATATTTTTGGAAAAATTGGTGGACGGCAGAAAGTGCCTTTAAAATTTGCAAATTAAGATTCTGATTCTGGTGAAAGATAGGAGGATAACATTTTTAAATTAATAACTGAATAAATAACTTTTTATCGTCTTCTTAATATATAAAGGAGAATGTTTGTATGTTTGTTCGCTAATAAGTTGGACACTATAAGAGCTATTGAATACAAAAGTTCCATGGTCCATCCTATGGACCAAAGGAAGAACTTGGTCTAGGTTTGCAGACCGTGGTGTCTCTTATACCCCATGGGGTCAACAAAATACTCTTTCCTTAAGAATGCATGGGAAATGGTGTGGAGAAACCCCGACATGCCATGCAGTTCTTCACTGATGTGGATATAAATATACCTAAATATTAACTTACGATCACGGGAAATGGCTTATTTACGCATGAAAGACTGAATATTTTAATTCTGTTCATGTTTTGTCGTATTACATGTTAAATCGCTCAAAATTATCCTTTAAGCGCAAGATTTATTAACATTTTCCAGGCGGCAACAATGCTAAATTTCTTAATTGTTGTCCCCCTCAAAGGGGGCACGCCGTAGAAGAAGAATAGTCAAATCCAAGATAAAGGGTACAAATGGATTAAATATAGTCTATGAATACTCTTAAAGTGAGTCAAATGATCTTTAAGGAATATTATAACATTGTTATCTTTTACCATTAACATTGAAAGATTTCTCGCAACATAAATCGATACATCTATTTAAATTTGTTCGGTAACCAAGTTGTTGTTTATTGTTTAACTTTTGGCTAATAGTATTGACATAATTCACATAATTTTATTGCTGCTTTAAAGGCTTCGGCGCATCTTTCCGTGTGAATATTAAGCAAGACGTTAATGCGTAAATATATTAATGGTAAAACTTGACAATACAATAGATAAAATATTAAATGTTAATGTAAACATCGCTTGCGTAATTAAGGAATGGGGAACGTTTGATAAAGTTTAGATCTTAAGCCAATTATGCTTATTAGATTATAATAACACTTTACATGTTATACCCTAACACTTTTTATTGCCAAATTCGATTTCAAAGTCCGGGAACTCATTTTGTTTCGTAGGTTTAATTTTATAGTATTCACCTGACAAATTAGATCCACAAACTCAGCCTTGGCATGGAATAAGGTATGGTTAAGCTAAATTTGGATATGTCTTTAAACGTGTTTCCACTGGTTGCATCCCTAGAGCTTGCAATTCCTGCCCAAGTTTTTAATGTTTTTGATATTCATGACCACATAATATGATGCAATTTCTTCCATTGGATATCAATTCCAGTGAAATAACTGTATTTTTAAAACGATTCCATCGATTGTTTATAATTATTTGATAAGAAAATACAGCCGCTAAATTTGTCGATAAAGGATGCGGGAAAATTTTATTTATTTGGGCAAAAGATGGGAAGACAAGAAATATTGCATACCATTAAGCACTACAATAAAAATTAATCTGGTTTCATTATTTGGTTTTATTCTCAAATTTTACTCAATACTTTTTGTCTTGACATAAAAACCCGAGCACTGCCAGGTAATTTCAGCTATTATAATTATACTAGCGTAATTGCCCGTCAAATATGACGGGATTATTATTAAAGTATTCCAAATATATATGAGTTCGATATGAAAAATCAGTAAGATATGCTCTGATCTGGTTTGGCTTTCATGCACAAACAAATCAGTGATTTTGAAAGTTATCTTTAATTGTAGTTTAAGAAATTATTAGTAGAGAGGCCAAATTATTATCCAAATATTTGCTGAAAACAAGAGGAAAATCGAAATAATAAGATATAATGCATAAAGAAATATTTGAAATTTATATGAAATATTTGAGCAAATTGTAAGTTATTTAAAACGTATTGAATTTAACCTAATAAATGAATTATTTTACTCTTATTAACTCGTAAAAAACAGGTAAAATGTGAACCGTCAATTAACCATCAAAGGAAAAATGTGTAGTAACTTACTTACTATTTACTAAATACTTACATGAACTGCAATGAGTTTATCTATATTTAAGATCGCACTTTTCTTTTAACTATATTAGTTTTGTAAATTTTCCTGAAAAATCACTTAAGTTAAAGAAATTTAAATAAAAGCCATAAAATGTTATTTTTTCCCTCCTATTTGTAATTCGGTTAGACATGTTTGCTGTACTATCAGTTAAAGAAATCTATTGAAAATTACGTGACAAATATTTTATGAATTACCACCATTTGGCAATGGAGCATGATTCAATAGTATAATATTTTTTATAATCAATTATAATTTATTATTGTTATTTTTGTACTGCAGCTCCTTTTAATCCTATACAAATGCTACATCCTCCCTCTCAATTTCTGCTCATTCCCATTCTCTTTTCCTTCCTCCCTCTAAGTACTTAATAGATTCAGTATATAAGTTCTCATCATCATCATGCTTCTGTCCGAAGACAGGTTTTAGCTGAATCGCTGCCTCCATTTCTCTCTCTCCCTAGAAGCCTCTTTTATACCTCTATAAGTATTATATCCCTGCTTTGTATTCTCTAATATTTCTATTCTTTTTCTCCCTCTTCCTCTTCTTCCACTAATTTTTCCTTTCGTCATTTGTAAACACTGTCTTCTCAATATGTGACCTATCCAATTTGCTTTTTTTTCCTGATTGTTTTTATTAGCATCCTTTCTTCTCCCACCATTTCTAATACTTCTTCATTTCTCTTCCTCTCTGTCCATTTCACTTTCATCATTCTCCTCCATACCCACATCTCAAAACTTTCTAAATTTTTTTCCTCCTTTCTCCTTACCTTCCACGTCTCTGCACCATAAAGAGCTATGCTCCATATGTAGCATTTTGCTAATTTCTTCCTTGTTTCTAAATTTATTTTCTTGCTTGTGAGAAGCTCCTTCTTCTCGTTAAATGCTGCTTTTGCCATTGCAATCCTACTTCTGATGTCGTGTGTACTACTTCCATCCTGCGCTAAAATACTGTCAAGATATTTGAAACTACTTACTTATTCCAATTTTTGGCCATTTACCATTATATTTAATTCTTTATGTTCCTTTGAAACCACCATGGCTTTCGTTTTTTTCTGCATTGATCTTCATTCCAGATCGTTAGCCAACCTCGACTAGTCTGTCTGTCATCCTCTGAAGTTCTTTCTCATCTTCTGCTATTAAGCCCTGATCATCTGCGTATTTAATGGTGGTAATACTTTCACCTCCTATCTTAAATCCTTTCTCTTCCATCAACGCTTCTTCTGTTATTGTTTCTGCATAAATATTAAATATTGATGATGAAATAGGACATCCCTGCCTCACTCCCCTCCCTATTGAAGTACTTTCTGTTTCTACTCCTTCAACCCTGACTCTAATCTTTTGATCAAAGTAAAGGTTTTTAAGCAGTCTTTTATCTTTCCAATCTATTCCTATTTTATTAAAAATACCCAACATTTCATCCCATTTCACTCGGTCAAAAGCTTTCTCCCAATCTACAAAACAAAAATACATACCTTTATTGACTTATACCGCTCTTTCTATCATCATCCTCATACATCCTATAGCATCTCTAGTTTCTCTTCCTCGTCTGAAAACATACTGATTATCTTGCAGCTCCTTTTCTATTTTACCTTCAATTCTTTTGGTTATTATTCTGGTTAGAACTTTAGCTGCATGAGAAATTAAACTAATAGTTCTGTAATTCTTACAACATTATGCATTGTTCTTTTTCTCCAGTGGTACCATAAGAACATCTAAAAAATCTTCAGGTCATATGCCAGTATCATATACTTGGTTAAAGAATTTTGTGAGTTGCTTAACTGCTTTCGAACCCAAAACCTTAAGAACGTCCACTGGTATATCATCACTCCCAACAGCCTTCCTTCTTTTCATGTCATCAATTGCTCTTTTAACTTCAGACTCGAGAATACTTGGTCCTAGCTGATCTTTTTCCACGTCCTCTTTTTCATTTAATTCAACATTTATTGGCTTTCCTTCATTGTCATACAGCACCTCAATGTATTCTTTCCAGACATTCTTTACTTTGTCTGCCTCCGAGACTATTTTACCACTTTTGTTCATGATTCCTTTACGTCCTATCTTTCTTGCCTTTTTCTTGAATAGTTCCCTTGCTTTGCTATACATGAGGTCTGTTCTACAAATTCTTTCACACTTGACAATCTCCTCGCATTTCTCATTTATCCACTGTTCTCTGGCTTTATCCTTTTCCCTTCTTAAAGCATTATTTAAATCCTTGTACTTTCTTTGGCCTTCTTCAGTGTTTATGTTCTTCCACTTTCTCCCTTATTCCATTTTTTGCAGCATGGCTGCTGTGATCCAGGGTTTTTTGATTCTTTCACCCGTTATCTTTCCTACCTTCTTTTCCATTACATATTTAATGTTGCTATGGATGTATCTCCACTCCTCATCTACACTCTTCCTATTTTCTTCAGCTCTCTCCCCCACCCTTTCCTCCAGCTTAGTCATGATAGCCTCCTTGTTTTTAAGGAGATCCTCTAAGTTATATTTCTTGTTAACTCTTACGTTTCTCTTAACGCTCTTCAGTCAACATTGTATATTTGCCACCAAAAGGTTGTGATCGGAATCGATATCTGCCTCTGGTAGTGTTTTCACATTTTTAATGCTATTTCTAAATCTTTCATTGACTAGTATGTAATCTATCTGGTATCGTCTCTGGTCTCCTGGGCTTCTCCATGTGTAAAGTCTCCGCTGGTGATGCTTAAACCATGTATTAGTTACAATCAATCTATTTCTATGGCAGAATTCCGCAAGTTTCTCCCCTCTTTCATTTCTCTTCCCTAGTCCATATTTTCCCACTATGTTATCTTCCTGTCTCTCTCCGACTACACTCTTCCAGTCTCCCCATTACTATGGTGGTAATCCTTTCTTTTCCCTCCTCCTCCAATATCTCCGTAATCTGTTCATATATGTCATCTACTTCGTCATCGCCAGCATTAGTTGTTGGCATATACACTTGAATTTTAAGCATTTCCACTGGCTCCATCTGAAGTTTTACGGCTATTAATCTATCATTAACTGTAACTACCTTGCTAATTCTTTCAGCTATCTCTTTTCTCATTATAATCCCCACTCCCCTTTCCTTTTCCTCTCCTCCCGAGTAAATAATCTTAAATTCGTCTGAATTTATCTCGCCTTCTCCTTCCCACCGAACTTCACTAAGACCTACTATACCTACATTATTCCTTCTCATTTCCCTTTTTAAGTTCTCTAGTTTACCCCCTGAATTCATAGTCCTAACATTCCATGTGCCTATTCTTAATTTCTCACTACTTGCTTTCTTTTTATTAATGTTACATTTCCTCTGTGCATCCCCTAGGGTAGTCCCCACCCGGAGATCCGATTGGGGGACTATTTTACCTCCGGAATATTTTACCCCAGAGAGATCCATAGAGGTATTTGCAGCTTTTCAGCCTATCATGGGATATATAATGAGGTAGTTTCCCCTTGCTTTCCTCATCGCAGTTTCACAGAGTGATTACCCATCTGTAGCTGTTCAGATCCACATGATCACCACCTACAGAGGTACTGTGCAAGTTGCTGCCCTTGTACAGGTATATGTAAAACCCCCAAGACTGCTTCTTAGTCTGACTCTTCCCCTCAGACCTTTCCGGCTTGGATGGTTCTACCATGAGAATTATCTCCCGCCGGCATAGCTCTTTGGTTCATAAGAGTACACAAACCCTCCCACCTCTGTAAGGTTATGCAGTCCTTAGGGAGGGATATAAGTTATAACCATGTATAAAAGTCTGATCCGTGTTAAAATACTAAATTCGTGCATTTGTTATGAGGCCAAGAATAGAATTCAACAATTGGGACAACAGTGGTCCAATATAAACAAAATGCGTGAAAACGTAAGAAATCGTATTAAAAAGTAATTTTTGGAGATTTGCGAATGAGATTTAAATTCTTCTCTTCGCATAACTAATGTAAGTTAAATACCTCATCCTTGAAATATAAGGAATGGTTTTTTGCCTGATACATATATGCGATGCGAATTTATAATTCTGGTTAATAATACGCACTACAAAAAATAACTGAAAATAACTATAAAAATAGTTAATTACAAAAAATTTCAATAGGAAATTAACTTAAAAGAAATTAATGAAAAACACGATTCTAATTATAAATAATTCGGGCGCCTTCTCTCTCTCTCTCTTTCGTACTAAAGCATTCAAAACACTATTCTTACGCATATAGTATAAGGACGACAATACAATCTCGAGGTTTAACGATGACACAGTCGGCAAGACAACATATCTTCAAAAGCTTAAAATTTTCCATTAAAAGTGATTTAAACGTATAACTTGAGGTATTTCGAACCGAAGACAAAAGTAAATGATAAGAATAAGAATGTTTATTTTTCTTTAAAATGGTCACGGTCTAAAGATCATAGGTCAATTGCTTCTAATTTAATTTTGCAAAAGAAAAAAGACTGCAGGTGAAAAAAAGGTATTTTTAGGTGTTTTCTTATGGGGATTTCTACAGAGCGTTCCAGCAGACCGACGGACGGACCAACGTACAGAATAATAATAAATAATTACTAAATTTATAAAGAATTTTAATTTTACAATTCTAAACAAATCTCGATAAATAAGAAGCGTTTTTTCATATCGCGTCAGCAAATGAAGCTCCATTTTTTCTTTTTTTGTTGATACTCTTTTTGTTTATGATTCTGTATTACTAAGCAGCAAATCTCTAGTCATTAATGTAGATGAGGCCCACGCTAGTCCTACGTTGCCAATAAAAGGTCAAATCAATCAGTCAATCCCTGACCCCTCTACCTTTATCCACATATGTCTCCCATCCTTCTTACCCATCTGTTTCTCTCCATTTACTTCCCCATCCCCCTCTCCCGCCATCATTTCCTTCCATCACTCTATCTTCATCTCCCTCCTTCCCTTTCTCTCTTCCTCTCTCCTTCCCTCTTCTCTCTCATTCTCTCCTTCCCTCTCTCATTCCTTTTCTCTCATTCCTTCTCCCTCCCTTTCTCTCCCTCCCTTTCTCTCTCTCCCTCCCTCCCTACCTCCCTCCCTCCCTCCCAATGTGGATTATTATCGGTTACCCCAAATTATTGGCTTCCATAGATCATAGCGAATCTCCTCTTCTATCGCTAGAGGGGTCCACATTGCATTTTCAAAAATCAGTACTCAACCTCGGTGTCATAGTAGATGAAACTCTATCCTGGGTTCCTAATACCAATAAAATCCGTAGTACCATCAACTCCTCCTTGCACTCTCTCAAAAGACTCAAAAACTTATTACCTAATTCCTTACGTAAACTCTTAGTGACCACACTCCTATTTCCTCACTTTGACTATTGTGATGTTTATAATGATCTCTCCTGTGAATTGGCATTAAAACTTCAACGCACACAAAACTCCTGCATGAGATTCATCGGTGACCTTAAAAAGAGTGACCACATTAGCGAACATTACAATAATCTTTCATGGCTCAAACTTGACGCTCGAAGGAACTTACATACCCTGATGCAAATGTACAAAATCCTTACTTATAACAAACCTGACTACCTCTCTTCCCTCTTCAATGAAATCAATACAGTACACAAGCGGGATACTAGAGGCAAGAATAACCTCCTTATTCCTCATCACAGGACGAATATCTACAATAAATCCTTTCAAGTCTCCGGTTGCCGACTCTGGAATAACTTAGATGAGAATTTTAAAACATCTCCCTCTTTAAACTCATTCAAACGCACCTGTGTCACTCACTTTCTAAAACAACAAAGTAATCCTTAATCATCTCTTTACACTCCCCATAAATTATCCTTACTCAAGTTTTTTTTTGTATTGTCTTATATTACTTTGTATTTCTTAATTTAATTTTGTATTGTTTTTATATATTTTTTTTCTATTGTTTATGTATATTTTTGTGTTGCTTTTATTTTTTATTTTATTTTCTATTGTTTTATATTATTTTATATTATTTATGTATTTTATATCTTTTCCTGCTTTCTTATAATATGCATGCCCCAACAACATTCTTTATATTCATTCATTGTATATATTTCATGTATATTTCATCTCATTCTGCATACTTGTATATTTCTTGTTTACATTACGCTATTACCTTTACGTGTACTTTTTTATGACGGTATATAATTACGCTGTATATACGAACTCTCCCACTGTACATACTCCTTCCTATTTATTGTTGTAGTTTTGTATTACCATATGTACACTATCTAGGGTTTTCGCAGGTTTTTCACACCCCCCTTCTTAGTGGGTGTTTTCCTGCGTGGGTTTTGCTAGGGAGGACATGTCTGTTTTTACCTAGATTTTCCCCACAAACACAAATCTGTATTCAATTTTATCTTTTTAATTAGTATGATTTAGGTACATAATGTTTATATAATGTATTTTGTTATACCTTATTTTATTCATTTTCTTGTATTTATTATATTGACGAAGGGTTAAATGTAAGAATGGACCTTCTGGTCTAAATTTCGCCCGAATAAAGACGATTATCTATCTATCTATCTCTCTCCGATACTCTTCCCCCCTCTTTCTCCATATACTCTCCTCTCTTTCCCTCTCTCTCTCTCTCCCTCCCTCCTCTCCCTACCTCCTCTCTCTCCCTCCCTCCTCTCTCTCCCTCCCTCCTCTCTCTCCCTCCCTCCTCTCTCTCTCTCCCTCCCTCCTCTCTCTCCCTCCTCTCTCTCCCTCCCTCCTCTCTCTCCCTCCCTCCTCTCTCTCCCTCCCTCCTCTCTCTCCCTCCCTCCTCTCTCTCCCTCCCTCCTCTATCTCCCTCCCTCCTATCTCTCCCTCCCTCCCCTCTCTCCCTCCCTCCTCTCTCTCCCTCCCTCCTCTCTCTCCCTCCGGCCTTTTCTCTCTTCCTCAATCTTCCTCTTCCTCTACCTTTCTTCTTCTACCACACTCTTCCTCCCTCACACTCTCCATCTCACTCTATCCCTCCCCAACCCACCCATTACCTTGGCTTACCCCTCTCTCCCTCTTACTTTCTCCCTCCCACGCCCAGCGTTTCAATACATATTTCAACCTCTTCATTTCCCCCTATTCTTTGCTCTCGCATTTTCCTCTATCCCACTGCTCTCCTTTTTCTCCCAACCAGCCTCGCTTCCTCCCTCTCCATGCCCCTCAATCTCTCGCTCCCGCCAACATATTATTCCGCATCCCGAATTTTACGCCGGGATGAACGCTTGAGTCTTGCGGTCACGGCGTGGGAGGCATTCTGCCTACTGTTCTCCCTTCCTCCACCCTCCTGCTCCTCCACCTCCCCCTCCTTTCTTTCTCTCTCTCCTATCCCACCACCATCCGCAAACCTTGTGCGCGCTTGGATGCTCGCGCGGTAAGGGAAAAAAAGGATCATCGCCAAACAGCCGTAACTATACGAAGGGACTCTCATATCCTTATCGCTATTGTTCGCTTTTTTTAAGTTTCGCGAGATTGTTTTTATATGTATCTTAGCCTCTCTCTATCTCCCTTACTGTATTTCTCTTTCATTTCCTGACTGCTACGCTCCTCTCTATATCTCTCCCTATTTTTCTCATCCTGGAGTTTTATTTAAAGCGGGATTCGATTTAAAAAATTGGAGCTCTTTGCCAGGGAACGGTGTCGTAATATTCGGTACGAGTGGGAGGAGAGAGGGGATTATTTTTTTCGAGTTGGGTTACATGCTTGCGCTGGATTCAGTGGTAACAAAAATTTCTAAAAATGGAGGCAATTTCAACCTGAAGTATTCAATCCCTAGCTTATATAAATGTACTTGAAGAAGGTGAAAGGTTAAGCGAGATATGGGTTGCAACTAGGTGTTTTATGAAGCACAGTGGACCCACCGTGTTTGAAGAGCCGCTGGGTGTGTCGAAGAGATACATGTGGAGCCGTGTAGGTGAAAAGCTTTTTGGGAGAGAGGACAGCACCTTGTCGCCACACTTTCCACCTAGACTTGTTTTAGGTTGATATTTTTCTTTGAGAACTTTTTCAAAATGCTGAAATGTAGTGGGAATTAATTTGTTTCGTATATATATATATGTATATACATTATCTTAGCTTTAAACATAGCGCATTTTCATGGAAGTATTTGTTATTTTTTCAGAAATAATGAACTTTCAATTCATCTAGAATGGCTAAACGTTTCCTATATTTGGTAGTAAATAAATCACTCAAATTCGTGGCGATTCTTACTTACAGTAACTTTTGTATATAGCAGTAGTAAAAAATACATAGATACACTTTTCTCTCGTTTAGCGGGCTTTCAGAGGTGCGTTTTCATTACAGTGATGCTTTCAAATCAGAGAAATCTTTCGTTCATCTTGTTAACAATTTTCCTTTTACTGGTTTCATATCGGGGAACTTTTTATATGAAACAATATTATGTCTGTGTCTTTATATTGGAGGTTACGATTGCAGTTTTAAGCAGATAATATCACGTTTCATAAAAACCTACTTTGTCCGACCGTTTGACTGCGAATTTACTGAAATAGAAATTGTCACCAAGTCGAAAGGTCTAGATAGTTAATGTTTCGCATAAATTCGACGTTAAATAGCCATTCCACGGCACTTTTTAAACGCTCATCATAGAATCCAGACAATACAACCCGTTTTAAGATTCTTTATGGGCAGAAAGTTTTGTTCCAGAACTGATTCTATCATTATAATGTTAATTTTTATGTAAATTGATTTTGTTTTAGCGCGTTTTCGAATGGCGCTGCATTTCTCAGGATCGAATGATTGTATACACCATGCTAAACGAGGGGAAAGTGTACTATGCTTTTAATGTGAATAGGTATACAACTGTATAAATGAATACAATGCCTTTAAATTAGTATAAAAATTTATTTATAGCAAGCAGAAAGTTTCTGGATATCATAATTACGAACATTATCTCGAGGACAAGTTTTGAATGCTGACATATTTTTTAAGCCGTCGGTCATTCGTTACGGTGAAAGCTTAATCTAACGGTATTTATTTTTCTGATTTCTTTTTTGACGTGAATCGAGATTAAAAATATTAAATCGTTCGTTCTAGGTTTATAATTTTTAATCGTGTTTTTTACCTCCGAACCCATTCCCTGTAAGTCATGAAATATGGCTAACTCTGATAAATAATATTTAATTTCAGCGAGAAGTTCTGATGTCACCTTAAAAATATAATTCCATTCTTTGTCAGAGTCAAATTCATCTTTAAATTTCACATATTTATTTTATGAGGCTAAATATTTTCAAGAAAAGTAATTCGATCGGGCAATATATAGAATTTTGTAGTTACACGTTAAACGAACAAGCGATTGAAATATTACGCGATGTTTACATTTTTTCTCCTGATTTCTATAAACTCCACTTTCCAGCTTATGCCATCAACTTATGGGTTTTATTATCCACCTTTTCCGTCATGATTGAAAGGCATACTCACCAGTGAGAGGGTAGTAGGTTTTATTTGGTGCACTTCATGAAGGATAATATTGGAGAAGGTAGATACTAGCTTGGCTAGCCATACCACAACCATAAAAAATTCACTCTAAAATATGAGAATTAGCTCCGTGCTCGATTCCCGATTTTTCTCTTGATTTATTATTTCACCCACTTAAATATTAGCTGTTAATCTCTCTCAAAAACATTTATGCTGAAAAATGAATAAATAAAATACTTATTTTCGATCAAACAGGTAAATATAACTTTAAACACTAGTTCAAAATAGCAGATACCTGCAGCCTCATAAAGTTTGCCCAATAAAGAATCAACGTACACATATTATGTTAGGAATCAATATTTAGATGTCCCTAATATCCATAAAAATATTTGGAAGAATATATGCATATTTTGGCTAAAAAAATAGCCGTAATCAGAGGTGGAAAAAATTGAGTTTACCTATAAAACAGCGTAAGCGAGGCAAAGGTTTTTATTAGACTGCATGTTCACGCGTGGTAATATTTCATGATCCATACAAATCCTGTTACCATCATGCTTAATTGAACTAAAATCCCAAATTTTCCCAAAAAAGAATAAAGGATAAAGGACGAAGAAAGAGTCTTCGCGTGGAAGAAAGCCATCGGATGCGACATCGGTTAAAATATACCAAAATAATCTGCGAAAGTAAACCTCATCTTACAAGAGAAGCCTCTAGGAAACGCATGTTCTCAACCGCTCCCCCAAGAAATCCGTTCCGTATCCCGCGTTCCCTTCCGAAAGCATTCGCTTTTATATCCCTTAAGTTTTCTCGCGCCCATTAAAACATCCCCTCTCATGTTTCCTCTTCTTTTTACACTTCTCCCAAGTTTCACCGTCTCTCTCTCTAAACTCTTGTCTTCCATCTTCACCTCCTTATCTTTCTCTCTTTCCACTCTTCTCCTTCTTCGATCTTCCTTGACTCTTCATTCCCCGTATATCTTCTCCTTTTACTCTTTCTTCTCTTTTCTTCACCTCTGAGCCTCTAAACCATTACCTCTTCCTCTATACCCTTCTCCCACTCTACCCTCCTCTTCTCAGAAGTAAAAACGGACCGAATAACTTTCCAACAAATTTCACTTCATAAAAGGATACACTTTTAACACGACCTAGGTTTCATTGCGCTGCAACATCCTCCTCCCTTCTCCCTCCACTTTCCCCTTACTCCCTCCACTTTCTCCTCGTCCCCTTTCCATCCTGTTACCCCTCCACTTCCTCTCCACTCACTCTGTGTCCTCCCTCAACCCTCACTCCCTCCCGTTTTCCCTACTGTTCACTCTCTCTCCCCTTTCCCCTTCTCTTCCTTCTCCATTCCCTCTGCCCTCCATTTCCCCTTCCTCCCTTTCTCTCCCTTTGTCCTCTTACTCTCCTTTCTCTTTTGTCTCTTTTTCTTTCCATTCCTTTCCTCTATTGTCTCTCCTTTCTCTTCCCTTTCTCTCCATTGCCCTCCCCTCTCTCCCATTGCCAGCCCCTTCTCTCCCATTGCCTTCCCCTATCCATCCTTTCACTCTCCTTCCCTCATCCTTCCCCATCACACTTTTCAGCTTCGCGAAACTTTGAGCACCCTTTTCTCTCTTCCCTTACTTCCTTCCTTTTCCAAACCTCGTGGTTCTCCATCTTCCAACCTCTTTCGCCCTCCTCCTCGCGTTCACCTTGCGTATTTCCTCTCTACTTTCTCTCGTTCTCTCTCCATCCTTTCGCCGCCATTTTCTGCGTTTTATTGTGGAAAGTTTTTTTTAGAAGAGCAAGGCGTGAATCTCTCCGCTTGTAATGGCGATGAGAGGATGATATCACCAGAGAGGACTTCTTTCTTTACATAATAATGGCTGACCAGCTACTATTGTCTCACCTTTATTCTTATCTCGTTCAAAAAGGATTTTGTAAAGAATGGAGGCGGTTTCTTCTTCGCTATAGAGTTGCGGCTGAATTTTCGAAGTGCTTCGGTGTTTAAAAAGTCCGCGTTTTTTTTTCTGACCACTAAATTATTCAAAAATTGTGTGCCCGCTGCGGTGGTTATTTCGTTTTCTTTCGCTCGTTCTGCCCTTTAATGTCAACGTGCCTGTTAAAGAAAGTGCATCAGGACCCAACTCCGAAGAAATTGCCCTCGAATACTTGCACCGAAGGTTTAATGTAATCTGAGTGAAGTTTCTCCTATGCAAAAGAAAACAAAACGGATTTCTCCTGTCTCTATAAGTTCTTTGACATTTTACTTGGACTGAGCAATAATTGATAGCAGGCATGTCAAACTCAAAGAGGCATCAAGGCCACATTAAAGAGATGGACGTTATAGAATGGCAGTATTAGGATTACAGTTAACGAAAGACAGAGTTGGCAAATAAACTAAATTTAGAAGATTTGATGTCAGTTTTACAACTATGTATATAAAATAAATTAGAATACTTTCTATTCTACCTTAATAACTATGAAAAATTTTGTCTCCTTTTCGCAAAAAATAAAGTATTTATTTAAAATCTCAAACGATTGAATAAAGACAAAAGTTTGGCGCAATTAGGAAAAGTAAGGGCCACCAGTTCAACATGCCTGTTGTAGGTACAGTAAGAATCTTCTCCAACGTGGGTTTCGTCGTCTCGAATATTATTAGACGCTTTTAAATAAACATAATACACTCGAATTACACGGTTGCGTTCAAGCATGATTTATGGCACTTCCTCGAAATGCACAGCCATCAATTTCGCTGTGGCACGGTTTTGAAACTGCTTTCGAGAATTTAAAAAGCACAAAAAGTTCCAATTTGACTCGGAGGTTATAGGAAAGGGTAAAGGAAGCAATGGTGAATACATCGCAAATAAGTTGCTGCACCTTGAGCTCAAGAGGCTGCAAACTTTAAAATGATGTTTTCACCATAGGAATCTTACACAGCTTTCGCACACATCCACAGCGCAAAGTAATGGGTGGATGTACTTAATTACCCGAAACTTGTTAAATTTGATACACGAGGTCTTTAGTTGAAATTGCACCACACTTTACGCATTTATGCGACGTGAGTGAACTCTTAGCCTATACGAACACTTGATTTTCTTCCCGAGGTACCGTTTGTTCGACGCGTTTTTGCCCGACGTGACCTTTTCCATTAGTTAAGCCCCAGAGGCGCCCAAGGGACTACTTTATTTGTCTTCATGATTTTATTCTGCCATGTTTTCGTGGGATTGATTACACAAAACGTGTGGAGGCGTGCAAGACAAAGCGATGCCGCCCACTGAAATAATATGACTCATCAAACGACGCGTGATCTTAGGCGTAACGCGGAAACCACGCATCGACGGTTTAATTATTATATAAGTAAATGAGATAAACAGGTCTCGTTTCCATTGTATTTAATCGCTCGATACGTTGCTTTCGTGTTATTTTTTCGATGAGACGTCGTATCATTTCAACGGAGTCGAGCACTTTAAGAGTCAGGGTCCCGAATCATAATGAGCCGGAAACCGACAAACTGCAGCGTCTACGTCTTTAGTCAATCCATGACCACCAACTGTGAGTAATGGAAGTTTCGTCTCTAATGGCAACCATCGTTATCTTATGGCGGGGGTGGGGAGACTTTTCTAAACGGCGGGACGCTTCGGAGGTAGCAAATCCTTTCGGGGAAACCGCATTGGAAGTTGCCAATGCTTCGGCGGGCCGGATTAAAGTTCAAATCGAAAGTTGCACAGAGATTCTGATGTGACATGTCAGTGAAAACCAATTTTGAAGGTTTTAGGGTTACATTTCTATATTGAATGCTTTATTATTATTATTTCTATTTAAAAAATATGAATTTGTGTTTAAGAGCAAGCATTTAAAAAAATACTTGTCTCAGGTATCTCCAATGGCCACAAGAAGGTTGTAAAAAGTCAGATGCGCATTTTGGCTACAAAGCAGCCGTCTTCTAGAATCTATTTTTGGTGAATTACCACAATACGGCTGTTTTGTAGTCAAAATGCGCATCTGGTTTTTTACAACATTGCTGTGCCTGTTGAAGATACCTGCGACAAGTATTTTTTTAAATGCTTGTTCTTGAATTTTTTCAGTTACAAGATGAGCTCGACAGTTGCCTGTTGAATGAATTTGTGTGTTAAATTCTACGCATCTATTTTAAATCACAGCTTCGCGGGCCGCACAAACGCGTTCGTGGGCCTAATGCAGCCCGCGGGCCGTAGTTTTTCCATGTCTTATGGAATCTTAGACGCCTTAATAGTAATCAACATAGGTTATGTGTCCATCCTGTGACTGCAAAGTCAGCAGATTGCTGAAGTTTTGATAATTTATGTCCAGATTGAAAATGGTGTTCTAAAATTGAATAACTCTCTTTTGCTACTATAATGAATTTTTCTGCATCCATCGTGGAAATGTGATGAAGCTAAACCAAATGCTACCTGGAAAATAGGGTAGGGGATACTGACTCTCCTCGACTCTTGTGCACTCGATTTAGTTCATGTGAACGGATTCGGATGAAGAGTTAGGTCACAGTATCGAGTATTTTTAGTTTTGATTTCCCTAGTATGTATTACGCTTCTGTTGTTTTATTAAAATAATATATTTCCTCACAACTTTCTTTGCCTCGTATTTTAAATTGTGAAATAAACGCAGCATGAAGTCGTGAACGTCTCACGAAAAGTGTAGTTAATTATTTTAGTTGAGACATCCTAAAATATTACAACAACTAGTTGTTCTCAGGATTAGAAGAGATCCTCATTTCTTCTCGTATATTAATTATAACTTATCCTTTATTGTTTAGATTTTTTAGTTTTGTTTTTAAGCTTTTTAAACCACTCGTTTACTCATTACTTTGCGAACCATTTCTCCAATAAAATCGAGGCAAGCCGATGAATTACAATATTTTAAACGGCGTCGAATATTTACGGATCGATAAATCAAGAAATTCGAGTTTTAATTATCGGCGTAGATTTTTAATGTCGGAAATTATAACAAAAACTTTGATCGAATGCGCATATGATTATGTCGAACTTTATAGGATGGTACCGTGTCGTGCAATCTATTTAAAGCGGATATTCCGCAGCTCGAACACGCTTTCAATATACTTACAAAACCCATGCTAAATTTGAATAGAAATTGCGAGTCGCATTTTTTTTTAAAGAATGAGATCTTTTATTAACATATGTATACTACCCGAAAACAATCTCGCCATTCATCTCTAAACGAGAATGTTCCCAAAAAAGCTCCTGCAGATGATTTATAACTCGTTTCGATCTTACTCTCTCCCTCCCTCTCCTTCCTTCCTCTCTTTACTATCATTATTCCTTGCCTCTCTCTCTCCCTCTCTTGTTTACGTCTTCGTCCTTCATCCGCTCCCTCTTCTCAAGAGTACCCTTCTTATTGCCATAAAGGCAGACGCTGGGAAATAACTCTCCCCTGTCATCCATTCTGTTACCGCCCATCCTCCTCCAACCTCCTCTCTCCCCTCCCATTCCCTCTTCCCCCACTCCTTTCTCCCCGCTTTCCTTTCCCTTCTCCTTCCATTCCCGTCGTCTACTTGGAATCTGACGTCACAACGGCGTCAGAACACGCTTTTTCGCTGGTAATGCTGCCAGCGAAACAGGATTAATGATTATCAAACTAATCAATGCTAAGTGAAGGTTAAAAGCTAAAGGAGAGATAAAATATAGGTCGCATCAATGCAAATGGATAAAGACGACAATGGCGAATCATGCTCTCTTTCTCCCTCGCATCCAAAAATGTTTTGTCTTTACTGCTACTACCGAGAAGGTTTTCCGTTTAATGTAACTTAGAGATGGGTCATATTTCATAATTTAATTGTGATTTCAAGCGGCTCTGTTTGGATTAGACGGCGGGTAGCGGAAATATTAACACTTCCTTTAATTAAACGAAAACATCTTAGAGAAACCGAATCTTCCAAATTTTCCCTAAATTTCGAGTCAACGGCTTCGGTTACGGTCTGCTTTATCATCAACAAACATATTTCACCTACATACATAATGGAACGAAAGATTATTTTTCCGCCGTTCCGGCCTTTTAAAATCGGGGTGATCTAAGATTAAACAAAAGCATAAGTTTCTGGCAACATTGATGGGATACAAATTTTTGAAGTTATATAGGAATACATTCCGAGCACTATCAGAACATGTCCTCTAAAATTTATTTCTCTTACGAGCCCCTCTGAAAATCCTATTTATTAGCATACTGCTCAAAATTGACTAGTGAAATTTTCTCCAATTACTGCAACAAATCTTTGTTCGTAAAGAAACCTCTTGCAAAGACAAAGAAGAATAGAGAGAATAACTCTTAAAATGTTCTAGATCTGTTGCAGGCATGATTACTTTTCCAAGTACTTGACTTCTTTTAATCTTTTCATTTTTCGTTCATGAATCCAAGTTTCAGAGTTTCCAAGTATCGAGTGTGTTGATAAGGGCGAATATATCACCCTCTAAAATAACCATACAAATCGTTGTGAATGTGAATATCATATTAGGTTCTTATTTTTATTAAATATAACGTTTTTAATATCTTCACTATCCAATGTAGTTCTTCTAAACGCAAAAATCATGCTATTAAAAATTTAGATATTGTTCAATGAGTAGCGAATGACTGATTTGTGTGCTTACGGTACTAAATTTGCTTTAAGTCGACTGCACAGAATTACAAATGAGGATACGTGTGACTGACAGCTTATGCGCACGTGTAGTTTTAGCAGATAATGAGGCTGTATGTTTAAATATTTCATGATTCGAAATTGGAAATCCGCAGGGCCAAAAAAAACTTTCTATATTGATATTTTCAAACGACCGAATAAATCCCAAATAATCCGAAGAGCGCGTAGGTATTTTTAAAAATCTGACGTGGCCACCACATAACTTTCTCCATCACTGAAATATTTCTAAAAATTCCAAATAGGTTACATAATAATAAATATTTTAAGAAAATGCGAGAAAATTTTAGACTACAAAGGACATTGCTCTGATTAAAAGTTTTTGGGTTAGAGCACCCAGAAAAAAGCTATCACACACAGACATCATCGAGAAAATGGTCAAAACGTGTTCAGGGGTATTTCCGTTGAAATCTCGAAGTCGATTTTTTTCATACTACGTATATGGAGAAAGTAAAAATTATAAATATAAAAATTAATATACCACGCTCCTTAAAACTTATAGCTTGAGTTAGTAGATGCATTAACACATGTAATTCATAAAGTGAATTAAAGTATTAAATAAACTAAAAATATTCTTAAGATTAAAACTTTGACTTTTCACCTATTTTTTACGTTTACTTAAAATTTTGGCGAAGCAATTCTGTGAGAGGTGCAGGAATTCTTGGAAGAAATTTTTTCCAAAATATTGTTTTTTATACATGCGGCACTTTAATATTCCTGTTTTTAATTAATTCTGTTTATTTGAGTACTGTTGCAGTGTAACAATTAACATTTTATCACATTATTTCGTTTTAATTCATTTAATTTATGTGTGTATGTTCAGAATTCAGATTGTGCATAAAAGGTATGCTCCATACGATAAACTACTTCCGTAAATTTCGTTACTGAACATTGAGCAGAAGAAAGTCATCACTATTTCAAGTATATTAAAAATAGAGTACCCTCATTTTTTACTTTGAATGAAGCTTCAAAGTACATAAGTAACTCCGGTAGAGGAGAAACGGTTTACTAAAGTGATGAGGACGGCTATTCCGCAGTTTGAATTGTCTTGAGTTTTGCTAAATAATGTCATGGATGGTTAATTTACCCGTGCCATTGATTTGACGCGAACTTATCTTGCTTACCCGTTCTTTGATGTTACTTCATAAAGTTAACTTGTTTTTTTATACTGGTCGATTAGATTATTTTATGTAGAGATTCCACAATGATTATGGCCATTTTCTATTTTTCGAATTGATTATTAAATATAATTCAGTATTATTGCATAGGCGGAGACTCAACAGCAATCTTCTACATGAATCATAGTGAGAGAGAAAGAGATAAGTAGTTCCATTCCGGTAAGTAACGAGAACTTGGCGATCATCCGGATTTATCTAATATCTTCCCTTTATATGACAACCACGAAAACCGTATCACCAGTAGGGAAATGGTTTTGGCGAATATTCATTCCAAATCCTAGGAGAACCTTTTCCTGTTTCATCAAAACTAAGCCCTGTGTCACCCGTATAATGGGTTAAGGTATTTTGAGATTGGAAGGGTGTGAAATTAAACCAAACATTCCTTATAATCCCATCCTCTTCTAATATTTTAATCTCAGCGTCGAAATTTTGCGTGTCTGAGTTGGTTTTTTTATGTCAGATTTGACGTAGTGAGAAGAATCGCCGGCAAAATATTTAATATTTTGGAACCAGATAAATCCTACATTAATAATATTATCATGTTAATAATCTGATAATTTTCTTAAATAATATAATTACATATATACATTAAAAAGCTGATTAATTGTTTTATTTTAAATTATATTTAGAAATTAAAAATTAGACAAATTTATAAACTTCCATGTTTCATCCTGCAATGGTAATATCAATATGCTACAGCAAAACTAAAAGTAATTTATAGAAATATCGTTTTCTGTTCTTTAATTCAGATAAAGTTGGCCAATTATGAAAGTATTCGAAGGAAAATACTCCACGTAAACTATTGTGTCATAGTAGCCATTACGATTTAGTCATATAGTTGTCTTAAATGTTATTTGAAAAGAAGAACTACCGAATCCCTCGTATTTTTAGGATCTAATTGGTAAGTTACGTAATTACAATAAGCATAGAATTTTCGGGAAAACCAGATGCGCATTTCGGATAGAAAGTCTCTGTCATCAATGGCGATTCACCTACAGTATCTGCTGTTTTCAACAGTGGCGAAGCTACGCTTGCGCAGTCTACGCAGTGTGTAGGGGGCCTTCCCGCTGAGTGGACGCACGAGGAGAGTTATCAACTCTTATGTATTTTACACAGATATGCAAGCAAATAATGACCAAATTTATGTTCGCAAAATAATTTTAAAAAGTTCGCGTTTTGTTATTTCTGCATTAATCGTTTAGCCATTCATTCTCGCGCGGAGACCACGCAGTCATAGTTAGGTCACTAGTATTTATGACTGTTTTATCTAAGTTTTTATCAAGTAAATGTAAGAGTGACCGCAAAATGCATCAGGAAAACGTTAGCCTCTGTCATTAGTGCGTTTTTAAAAATGAAAATTTTAAAAACCTTTAAGGCTTCCGCGTTGCTTAATCCTATGCTATACAAAAATACACAAACCAGTGAAACAGGAAGAACGCTTTACGCGCTCGAATATACCTCGCGTTGGTAATTTTTCACGCCCCGAAACAAACGAAACATACGGAACATCCCTGTTTTACCGATTCCGTGAAACGATACCATTTTTCAAAAGACACCCGTGACGCAAACTTTCGTAGCAGGAAGACGCAAAGCAAAGAAACAAACGACGAGCGAGAAGCGTTTCGCGAATGGAAGAGATGATATGTTTATCATCGAGGCGAGCAAACGCACACAAATGACGTTCTCTTTTTCCTGGAGCATGCCGCTGCCGACTTTGGAGATCTGTCTGTCCCGGATGTTTTTTTAGATGTTTAAACGTATGCTCCGAAACGGAGGAGAAATTATTTTCGGCGGAAGAAATCTGAAATGTGCGTATTTGCCATTTATCCGTCTGACGCCCACGTTTGGATGCCTCCCAGTAAGAGTCTTTCTGCGATCCATTTCGGGATGCGCTTATAAACCAGGAGTTACGATCGATATCCATAATGCGACACTGACAAAAAAGATGCGGCTGCGTATCTTCCCTTTGTTTTTTTCCGGTTTTGACGTCGACAAGTCTTCTGTTTTTCTGTCATTTGCTCATCCATTTCTTTACTCTAATCTTTTGATAACGCCATTACCACTACCGCTGTTATGTAACGAGTGCATAATATCTTGCATTGTACTATTTTGTATTAAAAAGTTAAAGATAAACCTGTAATTTCCCGGCATAACCAAACGTCTTTTGATCCATGTTCGTCCATCGATTCATTCAGTGAAATCTCTTTAACTCGAATAACTTCAATTTGAATTCTTTGTAGACTAAAGAGTACATTTTCGCGTTTCCGTCGGCATTCGACGTGTCGAATTCTTTTAGCTTTTCAGATTTAATTTCACTTTTTCGAGTTTTTTTTTACCTTGAATTTACTCTATGACGATTCAATTCTATCTCCCATATGACGCATCTTCGTTGTTTCGATTTTGTATTTCAAGTGACAAAATCTCTTTCTAAAAATGAAATAAATGAAACAAGATTTTGAAAATTTCAGAGCTGGATTAGCGTTTATCTTATGTAAAATGAATGAATTTATTCCCTGAATTTTCTGATTAGCAGACCAGTAAGAAAAGCTGCGAGGTTTTTAGAAATTAGCACACAGCGAATCCTTGCCCAGTGCGCTTTCTGTTATATACGGTTAAATAAATCTGAGATTATTTTAGCCAACACGTGTTAAATCTAATCATTTGCGGTCTTGAATTCTATACCACCATCATATTTTACTAATGTATGTGACGTGAGAGAGCTCGTAGCTTAAACGATCACGTGATTTATTCCATAAAGCAGGGGTATCCAAATTAAGGCCCGCGGGCTATATCCGGCCACCGCAGTGGTTTCATCCGGCCCATCTTACCCACCCAATTTTTTCAAGGCATAAATATTTGTATATTTGTCATTATGAAGTGTCATTGGATATAATTTATGAAATCTAAACGATATTTTTTTAGTACGTCGGTGAAATATACTTTTACTATAGGCCTATGACGTATTGTACAATAAAGAAATATTTGAAATTGACACGCAGTCATTTTCTAGGTCGTATATGGCTCGCACCGTGATTTACAAAAAGGAAACTCATTCTCCATAAATGGAATACACAGATATTTCAAAGGCGTTCTTTATGGGGAATTCTTATAAAACGGTATCGAAAGATTGGACGGTTCTTGAATTCTCACCTCCAAAACTGTCGTAATTAAATGGTCTTGCAGATGTTTTTGTGGTAAATGTTGTCCTCTATTCGAGCACATTTTTAATCTATACCTAATGTATCATACAAGAGTTTGGGAGGGAAAAATGTGGTTTTTTTAAAAATTGTCGTTTGCCGATAGAATCTTCGAGTCGTCGACCGATGTAAACAAAGTATGTGCTATTATGCTTGGGATTTTCTGGAATTTTTATCTCCGATCTGTAAGTCGTAATTATGTGGTTCCGCGAACTTTTTTTTGTGGTAAATGTCGTCCTCCATCCGAATAAATCTTTTAATCAATTCCATACTGATAATTGCCATTTAACGAGATACGAGTATAAGTTTATTTACGTGCTTATTTAAAGTGGAAATTCTGACTGACGGTTGCGGTTTAAAATCACAATCCGGCGATGAATTTCAATAAGGATCACTAATGTTTAATTAAAATCCAACCAGTAGTTTCGGAGATCAAATATGCGGACGGGCGTGCCTATAAGGCGTTCCGCTACTACCGCTCCGCTGGTAAAGAACGCCTAATGAAGTCTCATGTGGCCCTTTCAGTGAAAAGTTAAGTGATTCCTGCCACAAGGTATTAGGCGTACTCAACGCGGTTTGGCCCAACGCAGGTTTTTCCAAGTAGATGATCCCGCGTCGTTCAAAGGAACACCGCATTTTTCTGTTTCTCGAATATCTCCAACATTTTTTGAATTTTACAGACTGGCAAATTTTCGTTCGTAGCGAGGAACGGTTGCTAGGTAATTCTCATAACCATAAAACGGTCATTTCGAAGTCGATTCGGTTAGATCAACTCATGGGCTCGTATAAAATAATAGCTTTTATTAAAAATCGAAGAAGGCCGAATTACCATCGATAGCGGCTCCTTTGTAGTTGTGAAGTTTACCCAACTGTTTTATGGCTAAATAAGTTACCAATATCATCTATATATTACGGCGGATCCAAAGTTTACGATCGTAAAATTCGCAGAACGTAATTATATTGATTTGAGATAAAGCGAAAAGGAGCCGATAGTGAAGGTGTGGGTTCTATTTGATAACATTTTATCGAAATTTCTTGGCACTTTGTTCCTAGTTGACAATTCTACTAATTTTTGGAAATATAACTAAGGCGTGAGACGCTTTGAACTTTAAATTCTAATGTTGCTAAAGTAAAATTCCGCTCATTGTGGACCCATCCCTCTCTTTGCACGGTACATGCATGTGTGATAGATTTCTCTATAAGAATACTTGAGGTAAGTTTGATCGGCGTCTTGAGTTCAACGTAATAATGTATTATAAGGCCGGGATTACGATTGACGTTTACGGAAGTGACGGAAACGGACGGTGGCTTTTCAGAAGCTTTGGTACCGAGATAACCATGCTACTAATTACGATCGTCGTACGTTGGCGTCAACGTTGACGGAGACGGGGCGAACCTAGTCGAAGTCTAGTTTTCCCGTCACGTTGTTTCACGTCAGCCAATCAGGTAAGATCACGTGGAATGATATTGACAATAATCACTCCACACGGTCAATTAATATTGACAATGCGTCAAATAGTTTGAAACTCAACAATACTTTTCTATTAATATTTTGTATCGACAATACCATCAATAATGCATTCACACTATAAACAATATTGAACCTTGTTCACTGCCAAGGCAGGTTCTCCCCTGAAGATGCCCACTTAGTGGGCGAAATGCATAGGGCTTACCCTACAATTTTTTTTTGGCTTAAGGAGTTTTATACAACTGTTCAACTTGGAGCCAAAGTGATTACGAGCTACCATCTACTGCAATATTGACAATACTTAATAACAGTAATAAAAGCAATTATAACACACGTCACTCAGTTCACTTGCAACCTACTGCAAGAACGCTGTCTCGTTGAACGGTCAATAGTTGGCGCTACTACTCCCCTCGATCATAATAAACCCCTCCTTGACGTGCCGTCAATGGAGGACTTCACCGCCACCGTCCGTTTCCGTCACGTCAGCAAACGTCGATCGTAATCCCGGCCTAACCAGTGGCGTAGCGGACACCCCCGCAACCCCCGCGCGGCGGGAGGGATCATAGTCAAAGAGGGCCCATTTTTTTTTCGTGAGGTCCTTAAATTCTTTCCGGGACTTCAATTTTGTTTTGGCGGTGGGACTTACACATTTTCCAGCACGCCACTGATTAAAACCTCTAAAAATGAAACATTTAATGATGTTTAACGCCACGGAGACCGTTCTGAAACCGTGCTAAAGTGAAATTGATGGCTGTGCAATTGGAGGTAGTTTTTTTTTAAAGAAAACCGTCATAAACAGAAAACATGTTAAACGAATACGTGCAATTCGAGGGAATGTATGTATTCTAATATATTTCGCTATGTTTCCTTCAAAGAAATGAGATTAAGCTTATATTAATAATTAAATAAAACTTTAATATAGAATTACTCCTATTACCGGAACTGATTGGGGCAAAAGGTGGTTCAGATAATCGGAAATCTGGATTTTTAATAAAGCGGGAGCTGTAAATTCGGTAGTTATAATGTATTTTGAAAATACACCTCAAATCGTTACTAAGCATTAGCCAGAAAATACATGTGATGTAAGGTAAATGGAATAAATGGCTTCCTGTGCAGAATCCAGAGAGTATTGAATATGGTAGAAAACTCCATTATTACTTGCCCAGAGTCCGACGCTAAGGGATTAAAAACGCTAAGCGTACGCAATAAAAGCTTTTAAGTAAACCTTTTCATTTATATAAAGTATTTCTAAAAATATACCTTCCTAATTTATTGGGATCTGAAATTTTATTGTAACTAAAATTTTATGCCGAAAATTGGACATCAAAATAATTTAGTTTTGGCTAATCGGAATTCTACTTATACAATATTCATTAGATTAAAAAATGTAATTTCAATAGGTAGTAGAAGTAACGGTTAGAGTGCAAACACATTGAACTTCAAATATAACCTCGTAAGCGGGAATAGCGAGTAAGCTCGTGGCTCTGAATTTATGATTTCTGTTGACAAACATACCCTTCCAATATCCATGAAAAGATTGGGAAAACCAGACTCACCTTTCAGCTGCAAAACAGCCGCCGTCAGTGGTGACGCGCCAGTGGTAGATTCTAATTTTAACCTACAATCGGAGTGATATGGTTTGCCAACTTAATTACAGGCACAAGGCGAACTCGATAATTCTCTGTCGAATATTAATCCGTTTGACTTATGCCGTGACATCGAAATATATATTTAAGAAAAAGGTCTAACGTAGCAAAAATTGAAAAAATTATTTATCTCGGGTATCTCCGAAAGCAGTAACTAGGTTATGAAAAACTAGATGTGGATTTCGACTACGTTGCAGTCATCTTCAGTATTTATTCATCACATTAAATTCTGAACAAGTTAGAAAAGTATACAGTGTATCACAAATGAGCCCATTTCGTGCAATGGAGTATTTGAAACGTAACGATGTACTTTGAACGAACGCACGAAATAAAACAGCAAAACACCACTACCCGATTACGTCTCTCGGTGTACTAAAAATGTCTTCCCTTTCCTAAGTTGGCGCATTAATGAACGTGTTTACCTAATTATAATGAGGAAATACTGCAAAACGATATATCAGAAATGATGCTAGAGAAATATTAAATTTTTATTTGCCGATTTATTTTCTAATCAGTTGTAATTAATCAAACAATGGAAACTATTTAAAACACCTCAATTAAATTGAGTAGTTTTAATATTTACGTTTACGTTCTTTTCTTCGTCGTAGATAATCCATTTTCTTCCGCTTACAAAAATGAGTAATGTTATTAAACGTATTTTCGTAATTATAGCAGATGTTATTTATTTCACTTGTTGCGAAGATTGTTTACGTTGACAACAGTTACGTATCCATGCATTAATTCTCCTAAATTCAAAGCGAATTACGGCTTTCTTGTTTGATTTTCTTGAAAACTGCTATGCCTACGATAAAAATGTACAGTAAAAGAAATACTTGACTAGTTCTACAAATTATATTTGAAGACTTTTTGGCAAAACTAATATTTCACGAGATATGAGAAAACTTTGTTTTTGTTTCCGATAAAGTGGTACCCCCGATTGGGTTATGTGAATCATTTATGCCATTTTCGTTGGCCATAAGTTCTTAATATCAAATTTCATGAAAATCCGTTTGGTAGAAGCTGAGAACGAACATGCGTTGGTTGGACAGAACGAAACTAATAGGCGCTTATATTGGAAACGAAACGAGACTAAAAAGAGAACCGGAATAAATACTTCACTAATTTACGGTCAGTAGAGGAGACAATTGCATTTCCTCCCATTCCAAATTAATTTAAATCTTTATTACGCTGTGCACGTGCCGCTTGCAAAATAACTTGAGCTCAAAAGATTTTGAGTCGCCAAGAATATTCTCTCGCAGTCTCCGCAGTAGGTACCTAAAAGCACCGCACCGCTGGGTGTGGCGTTCTTGGTCGTCCCGATTGTGCGTGGGGTGGGGAATGTTATCGGTTATCTCCCGATTCCCCTCTTTCCTCTCTTTAACAACTTTCTGCGGGTGTACTCGCAGAGATCACCATCAAATTTCTGTCAGTCTGCAATTATGGAGAAAACGTGTACTTCTCTCCCTTTGAACGCTTGGGGAGAAAAAACAGGGGAACCGTTAATGCGACATTCTGCTTTCAGGAGGCAAATGCAAATAATTGCATTTGTCCCGGAAATGCACTTTTCGTTTCTTCGGTGTGCAAGGATTTGCCGATAGGGAACAGATCGATCACGCTCCCGACCTATTTTGACATAACGAAACCTTTTTATTGTGAGTGAGAGACGGTTGTCGACGAAGTGAAGCAGATGTGTTTATGAGAAATGACATGGCGGCGTTCGTTCGATCGCGAGTTTACTTGAATGTAACCATGTAACTGAGTAAAGCTGTCGAATTGATGGTTCCGTTTATTTTTTCGTTCCGAAATGCATCTTTTTATTTCGGGAAAGATCGGAAAAATAGTTCCACATGTTTCTCAAACGTAGTATTTGCTCAATACCGAAACGAGGTGATTTTCTTTTTTTATCATGTTGATATACAATATGCAAACTTCAATTTGTATGCAAAAACTTCAACGATAAATGCCAACTTCCGAAATTGTCAGCATCGTTTCCTAATCAATTAGTTGCATGTACCTGCACACTTAATAGACAAACTAAATAAGTTAAATTGTATCTCAACATTAAATGTAAAAATAACTTCGATGAAAAACACTACAAAATCTATTCAACGCTTTTTCAACCATTAGTAATATTACGAAAAAATACTGATACAGTAAATTCTCGATTAACCGGATATCGAATGTCCTATTTACCAGAATTTGTAAAACATACCGTAAAAGTTCTTTAATACTAGATTGCATACGTGAAGTGCCGTAACTAGGGCGGGGCATCTGTCCCGGGCGCAACTAAAGGGACGCAAAAATTGTTAATGGAAAGTCGTGTGAGGTTGCATGGCACAAGGACGGGCGATTTCACAACTATACTTGTTCCAGACATTATGCATAGCAGAAACTATAAATTTCTATAATGTTATTTATGAGTTTGTTGCGTTAAAATCACGTAGAATAACTCTTTAATATTAAAATATTTATACTTTCTGTATGTTAATTATGTATGTGTGTAATTATATTTATAATTATGCATTTAAATTATGTACATTTATAGTGAGAAATTACATCATTTATAGTTTATTTTTATTTATTAATTGTTCGCCCAAAATAGTAAAAAATATAGGTATTAGAGAATTTTTTATGGAGGGTATTTGGTAGTTTGCCCCGCGTGCTAAAATAGCTAATTACGGCGTATCCGTCTTGGGAAATATGCACCCGGTTATATAAGCAAACCACTTAGTATCATAATTTGAAAATGCTTGACCTACGAACACGGGATTTTGGCAGTCGTATGTGTAAATGTATGAATTTTATTATCCTTACCGGGAAAATCTTCAATCCATTTCCAAATAGAGAGACTGATATCCAACTCCGCATTGCCGAATCGAGAGATGATCCGATTTAGCACCGTCACGTACCACGATGCGTTCCTAAGAATAATAATAGCGTGTTAACGGAAACGCGTGTAGTGAACACTCGCTAATCGGGAGATACCTGTAATAGGATTTTCATATGTCTTTTCAATTGATGTTGAGTTTGAAAATGCTCATTTTCTTAGAATTAACCCGAAAGCCTGTCATTAACACGCCCGAGAAATGCTTTCGGCCATAAATCCAGTATATTTGCTGATAATACCGCTTTTGCTTATGTTACTCCACCATTCAGAAATGTTTACCTTTTCTTAGCCCTGATAAAGGGAGACTTAGCAGGAGATCGTGGTATATTGGGCTCATATAGCTTTCTTATATCGCGTAATAAATAATGATGATACCAATATGCCAAGCTTATCGACTCCTTTGTGCACTACAGGAACTGAATGTTATAACGATTAACTATGCATTAGGGTCGTTTGTTTTATCTACAGCATCGCATACACATAAAAATTCCGAGATATAATTCAGTCAAGAAGGAAACATTATAGAAAACACGATTGAAGATGAAAGCTCACTTCAATTTATTTTATGGACTTCGCTGTTAAGAATGACCGCTATTTATTAATAGACCGTAGTAAGTCGATAGCTTTGAAATTTTCTTCATACAAAATACAATGTGTGTGTGTGTGGTCGTGTGGATGTGCGCGTCCTTGTGTGCGTATATAAATCTGTTGTCACCTGCCCGAAATTATAATGGCTCTTTTAATTTGCACCTCGTGAATTATATTAAGCAACATACTTATTCGCGTATTTATTTTTAATTATTTTAAATTCTATCTGAAATCGATTAAATCGGGAATGAACCCAGATCGGATTATCAATTTATTCGAGCAATCGGTGAATAACGAAATCTAAAAATAAACCAAATATCCATACCGATATAATTGCATTGTATTTTTGGAAATGTATGTTCATATTACCGTATGACGACTGAGCTGAGGCTCGGGTTTGTGGAACTACTTATAATCAAATAATAAAATCGTTAAAACATGTTTCCCTTGGTAGTTTACAACATTTTCCAATCTGTGATTAAACATACAGCGCCGATAGTGAGACGATCTCCATAGGCGCCTCTAGAAAGGGGCGCCAAAATAGGACTGAAAATCCTTCCATAAAAATATTTTTAGACGTTCTTTACAATAAGTAAAAAAAGCACGCCTTATGGTCAGGTCGTGTCCGTCCGTCCGCATTTTTCATCTCAGAAACTACTGTGCGGATGTTCATGAAATTTGGTATTTAGGACACTGTGGCAAAGAAACTAAGAAAATGATATAAATAGTTTACGTGACCTAATCGGGAGTGCCACTTTACTGGCGACAAAAATGAACTTTTCATTAGGTACATCTCCTACAATATCGCTTATAATAAAAAAGTCTTTAAACGACTTTGTAGAACTAGCCAAATAGCATATGTTTCGTTCAGTACATTTTTATAAAAGGAGTAGCCGATTTCTAGAAAATCAAACTTTAAAGTCGTAATTTTCTTGAGAAAACTTTTCCTGTGTTTTTCTAATTGTTGTCAACAAAAACAATCTTCGTGGCAACTGAAGTAAACAATATCTGCTCTAAATACGTAATTAGTGTAATTTTCTTTCGTGCGCACGCAACATTTGGAAAATGGTGGGCAATGCATAATCTACGACGAAGAAATTAACATAAATACATCTATTTTCTTTGGCGTTCGTAGGAGAAAAGAAATAAGTAATTTATGACGAAGGAATGAACGTGAACGGCTTAGGTCTGATATAAGACACCCATGACCGCTGCTGCCTCACACCTAAGGGTTCAAGAAGCTGGTGAATTAAGAGTTTATAATAGAACGAAAAGTACAAATTAAACAAGGGGTTGAGAGCTGGATTCGATTTATTTCCTCCCCCTGTGTTGGGTTTAGCGGTTGGGGGTTGGACTCGTTCTATTTCCTCCCCCGGGTTGGGTTAAGTGGTTTGAGGTTGGATTCATTCCATTTTCCTTCCCCGGGTTGGGTGAAGTGGTTGGCGGTAGGATTTGTTCCCTTTTCCTTCCCCGGCACAGTGGAGCAAATCAAGGGTCACAAGTGGACAAAAACAAAAGCACATGGAAAATGTATGTTTGCCCCTGACAGGAGATATTAACAGGCTAGTAGGTTCACAATAATGTAGGTAAATGAAACTGCCATTAGTTAAACTATATTTCATAGCATTATTATTATTTTATCAAACACATTGAATATTATTCACTATCAGTGCTATCAGAAGACGAAGTACCATAATGGATTACTCCTCTATGAGAAATAGCTAATAAAGATGAAACTTCATGAGAGACTTTTTCTTTCTTTCGATGATTAATGTGGCTCATGCTCTAAATTATGGGGTCAGATGTCAGTAGCATCATATTCAATAAATCTTCGTTAGTATTTACCCTAGATGACTTCCGTGTAAAGCATTTCCTAATGTTTTTAAAATCTTTGTTCCTGGCTTCTTGTGCCTCGGAAAGCTGTCCTATAGGTAATATAGCTGCTTGGATGACTGATGAGCCATGGATCAATATTTTATGGACAGAAGTTGGCATTGGGTACCAGGAGTATAATTCAACGTATATTTTGGCCGTTTTAGTGGCATAATTGTGAAATTATTTGGGGTTAATTTCAAATCCTGAGGACACTGCGTTTAATATAACTGAAAATCGGCAAACCAGTCTTTCATCAACTCCTGTGATTGATGCCGAGACAGTCGGATTACCGAAAAATGTCCGGGCTGTGTTCCCATCATTGGTTGTCCCGGATCCCCCAGGTTTTGGCTGATCAACGAACAATCCAAGCTCGAAGCAAATTTATCTACAGTAATTTGCTTCCTTGAAGCCACTCTCAACTTATCCTCGTGTGTTCTTGTTTGCCATTTTTTATATCTACTCGGTACGATATATGTAGGCAGCATTCATAAAACCTGATACAAGCGTGTAAAGTAGATAAACCGAAGTAGAAAGTGCTAGCATCAATTTGTTTCTCTAATACTTTTTCCAGCTTCTTCATTTCTTTGGGACTTGCCCCGCATATGTAACATACTTGAGTTGATTTTGTAGACGTAAATGAATTACTGATTTTTTCCGTCAACCATTGTCATTCTAAGCTGATAATTGACTTCTAAATTCTTATCATTTATTGCAAATTTATAAGGCACTAAGTCTTTTATTTTATTTTCCATACGTTCGATCTCTTCCTTTGCGAGCTTCATTGTTTCCTTTAAGAATAAGAATTTTATCGGTCGACAAAATCGTGTAGAAGAAGGTATAGGATTTTTCCATGAAATAAATTTACTGTTGTCTATATTCTGGAAGAGCTGTAGCGACACAAAACAGACTATAAAAATATCCGAGTCACTCTATTTTTCTCCGGTCATCCTTTGCTTATACCTACTGACTTTGTCCGCTACTGCCATCACACCCCCATTTGCAAATTAGTTTCAAAGAATTTAAATTCGATAGCATACTCTATAATACTGACATCTGATTCTCAATAATACGACAAGCCGTTTGGTCCAGGATATTCTGAAATTTTATTTCAGCTGATGTTTCTGAAATAGTTATAGATTCTTTTGGAGGATAGCACGTTTTCTTTGTCTTTTGAATTGATTTGTAAGAAGGATATATCTTAAAATTCTTTTCAATTGTATCACGCCTTACTAAATTGTATTGATATCTCGTTAATTTTGCGGACACGATAAGAGGCTCCTAGACCGGTATATTCGCGTGATTTCGATTGCTCAGAAATGGATGTCATATAAACCATTTTTATTTTCTTCGCTTTACGTGGGGTTATGTCTGTTGCCTCCTTTATAATTTCTGATTCTGATCTTTTTCCATAAGTTCGAAGACTCGACCTCGCGGCAAACGCAAGTTCTTCTGCAGAAATTCAGTCCTCTTCTTTGTTTTGAAGCCGCATAAAGTGAAGGGCTTCTTTGGACGATGGCGACTAGTAATCGGTACTGATTTATTCGGTTCTTCTTTTTGTTCACTATCACTGGAATCACTTCCCACAGTATTTAAGAGTTCATCCGGAATGTTTACTTCATTTTTTAACCAGTTCGAGTTCAATTTTCTAAGAAGATGGACTCGCCTTCTGCATTTTTCCCACCTACTTTTAACTCTTGATAAAAAGTTATAAATCACGTTTTTCAGTAATTCCCTCACACGAGATGACGTAGGATTAACGACTAAAACACCACACACAAAATTTATCAATTCAACGTGCATTTCAGTCATCTGGGAGCAATTTGTTTTCTTCTCTAGCCATACTTCAAACATGCGCTCATTCGTGATCAGGCTCGTTGTTCCCGAGAAAAAATTTCAAACATTAACATATAGGAGTAGCTACTTTCTTTTAAAAAATAAAGTCAATGAGTTGCTCTTCACAGTCATATGTGCGATTACGCTGAACTCGACTAAACTAGTTATTATATCTCTAAGAGATTAAAAATATTCCATTATTTTTTGCAAATAGATGCTTCTCGCTTTAGTGCCTGCATAAAACAAACAGAGGAAAAAAAAACAAAAATAACCATATTAGAAAAAAATACAGACCTTGAGATATACTCTCCATAATATTTTCACAACACAAAAGCTTCTGCACAACAAAAATAACTACACGCTCTGGGAGTTTAAACGCGACTTTGTACGACTCGACAAGACAATGTTCGCGCGCGCGCCCTGTCTCAAGTCACCGACAAAAGATAACATATGATAGCCCATTACCTCGTCAATAAAAAACTACCACCTTTTCCGAGAAACGACGAACATGTTTTCAACATTAATGTCCACCTACCCTCTGAATTCGACCCCACGTCGCCCGGGTCGTGTTAAGTAGTTGGGGGTTGCAACAGTTAATTTTTTGTAATACAGGTGGTGCTGCGGTCATGGCGCATGATGCGTGCATCTTTCCTCTCTTGTTTCGATATTATTACATTTTTTCGACAATTTTGCCAAGAACCTTCTTTTAAGTGTTTGTACTGACTTGACCTCAGGCTGCGCAGTAACATTATTTTGCCGAAAAGAAGAACAGAAGGGCCAGTATACTTTTTCTGATAACCTTTCTTGCATGTAGCATAACAGCAACGATTCTATGGCATATTTATTTTCCCGAATACGTTATATATATTCTCTGCGTTTATTTATATTAAAATATCAGGGAAGTTTCATTATATTAAGCTTTTTATCTTTGGCAACTGGAGTACACGTGTAAGAAATTATATATTACCTATATTTCGCCGCAGGAGGAAAAAAGTTTTTGGCGCAGCCCTGATAAGAACTAATAAGTTTACAACATTTTATTCTACGCAACAATTGATTTTACGTTGTACTAAAACTGACTAGTTTGCTGACTAATCGACATTTTAACACTGATAATTCCGATACTTAGCTGAAATTTAGGATAATTGACGTTCAAATGAACGACACTACTGCTCGTGAATTCCATTGATCGCCGTCTAAAAGATATCAAGTACGAACGGAAAGCATAATTCCATATGTAAGATATGTATTCTCACGCTCAAAAATATCACGGCGGGAAGCAGACAAGCTGGATACCAACTTCCAATTCATAATCATTCAAAATAGCGTTCCACTGAAACATCTCGGATGCGTTTCCACCTTCTCAAAAATAAAAAGAAAATCACCAGCGTAGACAGAGATGTTCGACCGAAACGTTTCGAATGCCATCTTGTTATCTTTCGCGCGGAGAGAAATTCATCTCGTCGTTTCCTCGCGTTTCCATATAGACTGAAGAAACGCCTACTGAAGACTTTCGTATGACAACATCTAAGAGGCCCGAGGCAATATAAATATTTTACTGTCGATACGGGATTGCGTCGATACTCTGTCTGCGGTCCGCCTCCGCCTCATTCCTCCTTTATTGTTTCCTTTCATTTCTTAGAAATTCCTTTCCTTGATCCTTCCACGCAAGCGTATTCTCGGATCAACAATCATTGCGCTTTCCAATATCTTCATAAATTCTTTTCAGAAAGCCTTTTCGAGTTTAAAAAAGCGCGGTGTTCCTCAAATTGTAATGTTACTTGTGTTTTAATGAGCCGTCAAAATGACGAAAATTTGAAGGTTTTTGCTGAAGTCTGCCTTTGCTATTTGCTGGAACCCAAAGGAAATTGTTTTATTCGTTTCGTCGTCTTCGCGGATGCTCCAAAATATTCGTTGAGTATTTAGGAGTTCTATTTTTAAGCCGCTTGTTCTTAGATTAACAAAACTAATTCCGTTCAATTTTAAACACAAACCGTGTGACCAACCGAAGGTGAAAATGATTTACTTAGCCACAGTAAAATTGGGAAACCAGACTGCGCTCTTCTTAGGAGTAACAAGATGATCCAAACGGAACTTATGATGCCTGCTTTCCACATAATTATTTATATAATACTTATATTGGCTTTAATAGCTTTAAAAATCACCGCGGATTTATTTCTCTCTGTGTTCCCAAATTTCATAATTTACCGTTATAAAATATTACAAATACATTCGAACGGAAAAATAAATCTATCACGCGTATTTGTGCGGCAAGAATAACGCGGGTATGTACTAGACCAGGGGTTCCCAACCTTTATGTTTGCAAGGGCGCCTTCGACTTAAAAACGAAAGTGGCGGGCTTCGTCTTTTTACCCTTCCTCTCCCCCCCCCCCCCCTCCCTCCCCCTCCCTCCCCCCCCCCCCGCGCAACACTTACAGCTCAGCTTGTAGTTATATGTATATTTACAATCTATTTTAAATATTGATAGTAGGAACATTAATTTTACTCTTAAAACAATTTTTTACTAAACTTAAAAATACAAAGTATAGAAAATATCAAGATTTCCATTTAACAATAAATCAAAATTAAATTATGAGATTAATTTAAGACTTTGCTTAAATAAGCTGCGATACTTGTTCTGACATAAATACATACGCACATCGGTACATAATATATAAATTATGTATTATAATATTATTCATTAAACATAAAAGGATGCATAAGTCGGAAAATATTTTTTTAATCTCAAACAATTGTATTTTAAATTATTTAAATTAGATTGACTTACAAGAAAGTATCCCTTCGAATATTTTATAAGATAATTACTAACCTGTTTATTGTGAATTATTTATTATGACTAGAGATGTGTCTAGAGCACAAACACGAAGTGATACTTCTTCGTCAACACGCTAAGAAAAGATTGACTACCGTTCGCCAGCCCCTACAAATGGGCTGGGGTACCTTACGACAGTGGTTTCCAACCGTGGGGCGCGCCCCGCTTGGAGGGCGCGATGGGTAGGTCGGGGGGAGGGGGGGGGGAGTGGGAGCGCTAAGGATTTCTCATATATTTACTGTCCGTTTAACCATCTTAATCTTGGGACCTACAATATGCAGCAGCCAAATTCTAGCCCTTTATTGCCTAGGACGTATCGTTTGCGTCCATGCTTTTCCTTAAGTTGGCTTTATTAATGGTAATCGCATGACCAGTAGGTATTGTTTATGAACTGTAATTGAACATGGTATAGGGATGGGCGCGAAGATAGTTTTCTTAGGTGAGGGGGGCGCAGATTTGTAATGTTTGGAAACCGCTGCCTTACGATAACGATTGAAGGTAAAATGATAAATTAAAACATCCGAGAGGTCGATGAATTTTTGAACAAAACTCCACTAAGTAAAAAGAGCTAAAAGTTTTAGGGAGTACCCCTGAACAAACCTCGACGGGCGCCACAGTGAATCTTTGCGGGCTCCCGCGGGCACCGCGATGGAAACACCTTTACTAGACGATACCGAATCCGAGCCCAACGATAGTTGTTGCAATGGCAACACTCTTGTAATGGGTGATAAAAATTGCAAAAACGCTCGTATTTACGCGAATTTCGATAAGCAACATTCTACGATAAAAATTAGAATCGTCATTCATTTCCTCAGAGAATAGTGCAAATCCCGCACCGATATTACAATTCTAACAAGGAGCATTATATAAGAGAACACGGCCATTCGAGAGCATTTTTCGGGAGGCAGAGGCGTAACTTCAGCTTTGAGGCCCAAAGGCAAATGATTAAAACGAGGCCCCATAACAAAATTAAATAAACATAAATACATGAGATATAAAGTTTTATTTAGCATTTTAAAAACAAAATAACAAAATATACTATATTCGAATTGCATATTTATATGCATTGCCCATACATAATACACAAAAAAAGATTCTTTTAATAAACCCCTCAAGCCCGGAGGAAATTTATTAAATTCCACCAGTAAGGCCGGATGAGGTTTTTAAAATTTTTACGATTGCGTTGCAAAAACGTTCGAGAAATTTTAAAAAATCATAACTTTATAAGTTTTCTCTCGATTTATCTTATTTTTTGTGGATTTACGAAAAACATGAAACTTTTAAATATCCATTTTTCGTATCATATTTTACAAACAAACATTGTTGCAGTAGAAGAGAATGTACACCAATCGCTAATTTTCCGGCGCGCGTTCGCGCTTTATATATAACATTCAACAACGGGAAATCTATGAAAAACATTGATGTACAATCTTAATAAAAGAATAACTTAAATTAGTAACTATTTTATTCTACGAATCTACCCATCTAAACTAATTAGGTGAAAAGTTTTACGTATCTTAACATTTTCATGTCTTGACTGGAAATTTTTAAGTAAATGTAGTATTACTGATTTATTAGAAGACGATTTATTTATAATATAAACGTTTTAGTTATATAGTCATTATTCTTGGTCATTACAAAAGTCACGTAGAAGAAATGATTACATTTCATTCATTGGAAAGGAAGATATGACGATGTATACATCAGAAATGAATTTAGATGCAAAACACGGAAAACTTTCAAAAGTTAAACTAGCTTATGAGTCCTTTCCAAAGAGTTTTAGAAAATTTACACATGCGTAATTGGATTCAGCAAGAAATGCCTTATAGTTTATTAAACACTTCTAGTAAAATAATGTGTAAATATATGGAAGAGCTTCGCTGTTCATGATTTTTGATGACGTGTCCTCTTATTGCTCACTCACTTCATCGCTGCTTTGGTCCCACTAGATAGCACAACAGAGAAAGCCCTTATCTAAAGAGGAAAACAAACCCTACATCTTCTTTCAAATGACAAAGAAAAGGAACCCAATTTTGTGGGTTCCCTTTTCTCAGGTATTTATGTGTCAACTTTAGAAACAGAAAGTCCGTAGGTCAGTGGTAAAAACTAAAATTCTATCACAAAACTAAACGTATATTATATGTAAAAAATACATACAAATAGATATACACCATTTCTCGCAATTCCTCTCCGAAATGAACAAAGGCTCCTTCTCAACTAACTTGCTTTGGGGATGCAAAACACCTTAGTAATCCGAACCACCGTGAAGAGAACGAAATAACAGATATTGGTTGGATAGCTAAGAACTCTCCAACCTCCTGGCGGTTGGCTTAATCGCATTGCCAGCTTTGCTACAAATGCGGTACTAGGCTATTTACACTCGCCTCGTTTTTCTCTTCTTTAGCCCCTTGTTACAAAGAGGCACCAACCCCTCCCTACAAGCGGGGACGCTTGTTGCTAGGGAGGGTTTCTAGCGAATCAAGGCTGGCGATGGGTCGCTTGTAGCGGTCCCACCACCTAACCTTGATATCGCCCAGCTGCTGCACCTCTTTGTGCCTCGATGCTTCTGCCTTTCAGTAGAATTCCTTGGACATCCTCGGAAGGAGGACGTCCAGGGACTCCACATTTCCGTCTAAGTGCAACCGACTGACGCTCTCGTATCGGCAACGACCGAGTATCAGCCGGAGTGCACTGTTCTGCACCAATTGCAGCCTGTAGAGGGTTGTCTTGGGCACTCCAGACCAGACCGGCGCTGCGTAAGTCATGATGGGCCTCACGCAGCTCAGGCGTCTCTTGGTGTCAGCCGACAAGACACCCGGGCGCAGGATCGGACGAAGCCTCGCCAGCGCCCCGAGTGCCTTGTGGCGGACGCGTTCAACCTGAGGCTTCCAGAGAAGCCTCCGGTCCAGCACCACTCCCAGGTATGTGACTTCTGGGCTCCAGGGGATAACCCCCCCCCCCCCCCATCACTGACAAATCGACTCCAGGCGGCGCTCCTCTTCCAGGGTGGAAGATGATGGCCTTGGTCTTTCCTGTGTTTACTACAATACGCCATCGACGATAACAGGACACCAGTTCGTCGACGGCGCACTGCAGCGCCTCCACGGCCGCGTACTTCTTGGAAGACCGCGACAGGAGCGCCGCATCATCCGCGTACAGGGAAAGCGTAGTGTTCCACCCAAGATCCCGAGGTGGATCTTGGGTGAAGATGTTAAAGAGAATTGGCCCAAGGACGGACCCCTGCGGGACACCGGCGCAGATTCGCCGCAGTCCCGACCCGACATGGAGCCAAAACACCCTGAACGTCCTGCCCTGTAAGTACGACTCGATGAGCCGCACTAACCACGCAGGAAACTGGAGTCAATGCAACTTCAACAGGAGACCTGGATGCCGCACGCGGTCGAAGGCCTTCGAGATGTCGAAGAAAGCCCCTGCGACCGCGTGGTTCCTGTTGAAGGCGTCAGTGATAAAGTGGGTCACCCTACCGAGTTGCTGGGTAGTGGAGTGCCCCTCCCGAAAGCCAAACTGCTCGTCCGGGAGAATGTTATTCTCCCGGACGATATCTTGCAGCGGCTTCCGGACAAGACGATCAAAGATCTTCCCAAAGCCCGCCAGGAGAGAGATTGGCCGGATGTCCCCGGGACCAACCTCCGTCCCTGGCAGCTTCGGGAGACAGATGATCTTTGCCCTCTTCCAGGCAGACGGAAAATATGGAATCCCGACACAACCGTTGTAAATGGCGGACAGGAATTCTACTGCTGCGACAGGAAGCTGTCGCAGGACGATGTTGGGGATGGCATCCTCCCCGGGAGCCCTCCTCGTCTCAAGGCGACGGATCACTGCAACGATCTCGCACACCTCGAAGCGAGGGAGCTCCGCAGCATCGAGCAAGGGGCCGCGGTCAAGCGTCCCGAGTTCCCGTGCGATGTCCTCTTCGACCTCATCCGACTCTGCTGTGGCCGGGTTCGGGCAGAATACCCCCTCCAGATATTCTGCCATCAACCCGGCTTTCTCCTCCGGAGTCCTCACAACGGAGTCCCCCTGGATGATCAGGGGGTCCCTCCGCTGGGCAACGCAAAGCCTCCTACAGGTTTTTCAGATGGACTGGTCCTCCAGGGAAAGCGTGAAAAGATGTAGTTCCCACGCGTCCGAGCGCACGTCTTTCAACATGTCCCGGACCGTCCTGTTGAGGGAGTCCATCTGGATCCTGAGGTTCAACGTACAGTGGCGCTGCCACCTCCGCCACACGCTGTTGCGCAGCGTGATCGTCTGCTTGACGACACGAGGCAAAGCAATGCGTATACCCCCGGCTACGACCACCTTCGGGATCGCAGCGTCCATGGTCTGCTGGACTGTGGTGGTGAGGAGGTCGACCATACGGTCTGCCTCCTCGCACGTACTAGGCGGTGTTGGGTCGACCGGCAGCCTTTCCTCAATGAACTCGCGGAAGTGCTGCCAGTCTGCACGAGCTAGGTCCAGACGCTGCGAAGGTGGTACTCGCACTGGCAAGTTCCCCAGAAGTAGCAGGGTCGGATTATGGTCAGAGGACATATCGCACACGGAATGCATGCTGAGGGACGCCCTGATGTTGTTGATGACAGCAACATCAAGGACGTCCCTCGAAGGAAGATAAGTGGACTCGTTCGGTGCGAGCATCGTAAGCCCCTCTTCATCGGCAAGATCTTTCAGCCGCAGGCCCCTCGGGTTGGGGACTCTGGAATGCCAACTGGTGTGCTTGGCATTCAAGTCCCCAAGTGCGATCGAGGGGCAGCCATTCCCGACAACCTCCAAGACCTCATCCGGATCCCACGCTCTCCCCGGCAGATAATACACCGAGAAGACCCTGATCCATCCGGTACAGGTCCTGATGTCGACGGATACAGCTTCCACCGACCCGTAGTTCCGCGCCGGAAGCGGACGATGTTCTACAGATCGATGAACTAGCGGTGCCGAGCCGCCGCGCCCCGCCCCCCTGGCGGGCTGGTTGACCCTGTCTGCGCGGTATATTGCCGATCCAGGTATCTTCCACGCATCCGCCGGGCGGAGGTGCGTCTCGTTCACGGCGGCGACGATGGCGTGTTTCTCTTGTAGGAACGCCCGAAGCTCTTCTGTCTTCTCCTTGACACCTCGGGCGTTCCATTGTACTAGGACGCTGCACCATATAGTCCCCATTGTTGGGGGCAGAGATGCGCTTCTTGACCAGCTACCCAAGGAGAGAGAGGAGGAGCTGGCCGGACGTTGAGGAGATATAACTTCTCAGCGCCCCACAAATCATCGCCACCGTCCGCCAGAAGTCGGGGCCCTCCACGGACCGAACTGACTCTGGCGCACTGCTCTGCGGCTTGCTGGTCTTGACCGAAGCTTCGGGGCCCTTGAGAGGGACCACTTCGGCCGATGCGGTTGGCCGACTTACGACCACCCGCTTCTCTGATACGGCCTTTTCGACTGCCAGAGGGGCCGCGGCGGGGCCTTTCGGGGCCTCACTCTCCGCTGTTGCTTCCTCAGAAATCATCGCCTGCTGGGCTTTGGCCGCCCTGCGCCTCTCCTTCCGTAGGGCGGAGGCTGAGGGATTCTTTGGTTCCGTCTCCTCCCGTCTGACAACGGGACCTGGAGCCGGTGCGATTACGGCGGGTTTAGGGTCCGCCTGCTTATCCGGCTCAGCACCTGGCTGCTGAGTCGGAGATGGGGCACTAGCCGAAGGTGTCGGCTTGACAGTGCCCCCAGCCACCGCGGCAAAGGGACGGGAGGCGTCCACTTTTGCCGAGTCTTCATTTTGAGGGTAGGTGCAGTCTTTGAAGCCTTCCCTGGCACCGTCTTCCTTACCGACTTCTGCTGCCCCTCCTCATATCTTGCCAGCGCCTCCAAGAATGCCGGGCATTCCCGGTGCGAGGCAGGGTGATCGCCCTCGCAGTTTGCGCATGTAGCAGGCTCAGAAAGCGGCTTTGGGCAGTCGTCCCCCTTGTGGGGACCGGCGCACCTGAAGCAGCGCGTGTCGCGCCTGCAGGCGAGCGATCTTCACCGAGCAGTGACATAAGGTTTTAATAGCCGACGCTGGAGGGGCCCGTGGAGTCCTCTCCAGGTTGGCAACAAATCTCCCTATTGGGATCCGCTTCCCCCCTCCATCGCAGTCATCTGCCGGACGCCACGGACAATAAATCCCTTTTCCGACAGACCTGCTGCGATGCCCTCAGGGGAGTAGCCCTTCCCTACATTTTTAATCAGCAGACGCGTCCCCTGGACCGTCTGCAGTAACTGAGTATGGTACTGGACCTTAGCATCGTCCAGTACCTTCGTCGCCGCCCGGTGGTGCTCAGGCGTGTGGACGACTATTCGAGTGGAGGCCCTGTGGACCTCCAGCTCAAACTCATCGCCGCACACCTTGCTGAGTTCAGCGGCTATGGTCTTGTGAGAAAGGATCCCATATACCGTGATCGGCGATACGCGGACCCTCTTTCGAGCTCCCTTGTCGGGACCTTGTCCCTCCGGATCTGTATTCTCTCCCCCCCCCCTGCAGGGGAACGGGAAGGTTTCTGCCTCTTGGCTCTCCTTTTCGTTACTTGGGTGAACTCACCATCCTCGTCCGTGCTGACGCCTGCATCAGCACCGAGAATGGGGGCGGACCGGTCTGCCAGAGAGGCAGTGGAGGGGGCAGGCGCTTGTCCCCCGGTCATTTTCCTCTTGCCGAGTACTCCGTCCGTCGAGTCCATAGACTCAACCGGAGTAACGGCGGGCTGATGGCCCTGAACAGGGCCTGAATTGCCGGCACTGGTGGCGGCGGTTGCGGGCTTCGAGCGACCAGAGGGGGGGAGCAGGGTTCCTTCCCGGGACGTCGAAGCGACGGATTTGCCTTTTTTCGAGGCGTTCTCCTTGGTAGGCCTCGGTTTGGGTACTATCGCGGGTGTGACCCCGCTGGCGCCTACCGAGGCTGTAAAGGGGGGGAGCGGGGCTCCCTCCCGGGAGGTCGAAGCGACAGATTTGCCTTCTTTCGAGGCGTTCTCCTTGGTAGACCTCGGTTTGGGTACTATCGCGGGTGTGACCCCGCTGGCGCCTACCGAGGCTGTAACACATTGGCCCTGGGCCGGAGTTGAGGGAAGGTCTTCGAAAGCAACCGGGGCAGCAGCATCCGGTGCCTTCTCGGCACACATCTCCCTGTACTCCGCTGGGGTAATTCTCCCAAAGGAGGAGTCGCTTGAAAGCGACGACGACCGGGGGCGAGCGGAACCGATGTGAAGGCTCCCTTCCATAAGGGCAGCCGGCTCAACAGACCCTTTCGGGTCACTTTCCATGGGAGGGATTATCCTCTCCATGGGGAAATTTTCTAGGCCCTTTTCAGGGCCAAGAAAAACACAGGGAGACTGACCTCAGAAGGCCAGGCTCCACCGTAACCGTAGACGACAAGTGCAGGTGAGCAGAAGGGATTCGTTAGCCTTCCCCTGACTTGCCGACGACCCTACAAGGCGGAAAAACAAACCCGAAACCGGAGTTCTGCGGAATAGCAGAAGCGCCACAGTCGCGAGTGGTAGTCGCAAGTACTAAAAAGCACGTAATCGTGCGAAGAACGATATGGATATGCCTAGGCTACCAGTATCGAATCAGGGCTCTCGGCGAGCATATTGGTTGGCCTTTACGCTCTCCTATACAGCGAGGAACGAAGGATCGCGCGGTCATGAAAGCGAATGTTTACCGAAATTATTTTACTCAACCCAATTCCATTCTTCATGAAGTGCATCGTAAACATTTCTAATAAGTCGTTTTCCTTTCTTTTTTTACATGCCGACGAAGAGCTTTGTTCAGAGTTGCCAAAATTATTTTGAACATGTCGCTAAATTTACCCTGAAAAGTAGCTAAAAAGTCGCTAAACTCAAAAAATATCGCTAAAAAAGTAGTTAAAAATTAAAAGTGCTTAAATATTTCAAAATAATGATTATTTTATCTATATAATACACTTACCTTCGTTTTTATGAATATAATATTAATAAAGATAATATTTTACAAATAAAAAAAATAATGTAGGTTTTTTGAAGTCTTTTATTAATAAAATTTTCATTTATATATAGGTCAAATATGTAAAGTTAGTTGGAAGCCACTCTACAGTAATTCTTCGAAAAAAGACAAACCTGTTTCAAGTACGTCTTCCTCAATTGTCTGTTCGCTTTTATCTTTGTCTTTGACTGTATCAACATATGTTTCAGTGGATCTAAATTTGTATATAACACTTTCGGGCAGTTCGTAATTGTAACAACATTTCTCATGCCTTCTCAAACCGTACCTAATGCACAAAATAGCTTTTAATGTTTTAATACTCATTCTATTTCGTAGTTTTGATTTTACAATATTCATGACACTAAATAGACGTTCCACATCAGCATTTGAGTGGGGTAGGGTCAGTACAGTTAAAGCTACATTTGAAATATCCTCAAAAGGATTTTCACCGGTTGAGTCTCGATAGCTAGCTATTTCTGGCCAAAGTTTACACGTATCTGAAATTTCTGTCCACATGATCGTATGTAGTTTTTTCCACTGAAAATCAATACGAGTCAGAATCGATGCATCTTTTACAAACATTTTTGCTAGATTAAGTATTTCTGGTTTCATAGGTTGAAGACATTTACTCGCACTCAAATAAGACATTAACTGCAAAGTACGAACATTTTCTGGTAATCTTTTTTTAATTTATTTTTGAAGTAAAACTAGGAAATTATTACACCTTTCACGAATCTGACGGTTTATCTCATCAGTAAATTTGCATTCGGATATTTCATTTTCAAATTCATATCCTAAATATTCATGTAAATTTAGTCGATTTAGGGTATCAGTACTTTCTAAATTGTTGATCTTCGAGCAAAGGGAATCATTTAAATGTACCAGATCATTTAGTAACTTGGTGGGATCATTCAAAGCGGCTTCAAATTTCTTATTGACTGCTTGAACCTCTCCTAAAATTGGCCACAAAAATAACAAAAAAAAAACAAAATTTATCTTATCGCAATACATTGAATACAACAATTCGGCTGTATGACAGCGCTCGTTTTTTCTAGAAATTTCAAAATGTTCCTTTAATTCATTCCATTGCTCTAAAATTTTTACTATAGCCCCTTCAACGGACAACCACCTTGTTTGACTCATTTGTACTAATTTTATGGGAGATAGACTATTATTTAACGAGGGATAAAGTTCTTTATATCTAGCTTGTCTTACAGCAGAATAAGAAAACCAATTGTACATTTCTTTAACTAGAAAATCAAGGTTCCTTGGCATATGATCACGGGTCGCATGGGAAGCAGCAAGTTGCAGGGAATGGCACACACATCTTAATAGAATCAAGTTAGGAACATCAGACTTCAGTCTGCTATAAACTCCATTATTAACGCCAGTCATAATGGACGCATTATCAGTTCCAAGCGCGATTAGCTTCTGTAAATCTAACCCATTGTTTTTAAGGGAAGCTTTTATAGATTCACATATTGCATCTGCATTGCAGTTACGTAGTTCTATAATATCCAAGAATGTCACTGTAAATTTCTTTCTTGATTGGGAATAATATCTAATTATTATACCTAACAGTTTAGTTACGGAAATGTCATTAGTCTCGTCTATAATTAAGCTGAAGTTACTTTCTCCTATGTCATATTTTAAATCCTCAATGAAATGCGGGGCAAGCACGTTGCAAATCAAAGCACTACATTTTGTTCGATGAAGTTTAATGTCACTACAACCTTTACTATCACCAAAACAGGCTTTGCACAAATCATTCAGATGTTCCACAGTTTTTATTGCACAATGCTCTGCTATGAAGAGTGCAACAAATCCTTCTTTCTTCTGAAAATCATTACTCTTCTTCTGGAACTGAAGAGTAGTTTGCCTTTGAGAGCTAAACGGAGCTTCTGCTTTTTTGTGTTTAACTGTATTACGATGTTTTTCGATGTCACTAACTTTTGCCTATAATGAACACTTGCAAAACTTACAAAAGCACTTTGTATCGTCTCCATCCACCTTGATGAGCCAGTTTTTATATCTCGAGTCTTTCAGCCATTCCAGACGAAAACGTTGAGTGTATTTCTTGTTATCCATGTTAGTAAGGGTAAAAAACTTAAAATATTTTATAAACAAACTTAAAAACTGAAGAGACCAGGATATCTAATTTCAAAATGTTCAGCAACCAATTTCTCAGATATACACATACAAAAGGTGCTTTTTCACATACGACAACACTCGTGGCTAGCACTCGGAGTGAAATACTATGACGGACTGAACGCAGAATTTTCACAAAGTTTCAACTATAAATGTATAAGAGTTCAAATGTGCTTGGATATCCACGAAGATCGATGTTCGGAGAAAAGTACATACAAGGTTGCGAAGGGGTGTCCCTACGCCTGCCTACCGAGAGTACATAAATATGGATATTTTATTTTGTTGCACATGTTTGTAAATAAATTGTATGTTAATTATCATGATGATTCAACATTCAAACCACAAAATGTAAATATGTAGTTTGAATAAAGATTTGCAGAACAAACACTACAGATCAAGATATAATATACTTTAAATGTAAATGTCATAGTTTTCAAGATTATGCCTGATTCGTTGATAATATATAATAACAAACAACGGCAATTTATTTTACATTTGGTATGTGTTAAGTTTCATAAGAGTAATTCATTTTTCTGGTTAATATCGTATGTATTTGCACTAATATAATGAATAGCTAAATTTTTCGCTAGATTCAGTGGAAATCGCTTAGTTAGCGAGATGTCGCTAAAACAAAAAAAAGTCGCTAAACGAAGTAAAAAGTCGCTGAATCTAGCGACAAAATCGCTAAATTGGCAACTATGCCTTTGTCGCATGACATAAGCCAAATGGCTCCACCAGGAAAAAAGAGGAGAAAAATCGTGCTCTCCTTTGAAAAGATACACAATTGCTACATTGCATTTCAAACACCAAGGAAAGGCTCCTTGTCGCATTAAAAAGCGATTTATATACGGAAAAACACCGTCATATCGTAGCAAAATTGAAAATTCCATCGCAAATTTCAACGTTGATTATATATTTTTTAAACAAAAAATACAGTACAAGCATAGATAGGAAGTACAAAGCTTTCTCTTTCAAAACATATAAAGGTTATTTAGATTTAAAGAAGTCTCTAGTGTCAAAAGATAAAAGAAATTATGGCTGACGCAGGACGTAATAGTACGTCTGACGGCCGATTGGACAGTTTTTGCAGGACGTAATAGTACGTCTGACGGTGTTTACGGGTTAATAATATCAATAAAAAGAATTTCCATTGACATTTTATATTTAAAATAGGAATTATATTTTATATTATACTAAAAAAATAAAAATAATTTTATGTATATTGTAGGTATTACGTAAAATTTAAATCACCCTTCTCGATTTTATGATAGCAAATTTGTTGGATACTGCATCCAAATTTGATAATATTTTCTTGGAATCTGAGTTTTCTAGCAACAAAATTGTTAGTTTTTTTTAATCTTCTTGTTGCCATACAACTACGCATGTAATTTTTAATTAATTTCATCTTTGAAAATTTTCTTTCATTGGCTGCTACCGAAATAGGGAGTAAAATAAATCATAAGGGCTATGCAAACGTTGCAATTATCAGATGCTAGCCCCCATTTAATAATCAGAAGTTCCAAGAATTCCTTAACATTCTTGTACTCGTTTTATTCCATCCTCATATTTGATTTTGTTGTTAGTGCTATTAATTCGTCTTGTAAACGTTGAGTCAAACATTTTTTTTGTCGTGAAATATTTTTGAGTGTTCACAAATTTTAGATCCGCTTAACATTAAAAGCTTCTTTGGTTTGAGAAAAATGAAAAAATGCCTTAGTTCTATTGTTTTCTTGAACCGCTTACCAATTTGTGATATAACCAAAATGTATATTACAAAAAATATACATTTTAAAATTTTTTGCTTCTCTTCTAATGAACTGTTCCTCAACACTACGTTCATCGAAGAACTTCTTTGTAATTTGAATTCGTTTTGTTTTAAATTCGATTGATATAGTATGTATCATATTTTATAGCCATTTGATTTGCTTCATTTTTAAATCCATCAAAATCATTTCTTAGAGACAAAAGTGTTTCGGTGCATTTTTCAATTGCTGTTATGGTCATCATTAAATTTGTCACCTTCTTTTGTAGAAGTAAACTAACGACAACCGAACTCATGGCACTTAAAATCGAATCGTATCAAGTACTGAATTGAATTCGATATATAATATTAGCGTTATTTTCTCGGCGCTGAGTTCAATACATATTTCAGTGACTGAAGTAAGTGTCGTGTCAAACAGCATTAGCATTACTTATATTGTGACATTACAAGAAGTAAAATGTAACCAATATTAATTCTTGAAATTAAGCAGCAGCACAAAAGCCGAAAAAGGCGTGTGCATTCGAGACTAGACGAATATTTTGATATCGCAACTTCAAAGGGATGCTGTTACCGCACCGGGTATTTCTTAGAATTAAGAATTAAGCAACATTATCGACCGTGAGAAAATGTGCATGAAGTCCAATGGACAAATTATTGAAAAATTTTAGTGGCAATTCTCTGTAGGAGGGAGAGTATTTCATTATTTTTTGAGGCCCCGAGGCAATGCCTTGCCATATTTCCGCCTCTGGTGGTTGGGGTGATTTTAGAAATATTTCTCCAAAAGTTGACAGTCCACTTCGAATTTGTTTATGAGTCCTGTTGGTGGTACTTTTCTTAATGTAAATTTTTTACCCAACTAATGTTGTACATTAATTTGTATTAATACAGATTAAAATACAACATTGGTTTGTCTAGTTAATAACGTTGAAAATTGCATTTTCAACGTTTTAAACTATCAAAACTAATATTGTATTTTAATTTTTAGTAAAATAAATTAATGTACAACATTAGTTTGGTAAAAAAATTACATAACTAATTAGCAGCTGCAGGATTTGAACCCGTTTCAAGGCTCAGCGATCGCGCACTAGCCGAATTCACCACGAATGGCTCTGCTGAACTCGTTTCGCACGCGGTATATATGGCGCGCTCATCATTTTGGGAATGCAAAGAGACAATCATTAATTAACAAATGCTTTTTGTTTAATCAGTTGAATCATTTGTTTAATTTAATGAAATGATATTTTTCATAGAAATTGATTATTTTATTTGCGTGATTTAGGAGTTATTTGAAATAAAGTTTTTGCAATGTAACTCATAAACAAATTCGAAGTGTGCAGCCAAAGTTTGGAGAAATATTTCTTAAATCACCTCCAATCACCTCCCGAAAAATGATGCTCTCAAATGGCCGCGCTCCCATATTAATGCTCCTTGTAAGATATTTGAATGTGCGAAATAAAATTACTCGGCACGAAGGATTTCAGATTTCCCAATTAAATCAAATGGGATGGAAAGTTCCTGGAATCGAACCCAGGACTTTTGATCTTCGCAACAAAAACTATCCTCGGGTGCTCGGCCTCGGTAGCAAGAGATTTCCACCAAGTTTCATGAAAATCCGTGTATTGGTTCAAAAGTTCATATGGGGGCAGACAGACAGTCACAACGAACTATAAGCCTATTTCCATTCAGGAAAGTAGGCTAAAAATCTATAAGGATATCGAATAGCCTTGATGTGGACTTATCTCAAATAAAAAACGCTGCTGCTATCGAATAAGCGCCTAAGAAAGGATAGCACTTGTTGTTCTTTTGCAAAAACATGAGGGAACAACGCACCAAAATTGACTGTCGGAGCATATGTAATCGTTAATGGATATGCATAAATGTATTTAATTTAAAATTTTCCCGTTGTTAATTACAGTATTATATCCTTGTTTTCGCGGTTTTTGCTATAAGAGATATTATATTGGTATTAAATAAGCAACTGGCACGGTAATCAGTTGTATATGTTCCGGGTATTTATTTATTATTAACGTAATTGCCCGTTAAATATGACGGGTATGTGCAGATTATGTATAAAATAAAGGTGCTTCCCATTCTTCCTCCCTTTCTCTCTGCCTCCTCCCCCCTCATTTTCCCTCTCCATGTCTCCCTCCTATTTTCCCTCTCTTTCTTCTTCCATTCTTCATCCCTCTCTCCCTCTTATTCTTCCCATCCTCCCTCTTTCCCCTCCCATTCTCCCTTTCTTCCTCGCATTCTCATTCTCTCTCAAGAATGTGGCCATCTCTTCCAGCGTGATATACTTAGATACAAATCTTACATACAAAAAGAATATTTATTTGCTAAACATTACGCTAGGTCAATTTAACTGGCCGAAATTATTTTAACTCTCTCGAACATCCAGTAATGTGAAATGTATGTTTTTTTTTAATTTTCAGTACACATAAAATATTGGAGTTCGAAAAAACCATAAAATTTCGAAAATTAATGCGTGTTTCTGGGAAATTATTCCATTTAACCTCTAAAAAACAAGAATAAGATATTTTATAGTTTTAGCCGTCGAATAAAGCAAAAACGGAGACATTCGGTTCATATTTACGTAGTTTAATGAATGAAAGAAATAAACCTTGCACCTTGAAAATAGAAACTCCTGTGTAAGCATATGGAAACATATAATCGTCTCCCAGAGTTGAATCTGGGTTACTTCCTTAAACGAAAATAGTTTTCCCGGGGTCTAAACAAAATACAGCATTTTTCTATGACAAACTGTTCAAGGGATAAGAAGGGGGACGGAAGGACGGTCGGACGGACAGACGGACATTGAGCAATTATCTATAAAGATACGGATTTACTCTTTTCGATATACATTATTAAAATGGGCCAATTAATTTCATGATAGATAACTACATTATTTAAACCACAGGTTCTTAAACTGTGGGTTGCGAACCCTTCGGGGGTCGCAGCAAACATTGATAGACGTGAGTAAATTAAATATTTATTATAGAACTATTGAAATTATTATACACTACAACCTTTCATTCTATATTTGTTTAGTTTATTGCATAAATTAACGTCGTCAAGCATGATTACACGAATTATGCTAGAGTATAAAAAATCTAACTTAACTAGTACTGCCAGGGGTCGCTAATAATTTCGTCTTATGAAAATGTGTCGCGGATAAAAAAATTTTAAGAACCTGTGATTTAAACCGTATACACTCACTTTCTGTATCAAGATGGAATGTTGGGAAATATAGTTTGTATGCCTGAGTGTGTAAGAGGGAGTAAAGGGAGTAAAATTCTGAACTTGTCCGTATCAAGTTCACATTCACTTACTGTAATTTAGGCATATTTTTCTCGCATCTAAATTCCAAATACCGATTACTCATCGTCACTCTTTTATGACAAAGCCAAAAAGTGATCTCACGTTGTACAAACACAGGATGCCCGCTTGGCTAGTTATGCAATAAAGATAGTTTTAAAATTTCCGAAGGACGGAGTTCCATTCCTGCGTATCTTCCTCACAAAATGCAAGCCAGGGCGATGCAAGCGCAGGTTGAAAAACATCAGGATCTGAAGTTGGAAGGCCTACACTCAGGTCACTCCGCCACCACTCCCACCTAATAGACTGAAAATAAATAACCAAGGATTCACAAATGACAGCGTTGGTGAAGATTCTATGCAGGCAGGCATATGTTGCTTTGTCAGAATTCTTCGAATCTAGGAATTCAATTCAATATAGAGCTCTCCTTATTGTTGAAATCGAACTGACCAACTGTCTCTCTAATCGAATAACAGTTTTTGTAAAACCTGTTATTGGTGAATCGCCGCTACTTTGCAGCCGAAATGCGTGACTATATTTCGCAAAAAATTTTGTCAATTATAGAGAGACTATTTGTCAACCCCGATTATAGTTAATTAAGAAAAGGGTCGGATTTTCCTGCTCTCAGCGAATGCTTAGTAGGTATTTAAATACCTCCTCGTGACGTGAATTATATGGGTCGCGGATCATTAAATATCCTGAATATATTTCTAATTTAGATGTCATCTCATTGTCAATATACGATAACCTGGCTATTTGACCTAACATCAATTCTATTGACCCGAAAAATCTCTCTCAAAGCTATACAGCGATCTCTAAAATGTGCAACGTTAGAATCCGAATAACCTCTTTGATGGCGCATTGGAGGGAGAAGGGTTTATTTTCCGCTCCTATCTCTTCGAGTGCACACCTGGCGTATTTTCCCTCTTTACACGATGTATGCATTATGTCCTCCCCCTCGTCTCGTTCTTCTGCCCCTTTCCTCCTTTTAACTTCCTCTCCCTCCCTCCTCCGTTTCCATCCTTCCTCTCCATTTCTCGTTTCATTGTTACCTTCCTATTTATTCTTTTACGACCTGCCGATTCCCTCTTGCCTACGCACAATGAGTATCTAAGAGGTAGTGCAATGAATAGCTGGTCAGTTTCAACAAACTCAGGAAGAAAGATTACATAAAAATGTGGCCTTCCTCTTTTCTCACATTTTCTCGCCATTTCTCCTTCCTCCGTTGAAACCTTTATCCTTAAGAATAACTTCTTTATATATTTCTGCTTAGTTGCAAAAACAACAGTTGAAAATTAAATAAGTTTACTTTTTCCATACGCAGTATAGTATTAATGTTGTAGTATAAATATTGTTTTGCGAGAGAATACTTTCTGCCAACGGTAATTTTAATCGCCATCAAAATTATCGCAGTACCATCTAGCGTCATATTTTGTAAGCAAATTTTCTTGTAAATATTGACAGTGATGCCTGCGCCGACAACGGTAATTTTAATCGCGAATATTTTTCGCAGTAATTTGAAATTAATAATAATATGCACATCGGTATTTTGTTGTCCATAGCAACAAATGATAGTTTTGTGTACTTATCGTTTTTATAATGTGAAAAGTGATTGAAAGTATTTTTCATTGAGAAAATTATCCAAATCTTTTCAAAATTATTCACAAGTGTAATTTCTGATAGTTGTTCTTGAGAAATCTGTTGTCGAAATCAACTTGTAAGTGATATTGCAATATTATTCGTTATTCTGTATGGAGAAAGTTATGTGCTGGGCAAATCAGATTTTTCCTCATCGTTATGCAACGATAATTATCGATGTAGGGGCTGAAAAGTCCCGTTACAACCTTTGGGTTGTCAGATGGCTTGTCGCATATTTTTAAATTCTATTCAGAAAACCCACCTTGAGAGTATGCTGCAAAACCTTGTCCGACGTGAATTTCCCTAATGCGGATTTGATTATATACGGTACACGTACAAAATGTAATTATACGCGGTCCTGAAATGGACGCGCATCGCATTTCACGTATGTATGTGACACGAGAATGCTGGTAGCCAATGCGAACGCGCGATTTTTTTCTATGTTATTAAATTTGCACACCGCGGGTTTTTCCAATGTAATCCCGAGCGTTTGGTATGAGACTAACCCTTCTCCCGTCAGATGCGTTCCATGGCTTGCGCCATCTCTTTGGGTGTGTGTATCTTTGGTTAATCAACATCTTGGATCATTATAGTCATCTCTTTGGGTTTTTCAGTTTTTAGCTTTATCAACTCTCCTTACACTATGTGTGTACATTTCTTTCCTGTCATTTAATTGTCTTCTGGTCGTTCCAATATCGCGTATAATTCGTTTTTCATCAGCTAACGACAACGTGTGATCTAAGTAAAAATGCGGCTGTGGATGAAATAAGCATAGGTGTTATGTGTCGAAAGATAGCTTCGGTTCGGATGACTTTTATAATTAAAACGATTTCAGAAGTGGTTTTATTGAAGCTGACGCCTCCGAATTGTAAAATACTGAGTGTTGCTACGTGCCTGAAGGTTTCGACGGAGATTGGAAATGTATGGACAAATAAAAGATCGGAAAATGCTCAACTAATAGTTTGTAATATTAAAAATGTATCCTAAAACATTTCTGGAATTATTCCCAGATGCGTAAAAATGATTTGAAATGTTGATCTTGACAATATGTATGTAGACTATAATAGTTTTTCTAAACAAAGTCAGATTTTTTGTCCTGCTTTCCAGAAACTTTTTTGTCTAACCTAAGTGCTCCCGCAGTGTCAAAATACTTGTGAAAAAATAGGTTTAAGTTGGAGAACTTGGAGTACTTAGATTTAAAAGGGAGAGGGTTAAAATGTCAATTGCTACATATCTCAGTTATATATATTTTTAAATTAGAGCTTCATATGCTTACGCATCGTGAAAAGGAGCGTTTTATTTATTGAGGTTTATTTAGAATGATAAACTTAAAATTCTTTATAAATTAATTAATCAATATAATTATATGGCATAATGTAATTTTTTCGGTAATTATTTTTTAAAAATTTATCTTTATATCTATAACTATTTGCTCAGAATATTATTCTCAAATTTTTTAAGGCACCCCCTACCACCCACCGATTTCTCCTAAACATAATAAATGCCATCATAGATCGCATACACCCTGCAAATTTCAGCCTTACGTCTCTTACCGTTTACTTGCTATTTTAATTTAATTGATAGCATAGACGGACTGACAGAGTTTATAAAATGAAACGCACTAAAAATACCGTATATCTTTCAGCTAGTTAAATACCTTTAGGAAAGTGTTAGTCCAAAATTTTCCATCGTTGCTTCGAGTAAATTAATGGTAGATGCCTCTGCCATCTGGTGGAAACAAAGCAATGTTATATCTGTCAGTTCCTTTGCAGTCGATTAAAGATCACGCGCATTTGAGGTAGTGGAAAGCTTAAGTACCGTATGAAAATAAAGGGATAATCCTCACCCTCCATTCTTATCCTTATTTTCTACTATTTCTCCACTTCATATCTCCCTCTTCATTTTCTTTTCTAGAGTATTCCCATTTCATTCTTCCTCTCTTCTAATTTCCTTCCTTGGCGGGTGCTGGTAAAATTCCGTTTGCCTCCCAGTCGGATGAGATTCCCTTTAATCTATTCAACGAAATGTATGAATAAGGTTTTATTTCGCTTATACTATTTAAATCTTATTTGTGAGTGGAATTGGTAGTTGAAAGAAATAAGTACAGAGCCCCAAAACTGTTTGTAACAACCGACAACGTTGAGTAATGATTAAGAAATCTATGCTAATCTGAATGGCGACGAACTAGAATACGCCTCATCCACCTTACGTCACCGAGATGTACTCGGTCCTACAATTGTTCTGATCTCGTCCCTTTACAATGGCTTTCTGAGACTCCAATTACCCACCAGCTGATGAAGTTGAATATAGATAGGGAAGGTGAAAGGGATTACTAATTATAAATACAGATTTAAATGGAGGAGAAGGGTATTTTTTTAACATATGAATGTTTTTTGAGTAAGAAAACTTAGCGCTGGAATCATTTTCCCATAATTACCACAAATGAAAACTCATTACTCAGCCCTTCTCTTTTGCTGCAAGCATCAGCCGTGAAAACTTCCGTTCAGAGAAACAACCTCTACTTATAAATCGGACTGTCTCTATTATTCTCGCACGGTTGTTACGACTCATGCAATCCTATTTTCCTCCTAAGGATTCCGATGTATTTTTCTTCAGGTAGATAATATTGCGTCTGCAAATCAAGAAAATAATCCTCACCAATGACAGAGTACTTACATCTTTCCTCTTACCGTAGGTCTATAAAACCGATGCAGGAAGAATGTACGACTTGGATAACAGTAGAGGTTTTCTGGAAAGGGTAATCGAGCTTCTCGTTTTCTCTCTGTCTCTCTCTCTCACTTCCTCGATAAAACGTGATTACCTTTTTTACTTTCGTTTTCCTTTCTATTCCTTTCATATGCATCTTCCCCAATTTTAGCTCTTTGTCTCCCTTTCTCTCTCCAATACCCTTCCCTACATTCAGCCACTAGATAAAGTTGATTGCTCCCTCTATACTAAGCATGTCAGAATCAAAGAGGGTCGCACTAAAGCAACGGATGTTATTAAAACTACAGTTGTTTAATGGGGGTCAGAGTTTATGGTTATTTTATTTCATTTAAAGGGCTACTGGGAGAGGTTTTAACGCTAGGCAGGCGCCGTATTTATTTACAAATACGAATATTTTGTTTGTTTCAAAAGGCACAAAACTGTTTGTAAAATATAATGAGAGTTTCGGTCTTTTGCAGTGTTCCACTGATCTTAGATTCGAGAGAAGACTCCTTCTAGAGAGATTGATTTTGGTATTTAATTGTTGTTTGACAGATGCCATTTAACGAGATACGAGTGTTTTTTAAATGCTTATATAAAGTGGAAGTACTAATTGATGGATGCAGTTCAAAATCAGAATTTGGCGATAAATTGCAATAAGGATCACTAATACTTAATTTAATTAAATTCCTCCCAGTAGTTTCGGGGATTAAACATGCGGACGGACGGATAGAGGCGACGTGTCCTTAAGGCGTCCCGCTACTATCGCTTCGCTCGTAAAGAACGCTTATAAAGTGATGTGTCCCTCGAACTAAAAAAAATTGAGACTGTTATAAACTGCCACTATAGGCACTGATCTTTAAAATAAATTAGACGGTTAAAAGTGGATAGGCAGGGACCTCGCGGCGGTCAGTCCCTTGGACCGTCATTCTTAGCCTGCGAGATAGCTCAAGTCCTCGGCTGTGTGAACCCTTCCTCGACGCCCAAGCTCACCCTTCCCAGCGGGGTATTCCCTGACCGCGCGGATGATTAAGCACGAATTAATCAAAACTTTTTAGATGCATTTCTGATGAGAATGCATCTCTGTTTAACACTACGTAGTTTAAGGAAGTTGATATTTTTTCCCGAGGTGCCCTTTCTTCCTAGAACACCATTCCCTATCCTCGCTTACCATTTCTTCGGAAAAATTTAAAATGGGATATGTAACGGCCTCACAACATTTTCTCCGCCTTTCCTACGTTTTCGAACAACAGAAAAAGAAAGTACAGGTGTATGATTGATTGTTTGTGTGTTTTGTAAAAAAAGCCCCCGAAATGTATTGTAATTTTTTTGAATCACCATTGAATGAAGCTTACTTCCATGCTATGCATATGTGCTTGTTTTTTTAAACAAGCAAATAATAAAAATGGAATATTTGCAAAATTGCATAACTTACGTGCCAAAGATGATAAATATGCTGACATTACGCATTGAAGAAAAATCTGTTTCCTTAAGGGCCTACAAAGTTTTAACTGATATTCAGGAGGAAGAAATAAAATCATTTAAAGATGAAATATTTTATATGTACAAAACCTTAAATGTACCTTTACGTTTCGGAAGTATCTAAAAAAAATCTTTACTGCGGGCGCCACGGCGATGACGTGCATGCAAATTGGCAACCATGGATTTCAAAGAAAGGAGTAGAGTTAATATTCCAGATACAGCTTCTCTTATCTGCATGGAATTATATCTTCTCAATTCCTAGTGCTCCAATTCCCCGTGGTAGGATCGACGTCCCATCCTCGCCGGCACGTGAACGATCTCATCCGACGGAATTAAAATCTTATCCGAGGAACTCCCTCGCTCGCGTCGAAAGACATTAACAATAATAAACAAGTTAGGAAAGTGTACAGTGCATCACAAAAAGCGCGTTTCGTGCGATGGAGTATTTGAAACTAAACGATATAATTTGACCGAACACGCAACATAAAACAGCAAAACACCACGATCCGATTGTATCCTTGTCTATCAAAAAATCTCTTCTCCCCCCTTAGTTGTTGCATCAATAAACATATTACGTAATTTTTATGGCTAAATACTGCAAAACGATATATCAGAAATGATTCCTGGAAATATTCAATTTATATTTAGTGATTTATTTTTTAATCAGTTTTAATCAACCGAAAAATCGAAAATTATTTGAAACATACCTCACTTGAGTTCAGTAGTTGTAATATTGACGTTTATGTTCGTTTCTTCGCCACAGAAAGACAATTCCCTTCCGTTTACAAAATCTGTCATGCACGCGTAAGGAATTAAATGTATTTTGTAACTAGCTGGAGTTACCCGGCTTCGCTCGGGAAAGAATTTTCTTTTAAGTAGCAAATTATTTTTATTTCTCGGGGTCCCGCGCTGTCGGTGCCCCCAAATTTCCCAAATTTGCTATTCGGAGAAGAGGTTCACACGGAATTTTAACTACCACTTAAAGAAAACATTGAAAATTTTTAGTCAGGCTTGTGCTCGTGGGTGTATCTCAATGGCGAATCCATTATTTAATCAAGGCAGACTGCTTTTCCAAGAATATTTGGCATGATCGAGCAGTTTTGTTAAAATAGAAATTACTCCGAGTGCACCATAAGCCCTGAATTTTCGTTCCCCATTTCTTAATTACGCAAGCGATGTTTACATTAACATTTAATATTTTATCTATTGTATTATAAAGTTTTACCATACATACCATACCATATTTTACGCATTAACGTCTTGCTTAATATCCACATAGATATATGCACCGAAGCCTTTAAAGCAGCAATAAAATTATGTGAATTATGCCAATACTATTATCCAAAACGTAAACAATGAACAACAACTTGTTTACCGAACAAATGTAAGTAGATGTATGGATTTATGTTGCGATAAATCTTTCAATGTTAATGGTAAAAGATAACAATGTTATAATATTCCTTAAAAATCATTTGACTCACTTAAAAGTATTCATAGACTATATTTAATCCATTTGTACCCCTTATCTTGGATTTGACTATTCTTCCTGTACGGCGCGCCACGGCGTGGACTTTCCTTGCATTAATCTTTACGTGGCTATCTGCCTTTGAGGGGGACAACAATTAAGAAATTTAGCTTTGTTGCTGCCTGGAATATGTTAATAAATTTTACGCTTAAAGGATAATTTCGAGAGATTTAACATGTAATACGACAAAACATGAACAGAATTAAAATATTCAGTCTTTCGTGCGTAAATAAGCCATTTCTTGTATTCTTAAGTTAATATTTAGGTATATTTATATCCACATCAGTGAAGGGCTGCATGGCATTTTGGAGATTCTCTAAAACATTTCCCATGCATTCTTATGGAAATAGTATTTTGTTGACTCCATGGGGTATAAGAGACCCCACGATCTGCAACCTAGACCAAGTTCTTCCTATTGTCCATAGGATGGTCCATGAAACTTTTAAATTCGATAGCTTCAACGGTGTAAAAACGTATAAGGGGCTTACAAAAATACATGTATACTTACATTCATTTTTATATACTAGATCATAGCAGATCTTATTTACTTCAGTAACCATAAGATTATTTACGTTGACAACAATTAGGTAGCTATGCATGAGTTTTTCTAACAATAATTTCAAAGCGAATTACGACATTCTTGTTCAATTTTCTTGATAACCGCTACTCCTACGATATAAATGTATGGGAAAATAAATACTTTGAAAAACTAGTTCTACAAGATTATTTGAAAGCTATTTTAATTTGTCCAAACATTTACGAGATATAACGGAAAGTTTATTTTTTGTCACCAGTAAAGTGGTACCCCTGATTGGCTTACGTTATTTATTTTTGTGATTTTCTTATTGTCTTTGATTTTAAGCCCTTAATATCAAATTTTACAAAAATCCGTTTTGTAGAAGACGAGAACGAACATGCTGACGGACGGACAAACCGACGCTAATAAGCCCTTATGCTGGAAGCGAAACGCGCCCAAAAAGACAAAGCTCGTACGAGAAACGCGTGAGTTTGGATTCACAATGATAGAAATAGGAATTAATAAAAGGGAGAGAGAGAGAGAGAAAAGACCGAGACCATCTAAGAAAATGAAACTTGAGACGTAAAAGTAAAGGAAACGAAATAAATGTCAGAGGTAAGCTAAAAAAAAATCTTTTTGCGCTTTATGTTTTTGCATTTTCTTTATCGTTTCGCGAAATTTGCCGTTTCTTTGCAAATATTGGGACACCTCTCTCATTCCGCCGTATTCTCTTTCCGAAAGATTGTTTATTTTTTGATTGAAGAGGGAGGAAAATTGGAAGAAGCAAATAGAGCGTATCTTTCAATAAAATCACGCATTTTAATGTAGTACTGCAATATACGAGACTACGATGAATGATTTGTTCTATCCGATTCTCTTCTTCTGCGGAAGTTTGTAGAATACCGAGTCTGTTTTCAAAGTTTTATATGCAAATACATATATATGTTCGGATGTCGTTCTCGAAGGGAAGAGATTCTTTCTCCGACTTTTCGCTTATCTTCCGACAGCGTGCACCTCTTTGATCGTGGAAATTTTTCACTTTGACGGAGAGAACAATGGTTTCGCGTTTTCTTTCCTTTTTATTTTAACTTCGGCTGCTCCAATCTTATTTCTGTGTCTTGGATGTAGAGAATATTTTAGGACCTTGTTCTATAGTGCACTTTACTCGGTTTATCATTGTTACGCTGTTGTTGCTTTTCGCTTCTTTCGGGACAATTTTTTGTCACGACTACGTCACCGAGTTCGCCTTTTTGTGCAAGTTTTGATTCCTATTAATCAATTCCACATAAGAGCAATATGTTCTTTTTTCTTTATATACTTGCATACTTGCATTAGAAACTATTTTTAGGCTGGTTTCCTTTGGAAACATAGCCTTATGAAATGGTCCTGCCTGTGTGTGTGTGTCCCCCTACTAACAACTTTTGCACCAATGGATCGATTTTCATAAAACCCGGTATAAGGCTCGTGCTGCCAGGGCTCATCTCCAGGTTACATTTTATTTGGCGAAGATTGAAGTCCCGGGTTCGATTCCAGTAACGTTTTTTCCCTATTTGTTTTACATAGGATATCTCAAATCCATCGTGCAGAGGTGTTTTCTTTCATAATTTAAATTATCTTAAAATTTGATATCGGAGTGAGATTTGTACTGTTCAAAGGGGAAAGGAATGTAAATTCTAATTCTTATAACCGAATTTTGATAATTGATCGTATTTTCTTGAATTTCTGCTAAAACAGCATTTTTTCGTTTTAAATAGCATTTTATCGGATTGTTGCCATGGAGACGATTATTACCAAACTCGGCTTGAATATTGACTAATGATAAAATGGGCTATTAATAACTTTTATTGTTAACTCTTATATTAACTGTGCTGTGCTGACGAAAGGTTCACCCACGAAAGCTTCCCGTGTTTTTTGTTTTTATTGTTTTTTTACGTGTGTCACTTCGACACCCCCAGAAGCTGGCCAACCTGAAGTGATCACTGGGCTTCCTTATCCCAACAATATATATATATATATATATATATATATATATATATATATAGAGAGAGAGAGAGAGAGAGAGTTATATATTTTTATTCAAGCCCTTTGACATCAGAAAATTTTCTTACTTTCAGCAGGATTCGAACCACCACACGCTTGTACTGCTCTTCATGAGCCATGGATTAAAACGACTCCGCCACGGTGAGCATGATGAACAATTGAGACCAAACTTCAGGAATCTACCAATGGTGCAAGCTGGTATTCTGAACAGGTACATAAATGAATGATACGAATCAACAACGAAATAAATTAAGGCGTTCTTATGAAATTGTCACCTGCTAAAATCTATGCGAGGCAAAAAATAAAAGCGAAACTTAAAAAAAATATCCACCTACTTACCGCTGGCCAAGAAGCGTAGTGCAACTACCAAACGTTCACTAGGAGTAATTGAAGCATGTAAATGTGTATTTGCTTCTGTATATTTGGTCTCACTAGTAGCAACGATTCTTCAAGATCAACCGCCGACATCCGTAAAAAGTTCCTAATTTGCCTTCCATCTTCCATCCTTAATTCAGAGAGCAAATGTTTGTGTTCCGAATTCCTCTCTTTTCAAAATCCAATCTCGCACCAAACATTTTCTTCTTATCTTCTTTTTTTCAATATACTTCGCAATAACTAAAAAAGCAGCAGCACCACGAACTTGTCTTCTTCCAGGCATGTTTGTGAAAGAGTGATAGCTAATGTAAACGCACAGGCGAGAAATTGCGCGATTCGGAGTTGAGAACTCGCGTGACAGTAAATCGCGGCGATATTTGTCGACAGTGTAAACAAATTGCGAGCCCCTCGCGCGAGATCTGTCGCAAATAACTTTCCAGTCTAAACTTGCCTTTGTGAGTGAAAGCGTGCTTTGAATGCTTTTAATACGAGAGAGAGAAAGAAGGAAGGGCAGGGAAATGAATCGTTGCGTTATATGCGAGAAGGAATATATCAGAATGTACATCATTAATCATTCGCATATTTAAATTACTTAGAATCATCGTGGGAGGTCGATACTTGAAACAACGAACGCCTAAAAGAACGAAAGTTTGTTTTCATGCCATCGGTTTTTTAATACATTTTTGAATTTTTCGTGCAATTGGGTACCATTGGCTTGGATAATCTATTCACGAAATTTGAATTAAAAACTTTCCCGTAGAATTTCAACGGGCATCTCCCTAGTTAGTTAATCAAGTTAATTTTTGAAGAATATATAAACATATTAATATATTTCACATTAAGACTATAAATAAAAATAAAATTTTTAAGTTGATAACTTTTATAAAGCGCACAAAAAGTGTAAAAATATAATAATTTGTTATTAATAACTTATATAAAACGCGCTGAACGAAAAAGAAATCATTTAAATTATTGAATTAATAGAGATATTGAATATATAAAAGTTATATGGCAATTCCAATAATTAGTTCAGATGTCATAAAGAATGAAATATAACTTTTATACATTCATTATCTCTATTAATTCAATAATGTAAATTTTTTTCATTCAGTGCGTTTTATATAAGTAATCAATAACAAAATTATTATATTTTTATTTTTAGACTTTTTGTGGGCTTTATCAAAGTTATTAACTTAAAAAATTTATTTTTATTTATTTTCAGCTCGACTACTTTTCGGCAATGGACAGTTTATCCAGACATATTAGCGCATAAACAGTAAAATTTATTAAATTCGTTTATTTAAAAAATACATGCAAAATATGTCAGAAAGAGATTTTGACATAGTTTTTAGTATTTTAAACCTGATAACGCTCTATTAATTTGTTTTCCAATTTTCTCTATCATTGATAAACTATGAATTACAAATGGTATTTATAGTATGAGAATTCTTGAAATGACTAGCACATATAGAAACATTTCCTGTCAATTATAAGTAATCAATTCGGGACGTCAAATTACGGAAACCAGCCCGCATCAGTCCTGATTTAAATCCTTACTATGTGCCACTTTCTCCAGGCCAAAAATATTATGTGCCACTTAGCCAGGTGTATGTATCAATATAGGTACATTTTTACAACTTCACATAAGGAATTCATAAGTTCACATAGATATTAAAACCAAAAAAATCTATAGAAAAAAGTGTATTACCAGCATTATCGAGTCTTGCGTCTTTGCTTTGCCCCAGCAAAATTTTAAACGTCAGGTTGTAATTTCGTTTTTGCGAGAATATAAAAATGAAAACATACATTACTTTACATTTTTTATTGAGGAAGAAAGTATTCACCAAGTATGTAAATTGGAAAAAAAAAGAATTTTGTTTTGTCCTGAAAAGTATTCATCTGCCATTTTTAGGGTCACGATGTGCCATGTATGGCACATGTGCCACGTGTTGAGCTCCACTGGTATGGGAGTTCGGCGGCTGACTTAATCAACGGTTACGCTGCTTACACAAATGGTTCAAAATTATTTTTTTGTACAATAATAGAAATATTATTACCATCCATAAAGGAAAGGTCCGCACCTCCACGAAAACATGATGAATTTTTTAGTTTTCAGTACCATTTGTAAAATGATGATGATAATAAGTTATTAAACAAGATGAAAAGTATACTCCATAAATGGAATACACGGAGATTTCAAAGGCGTTGTTTATGGGATTTACGTACAAAATGGCATCGAAAGAATGGGCGTTTGTCGAATGATTCTCGCCGAAACTATAAGTCGTAATTAAATGGTCTCGTAAACGTTTAGTGGTAAATGTTGTCTTTATTCGAATAATTTTTTAAAGTTATGTGAACCAATAAAAAAATTTCTAAAGTAATTGGTCTCATGAGATAAATAGTTTACATTCGAAACCATCAGTAAAAATTTCGGTGAGTAGCGGGTATAAGGGTGATCTCATTGCCAGACCCTCAATTAGTTTATAAAAAGGATTATTAAATATAAAATAATTTTGATCTATACAAGTTTTAATTATGGAAGGTATTTTTTCAGCAAATAATAATGCTTCTCCTGAGGGCACACTAATGAGTAAGTTTTTTACGTCAAAGGAGACATGTTAGACATTGTGCGGAAGAAATTTAGTCTAAAATCTTGGCAAGTTCGATCGAATTCTTTACGTTGAATTTGGATCGGAAACCGGAATAATTGCGAAAATAGAATATAATTTATAAGCTAATCTGTGAGTAGGGGCTGAGTAATGCGAATCAACAGGTCTGATGGGTATACTGTTTTTATGGGAGGCTATATAGCTTAAGTGGGATTGGAGTTCAGAAGTTGAAATATATCCTTATGAGTAAAGATTTTGCTTTCTTGGCTTTCCTGGTGGCATTTTGTGGATTGAGAAGAAACTAATGAACTTGTATTCTAAAAGAGACTCCGTTAATCACTATTTGTATGTTTTGCATACAGAACTACGCAGAAGTTTAATAAGTGAGATTTCCTTTAAAAACTCTCCACCCTCGATAACAAATCAACTTTCTTGCCAAAGAGGACTTCCCCACAGTCACCCTCTTCGAAGCATAATAGTGATCATCAGTTTTACCAGAGAGTAAATACACTCGCGTTTCCAATTTCCGCTTCGGGTTTGCCCTCCGCAACGAACCATTGTCCACCAAACACGTTTTTTAACCATAGAGGAAAGATGCGTGCATACATGCAAGGCAGAGGCGTTCTTTACGGTTTGTGCAATCATGTCAAAAAAGATAAATATTAACGGCTTAGTATAATGTCTAAGAATTGGTATGACAAGGAAATATCGCATTATTGATTCACCGACTTATTTCTTAATCAGTTTTAATTCATAAAACAATCTACAATTGTTTAAAACTTACCTCACTCGAATAGTAGTAATATTATCTTTATGTTCACGTCCATTCCTTCTTTGTAGATAATCCATTTCCCTTCATTTATTAAATGTTGCGTGCGTACGAGAGAAAATTAAACTAATTAGGTATTGACAGCATATACTGTTTACCTCAGTTTCCATGAAAATTGTTTTCGTTGACAACAATTAAAAAACATGGGAAAAATTTTCCAGATTCAAAGTGAATTACGACTTTCTCGTTTGATTTTCTTGAAATCGGTCTGTCCTTAGATATAAATGTACTGAACAAAACATTATATTTTGTCTCCAATAAGGTGGCACTCCCGATTATGCTACATAAACTATTTATATCATTTTCTTATTTTCTTGGCCCTTATGTCATAAATACCAAGTTTCACGAACATCCGCCCAGTAGTTTCGCAGACGAAACATGCGGACGGACGAACAGACGAACGGACACGAACGAAGGCGTTCTTTGTTTACTTTTTGTGAAGAACGCCTAAAAACTATCTCTACTTACCATTCCAAGAAAATATAATATAATTATATTATATATATATATATATATATATATATATATATAATATATTATACACACCATTTTCATAACCAAATAAACATATCTACATGATTTAGACTACCGGTACACGATATCTTTTGCTTTGTTCACTATTTCTGATGGTACAGCATATCATATGCACTGTGGTTTGTTTAATATTAAGTAATCAATGCACCGGGCACGCGTCAATATCGAAAGAAATTAATCACAAACATTGCCAATATAGTAATTTGATTGAACTGGACAATAAAACATGCAAACAAAACGATATTTTCAATGTATGCGTGAAATATCTTTCCATTTGAAATGATAAGTTGTCCGTTATTACAATGCATTGCAATGCAATCGTTTTTTTCTTCGCTACGTGTTTCATTTGCTTTATATTTACACGAAACTTTTCACATAAATTTTCAATCTGTTATTGTCCTTGATGCGTTTCTTTCGTTCTAAGCTTAGTGCAAATACACTTGAAAGTCCGAGTCTAACAGTGCAAAAATCCGAGATCAACAATTGAAATGTTGAAAATGGAAAAAAATGAAATATAAACTTAAAATATTAGCAAACAAAAATTAAACAACAGAATAGAAAGTAAGAATAAGAGTCTTCATTTCTTTCTACGTGAAATAGTGTAAAACTCGAGTAAAAGTCTTGATTGTAAATTATTTTAAAATGTTAAAGACTAAAGATCTACACATCATATTCCAGCCGATTTTTTGTTAATCAAATGCAAAAACAAAAACTTTCCTCATGTCGTACCCATGCTTTTTCGGGAGACGACTACCCGCTTAAAAACTGCAAGAGTTTGCGCCGAGTATTCAGGCGAAAAATTTGTCGAAATCTAGCCGACCGTTTTTGATTTATTTATTTGCGTTTATACTGGGAGGTGACGTCACTCGAGACAATCTGTTTTTGTCCTTCATGCGTTTTATTGCAAGTTTAGTGCAAATGCACTTGAAGCCCGAGTCTATCAATGCAAAAATCCGAGATGATCAATGCCGGTACCCCAGCAACTTCCTTTTTGAAATGTCGAAAAATCGGAGAAAATCGAAGATAAACTTAAAATATGAGCAAACACGAATTAAACAACAGAATTGGCGGTAAGAATAAGAATCTTCATTTTTTTCTACGTGAAATAGTGTAAATATCGAGTCAAAGTCTCGATCGTAAGTTATTTTAAAATGTTAAAGAATAAAGGTCTACACATTGTATTCCGTATGACTGCCGATGTTGGACGTGCCAATCCATGTATACGCATTTGAATAAAATAAAATTCACTACAGATATCATAATAGTGTCGAAGGTCGTGATTTTTTATCCTCTGGCGTCTCGTGAATAAAATAAAATTTAGAACAAATTTCGAGACCGCGCAAAGTCCGTCCTTCGGAAGGGACGTTAAGCCGCTGGCCCCCTTGGTTAAGAGTAGGCTAATGCCGGCACCTGGATTCCCTCCTCCCTTGTTAGTGTGTGCGGTGTGAAAGGAGCTATGGCTATAATAATACAAGAGGTTGATTAGCCAAAAATACACACACACTCTGTACAGATATCACCATTATGTCGAAGGTGGAGATTTTTGATCCTCTGGCGTCTCTCATGATTGTTTTGTTTGCTCAAAGATAAAATATGTCATGCTCTGTTTATCAAAGCTATTAATTATTTTCTTTTTATTTTGAAAAGCCCCTTTTGGCGGAAAGAATTTTATCGTCATGTTGATTGAAATGAGACACGCGAATAATTTTTATTAAATACTAGCGTAATTTCCCGTCAAGCATGAGGGGTATGCGTGAGTCAATGAATTCCACTCCGTTTCATACGAGCTGCATACTCCTCCCACGAGAAAAAATTCTGGTATAATCGGGAATCGAACCCGGGTCTTCCACTTTCCGGGCGGATATCCGCATTCTAAAGCGATAGAATTAATCTGATGCGGTAGTTCAGTAGTAGAATGTTCGAACAGCAAGTGGAGGACCCAGATTCGATTCCCGGTTATAGCAGAACTTTTTCTCGTTTCAAAAAGTGATAATGAATGATTATACATATAATATAGTGCGAAAGCCTAACAATTTTTAATATTTGTAAGTTTACTTAATTGACAGTTTGTTATAAAATATTGTTCTCGTATAAAACGACTACATGTATATTTCTTTTTAAATATAAAAGTTTTGAGGGCGGCCTTTTCTAAATAAAACACCGGCGGCCGAATATCTGGGAGCGTGCCTTAAATAAATGTAAACGTTATATGCGCTTAGAGCTTAGACAATGAGAATGCATCTAATGTACGAGATACTCTACTGGCGAATGGTAAAACTTTTTTTTTTACTTCTTCTGCCTCAACGAGTGAAAAAACATCTTATTCATAGTTACTTCACTATCAATCGAATACATATCGTCCACGAGTTATCGGGATTGTAAGTAATTTCTAAGCTCTCACGCGATGAGGCAGATTACTCAAATTTCTAAATTATCCTCAGAGCCAGCCTATAAGGGTGCAGAGAGAAAATTCCTCGACCGCGAAGCTTTGTTCATTCCCGGGTACAGATATCTTTGAATAACTCTTCAAGCCATTTACACTAGTTTCGGAAGAGCACCGCATGCTTTTATCCTCGTTCCTCCAGAGAATTTTTCGCGCGGACATCTTCCAACGCTATCCTCGCCGAGTTCAACATACATATATCTTGTTGACCTGAAAACTGCATTTTCCTTAGAGCCTCGGATCCAATTTCACTCCGTGTACCAATACCGATCTCTCCATGAGCCTTGACGTATAAAGAGGGAATTCCTTGGGGGTTAATTCTTTTGATGAATGCGGTATATTTTTGCCCTAGGCATAAATCGGCCAAGATGCCGCACTGGTTTATTTAGGCCACGGTTGGGCAACCTACGGCCCGCGGAGCTACGACGAAAAAGGATATCCGTAAAATTTAACACAAAAAGTTCATATATGAGAGAACGGAGACGACGGCGAAAAATTGAGAATTTACAACAAAATCCTAAACCTTACGAATATCAAACAAATTTTTAGAGGTAAACAATTAAAATATATAAAGTCCACGGTTCATCTGCTGATGGTGAGAGCTTCGCTCTTGAAATGTACATTTAGAATTAGAGTCCTTTCCTCATTTAAAAGATTTTTAGAGATCTGTGCGATTGAGTCTGAGTGCTTTTGTGTATGTTTGAATATGGTTTGTTTGGTCTCTGTCGTTGTCGTGAGTCGCATAAACTGTCAGACGTGTTTGAGATACCAAGTCCCTGGCGTGAAAAAGATTTTTCCGTAAACTTGATATATTTTAATTATTTACCTCTAAAAAGTTTTTTGAGATTCGTACGGATTAGGAGTTTGTTGTAAATTCACAAAAGTTCATATTTTTTATTCAAATCATTAAAATAAATCAATTAATGTTGAAATGTTAACGCTAAATCCTCATTTAGAACTGATTTCCACTGATATAATATCTCAGAATCTCTAGATCGTGGGTCCTCAACCTGGTGCTCGCGAGCACCGCCGTGCTCTTTAGGTAATCTTGCCGTGTACTTTTAGAATACTAAAAATCGTCTTACCTAGCACCAATAATTTAATCTGTTCCCTTGTTTACTTTGTAAACGTACGAAAGAACGTTTTTATTAACTCACTTTGGTCTGATTTTATTTATGGTCATTCCAACTTATAAAAGTATGGTGTTGCTCGCTGGGTGTAACTTGCTGCTCGCCACATTGAATATGGTTGCGGGCTCCTGATCTAGGCCATTTTATCTCAACTGGGGATCCGAGCGTTATTTTTGGGAGGTCCGCGAGTTGAGTAGGGCATGATGTTTATTTTTATCTGTTCGATCCCGCGCGCAGCTCTGATTAATATTTAAATGTGAAAAAAGGAACGAAACATTTATGAACTTTTCACGGGGAGGGGGTCCGCAGAAATTGTGGGACTTCGTAGGGGGTCCGCGGCTCCAAAAAGATTGAGAATCACTCGGTAACTTACGGTTTTGAACTCTTACCTGGTCCACCAAAGCATTGGCTACTTTTAGAGCAGCCCGCTGGAGGATTCGCAGCCACTAATTCGTCTCATATTGTAGAAAAGTCATTACGAGTTAAGGAAGATTACTTAAAAATTATTATATCAAATAATTTTAAATCCAGTTTTTTGCTCTAATAAGTAGACCATAGTGGAGTTATAATTATACTGAAAGCATTTTCCTATCTTACGTAAAAAAATAGTTTCAGCCGTTTCTTAATTGATTTCCTAAATCAAACTGATCACACTTGGTCTTTATTTTTAAGAGGATAACATCATATTCTGGGTGGCATGGCGACGGGATGATTTTGGAAAATAATTAAAATTTATAAAAAATAACAGATCAATTTGAATTTCAAATATTAATATAATAAAGGCCTAACAAACAGCGTTTAAATTACTTCCTCGCCCCAGGCGACTTTCTCAAAAATGTTAAATAATATTTCAATTGGGAATTTTGTATCAAGGAACTTCCTCATAGGAAAACAACGTAGACTAACACTTCTTTTCAAAAACGCTCCAAAGTAACTTCGCTTGAGGTTGAAGGAAAACTTCTAGGCGACTCGAGCACTGTAATCAGTTAGTTTCTTGCAAATTTTTGTTTTGGAAATCGTCGCAATCGATTCCTTCTGTTGTAATAAAACTATGAAAACTCGGTATAATTTTTCACGTTTTCACATCTCTCGCTTCGCACGCTTTCGGTTTGGCAGTTTTCATTTGAGAGAATTTTCTCGAATCGCACCGCCATCAGTTTCATTTTAACAGGTTTTCGGAACGGTCTTTGAAGCGTTAAAAATTCATAAAATATTTCAGTTCGACTCAGAGGCTGTAAGAAATAATAAAGGAAGCAATTGTAAAATGCAGTGCAACCGAGCTGTTGCACATTGAAATCAAGACTCGACAGTTAAAAAATATAGCATTTTAACTGTTCCATCGCTCTACGTGTGCGAGCTAATAAGTGATGTTCATAGGAATCAAGACTAAAAATCTCCAATCTGAGAGCACCAATATGATACAAGCGTCAAAGATAAGTTCAATATGCCCAAGCTTATGGACAATTTTGGAAAACAGTACACGGGAATTCAAATAAAGGGAGATCCGTTTGGGTATGGATAAAATAGAAACGTTGTGAAAATGAAGAAAGAAGTGGTACAGCGCTCATCTGTTGCGTGTGCGGTCATAAAACTTAATCACGATCTCCCGTATTTGTAGGCAATGTGTGCCAAATACTGAGCTGTAAAAGATAAATTTTTCCATTTCACGGCGTTTTTATTTTATCCGTATCCAAACGGACCATCCTGTATATAATAAACTAACCATAAAATTTAGGAAAAAATATTAAAACAATATAAAACTATTCCCTAAGAAAATGAAAGATTTTTTGCTATCAGCTGTCATTATTCGGTGAATGAACATTATATGGAGCACAATGATGTGTTTTTATTTTAGAAGTTGTAAATGTAACCTCGTGTTCATATGGGCAAATATATCCCATATCACGCCTTCACTTTACACCAGTGGGGCGCAACCATATTTAATCGCGGGCCACTCAGACAGGACCAAATTGGCGAAGTTCCACGTAATTTAAGAATAATATGACATTAATATCGTATATACTATAAGCGTGTGCGTCCTCGGGGCCACGAATTGCGCATCACTGCTTTATACGCTCTTTCCCAGGAATGCATATGCAGTACAAAGGGAGGAATTGGCGTACTATTTTGGTTGAATTAGAATTAATTTAGTGATTTGTCGATTTATTTTCACTAACGCTTCTCTTACTGTACTTAATCAAAACGTTCAGTTATATTTTAACCATAAAGTATGCAATTTAGGCTCAGCTCCAGCCACTGGAGTATTTTATGCAGCAACCAATGGAGTGTGATTGGCTCAAGATGAAACCGTAAGTTTAAATTCTCTCCTTCGGGGAAACATTTTTTTTTCCGCAACAACACTCTTTACTCTCACGAATATCGATTTCCCATGCACTCAGAAAAGCACGAGAGAGAGAGAGAGACGTACATTACCGTAATAGTGGGAGTTCCACGCCGACATTTCCCGAGTTTTTTTCATCTATCACGTAACACAATGGATTCCGGGCGCTTGGTTTTCATGCTACTTTTTCGTCGAGTTTACATTCGGATGCGTCGCACTATTTAGCGTGTTCCATTTCGGTTGGAATAGAGGTGTTTACTTGTCTGTTGACACTGATTTAAAGAATGAATGAATAATTTTATGTTTTTTCCGAATAATGCAAAAACCTAGTTTTGGATTCGACAGAAAGGAGTATTTTTCATTCGCTCGACAAATAGAATTTTAACTCTCGTGGATATTAAGTAAATTGCAATCTCATTCGCTCACTCGCTCGATGTTTACGCAGCATTAACAAATAGTCCGTAAAAAATTTGCAGTTTTTGGGATAGTATTAAATGTTCGACACAGAGAGAGGTAACAAACTTTTGGGGCCCCTATTCCTTGATGGTGGCACGCTATCCTTATTTTTATTTCATCATCATAATGCTGCTGTCCGAAAACAGGTTTCAGCTGAATCGCTGCCTCCATCTCTCTCCCTAGAAGCCTCTTTTATATCTCTATACGTACTATATCCCTGATTTATATTCTATAATATTTCTATTCTTTTTCTCCCTCTTCCTCTTCTTCCGCTAATTTTGCCCTCTAAGATCGTCCTTTGTAAACACTGTCTTCTCAATATGTGCCCTATCCATTTTGCTTTTCTTTTCCTGATTGTTTTTAGTAGCATCCTTTCTTCTCCCACCATTTCTAATACTTCTTCGTTTCTCTTCCTCTCTGTCAATTTCACTTTCATCACCCTCCTCCATGCCCACATCTCAAAACTTTCTAAATATTTTTCCTTCTTTCTCCTTATCGTCCACGTATCTGCACCATAAAGAGCTATGCTCCATATGTAGCATTTTGCTAATTTCTTCCTTGTTTCTAAATTTATTTTCCTGCTTGTGAGAAGCTCCTTCTTCTCGTTAAATGCTGCTTTTGCCATTGCAATCCTACTTCTGATGTCCTGTGTATTACATCCATCCTGCGCTAAAATACTGTCAAGATATTTGAAACTACTTACTTGTTCCAATTTTTGGCCATTTACCATTATATTTAATTCTTTATGTTCCTTTGAAACCACCATGACTTTCGTTTTTTCGGCATTGATCTTTATTCCATATTGCTGGCCAACCTCCACTAGCCTGTCTGTCATACTCGGAAGTTCTTTCTCGTCTTCTGCTATTAATCCCTGATCATCTGCATATTTAATGGTGGTAATACTTTCACCTCCTATCTTAAATCATTTCTCTTCCATCAACGCTTCTTCTGTTATTGTTTCTGCATAAATACTAAATATCGCTGGTGAAATAGGACATCTCTGCCTCACTCCCCTCCCTATTGAAGTACTTTCTGTTACTTCTTCTTCAACCCTGACTCTACATCATTTGATCAAAGTAAAGGTTTTTAAGCAGTATTTAACCTTTCCAATCTATTCCTATTTCATTTAAAATACCCAACATTTTATCCCATTTCACTCGGTCAAAAGCTTTCTCCAATTTACAAAACAAAATTACATATCTGTATTGACTTCTAGCGCTCTTTCTATCATCCTCATACACCCTATAGCATCTCTAGTTCCTCTTCCTCTTCTGAAACCATACTGATTATATTGCAGCTCCTTTTCTATTTTACCTTAAATTCTTTTGGTTCTTCTGGTTAGAACTTTAGCTGTATAAGAAATTAAACTAATAGTTCTGTAATCCTTACAACATTTTGCATTGTTCTTTTTCTCCAGTGGTACCATAACAACATCTAAAAAATCTTCAGGTCATATGCCAGTATCATCTACTTGGTTCAAGAATTTTGTGAGTTGCTTAACTGCTTTCGACCCCAAAACCTTAAGAACGCCCACTGGTATATCATCACTCCCAACAGCCTTCCTTCTTTTCATGTCATCAATTGCTATTTTAACTTCAGACTCGAGAATACTTGGTCCTAGCTGGTCTTTTTCCACATCCTCTTTTTCATTTAATTCAATATTTCTTGGCTTTCCTTCTTCGTCATACAGCACCTCAATGTATTCTTTCCAGACATTCTTTACTTTGTCTGCCTCCGATACTATTTTACCACTTTTGTTCATGATTCCTTTACGTCCTATCTTTCTTGCCTTTTTCTTGAATAGTTCCTTTGCTTTGCTATACATGAGGTCTGTTCTACAAATTCTCTCACACTTGACAATCTCCTCGCATTTCTTATTTATCCACTGTTCTCTGGCTTTATCCGTTTCCCTTCTTAAAGCATTATTTAACTCCTTGTACTTTCTTTGGCCTTCTTCAGTGTTTATGTTCTTCCACTTTCTCCGTTATTCCATTTTTTGCAGAGTGGCTGCTGTGATCCAGGGTTTTTTGTTTCTTTCACCCGTTATCTTTCCTACCTTCTTTTCCATTACATCTTTAATGTTGCTATGGATGTATCTACACTCCTCATCTACACTTCCTATTTTCTTCAGCTCTCTCCTCCAACCTTTCCTCCAGCTCAGTCATGATAGCTCCCTTGTTCTTGAAGAGTTCCTCTAAGTTCCATTTCTTGTTAACTCTTATGTTTCTCTTAACACACTTCAGTCTACATTGTGTATTTGCCACCAAAAGGTTGTGGTCGGAATCGATATCTGCCCCTGGTAGTGTTTTCACATTTTTAACGCTATTTCTTAATCTTTCATTGACTAATATGTAATATATCTGGTATCGCCTCTTGTCTCCTGGGCTATTCCATGTGTAAAGTCTCCGCTGGTGATGCTTAAACCATGCATTAGTTAGAGTCAATCTATTTCTATGGCAGAATTCCACAAGTTTATCCCCTCTTTCATTTCTCTTCACTAGTTTATATTTCCCACTATGTTATCTTCCTGTCTCTCTCCGACTACACTGTTCCAGTCTCCCATTACTATGGTGTTGACCCTTCCTTTTCCCTCCTCCTCCAATATCTCCGTAATCTGTTCATACATTTCATTTACTTCGTCATCGCCAGCATTAGTTGTTGGCATATACACTTGAATTTTAAGTATTTCCACTGGCTCCATCTGAAGTTTTACGGCTATTAATCTATCATTAACTGTCACTACCTTGCTAATTCTTTCAGCTATCTCTTTTCTCATTATAATCCCCACTCCCCTTTCCTTTTTCTCTCTTCCCGAGTAAATAATCTTAAATTCGTCTGAATTTATCTCACCTTCTCCTTCCCACCGAACTTCACTAAGACCTGCTATACCTACATTATTCCTTCTCATTTCCCTTTTTAAGTTCTCTAGTTTACCCCCTGAATTCATAGTCCTAACATTCCATGTGCCTATTCTTAATTTCTCACTACTTGCTTTCTTCTTATTAATGTTACATTTCCTCTGTGCATCCCCTAGGGTAGTTCCCACCCGGAGATCTGATTGGGGTACTATTTTACCTCCGGAATATTTTACCCCAGAGAGATCCATAGAGATATATTTTATTAAGGAACTGGCAATTTTCGAATGATACATTTTTGTTTCCTTATTTAATTCGATTAGATTTAATGTCAGTTTAAGTCAGTTTATTTTTCCTTGTAACGACACGGAAATTGAATACTTGAAAGCGAAATGATTAAATCAACACAACATGATAAAAATAAATTAAAATGACAAAATATAAATAGAAAAATATTATAATTTAGTTCTTTTTTTCGTCCATTTTTCCTCAAATATTACTAGCCCATTAATATTCAATCAATACTAGATATACTTTCAAGCTCGCCAGTTACTTTTGGTCATTTTCAGGAATTTTTAGCAATTTTCTGTTTTGGAGTAATTCGAAAAAAATAAAATGCTACACTGACAGTTGATTTTAAAATAATTTATATTAAGTGATGATTTAAAACAGGTGAGGGAAGAATTGCAGATCAAATTATATAAGGCACTTTTTTACCGAGTGCTTTCTTTCCAGCCAAGAAAAGAATCGCAGACGGGTTGTGTTGCAAGTTGCCTACATTTGGAGCAACATTCACATTTTGTTATTTTTACTTTCTCCATATACGAAGTATAGTATTGTTTTCATGAAAAAAATCGAATTCGAGATTTCAACGGTAATACATGTCTTAAGGTTCCCTGAACACGTTCTGACTAGTTTTGCGATGATGTCTGTGTCGTCTGTCGGTCTGTATGTGATAGATTTTTGTGGGCGCTCTAACTCAAAAACTATTAATTAGGTCAACGCAAAATTTTATATTTAACATTTTCATAAAAGTTAAAAGATCTGATTAGTTTTTGGTAAAAATCGGTCTACCGGAAGTGGGTGTTTACTCTTGTCACTTATCCGTCATTTTGAAATATTTGCTTTAATATTTGATAAATGTCAAAATGTGTTGGAATAAAAGTTGTAGGTAATTTTATTTTATACAACCTTTGTTTGATACATTTTTCCATATAATGCATTGTTTAAGAGGTATCTTCCATTTTTAGCTGCCACCATCACGCCACCTACCGAAGACTATTGTTAACAATTGACGCTTAGTTACGTCTTAGTAACGCTCCTTTTTCTTTTCTTAATTGTCAACCGGAAGTAAATATTGACAACGATCCCAGAGCTAACAACATGTAATTTGCCATATAAATATGGAGAAAGTCATGTGTTGCCCACATCATTTTATTTCAATTACTCTCATCTAATATTCTTTTCCTTCTCCTGCCTCTTTGCCTCTTTCCTACCAGCCTTCCTTCTATGACTTATTTCAGCAGATTGTTGCCTTTCAAAACCTGACTCACCCAAATCTTCTGTCTTCCACTCTTTATTGTAACCTCCTCTCTTCCTCTACTGCAGAGGTTCTTAACGTACGGGTCCTGCACCCCTAAGGGATGCGTGAAGGGGGTGCGCGAGGTGCTCCCAGAATTAAAAAAATAATAATTTGCCTTGATACAATTTTTTTGGCTTAGACGAGGACAATATTTTTTTAATTTTGATGTGTTCGACTTTATCAAAAACTACTCCACGAATTAACCTTCTGATTGAGAGGAAACAGCAGCAGCCTTCTCATTGATTTTTCTCGTGAATTTATTTGTCTTGAAGTTCTACGAAGCGAACAAATTTTTTCCTATTATTGAAATTTAATATTGTTTTTTCAATTTCCTCTTTTTGCCATATATGGTCAATGCAATTTAAGGACAATAGCAAAAAACAATATATTTTTTGATTGAAATTAAATAAATAAAAAATATACAGGAAACCCTCGTTAAACGAACGACATGCGTTCTTGAAAAGTGTTCGTAAAACGGAAATTCGTTGAACGATCGTGATTTTTTCGTTTAAACTCATCATCGATTGAAGAGTACAACATAAGAAAAATGTTTATAAAAGATTCACAGCGAGAGCAAGTATGATAAATGTGGCCACGGAAATGGCTTGAAAACAAATCCTCGTGATGTAACGATTATGTATAAACCGCGAGAAAACGAATGCGACCGAACGTAGTCAATCCAAGTCACAGACTGAAGCATAGAATGGCTGCGAGAAACACTGCGTAGTGCACTTACTCCTTATCGGAACATAAGAGCTCCTTCAAGTCTAACAATAAGTGGATATTTGTTCATATGTATATTTTGAGTTACAAAAGCACGTTCGGTGACGTCAAATTAAGCCTCTCAAGAAATGCAGGCGATAGGAAAAATGCGTGGTAAAGTGGACACGAAGAATCAATGGGTAAACAAGACGGTCTTGGTGACCCCAAGAGCTTTCTTAAACATCCGAGTTTTTTCGATCTGAGTGAGTTGGATACATGTTATTTAGTTCGTTAAAGTGTACAGAATTATCCACGAAAAGAAAAGCTATAAATTCAATTCATTCGTTAAACCGAACATTCGTTCAATGAATGTTCGTTAAACGAGAGTTACCTGTATATATTTTTTATTTTTTGGGGAGTGCGCGAGCACTTTGAAATTATCCTGGGGATGCATAAGGCACAAAAGGTTAAGAACCCACGCGCTACTGTATATAAGACAATCATTTGTTTTTATCTCTGTCCAACTAATTTTCTCCAGTCTGTGCCATACAAATACCTCAAACGCCTCTAACCTGCTCATATTTTCCTTTCTCATTGTGGAAGCGTGTTCTTCATCTAAAATACAAGAGAGAAAATGGTGAAAAATCTGCAATTGATCGTGAACCGTGAAGACGTTTGATTCATCAGTCGGAAGATTCGGATTCGTTTCGCGGTCCAGCGCAGAATTCTCTTTGGTTTTAGGTGCAATTTTCCATAATTTTCCATACTCCACTTTTCAAAGCTGGTATTGTTTGGATACGCGCACATTCCGGCTTGTTTTTTATTTTGCGCATATTTCTCGCAAACGCCGCCCGTTTTTATACTTAGGAATGCTTTATCTCGAAGCGTTTAATACCTCTCGGTCGATATCAGCTCATGGCGCTATAACTCCGAAGAGCTCGTTCTGAGTAAACATCCGATGAGAATGAGTAAGCACAGAGAAAATAAATCTAGCCACGCAATAGAGTCCACTACTTTTCTGTGTGGTCTATTACTTAGTCTTTGGAATTACCGTACGAATTTACCCCAAGATATCGGCATATTAAAAACAGTCGTTCAGAAATTGCAAATATTGTCTCCATCAATGCATTTTTGTTTTGTCACGACATTTCATAATACTTTCGTTGACCTCATTCTTTTAATCTTGTCTTGGCTAAGACGTAATTCTACCCAACCGTTCACACGTTTGAGAACATTATTACGTTTTAATTTCAAAATAATTATTCATTTCGCGTTGTCTGACACCCAATTGATAATTATGGAGACTTCAGTATTTGTTAAAAGTTTTGGAAAACCTATTGACATTTTGACTACGAAGAAGCCATCATTCATCCGTGGTAGATTCTAGAAAAAAAACTAAATCTGCCATTCACCGTTTACTCTTCTAAAAAATAGGTGCAGTTCAAGACTACGTCCCATTAAAGGTTAATATTCTACGTAATTACGCAAAAAATCGATTTTCATGCGATAAACCAACAAAGAGACTTAAAAATTGTCACCATATATTTATATTTGCAATCATATCTATATTTCATCTTCTTTCGTCTGACACTTAAAATTCCGTTTAAAAAAAATTCTGTCCTAAAAAAGTACAGTTTTAAACAAATCATGAACAATACGATAGATTCTAACTCATTGAAATTTCACGCAGCGCACCCCACCATGATCAAGAATGCACACAAGGACAAGCAACCTGTTCCTCGGTACTCGCCAGAAAGTGCATATTAAGCGCCAGATGATTACGCACCAGGAATAGCGAAAAGTCTATTCAACAATATTAGGTCACTGAGCCTTTTGTTCGCAGGAGTTCGTTAAAGCCTGGAGGGCGAACACACAGGTATGGTCCCGTCGGGGATTGGACGAATTAAAATTGAATGGCGAAATAAGAAAAGAATTTCCGTTTTGAGCGCGCGCCATAAAAAAGCAAAGAATAGGAATAATCATATCATGCACCTTGTTATCGTAAACACAATGCACACAAAGACTTAACTTGAAGTCTTTATTAAATTTTGATGATTGACGATGGTTATCATAGCAATATCAATTTATTTGCGCTCAAATTATTTCACAATAGAGGTGCATATACGATATATGCATAAATAATTACATGCTTAGGCATGCCGAAAACATCTGATGTCCTTCAAAGCCCTCACTATGGTTTAACTCAATGTATTAGTTAATACATGCGCAAAAAAGTACATATTTACTTAGCATTATTAAAGAAGAAGCAGTGACAACTTTGTACGATTAATTAAGATACAAAATATTAACATTTATACGTGTTCCTATTTATACAGCGTTATAAGTTAGGTAAATACTAAACAACTAATTAGGCGCTTAAAAAATATCATCGCTGAACTATTTTAATATTTTTGGTTTTACTAAAAAGTTTGAGAATGTGTTTTAATTGGCGCTCACGTGGGAATAACGGCGCAGCTTTTTTAAAAATGAAATCGTTTCGGTATAGCGTGTTTTTTTCGAGGTAATTGCGTAAAATCATGAATAGCTGAGCATCACTCAGCGCATAACCTCTTCTCATGATCCCGTATCTCTCGAATTAAAAATTTTACCGCTGTTTTATCCGAGGTCGCAAACGATGCGCGATGTTTACCGCAAAGTATTCATTTCGCAGGTGTATCTTCGCCTCCGTTCTCTCACGAATATTATTTACCCTCTTGATGGTTTTACTTCACCTTTGAATAATGGAGATTTTTTGTGAGAGACTCGTAGGGTTCCCTCATTCTCCACGCGAGTCTATGCAAAGATGTTTTAAAAAAATGAAGAAATCGAGCATTATAAAATCTTAAGAGGGTAAATCTTTAATGTCCATCAACTCTTTTCAAAGTGCCATTAAGTGACCAAGCACTTCATAGGTGCCTCCATTTTTTATCGTTAATATAAAGCGGTTTGAGGCATATGGTGTCGAAATTTTGCTGGCAACGTTTTTAATCTCTTTTGACCTCCCGGACGAAAAACTTGAGAATCTGGCGCACCGAAGATTTTTTCGAGTGCATGATTGTAAAATAGGCGCTTAATAGTGTATTTGCATAATGAGAGGAAACAGCTTCAAACGTCACGACGAAGCATGGGGATTCTTCCTATTAGGCGTTTAAATAAGGCAGTAAATTCTCATCAAAAACTAACGCTATGTAAAAAAAGCGTAAATGAACTATAAGACCCGGAAAACTTTTCTCTATTTAATAAAATCCCAAGGTCGCCTTTGATAATATTTTAACACCATGCCCTTGTTTCCATTTTTCAGAGCAAGGTTTTCAGTTACTGAATACGTTTTAAAGCCACAATTTATTGATAACTAAGAAAGATATATTCTAACTCCTGCTGATTTTTTATTTAATTTTACCATCACTTAATTATTTTCATTTTATTTATACTCGAAATGTTTTGTTTTTCAAAAAAGGTGCTATTAATCCTCGTTAAAAATACGTCCCCTTATATTTTTAAATATTTTTATTCGAGATACTTCTATTCATTTCTATTCTAAAAGGTTAAATGGCGATAATTACGTAAATTCATACTTCACATTCATTAACTCGCTGTTTTCCAAATTGACTCACAAAATATTTTTCTCTTTGATCCAAAAATACGGTTCCAAATTAGGTGTTTGTTAATCTTGAATGGAACCAGCAGCTTGAAATATAGCGATAAAAATTTGTGTTGTTAGTTAATGTTACATTTAAAACAAATTTATGCCTGGTGGGTTATTATTATATTATATATTATTATATAGGAAACCTTTTTGCTTAAATTTAATTGATAACGCATTTAATTCCAGTAGCCACATAACGGAACTCAATGGTTTATTGACTAATTGTTCATCACTCGAAGCAAATAGAAAAAGCCTGAGTTTGTGCGTTTGCTAATACTTGCAATTTCTCATATAATCAAATTTATCTAGCGGATGTTTCAAAACTCACGAAAGTGTTTGCTATTTTTTTCGTATCCATTTCACGTTTTTATAAGAGGAGAAGCCGCGAACCGCTCCGGTTAATCAGACGTGGCGACGGGAAAGTAATATAATTTATTTTCCAGAACATGTCCCGCCCAGGTAAACATGACATAATTCGTTAGCCTCTTTAGATGAGCCTTACAGCACACCCTTGATTAATATTTCTCTTTGGGGTTCAATAAAAACGTATGTATCTGAATTTTGTAAACGAATCGACAAGAAAAACCCGACATCAAAGGATATTCGTCGAGTTATATCGGGTATACCGCATCAATATCACGCTCATAATCTGCAGCTACAGCTCCTTTTACTTCTATTTGGACTTGATTCCTGTTCTATGCTGTTTGTTAGTTTACTTATCGTCCACAAGGCAGCGAGATCTCGTCAGTTGTTTCTCCATTCGAATTCAAACACCGGATTAAATATCTCACATTACCAAGATGGGTTTCAAATTCATTGTATTAAAATTATGACAAAAATACAGTTTTGTTTTGATGCATGTCGGAGTTTATTTCGAAAGAGGTGTGATTTAACCTCCTCGGAAGAAGGCTTTATTCCGCATCTGCATCTCAAAGATATTCTGCAGAGGTGTTTGCTTCATCCGTGGTTGAGCCTCCTTGGGTATTTCCGGCCTTCGGCAGCTCATATTCGCCTCCTCTTGTTGGGTGGCAAGTCTCCATTGGTGCCCGTAGGAGGGAGGGACGAGAACATTTGTACTTGTCTCATGGACGAGTTTCGGTGCGTCCCTGAGGGTGTCAGAGGATTTGGAATGTAGCCCTTCACAGAAAAACCTCGCCGATCGCTGCATCCTCTTCTCTATTAGAGAGTTGTCCGTAAGGATGTATAGCACCTCTGTGGTGGCGTTTTAGCCTAGGCGAAGAGCAGAGGAAAGGTAACCTCTCTCAGCCACCTGCAGTGGAATTAAGTTTGATAAAATTCTTGAGACTCATCCGTTTAAAACTTTATCGTTTCGTAACAGTGAAAACAGAAGTGAGTTCCAATGAAACATTTCAAAGGATCTCTCGGCGTAGTTTAAAGGTTAAGTCTCGCTATTGTCAATAGGGTGGTGAATAAGCGGAATGCCGGATTGTGTCGCCTACTAGGAATGTGTTATTATCTCCCATGACGTTATCTAATCGCTTTATCGATTATCTCCGACGTTTGTTTAGTTACTTGCAAGGTAAAAAAAAGATTAGATTGTTAGTGCTTCAATCTTGCATAGTCTGGTCATAGCATTTGAGATAAAAATTTACAAACGTAATTCAGGTACCAATAAAAAGTTTTGCATTTCACAATAACGTTGCTTGAGTATTCAGTTGCAGCCAGTAATTTACGTAAAAGCCAACACATAAAAGACGTTCAAAATTTTAACATTTCGTTGCGAAATTTCGCGTATTTTAAATGCTTCACTTTTATTAATATCTTTCTATGATAGAGAAATTATATTAGGAAGATAGGTTAAGATAATATTCACAATTACAAATTCAATTTTGGATGATCGATGTCGAGATGACGGATAATTTTCCAATAAATTAACAAAATTTTCTCATCTTGAAATGCCATTTTCGCCGCGTATCGAGGAAGATAATTGCTCTGCCGCGTTTTTTTGCATAATGTTATCTCACCTAGGCCAGAACTCCTTCGCGTGCATCTTAACAGTCATCTTGCACGTAACGGAGGGAAAATAAAAACTCGTTTTTATCTTCCTCTTGTCCACGTGCGGAAAATTCGTTCGAAATTCGTCGCAATTAAGTTTTGATCGCATGCCCTTTCGGACGGAATAAACTTGTTGAGGCCGTCGGCAGTTTTTCGCATCGCGGAATATCGTAGTTCATCAGAAAGTGGAGGGAGGTCGTTGGGGGTTCAACGTTTCCAAAGTCAACAGCTTTCCGTTTCCCCCCTTATTTTTTGAGCTCTTTAAGTCCCTTTTGGCTTATTTTTCCGTATCGTTTCTTTTTTTTAAGTTGTTGGGCCAAACAAAATAATGCAAAATGGCGACGATGCGTTTTGGCTTATCCCTTTACAAAATTCTTCCATTAGCTTATTACTTATCTTTTTCTTTTGCTGGAAAGGAAAACGTTCCAGTGTTTGCACAGGTTTCTATACTTGAAATTCTTTTTAGTTTGCATATAGGATTTTATATATTCTTCTGCTCTCTCTCTCTCACACATATATCGTATATATATATATGATGTTTACGATGGCAATGAAAATGAAAAAGCCTTTTTCACTTTATCATTACGTTTGTCATGAATATATATATATATATATATATATATATATATATATATATATATATATATCAATGTTGAACAATATCAAATAAAATATATATATATTTAGGACACTATAAATTTGTTGAGGAGAGAGAAATTCCACAAGTGAAGTGATGTCATTTTGATCATTAAAGCCCTCTATCGTTATTTTGTAGCGTTATTACAATGCCTAAACAAATGTCAATTAATGTTCTATATTTATATTCTAATTTAATATTTATAAGGCTTACTTCAAGGAGATAAACCATCTAAGAAAACGTAGATCAAGTCGACTATACGATCATTAAAGACCAATCAGAAGCAGCATTTGAGAATGCGTTCCTCACGACGCATTACGTTTTGATTTGTTGATATTCGTTGGCAGGTAAAAGTATAAATATTTGATCGCACCACAGGTTCAACATAAAGTGTTTTGAAATTAATTAAATTTCATTTATATTGCGAAAAAAAATTATTTAGGCAGTCTGGCCAAACGGATCCAATCCCGCGTACGTTAGAAAGCCGCTTCCTATCCGGAGTAAATAGTATGCGTACATGCGCACATGAAATTTTAACGTAAATACCCTGTTCATATTTATCCGTGCATCGGATACTAAATGTTTTCATAAAAGGGCCTTCATCTTACTTTACCTGGAGCGATATATTCTTACGATAATCCCAGTCTCTTTCTTAGGCTAGAGAATTCTTAAGTTCTCTAAAAATACCATCTCTCTACCCATTCCAAGAGATCCGGCCCTAATTTATTTACATAACAACAAAGATTCTATGCGCGGCGAAGTGCGAGTCGCTAAACAAGTGATATTATATAAATTATTTTTAATAATAGCTTTCATATAGATAATTGATACCTTTATATATGAAAGCTATTTTAAAAATTATATATATATATATATATATATATATATATATATATATATATAACTATCATCAGTGCCTGGCAGTAGGCAGCAGTACTGTCAGTATGGTATAGAGCCGAAAACAAATGATGTTGGTTGGGTCTATATCCAATACAGCTGTAGGCGGGATCAGGACAATTTGAACGGCTACAGTACTGCGATGTGGATAGCAAGGGGGAAACTACCACATTACAATCCCTAGTAATGATTATATGGTTGGACAATATGAGTTCTCTCGAGGTAAAACAATCCGGAGGCAAAATAGTCCCCAATCGGGTCTCCGGGCGGGGACTGCCTTGAGGAAAACATTTGTCGAAAGTAATTTACGAATAGGGACTTGGAACGTAAGAACTACGAGAAAGGCAGGAAAGCTAGAGAACTTGAAAGAAGAAATGAGAAGAAATAGAGTTGACATTATAGGACTAAGCGAAACTAGATGGGAGGGAGAAGGACAGTTCGACTCGGAAGAATTCACGGTAGTTTATTCTGGAGGAAATAGTGGGGAAAGGGGAGTAGCTCTGGTACTTAGGAAAGATATGATGAAAAGCGTGACAAAGATAATAGCAACGAACGATAGACTGATGGCAATAAAGCTAAAAGCAGTCCCAGTGGACATGCTGATAATCCAGGTATATATGCCAACGTCAGCTCATGACGATGAAGAAATAGATGAGATCTATGAGCAAATTAATGAAATTTACGAAGAAGACGGAAGAGGAAAGGTAAACTGCATAATAATGGGAGATTGGAACAACATAGTCGGAGAAGAACAGGAAGAAAATGTTGTCGGGCAATACGGACTTGGAAAGATAAATCGAGGAGGGGAGAAACTCGTAGAATTCTGCATCAATAATGACCTTGTAGTGACCAATACATGGTTCAAAAACCATAAACGAAGGTTATACACATGGAAAAGCCCAGGAGATAGAATGAGATGCCAAATAGATTACATCCTTGTAAAACAAATATTCAGGAACAGCATAAAGAACGCCAAGGCATTTCAAGGAGCGGACATTGATTCAGATCACAGCCTTCTAATACTTGACGTGAGTACAAAACTCAAACAAATAAGAAAAACGAGAAGGGAAAGACAGACCTGGGACCTAAAAAAATTGAAAGAAAGGCAGGATGTAGTCAGCATGAAGTTGGAAGATAACCTAAGAAAGTTGGAAAACAAACCGAAGACTGTTGATATAGAATGGGATGAAATTAAAACCAGTATCAGGGATACCTTGGATAAAGAGATTGGAAAACAAGAGAATAAAATCAGAAAACTATGGATCACGAAGGAAATGCTGGAGAAAATGAATGAGAGACGAAAATGAAAACACATTAACACTGAAGAAGGTAGAGCCAACTATAGACGTATAAACAATGAGTTGAGAAGGGTAACAGATAAAGCTAGAGAAAATTGGATAAAAGGAAAATGTGATGAAATAGAATAAATGGAGAAGTTAAGACGGTACGATATGATGTACGCTAGGGCACTGGAATTAGAAGATAAGAAGTCTAATTGAATTTGTGGTAAAGGAATTATGAATACGGATGGGAAGATAGCCTCAGAAACAAAGGATGTAGCACAGGTATGGGAAGAATACATTAAGGAATTATACAGCAAACAGGCAGGAGCGGCAAAAATTGAACTGGAAGATGAGGAAAAAATTGAAGAAGACAACTTAGGACCAAGTATTATGGAGAGCGAAGTAGAAAAAGCGATAGTGGAACTAAAGAAGGGGAAAGCCACGGGCAGCGATGGAATACCGGCTGAAATACTTAAAGTCATAGGATCAGAAGGACTAAAAGCGATCACGAAATTAATTAATAAGATTTACGACACGGGAGTGTGGCCTCGGGATTTCCTAGAAGTAACAATGATCCCTCTAAAGAAGAAGCCAAAGGCAATGCAGTGTAAAGATTACAGAACGATAAGCCTTCTGTCACACACATCGAAGATCATCACGAGGATTCTTAATAAAAGGCTGGAGAAAAAGGCAGAAGAAATAATAGGGGAAGATCAATTCGGTTTCAGAAAAGGACGAGGAACTAGAGATGCTATAGGAGTAGTTAGAATCATATCAGAAAGGGCAATAGAGTACAGTCAAGATATCTGCGCATGTTTCGTAGACTGGCAGAAGCCCTTTGATAGAGTAAATTGGGTAAAGTTGATGAAGATATTAAAGGATATAGGTGTAGACTGGAAAGACAGGAGACTGATTAGGAATCTATATGTGAATCAAATTGTAAAGGTCAGGTTTGAGAATGTGGACACCTGCGGAATAAATATCGGTAGAGGAGTAAGACAAGGCTGCTGCCTATCGCCAACCCTATTCAATATATATGGAGAAAGTCTAATGCAAGAAGCTTTAGAAGGCACAGGGGATTTCAAAATTGGTGGAAGGACTATAAAAACAGTAAAATACGCAGATGATCAAGTACTTCTAGCAAGAAAGGAAGAGGAGCTACAAAAAATGATAAATAGACTAGTGATAACAGGTAGAAAATACGGTATGGAAATAAATACAGAAAAATCCAAGGTCATTCGAATATCGGGTAAAGAAGAGAATCTGAACATAACAATTGGGGGAAAGCCATTAGAACAAGTTTCAGAATATAAATACCTTGGAAGTATCATAACACGAGAGGCAAAATGTACGGATAAGATCAGAACTAGAATAGGAAAAGCAAAAGCGGCTTTCAGGAGAAAGAAACAACTATGATTAAAGATGTGTTAGAAGGAAAACTAGATTGGAAAAGGGAAAGAGTTAGGGAAAGGTTTCAGCTCATAGACGATTTGAAAGGGAAAGAGAGTTATCAAGATATGAAGAGGACAGCGGAAAATAGGAATATATGGAGAACCAGGTTTAACCAAGAATAATCACGGACCTGTCTACGGACAGACTACCTATGATGATATATATATATATTTGATTTTATTTATATCAGCTTAGATTACATTATTTACAATATTTACGGATATCGCACAGCAGGGATGGCAAATTCGTGGCACGCGTGCCCGAAGTGGCACGTTTTGTGATTTTACTTTGCACGCACAAGCTTGTATTTTCTGTATAAAATATTGTTTCTTACAGAAGGAGTAAACTAATGTCACGCAAAAAAATTCTGATGATCCACGTTGCTTTCTTGGCACGCGACACAAAAATCATTCGCCATCCCTTTTGTACAGGATCGTTTGAAAATGCAGATGGTAACCCTTCCTGTGGCTCCTCTTCCTCAAATAAAGGGACAGAAAAAGGTTTTAGGAGGAAGACAGAAAGAGGTGACAGTCATCGAACAAAAATGCTCAACAATTTAAAACGTTAGTGGTTTTATGGGAATTCAGACTAGTTGCGACATCCAGTTTTTCATCTGTAGAAAGAAGAAACATGGTACAAAATAATTGGTGGAAGGACATTCTTATCGATGATAAGTGGTGTTAATTTATATGAAGAAGAACGTATTTGCAATCTGATATGATAGAGAATGTCTTTAAACCAATATAACGTACAAAGGCTTTATTTCTTTAGCTTGGTATATACTGCTATATTTATTTTTCTGTATTAACCAGGTAAATAAAATCACAAAATATTCTCTCCCTTATGTTAGATAGCAAACTGTTTAGTTACTTTAATAATCCTTTTTTACCCGTGAAAACTTGGAGATATTTAGGAAAAATATTTTATCAGAATTCATCACCGAAATATCAGATGGAAAGATAAGGTGCGTTCCAGTTCACGAACTAGTGACAAACAAAATGTGTCTCATAACTTTAAACCCGAAGTATGGAGATCGGAGTGTCACCCAAACTGGGGAAACTTAGGAGAATCCTTATAAATACGGAAGTTTGTCGGCAAGTGGGGAACAGAAATACATGCCAGCGACTGCTTTGAAGTAGAAGCATTTGTTTGTGTATAGCGACGTGCACGTTATGACACGTGCGGTCGTCCGGTAAATCTCGGTCATACAATTCATCAGAAACAACAACTTTTAAATCTCGCCAATGAAACTAATAAATATTCACCTAAAATGTCTCTGAAAATCAAATATTTTTATTACAATTTTCCTTACTAGAACATAGATCGCACCTAGAATTTTGGGTTCCCGGCGATATTTTTTTCCGAGAAACAGGAATTAGATTTTCAAATATCCCGGAAATCCGGGAATAAGAATGATTTTCATATTTAATTCATCATTTTTTCATTTAAACATGATATTTATTATTGATACAACGTAAATACATTTGTCTTTAATAAATCCCGATGACATGGGATACACTATTTGCGACAAATTGTTAGCAGATTTAATATTCAGAAGTACTTTGAATTGCACAACCGATCTTTTCTCGATGTTGACGCTCTGTAGATAACAAGAGACCAATTACTAATGTATCCTATATTGCAATTCCCTCAAAGTTAAAATTGAGGGTAGAAAATACCTGAAAGAGGTTTAAAAACAATTTAAAATCTATAAAAGCCACCTTCTGTCACTTTATGGCTACATCTGTCACGCTATAAAAATGCAAATAACTCGATAAAGAATCAAGATACATTTTTGAAATTTGGCAGGAATATTACATATTTTACATATTACATATTTTAAGGTGATAACGAAACAAACTGGAAAAAGTCCTGTGTTAGACTCTAAGGAAGACATTTCCAGTTCCCATAAAAGAACACGTAAACATAGACTTTTCGACGGGGAGGCTTTCCTTCTTTTTGAGATCTAAATTAGAAAGAATTAACCTACGATACTCGATTTAAACCATTTTAAAGAAAAAATTATAATATTTTTATTCTGTTCGCCCTTTTCTGCCTACAGTTCGAAATTCTTCATGTTAAACGTTTAATTCACATATTTTGGGGAAATTTTGCCATTTTAACGGAATGTTGCCTTTAAAGCCAATTACATTGTTAAACCTCGAAATCCTATTGTCATTTCATTTCTTATGGGTAAAAGCGTGCTTTGAATGAACGAGAGAGAGAGAAGGAAGGAGAGGGAAATGATTTTCATAGCAAAGAAGGTAAAAAACTTTCGTTGCGTTATATGCGAGAAGGAATACATTTGAATGTAGAACATTAATATATTAAAATCACTTAGAATCATCGTACGAGTTCGAGACTTGAAACAACGAACGCCTAAAAGAACGAACGTTTGTTTTCCTGTCATCGATTTTTCAATACGCGTCGAATAGATAGCCAGATTAGTTTTTAATGCGTGAATTTGACGCATTCTTAGTGATTTGCATCGTTGCCGGTTTCATATAATTGGGTACCATTGATTTGGATAATGGCCTCGCGTCGCATCTATTCACGAAATTTCATTAAAAAAAACTTTCTCTTTGAATTTAAACGGGCATCTTCCTAGTTCATATATAATTCACTTGGTCGGAGTAGCTAATTTGGTCGATTAAGTAAAGAGGGAAGGAAGATGAATAGGAGGGGAAGGTATTTCACTTCAGCCCCTAGTTTCAGATTCATGCAACCATTAAATTTTCACCTTTTTTTACTAATGACATTCACGGGAGCGAGAAGAAGCCATTTTGACATTGTGTTAGCGCTCCATTAAAATTGAATTAATAGCGAGAAACGCAACCTTATCCTTAATTTCAAAATCCTAATGACTCAGTTACTAAATAGCATTAACTGAAAAAATATTTAGTATTCATCAGAAATTCTATAGACACAACACACATAAAATTTAAAAAATCAAAACTAATTTGATAGCTTTACATTTAGGGCTGAAATTCGGAGGAATATCTAAAAAACAGCAATTAAGACAATTCTGAAAAATCTTGACTCGGCATAAAATTCAAACAAACAATTCTCGGGAATCATTAAAAATTTTCCCGGGAATCGAGTATAAGAAATGTCGAGTGAATTCTCGGGAACCGGGAACTGGAATTCCCGGTTCCAAAACTCTAATCGCACCATTTCAGTCATTACGTTTTTTTCACTATAGAATTATCGAGCTCGTCTTATGGTCGAAAATAGATTCAAGAATACAGGTTTCCATCTCTTTATGTTGTGGAGGTTTCGTTCCAGAAAAGTGGCGCATAAAGCGAATTCGCATAAACAGAACCCATATTTATATGTAAAAGATAGGGATACGTTCCACAAGCAATCCTTACTCCCGTCCATGACGCTTTTCTTTCGCTCCATAACGATTTCTTATGCGCTAAATAAAAACTTAAAACAATTAACACTGTAAGTTATACTCGCCGATAAAAGGAAGCAGACGAGCACAAGTGGTGGCTGTTGTGAGTAACATAATAGTGGAGGTTTAAAGTGCTGGAGGGTTGTCTTGGCCCAATGCACGTTCCGCGGGCAAGGAGACGAAACTTCTAAAGTGTGTTCAAAATGTAACACACGAAATCTGTCTCATCTCCACTCTACAATATCCTCTCCACTCTCATCTCTCTTACTGTAGTACTAATACGCAAAGCATAAGAGACAATGAGAGATTGAATGGTCGCCTTGTGGTGTGGTGGAGAACTTTCTTGCATTTTTATGCGTTCTTTGCACAAAGTGAACGCATATAGGGTAGGTCGATTCCGTTCGTCCGCATGTTAAATCTCGGGAACCGCTGGACATATTTTGATGAAATTTGGTATTGGGGAGTTTTGATAAAATTGGTCCTCCGATTCCAATTTTGGTTAAAATCGGACAAAAATGACGAACACTTTACGTGAAGACCTACGGTTATCAAACATTTCGTCCAAGGATATTTCGTCAAAAGACATTTCGACCAACGACATTTTGTCCAATGACATTTCGTCCAATGGATATATCGTCAATAGACAATTCCTCCAATGGATATTTCGTCTAAAGACAATTCGTCCAATGGATATTTCGCCAAAAGACATTTGGTCCAACGACATTTCGTCCAATTAATATTATATAGACATTTCGTACAGAGAAATAGGGATGAAGGAACGGGGTGGGACTAGGACACTTCATATAGGCAATATGTGTGTCTATCGCGTAAATTAAAACGGCAGGAAAGGGGGAAGACAAGACAAAAAGAAAATGACAAAAAAATATTTACAAAAGAAACAAAAGCAAACTATATATCTATCGTACATCTGTGAATAATTCCATCTTCCCAACAATTATTGAAATACAGTAATACATCCTATAAATGAAGAGGAAAGTTTGTCTGTCCACAGTCCACACGGGTAGGCCTTAGTGCAATCCTAAGTCCGGTGCAGCACATTTTTCAATTTCACATTAAAATACATAAATTTCGTCCCACGCCTACTGGACTTGGACTGATTTATGCAATAAGAATTAAATGTTCTTGTTCTTTTCTGCTATTTTCGTATCCTATTACTTAAAGATTGAAAATTTTGTATTATCGCGAATGTAATGGAATAAAACCATGAATGAATTAAAGTCTGCTATGGAAATCTAATTGTTGGACTGGGATATCTTGCCCATATTATGCATAGAATGTTCGCTAAATTCATTCACTTAATGTTTATTCAACGCATTTTATTTTGAAACCTTTTTATTTAGGATCTTTTCTTTTGTATTTTAAATCACTTAAATATATTTTCCAATCGTATTTAATGTTATGTTCATAATTGAAATAAAAATTTAAATTAATCGAACAAAATTCGATTTGCAATATTTATTATGACAACCTCGAAGAAGGATTTGAACTTCAAGACAGAGAAACGCCTGCCATACTGATAGTCTTTTTTACTGAAAAGTTTTAAATTGAACTATAATGATGTCTACTCCTTACTGACAGTTGCCGTCAAAAATAGGATGATTTTTTGTGAAAGAATCAATCAAGAGAACGTCGTCTGCGATACAACCGCGAAAGTAAAAGAAACGCAACGGACATGAACATGCTACATTACTAAAAACGGCCTTTCTGACGCCCTCCATTTCTCCACAACAGTTCTTAGTTTGAACATTTTGAAGGCAACTACAGCCCTCCACCGATTTCTCCAGAGAATTTCTTTGGCAGTATAATAAATTCCGTCATAGATCACATATATCTTGCAAATTTCAGTCTTATATCTCTTACCGTTTACTTGTTATTTCAATTTAATTGATAGCACAGACGGACAGACAGAGCAAATACATAAGTGCGTTATTAAATGAAACGCGTTAAAATGAACTTTAAAAGAATAGCGGCGATTTGATCCGTTCTTCTTTACAGAAAGGTATCCTTTAAAACAAGGATGCAAATTTTCACCGGGAGATCGATTCTGCGACATGTCGCCTTTCCCCCTTTGCACTGACCCAATTTCATATAAACAGCTGACTTTCGTGTCGCGTACGATTCTTTTGACCGTGAAGATCACATTTCTCCCGGGTCGCCAGAAACCGTCCCAAGATAACCTTTATATTGAATCCTCTTATACGGTGGCCCGCAAAAAAATAAATGAATCCAATAAGTGAGAATCGTTTTCGATCCTTGTTAACCCTGCGGGTCGGATAAACGCCCCTCGCTGTGGAACCAAAGCTGTTTTGACGGAACTAATTCCATTGCATAAAACATTACTGAATTTTCGTCCCATCGCGAGGCTACAACAAGTCACTCTTCTTTACTATTCTTCTATTTTTTTCTCTTCCATCTGGTCCATGCGAGACATCTTTTCTTTTAGATGTGAACTGAAGGTCAGATAAAGTGCTTAGGTTATCAATTCGATGGAAAAGAGTGGGAAAATCAAAGAAAGTTTGGAAAATCGGATTCTCATTTCGGACACAAAGCAGCCGTCATCAGTGGCGATTCACCGATAGTAGATTCCGAAGGCTGTTGGAGCAATATCTTAATTTTATTTGATTTAAGCTAACGCATATTGATGGGAAGAGGTGTAAGATAAGACTGCAATACGTCCTCATTGATAAGTATATAACATACACGCAGAAAAGCTAATACAAGAGACCCTGGAACAAACTAAAGATGAAAGGAAATAACAGTATGTGTGCAAATGATCAAGCACTAATCGCGAGAAGTGAAAAACAACCGGGGGAAGTTATAAACAAACTAATTATCCCAAAATAAATATGGAATGGAAGTAAACGAGAAAAATTCTGAGGTGACGAGGATATCAAAGAATGGAGACAGCATTAATATCAAAGTTGTTGAAATTATATTTGAAGAGGTTACACAATTAAAAGATTTGGAAAACATTCTGACGTCGGATGGAAAGTATACAAAAGAAGTAAGAGTTAAGTCTATGTATGGTAAAACAGATTTTAACAGAAATGAAAAAAATAGAAAAAGGTTAATGCGGTATTACATTTAGATCAAAGCTCTCATTGTAGCATGATCATGGATTCTTAGGATGAAAGGTGTAATATATTTGAAAAGCTTTGAAAATTGGATGTGAAGAATGATGCAGAGAATAAAATGGGCAGAAATATAAAACAAAGATCTATTAGAAAGAATAAACGAAAAAATCAAACCGGTAAACTACATAAAAAATAAATCTAACTGGGTTGGGCATATACTAAGAAGAGAATGTTTCTTAAAAGATCTGTTAGATGGTAATATTAAAAGCGGATGAGGAAGAGGAAAATCTTGGACCTTGCGAGGATTGTTATTCTGTCTGCAGACGGAAGCAGCGGAGGAGAGGACAGCCTGGATGTGTCGTTTCGTGCATGGATATTGAACCTGTCAGAGATGACAATACAGAAGAAGAAAAGATGACCTCGATAATTTTTTCTTGAATCGTTTATAATTGTATATCTTTAGATTTTGTCATCGACTAAATGGCAATGAATAGCTCATTTGAAACGATTTCAGATATTTTCTTTCGAAATGCTAAAAAAATAAGTTAATGCTGGTTCAAGCGAAGCTTGTTTCAACAACGTAGCCCACGCGCTTTCCTGGGTCACTGCCTCAGCTAATTGATGCTGCGCAGTCGTGAGAGAGTTCAGAGGTCCGCACATCTGCCGAGGAATAACGACTTCTCTCACTTCCTAGAATATAAAATTCGGCGCGTGTAAAGTTTATAAGTCGACAAATTGAATCTGTTTGGACGGAAGCGTCAAGGGTTTCGAGGGTAAGAGATGAGCGAGGTGACGGAGAATGTAGGCAAAAGGTCAAGGGGGACTTCGATCTGTTGCACCCTGTCCCTTGGAATAAGCGAAGAACACTTAGCTCAAAATTAAGACGGATCTTTGCTTTTATATTTTTAGACACCCGTGTATATGGTTTTAATACTCCATGCGAATTTCCTGGACTGTTTTTATTTTTTACTTACTTTTATTTAACTCACTCTGTTATATATATTTATATATATGTTTCTTTAAAATCTTTCTCGCTTTATATCTCTGCTCCTATAAATGCTACAAGGCTCTAATTTCGGGTATATTTTTATTTCATTTGGTAACTGACGAGAAAAATCGAAAGTCACAAATAAGTTCATATTTAAGGGGTCTTTTTAACCCCAATGTTTTATTTCAATACCCCATAAGAAAAGCATGGGATTCAGTGCAAGGCTTTCTAAAAATGCATTTTAAAATTACTTAAAATTGAGATAAGAATTCGGGAAAAGAACAGTTGTTTAGCTGAAAGAACGGAGTTCTTAATTTTTTAAGGCAGAAGTCAAATATATACAGAATTAGCGTGAATATCGGCTTTGAATCGGGAAAAAGGTGTGAATTTTTCCTCTCTTCAACAAAGGAAATGTATAAAAACCATTGCAACGACATTATTGCTTTTAAAGGGACCTTTAATGCTCTTAATGGAAATTAAGGACATTTTAATGCTTTGAAGGGAAATTAATGCAGTCATAATGAATTATAGTGGAACTTACAAATATCTTAAGAATTTTTCTATATTGAAATAAACTTTGAAAATTCAATTTATAACCTTTGCATTTTCCATAATCCAAAAACTAAACTTTAAAATATAAGAAGACTAAAAAGGAGAAAATAAAATATTTATAAAATGTTATTCAGTATACACACTTTTATGTGCACTAAAAAGTAGAAAATAAATTTTTCTGCACTCAACTTGAATTAAATTTGGTGTGCAGAATAAGAGTGGGTGGCAATTTTTACCACCCACTTTTATTCTGCACACCAAATTTAATTCAAGTTGAGGGCAGAAAAATTTATTTTCTACTTTTTAGTGCACATAAAAGTGTGTATACTGAATAACATTTTTTAAATATTTTATTATACTGAGACCAAAATTTCATCTTTTTCAAGACATTTGGAATGTCCTATATGGCGGAAAGAGAAATAGTGAAGAGTGAAGGGATACTTTTAAAAGGGTAGGTTTCAGATTAATTTAATACGAGGTTTTAGGAATACGGTGTAGAAGAAGTGGTTAATAATACGAATAATACTCTTCCTTTGGCATCGATCGATAAAATAAAACTACGACGCCGTACCCAAAAATAAACATTTTTGTAGAACATATGACTGAACTAATTATGTAAACGTTATTTAAAAATTATTCGTTTCATCGTAAAAGGTATAAGAGAATTGCATTTTCCGTGAAAGTACATTTATTATACAAAATTCAATCTCTGTTTGCTGCTACAGCGCTCTGATTTTTAAAAAATCAGTGGATTTATCTTTTCCCATACAGCAAATAGATCAATTTCCGGCCCAGGCGGATTGACTTCGCAATTTGCTGCTGCGTTAAGTATTAAAGAAAACCCATCGATAGAAAATTTCAAATCTCGGGATATACGATGCGAAAGAGATAAATCCAGTTTTTCTTTGATTGAAAGTTTTTAAAAATGTACAGATAACGGAGTCCTTTTTGAATTCATTAGAGGAAAAATTCGAAATTGTAGCAGCAACGAAAAAAAATTAATTCAACTGCCATTGTTGAGTTAGACATTTAAATCTCTAGTGCGATATTATTTATGTATTTACCATATAGTTGGTATTATATGCGTTTCTCATGATTTCCGTAATCAGAAATAGCGCATCACAATAGAAAAAAGATACGTTCTAATAACCTTTGACTAAGTCTTAATAATGCGCTTCAAAATATCTTAATGATGAATCCAAGCAAAATGACAAATGCACGTCGTCATCTAAATACATTTAATTTACTTTAAAAAGTTAATGGAACCCCATCGATGGCTCTCTCGCTTTACGTTTTCAAAGTACCGTATCACAGAACTTAAACCTTTTCGAGGTACCTACCGTTAAATTTTATTGATGCGAATTTGCACGCGCATTTTTTTTTTCAAAATTACGCCGAGAAATCGGAAGGAAAAAAACTGATCCGACATCTGGTCTTTCATTCTCCGCCTCTTCCCTCGGTCTCGTCCACCTTTTCAGAGGTCACTCGGAAATTTTCCTCGGCGAATTTCCTCCTCTATTCGGCCATGCGGACGGACTCCGCGTACCCATCTGGATGAGCACCGCCTTCTCGGATCATCATCGCCAGCGATGATTTCCCCTGAAATTACAGCCAGGTGTTCAAGTCCATTAATCTTGGAGGTTAGGGAAGACGTGGATGAAAAGAAGTACCTTTTAGCGCTCTTCCGAGAGGATCCGCAACAACCCCTTGTACATACCTTAGTGATTAATACGGAGACTCCCCGGGTACTTAAAACAGGACGGTTGAGGACTTTAATCGCCTCCTGCCACGCCCTTGAGCCCACATCCTCTCTCCCTCTCTCGCGGCCAATTAGGCGCCGTGTTAATCAAGTGGTATGGAGACGTTTCCGTGTGAACTCGCGGCGCTTTGAATGAGCGAGAACGCGGTAATGCATTGAACTCGGAACGTTAACTCACTCATAAATGCCGCGGCATAAGCGCCTCGTGAGAGAGGGTGAAACTTCATTGTTTTACAAGGTTTTACTCTTTGGTCGGTGAAACATGAGGGTAAATCGGTTTGCGAAATGAAGTGCATCAATTCGCTACCATATTTGCTGTTTTTCGGAGATAAATTGACCGAAATTCGGCTAATGTATGGTTGAAATTTAACTAGTGCGATTAAACATTGACAAACCGAGCCGTTGCGACGTTTACACCGTAAATGATGCCGTGTAGAGCTCCTCCAAGATGCCATCTATTATTCGCGATTACGATTAGTAGTCTTAAACAGCTCCAAAGCATTTAGGGCGAACAAACTTTACCACGAATTTGCGCACGTTGCTCGATCGCTTTTGCTCAAGTTTGCGGTCGCTTAGATGCACTTGAGAAATGACAACATTCGTTCACGCGTCCTGGTGCTTGAGCGACCATTTGTCCTCTCCTAAGGAACCACTCGCAATCAATTCTGTGGACCACTCGGATGGCTCCGAGGTGATGAGACATTGCGATGAGTCCGGCATAACGCCTATTATGTATTCCCAAATGTCGTCCCGCTAAAGTTTTTCTGTTTCATCGATTAACAAAGAGAACCGTTTCTCCCGCGTGTTTCTTAGAACGAACGGTCGAAGAAATTCGTTCGGTGATGAAGTTTATTGTGGAGTTTTATCGAAGGAATTGGCGTAATTTTCATGTGCATCCATCCAACCTAGAAATATCGGGATATTTTTTTTATATTAGCTATGTTAATGAGATTATGGGGTGCAGGATTCTGAGCACGATGGTTAATGTGCTGACGTGCTGTAGTGAGCGTATAAGAGCGTGTCAACGTATGCTGCTTCAAAACGAATTTTCAATGCATGTAACAATGAAATTATCTAATCTATGCCCATCTAAGTTTCAAAAATGACTTGTTTTTCGTGATTCTGAAAACAGTGATGTAAAAATTATGACGCTATTTTAATCAAACGAACTCAGTGTAATGTTATTTTATCGCCCATGGCGAGTCTTTACACAAACAATGTTTACTGAATTTCTTCTTTTTATTTTGCATTCAGGGGCGGACTGGTAATACGGGCGATTGGGCGATCGTCTGAAGGGCCGGTAAAAAATTTAAGTATTGTAATATTGATATTGTATTACTATAATAATTGATTTAAATTTAATAGCTCGATTATAAACAAATTTTATTAGTTTTATTAAAATAGTTGAGAGATACTATTAAACCTATTTTCATCCGCATTTTTATCGATGAGATAATGAATTCTTACAGTGATTAAAATATAATTTAAAAGAAACTCGGGCCGGTGGCGCAGTCGCCCGGGTCAGTTTAGTATCGGCAGTCCGCCCCCGTTTGCATTTACGAATGAATTAGTTTATCAGCGCATCAACTGAGACTCTCCCAGGATCCTGAAACTTAAGCTTCCTAATAATCAACTCGAAATTATTGCAGACCCAAATAACTCGCGGTGCGAGACAGCAGTGAAATTAGCCTTTTTCGCGTTAGTTTTATATTGTTTTAAATACCAAAAGAAGAAGAACCCAGCACGAAACTCGACATTGCATTACGTCCGCTCCATTTCCCCGATGTAATTTCGTTTTCTCGAGTGTTTTTCTCCATGACCTTAAGCAGATTAGAACACGTGGAAAGACCGCGCGTGCATCTTCCGCCTCCTCCTTTTATCCTTGGGCTTGTCTCTCTTCAATTTCACGCACAATAAGATCCGAGAAAGTTGTTCGTTACGCGTTTCACTTTTTCATTCCTTTCGTCCTTTCCTCTCTATCCATCTAAAACAGTGGCGCCCAAACTTTTCGCCTCGAGGGCCACGTAAACCATTTCTGCCCTCTTCGCGGCTCACTCCCAGGGGAAAATAGAATTAAAGAATAATTAAAGGAAACTAAAGGGTTTAGTTGAGGGTCATGTATTTATATACTATAGGAATAGAAGGGTCAAGACGAAATATATTAATTCAACCGCTGAAGGCGTGATGTGGTGGAATAATTCCATAATGATTACTAAATAAAAATCTGGTAATTTTCCATTATTTTATTAGGACACGACTGTTCTAATAAAATAGTCGAAAATTACAAGATTTTTATTCAGTAATCAATACGCAATATATTGTTTTCATAATTTTCTATTTTTATTTTGTTACATTGCGTCCTTTAATTTTGAAACCCACGACAGGCAGAATGTGGCCCGTAGGCCGTAGTTTAGGAATTACTGCGTTATTCACATGTAAAATACTGGCAAGAAGGCTTTGCGATTCCACGTTTTATTGATATTTTCGTGTGTTAACAAGACGCAGCATAATACCCTAATAAATCAATAAAACATATATATATATATATATATATATAACTGGGTTGGACATTACCTGAGGAGAGAGAGTATGATTAAAGACGTGTTAGAAGGAAAACTAGATGGGAAAAGGGAAAGAGGTAGGAAAAGGTTTCAGCTGATAGACGATTTGAAAGGGAAAGAGAGTTATCAAGATATGAAGAGGACAGCGGAAAATAGGAGTATATGGAGAACCAGGTTTAACCATGAATAATCACGGACCTGTCTACGGACAGACTACCTATGATGATGATGATATATATATATGTACACACACACTAGTAGAAGGTTCTTGCTGCTGCAAGAATTTCATTTTACCTTGAAAAACAATTTTTCAGAGATATTACATTATAAGAAATATTTTTTAATTAAAAATATTTCGCCTCTGCACCAATTTTCGTTCTTTCCTTATAGAAAGATATTATACTTTTTTTCCATTTTGGGGTACTAATGCTACACCTTTATGAAAATTTTAAAGTTATAACACATCTAGAAGTGAAATAATATTTATCTAATTGTTTAAATTTTGAATATTTTTAACGGCCGCAATAACAACTTCATGGAGATATTAAAATATTTAATTGTGCTTTTGCATTAAACTCTAAATAACATGAAAATTTCAGCTCTCTAGCTTGCCCCGTAATACCTAAACATCTATTTTTTTAATTTTAAGAATTTTTAACAGCCAAACAAATTAAAATATTAAAATTTCTGTATTCCCTATTTCGTTTTTTTACTAATTTTACCTTTAATAAAAATTTCAACTTGGTAGCACAATCGGAAATTAATAATTATTGAAAATTTGTTTAAACAATTGCAAATATTTAGCGGCCGCATTCTTAAAAAAAATTGTATTTTTTTCTATATAGAATTTTCTACAAAATGTTTGCAAAAGCTCGTAGCTCCTACTTATAGTTTCCGAGATAATAATTAATAAACTTGAATGTACAAATGGGGTAAACACAGCCCCTAAAATTTAACAATTTTAAAATTTTCGATTTTTGTAATTGGTTGTAAGCAAAATCCTATTATCGTGCGAAATTTCAGCTCCGTATTCCTTTTAGATTGGTCTACACATTGGAATTCCTTTTCCCCATGTTAACTTATAGCAGATTTTTCTCTAATATTTCCAGTTTTTACTTTCTCCATATACGTAGTATGAGAAAGTATTGTTTTCATGAAAAAAATCGAACTCGAGATTTCAACGGTAATACATGTTTTAAGGTTCCCTGAACACGTTCTGACTAGTTTTGCGATGATGTCTGTGTCGTCTGTCGGTCTGTATGTGATAGATTTTTGTGGGCGCTCTAACTCAAAAACTATTAATTAGGTCAACGCAAAATTTTATATTTAACATTTTCATAAAAGTTAAAAGATCTGATTAGTTTTTGGTAAAAATCGGTCTACCGGAAGTGGGTGTTTACTCTTGTCACTTATCCGTCATTTTGAAATATTTGCTTTAATATTTGATAAATGTCAAAATGTGTTGGAATAAAAGTTGTAGGTAATTTTATTTTATACAACCTTTGTTTGATACATTTTTCCATATAATGCATTGTTTAAGAGGTATCTTCCATTTTTAGCTGCCACCATCACGCCACCTACCGAAGACTATTGTTAACAATTGACGCTTAGTTACGTCTTAGTAACGCTCCTTTTTCTTTTCTTAATTGTCAACCGGAAGTAAATATTGACAACGATCCCAGAGCTAACAACATGTAATTTGCCATATAAATATGGAGAAAGTCATGTGTTGCCCACATCAGTTTATTTGATTTTGAAGTTTACGCCGTAGTTTTAAATCAATTGCATTATAATACAATCCACTGATTCTCTTTAGAAGATCTAAATTAAAGCTGGTATTATATACAGTTCATCAACCCCCATAATTGAAAGCATTAACGTTCCTTTATTTAATAACATATATCGCGTTTTAAAATTATGACGTCATCATATGTATACGTCATTGGTTGAAATCAATGGGACAATAAGAATTTCCCTATTAAGAAGTATTAAAGCAATGCTATTATAATACGGATTGCCAATTCCCATTAAAAAGCATTGTCCTGGATGCTATAGTACCTGAAGTTCTTTATTGTTGAGCATCTGCCTTGTTTCGATAAAAATCATATTTGAAGGAAGATTTGAAGTTTTCCCGGCGAATGAATATGAGAAATTTTTCTCGGGTTACTGCTCGGGTCATGTCGTCGTTCAGGACCAATATTTCGTCTGACTTCGACGCCATGACCCGGCCAGTACCCCTAGAAAAATTTCTCAAAATCATATTTCTTCATCAATTCGGCACCGATTTGAATTTAGTCTTCAAAAGTAAGGAACCTCATTCTATTAGCTATATAAATGTGTTCGTTTCGAGTTTCTATCTAAGTTATAACTAATTTAAAAATGCAAATTTATGAAACTCGGCACAGATTTCCGTGTTTTTCTTATTGAGTATCGAAATGGAACATTGGGGTCAAAAATACCCCACTAAACGTTAAAGTTTCAGGTCCTTGGCATATCTGGAAGTACCTTAGGTTTTATATCATATATATCCTCCGCAAGAAGCAGCTATTATATATATATATATATATATATATATATATATATATATATATATAAACTAAAGGAAAAGAAAAGGTAGTGATGAGGGTGGCAACAAGGTGTTGAGGAAAGCCCAGCGGACACTCACCAAGTTGAGGACCAAGCTGGCAGGCTGCTGGGGGCGTCGAAGAGACACGTAAAACACACGAACACAAAAACACACGCAAGCTTATCGGGCCTATGCCCTTCTTCAGCGAAAGAGTAACGTAAAGTGACACACTGGGCGGGGAATGACAGGGTGATGTGGGAAGGTTGATGATTGGAGGAGGTGGGGAGTAGGAGGGGTGGATAGCCAATAAAGAGGGAGAGTGATGAGGTAGAGTGCGAATAGTTACAAAGTAACTAGGAGACATTAAGACTTAAGGAAATGAAAAGGTAGTGATGAGGGTGGCAACAAGGTGTTGAAGGAAGCCCAGCGGACACCAAGTCTGAGACCAAGTTGGCAGGCTGCTGGGGGCGTCGAAGAGACACGTTGAACACACGAACACAAAAACAATATATATATATATATATATATATATATATATATATATATATATATACACACGCTAGCTGGAGTTGCCCGGATTTGCTCGGGAAAGAATTTTCTTTTAAGTAGCAAATTATTTTTATTTCTCGGTGCCCCGCGCTGTCGGTGCCCCCAAATTTCCCAAATGTGATATTCGGAGAAAAGGTTCACACGGAATTTTAATACCACATAAAGAAACCATTGAAAAATTTAAGTCAGGCTTGTGCTCGTGGGTGTATCTCAATGACGAATTCATCATTTAATCAAGGCAGACTGCTTTTCCAAGAATATTTGGTATAATCGAGCAGTTCTACTAAAATATAAATTACTCCGAGTGTACCATAAGCCCTAAATTTTCGTTCCCCATTTCTTAATTACGCAAGCGATGTTTACATTAACATTTAATATTTTATCTATTGTATTGTAAAGTGTTACCATTAATATATTTACGCATTAACGTCTTGCTTAATATCCACATAGATATATGCACCGAAGCCTTTAAAGCAGCAATAAAATTATGTGAATTATGTCAATACTATTAGCCAAAACGTGAACAATAAACAACAACTTGTTTACCGAACAAATGTAAGTAGATGTATGGATTTATGTTGCGATAAATCTTTCAATATTAATGGTAAAAGATGTTATAATATTCCTTAAAAATCATTTATAGACTATATTTAATCCATTTGTACACTTTATCTTGGATTTGGCTATTCTTCCTCCACGGCGCGCCACGGCGTGGACTTTCCTTGCATTAATCTTTACGTGGATATCTCCCTTTGAGGAGGACAACAATTAAGAAATTTAGCATTGTTGCCGCCTGGAAAATGTTAATAAATCTTGCGCTTAAAGGATAATTTCGAGCGATCTAACATGTAATACGACAAAACATAAACAGAATTAAAGTATTCAGTCTTTCGTGCGTAAAATATACCATTTCCAATGATCGTAAGTTAATATTTAGGTATATTTATATCCACATGAGTGAAGAACTGCATGGCATTTCGGGGTTTCTCCACACCTTTTCCCATGCATTCTAAGTATTTTGTTGACCCCATGGTGTATAAAAGACCCTACGGTATGCAATCCTAGACCAAGTTCTTCCTTTTGTCCATAGGATGGCCTATGAAACTTTTGAATTCGATAGCTTCAACGGTGTGAAAACGTATAAGGGACATACATATATACACACATTCGTATATATATAATAGAAGTGGTCGCGAGCCGCAATTGACCACACTTTTGGAACCCCTAACCTATCATCATCGTCATAGGTAGTCTGTCCGTAGACAGGTCCGTGATTATTCTTGGTTAAACCTGGTTCTCCATATATTCCTATTTTCCGCTGTCCTCTTCATATCTTGATAACTCTCTTTCCCTTTCAAATCGTCTATGAGCTGAAACCTTTCCCTACCTCTTTCCCTTTTCCAATCTAGTTTTCCTTCTAACACATCTTTAATCATACTCTCTCTACTCAGGTAATGTCCAACCCAGTTAGCCTTCCTCTTTCTGATAGTCTGTATAATCATTCGCTTCTCTCCTATTCTTCGTAGCACTTCATCGTTTTTCATCCTATTTGTCCATTTTATCTTCAACATTCTCCTCCAAGTCCACATTTCAAAGCTTTCCAAGTATTTGATGTCATTTTTCCTTAGTGTCCATGTTTCTGCCCCATACAATGCTATACTCCATACGTAGCATTTTATCAACTTCTTGCGGATATCTTCCCTTATATTCCCTGTAAGTAGTTGTTTCTTTCTCCTGAAAGTCGCTCTTGCTTTTCCTATTCTAGTTCTGATCTCATCCGTACATTTTGCTTCTCGTGTTATGATGCTTCCAAGGTATTTATATTCTGAAACTTGTTCTAATGGCTTTCCCCCAATACTTATGTTCAGATTCTCTTCTTTACCCGAAATTCGAATGACCTTGGATTTTTCTGTATTTATTTCCATACCGTATTTTCTACCAGTTATCACTAGTCTATTTATCATTTTTTGTAGCTCCTCTTCCTTTCTTGCTAGAAGTACTTGATCATCTGCGTATTTTACTGTTCTTATAGTCCTTCCTCCAATTTTGAAATCCCCTGTGCCATCTAAAGCTTCTTGTATTAGACTTTCTCCATATATATTGAATAGGGTTGGCGATAGGCAGCAGCCTTGTCTTACTCCTCTACCGATATTTATTCCGCAGGTGTCCACATTCTCAAACCTGTCCTTTACAATTTGATTCACATATAGATTCCTAATCAGTCTCCTGTCTTTCCAGTCTACACCTATATCCTTTAATATCTTCATCAACTTTACCCAATTTACTCTATCAAAGGCCTTCTGCCAGTCTACGAAACATGCGCAGATATCTTGACTGCACTCTATTGCCCTTTCTGATATGATTATAACTACTCCTATAGCATCTCTAGTTCCTCGTCCTTTTCTGAAACCGAATTGATCTTCCCCTATTATTTCTTCTGCCTTTTTCTCCAGCCTTTTATTAAGAATCCTCGTGATGATCTTCGATGTGTGTGACAGAAGGCTTATCGTTCTGTAATCTTTACACTGCATTGCCTTTGGCTTCTTCTTTAGAGGGATCATTGTTACTTCTAGGAAATCCCGAGGCCACTCTCCCGTGTCGTAAATCTTATTAATTAATTTCGTGATCGCTTTTAGTCCTTCTGATCCTATGACTTTAAGTATTTCAGCCGGTATTCCATCGCTGCCCGTGGCTTTCCCTTCTTTAGTTCCACTATCGCTTTTTCTACTTCGCTCTCCATAATACTTGGTCCTAAGTTGTCTTCTTCAATGTTTTCCTCATCTTCCAGTTCAATTTTTGCCGCTCCTGCCTCTTTGCTGCGTAATTCCTTAATGTATTCTTCCCATACCTGTGCTACATCCTTTGTTTCTGAGACTATCTTCCCATCTGTATTCATAACCTATATCATCCAATATTTGCATGAGAGCTCCTTTTCCTTCCCCGTGTTCTCTTTATTCTTCTTATTTTCCTAGTCTTCTAGCTCTTTCCTACCCTTCCCTCCTCTCTTCCGATTCTTCTCTCCCTCCCTTCCCTCTCTCTTTCTCGCTAATCGTCCTTTGCTCTCCTCTTTTTTCCTCCCTTCTCCTTTCTTAGCATCCCCACTCCATTCTCTATCTCATGCCCATTTTAGGAGTCTAAGAAAATTCACCGCCAGCAATTCATCGCCAAGGAAAATTCATCGCCATGGCAAATTTATCGCCTTGTATGGATCATGCTGTTAACAAAGACTGTATTAAAAATGCGTGTGCGGACTCTACGCCGACAGAAGAATATAAGGGCAAATAATCCAACTATTGCGGTTTTAATAAATACGATAATATTTCATTTTTAGACCGGCGACGAAATGGAAGTAATCCACATTTACAAGTAATATGCCAACCGAATGAGAATTTTTTAGATAATGATATGCAGAAAAAGTTAACCAAGAGTAAGGGTGGGAGGAACGGGAGGAGGATGTAATAAAGAGATGGAGAAGTGTGTAGAGAAAGGTGGAAAGGGGGGGAGGGGAGATGTGTAAGAAATTATAATGAAACATAGTTAATATTGATTTCAATCAACTAGGAATCAAATATAGGCAATATTGATATCTATCAACTAGTAATTTAACAACAATTAAGAGTCTGCCGGAAAAGAAGGAAATAAAAGTGGTATAGGGGATAGAGAGGAAAGGACGTTATTTTTGTAGACTCCATTGTAAATAAACAACATTAAGAAATCTATATTTTGCTTTACATTACCCTTATTTGAAAAAATGTTAGAGGAACAGGAATTATAAATTCTGTCTAGACCTTCTTGTATTTAAATATAAACGAATAAATTTTTTTAACATTTCCCGAATAAAATTTCGAGCACTTCCATTTATTCACTTACAAATCGAGATCTGCGAATGCCATTTCAAATTTTTTAAAATCTTTTTACTTTCTCCAGACGGAGTATAGAGAATGTATTCTTTCATGAAAAAACTTACTTCGAGATTTCAACGGAAATGCCCGTTTTAGTATTTTTGCACACGAACAACATTTGCTCAAAATAGTTTATAATTTTGGCTGAATTTCATAACTTAAAGATTAATTATGCTTTAAATTTACAATTTGTTCAAAAAAACAAATAAATTATATAATGGAATATAATGAAGAAATAAATAATGATTTAATAATTCATCAAAAATTATATTTCCTTAAGAATGTTATAAAACTTTTTCAACAACATGATCCATACAAGGCGATAAATTTCCCATGGCGGCGAATTTTCCGTGGCGGTGAATTTTCCGTGGCGATGAATTGCTGTCGGTGAATTTTCCAAGGCATTGAATTGCTGGCGATGAATTGATGGCGATGAATTGCTGGCGGTGAACTTTCCGGATACCCCATTTTAGCCACTCGGGTACAGATTTCGCGCCACCAATTTAATCTTTCCGCCATTACGTGAAAGGTTTTGCCGAGTATAACATCCGAACGAACTCTTAATCCCACAACTTTTCGCCTCCACGTTTCTTTATTCAAGTTCCAAATATTTTGTTGACTACCGTGGTTTTTATTTACATAAAATAAATATCGAAACGTCTTGTCCGAAAATGTAACCGTCCTTCCAAATAATCTCTGACATAAAGGGACAAATTCATTTTTCTTATCCTTTTCCTCTCTCTTCTCCGTCTTCTTGAATTGGATTCCATTCATCTCCAATTTCTCCTTCCTTTTCTCTCTTTCCTCCAACTCCACTTCCTCTACTCTCCTCATTTCCTGTACACAAACATGCATAAATTACGAATTATATACATGCATATTAGTATGTATTCCTATGATATGTATATGCATTAAAATTTATGCACGGATTTTATACGTGCATATTAATATATAACCCTAAAAATGCGTGTGTATTTGAGTATATCTGGCAAGATTTTCATGTGCAAAAATGGGATTTTGCAGATTTTTCATAAACACTTCATTCTTGAGACGGTATTATTTCCTACAACTTTTTCTAAGGTCTGGGAAGAACATTATTCATCGTTTTTTCTCCCAAAAATTTTATTCTCTTTATTTCCCAACAGTTACTACAGTATATGTTTAGCTTTTTTGCTTTTTTCACATCTGAGTTTGTACGTATGTTAAGCATTATGGAATTTCTGGGGTCGTATTTCAACTCATTTTTAACGGAAGAATGGGATTTAATTACTTTGATCCTACGTAAATTTAAATCTAGAGGCTTTGTAAAATAAAATGTGCGATATCATAGTCTTTCAGGAAGTTTTGTGTTCAGAATTAATCTATTATTCCAAATGCTGCTGAACTTTTTGAAATTTCATTGAAAGATAACGCCCATGGTTTCCAACCTCTTTTCGCGACCCAAATCGTGGTCACGGGGATTCCTCAGTAGAATTGCGAATGGTCATCAAAAAAAAACTTTCCCAGCTGTCAGTATATATCTATATATACGTATCATTGGAAAACTGCCTAGCAACCGATGCAAGCCGCCCTCACCTTGCGAAGCTTTTAGCACCTATAAGCGAAAATGGATAAGGAAGATTGGGAATACGAGAGCAAACCAGCACACCAGCTAACATGAGTTTATTATTATAATTTCACCCTTTTCACAGAAATGTTCATGGCAGAGGTCGTGCAAATTTGCAGTGCATTAGCGACGCAATAGCAGTGTCAGCTGGCAGGGCGTATTTACTGCTTTCTCTCCGGCCTATCTATATTGTATCTTCGCTCAATTAGAAGGGTCGCGAAGGTTCTGGTACGTGTTGCGAGGTCCTTTTGGTGGTCAGTTTAGGGTCGCAGCAAAAATAAGATCGGTAACCACTGAGATAACCTGCCAAACGATGAAATCGGGCTATCAAGTCTAACTCCCTTTTGCACCCGCTTCACAGCTGAGGCGCCACAATCGAGCCTTCCAGGCACCTAAATAGATCTACCCTTTTAGAGATCGAACTTTATACATGACCAAGGGATACAGAGTTGGACAAACTTTCCAATATCAATCTGGCCCTTATAAATACTTCCGTCTATTTATGTATCCATCCCCTTTTTCTCCTCTTCCCCTCCCCTCCCGCTCGCCTCACATTCCATGGCGCCAATCCTTCCCCTATCTCACTGCCGCTTCCCTTTCTCCCACCCACCCCATCCTCTCCTCCCACCCGCATCACCACAACTTTCCACCCATTCCACACCGGTTGCCACAGAAACCCCGTGGGAGAGCGGGTCCTTGTTCTCTCACCTCTGGCTCATCCCCCACTTCCCTCCTCATGCCTTATTCATGTTCCACCTCCCCCCTCCCCAGCCATGCTCCCCTCCCCTCCTCCCCATCTATCCTTTCCCTCACACTACGATGAAAACCTCAAGATGTATCCCTAGCGATATTTCCTGGATTCCTTCGCCCTCCCTCTCAACACGTATTCCACCGTTTTTGCATCTCGGGTGAAAACGCTACTCTCCGTGCCTCCTTTATGAACGGGTGAAATTCCGAAGCCATTCTTTATCACCTCGCTTCCCTTCTCCTCCTCCCCATATCTCTCCCTCTCTCTCTCGAGTACACAGATCGCATTTTGCTGCAGGGAGGCAAGGGTTTTGGGAGGGAGTTAGGAAAGGGGGTGAGTTTTGGGAAAGTTAAGGCGCTGTATCTCTATTTACTTTTCTCACCTTCCAACTTCTCTTCGTAAAGTGTTTAAGACGCGACTCGCGAGACAATGGTCTCGAATGATATGTATACCCACTTAAGCCGAAATTTTGGGGCGTAAGTAGATGAAGGAATAAAGGAGGAGAGAGAGAGAGAAAGGTGAGAGGCGAAGCAGGGATTTTAACGTACTCGTCACATCGCGACGAACTAAGAGACAGACCGTGCTCCTCCGCTGATTGAATGGGAAGAAATCGGTCCTACGGAAAATAGTCCCGGAGGACTATCAACATTCTCCCTCCGTCTCTCTCTCTCTCTCTCTCTCTCTCTGTGTCTCCATCCCTCTCTCCCAATTTCTCTCCCTACCTTTCTCATTCCCTCCCTCCATCTCCCTCCCTACCTCTCTCATTACCTCTCTTACCATCTTTCTCCCACTCGCTAACTCTCTCTTCCTCTCTCTCCCCCTCTCTTTCCCTCTCTCCCCCCTCTCTTTCCCTCTCTCTCCCCCTTCTCTTTCCCTCCCTCTCTCTCCCTCCCTCTCCCATTCCTTACCTCTCTTACTATTTCTCTTATTGTCACTGATCCTCTATCCCTCTCTCTTTCCCTCTTTCTATCCCTCTCTCCCTACCTCCCTCTCTCTACCTAACTCCCTCTCTCTACCTAACTCCCTCTCTCTACCTACTTCCCTCTCTCTACCTACCTCCCTGTCTCTACTTACCTCCCTCTATCTACCTACCTCCCTCTATCTACCTACCTCCTTCTCTCTACCTACCTCCCTCTATCTACCTATCTTCCTCTCTCTACCTGCCTCCCTCTCTCTACCTACCTCCCTTTATCTACCTGCCTCCCTCTCTCTACTTACCTCTCTCTCTCTACCTACCTCCCTTTATCTATCTACCTCCCTCTCTCTACTTACCTCTCTCTCTCTACCTACCTCCCTCTCTCCACCTACCTTCCTCACTCTACACTCCTCCCTCTCTCTACCTACCTCTCTCTCTCTACTTACCTCTCTCTCTCTCCACCTACCTCCCTTTCTCTCTATCTACCTACCTCCCTCTCTCTACCTACCTTCCTCTATCTACCTACCTCCCTCTCTCTACCTACCTCTCTCTCTACCTACCTCCCTCTCACTACCTACCTCCCTTTATCTATCTACCTCCCTCTCTCTACTTACCTCTCTCTCTCTACCTACCTCCCTCTCTCTACCTACCTTCCTCTCTCTACCTGCCTCCCTCTCTCTACCTACCTCCCTCTCTCTACTTACCTCTCTCTCTTCCTACCTCTCTCTCCCTTACTTTCTCTCTTTCCCATGGACCACTTTATTCTTATTTAACCCGGTAATCGAAGTATGAAACGTAAATGCGGGTCATTTTGAACTACAAGATCTAAAAAATGTTCAATGGTTTATTTTGTGGTTTTCTAGAGTCACGATATCGAAACGTTTTTCCCACGTAAAATTCTGCTATGAAAAACCCTGTCGATCGACAGTCTGATGAATTGCAGAGTTGTGTGTGACGACCGTGGCGTTTGCCATTGAAGCCCTAGGCAAGAGCGCTCCATGATTCCCGCCAACAAGCGAAAAAATATTAATTTAAAACAATACTCAAATATCACCGTCGTTTTAACTAAGATGGCGTTTTTCTTAATAACCGCTGAGGAAAATTTATATTCCACGCAACTTTTTTTGAAAGGTACTTGCTTAAACTTTAGTCATATGCACCAAATCTTGCAGCGGCGACTCTATATAACCGATAGACGTGACATGTAAAATACTCATGTTCGCGTTTCATTTTCTATCAGTTAATATAGATCTTTCATATTGAATATAGTAATTATTTACACAGCCTATTAAAATGAATTTGATACCAATGTGGCGCTTAGCCATGTTTGTGCTCCGACGAATATATATGTGTAAAACCCAACAGATGCCTACTCCTGAATATTTTACCAATTCAACTATAGGTAGTTCTAGTCCATCGATTTTGCGTGGAATATGTATTGATTAGTTCTTGCCGAGTAGAAATTCACTATGGAGTACTACTTGAGATTGATTTCGACAGCTCTTTCTTATACCAGAGGTTTCAAAACTGTGGGACGTGCCGTTTTAATATGGAAAATATATTGCGCTATTATAATGTCTTAAATTTTCGGGACATGGTAGAGTATCTGGCTTCTAATTTAAAGGTTGCGGTTTAGAATCCTGTTTAGGACAGGGTCGTATGTTCTTTTTTCTAATCATACTATTTCTAGTATAAGAAAAAAATGCTCTGCATTTACTTGCTTGAGACTTAAATTGCCATGTTTATGCTACACAAGAAGTCCAAACCAGGACTAATGCAGGCTGGTTTCCCAAAGTTGACATTTCGAATTAATTACTTATATTGACAGGAAATGTTTCAGTATGTGTTAGTCATTCCAAGGTATTTTCATACCATAAATACTATTTGTAGTTCATGGTTTATCAATGTTAGAGAAAATTGGAAAACAAATTAATAGAGCATTATCAGGTTTAAAATACTAAAAGAAATGTCAATATCTCTTTCTGACATTATATTTTGCATGTGTTTTTTAATAAAGAAATTTAATAAATTTTACTGTTTATACGCTAATCTGTCTGGATCAACTCTCAATTGCTGAAGGGCAGTCGAGCGTAAAAGAAAATAACTCATTTGTTCGCACGTCTATGCTCAAGCTGAATTTGGTAATAATCGTCTCCATGGCAACAATACGATAAAATGCGACTTAAAACGCAAAAACGCTAAGTTTTAGTAGAAATTCAAGAAAATACGATCAATTATCAAAATTCGGTGATAAGAATAAATATCTACCTTTTTTCCCCCTTAGAACAGTACAAACCTAGTTCCGATATCACAATTTTAAGATACTTTAATGTATTAAAAAAAAACATCTCTGCACCATGGATTTTAGACTTCCTACGTAAAACAAATGGGGAAAAAACGTTCCTGGAATCGAACCCGGGGCTTCAATCTTCGCCAAGTAAAATATAGCCCGGAGGTGAGCCCTGGCAGCACGAGCCCCATACCAAAGCTTCATGAAAATCGGTCCATTGGTGCAAAAGTTGTCAGTAGGGTACACACAGACGCACAAATACATAGACAGGACCATTTCATAAGGCTATGTTTCCTTTGGAAACCAGCCTAAAAACGCACTTTTTACTATAATTATTTTCTGTTTAATTCATTCTAGAATTTTGCGTTCGTTTTTATTCTTAGTAGTAATTGCCCGTCAAATATGACGGGTATGTGCAGATTATGTATTGAAATTAAGTCACTTCCCATTCCTCCTCCCTTTCTCTCTGCCTTCATCCCATTCTCTTCCCTCCCTCTCCCCCTATTCTCTCCCTCGTATTTTTCCTCTCTCGTCCTTTCCATCCCTTTCTCCCTCTTATTCTTCACCCTCACTTCTTCCCTCTTCCTCCCTCCAATTCTCCTCCCTTTCTCCCTCACATTCTCCTTCTCATTCTCCTCTAAAAAATGTAGCTATCTCACTCAGAGTGATATACGTAGATATAAATCTTACATAAAGAAGAATATTAATTTCTTAAACATTACGCTAGACAACTTGGCTTTCCCAACCAATGAACCAACATTAGAGGTGATCGAAAAAAGTAGTTTTTGGAAATCCAGTGTGCCTCAGCGATAAAAAGTTGTTGGCTCCATCCCTTATGTCGTGTGCAATTTTTTCAAAATCGATTGATATATTCGGGTTCCGCCAGGGGCCTAAGTGATTCATGTGGGACTTTCATCAGAAATCGCTACCTGTCAAGGCATTATCAGGTTATTTCTGGTTTGAAGCGACAATTTTCTTGTAAGAAGATACTACCCACACGGCAGCGACTCCATGGAACGTTCGCCCATCGCTCAGTCATGTTCGCCTGCACCCACCCCACCCCCTTGCCCCCCTGCTGAGCGGTGACGCGCTCGCTAAGTTGATTGTAGACCATCAGGCTGCATGTTGCCACCTGCATGCTCCTGTGTCCCTGCGACGGAACACGATTTTCACTATTTCCATCGATTTCTGATTAAAGCTCGAGTGTTACTCGAATAAGAAGAATCTGGACGTCGACATGGCTACCAAGAGAGGAACAGGTGATACACGGCAGAGTACAAAGTTTCCAGTGTTTGGTCGCTATGGCTCGGCGGAAAAGCTTCCTAGCCGACAGCTACCAACGTACTTGGATTTCATGAGACACGAGATGAAGAAAGAGAATAGCGTTGACACTCCCGTCAGTGTCATTGCAGGACAAGTGGCCCAACATGTTGTTGATATTTGGAGTATGGAATCCTTGCCAACTGTCTCACATCAGCGAATCGTTAAGCTCATTAAGGACTACAATTAAAAATATAAAAATGTGAAAATGTCACTTAAGAAGAAAACTGCTACCGATTTGGTGAATTATTTCCGACAGAAAGCTGAAACAACGTTGTTCGACATGTCTACTTGCAAATGGAAAGTTCCTAAAAACTGCACATGCGAGTTTGGGCGGAAAGTTCGCCTTATCAAAGCTTCTTTCCTGCAAAATCAGAGAGGATGTCGTAAAATGGTTATGGCTACAGTTGATAATGAGACGACTGCTACAATCCGTAAAAGAGAGCAAAGGATAAAAACGCGAGTGTCTCACCTGAAGAGAGGTAGCAGTAATCCAAGGGCTGAAGGTTTAAAAGCAGGCACTGCCGTGATCTCGTCCACATCAAGCGCAACTGGCTCCGATGCGAACAGTGACAGCAACTTCCAAGTGGATTTATGGCATGAGGAAAATCATTCTGCGTCTAAACCCAAGTTTGAGGCACCTGTCAGCGCTTGCGTGAGGTCAGGTGTATCTGATTCAGCAGCAAGGTTGATAGCTAATGCCACCATGAAGGATTTGGGACTACTCACTGCAGATAACATAAATGTCGTCTCTGATAGAAACAAAGTGCGGTGGCGCAGAAAACGGAAACTTGAGGTGTCTGTTGAACACGAAGGGGACGTGAAATGCTTAAGAGGCTTATATTTTGATGGGCGGAAGGACAACACTATGACCCATGATGGAAAAGAATAAAACACATACAAGAGGAGCATATAACATTACTTGAAGAGTCAGGATCTAAATACATTGGCCATGTAACACCAAATGAACGATCGACGTCACAAAAATCACAGAGGTCATCCTAGGATATTTGAATGAAAGGAAAATCACCACTGAAGAGTTGGTTGCACTTGGTTGTGACGGAACATCTGGAAATACGGGAGAAAAACAAGGCACCATGCGACGAATTGAAGAGGCGTTTGGGAAGCCTATACACTGGTTCATATGCATGCTCCATGCAAATGAGCTGCCTCTGCGACATTTATTTCAGCATTTGGATAGCAAAACCAGCGACTCGCAGCATTATTGCGGTCCAATTGGGAAAAATCTTGAAAGTTGTGAGAAGTTACCGGTGGTTTCCTTCAAGAAGATATCTGTCACTCTGCCAGAAGTTGATAGAAACGGCTTGAGCTCAGATCAACTGTATCTTTTCAAAACATGTAATGCTGTCTCCACTGGAAAATGCCCCAAGGACGAGGCTGAAAGATCACCTGGAAAAATGGCTCACTCAAGATGGTTAACTACGGCGAATCGTCTTTTAAGCCTCTGCGTATCAACATCAAAGCCAAATAAGACGCTTCAAATTCTTGTTGAGTATGTTGTGAAAGTCTACGCGGGGGACTGGTTTTCTATTAAGACTCGACCTTGATGCGTGGATGGTGCTTACCATCTGTGGCTAACCATCAAGTCGTCCCGCTTTCTGCCGAAGAACATAAGGGACGTTTTAGACCCTGTGATCCAGAGGAATGGATGCTTCGGTCATCCCGAGAACTTATTGCTCGCGATGCTTGTTGACAGCAATCAAGATGTGCGACAATCGGCTTTCGAGCTAAAAGTTAAAGCACGGAAATGCAGTTCCGGAGAAAGATCTATCCGTACGTTTGAGCTACCACAGTTCAACTTCAGCGCGACTGATTACACAAAGCTCATTTCATGGAGCTCAGTGAAAGTTACGGATCCGCCAGTAACATTGAAGCTCTCAGAGGACGAGCTTTGAGCTCTTGTGTCTGAAGGTGATGCTGCAAATAAGCTTCACCTGGAATATCCATGCCATACTCATGCGGTGGAAAGGACAGTCAAATTGGTGACAGAGGCATCTCAATCAGTCTGTGGAGAGAAGGAGCGCCACGGATACATCCTAGCAAAACTTGAGTCAAGAAAACTAATTCCAGAATTCAAAACTAAGAATCAATGAAGCAATAGGCCAAAAGTGCCCAAGGTTGGGAAGGGCACGGGCGGGGCCCGATGTGTAGCCGCCTCCTCGTGGCGGGCCCTGGAAAACGGTTTTGCCACATAACAACCAGAACAGGCCGATAGCTGCATATGTTGTGATTGCCAGCGATTTTTGATGAAAAGTCCTACCTGAATCTCTTAGGCCCTTGGCGGGACCCGAAGATATCAATCGATTTCAAAAACAATTTGCACACGACATAAGGGATGGAGCCAACAACTTTTTATGGCTAAGGCACACGGGATTTTAAAAAAAAATTCGTTCAACAAACCAACATAGCCTTTTATTATAAGGGGAGGATGCGTAATCGACATATCTTCGACTTTCAGTAGCATTCTAAAGTAAAAGGAAGGATTCACTTTAAGATTTTATTTTTACAAAATTATATTTTTCAAATTAGAATACATTTAATTCTTGCAAAAATACTTTATTTAACATTGTACATATCACAAGTTCCGGTGGTGTTGTCGTCGCGCACCCTTGGTGTGGCACAAGATTCCTCCGGTGAGAGTTACTTTTCAGTCGTTGCTATGGCTTTTAGAATACAACATCGGATGCCTACAGATCATCCTGATACATCATGCGATGGACGCCACTGGGAGATAGAGAGTAAGAAGGAGTTAAGAAGGAATTGCTAATTTAATATAAGGAAAAATTAACAGGTATTTAGTATAGAAGGCAAAACTTGAGTCATTATTTCCGAAATTAGTGTTTGAAATACAGGAATCCCTCGATTTTCCTCTTTTCCCGTATCATCCAGTGGTTACCCCGACAAAATAGCCCAAGGCCAAACAGCCACGACAAAATAGTTTACACACAAAACAGCCCAAAATAAATTAGCCCCGACAAAATAGCCCAATGAAGTACAGGCCGAAAAAATAACCCCGACTAGATTCAAACACACAGCTAGTGCCATCTATTCATGGCATTGTCTGTGGAGAAATGTCCAAGAATTCCATTTAGCCGAAGATTATCGCGACAACAAAATTCTACGAATGCATATCAAGATGTTATTGGCTTTGGGTTTCGTTCCAAATGCTGACGTAACGGCTGCGTTTGAAAACTTGGCCGATAGTTGTCCTGATGAAATGAATGCTATCGTCAACTACTGGGAAGTTAATTACATAAGATGACAAAGACGACACCGCAGAGCAGAACCTCGATTCGCCATTGGCATATGGAACGCCCGTGATCGAGTTAGCGGCGGTCTTCCTCGCACCAACAACTCAGTCGAAGGCAGGAGTCGTGCGTTCCAGCAGTCTATAGATTGCCATCGTCCGTCGGTATACAAAGTTGTCGACCAGTTTCGAAAATATTGAGTCGAGATCGACATTGCGCGTTTCCATGCAGGGATTCGACTGCCAAAAGCATCAAAGACGAAGTATGTACAACTCAATCGACAACTTCAAACTCTAGGTCCAACTTATGATAATTAAATTAATTAATGAAAAATTATACTATTTGTTATTTTGAGTCCAGCTGATTGGCCTCTTGTCTACGCGCAATGGGTATCTAACATAAGAGGTAGTGTCCATTTCCAGAAACCAATCTTTAGTTCAATGAGAAAGTTATATCAGAGCCCTATGGTTAATTGCAACTATTGCGAAATGGAGAAACCTCCTAATAACCATAAGAATAATAAAAAGGAAGCACTCACACGCCGGTTTAGGAGAAATTACTCCATTTCAGGGACTTTCTCACACACGCACAAAACGTAAAATCTTTTAGTGACCACATGGAACACTTTGATGACATCGAAATTGTCCATAACTTGTCTCAAGAAACATTTACTAAACAAGAACCAAATCTCTTGATCAAAGGCCTTAACTTTTGTCTTACTCACAAGAATCTCCTTTGGATGATAATAGAGGCACTGAATATTTCATTTAAAACCTGAACGAAACTACCAAAATCACGTAAGAGCTGCTTTCAAAATACGATTGGAACGCAATATAAAAACAACACTATATATTATTTTCCCGGTCTTGATTACAAACACATCAAAATTTTTAAATTAAAAGATTTTTTATTTAAAAGCCGATAAAGAGAATTCCGTTGTCATCAAGACATGAATCAGCATGATCATTTTGATAAAGTTGAACAATTACTTGAAAACGGACTTGATTCACTTCTCACAAAAAATCCTCTTAATAAAATGATTTTTTCTACCAAGAGCACAATAAAAAAACTGCCCAAATCTAAGAAAGGGTCTTACGTTATAAGATTACGGTTTCAAATCCTACCATCTCAATATTACATTGTTTATCTTTAAATCCGTAAACCTGTCATTTCTATGAGACGTAGTGTGACATATATTGATTCCCACACATCTCTCCTTTTTAAATGAATAGTTGACGAATTTAAAAACCTACCTAAAAATGCTGAATATTTCATTGAAAATGCCAACAATTTATTACTTAGTGAATCCCAAGCGTTAGTTCCTGTTGATGTCACGTCTCTCTTTCCTAGCATCCCCATAAATACTACACTTAGTTTTATCGAAGAGTGGTTCACTAATATAGGTGTTTCCTTCGATGTATCCGTTGAATATATTAAACTTTCCAAATTCTGCATGAAACAAAATTTTTTCCTATCCAACAAAATTTTTACAAAAATCATGATTGGACAGCCAATGGGAACCCTCTTTCACCTTTTTTGACCAATTTATTCGTGAAATTCTTTGAATAAAAGCGCCCAATTACATACTTTCCAATAGGCACCCGGCGAGTGTTCAAGATTGCACGAGTGTTAGGTCGCTGGCATGGAGTAATTTCCCCTAAACCGGCGTGTGAGCACTTCCCTTTTATTAGGTATTTTTATGGTTATTATGAGGTTTCTCCATTTTTCATTAGTACCAATCTCTAGTGCCTCTCTTTTCCCCCCACCTCCCGCATTGCCTTTCATCGTTTCTTTGCGCTTACGACTGTAAGACGAAAGTCTTAAAAATCACCTTGTTTTGGGAGGCCGTCGTCTGCTTCCGCGTGGGAAAAGAGGAAGGAATGTGATTTGTCAGTAAAAAAATTTCCTTTGGTGACAAGAATGGAGAACTATCTGCTCGTATATACAGCATCTGAAATCCAAGTGGTAATTCTTTATATTCTACCATATTTGCCAGTTAATTTTCGCCATCATGTAATTTCCAACCCTGCTTTGCTATAAGATAAATTTATATTATCATTGCGTAATTTATAAATCATTTTTCGAATAGCATTTCATAAAAATTGTTTTAATTAATAATTTCCAAATAAATATTCAGTTAGTACAATAAGGGTTATTTTAGTACACAGATTATTTATCCATTATTTCAATCTTCCTAGTAAAATCAAGGCATTGAGGAACATTTATTGCATATTTTTTGCGCCTCAGCTTTAAAGATAATTTATTGGGCTAAATAGTGTGGTAATTAAGCAGCAAAATACTATATTTTTTATTGACATCTAATGAGTTACAAATAAAATCAGTGCCGATTCTCATTGGAAAAGGAACTAATTATTTCATTTTTCTGGTATTAAATTGCGCGCGCTTCTTAGATGATTTCATTTTCTGGTTTAAGTATACTGTATTCAATGACATGCAGATTCATTTTTAAGATGTAAATTCAGTTCTTTATTTCTGGTTTACAAGCAGCGCACATATATTCTTTGTGTTATATATTTCCTTTTGAACACTATGTACGATAGATTTAATTAATTTACGCTATTTCGTGTCGCAGATTCACTAATTATTAATTTACTAGCGGTACCCGCAAAAACTTTTGCGAGGTCAGTCAAAAATCTGCATGTTTAAAAGTAATACTAGGCAATTTCTCCATATAAAATTAGACAACTGATATTTTGAATGTCATGTTTGTTTTTATAATTTATATGTGCAATTTTAATTGTCTCTCTCGCATGAAAAAGGTCACATTTCCGTATTGAAATAAAGAAAGATTTTTTTTCTTTTGGTCATTCGATAAAAATGCCCACAGCCCACACGCAGCTTACTGAATAATAATCTTTAATTATTAACGTCGCAATATATTAAGTTTGACATTACTACAACTATAATTTCGATGCTTCATAGAAAGCGCGAAGTGTATAACGCAATTATTTTGGATATTTGAAGGCTTAATAGACGCTAATTCAATCGGAGGCAACAATGTGGGTCGCCTTGACAACACCCGGAAAGAGTACGAAAAAGTCATACAATTTCGAAAAGAAACGCGTGTTTCCGACAAATACTTCCGTATAACGTCTAAACATTGCAAGAATAAGATATTTTATAGTTTTATCTGTCGGATAAAGTAAAAACGGAGAAATTCGGTCCAAATTTACGTATTTTAATGGACGAAGAAAATAAACCTTGCACCTTGAAAAATCGAAATTCCTGTGTAAACATATGGGAAAATGTAATCCTCTCCCGGAGTCGAATCCGGGACACTTATGTAAACGAAAATAGTTTTATCGGGGTCTCCTAGTTGGCAAAAACAAAATGGCATTTACAGCATTTCTCTATGACAAACTGTTCAAGAGATAAAAGGGGGGACGGACGGACAGACATTGAGTATTAATATATAAAGATGTAACACTATTGGTTAACTCTATATGATTTTTTAGGGGAACGGACGGACGGACAGACATTGAGTAATTATATATAAAGATATGTACAATTTATGAATAAAAATGTTTGTGGGCCAAAACATATAATTTCTCATTTTACTGGGCCGCAGAGAAAAAAGTTTGAAATGAAAGCCCCTGACCTACACTACCGGTTAAAAAAAATATGCGCCAAGGCCCTCGAGCCCCTTAATCCGACCTTGGTCATACCTTGGGAGGCATTATACTGTTAAAGGAAAGAGGTTAAGTGAAAGAGGAGATGTGGTTCGTTTGCCCTCTTTTAACAGCTCATGTTGAAGTTAACCAACGCTGCCCTGAATCATACGCAAGTTAGATATTTAAAATTCTTTTGCTATCGATCGTTGTCAGTGATTATTTCGGCCAGTTTTAAAGAGCGAACACCTAAGAAAGGGATAAATGCTATACTATGTAATTTCCATATTCCTCCTTCATTATGTGCAATGTTAAAATTTTCAGGTTATTACTGCATCGGTTTTCATAAACATTTATCTGCTACGATAGTTCAGTGGTAGAATATCCGCCCGGAAAGTGGAAGACCCGGATTCGATTCCCGGCCATAGCAGACTTTTTTCTCGTTTCAAATTATTCCCAAACATTTATCTATTTAGGCATTCATCGGAGTAACCCTTACAAAGTAACGCAATTTGCCAGTGTGAATATCTTTAAATATCGATTACCATAGTCATTGCATTTTTAATCATACAGTATTCTATTCATGAGTATGTACTGCATTTACCCATTTCGGTGTCATCTGCTGCCTTAGAATATCGTGAACGAGATACTTAACTGAGTCTCGCTTGAGTGTCCTCTCCGAAAACTGATTTATTTAGTGCTTCCGTATTTTATAATTACTTGGTGAGAGCGTGCTAAAGAATATTGCATATGTAAATAGACGCTTTATTCTTAAAACTTTCGATGCACTCGCGTATAACAGCCAGATACAGTAATATTTCCTCCATGTTCCGCTTATAAGCCACTCCTCCAGGCTGCTTACCTCACCAGAAGTATCCCTGAGCCGCGTGCGGCTCTATAAGAACTTGCGTACGGCTCCCGAGAGCCGCTCTCCCCGTTAAAACACCTAAAAGCTTCCCGAACGAAATTGGCTTCGTAAATTATTTTAATAGAAATCGGAGAAAATAAAAGATATGGACGTATTATTAGAAGGAACGTTTGTTTTGCAGAGATAATCGCAAAAAGTAAAACGACGGTAAGGTAAAGGGGGGGAGACGATCGCCTCCATCATCCCTCCGCGGAATTGCCAATTTGCCTCTTCTTTTGTTGCGTGTTATGCATAATTCGGTAAATTACAATTACAATTGTGTTATGCCTCAATTTATTCATTTATCAGTGTTTTGATAAAAATCGAAGTTAAGCCGCGCGTAACGTCGGAAACCGTGAAACTGACCGCAGTTGACAAGGTCAGTTTTAGCTTTAGAGCAATTTGATGTTTTCCTTCCAAAATTTTGGGTCTCTGTCCTTAGCGACCTCTTATGGTCGGCGGAGGGTACTAATCATACCCTTCGTAAGTGTGGCCGTTCGTGCTTGGTAAACAGCGGTCTCTGTTGCGAGTATTAATGTTATAGGTATGTCAACAGCTGTATTTAAATAATTTTAGTTTGTATTTATTTGGCTACATTTTAACGAGACTTAACGCAAACAATTATCGCTGTTTGTTGAATTCTTATTAAAGGTTTTGGCTAGTAAGAATGTTATAATAATTTCTAATATTACTCCTTGAACCTTTGCAGTTGTGTAAACTTCATTGTACTGTGATACAGCTGTTCTGTTATGAAGTCCATGTTCGTGGTGGTCATCTTAAGAAAAATATTTCTGGCACCCTAGAGAGTGATATCCTGTAACTGAAGGATTTTTCTCTGTAAAGGTAAGGAAACTGAACAATTCTCTTTTCAATGTAAATTGGGTAAACTGTAATTCGTGGAAGACATGGCATCTGATGGAAGCAATTGCAATTTATTATTAAATACGGGATTTATAGTGTGCATGGGTGTGGATGACTTTACAAGATTCTGCATTGTGCTTACTCGCTTTACAGTGTGTTAGCTAAAAATCATCCTTAATGGCATCTCCATTTTTTCTCAAGACTGAAATGTTTATTGAGCACATGCAACTATTTTTTGTATGACAGTTTTTTGTGAGCTCTTAAGATGTAACAAGAAAGCAAGGAAACTCATGTGGTTAATATTTAGTCTCGCTTATGTGGATTTGATTATTTTGCCATAATATTGAATCACTTAAAGTAAAGCTAAGTAAAGAGAAATCTTGCTTGTAGTTAAAGTTGGATTTACCCCAAACAGTACACCAGCCTTTGCCTTTTGCTTGTTAGGAGTTACGATTTCTGGTCTCCTCTTCCCCATTGAGCTAAGGGAATAAAAACTTAGTAAATGCAAAAAGAAAGTTCCAGAAGCATTTGCTAAAAGAATAAGTTCTATTTGGAGTGAATAAAAGTTTGCTTTACTAATAAGCATTTACTGTTCAGTTTTGAGCAAATGCTTAAATGCAAAAAGAAAGTTCCAGAAGCATTTGCTAAAAGAATAAGTTCTATTTGGAGTGAATAAAAGTTTGCTTTACTAATACTGTTCAGTTTTGAGCAAATGCTTAAATATTATGTAAATGAACACCATTTTATCTTTCCATCAATCAGATTGACCATAATATCTTAATAAATATGGAAGATTGTTTACCCAAATTTTCAGGCTAAGCTTTTCTTACCTTGTGATCCACACATTGTCTTTGTTTAATTACCATTAGCTTGTAGTGGTTTGGTTTAATTGTATTTAATAAATATATAAATTATATTACATAAAAATGTTTCAAATATTTTTAATGAAAATAGCTCTGTGAATCTTCTCTCTCTTGTTATACTTGTTTACATTAAAAAAACGTAGTTGAATGTGATAGTTTCATCATACATTTTGGATAATATATAAAAACATTTAATTATTTTAATTTGCCTTAACTTAAAACAAATTTTCTCTTGATTAATCATAGAAACCGATTTAAAATACGTTCCCTATTTTCTTCTGTAAAATGATGCAATAAATTTTTGTAATCATTAGTTATTGACATTCATCTTTTTTCATGTTTTTCCACTTTTCCTGAAATCAATCTCGGCCATATAACCAGTTTCAGTAAAACTTTCACCAAAATATAACAAAACTAACTTGATAAATTTTTAGCGAGCCCTCACCACACTTGGAAATGTCAAACATATACTTAAGGAATTTAGCTTAAGCAGTTTTATTCACACATTTTTAAGCATTTGCTACAGATAATTTTTGAAAATAAGCAAATTCCATTTTTTATTCAACTCATATTAAGCCTTTGTTTAAAAAATGCTAAAAGATTTTAGCAAAAGCATTTGCTTAATTTTTATTTACTTGGTTCATTGTTTTAGTCTTGAATCTTTTTATTCCTTCATTGATGGAAGTTAGTTGTCCTCCTTACTAGTAATATTACCTTAGAAGGGGCTATTTAGAGGAAGTGGGCAATTGATTTAATAACATAATACTGCTTTTAGAAATTTTTCTTTTGTCTCACTCAGGAAGAGTAACTTTTTAGCCTTATATTCAGAATTTTCATCAATGTAAACATTCCTTTGGTTCAAATTCCTGTGGTTGCTTCCATTGGTTATAAGACTTTCTGTTACCTAACGTTTTATTCCTATCCACACTATAGTTTGGGGAAAAGGGATTGAAATCTAACATTTCTAAATTTTAACTCGAAATCAGTTTTCTCGTTATTAGTTAGAAAAATGAAAATTTGATTGATCTCTGCAAAAATCTACAGTTGAAAATGAAAGTTTGGTCAGTACTTCATCCTGTAGTTCATCTGTGGGTAGGGATGGGTGATACTTTATTATAGATATTTCATAAAATATTCTTCTGGAATTGAATCTTCCATACATGCAATAATAAATGTCAAATTTATCCTATTGGCATATAATTCAATAATTATTCCTATAACTATTAAAGTCTAAGGCAGTGTTTTTACATCTTGGCCTGGATCTACAACTTCTTACAAAAATGCTAAACATGCCAAATTTGATGCGTGTTATCAGGTTAATGCCTCCATAAATAAATTTTTATTGTCATGTGATTTCATGTTCTGAGAAGAGTTCTTAACTTTTGGAAATAAAAGACTTGGTTATACAAAAATATTAAACCTGAGGTTAATATTCATGGGGTCATACCATTGCTTTATATTAAGATATATCATCATTTGAGATGGATGCAGCATCACACATCTTGACCAAGGCAGATTTTCTCTGAATTTTTAACACAGATATTGTTTCACTTAGCTAGAGATGACATTTACTAAATCTTAGAGCAGTTCATAAATTATTAATGCACGTAATTTTCTATGGAAAGATTCATAAATATCAATCATGTGTTTAGTTATGTTGATATGAATGTTTGTAATCAATAAATATTCAAGTGTATTTTTAACCAAATACTATGGTTTACCTGAGCAACTTAGAAATGATGCTTTGATAAATGTACAAAAAGGTAATTTTACTCCATTTCTTCATTTAAAATCTTCAAATTAAAGAGTAACATGAAATTTAATTCTGAGAAATGAAAGAATGATTTCACATGAGGAAAGTAAGAGTATAACAAGGTGCCTTAATATCAGCATGACATTCTGTGGTGTAAGATTTCTGATTTAATTCTGTTATTGTTTCAGAAGCATGGCTCCAAGAGATTGTTATCTGGTCATTCTGGACAGGCAGTCTACCGCTCAGCTGACATCCTGGATCTTCCTGGATGTGTTCTCTTTTGCAAAACCAATAGGGGTGAGTGTAAACACTTTGTGTTACAAATTAGAAGGAATGAGCTTCCCACTTTACATGTATTATTTATCAGGTTGATTGTTGTATTTGATATTCCTGTTAGTATTCCAAGGTATCAAGTGAAATTCCAATTTGTCCTTTTCACCTATTTCTTTATGCAGAGGCAATAATTTTTGGAATGTAAAACATTTTACCATATTTTCCTAAAATAGATTTTTGCATGTTCAGACAAAAGTTTAAGTTTGGAAGCAGTAATTTTACCTAACGAAACTAATAGAAAATTTTACAGTTTTGATCACATGGTGCAGACCTATTTCACTATCTCTGTGCGCTGAGTTATTTATAACTTAAATTTATTCTTTAACCCTCAGTTAAATTTTATAATGTCGAAGAGGTCAAGTATAAGTGATTATGATGGAAGTAGCGAAAAGAAAACACACAATGTAGTGGGTTTGGAAACAAAATTAAAAATTATTGAAAAAGTACAGGCAGGCAATGGTGTTACAGCAGTTGGTGGGGATCATGAAGACTTGACAAATGTTACTCAAATGAATGGCAAAATTGGGAGTTAGTAAATCTTATATTATTTCTGTCAAACATTACTGGCAGACAAAATGTACAGCTTATTTGGATATTTTTCTCTCTGAAATTGTATAAAATAGTATATAAATTTCATACTCCCCTTATATCCTCCATACTCAAGTTTTCTGAGACAATTAATTTGTTTCTACACTCCAAGTTAAACTTTTTAGTTAAATATGTATCATATATTTATGAATTTAATAGATCATGGAAAAATGATTTGCCTAGACGACATGCCTTTGCTGGGAGTTTATATATCACTGTTAAATAAGCAAAAGGAAAAATGACTTTTGTGAAAGTTATGTAAATAGCAGTATCATAGTATTAAATATAAGAATAATCAACAGTATACTGTATATGCTTTAATAGATCGTGCAACTCACTTTATCGCTTGAAATCAATAGATCATATATATATATATATATATATAACTCATGTAGCCAAAATAGTAGACTAGGCCATATCTGTGAATCATACAAAGTAACTATTTTCAGGTTCTTGATTCTGTGACATTTTTTTAAATGTCACCAGAGATATTTGAGAGATAGAGTGGTGTTCTAAAGGAGAGAACCTAAATTGAGAGTTACAGTGAATGTTATTATGAAGTATTAATCCTTTGAGTTCCAAGTCCCCATTGGCAATTGCCTAAAGCCATTTTGTAGTCTTACAAAAAATTTGTATCCCTTCCAAATTTTGAGACTTAAAGCTAACATTTGTCACTTATGTAGAAAACACTATATTGCATATATTTATTTCAAAATATTGTCAATGATGCTTATTAATTTATAAAGGAACTTAAATAAGTCAGTCAGATTATTCACATAATACTTAAAAAGTTATCAATTAAGCCAGAAGCTATTATTAGGGTGGAAATATGAACTATGTTGCAAAAGCATTCATTCGCCCATAGAGTAATTTCACACTGCTGTGAATTGAAGATGGTCCTTTCTTTATAAAAATCACTCTAAAAATGTTAGGTAAATCAATTTAGGCTACATTTTGTTGGCAAAGAATGTTGTCAACTTTCTTTGTCTCTTTTGCTGAAATAACTTTTGTTTGATTGATCTGACATATTAACCGAGTTTTAATGAATAAGAACTTGTCCCCTTCATTTTCCATGTAAGCAGGAAATTTCAAACTAACTTCAGATTGCCAAGTCATCCATATAAACCACACATGAATAATTGGGGCTCTGCTGTAATATTGCACTGGAATAAAATTATTTGAAAAGTTTTAGTTTAAAAAATAAATAAATAGCCAATTTCCCAGCTAAGAACTTCTGAGAAATGAAGTGTTGTTTCTATTTCTGATTGGTGTTCAATAAATCAGGTAACTGGAAAATATCACATATGCTGTATGAATAAGTTAAAAGCCCTTTTTTATTGAAGTTATATTACAGAAAAATTCTGAAAGCGATGCCACTTGGAAAATATAATATTTTGCCAAGTAGTGATTTTCATAGGCTAAACTGTCATATTATATAGAATAGTATTATTTGAAGCTCTTGCAATCATCTTACATGAAATAATTGTTCTTATAGAGTTATGGCTAAATGTTTCTGATGTTTTGATATTTATGCAACCACAATTAACATTGGTATAAGGTTAAAATATTGTAATGATGCTGTATTTGCACAATTTTAGAAACAAGGGAGTGGCTATTCTATGCTAAAAGCTCATGATGATCTCCATAACTAACTTTTCTATCAACATCAACATATTGCTAGGATTTGGAGAGAAGCATGAAATTTAAAAAATTATTTTTAATGAAAAATGTTGACTAGTCTAGAATGTGCTTTATGATTAGGGTTGGCCATATGTCCCAGGTAAACTGGGACAGTCCTGGATTTTAGATGTTGTCCTGGCGTCCCATCTGGTTTAGTATTTGTCCCAGTTACAAATTCTTTTTATTTTTTATTTCATAAATATGGAATAAATAAATCACACCCCACCAGTTGTATGTTGTTACACATTCAATCCATTTATTAGGAATTAAAATTTCATCTTTCAATTAAGTTTAAGTAAGTACAATCCATAAAGGATGCCTATAGGTGTGAGGTGTGCAGCCGAGTGCATGCAGGACACATTTAGCTATTTGAGTTTCAAAGCAATTATTTATGTTTTAGATCATCCCTATTTACTTGCACGAATTAACTTTATCTAAAACATTATATTTAACTGTTATCACGCCATAATATTTTCTTTAATGTTGCCAGATACTGATTTAACCATGGCTAGAAATTATATGCGATGTGGCCTTTCCTAAATTCTTTGGTGAACCAAAATACCTTTTTTCTGGAAAATTTTCTAAAAACTTGGAGTGCATTTTATATCCCGAAAAATACGGTAAATATGATTAAAATATTTGTTCCAATCAATTTTCTGAACAATTCTGCAATAATTTTGTGCAGATAATGTTAGAAGTTGAAAAAATTATGGGCTACTTTGTCAAGAAAATCATGGCCAAGCTATGCAGAGTTTATCTATTTGGCATGTGACAGAAATACTAAAGATCTTATATTGTCCTGGTTATGTCCCAGTTTTACTTTCTCAAATCTGGTCACCCTATTTATGATTCAGTTACTGTAAACATTTTTCTGAGAAATTACATCTTTGCAAGTTAAATCTTGGAGAAACTATTTTACGATGTTACATAAATGAAAATAGTTGTCTGACACTAAAAGGGTTAAATGCAAATGCATGGGAGGTATTCTAAAGGAAAGAGTGTATAAACTGAGTTTGGATGAGGCATGCTCAGAGGAGCTATTGAAATATTATTGTGAGGTTCTTTGATTTATGTATTGTGGAAAGCTCATTCACTTTTTTTGGTATCATCAATAAATCTAGGGTAGTTATTCTGATTTCAATTTGTGAGGTTTTTCAATTCTACATATTTATGATTTTAATGCCTCCTGTTGGTTGAGATGTGATTGGGATGAATTAGCTCTTTCATGGCCATTGTGTGATATACTTTTTACTAAAATTATTCCTACCATTATAATTCCTATATTTTGTATACTATCATGTATTCTGACCATTTAAGGACTTTGAAAAATACATTCTAATATTTCTCAAATTTGTATTTATGCTGAATAATAATTTCGATGAATTCATTAAGAGTTTGACTTTTTCTCAGCTTTTCTGAAGTAGGGATTCTTAAATTTTATAATAAATTGCTTAATTATATCAAAATATTCTATGAAATACTATAGTTTCTTAACAATTTTATCAATTCTTCAAATATCAATTTTTTTTATTTTGTACTGCCAGTTCATTGGTATATATGTAGTTAACACTTTTTAACAAAAATATTCATATTTATTGGTCACTTTTAATAATGAAAATGATTTGATTTGCTGAATTTACCTAATATTTAACAATTTGGCCATGAAAGACAGTCATTTGAGGGGCAGTGTACTCTGTGAATGGTGAACTAATAATGCCAGCAGTGTTGAGTTATGCATTTTCTACTTCCATGGTAGATAAATTTTTTGATTCATTAAATTTTATGCATTCACCGTATTTACCTGGATGTAACTTACTTAACTAATATTCAAACAAGTATTAGTGATGCTTTACTACGAACCTATGAAATTTTCTCTTATTTTGCACAGCATCAGTTTTATATTGTAGCATGTCTGAATTTCATGTAAGAATGAATAGATATTTATAATTCTATATAGCAGCTCTTCTTGCATTGACCACTCAGTTACTGGTCTTAATGTTTTTTGCCCAAGTAAAATGCATGGTCTATCAAATTTGTGAGCTCAATCCTGGCTGATATAAAAATTAAATTATTCCATCATTTAATTTGACTTCATGTCATGTAATTATAGGAATATCTAAAATGCTACAATAGGAAAATGTCTCAGGTAAATACGGTATAATGTTATGCACTATTTTTTTTAACTAAAAACACTTGAACCTGCTAACTAAAGTTGCATTGTATTAATGATGGAATTGGCAGAATTAAATATTGCAGCCAACTTTAGAAGTTGTATTAAAATTTTGTTTTCTTTGTCATGGTTTTAAGGAAACTAATTTCATGCAAAAGTTAATTACTTGGCATTTGTTTTATGGATGTAGTAACTGCATAGTGTAATTTTTTTATTCAATACTGCTGGCATTATTATTATGTCTTCTATTCATAGAGTACACTGCTCACAAGTTGAATTAATTTCTCCAGTTCCTTCTCAGCCACAGGAGGCATTAACACGAGGGTGCTTATTATAGTAGTGTTTTCTTATTTCAAAACAATTTGCTGAAGTCAGATGAAATGAAAGTGACTTCGGAGTAATGGAGACTAGAAAAACAGAAGAGATGTTAGCAGCAGATGAGGAAAACAGCAGCAAGACATTCAGCTGGAGGAGTGATCCGGGAGATTTTTAAGCAAAAAGTAGCAAGAAAAAATCACCCTAAGTCCAACATACCTAAAATAGTGGCCGGGTCAAGTGTATAGGACTTATTGATAGGAAATTGAAAAACAGGTTCAGTTTGTATTTTTTATTGCATTAATATGAATTATACATAAAAAATAAACTTATTTTTCCATTTGATGTCTTTCTTCTTCTTGTCTTAGAATTTTTCCTGGACTTAGAATATTCTTCGATTGATGATTCTTCTTCCTTCCACAAAGGGGTGAGGGAAAAAAGTCCCTCGCCCATTCATCCCCTCCAAATGTGGCTATCAGAATAAAGAGGGATCTGTGTACAATGCTAATAAAGATGGGATGAGGGAAGATCAGACCCAGGTGCTTGCTACTAATTCTAGTTAGTTCATAAAACAAAAATGGCACTAATTAAAATGGGAAGAATTATTACATTTGGATTATATAAAACTTATCATAATTCACAATTGCTCTCAATCATCCTCCTTATAATTGGAAAGGATGAATAATATTCAAAGAAAAATATCTAATAAATTCGGTGGATGGAATTTTAAAAGAACTTAAGTTAAAATTGAATAGCTTCCTCAATACATAAATCATTACAAAAAATTTTTAAAAAATTTCATCCTTTGTTTGAAATCAATTTAAAACTACTTTATTTTGCTCACTTTAATCTCCAAATCTATTTTGATAACTTAGCATATCGCAATTACTAATTATATGACATTTTTTCACATACTACTATAACAGATTTACCAGAAATAGTTTGAAATTAAAAAGCATAGCAAACTTTCCCAGAAAATTTTAATATGGAATATGTATTGAAAATTCTTATCCAAAACACAATTCAACATTCTTTTGACAACTGCACCTAATAATGTTAAATCGTAATTTTTTCTGCCTACAATTACCTTACACAATTCACAATGGAAATGCACAAGTTTGTAAACATGAATACAGTGCCACCTCAAAAGTCAATCTAATGTGAAAATTTGGCATGTAGAATATTTTTAAGAAATTTTTATATGCTCTTCTGTAATCCTATGAAACTCATTACAATATTAATTCCTATTAATGTTAAGTCAAATTCATATTTACTAAAAGTAGTTCAATTTATAGAAGGATGCTAGGTAACTTTTATACACAAAATGAAATTGATTACTCAAATTAGCGATTAGTTAAAATACAAGTTCCAATAGAAAATTAGTGTTTTATATTAAGAAATACCCATGCATAAAAAAACAGTTCATTATACAGGTAGTTCTCGATTTGCACAGTTAATGTTTCTGAAAAACTAGTGCAAATCAAAATCGCATAAAATGAGAACAGGTTGACCATATAAAATGCTTGAAATGTCCAGGTTAGGGGGAGTACATTCCTGTATTAGCCTACCCAACATCACCGAAATTTCAAATTGTAATACACAACCTTTTCGAACTTTGCGAATAATTGGTCCCGGAAAACTGACGCGAAATGCAAATTTGCAAAGTGCAAGTCCTATTTTCCCATAAGCCAATGTAAAAATAGCAGTTTGGTTCCGAGACAACCTGAAAAATTCACCTTTTATCATAAATAATGCGTTTAACAGAAAATTCAAGAAAACTTAACAGCAAATGAAATCCCAGCATTACAAAGCGATAACACTTCTTTCAGCAATTGTTCAGGTAACACCTAACACATTTTAGCATGGAATTTTTTACGTTATTTTGCTCATTCCAAGCAAATGCTTTAATTTAAATGGATTACCTACTGAAATGGAATGTTGAGTACGTGATGCACGGATGTTTTCTTAGGTTCTGAAACAAATGTTTCCAAGTCGCAGAAACACTAGCATTATAAAGTGGTAACATTTATTTTATTAATAATATTTGAAATGTGTACCAGAAAATCAAAACCTAGTATAAGAAAGTGAAAATTTCTTTTGTTCAAAAAAAGTCACAAAAAATAAAAACAAAGCTTTAAAGTGGTAACATTTCTTTTAGTAATCACGTTCCAAATTTGCAGCAGAAAATCTTACATATACAAGATGATAGATAGATTTACATTAAAAATTGTTAATAAAAAATGAAACCCTAACAAAATAACATTTTCCTTAAATTATGTTCAATATATGTACAAAGATAATAGCAAATGAAAACTTTATATTCCAAAATGACGGTGTTTCTTGAAATTTAAAACTAAAGTTTCATCATTGAAAATAGCGGCATTGACGGTGAAGTACAAACTGAGCTACAAAATAATTAAGTTGCGATTTATCACATTTGATTACTTCAAAAACTGCTAATAATGAGCTTTATAAATATAATATAATAATGTCATTTTCTAGGGTGCCAAAGTTTAAACTGAACTTCGAAACAAAAAAGTAGAGGGAGTTCATACTTGTCATCAGAAATGCATATTTCAAACCATGTAAATGTAAATTTTTGGACCGCACAAACTGAGAACATAACATGCTTAAATTAATAAACTGTGTAAATTCAAAATCGAGTAAATCAAAACCACACAAAACAAGAACTGCCTGTACCTACCTAGATAACAAACATGTTTTTGAGGTTGCACTGTATTTGTATTTCTTTAACAAGTATAATGAATTAAATGATTAAGAGCAATCATAAATTAGGAAATGTCATTTAATTCAAATGTAACACTTCTTAATGAATACTCATTCTTATCCCATATATCACTATTGTCTGCCATTATGAACAAACCACAATTAGCAACCACTAGGAAAAACCATTCCCTCACCCCATATCTTCCAGCCATTTCTTCCAGTCAAATCTCCTCTTTACTCCCACACCAAGATGCATATATACTGGGTACTGCACAGCAGGACTCTTCAAATGATGGCTCCGCTCTGCCCAACAGCATGCATATCCACTTGCTCTGCTCAACCTGGTCCAGTTTAATCAGCATCAAGTGCAAGCACCTAAAAGAAAAAATTAAAAATGTGAATTCAATACAGATATACAAAGTAAAAATTGTTTATTTTGACTGAATTTTACAAAAGACTTTGAAAAAGAACATTTCTTATTATAAATCTTTGGATGACAACTCTTTCAAGCATGTATAATGTTGTGCTAATAAAATGGTTGAAATATATGGAGAGACAGTAATAGGACTCTGGCATGTAATTGAAGCTTTTAATGGCCACATTACTAGATTTCCCCCTATATGTTGAATGCTGGTTTTACTATTAAAATAATCATCAAAAACAGCGATGTTGGCAGTAAAGTGCAACCTGAGCTACAAAATAATTAAGTTGAGAGTTATCACATTTGTTTACTTTGAAAACTGTTAATAATGAGCATAATAAATACTGTTATAGACATAATATCCTTATTCTGTCCATCCGTCCATCGGAACGCTCTATAGAAATCCCCATAAGAGTACACTGGCTGTGAAATAACAACAGAGAAAGACCCTTTGTCGACAAAAGTCATTCTTAGTTTGTGTGAGAAGTTGTTAGATTCCGGTATATGGATAATTTCTACAGCAGCCCTGATCTTTTTCAAAGATTAGTTGAGAGATCAACAGATGCTGTGGGGACTAAAAATAAATGGGAAGGAAATGCCTAGCAAACTCTCCAAGAAATTGAAGAAAGGCAAAGTGATTAGCGCAGTGTGGAAAGGTCGTAGCATTGAAGTAGAGGAACAAACGTGATGTATCTATGCTAACCACAAAACAGTCGGACACAATGCAAAGTGTTACTCGAAAAGGTGGTGTAAAAATTGTTAAAAGCCAACTTGTATATTAGATTACAACAAATGTATGGGAGGTGTGGACTTGAAAGATCAACTTTTGGAAACGTTTTTACTTGAAAGAAAAAGAACAACGGTTTGGTATAAAAAATTGTTCAAGCATCTTGTAAATATATCTGTTATGAACGCTTATATTCTTTATTATTCTGCAGGAAACAAAAGAGACCACTTATCATTTAGAATTAACCTTATAGATAGAATTGTATGTAAATATTTAGGCCCTCAGATTCTGACTCTGAAAGTACGCAGTTGACAGGACATTTCATTGAAGAAAATCCGAAGGTCGGTGTAAATAAAATAGGAAGAAGGAAGTGTGTGGTGTGTACAAAGTATGGAAAAAGGAATGACAAAATATAGGTGTAAAAACTGCCCTGGATTGTCTTCATTGTGCTTAGCACCATGTTTTAAGCGATATCACACACGAGCAAACTACCGAATCCGAAAATTCAACACCACATTTATCAACCGAAACTAAATAAACTTATTTATTTTTTATTGGATAATATATGAAATGATTATTAATATGTAATTTTTCAGAATTATTCGACAAATAATAAGTTAATCAGCATTAAGTGAATTTTTGCACAACAAAATCGACATCGCCGAATTAAAGTCACGCTGAGAAGTTTAAATAATGCAAAAAAGTCATGCTTGAGGGGTTCAAGTCATGGGATCAGAAGGACTAAAAGCAATCATGAAATTAATAAGATTTATGGCACGGGAGAGGGGCCTCAGGATTTTCTAGAAGTAACAATGATCCCTCTAAAGAAGAAGCCAAAGGCAATGCAGTGTAAAAACTACAAAACAATAAGCTTTCTGTCACACACTTTGAAGATCAACACGAGGATTCTTAATAAAAGGCTGCAGAAAAATGCAGAAGAATCGCTAGGAGAAGATCAATTAAGTTTCAGAAAAGGACGGGGAACTACATATGTGATAGGGGTAGTTAGAATAATATCAGAAAGGGCAATAGAGTACAGTTTCATAGGCTGGCAGAAGGCCTTTGATAGAGTAAATTGGGTAATGTTGATGAAGATATTAAAGGATATAGGTGCAGACTGGAAAGACAGGAGACTGATCAGAAATCTATATATGAATCAAGTTGTAAAGGTCAGGTTGGAGAATGCAGACACCTGTGGAGTAAATATCGGTATAGTAAGACAGGGCTGCTGCCTATCGCCGACCCTATTCAATATATATATCATCATCATCATAGGTAGTCTGTCCGTAGACAGGTCCCTGATTATTCATGGTTAAACCTGGTTCTCCATATACTCCTATTTTCCGCTGTCCTCTTCATATCTTGATAACTCTCGTTCCCTTTCAAATCGTCTATCAGCTGATACCTTTTCCTACCTCTTTCCCTTTTCCCATCTAGTTTTCCTTCTAACACATCTTTAATCATACTCTCTCTCCTCATGTAATGTCCAACCCAGTTAGCCTTCCTCTTTCTGATAGTCTGTATAATCATTCGCTTCTCTCCTATTCTTCGTAGCACTTCATCGTTTTTCATCCTATCTGTCCATTTTATCTTCAGCATTCTCCTCCAAGTCCACATTTCAAAGCTTTCCAAGTATTTGATGTCATTTTTCCTTAGCGTCCATGTTTCTGCCCCATACAATGCTATACTCCATACGTAGCATTTTATCAACTTCTTGCGGATATCTTCCCTAATATTCCCTGTAAGTAGTTGTTTCTTTCTCCTGAAAGCCGCTTTTGCTTTTCCTATTCTAGTTTTGATCTCATCCGTACATTTTGCCTCTCGTGTTATGATACTTCCAAGGTATTTATATTCTGAAACTTGTTCTAATGGCTTTCCCCCAATAGTTATGTTCAGATTCTCTTCTTTACCCGATATTCGAATGACCTTGGATTTTTCTGTATTTATTTCCATACCGTATTTTCTACCTGTTATCACTAGTCTATTTATCATTTTTTGTAGTTCCTCTTCCTTTCTTGCTAGAAGTATTTGATCATCTGCGTATTTTACTGTTCTTATAATCCTTCCTCCAATTTTGAAATCCCCTGTGCCTTCTAAAGCTTCTTGCATTAGACTTTCTCCATATATATTGAATAGGGTTGGCGATAGGCAGCAGCCTTGTCTTACTCCTCTACCGATATTTATTCCGCAGGTGTCCACATTCTCAAACCTAACCTTTACAACTTGATTCTCATATAGATTCCTAATCAATCTCCTGTCTTTCCAGTCTACACCTATATCCTTTAATATCTTCATCAACTTTACCCAATTTACTCTATCAAAGGCCTTCTGCCAGTCTACGAAACATGCGCAGATATCTTGACTGTATTCTATTGCCCTTTCTGATATGATTCTAACTACTCCTATAGCATCTCTAGTTCCTCGTCCTTTTCTGAAACCGAATTGATCTTCCCCTATTATTTCTTCTGCCTTTTTCTCCAGCCTTTTATTAAGAATCCTCGTGATGATCTTCGATGTGTGTGACAGAAGGCTTATAGTTCTGTAATCTTTACACTGCATTGCCTTTGGCTTCTTCTTTAGAGGGATCATTGTTACTTCTAGGAAATCCTGAGGCCACTCTCCCGTGTCGTAAATCTTATTAATTAATTTCGTGATCGCTTTTAGTCCTTCTGATCCTATGACTTTAAGTATCTCAGCCGGTATTCCATCGCTGCCCGTGGCTTTCCCCTTCTTTAGTTCCACTATCGCCTTTTCTACTTTGCTCTCCATAATACTTGGTCCTAAGTTGTCTTCTTCAATGTTTTTCTCATTTTCCAGTTTTATTTTCCCCTCTCCTGCCTGTTTGCCGTATAATTCCTTAATGTATTCTTCCCATACCTGTGCTACATCCTTTGTTTCTGAGACTATCTTCCCATCCGTATTCATAATTCCTTTACCACAAATTCCATTAGACTTCTTATCTTCTAATTCCAGTGCCCTAGCGTACATCATATCGTACCGTCCTAACTTCTCCATTTGTTCTATTTCATCACATTTTCCTTTTATCCAGTTTTCTCTAGCTTTATCTGTTACCCTTCTCAACTCATTGTTTATACGCCTATAGTTGGCTCTACCTTCTTCACTGTTAACGTTTTTCCATTTTCGTCTCTCATCCATTTTCTCCAGCATTTCCTTCGTGATCCATGGTTTTCTGATTTTCTTCTCTTGTTTTCCAATCTCTTTATCCAAGGTATCCTTGATACTGGTTTTAATTTCATCCCATTCTATATCAACGGTCTTCGGTTTGTTTTCCAACTTCCTTAGGTTATCTTCCAACTTCATGCTGACTACATCCTGCCTTTCTTTCAGTTTTTCTAGGTCCCAGGTCTGTCTTTCTCTTCTCGTTTTTCTTATTTGTTTGAGCTTTGTACTCACGTCAACTATTAGAAGGCTGTGATCTGAATCAATGTCCACTCCTTGCAATGCCTTGGCATTCTTTATGCTGTTCCTGAATCTTTGTTTTACAAGGATGTAATCTATTTGGCATCTCATTCTATCTCCTGGGCTTTTCCATGTGTATAACCTTCGTTTATGGTTTTTGAACCATGTATTAGTCACTACAAGGTCATTATTGATGCAGAATTCTACGAGTTTTTCCCCTCCTCGATTTCTCTTTCCAAGTCCGTATTGCCCGACAACATTTTCTTCCTGTCCTTCTCCGACTATGCTGTTCCAATCTCCCATTATTATGCAGTTTACCTTTCCTCTTCCGTCTTCTTCGTAAATTTCATTAATTTGCTCATAGATCTCATCTATTTCTTCATCGTCATGAGCTGACGTTGGCATATATACCTGGATTATCAGCATGTCCACTGGGACTGCTTTTAGCTTTATTGCCATCAGTCTATCGTTTGTTGCTATTATCTTTGTCACGCTTTTCATCATATCATTCCTAAGTACCAGAGCTACTCCCCTTTCCCCACTATTTCCTCCAGAATAAACTACCGTGAATTCTTCCGAGTCGAACTGTCCTTCTCCCTCCCATCTAGTTTCGCTTAGCCCTATAATGTCAACTCTATTTCTTCTCATTTCTTCTCTCAAGTTCTCTAGCTTTCCTGCCTTTCTCATAGTTCTTACGTTCCAAGTCCCTATTCGTAATTTACTTTCGACAAATGTTTTCCTCAAGGCAGTCCCCGCCCGGAGATCCGATTGGGGGACTATTTTACACGCACTGGTGGTGTAGTGGTTAGCGTGTCGGCTTTCTATTGCAAAGTTCGGGGGTTCAAACCCCTCGAATGGAGGTTTTATTAAAAAAAATATATATATATATATATATATATATATATATATATATATATATATATATATGGAGAAAGTCTAATACAATAAGCATTAGAAGGCACAGGAGATATCCAAATTGGAGAAGGATTATAAGAAAAGTAAAATGTACGGATGATCAAGTGCTTTTAGCAAGAAAGGAAGAGGAACTCCAGAAAATGATAAATAAACTAGTAAAAACAGGTAGAAAATACGGTATGGAAATAAATACAGAAAAATCCAAGGTAATTCGAATATAGGACAAGGAACAGAATCTGAACACAAGTATTGTAGGAAGCCTTTAGAACAAGTTTCAGAATAAAATATATATAATACCTTGGAAGCATCATAACAAGAGAAGCAAAATGTACGGATGAGATCAGGACCAAAATAGGAAAAGCAAAAGCGGCTTTCAGAAGAAAGAAACACCTACTTACGGGGAATATAAGGGAAGATATTCACAAGAAGTTCATAAAATGTTATGTATGGAGTATAGCTTTATACGGGGCAGAAACATGGACGCTAAGGAAAAAATTTGGTGGTTAGGACCCTTCTCCTTTTCATGGGCCCCCTCTGCAGTTGCGGGCCCTAGTTACATCACTGCAACTTGCAGTTTGCCAGTTTGTCACAGTTATATATGTACATACATAGCTAGAGTGGACATTCTTTATATAAAAGTAAGGATTTTGGTTTGTAAATTATTTATAAGTTGCCATAATCGAAAACACAATTTTCTTTTTATATTTTTAAAAGAACTATTTTCTATGTAGAGAAAAGATAATTGATTATAATTTTTCGTATTTGATGTTAAAAAAATGTATCCCTTATCATTAAGCCTTAGCCACAAGAAAAAAGGTGGTTGGGGGAAAAAAATTAAAAAAAGCTCTTTTGAAAATCAAAGCAGATATACAGTAAACTCTCGATAATCCGGCACCTGTTGATCTGGCACTCTTGTTATTATGGCACTTTTTTGTAACGACATCACCAAGTTCCGCATTTTGCTGCAAGATGGAAATACTGTCGCATTGGATGAGAACCGAGGGCATTGAACCAAGTTTGAAGTACACAGGCCATGTAAATTTCTTTTCTGTAATGGAAAAATTCAACTATTAGTTTAAAATTTGTATATATGTTTAACTAATTGTTGAGATCCACAGCATAGAGGACTATAGTAGGGAGCACGAACTAAGGCAGGTGTCAACTGGATGCGCAGAAGGTAAGGAATGTCAATCAGTTACAGCGGCTCTTGGGGTGCAGTTCGTACATTTGCAGCATGATTTTCGTGTTTATTAGCATGTTTTATGATTGAGATTTAAACTACAAAGGGCATGGAGAAATTTGTGGCCTCAAGTCAGCTCCTCGGACAATCAGTCTTCATCCGATGATGAATTTAGAGGTTTTGATGAAGAAGAAATCAGCAGTCTGAATTTCTTTAATTCGTGCGAAATTCACAAAACCCCTTTGCAAAGCTTAGCAAAGATGACCTACAGGAATGGCTCACAATGCCTGTCATTTAAGATCTAACCGATCAAGACATCATTGACAGAGTCGTGGACCAAATTCGGGAAGACAGCGACAGATTCAGAAGAAGATGAAAGCATCATAAATAAACAAAGGGTATCATGGCAAGAAGCTGATGCAGCACTCCAAACATTTTTGAATTTTGCCCAGCAGAAGTCTGTCCAGGAGGTTGCTCAGTTGCAGCTGATAAGACCAGCATTTCTTTCCAAATGAAAGGAAGAATGTAAGCAATCAAAAATTTCAAAATTCTTTCCTGCTATTTCACAAGAATCAAGCTCGTCTCACAAAGAGGGAAATTATATTTATTATGATAAGGAGCATTCACAAAAAGTGTAATGTTTGATTGATATTATCCACCCAATTTTGTTCTTATTTTGTATTTTTATTTTATATATTTTTGTATTTTATTTTATTTCTTGTTTGTATTTTCTGTGATGTGTGTTTTGTATTACAACAACATCGATGACATTTGTGCTAAGTTGCTATTTGTAATTTGTGTTTAGAAGTTTCAGTAAACAAATTCTGTTAAATGATGACGATGCAGTGGCATTGTCAACAAAGATGGGTAACTGCATTTATTTCGATGGAAATGGTGATGTAAATTAAAGAAGAGATTTCTTTTGCCGAACAAGTTGAATTATGTGTCAGTTTTAGTGAAACTTGAGAACCGTGAACTTTAAATAACAGGGGCTGGCCAATATTTACATTAACTTTGTTAATTATTTCTAGTTCACAAAGAATGATAGCTGTCTCCAATAACCTCTTTCAAATTAAAACCACAGAGCCTGGTTGTTTTCAACAATGCACTATCAAAACTGCTTCTGTTCCTTCACAAAACAAATTAGTTAATGTGGATGCCTATTTCCACATAGAATTAACGTTAATTCTACGAACGTGAGTTAAGCTACCTCAAGAAGTTAGCTAAAGTCTGTCTGAAGGAAGATCAAGAGAGACAAAACACAAACAACATAAAAGCATACGAAATATTTGAATGAACGAATTTAATGTTGTTTGAAAAGTACTATGGAAGAGTAACAAAGCACGTATCTCATGTTATTATTGTGTCATTTCTCCATAAATCTTCAGTCGCCGCATTTGCTATTTCTACAGAAGCCTCCCGGAGATGATTTTATAATTATTTAATTCCGCTATGGCTCGAAAATTCAGATAAGTACCTAATAAATGATAAACCTGGGAATGAAACCTATGATATAACACCTAAATACATACATACATGTGTCTGTATGCAGCGTGTAATTCCCTCGCACATTTAACACATGCACCGGATTTAAATGTTCATGGTCATTTTTTGTTATTTATAAATAATTTACGTAGAATTTGAGGGTGGCAAATGAAATGGATTCCTCAAGTCCGACCATTTTGGTTAATATGCATGTGTTATCTCCTTGAACATATACTATAAATTTTGCCTCTCGCTGAACCGGCAATCTCGTTATTCTGGTACTACTCCCATCCCGAGGGGTGCCAGATTATCGAAAGTTTACTGTCTTAAGCTTACCAACATATTCACTGTTTCTGCTTCTACTTCTGCAAGTAAACTTGAAGATGCTCCGAGCACTCCATCAGAACGTTCAGTGAATGAAACAGCAATGTCAACATTACCATCACTTGATAAGGAGGTAGACACGACAGTGGAGACGGGAAAATGTGTCACACCGTGCTAGTAATGTAAACCTGGCCTAACAGATGCAACTCAGGAACAGCATACTTAGAGATGGAAATATGAACTCTTTTGGGTGAAAACTTCAAAGTACGTAAATCACACTAGCAGAGCATAAACAACACACCTAGATACGGAAATAGTATTTACGCTATTTACTCTTTGAACCAAGTATGAATGCTATTGAAAAGATGTTCAAGTTTTGTGCTATCATGTTTTAACCCTTTCCAATCGAATTTTGCCCCTTGGCTCCCACCATTTGTTGTAATTTAAATTAATAAAATTAAATTTAATATAATCACAAAAGGAAAGAACATACATAGTTGCAGAGACAAAGTATTGAAGAAGTAGAGGGGATCAATTACTACATTGTAATGCAAGGCCATTAAATGCAGGAAATAAAAAAATTTTGCTGCGGGAACTCACCAGATATACGAGTGGAAATGTTGAGTTATATGTAGTTCATTTTCTCGCATGTTGTGAAGTTAGTTTACTTCAGACCTTTTCAAGCCTTAAGAAATTTATCCCAAATGTGAAAATGGAAAAGCGAGGGCAAATAAAGACATTTTCCATTGAAGAAAAACTACAAATTTTAGCAGAAGTAGATTCATATGTTGGAACTCATATTGATCTTGCCAAATGGCTTAAATTGCCAATCTCTACATTGAATACAATTGTGAAAAATCGTGATGTGATAAAAAAGCATGCAAACCAATGTGGAGCAATGGCCAAAAAACAAAGATATGTGAAGAATTCGAAGCATGAAGAATTAGAAGAATTATTAAAAGAGTGGTTTTTAAGTGTGAGGTCTTCAAATATTCCCATAAATGATGTTGTTATAAGAGAGAAGGCTTCACACATCGCCACAAGATTAGGACTCACAGATTTCATGGCATCAAATGGTTGGTTAGATAGATTTAAGAATAGGCACAATGTTGTGTACAAGACAGTATGTGGTGAAAGTAAGAGTGTTAACACTAAGACTGCAGCACATTGGAAGGGGTCAGAACTAGAAAAACTTCTATGATCCTAAAAACATTTTCAATGTGGACAAAACGGTTATTTTATAATATTTTGCCAGGGAAAACGCTGTGCCTCAGAGGGGAAAAGTGCCATGGAGGAAAACATAGCAAACAAAAGCTTACTATTTTGTTAATCACTGATGGGAGCGAGAAGCTTCAGCCATTGGTAATTGGTAAATCAAAAAATCCAAGGTGCTTCAAACACACAAAAACTCTGCCCACTAAATACACAGCAAATTCCAAAGCATGGATGATCTCAAAAAATTTTTAATATCAGCCAAAATGGGGTCACAGAACAGGAAAATTCTATTGTTCCTTGATTAGTGCCCTGCACATCCACCAAATATACATTTATGAAACACAGTTAAATTTTTTTCTTGCAAATTGTACAAGTGAGCTCCAACCATTGGGTTTGGGAATAATTCACATACAGCAGACCCCTGACTCACGCCTTCATTGGTTCCTGTACAACAGTCGTAAGTCAAGATGTCATAAGTCGAACCCTTATTTCCCATAGGTGCAATGTTATAAATTGGTGTTTCGTTCCTGGAATCACATTTCACATCACAAAATACCAAAATTGAACACTAAATTTGAAGAAAATTGACAAAAAATGAAAGAGCTTTGCAAAAGAGATGTGTTTGCTTCAAGCATAGGCTGCAGACTGAGTCACTAATGTAATTAATGTATGTTCCCAGCTGATGGACCTCTTGCCTATGCAAAATGGGTATCTAAGAGGTAGTGCAATGAATAGCTGGATAGCAAGGGAGAAGAGAAACCTGGTGTCGACATTAGCCTACTCTTAATGAAGAACACCAAGGGGGCCAACAACTTAACATCCTTTCTGAAGGACGGAACTGAATTTGTACGGTCTCGAGACTGAGTCAGCTCAGATCTCACTATATCAGTCGTGCTATGAGACCACATGACGTTGTGAGACCACTCATTTGTTCCTTTGGCGTAGAGGGTAAGGCAATGATGAAAGAGCAATCCTAACTGCGCAGCACAGCTATGCAAAGAGAAATCACCTACCTGGCGATCGTCAGTGATACGAGGGTGAATCAAAAAGTTCCCGGAATTATCATATAAAACAAAAGAAACTCAAAAATAATCATTTATTTTGGAGTTTTTTTTTCAACATTCACCATTTAACTCTAAACACTTTTCCATTCGATGTCGCCATCGTTCTAACCCATTTTTGTAGAAATTTTGATCGTTTGAATGAAACCAGTTCAAAACTGCTTGTTTGGCCTCGGATATCGATTCCCAGCAAACTTTAATTTGGGAAACAGAAAAAGTCTGAAAAATCCTAGTCTGGACTGTAGGGTGGGTGAGACAACATTTCCCAGCGCAATTCTCGAAGCACAGCTCTTGATACCATAGATGAATGTGCTGGAGCATTGTCATGGTGAAACAGAATTCGCCGATGCAGTTTCCAAGGCCTTTTTTATAAGCGCAGCGTTCAGTTTTTTAAAACTTGTTTGTAATAACCTCCTGTTACTGTCCATTGCCCCTCAAGAAAATTGACCATGATTACACCTACATTATCCCAAAAAACAATTGCCATAACCTTCTTGATTGATTGTTCAGCTTTGAACTTTATTGGTCCACTTGACCCCCTTGGTAACCATTGTTTAGATTGAATTTGCTTTCTGGATCGTACTGGTAAATCCATATTTCATCACCAGTCACTATTCGGCAAAAGAAATCTTCTGGGTCTGCATCAAATCGGTTGAGGAACTCAAATGCATGGTCAGCTCTCTGAGTCTTGTGCTCAGGGAGCAACGCTTTCGATGCCCATCTAGCAGAAAGCTTGCTTAATCCTAAACTATCTTTGATGATTGATTGAGCTGAGCCATATGAGATGTCCAAACGTTTGGCTATCATTTGCACTGAAACTCGTCTATCTTCTTCCACAATTGATTGGACAGCGACCACGGTTTCTTTGTTGATCAACGTTGATGGTCTTCCACTTCGATAGTCATCTTTAATGTCTTCTCGTCCAAGCTGAAACCATTTAATCCATTCATAAACTTTAGTTTTCTTAGATGCATCATGCGAAGCCTGAATAATGGCATTCATTTTCCATCCAAGTTTTGTCAAAACATTACGTTTACTCGAATCTCAAACTAAGTTATCCATACTCATGAATTAATGGGTTAGAAAAACTGCTTTTATATTATAACAAATGAATGAATTGTTACGAAATATTGAATTGTTATGGCTAAGATATTGCTAGTTTTAGGCAACAATGCTTTGTTATTATTTGGAATGCAGGAACATTGTTACTGAAACTTACCGGGAACTTTTTGATTCACCCTCGTATAGCATCTGCCACATCTGATACATGCTATATGGCTCATGTTCGGTGTGAGGCTACATGGGGAAATCTATTATGGCGATTCAAAAACACATTGTGTAGAAGGCTTGCTCGCATGGCTTAGCTTTCAGTGTGAGTTGGCCTTTAGACGGCCATATATATGAGTTTGGATGTGTGTGGATCTTATTTACCTTAAGAGAGGATGTAGGAGCAGAGGGTCATAAGTTGAGCAGTCATAAGTCGGGGGTGTGCTGTATTCAAGCACAATTATCGAAAAATCGTTTTACAAAAATTAATCTCTCCATGATTGTGGCAGGAATCCAAAGGAAATGAAATTAAATGTACTGGACTCAATACATTATAATTCATGGGCTTGGAAGCAGGTCAAGGAGTCTACCATTTCGAATTGCTTTCGAAAGGCAGGATTTTTTGTTGAGAATCTTGGAGAAATTCCAGAAGAAACTACTTGCGACGATGAAACCTTAAATAGTGAATGGGATCTATTGGAGGCAGAATGCACTTTTTCTGACTTTGTTAATTTAGATTCAAATTTGGTGACAATGCAGATACAGACAATGGACGATATTTTAGACAAATATCTGGAGGAAGGTGTAGAAGAGGATGAAGAAACCTCTATACCGTCATACAAAGAAACAGTATCTGCAATTCAAACCTTAAGAAATTATATTTCTTGTGGAAATAGTAGCGAACAAGCATTTGATGATTTACAAAAAATTGAAAAACAAATACATTAAATTAATAGGCTTAAAAAGTGCAAACAAATGAAAATATCCGACTTTTTCATTAAATAGATTTATTCATATCATTTTTATGTTCCTAAATAATTGTTTGTTGATCATCTTTTAAATCCTAAATCTACCACTTAGTTATTAAAATGTTTATTTCAAGCAAGTGCAACACCTCAAATCAGCACGATTCTTTGGAATTTGTGGATGCCAATTGTGTTGAAAGCTTTTCTACTCAGTTTAAACTATGAGAAACAGGAAACTGTTCAAGAAAGACTCAAAATGGACACATTTGGTTTAAATCGTATAAAACCTAAGGTACATCTAGAAATGCTAGAGCTGAAATTTGGGCACAACCTCTGAAAAAACACCGAAATTTCAGAAAATATTATATTTAAGGGGTGTTTCTGCCCCCAATGTCCTAATTTAAACACCCATAAGAAAAGCATTGAAAACTGCAGGGCTATATAAAATTGCTTTTTACTTTCTCCATACGTAGTATAGGGGAAAGTATTGTTTTCATGAAAAAATAGACTGATTTCAATGGAAATATATGTTTTGAGGTCCCCTGAACTCATTTTGAACATTTTCTCAATGATGTCTGTGTGTAGTGTGTGAGCGTGTGTGAGATAGCTTTTTTGTAGGTGCTTTATTATTATTATTTATTATTAATTATATATATAATTATTATATATATTTTATATATATATATATATTATATATTATTATATATAATTATTATTATTAATTATTAATCAGGTCAACACAATTTTATATTTAACATTTTTATAAAAGTCAGAAGAACTGATTAGTTTTTGGTAAAAATCAGTCAACCAGAAGTGGATGTTTACTATTGTCACTTATCCATTATTTTGAAATATTTGTTTTAATATTTGATAAATGTAAAAATGTTTTGGAATAAAAGTTGTAGGAAATTTAATTTTCTACAACCTTTGTTTGAAACCTTTTTCCATATAATGCATTAAGAGATCTTATATTTTTAGCTGCCACCACCATGCCACCTACCAACGACTATTGTTAACAATTGACCAGAGCCGGCTCTAGGAGGTAAGCAAGACATCGGGGCACCAGTAAGCAATGGGCACCTCAGTTATGGTGGTCCCGATGACTCAAACCTCAGGCAGCCAGCCAAGCAGCATCCCTGGATGCCAAAATTTAAGAGTGGTTTCTCGATCTTTAGTTCTCATAAATATAATGCCAATGCAATGCTCTCGCACTCAATTATTTTCTTTGATATCCTTTCCAAAATAAGATTCCGATCAGATGTGCAAACTGATTTTGACAGATAGCTGAAAATTTTCAGGGAGTGGAATTTACACCCAGTCCCCTTCCATTTTTGCGAATAATACTTAGAAGGGTGGGGTAAATACCCTTGGTAAGAAGTTTCCCAGGGCATTCGCCCACATCAAAGGTGACACCCTAATATCCAGTTTACGATGGAGGAGGAGAAGAATGGGAGCCTCCCCTTTTTGGACATCCTCGTTCGACGTCATACTGATGGGAGCTTGGGATACAGCATCTATAGGAAGCCAACCCACAGCAATGAGAGCCACCACCACAATGAAGAGCAGTGGTAAAATCCCTGATGCACCAAGCCTATGCCATCTCGGACCAAGAGATTACCAGCGGAGAAGAAACACCTGCGAAGGACGCTCCAACAAAACGGCTACAGCGCCAAGGAGATTGACGGGACCCTGAAAAGGGCCGTTCAAAAGATTGGAAATTCTGAAGGGACCCAGAAGGAAAAACTGAAAGCTACAGTGTGCCTCCCTTAAACTTCAATGCTGTTGGGAAAAATAGCCAAAATTCTCTCAAAAAGAGGCATCAGGACAGTACACAAACTGCCACCAAAAATCAGCAACCTCATATGGCCAGTCAAGGGCAACCTGGGACTAAAAATGCCAGGGATTTACAAAATCCCATGTGAATGCGGCCTTTCCTACATTTGGCAAACAGGGAGAACCATAGAGACCAGGGTAAAGGAGCATGTCCAGTGCATCAAGCACAATCACCCTGAAAAATCCTCAGTAGCCAAGCACTGCATCACCACGGATCGTAGACTACACTTCAAAGACACCAAGTGGCTAGCCAAATCCAATGCCTACTGGGATAGGATGGTTAAAGAGGCAATTGAGGTCCGGCTCAACCCAGAAAATCTCAACAGGGAAATGGGTTTCCCGCGAGCAAAGCTTGGGATCCCGTTATCTCCCGGATTGGCCACTCACCTCCACCAATGAGCTTGGAGCAACGAGCGAGAAGTCAGTATAAAAACCTGGACTGAACCCCATATCAGCCTCAGTATCCCTGAAGATGGTGTCGAAGTCAGACGCCGAAACGTTGGTCCTGAACGACGTCATGACCCAGGCAGTAACCCGAGAAAAATTTCTCATAACATTTCTTAGGTTTTGTTGAAGTTTCCAACACAACCGGGGAAGGGTTATCTAAATATTTAATACGAAAGCTTCAAAGTTTTCAATTAGATGTAAAAAATTTGCATGGTCAGGGATACGATAATGGAGCAAATATGCAAGGCAAAAAAAACGGCGTCCAAAAACATTCTTGATCTGAATCCCAGAGCATTTTTTGTTCCGTGTTCAGCACATAGTTTAAATTTAGTGGTAAATGATGCCACCAATATTAATTCCAAGACTAAGTTTTTTCGGAACAGTTCAAGAATTATACAATTTTTTTGTGCCTCAATAAAACAATGGGATATTTTGAAAAGATATTCACATACCATTATGGTGTCAGATAGGAGAGGTATATGATGCATTAATGGAAATAAGCAAGGATGTGCAACAAGATAATATGACCAAATATGAGGCTCAAGTTTTAGCTTCTAAAATCAGAGTATCAATTTTTGTGTTCATTAGTGTTTTGGCATGGTATTCTAAATAAAGTAAATATAGTAAGCAAAATGCTTCAAAGTGTCAACCAGAATATCCAGCATTCCATGGAATCAATAGAAAAATTGATACTATATGTTACGGAGTATCGTACAGACGAGAGCTTTCAAAAAATGTTGGAAGAGGCAAAGGAGATGTCAATCATTTTAGAAGCACCTCCTGAGATTCAAAAGAAATCGGCAGTATGAAAACATACAAAAAAAGACTGCGATTACGAAAGTGTAGATGAAACACCACAGAGCCCTGAGAAGAAGTTCAAAGTACATTTTAAATGCAATTTTAAGTACTATGTCAAGTTCATTACAGGACAGGTATGAACTATTAAAAAATCACAAAGACATTTAACTTTCTCTATGACTTGAGCAAAATGAAAAAAATGAGCAATGAAACTGCTTAAACAGTACAAAGATTTAGAAAGTATTTTAACTGATGGTCAAGAGAAAGACATTAATGCAATAGAACTATTTGATGAATTAAAAGTGTTAAAAGATTTTGTTGATATGGAAACATCAAAATCCATTATGTGCCGTATTGACCCGAATATAGTGCGATGTTTTTTTCCTCAATATGTACCTTTGAAAGTCGCATTCGCACTATATTCGAGTACTTGTTGCATTCGTACTATATTCGAATACTTGTATCTTTAAAAAATAACTGCGTATCGGCGCATTTCATGACGCGTGTTTCAGCGCATATTTTTATAATTGCTACATTGTTAGTGAATTGGTCATTCATGTTACGATACTACATTGTGCAAATATACTCGGTAGGGGTCTGATGAGATCATTTGTACTATATTCGAATACTTTATCTTTAAAAAATAACTGCGTATCGGCGCATTTCATGAAGTGTTTCAGCGCATATTTTTATAATTGCTACTTTGTAAGTGGATTGGACGTTCATGTTACGATGCTACGTGGCGTCACATTACCCCCTTTAGTACATAATTCATGAGTTTACAGGTAATTTAAATGTGCAAAATAGAGAAAATTAAATGTTTTTCGTCTTTTTCTAAAATTCCTTACAAAATACTTGGGGTCGCACTATATTCGGGGTCGCATTATATTCGGGCTAATACCGTATATTAGAATATGTGTATTCAAATAATCTTGTATCTATCTTTGCTAATTTAATTGTTTCGCTTAGAATTTTGTTAACTCTAACTGTATCACTAGCAAGTGGGGAAAGATCTTTATCAAAGCTCAAGCTTATAAAAAATTATTTATGCTCAAGCATGTCACAAGAGCATCTGGTAGGACTTTCTATGATAGCTCTAGAAAATGATGTAAGTGAAAAGTTGAGCATTGATAAATTAATCGACGAGTTTCCCAGCGTTAAAGCACAAAAAATTAAACTTCGATTCATTGTTGTAAATAAATAAAGATATTCTCGTTCGACAAGTGTTAGTTATAGTAGTACAAAATTTCAAATGTACAAATGTTGTTGTGATAGGAAAATATTTGATTATAAGTTTAGCAGTGCTTATGTGAACCTATTTTTTACAGTTGTGTGATGATTTTGGAGTATACCGCTGCAGTATTATGAAACTTGATATTTATATGTATTATTTGGACCATAACTTTAAAATATGGTAATATGTTGTGCAGTGCTTTAGGTAGAGTTTTAAAGTTAATATTAATTATATATAATTTTAGAGTATCGTATTTGTTGTATTGTGCAATATCTTAAATTTAATTTGATACTATGTAATATAATATAGGATTGTATTAGAAAGAGGGTGAGAGCCTGTTAATAATAATAAACTGACTCACTGAAAAAAGAAATTCTATGAAATATTAATCGCTCATGTTCTGCGGCCGCCCAAATATAAATAAAACCACTAAATGAAACCGGTTTCACTGTCCTTATATTTTCTGTTGAATATTTTGTTTTTCTGTATATAAACAGGACTGCTATGTTTGCCAAAAAATACATGAAAATAAAAATTATTTATTTAAAAATTATAATAAATGTTTTCATTCTTTAAACTTTTTATTAAATATATTAATTATTTATCTACTCTAATTTGATTATAAAATCAAATATAAATTATAACATACATTAATTTCATTGTGTTGAAAAATTAATGTATTCTCTTATTAAGAAAAGTGAGGTGGGGGCGCTTTCAAATGATTTTGCATCAGGGTGCCTGTATACCTAGTCTAAAATTTTCTCGCAGTTTCTTAAAATATTTATTATTATGTAACCTATTTGGAATTTTTAGAAATATTACAGATATGGAGCAAGTCATGTGATGGCCACCTCCGATTTTTTAAATTATTTAAAATTAAGATACAAAGTCAGGGCATGCACAATACTGTGGAAAAAAGAATGAAGTTTATTTTTATTGAAGACAGAATTCAAATCCATGCTGAATTTGCATACAAATTTGATTTTAATTATAAAATAATGAAATTTTTTTCAGTCTTCAACAATGAAAAATATTAACTACCATAGCAACAACTCCAATGCCTTTCAATGGGAATTGATTTTCCATACTTTAAGAGCATTGATTTAATGCTTAGACTATATTATAATCAATTTGATTTCAGCCAACGATGTATACATATGAAATGATAATTTTTAATTTTTTTATCCAGATATGTACTAAAAGGCACTGGTGATGAACCCATATTCCTAACACAAAATATTCTAATTTTTACATAAATTTTAGTGAAACATATAAGCTATTGTCTTAATGATGATTATAGCTATTACTTAAAAAGGGGGAACTGAGCCATAAAATTTTAAATTCGAAAACTTGGACGTGAAGCCGATTGCCAGAGAATTTAGAAATTTTGGATGCCTTAATTTTGCAGAAAATGAAAACTATTATCTCATATAAATGGGCTGTGTAGTTCAAATGCTGTTGCATTGGTTTATTTACGAGTTTATATCTTGGTGTATGGTAATTTTGTTAACACTTGCAGTATGCAAGCACCGACTATGCATATTATAAAAGAACAACTACAAACTAAATTGATGGATTTTGCAAGGAAATGGAAAAGTTTTTTGAGCGATGAGTTTTTAGTTGAGAACAAGTATGATGTACAAGAAGAAAGCAATATTGAGTAAGCAACAAACAAAGAGATAGAATCCACTGCATATCTAAATTGCAAAACATGCAAAAACTGTGTTTGCTGCTACACAGTGTTACAAAAATTTAATTCGCATACTTTAGCATATTCAAATTCATATTTGGCATATAAATATGTCTTATCTCTCTCTTTAACACAAGTGCCTTGTGAGAGACCATTCTCGAAGTTGAATTATATGTTGAATAGGCTCAGATGCTGTTTGAATCAATCTCACTTGGAGGCATTTATGTTAATGTCATGCGAGAAAGATTTTAAAAATAAATAATGAAGATGTCATAGATATAATGACACAAAAGTATTACATCAAAAATACTATTAGATTCAAATGTAATTTTCTTGGTCTATTTCATATTCTGCACGACGTATCTCGACTTTTATTTAAATTTCTTTAACCTAAGTGATTTTTCTGGAAAATTTTCAAAATTAATATAGTTAAAAGAAGTGCGATCTTAAAATATAGTTAAAACTCATTGCAGTTCACGTAAGTATTTAGTTAATAGTAAGTAAGTTACTACACAATTTTCCTTTGATGGCAAATTGCGAGTTCGTTCACATTTCATCCTATTTTTACGAGTTAATAAGAGTAAAATAATTCCTTTATTAAGTTAAATTCTATGTGTTTTAAATAACTTATAATTTGCTAAAATATTTCAAGTAAATTTCAGCTACTTCTTTATGCATTAAATCTTATTATTTCGATTTTCCTCTTATTTTCAGCAAATATTTGGATAATCATTTGGCCTATCTACTAATAATTACTTAAACAGTATAATTAAAACAAAGATAACTTTCAAAAACAATGATTTGATTGTCCATGAAAGCCAAACCAGATCATACATATCTTACTGAATTTTCATATCGAAATCATATATTTGGAATACTATTATGATAATCCCATCATATTTGATGGGCTAGTATTATAATAATGTCCTTTTCTAGGCCACCAAAGTTCAAACTGAACTTCTAAACAAAAACGTAGAGGTAGTTCACACTTGTTGGCATCGCAAGCGCATGATGCAAAATGCAAATTATCGGCACAAAACAAGTAATGATCATAAAAAAATTTGTCGCAAAATGCAAGCACGCAAAGTTCAAAAAGGTATTGTATAGCTAATTTCAATCCATTTTTCTTATACTTAACCCTTCCCATGTCGCTAAAATATACAGAGATTATAAATTCCTGTTAATTTTTTTCAGACATAATTTTCAAAAAATGGGTATTTTTTTAAAAGCCAACTACATATTCATATATAGAAAATCTGCACTTATAACATAAATATTATAGATATGAGGTAGTTATTACTCACCAAGTATGATGTTGTTTAGCAGTGATTTTTCTAAAACTGGTGGTGCATCTCTGAATACTGTCTCTAACTAACACTATTAAATATATACACTATTTACAGTTAATTGAATATTTACATCTGTTTGCACTCTGCTACTCCTCAAAAATGTTTATTTGTGTGATAGTCCTCGAAGCAATTGGAAAATAGCATGAGAAAATTGTTTGCAGAAAAAACATCGCCAAAAAATTGCATTTGCTTGATCCATTCTGTACTGAAATATTCTTGTATTTCAGTCTTTGGATTTAGGCCCATGTTTATAATTATGCCAAGGAAGGCCTCGATGTCACAAGATTCACAACTCTTCCAATTAGCGAGACGTGATTTAGGCAAATTCTGCTTGGCCAATTTTCTGTTTTCGCTGTAGAGATTGGTTTCATAGCGTATTAGACTGATCATTTCATCTCCAAAAAAAGTCTGAAATATTGTATAGGTTTGCTGTGAATATTAAAATCACCTGGAAGAATTATTCCCGGTGTAACCTCACTAAAAATCAGGTTGAAAACTTGGACCAGGGTCATTAGAAATGATGTCCAACCAACCTGTCGTAAGTCTTGGCATAGGTTCACCATTTAACGAGATTTCCTTCTCATCTTCATCTAATTCCCTTTCACTATTCATCAGACTATCTGATTCATTACTAAAACCATGGAAATCTTCTTCATCGTCACTTATTTCAGCTAATAATTGGACCGAATCCGATACCGATAATTCAAAGTCCACCATGACGGATGTTTATGTTCTCAAACAGGAAATTCAATTTTAAAAAATTTAAATTTTATGGTTTTTTTTGACTTGGTGCTTTGACGTCACTACCAGTATTCTCTTTTGAAAGCGACCATCTCCTGCCATCTAGTATCACTTACAGAAGGTAGAATAAAAGCTATGTTAGTGAATGGCAGAATGCGGAATATATCGTATACGACACGGAACAGCAGACATCTGCTTGCGGAATATGTCGCAAACAACATGCAAGGGAAAAACGCAAGTGTGGAATATATTGTATTCGACACGGGAAGGGTTAAAAATTCAACATTGATTATATTTTTTGTTTAGACTTATTTTTTACTCTTTGGCCATTAATGTTCTGAATTAATTCTAATAGACTGTTCACCAGTAAATTTTGACTAATGGTAAGCATATATAAAAGCAAATCCATTAATTAAATATTTCAAGTCATGCATTACCTCTAGCTATTTAGCCAATTAATTTTGTGAAAGAAAGTAACTCTCACATCATTCCACATTTGAGGTGAGTGGTAAAGTGATGAAAAATTCCATCAAATACATTATCATTTCAATATAAGGAGTCTTCAAAACATAGCGGGACCTAGTGCAAAGTGTATGAGGGTCCTTTTATAATTCAAAAATTTTTAATGGTAAATTTTGATAAATAACGTACTTTTTTCACATTATGAATGTTCAATATTTTTCCAATTTAAAAAGTGCAATTCACACGTTTAATAATTAGACATCTTCAGCTCAGAATTTTAAATGAAAGAAGAATATGCAAAGCTCAACAATTTGCTGAAAGTGAAGTCTTTAGTATGGCAAGTCCCAGATACTGGACTAAAATTAACAGTATTGCTTCTGATTTGATGTCACTGTTTTATCTTCTATCTATGATAACCAGATTCCAACTAGATAAAGCAAGATAAAAAGTAAAAACAAATATTGTAATAGGGAAATTTTTTAGGCAACTAAATACATTGCTGGAACTTTATATCAGTTTTTCTAAAACTTTTAAATATCACAGCACAACTGAACTTCAAGAAATTTTCTCTTTCTTATATATTTAGTTTTTTTTTATTTCTGGTTCAATAACAAATTACAAAACCTTTTTGCATCCTTAATATCCCTTCACAGCCCAACAGTTTAGAAATGCTGCTTAAAATTATCATTCTTTTTTCAGATTGAGGCGTAACTTGAAAATAAAACAAACACCTATAAAGAAAGAAACTAGTACTGTACTTAGGAGTCCCACTATATTTTAATTTAAACTAAAATTTCTAACAAAGCTGAAGCATATATTCTCAGGTTGTCTTTAGTCATGCTATGAATAAAATTTTACTATTTCCATTCTCTCCACAGTTAAGCATCATAAAGCAATTATAAATATTTTACTATTAATTGTTTAAATAACATTCTAAAGTTATTTTTAAAATGTTCGAGACAAAACAATACTGCCCTGATATATGTTATCAGGACATGATGAAAAACAGCATATCCCACAAAAAAAGAACATCTGGTCATCTAATTAACCATCATTAAGTTTTCCACCCCTCAGAGTGATTTAGGCTCTCACAAAATAATCTGCGATAACCAAATTTTTTCTCTCTCTGAAACATATTCAATGTTACTTTTATCTTCTCATCCCTGACTTGTTCCTGGCATTCTTTCTTCCATTCTTATATGTTGGAAAGTTCATTTATATGTAGTGTAATCTGAACAACCCATTGTTTGTATTTATATGGTATATTGATGTATATCAATACTATCGAAACTGTATTGTATTCATCTGATAGTATCCCTTTTTTTACTTCCTGTTTATACCTTATAGAGTGAATACGGGTGATTAAAAGCATGTTTGTATATCCAGGCGAATCTGACGTTTCTTTTAATCCGCCCTAATAGTCTTCACAGGTTATGGGCCCAGAAACGCATTGTGCAGCACAAACTTGAAAATACGCATGAGGACAAAGGTTTGTCTAGAAGGTTAAGTTTATTAAGAAAATTATTCCGTGTGAAACTCTAAGATTATTCTACGATGGAGCAATACCTAAATTGGGGTGGAGCAAGATATATGCTCATTTTCACAGATGATTTCATTAGAAAGACGTTCACTTATCTGTTGAAGTTCAAGAGTGAAGTAAAGGAAAAATTCAAGGAATTTAAAAATTTGGTGGAGAATCAAACAGGCAAGAAGATTATTAAGGCACCTCGCACTGATAATGGGAAAGAGTATGTAAACCATAAATTGCCTGATAGAGTGCAGTATCATGCATCAGAGGACTGTACCTTATACACCAGAACAAAATGATGTTGCGGAGAGGGTGAATAGGACCATCATTGACGAGGCAAGGAGCATGTTGGAAGATGCTGGTCTGGGAAAAAAGATATTGGGCAGAGGCAGTAATTACCGCAACATATTTAAAAAATTGCTCACCCACTAAAGCAGTTGCAACAACTCCAGAAGAAGTTAGGACAGGAAAAATGGTGGACCTCTCACATCTCAGAGTCTTTGGATGCAGAGTCTTTGTTCGTTTGCCAGATGAAAAGCGTACTAAATGGGACTCAAAGAGCAAGAAATATATTTCCTCAGACTATTCTGAAAATGTAAAAAAGCTACAGGCTTGTCAACCCTGATAATCCCAAGAATGGGATTAGTGCAAGGGATGTAATATTTTTTGAGGAAATGAGAGGAAAAGTCCTAGAGAAAGGTGAATGAGAAGAGAGTGAAGTGCCACTCCAATCATCACCAGATGGAAGAATTGAAACAAGTATTACAGAGCAACATCTAAGGGAGGAGCCTGAGAGCTCAGATGACTCTGGAGATGAAATATCAAGTTTTGAAGATACCAGAGAGAGTAAAGTAGAGATCTCCTCAGACGAACAGAAAAATGATGATCCTCCACATAAAGCCCAAGGAGTACCCCAAGATGGAGAAAGGACTTCTCAGTGAGGACATCAGCTGAAGAAATGGCCATCCGATACATCTTTATACAAGGCAACTTGTGAACAGTTAGAAGACCCCGAAACAGTTGATGATGCATTTTCGGGTCCAGAAAATAAACTATGGAAAGGTGCAATGAGTGAAGAATACGAGTCGCTCATCATGAACAACACATAGAAGCTTGTGAACAGACCAAAGAACAAGAAGATTGTAAAAAGTAAATGGGTATTTAAGACCAAGATGGGGGTTAATGGTAAGGTCTGTAAATACAAAGCAAGGTTGGTTGCCAAGGGGTGTACCCAAGAGCCTGGTGTTGATTATGATGAGACACTCCAGTGATGAGAAATTCTTCAGTAAGACTGTTATTAGCATTGGCTGCAGAAATGGACCTGGACATAAGAGCACCTAGATGTCACAACTGCATTTCTGCATGGAGACCTGTCGGAGGTGGTCTACATGGAGCAGCCTGAAGGATTTGTGAAAAGGGGTAAGGAAGAGAAGGTGTGGCTCCTAAAAAGGGCAATCTATGGACTCAAACAGGCATCAAGGAGCTGGAATCGCAAGATCCATGCAGCTCTATTGGGATTGGGACTGATGCAGTCAGAACAAGAACCCTGCATCTATTTCAATTTTGACAAAAAGGGAATTGTAATAGTTGCTATTTATGTTGATTTTTTTTAGTTTCCAATAACAGGGTCCAGAAAGAGATGCTGAAGGTGAACCTCATGAATGAGTTTAAAATGAAGGATCTGTGAGAGATATCTCACTGCCTAGGATGTGGATTTGGAGAGACCGAGAGAATCATATCATCTGGGTAGACCAGCAGCAACACAGAGGAACTGTTGCAGAAATTCAAGGTGGATGCTGCCAAGCCAGTGGGAGCACCATTGGATCCAAGCCAAAAGTTGACAACGCCAGAACCAGGGGGAGTTGAAGAGACAGTGAAGCAATACCCATATCAGCATCTAATAGGGTCTTTAATGTATTTATCTGTAAATACTCGGCCAGATATTGCTCACACTTGTAGTGTTCTAAGTAAATTTAATGGGAATTTTGATGAGATGCATTGGAAGGCTGCCAAATGTGTTCTCAGATATTTGAAGGGGACTATTGTTTAACTTTTAAAAAGATGGGAGGGTTGAAGGGTTTGTTGAAGCTGATTGGGAAAATAATGTAGATGATAGAAAGTTTTACACAGGTTTTTCATTTGTATTGGCAAATGCAGCAACAGCTTGGGAGTCAAGGAAGCAAAGAACTGTTGCATTATCAAGTACAGAGGCAGAGTACGTGACATTTACCAAAGGGAGTAAAGAGGCCAGTTATTTACAGGGATTATTTAAGGAGCTATTTAAAAAGAGGGGTGTTATTGTATTGTATAATGATAACCAAGGGGCTGGAAATTTGGCTAGCAACCCAGTTTATCATCTTAGGATCAAGCACATTGATGTTAAGTATCACTTTGTTCAAGAGGCCATTGAAAGAGGGAATGTTTGTATTAAGTACATTTCTACTAAAAAAAATGACAGTAGATATTTTGACTAAGGCATTAAGTAAGTAAGTATTGGTTATTTGTAAATAATCTTGGATTAGGGTCGTTTGATTAAGGGGGAGTGTTGGAAAGTTCATTCATATGTACCTAGTGTAATCTGAACGACCCGTTGTTTGTATTTATATGGTATATCGATGTATATCAATACTATAGAAACTGTATTGTATTCATCTGATAGTATCCCTTTTTTACTTCCGATTTATACCTTGTAGTGTGAATACAAGTGATTAAAAACATATCCAGGCAGATCAAACATTTCTTATAATCCACCCTAATTGTCTTAACATTATAACCAACTGCTGCTCCAAAATTAGACACCAACTCCACCCTAATCCTAATGCATGTAAAGCTTCATTTATCTACCCATTAGTACAAATAATTTTCTCCAAATCTTAAACACCTCTTCTTTCCTTCTGCATATTATACTACACTACCTATACTTACCTTACTTATACTCCCTCTCATCAATTAATTGTCATTTGGGATATGTTCAAAAACACATCTTTTCTCCAAGGTTGATACTGAAGTTAGGCATTGATGGTATTAAATGGTAATATATTTTACATGTTCATAATTATAAAACCTTCTCTGAATTAAGTTGAGTAAAATTCTTGTTCACAAAAATGAACTCATCTGTTGATGACGCATTATTTTGGAAAATATGCTAAAAAACTAAATTCCAAAAGCTAATGAATGGCTACATGACTAAATTGATCCGAGGTATTCTTGGTACTCACAAGGTTCAAATCTGTTACATTCTTGGCTGGTTGCTAAGGCATTCTATTCATTTGATGAATTCTTTGATAGCAAAGCAGAAGAGATAAACTTTGATTCATGCTTTTCTTTATCTAAATATGCCCTGTATTTTCTTTTCTCCCATTTTAAATGTTTTTTGTTCGTTTTTAATGTATTCACAAGATGACTATTTCACAGTAATGTGCCTAATGTCAAATAAATATAATAATAATAATTAAAATGCAGTGATAATGCTTGCAAGAACATTCTGAGAACATCAAACAATAGTGCAACTTAAAAGTCAATCTGATAAATGCCCTATATAAAAGCTCAATCAAATTACTTCTCAAAATACATTGATAATACTCACCACCAATATTTAATGTCACCACATGGCCGATCAGTTACAAGATGTCATCTGCATGGTAGACTTCAACAGGAAAGTATCTTTGATGCAGGCCTATGAAACAATAAGATAACCAAATCAAAAATCTTGAAAAACGTAATTTCAGGCTAAATAATGCCCACACAGGTGCATGAGGCACTTGCCTGGGGCCTCGACTCTCATGGGGGCCTCAAAACTCGATTTTTTTTCAATATTTTATTTAGTAAAATATTTCACAATCGGTATAATCTACTACTTATGTAGATACTTACATAAATATTGTTCCTACTGTATTTATTATTAGTTAATACCAAATATAATTATTTTTGTTAAATAATGTATGAAGAAGATATATGTTTGTTTATAATTAAGTTCTTGTTTATTTTTCAATATATGCAAGTTTATATAATAAATATTAAATTTTCTATTTATGCATGCCTGTAATTCAATTTATTTAACCTGTTGCGTAAATCTTTTCCATTTGTAAGTTGTAATAATTTTTTTTAGGTTGAGTGTCCCCCCCTCCCAAACCTTTTGTGCCTGGGGCCTTCAGATACCTTCATCCACCACTGCCCACAATTTCTTAAGTACATTATATTATACTCAAAACTGAAATTCTATTGCTACTCAAGTTATTCTTCAATTCAAAATTAAGGTAAAGAAATGGAGGATTATTTTTCATAAGGTACTTAGTTAAATTTAATACTTCTTTCAAAACCATCCGACTACCATTTATTTACTGCATAACATATCAACTAAAGAGCAACTTAATACATCATGACTTTTAAGGAGTTTCTCGAACAATTACATGCTATCTAAATTCTATAAAAGCCTACTTCTGTCCCTTTGTGGCTCCCTGTCACGCTATAAAAATGCGAATAACTCGATAAAAGATCAAGATATATTTTTCAAAAATGGCAGGAATTCTAGATTCGCATATTTTAAGGTGATGACGAAAAAAAATCTCGAAAATTTTCCCGGGTTCGACTCCAAAGAAGACATTTCCATTTCCTATAAGATAACACGTAAAAACTGAGTTCTGAAGCAAAGCAAACGCGTAAAACTACGTTTGTATACTACATACGAAGTCGTGTTGGAGATTGAAGGAGTGTAGGACGCCTCCGGCGTCCGCCTTCACCAATGTCACCCTCCACGTCAGCAACAAAAACACTATAAAACTATCGAAACAATCCAAAAGTAGTCACTGGAAGTCACAATTTAAAGTAAAGTAAGAAAAATCACATTTTAAAGCTGAACATCAATATTTAAAAGTAAAATTAACTGGAAGAATTCTAAATCATAATTCGAATGCGTTTCCACGCAAAATAACATAAGAACATCGACACGGGCGCAATCTACAGAATAAGCTCTGGCGAACGTGTTATAAACTTAAGCCGAAAATGTCACCTCTAGCTCTCGGGAGCAAAATCTGCACGCTAAAAAATCGGGCATTCTGATGTCACAAGTATGTTACATGCCGGACTCTAATCAAGAATAACCATGGCGGCCTATAACGCAATCAAATATATCATTCGTCCGCCCGAGGTTTTCCTATAAACACGCAATGATGGACATTTAACTATATTGCAATGCAATCGAATTCCACTTTTACCAGCTTACAGGTCCATTCGAATACTGCAGCTTCTTTCAAACTTTGATCTCCAAAACCCGTAACAATCCAAAATACGTTTTTCGACCGACCAAAATTTTACATCATAAATTAATATAAAGGCAAGCAAGAATTTCTAAGGTCCTATTTAAAATTAAAACGGTACTATCAAATAGCCTTTAAATCCCATTAGTCGATTTTGATTAACTTTGAAAAGATTTAACCTAAATTTCGCGTCAATAGGTATATCTTGGATGGACCTTCATTGAGCGGAACACGTCCCAAAGTTACGCCGCTGCCATGACTTTGAAAAACCCTGGACTGCTCGATAACCACACTCAACTTTCCCAAGTTCGACTTAAGTACACGTGGTCTGTCGCAAGTTTCAATGTTTTATTCTCTTTCAACCTGAAACAGATTACAACACAAAAATACAATTGTGTTAATCCAAAATAACCGTGGTTCTTAATGAATGCTTAACTAAGGTAATGAACAAATTAACATTTGTGTCGAGTTCAAAGGCGCACTATACGATAAGTAAAAACGAAGAGTCAATCCAGGATTGATAATCGCTAAAAATGATAATTCTGAAAGAACCAATGACATAAATCCGACGTTAATTCCAAATAAGTATGCACAAAGCTTTCCTTACGTGTTATAATGCTCCAGCCGAACGACCTCACCATAGCAGCCCGCACGCCGAAATGAACTGTGCTGCCAGTCAATTACGTCAATGTATGTATGATGTACGATACTATGATACTATCGCAGTGTATAGGATATCGAGATAAAAAAGAAGCATCTACAAAGTTTTTCAACCTTACGGAAATTAACTGAAAAAGTGTAGCATATCTGAAATTCTCGATTATACCTGTATAGTTACGTGGAAAAGGCGCTGTTGCAGACAACACAGTAAGGAAGTACACGTACCTCGCAACACAACTCGAAGCGTATTGCGAAATACATATTGAGTAAAAAACGAGGGTATTCCCACAATGTATGTAAAGTAAATCCTCGATTATCAGTGTCATTTGGGACTAGTGCAGACACGGATAACTGAAAAACGTGTAAACCACAAAATAGTTTTCAAAGGCAAATTCGGTAAACACTTAAGCATCGTACGAATTTATTAACGATGACTAACAAATCGCATATTGCATTCACCTATCTGAAAACGATAGTTACGGAGAAATTTTATTACTTTATTTAACATTAATGTCTATGTAAACATACAATCAAGTTCTGTACATAGAATTACAGAATGCCAGGAAAATTCGAACATAAGAGAGAGATCATTTTACTTTCAGCAAACAGAAAACTGACAAAATATTATAAATCTTTCTGAAAAAAATGTAGAAAATTCACTGCATATTTTTAAAATTTTATCGTTGATGGCTATTCGAAAATTGATGATTTTTCTCCCCATATGTATTGAACTGGAAATCTTTTCATGTAACCCTGACGCGGTAGCATCGAACTCGGTCATTGAACCATTTTAAATAAAATTTAATGAAGTTGTTATTCCCTGTTAGAGTTTGTGCCCTTTGCAAGGGTCGGTTTTATAAGAAAGTGCCCGAATTTAGCGAACGGATTGAGAGGTAGAGTCAAACTATTATGAGTGTAAAAGCGTATAGCGAGGTATACCATTTTCGTGAAGTTTCAGGCGGTTGAATCGAGCCGTATACGATATCCAGACAAAAAAGGAGCAACGAAATCTATTTCCACCTTTACGAAAATTATGAATTAGCTAAGTGCAGTTTAAAAGAAAGCATTGTTTAAATCTGTATAGTTAGGGTGGGAAATATGTGCGCTCATATAATAGGATATGATCGAACCGTGAACGATTTTGGGATAAAAAAGATGCATCGACACTAGTATCCAACTTTTAGAAAATATAATGAAAAATGCCATGTAGCCAAATCTATCATAAATCCTTGTTTATACCCAGGTCGTTAGGATGGAAAAGGCACTGTGCTAAACAAAAAAATTAAAGAATAGTGATTTAACTCTAGCCTCAGAATTGATACTAGTAATATTAACGATACTTATTACAAATTATGGGATATTTAAATGCGTAATTTCAAGTACAGTATCGTAATTTATCTCTATAAAAATTCAAATTGTTATTTAGATGGGAAGGAAACAACACATTTTTTTCTATTCCTCATCAACCAAAAGCCGAAAAAGCAACAGAATATGAAGAAACCAAAGGGTTGGAAATTAGCATTGACACTGACAAAAGGGGCAGTTGCCCCAGGGCGCCCAGGCGCGAGGGGCCGCAAGGCTCTATAACTACATAACAAATTTTATACTGTGCGATGAAACAAACTTCTTATTATAATTAATTATTAAGAATAAAACTCTGATTTATATATAACAGCTTGTTATTTTCGTTTGTAACTATACATATATTTTAATATATTGGAGGGGGCCCTTGTGACTGTTGTATACGAAGCGATTCGGATATAAAGGGTGTCCCTTAAGCATCCCCAGCATGCCTTAAGTCACACTACGTCGTTGTGTTGTGTAGTGAAAATCGTTGATACGCCTCTGAATGGAAATTTAATAAGAGCCACATACTGAGTTAAAAGAGCCGTATGCGGCTCGCAAGCCGCAGTTTGGCCACTCCTGGTATATACTCTCTTGTCAAAGCGTCTATCCGTCGGTTCAATTGCGACTGGAAAAAAAGACCTTTCGGTTCAACTTGTTATTTCAACATATTTTATTGCAGACTGCTATAATTAACATCTGAAATGTTTTCACTGGAAGCAAAGTCATTAATTAATAATATTGAAACGCAAGAGGCAATTTCAATTTGAAAATTGTCAGTTATAAGGATATTTAGCAATTTGCTACCTGCTGCTACTGATACAGGTTGAGAAAAATTAACTCGGAAGATTCCTGACACCAATTACAATCTCTTTCTGTGGAAAAGCCTCGATTCCTTTCAATCGCATAATTTGACGTTATGCAAATGTGTGTGTTAGATGGCGAATCAGCATCTTGGTCTATTATCGATCATTATGCAAAGAACGCAAAGTGAAATTATAGCAGAGAATGCCGATACATATGATTTGCTAATATTCCGTAAAACTAGTTCCCACCGTGAGCAAGGGCGTATCCAAAATCTTCCCAAGTTTGGAGCGGCATTTAATATATTCTTAAATTTCGAAAGATTAATTGAATACACAAAAAAAGTTCGACAGTTGGTGCTATAAAAAAATGAGCGGCCGGAGACATTACTACGTCGCCCCCTTGGTAGAGAAGTTGTTAGCCCGTTTGGCTCTCAATGCTAGGGTCTTGGGTTCGAATCCAGCCGAGGGCATGTTTATACTGTGTGTTGGTCTTTCTGAACGTTATTACGCTCATTGTAAAGGCCATGTTAATGAGATAGTATATAATAAATTAATATTATTTTTTTAAATATATTTAAAATTTCACTCACAGAAAGCGAACTGAAGGGAAAATCTTGAACAAATTAATAACGATTATTACTTTTTTGAAAGAAATGCTTCCCCGTAATTCTAAATTCTCGCCAGCATAATTTGCCATCTTGGGGTAGCTCCCCGCCTCGCCCTTACCTCAGGCAGACCCTGGCCACCATAACACACCTCTCTTGCCGTGTTTATGGGAGCGTAAACACTCATCGGTTCGGCATGTTAAGGTTTGAGCGATCGGCTGGTCATCACCGTAGAACAGTGGTTCTCAACCCTTTGCATCTTGCGTAACACTTACCATTCTGTCAAAAACCTAGAAGGTCCCATCTACCATTTTTTGAAAAACCTTCGTCCCACCATGATTAAAAACAACTCCCATCTTTCCCAAGAAGTGGATTATTACGTCAGTTGCATTTTAGTACCATATTAATCATTGTGGATATTTTTAGTACCTGAAATATTGCAATAATTTATATGAGAAAATGAATTACCTTCAAAACTTCGCGTCCCACCTAGACGACCTTCGCGTCCCACCAGTGGGACGCGTCCCTCTCGTTGAGAAACACTGCCGTAGAACGTATAGAAGGTGGAGCCATTAGTGGCAGACCTTGGAATTAATTTGGGCATTTTTGGTGGTTATAGATAAGCGCTAAATATAAGAGCCAAGAAATTTGATACGTCTGCGTGAATCTCTACATTAATAATCGATATTGCGACAAAAACAATTCTGGAACCAAATGCTAATGTTACTTATCAGAAACTCGCTAAACTTTCCTCGTCGATCGACCTTCCATCAACTCAGGCAAACAATTACTTTCTTAACTGAACGAAACCAGCCCACTTATACGTTATTAATTACATTTTTTCCGGATATATTCTTTTAGTTTTTAAGGTATCGTTACGATCATTCTCAGTTCTGGCCGAAACCGCCTTTACGGTTGCGATGGATTCGATATTGATTCAATACGGCGATTTGGCGTCCAATGCATTTTTAACCGTTTTAAGGTTTAGGCGGGATGCTGGACGAGACGACCTTTGACTCCCTTGCGGACGCTATACCCAACCTCTTACTACACGCTATTATGTACTTACAGTACATCAAGAGGCTACTTTCAGTTTCGCGATATTCAAATAAATTTATAAAAGTTATTCTCATCTGAGCGCATTTTTCATTGTAAAAGCACCGATGGTGTGCCATTCTTCAATCCCTCTCCCAGTCTAAAATTGAAAATGAACAAAAATAACTGCACAGGTATAATTTTCGGAGTACATCGGTATAACTATTCCATTTAATAACATGTGCATTCGATTTACTTATGTCTTTCTGCCCGTCCAGCCACGACAATTTTAATTGTGGGTCTAAAATAATAAAAATTTACTCGAGAAGATTTTTAGTTACTGTTTTCTCGAATATTATTAATTAAAAGAGCACAATTCATTTGTTTTTAATACTTTAATAGTACTTTTTAAACGGCACCTAATAGATATAATATAATTTTCTAATATATTTTGTCTTATTGCAAATACAGCGGTAATCGTATAAAGACTTCGGCTCCTTTCAATCTAAATAAAGGTCTGAAGTAATAATTAATGAAGTCGTATTATCTGAGGTTCTAATCCCGGTGAGAGCCTGGACGACGTCGGCGCGCTCCCTATTAACTCTACCTAGATTTTCAACATACGGAGCCTCTTTAACGAGCGACTGAGAGCATCAGTGATCAGTGCTAAAATTCTCAAAGGCAATTTAGAAGAGATGTTTTTACGATCTAAAGTTCGTTTAAATTGGAAAATTTTAATAAATTAATTCATCCTGACTGATTTTCTTTTTAGTGCATTTACTTGTTTAGGATCCACAACCAGGGGCTACGATTATTGCTGTTAAAAAACAACGCGCGATGAGAATAAATAACAGATTGCAGAAATGTTTACAAAATTAATAAGTTAGAAAAGTCAAATAATAGTTGGAAATTGCGTTAAAAGGGCGACATAACCGCAAAACAATGCGTCATTGTAAAAGCTTTAGCCTCCGATGGTTTTAACAATTGGCTCGAGCAATGCAATTCTATTCACGCGGAATCTTCTACGATATATTTTTTTAACTGTCGTAAGATCTGGGTCAAATCTTTAGAACTCCAAACCGGATGAAATACACTATAGCGATACTCGGATCGAAGCTTGCAAATTTAAAGGGACGAGGCCGCTCTAAGTGATACTATCATCAGGAAGTGAAAAATCAACAAACTAATATTTGATTCGGTGTCTCGATGACATTATCACGTTTATTTCAATTTCCCTCTAATAGGTTCTCCCTATATCGCTTAATTCCCGATAGTAAATTTATATAAGCAAGTGGTTTACGAGTGTTTTATGGAAACGTTTGCGTTTTAACATGAATAATTTTACGTTGGTGTTTTGCTACATTATAATTTAAGCTCATCAGCTCGAAGAGCAAAATATTACGATCAACCAAAATAGAGGATTTATAGTTTAAAACTTTCCCGTTGAAATGGGCTTCGAAACGGAAACAGCTGCAAAATATCCATATATATGTATATATATTACAGTAAACACGATTCCTGAGATTTTCTACTCTGTTTTCGCCCCTCTTTCGCGTTTCTATTTTTTAGGTAATTTTCGACCCCCCCCCCCCTCCTCCCCCGAAGTCATATTTCTCAATAATCCTATAAATACGTTCACTTGATCTATCGGCTAAGAGCGCTGCGGCGATGTTTACACTCATGTCGTCCCGCACATTCGTTATTTAGCGACCTTTCATCGATTATAATGAATGTTTTCCTGCGTTTTCATCTACGTAACGGGATTCCGGCGAATTTCAGACCTGCTAGCGTTTTGAATTTACAGTTTCGAAAAATATTAACATTTTGTAAAGCGTCAGGAGACCTGAACATAGCTTAATTGTCGTTTCTTCGTCATGGTTAAGGACGTGAAGCTGTTTTGGATTCGTGCAAAATAAACGAACATTTATATGACGCATATTTATGACTGCTTCCCTAAAACTTGAGAACCTAAGTAACGCATTCAAATTTCACGGATACATAAATAGCTTTAAACCAGGTATTTCCGAAGAAAAGTCTTCCACAACTTCCTCGTGGATACCACAAAATGGAAACATAAACGGAAATAATGTATTCGTCTCAAAAAGGATCTCGATATTAAAATCTGAATATTTTCGAGCTCGCGGTAACCCGTTTTACGATCCTCTTCTTAGAAGCAAAACTCGCATGAACGATCACGAGCGAGGGGGCGTGGGGATTAGATGAATATTCTTCGAGTACCCGAAAGACCTCGCATGTTATTGCGCGTGTTGCCGTGGATCCGAGAACGTAACGACGATCCTCTTCGGCTACCATTAAAGAGAACTTGGCATCACTTTGACCTTTGCCACTACGATGCACTTGATTCAAACACCTCACTCGAGCATTCAAGCGTCCTATTTCTTATCTCTTTGCCTTCATACCATCGCGAAATGTTTTCCCTCCGCTCTTTAAAAAAATGCCATGACGTGAATGCGCACATTTCTCGAAGTCTTTTTGCGGTGATTTCATTTCCCCTTCTATTTTTCGAGTTAGCATGTCGTTAACGCAATCGTTTGCTCCTTTATGGCAATGCTCTCAGTATTTTCATCAATAAAACTCATTGACGCTTCTGATAAATATGCCGAAGTGAATATTTTATTTTTAGCAACGTTTTAGTTTTTTATGCGTTCTTTACCAGCCAAGTTATAGTAGCAGAACGCCTTATGGGCACGTTTCCTTCGTCCGTCCGTCCGTATCTCCGAAACTACGTGGTTCAATGAAATTTGATATTTTGGACGTTAGGGCAAATAAAACAAGAAAATGATATAAATGGTTCGCATAGCCTAATCAGGATTGCTGCTTTACTTAAGACAAAAATGAACTAAGTCAAATGAAATATGTTTTGTGAAATTCATTTTTATCAAAGGTGTAGCCGTTTTCAAGAAAATCAAACAAGAAACAAAACAAAATATAAATACGTTTAATTTCCTTTCCTACGTGTACAGCCTATATTAAATAAAAGGTTACCCAGAACCAGGGATGCCAACCGGTGAAGATGATTTTTACAGACAATATGGAAAAAAATTACGGACAACCCAACTTTTTTACGGACATTTTTTGCGTAATATTAAGATGGGTCAAAAAGGCATAAGTGAACAATATTCAATGCTGTCACTCATACATCACAACAGAAATGTCATTTACGTTAGTTTAGCGCACTTATTTGGCTTAGGGAAACAGGAAATTTCGTATGTTTTCAGTAAAAATTTTTGTTTCATATTTTTAATTTGTGCCCATTGAATAAGAAAGGTTGCTTTACTTTTAAAAATATAACCAAAATGAGAATATATAGGATAAACATTTTTTAAATCAGCGGAATTCAACCTAAAGTACGCACGTCCCTGGGGATACGCGAGATCTTTCAAAGAGATACGATATTAAATGTCTTATGTAAAAAAATAGCGAAGTAATATCTAATAATTATCTCATGCATAAAATATACTTTTATTTCATATAATTGAAAAGTACATATATATATATATATATATATATATATATATATATATATATATATATATATATATATATATATATTTGTAGATTCTACCCAATACTAGACGAGTTTGTTAACTTTAAAATTTACTAGAGGACACGAATTTCGTCAAATATATTTTAAGGGGTACGCCAACTAAAAAGGTTTGATACCACCGCTTTAAACCTCTTGAAATTCCTTAGCATTCTACGGACACCTAAATATTTTTACGGACCTTACAGACACGTCCAATTTTTTCTCTTTTTTTACGGACGATTGGCAGCCCTGCCTAGGACGAAGAAATGAACCTAAATACGTTTATTATCCTTGCGTATACACACAGCTTTTTTATGTGAAAAAATGGATAATTTATACCGAAGGAACGAACGTGAGCGTAAATATTTCCACTGCTCATTTCAAGTGAAGTATGTTTTAGATAATTTTCGATTGTTCAGTTAATTACTACTGGTAAAGAAATGGGTCGCTAAATCACAGATTCAATATTTCCTTGATGTCGCTTCTGATGTACCGTTTTTCAGTCATCAGACATTAGACTAAGCCATTAATATTTATTGGGAAATTTGGAAACGGGAGAAAAAAATCTTCTATGACCGAGAATCGAACCCAGGTCTTCCACGTGCCGGGTGGATTTCAACCACTGAACTACCGTAACAGAAATAATTTCCCTGATTCAGAACGGGAATGAGGAACCTTAAATATTTTAGATTCGCACCGGTATTCGTTATGTCCGCAAGCGAATTATTAAAACGCGTTGTAAGACGTTTGTATTAAGTTCATATTCGGCATGCATTATCGTGTTCCGCCAGTTCGTTGCTAAAATTATCATCGTGTTGTTATGTTACACAGTGTAATCGAACAAAGACCGTATGTTACCCTCCTGCACGTTTCGAATTCTTAAAATCGCAATTAGCACTCGGACAACTTAACTCGCTTACTTAATATCCATAAGGGATTTGAAAATAAAAATCAAACAAGTTGCTCGTAAATTTTAAGAGTGAAACTATTAAACCCTACGAATAAGAAGTTTGTAAAAAATATTCGTGTTACTTTTAATTTGAAAATTTAATTGGTTGGATATTAAGGCAGGTTTTCTACGGCACACATGACCTGCATAAAAAAATAAATTTATACAAACGCTTCCTCTTGACCTTAAAGAACCATTCAATAGAATTGAAGCAATACAGAGTGACCTTTTCTCTCTCTCTCAAAGGAGGTCAAATCGAAAAAAAAGATGAAAAACCTCCACGTGAAATTCTCCGCTCGTCTTATGGGAAGCTCAGCAGTTCTGAAAGCTGGAAGAATGCGAGAAGAAAGGGAGAAACATTTGAGCTGTTCCTCTTCCTAGAATGGTCCCTTCCCTATCATTCCACACCCTTCTTTCCCTAGGGAGAGACCCTTCCTCTCCCAGAACGCCTCGTGTCCCTTCCCTTGCATAAGATGGGCCTTAACAAACCACCGGTCAACTCCCGCCTCCTCTGCGACCTTCTATTCCTTTGGATTGCAGAATAGAAATCTTTTAATCTCCTCTACCTGCAAGTGTGTATGTATGTATGTGTGTGTGTATGTTTATATATATATATATATATATATATATATATATATATATATATATATATATAATTATGGAAGGGGAAATGTAAGTGGAATAAATGGATGGCAACAAGATGTTGGGATAAGGAAGCCCAGTGAGCACTCACCAATAAGATGACTTCAGCTTGGCGAGCTGCTGGGGGTGTCGGAGTGACACGTAAAACAAACACAAAAAACGGAAGCTTTCGGGGGCGATCCCTTAGTCAGCACAGGAGAGACACATCTGATGGTAGTGACACTGGATGGAGGCAAGGGGTGGAAGGGTAGAACGGAAAATTCGGGGATCTGCGGATCATAATTAATTCGTCAAAAGTCTGCGTAATAATATTTTTCTATTCCCGCCCCGAAATCTTGCCACCCCTAGACCATTGCCTACTTTGGCATTATTACAAATCCGCTACTGTACATACATATAAATACCTTATATAACAGACTGTAAGACGGCCGAGAATACAAAACGACCCTCCTTTGCAGGAGCAAATTTTGAAGGAAAATATTACGTTTTATTGGGAATTCTGAAGCAAATTCATGAAATAAAATTACTAAGTGTTAGTTCTCATTTAAATCTCTAATAAATGTCATCATAATGTGCAGTGGAAAGATAAATGTGATTTAAACCATGGAATGCTAGTCATAATCAATGTCACTATTGTTTATTTCTTTGTTCACAAATATAAGACGACCCCTAAACTTTGATTTTTTTAAATAGGAAAAACCTCGTCTTATTGTAGAGTAAATACGATATATTTATATACACACAAACATTATCGAGCTCCTCTTTCGACTGAAGAAATTCACGAATAAGCAGTTTAATATGAAAAATCGTGAAAAATTGAAAAAGTAAGTAAGGTATCTCCAATATCCACAAAGAAGTTGTAAAAAACCAGATGCGCATTTCGGCTACCCTGCAGTCCTCTTAAGTGGTGATTCACCGAAAAAATTTACTTTCGTTGAATCACCACCGAATACGGCTGCATTGTAGCCCAAATTCGCATCTGATTTTTCATGGTCTCGTTATGACTAATGGCGATACCTCAGAGAAGTACCTGCTTTTTCAGTTTTTGATGTTAAAGTACTCATTCTTGAATTTATGCACTTACATATGTATATGTAATTACTTACTTTCATATATGTAGGCGTACAGGCGTCTTAAAATCAATGTTCCGCTCTCATTCGAAAGAAAACTGTGTTGACTTCTGCCTACTACACAAGTAAAATATCCCACACTCCTATTAGCCAGTGGCCTTCAAACAAATGACGGACTAAAAAAAATTGCATGCTGGGAATCATCCGAATAGCTCACAGAAGGAAGGCCAAGGAAGGCGGAAGGGAATATATGACCTAATCACCTAATGGAAGGACCTAAAAACTCCATAACGGGGAAGGACTCATTCTAATGCAAAACTACCTATATTTGTCCGACTAAAGTAATAGCATTGGGCGTAAAGATAATCGAGAGAATGCCTTGGGACGCATGAGACAGGAATATAACAAAATTCGCAGACAGTTAAGGAAGAAAACTAAAAATGTTGGAGACCATCCCCAGATTGGGGCGTATAATGGAGCGGTTAGACCTTTCACTCCATCCTAATTACGCATCTTTAAGACGCTGTTGACTATAGTTGACCCGTCGCTGCGTAAGTTCATGCACACACTAACATGCATCTATGCCATTTAACGTAGGTACCTTTTACGGCAGCGTAGAAAATTCCTTGATAAAAATTCGCCGTAGTCTCCAGATTTGATTTTTTAATTGACACGCATCTATATCAGAATACTCATTTGGGGAACCTCCAGAGCAAGCAGGATTTTTATATTGCAAAAAAGCGATAAGGATTATTTCAAATCTCAAGATGCCTTCAAAGATTATGAAATCCTTACACTGTCTGTCGTGGACATACGAATAATATAAATAAAATCCATCATAGGGATATCCATAAGCAGGGCACTAGATTAAAAAGCCATTTTAACATACATTATTGTCAACTGGAGGGAAGCAGCAAAAATTATACACATGTGGGTCTTAAACTGCATAATTTTTTACCAGCCAACCTAAAGATTTTAGATATAAAAAAAATTTAGGAAAGCTGTTAAGCTGATTCTGGCCCATGGGACCTATTATAGAATCAAAGAATGCTGCAGTAGTATATTTTTCTTTAAGCCAACGAGTACATTCTGTTTAAGATGAATATTATAGAGTAAGTGATATTATATGACTTGCAACAAAATATGAAACATGTACCTATACATTAAACCAGTGTATGTTTATGTTACCTAGCCCAAAGGTAATATAAAATTAAAACTACATGTTTTGACAATTATGATAATGGTTGTGCTACCATAATTTTTTTAAATAATTTATAATTGTGTTTTATATTTTGATGACAATGTAATACTACAGTTGGGGTCACTACAATAAATATTATCCTATTCTAATGACTGTTGGTACTTTTTCTAATAAAATTTTTCATCATCAAATTCAATTAGCTTGAAATGAGATTGATATTGCCAGAAAAATTCTCTTGGTAATATAATCAAAGAACACAAACAGTTTCCATACTAGGGGCTCAGCCACTGGCCCCTTAAAGGGCCCAACCCAGCCTGATGGCATGCTTTGCTCGCCTATTATTTTCAAAGTAATTTAAAATGAATTTTGTAAATATTTCAATTATAAAATACATTTTCATTACCTGATTTGTCATAATCATAATGAATAATGTTTTTTTTTTATAAATAGGATATTTTTCCCATCAAGGAAGCCACAGAGATGTTTGGTATCAGGTAGAATTCAGCTTTGTAAAGTCTCATTGGAGACTAGGAGGGATATTTACGTTCTCTGTACATCTACCAGGTCAAACAAAGCAGTTTCTTTGAAACACAGCTCACCATCAGCTCATATGTAGTGACTACCTACAATTTCACAAACAATTGTATCATTCTTTCACCCATTATAATATGATCCATACCAAAGCCCATTACATGCCTTGAATATTGATTTTTTTAAACTATTGGTAAAAAAGGAGGCTATAAAAACTATGACACTGAAATGTTTCAACAAATAACATGTATAACATATACATAACCATCAAATGTTCTCTGTGGCTGATTTTCTGATTGAAATATCATTTCACATATTCTTACAAGATCAGTTAAGTATGTATCACATTAGAACACTTACAGAAAGAAATCTGCCATACAACAAAATAACAGAAATATTGTACATATTATGGAGAAAAGAAATGCATCAAAACAAGCCAGACTTTTAGAAATCATAATAATTTATTATTTTTTTGTAATAGGAATTCGTATCTTTAAAATAATAGCATGTACAGCAGTGATAAATGTATGATGACTGCTAAAATTAACATGCATCAGTTTAAGATGAATTAAATGATTTGACAATATAATTCTTAAATGCATATCACTTGGCATTGAACTGGTAGGCAGAAACAAATATAAATTGAACATAATTCCCATCATTTCAATGCAATTCATTTTATTTGATTCTTTCTCATATGTGAATTGTACAAAGGCATACAAATTGCTGTGAATTGATAAATAATAGAGGGATTTGTTTCTGCACATAAGCAACATTATTGGTCTTACACTTCGCCAAGAATATTTTAAAATTTTCAATCACAGCACAGTCTGTACCCTTGAAAATGTTACATTATTTATATTTTATATGATGTAATACGATTTACTCTCAAACTTGATGAGTAGTATATGTATTGACAAAATTTTATCTACTTTAATAAATAACATTTCATAAAAAATTATTTCACTTTACTGTGATATAAAAACAAGTTTAGCCCATTTAAAGGCAATACATTTCTTTTGTAATTAAAGATATACCTAATAAAATGATGGTCATGCCAAATGTTTGGAGATGTTTTAGTTTGGATAATTTAAATATAAGATTTACTGATGATGGTAATCTTCCCTTGTAAAGTCTCATTTCTGCAGTGCAAGATTTCTCTCCTTATTTATATATAGCTAATTTTCTATATTCTTGTACTGTGTGACAAATGAGAAATGGCTTCTAATAGAATAATTTTCATCAGCAATTAAATCTTTATGTTGATTTTGATAGTGAAGAAATAAATAAGAATTAATTGATAGGAAATTACAAAATGGCATTCTACCTATAAATTCTGTGTCCCTAACAATGCACCTTAACAAGAATCTCTTGGCTTAAATTCTGTCATAATATCATTAATTTCAGATAAACATTCTATCTCAAATTCTTTGATGACATGAAAATTCTATAAAAATCAAACAAATCCTCATGAGAGAATGAACTGTCTGTCACCCACCAAAAAGTTATTTCTAACTGCAACTGCAAACATAGTTTAAGGGCTTGGATACCTATTTTCTGTGATAACCTCAAACATGTATTCCAAAACTAACAGAAAATATGTTTTAAAAGCAGGGAATACAATAATTTTATTATTCAGTGAATTCCATATTGTGAAGGCTTATCATTAATATGCTATCAGCAAATGGAAAATAATCCAAATTATTCTCATATACTTTGCTACTAAACAATTTCTGCAATACAATGTTTTTTGGAACATAAGCTTCATTTTTACAAGAAGTACTTTTTGAAAGCTTTCATCCTTGTATGGCTGTCCAAAATACATATTACTTACCTATGTGTTTTTTATAGTTACAAAATGAGCAGAGTTCAGTAATCAAATATGAGTTGAATAATGCATTTTCATTTAAAAAAGACTACTACTGTGCAAATGGAGGAAATAGAGAATTTATATTTACATTAAATCACCATCCAACTAAAGGAAATACTTAATATAAAATCTCTATCCCTTTGACAGGTTCCCACTTTTTAATTTAAAAACATATGTTAAACTCCTGAATGCTTCATGTCAAAGGAACTGAGAATGGCTCTAAGGAATCTCAATATGCGATAATTTCACAGAAATCCATAGCAGTTTAACTCCATACATCCATTCTGTATATTTCAACATGAAGTATATGATGATTAAAGGAATTTATCAAAAACAGTACACTCAATTCCATAACCTTTTTTCAATGCACAAAAATTGTGTGCTCCTAACTATTTGACAAGAACAAGGAGTATTTTCTTAAGACAACTTCAGGCACCTCCTTAAATCAGAAAAAAAGCAATAAATAGACCTTTGGTTTCTGCAAAGCTTTTCTCAACTTCCCATAACAAACACCAATCAGACACAAGGTAGCTGCTCATAGCGTAAACACATGCCTAAATTGTCTTCTGGAGATTCTTCTCTCAATCCTGGGCCAAACTGAACTTGTATGAGGAATGGAGTGGTGCTACCTGTAAATAAATGTTAGAAAATTGCTATGACAAAACAAAAATAAAATCCAAACAAAAACTATAAATAATATGTGCTGAATTTGTTTTTGAGTAAATTCTCTCAACATTTAAATAAAACCAACTTTATGATTTATATAATGCATAGTTTTTTTCTATCTTATTAGATATTACTTTTGAATTTATAAATATATTGTTACATATTATCTTTTTTAATAATATTTATGAATGTGTTGTGATTATTTTAAACCCTATCACACAGAATTTTTCTTTTATCCAACCAAGATCCACATTGTAAAGAAAATACACAAAATAGCATAAAAACATCTGTTATTATCACTTGACATGATATATAAAATAAATAAATCCTAAATGAGCATAAAGGAAATTTAAAATTTGAACATGCATTAAAAATTCATTTAAAAATAAAAAACCTCCTCTTATAGACTTTATTATACTTTAAAATAATGGATCATATTATTAGGACAAATATGGTTGAGAGAAATAACATTTAAATCATTCTTATATGAGCATCAAGGTTTAACAAAAGAGAAATGCTTTGAGAGACTCACTTTCAATTCTGCAAGGATCATTTCCACCATTACAGAATGAAGATCCACAGTGCAAGAGGTCACACACACCAGGACCATTTGCCTCAGCCTGAAAAATGAGAAAATGAATATTCATTTAGAAAAATTATAGAAGAGTGTTCCCCACAGTAAATCAAAGTATTTATTTAAATATAAATAATCCTTAAATATTTGAATATCCACAGTGTTCCAAAAGTAATGCATCAGTTCTAATTTCATTTTAATACAGTTTGGAGACTTATGTTCTGGTTTATTACCAGCATCTAAAGTAACAATAATTATGCAAGTTGATATAATGACTCCTTGTTCAATCAATCATGTGTAAGACCTTTTCATATTTTAACAAATGACAGCTGCCCTGCCATGTTTCATCATAAATGGATCCATTTTTTTTAGATTTTTGCACTACTCTGAGAAGAAGTTGATAAAGTTAGGGCAATTTTCATTCATTGCTAAGCACATTTTAAAATAGTCTTTTAACAAGCTTGTACCTTCATCAAAGAGTACAAAATATTCTTTTCATCATTAAATGGACTTGTTTCTTTTACTTGAAAATGCATCACCAGCCACTGATATGCAGAGATATAACAATGAAGATTACGAACTGAATGTTTATGATCTTAATAATATTTTAAACCTAAAACTATGCTCTCTCAAGCTAGTTGATGGCAATCCATCCAATTATGAGGAAGTTATCTGACATGCATCAGTAATGAGGTCAGGCTCAACTCGGTGGAATTTACTCATATTGAAATAACAAAGTTCTTTTTTCAATATTATTTGACATGGTTATGAAGATAATTCCAGCTCAGATATTCTTGACTTTGAAGTGGAATATATTTTGCCGTGAAAAAATGTGGTCAGAACAATTGCAAAACATATGAATGCCACATCAGATATCATGGTGCAATTTTGTGATTACATGGAGCCCAACCCATTGGAGAATGCATGAGTATTAGTAAATTACAAAAATTTTCAATTTAACCCTCAAGCAGCAGCACCAAATATTCTAACACCAGCGGCAGCATGGAACAAAACTGATACCAAGCAAATTTAATGTGAATATGTTGACCTATAAAAACAGACCAGCCATCTTAAGTCACAAATAAATTTCCCTTCCCTTAAGTCACTATTGAAATCTCTTTCTAGCTATATCTCACATAATCCCTAAATATATTTGTAGAGGTTAAAAAACTTTCTAACCAAAATAACTAATTCTGTAAAACGATTTTATTTATACTGCGCAACAAAATGTAAATATGTAAAAGTGTACTACATACAATATAACACAAGCAAAATTAACACAGAGCTTGTAATGCTGTCAGAAAGAGTAGCCGCTGGCCAAAATAATACTGAAGCATTTTAACTAAAATTTACCTACATGACTGGTAGGGCCGGAGCAGTTTTGTCATAGCTTTCCGATTTTATAATTACTCTATTCCTCCCAGGCCTACAAATGGATTTCAAATCATTTAAAAGTATATTACATGCAATATAACACAAGCAAAAAATTTTTGCGAGCACAAATACCAGCAAGTGTAATAAAACATTGTAGGTAAAATTTTCTTACATGAGTGGCAGCGCAGGAGCAATATTGAACCAAATATGACTTCTTACACTGAAATTGAAAACAGAGAGATCTACTACTTGTAATGATGCCAGAAAGGCTACTAACTTGTTTACTAAAGCCTGTTTGAGGAATACCTAGAAGAATTTCTCACAGAGCCTCTTCTCGTATTAGCTGAGAGAAAATATGTATTTGTGGAAGCATAAATGCACCAGCGCTGCCGCTCGAGGGTTAATAGCGTTCTTTAAACATGCATAAATCTCCATAACTTAGACCAGCATTTTCCAAGGTGATTTTGCAGTTTAGAACACAATGTTAAACAATAAAGTTATGTTGAAGCCTAAGCCTCGGTCATCCTCCTGCTCCCTTAATACAATTCTAGAGTAATGTAGGGTAGTAGTGATAAAATTTAAAAGCATTATTTTTCAATGATCTCTTTAACAGCACATCATGATGCTGATTAATATAATTAAAAACTGAAACTACTTACAGCGATGAATTCCTCAGAATCGCAAGGCATTACAATTCGATCTGCACATTCTTCCAAATCACTCGTTAACTGTCTTGCTGATTCTCCTCCATCATTTATCACTTCAATGCTATCCAGTCCACTAAATCCGGACCCGACATCATCTAGAAAAAAGTTTTATATTTTTACCCCATTTGAATTATTGGACAACAAAAAAAAACATTTAATGGATTTCAATTCATTAAAACAAATACCATAGCCAAGTGGATGGCTATAATTGTTTCTGATTGTCAAATAAATTGATTCAACATGTTATGCATTATTTTTTTAAAGGATTACTAATTTAATATGTATTTACATTATCATTTCGAGGTAATATACCAACCTCCTAGTACTGGCTCATCCCCTAGTGGTCCTCCTGCAGGACCAGCACCACCAATTCCTCCAGGCCCTCCTCCAGGGGTACCAAGAATTGGATTTGTTCCAGGAGGAGCGCCAAGGAGTGGTCCTCCTCCAAGCGGATTAGTAGCAAGGGGACCAGTTCCTAATGGAGAAGCTGAACTTGACACAGGTGGTCCTATCTTGAACGAGTTCTCATCGCAGGGCTCATAAGCTATAGAACAAAACCCTGTTGAAAGAGAATGGAGTTAGTAACCATTGCATAAATGTGAATAATCTTTTGTTTGAAATGTCAAAAATGCATTGCTGTTTTCTTACCTTCTTCCTGTCTCATGCATATGGAATAATCTTGGTTAGCCAAATGGCGCCCATTGTCAGCAAAATTCATAGTCTGGATAATACCTAAGATAACAAGAGGAGATGCTTCATTAGTACTATCATAATAAAAAATTTTTCTTCTTTAAACCATTTTTATTTATCAGAATATGTAATATCTACCAAGAAACAAATTAATTTGGGGGCTCAAATCATGGCATATATCATAAAAGGGGAAGTCAAAATTAATTAACCCCTCAAGTGTGTGCAGTGACATATGTCGTCCTGAGCAGCATCCATGTTTACTGTTTGGTTATCCTTTATCCATTGAGTTTCTTCCATGAATCATGGATTTCTTTATGCTCATTGGATCAGAGAACATTCCTATACAAGTATTTCCTCACTTATCCTACTTAAAAAATACTTTTCAATTAGTTTTTTCCCCCTTCAGTTGAAGGCCATGCCATCAACAAGGAGGAGACACTTGATGATTTAGAAGTGCTAAATATAACTGAAAATCAAGGTCTGATGATAGAAGTATTCTTTCCCTGGTAAGTAAAACTTCTGAAGAATATTTACTATCATCTGAAAGTGAGTTAGAAGATGAGGAAACTGTTATTACTGAGAGATTATCAGATTGAGAGCAACAGAGCACCTGTGTTTTTCAGTGGAATAATATCAACAGTGCAAACATTTTATATATCAAATAAGACAATAAAAAGAATCAATTGTTATTCCAAATAAGACTAATAGATAAAATATCTATGAAATATTTGAAGTGTGGAGTTGAAAAGAAAAAGGGCAAGCAAATTCATGTTGACTCCAATGCAATGAGGCTAACAGACCACACTTATTGGACATAAACCCACCCTCAGGAAAGAAGAGTAGGATTAGGGAAGTGTGTTCTTTGCTGGATAAAGAAAATAAGAAAAGAAACATCCTACTGTTAAAGGAACTGCCTGTGGAACCCTGCCCTATGTGTGGTAACATTTAATGAAAGATTTCATACATTATCCAACCTCGAAGAATCAAGTTGTAAGTACAAAATCTATTCATAATTAAATAATGTCAGCCTAAAAAATCATATAAAGTTAACCAATAATGTTACATATTGCTTAATTTTTTAAAGTTTTTCTCTCAAACTTTTCAAGAAATAAATTAAAATAACACAAGTTGTATTCAGTGGCATTTAAATAACGGAGATGGTCATTCTTAAATCACACTTCACGGGTTAAAAAGGTGGTTAGCATATCTGGCTCCTAATGCTAGTGTTACCAGTAAAATTCCTGCTTAGGGCATGTGTACTGTATTGTTATTGTGCTCATAATAATAGGATGTTAATGACCATTTATTAACTAGTTAAATAAATAAAAACAACCTTTATTATTTTTATGTTCTTGTATGGTATGTTTGTGAGCAATGATCAAACAACACCCAATGTTCATACATTCAAAAGTGACATAAAAGCCTTTAAACTAAGCTTCTCAATCTGTTCGGCTTTTGTAGGTGTTCCACAGAAATGGAATGCACAGAGATTTCAAAGGCACTCTTTATGGGAAATATGTATGAAATGGTATCAAGATATTTGGTGGTTCTTCAATCCAAAACTATTAATCATAAATATGTGCTCCTGTGGACTTTAATGTGGTAAGTGATGTCCTCTATTCGAATAAAATTTTTAATCTATACCTCACAAATCATATAAGAGCATGGGAAAGAAATATATGGTATTTAATTGTTGTTTGTTGATAGAATCCTCGATTTGACCAATGTAAACAAAATATGCTGTTTGGCTCAGGATTTTCTTGAATTTTTATCTCTGAAACTATAAGTCATAGCAATATGTTCTCACGGACATTTTTGTGGTAAGAGGTAGTCCTCTATCCAAATAAATGTCTTAATCTATACCACACAGATCATATAAGAGCATGGAAGAGAATACATGGTTTTTTAATTCTTGTATACTGATAGAATTGTTGTAGCAATCGATGTAAACAAAATATATATATTATATATGATATTATGCTTGGGATTTTCTCGGTTTTTTATCTTCAAAACTATAAGTCGTAATTATGTGGTCTCGCAGACTTTTTTGTGGTAAATGAAGTCCTCTATCCAAATAATTTTTAAAATCTATACCTTATGGAGCATGTAAGAGCTAGGGAGAGAAATAAATGGTATTTAATTGTTGCATGACAGATGCCATTTAACAAAATACAAGTATAAGTTTATTAAAATAATTATGTAAAGTGGAAGTTTTAATTGATGGATGCAGTTCAAACTCACAATTTGGCAATAAATTTTAATAAGGATCGCTCCTACTTAATTTAATTTAAATCCATCCAGTGGTTTAGGAGATGAAAGTTACAAGAGATGGACAGACGGATGGATGGGATATGCCCATAAGGCTTTCTGCTACTACTGCTTCGCTGGTAAAGAATGCCTAAAAAATTTAAGTTAGAAGCAATTCTGATGAGTATAGGATTGTGCCTGTGGTCCATGTCATGTTTTTTCCCAAACTGGAATCTGGAAATTCTCTTATATAAAATTCCAGATCTGTCATTCTGGAATGCTCGAATGTGATGCTGCTCTTAAAGAGCGGGAGGTTTGAGAACTATTTGCAACAAAATGTGTATGATATATTCTTTTATTATCGGTTGTTTACTTACAACAATGAAGAAGGTGTGCAGATACAACTTACCAATTATAAGTGATTTATAGACACAATTTGTATTTATTGGCACATTCATGATAAGGTACGTACATTGTTATAACAGCAAATATTGTGTGAAATTTGTTTGATACAATAAATGGGAAGAAAATGAATATGCGTAGTATTGTAATAACGAAATCGCTCCAAGCGACAGCAATTTGCCATTCATTCTCAAGCGACGACAATTTCTCATCATTCCAGCTTTTGCCGTTACAATCAACAAAGCTCTTGAGCTTTGTCGATTGTACTTACGATCATGTTGGTATCTATTTGACAGAGCCCATCTTCTACATGGACAGCTGTACATTGCATTGTCAAGATCAAAAAATCGAAACAACATCCAAGTCTTAATTAAGGAAAATTCTGTGCAAGGTCGACTGTTTGGCACTGATGAATGATTTACAAAGAATGTTGTTTTGCAAGAAGTCTTCCAAAATTAATGAATAAAAATTAGATTTAAGTTTGCTCACAAACAAAAGTTTTTTAAAAATATACAATCATTGCTACTTTTCAGGACTACTGCAACAATTCTGTCCTAGGACAAGTTATTGGCTTAATACTTAATTCACGCATACTCGTCATACATAATGGGCAATTACGATAGTCCTTAAATAGAACTCAACTACAGAAATGTGTCTGTGGTTATATTCTTTGTTGATGGGTAGTTTGAGAATGTAAAAATTCTTGCTCTAAAACACTTATTTAGCTGTGAAATATGAAAAGTTTATGTCATAACCTACCAGATATGCCATCGTAATACTGTAAACATCCAGCAGGGGCTCTTTGGTTGAATCTCACTTGGGTAACCTTGTAAAAAAGCAATAATAAACATTAAATTTATTAATTAAAATTTTTATTTTAAGTATATTTTTTTTGTAATAATACTTATGCAACATTACAGAAATTTATGTGTCCCTCTTTAACTGCTGATCTTTGGCTTGAACAAGAAATCAAATTAGCTGGTAAATTGAGTATAAGCATACAACAATTTTTTATTTTCTTGGCATCTTTGAATATTATCATTAAATTTCATAAATGGCTTTTTGGATTAAAATAAAATAGTAATATATTGGAAAATTTTTGTGAAATATTTAACCACACAGAATGAAGTTTATTGAATATTTAATTGAGAATTGTGCATGAATTGGAAGTATGAATCTGTTTTTTGGCTCATTTTCTACTAATTTTGAAGAATATGAGTGACATTATGTGATACTTCAAGAAAATCGCTCCTTTAATTCAATTCAATAAAATAAGAAAATGTTAAATTTTTGACACAAAATATTTTGGTACTGTTTCCATAACCAGGTGGAAGGTAAACAAAGTGATGGTAGCACTGTTGATGCTGAGAAAGCAACAGTAAATAGAACTACCTTGGGGAAAGGCAAAAAAGCAGATCTTATATGTCATACGTATATATAAGAAGGAAAATAGTATGATGAGTAATATCACAGAAGATGAACACAACCCAACCCGAGGGTGGGGAGGAGGGGGGGGCACAGTGAACATGGGAAGAAACCAATACCACTTAACTAAACTTACCCAACCCGGGAGGTCGAGTAGGTATATGCTGCATACTGATAGCATTTTACATTTTAGTACCATTTCTCATCCCTTTCTCACCATCAACAGTACTACCATCATTTTGTTTACCTTCCACCCAGTTATGGAAACAGAACCAATATTTTTTCATATAAAATACATCAAATAACATTAGTTTCTTCTTACCTTAATTTCCCACAATCGCCCAATATGTTCCCTGGTAAGATTCATTCGAATTGAAATTGGTTCATCAAAGTTCTCCACATCATAGTACACTGCAGTAAATTTATCATAGATTAAACCAAGACCAACAAAAAGTTTTTTAGCTCTACTTGTTTTTTTCATTTAGAAAATTTCTTCAAATGTAAATTTATCTTTTCAGCTTATGGATAAAAATTTATTTTACTCAATGAAATGAAATATTTCCTGAAATTCCATATTTTTGTGTCAGATCCACACATCACAAACACAATTTCAAAAATAATTTACCATGATGGCCACTGTTTTGTCCACATAGCCTAAGCTCACGAGATGGGAATTTGAGGGTGTTTTTCTTCTTTGTTGTAGATCCTCCCATCATAAATATATCTGACTCACAGTTCCCTGTTCTCCTATTCGGTTGACCCTTTTACAAGAATAAAAATAAAATTGTCAACAGTTTTTGCTATGCTTTAAACTCCTCAACATGGGGGCATTAAAACCCCATTTTAAGTTTGATGAGGGAGCATTTTTGCTGGTGGTTTATTTTAATTTGTTATAAAAATCATGATTAAAACATCATCAAAATTACAGCCAATGTTAGCAATTACTGCAAAAAGTTGATGAATAAAAATAGAAATGTAGGTGCTGCATTGATATATGTATAAAACCAAATGAATGGCACAAAAAATGATATTATTAACAGTTTTTTATTCTAATTCAAGTTTTTCTGATGTTTATTTTAGATAATGATAATATTGTGTCTTAGAATAAGCAGCTAAAGTCAGGCATAACTCACCAAATTAAAGTGACCAAAATCGAGTCGAAACTGGCTGACATGAGGAGCCATCTTTCTTATCTTTATTTCACAGTCAATAGACCCAGTATGTAAGCCAGGAAATCCTGGATTAACAAAATATGTTATGTTGTTGACAATTTCATCACCACAAGAGGCAGTGACTGCAAATAAAAAATAGTAAAATCAAATTTTACTTACATATATTTCAATACACATAGAAATTGGCTACAACTTTTAAAAAGTATTAGACATGGATGAAATTTTCCCAAAGGTTTATTGCTACATAGGTTTAATGGTTGTGGATTTCAGATATCTGGACAGAGGTCTATGGTCAAATTTAGATATCCCCAAAAAGGTTTTCTCCCTGCGGATAGTATACTAATGAATTTTAATTTATTTTTAATTAAAAATTGAAGTAGATAATAATGTAAACAATACTGAAAATTACATAAAATATAATAAAGGAACCTCTTTTTATAAAAAATTATCATGACATTAAATAAAAAGTCTTCAAGAATAGTATAATAAAATCACAACCTAATACAACATTTAGACAAACGTAATATGTATGAATTAATATTAAGCATACACAAAAATCTCGATGCATAACATTTAATATATTTTATTCTAATTGACACAGAGACAAAACCTGAAACTATACATTTCATTTCCCTGCAAGCTATGTCTTTTGCTCCTATTGTTAGAAGTATTACTGAACTGAGCTAGTGTTACATTATGATAATTCAAATATAATTATTTAGGATCTTCAAATTTGAAAATAGATTTTCTCCCATGGCTGCTGTTACCAGGATATTTAAAAATGATATTACAACCAATTTAACATCATCAATGTTGGAGCTTATATCCTTCCTTTTCTTCACTTCAAGGAATAGGCTAACTTGCCTATTCCAATACCCAACTCATTCTTCATCTTCCTCTATCTCACTTTCCCTTGGAATGATAATGCCAAGCTTTCATGAGGAATCTTTTTCCAGACATTCTCTCTAGGCATCTACTCCATCTATATTTATTTTCTCTTCTTTTTCAGTAGAACAGTTATGTCCAGCTCTGATCTTATATCTTCATTCCATTTTCTATCCATCTTAGTTCAACCTTTTAGAATATAATACATAATTTTATTTCTGTTTACTGAATCATTTGTTCATTTTGCTCTTCCCTCTTTGTTGATCTTTCACTTCCATTAATTAGGGTAGGTATAATGATAGCTTTGTACAATTCAGGAATTTCTTATTATTCCAGTCAGGCCATTAGTACCATAGAACTCTAATTATCCATGTATGGAATAACCGTGCGGCAGATGACTGGGTGTTCTTGTGAGATCAAAAGAAACTAAAAAAATTATAAATTAGGTCACCAATAAATAGCAGCACTGAGTCATTTGTTGTTTACAGTACCTTCCTAAAACTCCATAAAGGGTACACACCTTGATTTTTCTAGTTTCTATTCCAGCTTGAGTTGGAGCAATATCTACTTGCTAGAGAACATTAGAGACCTCTGTGTACTAATGCAGTGCATGTCTTTTGGCTTACTTCATGCTGCCCTTTGTGAGTCATTGTGAGATACATAAGATAGTATGTCTAGTTACTTTCCTAACTCTAGCCTACAATGACTTTATCCTGATTTCTTATTTTTATTGGCAATTCCTATTAGGATCAATGGTGGATGAGGAATGTGGAAGGGCAAACTATTTTCAAATTACTGTAGTTTTCGGCATATAAGATGCACCCCAGTTTTTTAGAAGAATTTTCAGGAAAAAAGTATTTTGGTTCATCAAGGCATGTCATGTATTATTTCCAGCTGTGATTAAGTCTGAATCTAGTAATATTTACAGAAAATATTATGGCGTGATAACAGTTAAAATATAACATTTTAGGTAAACTTGATTCGTGAAAGTAAATAAGGATGGTCTAAAACATAAATAATTGCTTAGAGACTTGTATAGCTAAATGTGCCCTGCATGAACTCGGCAGTCATATTAGGTAATTAAGCTGTTGAAGTGTGCTGCACACATCACTTTTAAAGATACCATTTATCGATAGTACTTACTTAAAATTAAGTGCAAGATGATATTTTAATTTAATGAGATAAATAATAAATGGAATGCATATGTAATAACAATATGTATGCTCAACTAGTCCTTTTTCTTCTTCAACTCTTTTTGCCTCGTACATAACAATTTTGATCAATACATCAATACCTAATTTCCTCTGTTCTACTGTCCATCACTTCCTCATCTAGTTGTGGCCTGTTTTCTCCATTCACGGATCATTCTTTCTGTGGGAGGTGGACCAAAATGACATCCTGCTGCTTGACTTGACTGACATTTTTGCGTATATAATCACCTGAAGCTTATAACTGATAGCATAAGCATATCTTTTCACTTTTGTAGCCATTGATATCTCAATACACGTAACGGTATTTATCCTAGGTATTTATAAACTTTTTATCACATCTACCATAATTATAATTTTCCATGGTATTAATCGCTCTATTCAATTGGCCCATTAGGAACTAAAACATATACCTAACATCAAAAATGCACCAAAATTGTAATTACTGTGAATTGACATGCAATAAAGCGAGGATATGTAATAAAGCACAATAATGAAAATGTGTCATTGAAAATTACGTTGCATAAGGTATACCATAAGGTATAACATTGCGAACATGCCAAAATTATTATCACTGTGAGCAGACGTATTAAAGCGTAATAATGAAAATGCATCCTCGGAATTCATGTTGCATAAGGTATTACTGTATATATTAACTAATTTTTCACTATTAATTATTAACAATGTATATTTTAATGTTTTTGCAATGAATGACTATCATTTATTACACTTTGGGGATGAGTGTGTTCGTTAGTGTTAGTATTGAGAACAGTAATAATCTTACCTTTGGGGTATAAGACGCAGCCTGATTTTGAGGGTCATTTTTTTGGAAAAAAGTGTCTTATATGCTGAAAAATATGGTAATTTCTTTTTAAAAATTTATTCACACAGCATTAAATATCTTATATCAACTTGCATATATGTATTGTTATATTTAAGGATATCTCAATATTAATGTCTTGGTAGAGGGGTGGTTAGCATGTCTGTCTCCCATTGCTAGGGTCGCAGGTTCGAATCCTGCCGAGAGCATGGCTGTATGTGTTCATTTTTGTTAATGTTATCACGCTCATTGTAAAAGGCCGTTAACAGCTGTTTATGAGTTAATATAAAATAAATAAATAAATAAATAAATATTTTTTCCTGGCACGGGGTTGATTTGACTGCACAAGACTAAAGGCATTCCAATTAGGGAGAGGACTAATAGAGACTTACGTGAGCTTGAATTTTCTCCCTTATGTGAAAAATGAAGAACACATGGGTTTCACTGAATAATTAAAAAACCGTTGATATACCAGATAAATCAAACAAAAGCTGTTTCAGCAAAAGAGATAAAGTTGGTGGAGATCTTTGTCAAAAAATGTTATGTGAATGGATTTACCTACCACTTTTAACCTAAATGAAGGTAAATTTTCTTTTTTATTTTAGAGAGATTCTTACAAACCAAGGGCCATCTTAAATTCACAGTGATGTTAAATTACTCTACAGGTGAGTGAATGCTTTTGGAACATTTTATCTTAATGTCCTTTTTTTTATGTGCACATACTATAGCAGTGATCTGTTGGTCAGACAGAACAGTCACAGCCAAAAACAAATTTTAACTTTTTGTTCATTAATTTCACCCTAATAACAGTTTCTGGTTTAATTGATAGCCCTTTACTATCAACATGTGACCAGATTTTAGGTAAAAAAATTGTATGGTATTTGGCACCAAATTTTGCTTTAAAAATTACAGATTATCTATATTCTTTGATTATACACACCTACCTAAGTTCCAAATTAACATGGATAATCAGGGTTTTTCTCTATTTAATAGTTTTATGTCATTTTTTGTACATATTCTTTAAAATAATGCTAACTGCAAAGGAACTGAAAATAGGATTATTCAAGGGAGAGTTATCAAGCTTGCCTTATATGTAAAATCAAGTGCTCTATGTCTCCTCAATAGCCATAAAAAAGTTCATTTTTAGAATGTACTATCAGTTAATCATCACTGCTGATGGCTCATCTGAAGCCAAAATGTACTTATAGTTTTCCCAATCTTTTTACCCCTATTGGAGGGACTTTGTGAGAAGAAAATGTATGTGTATTTTAGTGATTGGGCATTAAACTGTTGGGCTGGAATATTTATCCCTATATATTAATGGGAAATTATATTCCTGTTTTAATAATCTCTCCAACAAACTACCAATTGGGTTAAATGAAAGAAGAGACTATATAGTCTCATTCTTGTCCTGATAAAAATGCATATCTATCTATATTATGTACATTCAGTGCCTCCATTAAAGGTTTAATAAAGTTGTGAATTTAAAAATGTTATTCTGAAATGAATTGGGGCTTTTTCAAATCGCATACTGATGATATTTCATTATGCAATTCAAGGACAAGTATTTTTTAAATGCTTGTTCTTGATTTTTTCAGCCATAAGACAAGCTCGATAGCTCCCTGTTAAATTCATCATGCAATTGTTCAATGAAACATGGAATATAATTTTTTGAAGTATGTATTTTGTGGAATTTTACAAATTTTTCCTTAGTTTTTCTCATTACAGTCCACCCTTATATAGTACTGTAGTTACATTCCTGTAAAAGAACATGAGTGTGAATTTCTGGCTAATCAAACTCTTGGATTATTATAGCCTGGAAAAGCTTGTGTTATATAAAAATGCATTATATGAACTGAAGAACATATGGGCAGTCGCAGATTTGAAAGGGAATGGTCTAGGGGAGGCAATAAAAACAGGTTTTCAGGGTGGGAATAAAATATTATTATTATGCAGACATTTGATGAATTTAACTATTATGATCAGCAGATGGACAGGCGGACAAACTAACTATATACACGAGCAATTATTTTAGAAAAAATGCCAAAAAGGAGGCAGAAAAATAATTTGGCCTAGGGGCAGGAAATTTCCAAATCTGCCACTGCATATGGGCAACATAAGATTATGTCCATGGGCATGACAAATTTGTACAAAATTTAGGGAAAAAGGGCTATTTATCACCTTAAGAATTAAAAATTGGTTTCTGAAGATGACAACATATGTCAGAGTTTCACAATCAGTAGGATGCTAAGTTTCAAAAATAATTATTAACCATCATTGTTATCATTCGAGATACTGCATTTGGATATTTTCTGACTTAACCTTTATCATATGAATGTTTCCAAAGTGGCCACTAAATGTTTTTGTGTCAAATCATTTCAGTCAGCTTGTATTCCCTTTCATATAGAGATTTTGTCTGCTATTGTTTGAACGCATTTTTAAGAATGTATGCTTTCTTCACAGATACAGTCAATGCTTTCATATAATAAGTATTTGGATTGTTAAATGAGCCATGGCTGGCAAATGGTTGCCTTTCTATTATCCAAAATTATTACATGAGACTGCATGGATAGTTCAAAAAGAACATAATTCAAATTGAACTTTAGTGCAACCAAATCATCACTTCAAAATTGGATGCGAGGTTGACACCATTGATACAAATTACGCTATTTTATTATTGTAACATTACAGACAGGTGACTAGAAACCTATATTCATCTGATCTGAAAGTAGTTTTTATCATAAAAAATTACTTCCATACTAAAAAACTTCTGATTATTAAAATGCTGCATGCAGTAATAATTGACACCTACTGATGATGAGAGCTTGCCTCTTGAAGCATGTGTTTAGGCATTGAAAAAGTGCAATTCTTCGAGTGTTTGTAGCTATTCCGCTCTCATATTTTATTTTATTCTTTATTTTTCCATGGTTTTTATATTTCAATTGTGTGTATGTGTGTTTTTATTATTGCATCTCTAAGTTGTGCTGTGGTCAGAAGGCACTTGACTTTTGTGTTGGAGTGCACCAGTGTAGGGCTCCTATGCTCACTGAAAAACTGAGGGTTAATTTCTTTTCCATATTTTTATTTAACCTTCCTTTTATTTTTTCCTTTCCCTCTGCCTTTGTGTGACACACTATATGTTAAACTACAGCATTTGAGTTGATTCCCTTTTTTCATTAAAAACTATTAGAAAATGAACATACTGACCAAAAATATGGAAGAAGCTTTCAAGAATAAGATTTCAATCAATCCAGAAGATGGAATGGGCTGTTACAAAAAATATTCCCATGCCGGGAATCGAACCCGGGCCTTCTGGGTGAAAGCCAGATATCCTAACCACTAGACCACATGGGATCAGTGTAATAATAAATATTTTAAATTGTTATTATTTTTAAAAACAATTTTTATTTTGATGAATTGTACCATTACAGAAATTGTAAGTTTGTATTAGTTTTACATCGAAGGATACGTGCATACTGTAAAAAAAACGACATAAAGTGAAAATTTGAAACTTATGCGTCATTTGCAGCGTGCGACGTTACGTCAAGCCCTAGAAATTTCCACGTTGTATGCGACCGCAATTTGTAATATAGTTTTTCCTTTCGTTCATTTAACCCATTTAGGAAATTAACATGGCAAGAATCGCTAACGCCAGCGTTAGAATCCTTTTAAAACAATCTGTTCTGTACATCAAATTTCAATTGATACTTCAGCTGACCATTTGTGGTACATTGCACAAATTACTCTACATTGTGTTATAATTCGTAATTTTAGAGAATAGTTAATATGCGGTCTGTATTCACCTGACCTGATAGTAGTTTTTGTTATGAAAAAGAACTAACTAAAAACCTAATATGCTGCTGAAAGTTAGCATACAATTTTATACGTCGTTTTGTCTTAAAGATGTAATGTAAACAATAAGTATGTCAACAAAAAATAACGGCAAATTCCAATCCGTGTTCGCAATAACGGTCGGAAGATGATATAACAGGCAAATTCAAACGGTGGAAAACATTATTCCCATGCCGGGAATCGAACCCGGGCCTTCTGGGTGAAAGCCAGATATCCTAGCCACTAGACCACATGGGACTAAAGACCTTCTAAAGATTATTAACCGTAATGATCATCGCGAACACTGATTTACATGAGACATTGTACACAATTAAAGGCTGTACGCTTATGTTAGTTTTATCATTACTACGTATATGCGTATTGCAGAAGAAGGCCACAATATGGCGACTTCATTCGAAGCACGTGCGTCACATGCAATCCGTAGCGTTGCCAGATATTTTTGTTCGATGGCATTCGGATGGGTTGGCAAGAAGAAATAGTATAAATAATCGTAACTATTGCATTATTATACGATGCGTCATAGTTTAGTTTACACAAATTGAAGGTAATAATTAAGTAGATTAAAAACTTTTTTTTGATCCTCAGAAAAATATGGATGGGCAGACTGGTGGGCAGAGGTTGCTTTTGGGTGTCCAAAAGTACACCCGCGCCCTCCCACTGGCGACGCCTCCGCTTGCGGCAGATATTACGTCACGCACTATGAAATGTATGATATTTGAATGGGCATCGTGTGTGCAACTACAATGAATTTGGTAAATAAATTTACGTGTATGCTATTACCCAGATCGCCGGCAAAAGCGTACACCTCATTACCAACGTCATATTCAAAATTTCTTGTTTTTATGACACATGGCTGCAATCATTTGTTCTCTTAATAGCGCATTACTGCACAGCCATTAAAATGGAGAGAATAATGACCTGATTAAAAAATCTGATGTGGCCATCACATGACTTTCTCCATACCTGTAATATTTCTAAAAATTCCAAATAGGTTACGTAAAAATAAATATTTTAAGAAACTGCGAGACTACAAAAATCAGAAATAAACTCAAACCATCTGATATTGGATATAGCCAAAAAGCTCCAACAATTAAGAAAATATAAAGGAGCGTTATTAAGAGGTAACTAACGTCAACTGTTAACAATAGCCGTCGGTAGGTGGCGTGGTGGTGGCAGCTAAAAATATAAGATATCTCTTAAACAAAAAAAGTTAAATATAAACTTTCGCGTTGACCTGATTAATAGTATTTTAGTTAGACCACCCACAAAAAAACTGCCACATACAAAGACATCATCGAGAAAATGGTCAAAACGTGTTCAGGGGACCTCAAAACGTATTTTCGTTGAAATCTGGAAATCGATTTTTACTTTCTCCATACATAGTCTAGGGGAAAGTATTGTTTTGATGAAAAAAATCGACTTCGAGATTTCAACGGAAATACAAGTTTTGAGGTCCCATGAACACATTTTGATAATTTTCTCCATGTGACAGCTTTTTTGTGGGTGCTCCAACTCAAAAGCTATTAATCAGGTCCATGCGAAATTTTATATTTAAGATTTTTATAACAGTCATAAGAACTGATTAGATTTTGGTAAAAATTGGCCAACCGGAAGTGGGCGTTTACTCTTGTCATGTATCCGTTATTTTGAAATATTTGCTTTAATATTTTATATATGTAAAAATGTAGTGGAATAAAAGTTGTAGGAAATCTAATTTTTTACGTTTGTTTGAAACATTTTCCCATATAATGCATTGTTTAAGAGATATCTTATATTTTTAGCTGCCATCACCACGCCACCTACCATTGTTATCAACTGACGCTTAGTTACGTCTTAGTAACGCTCCTTTTTCTTTTCTTAATTGTTGGAGCTTTGTGGCTATATCCAGTATCAGAAGGCTATGGTTTGAGTTTATTTCTGTTCTTTGTAAAGTCGAAAATTTTCTCCGTTTCTTAAAATATTTATTTTTATGTAACCTATTTGGAATTTTTAAAAATATTACAGATGTGGAGAAAGTCATGTGGTGGCCACATCAGATTTTTTCATGAAAACAATACTTTCCCCTATACTAAGTATGGAGAAAGTAAAAGTTAATCACACCTAAGATTCGAACATAATTTCTCACCTCCAGATCCCGTTATGGAATCTGCATATGCACGAAGAAAATAGGGGGAATAATTTTGAAACGAGAAAAAAGTCTGCTATGACCGGTCATAGCAGACTTTTTTCTCGTTTCAAAATTATTCCCAACTTTACAGGTTATGCCTGTCTTCATAGGATCTTCGGATCGCTTTATTCCATAAATTTGACGAAGAAAATAGTGTAATCTCGGTAGAACGAGTACAGCATGTAACGAGAGCTTCGTTATAACGAGTGAAAACACCGTCAATTCCTTAACGTTAGGTATAGGTGCGGAATTTAATTTTCGGACACTACGAGTACTACTGATGGCTAAAGACAGGGGTATTAGGGGAGTAGGGGTAGTAGTCTTTGCTGCGAGTACTCGTTAGAGCGAGTATTTTTATGAATTTTATATATTCTCGTTATATGGAGGTTTTGAACTGTATTTCGTGACAGTTACGTTTGGAGTGAGGGAAAGAGCGTTAAAAGGAGTGGCGGAGGACAGAGAAAACCGCAACTAGTATAAATTCATGTTCACTAGAGAACTGTCGAGCTCGTCTTATGGCTGATAATAAATAAAACCGGAATGAGTATTTTAAAAATGGAAAATAAAGTATTTGTCTCAGGTATATCTGATTTTTTTTACCAACTTGTAATGGCAATCGGAGATACCTAAGACAAGTATTCAAATAATCAATTTTCGATGCTTTAAGAAATTATTATTACACGTGCCGAAGACTTTTAGGTAAATGTCAAATATTTTTGCTCTACAAACCTTTGTATTGGGCTATTGGATCTCGTTGTGGTACCTACAAGATCTTGTTGAGGATTAAAATAAAATAAAGCAAAATTATCTGGATAAATTATAATAAAAGTCGATGCTGAATTTTAAATTTTGGATACTTTTGGCGATAATCACATTCTGAGCATACTGGGAGAAACACGCAAAGCTTACTTCGCTTTCCTCCGTAAAACCACATGTCATAAAGCTAAAATTGTCGACGATTAACGAACCTCTCATTCTAATTTTTATGAGAAATTAATAACTTTCCACCTTATTGATTTTCCAAAAACTATTTCGCGTCACACTAAGATACGGGGCTCCGAACGACCCCCCGAGACGCCCTCCGTCAAAATCCGGCTCTTTATAAGAGTATAATCTTGGTTAACTTCGGTAAGAATTCCAAAACCGTGTCTATTACGGTTTTTAGAAGTCTGATTTTAAATGCCCGCGCACATGGCCATGTTTTAGACTTGATTTTTCAATTATATGGCCCCTCATAATATATAGAAAACGCCATATTTAATCTCCAATCCGGCTCGCCGAAGGATTCGCAACCACCGATGCGGCCCGACGGCGGCGGCAATCTCCGTGGATAAAAGGCTGGGAGCAAATTCCGTGACGTCACAACTACTCAGCCAGCAAGGAGCAAAAAAATATAGCAGATTCAGATGGTCCCGTTAGAGTGAGAAAGGAAATATACGTCTCGTAATCCCGCGACCACTTATCAACCCAGTCGGTTATAAAATCATTGTCTCCTGGTGGTTTATTTTCGTTTCTTTTTGTGTCATTGCTTCAAAGCGGGTGTCTTGACCTTCGGTTGATTCCAACTTGTTTTCTTTTTGATTGTATGAGGAAGTGCCGCTGACAACTCGTCAACATCTGAAGCCCAACTCCAGAGAATCAAAATAAACACGTTCTTCGAACCAAGTTTCTCTTATGTTTAAGCTACAAAAAATGTGTATTCAAAGATGGCATTATGGTGAACCTATTTCTATAGTCTCTCTAGTATCTGGAAGTCGACCTCGTAGTGATAAATGTTTTAGCTTTAAATAAAAAAATATGTATACATTTTAAGAAGCAAAAAGTGAATGCTAGAAAAATCTGAATAAATTATCCCCCAGAGAAAACTTATTTCTGATCACGTTCCATTCTCCTTTAATAAATCAGGACCATCGTGCATGCCTGCGCAGACGTTCGATTTCGAATAATGATCACGCTTCGATCATGCGATAATTAACCTTACTTAAAGGCTGACAAGAAATAATCCCATTCCCGGAAACGAACCCGGGCCTTCTGGGCGAAAGCCAGATATCCTAGCCACTAGATCACATGGGACTGATAAGTTTACTACATTTATTAACCGTAATCTTATCACGAACAGTGATCCGCAGGAGACATTGTACAGTAAAAAACTGAGAGTATATGATAGTTTTATCATTAATATGTACATATTTATACGCATATTGCAGAATAACGTTACAAGCTTAAACTTGAAAGGATGCAAGGGTCGCGGGTTTGAATCCTGCCGAGGTCATGGTCGTGTGTGCTTGTCAATAAAACTGTTATAACACATGGAATAAGGGTAAACCTGTCTGTGATAAATAAATTATTATTATTGTTACGCCAAGCGCTTGAAATTTGTACCTTGTAGATAATCAAAATTTATAATGTATTTTTCATTATTTTATTTAAGCCTTTTATAAGAAGATCATTACATGAAACGGGAAACGACAACGCCAGAGTCTGGATCCCTTCAAAACAAACTCATTTTCACCTTCAATTTCAATTTAGGTTTCACCTGGCCGAGGTACTTTGCAAAACTTACCGTACATTCGTTGTAATTACTTCTTAACCGTAATTATCATAAAAAACTATTGTTGGTTTGAGCAATTGAACAGTGATAAAAATGGACGTTTAGTTTTTCATTAATACATATTAATTAAACTGTGTACTTTATTGATGTTATTTTATTATTTTATTTTATGTTATTATATTGTATTTTACTGTATTATACTGTACTTATTTATTGTTTCCAATGTAATTGTTGTGTTGTGCTGTTTTGGGGACAAATAAATAAATAAACAAACAAATAAATAAAGAGCATATTGCAGAAGATGATCACAAAATAGAGACAACATGAAAGGTCTGTGTTATTTGTTAGATCAATAATTTTAAGTCCGTATGTAGAACGTTGTGCGTAATCATAATTTATAACATAATTATCTTTAGTTTATTTGCATTTTGTTAAAAATTGAACATATTGACAAAAAAGGCAAAAGTAAGCGTCGGGATAATTTTTCGTTTAATTTTAACCGTATGTTATTTGATAAAAACAAAGTTTTGAAAAATTTCCATCTCAGTTGTTATTACGGAACAAATTGGCCAAACTGGTATATTTTTACTTCGAAGAAATGTTTGACTTCACTTACAAGATATGGATGGGTTCGAGAAATCACCAGGTTTAGGTCAAATTAAATTCGCACTTTATGCTATAAAGAACACCGTCTAAATAATATAAAAACCTGCCACTCCTCATCGCTCTGTGCATAAGATTTAATTTTTAAAAACTCATCGGATAATTAAAAACAATTTTATCATTACCCCTCCATTCCCATAATAGATAAATGCATTTAAAACAAATAGATAATATTGACCCACAACTAAATCCTTTAGTTTCTTAAATTAAGTGGGTGTGAGCTATTCGGCCCTCGATGAGAGCGAAAAAGGATTTATGTGGCTCTAGATCCGAAAATCTTTGGCACCATTGCCTTAAATAATTTCATAAATAAAAACTAGTGTATGCTGAGCACATGTCGTTAGTTTGACATGCCCAACTGTTTTTCCTTAGAATCTTCCCCATTTCCTTAACCTTCATCTAATCTGGTTCGATTCGCGAGTAAGATTAAAATAAATTTCAGTTTACTAACACTCCACCCAATTAGCAAGGCCAACCTCATTGCAAAAATATTTCCCTTCGCCAAGAATAACCAAAAAGAATTACTTTTGGCGGATTCACTCAGAGGGACAAGAGTGAAAGTCGTTTTGCGCTACGAAGCAAAGAAAATTGCGCGTGGAGGGAGGGGCGGGTAAAAGCGAACGCCTACCCCCACTCCATCCCACACCCTCGCGCACGTATCGCCGCAAAAATACTTTCGAGCAACCGAACCGTCCAGTACGACGAGTTTTCAGTCGCCCCCCCTCCCCATACCTCCCCCCCATTTTCACCACATCCCCACGCAACTGTAGCGAATTATTCTATCCACGTAGGCACAAATGTCTTAATTGGGCCCTCTGGAAATTGAGGAGGGAACACTTATTTGCGATCCCCGACGTGAATAAATTTTTAATCCGGCCTTGATTCGATCTCATTCTTCTTCGGGTGTTCAGCAATGTGCGTGTCTAGGTGGATAACTGTGCGGCCCACTACTAGTCACAGAAGTATGAAATAGTAACAGTAACAAGATGATCCAAACGGAACTTGTGATGCCGTCTTTCCTGCACCGCGGATGAGATTCTCTTTGTGTTCCCAAATTTCATAATTTAGCGTTATAAAGTACCTATTAAAAATACATTCGAACAAAAAACTAAATTGATCACGCGTATTTGTGTGGCAAATATAACGCGTTTATGTACTAGGTTATGCCGAATCCTAGTCCAACAATGGCAACACTCGTCATGAGTGATAAAAACTGCATAAAGTATTTACGCAAAATTTGAAGAAATACGATCGATAAGCAACATTCTACGATGAAAATTAGAATCTCCATTCCTTTCCTCAGAGAATAGTACAAATCCCGCTATGATATTAGAATTCTAAGATATTTTAATCTGCAAGAGAAAATTATCCTGCACGATGGATTTCAGATTTCCCATGTAAATCAAATGGGAAGGATAGTCCCTCGAATCGAACCCGGGACTTTCCATCTTCGCAACAAAATCTATTCTCAGGAGCTCGGCTTTAGTAGCAAGAAATTTCTACCTAGTGACATGAAAATCGATCTAATGATTCATAAGTTAATAGGGCGCGATATACAGACGGAAAGACAGACAAAACGAAGAAACTACATATAAGCCTATTTCCATTCTGGAAAGTAGGCTGAAAATAGTTAAACGGCACACTATATACACATAAAAATATATTTTATGCATAGCTGTATATTTAATCAATAGACAAAATCATAACGAAAACAACTTAAATTTATGCAGGGATAAGGTTATCATAGGATAGGGAGGCACTGGTGAAATAGCGGATTAACCGCCGCGCAGTTGCTCTAGGGCACCCCACGGAGGCCACAGACATTGTGTGTGGGGTAGGGGGGCAAGGACGGATCCACGGCGGGAGGTAATTATCCCCCCCCCCCCCTAAGGTTTCTTAATTAATAAAATAACAAAAATGACATCGAGGAAATATTACTTTTTTACTATATTTATTTTATTACACAAAATGTTATTTATTTCCTTTTTATATATCCATTTCTGAATTCTTTTGAAGATATTTTCAAATATTTTGTTTTTTTATCTTTGATTACCCTCGCCATCCCAAGGATGAAGCCTTGGATCCGCCCTTGAAGGGTTTTTGCCGGCGAGAAATTGTGCGTCAGGATCTCCTAGTCACTTATCCGGCCTTGGGGAGATGGCTCAAGCCTTTGCTTAACCCCCCTATTCTGTATTGGTTTATTACTGTACGCCCTGCATGATGTAACAATTACTAAAAAATAAACTTAGGTTAATCAAAGATGCTTACATCACAAAGGTTACGTCACTATTTCGTGATTAACTTTAATATTTACATATTCATACTCACGATAAAACTAACTTGAGTTATGTTTCTATTATTGCATAAATTTGGTATTTAGAGGAAATTACCGCCGACGTATTCACCTTACTAATCGTCCCATGTGGTTTAGTGGTTAGGATATCTGCCGTTTACTCAGATAGGCCCTGGTTCAATTCCCGGCATGGGAGTAGCTTTTGCAAGCCTTTATATATATTTGGCTATTATGTTATCTTTCGGAAGTTATTATAGTCGCGGATTAGATGCAGACCGCCATTTACCGTTGTTTTTTCGATATGCTCTTTGTCCAATACGGTGGTTTTTTTCAAGACTTTTTCTTCTCAAGATCCTGTGGGAGAGAAGGCAATATAAAAGGGGGGATTTTCTAACTGGAGTTTTCATTAAGTAGAAACCAAAAGCTATACATTATAATATATAATAGGAGTTTCCTGTTCCTTGAAATTTTCAATATACTATTTCAGCTCGTAATACTTTTGAGTGCTCACATTTTTCTTATGATCCCTGCGATACAGTACTTGATATCGATCAGCACTTTGGGAAAAAAACCTTTCTAAAAGACTTTATTGAACGAAAGAAAAATACGTAAAAAATAATATTGAAACTGACTTTCAGCAAAACATTAAGGTTTTTTTACGCCTCGAGTTAAGTCGCCATCATGTGACTTCCTTCTGCAATGTGTTTATAAATACGTATTAATTATAAAACTAACATTAGGGTATAGCTTTTTAATTGTACGATGTCTCATGTGAATCAGTATACGTGATAAAGATTCCGGTTAATAATTACAAAATTTCCATCAGTCCCATGTGGTCTAGTGGCTAGGATATCTGGCTTTCACCCAGAAGGCCCGGGTTCGATTCCCGGCATGGGAATAATTTTTTCCACCGTTTGAATTTGCTGTTATACCATCTTCCGGCCGTTATTGCCATCATAAATTAAAATTCAGACTAACAACCGTAGTTTTTTTGTCGATATGCTAATTATAAATTTTATTCGCATCTTATGCATTCTAAAAGACCTAAGTTACCTAACTAAATATAAAGAAAGATATATAAGAGAGTGGTTCCAGATCATTTCAAGTGCGCGGACCCTTTTTCAACCTTCAAGTATTTTTGTTTTTTACACTCCGTTTTATATGTAAATCAAATTTAATAACAAAGGACATATATATATATATATATATATATACACACACTCGTATATATGTGTGTGCACTCACAATTACTAATCGTTTCTATTGTTCACTCCTTCAGTTTTTTTATTCTTATTCATTAATTCGACAAATTCACTTGCGAAGCGTAGCAGTGAGGATTTTATTTTTTCGCGGACTCCCTGTAGTAGCCTTTCGGACCACCAAGGGTCCGTGGACCACAGTTTGGGAACCACTGATATAAGAAAATAATATTGAATACTGGCTTTTATAATACTTATCAATAAAAAGGTTTTTAGTCGAAAAGTTATTTTTCATGACAGAAATTTGCAGTCATGTCAGGTGAATATAGATCAGAGGTAATATATACTAATAATAAAATATGTACGGTAATTTTTGAAAAGTGCCTCGGCCAGGCGAAAACCAAGTTGACGCAACAATAAAGCGTCCTCTTAGAAGGCGACATGGGAAGACATTCTTTCCGATCGACCCGATGTACCGCCAGCGATCGAATTAATTCACAACCTCTCTCGATTGCGCTGGCGGGAAACCAATTTGGCGGAAATCCCCACGCCCTACATTTTAAATGCAATGGTCGAAGTGTAAGCTTGTCCTCCTTCCGCCTCCCATCGCGCGATTAACTTTATCGGGAGCAAGCAAAGTTGGGGGGGGGGAGGGGGCGAAAATTTACCGGTTTGAATTTTCCGATCCAAAAATGACGCGAGTGTGTGAATCGATTCATCGTTCGGCAACGGATCGCCATCCAGCAATCGATCGCTTATCCACATTTCTTGAAATCATCCTTAATAAGCTTCCATAAATCGTGTCCGCCGTTAATATATTTATAAATTTTGGTCATAAAAATGCCCTCGCAGAGGAGGATCTGTAACTGTGAAACGTATTTGCGTGAGATAAGCAGTACTCTTTCAATTAGCGATGAAATGTTACAATTTTAAAAAGAGCAAGCCTCTGCAACAGCGGTTCGCAAACTTTTTCAAATGCGAACAGAATTTCGCGGCACTCCAGCCTTGGAGCAAAGCTTTTATATTTCTGCGTGCGGGTATTACAACCTTTGGACGTATCCCTTTGTTGGTACTACGCCATAATCAATTTATTAGTGAGAAAATTATTGCTCTTGATTAAAACATCCAAATCGTTCATTTATTTACTAAACAAGGTTTTTCGCGGTATACCTAAAAATCTACCGCGACACCCAATTTCGTGGCCACTGCTCAACAAGGATAAAGTTGGCGCGATTGATCGAATAAATCGATCGATTTATGATGAAAAAAGGGACAGGATTTGGACTATTTTCTCCCCATTTTTCGTAAATCAAAATTTTATATCTCTCAAATAAAAAAGATGGTCAATTTTATCCATTAGCGCCTGAATAGAATTAATGCTACAGAACAATTCCCCGCCCAGGAAGGTACAATGACCTAAGCAACCCGTGCGACAAATACGCATGAGAATCGGAAAGTAACGTGATTTTTACTGTTTCGGAGAAGTGTGACTGACCACTTTCCAGAAAAAGAAGAAACGCCGAAATCTCAATTATTTTACGAATGCGTACGTCATCGCGACCCGGGAAAAATGTTTGGCGAAGCGGAAACGATCCGAAGACTGTGAGTTGCGCCCAGTGTTGCCGTTCCTACAGATTTATCTGTAAATCTATAGGTTTTTTATGCTTCTTCAGATTATCAGATTTTGTCAACAATGGTAAAACATTAATTTTCCTTAAATATTTAATTTGATAGTTACAAATACCTAATTAAAATAGTGTTTTCCAAACTTTCTAAATGTGGATCATTATATATATATATATATATATATATATATATATATATATATATATATATATATATCTGTGTGCGTGTATGTATGATTAGCTAAAACAGAATTGAGCATACCAATAGGCCTTGTACAGATAATTCTACAGATTCTATAACTAGTCTACAGATTTTCCACAGATTTTTCTTGGCAATTCTACAGATTTTCACAATTTTGATACGGCAACACTGGTTGCGCCTACTGCCACACCCTTATATATTACAACTTTATCCGGGCCATATTTTTTTCTTAAAAGCCTCATTGGCGTCCTCAGGCGGACGGCCGGTTAATCAACAATTAGCTCACCTTTTTTTACGGACATCTCGCAGCCTCGCCACCAGGAGGCAGCAGCTCGTGTTTTAAAATATGTTTCGGAACTATCGAGCGCACAATGTGAAATTTGTGGAATTTTTTGAAAAATGTAGAGCATTCCTTGCTTGAAATTTAGATTGCGCTGATTGTTTGAAGCGATCATTAGCGGAGTGGCGATATATAAGCTCTTTTCGTCGATTTTTCCCGGGATACGCTACGAGAAGGGATAAAAAAAATAACTTTTAATCGCGCACACAATCCAGTATCATGAAACTCTGAGCTGCCACTAGGTGTTGATGAATTTGTTAGACGAACCAGTTTCGCACGTGTATTTGAGAAAATCTTTACTACTTGCTCACTCCTCCACAAAGCTCGAATTTTGTTTCCCTAGTATGTTTAGCAACCACTCGGCGGTTCGCGCTCGTCTATTCGAATCAATTAACAGCGCTGTGACAAACATTTGCCGGAGTTGATGCAATCCGTCCACATTCTGGCGCAAGGCGTCGCGTAATAAAAAAAACAATTGCCCTCTTGACTCCGTTCCTCGAGATCCAAACGCCCACCACTCTTCCATAACTGTACCCAACGAACGACGGAAAGCGTCCTCGCCTTTCTAACCCAACGCTTGAGGGCTTTCGTGCGAAACGCTCTGGGATTCCCCAACCTCGATACGTATGCACACGCACGCACACACACGAACCAGCGCACAAAATCGACATCAATGAAATCGTATCAGATGACTCATCACATTTTTTTTTAATGCTTTCGATTGCGTCTATCGACCTTATTTTAATCAGGGGAAAGGTATTCCGATAAAAAACCGATATTCGCGAATATATAAAAGCGTTGAAAACATTGGTGTAACCAGTGACGTTGCTAGGAGATATGGCACCCATGGAAATTATTTAGGAAACAAGTTAGGAATGTGTACAGCGTATCACAAATGGGCGTGTTTCGTGCAATGCAGTATTTGAAAGAAATGATTATATAAACGTTTTTGAACTTGGGATTGTTTGTTTATATTAGCAACAATGATGATGTGAGGAGAGCCGTTCCTAGGGGGGTGCGGGGCCCTGGGCGATCAGCATTTGCGGGGCCCCTTAACAGTATAAAATCATCAAGGTATAATTCGCGCACTAAAAATATTTGTAAAAAATATTGTATATTTTTAAATATGTATATTTTATTCTATAATTTAAATATACATATATTTCATATTCTGTTTTTTAAAATGAGGAATCGCTTCTGGAGTTCAAGAACAAAAACAAGTCCTTCATTAGGAAAACCAATAATAATTTAATCATTTACGCCTGAGCCATAATGATCTATGCTCATTATTCTGTCACAAATGCCTCTGGAAAACTGCATGTATATCTGCAATTTGGATATGAATATAAACATACAGAAATCTCAAATGAATGGCAACATACAATACGTGAGGTCAACTTAATACTAAAGTAGAATAAAAACTCGCTGTTTATTGCTCTGCCAACTTAGAGAAATTCAACTTCCTCGACTTTTTTGCAGCAAATTCTGCCATAAAATCATTGTAATTCAAATCTGAAGCTATTTCTCTCAATACATACAGCATAGCCAATCCACTCAATCTCTCTTGGATCATTGCTGTCCTAAGATAGTTATTTATTATTTTAAGTTTCGAAAAACATCGCTCCGCTGACGCAACTGTAACCAGAATTGTTAACAAAATCCTATACACCATCTCTGTATTTGGGAAGGAATCATTTAATGACTTGAGAAACTTATGAATTTCAAATGCACTTTTCGGTCCTTGGGGGGGTCAACTATCGAAGCACACGCCGTTCTAAGAAAAGGTCTGTACTATCGATGACGTGTCACTCAGTATGTTGTCCAACTTTATACACTGTTTTTTTTTTCATTTCGTCTTCTGTTAATTCTCCAAGTTTTAAAAATCATATAGGAAGCCGAAATTACTTGCGTACTTTTCCATTTGTTCGAAACGCGTTGTCAGTGACATGAGAGCCTGATCTACTATGACAAAGAAGTAGCTAGTTTCTAACGCCTTTTCAGCAGAACACCATTAGTGTCATCTGACAATGAGAGAAAGTAGACTACAGTGAAAAATTTTAATTTACAAGTAAAAATTAAAAAATAAATTTTAATCAACTCTTAAACCGTACGAATCAATTAATGATTTGTGCAGTTTAGGATTTTATTTTATTTTTAATTGTAACCAATGAGTGTCGTCAACGCTTTGCAGCAATCTTCATCTTGCTGCTTAGCGCGGGACCCCTTTTGACGCGGGGCGCGGAGCGACCGGCCCGTTTCGTCGTACCCTAGGGACGGCCCTGTTGGTATTCCATAGACCCGCGGGGTCTAGAGAGGATTTGCCTCAAAATTATTGGCACTGAACTGAAATGAAATCATCATTAAGTATTTCATTCTCTCCTTTAATTGATTTATTAATATGACGTTCCACATCGGACGAACGGAAATCAAAACTAAGCGGTTCACAGGAACGAGATTACGAATGTTTGTAATTGTTATTTATTAAAAACAAGAGAGGAAAGATAATAGTATAATTTCACTTGTCAACAAATTCTTGTCTTTGAACACAACCTGTTATATTTAGTTTTCACCGGGAAAGGACATATAATAGATGTTTCATTCGGAAACGCCACTGCCATGTTAACGCGCGAATTACAACGAGATCGCAAGGGCAAATATTTGATCGAAAGAATTCCGCAAATTTAGGTACAAATCATATAATTTTCAGTGTCCATTCCTCTCATTCGCTCGAGATTTTCCTTTCCCTCTTTACAGTTATACGTGTATTTCCACGGTCGAACGCAGTGTAGAGCAAAGGTGGAGGGGGCAGTAGCTCTCTCCTCCGGAATTCATGGCAAAATTATAATATTAATGTTATTTTCAATTTATATCATTATGAGCCCACAATGTCAAAAAATAAGAATGAATCGGTTAAAACTGAAACATTGAATTATCATTATTATTTGAAATGAACCGTCCATGTAGAGCCATGTCAAACTCGAAGAGGCGTCCGGGCCGCATTAAAGCGGTGAACGTTACAAACGGGCCACATTAAAGCGATGGATGTTAGAGAAGGGTCGTAATTGTTTAATGGCCAGAGCTGGGACGATAGGCTTTAGCTAGAAGTTTGGAAGCCTGTTTTGCATTCGAAAACAATAATTTAGAAAATGCGCTCTATTGTAATTCAGTAACTATGAACAAATATCGCCTCCTTTTCGCTAACATAAAGCATTTATGTGAAATCCCACACGATTCACTTAAGACAAAAATTAGCAGTAAGGCACAAAAAGGGCCGCATGCGGCCCGCGGGCCGCCATTTTGACATGCCTGATGAAGGGCCAGATGCAGTCGCGCAACTGCACTTACCCCAAGCCGGCCCTTCATTTTGCCTCCTCCCCCACCAGAAAAAAAGTTCCCCCCGCTCATTGCTGTATCTTCCGCTCCAAGCTCCGAGGCTTTATATTCTTCCGCCGCAATGTTCTGGAGCGTCTGTGTCGTTCACGGCGGTCGCATGCCACAAAATACTGCCGACTAGATCCCATTTACCAATTCTTAAATAAACACGTTTCTGCAGCATGCGTGCTGACAGCATTAGGTCAGGCATCGAAGCGAAACAAAACAAAATCCGTTCGAATTTCGCAAGCCCATAAAAAATATGTATGAAAACCTCACGCGACCGTGGCGGGATAATGATTCGCGGCTTCCTTTACAAAAAAAATAATCTCGGGAACACTGCAGGCTTAAGACTTCTAGAATAAATAGCCGACGTTGTGCCAAATGCGCACTTTATCCTGGTTTTTCTTTAAAAAGATATCGACATTTTTAATGTTTCCACGCTCGACTATGTATGACTTGGCATTTGTTTTTGGTCCGCTTAATGCGCCTTCTGGCCTTGGTTTAAAGGCGTAACTGTAGATAGAGGAACAAGCGTCTCACCGCTCTGACCCTTGGAAACACATCTCGCCATATGTGGGTCGCTCAATGGCACCACGTGCGTGAAAGATAGTTTTTTTTCTTTCTTTACCTAGGCGGAGGGGCGGAGGCGAAGAATGGAAACGGTGACCTTGAACTTTCCGCACGGACTCTGCGGCATTGTTGAGACGCCCCGGCCAAGGTCTTTTTCAAACCCAAGCCGCGTCTGAGAAACGGGGTTTTCGGTCGCCATTGCGCGAACGTAAATAAAAGCACGCGATTCCAAATTGAACGGGGGAGAAAAATATCGTCGGGGGACTTTCGCTTCCGTTCGTCATTTCTCTGAACGCCGTGCCGACGGAAGATTCGTGTATAGCTGCAATGCGTGTGAGCGAAGACGGAAAAAAAAGCTCGCGATAAATAAAGCGGTCAATACGGCCTTCTCCAGGCCGACATGAGGGAATATAAGTGGGCACTGATGTTCGCTTTACGGGTCAATCATTGGGTACTGCATTCGACAATGACTTGGCAGATATTCGATGTACTGCACTGCAGCTTCAGCAATACTCCTCGGAGATTTCACGAAGTTTAAACTCAACCGGAGTGACACCCCAGGATGACGTGAGGGTTAAATAAGGGGTGACGTGACTACTTGATAATCTCACAGTATGCCATATTTCGGCTTAGAAAAATAAATAAAACAAGGAGAATGCTCGCCCGCGCTTCTTTAAATACGTGAATTGTTATCTTTAATGAGGCGAAGAAAGCCCACTTTATCTCTAAAGGTGACTTGAAGTAAATGGAACTGTAAACTGGGTGTCGCAGAACTGAAGATGGGTTGACGTAGGCAAAAAAGATTGAGGATAGCTGTCTTAAGTATCAAACAGAGACGCTATTTTGACACTTCCATGTCAACCTTTTTATGAGAATACTACCAACCGTTTTTCAAGCACTCGGCTTACACTGTTACACGACGATTGAGATCCTAAAGCGGTCTCCAGTTTTTATATTAACGTATATGCGACAAGTTGGATGTGTTACTCATGACAAAACGATACCTATCGCAAACGGCCGCTAATAATATCCAAATGAAATTTCACATCTTGAACAGGACACAGGCTTGTGTAATCACCGCGAACCCATGCGCCGAGAATAATGTAAGTACGGTCAAATCCGATTTAGCGCCGCCGTTTGCCCATCACTGGCATTGGCGTCAAAGCGGGGCCGGCGGTTAATCGAGAAATATGCTGGCGCTAATGTAATCATAAGATGGAAGTTCTGCTCACAACGATTGATGGGTGGTATGCGGGGATGGCATTGTATAGGGCGGCGCTAAATCGGGGTTAAACTGTATTCAATAAGAAAGGAGGTGAGCTCGAAAACATAACATCAGATTCCGAAATTTGATTATCTCTGTAATAAAACCTTCAGCTATAAATTGTCACAAAATATACGCGATAAAAATTAAACCATTATCACAATCAGCCGAATTTAAAATCATAGATAAAAGTACATTTCAAACTCTTAAACACACCAATCCCTCGCTTTGCGCGCCACGCAAAAGGCTGGGTAAAGCAAAACCGCGCAAATAGAAATACACAGGTTTCCCCGCATGAGTTGCATTTGAGCGCCGTCTTGAGTCCAACGTGCTACGGTTTTAATTATATTTCATTCAGAATTGCTTCCTGTATTCTTTATTATAACCTTCGAGTTAAACTGAAAAAACTAATGATTTTTAATGTTTGGATAACGCTCCGAGTCCGTGCTAAAGTGAAATTGGCGATCGAGTCGTCTCAAAAAATAAAAGTCGTGCTAAACCGAAAACGCGCAAAGCGAGGGATGGGTGTGACATTTAAATTTAAAATCCAACCAAAGTTTTCTGGTGCTTCTTTTCCACTGCGTTCTCAAATGCATGATTTTATTGATAACGTCTTTAGCGATTCCAACGCGAACTGCCCGAGTGAGAGTAAATATCAATCGATCAATCTTGGTAGAGAATGTAACGGTAAAAAGTTGATCGAAAAGTGACGCTAAAGAGGAAGAAACCAAACACGCAGAAAATGCTTTGCGAGAATTGCCAGGTCTTACAGGTAGAGGCCATCCGGCGGTCACTATGCCGTTAAATAAACTGTATTCACTTCGGAAATACACGTATTTCTTACGTTAACTCAATGTTTATTTTAGCACAAAATGGTTTTAAAATATGAACGGGTAAAATTTAATTATCGCCAACGATTCAGCAGAGAATTGTCGAGCTCATCTTATGGGTAAAAAATAAATAAATAATCGTCTAAAAAACTCTGATGTGGCCACTAGATGACTTTCTCCATAGCTGTAATATTTCTAAAAATTCCAAATAGGTTAAATGATAATAAATATTTTAAGGTACGGCGAGAAAAATTTAGATTTTACAAAGAACTGAAATAAACTCAAACCGTAGCCTTCTGATATTGGATATAGCCAGGAAGCTCCAACAATTAAGAAAATAAAATGGATCGTTACTAACTGTAAGACGTAACTAAGAGTAAAGTGTTTAAAATAGTCGCCAGTAGGTGGTGTGGTGGTGGCAGCTAAAAATTAATTTTTAAAATATCTCATAAACAATGCATTATATGGGAAAATGTTTCGAACAAACGTTGTAGACAAATTCATTTGTATATCTTCACTTTTTTATTTTTAAGTGATTACTTTTTTCGAATCTTTAAATGTTTATTTTAATGCCGACGCGTTTTAAACGCCTCAGATATGATTCACGGTTATGTCGTGATTACTTTTTAACAGGAGCGCCAACCTGTCGAGTGGGAGGTCTGAATTCGCTCATCGAGCTTTGTTAATGCGACACGAAACAGGAAGTGACGCAGCCAGGAACTTATTTTGGAGGTGGCAAAAAACAAAAAGAATTTTTCATAAGGAGATTACCCTCTTTTCTTTCTCCATATACAAAGTATAGCGAAAGCATTGTTTCCATGAAAAAATCGAATTCGAGATTTCAACGGAAATACATGTTTAAAGGTCCCCAAACACGTTTTTTTAACTCTAGCCATATTTCTGTTTTTGGCCAATAACTCTTTTAAATCTTTATAAATGTAAATGTTATTTACTATAAACTTTATAGAAATGTCATTCTCTATAACTTTTGTTTGAAACATTTTTTCGTAGAATGCATTATTAAGGAGAGACTCTATTTATTTCATATTATCTTTAATATTTGATGAATGTAAAACAGTCATGGAATAAAAGTCGTAGGAAATTTAATTTTCTACAACGTTTGTTCGAAACATTTTCTCATATTGTTGAAGATATATTTTAAAAATTAAAATTTTAGCTGCCACAATTATTGAAAACTAGCTGAAAGGTCCGGATTCGCTCGGGAAAGTTTTCTTTTAAGTAGCAAACGATTTTTATTGTTTATTATTTTTATTGATATATATCACTTTTCATGTCATATCACAATAAAACTAATACATTAAATTTTGAAATTTACTTACTTTTGCTGTTGGGTACCCCAAGTTTACTAAACGTTCCCCATTCCTTAATTACGCAAGCGATGTTTACATTAACATTTACTATTTTATGTATTGTATTGTAAAACTTTATCATTAATAGAATTACGCATTAACGTCTTACTTAATATTCGCATGGATAGATGCACCCAAGCCTTTAAAGCAGCAATAAAATTATGTGAATTATGCCAATACTATTAGTCAAAACGTAAACAATAAACAACACCTTCGTCACCAAACAAATTTAAGTAGATGTATCGATTTATGTTTCTATAAATCTTTCAATGTTAATGGTAAAAGATAGCAATGTTCTAATATTCCTTAAAAATCATTTGACTCACTTTAAAAGTATTCATAGACTACATTTAGGCATGAATCCATTTGTATTCTTTCTCTTGGCATTGGCTATTCTTCCTCTACGGCGCGCCATGGCGTGGATTTTCCTTTTATTAATTTTTACGTGGCTATCTCCCTTTTAAGAGGACAACAATTAAGAAATTTAGCTTTGTTTCCGCCTGAAATATGTTAATAAATTTTGCGCTTTAAGGATAATTTCGAGCGATTTAACTTGTAATACGACAAAACATGAACAGAATTAAAATATTCAGTATTTCGTGAGTAAAATAAGCCATTTCCCGTGATCGTTAGTTAATATTTAGGTATATTTATATCCACATCAGTGAAGGGCTGCATGGCATTTTGAGGCTTCTCCACACTATTTCCCATGCATTCTTACGGAAATAGTATTTTGTTGACCCCATGGGGTATAAGAGACCCCACGGTCTGCAAACCTAGGCCAAGTTCTTCCTTTGGTCAACAGGATGGCCCATAAAACTTTTGAATTCGATAGCTTCAACGGTGTAAAAACGTATAAAGAACATACATACACACAAACTCACCCTCTAAAATATTTATAAGATAATGCTAGAGCAGTCGCAGCTCGAATTATTTGCGATATTAGGGGGAGAAAGGCTCGGAAAATGCCCGGCTTCCCCTCCCTCCGGCAGTGCCAATGAACAGGAAACATATGGATCATGCGGGTGACACCATATACAGTACTACGCAACTGATAAATTTGATAGTTCCAACAGCCACAGGAAAAACCAGATGCGAATTTGGGCAAAAAAGCAGCCGACATCAGTAGAAAAAAATCTCTTTGGAATCTACAAAACACTGACCACGGCTGCTTTGTAGCCGAAATCCGCACATTTCATTCCTTCGTTATAATAAGATTAAATTATAAAATTTAATCCGTCAATAAAAATCTTTACCAAATTCAAGTGCAGGACGAAAATTTAGCTGAAAAACATACTTCAAGGAAAATAGTACGGAATCTGTTGCAACAAAGGAGAATAATGAAACAAACCCTATTACGTATAGAGACGCAGCATAGCGGGAAGTTCCACGAGTTAAGCTTCAGAAATGATTTCTAATTTTTGGCAGCCTTTTTCTCAACCGTATATCTATTACAAATATCTGCCTATTACATATAATAAAAGGCAGTTCTCACTGAGTATATGTGTAACGCTGACGTCGCGCCTCTGGTGGCGAATAATGTGATGACTCGAGAACGACACGTACGATTTCGACGATATGTTCACAATGCACTGGGATCTAAATTTTGCAAAACATAAACATGTCATCGTCCATCATAAGATTGTGGGTTCGATTCCAGGAGCGTTTAATTTCTCCATTTGATTAACGCGGTTATGAGTGTGACATATTAATCATTTTCATTTTAATATCACATACCTACTTAATTACTTATTCTTTACATAGATTTTACTTTAATTTTATACTTTATTCGTGCACACCCGTCACTTTTGACGGGCAATCACGCTAGTGATGACGTAAAGACCTGTTTCTCTTTCACCTCATAAGACACAAGTTTAAACGCTTATACTATCGCCGCCACGACAATCCTCAAAGAGAAAGGTATCGAATGGACCGCAATGCTTCTTTAGGCGTGTCCCATCTGTAGGAGTGGCGGAAACGGCGGTTGGAGCGCAGTTACACGCCACGCCATCATCAGATTACACACACTAATCCGGTCGGTTGGGGACAAAGACACGGAAGGCAATCGGCGTCAATTTTTTTCAAGAAATCTATAGCCCAATGTGCCGCTATTCTTGCATTCATCTTCTCCGGGAGGAAGTGACGAAGCCTTTGACGAGGGAACGAGCAGAGGAACTCGACTCTCGTGCTCCCCGGCATCAATTCAGAGACAAAAATCTGTGTTCATTTCGCCGGAACCTTATGTTGATAAAAAAAATCATCCGACATTCTAGAATCTGTAGACCACAGATAAATCGATAAACATATTTGAACAAAATAATTAAAGAATAAGCACTTTTAAAATATGCACTTAACTTAGGTACATCCAGTAGTCATTAAAATGTTACTTATTAATTATTTTTAGCATTTTTCTTAAAAGAAAAAAACGTGCCAATGTGATCACTCTGCCTGCCCGTCTGTAGACAAACAACCCTTTTTTTGGGAGAGATATTTGGAAAATTTATTGAGCTTGATAGTTCTTATAATAGTGGACCGATGCGCCACTTAGTTTTAAGCAGACACTACGTGAATATAAGATATGATAAAAATAAATCGTATCTTTAATGCGATGTCTGGTGTAATTTCTGTTCTTCCAACTTGTCTATATCAGGTTGACAAATTTTTTGTTGCAAGTAGCAGCAGATTTTCTAAATTCGAATCAATGAGTATTGAATGTCGTTTATTTTTTATAGGTTCCATGGATGAGAAAACTTGTTTACACGGCTACGCAGTATGTGCTTGCAAATCGACAGATGTATCCCTGAGCAAATTTTCTAAGCTGTGGAAATTGCTCACGAGGCAACAAAATGACTAATTTTCATTGGTCGATCCATGATGAGTAAATAATGGTGGGAAGAGAATAGTGAGGGCGATACCTTGCATGTGTTAGGCGGAATTCTCGGGCGCCCGAATCATCAGACATGACAAGGTTTCCTTAAATCACTCGCCCACTGGATTTTTCACTTTCAACCCCATTCATTCATTCAAAATTCACAAACTAAACCGATAAATCGACGGAAGGGCAAAATTTTGCGATCATTCTTTTAAATCGCATATGTACATCAACCGCGGAAAAACGAAATGATCGTATAAATTGTTTTAAGCGCCGCGCGCCACATTTGAGGCGGATGCGCCATAGGTCCCACTGTCTTATAATCTATGAATTCTCCACCGATTGGATTTTAACTACACTTCGTATATTTTCCGCTAGGTAGCTTCAAATTCGGAAAATTCAAAACTCAGAAATGTTATGTTAGTAGTTAACATACGGTTTCTTCAAGTAAAAATAGCAATACGAGAAATTATTTTTAATGAAAAACTTTTGCTAATTTCCACAAATAAATGCGACACACGACCGGTTTCGGTGAATAATTACCATCATAAGGTAACAAACATTAAAAAAATAGGCAATATATACTAACGAGAGAGAGGTGGGGAGGTGAGAATAAAAATACTTCCTCGTATGCAATTTTTATTTGATTATAGAATTCTACGAAGTCTCGGCCTCGTCTATTAACTTTATATGTTTTTTTTATTATCTGCAGGTAAAAGTAAAACTAATACCTTCGAAACCATATGCATTTGGGGTAGAAAACTCTGGATATGAAAATACATAGAAATCATCGCTATAACCGACAGTTAATATATATTTTTAATGCAGGCAAACTAGAGGCCGCATGCGGTCTCTGAGAGCGTTTTATACGGCTCGGGAAGACATGTTGAAAAAGGGAACCATAAAATTTAACTCACACATTCATATATTTACACAAATTATGATAATAAAGCCATTAACATTGAAATTTTAACCTCAAAAATCTCATTTTGCCTTCAATTTTACGTTACAGGATATCCCCAAGTCTCTTAGGTAACTCCCGATTTAAACACCAGTCCGTTTAACCGAAGCATTGCCGATTCCAAAGCAGCCCGCCGAAGGATTCGCGACCACCAGCGCGGCAAGCCATGTAGGAAATACATATTCTCCAAACCTGGTGTAATGTCGCTCCCATGCCGTGCGATTTCGCAGCTTTCAGCATAAAAATGCAAGCGTTAAAAAAATTCCCAAAAACGATGCCTTGCGGACTAAAAACTTGAAAGCGACCGCCGCAATGGATCGTAAAAAGATGGCGAGCAACTGTTTCGATCCGCGAAGAAAAAAAAACAAATGAACGCAGAAGACGAGATGAAATAGGCGATAAACCTCAATCCGATCCAATAAAAAGCAAATGCGTTTACGGCGCTGCCCATTGATCTAACGTGACCGCCGCTTCGGATTCGATCGGCGGAAAAAGGAGTACTTTCCTTTCTTTCATCCTTCCGTTCTTCTTTGGAATATTTACCCGGCGATTTCATTTTTATACCTTGCTATCCCAAACCAGTTCCTGGGAAAATAAGTACTGCTACTCTTCCGTTAAGCTAACCGTCCCAGTTTAAGGCGAAGTCAATTATACTCTTTCTTCGTTGTCGATCGAACCGAGCGGACTAAATTCGATTCAAACGTAATGATTTACCCCATTTACTCCGCTATAAGACGATTTAGAAAATAAGACGACTCCCCTCATCCAACACAGACGCAAATTTGGATTAAATATGTTTAATACGGAATTCTGAAGTAAATAATTTTTTTAAATTATCAGACTTTTTAATCTGTAATAGTTTCATAAAATGTGATTTAAACCATGCTAAACTAGATATAATAACTGTCACTATGTTGTATGTATTTCTTTGTTCGCGAATATAAGATGAATCCCAGACTTTGATTAAACAATAAGAAAAAACCTATATACTCGTACAGGGTGTCCCATGACTTAAAGTCATAACTTCAGGAGATGATTTTAGAGTTCATTTAGAGTGAAAAATGTTATATGTGTCCGATGTGTCCGATTTGCAATAGTTACTGAATATGAGCATTTCATTTGTAGCACATTTGAAGTTAATGGGGATAAATTGCATTGAAAACAGATTGTATTACAATGTAATGAGCGCGCGCAGACGTGCTAATGTAAGCTAGTGCACGAACAGTGCGTAGGCTAGTAATCAGTGCAAGTCAGACGTGTCAGAAGTAAACATGACGTTTACGTTTTCGAATGAAGAGTACGCGGATATTCACTCTGTGTACGGATTTTGCGATGGAGACGTCAATGCTGTTGTTCAAGAATATGGGCAGCGATTTCCTGAACGAAGAATCCCAACTCGATGTGTGTTTATTAGAGGTCACCAAATTTTACGAGATACCGGTTCATTTCCGAGGGTGACGTTGAATGCTGAACGTCCAATACGACGAGATGTGAACGAGGAGGAAAACGCCATTGACATGGTACAGCGCAGCCCACGAGTAAGTATTCGAGGAATTTCCGCTGGCCTCAATATTCCGCGCAAGAGGGTATGGAGAACATTACAGTGATGGATTATACTGCCCGTATCATATGCAACAGATTCAAAATCTTGAACCTGTGGACATGGGTAGGCGATTGGAATTCTGCCGTTGGTTAACTGCACATCCCCGTTTGTGTCGCTATATTTCGTACAACGTCGAAGCACAATTAACTCGCAATAAAATTAACAAAACCATAAACAACCATTCATGGGCACATGACAATCCACACGGAACAGTTGTAAATAACTTTCAACATCGTTTATTTGTAAATGTGTGGTGTGGTGTTATTGACAATCGGTTAGTTGGACCATGCATCTTCCCGCAACGTCTGATTGGAGACATTTACACTGAATTTTTACAAAATCAACTCGACTTTATTGGAAAACGAGTGCACCCGAGTTCACCCGATTTGACTCCACTTAATTACTATGCATGGGGTCACGTAAAAACGATTGTGTACGAATGGAAAGTAAACACAGGAAATGAACTACTTCGGCTGTTCTTAGATGCTGCAAGTCTCATTAACAACGCTGCTGTTATAAGTAAGGTTACACGTTCCGTACTCAAACGAGCCAGAAAATGGTGGACATTTTGAACAATTAATGTAGCATTAAAATACCAAAAACGGTAAAATTAAATCACCTTTTAATTTGTTTAATGTACTGTACAATGTAATACAATCTGTTTTCAAATACTATTTTTTCCCGATAATAAACGCGTTCAAGTGTGCTACAAATCAAATGACCATAATTCAGTAAGCATTTAGAATCGGACACATGTTGATATAACATTATTCACTCAAAATGACCTCTAGAATCATCTCCTGAAGTTATGACTTTAAGTCGTGGGACACCCTGTATATATGTATGTATGTGTGTGTATATATGTATATATATATATATATATGGATGTCAACAAGGTGTTGGGATGAGGAAAGTTCTCTCTCTGTAGCTGAAGAAGGAGTAGTTCCGAAAGCTTTACGTTTGTGATGTTTCTGTGTTTTTGTGTTATTTTACGTGTGTCGCTTCGACATCCCCGGAGCCTCGCCAACCTGAAGTCGTCTGATTGGTGAGTGTTCACTGGGTTTCCTCATCCCAACACCTTGTTGACATCCATATATTCATTTTACCTTTCCTTTTCCGTAAGTTGTTATATATATATATATATATATATATATATATATATATATATATATATATATATATATATATATATATATATAAGCGCTTAAGAAAAATTACCATGCACCAAGACCTAAACTGGTAAATGAATCAACGTGATCTCCACTACAACAGCATGCCACGCTGAGCCCATATGTATAAGATAATTAATTTTAAGAGTTCTCGCAGGATTTTATGGCGGAGCTCTCCCGACCATCTATCTATAAATTGATTCCAAGTCGATAAATGTTGCAGCATATATCACCCAAAAGGCATTCCTTCATTTTTCATAGTCACTTTTACTTTTTACGTAGCAATAAATTAATTAACATGTACGTCTGAATTTCCTCTTTAAATTATATGAAAGGGCGCTAAAATTTATTCTCGTCCGGAGATCAAAAATATCTCAGGCCGCTCCTGTATATGCATATGTCACGCCGACTTATTGCCCTGTCAACATTATCAAGAGACACCCCTGAAAAAAGGCGCCGGCAATTAGTCAATCCCAGCTGAAATGTCGAGCAATTGGCATTTCTTATGCGTTATAAGTGGGAAAGTGATGGAATGTTTGGAGCAATGGACAGGTTCTTGACGAAGGACTCCCAAAGAAACCCGTATTCTTCAAGGCCGATAGACGTCCGCGAAACTTTGAACCAGGAAAATTATAAGTGTATTCTATACCCTGTTTCATATATGTTTCCTCAATACGGCAGAATCCCGACTTAACGTTTTCCTGGAGAACGAGATCTTAACTCGAGGAAGAAACTCGTCTAAAATCTTAATGCAAAAAAGGCTCAATTTTTCTTGGCGCGTTTTATTAATAGCCATATAGTTTCACTTTGGCGTCTTTCTGTGCACTTGCATATATTGGAATTGTGACGAAACCGTCAACGAGAGAGAGAGCTGAAACTTGGAGGGTAAATTTCTGTACTGCTGCCATTTGCTTTTCTTTAGATTTGAGTTTTGTAAAATACACAGGGTCGGATAGGGGCTCGTTAAAATTATTCTCTGAGTACTTTCTCCCAAGGTATAAAAGTTGGAGCTGAAATTTTGGGTGTCTATTTTCACATTGATGCCACTTACAAACGAGGCTCTGGTGACTGAATATGTCGCACGTAGCGTATAACCACAAAAACAAGATATATTTTTGATGGCGTATGCCTTTGGGCATTTTTTTAATAGTAGCGTATCCCCAACATATTTTTAAATGATAAGGATACGAACAAAACTTTTTTATTGTAATGAAGTAGGTACTGTCAGTGGCGGTCTTGGTAATGCCCCCGTCAGAAATCCCAAGGTTATTCTGATTTTTATCCTTTTAAAATTCTAAATTTATTATTGACCTAATTTCTATGGCTGTAAGAATCAACACCCACTTCAGGTTCCAAAAGTTTGAAAGTTCGTACATTATATTCATTTACATTGAAAAAAAAATCGCTTCCGGCGGGATAAACGTCCAGCTGAGATAAAACTGCCCCATCACAAAATTCTGGCAACGCCACTGATTACTAATGCAAATACATATCTGTGATAAATTTCTATTCATAATATAACGAACGATCATGTGCGACTTCTTGCGTGAAAAAAATACCCGCCGATATCTCGAAAATTCACTTACAGCGATTCAAGAAATAATTTTTATCTAAATTCCCAATTGTCTGTAAAAAAAACCTTTTAACATTTCTTAGCATTATTCGTAATCGTAAAAATAACAGCCTTTGATTCAGAAGTCATGCGCAAAAACTGAAGTTGGTAGAAAAATTATAATCATTAATATTTTCGTATCAAAAACTCCTTTTTTATAGACACAATTACCATAATGAGTGCGGTAGTTGATCAAAAATTTAATTCCCATTCATTAGTCCTAAATAAGGATGGTTTTCTCTCAGTTCAAAGAAGCTACGTTCATTAAACGCCCATATCGATCAATATTTCAGTTTAGTAAAGGAGCATATTTAAACAATGCCTTTCTGCGGTCATTAAGTTTATCAGTGGGTCACTTTAATGTTTGTCTTAAAAAGGCGATATTACTTCCCTAGCAACGAATTTACATAGAACTTTTTATCAAATTTGCCAATTATTGTCATATAAGTTATTTAAAATTAAAAAAACGTATCTGCTTAAACTTTAATCAGAATGAACGCTAACGATAGTGTTAAAAAGTTTTAAAAAGGTTTGCATTCGAGCATATTTAATTATGCGACATCGCTTTAAAATAGCCGACGGTAGCAAACTTGTTTCTCGGAATGCTTCCGATTTAAATATAGGTTCGTTATTTTGATGTTTATGTTAGTAATCTCCGCCGCGCATTTCCCTTCTTTTGTTCAACCGCAAACAACTATTTTCAGCGCGTGCCGCGCTACGTGTCCGACGAAAAAAGAAAGAGTCGCCACGACGGACAAGAGGTGCCAAGAGGAAGAGACGTGACGCCAGCAGACGTATAAAAAAATAACGGACAAAAGCGTCCACCCTGACCCGACTAATTCAGTTCGCGAGGTAATATGGCCTCTTGGGCGAGCTAAGAATGGATTTCGCAAACGCTGCCGTTCGGGAATGTAGGTCGGAGTTGTTTTTTTTTTTTGGCCGGGAAGGCAAACAAAGAATTCAGCCGCTTTAAAATGACACCAAAAGCGTCAGTCGGAAGTCAAAAAGAGCTTAATAATTTAACGATTCGGCGATGGTCAATGACCGTGTCCTCGCTAATAAAAAAAACAAAAAACGGTTAATGGAAAAGATAAATTGAAAATCGCCACATGCAGGGCTCAACGTTATCACATCGCGTGAATGTAAAGGCTGTGTACACACACGCATATACCTATACAGCAAGTCCACGCTATACGTCGGAGATGGGTTCCTTAAAACTGCTACGTATAACAAAACGACGTGTAGCGACACTTATTTTCTCATAGCCATGATGATAAAAGTTGGGGAAACGTCAGTGGCGGATTTACGCTTCCTGGGGCCTTTGGCGCTAAACATGTGGGGGTCCCTGGCGCTAAGCAGTCGGGGGTACTGCAGGGGGCCCTGCAATCTAAATAAACAGTAACTCCTCGTTTAACGCGCGCCTGCATAGCGCGTTTTCGCAATAACACGATTTATTTTTTTAAGGAACAATTTTTCACATAAAGCGCTCATCCCCGCAATAGCGCGCAAAAAATCGGGTGGCGGACTATTTCGCGGAGTGGTGTAAGTTGGTGTAAAATTTTAAAAGGTGCGAATGCTGTACACACTTATACGTATATATACACTCACGCACACACGCATTTATTCGTATGGCAGTGGGAGTATTTTAACTTCATGCCTCAGAACTTGATAGAAAGTTGCGTTGAATCATCCTCCTGCTGAACGCACTATACGATTCGCGCGTAAAAAAATGAATCATGAAAGCTACAAATGCGCACGCTAGCTACACACGTAGTTATTTTGTGCGGTTAGTGATTTTTGTTTTATTGTAAACATTATTATCCCTTATGATGAGTGGAAAGCATGTGCAAAGTGATATCAATGCAAACAAAAAATTGCTAATACTGAATACTACGTAATGCATACATACAAGCATGCTAACACATACTGTACATGAAAATAACAATAATAAAATAAAATAAAGGTTTGGAATGTCAGCCGAAAACGCAACCCATCCATTTTCCATTATTTTTAATGGGAAAATTGTCCCCGCTTAAATCGTTTTTGCTTAGCTTGAAAGTTTTCATAAACGTAACTATCGCGCGAGGATTACTATATGTACAGTGGAACCGCTTCTAACGGCTATCTTCTTTTGTGATATCTCTTACCGATCGTTTTTCTATGAAAACAGAGAGAGGTTCCACTGATTTTTAAATTGAGACATATCATATTTCTGAAATTATATTTGTTACGGTAAAGGTACGTAATCGGGAAATGTGTACATTTACCGGTATATTTGCATATTTACCACCAAGCTCGGTAAATGTAAGTTTAAGTTTCCAGAAATACGTATTATCCGTACATTTCCCGGTAAATGTGCACTTTTACCGATGTGCCTTGGTAAATGTGGAAATAAGTAAGAATGAGAAATGCTACACTATAATAATTACGTTAATTTCTAACAAAAATCATCGAAAGTTTGACTCCACTGGTATATCGTATTAAGATGAACGCTTCCCAACCGAGGGAAGAACACAGTGAACGTGAGGAGGAACCAAAAACACTTCGACTAACCTACCCAACCCGGTGGGGCCGAGTAATATTTTCCATCATGTTCAAATTTAGTTTAGTTAGTGCACATATACCAGGAAATTTACACATTTACCGGACAACGCACACTTACCGTGACATATACACGAACATTTTTTCGGGGCCCCTGGCGCGCCCTATGTGCGACCCCCTCCCCCCCCCACCCTAAATCCGCCACTAGGCAACGTCCCTGGCGGACAATCTGTGACACATTTGCACACCTTCAAATAGTGCATATGTATGCTATGTTTAAAATAAGCCAACAAAATTAAATAAACTAAATTAATACTTATATATACACATTTGGATTGATTCTCAAGTTGAAAATACTGCATAACACTACAACCACATACAAAATCATTCGACTGTGAATGAATACATTTTGCAACCCCGTATGGGATGGAAAAATTAAATTACATAAATAATAATACTAAACATCAAATTAAAAACCGGCTAAAAGGATTAAAATTATAGTAACATTTTATGCATTACAACTGGAATTTCTTCAATTTCGCCTTTGGCACTTGACAAAACAGTGTTATATGTGAAGCGATGCAACTTATTACGAATGGTGTTCCTTAATCCATTGACGGCGTATGTGCGAAACGATGTATAACGAGTCGACATATAGTGGAGAATTACTGTATACACATACAATATATTGTGCATCTCTTAACGTTGTTATGCAGATATTAAACAGCGGCGTTTTTATGTCCAATCGGCTTTTTCTGTTCAAGAATTTTAAAAACTCCAGTTCAAGTATTCTCTATCCGACGCACAATGCCATTTAGTTGCGATTTATCTTTAGCCTTCTTCAAGGACTGAAAGAAGAGGACCTTTTTACTATGTAAAAATTAAATATATTTGTAACTCACAGACGCAGCAAACGCCGAAACCTCTTGCACACTGTCCTCTCGGCTCTCCATTCTGTATTCTACACTCGTAAGGGTTGAAGCACACGCCTGAAATAGGAAACGAATTAATTTGGCAATTCATCGCAGAAATCGAGAAAGAATATCTACGTTTTTAAACAACAGAGCACTTAAATTTACTTGAATAAATAGCAAAGGTTTTCATTTTAACTTTTGGCAGCAATTAAAATTTTTAAAAGTATGTACATGTTTTTTTCCGAATAAATGTACTTATGTTATTAACATATCTTTTAAAATAATATATTTAAAAATTTTAAGCTAATGAATCATTTATATTTAATTTTCTGCTATTTTAGTTGTCATCGCATCATTGAGAATGTAGATTTTCCAAAAAATAAGTGATTTATTTTATCATTATTTTTTCCCATTTTTTATTCAATGCCAAATGGGCGGGATTAGCGATAATTTAGACATTTTTGTCTAAATAATTCCAGAGCGATATTATTGAATCCTAGTTTTTAATGCCGCTAATGGCTATAGATTTGTAAACTTGTCATTTTATCCAACTTAACGTTTTTCTTATTCATTACTTTTTCATGCTAAGATTAATTATATCGGTGTCAAAGATTTTTTTGAATGCTAAAGTTAATCTGGTAAGCATTGTGAACCACGAAAATAACTTCAGGAATAGGTGGCAGATGACGATATCTCTATATACATAATAGACAATGTGTGTAATGCAAAACGAATCTGATTGGCTACAGAGAAATCAATTTTAACTAGAGTAAATAAACCTTTATGTATTTAATTATTTCAAATAATAAAGAAATAATAGTAAATTGCATAGATTGGTAATACTTTAATCGTATTTAATGAAAATATATCAACTTCAAATAAAAACTATACCTAATAAATTCGTTTGTTTTGTTTACTTTGCAACAACCGCAGCTGATTTTGTGCGAATTTGAAGCGTAAATGTTAGTACCACATTGTTGTGTTTTATTAATTTTATTATTCTACCACGATTGTTTGTAATGGTATAACTACATAATTAATTTTAATAATATTTCGCATCTGACCTGTGTAATATAGTAAGCATAGTCAAGAAATTGTATCCTGATAGACGAAATCATAAAGATTAAGTAGTTTAAAGTTGAGAAATGTCGTGGCAATATGATTAGATAGTAGTTGAATGCAATTTAAATACATTGATAAAGAATATAAATCAAGAATAAAACAATATTATAACGAAGTCAAGGTGCATCGTAATTCTTGCAGTTTAAACTGGACTTCACTAGGTTTAGAGATTCTCAAATATAAACAACTATGTGAACGATAATGAAACCCGAAGCTCCGAAAAATATTAACGTGATTACGTTCGAATTACATTTTTATTTTAAATATTTCTGAAAAACAATTCAAAATACTGAAAAACTTATAAATTGTTTATTAAATAATGTTTTATGACAAAATAAATCTTCAGTTATTTTATTTACCATTTTTATGTTTTTACAGGTGCATTTACTGATGTCATTGCTAAACTTAATAAATACCGTTAAACTTGGCAACTGATTGTGAGTTGAATTTTGGGAGTTTTACAATTAAGCTCAAGTGATAAGTAGATAGAGAAGCGAGTTAAAGTGTAAGCGTAGTGATACAATTCAGTTGTTAATTAATGTGAAAAAACAATTAAAATAATTTAAATAAAATACTAAAAAAATAACCGAAATTACTAACTGAAAATGTTTTTATTCATTAAACTATCTTTTTTGACGGGCCAACAACTAGTCCATATAGTTTTCCAGTTCTGTCTGTGTGAGACGCTGACGTCATCAACGGCACATTTTAACGCGTTTTTAACGTACTTCCCGATTAGTTGGAAGGTTGAAATTTCGCAGGAATGTTTGATTAAGATATAAAAATTAAATTACGAAAATAAAATACAAAAAAATACCCGGGTTCGACTCCAGGGTTCGATTTCTATTTCCCGCAAGATAACACGTAAAAAGCGACTTTTTAAAGTGTAGGCTTTTATTCTTTTAGAAATTAAAATTAGAAAAAATTGACGTACGATCTTGGAATTTTAACTGTTTTAGAAAAATTAATGAGGTTTCTTATTCTATTCATCATTTCCACCCACCGTTCGAAATCTCCCATATTAAACATTTAAATCACATATTTTGGAAAATATCGGCTTTTAAGCGGGATGTTGCCTTGCCGACCACGTAATTGTTAAACTTCGAGAATCAATTGTTGTCTCAACCCGCATACGTGTAGTATATACGAGTGCATAGATTTCCTTAAATTATCATAGGATTTTTCGCGAAATTACGTTATCCGTATGGGACTGGGATTTAGTTTGGATTCTTTTCGTTACATATAGGTAGATATAGAGTAAGAGAGACGGGATGTGGGAAGGGAGATCGGAGGGAAGGGATATAGAATGGAAGGTACATAGAGAGTAAGGGAGGTATAGAATTAGAAAAGGACGGGAGGAAAGAGATGAAGATGGAGACGGAGAAAAAGAGGGATATCTATGAATTTGGACAGTAGGGAATGAGAGACAGACAGACAAACGACTTATTTAGGGAGAGAGGGGGGAGGTGAGACAAAAGAGAGGGAGGAAAAGAGAGAGGGAAAGAGAGAGGGAAGGAAAGAGAGAGGAAGGGAGGAAGAGAGGTAGGGAGGGAATATTATTATTTATTATTATTACTTCATTTTTGACAAGGGGCTCATCATTTAGCATATCTTACTGATTTTTCATATCGAAATCAAATATATTTGGAATACTTGTATCATAATCCCGTCATATTTGACGGGCAACTCCGCTAGTTAGATTATAATAGTTTCCGCGATCTGTCTCTCTGATATAACGACGAGTGTGTAACGCTCCCGCTATAAAAATGCGCACAACTCGATAAAGGATCGAGATACAAGTTCAAAGTTTGGCACGAATGCTTGATTCGCGTATTTTAAGGAGATGAAAAAAAATCTCGAAAAAAGTCGGGAGTTAGACTCCCATTCCCATTTCCCATAAAATAACACGTAAAAATAGACTTTCCGAAGTGTAGGGCTTTTATTCTTTTGGGAATTAACATCAGAAGAAACTAAACTACGACCGTATGATTTAAACTATTTAAAGAAAAATTAATAAAGTTTCTTATTCTATTCATTTTTTCGCCAACAGTTTGAAATTGCTCGTATTAATCGTTTAATATTTTGGGGAAACATTGCCATTTTAACGATAACTGCATTAACGGCCATGTAATTGTCAAAACTAGAGCTCATATTGCTGTCACAAGGCTAAATGCTTTCCCCTTTCCCTGTCTCAAAATTTTTTTATCTTGGCAACCGGCAGCTACGAGAAATAAAATCAATATAAATGGTGATAGTTAAAAATTTTAATTCCGTTTTTTTATTAATTTGAACCCGTCATTTTTGACGGGCAATATACTAGTATGTATGTGTGTGTGTGTGTGTATATATATATATATATACTCTAGTAGGAGGTGCTTGCATACTGCAAGCATTTCATCTCACCTTGAAAAAATATTAATTTTTCAAAGAGATATTTCATCATGGGAAATATTTCTTTAATTCAAAAGATTTCTCCTCTGGACCGATTTTCGTTTTTTCATTATGGAACAATAATGGAGTAAAACAATCACTAATTTTTGCAATTCTAAGAATACGACAATTATTCCACATTGGGTTAATAATGCCACACATTTCTGCCAAATTTTAAATTTATAGCACAATTAAAAGTGAAATAACATTTATCTAAATGTTTAAATTTAAATAATTTTTAACGGCCGCAATAACAATTTCATGGATACATTGAAATATGTATTCGTTAATATAGACTAAACTCTAAATAAGTTTAAAATTTCAGCTCCCTAACTCATCGCGTAGTGTCTAAACAGTTACCTATTTGTTTTAACTTTAAGAATTTTTAACTGCCAAACAAATTAAAATATCGAAATTTGTATAATCCCGATTTCGTTTTTTTACAAATTCTACCTATAAAAAAATTACAGTTCCGTAGCACATTCGGAAATACATAAACCTTTAAAAATTGTTTAAACAATTTCGAATATTTAGCGGCGGAATTGTTGAACTTTTTCAAGATTTTCGTTTTTTCTAGTCGGTTTTGCGTATAGTTCTACCAACAAAAAAATTTCGAGTCTGCCGCTCTTCTGGAAGTGCCTAAACATTAGTACCCTCCTATATATACGTTATATGTTACTCCTCTGTAAGGAACGTCTATATATAATGATAGCGTCCATCAACTCACCGGATCTCCTTCCATCGTCGGATAAGCATTCCCTGCTGGGGGGCACGGCGAAGAAGTTCAAGACTGGAAAAAAATAATAAAGTGAGAAATTGATGATGGATATGAGAATGAACGGGTTAGAGGCGGGGAAGAGTGAAGCGATCTCTTAACAAAGAGAGAGAGAGATAGGGGGAGGAGGGGTGCTGAGAGGCGAGAAATGGTCTGTTGCAGGGCCATGCAAATGGGGGGTGCATTGGATGCGCCGCACCAGGGCCCCCGATCTAGCGGGCCCCAATCGAGGGAGCATAGAATTTGAAATGTTTTTAAAAAATTGTTTATTTTGACTATTTAACAAAATATAATAATATTAAAATACATAAATCATATTTGTGTAAATTCCCTCTGTGTGTCAAGTTGATGATAACATTTAATAATGTCTACTATAGGTGATTGTTTTGTTTTGACTCTTTATCAAAACATGATAATATTGCAATAATTATATTTTAATAATATTAAAATAATTGTAATAATTAATACTTAATAAATAAATGCTCCACTTAATATTTTTTGTCTCAACATAAATAAACGAGGCCTCTTAACCCCTTTTGCATCCGGGCCCCCAAGTACCTTTGCACGGCACTGGTCTGTTGTCTGCGTGACATCTCAGGCGTTTCGCAAGATAGCGTGCGCGATCTTTGTTTTCCGACTTCAAGGCGAAGGAGCTCCCAACGTTTCCGAGTAAGGTCGCGTTCCAGAGAGGGTTAATTTTCCCGTTCGTAACGACAAACAAAATGAAGGTTCATCTAAAATTACATCGACTTCTGGCGGGGATCATAAAACACTAGTGTAATTACCCGTCGAATATGACGGGATTATGATATAAATATTCCAAATATATTTGATTTCGATATGAAAAATCAGTACGATATGTTAAATGATAATAATAAATTAACAGTAATATTCCCTCCCTCCATCTCGCTGTCCCTCTCTCCCTCCCTTCCTCTCTTTCCTTCTCTCTCTCCCTACCTCTCTGCTTGTCTTTTGTCTCGCCTCCCCCTCTCTCATTCCCTCCTGTCCCAATCCATAGCGCTCCCTCTTTTTATCCGTCTCCTTCTTAATCTCCTTCCTCCCGTCCTATTCTAATTCTATACCTCCCTTACCCTCTATGTACTTTACATTCTATATCCCTTCCTTCCGATCTCCCTCCACACATCCCCTTCTCTTTTACTCTACATCTATATAGTCGTTTATATAAATTTTACTGCAAATTGTTTTCTCTCTCAATTTTACTGCTAAATAAAACCTATTGCAAAAGGAATCAGGTAAAAAGCTCGTTTAGTCTTGGAGTTATTCAAGTTCAAAGAGCGTTCCGGACAGAGGGACATAAGCACATTATTATATACCGATATGCCGAGCTAGCTTGATGAAGTATCCATAAAGGGCGATTGCGCTCGGCCCCTGACGGCTCGTGACCTGCACGGATACTGCATCTTGCAGCCGTGCTCGAACCGGCGGAATATTCATCCGTGACCGCACGAAACGTCCGACCCGACTCGAGACAATAATGCATAATACTTAATATTTATAATATTTGTTATTTAATATTCATAATGTTTGTTAACATTTAATATTCATAGTATTTGTTCATATTTAATGTTCTCTTAATTTTTTAACGTTTTTTTTAAATCCGCTTATGCGTTCGGTTTGTCCGTCTGACCGACTCGCTAACTCCTCCTAAAGGAAAGCAGATAGAGACTTCGTTTTTTCGCCAATCGATTTAGTATTCTGTCTCGCTGTGCGATTTTCGTGTGGGGGTCTCTTGTCTGTTCTGTCTGACGTACTAACTCCTAAAGGAAAGCAGTAAGAGACCGTTTTTTTCGCCAACTGATTCATCATGCTGTCTCGTTGTACACGTTTTCGCGGTTTGTCCGTCTAAAATATTTTGGAAAAACTGCCCCTTACTGCCTGCTTCGGCAGCTCTTCTATTAATGCTTGTTAATCTAGTTTTCACATTTTAAAATTTCTGTCATCAAATAGTTACCATAAAATTCACTTTAGGAAGGAAATGAGACCCCGCGAAACTCCGCTGCACTCGGCTCCTCAAATTTTAAGGCCGCACCTGCATACACAGAGTGGAAATCAGGTCACTCGAAAGTCTATAAATCGAAGTAAATGTATTTTTAATTTTAATTCTTCCTCCATGTCGCTTTGTTCGATAGCTCGAATTAATATAACTGGAATTTTCGGTAACTCGAATAAGGTGTTATTTACCGCAAGTATCCATGACACGGTTGAAGCTGCAAAACCCGAATACATCTGCCATCCCATTCGCTTCGAGTAACAGAGGTTCGATTTTACATGCAGGTGGATGGATGTACGCATGATTTAACAAATACCATTTATTTAAGAGAGCATTTACGAATTCGAATCAAACATTTCCATGAATTTCGACTGTTTTAATCTTTTTTATAAAAGACCTGGTTCGCTCAGATTTCATATTGATGATAAAGCTTCCAGACCATTTTAAAACCTGTTCAATTATTTTCCTATAAACGAAACAGGTATTTGAGTATTTAGGCAGCATGAATGGCGTTTCTGTGAGTAAAAGGAATCACTCGAAGGGCTGAGATTACGAATGATAAAATAAGAGACAATATGAAAACATCTTGAGCAATCGTAAAATTTATGAATGCAAGAAAAAATGGTTACCTTGAAATTTCGTTTTCGAATGCTAATAAAACCGGCACTCGATTCTTCTTAAATGTCGGCAACGCGAACAATGACAATCTGCATGTTTTTACATACGGTACTGCCAAAGGTCATGTTTAAGTTTGCGGAGAGATTATTTTCGTTTGGCACTGAGTGTCACACTAGCTTTCAATAAGGCGCATTACAAAAATCTAACTACCTGTGAAGAAAATCGACTTTGTGGAAATCCATAATAAATGAGAGAAAACAATTTGTAATTGTAAAAAATCCCACTTTAGTCAAGAAAAGAAGAGGCTAGGGCAGTGGTTCTCAATGTTTTTGTCGGCGCGGGACTCTTTCAAAGATAAAAAGAAATGTTTTGACACTCCCATATTGAGACAAGATTGGATATTTACACATAAATCATTTAACGGCGCTTTTTCGGTACCCATTACAATCGGCTGGTCCGGTGTGCAAACTGGTTGGGAAACATCGAACTAAAGGAAGGCATAACAAAATGAATCGTGGATTTAGAGTTTAATAATCGCGGTGCGAGGAACACTTCATCGTGAGAGTTCTGTGGAAACTTCTAGTTCTCTCTACTTACTAATCACAAGGCGCATAATTGCACTGCGTTATAAATTAAGCCCCATTATGAATTTCTTCCGTTAATCTCATACGAAAGGTATTTTGTCTGTGTTGCATTGAATAAATCACGGTCATTTTCCCACTTAATGCACATGGTATTACAATGATGACGTTGATTTTGTCCAGAAGGGCACTTTCGCAAACTCAATCGCAACCTACGATCGACCTTTGGAGTGAGGCACCACCAAAGAGTTGTCTACCCTTTGCTGAGGAGGGGGAGGGTGCAATTGAGCTCAGATTGGTCGAAAGAGAGTTGTTATCTTAGCACTTGCTCTAACGCGGAGAGTTGGCGTATGGAGCAAGTAAAAATTCAAATTCATTTTGTTTATACTCACCCTGTAGTAAAATTTTTAATGTAATACACACTTCTAACTTTCCAAAATGCTTAAGTCTGTAACTATTGTTGACAGATGATCAAATGCAGGCATTCTCAGCTACCCTAACAAAACACGCTGAGTAAGAATTACCAACTTTCAGTTGTGTCGAATTTATTATTCATACTATCATACTTAGGCAACTCATCATGAGTGCCTCCGATATAATATTCGAATGGGATATTTTAAATAAATTTTCCTAATCTCATTGATCCGGAGGTATTATGGCATAACCCCTAATCCGGAGATGACTTGCTCAAAATCGGAGACTCCGGGTCAAACCCGGAGAGGTGGCAACCCTACCCTTGACGAATCCCTTCCGTTATGTCATACCAATTAATCAGTATGTTGCAAAGCATAAAACAAGGTCGTTTTTCCACCTAATAACCAGACCATTCCAATGATCACCTTAATTTCGCCCCGATGGTCAGTTCGGCAACCTTAATCGCAACCTATATTCGACCTTCGGAGGAAGTCGCCATAAAAGGGTTGTCTATATTCCTGGGGAGGGATCCACCGTTCAGCTACTGGGGAAAAAAGGCGCACTGTTCCCCTGGTCGGAAGACGCTGCCTAAAAGAAAGAAATTCAAATGTCTCGAGACTTCCGGCTCCATCCCATTATTCCATCAGATTCTGCTGTCGGCATAATCCCAAGGGCAGTAAATTTCTCACCTTCTGCCTTTTGAAGGAATAAGCGAACCGCGAGAAGGAACATTATCGCAAAAAGACTGTTTGGGTAAAACTAACCCATTTCGCGACGGCAAAAATTCCTCGTCCGAAAAGGATGTATTGATATGGAGGAGGTTAAGTGCTGGGTAAGCAGGACGGCAATAGGTGGCGTTTATAGGTTCGGTTTGACGCGACTGATGGGCACTGTGTTTAAAAGCAGCTGAAAGGTTTTCTCGCAGAAAAAAGGGGCAGGCAACCTTTTATGCCTGACGGGCTGCATTAGAGGTTGCGATTAGACCTAAGTTGAAAGAGATTCCGTGGTTTTGTTTATTCTGTATCGTTATAGTAACGGGTAATTTAATTCAGAGCCGGGACATTTTTGCGCCCTAGGCAAGGTTTGAAAATGACGCCCCACTCCATATGAAAGTATGGAGTACACAATTTTATCTCTCAAAAAAGTAGTTTATTTAATATGTAGAGGTAAATAAAACATATCTTATGATATAAACGTTTCACTTAAAAGTTTAAATTGTGATTTGTCACGCCCGTAAGTGTGCTGCGCCCTAGGAGGGTGCCTCGTCTAGCACTTGTCCCGGCTCTGCATTTATTATATTTCTGAAAAACGAGCAACGAGATGTTTCTGTACCTGCGCATACGCAATTAGAAATTTGAATTATACATACAATAATAATACACGACGCCGGTGAATAAAATAAAAAAGTTATAATAATAAAAAGTCAACAACAATTTTTAGCCTACATTCCAAAAATTGGAGTAGTCTTATGAGAACGCCTCGGTGTCCGTGTGTGTCCCTAACATCTTCATGAATGAACCGATTTCAACTAAATTTGGTACATAGAATATGCATATATATTAACGACCAAAATGACATATTTGGACCGGATCAATTAAGCAGGGGTGCCACAATTGCCAAGTTAAACTTTTCGGTAATTATGAATTTGGAAGGATTTGGCCCTCACCGATTTCAACGAAATTTTGCATGAAGTAGGCGTGCAACATAAAATAACAAAATCAAGATGTTTAATATAGATATATAAAGCAGGGCTGCCACAATACAAGGAATAAAAAAATTCTTTTTACACGTATTTGTGTTGAACTCTCCTCATCAATTTTAACCAAATTTAATACTTATAATATACACATATATACAAAACCATATTAACATATATAAACCGAATCAGCCAAACAGGGGTGCTACAATTACAAATTAAACTCTTTCAGTAATTGAGGATTTGGAAGGAGTTAACGGATTTCAATTACATTTTGTACATAAGATATGTACAACATACCTTAATTAAACCAAGATATTTAAAGCGGAACTAAATAGTAAGGCTACCACAGTAAAAAAGTTAAATAATATTTCTTTCACACGTATTTTTAGAGAACTAACCTCATGGATTTTAGCCAAATATAGTATATTTAATAATAATATAAATAAATAACCAAAATATCATATTTAAACCGGGTCGGCTAAATAGGGCTACCACAATATCAAGGTTAGAATATTTCTGTAACTTTAAATTTGGAAGGTATTGGTTGAGCGGATTTCAAAGAAATTTCGTTTGTAGGGCGAGGAAAAAATGGGAAAACGAAATGAATATGTTTAGAACGGATCAAAAAAGCAGGGCTACCACAACATAAGGAAAAATAATTTTCTGATTTCAAAACATTAGTATGCGATTATACTACGGCGAATTTGGCGAAAAGCACTTCTGTATCACGGGAAACTAGTGTACACCCCTACTTGTTATATTATATTAAAATTGTATTTTAGGCGGATTAGTTCTTTCCAGAACTACTTGTTAGCTGTTAAAAATTTCATCGCAAAAATTTGTACGACGAATTGCATTTCCATCACAGCTATTCATTTTAAAACGGACGAAAATTACATTTATTTTTTAATTAAAAAATATTCTTTTCGTTTTAATTCTGATTTTCAATATTATTAATTATAAATATTATTAATATCATGCCTATGTGTACATAAGTAATCCAACGTAACGTTTAGTTGAGTAACGCACAGCTAGTTTCTAGGCAATTACCACCCGTCTGCGCGTTGCATCGGAATTTCGCTCGTTTTAATGTTACACAACCGCACATAATATTATTAAATTATTCACATAAACGCTACAATTGGGAGCAGGTCCCGGTGGCAGCGGGTCCCCATCACAACTCAATGCATAATACCCAAATTACATAATAAAAATTGGGTTTACTTAATACAAAAATATAAGCTTTTTGATACCATTTCCTATACACTATATACTACTTCTTAACTTCAAGTCACAGGAACTCCCGTCACAACAGCTTAGGTATCACTCAATACATAATGCCCAAATTACATAATAACAATTGAATGCACTTAATACAAAAATATAACCTTTTTTGATAGTAGTTCCTATACACTATACACAACTTCTTGACTTCAAGTCATAGGAACTCTCGTCACAACAGCTTAGCTACAAACTAAAACATGTTTCATTTGTTATTTGTCCATACAACTACAAAAATTTAGAATAAGTAAATAATCTTCTTCATGAATAAAAAAAAATCGACCATAATATGATGCATTTATTTCTTTAGTTCCTGTTGTCGCAGCAACCACTTCACAACCACTAGTAATAAAACATCGTGGAACAAGAGAACTTAATAGCAGGTATCAATCAATAAAAAAAATCACGCGAAAATAAATAAAACGTGTCATTGATTTTAATCCGTGATTTTACACCGGCGATTTTTTCAGCTAATATTTTCCCCGAAACTAGTCAATAAAAAGAATGGAAGAAATTAAGCACAAATTCATATGAAGATTAATATGTAGTGCTTAAATGGATGGAAAGGCAACAGAATTTTCTCGACTGAGGGGCAAGAGGAGGCTTAAATTTCACGCATTTGACAAGCGAAATAAAAAATGAAAAAGATATATAACATAATAGATTTTATTAAATTTCCAAATCGGTGGATTAAGTAATGAAAAACCAATGGATTAACCGCATGATTTTTATTCAAATTTCATCTAATAAACTTATTTTTCGCTTCAAGGTATGGGAGAGTCTTTTACAAGAAAACTTACTCGCTTTCGAATTTATTACTCTCGATATAATTACAAATCAAGTTCAGGTAACGATGTGAGAGAAATTCGACATTGGGCGGATATTGAAGTTGAGTGAAATAACCATTGAACGGAAATTCGCGTGAAGAAATAAGCTAGTAGTTGATAAAATTTTCCTAGGATAATGATTTTAAAAAAAGTTCTGTGATATCGCTGAAATTAAACCGGACCATTAGCTCAGTTGGTTAGAGCGTCGTGCTAATAACGCAAAGGTTCGTGGGTTCGATCCCCTCCATGGGCCAACCTTTTTCATTGGGATCATATTCATAAAATAGAACGGAATAGGAAGAAAGACTGTGAGGGGTTGAGGGAGAGATTCGTTTCCAAATAGTGGCATAGATAATAGGAAGGTTTCCTGCAGAAGTCTTCGAGTTTTTCCCTTCCCACTTGGGCCTCTTCCAGGATAGGATTGTACAACATTATTGTATTAAACCTAGTTCTGAAAATCCACTTCCTTCTCTGAAAGTGCCATACTTCTTCCCTTAACAGTATATTTTAAAATTCTCATTGTTGAATTTTACGTGCCTTGAGTCGTGTATAACAGCAGCGACGCAACTAGCCTCCAAACTACGGATTACTAAGTAAGTGGATGGGGAGAGCAGCATGATTGTCAAAATATTCGGAGAGCCACACCCAAAATTAAAAAAAAATACAATATAAATAATAATATGAAAACCGAATATTTTATTGTACTTGTCACACTATTTAGAGGTAATTTTTTATTAAGAACAAAAAATATTTTCTTAATTCTTATTTTTAATATACTATTCAGCAGGGGGATCGAGGTTTTATTAGGAGGGGTCAGGGTCAGGCCTTCGCCTCATTACGTCCCTGTATTACAGGTAAATAATATTATGTACATAATTTACAGATAGGTACTTGTAAATAATGGTCAAATATTGTCGCCTGGTCAAATCGTCAACGTGTTATTTATGATAATAATAATAACATAATAGAGTGAGTTAATATTAAAAATGTTTGAGAAAACGAAAAAATAGTCGTTATAATATTGATAATAATTTTATCTGATCACTAAGTATTACATTACCTACTTAATGGAATTTTGTATCGAATAGTTATAACTTCTGAAAAATCATGGGGCAAAAATATATTTTTCAAAGTCCAACAGATTTTCTTAAGTTTTGGCTAAAGATTTAAAGCAAAAACCAAATATTGACAACTCTGCTTAACGATAACAAATTACATCTTTGAATTTATGAATGCTAAATAATAAAAAAAGTGCAAATATAATGTCTGTCTTTAGCCATTCCGTATAATTTCTCACAATAAGCCAGTTTACTATCAAGAACTCTCTTAACGATGAGAATTAAATAAAACTTGCAATATTACACAATTAAAATTATTATTCCTATTTTCCGAGTCACGTTAACCTATATACTTGCAATGCAGTTCGCGATGCAATATACCTTTTTCGAAATCAATATATGCAAATAATTGCAGAATCACGGCCAAATGAACTTTCAAAGACAAGGTTAAATGGAATCACGAAGGATGCATACCTTGGTTTCACAAAAAACGAGGATGGAAGTTAAAAATCAAGGATAAACGGGATATTATGCGAAAAAAATAATTTAAATATTATTGACGGAGAAGTTATCCTTTCGCTTGAATACTCAGGGAAGCAACTAACGGATCAGAAAATATAAAAGTGATTCAAAGTTATGATCGACATAAATAATAATAAATCGGAAATAGAGATGATTACAATTATAAAACTATGCATAAGAAATAACGTTAAGAAACATTATATCGAATATGAGATTTTTTTAAATTGCTTTTCTGTGCGTCTCGATCGTGAAGATTGATTGACATCCACTTTGTCCGTTCGTTTATTTTATTTTGGAGGGCAAAACGAGCTGTAGTTTCATGACTCGCTAATTAATTACCGAAGAACATATTTGTACGAAAAAAAAATTGGAAGTCTAAATTAACAGACCGCAGTTTATTTCCATTTTTTATCCATTCCTTACACATATTATCTAATGATATGTTAAGACATCTTTCATCTGTACAGGATAGTTTAGGAGTAGAAATTCTTAGAAAAGGCATAAAGATCCGCAATAAAATAATAAATAGAAATAAACCTTCCTAAAAGCTAGAAATAAAATAAAAAGCAAATGTCGAAAGAGATTCAAACGCCTTACAAACAGCAAACGTTTCGTGCCTTTATATTTCCCTGAGAAGGTTAAAAGTTCGTCAACTTTTTGTATCCCCGGGTGGAAGGGTCACTTATCGTGGACTGAGGTCACTTAAGCCAGCGGTTGGCAACCTGTGGTTTCTGAGCCGAATGCGGCTTCCGACAACAATTCCCCTTGTTAAAACATTTAAAACTTCTCCGAACGAAACTGGTTTCGTAAATTATGTTAATAAAAATTGCAGAAAAATAAAAAGCATGGACGTATTATTAGAGGAAACATTTGTTTTACAGAGGCAATCGCAAAAAGTAAAACAACGCCTAGGTTAAGGGGGGAGGGGGACGACCGCCCCCATCACCCATCGTGGATGACTGCGGCTCTTCTCATATTGCGTGTTATACATACTTGGAAAAAATTGATCTTGTGAAAAAGGTTGCCGACCCATGTCCTAAACCTTTGTGAGCGGGCTTGTGAGTGTATCTGTGCCCGGAGATAAACAACGTCCACGGAGCCACAGTAAATTTTTAAGTCCACTTGCTTTTCTTTTTGCTATAGCTTTAGGAAGCTTTATTTAATTTTTTTACTACCATAGGGAATCAATTATTAGCGCAAATTAATGCGAGATAAGAAGGCCATAAAGTGATGTGAAGACCGGTGCCGAATTGCAAATCTACCGATGAAGAATAGGATATCAAATCCACCCCTCTTCGTTTAAAATATTATGCATCAATAAGTCAGGATAAGAAAAAAATCTTCCACACCCACCCATCCATCCTCCACAAAAAGACATAATCGAATATTTCCCTCCATTAAAGATCTGCAGAAAAAAGATTAATAAATGTATGACCTAGCCAAAAAAATTAAGCTAGTGACATTATGTTAATTTCTTCATAAAAAGTTTTTTAATGGCGGAAACCTTTATCGAACAAGCCAACAATAAATAAAGATTACCTGATTATCAATAAAGAGACAAAAAAATCGTCATTATTTCGCGATATTTTGCGTATATATGTATATTGAAGTACAAAAAGAAAATTGCTAAAATAAATGCCAAATGACAAATCCTCGATTCGCTCCAATAATAAGTCTTATCATTTATAGATGTTACTGTAATATATGCTCTAATTTCCATCAAAGAATTACTATAAGTTCAGCTATTTTATCTTTATAATTTTTTCCATCTTTGATAAACTTCAACGTAAGTAATCTTCTCTACCTCCTATGAATGAATTCCTGCCTTCATCTACTATTCCAGAAAATGGGTTAATTTCTTAGACATTTCGAACTGTTTAAAATCTACACGAGGCATTTTTGATTTTGATATGCAGGTCGAACAAAAATGCTACAATCCTTCCCGCATTGATCAAATGGAGAAAACAAAGGCTCCTGGGATCGAATCCGTGCGGTGATCTGATTAGTCGATGCTGATTATATCCCGAGAGATTGGTCGAAATCGAATAGGTCGCTCTTGACAAACTACGTTGACGTTCGCATTTTACTCGATTCTGCGTTACAGACGGACAAACGGATTATCTATACAGACGAACACGCACACGGAAGTGGTCGGGCACAAAAGAAAATTCGCCGAATTCATAAAATTAAGCAACGCTTTAATGAATTTATTGGATCGAATTGTGTCCGGATCAGGTCCATCTAGGGTGGCGCGCTAAAAAGATGAAACCACGTGAAACAAGTGGTCAAGTACCTTTGGACTTCCTCGCGGCCAAATCTTCTCTCTTCTGCAATATCCGGGTCTCGTTGCAATAAAGATTTTGGTCCCTCCTCTGGCGAGACGTATGAGGCAATGCTGGAACGCAGTGGAAGGCGGCGAATAAGCACAGGAGGGAAATGTACCGATGCATAGACGTTGGTCCCATGCCTCACTCCTTTGGGTCGTCCTAACCACCGTTTCGCATCTGCGATGAAGAAGAGACGCAAGAAGACTACTGCTCCCAAAGGTGAGGTGTTTGGCGGGTGGGATTTGTCTCTCTCTCTACCAGGTCAAGACACGGTAACCGTTGCGTGAGAGATAGAGAGAGAAAAGGAGGGGTATCTGGAAGAAACTGGAGGCGGGGGGATACGAACGCATCGGAAGGTGGGGAATGGCAAGGAGGGTGGGGAGGCGGATGTAACATCGGCGGCAGAAGGGATTTTTTTTGTCCTTAGATTTTGCTTTTAATCGCGGTTCACTTTATACGGATTTATTACTCCCTCATCGTTCGCTCGTTTTTTTTATTGATAGCAATTCGATTTTCATTTGTTTTTTTTGCGTGTCCATTTTTCTATTTTTACTTTCTCCATATACGTAGTATAGGGGAAAGTATTGTATTCATGAATGAAATCTACTTCGAGATTTCAACGGAAATACACGTTTTGAGGTCCCCTGAACACGTTTTGACCATTTTCTCGATGATATCTGTGTGAGTGAGCTTTTTTGTGGGTGCTCTAACTCAAAAACTATTAATCAGGTCAACGCGAAATGCACATTTAATATTTTTATAAATGTCACAAGAACTGATTAGTTTTTGGTAAAAATCGGTCAACCGGAAGTGGGTGCTTACTCTTTGTCACTTATCCGTTATTTTGAAATATTTGCTTTAATATTTGATAAATATAAAAATGTATCTGAATAAAAGTTGTAGGAAATTTAATTTTTTACAACGTTTGTTTGAAACATTTTCCCAAATAATGCATTGTTTAAGAGATATCTGATATTTTTAGCTGCCACCACCACGCCACCTACCGACGAATATTGTTAACAATAGACGCTTAGTTACGTCATATTATTAGTAACAATCCTTTTTCTTTTCTTAAGTGTTGGAGCTTTGTGGCTATATCCAATATCAGAAGGCTATGGTTAAAGTTTATTTCTGTTCTTTGTAGTCTAAAATTTTCTCGCAGTTTCTTAAAATATTTATTATTAGTTTTCATTTCTTGTTTGCTTATTTTTGTTTGGTCTGTTTTTTGTTAGTTTTATTTTTTAAATTTTTTCTCATTGTTACGAATATATTCTTAGCTTAATATGCAAACAATCGCCATGTCCTTTTTTTCGCAATTTAGTTATTGTTAATTTGCTATTTGCTAATCTCGGGATTATATTTGCTGTTTTCCGGTTTCAAATCTTTATTTCTTCCTTGTGGTTTGTTTTAATCGATATTTAGTTTTTATTTGTTTATAAATGCAGTAGACACCGTTTCTTATTATCACTGGTTATCATTTACAGACAGTTATTCTGATCTAAACGCGGAATTACCGAATGAAATGAAATTTGAGAAGGCAACCGTCCATCGCTATTTTATGTTGTCTATTAAATTGGGATCGCATTAAGCGTCCCCTATCATGTTTTTTTTATATATAGGACATCATTGAGCAAAACAATATGGACCCCATCGACGATATCTAGCTCGAACTTACACCCCTTCTGTTAATGTTCGGCTTCGTGGCCTTTACTACTGAAAAGCATGCGCAACTAACTATGCTTCTAAAGCCGGAAGCACTATGTATGTATTGAAGTTTTTTGCTATTTAAATAGCAATCGTTCGTACTCGGAATTTCCCTCGTAGTTTCTCCATTCTCACTGTAAAAATACGCATAAATCGCCCGGAGAATCTCGTTTTCTACGAACATTAATTTCAACGAAGAATTATCCGGTCTATTCACCCCCGCATTCGCGAGTTCTGCATCTTGGGACGCCGTGAATTCGAGTTTCTCTAGAGGCACGCATTTCGCATTCATTTATACCCGGATAAATTGTTGTTAACCGATAAAATGTGGCCGCGCTGCATATGCAGAAAATTGGCCGCGAAGTCGATGACGTTCGTTGTGATTGTTTCCTGCTTCGGCCCGATTAAAGGATGCTTTCATTTAGAACGTACCGTGGGAAGCCTAAACTTTGCATTTTATGCATTTTTTCGTCGATATAAATTCTACCCGCTTTTCGCTTCTTCGATGTATTTACTCGATCGAAAAAGTACAAACATGAACGTCGAAGAAATGCGATGCTGACTACAATTAAATGCTAACACTAATTAAAATACGGTGGCGGCGATACTATTTCTTTTCCAGTGAAATCATACGAGATGAGAAAAACAACTGAAAACTTTGTGTTGCCAGCTGCTACGATACGTGATACTTTCTTCGATCCGTAGAGAAAGTTATTGCGGTGCCATATTTACTATTTCTTAGGAAAATGACGAATTATTAACTCCTATAGCCGATAATTTTTTAATCCATCTTCTCCCCCAAAGCGGCCATTTCAATGTCATTGGCATTTATTTTCATTTTAAGTGTTGAGGATAAGGTAAGGGGGCATCCATGAATTACGTCACGCAAAAAATCGAATTCCTTAGCTTCCCTCCCCACTCGTCACATATCATCGCAAAAATTTAACCCCCCTTAAAATTATGGCAAAACGTATATAGAGGAATACAAGATGTAGTTTTTAGGCTGGTTACCAAAGGAAACATCCTTATGAAATGGTCCTGTCTGTGTGTGTGTCCCCTACTAACAACTTTTGCATCAACGGACAGATTTTCATGAAACTTGGTATGAGGCTCGTGCTGCCAGGGCTCACCTCCGGGCTATATTTTATTTGGCGAAGATTGAAGTCCCGGGTTCGATTCCAGGAACGTTTTCCCCATTTGTTTTACATAGGAAGTCTCAAATCCATCGTGCAGAGATGTTTTCTTTAATACATTAAAATATCTTAAAATTGTGATATCGGAGCGAGGTTTGTGTTGTTCTAAGGGGAAAAGAATGTAAATTCTAATTCTTATCTCCGAATTTTGATAATTGATAGTATTTTCTTGAATTTCTATTAAAACAGCGTTTTTGCGTTTTAAATAGCATTTTATCGGATTGTTGCCATGGAGACGATTATTACCGAACTCGGCTTGAGCATAGACGAGTGAACAAATGGGTTATTTTCTTTTTCACTCCACTACCCTTCAGCAATGGACAGTTGATCCATACATATTAGCGTATAAACAGTAACATTTGTTAAATACGTTTATTTAAAAAAATACATGCAAAATATAATGTCAGAAAGAGAGAAAGTATTTTAAACCTGATAATGCTCTATTAATTTGTTTTCCAATTTTTCACTATCATCGATAAACTATGAACTACAAGTGGTATTTATGGTATGAGAATTTCTTGGAATGACTAACGCATACTGAAACATTTCCTGTCAATATAGGTAATCAATTCGGGACGTCAAACTTTGGGAAACCAGCCTGCATTAGTCCTGGTTTGGACTTCTTGTTACTCCAAAAACATTAATTAAGACGACAATGTTTGCCAACATTAATTTCAATCCTAAAGTTTACACAGTGCCCTCCGTAGCCCGAAGATTTTAGCTCTAAACCCGAGGAGGTAGCAACTCGAGCCATTGGACGGAACGAAGGTCGCACAAGCCTCTTTACAGAGAAAAGTATGCTAAAAATACTCGAAAATTAAATTTTAGTTACAAATATGTTTTTTATATTTTTTCGTCAAACTAAAGAAGTCACGTTACCAAAAAAACCTTCTCCCTCTCTCGTCACGATCCGCCACAAAATTATGAACCCCCTCCCCTCCTAGAGCGTGACGTAATTTATGGATGCCCCCTAAATAGAAAGACCGGATATTTTGATATTAATAAAGAGAAGTGAGGGACCGTACGGAAAATCGTTGTTGAGACACATGAAAATTATAACGCGGTACTTTAGACATTTTTGTCCATACGAAACTTAAAACCAAAATGAAAGTTTTTACGCTCGTGGCTCCGATCGATCCATCCATATCTGAAGCAAATCACTCAATCTCACGCCGCAGTACAATAAGCTCGATTTAAAAAATAAAGCAAGGGAGACCGGGTGAAGTCCCAACGCGGATAGCAGAAGTTTGAGGGCCCTTTGTAATATGCCTCATCTTTTTACTTCTTAGCGTTATTTTTTCAGATAACTTGGTTGTTGTCATGTCAAATCTACGGAGACACGAAAACCGCAGTTTGTTAGTGAACCATTAAACTTTTGGTAATCTCCAATGAAAGTACTTTCCAGTCAATCTTATTTCGTTTTATTTTTGTTTAGAGAACCTAATTTTTAAAAATCTAAAATGACTGTCAATAAGGATTCCCTGTAGTACCTACTTTTCTGAAATAATATGCCTTTCAAGTAATTGGGCAGTAAACGGAGCAGCACTTAAAACTACAATTGAGAACAGTTTGCGATGACTTGAGTTTCAATTACATGTATCGTAAGATTGCTTTAAAACATTAATGCGCTTTAAAATGTTGACTCTTATTCTAAAATTATCCTGTTGATTTTACTCATCTCATAGCGTTAAATGGTTAATGAATGCGTCTTTGTGTAAGAGCTTCTCAAAAAATACTTTTTGCTCGAAAGTGTCCCGTACATTTTTTCCGCTATAAAGTTTTTCACTCAACATAGCTAATAAGAGCACTCCAATATGAGTAAATTTATAAAAACTTGAAAAAGCAAGTGATTGAAGTGGATTTTAGAATATTTGCCAGGTGATTTCTGCGCATGCATGCAAATGTAACTCGGTATTGAACAATTTCAATCAATTATTTTTTTCGCCAAATTAATTCATTTAGTTGGAGAAATTGTTGACTCATGTTGAACCGGACATTTATTCGGATTAATTCTATTCTTACGCTCACCAAGCATATAGATAATATGCATCGCGCTGAACTGCATGAATTTCCCTATAACATTTTAAACTGCCCATTAAAAAAACCAGAGTCGCCTTAACCATTGGGCTAAATGGGCTTCAGCCCAGGAGCGCCAGCCTTTTAAGGGCGCCGGAGCCACACATTATTAATTTTATCATAAACAAACGTTTCGTTTTTATTTATGATCAATAAATTCTATCTTAAATACAAAATTATAATTCTATTTATTTTCTATTGTTCATTAAAAATATGTGACATGCCGTCATTATTATTAGCCAAGGACTGAATGGATGAGCTAGAACCAGGTTTTCCATGCTAGCATAATCGGTTCCGCTGCATTAGAGATCTGGGTTCGTGCACAATTGACGGTAGGGTTTATACAAAAACCGACTTTTGAAAAAACCGGTTTTCCAATTCCAGTACTTAAAAAAAACGGTTAAACCGGTTTTCAAATGTTTACAAAACAAAAAAAAAACAAAATATAATTATCCCCGTTGTTGCAAATACTTTCGTATGAACGAGCTTGTTGTAATGCTATTAATGGACAATCCATCCATTGCAGCAAGTTTTGCTATAATTTCTTCTAAACTGCTCCTTTTCACGAAATTAAAAATACTGACTTGTTTTTGTGGGCAGGAGGAGGGTACAGGTGTTTCTTGCTTGTCGATCGTTTCTGTTTTCTTGTCGATTATTATTTTATGAACTGCTTTCAGATGATTATGGAGATTGCTCGTAGATGATCCTTTGCAGCTCAACATTTTATTACAATGATTGCAGCATGCCTTGTCTTTTCCAACCTTTTTGAAATTATCCCAAACCTCCGACTTATTTGCAACATTCATTTTGGTCTAAAAATCAAATGAAATATTTTAAATATTTTTATCAATGACATTAATATTAAATAATGAAAGAATGTTATATTATTAGAATAGACATTAATAAATTTACTTACGTTGTTTTTGTTTTTACTAACTAAAACAACAATAATAACAAGCAATAACATAAACTTCCTATTCCTGCTTGTGATCAAACTCAAGTGAACGGAGCTGTCGCGACGCGTTGTGTACCGCGTAGTACGGGTAGTACGCAGGACTAAACTGGTCTGGTGGGGTGCACGTGAGCAACACAGCTGATGTCATCGGTCAGTCTGTGTGCTGCCACATAGAATAGCATAATAGAATGCGTTTGTGGATTTGCATGTCAAACATTCGCCTGACTCATGAAGATTAGTTTTACTACAATATGCTTGTGCCCGAGGCGATTTCAAGTAAAAATGTTAACGTTTTAATTAAATAATTAATTAATTTTTACATATTAATTCTAGTATCTAAAACAGGTTTTTTAAATTTAAAAACCTGTTTTCGAATTTTACAAATTTATCACAAAAACCGGCTTTTAAAAACCGACAAACCCTAATTGACGGTGATTTTTCCCAGATCTTCATTAAAAAAAACTACCGGCAGATATTGCGCCGCATTTCGTAAAAAATATCGAATTGTAAATGCCAAATGTGAGGGAATTTGCCGAAATCGCTTCTTCTTACGACTGCATCCGTTAAAGGAACCCCAAAAATGTTATTTCGCGATCCTCAACGCAACGAAAGCAATAAAATTTACAACTGATGTTTACATACAAAAATAACCTTAAGAGGTGAGTATTTTTACGAATCTCTATCGCTTTACCTCTAACGAGCATAATTAAAAGCGCTAATGAGGTGTTGATGCGCTCCTAATGAACACATCATCATATCGCAAGACCGCAGATACCGATTCTGGCTTCTCGGGCAGAAGAGTACGCGATCTCCGTCAACGGAATTCCTCTTTGTGAGCCATGCGAGAGTCCGCCAAAAGAGTTAGGATTCGTGAGTGCACTCGAAAAGGAGAATCGACTCATAAATAAAGAATAATAATAATAATATTAAAGAATCAATGCATGAATTCCAAAGCAGAGGTCCCCCAACTACAGCCCGTGATCCCCATCCGGCACCCACAGTGATTTTATCCGGCCCGCCTAATTTCGTTTACTTCTTCAAGACGCACACATCCGTATATTTGCCAGCAGGTGTGGCTGGATATCATTTACGAAATCGAAACTTCTTGAGTGCGTGGATGTAATATACTTTAAATCTAGGTGTATTACCCATTACAAAATAAAAAAATTCTCATAACTAGCTGTTTGAAATTAAATCAGCCATTTGAAAGGACCAATGTAGCTCGCACAGTGGTATATAAACACACATGGGGCCCTTTTAGTAAAAAGGGCGGCGACCCGTCTTTAAGGAATATAAGTGAGAAATTAAAAGTCAAATTAAGGACCCTAATACATTAGCGGGTTATTTAATCAGGGCCGGCCAAGCACTGAAGGGGTCTCACAAGTTTAATTTAGTAATAACGAACAAAACATTAATTTTTAATGTTTTAAATATTGCTAATTATTATGAGTTATAATAACTACGGCCTAAAAATTCCAATGTATGCATTGATTGATAGAAAACATTTTTAAGCTGTAAGTTTACAACAGATTTGAGAGTAAGCAATATAATTCTGTGATATGATTTAAAATAATTTTTCAGTGTTTTTTAATTGGAAATCAATTTGACGCGTTATTTTTTTAGTAAAAGTTTTCATAAAATTGACATCCTGTACTTAACCCTGCACCTACACACTGGGATCTGTGGGACCCCAGCGCTATTTAAATTTCGAGCCCTGTCAGTAAGTAGTTTTACAGACTAGCGCATGGCACTCCATGTAAATTTAGTTGGTACTCCTAGTACCAGCATAAAACACTCGAAACCTCAGTAGGTTTTTGTACTTCTGAGGAGCGAGGAGCAATAGTATGAGTGGGGTCTGCAGGACCCGTGTGTAGTTTTGCGTTACCAATATTGCTGGTAATTTGGAATGTTGGACCAAAGTGGAATAAATGCTAGGGTTCTTTACTAGCTAAACATGAACAACGCCAAAATGAGTCGCCGTAACTTCTTGAAAGAACTGTCATCTTCTTTGATCGATCCAATGCTGAGAGAACGGCTTGAAGTACCTACGCTGCGAAGTCTGCGTCTTACAATTCAAGAAATTCTATGCATTGATCCTCTTGCCCGAAGACATCAATCACTAGATAGGAAACAAAGATATTCCTGCTCAAGGACAAAAGACAAAACTGGTTTGCGAATCATGTGGACAGGCCATCAATGATGAGCATAGGCCAATGTTGTGTCGCACATGTGCTGAGCGAGGGGTAAAATTTGAAATGTTGTCAAGGTGAAATCCTGGAAGTGAAGTAAACAAAACTTTTGTATACAAAAGGAGCAGCGTCTAAATAAAATAATGCATCGTTGTTATTACTTTAGGTTATGTTTGGTAATTTTATATGAAAACAAATTTTGTACCTTTTCTATGTACTTTCTAACAAACATTGTTAAGGTTATTGTTTATTTTTGGAAAGCTTGTGTCTATGCTTCCCTCAATCAAAGTGGAATATACCGATAGATTGCACATTTCAATAAATATTAAAATAGTACTTAAAAAGAAAAATATGATTTGGGGACCCACAGACCAGTGTGTAGTATGTGTAGCAAAAAATGTGTATGTGCAGGGTTAAATATATAACTGAGATCTCCAAATTTCGGGGTCCCGGATGGCTCGCATCCGCCCTCTCCCCTTTTCGCCGGCCCTGAATGATAAGACCTCGGGAAATTGAAACGGTGCGATATTTTTCATTTGGCTTCCTTTGTTCAAACATCATGATAGTCGTTAACTTCGTCCACTTAAATTTTTTGTCTCATTAACTTATTGTGTTCCGTAATTTACGGTCAATAATGGTTTAACAACAGCTTAGATCCGCGGGATCTTTGGCCTCGCTCAGCCCACTTTGGGCTGGTTGGGGGGGGGGGAATCACATGTTCAATATTATTATCGTCTTCATATTTCTCCTGAACTTCATATAGTGGTGATGTAAAATTTAAATAGAATTGCATACGTATGAAAATTTTTAAATCGAAAAAACGCACCAAATACGGAACTAATGCCAAATGAATCTGAACCTTGTCTCCTCGTTGAGACAGCAGTTACAGAATAGACAAACAAATAAACAGACAAAGTGCACAGGGAACCAACAGGAAAGACCGCGCGAACGCAAATTGCGCCTCTGGGAGCCTCCCTGTACATTTCAGTGAAATTTTTGACGTTTTCTTCATTGTTTGATGTTTTCTGTATGTACGCTAAATTTCGTTTTGATAAGATTTGGCAATTAGCGCAATGCGCTAACGCAAATGACGGTGTTCTAGAAAAACTATAGGCAGTCGACTCTTAAGTTATTTGTACATGCACACGAAGTTGGGAGAAAATCAGACTACCGAGACAGCAGTTATCATAGAACAGAGAAAGTGCACAGGGACTCAACAGGAGAAACCTCGCTTCACTCGGACAAGTTATGAAAAGTGATACTTGAAAATTTTAACACGAAATTTATCAAATATTGTCACAGTGATGCTTAAACGCCAAAAACTTTTTGGATAAGACACTTATACAGTACAACCTATTATGTAACTTCCGATGGTAGATTTTATCCAACCCGCCAAAGAAATTGTTCAAGGCGTTAATAAGATATTTACTTTTACAGAATGATACATTAATGATAAAACGAATTTTTAATTCCACTTATAAATACAGTACCATAAATTTTTCAGGACTTGGCAAAAAAAATTAAGTTCCCTGAAGGGTAAATATAACAACCTAACTGCAAGAATTCAATGAACTCTCACAATTTCATTGGGAATTCTTTAATTTTTATTAGCATAGCATTCCTCATCTGTACACCATTCGGAAAATAGACAAAAAATAGGCATAACCTGTACAGCATCTCTGTTAAAAAAACAGTAGATCAACAAATACTAACAAAAATGTGATTGCATTTAGCCTTCAAACCAACAACAGACCCAGCTCACTATGATAAAAACTTCCTTTTTTCTGAGAGCCGAGCGACTGTTGAACTCGCTACAGTTACTGCAGCTGATGACCTCTACAGAGAAATTTGAGCAGAAGCTGCTTTCAACAGAAGAATAATTGCTAGCATGTGGCAGTTTACAATAATGTGAGAAAATAAAATAAAATAGAAAAATTGAACAATGTGACTTGGTAACATTTCACGAATGTGAATTATATCAATAACATGATATTATCATTATTACATTGATACCATTTACATACTTCATGTACTGTAGATTATATACAATACCAACAAGTATTCATTTTTTTTAACAATATGTTTTCTCATGTATAAGACAATTAAGATCAAGTCTTTGTGGACATCAGCTAGCATCCGTTTCAGGGAAGAGGGTAAAAAAAACGAAAAATAGGACAAAACAATTGGGTGTGAGTGGAAGGCCCTATTCGAAGCCTTTCCCATCACGTTAACTGACGAACATTGACCCAGAGTATTTGATGAATAACGCGGTTCTTCCAACACGCGGAAAATGCCCTCAAAAAGTGAGAGAGATAATCTTTCATATATATTCATTTATACATATATATATATCTATATATATATATATATATATATATATATATATATATATATATATATATATAAGCTAACAAGTCCATCCGATTAACCAATGTACCAAGCGATTATTGAGACTGACTATACTTGTTGCATTGCCCCATTGAAAAGTCATGTGCCATAAATAAAAAAGGCACCTTTTGTTTTATTTTTTAAGGGTTTGCGTGGATCGGCAAAAAATATCCCATTCTTTTAAAGAACAAGGGATGAAGTCAGGTTTTTTTACCAAGCGACTGAGCCTCTTTCACACGTCTTCTTTTTGTTTAGGAACTGTGCCGTTCGGCCATCTGCAAAAAGCTCAAAACTTGGCATGAAATATCATTGGTGAAGACGTCAAAACGAGTTCATATTTGAGATTGGAGAAGTACTTCTTCGACATTTTTTTTATAATTTACCCAAGACTTCGAAACGTTTTTCTTATTAACGATTACGGCCTGTCAAATTCATGGGTGCATAAAGTTTTCTTTTTGCATAACGGATTTAATTGTGGGTCATTCAAAAGAGATCACGTCACTATATATATATAAACATAAAGAGGAGGGAGACAAAGAGATCAGCTTAACAAGTCTCAATCAACAGCATTTAGACCCCCATACAAAATGAGGCTCCAAAACTTGGCACTATTGGGCAGAGACGGACACAGGACCAACCGCCTGCGTCCTAACAGTCAGGGCAGTGTAACAGTAACCAGGAGATGCCTCTCGTGTGAACGTTCTTTTTTATTTAAAAGTTCACAGGTAATCGGGAAGATGGAGTTAACTACGAACAGCTCCAATTTCATCAGTATCCACTTGCACAACGACAAGAAAAAAATACAAACTATGCAAAACTGTGAACCGCATTTAATATGATCCTAAGGCCACATGGCAAATATGGCTGAGTGATATTTTGCTCTTTTTTTCTTTCATTATTAACCTGCTCCATCCAGGTCATTAAATTCCAACAATCAACTGTAAAATGTCAACCCCCGTAAAAGCAGAGAGGTGCGATAAAAGGGTTCAGTTAAAAGAGTAAATATATATATTTACGATGGTGTTTTTCTCCTTCTTTTCTTATTAGTCATGGCCAAACTCCCCTCATATGCCTGGAGGATGCATTATCACGAATTTATCGTACACGTACACTTAATAATAATAAATTATCAAGAACTACAAATCAATTAATTGGAATATTCAAGGTTATATAAATCATTAGATGGGACCAGTACAAGGTGAGCCTCCAATCTGGTTATATGTCAAAGTGACTGAGCAAATAAGCAGCAAGGGTAGTGAGGTTAACCTCTGGAAGTAGACAAGTTTCCCACACGAGACAGAACTGCAACGTCCCCACGCACTCAACAATTACTCAACAAAGCTCGGCAAAACCCGCAAAACTGGCAAGAGGTTTCTTTTTGAAGTCCTACCACGACTGCCGGAAATAAGCTCAAAATTTTTCCCACATCTTTTTTCGACACGGCAGAGGGGCTAAGGTTATCAATCTATTTGGCACCAGATTTGGAGACCCTACTGTGTCTTCTACTATGCCATTGGGTCTTGCGCTTGGGAACCGTGCTCCGCCTCGTGGCGTGCCCTCAATGTCTCACTCTGTTCTTCACGGAGGGTGCCACGCTCTTGGTGAAGTCGATCTCGGCATAGTTGAGAGATTGTTCGGTTGTTGAACTCCCACCAGCACTGGCGGTACTTGGCGACTCAGCTCCGGACCTACTGGCAAACACCCTGGGACTCCGTCTCCCACATCTTCCTCCATCTTCGGCATCCATGTTGGCAGGTGGGGCGAGGTCAAGGGAAGCATAATGGATCTCGCCAGGTGAGGGTGGTGCGGTCGGAAGGGCTGTGGGAGGGGGTGAGGATGTACTTGTCGAACGCAATGGTGCCGGCCCAAGGAGGACACTGCTTGCCACGCTCGCCAGGGAGGATGATGAAGATGCCGAAGAGGAAGATGCCGAGAATACCTGCGTGGGTATACCTTCACCACCCAGTAATCCCATGTTTCCGACCTTGTCCCCACTACGCCTCCGAGATGGTGCAGCTCCATTGGTGGGCAGAAGCTTTTCGTAAGCACCATCAGGATCTGGGACAGCTGAAGGGGAAGACATCTGCCTCCTCAAAGGACCCAAACCTGGAGCAAGACCCATGCCCAACGGTCTGTCTCCCAAGCTGTTATGCTGCCACTTGCGTTGTTGCCTACCAGCTGGAGCCAGCAACTTCTCATAGGAGCCGCTGTCCTCCTCTCCATCCTGTAATCCAGTGCGACTTAACCCACTCCCTTGACGATTCAGCTTGCAGCTCTGCTGAGTATCCTGATTCTTTGCTATGTCACTGCTTCGTCTACGGGTTCTTGTTCCACGACCATCAGATCCATCGCTACCTCTCCCGCGACCCAGTGCCCTCTCTTCGCTTCCCCTCCTCGGAAGGTGTCCTCCCTCAGTTTTGTCACCACTGTTTCTTCTGGAGACCTCACGGTTGCTGCTGCCGCCCCTACCTCGCTTGGAGTCAGTTCGGTGGGCAGGGCGTGATGTTACTCCTGAAGTTTCAGTCGTGCATGATTCAGCTGACCTCTCACTTTCCAGCAAGTTCACCTCCAAAGATTCCTTGCCGAGTGCAGAATGGGAGTTATCCATTTTTCCCACATTCTGACAGCAGTCGGTGGTAAGATCTTTGACACCATCACTGCTGGATGCTAAACAAAAACAATAAGACTTCTCTCTCTGATCCTTGTCTGCCCCCTCTGTTGAAGGCTTAGGAATGGGTGTGACATTTGCTTGTGCTTTTTGCCAATTTCCATTGGATTTCTGAGGAGATGATTGGTGATCTGACTGGAGTTTATCTGACTTCTCACAAATTTGTCGCTCCTTGACATCTGATTTGTTGTTTAGGGAGAAAACACTGGAAGATGACAAGGGGGTCACTGTGGATGTGGATGAATAAGTTATGGGAATTTGGGCTGAAGTAACCAAGGGCTTGGCTGAAAATTTTGCAGGCATGTTGAAGGATCCTGCGAGTATAAAGGTAGTCAAAGGCGCAGAAGTCACCAAGAGTGCAGATGTCACTATGGGTGGCGAGGTCACTGAGGGTGGCGAGGTCACTGAGGGTGGCGAGGTCACTGAGGGTGGCGAGGTCACTGAGGATGACAAGGTCACTGAGGGTGATGAGGTCTCTAAGGGTACCGAGGTCACCGAGAGTGCAGAGGTCACAGAGAGTGCAGAGGTCACCGAGATTGCAGAGGTGACTGAGGGTGCAGAGGTCACCGAGATTGCAGAGGTGACTGAGGGTGCCGAGGTCACCGAGGGTGCAGAGGACATTGCATTTGCTGAGGTTGTTGAGACTGCCGCAGCTACTGTGGAAGCAGAGGTTGTTGTGGGTGCAGAGGTCACCATAGTTGCACAGTTCACCGTGGGTGCAGAGGTTATGTTAGAGGCAAAGGTGGACAATGATGGTGATGGCACACAAGATTCTAATGCTGCAGTAGTAGCACAGGATGTGGAGCTCACCACAGATGCAAATGAAGAGACCAGAGGGGCAGATGTTGCAGAGACAACAACAGGTGGATAGGAATTGGTAACTGGGGCCATTGAGGATGTTACCAAAGAAACTGCAGAAGTGGTAGTCTTGGGAGAGGAGGGCACTGGTGTGGCTGCATCGTAATTAACAGACAATGTAGCGGTTGTAACTACAGGTAATGAAGTCACCACAGCAGTAGATAAGGTCACTGTGGGCACAGAGGTTTCCAAGGAAGATGAAAATGAGGTATCTACCGCAGTTGGAGGTGTTCTTTCTTTCAATGGCACTGTAATGGCAGTGGTCACTTGGAGGGATTGAGAAGAAAGTGGCAACTTCATTGAGGTTAGCAACCTCTTTGGGTCGTAAGAGGCTGATGTATTGAGAGGCTTGTAGGCAGGAGGGAGTGACGTGATGGACGTAGATGACGATGGTGAAAAATGTACAGATGAAGTAGTTGCTACGCTTGTGATGACAGGGATTGAGGATGATACTGATGAAGAGGTGACTGAGGTGGTGGTAGTGGTTGTGGCAGTGACTGTTGCAGTGGTAGATGGTGGAGGCACCCCTGTTGAAAAACGTCTTGCCGGAGAACGAGACGTAATGGAACTGCTCCCTGTATATGCTCGATGAGGGACATTTGATGAGGAACTTGTAACAGACTTCGGGCCAAGGTCCATCTGAACATAATCATCAGTCTTCCCTCTGTTTGAAGGCTTGGAGTTGGCAGCAGCTGACCCATTTGCATTGGCACCTTTTTTACCCCCTTTTCTCATCTCAAATCCCTTCCTTGGCCAAGTGTAGGAGGCAGGAGGAGGAGGAGGAAGAAGCTTGCCAGAAGAGGCAGACATGGAAGAAGAGAACTGGGGATGAAATCCAAAACCTGTATGGCTGGGAACATAAGTGCCCACACTAGGAATCATTTTAGGAGCAGATACTGCAGCTCCACCACCAGATTTCGGATCAGTCTTCTCTATTATCATTCCAGGTTTCTTTGACAAGTCTATCTCAACATAGTCATCTGAATTATTTGAAGATTTACCAATAGTTTGAGGTGCCTTTGAACCAATCTTTATCTCCATGTAATCAGCAGATGAACTTTTAACCCTTTGTGGTGTGGCTGCCCTAGATGAAGAGGCCGAGGTTATCGTGGGATTAGTACCTGGTGAAGCTTTCATACAGACATAGTCTGAAGAAGGCGTTGGTTGAACAGATCCTGTAAATGAAGCAGATGGGGAGAATGAGGAAAAGAGGGTTGAGGAGGATGGAACTGTCACAGAGGGCATGTTGCTCATTGAATGTGCCATCGCCATAAGTTCTCCTGGGCCCGAAACTACAGACTCCTTTCTCACCCGTCCTGATGGAGCCATCGGCATATAGTCATCTGAGCCAACAGATGAAGACTTACCACTCACTTGCTTTGGTGGGGAGGGGCAATAGTTGGCATACTCGTGGGAAGTGGCAGAAGGCGACACAGCAGTGGGAGATGAAGCCGACACATTTAAGCTATCCATAGAGATGGGACTCGATTGTGATAGGGGACGCTCATTACGGCGTTTATTGTCCCTCTTAGGGGGGGAACCAGAGCTCCCTGATGTTCCACCAGGCATTGAATACTCACTTCTCCTACGAACATCAACTTTAGCTCGACTAGGCATAACACTTCCAGCCGTGGCCACAGGGGAAGATGGCACATAAGGATAGGATATGTGTACCGTACCACTGGTAGCATCCACGGGGCATTTGGAGGCAGATTCATAATGTCCAGGAAAAGGTCTCACGGGGGATCCAGGGCTATTAAGACTGAAGGGAAAGATTGCAGTAGGAGTAGGTAGATCTCCACTTTCCTTGTGACTACTCCCATCATCTCCTCCCTCGTGCTCTTCCTCTTCCCCACCACGTTTCTTCCTTCCCCTTCGCAGGGATGAGAACGGACTACTGACAGCATCCGAGAATGGTCCCTTTGGAGGTGTTCCACTAGAGCTCTTCCTTGAAAGGAGTCCAGCAAGGGAAAAGTTAGGACTTGAACCCCTGCCTCCCTCCTTTCCACCACCTCCCACAACCCCTCCATCTTCTCTCCTCTCCTTGCGGATCGCAATTGGCCTTGATGCCTCAGGCATGGAACCCTTAACTCTACCAGACCTCTCTCCACCATCCATGTTGACATAATCTCCAGGATTTCCATCCGAGGCCATCGAAGACTTCCTAGCAGGCCACATTTCCATGTAACCCGAGTTGGCATTCCCCGAGTCACTACTGCCCTCCTCCTTTTTAAAGTTCATGTCCACATACTCTTCGAGAGTGACAGAAGAGGAGGCAGATGAGGCAGACGAAGGAGCCTTGCCACCCACGCCACCTCCAGAGGGTGGGGAGAGGAGGAGGGGTGGGGAAAAGGAAGGTGCCACCTCTGTCATCCTCTCCTGATAATTGGAATTAGGTGGTGGAACACCCATTGGAACATAGGGAGCCTCTTCCTTAACCACTGGATCTTGCTTCTTCTTCAAAGAAGTCGGAAGATTGGCTGCCACTGATGATTCAACAGCTTCAGTTCGCCCACCACGACCTGAGAAGTCCAGCTCCATCAGGTCATGATCGGCACTATCGACACTGGCATTAGGATGACCTTGCTTCGGACGGACGGAGCCACTTGCCTATGTAAGGAAAGGAGGAGGAATGATTTTTTCATTTTATGACCAAAAAAAAACAATTGGAAAATGCTCAATAATTTGTAAGCAAGTAATATCATACCTAAAGAAAATAATAATCTCCTAAAAATGACTGAAATTAACAAAAATTTTCCTAAATTTACAAATAGTGGCTATAAGTTTATCAATAGAAACAAAGTAAAACTTCTTTACTTACTGAAAAATACACTGCCTTTTTCCAAATATTTTATTTTGTAAAATACGGTTGCAGCTTATCTTCAAGGATAAAAACAATATCTGGCAGCCAAGTTGGAATATATATATATACCATGACTTGATATACGAGGTATGACCTAAGAGTTTCCAAACTGATGTTATATTTAAACCACAGGTATGAAATGATCCTAACATAGTCCTGATCAAAACATTCTCCTTACCAAATCACGGACTTCTCTTGAAAATGTTTCCATGCCTGAATACATTTTTGTAAGTTATGTTTTGTGATTTTTCTTAAAAGTTACCATTGCATTTTTATGTGTGTCATTCCTTCAAAGAATTCTTCAACTTACAAAACAAGAAGTCACATAGGGCAAACTAATAAATATCATGTATTCACTAGCTGGGTGATTTTAAATTTTGCCAAAAAAATTCTCTTACTGAGAGAGCACTTTATGATGGTGCATTTTGGAGAATCCAGCCAAAGATAAAAATGAGCCTGAAAAGTTTGCCCATGCCTGCCTTAGCTGCAGAATCAAAGTTTGCCTCAGTAATTTCTTATTTTACCACTGAAACTATGCAATTAAAAGTCAGATTTCATTCCTATGGCAAACTTTTGCTTTTTCACTTTTTTTAATTTGTCAAAGAAAACTATAAGAACACTTAATAGGCCTGCTACAGCAAAATTAAAATAAACAAGAAAACCTTTCAAATATTTTAACAGCATTCTCTTAACTTTCCCCTTCTGTTCACATCTGATTAATATAAAGGAAAAATAAACAGCTATCCTTTAATTTTTGGAACTAAGGTAAACATCAACAAGGAGTAAACCTCTAAAACAAAACAAACCTGTGAGTAAGGTGACGGTGTTGAACCCGGAGGAGAGCAAAGTGTCGAGGATCCTGACCAAGAACTCGATAAGGCTTGCAGAAGAGGGGCACTAGAGGATTTGCTGCTTTTCTTGCCATGGGAAGAAGGGGTCCCTTTTGGAGATGAAGCACCCCTTCGCACGCATGGAGCCATGGGTGAAGGGGCAAACACGTGTGTGTGATGGGGACAGTGACGGTGTGGAGATGGAGAAGAAGCCCCTCCAACCGAACGACTTGGACCAGGATGACGAGCAGTCACTCCTTGCCGGCTGCCAACGGAGAATGCTCGCACCCTCATGGAATCGATATTGCTCACATCCAACCTGAAAATAAGTAAAATACATTTTATACAGTCACTGATTCACATCTTATCTTCCCTAGCCATTCATTCGACAGTAAACAGTAAGTGCCGACAGTTCACGAATCACTAGTCTTATCCAAATGGCTATAACCTAAACTCCTTTACTGCATTATTATAACATCCCATACATTTACTTTTCTTAATTTTTTTTGTTGACGAACAAACAAAAACTATTATTACAGGTGTTAGGGCAAAGTTGTTTTTGCTGTTTTAGATATACCTCATAAATTTGTTTATTTTTGATAGATATTGTGACAATTTTACAGAACATTATAACAAACTATTGTGTCGTGAGATACAATTTAGAAAACAATGTATGATACGCACAATTTTTAAATGCCATTTCAAGGGCAGGTTGCTTTAATAATATAAATATGCATATCACAGAGGCAAGATAAAGGTTGCATCATGTAATGGAGGAAGAGAAAGATGGCAAATACTGGTGTTCTGACTATATTTAAGGGCTTTGTCCACTAGTGTTTAAAAAATTCATAAACAAGCTACTATTCTGTTAATTGATAATTATCATAATTCATATTTATCTTAAAATTATTTCTCTTCTCACTGATTACAAATGCAGGAGATATTATTTTGCAACAACAAAAATTATAGCAAAGAAAATGGAATGGGTAATGACAAAAGAAAAAAGGCTTTAGTTACTTCAATAATTACTAATTACACAGTCAGTAAAATTACTGGCTCTTGAAGTTAAGATTCAACTACCATTGTGAAGATTGGTACTTAAAAACAAATTATTTTTGAACTACAAATTCCCATTATATGGAATATCTAACAAAACTGAAACAAAAGCACACTTGAATCAAGATATTATCTGCATATAAACTTGTCCAGTGTTTTCAACTGCTACCTACCAGTTCTTTCTGCGTAAGGTTTCCGGCCTTGATCCTACAGAGTACGCTCGCACTGGTCTCTCCATGGGGAGGACGTCATCTCCCCTTCCTCCTTCATGACCGTCCTCTTCCTCCTCCGAGGGAGTGAAATACGAACTGACTTTCTCGAGAGGATACTCGGAGAAACGAGTGTCGGTAGATGGTGTCCCAGAGGTGACCGAACAACTGCTGGCAGCAGGAGACATTTCGCCACGGCCACTCATGCTTCCATCTGAAGGAAAATACAAAAGATGCAAAGCAATTACTATGAGACAAATCAAAGACTGTAAGTAAAACAATTCTTAATGTACAACATGCTTAACATCAGCAAAAATGTGAATTTAAACGATGTATTTTAAGATCTTTCCCTCATATCATGATGGGTAAAATTCATTAACCTTTCTCGTAAGGCACTTATAATCAATCTGTAGGAGCTGGCAGACATTTATTTCAAGACATTTACTGTATATAATCGATTGTAAGTCGACCTTTATTTACCTTTCTATATTCTCAGAAATTGCCACTCGGCTTAGAATCGGTCTTAAAAATCAATAACAAAAAAAGAAAGTAATCAATACATTAAGGGATGTTTTCATAAAAACGGTAGTGCGGAATGGTCGGAAAGTTGGCATGGCAAGAGCCCTATGCTGATCTCGTGCAGAAAAATGCACTAAGGGAGTTGTAATTTTTTTCATACTATTGGTGATAAAAATTGAAATAAAAAGCAGTTGTGAAGCTGACTCATGATCCCTTAAGTTCCCATTTGCCCTTTTAAACCCAATTTTTAATGAGAACTAAGTTCCCTTTCATACAATAAAGGTGAATTTATGAACCCAGCATTTGAATTTTGCTGAGAAATTACAGCAATGAAAAATATACTTCTCCAAAACTGTAGAATTTTCATTAATTGATGTTAAAGTTACACCAATAAATTCATATCTTTTACAATAATATGAAAAAAATTAAAATGCTGTTGGAGCTAATAGTATTGAGCAAATTAAAATACATATATGTTCTAACAAAAAATATAGAACCATTTGTCCAGTAGAAGATTATATCAAACTACAACACTTACAAAAGCTAATGAGTAGTTTTACAATAAATTTTCATGGTAAACAAAACAAGTTAATGACTTACTATTATTTAGATTAAATAAACACTTAGTACTTTTGCAGTTTTAATTTTTGCAACTGGTTTTGCATGTGATACGGCATCATCTGGCTAACTTACCTTCATGGTGACTCTTATTGCTCGTATTCTGATTAGGATCCATATCAACATAACCATCATCAGGTGGATGACCAGGTGTCATGGTAACGTATCCACCTTCCTGTTGAACTGCTTGCAAAACCTTTGCAACAGATGCTTCTCCTGGAATAGGTGGTGCACCTCCACTACCTGACATCCAAAAAGACAACCAACATTAGCAAATGAATAATTTTATGACATTAATTGCCAAAATAGGCAGCATGGCCAAAGCCACCGAAGAAAAACAGAAAAAATTACAGAATAAGCAATCAAATGGGAAGGGTGACAAGCAATTCAACAAGCTTTACTATTGGCAAAAATAGTACACACAAAATGTTCGGCACACTATTATTCTATATTATTTTAACATTCACTTATTGCTTTTGAAAATATCACTATATAAATAGCAAGTGAAAACATTTCTTTCACTTCTTCAAACTATGAGATGCAAACAAGAGTAATCTATCCAAAACCAGATCAAAATATCTTACTTCAAGTACAAGACAGGTAAAGAAGGAATTTACAATCACTCAAAAAATTATCAAAAGCAGAATTGCTCTTGAAATCAATTTTGCTCAAGTAATAAGTGGTGGTTAAATGATTAAAAAAGCAGCCAAGTATAGGAAATGGAAAACAACTCGGTGACACCTTATACTTTCACTTCTCTTACCTGGACTCATTGGCATATAGCCATCAGATGATTCCAATGGTGAAGTTCCACAAGGACTGTGCATTTCCATGTAAGCACCATGCTGTGAACACAACCAAGAATTACTTTCACCAAAAATTAACTTAAATTAGTGTGTGCTAACTTAGAAAAAATGACTCACTCTCATGGTGTGACACTTTCTTACATATCTTCAAAAGAATAAACCGGCATTTTATAAAACACCACATCTTCTCCATATTAAAAATAAATTTCCTATTTTAAGGAATGCAACATTGCTGTAAACAATATCAAAGATAATTTTCAATAAAACATTAGAAATTATAACAAAAATATGAAAATTCCTGAACCTCAATTTTTTTAACCTTTTGTAGGTAATGCCTAAGCCTGATGCTCATTCATTATTCACTACTAATAAAATTATCGGTTAAAAACTAATCATTTCAATTTCCATAATTTTATTTATGAGAACAAAAGAACCTCATTCATTTTCAAACTTAAGCGACAAATCGCTTCCTCAAAAACCAAACTAATGACTTAGCATGATGAAAGCTACCCTATAACAGGCAAGAGAATTCACAGATCTAGACTATCCAAATAAACTCAAATCTGTAGTTCTATGGGAAAGTTAATAAAAGAACCTGCTAGCTTGTCAATGCAACAAAACAAAATTGCTTTCTTACCATAATTTATATACCGTTATAGAAAAAATTTCAAATTCTAACAAATCACTCAATTCTCTCAAAATCTTCTATGACTATAAAAAAATCCTAATGTTCTGAAATGTCAGAGAACTATTATTCTTTTAACTAACACTAAAGAATGCCTCTATGCTAATGAAAGATGCATTAGGTTTTCCTGTTTTAAATAACTGAGTTCCGTAAACTATACTTTTTGTCATTTGTTAAACTTTACATAAAATTCATAAACATCATGCATAACTATAAAATAATTCACACTGGAATACTTTTTTCAATGTAACAAAACAGCGCTAAAAAAAGTCCAACTCAATTATTTATGTAGTCGAAATGTGGTTTTATAGCAAATTTACACAGCTCCCATAACCATAAAAAGGTAGGTGTAAAGAAGCAATCTAAATTACCAATTAGATTCCAACCACAACACAAATATGATTATTCTTTTTCAAACATGGCTTCTCTTAATATACAATAAAACCCCTTATTTACTTATTTCTAGGGACCTGGGAAAAAAGTGTAAATTGCAGGCAAGTGCAAATTGAAGGAAAAGGAAAAATTGCTAAACTGATTTTACTTTTAAACTAGCTCTTTGTTACAGTAAAACTAACAATAAAATCAGTGTTAAAAGAGCTAAGTTTATAAAGAGTATATCTATTTATTCATTTACTTAACCAGCCCACTTTTTTATAATAATAATATTAAAATATATGCCGAATTAAAATGCTAGTATAGTATGCTTGGGTTTCCATTACATTCGCCACATTATATATGTTTGGAAAATTGCACAGGAAGCAAAGGGAGGGGGATGCATCTCTGTTACTAGCCTCAGGTGAATGAGAACCTATCTACGCCACTGGCCCAGCCTTTAAACACACTCAATCATCCATGACTTTCTCATTTTTTAATGTACCTCATACTAGAGGTTTCTATTAAAGGATTTTTTTTCAATAGGTTAACTTCCTTATAAGTGTATTGCACCAGAAATAAGATGTCCTCACAGCTTTCAGTCTGTTTTTGTATGTGCTATCAACCATTCATCTCTGTAAGGAATATGGCACTTACACATAGCAGAGCAATTTGATCTAAAAAATTATACTTAATACTGTATCTGCCCGAATATAAGCCGATACTTTTTGTCAAAATCTATCGTGAAAAAAATCACCCTCGGCTTAAATGCGAGCCTGAGGAAAAATTTGGCATCCTACGACGCCATAGCTGAAAAATTTCTTGTTTCCAAAGCATACCTCCTGTTGCCCGGAGCTGTAATTTAAATTGCTATTGAATGTTATTTATATATTTTAACACGTAGTTAAAAGTAAGTGGGTTCTTATCCAAAGGAAAGGGCAGTATATAAAACAATCGAGTTTTAACAACCCACCAGGTTCATAGTATGATTGCACGCTACAGCAAATTTGTTTTGATCATAATTTGCAACAAGTTCTTAAGATACTAACACCGGTCTTATTAGAGGTTTTTGCAAATTCTGAATACACTAAGCTTCTTCAACTCTTTGTTTTAATTGCACTTCTTGGTGCTGCAATCGATTTAAAGTTCAGATGTAGCAGACGTCGTAGCTTTTACGGATCATTTAAATGGCAGGTACGTTAAAGTTAGGAGCCAACAGTATAAAAGAAGTTCATATTAATTTTTCTTGTTTATTTTATATTTTGCTATAGCCATTGTCATTTTTGTATGCATGCTAAAACCCTCTTTCATAGAATGTATTAAAATTGCGTATACTGACTAAGCAGACGATATCGTCTGCTTTGTCAATTCGCAAAATTCGATGACGACTTTCGATGCGCAACTGTTTGAATTCCGCTAACATAAGATACGTCTGATTCGAATGTGTGAGCAACGGCGTTAACTGTAATTCATCTGATAATTAACAGCAATAACAATAAAACTTGGAAACCTCTTTCATAGAATCTATTAAAATTGCATATAATGACTAAGCAGATGATCATGCCAAATTCGATGACAGCTTTCGATGCGCAACAGTTTGAATTCCAGTAAGATAAATAAATATACTTACATTTGATTGTAAGGTGTGATCAACGGCGTTGACTATATTTATAATTAACAGTAATAATACCTAATAAAACTTTACATGGAACCTATATAATTATATAGATGTAATGTATAATGTATTCTAGGTTGTGCGTGCATGTCTGGTACACTTAAGCATAAAATTTACGAAAATACTTTTTTTGCCAAAAAATGTTGGAAAATTTCATGGGGTCGGCTTAAATTCGGGATAGGCTTCTATTCGGGCAGATACGGTAACGTTTGTATTTATTTGTTGTATTAAATGACTCGTAATTCGAGAAATGCCACTCAAAAAATAACAATTTCGTAATAACCGTTTTCCCAGGGATTAAACCCTTAAGCTGCGGAAATATAATTACCTAGGTGCTTAAAATAAGTTATACTCATACTACTTCCTTCCCTTCTACCTCTGGTTTTAATTATGCTCATATTCACTCTTTCTTTCATCGTCTGAAATCTAATAACTTGTGTAGAAGGGATTTAAGAAGACAATGACTTGAGTGTGGAACAGCACCTTAAGTCCAGAGCACGTTCCTAAATTTGTAAATGTCCTATGTCTTAAGTCGAGGACTGACTGTATTTCCATATCTAGATACGCTGTTTATGCTCTGTTAGTGTGATTTACGTATGAGGTTTTGAAGTTTTCACACAAAAGAGTTCATTTTTCCTTCTCTAAGTACGCTGTTCCTGAATAGCATCCGTTAACACGAATATGGCGAGTGCTATTTTGAAAAGAAAGAGTTAATATATCTGCCTCTAGGGGCACTGTTCCTACTCTGCCGCCGTTTTCGAAATCTTCACCCAAAAGTTTGGATTTTTTGCAAAGCTATGCTGAAAAATGTTTAAAACTGTTGGGAATCGCATGCTGAATTGCTTAAAATAAATTGGAAATTCTAATGTAAAATGATGTGAATAATGAGAAAACTTAAAATGAAATAATGTAAATACAAGGTTTTACTTACATTGGAATCATAGGAAAATTGATGGGACCCATATAAAATGTTGTAAATAGCGGGAAAACATACATCTGATAACGTAAATACAGGGTTTTACTGTACTACGAAGCAGAACGTTCAGTATTTGATACTATTTTGCTAAGGAAAAATTAATCAGGTTTTACCTGTGAGGATGGTGAGCCTGACTTGAAGCCTTGCTGGACTCTTGGATAACCTGATGGAGGAGTTCTGTGCAATGGGGACGGTCTTCCAAGTGACACAGGCTGTATTGGGAGCGATAGTGACGCCGTGTGGTGATGAGGGACAGTGGCAGTGGTTGAGGCGATTGTGTTTGGAGGTAGGATAGAGGTGGGAGGGTTTGGGGAAGGGAAGGTCTTGCTCCGTACAGCTCCCATAGGTACATAGTCTCCTGGTTTCTTCCCCTTTCCCTTCTTTGAGCGTCGTCTTCTTGCATGTCCTCCCCCGTCCACCTCATCTCCCTCCTCACCAATCTCTCCTCCATTTTTAATCTTCTCCTCCTCATCCTCTACATCGCCACCAGTCAGCTCTTCTTCTTCCATTTCCAGTCCTGTGGAGGAGATGCAACTTTTAATCCTTTCAGCTCTACCACTGAGATGGATACAAACATATACACATTCTGTGCTGAATTTATTTCTAACACCGACTAAAACTGCTTTATATGATGACTATTCTCTCTTATCTCTGTTGATGGTAACACAAGTATGTCAAACCAGTGGCCATTTGTTCCATGCAGCCTGATCAATTCTTTTCTGCTATCCATAAATCATATTATACATAAAAACTGATGTGATATTTAACAAGTATCAGAGGTATAGCATATTAATAGCAAAACGGTGCAATGTAATGGGGCTCTCAGTCAAGAGGGCCCCTACAAAAAAGAAAAAGGAATTTTGCACAGGGGCCACACCACTGACAAGTATCATATTTTCATGAAAACCATGCAAGAATTGACTCTTTTATAGAGCCAAAATACAACATGTTATCTTAATTATAGCATTAAACAAACAAAATTGCTCAAAAATAAAATGTATCATTTAGATGCATCAAGGCCTCCTTTGAACACAATTTTAATGAAGCCCTCTTTGAATAATTAGACACTTTCAGTTGTGCCAGTCATATTCATATGAAGTGATTTGATCGTCCAACTTGCTAGCAGCCAAAAATAACTCACTAATCTTCCAGTTTCAAGAATCCAATTTTTTTCAAATTCTAACATTTCATGCTCAAAATGAAAGCATGATACAAAAATATTTCCTAGCAACAAAAGCTAAAATGCATTAACTTATCTCAGCAATAAAACAAACCAAATATTTAATTGTTACTTAATGCATAAGTTAGCATTAAAATTCAGAGTAACCTCCTCAACTAAACCTGTTCCCCATGCTTCAGCTCACCCTGTAATTTTGCACATTTTCCTAAATCACGAATTACAAATTAAACCCTTTCACAGTCAGAGAATCCAAGATGACCACCACCTTTTGCAACTTTAAATGAAATGACTATAATTCCAATTTAATCAATTTTGAAATTAAAAAATAGTATTTATTTAAAATATATTTACTGCAAATATATTTCAGTGAAATTGCAATATGATATCTGACATAGCATCCACATGCTTTGCAATGATTCACACTGCATTATTTCCAGCCAAAGAAACTTGATTACAGAAACTAATCACCTTTCACCTCAAAGCCACAGAAACCTCAGACAAAACTATCTTCAAAAGAATTCAAGTTAAAACTCTCAGATCATACTCGCACGTGAACAGTTCAGTTTCTAATTCTCGTAATTATATTCCTGTATATCTCACTATATATGCTGATATTTTGGCACCAGCAGTCTAGTTTACCAAGGTAAATATTAAAGTGTTTCCTAGACAGGCTGTGAAAGGGTTAATGTTCCTGCTTTATTCTAACATAGTATGCTGGCATCTTGATTACCTGTCCCAGGCCCCCAAGGCATGTACTCATCATCTGCATTCTCCTCTAGAATTGCAGGTTCATCTGGAGTAAGAGAATGCCCATACCGCGGACCATGGGAGGCCCCCGAGCTCCCTCCATAACCCATTCCTCCCTCCTCTTGTATTCCTATACCACCGTTGCTTCCACACCATACTTCTCCCTCTTCCATAGACAGGGAGGAACCTGCAGAGTCTGTTGTTGAGCAGGCTCCAGAGGCAGGACTACGGGATGAACAACATCATTTATTTTTTAGCAACAAAAGGAATAGACACACTATAAGGAAATTCACCAGTAACAAATTACAGAATAATTCATAAAAGCATCGACTTGTTTTTTGAGATAATATAGGTAAAAAAATTTCCAAAAATAAGCCATCCTTCAAAAATTGCGATTAGGCATTCTGGGTAGTTATTAATGTGTACCATTAACTGTACACAAATATGAGTAAATATTGGTATTGTTTATAATAATAAAATATTTCAGTGAATTATTTGTAACTGAACAGTAATATATTCATTTCGTGGGCTACAAAGTACAATATTACCGAAAATCTCGGAATGCACATTTTACCCAAACATGTTGCACATGGAAAGCGACGAAAAATCACGAATTCTGAACCAAAAGAAACCACCGAAATGTTTCTTACAATAGAATTCAATTATTGGAATATGAGACTAAACTGTGACAATCCCTTGATATCGGTCAAACTATGGAATTTTTCTGGCGAGCCCTTGACTACCGTAGCAATCGCCTGCAAAAACCGACATCTGTAACTCCGTCGTCAATAATAATAATATTCCTTTTCTTTTTTATTTGTTTTGGTGATTATGCTGTTTTTATACGTTACATACTACCATTGAATCACCCAGCCATTTAGCAAAATCATAGTGAATTTCAGCGATTATCTCCCACTTTCGGATTCTCAGATTTTCTCTCCTCGCATATAAGTTGTATCCTCGGTTTGGAGATGAAAATTATGGGGAAAAGTGCAGCTTATATGCGAGTAAATACAGTAATATTGTGTGACCATTAATGTTGTTCTTCAGATGTTAAAACAAGAGTGGAAAGATGCACACATCATGCTTGCATACATACGAGGCAGAGGCATTTTTTACAATTTATGCAATCATGTCAAAAAAGATAAATAGTAATGGCTTAGTATAATGTCTGAGAACTGAAAAATGATATGCCAGTAGTGATGCCAAGGAAATACAGAATTTTTGATTCACAGACATTTCCTAATCAGTTGTAATTAATAAAAGTTGACAATTAATTAAAACGTACCTCCCTTGAATAGTAGTAATATAACCTTTAAGTTCACATTCATTCCTTCATCATAAATGACTCATTTCTTTTCACTTACAAACGCAGTGTATACGTAAAGAAAATAGATTTATTTATGTTCATTTCTTTGTCGGAGATAATCCATTTCCCTTCATTTACAAAATGTTGCATGCGCACAAAAGAAAATTAAATTAATTAGGTATTTGGAGCAGATATTGTTTACTTCAGTCGCCAAAAAGATTGTTTTTGTTGACAACAATTGAAAAACAAGGGAATATTTTTCTAAGTTCAAAGTAAATTACGACTTTCTCGTTTGATTATCTTGAAATTGGCCACTCCTTTGATAAAAATGTGCTAAACAATTTTTGGTTGAAGACTTTTTGTTATAAGCGATATTTTACAAGATATAAAGAAAAGTTCATTTTTTGTCACTCCCAATTAGGCTCCGTAAACCATTTATATCATTTTCTTAGCCATTATGTTCTAAATACCAAATTTCCTGAACATCCATCCAGTAGTTTCGGAGATGAAGCATGCTAATGAACAGACATACATGATCTGACCATATGGCGCTTTTTTTTTCTTTTTGTAAAGAACACCTAAAAATTAATATGAAGGCAAAAAAACTATATGAAAATTGCACAACACCATTCCTGCCAGAATACAATACTAAAATGTACTCCAGTGCAGCAGATAGTATTTTACATGACAAAAATGAATCATATTTCAAATTGAGAGGCCATTATAAACTATCTTAATAGATATGACTTCAGTTTACTTTTCTATGTTTTGAAAATTTGTCAGGATTATTATATACATATAGATTTTTTACTCTAAGCTCGACAACAATTCAGTATTTTACTGATAAGGTAATTTATTTGGATACAAAATCAGCGTAAGGACAAAACATAATGCAGCCTTGATCATAAGAAAAATATAGCAGTTACTAATTTCTAGTCGCCAAATAAATAATATTCAAATGCTAAAAATTGTATTTTTCCATGATTTGTAAATAAATAGCAAACACAGAAATAAGCATGTAATGCATGAAATCTTGCATAATCAAAATATTATTTTAAACGTGGAAAATACCTGACAGGACTTGAGATGATAGGTGGCGAGTACGAAATCCCACGTGAATACATGGAGTGAGGTCGTGCACCTGCTGGAGTTGGTCCACTGGGGCCCAGATGGACGCCACGCACCATGATGCTGTGTTGCCCATACTGGGAGCCTGCACCACTACCCAAGGACGATGGATGATGGATTATGTGATGGTGAGTGTGAGTGAAGATATGGTGATGATGATGGTGAGTCGAGGAGGGTGAACAAGCTGTAGGGGGAGATGGATGATGCCCAGTGGGTAGGGAGGAGGACGGAGGACCCTCGCTTATGGTCCGCGCACGAGAAGGAAGGCTGTCACAACGTTCTCTGCTGCCTGTTCCTGTGAATCAGATCCCACCAAAAACCTGTCAGTTTTCCTTCTCGAAAAACTCTTCTCCCACTGCAATATTTGAGGAGGAATAAAATTCATCAAAGCACAATCATCCAAAGCAAAAACTATCCTAAGCGTACAGCTTCCAAAGGAAAATAATTACCAACAAAACAATTGGCCATCATAAGATTCATTTTGGCAACACGTTCGCAACATCAAATGATATAATTGGTAAATAAACAAAATTATAAACATAGTTACACTTTACATGTAAAAAAATGTTGTAGCACCATAAGGATTCATTCCCTCAAAACCACCTGGTAGGAAAAAACAGTGAATCTGTTTAGAATGAATTATTTTTTATAAGAAAGAACAATTTATCTCTGAATAACAACATTCAAGGAGTGAAACAACAATTTTTTTAACACTGCAAAAATACAAAAAGCGAGTATAACCTTGTACAAAATATAATAGCCAAGACTATGCCTACAATATTCACCACAAGGTCCACTTTTCTAATATTAAAATTCATTGTATCATTTCGAAATTGCTAAAAAAACAATACATGAAGCCTCTTGCAAAAACTGGGCTTGAGGAGAGACAGATCCAACTGCTGCAGAAGGCCTCTCGAAGACACCCAGAGATTATATACGCATACAGTTCATATTGAAAAAAACTGCTTTTGCATCTGTACAAATCATGTTGACAGATATAAAAAACTAAGAGAAGCGAGTGGAAAAAATAAGGTAATTACTACCCACTACTACTACTACGCAGAGCATTGCCCGGGAAAATGAGGAATGCTTTGGAGTAGCCACGCAAGGAAGATTTTTATATATCATGACTAACTCAATACCTGACACAGAATGTCGCCTCTGTGAGGGTGATGTGGCTGACGCAGGTTGCTGGTGAAGTACATTCTGTGGGATTGGCGCATGATGGACACGTTGGCCACCCCCTACCCACCCACCAAACCTCTGCGTCTGGGACGTATGCTGGGAGTGTGGATGGGGAAGAGCCTGGGGCCTCCATGAACTGCCTACTAATGGGAATGAGGCATTGAGGTGATACGATAGAAGGGATACAAAAGAGGGATCGGGAATAGACATGGTGAGTGAAAAGGCAAAGAAAACACATGAAATCGATGAGAAGCAAATAGAATTAAATAAAAAATGGAAAGGAAACAGGATAGGGAAATAATATGCAAAAACATATACGCGGGAGATGACTTTGAGAAGAAAAGCATGGGGGAATAGCAATGGAGGCTTTTACACAGTGAATGCAAATCTGTTTTTTAATCACAAAAAAGAGGGTAATTTCTTACAAAATCGTGAGCAGTAAATGATAGCAAAGCTTAGAAGAAAAATGATAAAAGGCGAAAAAAAATTATTTATGACGCAATTATGAATAGGTTTAACTGATAAATTCAAAAAATTAAAAAATTCTAACTTTTAAAAACTTTTCTCAGCAAAACCTTTAAATGTTATCCTTTGTAAACTTAAGAAAAAAAAATAATCCACAATATTGAAATTCAATCGGAAGATAATAAATTAAGCTAAATTTTAATAAGCTAAAATAAAGAAGAAAAAATTCGCAAAAAAGCTGATGTTATGAAACCCACATGAGAAGTTATTGTATGATGGTGAATGGGATAGAAACTCACGCCACTTCGTATTACAGTATATTGATACAAAGGTTGGAAAAACTTGAACCAGATTAATAGAGGAAAGCATTTGAACCAAAGCAAGGCCAATCCAATAATGCAGTTGGCCATGCACTGCAATTGCTAAAGTTAAAAGACAATTTAGAAATTTAAGCGTGCTGGAAATGAGAACAGTATGCAGGTTTTGGTAGGTGAATCCTGGAAAACCCTTAGGAATCTCTAAAAAAAAACCTTATCTTCCTGGAACCCTTATTTCTGAAAACATGCACCTTCAGCTATTGAAATTCCCTTTTTAGGATTAAGAACATGGTTCGATGTGATGATGATGGTAAAAAAAACCAATATCACACAGTGCATATCTTCATTAGACAGCTTTGAACACACACATAAGCAATAATTAAATTGTTACATGTAGAAGTTCACTGAAAAACATTGGCGATTAATCAGTGCAAGGGAAAAATGTATAGTAAAATGAATAATAACCATTATTTTTCAGTCCAACACTCAATATTGGGTGCCACTAATTAATAAAGTCTTGTGAAAACAGTTCGGGCTTAATACTAGGAAATTAAATAATCAAACAAATTAATAATTTATTGTCTATCATTTAACCAAACTCGAAAGAACACACAAATTGACCCAAATGCAATAACTTTTGTAGCTTGTTATGGCTAAATTTAAACTGATATTGCATGATGAAACTTCTTCAGATGAAATAATATCTTGAATAGTTTACATTCAGCATGTTTACAGTTAATAATCATTGGCCAACAAAAATCAAAATAAGTAGCAGAAAAACTATAATAAAGTTTTCAAATATTTAAAATGGTGAACAATATGCTGAAATTTTTTTCTAGTATTAGAAATGGCCATTCAAAAAATTTCTTCAAAACACCTAGTAAACCTCCAATTTCTACAGTGGACAAGTGCCCAAGGTACGGTAAAACAAATACATGAAAAGCCACTTATAACAACAAAGAAAAACCAGGATTTTTTTGTTCATTTATTAAATAAACTATGAACATTAATCTTACCATGTTTTAAATAAAACTAAAAATAATCAAAATAACGATCCATGTTACTAATATTAATAAAGCAAAAACCATAAAATGGAGGAGGAAGAAACTCAATTTCAGAATCTTTACTTTGTTCACTAGTTACAATCTTTTTCTGGAGTAAACATCATGAAAAACTTCTCTATGGCTTATCTAAATATCAAAAACCTTTTTAAAAATAGACTATACAATAACTCCTTTATATTAAAATTAAAATGGAAAGAGTGAATTATAATAAGCAAAAATAACTGTTCATTCTACAAACTATGATACATAACCATACAGCTTAGCTAACAATTTCAGAAATAATATAGATGAATATCACATATATCTGCATTCAAGTAAAAAGACATTTTGTCATATTCAGATAAATCAATTGCTATGAAATTATAGAACTTCAAAACATGCATCTTATTTCATTATCATTAGTATGAAGGTTAAATTAGAAATGTTGGTTTCCTCTTATTCTTGAAGCAATACCTAACAGAATTGTTATATAACCAACTATGAAGAAATGCTAAATTTATGAATAAGTTACCCAAATTGTAAGAAATACTTTAAAAAAATTGAAAATTACTCATTAAATTGTTTAAGAGGAAATTATAAGAAAATTTAACATCTAATTCTCCACAGTTACAAAGCTTATTAAAAATATTTCAGTAAGAGGGGTCTTTAAATGTAATCAGTAAATGAGATCAATAGCTCAGCAATTTTGGTGGAGCCTAATAGTTGCTACATTACTGCTTTCCTTAACTGATAATAATTCAATACCTCAAATTATGCTTTGGAATGAAATGAAAATGTCATTCACTTGGCTTTGAAAAGAAAACTTGTAGCAAAAAACAAAGTTACTGATACATTAATGGTGGCATTTTGGTGTAGAAATATCTAACAAAAAATCATTAATAAGAGTCAGTCACCCAGGTGTTGACAAAGTTAGCAGTATTTCTGAGATGATAATAATTTTTAACAGTTTATAAAAATAGCTATTTCAGCCAACAAACACCAGAACGACAGCTTTATATATAATTTTGAACTAATATTACAATATAGCATTAAATGTAAGTTATACAACAAACAACTTTGGCAGAATCATCATTCACTGCAATTTGTTTCAATGCCATCAAATTTAAAGTTACACATCTTACCTCATAAACATAACTAATACCAATAAATCAAATTATTTAGACCATCAAGTAAAAACATACAGCACCTCAGGTATGCAAAAGCTAAACAAATGCTATTATTAAAAGTCAGCATTATGCGAATTGACAAGTGCAATTAGAACTTCAAACGCAACTCAAAACACCAGCAACCTAAGTAATTATACAAATAAATTGAAAACCAAACACATGCAACATATAAGCAACAAACCTCCTGATAAAAGACAAACCAAGACAAGAAAGTCAATGAGTTCTGAATATAATCATTTCAAAATATTTTACAAATAAGTGTCTTTCAAAAATCTTGTATTCCCATATTAAAATAAATCAATCTAAATGAAAACTACATGAGTTAAACAAAATAACTATTGCTATAATTTGTTTTTAAAATAAACAACACCAGCCAACAACAGAGTATAGCTGAATTCCATATATAATATATTATCAAGAAGTTAGGTAGGAAAAATAGATTGATGCTAGAAGAATCTATGAATCATGCCTCTGTTTTGCAAGATTTTATTTGTAATACACGAAGAAATATGAACATAACATAATATGCACAATGCTTAAGCAATTTTACTGACATTCACAGACTGACAAGCAAGAAAATAGTGCAAAAAATGCAGGAAGCCTTTTTCTGAACAATTTGAAGAAACAAATTATGATATTGAATTCAAATTCAGTATTCATAGGCAAAAGCCATGGAAATTTTAATTAAGTTAACAAAATAAAAATTCAATTGAACAAATGCCATATGTAATTATGATACAGAGAAAAAACTCAGATAAGAATTCCACGTGATATTAAAATAATAAGCCCAACAGTGGACATAACCCAAGTCCTCATGCTAATAAGAAAAATAATATTTGTACACCAAAAGAAACCAAAAGTTTATCTTGAAGAGACTTTCTAGCTCTAAAAAATATCAAAAACAAGCTAACGCTGGTTAGTAAACTGAAATGATTTTCAAAGGAAATATATACTGTCAAATATGCTGCAAAGTTTATCCTGCGTGCCAATTATAGCCAGTAAAAATTGGTAATTTTGGTAAATTAATAAAAAGAGAAAAAATAAGGGCAATTAATGAATATTATATTTCTTTCTCAAAATCATCATAGTTGACATTTAAATTTTAAACAGAGACATTAAAAATTTCACTCGAGAGATTTTTAAGAATGATTCTTAAGATCTTCAAGTACCTGAAGAACTGATCAAAACTTTAGCAATTAAAGCTAAATATTGTTTTTTTTTAAATTGAATTTTTTCTTTGATATCAAAAGCTGTTATTATTACACAAATCTAAATTTTTTCCCCTCAGTCATTCTTAATGAAATATAACTCAAAATATACTTTCAATAGCTTTATTTTCAAATGAGACTTCTTGTTTATTTCGAGATATAATGCTCAAATTCTTAGTCAGATTATTAACAAATTTTGAATTAAATGAAAAATATTATCTATTAATCCATGGCCTTTGCAGACACCCTCATCTACAAAACTTGCTTGTCACAAAATATACAAATTTTTTCTTAGCTAAAAATCCAACACGAATGATATGGAAAAAATAATTTACATAGGTAGCAGTTAACAAATGAACTGAAGAAAAACTCACCAGCAGATGGTGCTGGAGCAGAAATGCTCCCAGGTGAAGGTGCATTAGAACCATGCTGGCTCTGATTTGTGGACTGATGTGGATAGCGAGCACTGGAGCCCCTATGTAATACAGATACAGGCCGAGATGCTTCATTGGCTGAAGAAGAGCGAGTTCGTGGGTGAGGACCCAATTCCGCATCTCGATCCACCTTTTGAGATGATGTGGATCCATTCCTGCTGCTGCTCATAGCACTGAAAGACAACACCAGTTCAATCATCCTCAATGGAAAATTGAAATATGTAATAAGGACTATGCAGCAATAAATGCCTAGAATAAAAATATTAATCATCAATAAAGTTAAGCTTTTTGTTCATACAAAAGCAAAAAAAGAAATTTATTCTTTAAGTGAAATTTCATATATTTCTTGCCAAGTTTATTATACAGAAAATAATAACAACAGTTTAATTAACAATTTAATAGAGTTTCAATGATCAACTTCAGCTTTTAGACCTTCTGGTGCCAGAGAGATACACAATGTCAAAGATTCCAAAGTGAATAATTAATTCAAATTTCATTGAATTCAAAAAAACACTATCTATAACAAGTGGAAATCAGCATATGAAATAAGAGCTGCAATTTTAAAACATCAGAACTGAGAAAGACCATCATTAGCACTTTTTAAAAGTATGCAAACCATTCAATGACAAGAAATATTTATTTCATTAGTAACTGCAATAAAACAATGTTTGCTCATTCACAACCTTTTTGCTGGAATCGTATGAGTTAAACTTACTGGAAAATAGCATCGTGCATGTTCTGAGCTATGTAAGTGTCTTCTGTTTGCATCCAAAGTTCCCCAGCTCCAGTAACTGAAGACCTACCAACCTCCATGTAGAAGAAACAGTCTGAATGCCCACAGCGGCGTATGGCGCTCAGCTACGAAAGGGAAAAAAGCCATCAAAATTATTGGATAACTTCTACCACATTCACCCCATTACAAATTATACTGCAATAACAACTGCGGCATATAACATAAACTCACCGAGAATTCCACCGTGTCATTTAGGATTTCATTCACATTTGATGTTGTACCTGGTTGGGTACCAGATGATGTAGTTGTTGGGGTTCCACCTCCATTGCGCACTAACGTGAGGGAGTGAGATGTTAAGCAGAGCATATAAGAGCCAAGAATGTTACGGCTGCTCCCGAGCCCCTTCTTCTGAACTTGAACCTGCCATACATGCTCTACAAGAGAACAATTTTCAAATCAACAAAATCTTAAAATTGATTCAATAAAACTAAACGGGAACACAACTTCATACACTATGCATCAAGCCAATAAAATTTAACCAGTAAATATTGAAATGCTAGATTAATATCTACAATCGGTGGATAGCCACCAAGATTGGATGTTCCATAATTAAAATGTGCATATCCCTTAATAAAGTGTTCAGAAATTGCCTGTATGATTCCTTTAATTCTAAACTTTATGCTCCAAGTTTCATCAAATGCAAATAGGAACTTTCAAAACGTATTATCAAGTAACTATTAAAACTACAGTTTTGATAATGATATGGTAAAACCAAACCCTAATTTAACAAATGAGGAACGAAAAGAGATTTGAACTCACCGAATGTTGGCTTAGGAGGCTCTCCCTCTGTTGAGTCATCACCTCCTCTTTGTGTTGAGAGTAAAGAGGATAACCACTGGTCAGCCTCCTCCTCCGAGTCCAGTGCCAGGCAGAAGCAGTCATCCTTCGTATACAATGCTACCACAAAGCGTTGCTTCAGATCCCACCTTCTGTTTATGTTGAAACACGATTTTAATGCAATAACCCTGAAAAAAAATTAGAATACTGCAATGGTATTCCTCAACCTGCTAGTCATCATTACTATTGAATTTAACCATGTTGACTATGCAATAAGTCAATTCTATAAATGATTATTAATAACATCATTTAACTGTTTATCAGACATACTATTTAAATAATTTTTCATGCAGCACATAAGATCAAAATTTTTATAAAAAAAGGAGGGAAAATGAAGGAAACAAGTTGGAGAAAAAGAAATAACCAAGAAATACGAATGTACATAGGGAAGACAATAAGATTGCCAGACCTTCACTTTTATAAACTACTGAGATACATCTGAAAAAGACAGAAACCACCTCAGAGAGATATCCAAGTCAACAATGTATAACCTGCAGCTGCTTTCATGAAGTGGTACAAGATCATCCCAGTTAGACCACACACACATTAACTTGATAACAAGGATGTCCAGAACCAAGTGTATTTGGAGAAAATAATCAATCACATGATCATTGATTTGCTCATTTACCTCACCCAGTGGACAGTGGATTCTGCCCATTTATGACAGTAAGTCGGACTGGCCGAGGACAGCAGTAATTTATAGCTTCAGTAATGAATCTAAAAAATTCCTGTCTTATTGATACGTTACATATATTGCCATCATTATGAACTTAGGCCTGGCATGATTCATATCTCTTCAATGTACTGAACTTTCCAGTCAACAATATCTCTTGAGTGAAAAATGCCTTTGGAATAATTTTCAAAAAAGTTAAATAGACAATTAATAAGATATCCCTCACAATGGGAATTTTTTTTAGGAATTACTAAATAGATACATATGGAATAAACATGCAAAATTAATCTGCATCACTTTTAAGCAAGAATTACTACAGAACAAACAAATATATACTATTTAAAATATGAAATTCTCGATATTCAAAATGGTTAACAATTTATATTAATCATTATTCTTTCTAAAAATTTAAAATTCTTTTTTGATTTTGGCTCAGTTTCATTTCAATTTTTACCTAAAGAGAATTGAACAAAACTATTAATTATAAATGAAAAAAATTATATCAATGCACTTACCACTGTCTTAATTATAGATGCTTCATGTTAGTGGGAAATTAAAATGACTTAGTATGGTAAATTATTTGAATAAATATAAGCAATAACATTTATAGAAATGTGAAGATCAAATTCATTTCCTAAATCTTTTTCGGAGATTAACCCTATAACATAAGATGTCAAGCACAATTCCATTGAGAAATAACAAACAAAAATATCCAAAACTATTACTTGAGTATATGACATGGAAAATTAATTACCATATTTCCAATGTTTAAATAAGGAAAATTAGTTACCTCTTTGGAGCATGGTTAGATTTCCACTTTTTCTCAGTATCATAGTATTCCAGACATGAAGGTGATTCACCACTTTCAGCTCTTAGAACGAAAAATTTCTTCTTCATAGTCTGAAGAAATAATTTTACAAAACATGTTCACTTTCATAAAAAAACAATAACATCATCTTGAAAATGAAACTAAAACTTCCAACTTCTTTTAACCTTGGTCAAGACGTTAACCCAATAAAATACATAAAATTATAAGTACATGATGTTCCCTCAATGGAAGTTATTTTAAACATAGCTATCTAACGTGTTAAAGAAATTGCCTCAATTAAAAAAATGCCACAGAATGATGAAGCATTATTGTTGACAAAAAAGCCAATTCATACTATAAACTCAGATTGAATTAGCAAAGCACTGTCCAATTCAGGAATTTATTAATTCATTTAACATACAGCTTACGAACCAGTTTGAAGAAATACTGTAGGATGAGAACCCTTCAGTATTACCATTTAATATTACCTGATTAAATGACTACCAAAATTTGTCTAAATTGCATTTAAGATTTCAGTTTCAAACAAAATTTAGCTACTGAACCAAACAAAGGATAATGAAAATGAGGAAGCACAATTACTAAATATCCTTGATCCATAAAATAATTTTTATTTCATATTGTCATCTCTACCATTTATAATAACTTCTTAATCCTGTGTGATTATTATAAAAACAATCAGCATACAGAGGCAAAAATCCATTGAATGTTCTATTGTAATGTATACACACATCACGTGAAATGTAGCATTAATATTTTTATTACATATACCACATTAATTCCATGACAGTTAAATCTCCATAAGTCGGAGAGTTGTCTTCTTTAAAAAGTACTCACCTTCAGTTTCTTGATATATCCAGTCTTAAGAACTTCTCCTCCGCTGGAAGCTGGCCTTCCGCCTGCTCCTCCCCCACTCCCAGTAACCCACGCTTTGGTTAATGACATTTTTTCAACCCCCTCCCCCCAATCCTGGGGATCCTACCTCTCACAGGACACCCACGACATTTTTTATAGATAACTAATACTCAAGTTCCTTCTATAGCATTCGAAGAGAAATTCATGTTTTCTGAAAATGAAGTGCCAACAGTCTTTGTTAAACCGTCAAACATGGTACACATGATTTAAAGAATCAATCTATTATAATTACAGACAATATGGTATCAAAACTTTTGATTGAATGTTATAAATTTATTTTCCTATATTAAATTAATATTTATAGAACGCAAATAAAATACAACAAAAAAATCGAAATACTGAAAAATTTATTTTCAAGGCGGAAATATATTTTTCTGCAAGTGATTGATTCGTTATGAAAATGGGGATGAAAAAATACATATATAACAAATAAATCAAACATAATTGCTATTAATTTAAAATTTCGCTTAAATGCGTTTTTCGTTTGCAAGTAAATCAAAATAAAACTATATGATGATAACATTTTTACGTTCTGTATTGACTGCATTTCATACTTCCAAAAAGTAAAAACGTCGGAATATAATAAAAGAGAATTTATCATGCTGAAAACCATAATGATAACATTAAAGGCAAATCTTGGCGACTTATTAAATCGAGTATGAAAAAATAAAGTACAAGAAAAGAAATCCAATGTGCTTTTGTTAGTAACTTAACCATTAGTAATAGTTGTTTTTAAATGTTCATTAATTGATAAGGTTGGATAAGTCATCTTGATCGCAGCTGTGATAAACAAGTTATCGACATAGTCAATAATGTATAGTCTACATGCAGGGGCGTATCCTTAAGTTGATAGATAAGTCGCCCAACATTTATATAAAAATCGAACATTTCGAAGTGCATTCAAATCAGACTGTAGTTATTATGGATAAAATATAGTCTGTACAGAAATACTAAGCATTGCATGAAAATGATGCAATCTCACGCATAGGTTTCAAAAAGAAATTCTCTAGTCACTGCAAATTTTAAGATAAATGTTGAAAATTTCATGGAAACAAACCTGTGAGATAAGCAGAGAGATGCGACCTTCTTTCGCGTAATTATGTCAAAACAAGAGATATTAAAAACAAATGTCCTTATAATTACGAAGTACGCTCATGCATCTATTACGCAGATAATATAATACAGAAAATATTTTCCACAGATGTACTCTCCAACTAGTCAATTTGGCACGTCACTGCAACCAAATAGCATTTTAATCAATACCAATTAATATTCGTTACGAAGGCTATGATAAAATTATGCAACAACCGTCATTTATAATGAGGGAATAAAACCGCAGTAGAAAAATAACAACCGTAAAATTATTATTTAATCTAAGATTAAAAACTGTCATTCTCAACGAATAACACAAAACATAATAAATTAACGAGGGGATCAAGGGTATGCAGGACCAGCGTAGACAAAAATACGATAACATTAAAAGTAAAAGTTGACTGAATTTATATGCACAACAAATGCTACTAGTATCAAAAGGTTCGAAAAAGGCTTCATATCAAACTTAACAACGCAAATCTTACTTCGTCTATTATAAAAATATAAGAGGCAGAACAATTTGTTTTACCATGTAAATTTTTCCAATAGTGACGTTTATTTTGATAAAATTTCGATAAATCAAATCACCGGTTTAAATATCTGAGAGAAAATTTATTTTAATAAATATTAGTCAAACACCTGCGATAAAATTTTAATATGCATGCCACTCCAACAACTAATAACCATTTCGCATAGAAATTATTTACCAACATGCATGTCATGATGATCGATGACATTAATGAAAAACACATTACATATCTTAAATTATTTCCGCCTGTCTTAACTAATAAAACTATTCCATTTTGCCAAACGTTTGTGTACAATTTGAGAAAACCAAATCGGACATAATAAATGCAAACGTCTCATATCGTGAGTTCGTTGATTTTGATCACGATTGATATTCATGATAACTCTTATTCAAAACACTACATTTTTCATTTCTGCGAAATTAAATCTGCCGTATCCCTATAGATTGTAACGTTCCCCAATTTTCACTGCGCAGGCACATTTTTTGTTACGTAATTATATAAATACGGCCACATTTCCATGCTTATACGCATTTAGGATTAATATTTTTGTAAATTACCGTAATAGCCTCTCAATTTTCAAGTATAACTCACTAAATCTGCTTACCATGTAATAAATAAACTCCATGCCACTCTGGTGTACACGCATACAAGCAATGACATTACACATGTATCTTGTCAAAATAGTCAATATAGGTTATTCTCATTATGACTATGTATATCTTCATACTACGGCATCACTTCTTCCCGCATCTGCAGCAACAACTGTCGTTTGCCACCATAAAAAACAACACATTCCATTTTTTCGTCGTTGAGAAATTCTGCCAAGGGCAGGGTTATTTTATAGACGCAATAAGAACACGCATCAATATTCCTATTCGGAAAATGGTCGTTTCCGCAGTTATTCTCACATAATAAGTAACAGTATTATTTAAACCAATATATTTAATGGCTCTGACTATACTGTCAAGAGTTAAGAGTTTAAAACACGACAACACGATTCCACTATTTTAACACACACTGTTCACAGACGCAAAATGTGCTCCGTTGAAAACCAAACCAGCAGCAAATAAAATGGTCTTGCACTCGTACAATGCTACTAAAGCATCCTTTTTATTGGTTATAATGTCCTAGATCCTAAATGTAAACTCAAATACAGCTGTCTAAGGATAATTCTTCTCATTTCAAAACCACCAGAATCTGCTAAGTATATATCAGCATCCATCTTAGAAAAAGGTCATGTGTTATAAACTGAACAGTGTAAACAACTTCCACGCATGCGTCAGCGTACGAGACTCGATACTAGCGGTAATGTACACATTTGCCGATAGGTGTCTGTTGCCGTCTATTGAATGGAATTCCCAAAAATGCGGCAAAAAAAGTACGCCAATATCCTAAAAAGGTCACGTCATGATGCACTGTATATTTTCCATACTGATACTACTCTATTTATTGTTCATTTGAGCAATTCATTATTTTTCAATAAATAACATTTAGAAATTGTCACTTTCAAAGTGTTTGGATAACATTGGAGGTGACTCATTCATTCGGGATGTACAACTAATAGTCACATGTTGGCGAGTGTGATATTGAAAGCTAAGAAAGGTCGTGTATTACATATATTTTTAGTGAGTAATTGTGCATTTTAAAATAGTATTATGAAACCATTATGATAAGTGATCAAAATTTATTTTCCCGCCATATTAAATTTAAATAATAGACTATACATACTAGTAATATATAAACATGCTCCCAAAACATCGTTTTTAAATAAATCTAATTAGTGGGTAAGTAATCTAATAATTGATTACATTGCCAGTGAATTAATTTTCACGCGGATGAACACAATTGAAGAAATATAAAGGGTTGTATGGTTATTCAGAGAGAAATGGTGGTTTGAAATAAGAACATTATAATCAACAACTCTTTTTATTATTCAGTAAAAAATATAAAATCAGTTCTTTTTCCTCTTTTGTGTTTTCTTCTGTCCTCTTTTTATTGGCTTCTTGGATTTTCCTATAAAGTAAAATATTGAAAATTTACAGTCAGAAATGATTTTTGAAAATTGCCAATTATTTTTTAACGTAATTTTTCGGTTTTATGTTCGCAAGAATAAAAAAATCGAAACATCCAACTATAAATATTATAAGAATTCTTTTTGATTTACAATACTTGTAGATATACACTGCAGAAATATAACTTCAGTATAATAGCATTAGAACAGGTACATACCATGCAATAGTCCATTGATGGAACTTCCCAAAATATAGTAGATAATTCCCAACAAAATCAGTGAAATGAAAAAAGCAAGTCTTTGTGGCCAAGAAAGCAGCTCTACAAAAGGATATATCCACTTATCCGTGGAAAAGTAATGAAAGCATGTTCTAAATGGAACAAATATAATATTAGAAATGGTTAATGATTGTAAATAAAAAAATGTGGTTATTTTTGCATTGGATATCAAATTGTAGCATAAAAATTTCATACTATCACTGAAGTAAATATAATACTCACATTATACCATAGAGAAGCATTAAAATAATTCCCAAAATAGCATGGTATTTTTTATTTTGAAAATTCCATATTTGTGGCCGGAGCAATAACTCTCCCATGGCAAAAATTCCTACTCCACTGTGAATGAAGAAATTTATCCAAGCCGGAATTAAATCTTCAATAGGACCAGGGAACAAATATAGAGGATCCATCAATGTCAAACTCCAATAAACTGTGACAACCACCTAAGATCAGAACAAAATTTTTGATAAACCATATAGTAGAGTAGGCCTATTCACATATCCATATGCTGAGAATAGGATGAATTTTTATTGGATGAAATGTTCCATTTCCATTTGATATCAATACACTAATGAACATATATCTATGGAAGTATTTTATTATTCATAAAAGCTAAAATTCATCAGATCGCATTGTTTTGAATTCATATTTATTTAAAATCAATTAAAATGTGTTATCATTTAAGCTTTTAGGTACGCACCAGAGACCCAGGGAAAACGATTGACTCAAACATGAATGAACGAAATTTATTGAAATTCCCTTTAAATTTAGAAAATTTTGAAGGAGCAGAGATGGCCAATAATACATCTTCTATTACACATAGTCCAATATACACCAGGTGAAATACCTGCAGACAAAGGAAACATTTCATATATTAGCTCATTAACAATGTTAGATCATTATTTATTTTTACAATAATCATATAATATATATTAAACATTTAATTTTACAAAATCAATCTTTAAGCTATTTGAAATATACATATATACAGTCAAACCCTGATTTAGCGCCACCGTTTGACGTTAAATTGGTGGTAAATTGAGGTATATGCTTGCTCCATGTAATCATAAGATGGAAGTTCTGTCCACAACAATCCATGGGCAGTATGCAGGGGTGCACTAAATCAGGGTGTATGTGTGTGTGTGTGTATATATATATATATATATATATATATATATATATATATATATATATATATATAGCTAATAATGGAAACTGCTAATGATAATATAAAATATTTCATTTAAATAAAGAAATTGTCTCTTGAAAAATTCAGCATTTTATTAATTCATAATTCAGTTAATTTTATTAATTGAGAACATTTCATTATTAATAGACTATATCTCAAATACATTGCTTTCTACAGTTTTTAATGGAATAGATTCTATAGTGTATTTCAAGATGACACATCTGCCATAGTTTTTCTCACCAGATTCCATACTGTTAAGTATGGGTAAATCTTCCTATTTACATCTGTCAACCCCAACCTGTGTGCCACATCAGGATCTACTTCCAATCCTTGTATAAGGAATTTCCACCCAACCAACAATTGAAGAACAAAAAAAAGAAAGTGCAAGCCTTGTAGCCACATCCTTTGCATCTTCTATGTACCCTCAGAGATAGAATAGAAAATAAATTCTATAATTTATCTGTAAACTAAAAATAAAACAATTACCGATTTTAAATTATAAAATATCAAATCAAGTTCCCATAAAAAAAGTAATTTAATGTGGAATGTCATCTTCAAGGAGTAATTTGGATGGAAGAAATTATTTTTATAATAAAGAAATTTAGGCTTTTAGTTCTTTTTTATTAAAAATTAATATTTATCAAAAAGTTAATTTGACTTATTGAAACTCAAATAATTTAAGTGGTAATATAAATTTATAGCAAATTTTGTTGATGATAGAAGTATTTAACTTTATCCTCAAAGTGGAGTTATTTTATTATAATGAACTATGATAGCTAATCGCGTCAAAACTTTGATATAGTTCAGAATTACCACCCACAAAGAATACTGTTTTATGATCTTTAATACGTATATTTTATGAATTTAACATTGCATAAAAGTTAAGACAAATAATTTAAAAGAATATTGAATGGCTTTTCTTATAAAATGTAAAAAATTAAATGCATAAAATGTTTTGCGCCGATTATCTACTCAAATTTTTCGCGCCGTCTAATTCAGTGGTTCCCAAATTGGAGTCGCGAATGTTTTTCATTTTGAAAAAATATGTATGAATAAAGTTTTGCGCAAATAGATATTTATAATATTTTTTATTTAATATTACACTTTATATTTATTGTTTGAAGGATGGGGTGAAGGATGTCGGCTGTCTTAAGAGAGGGTCACAAATGCATCAAGTTTTAGAAACGCTTTAAGAATCATTTTTAAAGTATACTTTTAACTTTATTTTTACCATTGATTGGCATCTGGATATTGGACATACACATTGTCATTTTTAATGAGCAGGTTGTATGCAACAAGCATTTAGTAATATATATACATACAATGAATTAAATCACGACAATAGTATTATTAATATAATCGTAGTATTAGTATTTAATAAATCTCTAAGCCCTAATTTGACATCATGTCTTCTGTCAAACAACCCGAAACCCAAAGAAAAAATTATACTTCACAAAGAGCAAAAAGGTACTCATGTTTAAATTAAAAAAATCGAAGATTTCGTCGACCATGCTTGGTAACTGTAACAGCTGCTCGCAGGAAAAATGATAATTTAATATTAAACTTACCGTATTAAGAAGAGTTGAATATATATAACAATTATTACTATAAACTAATCAACGGCGAAATCATGAGATAATTCTATATACATGGAAATGTTGCCAACAAATGACGTAAACCGATTATACTTCATCTCTTTATGCTCACCTGCGCCGGACGATCTGGAATGAGGAGAGAGGGGACAGAGTTGAGTGGGGGTAACACGGAAAAGCTGAGTAAGGCCTTTGCTACGGGCAGTCTTCAAACGGCGACCTTGATTATTTTTTGGCTCTTCTAAACTTCTTATTTCGTGGGAACAGCTTCCCAAGGCTATCCGGTTGAGCGAGGGCAGATTCCAACCATATTTTGGGCGGCCAAAGCGGTATCATGCCGACCAACGGTTACGGAAGACACGTTAGGAGGCAAGCATCGAACAACGATAATCTCGATCCGGTGACTTCGTCGACCGGCCAAGTTGCCAGCCGAGACAGATCCACGAGGATATGCTTCCGTTTTCCGGGTCATTTTTATCACTCAAATCTCGCGATTTTACGAGCTAATGACACATATGCCCTGCACGTGTAAATACTTAGCTGATTCGGCATCGCCTTATCTCGAGTCTTAAGATAAGGAAGTCCAAAGGAATACTTGTACGAATAGAGTCCACAGAAGCCGCAAGTTCTTTGCTTGTAGATTTTCGTCTATTTGAAGACCGTTAGGTCTCGAGTTAAGGTTGATTTTCAGGAAATCCTGTTTGAACGATCTAAGTCCTCATCTCAAAAACTTAATATGGTTTTGGTTATAGAGAGCGCACTGCAAAAAGTATTTTTCCGATTCGACCAAGGATTAATTTTACAGCATTTTTCTAATATTGATCCTTATCTTTTGAATCGCAGAACGCGGATATATTATTCGACAGCTACCCAAACATTAATGCTGGCTTCGCCAGCTTAATTAATGTTTTTAGTACTATAACGTTTATCGACACAGGATTTCTATTAATAGGTAGTGTTATACGGAAGAATGTGAAATGCGTAAAGAAATATTTTCAAAAACGTAGCAGAGAAGCAGCTTTTATTGCGTAATGCCGGGTTATACCATTCAGCTCATTATGAAAAAAACACCCCTCCGCGCATAATTCGCGGGCGAAAATATTCGTTTGAAGATTGCTTATGCATGCTGATAAAATAAGCCGAGTTGGTCAGATCAGAGATCGAATTTGTCTGCTCTTGGCATTTTATAAGCACACTCAGTGGTCTCAAACTTCCAAGTTATTTACTGTGCTACCCGTCGGTTTTTATCCCAATTTGTTATTTATCGCGGAATCGAAGAGTAAGAGCTAATTAGCAGATTTACAGACGTTATGGCCGTGGTTTCCAAACTGTGGAGCTCGCAAAATATTGACAGGTATTTACTGTTTAACTATCCTAATCGTGAGACCTACAATAGGCAGGGGTGGCGGAGTGGTTAGAGCGTTGGCCTTCCACGAAGTGATCCCAGGTTCGAATCTGGCGGAGGTCGGATTTTTCAATCTGGCATCATCCCGCCCCCTACTTGTGTGATTTGAGGAGACTGCGCAAGTCAACGCTCCGTCCTTCGGAAGGGACGTTAAGCACTTGGTCCCCTTGGTGCTCTTTGTTAAGAGTAGGCTAATGCTGGCACCGGGTTTCTCCCCTCCATTGTGTGTTCAGTGTGGAAGGAGTTATGACTATAATAATCCAAGAGATTGATTAGCCAGAAACTCCATACAATCAAACCTACAATAGCCAGCTGCCAAATTATAGTCCTAGGACATAGCGTTTGTGTCCATATTTTTCTAAGGTGTTTATATTAAGCGCAATTGTAGGTCCAGTAGATATTGTTTAGGAACTTTGATTGAGCATAAAATTGAGCTAACAAGACATTTTTCTTAGATTAGGGGGAAGGGTGGTTTTGTATTGTTTGGGAACTACTGCATTATAGAATACATTATGAAGACATGGACGATTTCAGTGAGATTTTCTAGCGATACATGCGGAGAAATTTCTTGAAGGAATTGATATTTTATACATTTTCTCTCCAATAAGTTTTGTTCTACTACTATTTCATCTAGAAGAGTAATTGCTCATGGCTTAATTTATAGAGGCTATCCATTTTTTTCACTTTTGAATTGATTTTTTGCTTGCATGCTGCTGTAAAAATGGGTAGTTTTCCAGTTGAGGCACACTAATCTGCAATATATACCTAACTTATGAGGAAATTTCTGAAGAAAGAAATTAGTTTTATTTTTGGAATAGTTGTGCAAATCAAAATGTTGTTCCATTTCTGGTTGTCACAAACTTGTTGCGGCCAACAATTTATCTTAAGAATGTTAAGATGTCATTCATGGGTAGAAATTGAAGACATGTTCCTCAGTCAGACTCACGAAGATATATGATCACAATCATTGTCTTCTAATCCTTTCGGTTACTGCATACTTCAAAGGACGTCAGTCATTTATCAAGATTTAGAATTCAATCCATTTTCGTGTGAAAATCCACATACATTATAAAAAGTATGGGTCAGATTGGCTATTACTTGATATCAAGAAAGATAGTTAATATTTCAAGTTTCAGATTTTTTCAATCACAAATATCACCATTCAATGACCTTTTTTTTTCTCATATGGTGATAGGTTTTTCTTGTTTTTTTGGTTTCTTTGTATTGGCAAAAGGTGCTTTTAGGCAAAAAACAACTCCCATGGTTAAAACGATTTATGAACTTGGGCTGCAAAATAGGAGACCAAGAAAAATTTTGAGCACTCCATATTTGTTGTGCAGTGACAGGATGGTTGGATGGAAAAAAGCATCTATGCTGTTTGCAGTACCCATGATCTGGTGAGAGCAAAAAGACCATTTTGAAGGTTTTTTTGCTTTTGGGGATAATTTTGAAACTGAAAAAAATTCTGCTATGACCGGGAATCGAAACTGAGTCTTCCACTTGCTGGGCAGATATTCTACCACTGAACTATCGTAGCAGATTATTTCTCCTGTTTCTGAACGTGGGTTTTTACTTTTGTTTAACTAAGATCACAGGTTTTTTATATAATACCAAGAAAAAAATTCAATACCTCAACCTGCCCTCTGCCATGCGGCCAGTAGGTCACTGTGAAAACATGCCAGTTCTGAAGCCACCTGGAACATGGAGTTTGGGTGAAGCTGCAGCATCTTGTAAAGATGAACCGATGGAATTGCCAGATAAGGATGAAGAATATATACCATCTCAAGAACAACAGCCTTACTTGATGACTCATGCTCAACTGAATGAACTGGTTTGAGATTTGAAATTGTCGAAGTCAAGTAGAACTATTGGGATCCAGATTACAAGGATGGAACTTGCTTGCAAAGGATACAAGCATAACCATTTATCACAGTCGTTAGAAGGATTTATCTCAGCTATTCTCAATGACAGGGGACATCTCTTTTTGCAACGACATTGGCAGATTGATTATGGCTCTAGGTCACAAGCATAGCCCTCAAGAGTGACGATTTTTCATTGACCCGTCAAAACAGAGTTTGAAGGCTGTCCTCTTGCCTAGCGGAAATACCTATCCATCAGTTCCTCCTGGGACATGCTGTCCATATGAAGGAAACATGTAAATATTGAATTTATTCTCAATAAAATTAATTACAAAAGATACAACTGGTAAATCTGCTGCGATCTCAAAGTGATTTACTTTTACTTGGTTTACAATTTGCTTATACCAAATACTGTTCATTTCTATGTGAATGGGAAAGTCAAGCAAGGAGTTCTCATTATACTGTCAAGAACTGGCCTTTTCGTAAAGCATACATTCCTGGACATAGGAACATCGAACATCCTCCATTAGTCGATCCTGAAATAGTTTTAGTGCCCCACTCCATATCAAATTATGTTTGATGAAACATTTTGTCAAAGCAATGGGCAAAGAGGGATATAGTTTGCAGTACTTCATGGACTTAGTGATGCAAAAAAAGAGGGAATTTTTGTTGGCCCACATATCAATGAATAACGAGAGATAGTGCTTTTGATGATGTCCTCATGAACCTGAAACAGCAGCTTGGAATGCCTTTGAAGCAGTATCTCATAACTTTTTAGGAAAAAAAGTCACCCAACTATACAGGGTGTCCCAGGAGGAAAGGTCAATATTCCGGGAGGTGATAGTATCGGTCATTCTAAGAAAAAAGTTCGTATGGACAAGTGTCCTATTCCAAACAGTTTCCGAGATAGAGCTATTTGAATGTACAGTTGCAAAATTATTGATAAGAAAGAGATATTACGTAATGTTGCTAATATTTATTGTTCAAGTGTTCATCTTGACGTTCCTTTACATGGGCAATAGTACCCATTATGCGATCGAGCAGTTCATCTCGTGTATTCACTTTTCTTGTGTACACTTCACTCTTCATCCAACCCCATAAACAAAAATCTAACGGGGTTAGGTCTGGAGATCGTGGTGGCCAGTGAATGGTACTGCCACGACATGAGTTTTGCAACTGTACATTCAAATAGCCCTATCTCGGAAACTTTGGAATAGGACACTTGTCCATATGAACTTTTTCATAGAATGACCGATACTATCACCTCCTAAAATATTGACCTTTCCTCCTGGGACACCCTGTATAGAATTGGTTGATCATCTTCATCAAGCTTATAGAGCACAGGGATGTGGTAAGATTTTAAAGATTCCTTTTCTACATTCGCATTTGGACTTTTTCCCACTAAACCTCAGAGAAGTCAGTGAGAAATATGGAGTGATTCCATCAGGACATTTATGCAATGAAGAAAAGATAACAGTCGCAAGTGGAGTTGACACATACTGGCTGATTACTGCTGGACATTAATAGGGAAGCCTTTGATTCTACATACAAGAGGAAATCAATGGCTAAAATATTTTTAGCAAGTCAAAAGCATGTTTGTCAAGACCTAGCTTGAGGAATTTAGTAATTTGATCAACTAAAAAAAAATGCTTTTCTTGGAACCTGATTTGATAGAAAAATTTTGACATCATTTTTGTGTTCAGTGCCAAAAAACACAGGAAATTCCTATTTCATTACGAGAAAAAAAGAAAAAGTTCAAATTTGTTGTCCAGCATAATTTGTGACTGAAAAGTTTAAATAAAATATCATTTACTTCATCATTATTAAAATTGATGGATTCATTTTATCCTTAATTATATGGCATGGCATATCAAATTCTCCAACTCAATTTATACGATGTTATAAAATGGAATATCACCACCGGCTGAAAAACATGCCATCCACTGTTTAAAAATTAATCAATATAGAGCTAGTTCATATTACGTGAATATAAGGGAATGTTTTTCAGTAGTAGGAAAAAACTAAGCCTTACATTCAGGTAGATAACTTAAAGAGATACCTAATCATTACTTCATTATGTGACACAAGAATATCAATATACTAAATTCTACTCCAATATGAAAAAAACTGTTTTCTTACAAAAGTTTCAATTTATTTTGGTAGAAAAGAGAACATAACATTTTATAAAAGGTCTACTAATAATTTTATAAATGTGACTGATATACTTATATAAAACTTAGTTTTGTGAAGAAATCTGTAATGGGCCTCAAACATAATCTACTGTTATTATAAATTTTTTGTCATCATTTAAGAATTCATTTATATTATAAATTCAAATTTCATGATTTTAATTTCTTATATTACTTCACTTTCTTGGATATTTTATTTATAGATTGAAACTGTATGGTTTTTACCTTTCATAGTTTCTCAAATTCAGCATATTACAATGAAGGAATTTTTTAATTTTTACTAACCAATCCAGGGAGGCTCCCCTACCCCATATGTTCCCCATTTTTATATTAATCACTTTCCTTCTCTAAGATAGGACCAGGAGTAACAATGAGCAAATCTTCCTTTGGTTATAATTTATGTCCAATCCTGAATTCAGATTTGAATAATTATGACTGTACATTTGCATATTTCTTAAACATTAAAACTGCATTAATGAACAAAATAGCTAAAATTGTCATTATATTTAGTTTATTTGGTTATTAAAAAATAATAAACAATTGCCTTTGAATGCAAGTTAACAAAACAAGTCAGGGTATAGTATAAACAAACAGAGTATATAAAACTAGGTACGTTTTGGTAGAAAGAATAACCATGGTAAACAATCATTTTATTAACCTAAGCTCAGATTGTGAAACCAAGGGGAATGAGTAAAAGGTATAAAGCATGATTTTATGTAATGAAGTCAAAACTGAAACAGTCTGAGTTAGAGGATTAAACAGCCCAGTATGATTCCACAATGTTTCACGCAAGAATTAAAATCAAGAATAATTAAATAGCACAGGCATTAAAAATGGTCACTTAACAAAATCATGGGTTGATAAATTGTGGAAAGGACAGAACACAGTCATTAAAAACCCATCTGTCTTCAAAGATGAAAAAACTGTCTCCAAACAAAAATTAATTTTAGAAAATTAGGGTTTAATCATTGGTATCCAACTTAGTATGAGTATTAAAAAAATTTATTCTCGTTCAAGTTAAAGTAAACACTGACACATTAGACTGAGACTTGTAGCGATTATTAACAAGGCCCACATTGTTTGCGAAAAATCTTATCAAATTCTGTCTATTAATTATGCCTCCATTTTGGTGGTGCATCGTAAAAAAACTAGGGGAGAATACATGTTCCCACAAGGCCACATACCATTAGGCACTATATGGATGGTCACTTTTAAACATTCAATACATTCAACTGTGCAATTTTAAGTGAGTCACACAAAACACTTAGAATACAATCAAACATGCTACTCTAGCCAAAAAATTTCAAACCTCACACTAGTTAAAAAATGGAAATCATCAAAACTTTTGAATATAAAAAAATTCTCAAAAGATATTTTGAATAAATTAATGACCAACAAACAATCTCAATCACAAATTTTTAAAAATGAGAACAGATCTAAGTGCTAGTGACATCAGCGTTACAGAAGCTTTGAAGAATTAGTTCACCTCATGTATCACAGTTTATTATTAACTAGTAAAAAGGCAGGAAATACAGTATTAATAGCAATATTTCCTATACAATAGTTATGGCATGCAATACAATGCAATCCCAAAAACACAAATGCATATATATATATATATTGAGTCATCAACTTTTAGGGGAATTGACTAAGCTTTCAGTCATAATGTCCGCTTGAAGGCTAAAATATATCCCATCCTTTAAACCCATTCTTTAATGCTATTACTGCTAGTTAAAGAAGATATTCAAGTAGAGGATGATATTTTTTTTGGTGATAAGAACAAGATGAATTTTCTGCAGACAGGTATTACTCAAAATCTGAATTTAATCCTAAAATTGAATTTGGAAATTATTTTCAAGAATATATGACATCTTTTGGTGGTGACATTTAAGGAAAAAACTTACCCTAGTCAACACTTCAGTCTAATATTGAAGGACATTTTTCCTTCATAAGCACCCAACATAGTAAAAATTATTCACCACGTTATTAGTAGAACAAAAGACGGGGCAGTTCAAGAAATAAAAAACTGAACAGTGTTATCATTAAGAGAAATAGAATGCTGTAAAATAAAATTAGGATGCATATCCCAAAAATTTCTTTATAAAATGGTTAAAAAAAGCAAAAAATATAATCATTAAAATTTATGGGTTTAGAAATGTCTTTTAGATAATTATGATAAAAGATGAGTACAGCTACTCTGATGGAATTTATGGTAATTATTGTACGCCATTTTTTTTTCTTAAAAAATACTCTTTAGATTCCAGCCTTAAAGAGATTAAACAAAAAAATCCAAAAAGTACCCGAATTGACAGCACCATTAAAAAACTAGATATATTTTAGGCCATGCAACACTATACCAAACAAAAAACACTGTCACACTCACAACATTGGTGAGACACTACTATTTTTTTAGAATGAATCATTACTAAAGACAGCAGTACTCTTGGAATAATGCCGACGGAATCAGACATATAAATTCATTAGGAATGCGAGTATTTTGTTGAAAATGGAATTCAATGGGTGAATTTGAACGGATAAAAATTTGTGGAGGACAGCTGAGTGGGGATGGGGGGGAAGTAAGGAGGGAGAGGAACAGAGGGAGCACCTGCCGAAGGAGGCATATGGAGTGAAAATGCAACCAGAGGCGGAGGGGAAAGAAGTTTAGGAAGATGGTCTGGATCTGACTTGGTATCAAATTTGGGATAGGACGTTTGGCAAGGAAGGACATCCGTTTTAGTAGCCTGCCCATCACAGTACATCAGGTGCCCACCCCATATGATAGGTCTTTGGCAAGCACCCCAATCCTGCCGTCAGACTGTCATCCTACGGGCACCGCAGACACAACAGAATTTGGCTTGGGTGAGAGGGTACCTTGACCCACATTCGTGACAAAATTTAGCCATCTTAAAATCTGTGGCAGGATCGATAATAGCTGCTGGTTCTTGGTTCCATCTCGAAGGATTTTTCTTGGACTCCTCGTCTTCAGACCATTCGTCAGCATGATCATCCTCTCCTTCAGACGAGGTTTGATGATGTTGAGAGTCAAAAGCCTTATTGATTGCTCTCTTGGCTTCTTCAACAGCACGGAATGACGGCCGATTTAAGCTGTGGCAGAAAAGTACTATCATAAATACTTATAAAAACAAGTGCAATGAAAAGTAAAGGATTAAGACGAATAAATATTAAAGACTACTCCATCACAAACTTGGATTCAAAAAGATACTATTAGAACAAATTGTAATCCTAAATGATGATGAGTTATTTGAATTTAGATTATTATTATGACAAAAAATTACTAAAGGTGGCAGCAACTTGGCAGATGAAATGCACAATTGCTTTACTTAGCTATTACATTAATAAAACTGATTAGTTTATAACTGCTACAGACTGAGATTGAAAAAAATCTTTCAATGAAATTACAGGTTGTCATCCAAGACTTTACCAATATCTAATAACTCTTTTGTAGGATCCATATTTATTTATTACTACATGAAGAAATTAACTTATTTAACCAAAACTACCAAGAAACAAGAAAAATATAGCCATAAAATGCAGAAAATTCTTATTAGATAAGCTTTATACTTCAGAGCCATTAAAAATAGTTAGCAATCATAAAAATTACAATCATGCCACAAATTATTGCAGTATCATGAATTACATATCTCTGGTAGCCATAAAAAGATTAGGAAAACCAGATTTACACATTGGATGCAATTCCATCATCATTGGTGATTCACAGAGAGCAGATTCTAGTTTGAATAAAGAGTGTTTTGAAGCTGAATTTTTCTTTAATTCTGAAGCTTTTTATAGATGGAGCTACATAATTTATCAGTTTGATTCCAATCATAAAATCAGCTGCATTATTCTTTTTGTACTTTCTCCATATATGAGAAAGAATTGTTTTCACGAAAAAATCAATTACGAGATTTAAACAGAAATACATGTTTTGCCCATTTTCTAGATGATGACTGTGTGTGTATGTGATAGGAATTTTGTGGGTGCTCTAACTCAAAAACTATAAATCAGATCAATGCAAAATTTCATATATTTATGAAAGTGACAAGAGTTGATTAGTTTCTGGTTAAAATCAATTAACTGAAAGAGGGTGTTTTATCTTGTACCATCCGTTTCTACTTTCTCCATACCTAGTATAGGAGAAAGTATTGTTTTCATAAAAAATTTGATTTCAAGATTACAACGGAAATACACGTTTTGACCATTTTCTCGATGATGTCTGTGTGTGTGTATATGATAGGAATTTTGTGGGTGCTCTAACTGAAAAACTATTAATCAGATCAACGAAAAGTTTTATATATGACATTTTTATTCAAGGGACAAGAATTGAATAGTTTTGGTTAAAACTGGTCAACCTGAAGTGACACTACTCTTTGACTCTTGTTCTTTTATATCGATTTTCTCCATTAAAACTTCATAATTTATAATAACATTAAAATTTAATATTGTAGATAATGTTATTCTGTACAATGTTTGTTTGAAACTATTTTTCCTAGAATGCACTGTTTAAGAATTGTTTTGATTTATTCGGTTTTTGTCAAATATCTCCTTTAAGACTTCACTATAAGTAATGTTTGTAAATAGAAATGTTGTAGAGAATAATAATTTCTATGACTTTTGTTTGAAACAAATTTTGTAAAACCTGTAATTAATCATAACTTATCAGTGTACACAGATGACACCTTTCGGAAAATTCCTGGAACAACATATTTAATAAAAACTGACGATGAAAAGAATTACAGTCGAATTATTATACAAAATAATAAAAATATTAGCTTAAAATTCCATTTGTGAATATATCTTAAACAAAGAAATGATCTTTTCAACACCTTGCTGTAACAATTTGCTATCCTTGACAACAGGAAACAATTTTGTTTAGCGACTGTTAATTCAACATTTGAAAGCCTGATACTACTGGTTTGTTGAAACAATTTCTTCTTTCATATTCATGTGCCTTTTTGTTGATTGCATGTGTTTATGTTCTCCTTTATCTTTGTTTCATTTTTATTTGTTCTTTTCTTAACTGATTTCATCTTTGGATGGATAGTTGCAAATTTAGGTATATTACTATTTCATACATAGCCATAAGAGGTAGCACAGATATATTGTCTTAAAACTCAATATTTGTTTTCAGTACAGCACATAGGAGATATTTAATGCAATCATACTCTACATAAGAATACTAAAAGTATGGAGAAAGTCGTGCTGGACACCAGATTTTTTCAAATATTTACTTTAATACTTGATCAATGAAAAACATTACTGGAATAAAAATTGTAGGAAATTTAATTTTCTACAACTTTTATTCGAAACATTTTTCCATATAATGCATTGTTTAAGAGATATTTTTTAAACTATATTTTTTAGTATGTCTCATCCATCTGTCGTAACTTTCACATACTAAACCGCTGGACAGATTTGAATTAAATTAAGTAGCAGTGATTCTTATTAAAATTTATTGCCCAATTGTGATTTTGAACTGCATCCATCAATTAGAACTTCTACTTTACATAATTACTTTAATAAACTTATACTCACATCTTGTTAAATGGCATCTGTCAAGCACCAATTAAATACCATATATTTCTCTCCCTAACTCTTATATGATCTGTAAGGTATAGACTAAAAAATTTATTTGGATAGAGGACAACATTTACCATAACAGAGTCTGCGAGACCACATAATTATGAGTTCTAGTTTTGGAGATAAAAATTCGAGAAAATTCTGAGCAAAACCACATATTTTGTTTACATTGATCACTAAGATGGTTCTCTTGGCAAACAACAATTAAATACTATATATTTCTCTCCCATACTTTTATATGATCTGTGAGGTATAGATTAAAAAATGTATTCAGATAGAGGACTTCATTTACCACAAAAACGTCTCAAAGACTACATAATTACGAGTTATAGTTTCAGAGGTAAAAATTTGAGAATCACCCAATCTTTCGATACCATTTCAAATGTATTTCCCATAGTGGCGGCTTGTGACCTAAGATGTTGGTGAAGTTTTACAACATCAAATCCATAAAAAACTTACCCTACTTCTTGTAGATGAGATCTTTTAACCCCTCAAGCATGGAGGACATTTAATCAAATCTCATTTCTGAGTTCAGAGGAGTTTTTAAAAAATTGCGATTTCAGTTCCTGAAAATTGAAAAATTTACAACTTTTTTCGTTTTTATTGGGTCTGAAATTTTTTTTAGGATTTTAGTAAAACATTTATAAACAATATGTTTTACACTTTCTTATGTCAAGTGCACACTTTGCAGGAGAGAAGAAAAATCACTCCAATCGCCAGCCAGTCAAGTGCGGACCCATACCTTCATATATCTTTCAGTATTGTGAAAACTATTAATGTTATTGATATGCAATCTTTTTTGAGGAAAAATTTCAGCTTTTATAAACATTTCATTCATAGGATGCACCCCTCTAAAGCAAATAGGGAAAAAGTTACTCGCAGGTCAACTTTTTCATGCCTTGACTGAAAATTTGAAATAAATTTTCCATTTCGCATACTGTTAAAAGACATTTCATATAGCTTATAAAGTTCTGAGTTATACAGTACACCCACTCCCCGATTAACGCTCTTAATTGGTGCCAGGAAAATCGAGCGGTAACTGAAACCGCTATTCGGAACACGTACTTCTATAACAAATGATGTTATAGGATTAAATTCGTTCCCAAGATTCTACTAATGGAAATAAAAATAAGTAGTATTATATAAATAATGCACCAAAGTATTCTTTGTTAACCATATTACGTAGCATAGAATAGGTCGCCATTTGCATTGCAATTATATTTAAAATTGAAAAGTAAAACTTGAATATAAATGAACAGAATGCATTTTATGGAACATACGTTGGTCTCACGCTGAATAAATTGTGCAGGAGCATTAAGGAATAGAAATTAGAGTAGAAGAAAATACCTGCATCTACTTATATATTAAGGGTGAGGTAATAGTCACTATAAAGCCACAATTTTATTAACACAAAGAAAATTGGAACATACTGTTTAATTAAAAGAAGGCAACCAATGAGACAAAAACAAAATCTAAACGATCAAAACCTTATTACGCTTCTATAAAGAAATATCGATTCATAAAAGAATTATCACATATGCTTGATAAATAAAGGAACATGGAATGAGACCAAATAAAGGAAGAATTCTAATATCTAGGTATTATATTTTTAAAAACTGAACAATCAAAAATAGCACAATAAACAAAAAAAACAAAGAAATGTTGGCGCTCTCCAGCTTTTAGTCACCGTAAAACCTCTAATTTAACCTCAAGAGTTAGGTTTTCCTCTTTTTCTACTCTGACTGCCAGTTATCACTCATGGTCTTTTTATTTAAAGGGAAAATATAATTTAAACAAAGTTCACTCTATATTTTGACCTACAAAAACATGGCCAAGTGTACACAGAGCCATCAAGCAACTGCAAATACTGACGTCTTGTGTGTTGTAAATGTGCAGAGGCACTGCGCAGTAGACTTCATAAATTACACCAGAAATTTTGAAGAGCGTTAATGTGGAATGCGCGAGTGCAATTCAGAAAAAGGTATTAAATTATTTTCAGCGTTAATGTGGAACAGTGTTAATCGGGACAACATTAAAGCGAGGAGTGGGTATAGTCATTTTTTACCATTACAGAAGTTTCATGGTGAAAATTGTCCTATTTTGTTCAGTAGAAACTGAGATATAACGTTGTATGTATCGGAATGTATGTGTAATAAAAAAATTAGAATAGTTTTTAAAACTTTTAAGGCATTTGCTTGACCCAATTTACCATGAAATTTACTACAAGAAAATATCATAACTTCAATGAATCATCTATACTGATATTTTTACTAGCATTTACTTTGCTTGCAATCAGTTCGATCACACTCAGGGGAGACCTCACTTCACCTCCTCACTTATCACTTCCAACTGCAAAAATTTCTCTATGTTGTTTGTAACTTGCCATGCTCTCCCAAACCAAGTTTTCTACACTATCTTCCTCTTGCTCATTGTCAATGTTTGTTAGTACATCAACTTCTGTACAATCTTCAACACAATTATCACTATCACTGTCTGAGGTAATACTATCCTCTGACTATCCTGTGAGTCACTTTTCATTAACGCTTCCATCTCCATTTCCTTACTTGGTTCGCTTGAACCTTTCCTACTTGTTGATGCCATGATTATTTAATTCCTAAAAATTAACACTACAAAACAAATAAAATTGCCTTTGCAAAATGTGAAGGTTTCCTTCAGACCATCTTCTTTAGAGCAACACGAAAATATTTCCCCTGCACCCCAAGCGTAAGGACCCGTGTGCTTGCTCCAAAATCACTTTTGCTCAAGAATTAGCAGCAGCATCATTGAAGTGGCTTATTTGTAAACAGACCTAGGGCATGTGCAGACATTTCTCTCTCATACTATATTTCTCTCAAGAAATGCTAAAGCAACCTCTCCTCATCTTATAGCTCTCAATCGCTGACGCATAAGAAAAATTCAAGAGAAAGAGAAATTTGTGGGTAGATAAGCAGTCAAAATCTCCTTCCAGTTTGCAGTAGCATTTGTGTCGAGATAAGGTTCGTCTCAGCAATGGATAGGGATTTTTTAGAAGATGTGATTCCCCAATTCCCGTAGCTACGTGAAAAATAAATCACAAGATTTAATGCATATTAAATGTTATAAGAAAGACAATAAAAATTACAAAATGATGATAAATAGGTAGGCCAAAGGTTCCTCTTTTGAAATATATCCAAGTTATACAGTTCCAAGAAAATTCATTGTGCCAAAAAAATAAAAAAGGTGAGTGATGACTGCAACGTATGTAGTATGTCACTTGACAGCATATGAAGTTTGCCACCACCGTACTCAGTACATCGCTCGATGTTGATGGGTTAGGCAGCATACCGGTCGATGATGTCATCGAAAAAAAGGATGTTTATCCACAAGTTTGCATAGAAGTTCTCTTTGTATTGTGATATTAGCTAAAGATAATAATCTAAGTTGCAAAATAGTGTTCCGTAAGTAATTTCTTATTCTTTTTAAACAGGAGAAAAAGGAGTCTCTACCAAATTACATACTAAATCGAAGTAGGATCTGGTGCTTTCCCGGTGGATTGCTTGTAGAAACTTTTCTCGGGTACACAACTGGGTCAAAGTTTGATCTAGGATCAACGTTTCGACGGCTGACTCTGCCATCTTCATCAGGATGTCTAAAAATGTGTTTTGTCCGCTATATATACTAATTCTTAGGCCGTAACGGTCTGATACGCCCGCCCACCAATCAGGTTCCGTCTTTCTCCCACCAATCAGGTTCCGTCTTTCCGCCCACCAATCGCATTGCGTCTTCCTTCCCCGATTTTTTGGAGGATCGGTTCCCAGGTTCTGCTGAGCGAGTAGCCCGAGTCCCTGTTGATTTTATTGTCCCCAAGACGGATCTCAATGGATTCTTTGACCAACCGGTCCCAGAAACCTTTGGTATGTTGTAATCTTTTTGTTTTTTCCCAAAAGATCTTGTGGTCGTGGCTGAGGCTGTGCTCTGCCACCGCGGATTTCTCGGGCTGTCCCTACCTTATGCACCTCATGTGCTCTTTTAACCGGGTTTCGATGGTGCGGCCAATTTCCCCGATGTATGAGGCGCCGCACTCGCATGGTATACTGTAGACCCCCGGAGCCTTTAATCCGAGATCGTCCTTAGCTCGGGCTAGTTGGTCTCTAAGTTTCCCTGGTGGTTTGTGCACTGTCTTGATACCATGCTTTCCCAGTATCCTTGAGATCTTGCCGGATATGGTAGAGACGTAGGGTAGACAGGCAGTGGCGACAGGTTTTTCCACTTCCTTCACGGATTTTCCTTTTTTCATTCGGGCGTCGGCCCTTTTCAGGGCCATCGAGATGTCCCGTTTATAGTAACCATTCTGCAAAGATTCTCCTTGTCGGAGATGGATGGATCCTAGATCAAACTTTGACCCGGTTGTGTACCCGAGAAAAGTTTCTACATACATACTAAATCATTTTCTGGATTCATTTTCCATAAAAAGCAAGAGAAATTATTAACGCAATTAATGAGAAACATCAATGTTAACACTATATTAGAAAAGGAAAACACTATTAACTAAATGCAGCGGCGCACCATGCAACGAACAACCAAAATCAAAGACACTCGAGACAGAGAGAGACAGGAGAGTGAAGTGTGGCCAAAATCCTCTTCATGAGGCAGCGGCTGAGGTCACCTGTTGCCATAGCAACCACCCTTCCCCACCTACCCTAGCATGTCCACTCTGGAAAGAAGTGCTTTCAGTCGGAGCTCTCAGCTCGTCACTTTACTTGTCTACATAAGTAATGTTATTTTAAACAGAGTGCTCACACTTTTGGCTTGCACATCTACCTAATTATTAAAAATTAAAGAGCTTGAATGAAAACAAATCAATTTAATGGTACAATAAATTATTTGTTTTATTTAAAAAATATAAGTTTTAGGTTAAGTGCCACTTCCCTCACTTCACCTGGCGAGCCGCCACTGATTTCCCATAAAGAACGCCTTTGAAATCTGTGTATTCCATTTATAGAGTATACTTTTCCATCTTGTTATTCTTAATTGTTGGAGCTTTGTGACTATATCCAATATCAGAAGGCTACAGTATGAGTTACTTTCTGTTCTTTGTAAAGTCTTTGAATTTTTCTCGCAGTTCCTTAAAATATTTATTAACATTAAACCTATTGGGAATTTTTAGAAATATTACAGGTATGGAGAAAGTCACGTGGTGGCCACATCAGATTTCTAAGTATAACACTTAAACTAAATTAACACTTGGGTCTTGACTTTTTAAGACTAATTTTAAAAAATTATTGAATATCATTACACTACAAGGGGCAGTTTTGCTACTAAAAATGCCTCAAGCAAGACCATTACATGCACACAAGTGTGTACATCAGACCTCAAATGTTCAAATAAGCACAAAGTAATATAACTTCAAATAAATTTGATGCACACAACTGTGACCACAAAGGTAAAAAGGGTTAAGGAGGGAAAAGGATGAATTTCAGAGAAAATATACTTCAATACTTAATATATCAATAAAATTAAAACATTAATAGTATTGTACCTGCTGTATGCCGAATCAACACTCAGCTTTGCACTAATGGGATTTTGAAAAGTAACCAAACAATCTGGAGAGGAAACATCGTCACGGACTTCACCTTCCGGCAACGTCTTTCCCCTCCTTTTCCTTCTCCTTATCCTTTTAGCATCACCATCCGACTCCCCATCACCAGATGAAGCAGGGTGTGTCGAATGAGATGTCAAAGCTTTACTTTCTCCCATCTCCACCAAGTTTCCTGAAGAGTCCACATTAGCTGCTCTCTCTGTTATGGTCTTGCTTCCGCTTAATGAGTTGTTATTGTCGACATCGACGAGCGATTCATGGGAATTGGTGGAAAGGTTTGCGAGTCCTAATGCGACCATGTTTATGCTTTGGTGGATGCTTTCAATATCCAACTGGTCACCTCCATCTAATTTGAAGCTACCTTGGACTGAATTACTAGAAGGACAAGATTTTAATAAGTTAGGTTTTGAAAAAAAAACTGGAAGATAAATTCACACAAACAACTTCTGGAAATAAATATCTTCAATTTATATTCAACAAGATAACAGAATATTTTATATTAGTTACCACACCATCTATGCTCTAAAAACAACTGAAAATGCAGTTTAAATTGATGAGTTTACGGCCAGTATTGCTGTTCTATTACACAATAACCAATATCAGCATTACGTGTCCTGAAATAATCATAAATGTATTTTTATTTTTAATGCAATACATTTTATATTAACTGCAATTGCTGGTCCAGTAGTCATTTTTCTTAGGTGAAGGGGACACGGTTTTGTAATGTTTGAAAACCACTGACGTAGGTCTAGATAAGCCAAGCTATGCCACTGCGTGTGGTGGAATAATTTTTGGATTGAAACAATTTCATATTATATAATTCTGCATCACCAATTTTTTGTCAATGATTAATTACATTGCTTCATAAAAGGAATGGCTATGTTAAATAGTAGGTAATGTCTTTAAAGGAGAATGCAATAGAAACATTGCTTCACCTAACTGCATCACATCTATTGGGTTGTTGAGAGAGGGGAAAAGGGAGAAAATGAGGGAAATAGAGAGTTGGGGAGGGAGGAAATCCAAGAGAGGGAGAGAATGGAAAAAAAGGGAGAGAATTGAAGGGAGAGAGAACACGAGGGAGGGAGAAAGAGTATGAGAGAAGAACAGAAGAATGAGAGGTAGAGAGGAATGGGAAGTAGAGAGGGATGGGAGGAATGGGAGGTAGGGAGGGATGGGGGGAATGGGAGGTAGGGAAGAATGGGAGGTAGGGAGGGATGGGAGGTAGAGAGGAATGGGAGGGAGTGAGGAATGGGGGAGAGATAGGAATGACAGGGAGGGAGAGAGGAATGAGAGGGAGAGAGGAATGAGAGGGATAGAGAGAATGGGAGGGAAAGAGAGACAGAATGGGAGGAAGAGATGAATGGGAGGGAGATGGGTATGAGAGGGAGAGAGGAATGAGAGGGAGGGAGAGAGGAATGGGAGGTAGAGAGGAATGGGAGGGAGTGAGGAATGGAAGGGAGAGAGGAATGAGAGGAAGGTAGAGATGAATGGGTGGTATAGAAGAATGGGTGGTAGAGAGGTGTGGCAGGAAGGAAGGAATGGGAGACAGGGAGGAATAGGAGGTAGAGAGGAATGGGAGGTAGAGAGCAATGGGAGGTAGAGAGCAATGGGAGGTAGAGAGGAATAAGAGGGGGTGATGAATGGGAGGTAGAGAGGAATGGGAGGTAGAGAGGAATGGGAGGTAGAGAGGAATGGGAGGTAGAGAGGAATGGGAGGTAGAGAGGAATTGGAGGTATGGAGAAATGGGAGGTAGAGAGGAATTGGAGGTAAGGAGAAATGGGAGGTAGAGAGGAATGGGTGGTAGAGAGGAATGGAAGGTAAAGAGGAATGGAAGGTAGAGAGGAATGGGAGGGAGATGGGTATGAGAGGGAGAGAATGGGAAAAAAGGGAGAGAGAACATGAGGGAGGGAGAAAGAGTATGAGAGAAGAACAGAAGAATGAAAGGTAGAGAGGAATGGGAGGTAGAGAGGAATTGCAGGTAGGGAGGGATGGGAGGAATGGGGGGAATGGGAGGTAGGGAAGAATGGGAAGTAGGGAGGGATGGGAGGAATGGGGGATAGGGTAGAATGGGAGGTAGGGAGAAATGGGAGGTAGGGAGGAATGGGAGGTAGGGAGGAATGTGAGGTAGGGAGGAATGTGAGGTAGGGAGGGATGGGAGGAATGTGAAGTAGGGAGGAATGGGAGGTAGAGAGTAATTAGAGGTAAAGAGGAATGGGAGGTAGAGAGGAATGGGAGGTAGAGAGGAATGGGAGGTAGAGAGGAATGGGCGGTAGAGAGGAATGAGCGGTAGAGAGGAATGGGAGGTAGAGAGGAATGGGAGGTAGAGAGGAATGGGAGGTAGAGAGCAATGGGAGAGGAATAAGATGGAGTGAGGAAAAAGAGGGAATGAGGAATGGGAGGTAAAGAGGAATGGGAGGTAGAGAGGAATTGGAGGTAGAGAGGAATGAGAGGTAGAGAGGAATGGGAGGTAGAGAGGAATGGGAGGTAGAGAGGAATGGGAGGTAGAGAGGAATGGAAGGTAGAGAGGAATGGGAGGTTGAGAGGAATGGGAGGGAGTGAGGAATGGGAGGGAGTGAGGAATGGGAGGGAGTGAGGAATGGGAGGGAGTGAGGAATGAGAGGGAGTGAGGAATGAGAGGGAGAGAGGAATAGGAGGTAGAGAGGAATGGGAGGTAAGGAGGAATGGGAGGTAAGGAGGAATGGGAGGGAGATGGGTATGAGAGAGAGAGAGAGGAATGAGAGGGAGGGAGAGAGGAATAAGAGGGAGGGAGAGAAGAATGGGAGGTAAGAAGGAATGGGAGGTAGAGAGGAATGGGAGGGAGAGATGAATGGGAGGGAGATGGGTATGAGAGGGAGAGAGGAATGAGAGGAAGGGAGAGAGGAATGAGAGGGAGGGAGAGAGGAATGGGAGGTAAGGAGGAATGGGAGGTAGAGAGGAATGGGAGGGAGAGAGGAATGGGAGGGAGAGAGGAATTAGAGGGAGAGAGAATGGGAGGGAGAGAGAATGGGAGGGAGAGAGGAATGAGAGTGAGGGAGAGAGGAATGAGAGGGAGAGAAAATGGGAGGGAGAGAGAGAGAATGGGAGGAAGAGATGAATGGGAGGGAGATGGGTATGAGAGGGAGAGAGAAATGAGAGGGAGGGAGAGAGGAATGGTAGGTAAGGAGGAATGGGAGGTAGAGAGGAATGGGAGGGAGTGAGAAATGGGAGGGAGAGAGGAATGAGAGGGAGGTAGAGAGTAATGGGAGGTAGAGGAGAATGTGAGGTAGAGAGGAATGGAAGGTAGAGAGGAATGGGAGGTAGAGAGGAATGGGAGACAGGGAGGAATGGGAGGTAGAGAGGAATGGGAGGGAGTGAGGAATGGGAGGAAGAAAGGAATGAGAGGGAGGTACAGAGGAATGGGAGGTAGAGAGGAATGTGAGATAGAGAGGAATGGAAGGTAGAGAGGAATGGAAGGTAGAGAGGAATGGGAAGTAGAGAGGAATGGGAGGTAGAGAGGAATGGGAGGTAGAGAGGAATGGGAGGTAAGGAGGAATGGGAGATAGAGAGGAATGGGAGGTAAGGAGGAATGGGAGATAGAGAGGAATGGGAGGTAGAGAGGAATGGGAGGTAGAGAGGAATGGGCGGTAGAGAGGAATGGAAGGTAGAGAGGAATGGAAGGTAGAGAGGAATGGGAGGTAGAGAGGAATGGGTGGTATAGAGGAATGGGAGGTAGAGAGGAATGGGAGATAGAGGGGAATGGGAGATAGAGAGGAATGGGAGATAGAGAGGAATGGGATGTAGAGAGGAATGGGAGGTAAGGAGGAATGGGAGGTAAGGAGGAATGGGAGGTAGAGAAGAATGGGAGGTAGAGAGGAATGGGCAGTAGAGAGTAATGGAAGGTAGAGAGGAATGGGAGGTAGAGAGGAATGGGAGGTAGAGAGGAATGGGAGGTAGAGAGGAATGGGAGGGAGAGAGACAGAGAATGGGAGGAAGAGAGAATGGGAGGGAGAGAGGAATGAGAGTGAGGGAGAGAGGAATGAGAGGGAGAGAGAATGGGAGGGGGAGAGAGAGAGAATGGGAGGAAGAGATGAATGGGAGGGAGATGGGTATGAGAGGGAGAGAGAAATGAGAGGGAGGGAGAGAGGAATGGGAGGTAAGGAGGAATGGGAGGTAGAGAGGAATGGGAGGGAGTGAGAAATGGGAGGGAGAGAGGAATGAGAGGGAGGTAGAGAGTAATGGGAGGTAGAGGAGAATGTGAGGTAGAGAGGAATGGAAGGTAGAGAGGAATGGGAGGTAGAGAGGAATGGGAGGTAGAGAGGAATGGGAGGTAGCGAGGAATGGGAGGTAGAGAGGAATGGGTGATATAGAGGAATGGGTGGTAGAGAGGAATGGCAGGTAGAGAGGAATGGGAGACAGGGAGGAATGGGAGGTAGAGAGGAATGGGAGGGAGTGAGGAATGGGAGGAAGAAAGGAATGAGAGGGAGGTACAGAGGAATGGGAGGTAGAGAGGAATGTGAGATAGAGAGGAATGGAAGGTAGAGAGGAATGGAAGGTAGAGAGGAATGGGAGGTAGAGAGGAATGGGAGGTAGAGAGGAATGGGAGGTAGAGAGGAATGGGAGGTAAGGAGGAATGGGAGATAGAGAGGAATGGGAGGTAGAGAGGAATGGGCGGTAGAGAGGAATGGAAGGTAGAGAGGAATGGAAGGTAGAGAGGAATGGGAGGTAGAGAGGAATGGGTGGTATAGAGGAATGGGAGGGTAGAGAGGAATGGGAGGTAAGGAGGAATGGGAGGTAAGGAGGAATGGGAGGTAGAGAAGAATGGGAGGTAGAGAGGAATGGGCAGTAGAGAGTAATGGAAGGTAGAGAGGAATGGGAGGTAGAGAGGAATGGGAGGTAGAGAGGAATGGGAGGGAGTGAGGAATGGGAGGGAGTGAGGAATGGGAGGGAGAGATGAATGTGTGGGAGATGGGTATGAGAGGGAGAGAGGAATGAGAGCGAGGGAGAGAGGAATGGGAGGTAAGGAGGAATGGGAGGTAGAGGGGAATGGGAGGGAGAGAGAGAATGGGAGGGAGAGAGGAATGGGAGGGAGAGATGAATGTGAGAGATATGGGTATGAGAGGGAGAGAGGAATGAGAGCGAGGGAGAGAGGATTGGGATGTAAGGAGGAATGGGTGGTAGAGGGGAATGGGAGGGAGAGAGAGAATGGGAGGGAGAGAGAGAATGGGAGAGAGAGAGAAAGAATGGGAGGGAGAGAGAGAATGGGAGGGGGAGAGAGAGAATGGGATTAAGAGAGAGAGAATGGGAGGAAGAACAGAAAGTGCATTACTTTTAATTTTTTACTTTATTCATGCATACCTGTCATTTTTTTATGGGAAATTACATTAGTATAGAAATAAAGCAACAATTTGCTAATACCAAGAGTTTACTATGCAATGAATGTTCACAAAGGCAGAGAAAATGAAAATCTTACCTATTTCCAGTCACTTGATTTCCCATTTCCTTGAGGGATGAAAAATGCTCCTTTTGGTTTTCAGATTGTGGTTCTATGGTTTCGTTAACAAAGTCTCTTTTTTCTGTCATGTTCTCTCTGACAACAGGGTTCAGGTCAATACCCATGTTTTGAGCTGTGGGCTTCATTGCACGCCTCTTTGTCATTATGGATTCTTCCCTACCTCTCATCACATTGGGCATTTCAAAATGCAGTTGCGTACTTGTTTCAGTGAACCTTGGGACAAATGATAGTAAATTTATTTTTATAGGTGATACCAAGAAATTTATACCTTTAACATACGAATATTATTTAAGAATTAAATATATAATTAGCATTTATTAGCTTTATGATACCTGACACATTTATGAAAAGAACTATATGGTGGGTAAAAACAGAGGAAATTACTTTAGAAACTAAATGACAATTTTAATTCACTCCCGTAGTGGTTTAGTAATTGTAATATGTTTTGGAAATAATAACTGGAGATGTGCCATTGAGGTTGGCAACTTTGCAGCTGAAATGTACTTCTGGTATACTCTACCCTTATTTTTTATCTCAGGACTTATCTAGATCAGTGGTGCCCCAACTATGGCCCATGGGCACACCTGGCCCACTGAGTGTCTTCATCTGGCCCACGATGACTTTAAAAATCACAGGACACAATGTAACATAAAATAAAAATAGGAACTTATAAAATAAATATACTTTGTCTTTACCTCTCTATTCTAATAATAGATAAAACAACCTTAAAAGCAAATCAAGTAATATTGACCCACAACTAAACCCTTTAGTGGGTCATGTGGCCCATAATGAGTGCAGAAATGGATTTGGCATGGCACCACTGATCTAGATAATCAACTGAAATAAAGCCATGACGTAAGTTTAATCTTTCATTATTGAAATTTGTGAATTGTTCAAGATGCAATATAAACATTCCTTCTTAACAACATGATTCCTCTACAGCTTCAAATGTGATTGATAAGCTGTTAAAGCTTGCTGGAATTCTCCTGGTAAATAATATGCAAAATTGTTACTTACTAAAAGTGTCTATATTAAGGTAAAGGTTTTCACTATACTTAAGAAATATTCAAACAAAATCTACCATTTTGTGCATAAAATAGATGTGCAGAGATACTCTGTGATACTAAGAAATCATTATTGCAGATTTAATCAACTAAAATGGTGAATACAAATTTTTTAGACATTAAGAATTACTACTTTATTACAACAAATACATTGGATTTTTATCTTAATTTCATTTAATTAAAAAAGCTATATGTGTGGGAACACTTTTCCTTAAACTTGAGAACCAACATACTAACTCAGGGCTGGAAAAATTTATTCTTAAATTTAGATGAGAGGAAATTTAAGAAATTCCCTTATATATATATATATATATATATATATATATATATATATATATATATATATATTCTAGAATTGATTCTTTCTTCAAACACTTTGACTTACAGATCAGGGAGGACATCTTCCTTGGCTTGTTTTTGATTATTAAGGATGTTATGGACTTTCAAATTGCCATTATTGAGATCGGAAGGAACATTTGATCCATGGTTATTGGTATCTGGAGTCTGACTTTTGAAAGTCTCTTTGACAGGAGTAGACTGAGCAATTTTAGGCTTCTGAAAGTCGCCTCCATCAGACAATAGTTCTCTTAACTGCATCTCAGCCCTACTGAATGGGTCATAGGTAGAAAGGCGATACGAGGTTTTCTTCATCGGTGATTCACCTCCTCCTCTGTCATCTTCTGAACTATTTACGCAAAAGATCAAGATTAAGAAAAATCATGACCAAAGAAATTTTTTGTTTGGTTGTAAGATGAATTTAAAGCATAATGTAGTCATGCAATGGAGTGCTATCCATATGCCCCATGCTTTTTTATTTTCAAGCATAAGCACTGTACAAAATTTAATTCACTCAACTTCTCTGAAAAAAATGTGTTGACTCGTTTAGATGTATGATTACAAATGGAGGATTAATTTTTATAACTTAAAATACCTCAGTGGGCAAACTTTTCTACATAGTGAGCCATGTTGGTAGGTGCCAATGACAGGCTGTATAAGAGTTCATGTTAGAAGTAACCTAGAGATTCTATGATATCATATAAGTGAAAATAAAGTCTATACATATCTTAGCATTAAAATTTCAATATTCCAAGTTTTACAGTCATAATTTTAATTAATGATTATGAACTTGTCTGGGTTAAATAACTTCATGGGCTGCATATGGAATGATAGGCATAGATTGCTAACCTCTATGCTAGCCTAAAATTTTCATCAAACATTTGGATTGGAATAGGTTTCCTCCTTGCCACTGATTTTCAGTAACATTTTAATAACTTTGAAAAAAAACCTCGAATATGAGAAAAGGATTTCCTGCAAATACAACATGCATAGAATTGATTACAATGATATTCTGCAGGTTCTTCTTACAGTGAAATCTTGATAAAACACTTGTCTGCAGAACATGCATTTCTCTACATTATTCTGAGAATACAGAGAAATCTAAAATATGAAAAAATCATCTAATCCATGATAATGCTTTATTACTTCTTAGAATATTCAAATATTTTATTTTCTTCATTTTTTAATATTGCATTTTATATATTTTTTTGTCAACAAATGACTTGTGTCTGGCTTATTATCAGATCACAAAATAAATATTTATTTTCATGCAATCCAATGAGGTCAATGACTTTATATTTACCTCTCTCTGATTATTCATCGCCAAACCTGGGTGAATAATGTTCTCCACAATGAAAAAATGCATCGACAAAAGGGTGAATTCCAAATTAGCATCTACATTTGTATTCTTCTCAAATGTTACTGAAGAAGGGTGATGAAATTTGGAGTTTATTTCTTTTCAAATTAGCATATACATTTGAATTCTTCTAAAATATTATTGAAGAAGGATGTTGAAGTTTGGAATATACTTCTTTCCAGATCTTGCTCACAACACTACAATAATCTTAAGCGACATCTGTAGTTTTAGATGAAAATATCATGCCAGACTTGTTCCAGCAATTGCCAACTAGAAGCAATATTTTTCTCTTTTTCCATAATTTTATCAGTATTTAAAAGTTATTCTCCAAAAAGTTCTTTTGTCATCCAAGCACATCTGTTAGATTTGTATTCAACAGGAAAAGATGATAAATGTTTGAAGTAGCAGGGTTTTAAAGCTTTGATGATCATTAGGAGCCAGAAAAGTTTTGTATCTGTTGCATTACAGCAAAATGGGCACCATTGTTGGCAAAATTCTTAATTAACTTATAATGTTCCATCATCAATTTCCTTCAAAATGCTAATTTTTCATCCATTATAAACAGTTTTCATTTATGTACCTTTTTACTAAATCACTCATATTCATGGGAGTAATTATGGTTTCATTTGTGCAATTTCATATTCACTTTAACACAATGACTGCCTATGGCCAGTTAACTGACCATCAATGACTTTCGTGGGAGACCCGTGTCCAGTTAATTGGCCATAGGCATCAGTCCCTTTCCATGATCTCCATATGCTTGGGGTTTGCTGATTTCATTTCATACTTTCAGTGAGCCTCTGGCAAGCTCCAATATTTACTCCGGTGGTCATAGTTTCTATTTCTGCCACAAATGGCCATGTTTTTTACATCATATTCTTTCATGACAAACATTTTACACGTTGGCCTCTGGCAGGAGAGTAGCAAATTTGATGGGCTGTCAATGTATTACGACAAAAATTACTATTGGTGAGATTAAGCTACTCTATGCACTCTTTCAAAAATAAAGAAGAGAGGCAATTGACTTTTCAACAAGCCCCACCTACGACAAGCAGAGACGTCGTGTTCGCACTTTTCTTTTAACTATAGTAGTTTTGAAAAATTTTCAGAAAATTTGCTTAATTTAAAGAAATTTAAATAAAAAATGTTATTTTTTTCAATCTTATCAGAAATTCGGCTAGAAATATTTGCTGTATTATTATTTAAAGAAATACATTGAAAATAATGTTATATTTAGTTTCCATTTGGCAATGGAACATGATACGATCATATAAAATACTTTATAATCAATTATAATTTATTATTGTTATTTTTGTACTGAAGCTCGTTTTAATCCTATACAAATACTATGTCCTATTCCTCTTTCTCCATTTCTGCTCATTCCCTTTCTCTTTTCCTTCCTCCCTCTAACTACTTAATATATTCAATACATGTTATACCCATGTATACAAGTCTGATCCATATTAAAGCACTAAAATGGTGCATTTATTAAGTATGAATATGAGGCCAAGAATAGTGTTCAAAAATTGGGGCAACAATGGCCCAATATAAATAAAATGCATGAAAACGTGAATAAATTGTATTAAAACGTCATTTTTGGAGATTTACAAATGAGATTTACACATAACTAAGCTAAATATCTCATCCTTGAGATATTTTTGAATGTTAACGAAAAAGGTCTGCATGTCAAGATATGGCTTTTTGCGTGTTTCATGTATGGGATGCAAGTTTATAACTACAGTAAATTATAAGGTACACTGCAAAAATAACTATAAAAACAGTTAATAACAAAAAATGTCAATGTGAAGGTAACTGAAAGAAAATGAATGAAAAATCAAGAATTTAATTATAAAAAATTTTGGCACCCTCAGGATCGAACCCCAACTTTTACCTTTGGGACCATTGGCATAAATATTCAAAGCACACTTTCCTTAAGCATATAGTATTAGGATTGAGATGACAATACAATCTTGAGGTTTAACAATGATAGTCGGTAAGGCAAGATATCTTTAAAAAGTTTAAATTTTCCAATAAATATGATTTAAACGTATAACTTGAGCAATTTCAAATTGTAGGCAAAAGGTGACGATAAGAATAAGAAACGTTCTTTATTTTTCTTTAAAACGATTAAGGTCCATAGATAGTCAGTCAATTCTTTCTAATTTTAATTTGCAAAACAGTAAAAGCCTGTAAGTTGAAAAATCGATTATTACGTGTTATCTTATGGGAAATAGAAATTATCTCCTGGAGTCGAACCCAGGCCTTTTTTGGGATTTTTTTCGTAAACGACTTTTACTATAAGAATCAAACATTCCTACCAAATTTCAATCTTCTACCTAGTCGAGAAATTTGTCAATACACGTTAAAAAGAGCACAACTGAGCTTCAGATTTAACTCAATATGAATTAAAGCAGTGTTCCGATGGATGGACATGGGTAATTAGGAAATTATGTATATGCTATGCTGAATCCATGAAATGGGCAGCTTTACCCGGGAGGTAAAACCGATCGGCAGACAGACTGACGGACAGAGAACAATGTAAATTATTTTCCTGTAATCCCCTCGTTAAGACAAACAACTTTTGCATTAAAATTTTTCTTCTATTTTTCTTAGTTTCTGAAAGACAGAGCATGAGACACGGCAGAGAGATGGATAGACAGAGAACAATAACGATAATAATTTGTTTTAATTTATTCAGTACTAGATAATTACCCGGGCTTTGCCCTGGGTTTACAGATTCAAATTTTTCATGGACATATCACTCGCTAATATTTTCATCCAAACTCAAGATACTCTCAAGGTAAGTGACCAATATTCCCCTTAATTGGTAAGAACAAATTAAATATAGACTCAAATTTGATACCTCCCTCCCTCCCCAAGAAATCAAAGTTCTGACACTGAGTTGCATATCCTCAACGTCTCTTTAGTACGTGTACCAAGTTTGAAGTGTACGTTTCTTGGATCAATACTGACATTGGTGGAGGATTTATCAAAATCGGTCAAATGGTTGCTGAGATATCTTAAAAAAACTGAAATTTGGACCCACCATTCCATGGGGACCTCTTGACCCCGTGGGCCTATTTAAATTATATTTGGGACCAGTGGCGGCTAGTGTATAGGCACTGCAGAACTGCAGCACCCCCTATTTCCACTTGATATTATCGATAAGATTTAATATAATGAGTCCTTTTTTCTTTAATTCTTTCTTTATTTTTGTAGTACAATATATATTCCTTAAGCTTAATGTCAGTACTTCAGTAGCCATCCCCCAGTTTATGAAAAAGATACAAAAATCTTTGTATGGAACTGTGCGCTTCACAGTGCCAGCGACGTGGTGTTTGACTGTTGTGCGCATGCGCACATAGGAGGGGGGGGTGGGGAGGAAGGCGGGACTGCCAGGTAGAGAGAGCACTGTTGCTCTGGCGTGATGGTGGAAGGAAGTTTTTTTTTACTCAGCATGTGTTGTGCTTAAAAACCGTGTACCATATTCTTGAATGTGATAAAGTGTAGAAGAGTGTAGAATTAGATTATTATTCTGCTTCCAGCTATTCTATTTGATTCATATTTTTTCGGTTCTTTTATGGATTTCATTTTCAAATGAATAGATCAAGCTTGAACTGTAACAATTTAAGTTAAAGTAAGTAAAAAATGTTTGTTATTTTTTGTTAAGATTTTATCAAGTTCCTGAATAAATTTTCTTTTTATACATGTTTTTTTCCTTTTACACAATTTTAAAACAAAGGCTAAAATTTTTCTGGAGCAGCACCCCCACTAATTTTAGCTACGAGCCGCCACTGTTTGGGACTGCAACTCTTATGATAAACCTGAAGTTACTTAATAGTTCTGGAGATAATGTGGAAGATCTATTCATAATATTAAGAACATAAACTTCTAATTATCACTTGATGGTTGAGAAAAAGTAAAACTTGTTCACGCCTTTTATTAATGGCTCAAAAATGTATCTCACCAAAACATTGATATTAGTGAAGGTTTCATCGAAATTAGTCAATTCGTTGCAAAGACATAAAAAAAACGAAATTTGGACCGGCCCTTACCTTTCGATCCTTTGGACTGATTTTGTCCATTTTTGGCTTGAAAATGTCTCATCAAAACAATGATATTGATGGAGGATTCATCAAAATTGGTCAATTAGTAGATATCTTTAAAAAACCGAAATTAGGATCGACTGTTGCATGGGGACCACTCAAACCTGTGAAATTTGGACAGGCCCTTACATTACGACCCTTTGACCCCATGGACCGATTTTATCCATTTTGGCTCAAAATTGTCTCATCAAAACATTGATATCAGTGGAGAATCAGCAAAATCAGTCAATTGGTTACTGAGATATCTTTTAAAAAACAAAATTTGGACCAACCATTCCATGGCTCCATGAGGACCCCTCAGGCCCCTGTGGGCCGATTTGAATTATTTTTAGTACTACAACTCTCATTATCAACCTGAAGCTGCTGCCAAATTTTGAAGTTCCTACATTTATTTTCTGAAAAGTTATAACTGCCACAGATGCCAAATTGCATCTGAAAGTCCTCTTTAGAAGTGTGCTAGATGGCAACAATGCTCCAGTGTTAATTTTATGGGAATTTTTCAAACTTTCAAATTTTTTTAGGGCACTTAAACTTAAAAACTACTCATTTTCGCAATTTTTCCTTTGTTTATAAGTCATGAATAATCAGTCTGAATTTCTCCAGCATTCTAGCTCATATGGAAGTAAGAAATAGTTGGAGTAATGCACATTAGTGCGGTTATAATATAGAGAGACAAATTTAGTACTCTGTTTATTCAAGTGTTTATTTTATAAACTTGCTTGTTTTCTGTCTGTCTGTGCAATCAATTAAATTAAAATAGCAAGTAAATTGTAAGAGATATAAGAATGAAATTTGCAAGGTGTAGGTGACCCAAGATGCCATTTATTATGATGACCTTCAAAGTTTCAAATTAAGATTCTGAGCAAATGGTTATAGATAGAATGTTAAACCTTTTTATTGTTTGTGTGACCTTTAATACCATCAATAACACTGCAGAAGAGATTTTTTGAAAAATTAGTGGGTGGCAGGGGGTGACTTCAAAATTTTCAAATTAAGATTCTGACCAAATGGTAATAGATAGGAAATTAAAATTTTAAAATTAATTATTGAATAAATTATTTGTCATATAATTATGCAAGCTGAAGTACCCAGTGTTGCCTGGGTAAATCCAATATACTTCACGTATGACAAACTTACATGATTTGTGAAATTTATTCGGAGACAGTATCAGTATTATTTGTATACTGATGGTGAAACCCTCCTTGGACATGTCTGGTGCGGGTGCGATTTTGAGTAGAAGTGGATTGCCGAGATCTGGGTCAAAGGGCAAGTTACGGACATAGCCTCAACTGTTTTTGACAGACTGGGAACAGATTCTGGCCCTGGTTCCTTTTCATCATCACCATCATCATTTTCTACCACCTACTGTTTATGTATGTCATCTATGGACATGATCTGACAGATGGCAATATCGTTGCTTTGAGAACATGCAGAATGGAATGTCGTCTGCAGCGTTACGTCTAATTAGCCATGATTTGTTCTTACGTGACGTCATGAAAATGCTGATTGGGTCTGGATGAGACCAATGAGGACCAACATATTTGTTATATGATCATAAAACTGAGGGACTTATTCAATTTTTAATGATTTATAACTTGCATCTGCATTTTTGTTTCGCCTTTACTTAAGAGGCAAGTTATGGAGTGGCATATTTTTTTGCGACGATTCATCAAACATACTAACCAGGAAACATCATTATTTTAAAATGTACTAACCAGGTATTTTTAACAAGTATTTAAATGGAATGGAATCGGGACCTTGAGAAATCAATGTACTAAAGAGGAAAACGTGCTAACGAGGAATGCACTAACCAAGTCCCACTGTACATTCTTTCTGCATCTGTGACAAATCCTTTGATTCTATTGCTATTTTCCCTTCTATGTTTGTTATTCCTTTTACAAGTGCTATTTGGTTTCTTATTTTCTAACTCTTGAACCTTAGCATACATCATGTATAGCTTCTCCATTAGTTATATTTCTTTACATTGCTCATTTCTCAAGTCATTCTCAACTTATTGTTTATTCTTAAATAGTTTGTTCTACCCTCTTTGCTGGTAAAGTTTTCCACATCCTGTCATCAATTTTCTTGAACAATATCTTTATGATTTTCCAATTTTCTCTTACTGCTCACCTATCTTTCTGTTCATGATTTTATTAAAATTTTCTTTGATTTTTTTCCCATTCTATTTCTATGGATTTTGCTGTTTTCCAGCTGTCCAAGCATTTCTTCTAATTTCAGGTAAATGTTATTTCATTTTCCTTTCAGCCCACCTACAACCCAATTTTTATGCATTCCTCATTTTCTTTCTCTAGCTCTAGCTTTGTAGCTATACCCACAATCAGAATCTATGCTTTGCAAGTATGTAATCTATCTGACATTTCATTCTGTCTCCAGGGCTTTTCCAAGCATACAACTTTGTTTTGTAATTATTAAATCATACATTAGTTAAGACAGTACTGAATACAGATATCTAAAAGCATTTCTCAATCTCAATTTCTTTTAGCTAGACCAGGGGTTGGCAACTTGTGGTTCCTGAGCCACAGGTACAAGCTTGTGGCTCTTTAGAAGTTAGCTAAGCTCCCTAATCTTTGTCAGTGATGAAACGTGTACTGAAATCACTCGAATCTCTCTTAAAAAAGTCATACAGGTTGTCAATGAATGACCCCAAGTATTTTGGAATGAGACAAAAAACAAAAAATGGCTCATTTATTTTGCAAGTTTGCCAATCCCTAACCTAGACCATATCTAACTACCATATCTGCCCGAATAGAAGCCGACTCCGGATTTAAGCTGACCTCACAAAAATTTTCACCATTTTTTGACAAAAAAGTAAATTCGTAAATCTTTTGCTGAAGTGTGCCGGGAATGCATGCACAGCGTAGAATACATTATTCGAGATTGAAGAAAAGAGTGAGAAATGGTTTAGATGTTGACATTTGAAATATTATTCCAATTAATAATTTCACATTGTTGAATAATGTTCCACATTCAGTGATGATAATTTCATACATCTTCATTTTCACAAAAGGTCAAATAAAGCAATAGCGACCTCGCCAAGATAATTTTTAATCCAAGTCTATTTCCAATGAAATTTACATTGCCTTAAGAAATTACATTTTTATAATTATACACGTTCAATGTAAAGCTTTACCGAAATTCAAACGCATCGCATTTTGCGCAGTCGTCTATGTAGTCAATGTATGCAATTTTAATAGATTCCTTGAATGAGGTTTTAACATGCAAACAAACATTACATTGGCTATAGAAATAACTACAATAGGCCAAGTAAAACTAATAGAAACTTCTTATAATGCATAATGAAAAATTGCTAACCATTCTTAATGATACATATACTGAGAAATAAAAGAAAATATGCAATAGCATTTAGAAATGAACGAACAGGTAACAATGGCAACAAAACACAGGTATTGCTAAATTCAATATTCTAGTTTTATTATTTATTCATTAATATTCATCGCAGATCAAATATTTACTTTACGAAAAATATAGTTCTATCATTTGAACGCCGTGGCAATGAGAAACATGCTGCCATCTCTGGGTGACTAACCCTAACCCCAAATTTTTTCTCTGTCTCGCATTTAAGCTGAGGGGTGATTTTTTCATGATAGATTTTGTCAAAAAACATCGGTTTATATTCGGGAAGATACGGTACAACATTTTTATAGACCTTCTCCAACTATACCATTCCAATATCCCATTATAATGCAATTAACATTTTCACTTCCTTCGTCTATGTTTCATGGATCTACTCATACATATCCTCCATTTCTTTGTCCTCATGTCTAGATGCTGGCATGTATACTTATTGACATGTCAACAGGAACAGCTCTTAGCTTTATTATCATTAATCTATTGTTTGTAGTTATTATCTCGCCCATGCCATCAATCATTTCTCTCTTTGGCACCACAGCTACTTCTCATGCGCTGCCATTTCCTCTAGGGTAAATTATTGTGAATTCTTCCAAATCAAACTGCAAATCTCTTTTCTATGTTATCCTCTGCAGGGGTATGAAACTCTTATAGGAAAGTAGAAACCAAAGTTTTACACATAGTTCATAATATAGTGATATCGCAAAAGGCATTGCAGCCACAGCTCTCTCTCTGCCACAGTGTTTCTTACAAAGTCTACTACCCCCCTCTTGTCTCTATGCTCACAGATGCCATTTTGTTTTATAGAAATCCACCATTGCTTATTGAGTATGATCGTACGATTCTGGCATTCTGGCGAATAGTTATCTATAGTAATGTCTTCATTTCGAGAGAAATGTGCAGTGGCAGACTGCAGTTTAAGGAGACATGATGGAGTGCAAATGTTCTGCTCTCCAACAAACAGAGCCAGGTAAGTCTTACAAACAGCATATATTTTTGAAAATTTTTCTGACACTACAGTTCTATGAGGTGTGTATGTGAATGTATTTTGTGAGAATTCTTTTATTTCTTAACAGATACAGCAGAATCCCGATTTAAGGTTTCTCTATTTAAGGTTTTCCCACATTTAAGGTTGTTTTTTTGTGGCTCTGACTAAAGCTCCATATAAATAATGTATTATATTACCCGATTTAGAGTTTCTCGATTTTGTGAATTGCCTGCATTTAAGGGACAAAATTCTCATCCCTAGACGGACATCGCCTCAATTTAGGGTGCGTTTACATTATGCAATGCAAAAATATATTATTTAGTGGAGTTGTAATGTAATAATTCACACTATCCATCAACGATGCAACACATACCGGCATTGTTACATAAAATGAACTCAAATAATTAATATTTTGTCGTGCCGTGTTTTCTCAATCCACCTTTAGTCCTTAAGTGATCTGTTATGTACATTACGAAAGTTGCGGTGAAGTCATTATGTGAACGGATTTTTTTATGCTTCGGTTACAAAGCATAGCTCATTCTTCTTTTTCAGATTTCCCAACTGGAATCTACGACGTGTATCTGAAATTTCCATTTTTTATGCGTTCTTTGCACGAAGTGAACGCATATAGTGGAATTCGTTTCCGTCCATATGTTTAAACTCAGGAACTGCTGGAGGTACTTCAATGAAATTTGGTATTTAGAAGTTTTGCTAAAATTTGCTGATCGATTCCGATTTTGGTTAAAATCAGACCATAATAACGACCACTTTACATGAAGACCTGCATGTATTTTACAAGTCTTTCACAAGCACCTCATAATACATGAAGGTCTTAATGTAAAGTGGTCATTATTATAGTCCAATTTCAACCAAAATTGAAATCGACCAGCAAATTTTAGTAAAACTCTCCAATACCGAATTTCATTAAAATATCTCCAGAGGTTCCTGAGTGTGAATGTGATCTTCATAAAAAAATTGTTTATGAACTGCAAGGTAATTCTATTCTAGAATACTATGTTAACCACAAAAACTTGCATTTGGGATGCAAGTTTTAAACTACCTTGTCTTGTCCCCAAACATTTCCATTCCAGCCTTGTGCTTTATGATACATCTCTTAATTGCCTGTATATAACTGTGTAATGCAAAGAGTAATACATGTAATAGCTCTGTAATTGCCCAGTATAAAATTTCCTATTCTTAGCTGTTTATGTCTTCTTGTTTTGTATTTGTATTTTTACTAACTTTTATACAAGTATACCTTCCCTTTGAATGGCATGAGAAAAGGTCCAGCATTCTCATGTTTTGCATATTAAAATTACTTTCCATACAAACATGGGATTTTCCTTAAGTTAGATTTCGGGCAACATTTGAAGCATGCCCATAGAGTCCTGCATCAATTTCTTTAAGTTTAGCATGTAATTGTAATGATTGACATTTTTAGAAATTCATTTTCATTCTTCTTACAGGTAGAACAGAAGATTCCCATATGAACATGGAACTTTCATCAAAGAACGCCGAAAAGAATGAAAAATCACTTGACCATGGATTTGGTGGATCCACAAATTCATTCTTAACGTGAAAGTTTGACATTTCCCGTCGTTCGTGTGAATTTCCCTTAAATACATTTTCATGCATAAAAGGTATTAACATTATAAAAGTTGTTTACAATAATTCATTTTTATATCTGTATTGTGCACATGTACAAATTCTTCACCGCTATGTAATTTAATAATGACTTTGCACTCTCGCAATGTGTGATATATGCTAATAAATTTGATTTCTTAAATGCAATTCAACATTCTTTAATTTAAGTCCATTTCTTCTATCCATCCAATTTATATTTGATACGATTATCATATTAAAATGGGAGGGGGTGGGGGTGAAGAATATCTTGTGGTGGCGTCACAATAGTGAGAGCCATCATGAACATATAGTTCCAAATTTTCCCGTGTCTTAGCAACTGCCGACTTCCATGGAAAACCTGGGCATAGATCATAGCATTAAGTTTCCGGTCTTTCCGTAGGGTATTTGGTCCTCTCACACCTATTATATCAATTCTGTTCCTTCCCATTACTTCTTTAACCTTTATCATACAGCATTTAAATGCCGCCGTGGTGTCTCACGGCTGGATTAATTTGGGATATTTAAATAGAATATTTTTTGTTTGAATAAATTCTCATATCTTAGGAAATATTTATGATAAAACCTTCCACGACAAAGAGAACATCTGCAAGATGTCTCAGAACAAAGAGATCAAAATTGTTCACTATGCACATGAGTGAACACATTTTAGCACCACTTTTGTTGTATTATGGCTGATAAAGTTTTTCCAGCTTTCTCATCCACTTCATAATTACTACAATCCATGCCCCTATCCATAAATTACCTCTTTAAAAAATTTTTTTTCACTAAGTAGTCCCAGCTAGACCTAAATGGGGGAATATTTTACCTCCAGAATGTTTTATCTCCATAAAACTCATTATATTCAATACAAGGGAATAGTAATATGGTAGTTCCCATACTTTCAAATTATTCTGATCATTCCTGCAGTTATCTTGGTAATTGATCCAGTCAACAGCAATCATTTTCAGCTCAATAATCGCAGTGTCTACTGCCAGAGGCACAAGTGGAAAGTGTATTTTTTAACTGCCACACAGAAAAATTGAACCCTGAACCTTTGGGTTGGTAATCTAACATGCTAAACACTATTCTTCCAGAGAATACAACTCTATATAAACATAAATAAATATTTCTCCAATATTAATCAGACTAATAATTTTTGAGAAAATAAAGAAAAAGAATGAACATTTTGTTAAATTGCTAGATGATAAAAAAAATGCTTACTTGGTAATTATTACAGTCTGAAGTTTTATTTTGACAATGAAAAATGTATGACAATTTTGAGATTTCCATCACATTAGAAAAGAATAAAATTCTAACCTTTTACAGTGGTGGATAGCGGATTCAAGAGGTGAAGTGTGGCATGTACTGCTCTTGGAGGAGAAGTGAAAAACAGGATTCAAAGAAGGAAGCTGCTTTGAGGATGGATTTATTGACCCCTTGCTTGAAGTATATTGACATTGGCTCGGTGAATAACCTCTTGAAGGACATGGAGAACATTCCCCACTGTTTTGTCTTGAAGTTCCTTCAGGAATGTTACATGTTAATCTTTTTCTAATCCTTTCTTTGGCCAACATTCTCCCTTGCAGACTTAAGCGATTGCTGCTTGCATCATTCATAACTTCTTTTACAGAAAAAGAAGATTCTAGAGGGCCTGAAGATTCAAAAGATCCAAAGAGCTTCATTGAAGAGCTATTAGATTCACAAATCCTTCCTTCTTCAAAAAGTTTTCGTTTAACTTTGTTATCTCCTATTCTTGGGCCAAGGATACCACACTTACTACAAGGATTGTCATTCCTGACTTCCTGCACTGTTTCCAATGATTCAACAGTATCAGAATCAGATTCATCAAATTTCTTAACAAGATTTAACCATTTAACCTGGGTTGAAACTACATCACTATAATAACTTGGTTTTATTACCGGGAGGTGATTTTGAGATGGTATTAGTGGTTCATATTCATCCTCTATCATTAAATTTTCATATTGATGACACATTAATGGTTTAAAACCACACTCTCCTTCATCTGAACTTAATTTTTGATGATTATTTTCTTTAGAATCCTTTTCTTGTGTGAATAATTTCTTATATTCTTCATTGTTACTTGAGATATTTCTATCAGTTACCTCTAAATCGTTATGATTTGAATATACAACTGAATTCACCTCCTTATCTTGTGATATTCTTGGTGATATAGCATGTATAACATCACCACTATCACAATTAGTTCCAGCATTTACCTCGTTAGGCAGAGTTGAATATTTGTTCATTACGAACATTAAAGTGGGTGAGTGATCAGTTGACTTTTTGCCACTCCTACAATGACTTGAAGCAACAGCAGGTGCTGAGCATATCGAAATTGATGTTCTCGATGATTTCTCTGATAAATGTTCATAGTTTATTAAATTTTTATCTGAAATTAAAGCACTTGATTCACAACTCAATCTGTCAGCAGCATCACAATCATAAATTGCTTTTACTGGTGTATTGCTGCTTGATTTCAAGGATTCTGCGGCAGAATTTCTATTGGAGTCCGAGCTATTTTCTTTAAAATTGTTTTCTTTGTTCTCTACATCTAAGACTGGAATGACGCTGCTTACTTCGCAATAATTAGCAGTCACCCCCTCCAAACACTCCCTTTCATTTTCCTCAGTCTGTGTTTTAGATTTATTTTCCTGAGACAAGCAACTTTCTTTGTCTTCACTTGAGCTTTTGCTGCTTCTTGTTTCCAAATCTTTGCTAGTGTTTGGTTCTAGCTTGATGTCTAATTCCTTTACAATATCCTGTTCTATGTTTAATTTCTGCACATCTGACATAATCTCATCATCAAGGTCCTTCAAAAGACTTTTCTCTTTGCAATTTCCTTCCTGACATTCAACAGGTTTAGAAGATGGGATACAGGCATCATCAAAAATGACCTTTTTGAAAGTTTCATCATTTTTTGAATCAATTTCACAATGACTTTTTTCTGTGCTCAAGTCTTTTTCATCATATTTTGTGATTTCTTCTTTGTTGAGAACATCTTTTCTATTTGTAATGCTGGTATTAAGAGGTTCCACAAGAACAGTGGTACTATGATATTTATTGAGTGGAGATCCATTAACAGAAATGTCATCAGACTGTGTTGCTTTGTCACAAAATCCTACATCAATGAAGTTACTTTTACGTTTATCAATCTGGTTCGGGAACACATATGTTTTACCGCTGTACAAGCCTTCATTTTGTGTTGATTGGTCAATAGTCTTGTCAAAGTTTGTTTCAGTTGTTGATAAGTCTTCAAGCAATAATGGAGTGTCATTGTCACTCTTAAATGTGTTTAAGAAACACTTAGATGAATCAGGATGATTTTTCTTTATATTACATGAAGTAATAGAAATATCTGTTTCACTTTTTATCCCAGCTTGATCCAAGCAGGACTGACTAGAATTATTTATCTTCAGTAGTGAACTTCCTTTATTGCTACAACTACTGCGAGGCTGACCATTTGTTAAACCTTCATAATTTTCACTCGAGAGGCAAATATTTGACTTATGTTGCTCAAGAAGAGGTGAATTTTTGGACTTTGTGAAATCAAGAGCTGAGTCCCTGAGGTCGCCTCTTCTCCAACATTTGCTAAAATTAGTGAATGCACCTGACCATTTATTCACCCCACAACTCCTTTCAGATAGAGTTGATGGAGTGGCACTGCCTTCCTTTTTCTTAGATAACTGTCCAGTCTCATAATTTTTATCATTGGCTTTTGCACTGAATAATTTCTCAGCTGTACCAGATGCAAAGATGCCATGACTATCACCATAGTATTCCAACTGTGTAGAGTTATTAAAACTGTACTTTATTGGTAAGCCACCTTTACTTTCATATATTTCTGCCCAAGTACATTTTTCAAACTCTCCCAGATTGCATTTACGAATAACACCCTTTCTGCTGACAGGACTGCTTTCATTTGATGTGCTTTCAGAGTTTTCATCGAGTTGGTTTGATTTTGAAATAGCTGGATATTTGGAACTCTTTCCTTCCAATCCCTCAAAAGTATGATCGTTTAAAATAAAAGTGTTATTCAAGCTTTTGAAAGTACAATTTGGTTGATCATCCTCAGGAATGGAATCAAGAGTTTCACCATTGAAACTAATGTTGTTTTTACAAGAGGACTCATCTTTATTAGTTTTATGTTCATTATGATGCTTTGGCACTGGTACTGGCAATTTTGAACTTCTTCGATCAATTTTCTTCTTCTCTACCATTTCTGAGATGGTCTTAGTTATTTTGTTTTTAGCAGTTGTTTTACATTTTGTAGATATAATCTCACCATTATTACATTCTGTTTTATTTTTGCTCTTTCCATAGGAAACTGATTGCTTCTTCTGCTTAATCTCACCCTTCTGATTGTTTTTCTCCTTCACTTCATCAACAAATATCTGACATTGATTATCGTCAATCATTCTGCAATGCTGTTTCATGGCTCCATTTTCTTCCGGAATAGAATTTAACTGGGAGATATCTTTCCAGGTAACCAAATTGGATGGCTCAACTAAGTTCAGGTCAGTTACAACAATGCCTTCAGAATTGACAGACAAGTCATTAAGTTTGACTTTAGATTGCCCAATTTCATTGAAAGAGTTATGAGTCCCAAAATAATGTGGTGACTTAATGTCTTCCTTGTTTATTTCTGATCCAATTTCTTCTATAACATGCATGTTTATGGTAGATTTGCTGTTAAGAACATTTTGAGATTTAGTACCGGAATTTCTATGAATGTTTGGGGCTGAGTCTGCCTGGGGTATTATCTGCTGACAATCAACATGCTTTAGAGTACCTGCCTGATCTATGGGCATAATTTGAACATTCTGTAAGTTTCTTGTGACCTCTTCAAACCTATCTTCTGTGAAATGCTCATGATTATCGCTGGAACCATCAGATGATTCCAAAATTCTAAACATGAATTTACGTTCCATGCTGTTTACTAACAATTTTGTATGATCTATATCACCTTGACCAAAATGACTGAACAGTTCTTCCGTCTGATTTACAGGGAACCTAGCGGATTTGCCTAAATTATTCTCAAACACAAATGGAGTGCTAAGTTCAGTTGGAGAGAGTTCACATACTTCAGAATTTGAATCACAGTTTCTCTGAGAATCATTTCCTCCAAATATTTTTTCAAGCATCATGGCATGGTTGGCAGCATTGTAAATTGTTTTAATCCTAGTTTTTTTGTGAAAATTCTGTGAATTGTACCTACAATTTGTATTATTCTCTTGTTTAAACTGAGCCGTCGCTTTACTGACATTATCTATACTTTCTTTCTTTTCAGTTGTTTCCTTTTTGGGACTTTTCTTCATATTACGAAGCACACGTTTTGCTTCCTTTACCCATTTAATGAGTTCCTCCTCTTTCTTTAGTTTGTCATCTACTTCTGTACTATTTTCTGTTTCTTTAGCTTCTTGGTGGACAAAATCATCACCACATTCTTGATGTTTGTCCCTAGTGCAGGAGAAGGGAAAGGTGATAAGGATATGATAGCAAGGATTGGCATTGGTTGGAAAGTGTATTAAAGGAGTCTACTCTCTTTTAAACAAATCATGCAACAAATAATACAGTGATTGAGTTAATTCAGCTTCTACTGTGGCACATGCAGAAGTTAATGGTTCATGAATATCAAATAAATACACAGAAAAAGATGGATAAGCTAAGGAAAAATTAAAATAAACCGGTAACCTGAGCAAAAATGATTGACAATTTCATAAAATCAAAATTAGTTTTTCAATGAGGATATTACAGTTTTACAGTTTGAATTAATTATGAATTAATTGCATTTTTTTGCTTAAAATGTGAACTATATAGGTTTCCAAAACCATAGACAGTTGGAGAACAGCTGACTTCAAAACTGAATCTATGAAAAAATTATTTAGAAAATAAGTTAACACAAAATGGGCAACATGCTTACAAAAATGAGCTAAGTCTTTTGGTCTATGAATTATATAAAACTATTTCAAACCTATTTCGGCTACTAGAGGTAGATTCCTTAGCATCTGCTGCTGCTTCATTAGTGATGTTTAGGTCCCTGGAAAATGGAAATTAATAAATGAATCTGGGTCAGGTATATTTCTCTCTATTTGGTATAGAAGATTAATGAAGAAAAAATTTCATGATAATTTAATCTATTAACCTTCATAAAAACTGACAGGGCAGAGGGCTAAATGCTTATGTATGAAACTAAGAGTACTGAGGTAGCCAATTTTCAGTACATCATATCTAGATAAAATATCTCTCTTATGATGAATAATAAAGTATTTTCTTTGAATTAACATGTTTGTGATGGCATGGCCCACCAGTGTGTCATGGGCATCACTTCTTGTGGCTGTTATGATCCACCAGTGGTCACTCGTGGACATCGTGACCCACAGGTGGGACAACACCTGTGTGTTCTAGTCTTCACTCAGGCAAGAAGCAATGCTCATGTACTAACAGTAAATCCTAGACACACCAATTCTCCATGTTGGAGATGATTAAAAATGAAAATCTCAAATGCATGTAACAAGGGTATCAACCCAAGTGCCTAGGAGCAGTGGTTATACCCTGCAATGGGCCCAATCTGGAGGTAAAAGACCTCCGACAGTGGGATCCTCACTCTGGGTGGTACTTCAGAGGAGCAAGAGGCACGTGCATGTGTGTTTAGAGAAAAACCATTATTCCAGTTTCACTCACATTTTTTGCCAATAATCTGACCACTAATGCAGGATATGCCTGCCAACAGCTGCTGAGTCATGATGAAAGCAAATAAAATCGGTTTACAAGTTACAAGACATTGGTTTATTATAGCTCACCCTAGCATCTCCATAACCAGCAACATTACCATATAAGTAATCGCTATTAATAAATAAATGCCTTGAACATTTTAATGATTTTCAATGAACTGTTTCTTTTAGCACATTTCAAAATGGTCCCTAAATTTCACAAACATTAAACAATTCAAGTAGAAGTAATCATGCGGACAAATGAACAGATGGACAAAGAAAGCTAGACAGAGGGAGAGAAAGGTAACCCTCATAAATGCAATTATCTACAGAAATAAAGCATGAAAAATGCATTATTACATTTGAATTAGAAAATAAATTTTATGACCCAGAAAAAAACAATAAAAATGCCTTGTCATGAACATGTTAAATGATTTTTAAAAAACAATATGGAATGTAGATCTTCTTGATGATAATACTGTTTCTAGGAATAAATAGATTGTTGATAGCATTCCAGTTTCTAGAAATATATCAATTAAGATAATACATCAAATAGATATAATGTGTTACTGATAAGAAAGAGATAAAGAGAAATAAATATATGTTGATACAAAACAGCATAAAGATAAAAGCTTTGTAATGATAGTGGGAAGTGATACAAAAAGATAATAAAAACAAGGTTTTTATACTAATTAATCATAGTGTTCTCAACAAGGATTAATAGATATGAACATAGAGAAACCACAGCATTTTATGGAGAGATAAGACATCAATGAAGACCTAAAATCTTTTTTACTTTTTAAAAATTGATATTACCTTTCAAAATACAGCCTTTGCAGGTTAATAAGATGTATCTATTTTCAGAAAATAAGGTTTCCATACATAGATAAAACCTTTATAAGAAAAAGGTAGCCCAGTCACAAAGTTCACATACGAAGAAATTAGGTCTAACAAGTGTTGCTGCTAATAGGATAAACACAGCTTTTGCTAGGCTGCACAATGCAAAAATTACTTTCTCAAAATGATTTAAATGAATTTAATTCACTGAAGAGGCGGATATTTGGTGGAACTCCATAAAAGTGAATATGTGGAAATAGTATAAAGTTTACAACAGTGTGTGCAATTTGTTTGAGTTATAGTTAAATTACACCATTTCCCCTTAAATGGATTTGTGAAGAGCATAAAGATATATGAATTGTGGAAAAGGTGGATACTTTGTAAAATTCCATGAACAGAAAGAAAACAATAGGAACTCCCATTGGTGTGCTAGCCTACGCAGATTATATGGTGCATAAGAGCCCACCAAGAAACTCAAAAATTATCAATTTTTATTTCAGCTTGCACATAAATATACAGAACAAAATCTATAACACTTGTTTTCTATTGAAAATTAAGTATAATTATCGAATGATTCCTTATTTAATGCTCAAGAGAGTGGCTCATCATTAATTTCGTTTGTAGTTATGCCACTAGGAACAAAAATGTTTCACAAAATTATAATGTAAAAAAATGATTGATTTTTAAAGAAGATACATATTGGTAGTTTTCTAAAGCAATTTTGGCATTTGGTATAGGAGTTATGCATTATTAACATTTTTCCTAAGCCTTAATTGATTCCTAATTCTATAGGTGCAATATAGTGGAAGTTTTTTAATGTCTCATAGCAAATAAAGAAATTTGTAGTCTGACATCCATTTACAAAGTATGTTGAGTTCTATAATGAATGAGCTTTATTTACTTTACTATTTTAGTGTGGTGAATTGTTTTTTTATTGCCCTAAACAAGTGTAAATACATGGAATGAAATTTTGTTCCAAAAACCTGGTCTGAAATTTATAAGGACAGCAAATATGTCATATACATCAGCAGTAAGCCATACTCAAGAAAAATATTATTTCAGACAAATAATGCAAATATTTGTCACAGAAAATTATTTTAAAATATACCAACCATGGAGGATTAATTATATGAGGAATTTCCTTTGAAGGTGACATTTCCCTCTTGACAGGAGCACTAATTTTCCTCATAACAGGCTTATGATGAGAACTGACAGTTGGAGTTGAAGTTTTTCTTTCTGAAAATAAATCCACCAATTCAATTTCAATGAGTGACAAAAAGCTTGAATGAAATTATAATTCATAGATTAAGGTAGTTTTTCAAAAAGAGTTTTACAAACTAAAGAAAAAACATTTCATTCATACATTAAAATCTAATTTGAAAAGGTACAGTTTATTGAAGTAATTACTCATTGTAACATTATTCACTGAAATTATTATGGCATATTTAAACAAAAGATTAATTGGCAAATAATTAAAAATGGTATTTCATAACATTAACACAATTAAATACTTTCCTAATTTACACAATTTATAAGATCACTTGCAATCTATAGTATGACTGATTTACATAATCAAATTAATATCATGTTTAAATAATAATTATGAGAATTTTTACCTTGAAATAAAAATTTTTATTACTACATTACTATACTTTTTGATTCATTCCTACATCATTTACAAGCAATAACACGTTGATATCAAGTGAGGAAATCCAGTCTGCTTTTTCCACTTTAATAATTTTACAATTTTTACTTGATTACAATGCCATGCATTTATCAAATTTAGTTTATTTGATAATTGACATCACTTTAGAAACAAGTTTTTCCCAAAAGAATTTGAATAATAGACATCAATTCAACTGGTACATATTTGAATCAAGATTAATATAAACATGAAAATTTCACAATATTATTTTTTTCATAACCAGTTAGCTTATTCCTTATGAAGCATTTCAGTGAATACAGTAAGGGAGAAAAGATAATAACATACTGTATATGCTGGTGTATAAGTTGACCTTGATTTTTTGGATTGTAAATACACGACTAGACATATATTTGCCGTATAAGTCATGGTATTTTTACTTTCTCCATACATGAAGTATATGGAGAAAGTGTTTTCATGAAAAAAATTGACTTCGAGATTTCAACGGAAGTATGCTTTAAGGTCCCCTGAACTTGTTTGACTATTTTTTGCAATGACGTCTGTGTGTCAGCTGTGTGGCTGTAATTGGAATTTTGTGGGTGCTCTAACTCAAAAACGTCTTATCAGATCAGCACAAAACTTTAAATTTTTATAACTTTTGTTATAATATCAAGAACTGATTAGTTTTTGGCTAAGATGGGTCAACCGGAAGTGAGGGTTAATTCTTACAGTGTCGATTTTTGAGTTATTAAATCATTTGTTTAATTTAAGAAAGGTCAGTCATATACTGTACTGCCATCTATTGTTGGAATGTATTTCTACTTATCCTTCATTCCTGTAATTGCAAATAGATCGTTTATATTTTTGAGATTCAGTAATAAAAACAAAGTTAAAATTTTAATTTTTGTTAACTATTAAAAATAATCATCTTAAATCTTCTAAAATAAATGACAGAATATGTAAACAATGGAGCAGCCGATTCAAAATGGCGATCACCTACGCTGCAAGATCAAATGTTATCGTAAATATCAATGTTTTTAATCTGTTATTTAAGAGTCACATTTTATATTCGGAGTATAAGTCGACCTTAAGTTTTCGGAATTTTTTTTGAGCTTCAAAAGTAGACTTATACACCGGCATATACAGTAACATAACCAAAGTTTCTTTAAGTGGATTCCTGAAAAATTTGAAAGGTCTCAAAGAGAAATAATTAAGTTTTACAGCATTAAAAAAAAACTAAAATAACATTTTAAGTGCATTAGTTTACATAGAAAACGTTTTGTGGGCCCAATGAAGAGCATTAAAAAGAATTAGAAGAGAAAGTGATAGCACTTGTACACAAAAAATGTACCAAAAGAATGGCAGTTACCTAAGAGACTATATTCAGATGTAGGTGCTGGAAAAATTAGCATCACTTAAAATATGACAACAAAATTTCAAGGAAAATGTTGGTTGGATCATCAGGCTTATAAGGAAAAATGGCTTAGGGCAATGAGAACGATGAGATGAACACGAACTCATGAATTACTGGCTCAAAGTTTCTCTTTTGAAAAAAAGAGTCATGCCAGTGCGATGGGTTTTGAGGTCATTGTACAGAAATTGTGATAGGAGAAACATCTATGCACTGAACTTTTATCCAGAGGATAACCAACAGAAAAGTTCCTTCCTTGTTTAGGTATTAGATTATAACAGCTTTACTTGAAGGCCAAAATATGACATTCGCTTTCTCCCTCAGACACATCTCTACATTATCTTAATACACTTTATCTACAGCTGTGAAAACCTTTTCACAAGGGAAGGTTTAGGTCTTAAAACACTGACTTTGGAGAGCTGCCTTAACCATTGGGCTAAATGGGCTTTAGCCCAGGGGTGCCGGAGTCACACATTATTAATTTATCATAAACAAATATAATTTGCTTTTATGATCAATAAATTACATGTTAAATATAAAATTATAATTCTATTAAATTTCTATTATTCATTAAAAATATGTGACACACTGTCATTATGAGGGAGCCTCATATTGCACCGTACAACACTGAAATTTTCCCCGACTTAAAACTAGGTGATTTTTACGTATTCATACGCGCTGATTACGAAAATGAAAGTCGTTTTCCATATCACCTAAGGTTTCTGTGGAACACGTTGATTTATACATACAAAAGTGCCCGCCACGGATTCATTTGGCATGCACGTGTTGCAGGCAATCCCGAGCAAAGCACCAATGCACTACTGTATTTATATGACACTTTTGTGGTTTTGAAGCTTGAGGAACGACATTGTATCAAAATGTTTATGATAACTTTGTCAGTTCTCCCTTCTCTTTTGTGTACTGTGCATTCCAGTATGAGAGTTTGTTCAAGAATACGTGTATTTTTTAAAACTTGTATCTATCAATCGAGTTTAGGAGTGAAATTTAAAAGTGGGAGAATCGTTTAACAATTCATGATATATTTTACACTTGATTTTTTTTTCTCGTGATGTCTTGCATATGTGTCAATTCACCAGACTTATTTTGTTATGTGTGAGGTGAATTCACCCCAAATTCCCAACGAGAATCCATTTCTCCTGTAGTGAAAAAGGCTTATGAGTTGTATTTTGGATGCAAAGTTGGAGATCAAGATAAGAGTTGGGCACCACACGTATGTTGCAGTAGATGTTCTCGATACTTAAGAGGCTGGCTAAATGGCACCCACCAGTCAATGCCGTTTGCTGTTCCTATGGTTTGGAGAGAGCAGAAGGATCACGTTACTGACTGTTATTTTTTTAAACGAACATTTCTGGTTTCTCTTCAAAATCCAAACATGCCATAGTTTGCCCGAATCTGCCCTCAGCCATACAACCTGTGAAACACGACGATTCCCTACCGATTCCCAAGCCATGTGAAGTATGGACTTTGGATGAAGAACCGACAAGCACTTCTACTGAAGCTGAACCTTCGTGTTCCAACGAGGGTGATCCTGATTACCAACAACCACTAACAAAACTTCATTTAATTTTTCAAGCTGAACTCAACAATCTGGTGAGAGACCTCAATCTAACGAAAAGCCAGGCTGAACTGCTAAGCTCTCGACTATAAGGTTGGAATCTGCAAGAGCTGGGCGTCAAAGTAACAACCTATAGGAAACGTCAGCACTCTTTGTCATCATTTTTTTCAAAGGGTGGTGATTTGGTCTATTGTAATGATGTGGATGGGCTAATGGCAGAGTTGAAGGACAATCACAATCCTCAAGAATGGTGGCTTTTCATAGATTTGTCAAAACTTAGTTTAAAGGCAGTGTTGTTGCATAATGGAAATGTTTATCCATTAGTACTGATTTCCTATGCTATCCACATGAAGTAAACCTACCAGAACATGAATTTGCTTTTAAAGGCTATTAATTACTCAAAATATGAGTGGCAAATCTGTGGAGACCTTAAAGTCATAGGACTACTTCTAGGGATGCAACCAGATTTCACAAAGTTTTGCTATTTTTTGTGTGAGTGGGATAGTCGAGCTAGGGAAAAACATTATGAATTTAAGGAGTGGCCTATGAGACAGTTTGGTACCAGGGGAAAAGAGTGTCAAACACGAACCACTTTTTGGGAGAGACCAAATTTTATTACCACCGCTTCACATCAAGTTAGGCTTGATGAAAAATTTTGTGAAAGCTATGGACAGAGAGGGTGAGGGCTTTCAGTATTTGAAAGACAAATTCCCTAGACTCAGTGATGCCAAATTATTGGTCATAAATTTTTCAAAACTCATTTAAAAACTCTTAACTTGAGAAATAAGAATCTGACGGAAGATCAGCAAAAGATTTAATTCTGTACAATATAGCAAAGTTTAGTTCTGAAGTCAGTGATTTAGTCCAAGACCTTTCCTTGTTAGTGATATAGAAAGATGCAGAGGTTTTGCAAAAAGATATGAAACCAAAGATCCAACAATTCTGCAGTATTCAAGTATTAACAGGCAGACCTCGCCTTTTGCGGTTTCACCTTTCCTATGTATTGCACTTCCTCATTTGTGACTAGTTACCTCTTTCGTGGTATCATGTTTTGCTCTTTTTCACTTAAAATCACAGAGGAGGTTATGTGAAGCTTTACTTCTTCAAATAGACGAATCTTCTGAGTCGAAACAGAATTGCTTTACCTCTCAGTCCTGAAAAATACTGTTGTGATATTCTAATGCGCAATAATATTTAGTAGGTGTAATGATGTATTATTTGGAAGAAATAAAACATTAATTTACATTTGTCTTACTCATACTCATAAATATTTTTCTTATGCAAACCTTCCACTCTTTTGACTGCATTTCTAAATATAAAATGTGAAAAGTTGTTAAATCTAACAAAAACACTGCTATATTGGCATTACTGCTCAGGTGATATCTTTTTGATGATGGGTAGGTTCCGAGGGATGTCTCATAATGATCTTCCAATTCAGCACCATAGGAGTGTCTGTTCTTGCATGTATAAGTGCAGCTGACTATGCTGTGAGTTTTACATATTATCATTGAGGTATGGATTTTTTGGATTTTACCAGATTTTTATCCCCCGATTGCCTTTTTAAAATTTCAGGTAAAACCAAAAAAACCCAAAATTATTAGTTTTCTTTAAACAATTATTTTGGATTTGGTCACAGAATTTCTATTCAGGCGCTTGTAGGCACCTCAGCACTTAATTGCAGCCCGAGATGTTCGTGATCACAATCCAGTCTCATCTGCATTGTAAATATCACGGAGCGCATAACCCTTTATCTCTTCCAATAACTTCCCTTTTTTCCACGTTTCAACCTTTTCTATATTAACACTCTTTTCCTCACCAGATATAGTTTTGTAGACTACATTATGGTTCCTCTTAAATTTGTCAATCGAGCCATTGGACACAGTTAAATTGTCTTTACGAAGCTTCGCAGCCAAATGTAATGCCTTCTCTTTCAAAAGCGGACCACTAACAGCGGTATTACTTGCACGTACCAAACAGAAAGGCCCCTCTCCAGCTCTTCTAGAGGCAAAAATTTCAAAGATTTTCTTTTGTTAGAAAACTTTCCGCACTGTGAATAACTCTTTTCTATACTCTCACGATTCTGCACGATCTTCTTTAGCGTTGACACAGTTATTCCTAACCGAGAAGCTAATTGAACACGTGTTCCTATATTCGCGTCAACCTCCGCTAAAATATCAATCTTTATGCATATAGTGAATGCTCTGCATTTTTTCATGTAGTTGTTATAACAAACTTTGAAAACTACAAGTTTTACGAGGATAATTTTTGCAATTTCGTGAAAATACGCTGCAGATGAAAAAATAACCTTATGATTAAGACATCTGCAATGACCTAATGATGTTATAGGTGTGGATGCTGGAGTAGGGGTCCAGTTTTATCTTTACAGAATGATAATGCCTCACACCTGTCATGAAAGTAGAAGAAAAATAAATAATTAATCTTCATATAAATTTCAAAAGAAATGAATGAAAATGAAGTTACAAATATTTACATTTAATAAAATAATAGAAAATTGATAAAATAGAAATCTAGGATTAGGTGAAGTATGCAACTACAATTATCTGATTTATTTAAGAGAATACAGAAAAAAGAATAAAAATAATACCTCTTCGTTTCTGGATTAATTCACTTTACACAGATGCCCTGCACTAATAGAAAAATCTACTGCCGAATCAGATGGTTTTTTTCACACTAGCCAATACGTTCCGTTGATGATTTCACGAATCCAATCGGCAATACAAAAATTGTAGGACAGTTATGCTTTATTTTCTAATAGTCAATCTGAGGGAATGTAATAGAGGAAAGAAAACCATAAATTTAAAAAAATGGTATAAGGGGATGAATCTTAGCTGTGATTAACACAAAAGTATAATTTTTTTCGAGAAATTAAATTTGCAGATAGTGCTATTTCAGATACAAAAAAATAATTACCTTTTAAATACCAATGATACACAATACATGTTGTATTTGCTTAAAAATGTTCACGCTTCTTCTCTTTAAAAGAAAAAGTACTGGAAAATCACTTTCTCCTTTTCTTCACACGAATAAGCACACACGTGGTTGATCCAAAGCCTCAAACAATCCAACTGGCTCTAAGATAATTCTTTATTATTAGTGAGACTACGGATGCAGTGAAAGTGGCATGGAAAAACCCATTAAAAATTCTGAGAATGACATCCTAAAGTAGAATATCACCAGGTACGAGATTTACCAGAAGCAAACTTTGGAAAATACATTTTGCATTTTCTGAGAAAATATTAATGCAGATGGTTTCAGATAAGGAGCTGTCTTTAATGCAGTAATTCAAAAGGAAGGGAAGGGTATGGCTCCCACTATGCAAAGGTGCAGCTGCAGGTCAATTTCAGAAAGAAAGAGACAAGAACGGGAGACGGTGGATCTAGGAGCGGGGTTCTAAGGGAAATTTGAAAAGACAAATAAGGACGTAAAATCGGTTGGAAAATGTATCACTCGGACCTCAATTTTGAGTCGTAAATTCAAAGAAAACGGAAAATCGCGGAAACGTAAAATCTGTTAAATTTTAGCATTGTTCATATAGAAAATACGTCGGGACCAAAAGAAAAAAGCGTAAAATCGAGGAAAATGTAGAAACGGAGATCGTAAAATCGAAGTTTCACTGCAGTAACCTGCAGGTTGCTCTGAGTTTTTAATAATTATTTTTCAAATTTAATCCACCTATTGAATTTATAATGTCTTCCAAGAGTGCAAATGTAAGTGGAAATGATCAGTCTGCTAAAAGACCACATAAACTTACCCCTGAAAGAAAAAGTTGGGATATTGGATAAATTTAAAAGCAGTGCAAGTGTTTCCTCTATCTCCAGAGAATATGGAGCGAATGGGTAAAAAATTTGCTACATTAAAGAAGCCGAGGACAAAACTCAAAGAAGCGTCAGTGTTGCTGCTACACTGAGTGCTAAGTTTTCTTTTATGAGCCATAACACTAGATTGAAAAAAATGAAATTTTTTTGGGTGTATGGATATAGGATTTGACACACAAAATATTCCTCTTAGTGGACTGCTAATAAGACATAAAACCCTAAATTTATATGATCATTTAAAGACTGAGAGTGAAGGTGATAATGGTGACAATTCTTCAGAAAGTTTTTCTGCTAGTAGGAGCTGGCATGAAAATTTAAAGAAACATTTTAATTCGTGTAATATTAAGTTGTTGGGAGGAAGCTGCATCAGATGATCATAAGATAGCTAAGGAATTCCCAAATGCTTTCTTTTAATCTCATGGAGTCAAAGGGTTATAAACCAGAACAAGTGTTTAATTGTGATGAAACCAGCTTGTTTTGGAAGAAAATGGCCAATCGTTCCTACATTTCTTAAGAATACAAAGCATCAGGGTTTTAGACTTGAACAGATTAAATAACTCTCTTTTTATGTACCTGTGCTTTAAAAGGAAAAAATCATAGTTACTTATATTCTGGAGATCCAATAAGAAAGCATGGGTTACTGATAAACTGTTTGAAGACAGGTTTGAAAATTATTTTTTTCAGCAAGTGAAAACCTAACTGAGAGAGAAGAATTTGTCATTTAAAGTGCTTCTCATCACTGACAACACACTAGGTCACCAGTCTCTTGCGGAAAGCCATCCCAATGTTGAAGTATTGTTCCTGCCACCTACACCACACCACTAATGCAACCACTAGACCAAGGAGTAATAGCAGCTTTCAAAATTTACTACATCTAGCAGTTTCAGCCATATCCTAGAGGCAATTGACACTAATCTGTCAATTACTGTTCATGAAGCCTGGAATTCATATAACATTCTGACATCCACCGAAATCATAACACAGTCATGGGATTAAGTTAAAAATTCTACTATGAATGGCTCCTGGAAAAAATTTGGCCTGAAGTTGTCCAATTCAAAGGTTTTCCAAACACTGGTAGTGAAATTAGCTGGATCATTGAGTTGGTGAAAATTAATGGAGGGGAAGAATTAGACGATCTGCAGGAGGAGGAAGTCAGGAATTTCATTGAGCCCCACCAAGAAGAATTGGCTAATGTGTAACTAGTGATGTGGAACAGTGATGAAGAAGATACAGATCATGAGGAATCAAAATTAACTGCAAAAGCATTATCAGAGATGCTTAAGATGGTAAACAAAGTTAAAGAGATGATAATAGATATCAATGCATTAATGGAAAGGAGTATTAAATTCCAGAGAGACATTGATGCTACGTTAGTTCCTTATTGTTAAATTTACAAAGTTTAAAAATGATAGTAAGGCAGTTTCAGATAACAGAATTCTTAAAGCTAATAACTTCCTGTGCCTGCAACAACTAGCACTATACTTCATTATTTCCATCAACATCATCTTAAGTTTTTCAGCTACATAAGCACACTGAAAAATTCTAATAAAATTACTCTTTCTTTAACTTATTTATAGGGATTCTCTTTTATTTTTCTATCTCTCCTTTAGATGTTCTAGTTTACTGCATCTGGGATCCGATGTTTTACATTCAAACTGCCGCTTTTTGCTTTATGTGCCAGTAGCCCTACGAGAGGCAACCATCACTAATTTCTTGGATTCTACTACCAAAATATATAATAATAAAAGAAGATGTCTGGGTGTCTGTCTGTGGCAGTTGTAACTCATCAGAAAATGAAGGTAGGAGCTTCAAAATTTGACAGCAGCTACAGGTTGATGATGAGAGTTGCAGTGCCAAATATAATTTAAATCGGCACACAGGGGTCCACATGGAAGTTGGTTCAAATATCAATGTTTTGATGAAGCACATTTTCAAGCAAAAAATGGATAAAATCGGTCGATGGGGTCGAAGGGTTGTAATGTAAGGGCTGGTCCAAATTTCACAGGGTCAAGGAGTTCTCATGGAACAGTCAGTCCAAATTTTGGTTTTTTAAAGACATATCAGCAACTAATTGACTGATGTTGATGAATCCTCCACCAATATAATGTTTTGATGAGACACTTTTTTGAGCTGAAAATGGACAAAATCGGTCAATGGGGGAAAAAGAGTCATAATGTAAGAGCCCGTCCAAATTTCGTTTTTTAAATATATCTTGGCAATGAACTGACCAATTTTGATGAAACATTCACTAATATAAATGCCTTGATGAGATACATTTTTGAGTTGTGAATAAAAGGAATGAACTAGTTTTACTTTTCCTCAACCATCGAGTGATAATTAGAATCCTTTATTCATAATTTTTTTATAATTTCCTAACATTCTGAATAGATCTTCCAGATTATCTCCAAACCTATTATGCAGCTTTGGGTTGATCATGTGAGTTACAGTGCCAAATATAATTTAAATCAGCCCATGGGGTTGAGAGGCCCTCATGAAATGGCCGGTTCAAATTTCAGTTTTTTAAAAATAAATCAGCAACCATCTAGTAGTTGCTCATTGATAAATTGACTGGTTGGTTAGATTAAATATTGTCTTGGTAGTAAGCCTTCTGTCACATTACCAAGAAGCTCAGCAACTGTAAGATTTCTTTCCTTCTACTAATGTCCACTAGGAGCACCACCTTAACATCACCCATTATTTGCAACATCGACTAATGTCTGCTAGCAGCGCCACCTTAACATCAACCACTACAACTACTTCGAGCAGAGCTTAGCTGGTCACAAAAAACCTCAATATCTCGCCAACTGTGTGACCGATCACAATTTTATAATTTTCCTGCAAATCTGCAGGTCGAGATGTTTAATTTGATGCATCACACGTTAAGGTGGCTGTTACTTTTGATTAAAAAATCTCATTTTGAAGCTATAAATATAAGGTTGACTGATTTTGATGAATCCTCCATCAATATCAATTTAAACCAAGAAACGAAGACACTTAAAACTTGGTACACATACTAAAGACACATTGAGTATATGCACCTCGGTGCCAGAACTTTGATATCTTGAGTAGGAAGGTATCAAATTTGAATCTATATTTAATTTGGTCATACCAATTAAGGGAGAATAATGGTCACTTATCTTTAAGTACCATGAGTTTGAATTAAAATATTAGCAAGTGAAATGTGCATGAGAAATTTGAAACTGTATACCCGGTGCAAAGCCCAGGTAATTATCCAATTAAATAATATATTTTCATTCACTATTTTATCTTTTTCGTCTCTCGTCCTTCAACTTTCATAATTTTATCTTTTTTGTCTCTCGTCCTTCAACTTTCATATTATCCTCTCTCCATTTGTTCTGCAATTGCCAATGCAGTGAAAAAAACTGCACTATAGTTTGTACTTGTTGGGGTGGGAAACAAAACCTGTATATCACATTGCCTTAATTACTTCTCTTTCGCAGAGTTCTTCAGGAATGTAACACCCACGAAAGATGAGGTCTTCCTGTATTATAAAAGTTTATATCCTTGCAAGATTATAAAAGAATATTTTCCATAAAAAATAACTAATGAACAATTTCTTAAGGAATAAAAGCAATTGAAGAATGCCAAAAATTGAAACGGACAAAATACAAAGAGATGAAGTATTGTACATATGAAACCCATTGACTGGTCAGAAACACGTATATATCTAAAATATCTATAACAATTAGCAGTCATCCCTTATTTTCTTATTAATATTTAAATTTAGACAATTTAAACCATTTTCAGGAAAACATTGAATGAAAAATTCAGTAAACACTCACCTTTCGTGCTACTAGGTACATTTGCCTTGGGACTTAAAATATTTTGGAGATGAACATCAGGCACAGAGGACTTTGGTAATGAATGAGGCACCACTGAAGACCCCTGTACAGCTGTTCCTCCTGCATATTTCTCACGATTGGTGGGGCGTTTTAATTTACCCACCAAAGGAGCTCGATACTAATAAGGGAGAAAAATCAGCCATCATTCAAGAGATTAAATATTTAATCATCAATGCTCACAATGACAGAGAACCTGATTTTAAAAGTACATGATTATATTGATTTGTAATAAATTGGTAGAAAAACAAGTTGGCATTTAACTTTATCAATTTATAGCCTCAAAAAGGTGAAAATAATTAAAACAATTACTCTTAACAAAGTTAACTGTTGCAGGCATTATTTTGTGGAATCTCTCCATATTCTAAAATAAGGAAAGTTGTACACAACATTTATTTTAGAATAGAATTACTTTAAATGTTTCACAACAAGGTTATTAAAAAATTAATAATTGTATTGTGCAAATATCCTAAGATACAAAAAATACTTATTTGAATAAATAAATTAACATGCAAGATAGGAGAAGTACTACATTAGCATCATACAGATTCAATTCAAGAAAATTAATGCCATAACCAATATAAAAATCTGATGTGGCCATCACATGACATTCTCCATACCTGTAATTTTTCTAAAAATTCCAAATAGGTTACATAATAATAAATATTTTAAGAAGCTGCGAGATAATTGTAGACTTTACAAAGTACAGAAATAAACTCAAACCATAGCCTTCTGATATTGGATATAGCCACGAAGCTCCAACAATTAAGAAAATAAGGAGTGTTACTAAGACATAACTAGACATCAATTGTTAACAATATTCGTCAGTAGGTGGCATGGTGGTGGCAGCTAAAAATATAAGATATCTCTTAAACAATCATATATCAAATATTAAAGCAAATATTTCAAAATAACGGATAAGTGACAAGAGTAAACACCCACTTCCGGTTGACCGATTTTTACCATAAACTAATCAGTTCTTGTGACTCATAAAAATGTTAAATATAAAATTTTGCATTGGCCTGATTAATAGTTTTTTAGTTAGAGCACCCACAAAAAAGCTATCACATACTCACATATACACAGACATCATCAAGAAAATGGTCAAAACATGTTCAGGGGACCTCAAAACATGTATTTCTGTTGAAATCTCGAATTCGATTTTTTTCATGAAAACAATACTTTTCCCTATACATACGGAGAAAGTAAAAAGTCAGCCAACATATTGAAATGCTGAAACTTGAACTAGCTACACATGAATTATGAAAATTTTCAATGAAATAAATAAGTAGGGATAATAAATCCACATGATCAAGGAAAATTAACTACGAAATCCACTGTTTTTAATGGAGAATTTTTACCTTAATGACGGACCGAAAGTTTAACTTCTTAGGTCTGACTCTCACATGATAAAAAAAGATTAATTACTAACATGAATATATGTTTACCTTAATCCTAGCATCCAACATTTCTTTTGCTTTTAAAACTGCAGCGGGTGAGTGCGACTGAGCCAAACGTGATTTATGTTCCCTGCACCACTCTTCATGTCGGGAAAATGCCTTCCATCCAAATGTACGATCACAATGGGGACATTGCTCCTTTTTTAAAGCAGCACCTCCTCCTCGAGATGGTGTTGATGAACTCATACTATTAGAGCGAACAGCAGCGTGACGACTCTAAAAATCAAAGGGCAAAAGGTTCATAAAGTTGGTATGAAAAATTCCAGTTTAACCTCCAATTACTGTTTAATAATAAAAACATAAATCCTAGATCATGTTACAATTACTGAACTGCAATTTGTGAGATGATTTTTCAATTGCTTTTGTGGGGAAAGCGATTTTTTTGTCTGAAAGTAAAAATAATTATATAACGGCAATACATTATAATGCAGTTTCATTCATGATTATTAAACTATCAAAATCGGAACAATTTTTTGATAATAGAATAATGACTACGGTATAATAAGACCTGTGAATGCCCGATGAAAAAGTTTTTCTTATTTTGTAAAAATGAAGCGATCAAGATTTACTTTATTTATTGCAAGAAACCAAAGGAATTAGTATTTATGAAACAGTGGTTGTAAAGACATTAATATTAAAAATACTCCACTGTAGGGCAAAATGCACATTTTCAATCCAAATGAATCCTTATTTTGACTTTTACTATGGGTTTATAAAACAGAAGAGTGCAGAAGTCATTCTGATTAAGCATTAATACACCAATTCAAATCAGAAATAATGCAAACTTGCATAGACAAGATCAAAGTTAGGGGATTTATCACAAAAATTTGAAATGAAAAAAGATTTTTATAGTACTTCTAATAAATCATTTTTCTTTCTACTAAATTAGAGCAAAAGTGATATCTATGGATTTTTTGAGATAACAGGTAATAAAAATGCATCAAAAATTATGAGTAGAGAGCATTTTTCATCTCTATATTTTCAATACAAAGACATGAATGGAAGATTGCTAATCATTATTACCTTTTCTGGAGTGTTAGTATGATGGACTACATTAGGGGAGTCACCAATTTGGCGATGGCCATCTCTTGATGGTTTACTTCCTGCTACTTTAGTGATAGCAATCAATTTTGGCTTTGGGGGAACTACAGGTATAGGGATATATTCAGCGAGTTCGGTTCCTTGAATTCGCTGTTTCATTGAATCAAAGACCTAAAATAATAAAGCAATTTAAAAAATAATTTAAGTTGATGACAATATTTTGGAGGGTTTATCATGATTTTATGCATAGAACAAAGAAACGATTTTTTTAATGGTTCAATCAAAATGAATCTGGAGACTGACGGTCTTGAATGAACATTAAATTTTTTTTACAACGTACTTTCCTCTTTGTAGTAGCATTCTTCTGGCAAACTCCTTGGTGCTTTCTAAGTGATTCCGATTTAAATGTACGCCCACATATGGTGCATGGGATCAGAATTGGAGTCTCTACGCTTTCCTCGATTTTTGGTCCCAAGTCATTGACTGTAAAATGAAAAATTAAGCAATTAATACGAAAAATCTATTGTTTGTATGCAAAATATGGCAATGAAATAAGAATTTGGAGTAAAAAGAGAATTTCTATAGTATACAACGAGTGCATATACTCTTCAGCGCGAACTTTAATTAGAATTAACACGTTGAATTCTACATTTTTATTATGACATTCATGTTTTGATCAACTGTAACTGTCAAGCAACAAAAGTTTATATATTTTTGCTAAACGCTTCACATAACTGTTTAATTTCAAAGTCGGTCATGTCATAAATAATTCATGTCTTACTCAAATGACATTTTCCGTAATTCACAAATTTGGCGTGTCAAGTAACAGAAATACTCATCGTGCAACTTAAAATCATGGAAGCTTTTAAAAATAAAGAATCAGCAATTATAACTTAACTATTAGCTCTTAAAAGCCTTCTCCTAGTTGTGCAATTTTCGCACCTCGCGCTTCATCACCTAATTAGACTGTCATCAGGAAGTAAACAACAGAATTGCCGAAAAGTTGAAGTATTGAAAAGAAACATTAGCAAAGTAGAGTTCATTACATAAGATTCCTAATTCATGCACAATTGTTACGATAAATCATAAATATCAAAACAAGTTTATTACGAAATATTTGAAAATCTCCAATCAAATTTACGCGTAGGCATGTTCGACATATGATAATAAAAAACTTAATATCTCCCTTACAACCTTTTCATAGGATTTGAAAATATAACACTACCATTAGGACACTGTAACACGTTCGCCATTATGAGTATTAGAGCCCGTTGTTAATTAGAATATGGATTAATTAAATTCAAAATATAGATGAAATGCCAAAACAAACCTTCCGTCTCCATTTTCGTTGCTCAGAGCAACAGAAACACATGTGAAACATGCTTCGTGATTGGTGGGAAGGACATCTATTACTGCCAATAGAATTGGAAAGTACTTGATCGAATATACTTTACAAATCACAATATATAATGGTATATTCGTCCCGCATACTTTTAAGAAAGGTATAAAGATTCTTTACTGTGTCATATGTGACTAAAGCGTACATTTAACTCTGTTAAATAGTGAATTTTATCTTTTGTAAGTTTTATTTCATTTATTTGAAGATTGAATATTTTCTCTCGTATTCACGTACCGTTTTACTTGATGAGTTAATAATTAATTTTTTAATCGGAAGAAGAAGAGATCATTTAAAATGATGAACGACTTTTCAAGTTGAATTTTTTTAGCATTTATGGCAAAAGATAATAATATATTGAATAATAATTTAAGAATTGTTAGGTACTGAACCACTATGTCTTCTCGAGGAACATTTTCTTAAGCAGTAGATCATTCGGTGCAAATGGTCTCACAAAAACAAATATAAAGAATGGCATGAAAAGCATTGTTATGTGTGATGCAAAAACAAGGTGACCATGTGATGGAGTTTATTAATGTTCCATTTTCGTTGATATAACAATATATATAAGAACAATATAAAAATTGTCTTTGTTGATATAAGGAAAATCTCGGTTCTCTTTAGAAATAGTCTTTCTATATCCATGATGGAAGATTTGATTGAGGACATCACAGTTGATCAAGATAATCCTCAAGTTCGTTGTATCGTTATATCAGCAGAAGGCACCGTGTTTTCTGCTGGACATAACTTAAAGGAGCTGGTAAGTCTTTTAATGTTTTCTTTAATGCTGACTGTAATATGGCAGTGGTATTTAAAGTGCTATCAAATATGGTCTTTGAGTTCAGACTACATTTTCCTAGGCTGCTAAAGGAGAAGAAGGCAGTGCAATTATATTTGGAGTATGCTCTAAATTAATGAGTACAATTACTGAAGCACCAGTTCCCATACTAGCTGCAGTTAAAGGAATTGCTGCTGCAGCTGGTTGCCAGTTGGTGGCAGCTTGTGATCTTGCAGTTTGTACTCAAGGTTCAAGTTTTTCAACACCAGGGTGAGAATAACAGTTTTGATGTTTCTTTAATTCGTTGAATGGTTTAATAACGAAGAGCATACATGTTATGTATCGCTAGTTAATTCCGATCAAATTTTAAATATTGGTAAGCAGTTAAATATAATGTTTTTGTACATTAATTTTCAAGTGAGAGAAATCTACTTGTATAGCAATGTAGTTTCTTTTTTCAGTGCCAGCTGGGGTTTGTTTTGTTCCACACCTGGAATACCTCTGGCCCGTGCAGTACCTCGTAAAGTGGCAGCACACATGCTGTTTACAGGGGAACCCATATCAGCACAAACAGCTATACAGGCTGGATTGGTCAGCTCTGTGGTTGATGATGATAAGCTTGGTGAGGAAATAAAAAGGTCACCGCTTGATGTTAAATCTTGTTTTTGAGTTTTTGTTTCATTAATGTAGAATTATATTTGTCTTTAAAATGGGGATAAATGGTAATAATCTCTTTCATTACATTTTAAATAGATGAGGAAGTTGCACATATTGTTGAAAGTATATCCAAAAAAAGCAGGGAGGTTATTGGACTAGGAAAGAAATTCTTCTATAAGCAAATTGAAATGGATATTAGCTCTGCATATAGGTAATCATTTTTCTCTTTATTTATCCTTTATTTTGGTAAGTATTTTATGTACTATAAAGCAGGGGTGGCCAAACTTACTTACCCTCAGAGTCGCATACAATAATCTTAAGAAGTTCGAGGGCTGCAGGACACATTCTGTGCTCATAAATTTACAAGCAGTAAAACATAACCTGTATTCAAAACAATTCAGGGAAGTTAATAAAAATAAAAGTTAATACACGCAGTGCACTTCTGGTGGCGGGATATGGAACTAGCGCAGGATATGAATGCTCGGGTTACAACATGCTCCAACTAGCCCGGGTTGGGTAAGTTAGTTAAAGAGATAACAGATAAGACCCCAATTCAGATATAATGCGTGTCCCTTAGGCATACCCAACATGGCTCAAGTCACCTTACGTCATTGTGTTCTATAATGAAAACCGTTGACATGCCTCTGAATGGAAATTTAAATCAGTCACATACTAAGATAATAGAGCCACATGCGGCTCATGAGCTGTGGTTTGGCCACTCCTGCTATAAACTGTTGAACTAATTGATGTATCGCTATAGTCGATGTAATATTGCAGCCAAAAGATAAATCCCAAATTGTATTATTGTCTCTGGGTTTGATATTGCATTTCATAGCCAAAGTTTTTCTTACGCGTATGACTTTAATATTAAAATTTGTTTTGGTATGGTAAATATTGCTTTAAAGCACTATATGCTTAGTGAATTGAAAGATTGAATGTGCAGTATTTTCTCATGCAATACCTGTGCATGAATAATATCCACACCATGTATTTTAAAGTAAATATATATATATATATATATATATATATATATATATATATATATAACTACTGCATTTACCCGAATCTAAGACGACCCCCTCTTTTAGCAGACTGTCAAAACAGCAAAAAGATTTTATGACCTAATTTCTCACTAATTGTATTTGGTCTATATTTCGAACACATTCAGTATAGGTATACTAGTTCATTAATTAATTGAAATGGTTTATTACAAATTATTGTTTGAAAAATAATAACTTTTTAAAATTTATTTTTAAAATCAATACTATATTAATTAAAATCATAAGTTTGCAATGAAAAATTTCAATATATACAACTATTTTATCTTGTTTCATTTGTTTAAAAAAACATCGATTAAACGCATAACCATACTTCCTATGGTTCTATGACAACTTGTTGCGCATAAATTTGTAACATGAAAGCGAGACATCATGACTGGTGAACGGCAAGGGGAGACACTTCCACAAAAAGTTTTTTTTTATATTTCGATACTACCAGAATGAGTCTCAGTTCTCTACGAAGTATGTGAGACACATTGGAAGGTGTATGGCTGAGGGTGATTCCCAATCCAACATGTGTATCCCCCTGCCTTATACCAGTCATGGTCAAGGCCGGTCCTAGGCATGTGCGACGTGTGCCACCGCACTCGGATGGAGGCTTCTGAAGGGTGGCCTTCGGGTCGCTACTATATGTATTCCACTTATGAACATCCTTAAATTTGTGCTTTATAACTACCGTATTAGCTCGAATATAATGCAACCCCGAATATAGTGCGACCCCAAGTATTTTGAAAGGAATTTTAGAAAAAGACGAAAAAACATTTAATTTTCTCTATTTTACGCATTGAAATTGTTTGTAAACTCATGAATTTTGTACTAAAGGGGGGTAATGTGATGTCACGTTTAGACGGTCCTTGTTTTCTAACGTTGAGTATTGCAACCCTGCGTGAAGTTGTGCTGATACTGTGGTTGCTGCAATTTGACCTTGATCTATTTTCAAGTCTCCTCAGACCCCTACCTAGTATATTTGTACAATGTAGCATTGTAACATGGACACCCAATTCACTTACAATTTAGCAATTATAAAAGGATGCGCTGAAACGTGTCATGAAACGCGCCAATATGCAGTTATTTTTTTAAAGCTACAAGTACTCGAATATAGTGTGAATGCAACAAGTACTCAATTATAGTGCGAATGTAATTTTTAAAGGTACATATTGAGGAAATAAACATCGCACTATATTTGGGTCAATACAGTAAATAATGGTCCTGAGAATAAAGGTCATGTATATGAGATAAAAATTTAACAAATACTTAAAGCAAACAGCAAAAGCATATGCTAAAAGCATAAGCAAATGCTAAAAGCATTGGCTTAATTTCGTGTGAATAAAAGTTTGCTTTTGCTTATACGCATTCGCTACTCAGTTTTAATCAAATCCTTAAATTTTACGGAAAAAAACTTGACAGTTCTTCCTTCTCTAGTTTTTGTTTACATTTAAAATATTAGTTGAATGTCAAACTATCAACAAATATATTGGGTAATATTTTTAAAATGTTAATGAATTTTTCTTTAGCTATTTCATTTATAACTGAATACGATAGTATCACAAATCATGGGTACATTTTTATTCAATTAGTTAAACTTGAAACAAATAGTACAAGCATTTATTGAAGGAAGTGAAGGGCCTATTGTTATTCTCCAAGAAAAATTTTAAATAAACTTCACATTTTCTTCAGATTAACCATATAAATTTTTATAACCTTTGGTCGTTGAAACTAGTCTTTTCTCGTATTTTTTAACTTTTCGTGTCACCATAAACTGCCAAATCAATTTATATTTAGGGTCAATTATCATAAAAATAGAGTACCTACTTCAAAATATCTTAGCAAGCCCTTTACCTCACTTAAAAAAATATAAGCATATGCTTAAAGCATTAACCAAAAGCTTGGTTTTATTTACACAATTTTAAGCAAATGCTTAAGAAAAATCATAAAAATAAGCAAATGCTTATTCTTTCTAGCAAAAGCAAATGCTATTTTTTTATTCACTTCAAGTCAAGCATTTGCTTAATAAATGATAGAAATCTTAAGCATAAGCTTATTTTTTATTCACTCGACCCAATGCATAAATCAATAAATATCTGCATTTGGTTAAGCTAGAAGAAAGGGTGTCCACTTTTTCCTTTGAACACCCCTGTAAAAGCCTTATGACTGACCCTGGTCATGGTGTCTCACCTTCCAATTTGTCTCACGACGAATATGTCTCATGACGAAATTGTCATGCGACAAATTTGTCTAATGATGACGTTGCCGTGCATTGTATTTATGCATGATGAGTTTGTCGTGTGATGAATTGACGCACCACAAATTGAAGCAGGATGATTTAAAGCATGATAAATTGACCGCGATGTATTGGTGGTATACGACTTTGTACTCGAATTTAAGACGACCCCCTATTTTCGCAAGCTGAATTTTTTAAAATACCTCATCTTGGATTCGATTAAATACAGTATATGGGGTGCTGTGGTACTATGGTTAGAGCACTGTCCCACTATGCTAAGTGGCATCAACCACGAATCCTGCAGAAGTAGGATTTTTTCTGAGGTCGCCCAGTCTCCTACTTGTGTGGTTTGAGGAGGCTGCACAAGTAAGTGTTTCATCCTTCGGAAGGGACATTAAGCAGTCTGCCTCCTTGGTGCTCTTCATAAATATTAGGCTAATGTCGGCATCAGGTTTCCCTCCTTCCTTCTGTTTGTGTCCAGTGTGAAAGGCATCGGGAAACCACCACACCATGTTGTATTCCCTAGTCAGCAAGACCAATTGTAAGACTACTACTGAAGATGATATGGAACTAGGGACTCTGCCCTTGATGCCTTTGGCATCCAACTCTGTGCTACGCTCAATTTAATGAAGTTGTTGTGTTCACCTGGTGACTTCGACCCCAGATCCCCTACCCTCACACATATGTATGTGAAAGTCAACTACAGTAATACCTCGATGTACGAATACTCGATATACGAAGTATCAGAATAACAAACTTTTTATTTGGACATCTATTTTACATTTGCCATCAGCAATATGACAAACATTAGTATTAATAACATACTAACATTTTTTTCAAGAACTGGTAAGTTTATGTTGGGAAGATATTGCAAACAGCTTTAAAAATTCTAAATAGATAGCATGCAAAGCGAATATAAATTTCAAAGCGTTGCGTGTATGAAACCACATCACCGAATATTTGTGCAGAAGTAACATATATGTGCTATGTAATTATAATGAAAGTCAAAAGAAAATCCAACCACAGATGATTATACTTTCAGCTATAAAATGTAGGAAACCTTTTAGCAACAATGTGTTATGACAAGAAGATATCATGCTGATTCAATCAATGCCTACAATGTTAGGACCTCTGGCTCAGAATGAAAGAACAAGTGATCTTAATCAGGCGGCGCATATCAGATTCAATGCAACACATACAACTGCTTTTCTCCAGTTGTGTTCATCTTATCAATCGTTCGACACCAATTGACTCTTTTCAAGTTATCTTTGTAGCATCATTTTCATTGTGAGAATTCTGCTATTGCAGGCATGGCCAAGTCTGCTCACCTTCAGAGCCGCATATGATAATCTTCCTGAGTTCGAGAGTCGCAAGACACATTCTGCGTGCAAAAATGTACAAACAATAAAGATAACTTGTATTCGAAACAATACAGAGAGACTGCATATCCATGTAGCATCTCCAAAACGTCTTACTCGCACTGCATTATTGCTTTCTAAGGTGATGAGCCTTGATACACCCTTAAGTGTAAATGAAAAGAAAGCTGCACGTTAAGTTAAAAGAGCCACATGCGGCTCGTGAACCGCGGTTTGGCCACCCCTGTGCTATTGTATAGTTGTTTTTTTGCCATGATAATGTGTTTAAGTTGCAAAAAGTGACTCCGTTGCCAAAGAATTTTATTTTACCCAAATCTTTTTAAAATGTGATTAGTAATTAAAAGTTGTTCATATTAAATGTGCATTTAGTACTTTTCCACAATTTTTTATTTTTGCGACCGGTTTCACAGATGATATGGCATCATTTGGCAAGGAGGAATGGTGAATGGGGGTTTTAAAGAAAATCCAGGGGTGGGTGGGGAAAGATAAGACTGTCATTGAGAGGGTGAAGTGGAGTGGGGAAGCAAGGTTGGGTAAAACCACTCAGCTAAAATTAGACAGTTGCCAACAAAAGAGTTGTAAAAAATGGATTCCACAGTGGTAGGTGAAGGGGAGGAGAGAGAAACTGCAGCAGAAGGACATGCAGGGATGAGTAGGGAGAGGGAAAGAAGTATGGAAGCATATATAATGGGCTGGGAAAGGGGGGGAAGGGAAAGCACCCGATTGCCGAGTTAATGGCTAGGTCTGGAGGGAGGGGGAGGAGGGACAGGCTTTAGGAAGAGGCAAGGAAGTGGAGAGCAAAGGTGAAATGTTGGGAAATACATATTCATATATGTGAGGAGATAAAAATTTCTAATTGTTCCATGGCGTCTAATTTCAGTCCTTTGGTTAACACATGTAAAATCTCTGGTACAAATCCACTGTGATGATTGTTAACTCCTGCCCCAACGGAGATGGAGGAGTTTTCTTCGGTGTATCTCTTTGAGGACATCCGTTGGGGCAGTTTGATACTAGCTTGGCTAGTTCTGTTCCAACCATGAAAACATTCACGTTCAGAAATGAGAAAATTTATCTGCTACGATAGTTCAGTGGTAGAATATCCGGCAAGTGGAAGACCTGGGTTCGATTCCCGGTCATAGCAGACTTTTTTCTCACTTCAAAATTATTCCCAGCATTACAGCTTATGCCTATCTGCATAGGATCTTTCGATTGCTTTATTCCATCAATTTCTGGCGTAATAAATGTAATAGAATTGGAGGCAACAATGAGGGTCACTTTGACAACACCTAGAAAGAGTACAAAAAAGCCATAAAATTTCGAAAATAAATGCGTATTTCTGGCTAATTCTTCTGTGTAATATCCAAACATTACAAGAATAAGATATTTTATAGTTTTAGCTGTCAAATAAAGTATAAGCGGAGAAAATGGGTCCATATTCACGTATTTTAATGGATGAAGGAAAAAAATCTTGCACCTTGAGAAATCAGTTATCCTGTTTAAACTTATGGAAAAATATATTCATCTCCTGGAGTCGAACCTGGGGCCTTTTCAGGGTTATTTTATTTTTCTCGGCCATAATTCATGTGGTTTTAAGCGTATTGAAAGTTTCAGCTATTAATTCCATCTGGAAGTGTCTTTAAAAAGGTGTGACAGACACTTGAGAATTATTATCTACTAGGGAGATGCCCATTGAAATTCAATGGGAAAGGTTTTTGTGAAATAAAAAATGAACATAAATATGCCTTGACTTTCTTTGGACGGCAAGAAAATAAACTTTTGTTCTTTTAGGCGTTCGTTTCAAGTTTTGAACTCCTACGATGATTCTTAAGTACCTAATTGTAATATGGGAATGATTAATATTCTACATTCAAATGTACTCCTCGTAAATAATGCAACGAATGTTGTTTACGTTGGTTGCTATGAAAAGAATTTCTCTCTCCTCTCTCTTGTAGTAATTGTAAGAGGATCCAAAGCACGCTTTTGCCCATAAGGATTGAAATAACAATTGGATTTCGAGGTTTAACATTGTAATGGGTTGGCATGGCAACATCCCGTTAAAATGGCAAGATTTACCCAAAATATGTGAATTAAACGTTTAACATGAGGAATTTCGAACTGTAGGTGGAAATAGATGAACAGAATAAGAAACTTCATAGTTTTTTCTTTAAAATGAGCTAGATCCGAAGATCATAGGTGAATTTTTTCTAATTTATATCTCAAAAAGAATAAAAGCCTGCAAGTCAAAAGTTGATTTTTACGTGTTATCATATGGGAAATGGAAATGCCTACCTTGGAGTCGAACCTAGGACTTTTTTTGAGATTTCTTTTCGTCATCATCGCCAACTCACGCAGAAAGCTAAGCCATGCGAGCAAGCTTTCTATGTGATGTGTATTTGAATCGCCTCAATAAATTTCCCGATGTAGCCTCACACCGAACGCAAGCCATATAGCATGTATCGGATGTGGCAGACACTATATCGCCGACAATTGCCAGGAAGGCAATTTCTCTTCACATAGCTGCACTGCACAGTTCGGATGGCTGTTCCATCATTGCCTTATCCTCTCCGCCAAAAGAATGTGGTTTTACAACATCACGTAGTCTCATAGCGGCACATGGTCTCATAGCGTCATAGCACGGCTGATATAGCGAATGCGCAGTCTGAGCTGACTCAGTCTGCATCCCACTGCAGCCTACACTTGAAGCAAATGTTTCTCTTTTGCAAAGCTCTTTAATTTTTTGTCAGTTTTCTTCAAATTTAGTGATCAATTTTGGTATTTTGTGATGTGAAATGTGATTCCATGAATGAAACCCCAATTTATAACACTGCGCTTATGGGAAATAAGGGTTCGACTTACGATGTCTTGACTTATGACCGTTGTTTAGGAACCAATTAGGTCGTAAGTCGGGGGTCTACTGTACATGGCCTAATCATTCTGTTCCCTCTTTTTTCCTAAATAAAAAACAGTTGCTTAAACTACAAAGTTGTCATTTAAAAAATGTAAGTGATAATAATAAAGCAGGAGTATCTGATGAAACAGTTGTAATCATAGTTATTTATAATTAGAGTTAATCATAGCATAAAGTTACGTAGTTCTGTGGTGGAAAAAGGTCATCTTTGCAAGGCTTATCTTAAACTGGTATGATGATGAAGCTATGAGAATCTATGGCTGGAAACCAAATTAAAGGTTGGCATAAAAATAAACAAGAAGAACTACAGTATGAGTGATTAAATGTTATATGTTAAAATGTTGATTAATAAATTATAGCAATTATTACTTACCCATTATTACAAAACGAATTTGATGGAACTTCTTATATACTATAAGTATTTTATTTACTTATGTATTTTATATTAATTTTTGTGTATGCATCATTATTGAATTTCATTCAACATTATTACATGATAGAAATAAAACATCTGATGATGCTGTAATAGGCAAAACCAGTCGATAAAATGTTTGTTCAGTGGAAATGACAATACTTGTTTTGATTCTATTATGGAATCTTTCCCAAATATTGAGCCTTCCCAAGTGGAATTTGTTATTTATTATGTGCACTACTACTGAGCTCTTTTTGTCAATGTATGTGATATTAAAAAAGGAATTGGAGACTACGGTGTACAGATTGGAATTAAAATTTGAAACTCCTGAACCGTAAATTAACCCAGAGGGCACTCACACGTCAATAAGAAATAAGGAAAATTAAAATTATGCTTACAAGTTTGCACGACGATGATGGCCTACAGGGAACTGTTGTCGAAAACTAGCCTAAAAAAAAGGAAAGGAACACACACACGCACAATAACTCTGGAAATCTCATACGACTTCAGCTACTGAAGATGGGAGCATAGCTCCCGAAATACGTATCTAGAGTGCCTATACACGAGCCGCCACTGCTTGTACATTTATTTGGCATTACTATAATAATCGGTGTAATATTTTTCTTCTGGGTAGAGAATTTTAATTTTCTCGGTTTTATGTTTTCCTCAATGTTACGTTATTTTAATTTGTCCATTTAAAAATGTAAAATCTAAGTTTCACTGTATATGTTGTGAATAAGAAAATAAAATTACTGAATAATAGTAATTACTGACATAAATAGTAATGTGATCTGTTAAAATACATCAAGATTATTCAAATTTAAGAAAAATCACTGCAGCAAAAAATATGAGCATGCACCTCAAACCGTGGATACTCAAACCTCGTACCATAAATGGTAAAATAGTATACATTTCTCTAACTGCGAATACTCTAAACCGAGGTTGGCGAGGGACTACTGTATTTTTTTTTGTTGGCATTATGGATGTAATATGGATCATTCAGACTAAGGATTAATTCTTGCTGCAAGGTCAGATATTTTAGTGTTTTAAGTATCACGTAGTGAAACTAAGCCATTTAAAATGCAAGTTCATAAAATATTTTTTATTCCCATTTATACCATCTACATGGTACTATCACAGTTGCAATGTTATTTAAATTTTTAATTAAAGTAAATTTACTTAGGCGAATTTCAAGGGTGAAATAATAATTTAAAAAAATATTTTACAGGTTGGGTGAATCTGTTATGGTTGGAAACATAGGCATCCCAGATGGTCAGGAAGGTTTGAGAAGTTTTTCTGAAAAAAGATCTCCAAAGTGGACACATGGGCTTCCATTATCAGAAGCATGATTCTAAAATTTTCAGAATCATTTATAAGTTTTTATCAGAGTAGGCATTGAATTCTATGTGCTGGTAAGAAGAATGGCTTGGAAATTAAAAATTCAAATATCAAACTGTAACTTTTAATAATAATATCCTGGAGTGTAAAATATGTCCTTTTGTGCAAATGCTGATACTGTTTGAAATGATGTGTTAAGGATTAATATGTATATTCTATAATATGATTTTATTTTTATAATATTGTATATGTATTTGTATACTAAAGTGAATACAAGATCATTTTAATTTTTTGTTCTAACTTTGTAACATTTTTGTTATCCTATTTATGTTGCTCAAGATCTGCAATCAAGTTAATTTCTGTATTGATTGAATGACTTCCATAAGGAATAGTCAAGGTCTCCTTATCCAATTGATAAACAAGATAATTCCTATGGCCTAAAGCCATGTATACAGCCAAGTCCAAATTTCAGCTGCAAAAAAACTGCAGTTGTAACTTGTCTATTGTTGGATCTAAAAACAACCTGGTAAAGATATGATTTTTTTAAATTTGCAAATATACATTTATCAATGATAACATTGCAAATGATTGAAAACAGAAAATAATTGTGTTGCACATCTTTATGATTGTGAGACTCAGGAAAATGGCAATTTAAATTAGCCAATTTAATGTATAATTCAGAAAAAGCCCTGTTTATGTGATTGGTAAAATAATTACCACCAAATCAATAAGAAAGGTATTTTTATTTATTTTCTCAGAGTAATATAATGTGAATAATTTTCTGTGGGGAATTTTTTTGTTGAAATTAAAATATAAAGTTTTTCCACAGTTAATTTAAGCCAAACATACTCAAGTTCAAACTAAAATAAAAAAGGAGAATATCATTTCAACTATATTGTGAAATGTACTGTAATACTTGTTTGGATAATATGAATTTTAAAGCTATAATTCTTATATTTCACATCCATTAATCTTTATATAATCTACAGCTTTATTTTTTTCTGTGAAATTTTACTAAGGAAATTTTGTTTATTGTTACTGTAGATGTTATTTTTTCGTTTTTGTCATTAACTATCAACAAAAAAAATATTCAGAATATAAACTCTTTGGAGTGAAATGATTTTAAATGTATCATTTTTTTATTTCAGCCGGACAAGAATCGCTTTATCTTTCTTTTACTTGGCTATACCGGGATAGTTATTATAAGTGAAGCTTTAAATCCAATCTGTAAATTGCGCCAAAAATTCTCATGGAAGTTCTGATAGATCGCCACGGATGGCGCTAGTGAAGTTCGTCGAGGTACACGGAAAATTAACATTGGGAGCTCGGCTGTCCTAAGCGTTGCAGGTTGCATACACCCATCATTTTAAGGTAGCGATTCCGCTGATCCAGACCCGTAGAAAGGGTGGACTGTCAATCGAATCGTTCCCCTGACTTTTGTTAGCGGGGGAGCAAGGCAGTCCGAGTGACGAGTTTCAACGCAGAGCTACTCTGAGAATCTTTCAACTCTGTTTGAAAGTGTTTTTCTTCCTCGGGGTTCGGAGATGCCATATTAAGGCCTGAGATGAAGAGGTCGGCGGGACGCATGCGCACTAGATGGAAAGCGGAAGAAGAGAGAAGTAAATAGAAAAGCCGTGGGTCGGACGTAAACACAAGCAAGGAAGGAGGAAGAATAAATGGTAGACTCGACACGGAACTTCTCGACGCGAGGAAGGAGGAAAAGGTGAGTGGTGTAAAATCGTCCGACGTGAATCAGGATAGGGAAGGTGTACCTGGGTAAATTTTGGTAGATAATAGTCCACAATTTGTTCTGCAACGTTTGGTTGGTCCGCGGACGATAGCGGAAGGTTGCGTGCAACCGACGACCGTCACCCGAATACATTTCGCCCTGCCGTTAAAGGGTCCTGTAGCTCCTTTCAGAGTGGACTTTAAAGGCGCCAAGGGCCCACTCCTCTCCCGCCCCTGCCCCTCGCCGTCCTCTCCACTCGCTGTCCAATATCCCAAAGGGGTCGATCGAATTCACTGGTCCTGGAGGCAGTCCCCGGAGGTCACGAAACGGTGTGTTTACACGCACAGTCTGCCGTAGTAATCTATTCCGCGGGAACTCTTGTCGGTTGCTTGGATTCGCACAATCTCTGCCCGTAGTCCGAACGAGGAGGGACGAACTTGGCCAGGTGCCAGCAATCGCGGGAAAGATGGAAGGATCAAGGGGGATATCTTTCATTCCAGGAAGGAAGCTTGGAGGTTTTTTTTGTACGGTGCCTGAGTCGAGGATCTATGAGATCGATTCATGAAGGCTTTGATGTAAAATTTTTAACGCTTCCGTGATTCCTCCCCGGTAGCGTCAGGATCAATGCATGCCATCTCTCCGAGTGGCCGTCGTAATCATAGGTAAACTGGCGCAATCCTGGATCTTGATAAAATTCAGAAGTTGGTTCAACATTCCTGAAAGATTGTTTCTTTTTTTATTTAATGGACCTGCGTTAAAGGGCCTTGGAGTTTCCTCCGTCAGAGGAATCGGTTGTCTCTTTAAGAATATTCAGGGCTTACAGAATTTTCCTGGCGGTTGAATAACTTTCTGTAATTTTTAAATAAAAACCTTTCCGATTACCTAAATTTTAAAATTATTACGTTAAAGAGGGTGGCATCCGATCAATTAAACCTCAAATAATATTTATTTCTCTCTTGATCGTTGATTTTCCGAAGGCTTAACTTGGCCAAATTTATAAAAAAATTGTTAGGGTATTGACATTACATCAGTCGTTCAAACCTACAATTTATTCGGAATTGTTATTCGTTCAAAAGTAGTACGCCTACCACCAAGGATTCCTTAAGTTTCCACTGGAGCGAAATCCCATATTGGGAAGACTGGATATGCTTTAGCAGTGCATTTCTACCAAGCGTAGGATTCACTAAATAAACCATCCATCATTACTTCCAAGTGAAACGTTTTCGAATCACACTCAAGGATGTTTATACGAGCTCATTTGGTCAAGATCGATTAAAATTTGATCAGTTATTCGATATGCGTGGATGGAAGTTAATTATATAAAGGAGAGGAACTTAACGTTGAGAGGGAAAATGCATTATATAAAAAAACTTTCAGTTTTGGCTCTATGCGGAAGTCGATCGTCACGTTTGTCTTCGTAGGTTATTTCGGTTATCAACAGGTTGACGGCAACGGGCGAATTTCTCAGGTAAAGTGATTCTGGTCGTTACCGTTTGCTTATAATTTTTGTCATGCGCATTGGAGCCGTTGTCGGCATTAAGAGATAATGGTGGGAAGAATTCCTTCTCAACCGTAAATTTACGGCCATGGAGGAATTCCCTCCACATTTAAACTTTGCCGTAGTCTCCGAAATTAGTTGTTGAGAGATAATAGGTTCCCCGATTTATTGGTTACGTGGAAGGAATAGTTCACAAGACAAAGCTGTTGCGCTCGAAAGGTGTAATTAGTCTTGTCTTTTGTATTTGTTGTGCTTATTCGTGGTATCATGTCGTATGCCTGATTCTACCCAAATCGAAAATGTTTGTGTTCCACGTTAATATGCATATTTCTCCGTAATGTCGAAATAACTATTGAGATTTTTACTCGCGCGTTTATTTCGAAGAAGAAAAACTCCAATTTTCATGGTTGTAAGTTTCAAGTAAGTTAAAAATTATTTTAATTAATAATTAATTTATTAAAAAGATAAAGATTTCGTTCTGTAATACCTGATTATTTCCGTTCATTTTTTGATTGCACTATGTTATTAAAAGTTCGTCCTGTTAACACGTTTATTTATTTTGCGAATCCGTTTATCATCCAATTTACGAGCTGTTTTTTCGTGGCTTTTTCATACTTTTTCAATTTTAATCTTTGGTACGCATAGTTCAAATGTATCTGTCGTCATTTCCAATACTTAATGGGTTTTAACGGTCAATAATTTCTTAAGTGAGCGTTTCCTCAGTTTTCTATCGTCCTCTTTCGGTCATCAATTCCGCAGATCTCTAGGAACATCGAACTAATTTCAGGCTATCTAACTTTCATTCGAATCGTTCGACGTATCTTAGAGATGTGCGAGATGGAGATGGAATGAAGACCGATGTCGGTTTAATATCGCCATATCTAATGTCTTAGCATTCGGTTAATCAATCGATAGAGGGAGCATTCAACAGCGTGGTTTATTTGGAAGCTGCCCTGAGCACAGAATAACATATCGATCCATATGCATGGTTTTTTGCACTTTTACTTTCACATTGTTGGCGGAAAAGGGAAGAATTTATCGTTATTTTAATTCGACGGTGGTGAAATATATATAAGAGGAATTTCCAAGAATTCAAACAATTTCAGGAATTCGTCACTCGTAAAATATCCAAAAATTCGTGGCACATATTTTTTACTGCCTCATTGAAACATCAGTAGAGCGCGGGTCAAAAAAAGCAGAGAGATTTCAACGGAATTTTTGGTCAAATAAGTTAACGAAAAAAACCAAACGAAGAAACGTAACGGATGGAATGCAGTTCCATGAAGAATTCATTTTGTTAATTCGCCATTGGAGTTAGGGTAAGCTTTTTCTGAACACTGTTTTAATCAAACTAAATAGTTATTTTTTTCGACTTCAACTTTTCATGGGGAGCGATCAACGTCATTTCTATGCTGATCATAAAATTTGAATTGATCGAATAGGATCGGATTGAAAGTCGATGAAAGTTAAATAAGAAAAAATTTCTAATTATATTTTAAAACTTACACCATCTGTAGATAGCGAAATAGATTTAACGTATCGTAAAATGCTCATCGAAAAATCTCATTTATTCCAAAACCAGAAGAGAGATTTGATTGGGTCCGTGTTGCTTCGGAAGAGCTGGAGGTATATTCTAATCATATTTCAAATTTTTTACGCCGACCTAGCAAATAACAGTGATTGCAGGAGATCTTAATTTTTTCTTTAACTACGAATTATGTAGAATTTCATCTCGAGTGGGCGCCAAGGAATAGGGTAGCGAGAAATGAAATCATCGGCACGGATTTTATTTCGTTTTCAACTGAAATGTTTGAAAAGGAGGTTAAGGTTTGACATGTATTTACGGAAAAAATCCAAAAATTTCGTTAAAAAACGCCTCGCCGTGAGTAAATCTTGAAAATAGTCGAGTCGATCGTTCATTGTGGAAAAAACAAGAATAGACGGCTAGAATATCTTTTAGGAAACTCATCTAAGAAAAAACTCCCATTCAGGGAAGAAGGAGCAGAGAAATTGAGGAAACTTCCCTCAAGTTCCCCGGTGCAACTTCACCCACACCTACCACAGATTTCGACCTTGCCAGAATTCCAGTCGAGTTTTTATTTGGGAATAGCGCCACGGGAGCGTATGAAGGAAACTTTTGACTGTGCATGCTGAATTTTCATGGCACGAATCAAAGTTATATTACCGCAAAAAGAATAAAAAAGGAAATAATATATAATCTGGGTACGAGAACATTTTATCGTTCGATAGGAAGAAAATACGTAGGAAGCTAGCCAGACACTGAAAAATATAAAGGACGACATAGTATGCTTTTTCCATAAAATTAGTTTTTATTCTTATGATGACATTGTGTATGGCATTTTTTTCTAAAGGGTTAATGGGATACAGTTTCTTTTGCGATATCCGCAAATTCTTCGTGATATTATTGAAATTTTGTCTGAACTCGACTTGAACTCGGGGTATGATGTCTGTGACATGAGTGGCATGTTTATTTTTAAATAACTTTATGCTCATATTCAGCAAGAAGCGTATGTTCCATGAAGACAAGCGTCACGTATCGCTTCCAAACTAGATAAGCAGATGTGATCGTACAATCTAGCCGTTTGCCCTTGAAACGAATTAATAGTTAATCGAGAATTTCATATAATAGCAGTTATTCTCGCAGCAATTATCAATCATAGTGCAAGATATATAGTTATTCATATAATTTATGTTTTATATATTAAGCCCCAAGTTCATTTCGGCTATTTACCTTTTTTAATTTTCCTATCTCGCTCTGGTTTTATTCTTCTTTCAATGCATTACACAAACTGTGTATTATTTTTTCGGTTTCTTTAATACTTTAATACTTGCGGCAATGCATGACTCTACTTTTACCTTTTTTTTGCCATTCCGTCATCTATCTTTACTGTTTTCGATACAGGTAAAATTGTTGAGCCTAGTGGGAAATTGGGGGTGCCGTTGGTGTAGTGGTTAGGACGCTGGCTGCTACTCGCCTGCTGCTTGAGCTTGAAAGAGCAGAGGGTTCGAATCCTGCGAAAGTAGGACCTTTTCCAAGGTCGCCGGCCCCCGGTTCGTGTGATTTGAGGAGACCGCGCAAAGTCAGCGTTCCGTCCTTCGGAAGGGACGTTAAGCCGTTGCCCCCCTTGGTGCTCTTCGTTAAGAGTAAGCTAATGCTGGCACCTGGTTTCCCTCCTTCCTTTGTGTGTTCTGTGCGGAAGGAGTAATGGCTATAATAATCCAAGGGGTTGATTAGCCAAAATTACACACTCACACTAGTGGGAAATTACGCCGTATTTCGTGGAAAATTGCGTTGAAGTGACTAATGAAATCCGCTAGCTTAACTTATTCGCGATAGAATTATGTCCAGCAATACTTGGTCATGCGGTATCTAAAAATTTTAAATTATCGTCTATGGAAATAAATAGACGGCGGCCAGTAAGTTTCATGCAAAGTTAAGTTGTGGCCGCAACTACACTGTTTATCTCCAGTTTCTCCTCGAACAAGGAAAAGCGATGTAGCTCTCGATAAAAAAATTGCGAGTTTTATTTTCTATATGCTTCTTTCATGGAAGATAGACAAAATTCCACAGAGATAAAAAAATAAATTTCATGTAATTCCGCCGAAAAGAAAGCTTCGTTTTCGTACGAGGTGAATTTAGAAGCTTAAGGTAACATCTTTTGCATGGAAATTTCCATAATTTATTCCTCCTTTGAAAGCAATTCTGCGAATTTACGTCCATTCCATTACTCATTTTGAGCTTTATGTGAGGGGAATATTTTGAGGGCGGCATAATAGCGACGATCAGTTGGGCTACAAGGTATTTTTACGCCAGAGGCGAAGCTTCGCAATTGCTCCTTCCTCCCAAGCGCGCAATTTATAATTTCAGTCCGTAAATAATAATTTATTTACATTCGGAAATAAAATAGCATTTGCAAAAAAACTCGAAATTTCTTGCTTTTACGGATGAAAATTCATCAGTTAAACTATCATAATTAATTACTTTCTCCATATGTAGTATAGGAAAAAGTATTGAAGGCTTCATCTTTCGGCTGGTCACCACGTTGGTCAATTTCAAATGACGACAGTTTCGCCAACAGGAAGGTATTGTTTTCATGATAAAAATCGATTTCAAGATTTCAACGGAAATACACGTTTTGAGGTCCCCTGAACACGTTTGGACCATTTTCTCGATGTCTCTGTTACGGTTTTTTTTGTGGGCGCTCTAACTCAAAAACTGTTAATCAGGTCAACGCGAAATTTTATACTTAACAGTTTTATAAAAGTCGCAAGAACTGATTAGTTTTGTTGTAGAATATGTAATTAAATTTTAATTGAACTCGAAATGTTGCTCGACTTTCTATTTAAATTAATTGAATATCTAATTATATCAGCAGTGATTCACTGACAACCATTTTACCAAATTTTAAATTCATTTTTTCCTCGTTAACATTATCATTCGTGATGACATCATTATAGTCGAGCAAACGTTTTGGTTTCATTTAAAGTTTAACAGGTGTCCTAAAATTCAATTTTTAATGTTTAGTCCATTTGAATTTGGTACGACAAAAAGTTTATTAAGTTGAAAATTTTATTTTTACTTTCTCCATACGTAGCATAGGGGAAAGTATTGTTTTCATGACAAAAAAATCGATTTCGAGATTTCAACAGAAATACACGTTTTGAGGTCACCTGCAAACGTTTTGACCATTTCCTCGATGATGTGTGTGTGTGTATGTGACAGCTTTATTGTGGGTGCTCTAACTCAAAAACTATTAATCACGTCAATGCGAAATTTTATATTTATTATGTTTATGAAAGTCTCAAGATCTGTTTAGTTTTTGGTAAAAATCGGTCAACCGAAAGTGGGTGTTTACTCTTGTCATGTATCCGTTATTTTGAAATATTTGCTTTAATATTTGATAAATGTAAAGATTTATTAGAATAAAAGTTGTAGGAAATTTAATTTTCTACAACCTTTGTTTGAAACATTTTCCCATATAATGCATTCTTTAAGAGATATCTTATATTTTTAGCTGCCACCACCACGCCACCTACCGATGACTATTGTTAACAATAGACGCTTAGTTACGTCATATTATTAGTAACAATAATTTTTATTTTCTTAATTGTTGGAGCTTTGTGGCTATATCCAATATCAGAAGGCTTTGGTTGGAGTTTATTTCTGTTCTTTGTAAAGTCTAAAATTTTCTCGCAGTTTCGTAAAATATTTATTATTATGTAACTTATTTGGATTTTTTAGAAATATTACAGATATGGAGAAAGTCATGTGGTGGCCATATCAGATTTTTTTGTACTTGATACTTGAATTTCTCTACTTATAAAAAATATCGTCTAGCCTGTTTCGGCACTGGTGGTCATTATTTGAACATTTTCAAATTATTTTTGTAGGATTTTCTCTACAAATGAAATACCGAGCTCACCTTATAATTAGAATCCAATTGGTGGTGAAGGACAATGCCATCAAAGCGGCTTGAAAATCAGTAATTTAACTTTTGTCAAAGGAGATGCATTCAATTTGACTTGATCTCACGACCATCAGTGGCTATGATAGAAATGCTTAATCCATTTTTAAAATGTTTTTTCTCCACTTAGAAATTTTTTTAATATTTTCCGTTTCAAAATTGTGGAAAAGGTCGAGTTTGAAGATAATTCCAACGTCACGCAACGTGAGCTGATAACATCTTCAGGAAATAGCGGTAAATCTGTTCCTTAAAAAAAGGTACAGGTAAATTATAAAATTTTGTCTCTTCACTTTTATAGTAACTGTGTTGCATGTGTCTTTGTCACAAATATGCTTTACAATAATTCTGCTTCGTCGTAAGGTTACAGGATTTCATTGGGTTTGATATTTATATCTGACGTGTTCATTTGCGCGTATAGCGTTCACTTTTAATTGTTGGCTTGTATCTATGGAATATGGAATTTTCCTGAACCTCAATATAGCTGATGTTATGGCATAAAATTACTTATAAATTAATGCGAGATTCGGCGCAAGTTTTATTATTCATTAGCGTCCTATAAAGATTGCACACAGAAATAATAAGTTACTCTAAACAATTTAAGATTATAAATTTTGATCCAGCAATATTATTCGTTTCATTTAATAAAGGCATAAGGTAAAAATATTTCGGTGGTATAAAACTTAAAAATCTCTCGCAGGAAAATCTACGCAAGTTTCACGGAAACCCAAAAATGTTCTCTATCTACTCGATGGGAAAAATATGGCAGTGTACTACGGAGATTTGTCCTAAACATTTTTAGGTAGGTTGAAATAATGTCGCGAGGGAAGTGGGACAAAATGACGCTTCAAGCACAGAGAAGAAGCTGTCGTAGTACAACATAGCGTGTTTCGTGTTAGTATCTTTAGAAAAGTTTGCCGTCGTTAAACGAGTGGATATATGGGCCCGAATCTTCGTGTCGAGGAGGCAACTTGCCCAGGGGTCTCGTGTATATCGGGCGTATATTGGCTTCGGCCAGAGGTTGTATTTTATACTTCTTTTTACGGCTTGGAACTTCTCTCTATTCTCCTTGGTCTTCCTGAATAGTCGAATTTCTCTTCTCTTTCTGTGCCTGAGGTGATGATGCTTGTTGATTGTATTTTACGAATTTTATAGACCGACGGTCGAATTTTAGAGAATTTTTGTATCTAATACTTCCGATAATTTATATCGCATTCACTTGTTTGTCGACTTTATTCATTAGTGGCAGAAAATATATTGCCGAATAAAACTGTACTCATAAAAAGGGACATTAGCGAACGCGCTGACGTTCGAAGCTGTCACTGATGAAAAAGTCAGGAAAAATGCCAGTCTCCACGGCACCGAATATTTTCTCCCATTTTATTCGATACTCTTGTATATATGCAGCTTAGACCCTTCTTTTGTGTTAGATATCTAACAACTGCATGACTCTCATGCCGCAACGTAGCTATAATTTACATATCCTAATAGATAAGTGTTTTCTTTCTATCTCGTTTTATTGAAAATGTTGATTCCACTGAATTATAGCTGAGTTAATTATATACGGACTAATATTAGTATATGCATATACGGAAAAGCCAGCTTGGGCAGATATTTGTGATAGGATTAAAAAACCTTCTTATCATGGACGCTGGGATCATGAGCACAAGATGGAGCGTCCTCCACAAAAAACAAACTGGGGAAAATTCTCGTTTCTTAATAGAGGGATTGAGCATTGGAACGCATTGCCTGCAGAGGTCTTCAAGCCATTCCCTTCCCGCGTAGGTCTCTCTAAAGCGAAGTTAAATACCATTCAAAATGCATAATAATTATGGTTAATTCTAAAGACGAGCTTTTGAGTGATACGTGATGTTTCCATTTGTGTACCCTTCCCTAGAAATGTTAAAACCTTTAAATGAAGAGTAAAAAATATCACTGGGAACGATTTTCATTACTTTTAGTTAATTTATTGTTAAATAATATTGTAAGATGAATTAATTAACGAAGGAGCTCGAACTCGAAGCTCCTAACAGGAAAAATATATGGATAGAATATTGTATGTGGTATGTGAAACTTTGTAAACTGAATCTTCTGAATATGTTTTTATATGTTTTAAATGTTTTTTTTTATGTTAATTTTGTAACCTTGCCACCGGGCCAGGCGCCCACTTGCATTATATATTGAAATAATAATAATGAAATAATAATAATATTTCTTAAGTTTTTGGCATCGGTTTGGGCTCTTATGTTATAGAGCTGCCTCTTAGATATGAAGAAAATTTGTCGAGAACTGTCAATTTCATATATGTTATATATTCGAATAATCTTCGAGTATTAATGATCACACGTGTTACACATAAGTAGATACGTTGATTCCGCCGAGTGCAACGATAAGAACATATTTCATTCTATATACCAGCAGAGGTTACAGTCTCTGTAAATATTAAACATTTGCTGCTGCCCATCGAGTTTTCTTTTAATTGCGTCGGCTTTTATGAAACTCCGCCTTAAAATATTATTTACCTTTAATGGGCCGTAAATGTAGCAACTCAGATATCCCATAATTTCAATAACATCCGCTACCGCCCCCACATTTCTCTCTTTTGCCCGTTTACTGCCTCATAGATTACTAATGGAAGCTGAGCTTTTGTATTTGGAGGTGCCTGGATTATGAATGCTATTAAAATATGCATACATTTTAGAGAAGCTACTTTATCGTTAGTTTTATTATTATTATGCTGCTGATATCAGTTTGGATTTAAATCCATCCGGTACATGAAATATTTACGATTTCTATAACTTACAGAGAGTTTTGACGTTTCAGATTTCAAGACATACCTTCTCAGTCACTATCACCAGTTCCTTGAATTTCACCTCTGCATAACACATTGACAAGTATTCTCTTGGTAAACCTCACCCAACCGTAAATTTTATAGTAGGATAACAATGAAATATCATGAAAAATGTGCGCTACAGAATTACTCCGCGGTTTTTGGTCAATTTTTGGCGTATTCCAGCGAATTGTTTTTCATGGAATAGCTAGGTAATAGAATCAGCCGCTTATTTGAATCAAAATGGGAAAAACTAAACCATTTGTATATTATTACATGTAAAAATCGCTCATATAGGGGTCAAAATTTTCGTAGAATCTAAATTCGTGAAATGTCATAATATACAGGATGGCCCAAAAGTCGCTCCCGGTAGGGATTTGTATAAACTAGTCCCGTAGGATTCTAAATAATTGCTAAAATAATATTGTCACTACATTTTGTTACTAGAATAATTTTGTTACTAAAATAATGTCTCATGTCCTCCAGGTAAATGACGACGACGTAATTACCATTTATTATGATTTGTCCATGTATTAATTAAAGTCTCTATGTGGCGCGAGTTTTGGGCCACCCTGTACATGAGTGGTTCTTGAGAGAATAAGTTTAATTTGAAATTAAACAAATCACATACGGCTTATAAACCTTGTACCATTTCAACACAATTATAATGAATTATATCAGTGGTTTTCTTTTCAGTCATTATTATACCGTCCATTTTCGAGGAGAAGGGTGAGAGATGTTGAGGCACGGCAAAAACCCTTGTCTTGTGACAAGCACCGTTTAGGAGGCGAGTGGGGCAAGAGGAGGAAGGGAAAGCTGAAAATAACAAAGAGTTGCTTATCTCCCTCCTTTGACTACACTACTCTCTGCTTCCTTAATGGTCCATCCATTCTAACTAAGATTTTTCCTGTGTCCCAATAAACTAACCTCTCTCTCCCCTCCATCTCAAATACCCATAAGATGTTTGTCACCAGACTAGAGAATTTTATGTAAATTTTGCACGTTATGAAATCTCATTAATCTCTAAACATCGCTACTCGCATTATTAAAAAAATATTCAGTCACACAATTAATTGCGATTCATTTTCTTACTGCTGTTTTACCGTAATGCTACAACGCAGCGATTTGAATTTGATCGAAAAGTGCGAACTTTTGAAACGTTAGGATAATCTTCTGCCACAGAACCAACGTCAATCCGCGGGAAATTAATGGTTGTGCGAACAATATTGTGTAAAATCATGCGAGATAGTTAAACACGAGACGGCTCTACGTAATTCTGAAGTTCGGAATCGTGATTCTAATATGCGGAATCCACAGTGCTACATTTTAGTTTGTCTGCACGTTGTTCTGTCGTTCCGAATGTTTTTTTTCCTACTTAATTTGAAATTGCAACTAAATGACAAAAAGGATGAAACAGATATTCAGGTCGTTTTCGTACTAAAGTATATTATCGGTATAACTTGAGCTCTGACATAAAGCAGGAGAGGGCGCTGGCTTAATGAAAGGACACGCAAGAATAGACCATGGAAAAAGGGAAAGACGGCAATTTTACAGCATTAGTGTTTAGTGATTAGCTGAATCCCTTTTCTACTGTGCCCCCAATTATTTTTCTTGGTTGTCAAAGTTCAGATTAGACTTCACCGACCATGGTGGTATTTTGTTCCACTTTTAATATCGGGAAACCTGTGGCGGCGCATTTTTTAAGATGGAAAAAATTGATTTATAGTTATCTAGTATAATTTTTGGAAAGATCTTTTAGTTAAAAACTAGGTAAGAGTATTAGCTTATGCGAAAATAGAAAATTTTAGTAACGGAAATGTACAAAAAAATCTTCTGGGATAACGAAGTTGGTAGTATAAGTTTTAAAATGAAACCAGTTTTAACTCAGCCGTATCTATTTTATTTTTCAAAGGTCAGCGGGAAACTATGGAAAAAATAAATCTACTTAGCATCCTCCTTGAACGACTCAATGGTTTGGATAAAATAAGTTTAATGCAACATTTCTTTTAATCTTTGCCATTTTAAGAGCATTTTTTATAAATTATTGCTGTAAATGTCTGAAAAGGTTAGAAAAAAATCGTTAAGCATCCCTGGATTAATTTTCCTTGTATTTGATTCTTGGTCGAAATAAGAAAAATTAAAGCAAAAGAAAAATTTGGAAAAACAAATCTCTTAAAATGTCTAGGTAAAAATTCCTCTATGAAAATTAAGAATCTAACATGGCTTCTATTTCATAGAGTCATCATCAGTTACTTTTTTTCCATAGTGGAATTTTCACATAGTCATTTTAATGAATATGTTTTTTCAAATTTTATCTGAGTTTTTGAAATACAATTTCACGGAGTTACGGCTGCCTCAGTTGAATTTATAGAGATCAATTAAGTTGAGAGTGCAATGACGGTGCTTCGACTATAACGCTACTTTGTGCGAATAAACCCAGCCTCCGCGGCGTGCCTTTAAATTGCCTCTCTTTGTGCCCCATTAACATCTCGCGATTCTACAGAGAGAATGTTATCCCCTCCGAAGCGTCGTTACCTCTGAGATTTTAGGCGAACGCACCCATTTATATGATGGCCCTTTAGCATCGTGCCGTTTAAAACGTAAAATTTCGTGTTGGTGATCTGCAAGTCTCTCGTAATCGGAATGCAAATTTTATGTCATACCTACTGCGTGTAATCAAATGGGATTATAATTTTTATCTTTTATGTACGTTATTACCCTCCGAGCCGCCGAAAGCACATGGGTTGGGATGGCATCGCACCCCCCCAGTGAAAATCTCTTACGACATATCTTTTTGTACCCAGGATAAAAGAGCCAATAATACCTGTCGTTTTAGCGATTATTTCTGTATAATTTCTTGTACGCTCTGGTCGACTCCTATGGTCATTATCATCGGCACTATCATTGGTAGATATTGACATTCCACATATTTCCACTATGAATTCGCATTTACTAAAGTTTTTGTTTGTACTTAATTCTGCACTATGTATTCTGTTATCCCAAGTTTCTCAAAAGCTAGTATTGTCTCCCTTAATGAAAGGAGTCGCTGTATGCTGGACCACCGCTAGGTCTTTAGATAAGACTAAAGGATCTCACAATCAGACCGCACAGCAGTATTCAACGACTGGAGGAGTGAGCGAAAAATACGCGATTTCAGTCACATTTGGAGGAAACGTAATGTGTAATTTAAATCTCTGTGATATATTTGCCGGTGCTGTTATGTTTTTGATGTGTTCTTAACTAGAAACGTCGCTACTAACAAGGAGAGGCTACGACCTTAGGGTCACGGATGTAACGCGACCAGGCGATTCTACATCGAAAATAAGGAGACTCGTGTCTCAGGGTTTTTGTGAATGGGTCCTTGGATTCGAGAAATCGGCGTCGAAAATATGCAAAAACATCATATACAACTCAATAAGCTTTATTGTCGAGTTGTTGATAAGAAAGAAAATAGCTGGGGAGATAGCGTGCCTAGCTTTTACGGCGTAGTTCCGGATTCGATTCCGAAAGTTTTCGTTTTTTTTTAATTATCCAACTGTTATTTGAAAAGTAATATTCTCTTGTAAAAATACGCTATATAATAAATGGGCAGTTTAAATTCTTTATTAATGACTCCACAGTTAACTTTCGTGTTTTTTTTTCACGTTAACGTATGCAACATATTCAAGGAAATTCACAATACTCGTTATTTTCTCTTCCGATCGCTGTCCGCCAAGGCAAGGCTAATATTATCAATAATATATAATTAATATAGCAATAATATATAATTATAGATGACCATTCTTGCACGACGGCATTGTTTCATTGACTGCAATATATAAAATACCCATTATTATATGTTTTTGCGTTCATTACCTCCATATAAAAATAAACTGATGTGGGCAACACATGACTTTCTCCATATTTATATGGAAAATTACATGTTGTTAGCTCTGGGATCGTTGTCAATATTTACTTCCCGTTGACAATTAAGAAAAGAAAAAGGAGCGTTACTAAGACGTAACTAAGCGTCGGTTGTTAACAATAGTCTTCGGTAGGTGGTGTGGTGATGGCAGCTAAAAATATCTCTTAAACAATGCATTATATGGAAAAATATATCAAACAAAGGTTGTAGAAAATAAAATTTCCTACAATACATTTTTACATTTATCAAATATTAAAGCAAATATTTCAAAGTAACGGATGTGACAAGAGTAAACACCCACTTCCGGTCTACCGATTTTTACCAAAAACTAATCAGATCTTCTAACTTATATAAAAATCTTACATATAAATTTTTTCGTTGACCTGATTAATAGTTTCTGAGTTAGAGCGCCCACAAAAATCTATCACATACAGACAGACAGACTGACTGACTGACAGACAGACAGACACACAGACATCATCGAGAAAATAGTCAAAAGGTGTTCAGGGGACCTTAAAACATGCATTTCCGTTGAAATCTTTCGAAATATTTTCTGGTCTTTACCTGATTTAACATCTCTGTGCACTAAGACAGCGGTGCCCAAACTTTTCTAATGGCGGGCCACATCAATGGTTGCGAATCCCTTGGCGGGCCGCATTGGAAGTTGTCAATTCTTCGGCGGTCCGGATTAGAGTTTAAATCGGAAATTTTCTATATATTCTGAGATGTCATTAAGTGAAAATCATGTCTAAATAAGGTTTTCCTGGCTAACATTTCTATATTTAAAGTTTTATTATGAAAACTTTCAAAAAATGTATGAATTTGTGTGTTAAATTTTTCGAATTGATTTTTCGTCTTAGCTTCGCGGGCCGTAGTTTGGGCACCGCTGCACTAAGATACGTGCTCTGCCAAAATCTCGACCTGCATTATTTAGATTGTCCGTTATGTATTAGTGTATATAATCTTTTCAATGTGGGTGCAATAACGCCGTTTGAACTTTTATATATATTTTAAGACGTGAGTAAAACATTTCGCACTTAGGTTTTTACACTTTAACGCGAAAAAAAATCCACTCATCTCAAGAAAAAAAAATTAGGTTGCACGTAAACATAAATCAGTTCCAAAAATATTACCAATTAATATTTAAAGAGTGTAATCTTGTTAAAACGCACATGAATGTAACGCGATACATTTAAAAAGTGTTTAAGGTACTACGCGGAGTTTTGCGACAGTGTTTGCGTGTGAAACGACCTTTCGTGTCGTTTCTTCATTTCTGTGGCTCGAAAGTTCTCGTGTCTGAGGATAACATCTGAAAGACGATATGATTACGGCAAGTGCGATCCCGATTGCGTCTCATGCGCGTAAGACATGTGCAGCATACCTTAACGTATGCTAATAAAGTGCTAAGTGCATAATTGGATGAAAAGTCTGTGAATGGCAGGTACAGAATAGTAGTTTTCGGTGATATTTCAATCGTTTTATCAGCATTTCGATGTCGCATGCCATTCTTTTTATTGCCCCGAACCTCTCTTTTTAATTATCTTAAGAGATTATCGTCACGACAGTTTCGCTTTTAGATCTCCCGAGAACGTGGTTATTTTCGATGTTATTCTCGCTTATCCTGCCTTCGAGGTATTTTTAAGCTCGAATATTTTCATGTGTTGAGCAACGGAAGCCAATGATATTGCGCCGTAACACTTATTCTCGGAGAAATTGGCTAGGAAAAGTCAGGGGTCGGAAGAAACGTGTTACTGTTCAAATTTTAAGAGCGGTATCATACCTTCATTTTTAAAATCGTTATTTAAATTATTCATCTCGTTCATTATTTAGACTATTTTATTTAATATATTTTGCCTTTCGGGTGAAAGGTAAAATGGAACGAATATTAACTAAAAACGAGAGAATTTAATAAATTATTGCTCATGGAAAAGAATGCAGCACGTCCCGATAAATTTTATTTGTTGCGGTCTGGACATTTGTTAAAATTTATTTACCGTAAGTGTCCTGACTTTTGGGCCGCTCTGATTATAAAATACACCCATTTCTCGTTTTGAACTGTAAATGCCATCCTAGGAAAGGCAGTGTAGGAATACATGCGCGATATAATGAAGGACACGGGACTGGCTCAGAATTATCTTAATGCATAGGTAAGCTTTAGAAATTTTTATAGCGTTTATTAAATACCAGCTGAAAGTACCCGGGGTTGCTCGGGAATTCTAAGAAACAAACAGCTTTCCAAAATATATATATATATTAGTACCTCTACAGTTCTGCCGAATTTGGTTAAATCAGTGCAGTTTTGGTTCAGTCCGCCATCTTGATTGAAAATGGTGTCCAATTGTGTCCAAACAAACAAAAATCTGCTCCTTGATCTCAGGAACCATCATGCAAAATTTGGTGTACTATATCTTAAAAGGTTTCCAAATGCATTGTGAACAGACAATACAACTTTCCAAAATATATATTAGATGTAAACATAAATCGCGCAATGACAGAAGATGGAAAGTAACAAATTATTTTAAAAAGACAATTTATTTTTAAAATAACATGGGGCTGCGCCCCTGCGATCAAAGGCCACCAACCCCATTGTCCTCGCTTCGCTTGGGCGCCTAAGTCCTTCGGACCTCGATTTTAAGTTTGTATGTACATTATACATTAACTATCCCTTTCCTTCAATCACTCCCAATCTCCTTCTATCCCTCCTCTCGCCCTTCTTTTTGTCTTTACTTTTCTGTCCCTCATCCCGCCTCCTTCGTTCTCCTTCAGACTCCCTCTTTTTCCCTTCCTGTCTCCCTCCCTCTATCTCTTCCTTTCTCTCTCTCCGTCTCAACATGAAAAAATTAGTTGTATTCGGAATTGCTTCGCATATTCTTTCTTATGATTTCTGAGCCGAAATGAAACATTCCTATAGTTTTCAATCCTTGAAGACCTTTTACAAATCATGGTAAGGCAAAAATGATGGCAGTGAAACTCGAGACCGTTCTCTAAAAGAAAACCGTGCTATATTGAAGACCTGTAAAGTGAAAACGTGCAATTCGAGGGGCGAGTGTACATGCCCACAACCCTAGAAAATATATATATTCTTGGAAGAATATTACCAGTCACAGCAAAACGTTTTCTCTAGTTTAGTAGCAGCTCCGATTATGTTATTTGAGAATTTTATTTTTGTCGTTTACTTTGTTAACCTAAATATACCAAATTTAATCAAAATATTTTCAGCGAAAAACTCCTGATGTATGCATAAAGACAGAAAAACAGAAAAAAATCCAATAGAGTATTTTTATTGTAAAACGGTCAAAAAACTACGCAGTTAAGGTTTGCATAGGAGCATTTTCTTCCACGCTACCGATATTTTTTTAGCCAAAAACAGTACAAATGGCATTTTTTCTCTAAAAACCACAATATCGGGAATGGTGTCTAGATTAACAAGAAAAGGAGTATAGGCTTATTTTTCTAAAAGTTGGAGTACCAAATTCACAAGTTATAGAAATATTTCCCTTATTTTTTCTCACGAATATTCTATGATTTAATTTCATTTAATCGACGATCACGTAAATGCTTACGAAATAGTTTATCAGGGGCAGAAATCGAGGTGTCAAAATATCCATCAGTGAGATAAGTGGCTGCATTAAAACGCTTCGTTAAATAAGGAATTACAACGCTGGCGAATATGCACAAAATTAGTACAGACAGGGACTTAACTAGGGTAATGCTTTGAGGGGAGGAGAGAGGGTTGGCCCACCTTAGCGCTACTGTCGAGTGCTTTATTAAAAAAATGAATTAATAAATTATTGTTTTAGTTCTTCATGAAAATTATATGACTAATGCTAAAATTTTGGTGTGTTCTTCCAAATATTTTTGACAACCATGCTGCGACCCCCTCCCTAAAGTTGTGAGGCTAGTTACGTCCCTGAGTACAGAAAGTATTAATGAGTAAGCATCGTCAAAATCATTACTACTGAACGAATCAGAGCAGTTTATGACTTAAACCACACCTTCATGGCTAAATCTGCTATAGGTTGAATGTATGAGGTTAATTTTGTAGGGATTACTTCTCACGCAGAGAGGCAAGTTCTGTCCATATGTGATTTATGAATTGATATCTAAACGTCTGATAAATAATAGGTCGAGTAAGTTTGTTCATTTTTATGTTTTTAGCGCCTTCTGAGGTAAAATCGGATCGAAACTTCTTCGCTCAACTACACATTTGAACCCCCTATTTAATTGAATCTAAAACTATAATCCACTAAGATTTTTATCGCTGAACAACTGACCTAATTAAACACGGCACGTGAAATTAAGCCGCAGCCGGCTGGAATAAAAAAACTTAAAATTAAGATTAATGATAGATATAGGAAAACGATGGGCCAAATAAAAAATTAAATTGATGGATTACATGTTGGGAAACTTTTTAATTGGCGAACCGCTGTAATAGTAGCACGTGATTAATTGGAGCGGATTACAAGCTGCTTAAATTAGAAAATATAATATGGGCCATAACATACCTCATTTTTCATGTAGTAATTTAGAATATAAATTAAGTGTCGGATTTAATGACTAAAGTGGATAAACTGAAATTCATCGGCATGTTTATCATAGCCATCAACAAAATGATTCGATTTTATAACTACACCAGTACAGCACCCACATAACTGTTTATAATCAAGTCGTCCATTGAAATGAGACTCAAAATGGCATGCAATGGTTATATCACCCAATTGCGTCCGCCAATTTTCGCATGCATTAATATACAAGGTGAAAAATTCCATTCAAGGGTCACGTCCCCCCGTCAGAGCTTTCACATTATCGAAAATAAGATTTGAAATTTGAACTTCGCAATCCTACGTTGGAACTTGATAGAATTTGGTATTTAGAAAAATAAATAAAATACAGGAAGATAAAGTAGTATAAGACGGCTGCCGCCTCACTTGAAAAAAAGTCGAATTTTCTGAGAGGAATGTGCCTACAGTTCATTCGAACATTGCTTCTACCTGTTATTACATCGATTTTCTATCCTTTTTGATGGAAATAACTATCGTGGAGCAGCCTTTGTACTCTATTAGAAACTATGGCGACTAATTGCGGCTTAAATGGCGAACAAGTGCATAGGTATCCAGTACGCGATTTACTTCTAAAAACTAGGATACGGGAGAATAGATTTGACTGGAGCGAGCTTTTTCAGATGATAAAGGAGTGAAGGATTTGAAACCCAAAGGAACATGAGATGGATTTTAAGTACCATATGGATAGACACCGAGATCGCTCGAGGAGATGGAATAAAAATCATGTCGTTTCGCGTTATGGATTCCACATTCGTCGGCCGTTTCGAGGGCATTGCATCCTTGGAATGCCGTTGTGTGGCTGCACCCGGGCGTGGGGAGATGTCACCAATCGATTCTTTTGAAGCCGTCTTTAGACGTAATTTGTCTTTCTTCTAACATATGAGGTACAAAGGCTTAAGGCAGCAGGAAACCATAGTTGTGGTGTACTTCTTGCCCTAGGAAACAGTTTTGAGCATTATATTTTGATGTTCCAAAATCGTTTATTATAGTTTTAAAATACATGGAAATTTTTACTCCCATCTCCATAAAACGTTTGAGCATGCTAAAAGTGTGTTTATAACACAAATTTACCGTCACCGTCGGTTTTGATGTACAGTAAAATCTCTCAAATCCGGCATTCAGAAAATTGGTTTCACTCAAAATCCGGATATTTTTTACATTTGAAATCATCGTGTTAATAATCCGGGAAGATTGCCACAAAACCGAAATGTTTTCAGTCTTACCGATTCATTTGTTTTAGACTCCAGATTCCACGCTCTTTTTATCTCAGTTCCTTAAAATATTTATTATCATGTAACCTATTTGGAATTTTTAGAAATAATACAGGTATGGAGAAAGTCATGTGATGGCCACATCAGATTTTTATTGCCTGAAGACCGATCCGAAACCGTACTGAAGTGGATCTAATGGGCGTGAAATTCGAGATATTTTCCTAAAATGACAACCTTGCAAAACCGAAAGTGTCAAGCAAAACAGTGCAGAGCGAGGGGCGAGTGTATTAATCCTTGTCACATTTTTTGAAGAATTAATTTTATCCTTATATAGTTTTTAATCAGTATCTCACAGATTTATTTGGCGTGTTATTTTCACTATTAGGAACGAGATATATGCATAAACTCACATTTATTCAAACATACGGTTTAACGCCGTTACCTCAAACTCACACACACATATCCCTATACCAGTGGTTCCCAACCTTTTTGTAGGCGCAGCACCCTTTCAAAGATAAACAGAATTTCGCGGCACCCCAGCCTTCAAGCAATGTTTTTATATTTTCACAAACGAGTATTGCAATCTTTGGACAAATTCATTTGTTGGAATCACACAATAATCAATTTATTAGAGATAAAATTAATGACCTAGTTAACTGTAAACATCCAAATCGTTGAGATATTTACAAAGCTAATTTAATCGCGGAACCCATAAAAACCGCGGCACCCAGGTTGGGAACCACTGCCCTATACAGTGGTACAGCCCATCGCATAGAGTACGCGAGCGTCAGATGGAAATAAGGTAGATCGAAGGTGTCGAATTTAGAACCAGTATATGTATTCATTAGCTTCTACCATTACGCGAAAGTTCTTGCAGATAAATCAATAAACAAGTACCTACTCAAATAATAATGTGTTGAAGTATTTGCCCCAAACTAAATTTCTGTCTGCGCCACTGCCCCTACATTTACATATGCACTTGCATATATCTATGCATATACACATGCATATAGACACATGTGCACATGCATAAACACATAAATGTTTGCATAAAGATACATATACACATCCACATGTATATACTCGCACATGTGTGTGTTTTAAGATAATATATGATATTTTTTCTTCAGCCTTCTGGCTTTCTATTTATGAACAATGTACTTATATGGATGGGGAGTGGATAGGGGTTCGATCTCTGCGAACGGCAGGCTCCGCTTTCCCAGAACAATACTATCCAAAGCTAGAAGATGACTCTTTTTTACGATCGTGTTTTTCCCCCGGATATCTCCACGTTTCGTCGCACTCCAAAAGTCGAGTGGGAAACAAACCGTTGCAGATCACGGCCAAGGACTTTTTGATCCGAAATGACCTCCGCTTTGCTCCAAGGGGAGAGCCTTTGAATAACACGAGAGAACCGATCGATTCTCCGTCTCGTCTATCGTTTATCAAAATGTCACGCGATGATTTCGAGAGTGAAAAAAGAAAATCAATTTCGAACGGAGCTCTAAAAGGAGAAGAAAAAGGTCAAAGGTCGATAAAAAATATGCCGGACGGAAATTAATGAAGCATTTGTCCAGGAAAAAAATAATATTTCGGTCTCGCGTATCCGAACTGCACGGTGCAACGAGTGTAAAGATTGGAGGAATTCGTACGCGAAAAGTTATATACATATCCGTTAATGTGTGAGAGGTTCATCAACAAGTTTTTCGGATGGATGAGAAGGCATTACTGACGTGACGGTTACAAGCGGGGTAATTACGGGATGAGTCATTCATGCTCTCTCTCTCTGGCCGAATGGGAATTTAGACGGCGTTTTTTTTTAAATTGACGAGAGGAAAATCTGTAATCTCGATCCGCTTAGCGGCTGTTGATAATCGAAAGACTCTTCTATTTTACAATCTCGAAAATTCTGAGATCCCGTATAAAAACCGTGGTGTCACAAGAACTACAACTTTTTCTCGTAATATGCTTCAAGACACTCGGAATAATTTTAGTGGGTTTTTTTGAGTGATGAACTATAAATTCGTATTTATAGATGGTTTACGAAATTGATCTAATTGATTAAAAATGCGGTATATTTCATAATAATGTTGAGATACGCCTGGCTAAGTTTATACGTTTCTTTTTGAGTGCATGCATCGGACAAATCTTTGTCGTTTGATTTCAAACATTTCATGCTAAGTAAATTTTTTATATTTTAAATAAATAAACAACAGTTCTTATAAAATTCAAATTGGAGTCGGATAGAGGATAGATCATATCAATATTGGGACGCGTTTAAATCTGATTTACTCGTGCCAGAAATAATCTTTCTTGAAACTCTCATTTCCAGTTCTATTTATCTGATTAAATTTTCTTCAGAGACCCAGGTGCGTTTCAATGCGCTGGAATCGTTGTACTAATATTTTATAACTGGAATATAGAAGCGAATACAATGTTGAAAACGCTTAAGTGTAAATGAATGAATGCCAGTTTAAAACTTTGAGGGAGTTCATCGCGTATTGAAATAAGCCCAAAAGGGTTCTATAATCTTAAAGTAATTAATTAAGATCTTAAAATAGAAATTTAAAAATATTACTTCTCTTACTTTTATATTTGTTTATTCTTTTGCTATTGTTTCTATATTTATTAACCAGAACGTTGAAAAACATTATATTTTTCACACATATTTTGAGTGTTATGAAATAATCGCATATGGTCTTTATCGTGAAATTAAATTGTTTGCTGGGTTCCATAGAAAGCCTAATACGGTATATTTAATTAGCTTCCGGCGTTCAACAGGGAACTATCGACCTCGCCTTATGATTAAAATCGAATTGTCGCAATATCTCCGTCATCAGCAATTTCAGGAAATCGTGAAATCTACACATGCAATTTTGACAAAATAGTGACACAAAAACCATCCGTTCAACCAATGAAAATGTAACAAATATCGTTGTTGCGAATCGTTTCGTAATTTTATTAAAAGTTAATTTTACTTTCAATTGTTTGCGATCGATCAAGGACTTTATTCCGAAACGGATGTTGGATCGATGTAAATGGAGTCATATTTTGAAACAAGTATCACAAGGAATCATGTTAAGCAGATTTATTTCAGCACACGAATTTTTTCATCCATTAATCACAATTTTGCCGCCGCTAATGTCTTTGGATTTTAATAGTTTTACAATTTCAAACGCTCTCGATGAATTCATTGGCATTACAGGACATGGCATACTTCGCGGGGTATGCTGTTAACAACTTGGCGATATAGCTTTTCTTTGTTTTTCTTCATGATTTATTTTTCAACAGTTGTTGAACTGGTGGCACGAAGCCAACTCGTACAATGGTTTTCAGGGCAATGCAGTGAGGCTACGAAGAGAATTTGTATAAGGTCGTATATAGTGACAAGATGAAGATTATACTTTTCTGTATATTTCGGGATATTTCTAGATACTAAAATGTTGGCTCGTCTTCTTAAGAACAACCGATCGTATTTAAAGAAAACTAAATCGGTCGAAGGAGGAATATGTCGAGAAGCTAAAAATATAGCTGCAGCAAAAACTTAATTCCCAAGCGACTTATGCCTGGATTCTCTCGGGCGTTAATGACGCTTTGTGTTACTCTAAATGTAACTTTAAATGCAACTTGAAAAAAAATGCGTGAAGGGGGAAAGTCTTGAAATTTTTGTTACTCATTGCCGATGAATTGTTGTCGTTAGGATGACGTCAATCAATGAGTTTTATTCGTACGAGCGAGTCTTTAAAATTGTCGTTAATAGCGACATTATTACTACGATAATTTATCATCGAACGGGTAACGATGAACAATGAGGTGGCGTTAAATACGCTAACGATAAATATTTATTCGAGTTAGTTATTATAAATGGTCGCGTACAGACGTTTGCATTTACCTGTGGGAGCCGCTGCAGAAGAAAGGAGGGTAATAAGAGGAAGCGATTCCTTCGTGACAGGTAAAACGCATTCCATTTGCCCGAGGAAGATTTTCATTTAATATTTAGGCTTTATCAAGAAGCTGCAATGTATATTTGCGATATGTTAAGGCCTCATATAAAAGCTACGAGGAAATCGTCGCTGCCCGTAGAACTAAAAGTAAATAGCTTTAGTGATTATTAATAGTACTAGATGAAATAGCCCGTTTAAAACGGGCTTTGTAACCAAACAAACGGCTGAGATATTGTCTTATGGGGTATTGAAATCACGCTCTGGAGTCGAACCCGGAACCTTTTTTGAAAATGTTTTATGGCATTTGCTATTGGTACGTGATCGTAGCAATCCTACCAAATTTGGTTGCGCGGATTAAGTATTAAATTTAAGGCATTTTCCATTCTTCGTCCTTTTCTTTCTTCCTCTCTCCAATCCTCCTCCCTCCCCCCTCTCTCTTTCTCTGGAAAAATATATTTCCTGGTCTCAGTCTCGCACTAATAAAGAACATTATCTATCTTTCTCTCCCTCTACCTTTTTCCCTGTCTTCCTCCATCTCCCTCCTCTGTCTCCCTCCTCTCTCTCCTCTCTCACTCCCTCTATCTCCCCGTCTCTCTCCTTTCTTCTTCTCTCTCCTTCCGTCTCACCTATTTAAACATTCAAAGCACGCTTTCCTTACGCAAGTAGTATAATGGTTGAGACGACAATACAATCTCGAGGTTTAACAATGACACGATCGGCAATGTAACATATCGTTAAAAAGTTTAAAATTTTCCAATAAATATGATTTAAGCGTAGAAATTGAGCGATTTTCTATCGTAGGCAAAATATGACGATAAGAATAACAAACGTTATTTATTTTTCTTTACAACGGTTCAAATCTGAAGATCGTAGGTAAATTATTTATAATTTTAATTTGCAAAAGAGTAAAAGCCTTTACGTCGAAAAATCGATTTTTACGTGTTATCTTATGGAAAATTGAAATGATCCTCTGGAGACAAACCGAGGACTTTTTTGTAAATTTTTTATGTCACTCGCGGCGACTGGTACGTGATCAATCCAATCCTACCAAATTTGGTTGAACTGACTGAAGAAACAACTGAGATATTGAGCGTTATGGACATCATTGCGAATTGACCAAGAGAATTAGCATTTTATAGTTACTAGATTCGTGGTTATAAAGCATTTTCTTTATGACTGGTTAATATGTCCTGATATTTAAACATTTTTTGAATAAGTAAGTAAATCAAATAAGTAAACAAGGCAGCATTTAGTGGACTCAACAATGTAATTTGTTTAAGTATTTGTTATCTTATTTACTTAATATAGAGCTTTCTCAATAAATCATTAACAAATTTTAATTAGTAATAATCTAAAAGACTCACTAGTATATAAAATACTACCATCTTGATAGAAATTAGAAATGGTAGTAAATTAGTACAATATGAATAACACCTATTGAAAACATTGTACAATTATGATCCTGAAAGTGATTTCGAAAAATAAAAAATTATATAATAGGAAACAATATTAAATAAAACCTTGATTGTACAATAAAGATACATAAAGGAGTATATTTTGCGCATTAATTAGTATTTAACTAGTAATTAATACCTTCTTCCACTTATCCACATCTCTTGCAGGACCTTTCCCGTCGCTATTTAAAATTAGTACCGCCAATTTCTACCAGCATTTTTGCTTAGTTTTAGAGGAGAAGGTAGCTGCAATTTTGCCTGAACGGAATTCTTTGTGGCTTTTCGTATATTGTATTAATATTTCCTGCCGCTTTTCAGTAATTTTGGAGCCTCGAACGTTTATTTCAAATATGCAATTGTGAATTGTCGCGTGAATTTCTGATTGCCAGATATTTCATTTTTTACCTTCGTTAGCAAAACAATGAACGAAACTTTAAAGTCAGTCGTAACGATAAATTTTGAGACTCACAAAAAAAGTTCGGTAGAGTGATCGTTCGTTAAGAGGTTAACGAAAATTTCGTCAACAACAAAACCGACAATATTTCATCGAACCGTAACGAAAATTTCAAGACTTGCCCCACTGGATTACTTACGTGGACTTTGGTAAAAATCCGGAGAGATTATTGGATCTCCTGATGTTCTCAATAACTAGACGTGCATCATCAATCATGACAATCTGTTTAGTGACGGATTTTAGATTTTAAGCAAGAGAGAAAAGTCATTTTTCTTCGCTGTATTCTTCATCTCTGCTATCGCATCTCTTTACCTCTTATATTTCTTCCATTCTCTCAATTCCCTCATTACCTCAGTTCTCTCCTATTTCCTTTTAATACTTTTATTTTGTAATTAAAAATGTTTTAAAATGTATTACGATGCCATGATAAGCTAAGCTTCCTCTATAGAATGATGAAGCTCAGTATGTAGATGATTTTCCATACTGTCATCATGTCTGTTTTAAAAAAATAGCCAATGGCCTGGTTTAGAGACTCACATTTTGGTTAAATCATAATAAAATTAAAACAAGGATCACGAAACGGCAAGTGGAAAGCCATTGAATCAGATCACCATTTACAACTAAATCTTGTAGTAGCGACTAAGTTGATGGGGTTAACAACATCACAAGATATCACTTGAATTTTATTACAGGTTAAAAATGCGGTTTTCGTGACATAAAACAATATCTTTCACCCTCTAAACTTAATGTACGATGTACCTGTGACCTGAACGTGTGCGTTGTCGAAACTGATAGTTTTCTTTAATTCTCGCGACTCAATAAATCAAATGGAGTTTAGCAACCAAGCGTTACGTGCATTCCCTTTTAAAACGTAAAGAATATTTTATTAATATTATCACCCTCATGACTATAATTTATGCCCTTCCCTTCTGACAATGCTCACCTTCCGCAGCCGAGTATATTTAGTATTTTAAATACAGCAATGAAGCCTTGCTTCATTTTTCAAAATGTCCCGCACATTGGTTCGCGCACGGGCCTTTTTAATTCGCTTTGTCTGAGCAACGCGGGAATAAGCGATTATCAGTCTTTTGCGATAGCACACCTGCTGGCAAAACTGCAAAGGTATCTTTCCGCATATATCTTTCGCGTGACCCCCGCTTAGTCCTTCCGCTTTACCTAATTTAACTCGCTCGTAATGGAGGTTATGATATGGGGGTCTGATTGCTTGGGGCCTGTCCACTCGATAAGGTAGGGGAAATTAAATGTCTTTTCGGTGATATGTCAACTGATTGGCGTGCGATTCCTGTATCGCCAGTTTCTCCGAATAAAATGACGCAATAAGAAGTTGAGCAGTCTAATTTTGTCCATTTTTAGGTCTTAGGTGAGCTATATCTCTAATTTACTCGGGTTCTCGATCGAACAAATACGTTTCGTTTTTGTTTTCAGCTCCGGCGATGTGTAAAGTTTTAGCTCACAAAATCCCATTTTTACTTAAAAAACAAATCAGTTATTCATTGGGAAATTATTTAAAAATTCTCCAATTAAAATGAAGGAACACGTTTTTGGGATAGAGTTTTTCTGGATGAAAACCATAAATCATCGTCATATACAAACGAGGAAAACAGCAAAATAAAGACTGGGATGGAACTTAAAAATCATTCGACATGAATTGTCATTACTGCTGAAATTCGGTGAAATTACTATATAAAGATCTTGAAAATATCTGGTTTCACAGTTAAAGCATATTTACCAGATATTTAATTTTTGATTTTAAATTAATTAACCGAATGACTGTGTTATCGGTCAACTAATTCATAATAAAGGCAACTTCATTAGCCACAAAAATATTGTGCATTTCGTATGCTGAGAAGTCGTCTTAATTGATTATTTTTCTATCGTGTATTCTAAATAATCAGCTATCGATGCGCCAATTCTAAAAAATAAATCTGCGTGTCTCCACTTCGTGGGCAAATATTTTTTCAACCATCTTATAGCTTTAGCAACTACATTAATCAATCAGATTCCAGGACTGTGAATGGATCTGCTAACCTAGTAAATTACGAAAAAGTGACATTAAGTTGTAGATATTTATCTTATACAATTTGGTCATTATATAAACTGCAGCAAGGGAAGAATAATACAAAGAAGCCCGCAGCGATTATGGCGCAAAATGCAATTCAACTAAGTGCATTTTCGATGTTGAATTAAAAAATGTTTTAAAACCTAAATTCTTTCCGTTCAATGTCTGTAGCTCGAAATCTACCGGTGGAAAAAACAACGTGCGACTTTAATAACGTCCGAACGGACTCGGGAAAATTCTTTCTTTTTTACGAACGAGCCTTTCTCCAAATAACGAGAAACAAAGATGCCCTGGAGCTTGACGTATTTTCATTTTCACGAGCCAATCAAAAACGAACAATCCCTCGGAGGTTATACGAAGCGCTGTAATGAACTTTGAGCGTGCGTGTGTTTGGGACGCGCACATCGTCCACCACCTGCCTAAAGTTAGCGGATTAAAAGGAAAAAAACTCCAGGAATCGTTTATCGAATGTTTTTTATTTCACCATACACCGAACGTATGACGTCCCTCCCCCCCCCCCCCCGTCGGTTGTTGTTCTACCGTCAGTTGTTTTTATCTTATTTATTTTTAAGGTAAGTTGTTCTTTTTGCCCGTTAGGCGTTTTATTCGTTCGTCACTTTATCGCGAATCGCTTGTTTTTTTTTTCCCGTCGGTTTTTTCGAACGTCATTTTTGTCCCGTTCGTCATTTTTTCGCGCGCCAATTTTTTTTCGCTCGTCATTCGTCAGTTTTTTTTTATTCTTTAACAGTCGATTGGCGATACTGGCGGAAATAGAATTCGACTGTAGTATCGCGAGGGAGGGAAATTAAACGGAGCGGCAGGAAATAACTCCTTCCGAATGCGCTGTCCCGATGGGGGCGATGACCATTGGCCGTCCTCGTCGGACTCTCTCCCTCCCTCCTCGTCCCCTTCCCCTCCCCCCTCGACCACTCTCCCACTTCCTCCTCTCTCCCCCTTCCTCCCAATTCTCCCTTTCCCCCATCCCGCTCGTTTTGCTGACTCCGTGGGGCACGTATCCCGTACTCAAATGGCTTCCGATGTTGCCGCTCTTTGTCGCATTGGAAGCGTAGATTCCCGGGGTATCCAAGCTGCGTGCGAATTCCCGGGGAAAGACTAAGAACTCCGGCATGACGTCGATCGAAACCCTTTTACTCCCCTCTTCCTTTCAATTTAACCGTCCTCAAGGTCAGAGACGGAACGAGTGTGCTGTTTTAATCTCCTCCACCCTTTTTAAAAAAAAGATCAATCCTTCGTTATTTCGCGTGAAAAAAACTCGACGGTTTTTACGTGTCGATCGTTTCTCGCCGATAAAAAGACGATAAAGGCCAAGGTCGCGCTGAAATTTTTCTTTCTTTCCTTTTTATTTTTTAAAAGCGAAAGATCCCCTTATTCTTAAGCCGAACGGCCCGCGTAGGGGTCGTTCCGCTTCAATGAATTTTCGGCAGAGGGATAGATGAATGTTTTATGAGCGAGAGAAGGAGAGGGAGGGGGCGGTGTGTTGTGGGGGAGGGGGGGGGGAGGGAGGGGAGGGTAGGGTAAGGGGAAGAAGGCGGTAAAGGGTAAAGCGACGAGGGGAGGTTCTTTAAGTTGGGATAGGAATTTCCTCGGGGAAAGCTTCGGAATCTTAATCAGACCGCGGAGATGAAAGGGGAAGGGTACAATGGAGGGCCGAGGTCCAGGCGATGATTCTCGCGAAAAGAGCTCTCACGTACCTCTAAAGGCATTTCCATTTCCGAGGCCTAGTTCTTTCGAGAGAGTTAGGGTTAGTGGAGGAAAATGATGGTGCGGACTCGCGCTGGAGGTTTTTTTATGCGAAACGTGAGATGGACCGCATCAGGTAAGTTTTTTTAACCTCCCTCGATCAAAATGGATAGCTGGAGATGAAATTTCGACTCCATGAATTTTCCACTTCGAGCCCATAAAGTTTTAAGGCTCCGTTGCGGCGTCTTATCTCTCCGTTTTTATAAAAATGTTTGGACTAGATTCAAATTCGGGACTTGTTTGGAAAATTTCGGAAACATCGTCGAATTGCAAAAGCGTCGTGGTTGGTATGATCGAATGATTTGAGCTTCGTCGAGAAATGTGTAAGCTATGACGAGCGTTAAAAATGTTTGAACGATAGAAGGGTTTTTTCTCGTGGTAAAATTTACGGTACAATGAGTTAACTCCGTTTTTGTAATTTTCGTGCTAGCGAGAGGGTATCGCAATTTTCGCTTTTCTCCAGGAACAGGTTTTCTTCAAAGCTGGACAACGGCAAAATAAATCAGGGATAAGGAACCTTGCAATAGCATTGAGTTAAACAATACGAATCATTTTTAAATGTTTGATATAACATTCGTGGAGTGTTTAAAAAATTGATAAATTTATATTTCTATATAATCCACTTTCAGAATTTTAAGCATCAGTTAAAAAAACAGTCGCTTAATTTTAATTGTGGATTGGAATCGATATTACCCGAGCTTGGAACTTGTCTGGAAACGGTTTAAACTTATTAGATTCAGACAACTTCTATAGATTTGTCGATATACGTACAGTAACCGTGAAGAGAACGATCGATTTAGACGTTAACTTGAGATTTAGAAACAATTGAACGATAGAAACAATTTAGCGTCAGGACAAATTATTCGTTTAGCTTGAGTGGGAGAACGAATAGACAGAATTTAACTCTACCGACGCCAGTTTCCTGCCGAGAAAATATCGAACTAAGAAGAGTTCAGCAATGAAAATTATTCGTCGAAACCGGTCGTTGTTATATAGTGTTAGGAGGAATAAGTCGAAGTGTTATTAAGTTTTTTTGTTGTAATTTAAATTTTGAATTTTAACAACGCCACATTTCATCCAAATAAAAATTACATTACTATTTAATTTTCAAAGCAATAATTTTGTTAAAATATTAAATTCATTTTGAAAATCACCGGTTCATAACTTGGCAGGGTTTGTCGGGATTTTTGCTTAGACTGCTTTTTACGCGTGCAAAGAATGAGATTTTTTTAACGTATCTATTCTACAGTTTTTAGAAAATCAGATTAGCTACTTTAGATGTTCTCTTTCTTTTTGTAAGTTTATGCCTAGGAGCGCAAAAATTCTTCTCTAACGACCGATTTGTCGTCTGTCATATCACTCAATGGGCTATGTGTATCCTTCGGCAAAGCGTGCTTTATTTTGAACTTTTTCCAACTGGAGTACGTTCGCATGTCAGCTGTCCTACTGGAGATTATTTTTTCCATTCAAATTTTGGCAGCGTGTTTGAACGACCGACAATTTTTCGTATCGATTTGTTCCACATTGTCAAACGCGTCTATGTTAAACACGGAGTCGTTGTTTATTTTTAATTTCCCGATAACCTCTTGAAAATAGGTGAAAATATATTTTGAAATTGGTCCGTTGTCCCCAGATAGACAGAGAGCGAGCGATGTGACAGCGATTACGTCGTTTTTTATTCATGAACGTCGAGCTTTGCTAAAACCGCCCTAAATATTAACTAATGCCGCTCTATCGCTCCAAAGGTACAATTGAGGCATCGTTTAACTTAATATGCCCCATTTTGTTTGGAAAATATCAATTATTCAAGGTACAAAACGCAGTCACGGAGATATTGAAAAATTCCCAGCAAAATATTTTCGGTGACGGGATGTCTACAATAAAGAATCGACGTGCAAAATAATTTCAGATTAGAAGGAAATCGCCATTCCAACTTTATTTGGAATTTTAATGTTCTCGAATCAATATTATTCTTTAACGAGACATATTTCCGAGTCTGAGTATATACGTAAAATATAATCCTGAGATGTTTTTTCGTCAGTTTTGAAATGTTTTTTGTTTAACGAAACCATGGATCTCCAATTAGTTATTGTATCCGATTATAACTTGTTTTAAAATTCTGTTGTTTTCTTGTACATATACTCGGCCTTAACCACACGTTAAAAGGGTACATTATCATTACATAGTGCACTTGACATATTACTGAGTAGATATTTGTTGCTGCAAGAACGATTTAATCTTGCTCATACTTTATTTAGATTAGGTAATTCTAGTTACGTGCAGCTTTTGTTATCTCAACATTAAAATTGTTAATTTTTAACGGTAAACATTATTTTTGTACAACAATACTGAGCGGTGTATAAAAAATTAAAAGTATCCTTGTTCATTTTTTCTAATACCGCTTCGCACTCATCCTTAAGGATATCCAAAAACAAGATTTAGAATAATTTCAAGTGAATGCTTTTACGCAAATTAGTTCAACTTGTTTAATATTAACTTTATTTAACGTGCAATGTCAGAGGTATCGTATTATAATGTTTTATTTGGGTAGAAATGATACGTGTTTTCCAGGAAAATCGTTTCTACTTTTGTCATAATGTATATGGGAAAAAGGTTTCGCTAGGCGTCGTTCCGTTATACGGTGTGGTTTTCAGGAACGTATCTCCGGCCTATACTGGGGACTTTCTGTATTTGCCTTATCTGGTAATGTTTCTCAACGAACAGATGCGTAATCTAGTTATCTATGCCAGTGTTTCTCATCCGGTGGGACGCGAAGGTGGTCTAGGTGGAACGCGAAAATTCGAAGATAATTAGCAATATTTAAAGTCCTTAAAAATTTCCATTAATGACTATTATAATACTGAAATGCAGTTGACGTAAAAATAAACTTCTTGGGAAAGGCAAGAGTTTGTTTTTATCATGGCGGGACCAAGAGTTTTTGACAAAATGTTTGGTGGGACCAAGGGTTTTTGACAAAATGTTTGGTGGGGCGCAAGATGCAAAAGGTTGGGAACCACTGATCTAGGCCATTTTGTCGTATTCCATCAACATTTAGGATATTGGCTATTGTTCGGCCGCTTGGCATTTCCAATAATTCCTTTCCTAACGATCCTTAGAGGCCAAATCGTATGCGTATATGTACAGTTGATTCTCATGTCAAGATTTTATAAAATTTTCTAAAATGTTTCAAATAATCTCGATAATTATAATAATTTTTTGAACTGCGAGTCTCATCCATTTGGCTATTTCAAGTGTATGAAGTAACATTGATAATTTTAGGAAAATTCAAGATTAATTCTATTTTCGTGCTAAGAATTTCCTGGCTTAATTGAATTTAATTCAAATTCATATGCTTTACTTGAAATGCATCAAGTGCTGAAAACGTAATTATCTAAATGACGAACCGTTCTCAGATTTTTTCAATCTCTGTTTTTCGTTATTAAAAGAACACTTACAAAATGCATTCATGGAATTAATGCATTATTGTGTTAATGTATTAAAAAGGACACTATAATTTATCCTTTAAATAAACTAATAAAAATACAACAATAAATTTTATGAAAAATATTGCATTTATAAATATCTTTAATACAGAACAGAATTATTATCCTGAAATTAATGCAACCCACATAGCACGAATGAACACCTGGTAAAGTAACCGAAAGGAGTTTTTAAAATTTTCTTTTTCAAATGCAGCCAGCTGCTGCGTTGAGATGTAATAGGTCGCGGATGAAAAAAATATTCCTTCACTGTGGTTTCATTTCACTGATGCTGGATAGAATCCGCGTAGTCGTAAACGATATAAAGAGAGCGGAAGATTCACGAAGAGAAATGGAGCGAGAATATGCGCAGTGCAATAGCGGGATACGGAGCTGTTATTAAAAAAAAACATACGCGAAACGCTTCGCGAGGTTATAAATAAAAGCGATATCGAGAAGGAGGTCGCTGGATTCAATACGCCAGCCATCGTTCATTGGAGTTGCATTAAATTTATATTTCCTAGTCGACCCGAAATAAATTTCTGCGTATGCAAACGTGTACCTTTATCTGGAACATTTTTATCTAGTCTGCTCATAACCGTGAAAATGCCCAACTTTGCGGGCGTGTGTGTGTGTGTGTAATTTATGTCTTCCAAAGACTAGGAGAAAAACGGATAATAAAGTTAGAAACCTATTTTTTTGCGTTTCTTTATTCGGTATCTGGTTTTTATTTAAAAAAAAAACATGCATCGCGGCAAATAAAATAATGGAGGCGAGAAGTTGGTTTGTTTAGAGACCGCGCGAACGCTCTTGCGTGGAAGGGATTAAGTAAAGAGGGGCGAGTCCGTTGCGGAGATTTTATTTTACATATTTTTTTGGAGTGGATTAGAGAGGCGTTCCTTTTATCTCGGTGTCAAAAACGAGGGATCCGTACGGATCCCGCATTACGTCACCGTTTCCCAAATAGCTGAAAAATAGATGCGCAGTTCGGTTTAAATACTTTTTTCGCTTTTTTCCTTCTTCTGTTTTTGAGGTCGTTTAGTCGCCGGAATGTGCCTATAGGGTCGTGGGTTTTGATTCAATCGGGCTAAACTGGAGAGAAAGATTAAAACAAACTTGCGTCTTTGATATAATATTTAAAAAAAGAATATGGGAAACCATCGGTTGAATCTTGGACTTTATGCTTTCAATAAGTTCATGTTAATAGGGCGGGTTATGCTTTCGTTGTATTTTTTCTGTTTGATGGCTACTTATTTTTTTTATATTCTTAATAATATTTCTTCAATTCAAGTAATATTGTGTATATAAAACTTATTAGCGTTGCTGTGAAACATGAATGTGTCGCCCAGAAATAAAAATATTTAAGCAGATTGAATTTGAGAGTCGTGTAATTTATTTATGAATGCGATAATTAGTGAAAGGAAAAGCTATGTATAATTACGTGATATGCATTTAATATGTTTCACTTGTTTTTAAGATTTCAATATTACAGGGGTGCGCAAAGTGCGGCCCGCGGGCCACTTGAGGCCCACCGTCGATGTGCTTGCAGCCCGCAGAGAAATTTACAGCACAATTCTAATATTAAACAATCTTTTCGCATAAATTTTAATGTGGTTATCCATAAAGTCACTCTTATAAAAGAGAAGAAAAATTCAGGAACACGGAAAAAAAATTAACAAAAATGAGGTAGAATTGTTGACTGACAGTGTATTAAAGTCATGTTTTAATATTGCTCTTCATTTGTTTTCTCGATTACGCGGGTATAGTGCTTCTGTTTTTTTCCTTTTTCGAAACGTCTATGACATCTGCAGATACAGTTCCGTTACTTCAGCTGGAAAAAGCACTAGTGACAACATTTAATTATTAATAACTTACAATCTATTTTACGTTTGGCGACTTGTAAAGTGGATCCTAAAATTCCAAAGTTTGATAATTTTAAATTATTCGACCTTAATTATAGCGCGGCCCGCGGTTAAGTAAAAACTTGGAAGTGCGTCCCGCGGATGCAAAAAGTTTGTGTATCTCTGAATATTGTATTATTTGGTTTTGTAAAAATATTGTAAATATTTCGTGTTAGGTTGTGTTAATTTAAAATAATTAAATGAATACCTATTTGAAATCGTAAAATTTGTGGTACTACTACTGCAAAAACTGAAACACTCAGGACAGTTATTAATTTTAATCTTTCAAATCTGTTTAGATTAAATTTTACACGGACATGTAAACGTTTTTGTGTGAAATCCTGTCTGAATTTGAGAGAAGTGAGATAATCTCGCGTTCTTGTCCACAGCATCGATAAAATTAAGGATAAGTAATCGAATTTCTCTCTCGAATATTAAAGCTGTGACAAGATTATAACTTTCATGGAATAGTGTTAATCACAATAGTCACCATAAAAATGTTAATCGTAGAAAATATAATATCAGATATACGATACGATCAGATATAACCTTGAAAAATCATAAATTTTTATCGTTATCTAAAACAATTTTTGTAATGCTTGTTTTATGATATACTCTCTGTGGTAGTTAAGTCCAATACTTACGAGATAGCGTCATGTTTCAAAATTCAATCGTACGAAAAACAAGGCTAAATAAATAAATCTTTAGCTATAATTTCTTCTTAACACGTTAATCCAAACCTGTGTAGCCATCAGATAAACATAATTGTATTTTGCTTCCGAAAAGAGGAAGCGGTCCAAACGTATTTGACTGTAAACATTTTAAATATTATTTTCGCTTGTCGTAAGATTTTTTATCAATGATTGGTTTAGGTAACTCGTATCTCCATGTAACGGTCAAGTAAATCTGATTGATATATCATATTATAACTGGAGCCGTCCTCGATGGTAATTCATCGACCATTGTTTCATATGCGGCTTAATTACCAATGAGAACGTCTAAGAAATATCTGGAATACGCATCAGGTCAAATCAACCGTTTTATGAAAATGTGTCGCCTTTAACCTCTATTTAAGCCATAAAGTAAATCCGATGTTTCAATTGTGAATTTATACAAGTTGTTTCTGCTTTCCTATCGGTAAATGTAAGGTGAATTAATTTATTCCCGGGTTTCGATTTTGACCTTTGCAAAAATCGGTTTTCTGATTGCTATCTGCATTTTTAGATATATATATATATATATATATATATATATATATATATATATATATATTGCTTATTCTATGTGAAGGTTCTGTATACCATCCCATAGATTCTGGTGAAAATGCCAAAATATAAACGAGGTAATATTCTCGTGAATACTTGAACAACGTTTGTGTCTTCCTTACTCTTCTGCCGTAAGCGATGGGTTGCATTTCTTAACTTTTTATGCATACAATCCAGTGCACCGCCGCATAGAACTGTTACTTATTTACTTTCTATCATTATCTTTTCCTCAGCATTGAATATCATATTTGCCATCTTGCTTTTGAAATTCAGTTTCCCATTCCACGTTCAGAAATATCGAAGAGGAATTGGGAGTTTGAGGTTCCCTTTTAAAAACAATGAAACGTTTTTCAAAATACTCTCTTTAAATATTACATCTACGTGTCTGAGGTATTTGCCAATAATAAAATGTTATCCGTTAGATTGATTCACACATCTTTCAGTTGAAATGGATAACGTTTTTAAAATCATTTCTTTCATTCAGTTAACCAATCAGCATGACGATTTTACCTCACCAATAATCGCCAGGTTCATAGTAAATTTCTATTCTCTGACCAAAAACATTTTGAAAAACATCCGAATTTGACAAAAGCTACTGAGGTTGCTCAATCAAAAACAGAATGTAAATCATCAATAATGTACGAAAAGTGGGAACTTACTGGACCAGGATGTTAGCGAGGATTTAAATGTCCCCGCATTGCAGTATTAAAGCAAGAATGACTATATTCCTTTGAAGGGAAATTTGAAATAAAATGAGGATGTTGTTCATGATCGGATATTGGGTTCAAAATTTCTCTCGACTCTGATTTTCTAAATGTTACGCTATTTTGCTACATGATAAGGATTTCGTGTTATAATAAAGCGAGCATGTGTGACAATTTTTGCATGAAAACCCTAGAATGGACGCCAAGGCACAACATACGTCCTTTATGACCCAATATACCTAGGAGTAGAAATTATATTGCTCTCTGTGCTCGGTTTGTCCGGGCGAATTGATCGTTTTCGACTCTCACCGTTATAAAGGAAACAATAGCCCGAGGTACTGTTTGGAAATAAACTGTTTCATATTGTCCCTGTAAAGGTCAATGTGTATCTTTTTTATCTCAAGACAGAGCAAATAGTCGTTGCCCAAAGGTTAAACTTTACCTCTTTTTTACGTGCACCGAGCCAACCAGCTCCTAGCCCAACTACTTTAAGGGCCCTTTAATAGTGCTTTGTCATGGGCCAAAGTTTAAAGATAAACAGAGACCGGGTATGTTCCATCGTAATGAGAATATATAAATTAGGAATACCTTGCGAAATGTCGCGAAAAATGTGCGTAATTTTACTTGTCCGCTTTTTTCTTGAGCAAATTTGTCCCTCATATTTTCATGTTAGTTGTTACAATTTATAACTATAGCATACAAATATTAGTTTCGGTGTTTATCTTTTATGATTAATTGCAACAAATATTTTAACTCGGTATGTAATAGGGTAGTTTCATGTTTGATCGTAATTAATCCATCTGATTTATATTTTGTCAATTAAAGACTATTGTATTTATAAACGAAATGAACAGGAGTTACCATCATTGCCAGAGAGAATATTTATGTTTTTAATAAAAAACGTTCTTAATAAAATATATCAATTTTCTAGCCCAGAGGTTGGCAACCTTTTCAGCATGGCAGGCCACATTCGTAGTTGTGATTGTTTCGGAGGGCCGCATTGGAAGTCACGAGAGCTTCGGCGGGCCGGATGATTGTTAACATCTGAAGTTCCCCTGAGATTCTACGGTTTCGTGTTAGTAAAAATGAAATCTAAATAATTTACTAGCGGTAAAAACTTCACCAGAAAACAGTTTGCGGTCATTATTTTACTGAAAAAATAACGAAATTTTCTGTTACATTTTACCGAACACTTCTTCATTATAGCTTCGCGGGCCGTAAATTGCCGGTTCCTGTTCTAGCCAATGCTTACACGTTTTAGTTCATGAATCCCGATTTGTTAGCCTACTTTCCAAAAAAATGGAAATTGGTCTTATGAGATCGCCTCGGTGTCCGTGTGTGTGTCCCTAACATCTTCTTCATGAATGAACCGATTTCAGCTAAATTTGTTAATAGAATCTTCACGTAATATAATGGCAAAATTGACATATTTGGACCGGGTCGACTCAGCAGGGGTGCCACAATTGCAAAGTTTAACTTTTCGGTAATTATGAATTTGGAAGGAATTGGCCCTTACAGATTTCAACGAAATTTTGCATGAAGTAGGCGTGCAACATAAAATAACAAAATCAAGATGTTTAATATAGATATATAAAGCAGGGTTGCCACAATACAAGGAATAAAAAAATTCTTTTTACACTTATTTGTGTTGAACTCTCTTCATCAATTTTAACCAAATTTAGTATTTATAATATACCCATATATACAAAACCACATTAGCATATTTAAACCGAATCGGCCAAACAGGGGTGTCACAATTACTAATTAAACTCTTTCAGTAATTAAGGATTTGGAATGAATTGGCTGAATGAATATATCAATTTTAACCAAATTTGGTATTTATAATATACCCACATATACAAAACCACATTAGCATATTTAAACCGTATCAGCCAAACAGGGATGCCACAATTACAAATTAAACTCTCTCAGTAATTAAGGATTTGGAATGAATTGGCTGAATGAATTTCAATTAAATTTTGCATATAAGATTTGTACAGCATACCGTAATGAAATGAAGATGTTTAAAGCGGAGCTAAAAAGCAGGATTACCACAATAAAAAAATAAATAATATTTTTACGCGTATTTCTAGAGAACTGACCCAATGGATTTTAACCAAATATAATATATTTAATCTTCATATAAATAAATAACCAAAATATTATATTTCAACCGGGTCGACTAAACAGGGCTACCACAATATCAAGGTTAGAGTTTTTTTGTAACTATGAATTTGGAAGGTATTGGCTCAACGGATTTAAAAGAAATTTCGTTTGTAGGGCGAGTATAGAATGGCAAAACGAGATGAATATATTTAGAACACAATATGAGGAAAAATAATTTTCCGATTTCAAAGCAAATACATTACTATATGATTATACTACGTCGAATTTAACGAAAAGCACTTCTGTACCCCGGGAAGTGTGTGTACACACCTATTTGTGATATGTTAAAATTGTATTGAAAGGAAAGTAGGCGTATTTAGAACTACTTGTTTATTATAAATTTAAAAAATTGTTAATATTTCATTATAGAGGCGTCTGGTACATGATAGTTTTCGTCTTATTTATCCCCCGTCTTCCCATACCTATCCATAAGCTGGGTCTGCTGCGTACAGATGATCATTCCAATACATCTGCCTCCTCTTCCAATATCTATCCCGAAACACCTTCACAGCATCTGTTATTCTGTTTTCCGGTTCAGTTGCGCCTTTTGCCTTTTCTATCGGCCTATATCCCTTGTTTTTCTTCTTCCGAATGTATGTTCTTGTAATCTCTGGGCTCTCACTAGTTGCAGGTTTTCTTAAATAGTAACGTGGGAATGACATTTTTGTAAATATGTCCGAGTTGATGCAATTTTGTCGTTTTAGAAGTTTCCTTCGTGCGCTGGATGGGTCATGAAATATTATTATTTCCGCAAATTAGAATTACTTGCACATTACGTAATTTTTCATCGGAAATACTTGATGACCAGATGCAAATGGTATCAACCGGAACAAAATGAGTTTTAAAGGTGAAAATCCGGGACATTTTGAAAAAAACCGGGACAATGAAAATTTTGCTATTTTAGCCTACTTTTCAAAAAATGGAAAGTAGACTTACGAGATCGCCTCGGTGTCCGTATGTGCCTGTGTGCCCCCTGGACGGATTTAAAAGAAATTTCGTTTGTAGGTCGAGTATATGTTGAATGGCAAAACGAAATAAAAATGTTTAGAGCGGATCAAAAATGGAGGCCTACCACTATATAAGAAAAAATAATTTTCTGATTTCAAAGCAAATAGATTAGTATACGATTATACTACGTCGAATTTGACGAAAAGTACTTCTGTACCACGGGAAACCTGTGTACACCCCTACTTGTTATATATTAAAATTATATTGAAAGGAAAGTAGGCGTATTAGTTCTTTTCATAACTACTTGTTAGACCTTGTCTACTCTAAATTTGAAATAAAAACGTTTAGAAAAGAGAAAGTACATTTTTATTTATTGTAATTACAAATTGAATTGCATATTTCATGAATAATTAAACGATATTTCAATAAAGTAGCCAAATGTTTTTTCAGTCATATTTTGGAGTACTTCTATCTGCCTTAATCAAATTTTGATCCTTTTTAATTATCTCATAAAATAACTTGACAGTTTAAATGTAAATAAATTTAAACTGATTTAATAATAAGTTTTCGTCAATTTGAAATTCTATGTCAATAACATTTTTACACATAATTTGTACTTCCCAAACTGGTGTACTCTTTAGTATCATCCATTCTCTATCATTATATATCGACGTTTTTTACAGAGGAGGATATAACAGGAGGATACTAATGTCCAGCCCAAACTACAAGAGCTAGAGAGCTGAAAGTTTTAGGTTTTGTAGATATGATGAAGAATCCTACAGATAAAATAAGACTTCTTACCTAAGTGACATGAGTTCGACTCCAGAAATTCCGAAAGTTGCGTTTTTTCCCCATAAGAAAAGCATTGCGCCATTTTTGTAAATTAATTTTGGGCACTTGCCGGTAAGCTAGAAAAATGAAATGTTCAGTGTTGCTAGATGGCCGCAATATCTATTAGGAATTGTTGTCACTTTTGCTTACAGTGTCTTGGGTTCGACTCCAGGGACCCCGGAATATCTCCCATAAGTTAGCATGGGAAAACGTAATCCAGTGTGTAGACCAATCTAATTAGTTTAGGAAGCTGAAATTTTGCAAGATTATAGAATTTTTCTCATAACCAACTATAAAAATAAAAAATTTCAAAATTGTTAATTTTTAGGGGTTGTTTTAACCCCATTTGAACATTAAAGTTTAATAATTTTTATCTTGAAAACTATATGCTGTAGGTTCGAGTTTTTGAAATCATTTTGTAGAAAATTATACATAGAAAAAAAATTAAATTTTGAAAACGTTCAAAAATTTGACCGCTAAAAATTCGCAATTGTTTAAACATATTTTTTAGGTTTATGTATTATCGAATGTGCTACGAAGCTGAAATTTTTTTACCGGTAGATTTTGTGAAAAAACGAAATAAAAAATTATAAAAATTTTGATATTTTAATTTCTTTGGCTGTTAAAAATTGTTAAAGTTTAAACTAATAGATAAATGTTTAGGTACTTTGGGGCAAGCTAGGAAGCTGAAATTTTAAAGTTTAGTAGGGCTCAGTGCATTTAAACTAACAAACCTTTGAAAAGCTCCAACAAAGTGTTATTGCGGCCGCATTAAACTTTTGAAATTTAAACAATTAAATAAATATTATTTCACTTCTAGATGTGCTTCAACTTCAAATTTGACAAAAATGTGTGGAATTAGCACCTTACATTGGAAAAAGTATAATATTCTTAAAATTGCAAATTTTAGGCATTGTTTTAATCAAATATTGTTCAATAAGGAAAGATAGAAATTGTGTGAAGAGGTGAAATATTTTGAATTAAAAAATATTTCTAATAATGCTATATCTCTCTGAAATATTAATGTATATCAGGGTCAGATGAATTGCTTGCAGAATGAATGATCTGTGTATAACGAAGAAAACCGAAACGTGATATGTTCTAAGGAAAATAAACCAAGATAATATGCAATTTACACACATTTTGTCATTTATGTTCGCTTAAATATACGATAAATAAATTATGCGCTACCTGAACAATATTTAGTTAAATAAGTTGAAAAAATGCCCACAATTTCATTAAATCAGAATGTCGACATGCCTAGGCAAAAACAGAATCTTCACCTTCCAAGGTCAGGGAATTATATGCGTTTCTACTGGCAACTTTGATCCAAAGGTTCTGGATCGTACTGGTGGGATCATGACTAGTCACTAGTAATATCTTTGTCCAACAGTATGGGATCTCGAATAAGCCTTACTTACGAGCCTCGATAACGCTCCGTCCTACAATCGATCTTATGTATTTTATCGTCACGGTCGTTTCCACCTGTGTACGTTGGTACTTAAATTATTCCTAAAACCTCCTCTTTTAGACATTCCGACCTATATTTCTCCAGAAGCCTCAACCTTGAGTTCAATCTACGGTCCTCCAGTTCAAATCACTCAATAATGAAGTGACGCTTTCCTTTTGTTTTACGAATCTGGCTGCTCTGCGCTGTACCTTTTCTAATTGAATTATACTTCCCTTCTAATACGGATCCCATTTATGTACTTGAGGCGTATTCCACTTGTGGTCTAACCAGTGATAAGTAACATGTTTCACGTACTTTTTCTGTAGTTTTCCGTACTATTCTGCCTATGAATGCTAGTTTCTTGTTGGCCGCACCTATAACTCGACGATTGTGCATGCCCCACGAAAGATCTCGACAAATGGTTACTCCTAAATATTTTACATACTCAGCTTAGCTGTTATGTCTAAACGTCTAAACGTCTAAACTAAACATACGTATCAGAATTTAGTGAATGTGCCACCGCATTTTTACTCAGCGAAGGTAGTACTGGTTGACTGCATTTTCGCCAGGTTTAGGATTACACAGTCGTTTCAAACTTCACCATATGCTTGAAATAAATGACACAAGAACCACTCATGGGTTGTTTGGAGAATTATAGACGCCTTTAGCTACATTGATGTATCGTAAGCTATTACGAATGATGATAAAAATATTCTAATTTCACTGTTTATTCTTTCTTCCATTCTCGTTCTATCCATCCTCTCCTAAATTAATTATTCTAAAGAGGAAGAGCGAGTTAAATTAATAGTGGAAACATTTCAGCAGTACTCTTCAACTCTCATTAAGGGGGTGGCTAACGAATCCCCATTCAAAGCTGTATGCTTATGAATGCGCTGACCGTTTTGGTGGAAGAAGTAGTTCCTCAAAGTCCATAGAAAAATAAATCTTCTCGCGCGCTACTCGTTGGGTCTTTGCAGAGTTGCAGGCTATAAATAACCCGCAGACCGCCAGCAGAAGTAGAGCGGTTCTCTCCATTGTGCCGAAAAAATCTAAAGAGGACAAATCCCCACCCGACGGTATAAGGGAGCAACCAAGGTAGTTTGTGGGATTCGCCCACGCTAGGGGACAGACATAACACACACACAGACGCACGCAAACTCGTGGGTTTTGCGGGTTAAGAATTGCCGCTCTCGTGACCACGCAGAATTACGAAAAGCGTTGTCGCAAGGCATTACTTTGAGAATTTGTTAGGTATATCTACCGCATAGTGGCGTTGCTCAGTGAAAAACCTAACGACAAGAGGATTCACTTACGGATGTTGTATATGTGATGCCTGAAACTTGCTTAAAACTTGTTTCTTATGCTATTCCAAGCAACATAAATTTTGAAAAGTTTTCGTTGATTAATAAAAATAAGTAATTTATTTAGGTACTTATTGTTTAAAGCCAACATATATTTTCATTATTTTCTAAACGCATTTGTCTTCGCTCCTTGAGTTTATTAGCCCTTCGCTGCTGGTGTCATATCCCATCAGTCTCGTAATGTTTTTATCTTTCTTAAGCCGATTCCATCTATCTTAGGGGGAGTGGAAATTTGATTACCCGGGTTCGATTGCGTCATAGCCAGAATGTTTTTTTCACTCTTCTTCATTTTCTATTTATACATTGTTAAAAGTGCACTGAGAGAGTAAGTGTTCAACTGCGCAAATCTGTCTTAATAAAGCGTGCGTTGAATTGTCATCTATATCTTTAATAAGCAAAATGAATTTCTTTGAATTATTAAATTAACATTAATATTTTGCTGCGTGCTAAAATAGATTGAAATCATGATTTCCGAGTGTCCATCTGTCCTGGATTTTTGAGATCTTCCGGATGAAATTTGAAGTTCACACTTTGTTCTCGCAAGATGATAATTATTTATATCCAAAAAATCTAAAAAAAGAAGCCAGTTTTTTTATTACAGGAACTGTTTACTTTTGAGACAGGTTCGGGTGTTTTTATTTGCATTTTCAAAAAAGCCAGAATCAATATTCATGCTCAGCACTTGAACTTATTTGTGGGCGAGAGTTCAAAGTTTACTTTTGCTCCCTAAAGGACAAATCTACCGTATATTAGCTTTAAAAATCCATTTCGAATCTTTAATAAGCGCCACTTAAAAAAAACTTCAAACCACAGAAATTTGCTTTGGCCACTTCCGTTATGGTCGCCTTATATGATGGATGGGATTAAAATCTTGTTTATAAAAACAGCTGAGTCTATAATACACATAGACACATAGGTGAGTGGATTACTATTAAAAATGAAATTACAAATTCCACTTGGGAAGGCTCTACTTTGTGGAAAGATTCCACAATGTAAATAAAAATTAAATGTACATAATGACTTTTATTTAATTTGTATAATGTTGGTCCATGAATTGAAACCTTTCTATGATAACAATTAATTGCTATTGTTCTTTGTTGTGACCTACAGTTAGAACATTGAAATTGTTCTTTTTATTTCATTTGGAAAGCCTAGTTTTGATGCGCAAACGTATTTTTTTCTTCTTTACTTACTATATAGGAAAGCTTTATAAATAATTAACAACATCTCCTTATACCAGTTGTTTTCAACTCATTGGTCACGACCCTAAATTGGGTCGTCAAGCTAATTTGATCGGGACGCCTCGAGTCTCTCGTGGCCACCTGAACCCAAATGTTCCATTCCTCCTAACAGCTTGTTAAATACTTATGGATTGTATGCTTAAAAATTTTGTAATTTTTTAATCTCTAGTTATTACTTTCTCCATACGGAGTATAGATAAAGTATTGTTTTCACGAAAAAATCGAATTCGAGATTTCAACGGGAATACACCTTTTGACGTCCCCCGAATACTTTTTCAATATTAAATGAATTCTGTTTGAGTGTCTAATAGGTATTTTTGAGCGCCAACTCAAAAACTAAAAATCATATCAGCACAGAAGAGTATATTTAAGATTTTTGATAGAAATTTAAGATTTGATAAATTTTTAGCTGAAATTGGTTAGTTCGAAGTGAAGCTTTACTCTGGTCATTTTTTCCGTTTCTGTCAGATATCTCCTTTTGAGCTTCATTAACGTAAATATTTGTCATTATAAAAGTTGAGGACAATTAAATTTTCTACAAGATCTGCTTTTTCATTGAACATGTTGTTTTAAAGATATTTTGATTATCCGTCTCAGTTTGTTCATTACCATTAAATGACGCTAGGTGACAGCTTTGTTTCCGCTGCTGTGATAAAATTTTCGAAATGTTGATGGCTTAGCCAACGCTGCCAACGGTTATCAATATTTTGTTACCCATAGCAACGAAAGCAATTTTCTTTACTTATTGTTGTTTTATTGTGAATAGTGATTAAAGTATTTTCCATTGTTAAAATTATCGAGTGTTTAAAAATTATTCACAAGTGTAATTGCCGATAGTTATTATTGTGGACGCTGTTGTCAGGAGCAGCTTGTAAACACTATTGCAATCACATTCATTACTTTGTATAGAGTAAGTCATGTGCTGGACACATCAGAATCTTTTTACAATCACAAATGAAATTTTGATTGCAGCATGATAAGGTTAAAAAGCACTGCTTTCTATTCTGTTGGGTAAATATTTACCTAATTTTACAAGTCGCCAGATTCGCCGTTGCATATAAAGCGCATTCTGCTAGCAAATGTGCATTATACCACGTGGCAGCGAAGCGAAAAGTTTAGCAGCAAACAAGCACGGTTTAGTTTTTATTTTCCATTTGATATTCAAGATCATAAAGCGTTTGACATAAATATTGGAGTAGTTTAAATTCATACCATAGGCTTTTATATTACCTAAAAAGCGAGCTTTGAAATAGCATACGAGAATGACTGTTTGAGAATGCTCCGCCAAAGTCACCGAAGCTCGGAGTGGAGCACTTGACGTGGCCGTCGATCGATTCCGATAACGGCCATTCGCATTCCGCGCATATGCGATTCGGAAAATAATTTCGGTTGAGAGAGAGAGAGAGAGAACGAAGAAGACGTAATCCGTAATTTCATCCACGTTTCCGCATTCAATTGTCGATTGAAATCCGAGTGAATTTTAACTTGCAAATTATCAACGTGTAACTACTCTTTGGAAGCCATGCAAAAAGCTTATGCAAATCAATTCATTTGTTGGTTTCTGTCCAACTACGTTCTTCGATCGTTTTTTGGCGTGAATGATTTCGATAGAGGATTGGAAGCTCGGCGAGACTTAATCGTAAGGGAAACATTCTAAAAAAGACTTGTCTAGCTCACCTTATGGCTAAAGTCGACCTTGCAAAATGTGCCTCTCTAATAGTCATAAAAAGGTTGGAAGAACCAGATTCGCATTGAGGCCACAGAGCGGCAGTCATCGTTGATGATTTGCCTATAGTAGAGTCTAAAATATTGGTCAGTGAAGTTTTAACTCCTATAGATCGGTGACTTACCAACTGTTCGTGTGTCGCTACGTGTCGCTAGGTGTGACGGGAGATGTACTCAATATATGTACAAAAGGTTTTATTTAAAGTATACTTATCCAGTAAAAACAAAGCAAAACCACGAGAATATATATAAAGATCTACGAGTGTAAATAACACTAAAATTAAGCAAAGAAACACAAACACGTACAACCCCAATAATCTCTTTATCTTTTAAAAAAGTTGCGGCAGATGGTAAACCGCCAGAAGGTACACTAAAAGACAATGAAAAGAGAGCGGCACGATTTCGGCGAACTTTTCTTCTGAATACTCGGCGTTATTTCTAGCAAGTTTTAGGTCGGTAGTCGTCAACCAGAAAAGCATGGGTTCGATACCAGGATCATATAACTCTCTATTGGATTAACACGTAAATGAGTGTAGGGTATTCTTGTTTGCATTTTCCAATCACTTAATATTGTACAAATTCGAGACGTGAATCAAAGAACGCACAAAATAATGAAAATTCATTTTCTATCCGTCGATTTACACATAATATTCGAATGGATCCACAATATTTGTTTTGAAGACGAAAATCTCTGTTTTTTTTTAAAGAAAACTCTTTCGTTTCCAAGAGCAGCCCGCATTATTGCCGTTTTCATAAAATTGCTTTTATTGAATTGGATTGGGATACGGTAAAAGGAACGCAGAGTGTGAGGGAAGGGGAGTAAGGAGAGAGTGAGGGAGGGAATGTAATTGGGCGTTTGTGCAGTTTTTGGGAACAGTTAAATAAATAAGTAGATTGCTAATGGACTGGATAAATGAATTTTTGGTCTGTAAAAAAATTGAACGAGTTCTTTTTATTTCTTACGACTTCAGGTTTGCCCAGTTTAGCGATGCGCGAAGCGCTGAGGTCCGTGGAACAAGCGAAGCGAACTGAGGGTGGGGTGGACGCACTTAGCGAGTAGGGGCAGAACCCTTAGTAATATAAACACAAGTTTTTGGTTATAATGTAAATTTTGTGTTGTAACGTGTTAACCCCTGGTTCGGCCATCTTCGGCTCTTTATTCAGTTGGTGATCGCAATGTCGTCATACACTGCAGCATTACATATCCTGTCGTTCTCTCCTCGTGCATGACTGGACACATTTGTAACATTTCTTAAATACTTACACATGTGAAAAATAGAAAAAAATGGAAGATGGAATTGTGTCGCGATAATTTCGCTACGTGGATTAGAGTGACGTCACCAGAAAAAGTTTGGACAACACTGCTATGGATTGACAAAGTATATCTCGCCAATGAAAAAGAAAAATATACTATCGGTGAATCGCAACTGATGGCGGCTGCCTTGTAGCCGAAATGCGCATTTGGTTTTCCCAACCCTGTTATGGATATTGGAGGAATATAAATTGTCAATATACTCCACCGTGGGTTTAGGTGTAAGGGGAGGCTAACAAGCCCCAATCTCCCCCAAATAAAGGCATTTGTCTGTCTGTCTTCCTTGCCTTGCATCATTTCCATTTAGACGTTTTCGGCTTAGCACGGTTCTGATGTTTAGAATTGCGCGGCCATCGATTTCACTTTAGCACGGTTTCGGAACGGTCTTCAGGAATAAAAAATCATAAAATGTTTCATTTTGATACAAAAAGATTATATTGAATATCAATAGAAGCAATATAACTAAATTGGTGCAACGTTTGACTCAAGACGACCCTCATATGTAACCTCATGTATTCCTATGGGAAAATATATCCCAATATGCACGGTTTCTCTTTACATGGTCCTTACCAGGAACGTATGTGGTCTGCAAAGCGATAGTTTGCATCACTCTATGAGGCAAGGAAGCGGATAATTGAGTAAAAATAACAATACTTAACGTATTTCTTTTAATTTCTGTCGATTGGTAGAAAAGTAAGAGAGCATTAACAGGATAGATATACATGAATGATCGATGATATTCACCCCCTGCCACACCCCAATTGCGGTGGCTTGCAGTATATTATTTAGATTCAGATCTTGATTTCGCATCGATAATATTTAAAGATTTTTATTTAAAAAAGGTCAACATGGCAAACCCCTTTCACTTCTACATTTTTTGTGTAAGGTACTTATGATCACGCACGCACGCAGATCCAAAACAAAAGCCGGCTGGCATAATTAAAATTAACCCTAATATTTGTCGTTTCGAACGGATTAAGACATAAAGAGCCGTTTTAATTGACGCTTCGTTTACGAATGCACGGATTACAGGAATTTAACTCGAATGCTCGCATCGAGTAATTCCCTACTTGACCGAATTCACGTGTATGTATACCAATTGGTTACAAAATTTGGCCCAAATCCAGACCCGTGACAAATTCCTCGAAAGGGACATTTCAGCAGCCTGGATTCTGGTTTTGCCTCTTTCCCATCCCTTCCCCTCCTTTTCCCCCTCTCCTGAGCCGAGCGTTCCCAATTTGGTCGGAAACATGAGTTCAAATAAAACTACACACGGCGCATGTACGCTTTTGCGGCACTGTTATCGGCAAGTTCGGTTTACTTGTTGCGCCTATGAGGAAGACGATGAGAAAAAAACTAGACAATAGGCATGATGGAAAACCTCACAAAGAAGTGACGTCGGTGAAAATGGCAGGGACCAAGAATGAAAAATAGTTCTTTTTTGTTACAATCGAACGGGGTCGTTACGTGGGCATAAACAAGGAGGAGAAGAAAGGGATTGGATTCTCTAATTGGAAGGCTGAGAAGAATGAACCGTGGAGAGGCAGTTTTTGTAGAAAAACAGAGGAAGAACGAAAACAGGAAGCGGATGCGAGCATACCAGACGCCCGAGTGTATATAGAAAATGACAGTCCACGTTGCATACTTGAGGCTACATATTGTTTTTAGAATAGTAGATGAAAAGGTTTTTCGAAAAGATTTGGGTAACGTAAAATCTTATAACAGTAGATCAAATACTTTTTAAATGAATTCATATTCTTCGAATCGGTCGAGGCAGAGAATGGAAACGTGTTGATCAACAGGACTGTTTAGGAAATAATTACTGATTGAGGTTTAATATATACGCTTAATACTAATGTTTAAAAATCAATTTAAATAATGCTTGAACCTAGAGAGTTCGGTATTTTTATGGGTTCTTTATCAGCGGAGCAATAGTAGCGGAAGGTCTTATGGGCACGTCTCTTGTTTGTCTGTCGCATCTTTCATCTCTTTAACCGCTTGAAGGACTTTGATTAAATTTTGTGTGAGACATATTCATTAAAATTATTCGCATATATGTAATATATATAATATGGAATGAAAATGAACATAAAGAAAACAAAGGTGATGAGAATAGGGGATAGAGAGATTATGAATGTGTCAATAAAGGATGGAAGAGTGGAGCAAGTAAAACAGTATAGATATTTGGGAAGCATGCTAACTGAAGACTGGAGAAGTGAAAAAGAAATAAGAACAAGAATAGCAAAGGCAAAAGAAACATTTAATAGGAAAAAACGGGTACTATGTGGTAAAATGGATTTAAATCTGAAGAAACGTCTTGTGAAGTGCTATGTTTGGAGTGTATTGCTTTATGGGTGTGAAACATGGACGCTAAAGAAAAGAGAGAAAGAAAGACTAGAGGCATTTGAAATGTGGGTGTGGAGGCGGATGGAGAAGGTTAAGTGGACGGATAGGATAAGGAATGAAGCAATACTAACAAGGGTGAATGAGAAGAGAAGATTACTTGAAACAATTCAGAGGAGGAAAAGTAACTGGTTAGGGCATATCTTGAGAGGAGAAGGTTTACTATTGATGGTGTTGGAAGGATCAGTAGAAGGTGAAAGGAAAAGGGGACGTAGAAGAATAAAAATGTTTGACGATCTGAAAGAAAGGGGAGGGTATCAGGAAATGAAAGAAATGGCAAGGAACAGAAATGAGTGGAGACAACGCTGGTGCCAGGGACCTGCCTAGAGGCAGAACACCTCATGATGATGATGATGTAATATTGGGCCGTATCACTCACTTCTACTTAACATATGGGCTTAAATAAACTTTTACTCATATCTCGTCAAACGTCTTCGAAATCCGTCAAGCATCGATAATTGGAGATAGTTGGCAGCAGCTATCAATTAAATCGGCATTCAACTCTTAAATAACCAACCCTTTAGTAGCAGCTAATGAAACACACGGAAAACCCGTACCTAAATTATTTTCCTATATAACATAGTAAAGAACGCCTTTAAAGACTCGGTGTATTTCATTTATTTAATTTATTGCCCTTATTTTTGTTTGGTCTCAGTCTTTATCTGTACGCAAAATAGTTAACCCTTCCTGCGTGTCACCATGAAATGTATTTTTATCGTTTGCGCTTACGAAACGCGATTGTTACATTGTTAAACATTAGGAATTGTGACTTGTGGTAGTTAAGGCAGGGTACAATTAAAAGAGATTTCTTAAAAAATATATATATAGAAAAAATACTCTTATAAGCGTATTTTTTCTGTGAATTAGCGTGCATGTAAAATCTTTTCGCGTGCCTTCGGTTGCTGACCTTTGCTTTATATCAGAGCCCTAAAAACGCAGTCAGTAGGCTGCATAAGGCACGTCAGTTCTAAAAGTGCGGCCTTCTCATTTCTTTGATTCTACTTTAAGTGGATGAAAGAGAATTTAGACGAGACAGTCATGAAGTACATATTACAGCAACATTTAATGCGGACCGCCGTGGAGAAATATTTGTCTACCTCTTCTCTAGACCATGAAAGTTTTACGATTGTTGTTTGTCTTCCAAATCAAACGCTTGGATCCCTTTGGTTTAACATATTTTACCAATTAAGCACAAATGCAAGTGTTAGTGAAGTTTGTATGCAGATAGGCATATGCTGGACATGAAGATTTCTGAAAATTTCGTCGGCTTTTTAAAAAATCTTCATGTTCAGCATAGGCCTGCCTATATGCATATTTCACCAGCACTTTCATTTGTGTTTATACGGCCATCTCACCCTTGGGATGTAAATGGGTTTTCTTTGAACGTTCCTCATTGAGGACCTTCGTTTGTGAGATATTGATACCAACTTGGCTGGCCTGATCTTTGCGCGAGAAATACCCGATTCTGAAACTGGAGACTTAATATTCCTCCATAGTTCAGTGGTTAGAATATCCGCCCGGCCAGTGGAAGACCCGGGTTCGTTTCCCGGCCAAGGCAGGATTTTTCTCCTGCTTTTTCAGAAATCTTCATATTTTACCAATAATTCCATCTGGAATTGAGTAAGTTTCTTCCGGTTAAAAATATTTTACTTATTTCTTTAATTCTAACGAGCAACAGCCGTTGACGACCTTTTACTATGAGCTTATGAACGCTAACAAAGACCAACACACCCAACCAGGATTCGAACCCACGAACCTAGAATTGGGAGCTAGACACGCTAACCACCTCTCTAGCGCGACATTTTAGGAAAGAAACAACAAAAATACAACGTGAGGTGGAAAAAACGCAGGCACCATTTTTTCCCGCCATAATCCGTTTATGGAGAATGGAAGGAAAAACTTCTTCTGTTCTAAATCGCGGCCTTAAAAAAAATCTCTTCGCAGTGGTCGGTGCGTCGTAGGAGACCTTGGAGAGAATTGCGAACTTATTCCTACATTGAGTGGCAAAAAAGGTAAGGAGACGCAATGGCAGTAAATTTACGAGGACTCAAGGCGAGAGTTATACGGCAGTCGAGAGACAGGGACCAATGGGAGGGAGGTTGGGAGCCGGTAGGTTTCTCAATTCAGCAGGGAAGAGCAACAGAATGGTTGGGAAGGGTCGAGAGGAGATTTATGAAAACAGCTTCCTCACGTGAGGGACTAAGGCGAAGAGGAGAGATAGAGAGAAGTGGAAAAGGGTGGAAGGGAGAAGAATGGATCGAACGAGGAGAAAGTGAAAGGAGAGGAAAAGGAGGGATCCAGCGAGGAAAAATGATGAGAGGAGGAAGAGAGAAAGAAAGAAAGGAAGTGTGTAGATAGATAGATAATCGTCTTTATTGGGGCGAAATTTAGACCATAAGGTCCATTCTTACATTTAACCATTCGTCAATATAATAAATATAAGAAATGGTAGAGTAAGATATTACAATACGCATTACATAAACAGTATATACCTAAATCATACAGAGTAAAAAAATATAAAATTGAAGACAGATTAGGGATTGTAGGGAAAACCTAGGTAAAACAGACATGTCCTCCCTAGTAAAACCCACGCAGGAAAACACCCACTGAGAAGGGGGGTGTGAAAAACCTGCGAAAACCCTAGATAGTGTACGTATGATAATATAATAGTACAACATTAAATAGAAAGGAGTATGTACAGTAAGTGTTCGTATATACAGCGTCGTTGTATACCGTCATAAAAAATACATATATAGGTATTAACGTAATGCAAACAAGAAATATAATACAATAATTAGGCAGAATAAGATGAAATATACTTGAAATATATGCAATATATATACAATGAATATGGAGATTGTTGTTGGATCATGCATAACATAAGAAAGAAGGAAATGATATAAAATAACACACATGGTATAAAACAATGCATAATTATATAAAGTAATAGGGGAAAGGGATGGAGAGGAAGAAGGCTGATAGTAGGAGAGAGGAAAAAAGGAAATGGGAGGAAGAATGGAAGAGGAAAAGGAATGACATAGTGGGAAAGACAGGAGGCATCGAGAAGAAAGTGAGTCAAGGAACGAGTGATGAAGGAATGGGATAGAGAAATAGGCGTGTAGAGGGGAAGACGATTAATAATAATCCGTCTTTATTTAAGGCCAAGGTTTAAACAATCTAGAACATTCTTACATCTCACCAAGACCTTAGTATCCTTCGGCAGATATTGTAACCACCCGCCTACCAAGATCGACTGATGATTAATGAAGAATGAATGGAAAAGATTATACATACATGCTGTGCATATAAATCCGTGTACCATTTTCAATTGAATGACTGTAGTTTAAGTCTGTCATCAGATTTCGAATCCTTACAGTTTTGGACTCCGGATTCAGTTCCATCTTCATCACAATCAGCTCAAGCTTTTATTTCCGTTTGTTTATCACCAAAGAGAACCGCTTGAGGCAAGTCAGTGCGCCAATGTCGTCCGCTGATCATAGGCCGAGAATTAAAAAAATTAAAATTAAAAAAATGAGGGTAAAGTAAATGATAGATAGAGGTCTTTATTCGGAAACAAGATGATCCAAACGGAACTTATGATGCCTACTTTCCATTTAATAAAAATTAAATTAAAATAAATAATGCTTATATTGACTTGAATGCTAGCTTTAAAATCATCGCGGATATGTTGCTCTTTGTGTTCTTCTATTGTAATGATTTAGCGTTATTAAATATTACAAATAAATTCAAAATAAAAGTTAAATTGATGACGCGTATTTGTATGACAAAAATAACGCGTGTATATATTAGGCTATACCTAATCCGAGTCCAACAATAGTTGTTGCTATGGCAGCACTCGTAATGAGTGATAAAAATGGCAAAAATGACTGTTTATACACGAAATTCTAAGAAATATGATCAATAAGCAACATTCTACGATAAAAATTAGGATCTTCATTAATTTCCTCAGAGAATAGTACAAATCTCGCTCCGATATTGCAATTGTAAGATATTTTAATGTGCAAGAGAATATTACCCTGCACGATGGATTTCAGATTTCTCATGTAAATAAAATGGGAAGGATAGTTCCTGGAATCGAACCCGGGACATTAAATCTTCGCAACAAAAACTACCCTCTGGAGCTTGGCCCAAGTATCAAGAGATTTCCACCAAGTTTCATGAAAATCGGTCTATCGGTTCAAAAGTTATTGATATAATACTACATTGGATTAGTATTCTCCAAAATATGCAATATCACATATATATTAATAAGTGAGATATTTAAATAACGCATATTATACTTAAATACATGGGGATAAAGAAAACTAGATATTTTAGAATATTTATTATCGATAAAATAGCTAATTTGTCATTAATTACATCACAACGTAAAACATTTTGTTGGTAGTCAATTTAACTTTCATCAGTAATACCACCAAGATATTGCTCCAGGTTTCGCTTATCATATTCCGAAACAATTTTTTAATACGTTCTGCCGCAGAAATGTGCTTCTTTTGTCCTTGATTATGTATTTCCGCCTCCAATCGAGAGATCTTCAGCTCTGTCAGACATTGCTCCTTTTTCAGGCACTCAATTAACTTCCAAATAATAGTGGCATGAGGCGATGAGCGACGCGAAACTCCTGTGCCATCCCTCAATTCTGTTATTTATCTTTGGAAGGTCTTGAAGAGTCGCCTCGTACTGATTCCAAAGCTTGACATCGTACATTGAAGTTCTACGAATTCGTCCTCTCCGCAACGGTCGTCCAATCCAGTTATCTTCGAAATAATCTGTTAGTGGAGCGAGTATGCGCTCATTATAATCGTCTTCAAAGAAAGGCGTATTCATAAGATATTCGAATGACACTTCAACATCTTCAATGGGAACAAATGCCACCGCTGAGATCTTTCGTACAATGAAGGAAAACTCCCGATTTTCAGTACTTTGGTAACATTTTCTTAGGTCAGATGATCCTTGAATTTGCCACCAAAGACAGTTTGAAATGAAAAAAACAACTCTCATTACAGTATTAGGGAATACTTATTTAAATTCCTTAATCTCTGCTTGTTCAGAGTTCATCATAATGGATTTAGGCACGAGTCCAAGTTTCTTCTCACAGAAGGGTCTTCAGGTAAGTCTTCGAGGACTTGTTTGGAAGAAGAATGGTATAGTTGTCCCAAATTTGATAGCACGAATAGTCCACAGCTGAGTGAAATGAGGAGATGCTGCTTTAAGTCTCATCGCACATCCAGTGATCCGCTTCTGTCAGCGCGTAAAAATTCTTTTCCGTTGCAAAGATTAATAGGTATCCCTCCAGTAAATAGCAAAGCCTCTCGGAATTTATTTAGTGGTATCCGGACGTTTCACCCAAAGCACTTCACTTCAAATTTTCCTGGAACTACATTTAGTTTGGACTAACTATGAATAAAGAAATGACACAGAAATTGCTTGACAGAAGGATTGTCATATACATATGGAAGAAAATACATAATATGCATAATTTTTAAAAATATCTCACTTATTATGCGTTCTTTGCACTAAGTGAACCCATATAGGGGAGGTCGTTTCCGTCCGTCCGTCAATCTTTCCGCATGTTTAAACTCGAGAACCGCTGGACGTACTTCGATGAAAATTGGCATTTGGGAGTTTTGCTAAAATTTGTCGACCGATTCCAATTTTGGTTAAAATCGGACAATAATTAAGACCACTATACATAAAGACCTACATGTATTTTAAAACGTATTTCGACAGCATCTCGTTAAATATTCATCTTAGCGAACAAAAGTTGAATAAAATAATTAAATACACATTTTTGTCAATAAATTTTTCCCGTAAAACGTAAGGTTTACGATAAATTTAAAGAAAAGGAAATTAACGTATTTACGTAATTATACGATTTTTGATCTTTTCTTCATTTCAAAAAATATATTAATTAAAAATTTTACAACTCGGAAGCCGCTGGACATATTTTGATGAAATTTGGTATTGGGGAGTTTTACTAAAATTTGTTGACCGATTCCAGTTTTTGTTAAAATCGGATGATAATTACGACCACTTTTACATGAAGACCTACATTATTTTACAACGTGCCTCTTTTTCAACTCGGGAACCGCTGGACGTATTTTGATGAAATTTTGTATTGGGAAATTTTACTAAAATTTGTCGATCGATTCCAATTTTTGTTAAAATCGGACGATAATTACGATCACTTTATGTGAAGAACTACTTGTAACTTACAATGTAAATACGTTTCAACTCGGAAACCGCAGGACGTATTTTGATGAAATTTTGTATTGGGAAATTTTACTAAAATTTGTCGAACTTATTAATAACTATGTAGATTGTGTCAATTCGATGTACTGTCCATTCGACGTTCCGTCCATTCGAGGTTCCGCCCATTCAAGGTTGTGGGTTTCGAGGTTTCGGGTTTCGAGGTTCTGTCCGCTTACGGAAATGGTGGTGGATTGTAAGAGGGCTGAGTTAGAGAGGGGAAAGGGTAATAGTCATTCTTTTTGGCCTTCTTTGGTTCAAGTCCCGAGTTTTCCGGTGATTTTAAGTAATTTTCAAATGGTAACGAAAAACACTTGCTCTTCCTTTTTTATTCATATGGAGAGAAGACACATTCCTGGAAACGAACTAGTGACTATAACGTGGACGGCAAGCAGCTTAAAATTTAATAATTCCTGAAAGTTTGGTCGAAAAAGAATGACATGATTTTGCGTTATTATCGATTTTATCATTTTCTCATTTATCTCCGCTATTGCTGAATTTAGATAAATCAAAAAGTATGAACCCATGGAGTTTTAGATAAATATTTTCTAAAATGAAAGAAATAATGTCTTTATCTGCGAGGTTAAGGATAAATAAACCTCTCTTCCACCTAACCATGTTACAATTTGTAAAATTTCCATGATGATTTATAGGATTAAATTCACATTGAAAATAGCTGTTACAAAAATAAATGACATTTAAAATTATAAGGAAAAGATATTTATATAACGCAGAATGCGTAAAATTTGCTATTGAAATGTTGGAAAAGAAGAGTATATGTATGTATATATATATATATATATATATACACACTTCTTTTCCAATATTCATATATACATAATATATATATGTATGTATGTTAACTCCTTCACTCCCCCTGACCTCAACCTTCGCTAGCATTTCACTCCTTTACTGCCATTCCGCAACCCCCACCGTATCCTCAAATCCCCGACTTTTCCGCACTACCCTTCCACCCCATGCCTCCACCCAGTGTCACTGCCATCAGTTGTCTCTCTCGTGCTGACGAAGGGATCAACACCGAAAGATTCCGTATTTTTTGTTTTTGTGTTTGTTTTACGTGTTTACTTCGACATCCCCAGCAGCTCGCCAACCTGAAGTCATCATATTGGTGAGTGCTCACTGGGCTACCTTATCCCAACAACTTGTTGCCATCCATTTATCCCATTTACCTTTCCTCTTCCGTAAGCATATAAGGTCCGTGATTTTTTTATGATTATACCTGGTTCTCCATAAACTTCTATTTTCCGCTGTCCTCTTCATATCTTGATAACTCTCTTTCCCTTTCAAATCGTCTATCAGCTGAAACCTTTTCCTACCTCTTTCCCTTTTTCTATCAACTTTTCCTTCTAACAGGCCTTTAATCATACTCGCTCCTCTTTCTAATAGTATGTATAATCATTCGCTTCTCCCCTACTCTTCATAGCACTTCGTCGTTTTTCATCCTATCTGTCCATTTTATCTTCAGCATTCACCTACAAGTCCACATTTCAAAGCTTTCCAAGTATTTGATGTCATTTTTCCTTAGCGTCCATGTTTCTGCCCCGTACAAAGCTATACTCCACACATAGCATTTTATGAACTTCTTGCGGATGTCTTCCCTTATATTCCCCGTAAGTAGGTGTTTCTTTCTTCTGAAAGCCGCTTTTGCTTTTCCGATTCTAGTCCTGATCTCATCCGTACATTTTGCTTCTCTTGTTATGATGCTTCCAAGGTATTTATAGTCTGAAACTTGTTCTAAAGGCTTTCCTCCAATACTTTTGTTCGGATTCTCTTCTTTGCCCGATATTCGAATGACCTTGGATTTTTCTGTGTGTGTGTATATATATATATACACGAGAATAGTCGGTGCTTGCATACTGCAAGCGCTTAAAAAATTCACCATATACCAAGATCAAACTCGTAAATAAAACAACACGATCTCCAGGGCAACAGCACAACAGTCACGTGGAGCCTATATGTATTAAATAATAAATTCCATGAGTAATAGCAGTATATTTATAATTTTCCGTAAAATTTAGGCAACTATCCGTAATTTCCAAATTCTTTGGCAATCGGCTCGTGTCCAAGTTTTCGTGTTTCAAGTTTAGTGACTCAGATCGTACTGCATGAGCAATAAGAATAATCATGATTAAGACAATATCCTATACATTATTATGGAAAAATTAGAACATTTTCTGTTAATATTATGGCATCATCATCCATGCATTTAGCGCGTATTTGAATTAAATATATCGAAAATTAGGTATGACGCTATTATATTTAACAATTGAAATGAGTTAAAATTTCTCAAAAACTACGAAACAAAACATTAAAATACTTTTCACGTTTTACCGTCGCAGCTATCTGGGTTGCATCTCTGATTGTGATATCTTATAGTCCTAGAGGAAAAAGAAACCTATTCGCTCCTTCCTACAGTCGATTAATGGAAGAAAATATTGGTGATGATGTTTTAATAATATGTATGATATTGAAAATTAGAATAAGTTAACTTATATGCTAATGGGGATAAACTTAATGTTAATTCAATTTAAAAAAATGAAAAAATATAATTCCGTAACTCGAATTTTCCATAACTCGAATAATTGTTGCTTTCCTTTGAGATTCGATTTATAGAAGTTCCACTGTATATATACAATATTTAAAAATATATTTCCATAACTTGAATTTTCAATTACTCGAATAATTTTTTCCTTTTCTTGAGATTCGAGTTATGGAAGTTCAACTCTAATTCCTTATGACGGCATTAATTTCCATTAAAATCATTAAATCACTACAATCGTAACGTATAATATCAGATCCCTTTAAAAGCATTGAGGTCGTTGCTATAGTATTTAATGTTTTTCATTGTTGAAAAGAGGTAAAAATTCATACTTTTTTCCGATCAAAAGCAGATATTTACGCTAATTCGATACGTATTTGAATTCTGTCTTCAAAAATTAAGAACTCCGTTCTTTCATCTAGGCAACTGATCTTTTTTTGAATTCGTATCCCAATTTTATGTAATTTAAACATTCATCTTTAGAAAGCCTTGCACTGAATCCCATGCTTCTCTTATGGGGTATTGAAATGGAAAATTGGGGTTAAAAAGATCCGTTAAATATTAACTTTTGTGATTTTCGATTTTTCTCGTCGGTTGTGCCACTCGATCTACCTACATACCAAATTTCAGATTTCTAGCCCTTCTAGAAGTACCTGAGTTTTGTGTCAGTGAGTGAGTGAGGCACAAGTAGCTATATAATTATAGATAATTATTTTAATTTTATCACATGAACACACGCATTAAAAACATTAATTGCAGAAGTATATTACGCTAGGAATGGTTAGTTGGATAGTAGGAGAGAGAGAATAGAGAAAAGAGATTAAGACGTAAACTGGAGGAAAAAGAGATGTAAGCTGAGTAGAGAAAGACTAAGGAGAGATAAACTGAAAAGTGTTGAAAATTGAGCGGAAAATTTGGGGCGGGTAAGGGAAGAGATGCGTAAGCGGAATACAGATGAGAGTAGGAAAAGACGTGGAAGGTTCAATAGCTCCAGAATGGAGAACGCGAGAGAGTTTGATGGGAGACTACTAACACTCGGAGATTGCAACTTCCTTATAAATTCCGATCCCTTATCGGGCGCTGAAAGCAGAGCTAATAATGCTTGTAAGGTAGCTCTATTTCTGGGTTTATCATTGCGGATTTAGGCTTAACGTCCGCGGGAATAACCTCATGTCTTCATTTTACTTGCATTATTCCTGGGCGTGCGATATGTTTACCTTTATTGCATTGACCGGTTTGTCTGCCAGTTATATTTTCATTTATTAATAGATATTCGAAGAGTTTTCTGTGAGGGATTGGGTGTTTGAGGAACGTAACACCCAACTCCCATCATCTGCGCTTTCTCGATACCTTAATCGATGAGATTATATTGACTATTAGGTACAATATACTGTTATAAACTCTAAACCGAAAACAATTCACTAATATCGGCTAAGACATAGACGAGAGTAAGTTGGGACGCGAAAATACTAGAAATTTAAATATCTCAAATAATTAATGGACATTTATCAAATCGAATGCGGGCAACCTCGAACGTTTTTAGGCTAGTTTCCAAAGGTAACATGGCCTTATGGAATGGTCCTGTCTGTGTGTGCGTGCGTGTATGTGTCCCCTACTAACAACTTTTGCACCAATGGACCGATTTTCACGAAACTTGGTATGAGGCCCGTGCTGCCAGGGTCCATCTCCAGGCTCTATTTTATTTGGCGAAGATTGAAATCCCAGATTCGATTCCAGGAACGTTTTTATACTATTTGTTTTACATAGGAAAACTCAAATTCATCGTGCAGAGATGTGTTGTTTAATACGTTAAAATATCTTAAAATTGTGATATCGGAGCGAGGTTTGTACTGTTCTAAGAGGAAAAGAATCTAGATATGTATTTTTACCACCGAATTTTGATAGTTGATTGTATTTCCTGGAATTTTTAATAAAACAGCGTTTTAGCGTTTTAAATAGCATTTTATCGGATTGTTGCCATGGAGACGATTATTACCGAACTCAGCTTGATCATAGACAAGTAAACAAATGGGTTATTTTCTTTTCCATTCGACTACCCTTAAGCAATGGACAGTTGATCCAGACATATTAGCGTATAAACATTGACATTTATTAAATTCGTTTATTAAAAAAATACATGCAAAATATAATGTTAGCAAGAGATTTTGACATTTGACCTTTTTGACCTGATGACTTTTGACCTGATAATGCTGTATTAATTTGTTTTCCAATTTTTCTCTATCATTGATAAACTATGAACTACAAGTGGTATTTATGGTATGAGAATTCCTTGGAATGACTAACACATACTGAAACATTTCCTGTCAATATAAGTAATCAATTTAGGACATCAAGTTTGGGAAACCAGCCTGCATTAGTCCTGGTTGGGGCATCTTGTTTTCCTTTCTTTCACGAATTCCGAAATTAAAATTAGAAGGGCATTTCTAATCAAAGAGAATGGGTATTTGACAAATCTCCGAAGTAGTTTAATCTTAATATCACTAGATCTCCTAATTATCCTGCGCGTGTGGTGCACTCGGTTTTTCCGGTTAAATTTACCGTGAAAGTGTACTAAGTTTCAATGGATTCTTATCTTATTATAAGAGGGGAATTTTCTCGACGTGTGCTTTAGTTTGATCCCAGATCTCGTGATAAATTAATTTCCGACCGACGAAAATCATTCCAGAAATAGCAACACGGAAACAACCTCGTCAATCATTCGTCGATAATTTAAAAAGATGAAGCATAATCGGCTCGGTCGAACCGTGCGCCGATCTTAGGTATCCAGTCCGTCCGTCGAAACGGACGATGTCGAATTTTCCCGTTTCCTCTGCGGAATTGCCCATGATGATGACATTTATCGATCACCGTGCCGATCCACACGGAAAGGTTAAATGATGCGCTTTTCTATCAAGCGTATTTCCTCGGCGGTTCGGTTCGTATGGAACCCTGGGAAATCCTATTGTTTCATGGGACGGAACGATTCGGGGAGAAGAAAAAATATACAAACGACCGAGTCCCTAAGCCGTCGGAGGAAAACTCCTACACGAGAGTTAATGACTATCATCTCCGTTATTGCTCCAGACGCCCTTGCTCTTTCGTCTTTATGGCGAGCACTTTCAGGAATTATCTCGCCTTCCCAGAACCCCTTAGGACTTTCGTTTTAATGCATCCCCCTTATCCGAGGATATTCGCCGCCAGCTTCATGAATCCTCGCTTATCGTTTTCCGAAAAAAGTACTCCTGGAGACTTTTTTTTAAATCGCTAAAAACCGATCATTTACGTGCTTCGTTCATTTATAGTATTTTCGGTGCTTGAGGGTGTTTTGTTCGCCATTCTTTCCCGTTTGAAATTTACATTTTTGAGTTGAGATTAGGAAAGAAACTGCACCAATAACTTTGCTCTTGTATGAATATATGTTTTAGTTTTTAACTGTGTAAAAAGTACATAGAGAAAGTTTTGTGGTCGTAAAACTATTCGACTATTCGAGACTTATGGGATCGTATCGCGTTTTAGATGCCCCTGTATTCGAAGGGCACATTGTTTGGGTATAGTTTTATTCCCCTGTCTAAACTCAGAAACGTAAAGTGAGTTTTCTATTGCCGTCTGTCTGTAGTTTTTTAATCTGTAGTTTGTCGTTTGTAGCTCGTAGTCCGCGCGACTACAGGGGCTAATAGGTCTTCCAAAACTTGGCAAAAATCTTGTTTTTAGTAAGGGAAACCTTGTTGATATGATCCTACCTAACAACAATGGGCGGTATTTGATTCCTGCTGATTTTCACAAAATGTCGATTTACTCAAAAATTGATTTTACGATTTTAACTGTATAATTAATCCAGTTATAGCCTTTCTCGTCATAAACGGTACTACGTAGACTAAATGTCTGAAACTAATTATAAGGCATCTAGTGACATTATAATATATTGCTTTTTGTCCCCAGCTCTGGACAAGATCTCCCTTATTCCTCTGACGTCATGCAACGACCCTCGTGCTCCGAGGTCGCCCCCTCCCCCCTCCTGTACGTCATCGACTTAAGTCGCCGCCGAGAAGCAGCGCTTTTACTAAGAGACAAATTGCGGGGAAAATTTTCCACGCGTAAATACGTATAAACAAACACATGTAACGTATAAGAGAGAGAGAGATAAACAAACCTATTCGCTCCTTCCTATAATCGATATCCCAAATTTAATCGTCGTGTTTGGGCTTTCAGTAGTACCTACGTGAGAATTTCAATTATCTTTGATACCCTCAATCACATTGCGTGATGCAATTAGTGTTTTGGATAGAATTGTAGAATTATAGAAAAATGAAAAAAATATTTCCGAAACTCGAATTTTTCTGTAACTCGAATAATTGTTGCTTTCCCTTGAGATTCGAGTTATGGAAGCTCGTTATGACGGCATTAATTTCCATTAAAATCATTAAATCACTGCAATCGCAATGTATAACATCAGATCCCTTTAAAAGCATTGAGGTCGTTGCTGTAGTATTTAAAGATTTTCATTGTTGAGAAGAGGAAAAAATTCACACTTTTTCCGATTAAAAGCAGATATTTACGCCAATTCGATATGTATTTGAATTCTGTCTTCAAAAATTAAGAACTCCGTTCGTTCAACTGGACAACTAATCTTTTTTTGAATTTGTATCCCAATTTTATGTAATTTAAAAATGCATTTTTAGAATGCCTTTCACTGAGTCCCATGCTTTTCTTATGGGGTATTGAAATGGAAAATTGGGGTTAAAAAGACCCGTTAAATATTAAATTTTTGTGATTTTCGATTTTTCTTGTCGGTTGTGCGACTCGAACTACTTACATACCAAATTTCAGATTTCTAGCCCTTCTAGAAGTACCTAAGAGCTTTGTGTCGGTGAGTGAGTGAGGCACAAATAGCTAATATTATTTATAGATATAGAAATATAGTTGACCTGTTCATAGAAAAGTTATTAAAAACATCTTTCTTGAATAATTTTAACGTAATATTTACTTTAAAGTCAATTCCTTCATCGTAAATTATCCATTTTTTCACTTCCAAAGCGCTTTGCGCACGCAAATTAAAGTATTTACTTTCATTTCTTCGTCGTAGATAATACATTCCTTTCACTTACTATGTTTTATGTGCACGCGAAAGGAAATTAAATGTATTTACGTATTTTTAATATACCTTGTTTACTTCGGTTGTTAGGAAGATTGTTTTCGTTGACAGCAATTAGTAAAACCGTATAAGAAAATTTCTAAGTTCAGTATAAATTACAATTTCCGTGTTGGATAATTTCCAAACTTTACACGAATAAATGGCATCAATGTGAAAATGTATGCTCAAATTGTTAACCTTCCATATTTTACACCTTCAAAGATATTGAAAAAAAAACAAAATTTGACATGGGCCCCAATCTGAACCTGTATATTTTTCAAAACTCAAATCTAACTAAAAACAAGTAATGTATAAAAATCTACCCTTCATGTTTCAGCTTCCTGTCGTTTACTGTTTCTTCGTAATTTGAAGCAAGTGCACCGACATTCAGTCAGACAGACACCAAAGTGAAACTATAAACGCATTATAAAAAACGCGCTAAAACTAATTTTAGAATTTCTGCGAAAAAGGTAAGTTTTTGTAATATTCATGTATTATTTGTTCTTTCGCGCGAAAAAACAATTGAAGGTAATATAGAGATAATTTCAGGAGAAATATGCTATCGGCAATTCATGGCTATCGACGTTATAAAAAGAGCGCTTTCTACCTTTCATGGTTTCCCAACATGGCTTAAAACGTCGGACATTGCTTATCTTTCCCATAAAAAAATTGTTTTCCTCATTACCTTTCCCTTTTCAAAACTCTTTGGTGTATTCAACCTTCAGCAAAGCTTAACGTTAAAAGAATGAACGGAACTGAAACGATTCAAAACGGTCGCAATTTGCTTTCTATCCACCAATAAGCCGATCGTCATTCAATTACTCCCGACCGATGTGTCTGTTGATTATTTTATTCGATTCCGGTTTCCCGCGCAATCGATTAACTCGACCTGTCGCCGTTGCAGATTTATGCCTGGGGCTCTCGGTGCGCTAATGCAGCACTGCTCCTCCTCCGGCGAACATTATGGATGGAACGTACATGTCGACGAAATTACGTTTGGTATCATATTTTGGACGGAATCGTCGCCGATCTAGAGGTTGCAGCGGTGTAGCAAACAATAAAGCAAAGAGACGCGCAGTATCAGGTGTTTCTTCGTGTACAAGCTGGTGTTTTTCAAAGCACGAGCATAGTTCAAGTATCGGTTCAGAGAATGTTACCCGCATGTATCGTGGCAAAGGTGTGGCCATTCATTGGACGAGCAGCTAAAATACATCACAGCAGATTGTGAATCAGTTGTTTCTACTAGCCGGGTGTATTTTTTGTAGCGCAAATTGGTTTTTATTGCTATTTTATGCAGTCTCTAGTGATATTTTTGTAAAAAATGTTTCAAGTACTGTTATACCTTACTCAATTTGAATTTCTATCAGGGTTGCCACCTTAACAGAAAAATCAGGTCGATGAAATCAGGTTCAACTTTTTGAAATTTATTGGTCATAATCACAGAAAAATAACTACGCAACTTCTATGAAAAGGTTTTATTGAAAAAAAGGGTCGGTTTCAATTAATCAATTGCAAGTTAGAGGGTTCGTTACCCATCAGCGAATTAGTTTTTCAAAGCCACTCTCCATTGTTATCTTTACCCAATGGGTTGTATGCAGTTTGTAACTCTGTGACGTTAATTTGCCCTTCTACTCTCAACCCCATTTTTTCCAACTCTCACTCAAACTGCCATCCAGTCGCCTTCCCTACTGCCTCTCTTTCTTCCTCGCCCACTTTCTTCCTTCCTATTTGTTGAACTGTTGAAGTTAATGTGTCACCTGATGATACTACGATTGTAGCGAATGCGGTCGTGCTTCCGGTGATACATTTCCGTGGAGGTTACAGAGTTATTTTTTATGTGATTATTATAAATAGGATAAAAATCGAAATTTTAGTCATTGAGACAAATGCGCTTAATTTATAATGTGTATCTTGCCTACGTTAGTCCTATTTGTTTTATCCACGAAATTTTCAAAAACATTCCTCTAAACTAGGGGTTGATGGAATAAAGCGTTCTGAAGATCCTATGCAGACAGGCATAAGCTGTAATGCTGGGCATATTTCTGAAACGAGAAAAAGTCTGCTATGACCGGGAATCGAACACTGGTCTTCCACAAGAGAACATCAGCGTTCAGAAACGAGAAAATTGATCTTTTACGATCGTTCAGTGGTAGAATATCCGCCCAGGTTCGATTCCCGGTCACACCAGATTTTTTTCTCGTTTCAAAAACAATCCTAAACTAGGGGTGTAGAACCTACGGTCAGCTAGCCGCATACGGCACTTCAGGGCGTCTTTTGCGACCCGCGAAGCTATGATTACAAAGAAACCCGTAAAATTGAACACATATTTTGAATTCAAATTATGATAACACGACATTTAATATTGAAATTTTAACCCCAAAAGACCTCATTTAGAGATGATTTTCACTTATATAATAGCTCACAATCTCTATATTACTTCGTATTTAAACTCTTAATCCGGTCCGCAGAATCATTGACAATTTCCAATGCGGCCCACCGAAGGATTCATTACCACCAACGCGGCCCGCCATGTCGAAAAGTTTTCCCACCCCTCGTCTGAACGATAACTTTATCGCGTGAAAGTCTTTGGAGTTCGATTCGATATGTATTCCCGATCCTCTAGCGAGGATGTCTTGCTGACGTCACGGAGTGCGTGACTCCCGATGTCGGACGCGAGGAGAAAGCGAAAGGAAGGGGAACAATTGCGGAGCACTGCGACGCAATAGAATGAGCCGTTTGCGAAGAGTCTCGGTCATTGGTCCACGCATTCCTGCGGCAGGAATGGAATTCGAGACGACAACGACCTAAAATTCAATTTAAGAATTACGCTCCTTGGGTTTCCTTTGGTAAGAACAGACACGGTCGATACCTCATGGATCGATGCGCGAACACGTGTGGAGGCGGCGATAAATCGCTAGGCGTACGGTACGCCGGTAAATGAAAAAAAATTGTTTCGACGCTTTTTTTAATAATAGGGAGCATTCGGAGAGGAAACCGTGTCACAAACATTTTTCGTTATTGATTTCTATTGCATAGTATCCGCTTTTCAAATTCGAAACGAGTTTTCAGCCGATTTTAACATACGCCAAGCGCATAGATCGGTACTTGGTGTTAGAATGTAATAATGATTTTGGGTGTTTTGTACCGGATTTATTTTTAATGGCCGACATTTCAGGATGGCGTTATTTTACGCGTGCAGGATACTTTGATCACTCAATATAAACTTCTGTATAACTCATTGAACTGCGATTAAGAGCGGCGGAATTTAAAAATTACTATTACTTGAAAAAATAGATTAACGTTGTGGGGTGATTTCCGTCGCATCGATTCTAAGGGGTCCTTTCCAATCCAATCGAGCGTTTATATATTAAAAGGAAAAAAAGATGCTTTGGATTTGCAAAATATTGAGATCAATTGGGATTATACGTATATACTTTATAATAACTATCTTTACAATCGTGGGCAATCATTCCTGAAGCCTTTTTATATCACCTGGATTAGAGATAACATGTTCCTCTTCTTTTTCCTGTTACAATGTTTTTATTTTACTTCTCTCTAGAACCACAAAAACACAAGTTTATCCCTTTATACGGTATTGACATCCGAGAGAGGAGCATTATATAAGTTGATGATAGATACATTGCCACCCTAAAAGAACGTCAGCCAATTGCTATAATTACACGCAGGTTCTTGCAGATAAATCAATAAGCAATTGCTCAGATAGTGTGTTGATGCATTTTCCCACCACCTGGTCCCCTCCCCAAACTAAATTTCTGGCTGCCCCATTGGGCAGCATATGAACTAACTAGGGTTGCCAACTTTTCAAAATGGTCTGACTGGCCATACATATGTGGATCGGGGGGAGGGGGGGTAATGGTAGTAACTATTCAAGTTTTTCACCTGCAGCACTTGCAGCCTCGTTTCCCTAGGCATATATAGTTTACATTTATTTTCAAAAATTACAGACACTGACAAATGTAATTTACCAATCTATAATAAAGATTATAAAGAAAATAAAAACAGTATTTAGATATTACCAGGAATAAGGAACTGCATTTCTATAATAATAATATTTATTTGTGGGATATACCTTTTTAGAAAAAAAATCAAATCATATAGAGTAACATAATACAAGAAGGCAATGAGCAAAACAGTGAAATTAAAGAATTTCTTGAATAAGTCTTCTAATAAAAAATATTCATCTCATCTTGGTAATGGTTTCATCACACAACATAAACTAACATTCAAACAATCAAATCAAAACTGTATCACTTTACATTACTTTTTTATATGAATTACATACACAAATATAAACGTTAATGTGTCACATTTCCATTAATATGTATAAATTATAGTATCAAATGTTACATGTAGTTATACCAAACACAAGAACAATAAGCACATTTTTAGTGTATTAAAAAATATGAATTTAAAAAAAAATAGACTAGAGGTTCTAGACATTGCAGAACTGAATGACTCTAATCACATTCATTTTATCAACAGAAATAAAATAACATTCTACAATAACAATTAAAAAATATCTTTTTCCCTTTTAAATTAAAATTTGTTTATTATTAAATTCATTTAATTTTAAATTTATACTTTTCCTGGCTTTTAGCAGCTTCCAAAAGAGTTCTCTTATCTTTTATGAAGTCTTTGAATTGACTGCATGGAATTTTAAAATTTTCTAAGACCATTAAATCTGAAGCTACACTTTCAGTAAGACGTCTGTTGCAATCATCTCACCATACACATCCCATTAGACTGAAAACTCTTTCTACGTGTGCATTTCTGCAAGGAATAGAGAAGATGTTTTCTAAGACTTTTTGTAAACAGGGAAATTTGTTTTCTTTGAGTATTTGCAACCATAAATCACTATTTTCAATTTTTGAATCATCATTTTGTTCCAAAAACCTATTTGATTGCAAAATAAGTTTAAGCATTTGCAGTTCTATGTAAATGTCATCACCATAACCTTCAAAATTTAAATTAATTATCTCCGCAACTTTTACAAGGTTGTCAATATCAATTAGCATTTCTGTTTTTAAATTAAATTGAGAAAAAGTTTTATAAATGTCATTTCTAACGTTATTCATGAGCAGGTGCAGTTGGGTGACATCAGTCTTATTTTTCTCAAGAATTAAAATAGTTTTTTGAAAGAAAGACAAAAAGGAATGAAGAAAATGTAAAAAACATTTAGGTAAAGTTAATGTTTCAGAAATTTGAACAGCTTGATCTCCAACGAATTTCCATATAATTTTTTTGCACTCATCTTCACCTTGTGCAATAAAAAAATTTTTGACAGCTGGCCAATACATGAGCAATGATCTAATGCTGTAAATAAAGACAACCATCTTGTGGTGACATGTTGGAAAATTACATTGTGTTCTTGATTGCAGAAATAATAAAATGACTTGAGTGCTTCTCCTTTTTTCGCACTTATTGAAAATTCCTTCAAAACTTTTAATATGAGAGTTTCGATATCATATGACACCGTCTTCACTGCATATCTTGCAGTGTCATGCACAATGTGGCAACTGCAACCAGATGATATTAAATTTTGTTTCATTTCTTTTAATTTTGTGAAAACTGATGACTTTTGTCCAAAATTAACTGGCGCATTATCTGCAGAATATGCAGTTTAATGTTTTGTCAATTCCCAAGGAATTTATGGTATTTAACAAAAGCTTTGACACTCCTGCAGTTTCATCAGGGTGTTCACAAAAATCTATTAGGGCGTCGGTAATCCCATCTCCTTTAACATCGAAAAATTTAATTGCTATCGGAAAAAATTTCCGGTTGCCTTTATTAGAGGCATCTGTACTACCACTAAAAGGGAGGTGTGGTGACTTCATTAATTTGTTTAGTACAATTTCAACTGAACGTGGATCCAGGACATTTTGCACAATACTTACAATTTTTGTTCTTCCTAATCTAATTTTTTGCTAATATCTGAGTTCGGAAAATGTTTACTATGTAATTTATTTTCGCAATCCATCGATAAAAAGCTATGGTGATGTTTAACATCATGATAAATCAATGATAATTCTGTTGCTACCACATCATCTTCTTCAAAAGTATTTCTCATCACAAAATAATTGGAAACGATATTATTTTGTTTGGATGCAGCAATATGCGCCTTATGTTTCTTTGTTTCAATGTGATGTTTGACAGCTTTCAATCCATAAAATTTTACAAGAAATTGCAAATTACACAACTTACATTTAGCTCGATTAATGTCGGCTAGAATATCTTGGAGCCAATCCTTAAATTCTGGCAATTCCAACCATTTAATATTAAATGAACAATTTCTTCATTTTTGTTTTTTTTCTTGGTGTTGGTGGAGTTTGAATAATATCATCATCTTCAGAAATGATGTTATGGTCTTTAAAAAGGAAATAATAAATTAAATGATTATAAATAGTAAAGGGAGTTATATATCACATAATATATACATTTATGTCTTCATTACTTGAAGGAGCCGCATATACTATAAAAAATAAGCAAACCTTACCAGTCTTAAGTCCAGTCTACACTAAGCTGTCATTTCGTAGGTCTACCTTCAAATCACGCTTCAAATAGATACAAAGCGGTATTACGCAAGTACCGCAAGTACAAACAGCGAGCGCAGCGCTCGGAGCGCTGTTTACATGCGCCTTTAAGTGAAAATCCATGTTGCTATTGGCAACTTACCAAATAGTAACATTTCTTTACTTTTGCTTGAAATTATATGTTTTAACCGGTTATTTAGGTACCGGTCAGGTACGCTGACCAGCGACCGGCCGTTTACCATAAAAACCTGACAGACTGGTCGAAAACCGGTCAGTTGGCAACCCTAGAACAGCTACGATTGTAAAAATTATTAGATTGCATATTATCAATCTCGGAAAGAGTATATACTTTGTAAGATCAAATTTGAAGTAAAAATCAATTTAAAAATGAAAGAATGAAAAATTGCATCTTATTGCTTTGAAAACCAAGAGATTTCCAGTAGGTTCAAGAGTAAATTACGTGTTAAGAAATGGTTTCTATGTATTCTACAAGAGTGTATCAGAGAAATTTTATTTTTATTTTTCAAAAAAATTATATTGATTTTAAATATAGAAACCTTATTTGTTTTACTAATTAACTAGGATATCCGTTGCAGCTTCGCTTGCAAAGAAATCAATAAAAATTAGTTATATGCAGTAGAACCTCGATTATCAGTCTCCCTTTTATCCGTCACTTTCTGTTAACCGTCAACCCGCTAGATCTTTTGTTTCAAAGTTTGAACATACATTCATAGTACTAAGAACTACATTCGTCCACGTCAAATTTTTGTTATGCAATGTTTTCTTGTATATGGCATTATTTCTGCCGTTCCTAGAAAAAATTCGTGTTCGCTTCTCGCTAATGATTCTCGGAATCAACACAACACGTTTTTTCACGCACAAACTATTCTTGGAATTAACATCCCCCACTGTTTCCCTTTGTCACTTAAAATTTATTGTCAGTTTTGGAAGATCAACCTGTGTGGTAAATTCATATGCCCTACATAAAAATGGCGGAAAAATGGAGACGCGTATCTTTTTGGACTTGAGAAAAAAGTTCGAAATCCTTTGATGTTTAAGGAAAGGCGAAAGTGCTTCCAGTTACAGTGTTACAGTTTTGCAAGAACTACCATCAACGATTTGTAGCAGGATGTTGACAAAATCGAGGACTCGGTAAGCAAAATGGAAGTGAACTATGGAATCTTAATTCGGAGGATAACGATGAAATGTGCCACTCACAACCAACTTGATATCGCAATGTTTCGGTGTTTCATTCAACAACGGAGTAAAGGAATTCCTCTGACAGGGCCAATAATAACACAGAAGACCCTTGCTATGAATGCAAAACTGAATGGTGATCCATCCGACCCGATATTCTCTCTCACTCTATTATCCGTTTATTTCTCAAATCCTTCATCATCTCCAAAACCCTGACAGAAAACCGAGCTTCTACAGTATGTTTAAATTATTTTTACTATTTCTAACTTCTGTGAATTCGAAAAGAATAATCAATTCTATTATTTTACTTTTCATGTGGCCACGTATAAACGCAGGGGGGAGAGAGAGTGGTGGCAGGGGGAGAGAGGAGGGGGAGGGAAGAGGGGCGGAGATATAACTTAAGGTAGAGCCAAAGAAGTTAGATATAGCACAGCAGAGCAGCGGTTACCAACATGGGGTTCTCATACTATGAGGGGTCGGCGGCGGTGAAAATGTTGGGAAGCCAACTTCGAGAAAGGGACCGGATCGAGGTAGTACTGGGAGGCCGTAAGCTGCGTTCAAAATTTCAAAAGGTCCCAATGTAATTCCTGCATTTACCCGCATTAAGACAGCCCGAAGGAGGGGCGGAGATAAACCTTGAGACAGAGCAGCGGTTTCCAACTTGGTTTCCTCTTACTAAAAGCGGTCCGCGGTAGCGAAAAGGTTTGGAAGCTCAACTCGGGAAAGGGATATGACCGAGGTAATACTGCTAGCCCGTAAGCTATGTTCAAAATATCAAAAGGTCCCAATGTAATTCGTGCATTTACCCGCATTGAGACAGTCCAAAAGAGGGGCTGAGATAAACCTTGAGATAGAGCGGTGGTTCTCAACTTGGGGTCCTCGGATTAAAAAGGGTCCGAGGGGATGAGAAAAGGTCGAGAACTACTGAGATGAAGGACAGCTTTCGCTTTTCAGGTAGCAAACGACGCTCAACGTTCAACGCTCAACACTCGTCGTTACGAAATTAATTATATAGATTATATGACTACATACTTCAAACGCGAGCATTTCATAGTGTCTTGAGAAAGTGTATGCTAGATTGAGTCACATGGTAACGTAACTAGGCTTGGTAGTTCTCGAAGTTTATTTTTCTTGAAATTCGACGTTTAAAAACGACGTTTATTTTAATACCTTTTATTAGGCTTGGTGGTTTTCGACGTTTATGTTTCTTAAAAAGTGACCAATAATATCGTTTATTTTTCCAAAAAATTGAGGATGAATATCATCGTTTATTTTTAATACATTTTATCGATTTTTATCAATAAAAATTACATAAATTTGATTCTTCCAATTAAATTTTACTAAAACTTAATATATAAAAAATAAGACCTCTCGCATGCTGGATTTTTTGTTGCTCTCTAAACTTTGGCGAATGTGTTGTTGTTGGCTTTGCTCACCAACCCGGAACAGCTAATTTTTCAGAATAAATCGCAAGTAAATTTTATTCGTTAAAACGCGCCTCTCATTCAAGAAATAATGACCGTTCAATAACAAAATTAATGTGACGTTAATATAATGCACAACCAAATACATATTACATGAATATTTTGAAGGAAAAAATCTTATCTTGTTGAGTGACAAACGATGACAAGTGCACAAAAAATCCCAGACTAAGAACATTGAATGACGCTACAGCATTGCAAGAAAATATAAGCATGGGACTCTCTCGCCAGGAGAATGAATTGTGGGTATGACTACCAAAAATGGAAATATTTTAACTATTTCTTTTTAAATACTATAGAGCTGGAGTCAAGAAATATACTCGTAGTAGTAAATTTTTAGCCTAACCAACCACAACATGAGTAATGGACGGCTGGATTTTGTCAAGCGGTAAGTAGGATTTAGTTATTCTTCCGGGACCTTCTATGGGGATATTTGGCGATTATTCATTGATTATTAATTCAGTCTGAGAAAACTTTTCTCTTCGCATCTTGGATATTATCGGCAGAAGTCATAAGACTTTTGAGTAAATTGAGTATGGAGGCTGATCATATCGTGTAAGCGAACAAAGGCGCGTATGGATTATAAGATGTGGTCGAGATTAAAGATAGAGTGCAATAAACCGATCATATTGTTTTGTTACGTACCCGTGTCAACTCAGTATGAATGTTTAAGACAAAAGGGATCTTATATAGGATATGGAATACCGAATGAAGTGTGGCTGTCTGGTATGACAAATGCCGATTCTCTTTTGTTTTGAACGTTTGACGCTAAATTATATTTAATTTGAGTGTGATCAAGCAAATTTAAAAATCCTGACAAATAATTTCATAGAAAATTTAATGGTGAAAAATCGACACTTATCGACGAAAATGAATTTTCGTCGATTTTGAAATTTTCAAATCGATTCCCGTGGCGCAGAAATGAGGATTTTCTTTTATTTGCTCCAAGTGAAATTGTTCGCTCTTTACAGGTTCAGCTGTTAAAACGTTACGTCTACAGAATAGGACTGCGTTCGTGCAGTCGCGGCAGCACATACATGCTGGTATTATCTTCAGTTCAGTCCATTCACCTCTGACCCATTTCTTCTCCTTCTGCCTCTCTCTCTCTCTCTCTCTCTCTCTCTCTCTCTCTCTCTCGCAGCACTACAAAGAAACATTTGACCAATTACGTCGGTTTTACTGCTTATATAATCGTTAAATTTTATCGAGAGAAATATTTTGAAGAGCTTTAATAAAACGCCACTCGATATTTAACGGTACCAAATTCGAGCCAAGACGCAAATAGAATGTTTTGAGTAGTTTACGAAAAGCAGAAAATCGTAAATTACGAAGTTAAATAAAATATTTCATGGTTAAAATAAATTAACTTTTTTGCTTCTTCGATGAATGTAGGTGATTATTGCAGTTTTTTATGTTGAATACAATTACCTTCAAATTTCTCTATTAATTTTGAAGAAAAGCTCAAATTAAATTTTACAATATCAGTCTGCTATGCATGACTACTCTTATTGTTGTTACTATAAAATAAATTCAAACACCTTATATTTTTTCAATGCCTTATGTTTGTAGACAGCATTTTTGCTTCCCCTTATTTGTGTCTAGCAGTAGTACTGCATGTTTGGGCTTCATTTGCCTTTGTATCGTTAGTGGAAATATCCTGGTGAAATCTTTCCCCATCCTCAATTTTCCCCAACGGATCCATTGTTTGACGAGAGGTATGAGAACGTTGAAAATGTATTTTCGGAAAATGTCAAATCCCGTCTATTATACTCGTATCCGTCATGCAACAATTAAAAACCATACATTTCTCTCCCTAGCTTTTATATGATCTTTAAGGTATAGATTAAAAAAATATTCGGATAGAGGACTTCATTTACCACAAAGAAGTCCGCGAGACCATAAGATAACGAGTTATAGTCTCGGAGATAAAAATTCAAGAATATCCTGAGCAAAACATCTCATATTTGGTTTACATCGATCGCTAAGACGGTTTTCTCAGATAACAACAATTAAAAATCCATAAATTTATCTCCCTAGCTCTTATATGATTTGTTAGGTATAGATTTAAAAAATTATTCGGATAGAGCACTTCATTTGCCACAAATAAGTTCACGAGCCCACATAATTACGACTTTAATTTCGGGTATAAAAATTCACGGATCTTTCGATGCCGTTTTCTACGTATTTCCTATAAAGAACGCCTTTGAAATATCTGTTTATTCCATTTATGGAGTATACTTTTCCATCTTGTTATTCCTTGCACATTTCTTTAGCGGGACTGTCACAGTTTTCGGAACTGATGTTGCCTAGGAAATTTTTTATTGTTGCTTTCAATGCTCTCCACGCCGCTCTTTCAACGGCAAACAAAACGTCATTGGAACTGTCGTCTTTCATGCCTTTTCTAATTTGTGGGCCCACAAAAAATATCTCCTGTGAAACTCCTTACATTAATTTTTTTCTTTTTCTCCGCGGCTGAAGTCCTTAAAAGCCAAATCACCGAAACGGATAAATTTTCCAGTTTGGTGAGATTTTTTATCAACGTTGTTCCCCTGATGATATTTTCATGGTTATTATAAATTATTAATTTTTGTCTGTGAACACTCCGGAGACATTATATTAGATGTAAAATATCTAATCACCAGTCCTATCAAAAATAAAGCCGTATAACGAAGATTCTGCAGGAAAACCGATATTTTGGTGGAATTTTTTGTGTCGTCTAATGGTAACATAGTGAAAACCCCTGGTTACATAGTGTCCCAAGCGACGTGGACAAAACGCTTATGTTTTGGAGTAAAAGTAGCAAAATAAGACTAGATATTAGTTTTATAGATACGATAAGGTATTATTAGTTCAATTATTTTGAAGGTGTGAGCGATAAAATATTTCTAATATCATACTCGTAATCAGCATCAAATAATTTAGTTTGGGAATTATCAAATTTCGTCAATCAATGTTGAGTAGTTTTAGTTGTCTTAGGAGGGAGTAAAGAATATAGCTTGAACTTTCTAATGAAATTTTTATATGGTTCTTTCGTGTTATCATGCGCTACGTTTATATTTAAGTTATAGGATTCGTTAGTATCATAGAATAAAATTAGATTTTAAATTAATAGCATTCTTACAGCTTCTTTCTTTCAACGGACCGCTCTGAAGTTTAAAGCATTTTATTATCCCTTTCTATAATAAATATCTGAATTTTACGGTTACGGTGTTAGATTTCTCATTTAACATCCTTTTATATCGTAAAACTGCTACTAATGTGATTTTATTATTACACAGCTAATTTGTGAAAGATAAAATGAGATCGTTTAGTCTCAATCTCGCCAAAATAAAGACGCAATCTGTCTATAACTACAAACCAATAAGCGAACAAAAAATTAGTTTCACGGATGAAATAAAGCGATTCAAAAATCAATCTGTATACGAAGCACAATCAAACGGGCGAGAGGAAAAAATCGAGCTAACCGCTTTTCAAATAAACAAAGTTCAAGTTTTGAATAATTACGGCTCAAAATAAAACGCTTTAATTGGAATTCTCACCGCAGAAAAAAATATTCATATCCTCCCCTCTACTACGGTCGGATTCCGCGAAGCGAGGCCCGTCACTCCGGATATTTTTTCCCCTGCATTTTAATCAGACTTCGGAGGTAATCTAAAATTTACTCCGCGAATGCGTTCGGACGGAGGCGGCAATGGGTGGCGCCAATGGGTGGCGCCAACACGGCTTCCGTTTTGTATATTCGTCGCGAAGGCGAAATCAATATAATTTTTTTAATAGACCCCACCGGATCGAAAGTTTTTGACGGCGGGGGGTTTATACGGATGAAAGGTGTGGCGAATTTTCAGCATCCTTGACCAAAAGGGCCGAATCAGACTAAGAGAAGGAGAGAGGGCGAGGGAGTAAAAGCTCTCGAAACCGGCCATGTTTTCGAACAAATGAAAATCGTTGTCCCGCGCCATCGAGAGCCCACGGAGTGGGACAGAGTTAGGTGGAACGGTTTTTGGGTTCTGCAAGACTGGGTTGGAATACACGCGGTGGCCTTTTCGAGCGATTACATCACACTCCCATTACACCAGTTAATACGGGTTGGACAAAAAAAGTTAATGCACGGAAAATTGGTGAACCTGTGATTAAATGAGATTTCCGAATAAAAAATATCGTTATGTAGACAAAATTGTGTCAAAATGCTATCCGGAGAAGCAGTATTAGGTCAACAGTTAGATCTGTGTAGCCAACAGAACAATATTTATGTAGAGCTCCGATTGGGAGAACCCTGATTATCCTTTTTTCAAATTTTCTGAATCTGATTCGAAAAAATAAAAACATTTTCTTTATAAAAAATCTCGTTCATTTTTGTCATCTTCGTTTTTTATGCGACTGATACTGCGGATAAAGTAACTGAAGTTAATACGTATAGATAATCAGCATAAGAATCTTCAATTTACTAAATTAATAAGGAAGATAAGGAAGGATCACCAAATTATACGACTTCAAAAAAATGTAACGTTGAAATATCATTAGCGAAGAGAAGTGTGATTTTGCTCAGCTGTTTAATTTCAAAACATTACGCGATTAAGCTTGATATAAAGGAAGCCTTCTTTAAGGCAACTAACGATTATTTTGCTGTTTTCTGAAATAAAACGCTATTATTTTAGATATTACATTATATATCAGGGATTAATATTTGTTTGTCACTGTGTCAATATTTAAAAATATATATTCAAAATACATGTATGACCTTACATTATGGTATTTCAGCATACGATTTTTAATAGCTTCTAATTAGATGTGGTGTAGCGGAAAGTGGGAGCCAGGCTCTATGATTAAAATTTTTATGCGCTTCTGTACTTATGTTGGTCCATTAGGATGCCACCAAAGTTTCACTTATATTTGACTTGTTTATTATTAAATTAAATTTGATTAAAATGAAAAACTTTTAATTACGCTCCAAAACACAACATTTGTCCAAGAGTATATGTGAATATCAGGACCCCTTTAGGAATGGATCACAATCCTAAACCCACTCATCGACATACGTGTATCTTTGCCTAACTGCTTCACATATGCATCAAGTTCAAATGGAAAATCAAAATAAGCACAATTCGCCATCAAAATATTTTGGTAATTTTACCTTTGTGGGATCGAGGAGATTGTTCAAGATACAAGTGTCGTCTAAAGCCGAAACTTGTTTAGATCATAAGTTCAATTCGGTCTAGCTTCACTTTCGCTTTTGATAAATGATTGCCTTCAGCCTAATGAAGTGTTTTCTATCTATTCTTATAGTGTACAATTTTAATTTTAAATTATTGTAACGTCAACATAATTCTTAATCCATGAATTCCTTTGATTTCCAGCCCTCATTATCGGCATAAAATTGAATTAATACACCTTAAGTTTAAACCTTAATAATCCTCATTGAAACAGGTAGCTAAAAACCAATACAGGTCGAGATACTGCGAAGTTGGATTATAATCATGAAACTGTTAATGGTAACCGAGCCGTATAAATCCCTCGCCACTCACCTTATTTTTATGGCAGAATATTTTGTTTTAAGACAAATAAGAAAAATCGATGCATCGCTACCGTTCTCATAAAAAGATTTAATTATTAAAACCCGTGCCCGTCATCCATCGTTCAAATTTAAAAATGGAAATTAAATTTTATATTTTTTTGTCCTTATTCCGGAATAAGTTTTTTGACCTCCTTCGGGAATCGCTTCAGGATTAGCAGCTTCTCGGTACTTCCGTCATTATCCTCGACTTTATTACGTTCTTGCGACAAGCTGCGTTTTTTTATTTCGCAAAAAAACGTGACAGGGTGGATAGTTGACCTTTATAATAAATTCTGACAAAATTTATGAAGTTCGCGTGCACCTTTTCAGGAAAGAATTTATCTTCCAGAGAAGCCGCTTTGGGAAGACCGAGCCAAAATGTAAAGAAGTTAGGCTCTGAAGTAGTATACTAATATCCTCCCGTCATATTACGAGATGGGTACGTGATTTCCCATAATCTGCTATTCCTCATACTATGTCGTACTAGAAGCATACTTTACACGTCCTAAATTTTAGTGAAATTTGACATTTACTTGTACTTTGCCAATGCATAGGATATATGGCCAGCAGTTCTCGCATGCTTGCAAAGAGAATGTGCTGAAATAATCTCGTGGAAGATGGCGACTCGACGTCTGAGTTACAGATTCACGCAAAATCTTCTACATGAAACGATAAATTTAATCGTTAATAAACCAAAGAAGCGAACGCATGGTGGAAATTTCGTCATATTTTCTGTTAACGCCGTAAAGGACTACTTGTGAATTTTCGAACAGGGTGGCTTAAGTTTGATTACTCGCGTCCAAGAAAATCCCATTGTTAAGAGTATTTTTCGATCGTTTGGTGCACCATCCTCATCATTGGTAGTCTGTATGTAGACTGGTCCGTGATTATTCTTGGTTAAACCTGGTTCTCCACCTATTCTTGTTTCCATAATCTTCTTCGTGTCTTGGCAACTCTATTTGCCCTTCAAGTCGTTTACCAGCTGATATCTTTTCCTTCCTCTTTCTCTTTTTTCGTTGTTTTCCTTCTAACACGCCTTTAATCACGCTATCTCTCCTCAGTTATGCCCGGTATATTTCGCCTTCCTCTTTTTTATATTCCGTATAATCACACGCTTATCCCCTTATCCTTCTTCGTATTTTCCCGTTTTATCCGATCTGTCCGTTTTACCTTCAGAATTTGAATAAGTATTAATAGAGCTTTAAATTAAAATTATAATATTTCCCTTTTTCCCTCTCTCTCTCTCTCTCTCCCTCCTCTCTCCCACTCCATCCCTTCCTCTCACTGTCCCCTCATAAACATAGGTCTCGTTATCAGGGATATTTACTCCTGATCTTATGACGCCTGTGATGCCTATAGTTTGTGTCACGCGTAGATTTTAAATAAATAATATAATAGATTTAATTACCATTTGCATAAACTATGGGTGTTAGTATTATTGCTTAGGTTGCGATGAAGTTGAAATTTTCTAGCGAGGAACGCACCATTCATCGTAACATAGCTCAAAAATTAATAATTCACCGTATTTCATTAATCTATATTACTGTATGCTCCCTGCTCCCTATGGCAACCAAAAGATCGTTATAATATACTATCAGTCCCCAATACGCCTGAAATATTTTTCTGATTTAAGTTACCTTTTTATGGGGAGAGTTGGCCATTTTATATGTTGCAATCATAACGTAGGAAATATGTAAAATATCTCTTGATATACATATATTCAATTTCTATGTGTGCGTGGCAACTAGGTGTTATTGGAAGTTTAGTGGACACTTAAATAACCTATGGAGAGCTCGTTGAGGTATTGAATGTACACAAATGAAGAAACACATGGTGAAGGCTTTTCGGAAAAGACCCTTCTTCAGCTGCGGAAAGAAGACGAACGTGTGTGGTATGTGTATATTTATATATTCATACATATGTATGTATGTATATATATATATATATATATATATATATATATATATATATATATATCGTCCTCTTTTCCATGTTTAGAAACTGTCACCCTTAACCTCCATGGCATATATTTTCCTTGAATCAAGCAAGGGCAAGGCCAACTCGCGCGTAATTGCGATGGCCTTGGGTGGTCTTTCCAAGGAGGTTCAACATTTGTTCGTGACGTCATGAGTTGGCCCGTCGTCTGAGTTCAGTTTTCGGGAGAAAAGCTTCGCCATACCCGTCACCAGGAGAATGCTTTTTCCAGAAAAAAATCCACGAAGCGCTTTCATGCAGGAGAATATTGAAATCGACTATTCTTGGGATATTGTATTGCTCTGTTCGGATTGATATCTTCCTGTAATTTTATCGGCATTTTCGGAAATTTAATCTACAATGAATAGTTATCTCGAACAGATGTCGAAGGTGGCTAAGAGTCATCTCTTTGAGGTAATATTCTTGGTTATCGAGCTCGCCTATATTTTTTAGAATCTTCCATTGGAGAAATACCACTGATGATGGCTGATTTGTAGTCAAAATGCGCGTCTGGTTTTCCAAACCTTTTTAGAGATATATATGTTATAGTCTCGAGTAAGAGATAGCGGCTTATGGGAAGAATCGTGGGGCAGTTATAAGATTAGATGAGGTGGTTACTGCTGTCTCAAAGCAGATTTTTTCAGGTCAGGCGATGCGTGTTGCTGGTAGTATACCAGGTAGGCTGTCTAGATTGAATTAATTCATAATTGATCTCATCAGAATCAGTGACCAGCGAGTGGCCAATGACGACAACTAAGTTTTAGTTGACTCGCGAATAACGTTACGCAGTCATTTAATGATTATAGAAAGTACTTAAACCATCAAAAAGAGATTATCGAATTGAATGTACATTATCTGCTTTAATTATTTCTCTTCAAATTAATTACTATACTGGGGAAAGAAAAAAGACAAAATTGAAATTAAAAGAAAGGTAGGTGGAGGAAAGCATTAATTTAGACTTGTGTATATTCCAGCATGCATAGTAAATATCTTTTAGTAATTTAATATATAGTAAAACCTCGCTATAACGACAGCGGAAGGAGAGAGAAACTTGACTTGGAATAATTCTAAAACTAAAATGTGTAATGATATATATAGTAATGATTTAGGTGTACTAGAGCAGGGGTTTTCGACGTTTTTTTTGCTGAAGTACCCCTTAGAGCATTTTTAATGGTCACATACCTCCAAGTGCATTTTAAAGTGACAATGAAATGAATAAATTTGCATGCATCAAGATAGATAACTCATGTCTATAACGTTAAAATTCAGAGTTTTGGCGTTTTTAGGCGCGTTTCGTTTCCAGCATGAGCGCCTATTAGCTATCTTTCCGTCCGACCGTCCGCATGTTCGTTCTCGGCTTCTCCTTAACGTATTTTCACGAAATTTGATATTGAGAACTTAAATTAAAAGATAATATGAAAAATCACATAAATAAATCACGTAAGCCGATCAGGAGCACCACTTTCCTGGCGACAAAAAATGAAATTTCCGTCATATCTCGTCAAGTATTGGTCACATCAAATTAGTTTTCAAATAAAACCTGTAGAACTAGTAAAGTATAGTATTTATTTTCCTATATTATTTTTAACGTAGGAGTAGCCGTTATCGAGAAAATCAAACAAGGAAGTCTCGATTCGAGATAACTTATTGTTATAAAATTTTTTTCATGGTCACTTCATCATTGTTGCTAACACAAATAAACAATTACAAGCTCAAAAACGATTATATAATCATTTCTTTCAAATACTCCATTGCACGAAACGTGCCCATGTGATACGCTGTACACTTTCCTAACTTGTTTCTGTTTTATTAAGTTATTCTTATCGCGACTTTCGATTCCAAATCATCCATGAATGACGAAGTAAGGAGAAAAATTATAGCCCTTATCACTCTTTCTTGCCCCTTCAAAACTCTTGACGTATCCCTAGGGATACGCGTATACCCGGTTGACCTAGAGGTCCTAATCTAATTAAAGATATGTATGCATAGATTTATAAAGTAATATGAGAAGCTGGTTTAACCTAGGTTATCGTATTTTTTAGTACGATCAAAGGGTGCTAGGGACTACTCGTATGCTTGCGGGATAATTAACGAATTTCGGAAATGCAGGTTAGGTCCCGCCTCAAGTCGCCTTTATGGAGAAGGAAAGCGAAGTGCACGAAAGGTGAAATTGAAGTTATTTTTTTTAAAGGCTCGCTACGAAATAAAACAAACGGCCGAAGGTCAGAAGTCTTCTCCAGATTTAAACATGATGTTGCAGAGAGAGGGGAAAGATGAGAGAAAGGTCAAAGGTCTCATGAATAATGTAGGTGAGGAAGAAGTGAAGAGCGAGGGAGTTACTTCGTATGTATTACGAGGACACGGTGAAACGTAGTATGTATTTGTCTCGATGACGATTTGCCTTTGTGCAAATAAATTGCAATAACGAGCAAAGACTCTGTCATTATAATTAAATCACACCTTAAAAGTCATTTTTGGAGTGTTTTCGTTGTAAATTAAATGAAAACATTTAGCTGGTAAAACTTTTATGATCTGATCTAAAAATGGTTATAGGTGAGGCAACTAACTTTAATCACGATTTAAATCCAGATCTGAGAGGACGGCTGGTCAACCGGTGAGCCTGCCCCGAGCGTAGCCCTCATAAAGGGTCACACAAGCCACACGAATATGGAATGTTATGTAGTAGTAATGAAAAAAATATATTTGGTCCTGGATCGTGCTTTATTTGTTTGGAGAGACAAAAAATTTTAAAGTTCGTATGGTTAGTTTGAGAGGCTAATTATAAATATTTGCCCCGGAGATAGAAATAGTTAATCCCGTCACTATTGGAAACATGCATGCGTAATATCGATTTAATGCGAAAGTTTTATATCAGCACAAATGAAAGGCTATTGCATTAAACATTAGGAAATAACAAAAATCTGAAAATATGCCTTTCTTACTAATGATCTATTTGACGCACAGGACACCCAAAGTGACCAGATGTGATTTTTTACTCAGTACCATGCTGATTTTAACGATGTTTTATTGATAAACTTTGTGTCGATTTTTTTACCGATTCGAGTATATTATAACATCCGTAATTTTTCTTATTGCGGTATCTTACAATTAGATCATTTTTCGATATTTGTATCCCTCAGTTTCTGTCACCTTTTTCATAAAACTCGGTTTTTGCATACATTTAAGAAGTTTAACAGGTCCATCGGTTGAACGAACAATTCATAGAGGATTCTAAAAATCTAAAGGAAATATTTTTACGAATTGTCAAATCGGTACTCCAACTTTTACCAAAAGAAGTTTGCGCCGATTTTTCTCATTTGCACAGACACTATTCCAACGTTGATGCTTCATATGAGGAAAGGATGGCACTTGCACTGATTTTTCCTTAAAAAATATTGTCACTTAACATGCTGGTCATGGGTCTAACTATAGAAAATATGCATAGAGAATAGAAAATTGGAACGTTTACCTGCAGAGATCTTCAAAACCTTACCCTACCACGTGGGTAAGATTGGACATAATTGTTAAATATCATCTGTATGTATTATGTATCTCATTTTTATCTTTCTAAGTGTAAATCCAACAGTATTCTTTTTCCTTGATGGGTTAGTGAAAATGTTATATATCCCTTACAGTTGGGTCTTCACGGGATTGACATTTTGTGTAATTCTTTATATAATAATGTGCATGTAATTTCTAAAAAATTTGGATAACGGATAAACGTTCCTACCTGGCCAACTTGTAACATGCCCGTATTAATAACAATAATGATATCCCTCCTCATGGATTTCCAAGCTATACTACAGCGCTGTGACATTTTCACCTCTAGTGCTTAGCACAAATGAACGTGTTGGTGAATTTGTATGCAGGATGGCATATGCTAGACATGAAGAGAAATGCCTGATTCTGAAGCTGGAGAATTAGTCTCACTCGGCAGTTCAGTGGTTAGAATATCATCCCAGCAAGTGAAGGACCCGAGTTCGATTCTTGGTCGATGCAGAGATTTTTTCCGGCTTTTTTAGGAAATGTTCTAATTCTTAAGCTCCAGCTTTCCGTTACGAAACTGGCAGATTTCATCGAGAATGGTATTTCCTCAAGAGGAAAAGCGGAATACGAGAAATTCAAATATATCTTAATCAACCCCACTTCATCTTCGCCATTTTGTTGATCTCTCTAACAAGTGTTACGTTCACAGCGGTGAGCTTGCATGATAATGCACGCTGTATAGCCTCCCCAAGATCTGCTCTATCTCCTTGCAATATAAGAAAGTGTGGAACATGACGTTGGTCTTGATGAGGTTCGTTTTAATTCCCTCCATTCTGCTGGCTGAGTGAAACTCTTCAGGCCTTACGCAAGGCTATATACTGGATATCTTTGAAGCAGCCTTCACATGAGAGTATGGGCGTATAATCGATTTCCTGTTTTTAGGCGCAGTAAGGTGTTTGAAAAATTTCCTGCATCGCTGCTGCGAGGAATTTAGGAAACTAATAAATCTATTTCCTCGTCCATTTAAAAGATCTCTTAATAAAAAAATTAAATCATAGGGACCTACGAATCGAATCAGGCAGTGACTTATATAGTTATGCATATACTTTTGTCTACATAAGTACATGTATGTATGCTTGTTAAGTATTAAATTATGTTGGGGGTCTACAGGCCTAATGTTACTGATTAATATTGTGGCGGATATAACGAATCGACCTTCTTAATTTCGAATCGAAGCATTCACCCGATTCGCAATCGAATCGAATCTCGAAGCTTGGCAGGTCCCTATTAAGTCACTATTAAAAAATATACGTATAATTTTTCTATGTATAATATATCATACATTATTTTTATATAATATTATTACACATAATGTATTTATAATTACTATAGTTACAATATAATTAATAATTAATTCGTTTTTTATGGCGTCAATTTACTACCATGATAATGAAATTATTCTGATTAGGGATTGTATGATACGGAGCTGTGCTTCTTATTGTTTATCCAGGATCCCTATTATTGAAATGAAGAACGATATTGTATTGGAAATAACACACAATTATCGTGTATGATGTAATTTCCGCAAAGATTCCTCAAAATTCCGTCCTCTCCCTCTCTATTCGCCTCTCTTTCACATTGTCTATCTAAGTTCCCCTCTTTCCGAAGTTTTTCGCACATTCGTGTCCATGAAAGAGCTAACCTTGAACCAGTGGGAAGATCTTTTCGACTTTCTTCTTTTTCCCCACACCTTGTGCGCAGAAGTTATAAAGACTGTTGCGAATATTGGATTCGACTGAGAAAGGGAGAAAGACCTTGAAGATCCGACGGAGAGAAGGGCAGTGCTGCACGCGATTCCCTCCCTCTCGTTCTTTCACAACTTCTCCCTCTCGTACCCTCTTATCTGTCTCTCCCAACTCTCTCTGAAGTTCCCCTCTCGTCTACTCTCGATCTTCTTTGCTCCCTCCCTCTCACCCCCTCTTTTTCTTCCCCTCTCTCTTTCCCTTATCTTCCCCCCTTCCCATGCTCTCCTTCACAAGCTCTCTCTCCCCCACTCTCACTTTCCCTCTCCCCCTCGTTATCCCTCCTCCTCTTTCTCCCTCTCCCTCCATTTCCCTCCTTTCTTTCTCCCTCTTTCTCCTTCTCCCTCTTTCTCACTCTTTCCCCCTCTTTCTCCCTCTCTCCCTCTTTCTCTCTTTCTCCCTCCCTCTTTCTCCCTCTCCCTCTTTCTCCCTCTCCCTCTTTCTCTCTCTTTCTCCCTCTTTCTCCCTCTCCCTCCAATTTCCCTCCTCCCCTCTTTATCGTTCTCTCTTGTTCTCCTCCCCACTCTTCCCCTCTTCCTCTCGCTTTTCCCTCTTTTGCTCTCCCTCTTTCTTTCCCTCTTCCCCTCTTTTTTTCGTCCTCTCTCCTTTGCTCTCTCTCTTTCTCTCGCTTCTTTCCCTTCCCTCTTTCTCTTCCCTCTTCTCTTCCCTCTTTCTCTCCCTCTTTCTCTTCCCTCTTTCTCTTCCCTCTTTTTCTTCCCCTACCCCTTCTCTCTTTCTCTCCCTCGCTCTCCCTTCTTTTTTCTCCCTCCTTTCCTTCTCCCCTCCCTCTTTCCTTCCTCCTCTATTTCCCTTCTCCCATTCCTCTTTCTCTCCTCCTTCTTTCTCCTCCCCCCTCGCTCTCTCCCCCTCTCCTCTTGCCTTCCCCCTCTTTCTCTCTCTCTTTCTCGTTCTCTCTCCCTCTCCCCTTCTCTATATCCAATGATTTTCTCCGCATCTCGGAACAATTGAAGTGGTGGCAGATGCGAACGATCTCTCCTCTCCATTTCTCCAACCAGTGTTCCCTCTTCAACACAAGAGAGGAAAAAAAGGCGAAGAGAAAGAAAAATATAAAGGAAGAGAAAGGCATAAATAAGGAAAGGAAGATTGTTTACACGCCCCGAAACGAAACCGACCAAAACCGGGCGCCATTTCGCGAAGTTCCCCAGCGACGGACGAGTCAACAACAGATCGCGTAGCGTAGCGGATTCAAAACGTGGGAAGAGATGGGATAAACTTTCGTAGACCGCTCGCAGCTCGTATAATTTTAGCTTTATTTTCTTTTCATTAATAACCCAAGAACCATTAGCTGAAGAGGAAACTTGTATTTAAGGAAAAATGTTCAATTAGGAGCGAATTGTCGTGCTCGTCTTATGACTGAAAAAATTTCAAGAACAAGCACTTCGGCTTCGCATTTCGGCTACAAATCAGCCGTCTTCAGTGGTGATTCACCGAAAATAGATTCTTTTCTTCTTTCCTTGAGAATCTATTTTCGGTCAATTACTACTGAAGACGGCTACTTCGTGGGCCGAAACGCGCATCTGGTTTTTTATAGCCTTGTTGAGGCTATTGCAGATACCCGAGACAAGTGCTCGTTCTTGAGCGGGGAAAAAAGCTCGACCTAAATCGCGTAACTCGGTCTTGTTTAATGCGACCGCGACGAACTCGCGGAATTTTCCAGAAAAAGCACTGCCTCGTGGGCTGTTTTTATACCGTCGTGGGAGTGAAGGAAAACTTTTAATTAACAGGCACAACGTAAAATTTATCCAATTTAAAGTGCAGACGCGGGTGTGTCGTGTTTTCGCTTCTGGCATAGTAGAAGCGGAAGGTTTTGTCTTTCGATCAATACAGTATCAACCACGCCTCTTTTTCATTCACAGCATTTCTTACGCGACCATAGAGTGTCGCGTGATTGTAGGTATGAGTTTAGCGGAGACAAATTTTCATCATTTTTATAATAGATGACGCTCGCGAATCCGGATTAGATTGGCGAAAAAGGATGGCAACATATGTTCCAAGCTTTTCCACCAGTCGAGCTTGGCTTAATTACCAATTTTTCGTATTTAAGCATATTGCTAAATAAATAAATAGCAACGTCAAGTAGGCGAATAACTTCAGATAATAGCTGCGAGAAACTTCTTTTGACTTTCAAAAATGAATTAGGAGACAGCCGGGGAATTGTTTATGAAAGTTCCAATGATTTTGCTTACCGATGCTGCTTTCCGCGACTTCCACGAAACCAATGCAAGTTTTCCTAAATCATCTGCGTTGACAATCACTTAAGCGTTTGTTTTAAGTGAAATTCATTCTTGACATGTTAGATCTACAGAATTACTTTTTTTAATTATTCAGTACATTTAAAGGTAGGTAAAGGTGGAGACTACGGCGAAATTGATGTTAAATGAAAAATCTAACTCCTTAACCATAAAGTTCAAAAACTAGAGACACACAAGAAAGGGGGAATAAATGGAAAGATGGTGAAAAGTCAAAGAAAATGAAAAATACAAACTTACAGGTTTAGGGGCTGTTACTCCACCCCAGGGACCTGATGTCACTCACACATTCACTCACTCAATCGCGCAAGAGCTAATCCTAATGATGGAAAAAGGATAAAAAAGAAGACGGGTTTGCGAAAGATTAATCTGCGCCATGGATCCGAAAATCACACTGTTGCTAGAAGGTTTGTGAGTCTGTACGACCGCGACGGGACCTACTAGGCAACCACAAACACGCGCACACACCAAGAGGTAAGGGGAAATAAAAGGAAAAAAGGAACAAGAAGGAAATAATACTAGGTTTACGGGAAATTAAAGCGCGCCAGGGACCTAGTATCGCACACGGTTGCCTGTAGGTTTATGTGCCGTCCGGCAGCGACAGGGACCTAACAGACTAAGCAATCACGGTTAAGAAGTTAGATTTTTCATTTAACAGTAGATTTAAAGTATAATCAATGTACAAACTAATCAATTGAAAAATCGCAATAAAATAGCAAAAACACTCGCAGTCGAATTTGTGTATTATGTGTGTGTTTACATATATTCAATTTACCTAAAAATTAGCCACATACGGATCAACCTTTTTCCCCTTCTCTCGAAGCCAATAGAAAATACATCTTCTGATAATTTTTTCCGCTTGAAAATGTATGCATATCGATGAAAAACTGCCCTCAAAAGCGCCCTCTCGAAACGTAACTGACTCAAAACACGCGAAGAGGTGGAAGGAAATAAATAAATATCCACCAAAACATTTTGGGTCGCTGCCTCTCGTGTTGCTGCTTCTCGTGTTGCTGCGTCTCGTGTTGCTGCGTATAACAAGGTATATTCTGTACCTCAAGTTCTGGGAATTGCTATGTGCGAATAGCGAAAGAAGGTTTTCCGTCACAGGTTTGATAGGGTCGACGGTGAAGTTAGAGAGCTTGAAAACCAAAATATTCGATTTTATTTTGAAGAGGATGGAAGGTAAAGGAAGCAGATGTTGAAAATTAGTGTTTCTCCAATAGCGTTAAAACGTTTGAAAAAGGCATATGCGCACTTCAGCTACAAAGCATTCGTTATCGGTGGCAATTCACCGGTAGTCGATTCTGCTACAGGTGAATCATCACTAATGACACCTGCTTTGTAGCTGAAATGCGCATCTGCTTTCTCCCAGTCATTTAATGCTATTGAGGTAACATGGTTTTTCCGCAGTTGCAATATCCCTAAAAATTAATTTTTATTTCTTTCGTATAGTTAATCAGTGAAAATATATGAATGGGTTATTAGTTCTTGTACTCATTCGTCCGTTGCCTTGCGGGTTATAAAACGACGTTAAATATTACCAGTAATTAGAAACGATGAATCACTCGACTTAATTTTGTATTCAATTATTAATTTAAGGAAGCGTGGCTAGCAAACCCTCGCGCTCAAGGGTGAAATCCAATTTGTCCGTAGATTCTCCTCATTATGAATTCCGTCTGCTAAAACATGTGACTGGAACCTTATCCGCGAGCAGAGTGTGACTCGATTTTAATATCCCGAATAAATTTTAAGTTCTCCTCTTTAAAAAGTGACGAAGCTATACGGAAAAGTGTTTTCTCCGCCAACTTGAAAAGGTATTTAAAAAACGATTTCACTAACCTTTTAATTGCACGGTTTTGCCCAACACGTTTTTCGTTTATAACGGTTCTCATTTTAGAGAACTACCTCGAATTGCACTACCATAAATTTCATTTTAACACTGCTTAAGACAACGCTCAAATGTGGCTTCATATATATACCCGTACCACATTGAACGGTTTCGCTCTAAACATTGGTGTAATTCGGCCAGTTTGAACCGGTTTGGTATAATCAGTCGTTAATAACGTCATAAATTGTAGAACCGCTTCTTCAAAATACTTTTTCGAATGAACCAAAAAAAATTACATAAATCTTAAAAATAATATCAAATTTGATCAGTAATATAAATATTGAAATAGTGGAAATATTTAAATATGTTGCAAATATACCTCATATGTACATGAGGAGGTGGCGCCAGTAATCTTAAAGTGATTCGAGACTCGTTTATCTTCACATTTCACGGTTGGTACCCATTAAGTAGCAATATGCCAGATGGGAATAGTAGTGCAACTCTAGCGCGGCAACTTCGTTCGTTCTGCAAATTTTATGCAAGGTAGGTATTTATATTCCAAAATCAATTAATTCATGATTACCTGAACTTCAAAAATTTTGTTACACTTCGTCAGTGTGTGTATTTGCACGTTTTCCAAACACTTATATAAACATATATAATAATATCACCCAACATTTACTTAACTCACCATTTATTTAACCACTTATTTCTAAGTGAAGTAGGCAAAACTTAAATATCATCAGTTTAAATAACTAATAATCATAGTTTAAATATGAGAAATTGTCAATTGAAGCGAACCGATCGTTAATAAATTGAAATGACACAACTGGCTTTAAACGGTGTATTCCTGGAACTCACGTATCGTACAAAGCGAGTGATGGGTGTATCTATTAAGGCATTTTTTCAAATTTTGCTTTTCTTTTCAGCTTACGCCTGTCTTTGTTTTTTGGTCTTTACGTATCTTAAGAAAAACAGCTTTAATTGGAAGTTAGACGGAAGGAATCTTTCAAGGAGGGATATATGTTCGTAGAATACAAATTTCAACGATTAAAATTTGTAAAAAACTATGTGATTTTATCTGTATATTGAAATGATTTCCCAGGCTTTCCTCAGTTCTTGAGACTACATCTTGTTATTAAAAAAAGCGTTCGTTTCAACTGACATCTGCTTGTTTTCTACAGCAAGTTTTTCTACGCTTCCATTTTTAGACTCTGATAGATGTAAGGTGTTGTCCTAGTCAGAAAATATGCTGAAACCGTCTTCACACATTCCAGATAACACTGATGGAAAGTGCTGATATCAAGTTATTTTAAATAAAACAATAGCATATATATATTCAAATAATCACATTTTTTAAGTAAAATTAATTTAAATATTTCGGTATGACGTGTTCAGATAGTCAAAATAATGTTAATTTTGCCATGTTTCTATAGGGAATAATTTTGAAACGAGAAAAAAGTCTGCTATGACCGAGAATTGAACCCGGGTCTTCCACTTGCCGGGCGGATATTCTGCCACTGAACTATCGTAGGAGATCAATTTTCTTGTTTCTTAACGCGGATGTTTTCTTGGTTGGGACGGAACTTGCCAAGCTAATATCAAGCTGCCCCAACGGATGTCCTCGAAGAGATACACCGGAGAAAACTCCTCCCTCTCAAATAGTGAGATTGCCAAGCAAGAAATTGATGGAATAAAGCGATCTAAAGATCCTATGCAGACAGGCATAAGCTGTAATGTTGGGAATAATTTTGAAACGAGAAGAAAGTCTGCTATGACCCGGGTTCGATTCGATCTTTAGATCGCTTTATTCCATCAATGTTTCGATAAACAATTAGCCATAAAAAATTATATTTTCCGTATCTACGAAATTCAGCTTTATTTAAAGATAAAAGATTTAACGCGACGCAAAATATCAACCTTTATTTTATTCTTTGTTTCTTTTACTCCATGGTAAAAAACTCATCGAAAATGAGCTTCTTTATCGCTGAAAGGATTTTAATGATAAAATGCAGGATAACTAAAATAATATCAAACAAATGGATTTCTGTAAGTTTTTTGCTTCCATAAGTATCACAGGGATATAAAAATTTCTCCTCGGTTTCCTCACGGAAAATCTCCGAGTGTGCCCATTACATTATTGTATATTTTATAAAAAAAACTCCTCATCTTCACGTATTCTCCCGGGTTCGTGCATCTCCGAAATAATTGCAGGATAGGGAAATAATACGCGACGGGAGCAACAAAGAAGTGGACGTCTCTCACATCCCTCGCAGGGCTAGAATTTTTCGAAGTGCCACTCGTGCAGTTACTGAAAAACCCAAGGGGAAGTCGAGTATCTCTCGCTGTCTCGCGTCCCTTCACGGCGCGTTATTCCGCGAAGAGTAACTAGGAGGAAGGGGGAAGGAGTCGGTATGGAAAAAGGGGATGGGGAGGAGTTCCTGAAACTGAGATAAAAGGAAAGAAGAAGGCATCGTTAAACCCACTCTCACGAGGGAAAGGTGAAAGGAAGAGAGAGAGAGAGAGCGAAGGGAACTGAAGCCATCCGCGCAAATTGGACCGAGTAGTGACGTTTTATTTCGAGGATGAACAAAAAGATACCAAGATAAAACTTGAGAGCAATAGCGAAAAACACTAGCGAATGAAGGAGAAAGAGTGAATCTCTCTTCTCCTCCGTTAGGTACTTTCTCCAGTAATGGGATCTCGTCCCGGTAAGCTTTGAGGGAGAGAACGGGGAGTTGTGAGAGTTTTGTAATTTTTTCAATCCTATCGTTCGCCGCTATTAATTCTTTCCCTCCGTTTTGAGATCCAACTACGTCAAAATCTTACGAGAACTTTTAAGAGTCGAGATCTGTGAAAGAAGTGTGAAATAAGGAGAGACGAGGATAGGGAAATAAAAGGACGTTGATGAAGAAAGGAGAGAGAGAAAAAAGGGACAGCAGACAAGGGAAGAGGGAGAGGAGTGACAGAGGTGAGGAGTGATAGAGGAGAGGAGTATAGAGAGGAGAAGGAGATAGAGATAAGAGGGAGATAGAGAGGAGAGATAGATAGAGAGGAGAGGGAGAGAGACGAAAGAGGTAGAGAGGGGAGGGAGAGAGAGAGAGAGAGAGAGAGTAAATGGAGAGAAAGACGAGGAGAGGAAAAGGGGTAACTGAAGGAGGAGAAGAAAAATCAAATAAGGGAGGAGGAGGAAAAGAAATGAAAGAGTAGAGATAGGATGAAGAGAAAGTCGATGAGTTGGATAGATAGGTAGATTTTTGTCTTTATTGGAGAGAAACAAATGAAATTTTTTTCCCCAATAACCCCTAAAGAGAGAAAGGGTAGAGACAGAGAAGACAGGGCGAGAGGAATAAAGGGAGAGACAGATTAGGAGAGACAGGGAATAATGGGCAGATAATTTTCTCCATTAGTGCTATATTGAAACTGGATATTTTCTTCTTCCATCCGGTCATCTGATAGAGATGGGAGATGCTTGTAATTGAGAGGAGAGAGACGGTAGATGAGAATGGAAAAGAAAAAGTGAAATGTTAATGGAGAAGAGCATAGAGAGGAAGAGAAAATAGGAACGAAATAGGAAGCAAACAGTGAATAAAAAAGAGAAATGAAGATAGTGATTGGGCGAAAGAGACGGGATGGAAGAGTGCGTGCCTTAAGAGAAGAAGATAAAATGGAAGGCCTTTTTTCTCGCGTTCTATAAACTTCATCCCATCGCTTACCACCTCTTTTCGTTAGGCTTTTTTTTCGAAATTGCTCTCGCTCTTTTTCTCTCTTCCTCTCTCACGGTTTCCTTTCGAAAAAATTGAAGGCTCGCGTATCGAAGAGTCTCCTCGACGAACTTGTTGAAAAGGTCGGCTTTTTTGTGCGCTTAAATACAGTCAGATGTTTATCCGCATTGCGATGAAACATGAGTCGTCATTTGCGACGCCCTAGAAAAAAATAACACCGAGATAGGAATCTGCCCTTTATATATTTATTTTTTCATATTTTCGTTAGCAAAATTTTTAAACTTTGGACTGGGTATTTGGATCCTTCGATTCCTGGTGATACGCTCGCATGTTTGAAACCTGTCATCGCTTGCTGTTACTTCATTCTTACTTCCCTCTCTTCCTAACAGATATAAAAATATATTCTCCACCTACAGAAATAACCTTATATACAACTTATGCGCTAATTTTATTTTAAATTCTTCTGTATGTTTATTTAATTTTTCTTCCTAACTACGAGTTTTGCTTGAATTTAAATTTAAGTATTATCTTTTCTCGAAAATTTTAATTGCAAAACGTTCATTTACTACCAAAATCAATAAAATGTCACGTACTTCCCTCGCAGTCTACTCTAAAATTGATCTGCAAAATTTTATAATCATCTTGAGAAATAACTTACACGTTTACTCTGATGACAACATGAATTCATGTGATAATGACAAAGATAGATGGAAATTCAACTTCAAATTCAATTTAGCGCCACCGTTTGTCCATCACTGGCATTGGCGCCGAAGCAGGGGTAACGGTAAATCGAGGTATATGCTTGCTTTATGTTATCATAAGGTAGAAGTTCTTTTCAAAACGATTCACGGGCGGTATGCAGTGGTGGAATTATATATGAGGCGCTAAATCGGGGTCCGACTGTAGAATTGTTACATATATGAAAACTGATTATTTAAATGTAATATATTACATAATTCTACATTGGTTCATTTTGTTTATGATTGCTGTATAATTTTCGTCAATCGAAACAAATATTTTTCCGTAACAAATACTGCAGTCAAAAACGTTCAAACTTCTTACTAACATATCTTTACTAGCATACACAGAGGACCATCACTCATCCAATTTTTACCTTCAATATTGTATCGGGTTAGAGATTTGGTGCGTAAAGACAAGAAGCGTATCCCGAAGGAAGCCAAACTTTTGTACTTATTAAGATATTACCCTTAATATGATAGATGCTCGAGGTTATAATCTGTGATACTATGATTCAAATAAGGGAAAAGATTCGCCATCTGTTTAATAGCGCAGAAGAGAAGATAGCTGACAGCATCGGAGGCAATCAAAAGCATATTTCTACGCACGTACCATTCAGAGCATTGGTTTGTTTTCCAATGGCTCCTAAGATGAGAAGGATTCAAGGGCGTCATTCGGGATAATGCCTCTTGACAATGACGCAGCCGCCTCCATCCCGTATTCCGAGTCAGCGAAACAGCCGACTTTTTTCTTTTAATTCATCCTCTACGTCTTTCGTCCGCCTTAGAGAAACTCGCCCGGTTCCTTCCGCTTGATAAATTTACCGAAACCCTTTGAGGGTCTTTGTTCCGCCGCAATTTAGAGGAAGGAACGAAATACCCACTATGGGTTCCGCGACTCGGGAAACCCGGAATAAAAAATTCAAGCCCATACGGTCTCTCTCTTTCTAAGAGTTCTTTTTTTTTAAATACTGCTCCCGCCGATAGCTAAAACCGTCGGAGCGCGAATGTAATGTCCTATTTTAACCGAATCGAACAGAGAAAAGAGAGAGGGAGAGAGAGAGAGAGTACCGAGGGAGCAAGAAAATACCGACGGAACGCTGAGACGATAAAGATTTTCTGTTGTGGTCGATAGCCCCGTCGTACGCTCGAAAGACTCGTTCTGTTCCGTCGAATCGCTGGTCCCGTGGCGCTGGAGCTACCGGGCTGATTTAAATTAAGCACGTCATGTCCATATCTTATCTTCTAATTTAATCTCACGATGGCATAGCCTTTTTAAATAGATGTGTAGATTAAAAACCTGCCTGCATTTTAGTTCAAATTTAAGAAATTTCTAGGCAATGAGTTAGAATTTTGGACAAGAATATTTTATAATCGCACATGACGCAATAATCGCGTTTGTCTGCGTCGCCAATCGATTTTGTTGACAGGAAATCACCCGAAATTCCAATAGATAGTTTTTATTTATATGATAAACAACTTAAATTCGGCTTTTAAAACAACTCTTCGTTTAACTTCAATATACCGATATTGCGAACAAATGTTTCAATCCCAAAGAACGTCGAATAGCTCGAGAACGGCTGAATCTATTTTAATATTTTTTTCAGATTTATCAATACCGACGCCTAAAGAGGCTTTTGGGTAATCACCGTGTAAAATAAAGGCCCGAGTTCGATTCAAGGACCGTTTCATTTCTCCATTTGAATAACATAGGAAAGAGTACAGCATGATTTTTCGTATGCATTTTTAAAATTTCTGGCAATCGTCACACAAAGCCGGGATTTAAACCATAGAACGCCTATAAAAATGATCGTTCTGTTTCCAGTCTTTGTTTTTCGTATACGCGTCGAATCATCTGTCCACATTTATGTTTTAAACATGAAAATTTTAGTTTTTAGTTTAGTTTTTTCTTCGTCAAGGGCAACAGCATTGTTGCTGATTTTGCGTAATTACGCACATTGAAGCGAATTAAACGGAGTACAGTCGAAGAAGGAGTTGTTGACTGGGGAAAAGAAATGTTTGCCCCATAACAAGCTAATGTTGCTTTAAGCCGTATCAGGTCTATAGAAGGAACTGAAATTTGTGACTTTAATAAATTGATAGAACAAAGTGTATGCGATGAAGGAGCTCTCAGAGAATTAGAACGATTAAAAAAATTGCCATCATTTAATGCTCACTAGTTTAAAGGCAAATAAATTAAATTTCCTGAAATATTATTTAGGATTCATTTATCAAAACTATATTAAAATTATGACTAAAAACAAGTAAAATTTACAAAAAAATCAGATGTGGCCACCACATATAAAAATTCCAAATGGGTTGCATAATAATAAATATTTTAAGAAACTACGGGAATATTTTAGACTTGACAATGAACAGAAATAAACTCAAACCATAGCCTTCTGATATTGTATATAGCCACAAAACTCCAACAATTAAGAAAAGAAACAGGAGCGTTACTAAGATGTAACTAAGCCTCAATTGTTAACAATAGTCATCGGTAGGTGGCGTGGTGGTGGCAGCTAATAATATAAGATACCTCTTAAACAATACATTATATGGGAAAATGTTTCAAACAAAGGTTGTAGAAAATTAAATTTCCTACAACTTTTATTCCAATAAATCTTTACATTTATCAAATATTAAAGCAAATATTTCAAAATAATGGATAAGTGACAGGAGTAACACCCACTTCCGGTTGACCGATGTTTACCAAAAACTAATCAGTTCTTCGGACTTTCATAAAAATAATAAATATAAAGTTTCGCATTGACGTGATTAATAGTTTTTGAGTTAAAGCACCCACAATAAAGCTGTCACATACATACACACACACATACACACACTCACAGACATCATCGAGGAAATTGTCAAAACGTTTGCAGGGAACCTCAAAACGTGTATTTCTGTTGAACTCTCGAAATCGATTTTTTTTTCATGAAAACAATACTTTCCCCTATACTACGTATGGAGAAAGTAAAAATAAAATTTTCAACATAAACTTTTTGTCGTACCAAATTCAAATGGACTAAACATTAAAAATTGAATTTTAGGACACCTGTTAAACTTTAATTGAAACCAAAACGTTTGCTCGACTATAATGATGTCATCACGAATGATAATGTTAACGAGGAAAAAATGAATTTAAAATTTGGTAAAATGGTTGTCAGTGAATCACTGCTGATATAATTAGATATTCAATTAATTTAAATAGAAAGTCGAGCAACATTTCGAGTTCAATTAAAATTTAATTACATATTCTACAACTGTTGCTGTTTTTGAGGCTTCCCTCTTTGTATCTGATCAAAATTTACTCATTAGTATCGCATTAGGTTACACATCCCTCCTGAGTTGCATCTTTTTTTCTCGTAAGTTAGAACTTCTCTGTGATTTTCTAATTAAATCGTAACTCATACCTGAGTGATTCTACGAGACGGATTTATTTATTTTTATTTATTCATTAATATTTCACATAAAGAGAAAAGGAGAGCTGCAAAAAATATTGTGAAAGAGAGTAAAGAACAATTGCGAATGAATGAAGCTGAGAAAATGCAGAATGATTTTGAGGGGAATAAGAAGTTGTTCTGGAAATGGGTGAAGAGAGCAAGGCAAGGAGTGAGTAAGGGTGTGAGCGGAATTCAAGGAAAGAATGGTGATATGGTGTGGAATGAGAGTGATGTAAGGGAGTGTTGGAAAAAGTATTTTGAAGAGTTGTATGGAAATGTTGTGAATGTGTCTAAAAATCCGAGTGAATCTGCTGGAGTGAATATTAATGAATATGAGGGGATTAGTAAGAACGAGGTAGTTAAAGCAGTGAATATGTTGAAAAATGGAAAAACTGAAGGTGTGGATGGCATAACGGGAGAGATGTTGAAGTATGGAGGTGATTTGCTTATGTGTTGGATGTGGGATCTGTGCAATCTGTGTGCAAGGAGTTCGAGAGTGCCTGCTGAATGGAAGGATGGTGTAATTGTACCGTTCTACAAGGGTAAGGGAGATAGGACAATGTAAGAATTATAGAGCGATTATTTTGCTGAGTATACCTGGAAAGGTGTATAGGAAAGTTTTGATTGAAAGAGTACAAAAGGTAATTATGGATAAAATGTGGGGAGTGCAATGTGGCTTCATGCCTGGAAGGGGTTGCACCGACCAAATATTTGCCCTACAGAAAGTGGTTGAGAAGTGCATGGATGTAAGAAAGAAAGTGTACTGTGCATTTGTTGATTTAGAGAAAGCATATGACAGAGTGAATCGTAATGAATTGTGGAATGTTCTGAGCGAGTATGGAGTGAATAGTTGGTTGCTGAATGCTATAAAGGTAGTGTATACTGGAAGTAGGGCATGTGTAAGGGTAAATGGCATGATGAGTGATTGGTTTAGAGTTGAGCAAGGTGTACGACAAGGATGTGTCATGTCCCCTTGGTTATTTAATGTGTTCATGGATAAATGTGTGAGACAGGGATGTATGGATATGGTGGGTGTTAAGGTTGGTGGAGAGAATGTTCGTGTACTTCTGTATGCTGATGATGCTGTGTTAATGGCTGAGAACCCAGGAGAATTGCAGAGAAAGTTAGATAGCCTGCATGATACGACAGTGAGAATGGACTTAAGGATAAATGTGGCCAAAACCAAGGTAGTTGTGTTCGATCGGGAGAATGAGGTGAACGGCTGTCAATTTAGCATAAATGGTGGAACAATTGAGGTAGTGGATGAATTTGTATACCTTGGTAGAATGTTTAGTAAAAATGGTCGAGTAGATGGGGAAATCAAAAGGAGAGTGAATGCTGGTAGAAAGGTGGCAGGGAGTGTGTGGTCGATTGCAAAGAATGAATGGTTGTCAAAAGAAGCGAAAATGTCTGTGTTTTAATGCCTACCTTGCTGTATGGCAGTGAAACATGGGTGTGTCAGGAGAAGCATAAAAGTAGTTTGAATGCGGTTGGGATGGGATACATGAGAAGAGTTTGTGGAAAATCTAGGAGGGACAAAGTAAAGAATAATTGGGTGATGAACGATTGTGGTATGAAGGCTAGTGTGACAGATTTGTATGAGAGAGGTCTGCTGAGGTGGTTCGGGCATGTAGAAAGAATGGAGGAGAGTAGAATCACCAAGCAAATATATGAAGGAAGAGTGAATGGCGAGATAGGGAGAGGCAGACCGCGCAAGACTTGGTTGGATGTGGTTAGTGAGACTCTGAAAAAAAGGGACGTGAAAAGTATGAGGAATAAAAGGAAATGTGTGACTCAGTGTACGAGTGTAAGTGAAGCAAAAGAAGTGTGCAAGGATAGAAGTGTGTAGAGGAAGGTGGTGGGTTGGTAATTGGCAGACATATGGCATGGCTTACCCCGCAAGGGAAAGCGTCTAGGTGTGTTGTTGTTATTTCACATACAGCACACAAAGGGCCAATTTACAATGAAATTTATAACTCAACAAACAACAAACACAAACATCCATTTCCTCGGCGGGATTCGACCTTAGTATCCGTTGGCAGATACTCGAACCACCCGTCTACCGTGGCCGAACAAACAAAATCTTCCCTTTGCGTTTCGACAGTAATCATTTTGAAGGAAATTCTTGAACGTAAATTCAATCCGCCCTGATATTTAATTCCCTATTGCGTTAGGGATGCCAGCGTACATTTTATTTCCCCCCGCAAAAGGAATAGAATCGAAGATATTTGAGCCGATGTCCCAAATTGAATTTCTGGTTGGGTTATTTCCACCCGATGCATCCAATCTATTTTAATACCTCCGAGTCACGAGAGCGTAAAATCATAAAGCGTTTGAGAGACGCATCCATAGGAAAATTTAACTTTACTTCGTTTGTAAACCATCAAAACCGTAATCAGAACATTTTAAATTTACTATTCTACTTGATCCAACTTTGCTAAATCACGCTAGGCAAAACCTTCGCGGTATTAGAATTGAGTGAAAAATACGATTCAGCGTATCAACTCTTTCCCTGTGGTCGTTCCATTTCCTCGGCGCAGTTTATCATCTTCTCCATGAAATACGAGATATGTATACGTTACTTCAAGGAACAACTTTAAGGCAGACGTTTGGACAGTTTTTCCTGTTAAAACTGAAAAATACTCCATTTTCCAAAGCGTACAGGATAGTTAAGTGATTGAAAATGTGAAGTCATTCGATTCTCGGAATTACGTGTCATGTGAATATTTGTAAACTTACTCAAAAAATATTATTATTACGACCGGTATTTGTAAAAACATTTGTGTGCGATAAATAATACGACGGTAACGAAAACAAGCAAATATTCAACTATTTATTGATATTATGTTAATGAAGTCAGATATAGAGATTAAAAATGACGAATTTTTGAAGGCATTTGAGGATATTTTCTATGAAAGTCCAGCAAGTTTTTAATCTTTGACTAAATCAGAAAAATTAAATTTACATAAATTTATTTCCGTATGCACTATAAAGTAAAAAATACATCTATAATTTAAATAATTGAAATTTCCAGAAAGTTAAAATAGGCTTCGGCATACAAAAGTTGTCTGGCGTAATATTTAACAAATAAATCTCGATTAATATTTCCTTGCCACGCAGATATTATATGCTCAAAACTAATTTTACTTTCTGGAACATTCAATTGCGTGAATTTTCTGTATTGTTTACTTTTTAGTGCATATAAAAGTTACTTTCATTAATTTTTATTTAAATTTTATTTCAACATAATGCTCAATTCACGCATTTCCGTCATTTTTGACGGATAGTCACACTAGTAGAAGTGATTGATTGTTGATTGTTCGATTTAATTACTATTCGACCATCGACACAGATCGATAATTCGAACTAGGCCCGTACACTTTTCGTTCGAATAATCCGTGTATCCGCGACGTTCTAGTTTTGGATTTCGAAAAAATCATTGCTAATACTCATTCATCATTTGAGGGAGAAAATAGGAGAAAAAGCATGTTCCCGGCGGTATAATGGCGTAATATGTAATTTTTTCTGCTAGAAATTAGAAGCTACGAAAGGGGTAGTCGGTAAAAGTAGGTCGAATCATTCAATTGGCGATCTCGTTGACCACAACTCCCCTGAATTTTACGAGATGAAATTAAATGGTCAATAAAACTGTCATGCTATACTCGGAAAATAATTTTTGAGCCATTGGAATTTAAATAAAAGAATAATCGACGTAAAATGGCACTTGATAAGAAATTTAATCTTTCTGTTGTAAATAGATATTTATAACAGCTTTTGGATTTTATATATTTTGAAAGAACACGCTATTAGAATAAGTGTGCCTCAAAACATTAGAGATTGAATGCACTAATTTAGCGGGAGGACTTAAATTTGGTTAATATATACTTGCGAAAAATTGAAATTAATATTCTCGTTATTGAATATTGGAAATGCTCGCTTTTTTGTTTCTGGATCAATTTTTGTTCTTTCTGGGAACGGAGTTGAATGAAATCTGATTCGCACTTAAAATCTAACTGCTTTGAAAATGTTACACCTTGATATCTTGCGATGAAATTTTAGTGCTGACTGCCAACTAGTAGCAATGGCGTAGACAGAAGAGCATCTGCGCAGCCCGTGTGTCCCAGAATGGAGCACTTATCCTTCCCTCGTGTTAGTAATGCCGCTTTGCGACACTAGTTTTAGGCCTATAACATACAGTGCGCACATGCACGCTTGTTCTTGTGCGCATTGATTTGAGTTAATTTAAAACACCCGCGTTCAGGAACAGGAAAAATTGTCTGCTACGGTAGTTAAGTGGAGAATATCAGCCCGGCAAGTGGAAGACCCGGGTTCGATTCCCGGTCATAGCAGAATTTTTTCCTGTTTCAAAATTATTTCTTAAAACTTTGTGATAAAAAAATCATATCTACATTTTCCTCAGCTACAATGAGAAGGAAATTATAAAAAGAGTTGAAATAACAGGAAAAAACGAACAAATATACTTTTATATTAACTGAACGTATAGAAATTACAGAAGAAAAAGTCATGTAAATATATTCCTATGTATTATTTAGAACAATAATAAAAGTTTTGATATTGAAATAAAATTATAATAACTGAAATACAAACTAGATTATGGTCCTAAATCTGTACAGTTAAGTGATGAGTAAGTACGAAGCAACATTAAGCGAAATATTTGCGATTAATGAAAAAGACAACTAGCAGAAGTCGACATAGAAACGGCTATACCAATTCGGGAACAATAAAACCCCAAACAGTAAAATATAAGCTAATTAATTGTAAACGATCGATAAATATGCATTTTAAATGAAGCAAATTCTACCTCATCAATAGAGAACACATATGGTAACAACAAATGGGCGATTGAGAATTTTTAGCCTATTTTCCAGAACGAAAATAGGCTTATAGTTTTTTCTCTTCCCCCCATTAACTTTTTAACCAATCGACCGATTTTCATGAAACTTGGTGAAAATCTCTTGCTACATGAACCGAGCTCCCGAGGATAGTTTTTGTTGCGAAGATTTAAGTCCCGGGTTCGATTCCACGAACTATCCTTCCTATTTGATTTACATGGGAAATCTGAAATCCATCGTGCAGAATAATTCTCTCTCGCACATTAAAATATCTTAGAATTGTAATATCGGAGCCAGTTTTGTACTAATCCCTGAGGAAAGAAAATAAGATTCTACTTTTTATTGTTGGATATTGCTTATCGATTTTATTTCTTAGAATTTCGCGTAAATACCGACGATTTTGCAGTTTTTATCACTCATTACGAGAGTGTTGCCATAGAAACAACTATTGTAGGACTTGGATTCGGTAAAGTCTAATACATACACGCGTTATTTTATCCGCACAAATACGCTTGATCAATTTACTATTCCGTTCTAAATTATTTGTAATATTTTATAATGTTAAATTATGAAATATAGGAGCAAAACGCAACATATCCGAGGTGATTTTAAAGCTATTAAAGGCGATAAAAGTATTAAATAAATGATTAAATGGAAAGTAGGCATCATAAGTTCTGTTTGGGTCATCTTGTTATCGTTAATTTCATGCACATTGATGTGACTTCTTTTTCATCTGTAATAACCATGCCATCACACATTCAGTCCGCCTGGAGGAAAGCCGAATCGTCTCAGTGCGTACTAGTCCATTCAAAAACGAACCACCACACTAACATCATGGCTTGAATCGATGATCGAGATTAACTCCTCTAATCATAAAACTATAAATAACTTTATTTTAAAATCAATGATCGGGAATAATTTATGAGCACGCTTCCTTTATAGCTTAAATGCTTATGTATTTCGCTCAACCGTTTTATGATTACGGGAGCTACTTTGATGATGCTTGATAAAAAACCGTCATTCACATCGTAGATTTTTTTAAATCTAGCACTGCGCAGAATCGCAAAAAACATCGCTATCAACCCAACGTCTTCTATGCATCCCAAATAAAACAACAGCGTCTCAAGAGAGAATGGGAGGAAGGCTTTTACGACAAAACCGCATCGCAAAACTGTTCGAGAACGAACATAATAACTTAACGATGCATCGGCGTCACGAGCAGAAATCCCTCTGTACCCGTTTTATTCCGAGCTTTTCTCAAGTGCTCGCTAAAATAGAAACGCCTTTTAAACTTGAAACTCCTCTCAAATTAAGACCTTTTCCCCCGTCCTTTTCCCATTCCCGTTATTTGTGGGTCGTCTTTTTAATTCGAGAGACGACGGAGATCTTCGGTAGAAAGACGTCTACTCCATCGGACACGACGGAGTCCGAACGTTGATGGTAAGAGACGTAGAGAAGAAGATCGAGATTGTGTGAGGCGCTCTTGACCCAGATATAAAACGTCGACTATACTCACACTCGTGATAAAGGGAGAGATAGTCGGATTGGGCGTGAGAGAGAGAGAGATGATGAGAGTGAGATGGGAGATAGACGTGAAGAGGGCGCAAGGAAGGTCGTGTGAACTCTTGGCCCCATTTCTCCACGTCTCCTTCCTCCCTGGCCCCCGCGAATTTACGATCCCGCAAGAGCAAAGACGGATAAAGGGCAATTTTCAGTCGGTGGAAGGAGCTTTTTTTCCGTGTCCCAAAAATATCCCTTATCAGAGAAGGCAACCGGTTGATGGTAGAAAATTACTCTGTTTTATATATATATATATATATATATATATATATATATATATAATATAAATATATAGCGCCAAGGTAATATCCGAAGAGAGGAGGATGATCCCTTTATTTATGGGGGATATCCGTTTCGTAATAAATTCAGAGATGAGGTCTCTATGCAGACGCGTGCGCAATTTTTTGTAGCATTTTGAAAGGTTAATATTTTTGGGGTTAACGTTCGTCGTTCTTTTTGTCGCACATGAATTTCGAAAATGTGTATCTTGTTCATAAGCCATAAATCTGCGGTTAAGGGATCGATGTAGCTGTTGTATCTAGTAAGTCTTAATCGATCGAGTCAACAACGTGTATGCATAGGTTCAGATGTGTACATATTCAGTTTAATTCCAAAACGCCAATGTTTATTTCTATGTTTTGGATTTTTTTAGTTTCCTTCGCTGGTCATTTTTATGCCTGCTTTTTATATACTTCTAGAGAAACCAGATTTCTTTTATAAGGTGCTTAGATTAGATTAAATAGTTCCAGATATTAATTAAGTCTTTAATTATTTTTCAAACAATTTCATCCACTGAGAAAAAATGGACATTTTCGTTTTTTGTCGATCTTTAAATGATGTTGTAAGAATCCGCTTTGAAGTTGTTTATTTATCGTTATATAAGCGATTTAATTAATTTTTATATTATTTTGGCTCATAATATTTAATCACTTCCGTGGTAGCGTATCAACAAATTGATAATGGCTTAATTAACAGAAAGAAAATTATGAATAACAGTTTGCCGATCGCTATTTTAGGTTTCCAATTCGTTCTCGAAAAATTTCCCACCCACGCTAATGTGCATGTTAACTTTTCACTCTGATGTCAAATCGCATCAAAGGAAGAGTGTGGGAAAGGGGGAAATCGTAACGTCTCCTCGGCAATGCGTGCCGAACGAATGACGCAGCTCGGAGTACTTTACAAAACATGGAGTGATGTAATTACGCAATATTCTTACGATGCACAGCCAAGTAACTGAGGATGATCTCACCGTTAATCTGACAACGTTACTGCAATCCGACATTCGCGGGGAGTCATGAACGGTAACGGATTCAGCATCGGCCCGCTTCTTTGAGCGCGTTTCCTAAAACAAAATGACCCCATTTTATTTGGTTTGCTTGTCTGTCTGTCCAGCTGATCGTTTGCGCGCATATCGCAGTTTTTTCGGTTAAATTTGGTATTTAGAATTTATATATAAGTAGAAGAGGAAATGATATATTCGGATAAAATTAACCAATTTGGTATTTAGAATTTATATATAAGAAGAAGAGGAAATGATATATTCGGATAAAATTAACCAATTTGGTATTTAGAATTTATATATAAGTAGAAGAGGAAATGATATATTCGGATAAAATTAACCAATCAAGACTCGTACTTTGCTAGAAACAAAACATGAACGTTTTGCCTAAATTCGTAAACTGTTTTTTAAAAATGCAGATCAGAACAAAAGTAAACGCTTTTACCCATCGCATTTTTGTACGTGATGGGATGCCTAGTTTTTGGTAAATTTGGTATAAGAATCTTTCTATAGCATATCATTTGTATCGTTTGATTTCATTCATTTTAGCGTTATATGTTTGAAGATTTTATTAAAATATTAGACAAAATAATGCATTAGCGTCAACCGCGTCTGACATGTTTTCGGAAATAACTTGTAAAATTTCAATTCCGGAATTCTATGGTGGAACTTCGTTACCTTTGGCGTTAAGATGTTTGTATAATAGAAATATTTGAATACATTCGCTCTGTCATTGCTGTCAACTTGCCGAAAGCAAAAATGAAACTTTCAAATCCTGAGATTCCTGAGAAAAACGGAGCTTATTTATGCCACGCTTCTTGCACGCATCACTCTTACTGGTTTATTTTTACAATCTACAGGGGAAGTCTTCAGTTCATTTAAGTTCAATTTGCAAACTACTAAGTAGCGATTCATTATAGTGAAAGTACCCTATATCGAGCGTGTGCTGTATGTCACACTGTGGCCGCGTCATTGTTGGGCGTGTATAACCTCCGAATTGTAGTGCCTATACAAATATTTAACTCGCTGTTCGTTTTCTTCTAGATCTCAATACTGGAATATGTGAGCAAGCACCATCGAGGAAATGAAGAGCACATCCGCCGTAAATTTCAACAGCAGCTGCAAAAATACGAAAATCTTTCTTCAAATCCCGTAGATAGTTCGAGAACTATATGTTGGCGCCGTTCCCTTTTGGTTATGAACTCGGGCGTTTATGCAGTGAACATTTTTCGTCGAGCGCTCCAAAGACAGTGAACGAGCCACGCTCGTCCAAACGTGTCATTTCGTATTTTAAACTCTGATTACAAGTTAACGAAAGACTGTACGAAAATGGAGCCAACGTTTATATTATGTAGGGGCACATAGTGTCGAATACTGTTGAGATATTTTAAAATTTCATTTTCTGATAAAACTAGAGAGCAAACGGCATTAATTCGATTAGAAATGGCCTTTTGCGAATCCTCAATATGCTTTCCGAAGTTACAGAAATGTGGCGAACTTAACTTCGGGAAGCATATCAAGTCACCGCGAAAGTAAGGAAAAGTGGTTGTACCCGCGTCGTCATGGAAGCAGTTCAGTGATCTTTCGCGAGAAAAAAGGTTTGATCGCGTGCTCAAAATGAGGGAGAACAAGGAGATCACGACAATCTTCGACCCGCGTCGCACCGGAGCCACGGGATCCGGGCCGTCCTCTTCCGGAGGCCCCCGGCGTCCTGCCCCCACCCCACCATCTGTCGTCATAGTGACGGCCCCACCACAGGACAATCCATCGCCTCCTGCGGAACCCTCGGGCGGGGAAGTGATCATGCCTAATGGACCATCTCTGGCGGCTCCACCTCCGGGGTCCCACTGCCCTCAAGTGTTGGCGCCACCCTCTCAATCCGCCATCCACCCACCACAAGCAGTGGGAGCGCCTTTGGGTCAGGGGATCTGCAATGCACAGCCTGGTATGTAGCTGCATAAACTTCAGGATACGATTAAAAAATGAAACGCGGTTTGAATCGAACTGATAGAGAGGTTAACTCTACTTACAAAAAGATTTTTAAACCCTGTATATCACATTTAATACATTCATAATATAAAATCCTGTGCAACTTTTAAATTTGTTACTTATTTTGTAAATTTGATTTGACATGGCAGTCCTTTACATTAGCGGTACCCAAGATACGGCCCGTGGGACACATCCTGCACGCCAGATATTTTTATCCGGTCCACCATTAGTTTAGCAATTAAGGACATATCCTATCAAAATGAGAATTGGAAATTATAAAAACAAAATATTTTGCCTTCATATCTCTATTCTCATAATCGATAAATAAATTTAAAACACATAAGGCAATACCTGCCTCTACGTAACTCCTTAGTTTCCTTAAATTATTCTTGAACTATATTTTTGACTGCTTGGCCCGCGATGAATGCGGAAGTGGACTACGTGCTCCTCGAGCCAAAACGTTTGGCCACCACTGCTTTACATTAGTATTGAAGAAATTGTAGCAGAAAGGTAAATAATAATCAACTTTACGGAACTGATCGGTTTTATAGGGCAAATAGCACATTTATACGTATTTATTTGAATGTATTTGGAAACATTTGAGTGAAAAATGATTTTTAGATAATAATTTTTTCTAGGATTTTGCTCTGAGAATATTTCATCAGCATTTTATTTCAATTTCTAATTTATTGATTGCAATTGTAGTTATTTCGAAATTTAGACTCATCAAAGATCTCGTGTACCGCGTCCGAGTTTTCGCCAGGTTCGAATTATGGAGATTTTACTGCACGTGGAAATATTCCTTTGCCAAGAATATACAAAATCAAATATTTGTAGATTATTTTATTCATTTTTCTGAAAGAAGAATTAAATCTACCTTCAAAATGCAAAAACCTCAAAGAAAAAAACAATTTGAAATCCAACATTAAATGCTGTTTCAACAAAATTTAATTCTTCGATTGTAGGTTTCCTATTACTTAGCCTCTCTAGCGGAAATAAACTATTTTGGAAATTTTAATTCGTCAATAACTGTTGTTTTCAATACTTGGTAAACGCATTTAATCTTTTTGGGAAACGGTTTATAGGTCATATCAGACAAAGGACATAAAAGTAATAACATAGGCATGTTTTTGTTTTTAATGGGGGAAGTATATATTTTATGATCATCTCAGCCAAGTTTAATTAAAGCGTTAACAATTTTTTTAAGTTAATTCCTTAACCAATAAATACTGTCACTCTGCTTAAATAACTTTTAGTTGCTGACCAGAGCCAGCCCCAACCGTGCCCAGGAACCAGCAGACGAACATCTGCTCTGCAGAGCTTACGAAACTTCAAAAAATCCTGCTGTTCGCGATCTGCCAGAAAGGTAATTTTAAATACGATACTCATGAGAAGGAAATATCAAACTAATGTACGATATTTAGGATATACTAAAGCAGCATCTAATCAAGCTAACAGATTAATTATTTTTAAAGGCTTTGGGGGAGTGTTTTCCTTCTTACATACTATGGTTGGTAGTTTAATGATTATTGGGAGATTAGCTATTTGTGTTCATGATTTTAACTTAGAACTATAATATATAATTAAGCTGTCTGTACAAATACCAAGTCTTTTTAACTTAACCATATACTATGAAAGTTGGAACAATTTTTGAAACGAGAAAAAAGTCTGCTATGACCGGGAATTGAACCCGGGTCTTCCATTTGCCGGGCGGATATTCTACCCCTGAACTATCGTAGCAGAACATTTTCTCTCGTTTCTGAACACGGATGTTTTCCTTTGTGGGACGGGAACTAGCCAAGCTAATATCAAACTGCCCCGACAGATGTCCTCAAAGAGAATCATCGAAAGAAACTCCTTCCTCTCAAATGGTGAGATTGCCAAACATGAAATTGATGGAATGATATGATCCGAAGATCCTATGCAGACAGGCATTAGCTGTGAAAGTTGGAACAATTTTTGAAACGAGAAAAAAGTCTGCTATGACCGGGAATTGAACCCGGGTCTTCCACTTGCCGGGCGGATATTCTACCCCTGAACTATCGTAGCAGAACATTTTCTCTCGTTTCTGAACACGGATGTTTTCCTTTGTGGGACGGGAACTAGCCAAGCTAATATCAAACTGCCCCGACAGATGTCTCGTTTCAAAAATTGTTCCAACTTTCACAGCTTATGCCTGTCTGCATAGGATCTTCGGATCATATCATTCCATCAATTTCATATACTATGAACTTTTACATTTCTCAATGACAATTCCAGCCAGTTTTGAAAAACTATAGAGTAATCCTTCTATTTTTAGGTTGAATGGAAAAAATTAGTCACTGATTCATCTTAAAACGTTTTTACTGAAAATAATTTCATTGATGAAGAATAAGTATTCTGTTGGATAAAAAATAAGAATATTTTTTCGATGTAAGAATACGAAATTTTAAAAAAATCTTGAATTATTTTTCCGTTTGATCTCATATGCAAATGGGAGAGTTCATGTAAATTCTATGAAGACAGGCATATGCTGGACACATAAATATTCTGAAGAAGTAGAAGAAAAATTCTGCCTTGACTGGGAATCGAATCCGGGTCTTCTGCATGTTGAGCGGATATTCTACTACTGAACTGCTGAGGCAGACTAATCCTCCTACTTCAGAATAGGGTATTTCTCTTTTGCCACTGTGTGGTAGAATATCCATCCGGCAAGGGATGAACTTGGATTCGTTTCCTGGTAAAGGTCGAATTTTGCTCCTGCTTTTTCTGAATGTCACAAGGAGTATGTTGAAACTTATTTCTTTGGAGATATAAAAGGTTTACTAATCATGTTAATTTCATTTGACGATATTAGTCTATTAAACTTTATTTTCATTGAAAACACGTGATTTCAAACAAAATAATGCGCAAATATGTTTTACCTCTTTCACACTATTTTATCGTTTGAGAGGTTTTGCAACTTAAAGTGTGTTAGCCGTAAAGATGGCAATGAATGGTTTTGTTGTGGAAGGTACATCATATCCAAGTTTAAAAGTTTTCGCTTCAACTACATGTCCCTCGATATTATGCGATGCAACTGTAACCGCCTGAGAAGTAGGGACTTTAACAGTGGTGGTTTCGAAAATTTTCCATTCTGAAGAAACCCAGGCGTGGCTTCATATTGATTATATGTATTTTCGTCCTAATATATATATATATATATGTTCTATCCATAGATGTATTGTGGAGTATGCGTGACAGTGTGCGTGACCGCGTCTTGGGTGGGCGCGACGCACTCCATTAAATACCTCTACCACTTGGGACCAACGGCGGATCCTCTGAGGAGCAGCGACGCCCAGGTAGTCGAGGTCCTGGGCGGCCCCGCCTCCAGCCCCTACGCCTCCCCCTCCACCTCCTCCTCATCGGGTGTAGTGTCCCTCGGACCTTCGTCTTCTCCGGGAGCGAGCAGCACGAGGCTCATCCCCGCCACAAAGGTTAGAGAAAGTGGCTTTGTCGGCATTTGACCATCCGTTCTTCTCACATGAATGAACAAACCTCTGGAAAATATGTGTCAAGTATTTGGTATTTGTGTTAACGTTTATCTCTCAAATTGAAATATATCCCCGCGGCTGTGTTAGTTTTTGTGAATACAATATAATTAGGCATTGAAACCTTTATTATAATAGCCGACTTTGATGTCAATTCTAGCTATTCTTTTGAAGAGTACATTAAATCAATTACGAAAGTACCTTATCGGACAATGGAAGGTTTGTGCTCTCTAAAACTTCACTCAAAGCTACCGAGTTTGCTTACTTAAAAACTATCTGCCCTTCTTCTCATTGTAAGTTTTATTGTATCAGTAACTAGTGATAATGGATTCTTAATGCTTTTTTTAATATATAGTGAGTAATAAAATAATGGAGAAAGTTATTACTTCATTTGACATACATATAGTATGAAATTACTTACGAACACTGTACTCTAGACTTGTGTGGATTGTTTCTAAAGTTAACGTAGAGCGGTGGAAACTTCGGCCTGACGGTTTACCATCCTTAGCGCGATAAAATGAAACCTATCTTTATCACTATTTTGCGCCACGACCATTGTTATCCTGCCCGCAAATAATTCCACTGTTAAGGGTTAAGCCGTATTTCTTACGCCGTTCTGTTCTTCGGAATCTTCTTCATTTATTTATAGCTCTTTCCTTTTAAATTCGTCTAATAGTCGAATATTTCCCTTTTCCTTCAAAAACGTCTCTATAAATGCTGTCTCTTCTCAAAAAATTCCCGATTCAGTTATCCTTCCTCTCCCTTATCAATTTAATTCTTAGTACTCTTTCTCTCTTATTCATCGTAATACCTCCTCATTTTTGCGTTTTCTAAAAATCCGCTAATGTAATCGTTTTGTCCTTGCGTCCGTAAAACCTTCGTGTACGGTGAACTACTTCTACACCGTTCAAGTTAGAGCAACCAGATGTTGAGGAATTGTTCATGGCCATAAGTTATTCCCGTGGTTGAAATTTGGAGACTCCAAGGGCAGCCTTAGTGGTGTAGCAGAGGAACACAATGAAAAAAAACTCGCCCTTAATATCTGATTCACCATTTCTTTCCTTACTTGTTACTCTATCCGTCCGTTTCATTTTCTACATTTTTATTCAATCGTACTTCAAAGCTTTCCAGTCATTTCATATTTTAACGTCTTTCTTTTTGTTCAACATAAGGTGATTCTCCATACTAACCTTTTCCGATGTTTTTCATCTGATGTTCACGAGCACCTTATAGGCATAAAATGATAAGCAAGCGTTCCGCATAGCGCGTGTTTCCACTCAATTTCCTGGTCGCTCTTCCCGCAGGTTCCTCCCATGTACGACGCCCCCTTCTTCACCACCTGGTTCTGCACCAACTGGACCATCTTGTTCTTCCCCATATACGCAATCGGGCGCTTCCTAGCATCACCCTGCTCCTCCCGCCGAGGCACGGCCAACGCGGGAGGAGAGGAGGGAGAGGAAGGGACGGCGCAGGACTCGGAGAGGGCCGCCAAGAAGTCGAGGTGCTGCCGTTGCTGCTGCTGCCGGTGCAAGGGCTGCTGCCATCGGCAGAGATCGGCGGAGGGGTCGAGAGGGGGGCGCGGTTCCCCATCGGCCACCTCGGCCTCTTCCTCTTCTTCGAGTTCGTCTTCGGAGGACGAGGGGAACGGCGGCTCGCAGTCGTCTTCGTCGGATCATTCGTCTCCGGAGAGGGGCGAGGGACGCAGGGAGAGGAAGAGGAGGAGGCGCAGGAGGAGGAGGAGACGGAGGGCTATGGAGGGAGACCTGGAGGGGGTGGAGGAGGGGGAGGTGTCTCAGTCGTCTCCCGGGATGTCTTCTCCTTCTCGTTCCGGGGTGTCCTCTCCTCGACCTCCTCCCACTCCCAGCAAGCAGTGCTGTTTCTGTGTTTGCAGGAAGAAGAAGACGCACCACCACCATCACCATCACCACAAGAGGCATCGGTGTTGCGATCTCCTCGGGGACACCATGCAGAGGTTTCGGGATAAGGGGTTCACGCCAGGTGAGATTCGATGTTCTTTAAGAATGAACACAGCAATTTTTAGCCTACTTTACAGAATGAAAATAGGCTTATAGTTTCGTCGTTGTGTCTGTCTGTCCCTCTGTCTGTCTGTCCGTCCCCCCTTATTAACTTTTCAACCAATAGACCGAATTTCATGAAACCTGGTGGAAATCTCTTGCTACATGAACCGAGCTCCTGAGGGTAGTTTTTGTTGCGAATATTGAAGTCCCGGGTTAGATTCCACGAACTATCCTTCCCATTTGATTTACATGGGGAATCTGAAATCCATCGTGCAGAATAATTCTCTCTTGCACATTAAAATCTCTTAGAATTGTAAAATCGGAGCGAGTTTTGTACTATTCTCTGAGGAAAGGAAATAAAATTCTACTTTTTATTGTTGGATATTGCTTATCGATTTTATATCTTAGAATTTCGCGTAAATGCCGACGATTTTGCAGTTTTTATCACTCATTACGAGTGTTCCCTCCCTAAGGACTGCATAACCTTACAGAGGTGGGAGGGTTTGTGTACTCTTATGAACCAAAGAGCTATGCCGGCTGGAGATAATTCTCCTGGTAGGACCATCCAAGCCGGAAAGGTCTGAGGGGAAGAGTCAGACTAAGAAGCAGTCTTGGGGGTTTTACATCCCCCTGTGCAAGGGCAGCAGCTTGCACAGTACCTCTGTAGGTGGTGATCATGTGGATCTGAACAGCTACAGATGGGTAATCACTCTGTGAAACTGCGATGAGGAAAGCAAGGGGAAACTACCTCATTATATTTCCCATGATAGGCTGAAAAGCTGCAAATACCTCTATGGATCTCTCTGGGGTAAAATATTCCGGAGGTAAAATAGTCCCCAATCGGATCTCCGGGTGGGGACTACCCTAGGGGATGCACAGGGGAAATGGAACATTAATAAGAAAGCAAGTAGTGAGAAAATAAGAATAGGCACATGGAATGTTAGGACTATGAATTCAGAGGGTAAACTAGAGAACTTAAAAAGGGAAATGAGAAGGAATAATGTAGGTATATTAGGTCTTAGTGAAGTTTGGTGGGAAGGAGAAGGCGAGATAAATTCAGACGAATTTAAGATTATTTACTCGAGAAGAGAGAAAAAGGAAAGGGGAGTGGGGATTATAGTGAGAAAAGAGATAGCTGAAAGAATTAGCAAGGTAGTGACAGTTAATGATAGATTAATAGCCGTAAAACTTCAGATGGAGCAGTGGAAATGCTTATAATTCAAGTGTATATGCCAACAATTAATGCTGGCGACGATGAAGTAAATGAAATGTATGAACAGATTATGGAGATATTGGAGGAGGAGGGAAAAGGAAGGATCACCACCTTAGTAATGGGAGACTGGAACAGTGTAGTCGGAGAGGGACAGGAAGATAACATAGTGGGAAAATATGGACTAGGGAAGAGAAATGAAAGAGGGGAGAAACTTGTGGAATTCTGCCATAGAAATAGATTATTTGTAACTAATACATGGTTTAAGCATCACCAACGGAGACTTTACACATGGAGAAGCCCAGGAGACCAGAGACGATACCAGATAGATTACATACTAGTCAATGAAAGTAGAAATAGCATTAAAAATGTGAAAACACTACCAGGAGCAGATATCGATTCCGACCACAACCTTTTGGTGGCAAATACACAATGTAGACTGAAGAACGTTAAGAGAAACATAAGAGTTAACAAGAAATGGAACTTAGAGGAACTCCTTAAAAACAAGGAGGCTATCATGACTGAGCTGGAGGAAAGGTTGGGGAGAGATCTGAAGAAAATAGGAAGAGTGTAGATGAGGAGTGGAGATACATCCATAGCAACATTAAAGATGTTATGGAAAAGAAGGTAGGAAAGATAATGGGTGAAAGAAACAAAAAACCCTGGATCACAGCAGCCATGCTGAAAAAAATGGAAGAGCGGAGAAAGTGGAAGAACATAAACACTGAAGAAGGCCAAAGAAAGTACAAGGAGTTAAATAATGCTTTAAGAAGAGAAACAGATAAAGCCAGAGAACAGTGGATAAATGAGAAATGCGAGGAGATTGTCGAATGTGAAAGAATTTGTAGAACAGACCTCATGTATAGCAAAGCAAGGGAACTATTCAAGAAAAAGGCAAGAAAGATAGGACGTAAAGGAATCATGAACAAAAGTGGTAAAATAGTCTCGTAGCCAGACAATGAAAAGAATGTCTGGAAAGAATACTTTGAGGTGATGTATGACAAAGAAGGAAAGCCAAGAAATATTGAATTAAATGAAAAAGAGGATGTGGAAAAAGATCAGCTAGGAGTCTGAAGTTAAAAGGGCAATTGATGACATGAAAAGAAGGAAGGCTGTTGGGAGTGATGATATACCAGTGGACGTTCTTAAGGTTTTGGGGTCGAAAGCAGTTAAGCAACTAACAAAATTTTTTAACCACGTATATGATACTGGCATATGGCCTGAAGATTTTTTAGATGTTGTTATGGTACCACTGGAGAAAAAGAACAATGCAAAAAGTTGTAAGGATTACAGAACTATTAGTTTAATTTCTCATACACCTAAAAGTTCTAACCAGAATAATAACTAAAAGAATTGAAGGTAAAATAGAAAAGGATCTGCAAGATAATCAGTTTGGTTTCAGAAGAGGAACTAGAGATGCTATAGGATGTATGAGGATGATGATAGAAAGAATCAAAAGATTAGAGTCAGGGTTGAAGGAGAAGAAACAGAAAGTACTTCAATAGGGAGGGGAGTGAGGCAGGGATGTCCTATTTCACCAGCAATATTTAATATTTATGCAGAAACAATAACAGAAGAAGCGTTGATGGAAGAGAAAGGATTTAAGATAGGGGGTGAAAGTATTACCACCATTAAATATGCAGATGATCAGGGCTTAATAGCAGAAGACGAGAAAGAGCTTCAGATGATGACAGACAGACTAGTGGAGGTTGGCCAACAATATGGAATGAAGATCAATGCAGAAAAAACGAAAGTCATGGTGGTTTCAAAGGAACATAAAGAATTAAATATAATGGTAAATGGCCAAAAATTGGAACAAGTAAGTAGTTTCAAATATCTTGGCAGTATTTTAGCGCAGGATGGAAGTAGTACACAGGACATCAGAAGTAGGATTGCAATGGCAAAAGCAGCATTTAACGAGAAGAAGGAGCTTCTCACAAGCAAGAAAATAAATTTAGAAACAAGGAAGAAATTAGCAAAATGCTACATATGGAGCATAGCTCTTTATGGTGCAGAGACATGGATGGTAAGAAGAAAGGAGGAAAAATATTTAGAAAGTTTTGAGATGTGGGTATGGAGGAGAATGATGAAAGTGAAATGAACAGAGAGGAAGAGAAATGAAGAAGTATTAGAAATGGTGGTAGAAGAAAGGATGCTAATAAAAACAATCAGGAAAAGAAAAGCAAATTGGATAGGGCATATATTGAGAAGACAGTGTTTACAAAGGGCGATCTTAGAAGGAAAAATTAGTGGAAGAAGAGGAAGAGGGAGAAAAAGAATAGGAATATTAGAGAACATAAAGCAGGGATATAATACTTATAGAGGTATAAAAGAGGCTTCTAGGGAGAGAGAGAAATGGAGGCAGCGATTCAGTTAAAACCTGTCTTTGGACAGAAGCATGATGATGATGACGAGAGTGTTGCCATAGCAACAACTATTGTATGACTTGGATTCGGTAAAGTCTAATACATACACGTGTTATTTTATCCGCACAAATACGCGTGATCAATTTACTATTCCATTCTAATTTATTTGTAATATTTTATAATGTTAAATTATGAAATATGGGAGCAAAACGCAACATATCCGAGGTGATTTTAAAGCTATTAAAGGCGATAAAAGTATTAAATAAATGATTAAATGGAAAGTAGGCATCATAAGTTTCATTTGGATCATCTTGTTAACTTATCATAAGATATACTCAGTGGAACAAAACCTTATACCACAAGATCATAAGTTTTACCTCTAAATGGTTGTTTTCTAAATAAATTTGTTGCAAGAAAAAAATTATTAACATGGTGATACGTGGAAACAAAACTTGTCCTTATATCGAACAAAAATTCAATTTGTAAATAAAAGAGTTATGTATATCTGTTTAATTATGACTGTGAGTGATTGGGATAAGTCCGCAGCAGTCAATTTGATCTCAATCAGTTGTAGCAGAATGGTTTTGACTGCAGGAGTGTCTTTTGTCAGGAGTCTCAAACTTGCATTTGAGCATGAACCACACGAAGGTGCTCCACCAAATCCACAGGTCACATTAAGGCACTGCATCATATCTGCAGGCTGCATTCCATACTTTCCCACTCCTTGGATCATTTCTTTTTCCTCAGACATTCGCTCTCGCCTTCCACAAGGGAGAAATTGCTATGATATGGTTTTAAATACTTTCATTATAAAAATACTTGATTCGGTGTCGATGATTATGTCCCTTGGATATGCAAGAAACATTTTGGCATCCCTGATGTAAATGAAAATGAATATGAAATACTTTTAACATTTTAAGAAGATGTAAGTTGATAGGGAATTAGAGATTTTTTTATAATTATATTTAATTGATTTATATACCTCTCCTTTTGTCTGGAATTTGATGCTTAATAGCACTGTTAAATTAATCTGATTTACAATCGTCACAATCAAAAGTAATTTATTTTAGAAAATCATGGTAGATATATGTTCATAATATGAAGAGAATCATGACTGGATGTATAATAAAATATGTATATACTCTTCTGACGATTAAACATTTTTTAATTAACAACTAAGACATTGTTCATTCCTGTCTGTTATTTCTAATTGGCAATGATTAACATTCATTTTGTTAGGCTGTTTAAATGTTGACAATGATCTTGGATTTTTTTATTTAAGTTGCTATTTTGAATTATCACTTATCTAAGGTCTTTTTAATGTCATATTATTACTTCATTCATGCCTACCTGTCACTTTTGATGGGCAATCATGCTAGTAGAAAAAATAAAAGAGAATATTTACAGTTTCAACAGATTGCCAGATGAAAGGGAAAAAAATCTGATTTTTGTCCATAATTTGCATTTCCACAGCACGATTCCTCACACGCTGTTCCCTCTTCTGCCTGCTCTGGGTCGGTTATAACTACATGTATGTTCACTCGCTTCGCATCCTATTCTCAACTGATGCCATGGCTCTGTTTGCTACCCATGCCTGCTGTGTTTACTTGTTGTCGTGGGTTCTTCTACATCATCAGTTTGTGGGAGTGAGGGTAAGAATTGTGTCAATTCAAGTGTTTGTTGTCATAAATGACCAGATAATAATTATATGAGCATTACTCTCCAATTTCTTCCCCACCCCTTCTTCTTGATCTTACTGTCCTTGAAAAGTAATAACAGCATGTCATTAGCAATAATTATTTTTTCTTGAACTATTCATTTATTTATTTTTTCATTTTATTTTGCTAGATGTCTTCATCTTCTATTCCATTTTAACATACACCTCATTGCTATTCAATTCTTCCCGGTCAGGTGTGCCTAATTCAGCAGGTGTCTCTAGATGTTTTTATTTTAAAACTTCCTCTTTTGTTAAACATTAGTTTATTGGGAAATTTTTTTAATAGTTTAATTGAGTTATTCAGGGCTTTAGCAGAACATTTCGTTAAATTAAAAACAAAAATTGTTTTTAATAAAATAACAAACCTGTTTTTAATGCTAAAATTTCTTTCAAACAGAAAAATACTGTCCAGAAATGGTTAGATTATTTCATTCTTCTTATTCAACTTTTTGTTTTTCAGTTGACATGATTATTTTCTCCATGTACATGGATGCTAGCTGCAATCTTCTGAGTTTCATAGGTGCTCACAGGAACATTTTATCTTGAACTATTTTGAGGAACATTTATAGCACCCTTTGTGTCACTAGAAAATAAAATTCAAGGGCAAGAAAATATGTATAAATGAAAAATGACAATATAGTGGCATTTCAAAATATAATAATTGTTTTATCATGCTTTGGTAAAAGGTGTTGTCCATAAATTAATCAGTATGTTGTATACCTATGACAAAAACATTAAAATCAGAGCAGTGGTCACCTGAACTAATTGGTGATAGGTCTGCAGCAGAAAGTTGTCGTTAAGAATAAACATTGCCTACCAAATTAAATATAGACTTTCCTTGTGGCAGTCACCCCAATTTCTCCTAACCTAGGGATGGCCCTGCCTGAAAGAGAGAAATGATTGATTTGGAAAGTAGTGTTTATGGTACTTTAGCCTATCACTAAGGAACTTAGTTAGTAGATTGGATTTTCAAATATACATGCATGCTATTTGCAATGACAAAAAATTTTATTGAATTATGTAACTAATGACTTCTCTATTGTTATCCACAGATAGTTGCAGTGATAACATGTGACACTGGAATAGCACTTCTGGCTTATATGGATGGCATAACAGGGAGCGCTACATTAGGTGGCGTTGTATTAGCCGCCTGTGCTGCAGCTGGTTCTGCTGTGTACAAGGTCAATTGCATTAACTTTTATCATTAAAATTAAGTTTTATATATCACTCTATGTGCATATATTGTCAAAGAATATCCCCAGTGCTTATTTTGGTTTCAATTCATCATCAATCATTCTAATTTCTACTTTAAATGGCAAATATTTGCATTACCAAAGTCAAAATGTGATGTTTTTGGATACAAAGAATGTCAATTCAAGGAAAAGAGAAACTCAAGTTAGGTAGTTTATCTGCATTAATAAAACATTCCTTTTCATATAAGAAGATATTTTGAAAAGCAGGAAAATATTTTGCCTCAACTAGGAATCTGAACTACCAAATCAGACTAATCTTTCTGTTTCAGATTGGTGTATTTTGGTTGTTCAGTGGTAGAATATCCACCCGACAAGTGGATGCCCTGGGTTTGATTCCCACTTGAGGCAGAATTTTTCTTCTGCTCCCCAGAATTTCTTTTAGTCCAGCATATGCCTGTAAGCATAAAAATAAACAAGAATTTTTCTTTATATATAAAGGTGCTGTTTAAGAAAGTCATGGGAGAAGCATCTATGGGTCAAGTGGCACTGTTTTTCTCAATAGTGGGTTTGTTAAATGCCCTGCTGTTATGGCCTCTCCTTTTGGCTCTGTACCTACTCGGGGCTGAAACATTCCTTTGGAATGATCTTCCATGGTTGGAGCTCCTCTTGGCTGGTGGACTATCCCTGTGTAAGTGGATTTAACTACCTCCCACTTCATTGCAGCAATTAATACATATGGTATGGAAAATGTGATTTATGAAAATTTTAAAAAAATACTAATTATTATTATTAATTAATGTGTTACAAATAGGCCATACTGGTCAGGTGATTACAGTATGGTACAATTGCTGTGAAAATGAATTATCAGTGATAAGGCTGACCTTTCCCTGTAGCAGTACATACTGGATTTAACCTGTTCTAACACATACTTTATGATTAGTGTACCCTCAGCCAATACGACGCAGGTCAATGTTAAGTGACTTTTATCAAGAAAAAGTGCATCTTATAGACTGGCAAATATAATACATTTGCAGTACTTGATGCAGTCATAAGTGGGCAAGTTGGTACAAAGTGCTGTTAGCATTGAAAGACAGTAGATTAACTATAATTGAATGAAGGCATATAAGGCAATTGCTAATTCTGATTCAATTAAAATTCAATTCAATTAAAATGATTCATTAATTTGGATTAATTTATATTTTCCATCTGAATACATATGTCATTTTTATTTATATTTTTTGTCTGAATAAAAGAGCTGGTTAATTGATTTTAGAAATAATTTATTCTAGAAAGAAGGTATAGTGATTTTATGTCAAGTTAGTTTAGAAATTTCCACTCAATTATTAACCACATAACTTTATTTCAAGCTGATATTCCAAAGTCAAAATTTTATGCTGCCCCATACAATTTAAGGGAGATTATTAATCTTTTTCCAGTGGCTAATCTATTCAGCAACTTCAGTGTAGCTGTCACATATGACTTGTTCATAACACTTGGGTTCATCACAGCAGTTCCAGTATCTGCAGGTTAGAATTCAATAAAAAACTTTAAAAATCCTAGGAATGATAAAAATTTATCAGGATATGCATTCAGAGAAATAATTATTAAATCAAACCATAGTGATATCAACCGGTCCATAATGCTATAAAAATTTCTGTAGTACATTCATGAAGTAACTGCTCAGCTAATGCATTACAAGTGCTATTGAAACTGTTTATCTATCTAGAAACCATGATAAAATTTGAACATTATTTTTTGTACTTATGAATATATATTAATATTCAATGCATATAGAAAACTCAATGGATTAAAAGTTTGCTTTAGATAATTTTAATTATTGTTATTATTGCTTTGCAGCTTTGGATGTGGTACTCTATGGAGCTCATTTTGCTGGCATGAAGCTAGCAGGTATAGTTTTAATATCAGTTGGTTTCTTCCTGGTCATGTTTCCTGATAACTGGCCTGATTACATCACTCGTCTTCTCAGGTATGATCTAAGAAGTTTTTTATGCCATCATCTCTCTCTTTATAGTAAATTAGTAATTACTTTTTAATGATAATTTTAATTTGAGAGGTTTGATTAAAATTTGTCAACATAATACAGTCTGAGATACAAACTTATCACAATTTATCTGAATTTGTGATACTTATTATCATATAAAATTTAAATCTTTTTGAAAGAGATTTTTGTGAAGAAGGAATTTTCCATTAGCATAATTATGTTTATATCAAAAGAGCTGTTAACAGAATAGGCAATAATAAAGAAAATTTTATCATTCCAATGTTAGCCCTGGAAAGGCATGGAGGAAGGTTTTTTTATCAAACTAGAAAATATATTAAAGAAGACACAGCTATTACAGCTAAATATATTTTAAGAATATCAGAGTCTTTTTGTGATATTTTGTCAGCAGTAAAGCTGATAGAATCTTTCAATCAGTAGCTGTGCTACATGTTATTAAAATTGTAGATTCACACATTTAATGCACAGAAATCCAGTATTTTATGCTTGTCATTCATCAGAAGTATGTTAACTACCAATCAGCACAAACTAAAGGTAGATAATGGCTTGGAACATGATGCAACAGCTAAACTGAAGAAAATGTAGCAGTATTATTCAGTTTTATGCAGCTAATATTGCTTAATATTATTTCATAAGACAATTAGCTTCAATTACATTTAATTGTTGCACAATAAAAAATTTGGAAGTATATTAAGCTAGGGCAGTGATTCTCAAGTGCGGCCACCAGAAAAATTATAAATTCAAATTAAGAATAATTATTATGCAGACTGCAATGGATATTTTGATGTCACCTTTTTTATAATTAATAATTGTTATTGTTATTTTATCTTGTTAAACTTCTTAGGTCTAGAATAACAGATATTGCTTAGATCCTAAATTTAACAATGTGGTCACCACAAAACAGCTGGTGGCCACAGGCACGGACATGATGAATTTATCTCTGAGAACCACTGTGCTAGGGTAAAGAAAGAAAATTCAAATATATTCCAAGAATAGGCAATAATTTTAAGGAGTTGATTTAAAAAGTATGCACAATTTAAAAAAGCTGCATTCATAATTAATAACATTTGCAGTGCAGAAGGCTAATAATATTTATATCATAAAAATTATTCATAAATGTTAGAAATTTTCTTTTAGCAGTTAATAAAAATTGGTGATAAATTTTTGAGAAGTCGATTTTTCATTTCTCCATGGGAAATTCATTATCAATCAAGATATTTTCAAACATTCCTGAACAATTTTATAATCAATACTAACATTAAAATCCATAACAAACACATTTTCCTCTGCAAATTTTGGTTATTTATCAGCTCTTATCAAGCAGCTTCTTCAATTCAGCTAAATTCTTTTCAATCCCATAGATTAAATATGAGTATATTAAGTTGGTGCCCACATTATCTTGTCAAAAATACTCATTTAAAAAGCTTAAAGTTCTTCACAATTTACTTCATTTTCTAAATATTGGCTAAGAAGATAATAACCTCTCATTTATCAGCTTTGTCTCTCTTTTTAAACTTACTTCTTATCCAAATATCCATTGCTTGACCCGCTATCTCATCTAGGTAGTTGAATCATTATTTCCTTGTTTACCCTTTATAACCACCTTTAGCTCGTCTGCAATGCTGCCTACCAAATCTAATTGCCATTTCATCTCGCTACTGACCTATGCATTCTCATTGAATGGAAGACCATTTTTTTAGCAATCTTATAGTAATCAGTGCAAGCATTTATGGCATATGTTTAATCTTTGCATAATGTTTTCTTGATTCTCTTTACATTAAGTACTTAATGGTAGCTTTAAAAAGTTTTCCTTTTTTGAACTATTCATTTGTGTATCTATGATAGATATTTAGAAATTTAGACTCTTTGTAGATGAGTTAACTTAAGAATAGAAATACAAAAATCTTTTGTCAGTGTAGTCGCCATTTTTGTGGGTGAGTCAAACTTCTCTGGTCTATGTGAAGCAGAGCTCATATTTAATAAAGGTATGGCCTTCAATCAAAGGCAGCAAAGTGAGCAGAGAACCTTCTGGGGGCCCTTGAAAAAAATAAAGGTATCTGCACACCTGGATGCAAGCTAACGGGGCTACAGATTAAAACATATTTTTTTTTAAATTTAACAGATTAACAGATCTCTGTCAAATAATTAGATGATAATGTTGCCAAAAAAATTTCCGTCCTTTTCTTAAAGCGACCCACTTATTTATTCTGCCGAAATGAAACCGATAATGGCAAAAATTGTGTGTATCTGTGCATGAATGTATTTTTGCGTGCATCCATGTGTGCCTGGGCTAACGGGGTTGCGTGGTGCACGTTTGGTGAATTCTCTCACACCATGGTGCCTGCTGCTGCCCTGCCCTTGCAACGGGGCCCCCCTGCCTACCGGTAATTCTTCCGACTGAATACGTCTGGGCCCCGCTCCTCCATTTGTTTCGTCCCCACGAAAACGGTCCACCTGCTCTGCGACCTACACCTACAATCTCCACCAGGAATATCATCCTGCTGAGTCACAGTGCAAGGTAATGTGAATAAGCTCAACGTAAATTATATAAAAAAACAATGGAATGATGCTATGATGCTTTTTCCACGTTTCCTACCCCTATCTTATTTTGCAAGAAAACACAAAAAAGATGGGATTAAACTAGGGTGACCTCCTCTGTACTATTTTCTTGTCCATAAAAAATGATAGAAATATATAATATAATAAAATCCTGATTAGCCCGGACAATGTGACCTCATCCCAACCTGAAAAGTGGGAAAATGTTACGAGATCACCTGAAACTAACAGGCCCTGACCTGAGGTATTTTTAATTTTAAAATTGTTTATCTTAAAATGATCCTGAAGATCTGTAATAAATAAAATCAATGTATAAATTATCATTTATATAACTGATTTTTGAACAAGTAACTATAACACTATATTTTTTATGAACTGTCATTATTTTTTGCTGAATTCCTGTACTCATTCTGTATTTGCTTAGTTGATGTAATGTTTATAGACATATTAAATATATTAAGAAATTCAGCTAATGTATTTGAACAACAATATGAAAAAAAAACTATAAAATCACATTGAAACAAAGTTATAAAATTACACATTGTGTAAGTTATAGCACTGTATACCTTTTGGCATCAAAATTTGTCACAGGGAAAATTAGGAACAGAATTCCTATATCAATTAGCAGACCCTGATACAACAATCTTAATGCAAAGAAAGATAGTGTGCTGGTAAAAAACAAATAAACTAAGACTAAAATTCTGTATTTTGCGCCATTTTCACTTATTGTCATCAAAGACATACTTGATGAATGATTTCCTCTATAATGTGTAATTAAAGTTAGAAATTTATTTTTCTAAGATTACTTCTTAATAAGATAATTTTCAGTACAAAAAATACAATTTAAATTCATGTACTTAAGGCTGCAACGTATAGTTAGGAAGTATAACTAGGCCACTCATGCAATATGTGTCTGACACACAATAAATTTCTTTATGCAAGATTTATTATGATATACATCAGATATCAATAATTATGTGAATAGGGACAAAATATGTAATTTAATAGCCACATACCTTGGAAAAAGCATATAATAAAATGTTAGCTCTCATTAAATACCTCTTGAACTGATTAAGAAGAACAATGTGTATAGATCCATAAATATCATTTTACAAATGTTCTTTCTCTTGTTTATGAGTATAGAGAAAAATAAATATTCTTATTTTGACTTGTTATACATGTTTTTGTTGGCAATTTTCTTTTCAAGCTTTTTTTTAATATATAAGCTTAAGGAATCAATTTTACTGAAAATGTCATCAAACTCTCATGCATATTTTTAAAATAGCTACTTTGCTTGATTTAAATCCTACAGAATATGAGTCTTGCTATTTTTGCTATATTACTTTAATGAGTTTTTCAGAAAATATTTTTTTTAAATTTTTCAATAAAAAATATTGAAAACTATTGCTTAATTATATATTATTTTATTTTAAATGTTTATTTTTTATTTTAAATCAGTTATGTTCCTAAAAATTTGTTCTGCCCTGTTTAATGTGTGGCACATTACAAAACAAAGTAGAATCTCTAAAAGACGATTGTGTGGGCAGTTTTCAAAGTGGCATATGTCATTCCTTTCTTCAATCAGATAATGTATTTAATATTACTTAATGTAGGTTTTCCTTTAGAATGTGTTGGCCTGTTAGACTCACATTGTTTGAGTCAGTGCATCAAGAACATCACAAAAACACCATTTGATTTTTAATAAAAGATTGCATCATTTCTCACTGCTAATATCATCCTAACTGAAAAAATCAGGCAGCCTAAGAGGTTCAGTAATCTTATTACACGCAAATAATTTTTATCCTGATTCACTTTTTGAAATTAATTAATATTCAACAGATGTGTCACCTGATAAAGAAAGATTTCATTTATAGTCACTCTCGTTACCTTAAGACAGGGGTGCACAACATACCGCCTGCGGGCCACATGCGGCCCGCTGACACATTTTGTGCGGTCCGATCGAAGAATGGAATAACAGCACTGAGGGGTTGTGTGACTTAGCATTCCTTGCTGATATACTATTCCATCTAAATTGCCTCATCAAAATATGCAGGGTAAGGACCACCTTATTACAGATATGTTTTCTGCCATAGAGTTTTAGACGCAAAATGCTTCTATTTAATTCACAGCTGAGGGGATTTGTCACATTTCCCAACATGTAATTCATTGTTTCCCAAAATAGAAGCTGAAAAATGTCCTATCTAGAAAAACTACAGATAGAATTCCACAGAAAATTTGTTTACAGATAAGGAGATGAAGCTATGTTTGAGCTGCTTTCTGATAAAAAATACTAGCCTAGTATTCAACTTGAATTAATAGATTTTCTGTACTCTACAACATTTAAAAAATGAACACCAAGCATTCTCTCCAATTGAGTTCTACAAACTAGTAGACCAGTGGTTCTAAAACATTTTTTAGACATGGTCTATTTTCAAAGATAAATCTCCTGACACCCAAGCATTGAAGCAAAATTTTATATTTTCACCTTTGGATGTATCTATTTGCTGGTACTACACCATAATCAGTTTATTAGATATAAAGTTATATTACAATAATCCAAGATGTTTATTAGCCAGAAATACATATAAAAGTTATAGTGCTAAAGACCTATCAACACTTTTAAATCATTTGTTCACTAAACATATTTATTCATGGCCTCCCTAAAAATCAGCTGTGGCACCCTGTTTGGTAACCACTGTACATACTATGCAAATCCAGGTTTATGTTACTCAGAAAAGAAGTTCTGAATATTGCATCATTATTTGGGAGTATGTATGTGTATGAACAAACATTCTTTCTTATGAGGTTAAACAAAACTCCCTTATGTTCAACACTGACAATTCAGAATTTAAGAGACATTCTTAAAACAGTGACTCTCAGCATGACACCAGACAACCATGGAATGGCAAGAGAAAAACAGTTCTACATCTCCCATTGAGTAAGTAATTTATGTTTGTTGCTTCATTCTTTGCACATAAATACTACAAGTGAAATTTTTCATGGCAATTAAGTAATCCATAATAGTGTGCTTGTACTTTAATTAATGACACAAAACTTTTGCAGTGCAGCCTGCTTAGTTTCAATCAAGGTCAATTCTGGTCCGTGTCAACTTTTGAGTTGTGCACCCCTGCCTTAAGAGTTATACTGGACTTAAACAGCCACTTGCTGTTTTTATGCTGAAGAAGTCTCTGATGCAAGGAAACGTAGAATACCAAAAAATCTTTAAAAAACTACAAATTCTAGAATGGATGTAGAATCAGTTAGTAAGGGTCTCCTGAAATGTAATCTCATTTCACCTTGACAAGGGAGATAGGGGCTGGAAACACAAGAGATATTGTGTTGTAAACGTCATATTTCATTGTACATACTGTAAAGGCAGAAATAGGAAATGATGTACGACACTACATAAGCAAACTTGGAATGAAATTTTTTAAATTGAAATTAAACACACTGCATTATTTTTCTAATATGATTGAAAAGTATTATAGATTTAGAAAAATCAGATATTAATTTGGCGTCACTGAGGTTGGTTGCAATAAATGCATATAATACAGCACAGATCATTTCTTTCGTTAATTTTACATTTAATCTTGAATGAAAAATTTTTCCCTGCAAAAACACGACAGGATTCACATGCTAGTTTTTCAAAACTGATGTAATTAATAATGAACCAAAATGTTGTTTAAATATTTTAGCTAATGAAGAGGTTAAATCTTTAATCAAGCCTGGATTTTAATTTTAAGAAAACATGAAATTAGAAAAGTCTTAAGGGATAACATAAAGCATGAATTATGTTATAATAAAAGAAAATAATTTGATGTCAGGAGGCTAATTAAAGAATATTAATTGATAAAGTGAAATCTTAAATTCACAGAAGGAGGTTAGCCTTTGTGTTCCCCAAACAACTGTTCACATAGTAGGTAAGTGATAGGTCATTACATTTAACCTTGGTGCAATGAGGAGTGGCCAGGTTGTGTGATGCCTCAAATTTGGTTAGCTTACCTTCTATCTAGGAATTGATTTTAAATGTTGTGAGCATGGAGATGACTGGTATTTCTATCAATTTTTTACATTGAAAGGATTATGAAGCATGAAATAAACAATCTCAATAAACCAAACAATGTTTGAAAAGCTTACCCCCAAATTAAATTAAAATTTAATTTGTGTTGATTTCAGTTTTTCAACAATCTGATTGGTTCTGATGCCCAATTCATTGCTTATTTGCTTTTTACATGAAAGGAAATCCTCAGCTTAAACCACTTTTGAGTTGCTAATGGCAAAGTGCTTCAAATTGACGAAATTATTGTGTTTATAACTTATTTTGTTTAAATATATTGATACAATAAAATTATAAGCAATATTTACAAATTTTTATAGTCAAAATCATATGTCCTGGAATAAAAAAAGTGTTTTTATGCAATATATGACTACATTGTCAAAATATTTAATAAATCGTCAGAATAAAGTTTTACTGGTAAATTACCAAATATCATATTCCTAGCTAGTTTAGAAAAAATAATAAACAGGTTAGATGATGTGTAGAATGTGTGTATTCTTTGTGTCGCACCTTAGTAATTAGTGTTCTTGACTTCAGTAGTGGTAAATGGGTGTGTATAGGTAGTCGAAGTAAGCTAGAACAAGCTATAACAAATAGATAGAAAAATGACCATATACATTTAAACAACACTAACATGTCTCAGGTGTTTTCAAAATTCTGGAAAAATTAATCTATGAAATTGGGCTATATAGATAACTGAATTTTGCAATGAATAACCCATTAACATTAAAAATATCATTTTTAGACCCTGCTTCTGTACATAAGACTCACAGCAATAACGTTTTTATGCATGAGTCACAAAAAGATTGAAAATGAAAACAAAGTATGTTATTTTTTTAGGCTTAATATTTATTTTTGTAACTTTTTAGAGAATACAAGAGATTGGATCATATAATTCCAGCAGTAAAGTATGATAAAATATTTAAATTCTAGCCAAATAAAAATGAGCGTTGTTCAAAAGCAGTTCCTTACAATTTTCTCAATGCAAAACAATTGTTATTATAATTTTATAACAAAACAGAAGCTTATCAACTTATGGCACAAGGGGCTAAATAATATATGAGATATGCTTTTACTAGCAGAATAGCTTACTTTATTCTTCACTCAATCTTGAAATTGCAATGAACAGCATTTTATAAGTTAGACAAAAATATTCTATGTTTTATCACAAGGTAAGTCAAGGCATAAGCAATTCGATCAACGATGATGTAGCTTTTCCAAATTACTGAGGTGCATTTGGAGTTCTCACATGATAGCAAAACATTTATGATGCAAATAGTGCTATTCCATGTGAAAAGGAATTATTAAAAAATATTTTTCTGACTAATGAAAGTTCATCACATTTAACAACCTGTTCACAGATGGAGCCGTAGACAACGGCATGGGGGTGCAGTAGGACAACGTCGAGATGTCGTGGACTACAGGACAGGTTATATCCGAAGCCACCTCCGATCTCCTTCTGGTAGGGTCAGATGACCCGACCCAAGCCACCCGGACGAGGATGGTGAGGGGAGCGGGGATCAAGCACCATAAAATGTAATGGCCTTGAAGATTCCCGGTATTGTTAGACCCTTCCCTTTGAGATGTCTAGGCGACTGGGGTATAACGGAAGTAGCCCAAAAGCCCAGTACATCCACCTCGCCGTTGGTGGACAATTAAAAATGTAGTATGTTATTACCTGTTCCCAACTCAGTATTTAATCAATGCCAACGTGAAGTAGATGGGCAGTCAAAGTTGATGTTATGGAAACGACATGTACTTTGATGTAACTGTACAGTTTTGACTTTTAAGAAAAAAATCTTCCTCATCGTAAATTTCACTTATTCTGGCTGAGAGTTCTGATCAAAAGAATTATGCTTACCACAACTCTCTGAATAAGATGTTTCAAGAGTTACTTTCAGGTTTGTTGTCAGAGATACTAAAGCAATGTATGTGAAAAGGGTTAGGGATGGTGCTGTGCTGTGTGTGTGTTTATGCATATATATATATATATATATATATATATATATATATATATATATATATATATATATATATATATATATATACATACATACACATATGTATATAAATGAAACATGGATATATAAGTGGTATCATTAAAATGGAGTAGATTCTTCCCTAGATTAGGTATTCGGGACACTTAAAAGAACTACAAATATAATTCCAAAATGAAGCAGCAATTTATACAGAGACAGCTCTAGAGGAGCATATGACCTAAGAACAAGCTAGATTTTGTGAATCATAACATGAAGAGCATACAAGTAAATCAATAATAATAACTGAGGGAGTATTGGAGGATGTTATATAGATCTGAAATATATACAGTTTTAAATGTTCATGTCTTGATTTTTAATTTTGTCTTGAAAATATGAATGCAAAATTTTCATAAAACCTACATGCAAATAAGATCAAATGAGCATTCATTAAATCAGATTTTGCTGTTATTTTTGTGGCTTAAATTCTTAATTTTACTTGAAGCATGATAAAGCAAATAAATCACAAAAGTGGTCATGTTCCAATAGAAAATTATTTTGAAGAATTCATTTTAAGTTAATACTTTGGCCATATTATTTGGTCTATTTGGGTCAAAAATCAGAATAAATCTATTGGCTGAATCAAAAATAATTCTGAATGGATTAAAGTTGTCAAAAACACCAGAAAAGTTGTGAGTGAAATAAGTATATTCATAATAGGAGTAAAATGTTTGAAAGGTCATGGAATTCTTCTAATATTTATGAAGTGGAAAGTGAAATGCTGCGTGAGTTACATTTTCTCTATGAAAAATTGCCCGAAAGATAAGAAACTGGGCACTTTTTAGATAAACTTTTACATTTTTTAATCAAATATTTGTGAATGAAGCAGCATTAAAAATGTGTGGATTACATTTTGAATTGTATTTTCAATAAATTTAATGTAGTATCATATGTTTCAATTCTTAAATTTGTTGGTGACAATAGTGAGCAAGTGATTTATTTCTTTAACTTAAATTATCTTTCTGAACATAAAATAATACTGATTATAAAATAATTATTTCAAAATTAATCTTTGTGGGTTATAAAGGATGTGATTTAAAAGTATAATTTTGATAATATTACAGTCACAAGCAATCTATACTACTTTCAAAAGAAATTCTTCTTGTACATTGTTAGAATTTAAAGTAATGCTATATCTGAGTGTTCTTTCTTATGTTTGTTTTTTGAGCATTGTGCATCTGTTTTTGTTTTACTAAAGGCATGAATTTGAATTATGATTTTCTATACAAAACGATTTGTAAAAATGTTCAATACGTAGAATTTGGTTTCTGGCAAACCATAGATGATTCATTTCAGTTTGAAGCTACCATTGTCAATAAAAGAGATGACAGTGCTACATTTAAATTGGAAAAGAAAGAACATTCCTTATAATTTACATAACATTCAGCATAGCTTGTCAATAGGATGATTTAGTCTCTTAGATGCCACATTTGAAATTAGTCAGCTGCCAGTATACATGACATGGTATTGATTTTTATCATAAAATAGTTTGACTCATAAATATTATTTATTCACAAAATTTTTGCCAAAGAAGTAAATTTTTTAAACATATGTTTTTACATCAATCAAATGTATTATGCACCATTTATTCGGCAAAATTTCATGATAGCTTCCATAGAGATCTTATCAATTTATCTTAGCACAGTTCTAATAATTAGTACTAGACACAATCATTTTTACTGATCTCCGTCCCACCTCTAAGAATATGTACTAATGTATTTTCACAACAATTTAAAAACAAAAAACATTAAAAGCAAAGGCAGAAATGGCTAGGTTTCACACCAAAATGATCAAATAAAACATTAGGGTTTTATTCAAGTTAACAGCTATTTTGAAAAATGTTTTTTATCTGGGAATTATTACTTTGGCTAATGCATAAAAATAATTACATTTTTATTTAAAAATGATTATTAAAAATAGTTTAAATTACATATTTGTAGATTACATGTCAATCTTCCAAAATCAAAGGTATTAGATGAAAAGTTATACTCATTCACATAAATGAATAAGCAAGACTTGTTTTGTTTTGGATGTTCACTATCTTATTATATCAATGGAATTAACACTTTGTAGAGAAAAATCGTAGTAACAGTTTGCTTCTTACAAATTGCCTTTGGAATAATACTTGAAGATGTTTTTTTAAATTAATTATTTGTGCCAGTGGAGCATGAATACATTCTATTATTGCATAAAATAGACCTTAACAGAGAACCAATATTATTGAAGCAGTTTCATTATTCTTTTGAATGAATAATCTTTGTAAGACTGGAAGACTATTATCACAGACATGTCATAATTACCAAGTACTGAAAATGACTGAGCATTTGAAGCTAGCTTGTGCAGAGTATGCCTAGCTGCCAATGTACCAAGATAACTTTTTAAGGCTGTGCCTCCTTTGACCCAATGTCTCAAAAGCAAAATATATTTCATCGCCAAACTCTGATCTTTGTTTATGTGGATGAAACCATTTAAGTAATAGTATATCCATTTTATAGAAGACCAATATTCTGTACAAATGCTATTGCCTAAAGATAATTTTGGTTTTTAAGTTATATCATTCCTCGATGGCCTTCAGTAAAAAATGCATTTTGGTTAGCAAAAAATGTGTGTGAGATGGCACAGAGGATAGTGAGATGTAAATTTTAAAGATAAATGCCTCTCTTAACCCTGCCACAAACATATCAGTCTTTGATTAAGCTCTTAGATCCTTATAAAAAGCTAAAAAACCTCAGACAATTCATGTGATGTCAAGGAAATATAACTTGATGTTTTCTGTGTTGTTGTTAACAGGGTAATTTAAGAAACACTCTTCTAATATTCATCAATGTAAAAACTTTTCCAAAATTTAGATGTTTACAGTTGGTGCAATAAAAGCATGTACAAGTTATAATGAAACAATCAACTTGGGTGGAATTTCTTTGATGTTTTGATATGTGTGTTTCAATAAATTTAGATGAAGATTCACTTTTACTAAATTTTTCGATTTTGATGGTTTTCCTTTACAGTTGAACTGTGATTATCTGGACAAATTGGGATCGATGGTGACCTGGATGATCAAAAATCCACAAAATTGGACAGAATTTAAAAAAATTTCCTTCTCCAAAACAGTAGCAAAATTAAGAATTGAGTCAATATTTTTTATCTGATACTGATGACGTTCCAACATCATTAATCTCTTCCTAAATTTTGCCATATTCATTGTCTTATCTATTCACAAGATTCATTTAGTCAAATGACGAAATAACCACTTGTGTTTTGTAGACATTTTAACCCCAAGAATGAACAACTTTGTTTGAAAAAAATACACAGAATTTTAACTTTCAAGGTAGCACAGAGGAGTACTGTACCAACACAGATTAAAATCATCTGTATATTAAGACAAGGCTGGTTTTACTCAGGCAATTTTGTCAATGCAACTTATCCACTTCCTTCCTGCCACCAAGATAGGCAACATTGTTTCAATTGGTAGCAGTTAGATTACAAAATTTTTCAAGAAGTTGCATTATAATCTTTTTCTGATGCATCTGGATGAGTCTTCATCACCGTTAAAATAGGCCATATTAATGAGAGAGGAGTTACATGTTCGACTAAGTCATTCAAGCAACAGCAACCAGGCAATATGTCATCTATTGATGAGGGAAAAATTGAATGCAGAAATGAAAAATATATAGCAATTAAAAATTTGATCCAAATAAGTGGAAATCTGGATAATTGGAGTTCAGATAATCTGAGTTCTACTGTATTGAGTAATTTAAATAATTTGTCTGAAGAATGGATTATCTAACCTAGAATTTGATACTGCCCTCTGTAAAAATGAATCCTCTTAAAAACTAGGTTTGAAGCATTTGAAATTTTGCAGACAAATCTCAGAAAATTAAGTATGCTTTTTCAACAGAAGTATTATCAAATTGCCATGGTCAATTTTTACATTTTATATTAAGACTGAATTATTAAAGCAACATGTTCCAAAAATAAATTTATTTGTCACCTAATCAATATATTGTTTAAATCAGTGGTTCCCAAACATTTTGTAAATGTAGCAACCTTTCAAAGATAAAACAATTTCAGACTCAAAAAAAGGCTTTTTGTATTTTTATATACCTATGGGTAGTACAAAATTTGGCGGCATACATTTGTTGGTACTATAAATTAATTTATTTTAGGAAAAAATATGGCCCAAATTACCTACGAATACATCCAAATCGTTCATTTTTTCACTAAACAAAGTTTTTTGTGGCCCCACTATTAATCAGCTCCAGCACCCAGTTTGCGAACCACTGCTTTAGATGATAAGAGGAAAATTTTTATATTAACTCTTTCAGTGAGGTGATTTACCAAAGTCGATTACACATTCATTAAGTGTGAAAATTGTCCCTAGTCCACACCAGCAAGAGAATTTTCTCTGCTACATTCATTGATAATAATGATAACAATAAAAATAGAATATTAACACAAATGATAATATTATGCATAAACTACCAATTTATGCATATGAAATGCTTTCAAGTCATGTATTATTTTTCTTAATTTTCAGGAGTATATTGTATTGAATTTAGTTTTACATGCTCCTACATGAAAAAATTAAATTTCTACAACTGAAAATTATTTTTTTATTTTAACCCTAGCTTACTAACCTTCATTTAACAAACAGGATTACTAACCATTTATCTAACAGACTACCTCATATTAATATTTTTTAATAAAAGAAAAAAGAAACATCCTTAATTTATTTAAATATGTACTTAACAATACTTCAACACTCTCTGGTACATTTAAACATAGAATACTGTATTAAATTTTATCACAGCAATCCAAACACGTTTCCACTATGTTCTCCACAAATAGCATGTGAACATGGACTTCAGTGAAATCTTGTTATTCTCCTCTTTTTAGAAGGACAAAATGCACATAGTAAATGTTTATTCAGTTCATCCTTATTCTGACGCTCCTGTGGCAGCTCTATTTGCAGAACATTAGCAATCATCGACTTAAGAGTACGACTTAATTTTAGGATCATCAAGTAATGTTAAGGCTAACCATTCATCTGTGAGGTGACCTCAGTTGCATAGCACAAAATCATAGCAAATAATCCCTTGTGTAAACAGTCACACTAGAAGAACACAAGCTAAAATGAGGCTATAAAAAAAGCCAAACCTAGAACTCAAAAGTATGGAGTAGGGGGAGTATATTTGCTTTGGTCGTCGTCTGCCAGATGAATGGTTAGTAATCTAGGGTTAATGCCAGATATGCATACTTTTTACTCATTACTTACAGAAAAAGCAGAATAAATAAAAATTATGAATTTAATTTTTAGGCATTCTTTACAAAAGTATAAAAATGAATGCCATATGGTCACCTTGTCTGTCTATCCACACATTTCATATCCAAATCTATTGAGTGGATTTTAATAAAGGTTGGTAATAAAGACTTAATGGGTACAGGGCAATAAGAAAATGGTATAAATAATTCATATAGCCTAAGCAGGGGTGCCACCTTTCTTTGAACAAAAAATGATCTTTCCATCATATCTCACAGAAAAAATATAAAACACACCAAAAAAGGCTTCTAAGAAAAGTTGTAGAAATATATACCGTATTTACTCGTGTAATACCCACACCCTCATTTTTAGAGCTAAAAATCTGGAAAAACTGGAATTCATGTAATGTCTGCACTTCCGAAATTTCAATGTTGATATTTTACGGCAACATCAATTGAATAATCTATCTGAAGCTGAGTTTGATGATACAATTACCGCAAACTGCAAATATTTAAGAAGTGACTTCTAAAAATTATTTTTAGTACTTTTTAATGTACATAATCAGGAACAACTCAAAAACCTATTTTGGAGTCTATCTCCTTAATCTTGAAGAAAGGTTCAATTGTGAGCCATTGCACATTCTCAAGTTATATAATTTAAAATGAGTAATTTTCACTAACTTTGCAAAATTATTATTATTATTATTTATTGGTCCAGGAGGTCTAGTACAGACATAGGACATGTCAGAAAGAATACATACATAAAATCACAGATACACACAATAAATTGAGAAACAAGTTACAATACAATTAATTTCTATTAAGGTATTCAGCCACTGAGTAATATAAATTATTCAATAAATACTTTTTAACTGTGGCTTTAAACTGATTTATATTATTTATGGATTTTATGCCAGTAGATAATTTAAGATTATATATTACATGATGTATGTTTAGATTATGATGAGTAGAGTAGCAAGGTTCTTATCTATTAAGACTGAAAAGATGGGAATGGGTTTTTGCAAATATTGCTGCTTCGAGAACCAGTATGCATGGGAGAGGGAGAGTACTGTAAGTTTTGAAATATGGTTTACATGAGGATAGATTATTTACACCGGCAATTGCTCTAATAGCTCTTTTCTGTAGTCTAAAGATGCAGTCCATATGGCAGGATCTGGCCCAAAAAATTATCCCATATCTAATTTGGGAGCAAAAATATGCATAGTAAATTTATAGAGTCACATTAGAGGAGACCGAGTGATATAAGTTTTTTAGCATATAAATGTATGCGTGTAATTTATTGGCTAGATAATCTATATGTTTTGACCAGTCAAGTGTTTCAGTTAGATTAATATCTAAGAATTTTATTTCACTGCAGTTTGTGAGTGGGAGATTGTTAGGTTCAAGCGATGGATATACGACTTTTTTTTTATAAGTATTGATTAATATGTAAGACGTTTTTTGTTGGTTTTATAAAAGTTTATTGTGCATTGGCCATTTGTGCTATGGCTTTGTTAGCTTTTATTTCAAGGGTCTTCATGCAAGGTGCAGTAATAACATGATTTGTATCATCGGCAAAATTTACCAATTGTCCATTGCTAATATAGGCAGACAGGTCATTGTTGTAGAGCAGCGGTGCCCAAACTACGGCTCGCGGGCCAAATGCGGCCCGCGAAGGGTTTTTGTTTGGCCCACGAAGCTAAGGCGAAAAATCAATTCGAAAAATTTAACACACAAATTCATACAATTTCATAATTTATATGAATATTAAATATACTATATTTGGTAAAAATCCATTGGGTCAGTTCTCTAGAAATATGTATAAAAGAAATATTATTTAACTTTTTACTGTGGTAGCCTTGCTCTTTAGCTCCGCTTTAAACATCTTGATTTCATTATGGTATGTTGTAAAAATTTTATATACAAAATTTAATTGAAATCCGTTCAGCCAATTCCTTCCAAATCCTTAACTACTGAGAGTTTAATTTGGAAATGTGGCACCCCTGTTTGGTTCATTCGGTTTAAATATGCTAATATGGTTTTGTATATAAGTGTATATTAAAATTATTAAATTTGGTTAAAATTGATCAGGACAGTTTAACACAAATACGTGTAACAGGAATTTTTCTATTCCTTGTATTGTGGCAGCCCTGCTCTCTATATCTATACTAAACATACTGATTTTGTTATTTTATGTTGCATGCCTACTTCATAAAAAAACATATCTCTATACTAATTGTTTTATATTTGGAGCTTGGAACTTGAAGAACATTGGATAATGCAGTAAAATCAATTATTCTCCAGAATACCATTGATTTAAATTGAGCAATTTAATTATTTATGGCTGATCAAACTTTAGTTAAAGAATTACTGAGAAATAACAATCACTGGCTGATTGATAATGCCATAAGTTACAAAGATGTTATGGTATTTTAGTACCATAGTATTTTATTTTGTTTTTGACGTAGGGCCAATTTCACCGTGATTTCTTTGGAAAAAATTTATCAAGCAGCAAATTTAAATAAAATATGACACACCATTGATGCAGGTAGGTAAAAATTATTAGGACGTCTCAATGTTTTTAGTTGATAATAAAAGAAAAAGGAGCAGAATGAAAATTACTCACAGAGTTGTTTCAAAATATTTTATTACAAAAAGATAAAAATGTAATCATCCAAATGGAATATATCTATGTACAATCTTGTTATCGGTAACTAGTTCTCAGATTAATTAATAACCAACTCCAACAACCATAAAAATGGTGAATAAACTAGTTATCCACTTTGACTTCAGAGCATTGGAGATATCATTCCTTACAATTCAATTGCAGCCATAAAATGAGCTTGCTTGTTTATTTTTTGGAAAATTAATTCACAACTGCTTCCATTTTTCATAATAACATATTATGTGGCACCACCAGTAATATCCATATAAAAGATAAATACACATTCACATTATATCATCATATTACGACACTTTCAATTTCAGCAATTTTCTAAAACCTTAGGGTCAAAACGGATAATTTTCATAAATAAGACAGAATCACAAACAAATTCTATATAAGATGTCTAGCAATGAAAGCTTGAGCAATATTTTTTCTTGTTAGATACCTGAAATTTTTTAAACTAACCTAGCTAAGTCTCAATTGACAAATTGAGGAAAGATTAAATCAAACGTCAGGTCTAATCTATTCTTTAACATTTGAATAGAATAAAAACATATTTTTGGAAATGACCTAATATTACTTCACAAAATGCAATTAAGTATCTGTATGATTGTCAAAAACAAAAGATTTTCCTTCTTTGATAATTAAACAGAGATTTAATTATAAAGCTTGCCCTATGGCTGAAGAATAAAAGAACAAGCATTTACAAGATACTTGTCTCAGGTATCTCCAACATCCACATCAAGATTATAAAAAACCAGAGTGCATTTTGGTTACAAAGCAGTCATTTTCAGTGTTAATTCACCAAGAACAGATTCTAAAATAAGGGCTCTTTACAATCTATTTACCTTGTTTTGGCTGTTGGAGATACCTGAGACAAGCATCTTTTAAGTGCTTGTTCTTGAATTCCTTATTTTTGCCTCTCAAGAAATTGATTCATTAGTACTACATCATATACATTCTTATTCTCCAAGAAATTAGCAATAATATTAGTCAAAAGGCATCTAACAAGAGAATTGACTAAAAATTGTCACTTTAGTAACAAAAATCCAACTGAAATAGGAAAGAAGGAACAAGGACTAAACCTTGTAATGACAGAATTGTAGATGTAAATTAAGTTACATGCACAGCTCTCGAGCAGGAGACCTCAAAGGGATACTACCAAGGGTAAAGGTGACTGCATTGTACTCTTTCTTTTCTGTTTCGCTGAGATCCACCAAAGGTGTGTACATGCTGAGATCTGGGACTGTGGGCTGAGTGCTCTTCTGGGAAAAGGGGCTTGGGCTTACGTTTGAACCAAATACTGAGCCTTGGCTCGTGGCTGGAGTTTGTGATGCCCCTCCAAATAATGAAGTTTGTTTGGCTGCTTCAACTTGGCTGCCAAAATATCCTGGAAATGCAAATTAATCGATCATATGGATAATCTACATGATAAAGTGCAGAAAATTGTGAGCAAATATAATCTTCATCATTTTTCTAAATTAAGAGAGAAAAAAAACTCCAAATATTTTCTAAAAAATTCGACCATATAGCTTATTACAGGTTCAATCTGGATGCCAAAAAACCTATAAATGCTAAATTAATTACTCGGGTAAATAATTTATGTGTTGAAGGATAGAACTTCGTGACCAAATTTAATCTTTGTCATTTTTCTAAATTAAGAGAGAAGAAATTCCAAGTATAGTAAACCCTGATTATCCGTGTTAATTGGGACTTGCATAGGCATGAATAATTAAAGAATGCAGATAATCCACATTTATAGGAAAAAATTAGGTACAATGTCTGTTAAATACTGTTATTTATGCAAAAACAGATTACATGCCATAAATTAAAAGCTAACAATACAACCAAAAACTGTAATTAGGATGGAACAAATTAACAGGAAATTAAAATTTGTTTTTGGCAGTGACCATTCTTTCTGGCCAACATATAATCATTATGCCTGGATATGAAAATGATGGGACAGTAAGACATGTTTATCACTTGCCCATAAAGTAACTTAATATCGCTGTGAATTTAAGAATCTCTTTAAAGTATAAGGGAAAACTTCATTTTGAATAAAAATGATAGGTAAATTGGTTTACATTATATTTTTCCACAAAGAAGTCTGTCAACTATCTCTCATTTACTGAAATGGCTTTTGTGTGATTGAAGTGATAAATCTGTGGTTGTTTAATAAATCATTGAAGTCCATGTCTCCATCATTTTTCATATAAGCAGGAAAATTCAAATTCACTCCAGGATGCCTGGTTAATCCACACAAATATAATTAGAGTTCTAATATACTTAGCAAAATATGTGGTTCGACAGCTCATTTCATGGGGTGACAAGTACATTTCACTGAGACAACCTTTAACCCTTTGGAGAGTGAGTTTTTTCACAATAATATTATCTGCATTTACTAAATACCTTAACCACTATAATTGAAAACAAGCGAGAGAAGAATTGTGGAGCATAAGGCACTTTTTTTCAGACAATTTTCTTTCCATTGGAGTAAAGAATCACAGATGTGATGTATTGTTGATTGTCTACATTTGCATCAGCATGTATGCTTTAGCGTTTTCATTATTACTAGCAGCAGATCCTAGATCCACCAAATTTCTACCATGTTTAGCTATCCTATATACCAACCAATCCTGAAAATTTGACTTCTCCAAGTTGTAGGAATTTCTAGAGATATTGCCCATACAGAAAAACCAAATACAAAAGCTATTTTTTTTAGAAGAAAAAAGTGCTAAAAACTGGGACAATTAGCTTAGTTGATCCCCAATAGATGTCATTTGCTTCCTGTCCACAGCAAAACCTTGATTTGCTGCACCTTCATACTCTACAGGACATGTTAATTAGAAAATGTACTGGCACATTCATACTCATCAAAGGGTTAAACTTTCTAAAACTTTCATGTAAATATCTCAAATGTTTTTCGATATGAAAATTTAATCACTCAAGCATGGCTTTTTCTGCACTGATTAAGTACTTTATTCATTCTCTTGTAAGGTGAACACATTTATAAGGGAATTTATTCCATTACTTTCTTTAACATCATTAATTAAATCAAAATTAAGATTGAAAAGGAAATACCTGTGAAAAAAAATTCCTGAATTGTAGCATAGCAAATAGTTAATTTTATACGTGACATAATGAGTAAACTATAAACAATGGTGGGGTTCAGTCATTTCTTTAAGGCTAATCAAATAGAATTGAAAGCTACCGTATCTGCCCGAATAGAAGCCGACCCCACGATTTTTTCCAACTTTTTTTGGCAAAAAAGTATTTTCGTAAATTTTATGCTTAAGTGTACCAGACATGCACGCACAACCTAAAATACATTATAAATTACATCTATATAATTATATACGTTCCATGTAAAGTTTTATTAGGTATTATTACTGTTAATTATAAATATAGTCAACGCCATTGATCACACCTTACAATCAAATGTAAATATATTTATTTATCTTACTGGAATTCAAACTGTTGCGTATCGAAAGCTGTCATCGAATTTGGCGTGATCGTATACTTAGTCATTATAAGCAATTTTAATAGATTCTATGAAAGAGGTTTCCAAGTTTTATTATTATTGCTGTTCATTATCAGATGAATTAGTTAACGCCGTTGCGCACACCTTCGAATCAGACGTATCTTATGTTAGCGGAATTCAAACAGTTGCGCATCGAAAGTCGTCATCAAATTTTGCGAATTGACTAAGCAGATGATATCGTCTGCTTAGTCATTATACACAATTTTAATACATTCTATGAAAGAGGGTTTTAACATGCATACAAAAATGACAATGGCTATAGCAAAATATAAAATAAACAAGAAAAATTAATATGAACTTCTTTTATACTGTCGGCTCCTAACTTTAACGTACCTGCCATTTAAATGATCCGTAAAAGCTACAACGTCTGCTACATCTGAACTTTAAATCGATTGCAGCACCAAGAAGTGCAATTAAAACAAAGAGTTGAAGAAGCTTAGTGTAGTCAGAATTTGTAAAAACCTCTAATAAGACCGGTGTTGGTATCTTAAGAACTCGTTGCAACTTATGATCAAAACGAATTTGCTGTAGCGTGCAATTAAACTATGAACCTGGTGGGTTGTTAAAACTCGATAGTTTTATATACTGCCCTTTCCTTTGGATAAGAACCCACTTACTTTTAACTACGTGTTAAAATATATAAATAACATTCAATAGCAATTTAAATTACAGCTCCGGGCAACAGGAGGTATGCTATGGAAACAAGACCTTTTTCAGCGATGGCGTCGTAAGAGGATGCCAAATTTTTCCTCAGGATCGCATTTAAGCCGAGGGTGATTTTTTTCACGATAGATTTTGACAAAAGTATCGGCTTATATTCGGGCAGATACGGTATATAAAGTACCTGTTGGGGCTGGTTGACTCATTCCTACATTCATGGATGGAGCTGCTGCTGGTGGGTTTCCAAACATCAAACCTCCACTTTGTCCAAAACCTGGAGAACTTCCATAGGTCGAGGGTGATGGTGGAAAATTGGGTGGAGGAGTCGTGAAAGGGCCAACGGCCCCCGATTGTTGTGGCAAGGCAAACCTGAATGTGGAAGCAGTAGGTGTGGAGACCTGCTGACTTGCATATATATTTCCCTGTGTCTGTTGTTGTTGGGGTGTTGAGGAAGTAAACCCAACATTTGCACCAAGTGAAAATCGTGAAGAAGCTTGAGGAGAAGGGGGAGAATTGAAGGAGAAAGTGTTGAAGGTAAATGTTGAGGATGCTTCAGCAAGCTGTCCTCGTGCCATCTTCTCCTGCAAAAAATAAGCACAATTAAGTAAGACTCAAAATTCACATCTTGGGACGAATTTCCATTACATTAACATTTCCATAACATTAACTTAGGAAGGGAGACTAATATCACACACATATCTTACAATTTTATATCAACTCTGAGAAATTGTTGATTTGATAGCTTTTCATACTCTTCTCCAGTAGAATATGCAATATGAAGCAAAAGATATTAAGTATGTTCAGTTTAACAGTTAGCTTAAAATGCACAATGTATGAAATGATTGCCCCTTTAAATCATATTTTATGATGTAAATTCAGTGCCAAAGACAAAAAACTTACGATCACACTCATTATTTGAGCATTTGGATTCTTCAGCATGCCCCATTTCAGTCTAGTACCTTGAAGGAGATCTCCAATCTTTTTCACCTGCCAATAGAGAGTGAGAGAGCATTCAGCAATTTTATACAACATGCCTTCACCTGTTTATTTTGGTTTGTACTTAGAGATAAAATTCTATTCTTTGGAAAAACCACAAGAAGTTATGATTTCACGAGAATTTACAAAAAGTAACTAATATTTATCAGATACTTTTTGACAATAAAATCCAATCTGTGAAATATTATTTATAGTGCGAATGCATAAATCATAAAAATATATAGTAACAACCTTCATGATTGATAAAAAAATCACAAATTGAACAATATAGCTAGGGCCGTTGTGTGGAAATCTGACACCTGAGGCAAAAAGACAAAATGTCACCCCAGTTTGTGACACAGGTACAGATCAGCGGCGACAATGCTATAGAAAAGTGACACTTGAGGTGGCCGTCTTCCATGCACCTAATGCAATGACCCTGCTGAGTTACAAACTATAAACCGTAGTCTCATTTTCCCAGCTGTTTAAGCAATAACAAACAAGTGAGGGAAGATTAGCAGAGCAAATTACATAAGGCGTTTTTTTCCTTCAGTTCCTACAGCAGCTGCAAGCAATTGTAATTTTTTTGAAAATCTTTATGAAATAAATTATACTAAAATTTGGTAACTTAAAATTTCTGGAACCGAGCCCGTTAAAAAAAAAACAGGTTCAGTTTGCGGTTCCATCTTATGCAGAGTGAGCGAACACCAAAGGGCTATCAACAATGGGCAATCGAGGGAATCCACTTAAGCTGAACACTCAGCTACAGGAGAGGATCACAGAATAATATTAGAAGAAACCAAGATTCTCGCTAGAGAGAATTTTTATTTCCCATGCATAATTCGAGAGGCCATCAAAATAGAGAAACATCCTTTGAATTTCAACAGAGATGATGGCTACAAAATCAGTGTAACCTGGAAATGACTTCTCCAGCCACCCAGATGGCTTACGGAAAAAGAGGGGTAAGGGGAGAGGGGCAGTGAGATAGAGCAGCAGGGAGGGGAGAGGTTCCAAGGAAGTGAAAGACAGGGAAGAACCTACCAGGATGATAGGAGGGGGTAAGGATTCCAATAGAAAAAGTGAAGGGGAAAGAGCTTCCAATGGAGGGAAACAGAGGGGAGGGCCTGGCCAATGGTTGGAGGAAGAGTCAAGAGATAGAACCAGTGGAATAATAGAAAGGGAAAATAACACCAATGGCCAAAAAGTAAAGGGGGGAGAAAGGCTCCTGATTGACAAATCCCCAAAAACGAAGGCAGAGGCATACCGTATAAATACCAGACAGAAGACTGCTTGAACACTTCATTCCTGAAGAAGATAACCAGCATTGGGATCAAAATGTCATACTATAATGTACCAGCCTACAAGAACTGCTACCAGAAGCCCCATCCTGCACTATTGTTTTGAGGGCCCCCGTATACGGAACACTTTCGTTGCTTGAGAACCATTTATGATTGTATGGGAATACTAACGGGAAGGGTGAGGGAGATGAAGGTGCAGCATGTTTAGAGGTATAGAGGAATGGAAACCAGATTGAGTAAGGTGGGGTTGGTGAAAAGAAAATGAAATGGCTAGCAGGCTTCCCCTTTTCAGCCCATCCCATGTACTTTGTACCCATAGTCCTGTATCCATGTCCCAATCCGCCACTAATTTGAGGTGCGAGTTCTATACAAAACAGCTGAGACGTGTGAGTAACAGTGGTGGCATGATTAGTGAGAAACCCTCAGAACTGTTTTTATGCACAACTACAAAGCTTATATATGCATCTTTATTATTTTTTATAGTATTTATTTGGTATTTTTATACTAATAAATTTGAACAAACATACAAACAGCCACTCCTAAAAACTGCCGCCTCACATGGCAGCCAGGAATATAACTTACATACTGATCAAATGTACCACAAGCCTGCGCCTGATACGCCTCATATCTAACTTCTTCCATTGAAGTGTCATGAAATCCAGGAAAGCTACCAATCTCTTTTAGTGGGGTGTAGCACGAAAGTGGCCACTGCCCGCCTTCCTCCATTGCCATAACATCTTCCTTGATAGCTGCACTGCAATGAAATATATTATAATTATATGACCAAAATGATAATTTACAAGAAAATATCCAATATTAGACTATTATTTTCAGATTATTTTGAATTGACTGACCTCAGAGTAGATGCAATAAAATGAAGGGAAATGTCTGTTTATTGGATATTGAGAGTGAGTGAAAATTTATTATAAAAAAATATTTATATTTTTTAATGAAGTTATTCCACAAAGTTATGCCTTTGACAAGGAAGTTGTGAATTATCATTATTTGGTATGAAAGACAAATACTGATTAACATATACTGAAGGCTTAATTAAACATGTACATGCTCCCATTATATCATTTAAAATATGCAAGTCATATATTGCCCAACACCTACAATAATTATAAAAATAAAAAGAAATTACTTTTACAAATCAGCTATGGGATTCGACAAGAGCACTTACGCCAAATCAAGCGGATTAAGTTGGGTTTGTCCAGTTTGAGGCCCGTGAAAAGCATTGACAGGAGAATTTGCTCGAGCAGTTTGTGAAGCCACATAACTTGGTGATTGCCATGATCTATTCTGAGTTCTATAGCTTCCTAGTTGATTGGCATCTAAAAAGAAACAACAAGAACAAATGAACTTCTGAACAACAAAAACATAGTAGTCAAATTTCAATTGATAAGACGAGAAATTTTTAGGAAGCATAATTGGAATGACAAGAAAAAAGCGAACCAAACATTCTCTGGATCAAGAGCAGCAGATTATGGATAACAATAATGGTTTGGTCATGCAATGCTAATAGAACCCGAGACACACGAAAAGATACTAGTAATATCAAACATCAATAACTCGCTAATTTTTATGAATGTAATTCGACTAATGAATTGTAATTTCAAGATCTAAGTACGGAAAGACAGAAGTTGAGTATGATGTTAATCCATGGAAAAGGAAACGAGAAGAGTTAAACATTAGACAAAGGAACCAACCGTGGATTGCTTCATACAATCATTGTACTAATTGTAGGTATGCCACCTACGTTCCAGTATAAGATTAACAACATAAGATGCTGCCTTTAACAATGGGATGATTACAGAACAGTTTAAGAAACAGCAAATAAAATAGGATATGAATAGAATTTGTTGCTTCATTGATAAATCAAAAAATTCGTTCCATTTTGAAATTTATAAAATCTGAATATTTAGAGGGCTTTAACCAAAAATAATAATGAACCAAAGCAAATTACATTTGAAAAACTATGGACATAAACAATTAATAGAAATATAATGTGTCAACTTACGTCTGTCCTGAAAATGCTCAAACCTACAGTTTTCGCCAAATTTACAATAGCCTTGAAGGAAAAATTTACAAGCGACCATTTTTATATTAGCAACTCGATTTTATTCACCTAAAGAACTATTTTATTCTAAGCTGTAACAGCACATTATAAACATCTCCCTCGCTTACGTTTTGAACACTGCGTTTACCTCGCACGGCTAGCTTTCTTTGTTTTGTACGATTCTATCGAACTAGCGATATCTGCATATGTGCGATCCAGGCGCTATAAATAAGAGTATGGCGGTAAAAGTTTTTTATTAGACCAATATTTTCTTTTCTGTTAATGTTTAAATAATTGCGAAAATGCCGAAAATATTAACAGAATTAAATGAAAACAATTTAAATTCGCCGAAAAGGAAAAGGGTAAATTTAAATGTGCATTTACTGCCGTACTTTTAAACATTCCGAGTTCGTTTGTAATATTTTGTGTCAATATTTATCCTTATCTATTTGAAGTATACGGAGCTTGAAGTGAAGGAAGAAATACCTGAAAATGAAAGTGCTGACGTGAAAGTTGAAATTAAAAAACAAGAAGGATGCGAAAGCCAAAATAGCGAGGAAGGAGGAACTCAAGTAAAGGAGGAATTAGGTGTATACGGAAATGTTGCAACGAAATTTTGTTATATGAATATGCCATATTACGACCAGGTTATAGAAAATAACATTGCAAATAAAGCTCATAAGTTAAAGTAAGTTAAAAAGTAATCGTAATGGATAAATAGTATAGCAGATAATGTTCATATTACTAGTTAAATTGATGGTGTTTCCTGAGATCATTTTGCCTTATATTATACTCTTAAAATAAGGAAACCATTTCATCCGATTGCTAACATCAATGCAATTATCAGCCTAGTATTGGAATATAAGACTTGCGTATAATTCTTATAAAATAAGTTCCTTCTCATTTTTAATTATGCAGTTAATTTATTATTAGAAATACAAAATTATATTCTAATATCTAGTAATAAATTTGAAAGAAGCTTATTTACTTGAACGCATTCACTTACGTCGTTACTTACCTAATGTACACGTCTGTAGAATATTATCAACTCAACACATTTGCCTTTTATTGATTCAGCCTTGCATAATTAGAAAATGTAGAGCTCTCTTCCCAGTTTTTTTGTGATTTTCAAGATACACACTATTCAAAACTTTTATATGGACCTATAAAATATTTGAAGCTGTTTGATTATCCATCGGCATATTGGCCCCAATTCAAATGGCAAATATTTATATTTTTGTATCAAAACTTATGAAAATAATATTAGCGAATTTAGCAGAAAATTGTTTGTAATGGTAATGTTAACATTATATAAAATATGAAGAATAGGATTAATTAGGCAAAATATCGACTAGTATTAATTAGAAAAATCTATTATTCATGTAAATTGTTGGAAGGGGTATGCTGTAGCATTCTGCATGTAATTGCTTAATCGAACCCTTAATATTGCATATGTAGGCAAGAGGACAGTTCAATTTAATATACTGACTGTATTGTATGCATTATACAAAACTTTTAATATTAGTGATTATTTTTCTTCCATTTAGGTGTTTACAGTTAGATAAGATAAGGGATGAACTGAAGGCTTTTCATGAGTCTACAAAAATACAGAAAGTCAAAGAAAAAAGGCCAAGGTATGATAAAATTAACATGCTAAACCATTAACTTTCTCTTTGAGTAACAGAATGCTCACTGAAAGATATTCAGTTAATTAATGCTTTTCATTTGTAGTTAATTTGGTGTACATTTTAATGGCTATGAAAAATAAAAAGGGCATATAAAAGGAAGGGTAAGTTATGTGTTGCCAGAGTAAATTTTCTAATTTAAATTATAAGTATTAATTTGTAGCTTTGCTTCCTCAGTAGTTTTTTTATGATCTGGATATGACAGGACTATCTTAGTAGGTTTTACAGGTTATTAGTTACAAACACTCATGCATTTGAAATGTCTTGTTTAGAAAATTAAGTTCTAAAGATGAAACTTATGAAAAATAATATCAGCCATTTAAAACCTTGCATACAGAGCATTTAAATACCTTTCTGTCACCTGTCTCTACACAATTTAAATGTTCTCCATTATAAATGTACAGGCAGTGTCTGCTTAATGTACAGATTACATTCTCAAAATCGCATATCTTAAATGGATAGCGATTTATCATATACACATATCAGAGATGTAGATGAGTTCCTGCACAAGTCCATGAATTTTTTCACCCAAAATTTAGGAATTAAAATTTAAAACTCCTAAACCGTAAATTTACCCAGAGAGCACTCACACGTCAATAAGAAATAAGGAAAATTAAAATTATACTTACAAGTTTGCAGGACGATGATGGCCTACAGGGACCTGTTGTCAAAAACTAGCCTAAAAAGAAGAAAAAGAAAACACGCACAAGCACTCTGGAAATCTCTAGATACGTATTTCGGGAGCTATGCTCCCATCTTCAGTAGCTGAAGTCGTATGAATTGTTTGTGTTTGGTCTTGTGTATTTATGTGTTCCGGGTAAAAGTGAAAGGAGGGCAGAGGGGTGGGGGAATTCTTAACGGTTAGCGAGTAGAGGGGTGAGTAAGGGATATGTCCGCGGTCGTTATTCATAACCGTCTCTTTGAATTTGTTTATGAAAATACTCTCGTAAGCATCTAGTTTCCAGTCGGTTTGTGTTGATTTTAAGAGAGACATGTTTTCGATTTTAATCGGGTGATTGTTATAAATATAAATAGTTTTGGGCTAATAGAAATTGTATGACAAAGAAATACATTACACTATACAATTTGTATATGCCCATAACTATTTTTAATTTATGGAACATTTAATTTTGTCTCACTCCCTCTCTCTCACTCCTTTCTTTCTTCCTCTCTCTCGTATTAAAGCACTAGCTAATTACCCGGGCTTTGCCCCGGGTTTACAGTTTTGAATTTTATGCTCATTTCACTCGCTAATATTTTCATTCAAACTCAAGTTACTCTCAAGATAAGTGACCAAAATTCCCCCTTAATTGGTATGAACAAATTAAATATAGATTCAAATTTGATATTTTGCAAAGAATATTCCAAATAAGTTGTGTAATATTACAAAATATAACACAGGCCTCTAGTCTGGGTATGAATTGTATTGCAACCCCCTCCCCTTCCCCCACCACAAAAATCAATATTCTGGCACTTATGTGTAAATCCTCAAGGTCTCTTTAGGATGTGTACCAAGTTTTAAGTCCCTAAAATTTTTGTTTTTTGAGAAATGCTGTAGGATATGATGTTTGGCACCTCCCTCCCCTTCCTCCACCCTCCCAAAAATCAAAATTCTGGCTCCAAAGTGCACATCCTCAAGGTCTCTTTAGTATGTGTACCAAGTTTTAGCCCTCTATGTTTCTTTGTTTTCGAGAAATGCTGTACCACATGATTTTTTATGGCACTCCCCTCCCCTCCTACAAATAAAAATTTCAACCCCATGGTGCACATCCTCAAGGTCTCTTTAGTAGATGTACCAAGTTTTAAGTCTCTAAGTTTCTTGGTTTTTGATGAATGCTGTAGAATATGATTTGTATGGCACCCCACTCCCCTTCATCCCCCCCTGCCTGTCAAGGAAAAACATGTCTGGTTAGGTCAGGCAAGCAGGTAGGGACCTCCTGCAATATTCTTGAAACAAACCACTAATATATTAAGCCCACCAAACCCAACTAAGGGAGCTTGCCTATGCCCTTGCCTCCCCCTGGTTAAGTTCCAACAGACACCCATGCAGAGGACAAAAAATGACTTGCATGAAAAACATCTCCGTGATGTGTATGCAGCGTGTTAATAGATGATTCTGTGGTTTATGTAGCCATTTCAGAGCTGCAGGAGTTAGCTTGGTCCTCTGTTAAATTGACCCCTCAAGCAAGTACAGTAACATATGTGGTCCTTTGCAGCATCTAGTTTCTTTATCTTTTGTCTGTTGAGTTTCTGCCAAAAATCACAATGTATCTAGGCTCTTTGGATTAGTGAACCTTCCTATGCAATATTTTCTTACTTCTTTAAATAAAATAACATAAGTTGCATTTTGCGGTGTTTTCATCACAAAGGAAACCCTTTTTTAATCCCTCAAGCCCAGAGGAGATTTGTTAAATCCCTCTCGTACAGCCGGATGAAGTTTTTAAATTTTCACGATTGCATTGCAAAAATGTTCAAAAAAATTTGAAAATTCTTAACTTTAGAAGTTTTCTCTCAATTTTTTTGTGGATTTACATAAAACATGAAATTTGTAAATACCCATTTTGCATATCATATTTGACACAAACATTGCTGCACTAGAAGAGAATGTACACCAATCGCTAATCTTCCTGTACGTGTTCACGCTTTACATATAACATTCAGCACCGGGAAATCGATGAAAGATATTGATGTACAATCTTAATAAAAAATAATTTTAATTAGTTACTATTTCATTCTATGACTGTACCCATCTAAACCAATTAGGTGAAAAGTTTTACTCACCTCAACTTTTTATTGACTTTACTGGAAATTTTTAAGTAAACGTAGTATTACTGATTTATTAGAACAGGGGTCCCCAACCTTTTCCTACTCGCGGCCCCAAAATTATAGATGACAATCACACGTGACCCCCACATATTTGCCTTAGGAACAATATATAAAATTTACGCCATTTATAGGTTTTTAATAATATTTATTATATTGACAAAAAATGGTACAGTATAAATAATATAGTGCAATAATGACAAAAAATATAACATATTAATAAAATGAATACATTTAATGTGAAACCTGAGCCTGGATAGTTGGCAGAATTTCATCGAAATTTGTTAATATATTTTAAATTGCCAATCGTAAATCTGGTTCTACCTTGAGCCTAGAACGATGCTTTGTCTTGATTATAGTGAGACAAGAAAAAGCAGTTTCGCATATATATGTTGAACCAAAAGGAAGCAGTGACATTAGAGCTTTTTTAGAAATTTCTGGATACTCTCTTTTGACGGAAATCCAGAACACTTCTATTGTCATCTCTTTAAATCTTGTATGTAGATTTTCGTCACATGATAACTCAATCAATTGTTCTCTTTCTATAAGGGTGTTATTATTTGAACTTGAATTATCAAAAGAAAAAGGGTTACGGATCCAACCCAAATCTTCTTCAGGAAATTTTTCGAATTTTACATCAAAATTTTCTATCAGATTTGTCAGATGAATTGAAATTGTAGTTTTAATTTCATTCAAAATGAAATCGGATAGACATGAAAACATTTCAAAATTATCTCGTGTAATTTCATTTTTCCATAAAGCTATTTTCTTTTTAAAAGATTCTACCTTGTCGCTGAGAGTGAAAATGTTTGTACATCGACCCTGCAAACTCACATTTAGATCATTTAGTTTTCCGAAAATATCTGCAAGATAACTAAGATTAGCTAGCCATTTTTTGTCTAAGAAATATTGAGATAGTTTGTAATTGTGATCCAGAAGAAATATCCTAACTTCGTCTTTCAGATCAAGCAATCGTTGAAGCATTTTTCCACGTGACAACCACCTAACTTCAGTGACAAGAAGAAGCTTGTCATAATGAGATCCCATTTCAGTACACAGTATCGCAAACAATCTACTATTTAAAGCTTTCACTTTAATAAAATTCACTACATTTACAGCTCCCCGCTGTACTTTATTTAAAGTTGGCTATAGTGATTTTGCAGCTATGGATTCTTTATGTATAATGCAGTGGTGAAAAACTATATGTGGAGCAATCTCTTTAACTCTACCCTTAAATCCAATGCTTTTGCCAACTAATGCATTTGCACCATCTGTACAAATTGCTACACAATTGGACCATAAAATGGAGTATGTTTGGAAAAACTTATTTACAACATTAAAAATTTCCTCACCAGTCGTTCTTCCTTTCAGAGGCTCGCAGAATAAAAAGTCTTCCAAAATATCACCATCGTAACAGTATCTCACATAAACAAGAAGCTGAGCAAGTTTAGCAACATCAGTAGATTCATCCAACTGAATTGCGAAATATGGGGAATCTTTCAACCTGTTTAACCTTTTCGCTGCTATGGACATTAAGCTTCTCCGTCAGCCGCCTGTGCCGAGTCCAGTGACCTTGAAGGCACCCTGTTGCTGAATACTTGCTCTAGGAGCTCCATGTCTATGTTCTTTCATTTGTCTTTTAGTCTCTTTATATTTTAAAAGTTATTTTGTCAATAATTTACATTCATATTGATTATTAACCACCTCGAAAAGATTTTTTCATCTTTTTTGTTGACTCTTTTTATTAATAGATTTTAGAAAACCCTAAAACAAACTTTCCGGATTAAATAAAATAATGTATACAATGCCACTATATTTTAACTTTTTCCTTTGAATTTGGTTATCATCTTCGTCTTCAGATTCTGAGGAATCGATGGGGTGATTCGTGTATGCAAAAGCCCTGAAGTTGAAGGCTGAGGATCAGATGTTGACGTTGATGGCTGGGGAGTAGTTACATCTTGGTCTCTTTGGGGAAGGGCACTCGAAAAATATTCATCTTCTGAGGAAAATAAATATTCCTCACTGTTACTTCTTGCTAGAATTTTGAGTAACTCCTTATCGTTAAGTGTATTCTCCTCCATTCTCACGTAAGTTCAAAAGAAAACGAAAGAATCTAAACGCGACTGAAAAAATGGGGTTTAAGCACGGAATGTATTACTTATGAAAGTTGACACAGAACTGTAGATATTTCTGACCTTTTTCTGTCTGTTTTAGGCCTTTTAGAGCATAGGGGGTGAGAAAAGTGATGGTTAAGGGACGAAAAAGGTTTTATGCGAGTGCAAAAACCCCGGGGAAACATCGTCCAAGGTTAGACTAAAAACAGCTTGAAAATATGTCTATGCCATCTACAGAGTGCCCAATACATCTTTTAGTACCACAAAAATCCACAACACTTCGTTAGCATCGATCAGACTATATGCATTTTGAGCAGTGAACGGAAAAGCTTGAAACGCATATATGCGTCGTTAGCAGTCAGTGCACCGCTCTGCCCGTCCACATATATGCGTCGTTAGCAGTCAGGGCACTGCTCTGCCTGCCCGCATATATGCGTCAATAGCAGCGAAAAGGTTAACAATAGGAATTTTACATTATCTGCGAGTATTGTAATATGCCGGGAAACAGTATTGTTTGATAAAGGAACGCATCTTAAATTGTTACCATATTTTTCACGATGAATAATTGAAGACATTTTTATTGCGGCGGGCAAAACGAGAGTTTCACCAATATTATGCGGTTTCACTGCTTTTCCAATCAGGTATGAAACTTCTAATGATGCCCTTAATGCTTTTTCCGGAACTGTTGCATGCCTGCTCATAAAACATTTCTGCATTTCTAATGCATTCACATGTCTTTTAAAAAAAGTTTCATCCTTGCTCATTACATCGGCATGCTTTGTTTTTAAATATCTCTTGAGCTTGGATGGTTTCATACTCTCACCCGATAATATTTCTAAACATATTACACACCTCGGGCATTGTTCATTATTTATTACGGTATAAGTAAAACCATACTTTATATAATGTTCTTGGTATTTCCTGACCCTCTTGTCCGGTTTAAACTGTGATGATTCTCCTAATTCCACTTCACTTGGCGGGCAGCTTGATTTCATCCTTTTTGATGTCTCACTAGTTGGACTTACGTCCTCACACTCGCCACTTGCTGATTGTTTAAATTTTAATATCCATTTATCCATGTCGGTGATATGGGTACTTTAAATTTAAATATTAATCCTATTATAGTAAAAACGCAAAATATAAATATAAAAACATAATATATATAAATGTAACGACAACATGGAGATGAATATAACAAACTAAGGTCTGATGGAATGGCCACAACACTCCTGGAATGAGACACTTACTTGAAAGAAAGGGACAGGGTCGTATGCAGCTGGCAATGGTTAATGTGAGCTCAACAAAACAAATTAAATGCAGGAAACTAGATGAGACTCTTTCGGGTGCTCACTCTTTATCTCTCACACTTCACTTAGGATTTTGAAATTCATACCACATTTACCCTTTATAAGTGTGGACATTTCTACAAAAACTCAGCTTCATATTTCACTGACCACGTTACTAAACACTCGACTGAAAATAAGTCAAATTTGTAACTTTTCACTCTGTGGCTAACTTTAGAGTTTAGTAAGTCTTAGAAAAAGAGTCAAAATTCTTCACTATTCATTGTGTATATTATAAATTACATAGAGACTTACTGTGTAAACATGGAGACCTGTACTACTTTATTCTTGCAAACTGTGAACATTCAAAAAACTTATTTTTTTTTGAGCAGCAATAAAAAAATGCCCATTTCATGGGCATATACCAGAAAAAGTAAAAGCCTTGACCCAATTATGAGGCTGTATTTCAAAACAGGAGTCTAAACACTTATAGTGTATGAAATGTGGTTCTTCTTGCTTACTTAGTACTTCAGTTATGAGGCCTTGAAAATGCTCAAAATATTTGCAGCCGGAGAATTATGACATGCACACATTCATTCTGGATACCATTTCTCAGAACTGCTTAGACTTAGGACACTAATACTTGACAGGCTTTCATGTCATGAATATAGCTACATTTGTGCCAAATATGATTCAAATCAGAGATGGTCGTGTGAAAAATATTAAAAAAATTGCTGATTTGACCCAGAATGAAAAAATGTGCATTACTGTAATTATGGCAGTGTTAGTGGATGGCACAAAGTCACCACCATATGTTATTTAGAAAATTGGTATTAAGAAGTTTTTTCCTGAATCGAGTTTGATTTTTATTGTGGTCGTCTTCCTTTAAGGTTAATATGGTATATACTGTTTTACCAACCACAGTATTCAGTGTTGAGTATCCATGGTTCTTCATGTGGCTTGACTAATTTTAGCCCACTGAGGTTGGATGTGCATCACAGTGTACATGTGAACCTCCCCCTATCCTTATCCCCTTCACTCTTTCTTGCAGTGAAGGGAGGAAGTGTCATTTACCACTCTCTTGGGGGTTAAACATTAAGGTGTGAGTTACTGGCACAATTTTGATGGTCTGACAACACAACTGATTTTTTCATGATGCTGAGTGGTACCTTGCAAGAAAGATTTGGCATTCAAAATGCTCCTCATCCTCGACAATGTTTCAAGTCACAGCTGAAGAGCTCCAGTTGTGCCCTAATATTGAAGTGGTGATTTGACTACCCAACACCACCTTCCTGCTGCAGCCCTTAAGATTAGGGTGCAGTAGCAGAACTGCAAACTTTCGGCCCCCCTGCAAGAATAATTTCTGTGACCCCTCACAATTTTTTGTTTAACCGATTAGGGACGGAGCACCACCACGGTGGTGTTAGGGTACCATCCTCTTCTGCCCTCTTGTGTGGGGCGTGTTAATTACCTGTAGTTCCTTTTTTTTGCTAGCAGCTAACAGACAGTTTTAAGTTTCGCCCTGTGAAGTTGCACAAGTTTTTCTTAAGCGGTTACCATTTTATGTGTTTTTAAATTTAGCCCTTTTTTTAATTTGACAATGGCAACCAAGAGAAAACAGTGTGAGGATCACAAACTGGATTTATTGTTTTCTATACCAGATGATGGAGTAAAAAGTGACATGTCCTCTTTCGATAGTGTTAGTGATATTCAAGAGGAAGAAATTCCTGAACCCTGTGAAAATATTTCACCTATAACTTTAGACGATGAATCCGATGGTGAAATTGAAGAGACAGTTCAACAGTCTAAGAGAAGCAGATTGACTTGGTCCAGAAGAGGTTTGAGAAATTTAGGCACTAGTCTCTCTCAGTTTACACCTGGTCCTAATTCTTACTTACTAGAAAATTCTTCGCCTTTAGATTATTTTATGTTATTTTTTACAGGCGATATGTTGGATCATTGCGTCAAGCAGACTAATTTGTATGCCTTGCAAAACTGTCAACTGTGGGCGGAGGTGGAAATATTTGGGAAGATCTTACATTAGATGAGTTGAAAGCTAGGTTAGGTGTTATTTTTATGATGGGATTTCATGATCTTCCAAGTCTGAAAGACTATTGCTCCACAAATAGGGCATTGAATGTACCAGGTGTATTAGAAATCATGGCGATTTTTGTCAATTTTGCAGAATTTTTACGTAAATGATAATTCACTGCAGCCTCTACAAGATAGCTTAGATTTTGATAAACTCTACAAAAGTAGACCTATTCTGGATAGTTTGAATTGCAATTATAAAAAATATTATAATTTTTCTGAGTATCGGGCAATAGATAAAGCAATGGTGAAATTTACTGTTCGCTCTTCAATGAAACAGTATATGCCAATGAAACCCATCATAAGGGAATTCAAGTGGTGGGGAAGAGCAGATGGAACATTGGGATTTGTTTTTCATTTAGAATTATATACAGGTAAAGGGACAATTAAAAAGAATAATTTGGGTTTGGGTGGAAATGTCTTGATGCAACTTGCAGAGCCTCTCTTTGGGTCAGGCTGCACCCTTATTTGTGATAGATTTTTTACGTCGCCAGATCTATTTATGGAACTCTCCAAAAAAGTTTTGAGAGCCATAGGGACTGCAAACACCAACCGTGTCGATTATCCCAAAGAATTATTAGCAAACACAAAGGACTGGAAGCAAAGTAACCAAGGGGACTGAGTGGCTCTCCTCCAGCCTACTCGTTTCCTTAGGCTGTCGTGACAAAAGATCTATATTCTTTTTGTCATTGGGTTACGATTCACCCACATACCCAATGCAGTCTGTGAAAAGGAAGGAGAAGGATGGGTTGAAGGTAGAAGTGTGCTGTCCTGAGATTGTGAGGTTATACAATCAATTCGTGGGTGGATTAGATCAAAATGATCAATTATGTTGCTACTACAGTTTGCACAATCTTTCAAAAAAGTGGTGGCATAGACTGATGTTTGATTTAATAAATAGGATGGTAGTAAATTCTTATATCTACTACAAACAAGCTACCAATATGCCAACTTTTCCCCTTAAAAAATTCTATTTGAATATAATCGGAGACCTCATTGGAGGCTACAGTAGCAGAAAGGCACGTGGACATGGAGCTACAGTTCCTCCTTCACATAATTTTGGAGAGTTCCACTATCCAGATCAAGTGAAAGGAAATGAGAAGAATAAACTTTTGCATAAAGAATGTGTGGTATGCCAGGAAAAAGGACTTAGGAAGAGGACAATTTTCGTATGTTCTGTTAGTGAAAAAGGGCTGTGCATTGACACTTGCTTCAGAGAATTCCATCTACATCTCCAATAATTAAGGAATAAAAAGCCTCGGTAAGTACTTTAATAGTTAATATAGACTCTTAGTATGGCCCAGTGAAAGTTTCAAGCAGATTAGAGTTAACATTCTTTTTCTATTGGACTTTTCCCAAAAAGGTAACAAATTAGCTATTTTCTGGCATTTAATTTCTTTCCCTAATGGGTTAATACACTATAAAGATGGTCCTGCAAGGCCCTCTAAATCTATCTTTTCCCCTTCAGTCATGGACTCTGCAGTATAATAGTTTGCTACTCTTAGAGAGTCATAAAGTGCTTTAAGTAGTACTTTGCTGGCATCTATGAAGATATGGCAAATGAATCATCTCTGACAGTCACTGGATTTTGGAAGAAATACACCATGGCTGACAGCATGGACAACATAAAGTAATCCCTTGATGAAATCAAGCAATTGACAACCAACTTTTGCTGGGGAAAACTTGGGAAGTAGGTGATGAATGAATTTCCCACGGTTGATGTGAAGGTGTGCAAGATTGTGGAGGTCCTGCATGATGCAGGAAGTGAAGTATTTGAGTACCTCTATATGGCTGAAGTGGAGGGTCTTCTGAACTCCATCAGTGAAGGACTGGCTGAGGGGGACCTGGAAGAGTTTATTAAGTCAAGCTCTAGCAAGGATGAGGACAATGAGTTGATGGTAGAGAAGGCAAAGCTTGGTCTAAGGGAGCTAAATAACATTATGCAAGTGGCCAGAAGTCTTGCTAACTTGGTTTTTAGGACCAATCCTTTCATGGAAAGAAGTTTAAGAGAGAGCAGAATCAGATGTTTCTGTCCGAGTCATTGGAATCATCTATTGATGACTTAGAGATCATTGAGGAACCCAGGACTATGGAGGAGCCCAAGACCAGCATTGCAGCCAGATTGCATTGCTGTGGTAAGCGTAAGACCATGTGTGTGGTGTTAACAGGTATACTACTCCCCCGTTATCCGTGATCTAAGTATCCACGAATTCATGTATCCGCGAGTTGGTTTTATCTCCCATTACCCAGTATTCGCGAGCAAGGTCTCACATATCCACGAATCTCTCCAACACGTTATTTTACGTAACCTCTTTAAGGACTGAGTTTTTTATAAACATTTTGTTTATTAGTGATTAATAAGTAAAAATTGATCATTTAAGATTATTTATTGTACACATAAGAAATGATAAAATAAAAATTGTAAAAATAATTTTGACTTTTCCAATTAAAATCATTATTATTAAGTTTAGTTTTCCATTTTCTTTTGATTGACTGTTCAATTTCACTATCGTTATTTCAGACATTAGAAGGATTAGAATCGCTTTTAGTAGTAAGAAAATTACTATACAATTCTTCTAAATCTTTGATATCATATTCACTCCGACTGTAAGAGCTTTATTTTTATAAATTCAAGAATTTCATAATCTTGCCATGTCCAACTTTTATTCAAATGCCCCATGCTATTTACTAAATATGCCGTGACTTGGCAATAAATATGTATTAGGAAACCTTTTTACTTTTGATAGCAGTATCTCTCAGATAAGCGGTAATCAGTATATGCTTATAGTATCTGAGTCATATTCTTTTACAGTATATAATATAGTATTTAATATTTTAGTTTTCCTTTTAGAACTACGAACTTAGGTAACAGTTCGTAGTTCTCAAAGGAAAGGTAAAAATAATGCAGCTACGCTAGGCTATTATTTCTTTTATCCCTAGTAAAATACGATGCTAATAGTAATTTACTCAATGTAATACGATTTCTTTCAGAAAAAATGGACAAATTCAATTATTCTTCTTTAATTACTGTATGAGGATCCCCAACCTTACTTGCGACAAACCGGAACGAATGTAACTGATGAAATATTCTTCAAATTCATATAGGTGATATTATCTAGTACTATTACTAGTAAAAATAAGCCTAAATAGTGCATAAAATTTGTTGAAATTACTTCTTTGGTATGGTGACCCTATCCTAAGATATAATGTAAACATAAAGCCCAGTATCGGTGAATTCGGTATCCGCGACATTTTTGCAGAACGCATTCCTCATGGATATCGGGGAAGTAGTGTACTGCTCTGCTGTTATATTATTACTGTATAGTACTTTTCGAATCTGGTATCTAATATAATAACTCCTTTCTCTGTATGTCTATATGTCTGCAATGTGCGTCATGCTTGGAAGCACTTTCATTGGCTGACTGCAAGCCAATCAGAGATCAGGAGGTTGTTGTGAAGGAATATGTTTACCTTAGCTATGTTAGATTTTATCACTGTTCCTGGTGGCTTAGGGGGCTGGCTTCAGATATGGATGATGCAGTTAGCATTGAGTACGTGACTTCAAATCCTGTTTGAGTCTGAATTTTTTCTAGACTAATTTCAATCCAAACTCCAAGAAACGGCAAACAAATTAAAGACAATATCATGCTGAGAGAGAAAGCTACATTTTTGTGGAGAGAGAGAGTGAAATGAGAGGGAGAATGGGAGAGAGGAAGGAGAATGGCAGGGGAGGAAGAAGTGCCTTAATTTTAACACTTTATTCATGTATACCCATCATTTTTTATGGCAATTACACTTATTTTATGTAATATACTTGCTTTTTAGGCTTTTTTACCAGCGAAGCGGTAGTATCAGAACACCTTATGGACACGTCTTGTCCATCCGTCATAACTTTCATCTCTTAAACCACTGGATGGATTTTAATTAAATTAAGTAGGAGTGATCCTTGTTAAAATTTATTGTCATGTTGTTATTTTGAACTGAATCCGTCAGTTAGAACTTCTACTTTACATAATTACTTGAACCTGGCTGTACTCATGCACATTTTTGTAACATCACATGGGGTTTCTCTGACACCCCATGGATATTTTTGTTTAAAAAATTATTAATCATCGATTTTCGATAAATTTTTCATTTTATATGTCTCTTTATGTATTTTTGATTAATTGAAATTTATTTTAAGGTGTCAATTATTTAGCAAAACCGGGAGAAAAATAAAAATTGTGGAAAATGTTTGTTCTTACATTTATGAAATTTTATATTTTGTAATCAGTAATTCAATAGTGATCCCAGATCATAAACAACAACACCAACAATGCAAATAGTAACAATAATTTCACAATAAAACATATAAACCATTCGCAAAACAAAAAAACATGGAGATTTCCACACAATTCTCTGTCGCACTAAGAAAAATGACTAAACTCAAAGGATAACCATAGGATACTAGTTTTTTTTAGGTGATAAGGATTGAAAGCATGTGCTACTTCAGCTGCTGAAGGGCATGAGTCATAAAACCTAAAAGTAAAGGAACCCTGTCATTAAACAAGGGCTGGGGTGTCTACAGCACCCCGCTCACCTATTCCCAGGTTAATAAACTTATACTTGTATCTCGTTAAATGGCATCCGTCATGTAACAATGAAATACCATAAATTTCTTTCCATAGCTCTTATAAGGCTCTTAAAAGGTCTTATAAGCTCTTAAGGTATAGATTAAAAAATTTATTCAGATAGAGGACTTCATTTACCACAAAGAAGTCCATGAAACCATATAATTACGTGGTGATGGTGGCGGAGTGGTTAGAGCATTGGCCTTCCATGCCGTGGTCCCAGATTTGAATCCGGTGGAGGTCAGATTTTTCAACCTGGGATCGTGTTTTCCCCTACTTGTGTGATTTGAGGAGACTGCACAAGTCAGTGCTCTATTCTTCGGAAGGGATGTTAAGCAGTTGATCCCCTTGATGCTCTTTGTAAAGAATAGGCTAATGCCTGCACTGGATTTTCCTCCTCCCTCGTGTGTGTGTTCATTGTGGAAGGAGTTATGGGTATAATAATCCAAGAGGTTGATTAACCATAAATACAAACCAACCAACTAACCTTATAATTATTAGTTATAGATTCGGAGATAAAAAATCGAGAAAATTCTGAGCAAAACAGTATATTTTGTTTACGTTGATTGCTAAGATGGTTCTCTCAGTAAACAGCAATTAAAAATCCATAAATATCTCTCCATAGCTCTTATATGATCCGTAAGGTAAAGATTAAAAAAAATATTCTGATAAAGAACTTCATTTACTACTAAAATGTCTGCAAGACCACATTACGAGTTATAGTTTTGGAGATAAAAATTCGAGAAAATCCTAAGCAAAATATCCCATATTTTGTTTACATTGGTTGCTAAGATAGTTCTCTTAGCAAGCAGCAATTAAACACCATATTTTTCTCTTCCTAGCTCTTATATAATCTGTGAGCTATATATTATTTGGATAAAGGACAACATTTGCCACAAAACAGACAAATAATTAGGACTTTAATTTTGGGTATAAAAATTCAAGAATCTTTCAATGCCATTTTGTATGTATTTTCTATAAAGACCGCATTTGAAATCTCTGTGTATTCCATTTATGGAGTATACTTTTCCATCGTGTTTAAGTATAGTATACTTATGCATAACCTTGCATTCATTTTTTGAAATCTTCTATCTTTAAATCAAGTTTTTAACTTATAAGAATTTATTATTTTATCAATGCAAGCATTGAAAAGGTTTTTATTATGTTGTCAGAGTATTGTTATTGCACTGTCAAGCTTAAAACAAAATAGCATCTATTATAGATGATTCAGTAGTTGATCCTGCTACTAATTATGTATATTTAATGTAAAGCAATCGAGCATTATTGACTTAAATGCCTCTTTGTGGTTAACTGTACCAAATTTATTTTGTTGCTTATTTATAGAAAAAATACCGTAGCTGCCAAGTCTTCCCCCTATGCAATTAGAGAACGCAAGAGAAAACTTGATTATTGTGAAAATCCTTACACCAAGGACACAACAATTCCTCTACGTCGAATGCCAAATCGTTTAATAAAAAAACAGGATAAGTCAATGAATGAAGACTCATTGGCAAGTGAAACGGTGGATATTAAGGAAACTCAAACAAGACGTGATGGTATGTATTTTTATGTATTGCTACATTATCCTAACTCTTTGTCAGTTATACAAGTCTGATTATAATGCATATGCAAAAAGACACCTAGTTATGTTGTTTTATTGCATTAGCTTTATTCTCTGTTTATCTAGGCCCTCTAAATATGGTAGATATTGTTAAAGAAATAGAAAATGAGGAAAACTGGAAAGCTCATTTAAAGGAACTTGGCAGTTACTTGGCTGAGAGGAAAAAGAGTGAAAAAGAGGTTGAGGTTACAGGAAAATCATGGACATCTTCAATTAATGGATACAAAACAGCTAAAAGGCACTGGGAATATCCCAAAAAATCAGACACCTTGGATGGGTATGTAAGCATAGTGTTGAACATTTGTATTTGCCAGTGACAACTGAAAGATTTCTGTTACATTAAAGCAAAGTATAATTTTTTGATGAGCTCCACCCTGATACAATTTACCAGAGAATTGTTGAGCTTGCTGAAAAAATTCAAGAATAAGCACTTAAGTATTAAAAATTGTAAAATCAGTACACCCAGTCCCCAACTAACATGATAGAGGCATTCTTAAAAAATTTCTTGTAAGGTGAAATCGTGTTAGTCGGACACGAATTTCTGATAAGAAATAATGTAAATAGGGGAGAATGTATTCCAGAATTTAATTTTATTCCTTTATTATGACTATACTTTGGGTAATGCATAGTGTTTTTTATTTGTTTGTCTATATTTCATACATATAACTCATTTTCACAGAAAAGAAACGATGATAACATGTATGGTTTGTAACGTTGCTTCGTTAAGACCTTTATCACGAACGATATCACGTGTTTGTTCATTGTTCTCATAGCACTTAAGTAAATCTAGTTTTTGCTCTAGTGATGCAACTTTTCTCGGTTTCTTACTCCCACCACCAATAAAATGTGAACCAGCATATTTTTCGATGTACAGGGTGGGCGAGAAGTCACCGTACCCTTGTAAATGAATAAATATTAGTCATGGTAGATAAACAATGAATCAGCAAGTGGAAGACCCGGGTTCGATTCCCAGTCATAGCAGAATTTTTTCTGTTTCATAGTTATTCCCAAAATTACAGATTATGCCATTCTGCATAGTTTCCTATTATTCCATCAATTTCTGGCTTTGGCAATCTCACCATTTGAGAGGGAGGGGTTTTCTTCGACGTTCTCTTGGAGGACGTCCGTTGGGGCTGGTTGATACTAGCTTGGCTAGCCCGGACCCAACTAAGAAAAACACCCGCATTCAGAAACAGGAAAGATTATCTGCTATGGTAGTTCAGTGGTAGAATATCCGCCTGGCAAGTGGAAGACCTGGGTTCAATTTCTGGTCATAGCAAAATTTTTTGTTTCATAGTTATTCCCAAAATTACAGCTTATGCCATTCTGCATAGTTTCCTATTATTCCATGGTAGATAAAGGTTTAAAAATGTTTTATGACAGTTTTTAATACACCAATTACAATACATCAAGATGATCTGTGTGTGAACTGTTATGCTCGACACAGTCTAATGTGGCATCATGTCCTGCGTGACATCCTTCATAGCATTTGCTGTGTAATGTGATGAATGCCTCTTCCACAGCTCTGCGCAACTCCTCATTGTTGTGATAGCAACGTGCAGCCACTTGTTCCTTGATAATGCCACACAAAGAGTTGTCTGGGATGGTGAGATCAGGACTGCATGGTGGCCAGGCTAATGGTGCATGAGATGTCAGTGAAGCATGACTGATCCAGTGGCCCGGAAAATGGTCATTGAAAATGTCACGCACTGCGAGGGTGAAATGTGCAGGTGCTCCATCTTGCTGCAGCCTCACATCATCCATGAGATCTCTTTCTCTCAGCTGTGGTATGAGCCATGTCTCCAACATTGCTCCATAAGATGCAGCGTTAATGAGTCCTTCGAAGAAATAAGGTCAAATGACTTGCTGTCATACCTGCTCACAGCACATGTGGTGGGTGATGTTCCAACTCGATTGAAAGTTTGGTTTCTTCTTTGCCCAAAACACCACATTTCTTGCATGGGCACTGTGATAAATGGTGCATTCATCAGAGAAGAGAACCTTTGAGCTTGAGAAAGTGTCCGGCAATGTACGGCTTCACTTTCAGGTCTTTCGTCATATGGTGTCACATTGTTGGCTGTGGGGCACACCAAGCTCTGATGGTTGTTTCTGCTTTGATTTCAGTGGGGAACGAGTAATGGAAGCATCAACAGCTTCACACATTGACAAGCATATCTTTCGCCCACTCCTCGGCCGATCTTTAACACTGCCAAGGGCAAATTCATGTTTCTCCCAGTCTGACAATGTTGCTTTTCATGGAGGAGCCTTATTGAACCGTTCCCGAAATCCTGCCATCACCTGGACCATTGTTTGGCCTGTGTGTGATCTCTCGTGCACCCACACGCTTGCCACTAACCTCTCTTCAACTGAATAACTGCTTGCGTCGGTCATAGTCACAACTCAACTGAAGTGAGCTCTCTGAAACACTACACTGCACTGTATAGCAGCGTTTTCATTTTTCAGTGTTGTCATTTTTCATCTTTCAGCATTACCAATTTTTCATCTTTCAGCATTGCCAATTTTTCATCATCGTTGCATAGGGGTACGGTGACTTCTTGCCCACCCTGTAGATGATCGTTATTTCGAGTCAGCTGTTCAACTGTTCACCATTTATTTAGAAGATTTGTAAAATAATAATTTTAAACAATAACTAAGAATTAAACATATTTTTAATACATGAAATAATTTTTCAAAGATAACAACATACGATCTATAGAAAATTACAAAAAATGTCAAAGGAAATTTTAAAAACATTCAAGAATGGTATTTTTTTACATTGCAGTTTAAAAATCATGAAATCCCTCGCCTTCTGCATCAGACTCATAGAAATCATGAAATTCATCCTCTGGATCAGTTTTTACAAGCAGGGCTCAAGTTATTTTCCATTTCTGCTTTCTAGACCATTTTCACGATCGTAGAGAAGTCGTGCAGAAATTGTGTTAAACTGAACAACCAGTTGTGTTAGTCGAAAACCAGCCCTACTTTAAAAGTCATGTTAAACCTAAATCATGTTGGTCGAGTTTGTGTTAGACGGGGATTGGGTGTACCATATTTACCCAAATCCAAGACAAAGTTTTTTCCAAATTTCAGCTTGCGAAAATCGAGGGTCATCTTAAATTTGAGTAGGAAGTGGTATACTGTCAATACATTGCGGTCAATTCATTGCATATCAAGTCGTCGCACATCAATCCATTTTGGGTCAATTCATCACACGGCAAACTCATTGCGTGTTAATACATGGCACAGCAAACTCATCACGCATCAATTCATTGCTCGACAAATTCATCGCGAGACAAACTGGAAGGCAAGATACCATGACTGGTGTATGGCAGAGAGGGGAAAGGAAGGAGCAGGGAGTGATGTATTGGCATGTGACAAATTGACCTGCGACGAACTAACCACGACGAGTTGTCGTAGAGCCATGAGAAGTATGGTTATGCATTTAATTGATGTTTTTTTACTTTCTCCATGCATGAAGTATAGAGAAATTATTGTTTTCATGAAAAAAATCGAAATCAAGATTTTAACGGAAATACGTGTTTAAAGGTCCCCTGAACACGTTTTGACTTTTCTTGAAGATGTCTGTGGGTGTGTATGTGTGTGTGTCTTTGACTGGAATTTTGTGGGTGCTTTAACTCAAAAACTATTGATTAAATTTTATATTTGTCATTTATGTTAAAGGGAAAAGAAGTTATTAGTTTTTGGTAAAAATCGGTCAACCGAAGTGGATGTTTACACTTTTCAGTTTTTCTATTTTTTGTGATATTGGCTTTAATATTTGATAAATGTGAAAAAGCACTAGAATAAAAGTTGTAGGAAATTACATTTTCTGTAACCTTTATATTTTAAAAACTAAAAGCTGCCACAACCACACCACCTACTGCTGACTATTGTAAACACTTTACAGTCCTTTTTATTTTCTTAATTGTTGGAACTTTGGGGCTTTATCCGATATCAGAAGGCTACGGTTTGAGTTTATTTCTTTGTAAAGACTAAATTTTTCTCACAGTTCCTTAAAATGTTTATTATCATGTAACCTATTTGGAATTTTTAGAAATATTACAGGCATGGAGAAAGTCATGTGGTGGCCACATCAGATTTTTTAAACAAATGAAACAAGATAAAATAATTGTATGTATCAAATAAAACTTGTAATTTCAAACTTGTGATCTGAATTTCAATTATTACAGTATTAATTTTTAAAAATATATGTAAAAAATTGTTTTTTCTCAAACAAAAATTTGTAACAAAGCATTTCAATTAATGAACGAACTAGTATACCTATACTGAATGCTTGTGTTTGAAATATACATCAAATACATTCAGTGAGAAATTAAGTCACAATATTTTTTCTGTTGTCTTGGATTCGGGTAAATATGGTACTTATCTCAGGTATCTCCAATAGCCATAACAAGGTTATGGAAAATCAGATGTGCATTCCAGCTATAAGGCAACCATCTTTAGTGGTGATTCACCAAATTTAGATTCTACAAAATTACTTTAGGGACTGATCATCAGATAAATTACATGACAATCACTGTTTTTTTACCTGAGAAATGATTACTGAGCATCATATTGCCCTGTCCTTCGGATGAAATTAGAGGGTGAAATACTTGTCTATTCTTATTATGAAAAACAAATAAGGCATTAAAATGTGTTTTTATTGTTATTATTGTCCACAGATTCAAGACAAAAGTAAGCAAACTAAAAATGTTGTGTGGCAGCATGGCAAAAGTGATAAGAGAAAGAATCGCTTCTATTGCAGTTCACCCATCCAAACAATGTCTCATTCTAGCTGCTGGTGGGAAGAATGGGTCTCTTGGTAAGTTTTCTCTTCAATCCATTGTTTTGATATTCTACAAATTTTTTTCAAGGCATGGGGTATCTCTATTTTTGCCATTTTAAGAAACATTCCTGGATTCATTAACTTATTGAACTCCTGTGCTTGTTTTTGCTTGAGAACCTGTTGTCACTTTGTCTACATATCTTTAAGCCTACTAAATATCTCTCTATTTTTCATACAACAATTAATTCATGTCCTTGGGATTCAAAAGATGTTACTATAGTGTCTAGCTGTATGTATTGTTAACTTAGATAAACAACACCTAATACCAAAACATATACTGTGACGGGCTAGGGTTTCTCGGAGAGGAAAGAGCACAAATGAAAGTTACACGTAATAACACAAACACCTTTAATCGCCTGGGGCGCACACTACACTCTGTAAGCTTCCACAAGAGAAGAGAGAACTGACGCGCACCCTGTTGGCTGCGCGCAAAAACAAAATAAAATGAAGAGCAAAGTCCGTTATCGGTCTGGTCTCGTTACAATACTGTATTTACCCGAATCCAAGACGAGTTTTTTTTTCTAAATTTCAGCTTGTAAAAATCGGGGGCCGTCTTAAATTCAAGTATGAAATTGTATACCATCAGTATATCGCGGTCAATTGATCATGCATCAATTCATGGCACGTTAATTAGTCACATGACAAACTCATCATGCGCCAATACATCGCTAGACATTCATGGTGTGACAATTTCATTGCGAGACAAATTTGTTGCGAGACAAATTGGAAGGCGAGACACCATGACTGGTGCACGGCAGGGGGATACACTTTTCTTGTATTATCAAAATATAATCAAAAATAATTTTGTGGAAAAGTGACTCCCCCTGCCATTTACCAGTCATGGTGTATCGCCACGAATTTGTCGAGAGATGCATGACAAATTTTTTATACGACGAATTGGTGCACGACAAGTTGTCATAGAACTGTAGGAAGTATGATTATGCGATGTTTTTTGAATAAATGAAACACATGATAAAATAATTGTATCTACTGAAATTTTTCATTGTATACTTATGATCAGGAATTCATTTAATAAAGTCTTAATTTTAAAAATACATTTTTTAAATTCTTTTTTGTTTGAATTTGAAACAAACCATTTAAATTAATGAATGAACTAGGATACCTAAACTGAATATGTCTGTTCAAATAATATACACCAAATATGTTCAGTGAGAAATTAGGTCTTAAAATTTTTTTTTCTGTTTTGACAGTCTGTTAAAAGGAGGGGTCTTAGATTCGAGGTTGTCTTTGATTCGGGTAAATATGGTAATTTTTTCCGGACTGAGCCTGAACCAAACTGATATTTCATTAGGTTCAAGACCCTGTTGGCAAAAAATTCAGTGTCATGCATAATTTGGTGCAAATTGATATAAAATTCAGAATTCAGTTTTAAAATTCTTAATATGCGCATGAAACTTTTCTTTTTTGTTTAACAGGAATTTGGGTGGTTAACCCTGGATTGAGTAGTGATATTGGTGAGGTCAGAAAGAAACCAGGGCCAGCATCAGGTGTGTACATGTTTGAGCCTCATGATGGGCAGATCAACTGTGCCTCGTTCTGTGTTTTTGGTGGAGATCGTCTAATCACTACGAGCTATGATGGTACAGTCCGCTCATTGAACCTTGAAAAGCTGGTTTTCGATCAAGTAAGTTAAAAGCTGTGTGTGTTTAATTAATCAGTTGGTATTCATTGTGTAGTACCATATTGCTCCTAATACTGCATTTTATTTATTTATTTTTTTGAAAAGTTTGAAGTCATAATACCAATTCAACTAAATTTCCATTTCTGAATCATAATATCTAATATTCCTCATGGGCTTGTCCCCAAATTTCTTGTTAAAAACAAATGGGTTATTAAATGATTATTATTAACTAGAGAGTCTTCATTTATAACAAAAACTATTGTTCATCATTTGCTTTTAAATTTTAAAATAGTAAAGTCAACAAAACTTTTTAAAAACATTTATTTTACAATATATCATCAATTTACTATAATTAAAATGAAATTTAAAAAAGAATTTACAATTTATTCACAAAGATATAAGGAATATAAGCATACCTTATTTAACACGTTCGCGACGGCGTGCATCACCGGTGGGTCACGCGCATCTCTTCTCACAGGCGTCGGGTGTTCGGCCGCACAGCCGCCATGTACCACCGGTGGGACACGATACCTAAGTTTGAGATGCAGTTTTCATGCGCATATGCCCCTTGATAGGAATCTATTCTTCATATATACGCTCACAGAGGAAGAAATAATTACAGTTTGTGGTTTTTATGAAAAAATACATAAAACCCATAATTTTCCGTGTTCACTACATTGAGAGTCAACGACAGAATACGTGCACCCACGAAACCATATTAATAAGCCATATTCTAAACAATACATAGCCTTATTTACTATGGGCATTGGCATAAAAGTTTGCGGGGGAGTGCAAAACACAAAAATGCCTAATACCAAGGGGCGGAAACAAATACGTGAAAATTGAAACATAAAATGTAATAAATGTTATAAATAATAAGAGAATCAGTAACACTTGGGTTCTTACTTTTTCAAGTTAACGTGAAAAGTAATTTCACATGTTAATTTTAAAAATAATTTTTAATACAACGTTTACGTTTTTCCAGATATTCCCTCCCTTCCGACGTCAATAATAACATCGTAACTATATCAAAATTCGAATGGAATTGTGAAGTAATAATATTAAATGGCAGGCATTTTGATATACATTTTTATTAATTCAGGTCTATAAATAACCCAATTATTTACATGATGAATTATTTTATAAAAATAACACACCGATACATGACTAAGAAAAGAGATGGCAAAAGACACACAATAAAAACAACTCATAAATGAGAAACAAAATGAAAAAAAAAAGAAAGAGAACAAGAAATGCAATGGTGAATTACAAATCTATTTTCTATGTTGATGTAATTATAAAAAACAGTGGTAAATTACATAGAGTATAAAATGTAATATATAAAATTCTTAACCTCGGCAATTCATTGGAAACTTGAATATATAAATGATTGTGTATGTTAATATAATGAAACAGTATTTGCATTTATAGGTAATATAAGACTTATAAATAAAAAATATACAAATAAATAAAATAGCAAAAAAATAGAAACTTTGCTATGCTTATTTTATTTACTTATGTTTTTCATTGAACATTCTAAACATAATGCTGGCTTTCCTTCACAGTCATTGCAAAATGTTTTTACCTTTTTTGCACTTGCTCGAGCTTTTACCGTTCCCTCTTCCGCACATATTTTCTCATAGCATCCCCGACACCTTTTTCTAGATTCCCTGGCTGGTCCAGCTAATTTTCCTAAATCATGAAGTTTGTTCTTTCGCTTGGAGGGCCCTTGTTCTAATTCATCACTTTTGCTGCTTTCCCCTAACTCTTTTCCCAACAGTCCATTAACAATCTTTTCTCTAAATGTTAACATGTCCATTTTTTTCTTATTCTGATTGAAACTGTTGTATATTATCCACGAATTTACCATGCAAGTGCCAAGGAGTAATTCTAACGCAACTTTTTTATACCATTTCAATGACCTTCGAATGCTCGTGTAGTACGCTGACATCTGGTCAGAAACATCCACTCCTTTTTTAGCATTATTGTAAGCTAACACGCATTGAGGCTTGCTTATGCTTTTTACCTTTCTTTTACTCGAAACAGAACCTACTAAATTATTTGTAATATCAGGGTTAGTATTTAGCATAATAACTGGTCGTTTGTCCTGCCACTTCATCACTTTTACACCGTTTTCATTTTCTTTTGCCACAATATCACCTTTTTTTAGTTTTTTCTCACACACTTCTTTGGGATTTCTCTGTCGGTTACTTCTCAATGTGCCACAAACGTAGGTCTGCTTTCCCAAAAGGTCTTCCGCAAGAGGAACACTAGTGTAAAAACTGTCCACATATAAAGTCCTACCCTCATGAAGAAGTCCTCCAATCAGTTCAAGCACTACCTGGTGACCGTGTCCAATCCCACTCAACCCTGGAGTGTCACTTTTACCTGCGTAAATCTTTAGATTATATGTATAGGCCTCAGGCGTACATAACTTGTAGCACTTTACTCCATATTTATGCGGCTTCCCTGGGAGATACTGTCTAAAAATTAGCCTCCCTCTCCAAGGAATCATGGATTCATCTATCACTACATTTTTACCGGGAATCAAGGTGTCTCTGAATTTTGAACAAAGCAAATCTAACAATGGTTGTATTTTTGCTAATCTATTTTCTGATGGAACTTCATTGTTGTTGAAATGGAAGCATTTCAATAACGATTCGAATCTTTCACGTTTCATTGCATTCCGAACTAGATCGTTGCAGTACAAAGGTTTATTGGACCAATACAATCTCATTTTAGGAAGATGGTTAATACCCATAGCAATGAGAATACCCATAAACCTCTCCATCTATTGTTTACATGTGTCTCTCCACTTATGCATCATGGATCCCTTGCTGAGAGTTTGAGATGCGATGAACTGTTCTGCATATCTGTTTGTCTCCTTCACTATAAGGGTCAGTACTTCCCCGTTCACAAAATGTTTATATACACTCACTGGCTCCGAGAGATCCAAATCCACTTGCAATCCATCACTTCCACTGTAAGTGAATTCCCGTGCGGTTTCAGTGCAGTTTCTCCAAATGTTGGAATGCCTTTCCCTCTTATCACCATCATCTTCCTGTGCAGACAATGCTTCCTCTATTTCCACCTCTTCAGAAGATATTGAATCATCATCTTCCTCTGAATCAGACGTTTTATAAGAATCTTCGGAATCCGAAAATCCTGACATTGAAACTTCTGAATCGGACATGGACTCTGCTAGATTTGCAAATGTATAAGATAGATGTCAAGGATGTTACACAGATCACAGTGTCACTTGTATGAAAACCAAGGAGAGAATGACTGGGAATAGCAAAAATTTCTTTCCGCCCGCATTACTTGTTGGGATGCTGTACAGCCGTAAAGGAAACTACTTTCCTTTTCTGAAGTAGTTGCCTGGTTATAAATGATATAATATAGTGGGAGTCATGTCTAAGCAGCTTTGTAGGATGTATTATATTCGAAAGAAAAACAATTTCTAGCAGAGGTTTATGGACCTCGCAACAATAACAGCATTTGGAAATTGGAATGTGAAGTTCGTTTGTAAAAGCCACTTCAGCATGTGTGCCTAGGGTAAGGGAAAGCTGCCGCTGTATAATAAAAGGCACGTGCCTAGGGTAAGGGAAAGCTGCCGCCGTGCAATAAAACCTTAGTAAGAAAGCCGAGCAACTAAAAGAAGAGGAGGAAGATCCTCCAAAAGACACGGTTAGTCCAAAAGAGAAGAAAGGAGAGAAAAATTTTACAAATGAAAAATAACTGCGGAAAAAAATTCTACTCATCGCGTTCGCATGGTGTAGCCACAAATATATTTGATGACCTTTTCATTCCAACTTTCTAGATATTCAAGTACGTCATTACTGTTTGCACATGTTCAAATAATTTGTACGTATAAAATACAGAAATTCAGAACTGAATGCACCTTCTGAACTGGATACAGAAAGGTGAATCACTCAAAATTGAAGGGGAGATATCCAAGAATATAAAACTCCAATGAGTTAAAAACACACGTATGTAAAATAAAAAAAAGAAATGTTCGCGTGGCGAGTTTTTCTAAGAATACTATAAAAAGATTGACGAAGTAGAAAGAACAAAAATTCGACTAATAAGAAAGAACTTCATCTCGAAAAATAATAATTCAGTGAACCGTTCATTGCAGTGGCAAGAAAAAATATCGGAATTGAAGCCACATGTTTTTGGGTTAGTTGTAAGAAAGCAATTGTGGTATACCGAAGCCAAAGGCATATCTAAATTGAAGACCTATGTAGTGACATGTGCGGTGGATAAAACTTTGTAGTGAAATTTTCCTAACCGTTAACATAGGATGTTGACCAAATGATCCCCTAAAAACAATAAAGCGGCAAAGCCTTGCGAAGTCGTGGGTAACCAGTTATCTTAGTTTATGCCACGTAAGTCGCCTAAAGGTCACTGTCATGTTTTTCCAAAAATGCAGCTTCATAGGATGCTTATTTCGAAGTGCATGCCTTGACAAAGTGACTGCTGCTCACTCTTTCCCCTGAAGTTTTTTGCTTTTCCTCACACTTCTTCCTTTTGTACTCCTCGTTTCACAGCTCAGGCACACAGCAGGCTTGCGGAACATGAATCTAGCAATGGGGAAAGAAAAATATCCTACGACGCTGTTTAGAGCAAGTTCTAATAAGAGCGAATAAATATTTTGAAATTTGAATTACTACGGAAGATATATTTATCATTTTGCGTAATATTTAAATATTAATCTGGTACTGCATCGCAGAATGTTCTAATCTCGAGTTTTATCATCAAAATTTTGCCAACAAAATATAAATTACAAAAAAATGTGTCTATCATTGGCGAATTGTGTGGTTTGCATACCTCGTTGGAAAAGTAAAAAAATAACGATTTCCAGACACTTGCAACGCATTTAAAGTAAAAAATCTCTTTAACAACATTCAATAAACATGTTTTGTCGAAAAAAAGTTAAAAATTAAAAAAAAAATGTTATCGAAATTTACGCTCCTGGGGACGGACAGCAAAAATCACTTCCGTCGCGAACGTGTTAATGAGATAAAAAATTAACATATCAATTAACACAAAATAACTGAAAGGTAGAATTACTGTAAAACGTTGATTAACCAGGTGAAGAATAACCGTGCGGCAGATTATCCATGCTAGAGATTTCCCAGAATAATTTATAAAGGGACTTCCCCATTATTCTACTACAGTGGAAAGCGATGATGAACTGCAATGCACTTGGCAAGTGAGTAACAATGAGACACTAGTGACAGCAGAGACACTTCTAGCATATTCTGAAAACCAAGACAATACTGACTTTATGGACAATGTAAACATCTAATGGTACATCAAAGCAATTAAGATAAGCATGGCAGCAAAGAAAAGATACTAAAACTACAAGTTTTTTCAAGTAATTAAATAGTTCAGTCCATACATTTATCACATTTTTGTATTTATGCATTTAATATATCTAGATACTTCTTATGTCGTCTCGTTAGTGTTTTAACAAAGTGTTAAGAACTTAAAATAATAAACTCATATGGATTATCTGTGATTTTCAATTATTCGTTCCCCTGCTGCCCCAATTAACCCAGATAATTGACATTCTACTGTACTGAAATAAAATGTAATGCATTTTTGTAACCATTTAAAATGTAAATTACAAAAAAAATTTCCCGCTAAACCACATCGTCTGTTGCTATCTTATCATTAGCTATTTTACCTTGTCGAGAAATAGTTTTGATTTGAATTTTTTAAAGGCTTTAATTTAATTTTACACACAACCTAAAATTGTGTAATTAAAAATCAGCAAAAGAATTTATAATGTTTTAAATAAACTCATTGTGCGTCAATTCATCGCTCGACAAATTCATTGCGTGATGTACGTGATATAGAAGTTCTTATAAATACGAATGTAGGTAATTGTTCATATTTATGCTAATGCTTTCGCTACACAGGTATCTGAGCTAAATAAAATATACCGTATTAGTCTGAATATAGTCCTCCCCTTTTTGGCCAAAATATTAGTAAGAAAAGTAAGGGGGGGGATTATAATCGTGCCCAAAAAACTAGCAAATGAAAATATCACTGCAGGCAGTAAGTATAGGTAACAATTAATGCCCTCACTTGATTTCATTGTTTTATGGAGAATTTCTTGATACATATACCTCAATAACTCAATTCTTTTTGTTCACTCTTTGGAATCCTTGCCTTAACGTTCATATTTTCATAATAGTGGGAATTTCAGAAATTTTCGCTTTGAAAGCATTGATTGGCCAACTTCATCCCTTCCCTAAGTCACAAATATCCAAATATGCAAATATTGATATGTAGTGGTGCCACCTATCATTATTTTAGAGAAAATGTCACTACGACGAAAGAAATTATCTCTATTACCCATCAATCCGTAGGGCCATAGGCAATTCTGTCAGCTGATCAGACTGTCCAGCTTGCACAGCTATTGATTGTATATAATGCAATCACATTATAAAAGTATTACTTACGTAAATCAAACCGAGGTGTTGAAGGTGTTTCAACTATCTACAGAATGTATTCCTGGTTGTGATATTCTGAGGCATAAATATCGGAAGTAACGAAAATATGGGTAAAATAAATTATGAAAAGAATATGTTAAATGGAAATCTGGTGATAATTACTTTTTTATACAGGCATGATTCAAGTAGCCATGGCCAACGGCATCTGAATGATACGAATGGAATTTAAATAACAATCATAAATCAAAATTTTCGAATTTAGTCCAGTAACACTTAATACATATTTAAATTACGCCTGGAACTATAACACATAAAACGTGATGTCACCATTTCATTGTAAATTGATAGTTTTAATTAATTGCTTGTACATATTAAAACTCGTTCTTTAAAATATTACAAGATGATCCAAACAACATATGATGGCTACTTTCCATTTAATCATTTATTTAATACTTATATTGACTTTAATAGCTTTAAAGCCATCGCAGATATGTAAGCTCTTTGTGTTCCCAAATTTCATAATTTAGCATTATAAAATACTACATATACATTCGAACGGAATATTAAATTGATCACGCGTATTTGTGCGTCAAAAATAATGTGTGTACATATTAGAATAAACCGAATCTGAGTCCAACAATAGTTGTTGGCAACACTCATAATGAGTGATAAAAACTGCAAAATCGCCAGTATTTACGCGAAATTCTAAGATATACAATCGATAGGCAAAATTCTATGATAAAAATTAGAATATTCATTTGTTTCCTCAGAGAATAGAACAAAACTCGCTCCGATATTACAATTCTATGATATTTTAATGTGCATGAGAAAATTACCCTTCACGATGGATTTCAGATTTCCCATGTAAATCAAGTGGGAAGGATATTTTCTGGAATCGAACCTGGGACTTCAATCTTTGCTACAAACACTATCCTCGGGAGCTCGGCCCGTGTAGCAAGAGATTTCCACCAAGTATCATGAAAATCGGTCTATTGGTTCAAAAGTTAATATAGGGGACGGACAGACAGGCAGACACAACGACAAAACTATAAGCCTATTTCCATTCTGGAAAGTAGGCTAAAAAGTGAGGTCTGTAATAAGGTTCAAACTTTTTTCCACTTCAGAAATAGGGGGGGACTATATTCGGACTAATACAGTACTATGGTAATATAATATCTATATATTAATAGCGTAAAAAAATGAGATTTTTTAAAGTGAAGATAACAGCCACCTTAATGTGTGATGCATCAAATTAAATGTCTCGACCTGCAGATTTGCAGGAAAATGATAAAATTGAACTCAGTCATACCATTGGTGAGATATTGAGGTTTTTCGTGACTGGCTAAGCTCTGCTCAACTTAGTTGTAGTGGTTGACGTTAAGGTGGTGTTGCTAGCGGCCATTAGTGGCTGTAGGAAATAATGTGGCACTCCTAGCAGACATTAGTAGAAGGAAATAAACCTTGCTGAGCTTCATGGTAATGTGGCAGAATGCTAACTACCAAGATAATATTTAGTCTAACCAACCAGTCAATTTATCGATGGGCAACTACTAGTAGATGATTATTTCTGGCCTGAAATATGTTTAATCAAACTTAAAATTATTGTTTTAATCAGTTTTTAAAATGATTACTTTCAATTATGCTGTTTAAACTTATAATTTATGCTGATTTATTTTTCTTTTGTTTCAAGATTTTTTCTTTATTCAGTGTCTCAAAGATTAGTTTAATGTGAGTCCATATTAACTTTTTAAACAATTCTTGAACTCTCCATTTAAACCTGTCATTTGCTTTTGTCTACAATAAAATCTTTTGTTGTCCTTCCTAATCTAGATAAAATTGTATGTAACCTTTAGAACATTGGAATACTATCTAAATATGTACAGGCAATGCTCGAGATTTGATTGGGATGCATTCCTGAAAATGCAGTTGAATCTTGAACAGTCGAATGTTGAGCATCATTTTCCCATAAAAGTACATGTTATTATTGGGAGATGCATTCCAGCATCTTGGGAGTAAAATTATTAAGTTTCATCTCATATTACATAAAGTTCAATAACATTACTAACATGCTAAGAAACAATATTAAATCATTAAAAATCATAAAATAACTTAAGACTAAAGAAAAAATGCAAATAAAAATATTTTCTTATCTGAAATCTTTTTCAACTGTGGTTACTGGACTTGGTTTATTAATTGAGAAGTTGGAATATTTTAGTAGGAAGAATAGGAGCTGTTGGCTTGGAGAATGGATGGGCTATTTATAGGGAAATTGGATGAGCTAGGGACAGGGGGCATTGAAGGAATATTAGCAATATTTGTTGTCAAATTAACTCCATTACTTAAAGCATTCTAGAATTTTCTCCTGCTGACAGTCAAACGAGATATCCCCAGCAATCTGGCGATTTCAGCAAGGCCTTCACCTTTTTCAGGTCACTTTAAAATTTCGTTTTAATTCATAACTATGAGTCTTATGCGCTGTTTTGTTTGATCTACTTGCATCACTATCAGCCTTCCTTTTGGATGCCATGCCAACACTTTTAAAATAGTTTTTACCCTTCAGTGCCAATAATATATATTTTTCATAGGAAAAGTACATAGGCAAAAAATTTCCTGCACCACAGTGATGCCTGCTGCACAAGTTCATATGAGCACAAATGATAGTTCCTGTATTTGCTTTCACTGTCACTGAATTCATAAATTATCATGAATTTCTCATTGCCTTGAAATTACTTTTTGAAGCAAGTCTTTCTTTCCATAAATTTCTTTCAATTTCTCTTAAACACAAATTTGAAAAAAAAACTCGCAAAAGTTCTTTGAAAAAATCAGCTTAGAGAGAACATGCAGAATGCTAACAAAGTGGCTCCAAACTCTGAACTGAATGCAAAGGGCTCATCCCAAAGATTTCATTAGTCCATCTGTAAATAAGAAAGATGCTCGGATAGCAAAGGTAATATCTTAAGCTGAGACTTTCTAGATTATTTCTTGGTCTGCTAGCAGGGAATTATTTGGGGCTGATATCAAATTAGCTGATGGATATAACCCAAGCATTAGAAGTGTTCTCCAGCAATTGCACATGCTATGCTCATTGTGCCAAAACCTATACTGGTCACAATGTAATATTAAGCCATGTACACTCCTCCTTTTGGCCCTTCTCTACCCGGATCCAGTCTGCAATGCGATTTCATCAGGACTGTGTTATTCCACAAAAACTGACATGTTAACAAGTTGGCCATTGCTGCAATAGATGATGCCATGACCTATGACTCAAGAAATATAGTCTCAACTGAATACACCAACTCAAACAGTTCTATAAGTGCTTATTCTGGGATTTATTTTCAGTCATTAGACAAGCTCTATAATTCTCGAGTACGTTGCCTTAATTCAAAAGGGAACTATTGAACTTGTCTTACAGGTGAAAAGAAATTCAAAAACAAGGATTTCAAAAATACTTGTCTCAGGTATCTCCAATAGCCACAACAAGGTTATAAAACCAGATGTGCATTTCAGCTACAAAGCAGCCATCTTCAGTGGTAATTCACCAAAAATAGATTTTAAGGGTGCATCTGGTTTTGTAACCTTGTTGTGGCTATTGAAGATACTTGAGGCAAGTATTTTTTGAATGCTTATTCTTGAATACATTGTCTTAGTTAAAGCTGGCATGCTTTTACTCCTATATGTAAAGATTAGCTTATATTCATCTGGTATAACTTCTATTCTCACATTTTAATAACATATTCAGCATATTTCTTATAAAATTTTAATCTTCCTGGAGAAATTTTGCTCTATTACTCATCTTTTGCATTGCAGTTTTTAAGCGATTTATTTGTTTTCACGTTATTGGAATTGGCTTGAATTTTCTCTGTTATTTATGAAAGTTTTCATGCTTTTTCTTTGGGAATATTCTGATACTTAGAATCTGTTGTGTGCAGTTTGATTTAGTCATACATTGAGTGGACAGTTTTGTTTTCAGCACATTTTACTAATTTATGTTTTCCTATTTTGGTAGTTATATGCAAGTCCAGAAAATCTGAGTAAAAATTGGATGCAGTGGCATTGCCAGATGTCTCCAAATGTGATTTTTGCCTCTCAAGGTCAGTTAGCAGTGAAATTATGAAAATGTCACCCCAAATATAATTTTTAATTAGTCATTTATTATTCTAAATTATTTTTCTAATTAAATTTCTGACATCTTTTGTTGCAAATCTTAATTATTTTTCAAGCTTGACTTGCACACTTATCTTTTAATACTTGGTTATCATTAAATACACATGAAATTATGTTATAAATTCTAAAAAAATGTGAAATTATTGAAAGGGTTTCTTTCTAATTCAAACTTTTGTTTATTTAAGAAAAAAGAGCTTACAATGCAAATCAATCATTTTCAAACAATTCCTATTACCAACTTTTATATTAACTTTGCTTTGTCAAAACATATATATATATATATATATATATATATATACACATACATACACACACCCCGTCTAATCTGAAAAAATCCAAAGCTGCTTGCGAGGGGTCGAACCACCTCATGTCGCATAAGATGAGTGATTTAATCACCTCGGCCACCAGATCCTACGTTTTTTGAAGGGTTATTTCTGCTAATAATTTTAGGTTTTCATTTATTGTAAATATTATTGATAGTAAGTTTTTATTTATCTTAAAAACTTTTTATCTTTAATCATTTAAGGTTATTCTAAAAACTGTTTTCCCTATGAGTTTCATTAAGAATTATGTCTGGAAAATCAAGGTACATGTAATCTTTTGATGAATTTTATTATTATTATTATTAAATTCTTATCGCTCATCTTATAATATTGCCTTCTATTATACATGCATTTTATTATTATTACATTCCTATTGCAATACTATTAATAATCATTAATGCGATCTTCTCCGAATAGTTCACATTGAAAATTCATTTGAAGACTACTTTAGATGACTATATATGTTTATGTAGTTTGTGCCATGAACATAACTTTATTCTTTGTAACTGTTCACTTGGCTTATTTTTTACTTTGGATGAAGTCTTTTCTAATTATAGACCTTGAAGACCAGTTGTTCTTGCATTTTTCGAAAATCCCTCACATTTAAGTATCATATTCCTTTTTTTCAGTATTTAAGATAGGTAATACTGTTGTAAAGGATATTAATTTGAACAAATTTTAATAAAACATTTTAAAGTGTTGTGTTGTAGCTTAGCAATTCTTCAGCTAACTATACTTATACAGTGGTTTTATATGGATGGTTGGTGTGATGTTAGGAAAAGAACAATTTATTATTTTTTTCATTTAAGTTAGGTGACTAAAATATGAAATATTCAAGTTTCACTCTTACTAGTATCTAAAGCTGAATTACTATGAACTAGCAGTATATTTTCGTTAATTTTAAGCAATATGAATGGATAAGTCAATATTTTCATAATGAAACAAAAGAGACTATCAATCTTCTTACTACTTATATACCAAACATTCTTACGTTTGTCACTGAGTTCTCTACTTCTGTCTACTATTCTCACAACTGTAAAAAGATTAAAGTTTAAATAGAGAGACCTCCACATCACTCAAGATCTGGTAGACACTTTTGCAACTTTTTATGCCCATGCAAGCAGAAAGGTTATCATAATTATATTATAGAGTTTATTCATATTAAAGTATTAACTATATAAAAGTTGGTTATAAAAATTCATTTTTATATCGTCACTTGTTTTCAAATTGCATTGAGAAAAATTCAAAATAAATATTTTATGAAATTTTAAAATTTAGTAATGAAAATTTTCTTTTGGGGGAGTCCGAGATGTTCAGACTTGTTGGTTGGGCTAAAATTCCTTTGGTCTTTCCTTGGTATTTCTTTAATTCATAATATATTTATATAATCCTTGAAATGGTTATCATATATTCTACCCTAGGAACTGGGAATGTCTATGTATTGGATGATCGAAGTCACTGTAACCATGTTGCTGTACTGAAGTGCTATGAACGTTCTTGTAGAACTGTCAGTATTCATCCACTGCATCCTCAGTATTTGGCCACATCTTCGTCTTGTGGGTAAGGCATAATCTTAATGATGTCCTAACCTGCTATAACCTTTGCAAAGAAATGCCAAATTTTTAACTGAAAGATTTTTGTTATTTTGATTAAGCACTACTTAAAAATCTTGAAAATATATAATTCCTAATGTTTCATGTACATAAACTTCCTAGAGCTGTCAATGAAAATATAGCATGATTGTTTGTGTGATATTTCTATGCACATGAGTTAATATATTTTTACTTTCATTAATATTCCATGTCAGTAGTTCTGTAACTGTGATTAAGTACTTCTTGAAGATAAGGCAAATATCCCATTCCAGAATTTTTGTAGTTCTGGGAATTTAATTTGATTCATTAAACTGTTTATGAAAAAATGATAAAAAGTTGGTTTGTGACAATTTTATGGCCTATGACTGTTAATTTGATTGATATTTGCATTGTATTTGTAGTATTTAAAATAAAACCATAGGAGAATTGTTTTTAAGAATTTCTTACAGATTTTTATCTTCAATTATCTCACAAGTATTTTATCTCATCAGCTATACATCCATCTGGGATTTAAGAAAGTTTAATAACAAGAGTAAGAAGAATGATAGCCTTTCACCATATAAGGGAGTTGTGCCCAATGATTCTGCCATCTGTCATCTTGGAGGGGAAAAGAGATCATTTTCCTCTTCCTTCTTTTCTCCTGTTACCGGAAACGGCTTGCTCACTACCAGTTCTGATGATTACATTCGCATATATAATACATCAAAACTGATAGAAGGAGTTTCTAATTCATCTCTGTATCGAGGTGAGCATAAGATGACTAAATTGTGGAAATATTTCTGACCTAATACTTTATGCACAAACTAAGAATTATTCGTTATTTTTTTATTAATTATATTGTTTAATTTTGACTGCTGAAGATATTTTGGTTTTCCTTTAAATTAATGGAGTTATTTTTTGTGATTTTTTATTTACTCATTTTGTGCTTAACGCTTTCAGTGTCTATCACCTGGTATTATATATGAAATTTTATCCTATCTCTTGGTATTTATGAGTTGCATTCTGTGTTTGTAAGAAATATTAACAAGTAGAAGTAATTTTGTTGAAGTAAGAGGTAATGGTAAATTTTTTGTAAATGACCAGGAAAATTACTGAGATTAACATTTTCTGAGACCTCGGGAAAAGAATTTTCAAAATCTGTGCGACATAAAAGATGAGCTTCTTGCTCTCTCTTGAAAGACTAGGAGTGAAGCAATAAGTGTAAAATCTTACTTTACCTTTCCAAGTTTCGAAACTTCACTCTTCTAACATTAATTTCTTTAATTGCAGATGATCTAAAACAATAAGTGCCAATGATAGACTGTCATGGACAGATCTTTGAAATTATAATACCATAATTACCCAAAAGAAAGACGATTTTTTCAAAATTAACATATTCGCGATGGTGTGACCCACCGGTGGGTCACCGGTGATCGAGTCCGCAGCTGCCGTGTACCACCGGTGGGTCACAACACCTAGGTTCAGAATACAGTTTTCTTGTGCGTATGCCCCTCAAGAAGGATTCTATTCTTCACATACACCCACAGAGGTAGCATAGTGGGTTGTATTTTTTATAAAAATATACATAAAATTTATAATTTTAAACGTTTGTGACGGTAAGAGTCACCGCTGGGTCCCATAGCGTCACTAACTCGTACTCTTTTCTTACTTATTGTTAGACACTTCCCAAGTAATATTGTTTTATTTTTATGATTATTCAATGATTTCGTCGAAATAAACATAGTTCGCGGTGGGTTGTGCAGCGTCACTAACTCGTACTCTTTTCTTACTTATTGTTAGACACTTTCCAAGTAATATTGTTTTATTTTTATGATTAAAAAACAGGCCACCTTCAACTTGCTTATGAAGTAAAATTTTTATGGTTGTAATGTTTTCAGGACAGATATAATTTTCATACACATTTACTGTTGCAAGTGAAAATGATAGGTAGGGTGCATTGCCCAGTGTGGTTGAATTTGCTGCAGTAAAACCTCGTTATTTCAAATTTCAAGGGACCACAAAAATACGCCTTTGAATTATCCGGGCTCGAAATAAACGAACTTTAAAAAAAACGAAATTTCTTGCGATCCGCTAAAATCACTAAATAGTCTTATCTATCCATTCTGCTACAAAACTTATTCCCCTTACAAGTTTGTATACACAGCAAATTCATGAACAGAGCTGAGGTGACCACTTAATTCATGATTCACAAACATCACCGCGTGTGAAAAATAGGCTCAAATGAACATCCCAATTTTCCCTGTGTGTATTTCAAGTTACTCTTTTATGCCACGTTTGTGAAGAAAAGGCTTTCAACCGAGCATACTCAGCCAAAAGATACGAAAATGCATGCCAAAAAGACTGGGAAAACACTTGCGTGAAATATTGTATAGATCAGGGTTTCTCAAACTGTGGTCTGCGGACCCCTGGAGGTCCATGGATATGTTTTAGGGGGTCCGTGAGTTAATGCATAAACTTATAAAAAATCATGAAATTTTAAAACCCTTTAATTACTGTTGGGACTTGTAAGTCCCGATTCATAAAATGTCTTATATCTTTCCTCCCAGCACTAGTATCCTGATGGGACTTACAAGTCCCGACCATTTACATATCTTCAAGCAGCGAAACACCCTAGCCACCCACCTGGTAACCCTAGCTAGGCATGTGCAATGTGTGTCACTGCACTTGGGTGGAGGCTTCAGAGGGGCTGCCTCATTAATATTTAGTGTTTTTTATTCATTTAATGTTTTTTTTTGTTAACAGTGTATTTTTACCAGTACTGCACTTTAGCTTTTGCATCCATGAAACCTATCCTCATTGACATAATGTATTTACCTCTGTACCTTGCATGAATTTCACTTGGTGTGAAATTTTCAGGAACCTATATCTCGCAATAAGCGAGGTATGACTGTATTATAATATTATTATTAATTAAATTTACAGCCAAATTTGCATAGTTGAACAGAGGTAAGGGAGAGGTGAATGACATAATCATCATATGCTTGATTCATAAAATGTACATAATTATGAAAGTTAGAGAACTTATATGCAAAAAATATCTTTCGCAGTAATATGATGTACATTGTCACGAGTTGTGTGACTTGAATTATTTTTCATTCCCCAAGGATCAAGTTGAAATGGTTCTGCTGTATCTTACATTTTCATGGTTGTTAAATTTAATTTTAGCACATATGGAAAATTTTAATTTTTTGTCTTGAAAATACCTCAAAACCCAATCTCAAGTGATAAAGCTATATCAGAAAGTACTGTATTGACCCGATTATAAGGCAAGGTTTTTATACAAATGAATTATTTCTCAATTAAAACTTGCCTTATATTCGTGGACTAAGCAGAACAATCAACATTATAAACATTCCATGATATTGTGTTATGGCAAACGCTTCATTACACCCATTGAATTTTTGATTGTTTTCTTTTACGAAGTTAGGATTTTATTATTTTTTGTGGTTCATGAATGTAAAATGAATAAATAAAATAATTAAAAATATTTTTTTAAATAACTGTATATATTGCACTAAAAAGTAAAAAATAAATTTTGGATTTACTAGATTTGATTTTAAACTTTTGTAAAAGTTATATGGATTCCAACTTTCTTACACTTTTACAAAGCCATAGAACTTTTACAAAAGTTTTAAATCAAGTCTAGTAAATAAAAATTTATATTTTACTTTTTACTGCAATATATAAAAATTATTTTAAAAAAAATTTTTAATTATATTATTTTTTACTTTTTAGTCTCAAGAAATAAAACGTTTTCTTAAACAATTAATAACATTGTAATCTCTGATGGAAATTCATGTTGCCTCACATTTTCGCAAGAGAGCCTCTTGTTGGGATTTGCTCTCTTCTTGACAGCAAGTAAATAGATCTTTATCAGTAAAGGCCCTTTAACATGGGTTGACCTGTGCCGAAGGACTTGAATCATTCGACCCAGGTAAAAATGGCAAACTGTTTTGATGGTTCAGCTTCAGTCAAATAGACAGTTCTACACAAAATGAAGTCAAATGAATTACTTGGTGCAGGTGTGCAACTAATTAGGAAAATTTTTAAATAAGAACATAACTAAAAGCAAAAGAGGGGCTTACTCGAGAACAAAAGAAGGGAAAGGGGAGTTAAGTACTGTGACCAGCTCAGAACCACCATTTATCGGCTGACCCATCTGTCTTCTACAAACCAACATATAACTATATATATAAACAATATATAATTATATATATTCGGTTATCTTAATATAAAAGTTATTAAATAAGGAGGTTGATCATGTGGAAAAAAGCTGCTCGAAAAAAAGTTCAAGTGTTGAAAGGCATGAAGCAGAGTTATGATGCTTGTTTTAAAATGGCAGTGAGGGAGGCAGAAGATTCAAACAATAGTAAAGCTGCCAATAAATATGGTATTACCAAAAACAGTTACGACATTGGGAAGGTCAGAAGCAATCTTTATTAAATGCTCATTTCCAGTGTAAATCTTTTTGTGGGCCCAAAGTTGGATGGTTTGATGAAATTGACAAACATGTTGTCGATTCTGTAGTTGAGAAACAAAATGAAGGAATGCCAATCACATGAGAAATAATTCTGTTAGAAGGGCAGAAAACAGTAAATTGTGAAATATACCATCTGATCAGTTCAAAGTTAACCTAGGGTGGTGCAAACAAATGATGCACAGGAATAGCCTAACTCTGTGATGAAAAACCTGTCTAGCACAGGAAATGGAAGGCTGAGGTAAGACTGATGATGATGAGAAGAAAGAAGATAAGGAAGATGATGATGAGAAGGAACAAGATTATATGGAAGCCAAATTTTGTGACTGGGATTAGCAAGTGACGATAAAGAGAATATAAGACAAAAAATATGCAATTAACCAAAAAAATGAAAAGGTTATTTTTACTTTTTTGTAAATTTTGTATTATAGTTTTCTAATGATTTAAATCCTTGCTTGCATAATAACACTTATCTTCCAATTTCATGTGGCTCATCAATTTGCTTTCCTATGACTTAAAATGCAGTTGAAACTGGAATAAAGCACAATAATAGAACAGGAAGGTGGCTCACAACTTTTAAAGCAACTTGGCACCCTCAGAGAGATGATGCTTTTGTTGTTGGAAGCATGGCTCAACCAAGACAGGTAAAGAAAATTCATTCCAGTTAATAATTTATTGTAAAATTTTCATTCAAATTTCTTAAATATTAACAATTAACCCTCCAGCATTGTATTTTTTAAATTTTTTTGTCGAAAAAAGTTCAGTGGTCTGAATTTGGGATTTACAGTAATACCTGGTTTTGCAGTGAAAGGAAGGTGGAGGTTGAACTTGTTAAGATTGCATGGGGAAAAACAGGATCCACAGGAGAATAGAGTGAAATCACGGGATAAGCTGTTGGAGGGTTAATTATTACTTATTATTCCTTCGCATAAGAAAGTGAAAATTTTCTCATGAATGTGTTTTATTTCTATCTACAGTAGAATTACATTTTTTCAGCATAATATAATATGGTACTTCCAATGATTTTTCATACTTTGTCGCCAGGTGGCTTGTAGTATAGTTACTATATTTCTAGGCCTATAAGACACTTTTATTCTCTATAAATGCTTCTAAAATTGACTTGCATAGGTCAAAGGTACCCCGGTCTTATAATAATAACTAGTGTAAGTGCCCATTGAATTTCAGAAGATTTAGTGAATCTACTGTAGCACAACATAAAACACTGGTTTCTGCATCACCCATAAGATATTGTGTCCAATGAGTTATCTTTTCTTAGGGAGGGTAGCCCAATAGTCCTATGATACAAAATATAAATGAAATTAAGCATAGCAAGGGTATTTGCTTCCTATTTATAGACATTGGACTCCCATTGGTGGCAACAATGCGATTACATTATCATATATTTTATATATAATTACTCGATGTCTGTCCATCCATCCGTACGTCCGTTCCCCCTTTTACCTCTTGAACAATTTGTCATAGAGAAATGCTGCAAACACCATTTTGCTTCTGCCAACTAGGAGACCCCGGGAAAACTATTTTTGTTTATGGAAGTGTCCCGGATTCAACTCTGGGAGACAATTTATTTTCCCATATGTTTACACAGGAGTTTCGATTTTTCAAGGTGCAAGGTTTATTTCCTTCATTCATTAAAATACATAAATATGGACCAAATTTCTCCTTTTTTGATTTATTTGACAGCTTAAACTAGAAAATATCTTATTCTTGCCATGTTTAGATGTTACATGGAAGAATTTGTCAGAAACATGCATTTCTTTTCAAAATTTTATGGCTTTTCTGTACTCTTTCCGAGTGTTGCTAAGGCAACCTGCATTATTGCCTCCAATTGAATTAGCATCTATTAAGCCTTCAAATAAACAAAAGAATTGCATTATTCGCTTCATGCTTTTTATGAAGCATTGAAATTATAATTGTAGCAACGTCAAACTTAATTGATTGCTGCGTTAATAATTGAAGATTATTATTATTATTCAGTAAACTGTGTGTGGGCTGTGGGCATTTTTAACGATTGACCAAAAGAAAAAATCTTCTTTCTTTATTTCAATACTGGAATGTTATCTTTTTCATAAGGGAGAATCAATTATAATTGCACATATAAATTATAAAAAAACATGAAATTCAAAATGTCAATTGTCTAATTTTATAAGGAGAAATGGGCTATTATTACTTTTAAACATGCAGATTTCTGACTGACTTTGCAGAAGTTTTTGCAGGTACCACTAGTCATTTATAATTTCTCATTGTTAGAGCCATGAAAAATAGGCAGTTTTGAAACTTCAAATGTATTTTTGCAATATTTTGGCATCGATTTGATTTCTCTCTTCAATCTAAATAAACTATACTTTCAGGCATGCGATTGTTTAAGTCTCAAGTTTGGAGATCGATTGTAACTATTGATAAATACAAATTAAAAATATGCTGCACTTGTTCCCATGTTATTCAAATGGAAAAAATTAAAAGAGAAAAACTTTTTAACTATTAAACTGGTTAATCTAATCAGTTTAAAAACCTAACACCACTGTACTCTTTATTGCAGTTCAAATGATACCTCCCACTTGTTTCTACATTCTGTAGTTGTTGAGTTATAGAATTACACACATGCTCGCAAGCAAGCAAGAAACTGGCTTTTATACATATACTAGAGATTTCTCCGTAATTTGTCACATGAATATTTTAAAGTCAAACATACGAAACAAAGTGAGTTCCCAGACTTTGAAATAGAACTTTGTGATAAAAAGTGAGATGGTATGACATGGAAAGTGTTATTATAATCTAATAAGTAAAATTGGCTTAATTGATGCATACAAATGTTCAGTTGAAAGGAAAGCAAAATGTACATATAGATGTTCAAGGGAGAAAGAGTTAGTAATTATAAATTTAGTCTAAATTAAATGATTGTTATAGAAGTTTTCTTATTTTTACCTTCTGAGATATCTTTCACTTAATTCATTTTCTCGTCGAAGAGAGAGCCGTAGCCGACACTAACCCGGAAAGGGTGGCTTCATCTTCCGAGCCCGACGGGTGGAAGGTGGCTACCAAAGGTTGCGGGAGAGTAGGGCGGCCATGGCGGGGAGACGGGAAGGCGGAAGCTGACTCTATCCCCGTCAGAAACAGATTCGAAGCGCTATCAGAGGATGGTACGACGAATTCTGTGGCCGCATCCGCTCCCCCCGATTCGAGGGATGCCGCACCTAGGGGAGGTCGGGTTGGGAGGGGGGGAATCTTAGTGATAGGTAGCTCGAACGTCCGGCGTTTAGTGGCACCGTTGAGGGAAAGGGCCCGCCGGGAGGGAGATGAGCGGGTGTTCTCCTGGTGTATTCCAGGCGGAACAGTGCCACAGGTGACGAAGGCGGTTCGGGCGGCGGTAAGTGGCACGGGATGCTCCAAGCTGCGGATAGTGGCGCATGTAGGCACCAATGACGCTGAGGATCGGGGTTCTGAGGAGATATTGGATTCCTTCGGGGAACTGTGCTCTGAGGTTCACAGACTCCGACGGGTCATGGGTATCGACATGCGCCTGACCGTATGCAGCATGGTCCCGTGGACCGACCGGGGTTCGACGGTTTGGAGCCGAGTGATCGGCTTGAATCGGAGACTCTGGAAGTTTTGCGAGAACATGGGAGTAGATTTCGTGGAACTCGGGCCGGTTCTCGAATCGTGTAGGGTGCCCCTGAACCGATCGGGAGTTCACTATACTGCCGTGGCAGCCCAGAAGGTAGGTGGTAGAATCTACGAGCATTGTAGAGCTTTTTTAGATTAGGGAGTAGGCCAGTGCGTAGGTCAATCTCGGGGTCATCAAATAACTGCGATAGTAGGTCAATACCTAGGTCGACGTTGGGACTCAATAAACTCTGCGCTAACAATAGCAATGATAACGCCTCTCTTAGAAGTCGCACCATCCATAACACAGAAAAAATTCAGAAGCGGCCCGAAAGCGACTCATTAACAATTTTAAATATAAACTGCCGTAGTATCAGGAATAAGACAGCAGAATTTCAGAATTTATTAGAGGAAACTGAGGCAGATATAGTGATAGGCACAGAGAGCTGGCTAACTTCGGATATACACGACCGAGAAATTTTCCCCTTAAGATATAATATTCACAGACGAGATAGGGTAAATAGGAACGGAGGTGGAGTTTTTATAGCGGTGAAGGACACGCTTATCAGTTCGCCAATTGAGTTTACGGAAAACAGAATAGAAAGCATTTGGTGTACAATCAGCAGGGGAGGTTTAGGAAACATCCATGTATGTGCATGCTATAGGCCGCCAGGTGCAGACGCAGAAGAAATTTATGAGCTAGAGGCCCAAATCAACTCCATACAGATGAAAAATAGCAAAAGTCTTACTATAGTAGGGGGAGACTTTAATCTACCCTCGATAAATTGGCGCAGTTGCAGCTTCACACCACCTGGTAGAAATCGTGAGTCATGCGAAGCACTAATAGACATCTTCAATAAACATTCCCTTATTCAGGTAGTCAGAGAACCCACGAGAGAGGACAATATATTAGACTTAATAGCACTTAATATCCCTGAACGTGTTTCTGAAGTAGTTATTGAAGAAGGAATCAGCGATCACCGAGTAGTCCGAGTTATCTTGAACATAGCATTCGTAAAGTATCGCAAGCCTAAGCGAAAAGTGTACATATTTAAAAATGCTAACTTTGCGGACTTTAAAGAGAAACTTATTAAAGATTACGCAACTTTCAGAAAATTAGCAAGCACGAAGAACGTTGAGGAAACTTGGAAAGCTTTCTTATCAGTAATTAGAACAGGTATAAATACGTACATACCAAGTAAATATATTACCGATAATGGAGAACCTAGGTGGTATAATCGGCAGGTTAGATGTGGTCTCAGGAGACAAAGAAAGCTTCACTCAAAACTTAAATGCGCCAAAAATAATATGTCACAGGAGGTAATAAATACAATTTCAAACAAGTACGGAAATTGTCGGACTTGGACTAAAAAGATTATGCGCAAGGCATTTATGAACTTTAAGAAAAAGATTCTCTGTGAACATCTAAACGAAAATCCCAAAATCTTTTGGTCTTATGTTAGAGAAGTTCAAGATCAACGCCCAACCGTAGCACCATTAAGAAACGACAAAGGAGAGGTAGTTTACGATAGCATTGATAAAGGAAACTTGTTAAACTCATTTTTTCAAAGCGTATTTACGACCGAAGTGGAGAAAAGGAAGGTCGATCCACCCGAACCAAGCGAAGAGAAGATGAACGATATACTTATATCAGCGAAAGGTATAGCAGAACAGCTCAAAATCATAAATGCAAATAAATCCCCGGGACCGGAAGAGATACCAGCTAGAGTATTAAAGGAATTAGCGTTAGAAATAGCACCTTATCTCGAAACAGTTTTCAGTAAGTCACTTAGTCATGGCGTTATACCTAAGGAATGGAAATTAGCGTTTATAACTCCGCTACATAAAGGCGGGAAAAAAGACGACCGAGAAAACTACAGGCCGATTTCGCTAACCTCATTATCTTGCAAGATTCTAGAGCACATCATCGTTAGTTCTGTGATGGACTTCTTAGATAGCCAGGACTTGCTCAGTAAATATCAGCACGGTTTTAGGAAGGCAAGATCTTGTGAAACACAGCTCGCTCTGTTTGCACATGATATACTACGATCCGGTGATCGAAAGACCCAGCTAGACGCGGTTTTTCTTGACTTCAGGAAGGCATTCGATAAAGTCCCTCATATTAAGTTATTGAAAAAATTACAAGCCTGTGGAATAAATCGAAAGATAATCGAGTGGATCAGGGACTTTCTCAATGATCGGGAACAAATGGTAGTCATTGATGGATTTAAATCAGATTCGGTCAGCGTGTCCTCCGGCGTTCCACAGGGAAGTGTCATCGGTCCCCTATTATTCCTTATATACATAAATGACTTAGATAATGTTATTACAAGTAAAATCAAGTTATTCGCGGATGATACGGTAGTTTACAGAGAGATTAACAGTCCTGCTGATCAAGCATTACTTTCTAACGATCTACACGCAATTCTCGAGTGGTGTAAAGAGTGGCAATTAGAGCTGAACTTAGGTAAGTGTTCCGTCATGAGATTCTGGAGAAACAAAGAAATTGAGGCGATGAATTACAGTATAGAAGGCGTACATCTAAAATTATCCGAATCCGTCAAATACTTAGGTGTCATTTTAACAAGTAACCTCTCGTGGGACACACACATACGAAATATATCCGGGAAAGCTAAGCAGAAACTAGGATTCATCAAACGGATAGTAGGTAAAAGCGAAGAAAAAGTCAAAGAGACATGTTACTTTTCTTTAGTTAGACCGCTGCTAGAGTATGCGTCGAGCATATGGGATCCGTACGAGAAAGGTTTAATCGCCGAGTTAGAGAAAGTGCAGCGAAAAGCTGCTAGATTCGTCAAAAATTGTTATGATAGAAATATAAGCGTTACAGGCTTGATACAGGACTTAGGATGGGAATCACTAGCTGAGCGTCGATCACGTGCTAGGTTAAAACTTCTTGAAAGATTTAGAACGAGTACTTTCTCCAGCGACGTCAAAGAAATAATAAGAACTCCCACCTATATCGGTAGAATGGACCATCCTCGTAAAATAAGAGAGATAGCCTGTAGGACAGAGAGATACAAAGGCTCATTTTTCCCTAGAACGATAGCTGAGCAGAATAAAACTTGCGATCAAAAGTAACCTCGCGTAGGGGGTAAACCAAGGCCTAATTTTGGAGTTTTCCCCTTGGTGTTAATACACCCCCTGCCACACACCCTTGCGGTGGCTTGCAGGGTAAACTGTAGATGTAGATGCATTTTCAATGGTAATGTATCTGCAAGCACAACGCATTTGCATGCATAGCAGATTTGCATGCACAGCTCATCTGCATGCACAGTATACCGAAACATATATAATGTAGATACCAAGGTAGAACAACAATAATCTGTCATTTATCTTAGAATATGGAAATAATTTCATCCGTTCGAAAATGTGCGACATTTGATTTTTCATTAATCACAATATGAAATAATTTAGTAAAATTTTAGGCATTGTGTCAATATCAAAAGTAGCCCTATCGGCCCATGGCGCCGCGGCCTGCCGGGGCATACCTGAATGCCTGACCTGACGTGTCCCTGACTCTTAGCTTACAAAGGGACAGAAAAAGGGTTTTATAGATTTAGCATTAATTGACCACAAACAAACTTTTTATGCTTAAAATCCTAAATAAATCTGGCCACAAAACACCGCAGCTTTATTTAAATGCTGTATGGTAAAGGTTAAGAACTTATTTTCACTAATTTTTATGTATAACAGGGTATCCTATTTTGCTTCATCAGGAAAAGTCCTCTCTGACAAGAGTACGAACTAGTTTTACAAACTCATTTCTATAATTTGTATAGACATGTGCCTTTCCCCTTGATTTTCTGGATTGTCGCCAAACCAGAATCATTAAATTTTTACATAGGTAATCATTGAGAAAGTTTATAATCTCTTAAATCTTAAAGATAAACAAAATATATTTGCACTAAATGTGAGAAGTATTTATGCCATTAGCACGCGATTTTCGTCTGTTCTAGATGTGTTTGATTAAAGTTCAATTGTAAATTTTCAGACATTATATTTAATGTGTTTCATTATTGAAAGGAAATGCCTCGAGCACAACATTATTATGCTCTAAATCTGTCGGACTTAAGTTTAACTGTAAGGGCGGATTGCTTAGACGAATCGGGGTTTGAAAACCGTGTTTTGAGACCGTGGTTTGAGTCACAATCCAAGTTGAATTGCTTAAACAAGGTTTTTATGGGGTCTGACGAGACTGCGGTTTAGCCGAGGTCTGTAAGATGCTCGGTTTGGCAACGGTGTTTTTCCTACTTTCGCAGTGTGATTTTGTTCATCTTACAATCGTATGTTTATGTGTTGGTACCAGGTGGTTGTTCTGAAGTCATCGTGCAATATTGTTCACAACAGGAATAAATGCGATGTGCTAAAGTTGATTTTATTCGTTTCAGTCTTTTTGGTCGGTTTTCGCCCACACACTCTCGTGTTCAAAACCGTACGGGTAAAACTGCTAAAAAGAGTGTATAAGGCACTTAAGACCCAGCGCGACCACTGCCGGGTTAATATATGTTTTGTTATTTCTGGTAGTATAGGGTTTTGTCAAAAGTGAGTAACAATGGTAAGGAATTCTGATAAAAAAGCCATAAATACTGGAAACCTTGACAAATCTGATTTTCCAATTTTCAGAAATATACAGTGATATATAGGATCTTGTGTACGTCTCTCTTACTTACCTCATCCCATATTTTAATAATCATCACTAAGTACATTGACAAATTTTCTTTAATATAAATTATAATTTAGAAACCAAAATGAAATAATAAGTACTAATTAATGACCCTGACGGAGTTAGCAAGAAAATATTATTATCCTTACTGAACTTTTTAATAACGTTTAATATTTTGTTTTTTATTTATAGAAAATATAATTCAACATCATGACAAGTAGAGAACGTGACCAAGGTCGAAAATATCTAAGTGGCAATGACAAGCGAACAAATGCAAGAAAACAAAAACTAGAAGCTGGGAAACTAAAAAATTCTTTAATAAAATTTTTTACATCACCTGAGGCGAAACCCTTGGATCGTCTGCGAAATAAGGAAATCAATGGGAACAATAATACAAATAATCATACACCTCATAACATCAATTTAATGTTAGGTGTGGTGTCATCAGAAATTGCTATTAATTATTTTAACGGTTTACAACGGTTATATACAATATTTTCAGCCTCAACGTCACGTTGGGAAATATTAAAGAAACATATTACTCAAAACAGCTTTGTAATACAAGATGAGAATGTCACTTCACCAGTGTTAAAGCTGTTCGATTTCAACTTCCTGAATTTTTTAACGCCCTTGAAGAGGTTGAAAACAAAATATTAGATAACGGCATAAAAGTAGAAATAAGAGGGATATGTAAAAATATGCATAAATTTGAGTTCCTTCTCAGTCTAGTAATTTGGTATGAACTATTAGTTAATTTGATAAGCAAATTATTACAGGATAAAGCAATGCATTTAGCTATTGCTGTAAAACATTTGGAGGAACTAGTCATATTTTTACAAAAATTCAGAGAGGAGGGTTTCAAAACTTGCTTAAATGAAGCTAAGAAATTATCAGTAGAATTAAATATTGAGTCACATTTTAAACAACCTCGTGTTAACAAGAAAAGAAAGTTTTTCGATTATGAAAGCAGTGATTCATCTGTAACTGATCCTGAATACAATTTCCGAGTTAATTTCTTTTTCTTTATAATTGATAATGCTTTGGTATCTTTTAAGAAATATTTTGAATCGTATGAGGAACATTATAAAATTTTCGGTTTCTTGTCTGACTTTTCAAAATTGAAGTAAGTGTCTGAATTTAACTTAAAGCAAGATTCTGACAGATTTTGTTTAACTTTCAATACTGATATTGATAAGCATGATTTTTACGATGAAGTAAATATGTTTCAAAAAATAGTCCCAACAACTTCAACATACTTGGAAGCGTTGACATTTATATACAAGAAACATTTGACGGAATTATACCCTAATGTTGCCATTGCATTAAGGATAATTTTGACTAGCCCTATCACAGTTGCCTCAAATGAGAGATCATTTCCTAAACTAAAAATCATTAAAAATTATTTAAGGTCAACTATTTCTCAAGAAAAACTAAATTCATTGGCAATTATTTCGATTGAAATCGACTTAGCGAAAACTACTGATTACAATGATATCATGAATGACTTCGCAGCCAAGAGAGCAAGGCAAATTATATAAATGGCAACCTAACCTTGAACGGGCTGACAGCCAAAATTTTGTTATGTATTATATCATGTATGTATTGATATCATCACTCGATTTCTTTTTTAATTATATACTGTAGATAAATGGACCTACAATAGACATTGATATTAATTACAATATTATATTACAGGTTATTGATAAATCAAACCACTGTAATAATCAAAATTGTAGTTTTATATTTGAAGATGTTTATCAAACTCAAAATAAATGTTTAATTATTCAAGTTTTTTCTGTGTTAACTATTATTACGTTTTTTGAATTATCGAGTATCTCGAACAGGGCCCCGCAAATTTTTGGGCCGGCACTGATTTCTTCTAACAAGCAGCAACTTCAGAATTAAACATTAATTCAATTTTATTCCAGATTGAAGTCTTTGGGAGGCATGGCCGTCTTTTGACCACGATTGGCAAAGATGGTCCATTAGCCCTCACCACAGTTTGTCCTGTGAATGTGTTTCATCCATATCGTATGCTTCTCGTCTCTGGGGACACCGGGGGAAGGGTTCATCTCTTCTTGTGATTGTAAGAAATTGTAAAATGGGTCATCAGTATTTATATTGTTTTATGTTTATAAATGTTCTTAAATTCCATGACATTTTAGTTTTTGTGATTAAGGTATCACATAAACATTAAAACTTTTCTGTACCTGCAGAAGATTACCAAAAGAATTACTATTTATGATTAGCCATAATTACAAACCAACCAATTTCTGTTGGGAGGAATTTGAGGTAACTAATTATGTACTCTATTTGTGATTTATATTTAGCCATAATTATGCAGAATGCCGTTTCCAAGATTTTTAAAAAGTTTTGTTAATATCAGTAGGAATTCTTTTTTAAAACATCACTCTTTTGTGTACATATGGTGCTTATTTTTTAGATAATTTTCTAACAAATATATTCTATGTAAAGTAAAATGTGGTTGTACTGTTTTCTACCTTCCAGAATTTGTTTATCTTGTAAATTTTTTTCGCAAGTAAACCTTTATCTTTATAAAGTACTAGCTGAAGGTACCCTGCGATGCCCGGGCTACGCCAGATGTCTTTGGCGAATAATATTGCGTCATATGGTAACAAAATCATATAATCATTTCAACTTTTGCGCATTTTTTCATGATCATAAAAACAATACTTTCCCCTATACTACATATGGAGAAAGTAAAAATCCTGTCACATACAGACAGACAGACCATCATACATCATCGCGAAAATAGTCAAAACGTGTTCAGGGGACCTCAAAACGTGTATTTCCGTTGAAATCTCGAATTCGAATTTTTTCATGAAAACAATACTTTCTCTATACTACATACCTATATGGAGAAAGTAAAAATTAATTCTGAGATATCTCTGATAACTATGAATTGGGCCGGGAGGGTCCATGGAGGTCCGGAGGGAACGGGAGCATATGTGAGAGTAATTGGATTTTGAGTTTAACAATGCAATCGGTTGGCAAGGCGATTTCTCCTTAAAAATGCTAAATTTTGTCAAAATATGATATTAAAATGTTAAATTCAAGAGATTTCAATTTGAAGGCATTAAAAGACGATAAGAATAAGAAACTATTGTCATTTTTCTATAATGCAGTCCTAGTCCGGAGATCGAAGGTCAAATATGTGAATTTTAATAGGCAAAAGAAAATAAGCTTGCTGGTCGAAATATTGATTTCTCCATGTTATCTTATGGGGACTGGAAATCATTCTCAGGAATCGAACCCTGGTCGATTTTGGAAAATATTTTTTCGTAAATGGCTTTTACTTTAAGAATCGAACATTCCCACCAAATGTCAATCTTCTAGCTACTCGGAAAGTTTGTTAAAAATAGCATTACTGTTCTGCTTTTCCACCCACCAATGATGACGAAGTCATTTTTATATATTAGACTAGCTTTAAGTACCCGGCATTGCTCGGGCTTCTAATAACAGTTTATAGAAACTTAGAGCATTGCAATTTCTGAAACTTTAAAAATCAAACTATGATATTATGATTAATTCATATTGTTTATTTTTTAATTCACATAAGTTACAATTCATATAATTTATCATATTGTTTGATATTTACTTATTATTGCTATGTTTAATATTGCAACATGGTTATTATTCCAATGCTTTTTGATTAACAACATTTTTGGTTTTGCCATCCGGTGCGAAAATGAATAAATTTCTTGGTGTGCCCACTCTGGAGTAAGCAACATATAGTTGTCTGTGTGAAAAGTATGGATTTTCTAAGTTAATGCCTGCTACTTTGACTGTCCTTGAGCCTTGTTTATAGTCATTGCAAATGCAAGTCGCACAGGATATTGCAGTCACTTAAAATCGAAAGGCATGTCGACAAATCGATCTATGAGGACCCACTGTATATCCGTCTGTCTGTCTGTTGGGGGGTGGTTGTCGGGGTTCTCGGGTACCACAAATCGATATATGAGGACCCGCTGTATATCCGTCTGTCTCTGTGCGGGGGCTACACCATCATAAAGAAAACAAATCGATATATGAGGACCCGCTGTATGTCTGTCTGTCTGTGTGGGGTGGTTGTCAGGGTTCCCGGGTAGCCTATGTTACCCATAGGGTCATAGTAAGTCACTTTGCAAAGTTTGGTCCCAATAGGTCAAAGGGTGTGGGAATGTATAGGGAACAGACAGACAAACAGTCATTCAATTTTATATATATAAATTAGGAATTATGTTGTAGTATTTAATGATTGATGTACTCAATCAATTCTGTGTATTATTAAGCATTTTGGCATGGCGTCTTACCTTAAAGTGCTTTATACCGTATCTGCCCTAATAGAAGCTGATCACAGATTTAAGCCGACCCCCAAAAAATTTTCATCATTTTTAGGCAAAAAAGTAAATTTCATAATTTCATGCTGAAGTGTGCCGGGCATGCATGCACGGCCTAGAATACATTATTTGAGATCAAAGAAAAGAGTGGAAATGATAGATTTTGACAAAAAACATTGGCTTGTATTCAGGCAGATATGGTATTATGCCTCTGACTGCCAACCCTTTCCTTCTTTTGCAAAATAGACCATCTATGATTAAGGAATTGTATAAAAGTATTATTAGATAAATAAAAGATTTTATAAATTTTAATTGTCACTTTTTTATTGTGATTATAGAAGTTGGGAATAAATTTGAAACGAGAAAAAAGTCTGCTATGACCGGGAATCAAATCAAATCAAATTTCTCGTTTCTTAACGCGGATGTTTTCTTGGTTGGGACGGAACTAGCCAAGCTAGTATCAAACTGGCCCAATGGATGTCCTCAAAGAGATACACTGAAGAAAACTCCTCCCTCTCAAATATTGAGATTGCCAAGCAAGAAATTGATAGAATAAAGAAATCTAAAGATCCTATGCAGACAGGCATAAGCTGTAATGTTGGGAATAAATTTGAAACGAGAAAAAAGTCTGCTATGACCAGGAATCGAACCCGGGTTTTCCACTTGCCGGGCGGATATTCTACCACTGAACTATCGTAGCAGATCAAATTTCTCATTTCTTAACATGGATGTTTTCTTGGTTGGGATCATAACTTATAATATTTCAAAAAATCCAAGTTAGCTCCTGAAAAACAGATGTATGTAAAAAGCTGAGGGAGAATGCGTGTCTGTTAGCAAAAAAGATGTCCAAAAACTGCCTGATAAATTTATCTAAAATACCTTTTGAATCATCGTCAGGGCCATAAAAATTGCCCTAATCTATCCAAATGAAAGTAAAGACCAAAAATAGTGTATATAACCTTTTAAAATGTATCCTTATACTCAGGTGGGGCACATTGTGTTCATATTTACTCAATGAAGAGCTTCCAGGGGGATGTCGGGAGAGTTTTTTTTAAGGAAATGAGGGGATCCCAAATACAGGAGTATAAAAAAAAAATTTCTAGGATGAGGGGTAAATTGGAATGCAGCAGAAAAGATTCATAAGTTTGTATTAGGATATATCTGAATGTTGGGGAAAATGGGTTATGATACATATGGCAATGCAGCAATTTAAAATTTGATTTGGATAATTGGTGTTCAGTTAATTGGATTTCTACTGTATATGTAAACAAGAAGTCCAAACCAGCACTAATGCAGGCTGGTTTCCCAAAGTTAATGTCCTGAATTGATGACTTATATTGACAGGAAATGTTTCAGTATGTGTTAGTCATTCCAAGGAATTCTCATACCATAAATACCATTTGTAATTCATGGTTTATCAATGATAGAGAAAAATTGGAAAACAAATTAATAGAGCATTATCAGGTTCAAAATACTAACAGCAATGTCAAAATCTCTTTCTGACACATTTTGCCTGGAGGTGGGCCCTGGCAGCACGAGCCTTATACCAAGTTTCATGAAAATCGGTCCATTGGTGCAAAAGTTTTTAATAGGCAGGGATGCCAAATGTCCTGGAATCTGTGGGACTGTCCCGTGTCCCTCACTAAACTTCATATGTCCCACGGAATCCATTTAAAAATCGGTAATATATAGGAGTAACATTTGAATACACCTATGTATTTTAAGCGATGGTGCAAGTGTTGAACCATCCACTAAATGTAGATACAAACCTGTTGTCTTGAATTTAAGGGTTCAGTTCAATCTTTTATTTGGATGAGTTAAGAGTGGTAGACAATTTTTATGAAGTGAAAAGATCTTTCTTGCTGAGCCTAGTGATTAGGACTAAGTAATTACTCTAACTCAACAGTGCTTGTGTTAAACATCTGGTAAGTGAAGCTATTAAAATAATAAATAATAATCAATATTATTCATGAATACTTTGCAAGTGATATTCTTTAGCAGAATATCGGAAGCACATAGTTTCCAACTTGAAAAATATTGAATTTTAAATTCTATGATAATTTTATAAAGTGTACAGTTAGAGTAAACTTTCTTTTTTGTATAGCTAGACTCCAAAAAAATATCGAAATGGAGAAGTCATCATGATGGTTTAGATTCCAATTCTGAATTTGAAAGATTAACACAGGAAAAACGTCAAAATGGCTTGTAGTTAGGTTTTAACCAAAACTGGATGTTGAAGTTCAACTGGATTCACCCTGGAAGAGCAGATCATACTGCAAGCTGTTTAGTCTGTAACAACTCTGTTTTTATGATAAGTCATGGTGGAGAAAACGATATAATATGTCATTTAAATCAAAAAATCACATTACAAACATGCTGCATGTTCATCGAAGGTTACAAATGTTTTTCACAGGGAAACAAAGTAAATGTGAGGAAGTCATTTGCAGAAGCATCATTCCGTTATCACTCGGACATGAATTCCCACAGCTGTATCAGCTGGATGTGCAAGTTCATTATTCAAAGCATTGTTTGCAGATTCTTGCACAGCAGCTAAATATTCCTGTATGAAGACGGTTTCCTCTATTATAACAAAGGTTCTCAGCCGTTAGTTCCAGGAATTTGTATTAAAAAATTGGCTAACGGTCATCCATTTTTCATTAGTACAGATACTTCAAATAAAAGATATATAACAATCTTTCCACTTGTCGTACGATATTTTGATTTGTTCAAAGGAATACAAACTTCTTCAATATAATTTTTTCGTTAGAGGCGGAAGATTCTACAAAAATTATCCATGCTCTAAACCAAAATCTTGTTCAAAATGATCTCTTTGAAAAATGTGACAGCTTATGGAGCAGATAATGCAAATATAAATTTTGGAAATTAAAATATTGTGTACACTGCATTAAAAAAACAATGAAAACATTGTTTCGTCGAATGTAATCCACATATTTTACATAACAGCTAAAAAAGCATCTAATTGTCAGAAAATTGATATAGAAGCAGTCATCATAAAAATATTTAACTAGTTCAGCTCTTTAACTAAAATAACAATGGAGATAAAGAAGAGTTGACTGAATAACGGATAATATCCATCCCCAAATTTTATGAAGAATATTGAATACATATTTTCGATGTCTCATTAAAATGCAACGCCAGAAAGAATTTTTACTCTTATGACTGCTTCTTGGCACAAAAAGAGTAACAGATTACTCAGAAAATTTAGAGGCAGAATTGATGGCAAAACTAAATTTCGGAAACACTTGTGAGGAATTTCAGTAATTCTTAAAAGTGGAAGGCGCCATTTAAATAAAATGTCCAGTGATAGCTATAACCAGGGCCAGCGCTAGGTTGTTCAGCGCCCATCTGCAAAATAGCTGTGAGCGCCCCTTTCGAAAAAAAATCGTCGAAAAAGATATGTTGCACATTTTGGTGTAACATGAATAGAATATTAGAATAAATAAATAAATATGAAATTTTATGTGAAACAAGTTTATTCACAAAATTTTTATTTTTCTTGATTTCATAGTTACAAAATTAGAAATAATTTCCTTTACATCTAATTCAGCACATACATATCATTTTCAATCGCTATTCATGCAAGGTTTACAAGCCTCTCTTGTGAAATACTCATTCGTAAATACGTCTTAATTAATTTTAATTTGGTAAATGAACATTCACTGCTTGCTACACTAAAAGGCATGGTCAATAATATTCTTAAAGCAATCGTTAAGTTAGGAAATGATAAATTATTAGATACAATAAACTGAAGAACATCTAAAGGGTTTTGAATTTTTAATTTATCTTTACTGAAAATGTCTTTATAAGGAACTATCTCATCATAGAGTTCTGTACCATTTATATCTTTGTTATCACCATATTTTAAAAGATTCTCTAAATCATCTCAGTTTTTTCTTAGATTTTCATTATCAATTTCTGAGAAATTATGTAAGAAACTGAGATGATCACTATGGATTTTCAGTTGTTCAAAACGTTCATTCAACCATACCCAAGCAGTACCCAAAATCGTATAAAAACATTGACTGAATCTATCTTCTGGCGTTTGCGGTGATTCGTCATGATGTTCATATTGAAATTGATGTTTCTTTTTTCTTCAGCGAACTTCAACTATAGATTTAAATTCTGGTTCTCCATCCACATCTTCACAAAGTTTTTTTTGCCGTTTCAAGAACATCCTTGTAATCTGAATTGGATCGATATTCCAATGATTTTAAATTGCTGATTGATTCTAAGACAAGTGCAATGTGCATATTTTTTTCTTGAAGTTGTTTGCTGACAGGATTTATTCTATTAAGAATATCATGCCAAATTATCAAGGGGCAAATAAATTTATAATCTTTTATTTTAACACAAACTTTGTGCTTCATGTTGTATTTCTTTATTGAAGTTGTCATGGTCCATAATTTCATAGAGCGTGTCATAAATTTCTCCTATTTGATATCGTAGAGGCCGGATTGCTTCAATTCTACTTTCCCATCAGGTGTCTGAAAGCTGCTTTAATGTTAAGTTTGAGATTTTCTTTAAAAGAGTTGTCCAACACTTCGGAGAAGATGAAAAGAAATTATATAATTCTTGCACAGTTACAAAAAACTAATTGTCTGCATTGAGTTTTGCTGTGTCATTTATCATTAAATTTAGAGTATGAGCAGCACAGGGAACATAAAAGGCATGAGGATTTGTGTTTAAGAGCAAACTTTGAAGCCCATTTCTTTTCCCTTTCATATTGGCCCCATTGTCGTACCCTTCACCCCTCATATCCTCAATGGGAATGTCCCATTTTTCCAATAATTTAATTATGGTTTCGTATAAACCATGGCCTGTAGAGTCATCAGCTTCCACAAAACCTAAAAAGTTTTCCCTGATTTAGACTTTTCCATCGGTGTAGAAAATAAAACGTATGATAATACTCATCTGTTCTGTTTTACTTGTATCAGATGTGCAGTCCAAGATCATTGAATAGTATTTAGCCTTTCGAATTGACAATAAAATTTTATCCCTTATTCCATTGCCTAAAATTTGCAATAATTCATTTTGACTGTCTTTACTTAAATAGTGAACACAACATTTTTGCCGTAGAGCTCTTTCAATGTGGGTTTCCATAACTGGGTCAAACTTAGCAAACAGTTCGACTAATTTTAAAAAGTTTCCATTATCCTTTTGATATAATGTATCTGATGATCCTCGAAATGCTAAATGTTGGCCACCAAGGAATTTTACTATTTCAATCAATCTTTCTAAAACATTTGACCAATGTTTTTTCCATTTCATACATGTTTTGTGTTTGAAAGTCAATAGTTATTTTATTTTTCAGGTTCTTCTGAAGTTCCTTCCATTTAAAAAAATTTTTCATCCAAGTCATACTGGTCTCGTGTCTATATAAAGTTTTGGATATGTTTCCCCAGTCATCATATCTTTTTACGAGGCTACTACTCTCAGCAGGTGTAAAAAGCTTACAAGAAAAACAGAAAACAGAATTTGCGGTTAACGGATAAATAAGCCATGTCTGTGCTACCAACTCTCTGTTTTCCATTTTTCTATTATAATATGTATCGCTAAATTTACGTCCATTCGTATCTCTCGGATATATTAAATTTTTCTTTTGAATAGGCCCCATTTCTGATAAAACTATTCATAATTTGTCATCAATATTTGGCCATTTTGCTGAATCTTCTAAATTTCCATTAACTAAAGATTTTTCATTTATAACAATGTCTTTCTCCGAATTATCTCGAAACGATTCTTCACTTAAGACCTTTTCCATGTCATGATTTAAAGAATTTTTAATTAGCTCGAGATCTGGTTCAGAAATTAATTCTAATTAAGTCTTGATCTGTCGTTGTAATATTCTCATTTAATCTGGCTGATGAACTTGGGTTGGATACCTCTGCATCAAGAATTGGTTCTGATGATGTGTCAAGTTGGCTACAGTCTAAGTCGGTAGCATTCTTCACTTTTTTAATGAAATGAGCTAGTGTACCAGCTTGTTTTTGAGTGGCAGCATCTTTTGCGGCCTTACGTTTATGATTCAGGGCACCGGATAACTTCTTCTTCGATTCCATTTTTTAATTAAATTTTTAGACTGAAATTTAATAATAAAAATAAATTGGGGTTAATTCCAAAATACCCACTGCTTTTAAAAAATGTTCCAAAATACCCACTGTTTTTTTAAAAATATTCCAAAATGCCCACTGTTTTTAAAAACATGTTAAAAATAGCTATAGCAAAACATTAGGAGGAATAACAAAAATATACACAACACCAACCCTAACTCTAACCCTAATCTAACACTGACTCTAACACCAATTTTAACCTGTTTTAAAACAGTGGGTATTTTGGATTATTTGTAAAAAACAGTGGGTATTTTGTAATTATTTTCAAATAAATTTAAACATGAATTATAAGTAAGTACGTTCTCAACTTACCGAATGTTATGCAGATATCAGATATAAAATTTTATTAAACTGGTCGCGTATAAAACAACCGCAGCAGTTAATTCAACATAGCAGATAGCGATGTGCATTTACGCTGTGAATTCAGTTAGAACCATTGGAGACCCACTCTCATTATGCTACATGGCATAGTCGTCCACTAGCTAACTTTGGCTGCACCCAGCACCGTCGGCCAACATTTTCAAAAATGTATTAATTTATATATATTTCCAACTATTACGTTTCCTTACTGAAATCACTTGTGCTGATTCAAGCCATAAAACACCATAATCTCCATGGGTGTGAACGTGTGGTGTTGTATTTATTAAATATGATACATTTATGGCCAAAGTTTTTGGAAGCGGCGCCCTCCTTGCTTGGCGTCCGCCTGCAATGCAGGCTTTGCAGGCCCGCCTCCGCCGGCCCTGGCTATAACAATAGTTAAAGTGAATTTTTTCGTTTTGTCCATTTTCAGTTAATTATGTTATAGATAATTATTTATTATATACAGTGGAACTTCCATAACTCGAACATCTATAACTTGAATTTTACATAACTCGAAATGAATTAATTTTACCGGACAAAATAGAAATGAGAAAAACGTATTTATTTCCATAAGTCGAATTTTCTATAACTTGAATATTTTTTGTTTCCCTCGAAGTTCGACTTATATACATACTTAAGAATATTAAAAACTAACTGAAATTATCCGGTGTTGCTCGGGGTTTTTAAGTCAACACAAAAATATTGAGGAAGATTTGAGAATAAAACCATGTAATGAAACGAGGTTAATTTTTATTGAAGTGCTTAATGGAATGCAATATTTCTTGTTTTCTCATCTTTTGCCTAAATAAATAAATTCTTCCTGCAGTCTTTATCAATAAATTTGGTGATTATTTTTTATCAAATAATCATAATAAACAATTGATGGAATCGCTTTTAAAATATAGTTATTTTGAATCTCAAAAACATTAAAACCTTGGGCAGGTATTGCAAGCTCTAGGAATGCAACTGTTAGAAACACGTTTGAAGATATATTCAAATTTAGCTTAACCGTATGTTATCCCATGCAAAGGCTGATTTTGTGGGTCTAATTCGTCACGTGAATATTTTATAGTCAAACCTACGAAAGAAAATGAGTTCCTGGACTTTGAAATCGAATTTGGTGATAAAAAGTGTGATGGTATGACATGGAAAGTGTTGTTATAATCTAATTAGTATTATTGACTTATTTGATCCATACAAATGTTCATTTGTAGAGAAAGCAGTGTCATATAGGTATTTATGGAAGGAAGAGTTAACGATTATAAATATTGGTCTAAATTAAAGAATTGTTATAGAAGTTTTCTTATTTTACCTTCTGAGATATCTTTCACTTCATCATTTTCAACGATAATGGAAAACATATTTTGCTGTCTACTAAGTATAGACATGCAGAATACATAAAAAGTTTTTAGAGAACGAAAGCACTAAAAATGGCACATTAAAACTGTCTTCCACTTACCTTTTGAAATAATTAGCCAGATATATAGTTTTTTTGGTGATTGCACTTCTTTGAATAACCTTAGTGTTTCTTTCTTCCCTACTTTAGTTTATATTAGGTATATATTATTTCTTTTAGTTATTATTAGGTATTGTTTATCATGGCTTTCACATAGATTGTTAATCCAAAAATACACTCATTCTTGTGTTATTTAAATGGAAAAAATAAAAGAAAAACATTTGAAAATGAAAAATGTAGTTCAAATTGCTTTAAAAACCCTCCCATTTAGCTTAACTTTTCATTGTGGTTAAAATGGCGCATTCATCTTGCTTCTACTTTCTGTAGTAGTTGCATTATAAATGCACAAACAAACAAATTCTTCAAAATATTTATGGTAGAAATAAAAAGTTTTATGTTGGTTTGGTTAAATAATTATGACAATAATAAAAAAGGTTTTTTCAAAGCAACTTTGTCCCACAGAGCCATTTCTACTATCTGGCATCCCTGCATGGGGTGGACGCACGAAGTGTGTAGGGGCGGATCCCCCAGTATTGTATAACATGGGTTCTTATGGGAAATATTGATTCATTATATGTTGTTTCGTTCTATGTCACAGTTTTCAGAAGCTAATTAATGATGTTACTCAAGAATACACTGTACTTGCACCAATTTTTCTAAAATCAGACAAAAAATGTAGCTGAGGTAAAGTATCAATGTGCCTTATTTTGAACAGCAGCTGTGTTGGATACTTTTGTTATGGACCACTTGCTTAATTTTGTAATGTACTCTTTGAAACAAGTACATACATTGTGTCCTGATTCTTCTTCAGTGAAGTGCATAATATTTTACTCTTGTCTCTGTGTAGTGATATTACTCCCTGGATCAATTTTTTAATGATGGTTATGTTGGTAGGAAAGTCACATTTTTTGGAAAAGCACAAAAATTTTCTTTTGCAAGTGAGAGAGAGGCATTGTATCCGAGTAGTTGAAGAAGGACCACAACTATCATTTCTGCTTAGAAGCATCAAGTTCCTTGGACCTGCATGTACTATGCCTAAACTCAAAAGAAGAAATCTTGTAAAGCCTATTGTTGGGATTTGTTTCCTAGAAATTGGAGAACGTATGATGCCTCTCTACTGCTTTTAACACTTGTTTCTCAAGTTATACTGTTTTCAGTCATTTACACAGTGATGCAATAATCATTTTAAAAGAGCATCTCTGGATTTAAAAATGACATGATGTAAAGAAAATAGGTATCACCTGTATCAAAAGGCCATGACACAAATGCTAAACTTATGGTGATAATTTATGCAGAAAATACCTACTAATATTAAAGAGGCAGGAAGAAAATTTTGCCATGAGAAGAAATTTGTAAAGATGGAGACAGGAAAATCAAATCAAAAATATGTTAACTTCATGTAAACATAGTGGTCGATTTGTTCGTGTTGACAAAGTTGTTATCGAGTTTTTCTATGCTTAAGAACGGTGAAATGCCAATATCCTATTGTACCATTCATTTAAACCACAAGAAATACTGAAGGTGCAAAAATCAAGACAAATTAGTCCAACAATGGTGAGTTTATTTTCTCTTTAGCAAAGAAATTCTTCAAAATTGTGGTCAGAAACTTGTGTTTTTAGAAGCATATAATTGGAATTGTGAGTGATGATAATGAAGCCTTGCTTCATTTTTAATTTTCCCATTAATGATGGAAAATGGGCAAAATTAAAAAAATACCAGGCAGAAAAATTCAGTGGTTGGTTTTATGTTGGCAATATTGCCTTAAGGTGCAGATTTGCTGCTTTATGATATCCAGGTACAGGAAAACTATCTTGGGAGCAGCTGCTCATGGTAGTAATAGTTTTGTTTTGATCCAATATTCTGTCTACATTAATAAAATGCGTACTTTGGAAATCCGTTACGCTGCGATATGAGAGTAGCATATTAATTATTTGTATTTTAAAATTACTTAGAATCATCGTACAAACTAGGTACTTGAGCCAAAGAACGAAATTTCCTTTCTTTCTGCCGTCGATTTTCGAGCAGAAGTCGTATCGGTCCAAAAATCAGTATTTAACGCGAAAATTTTACGTATTCACATGCGATACTCTTTTGGTGTCTAAGTGATTTGTATTGTTACCTGTTTCATATAATTGCGATTGATTGACTGATTTTTAATTCGCGGTGCATCTGTTCACATAATCACCATATTTCGACGCTATTTTGAAGTTTAAACAATACCTTGATAATGATAAACAATACGACGGTAACAAAAATAAATAAATATTCCATTATTCATTGGCATTGTGCTTATAGTAAGTGTTTTAAGTCAGATATAGAGATATAATTTGCTAAATTTTTAAAATATTTTGGGTACATTTTCTGTGAAAACTGAATTGGTTTTGGCGGAGGTTCACTTCTTTAATCTATTTTCTGTTATATATGTTTGTTGTATACAAATGAAATTTGTTGTCCAATCAAAATTTATTAAAATATGTAAACCAAATTTTAAAAAGTTGGAAAAAACAATGGAAACAAATTTTGACTAAGATTTGATATAAAATCTTTTCCCAAATTTCAACTGATAACAATATGCAGTATTTGAGTCTCATGATTGATCCAGATACTCAATGTTTTTATCACATTTGTTGTTGTTTGTACATGAAATGAACAAGCATGGAGACTGTAGAAAATTGCCTAAGGATGTGCCCATATCTAACATGTGCACTTGGATGTTATCCACTTGCACTTTCAAAAAAATAGGGACCCTTACTTTCTGACTTCCATTTGTATAGGTAATAACATTTTTTTGTGGTGCCAGATAACAACAGTGCTATTATGGTATAGCGTCAAAAATTGGCATTCAGAATGCAGACAATAAAGCTTGTTTATTACATATTGTATGATGTAGTTTAACATTATAGTATTTTCTTATTTTTACATCCTTCTAGGTGCCTCCCTATAAATAGAATATGTAAAGCATTTCTCTTATCGCGTATTTTTTCGTATAACATATTTTCATTATAAATTAAATAAATGCCTGCATGCCCCGCAGACAGGTTATAATGAGATTTCTCTGTATTAAATGTTACAAATGTACAAAAAAGTAGCTAATTAATTGCTATTCGTACAGATGCTTTCAAGTGATTCATCTCGTCGCAAACTTTCCGATCGTCAAAGACTGAGAATTTACAATTCTACACCTTGGAATGAATTCTTTAATCTTTTTGGAACACTATGTTATGCAAGTTGGTGTCGATGAACTCTGCCTCGCTGTTTCTACGATTCAAGTTCTTTGAGGAAGTTATCAGGTACGTTTCCTTGTTTTACGTTCAGGTAGAGGATGTTGTTTGTTTCTCGACCCAAATTGTTATTGTTCACGTTTGGAAAGATGGTCGACTTTGATTCTGTGAGCGAGTATGTGTTTGTTGTACGAGTTGTCGTTGCTTGCACACTGTAAGCACTTTAAAAAATCACCATACACCTAGATCTAAACTCGTAAAAATAATCAACGCGATAATATTTATAATGAATGTGCATCACATTAAAAAAATATAATAATATAGAAATAAATGAAATATTTTACGTTAAAAAATAATAATATAGAAATAAATGAAATATTTCACGTGTCAGAACTATACTTAATAATCCAAGAGGTTGATTAGTCAAAAATACACACACACAAAATGTGTTAGGATTTAGAGGTCAACGTATGCTTACCTAGTTGGTTGACGTTAACGATATTATGTAATATAGCCCATTGATACTCATTAAAAGCATTCAATCAATGCTCTTGAATTATGGAAAAAATATTCTCATTGAAAGGCATTGGAGTCGTTGCTATGGTAGTTAATATTTTATATTGTTGAATATCGAAAAACTTTTTATAATTCTGTGATTATAATCAAATGTTTACGCGAATTCAACATGGATTTTAATGTTGTCTTCAAGAAAAGTAAACTTGATTGTTTCATCCACAGTACGGTGCATGCCCCAACTTTGTATCTTAATTGTAAATAATTGAAAAAAGCCATTTTATATAGCCCTGCACCGTTTTCATTGTTTTTCTTATGGATTTTTAAAATTGGACTTGGGGTCAAAATCACCCCTTAAATATAACTTTTTCTGGAATTTATGATTTTTTCCCAAAGGATATACCCAATGGCTTATCTTCACGCCAAATTTCAGCTCTGTAGCACTTTTAAAAGTACCTTTAGGTTTTATCATATGTCCTATATGTATAAGAAGCAGCTATTTATAATGATGAATACATTAATGCAGTGGTTCTCAACATTATTCTATCGCGACACACATTTCGGTCGATGCTCACGTGCACGACACACTGCATACTACAATCTGCCGATCTAAAAATGAGGAGTAGCGTGTTATAATGATGATTTTAAGCTAAAATCTTTGTTTTTATTGTTGCTAAAAATGACGCTTGAGAAAGACAAAAAACTACAAAATTTAATATATTTTTTACAAGCTGTTATTAAAATTCTCTGCAACACACCGGTTGATAGTTAACGAATGAATAGTTGATCCTTTAAATAATCCTTCGACTGTTACTGAAGAAATAGTTCAGATTAAATAAAACTTTGGTTGTAGAAATTTGTGTATGCAAGAAAACTTTGCGAATATATATCTTCTTCGGTAAGTTCATGAAGATTATGTTGAAAAACTCATCGCAAAATACGCCATACTGTATTTTCAAATATTTAAAATAATAGAAGCGATATATGGGGAAATATTTATAATGAGCTACTTTTACAAGCGCTTAAAAACACTTGCCTCATTTATCTCCAGTAGTCACAACAAGGTACTTTTAATAATGAAAGGATAACTTTGTAGTTTCCACAACTTTTAATATAAAAGTTGTGGAAACTACAAAGTTATCCTTTCATTATGAGTAAATTCCACAAAGTTGAGCCTGACCTCATTAATTATAAAGGTACTTTTAGATTCTATTTTCGATGAATTACCACCGAAGGCGGCTGCTTTGTAGCCGACACGCGCATCTGTATTTTTTGGAGATGCTTGAGACATAAGACGAGCTCGATAATTCCCTGTTGAATTACTTTTATGTTGTTTAATAGACTTATTTTGCTTAAAAAAGATGCCGGAATATTGTTGATTTGTCTTTAACAAAGTTATCTCTGTTCTCGTACACGTACGAAGGAACAGTATAATTTTTTTTCTCTCGATATCATTATTGGAAAAAACATCTTTCTTCAGTAGTCATTAAAAGGTTGGGAAAACCAGATGCGCATTTCGGCTACATAGCAGCTGTCAGTAGTGGTGATTTACACGGTAGTTGATTCTGTTTTTTTATAATCTACTATCGGTGAATAATCACAATAGTTACATAGTTTGTCAATTTGTTTCCAGCCAGTAAAGGTTAGTTCGATAATTCTTTCTCGAATTTGACCGGTGTCATTCCCGAGTTTGACGACGGTGCGTCCGCACCGCGTCTCGCGCTCTCCCAAATATTTATTTATTGTGCATGTGAGTGACATTTTTAAAAGATACGGAAAAAATATCGAACACTCGTATTTATTTGTTAAAATATACTGTTAAATTTTTTTTAATTGTACGCATACTTTGCAGAGGGCCCCGCGATTTTCCAAGCAAGCTCTGACCGATGTTCATTGTACTATAGTTCGTTTCTAAGTCCTTGTGTTCATCCTTGAATCTACCCCTCCCTTGGGGCCCGAGTACAAAGCCTATTAATGGAGCTCCCTGTATATATAGTATTTGTTGAGGATTTAGGTACAGTAAAAATAGCTGTGGTAAAGTTTAGAGATTGGTATTCATTTATTCTTCTGTGTAACTTATTACAGAATTTATAAACCCTTCAAACAAATTACGTTAATGTTTATAAATGTATGTGTGCTTTTTAATGCACTGCCTTTGGGGCCTCTATGAGTCTGGGGCTCGGGTGCGATGCACCCACCGCAACTCCTAGGGGATTATGCTACTTGCAGGTGAATCGGATTTTGTTTGCAACAGGCGCGTCAACAAACCGGCAATTAAAATATTTGTGACTAGCAAGTGCATCCGTTCCGCCTTATCGGTCTCGGTGTCCAGGACGGCCATTCGAGAACATCCCGTCGTTAGGGGATCTGAAGCGACTGAAGACGTGTCCTCTCCATTGTTTTTCTCTCCGCTTCGCTATCTCTAAACCACGAAGCGGGTTTCATGAGTTCTTATCTAGGCACCTACTCTTTTTATCGTCCTTCTTCCGTCATTTTCTTCGCTCGTAGAGAAAATGGGGGTACACCTGGAGCTATGGTGACGACCTACCCGCCACTTAATCCCTCTCTCTCGCACACACGTGAGCGATAGCGCCGAATGGGGGGAAGGAACGAAAGGAGGGAAAAAACAGCTCGAGAGGTTCGTGAACTGCGAATGCCAGTGAAATAAAAAGTAAACCCTACGGTTCGGAGCCGTTACCATAAATAAAAAGCCATTCCTTTCCGTCCCTTATTTTTCGACCGCCCCGCGAAACGGCTTAATTTTTCAGGACTTGGAAAAGAGGAGGCAACGTAAGGAATCTTGTATGAAGGAATGCGTGAGAGAGAGGGGGGAGAGAGAGATGGAGAGAAGGGAGAAAAGAGAAATAGACGAAAGAGAAGTGTGGAGAAGAGGTGGATATAATAATGTAATTCGTATATTTTTTAGGGATGGACTGAGACTGTCCGATTCCCTTTCTTGCGTGTAAACTCCTATTAATTGATTTTAACGACTATGCCCAGTGTGATAGTCGAACCCGTTACCTTGGTATCCGAAAATAGAACGTCTTGCCCACCCCTCGATTCACAACGAAAAGGAGAGACAGACAGACAAATGCCCTTTCTTAGGCGAGGTCTTACTTCTAAAACTCATTGTCAAATATTTTACAATTTACTATATAAAATCTTTATACATACCGTATCTGCCCGAATAGAAGCCGACCCCGGATTTAAGCCGACCCCACGAAATTTTCCAACTTTTTTTGGCAAAAAAAGTATTTTCGTAAATTTTATGCTTAAGTGTACCAGACATGCACGCACAACCTATAATATATTATAAATTACATCTATATAATTATATAGGTTCCATGTAAAGTTTATTAGGTATTATTACTGTTAATTATAAATATAGTCAACGCCGTTGATCACACCTTACAATCAAATGTAAGTATATTTATTTATCTTACTGGAATTCAAACTGTTGCGCATCGAAAGCTGTCATCGAATTTGGCGTGATCGTCTACTTAGTCATTATACGCAATTTTAATGGATTCTTTGAAAGAGGTTTCCAAGTTTTATTATTATTGCTGTTAATTATCAGATGAATTACAGTTAACGCCGTTGCTCACACCTTCGAATCAGACGTATCTTATGTTAGCGGAATTCAAACAGTTGCGCATCGAAAGTCGTCATCAAATTTTGCGAATTGACTAACGTTTTTTCCCTATTTGTTTTACATAGGAAATCTCAAATCCATCTTGCAGAGATGTTTTCTTTAACATTTTAAAATATCCTAAAATTGTCTTATCGGAGCGAGGTTTGTACTGTTCTAAAAGGAAAAGAATGTAGATTCTAATTCTTATCACCGAATTTTGATAATTGCTCGTATTTTCTTGAATTTATACTAAAACAGCGTTTTTGCGTTTTAAATCGCTTTTTATCGGATTGTTGCCATGGAGACGATTATTACCGACCTCGGCTTGAGCATAGTTGAGTGATCAAATGAGTTATTTTCTTTTCCGCTATATTAGAAATATTTGAGATACACATTATTGACAAATATTTCTTCAAAATGAAATTGACAGAATAATATTTACGAGAGAAATGTGTATCTAATGAATCTTATGTATACATATACTTATATATACATAAATATATATTGATAAATGTTAGAGAAGCAATTAGTTTTAAGAAAATATAAATGGGGAAAAAGTTCATTTTAAACTTTTGGATATAAAATGCTTGCGGGGGAGAGGAAGAGGTAGAAATAGGGATAGAAGGGAAGGGGAGAATAGGCAAGGAAAAGGTGAAAATATATAGGGAAAAATATTGAGGAGCGAGAGAAAAGGACTCGGAAGTAAAAGGAGACAGAAAAAGGGAAAAGAGAGAGTTGTTGAAAGAGAATGGAGAGAAGTTGGAATTTATAATAGAAGAATAGGGCAAAGAGAGAAAATGTTGGGATGGGAAGAAAAAGTAGAAGAAACAAGTGAGAGAAGAATTCCAGGGAAAATTACATAAGGCACTTTCTTTCACCGACTTCTATCTTTTCATTGGAGTAAAGAATCGCAGATGTAATGTATCACCGGTTGCATAACGTTCGTAACAGCATGCACTTTTTGAGCGATTTTTTCCGATTACTCTCCAGCAGCTGATCCTAGATCCACGAAATTTATACCATATGTAACCATAATGTAGAACTATCTATCCAGAAATTTTGACGTTTTTAACTTACGTTTTTTTAGTTATTTTGTACAGCGACAGACGGACTGATGGACCTAATACAAGAGCGATATTTTTTAGAAAAAAGCTCCGAAAAGAGAAGAGGAGATGTCCAAAGAGGGAAAAAGAAAGTTAATGGAGGGATGGGAAAGAAAGGGAGAAGTTAGAAATTCGTGAGAGGAAGAAATGGGAGCAAACGGAAAGAGAGAAAATGAGGGGCGATAGAGAGGGGGGGAGAGAGACTACTAAGCCGCGTAGGTTTGTATTATTCGAAAGGGCAGGTGCTTTGCGGTGTTTCGTGAGAAAAGAGCATTCCCATTCGCTCCTTCGACCCCATTCCGCTCAATGGTTTTCGATCGGATTCGTGCATAAAACGCCTTTTTTTATTCTCCCTCGGTCTCCTACGAAGGAAATGGGCCGAGTGTTAGGAACCTTGCTGTCGCCAGATGTGGCGAATCGTCCACGAGCCTGGGTCTAATTGGTCCTCTTAATCCGTTGTTTTTTTCTTTCGATTTCGAAATTATATTTTAAACTAGCTGGTGTGCCCGGCGTTGCCCGGGACCATTTTAAGCCAACGCCAAGTTTATAAAACATTGGGAATATACTTCAATCATTGCTGATGTTTTATCTACCAGCATTGCTGATGTAATTTATTGAATACACTTAAAAAATTCTAATACAAAGTTTCTAAACATATGGGATTATTCTGACATAAATTACAATTTTATCAACAATTGATGGAAAACAGCATTTATTGAATTAAGCACCCCCAAATTTTTTATTGCCATATAGTCTATGTTACTCGCATAGTAAAATTATATACCTATGTGAAGTTTCGTGCCGATACCTTCAAAATTTGGATTTGTATAGCGGACACACAAACACGGAATTTCATATTTATAGATATATATGTAAATTTTTTTGATTGATTTCTACGAAAAAATGTAATGGACTCTCACTTTTAACCACACTTGAGCACATCCCGGGTGGTGTGGTATGAGGGAGGCGAAATTTTACGTTTCGTATGCAGGGGCGGATCTAGAAACTTCTCAAGTGGGGAGGGTGCGATCATCCCTCTCTCTTCTTGAATCCGCCAATGCCGACGACCCTTTTATCCTGGAAAATCCCTAACCCTATCATAATCTTTCTTTCCCTTGCTCAATGGAGCTAATCTGGAGCGCAGAATCAAAGGATTTTACGCGGAATGCATCGAGTGAATGGTAATGGGGACATTTAAGGAGAGGGGAGGGCCTATCGCCCCCTCCCTTGGGTCCGTCACTGCTTATGGGATATTAAAATCTGAAAATGTCGTTATTTAGAAGTGCGTTCAACTGTATACTGCTGGATATTAATTTCTTACAAGAATATGCCGTTGTTATAGTGTAGCTGGCAATGAAGGCATTGTGAAAACTCGAATAGATAAGAAAAGAAAAATTCTCTTTACATGTCACGTATGCGGATTTCCTTTGAATTTTATTGTTTTCGTCATTTTTAATCATCTTACACAGCAACTTCGACAAACTTTAATTAATAATACGCATCTATTTCCATGCATTAATAAGGTTGCTCCCTCAGACTGGTATTGCGATTTTAGGGTCGCATAAGATTAAGGAGTAGAGATATTTCTGGTATCATTCGGTGAAGAAATTGCCACTCAAAGTTTTATCAGTTGTTAGATATATAGCGCCTACATTTTATTTATATTGAAATTTATCATTAAGATGTAATATTTTTTGTGGCTTGAAAGCGCAGATATCATTCAACTCGCTAATTCTGCGAATGGCTTCCATTAGATCGTACCCCAAAAATCATTTGTAATATCCGTGCCGTTTACTTAACAAGTTCCATACATCAAGAGTTTTTCGGGTCGTAAATATTGTTTCTGACGGAGGCGTTGTTTGTCGGAAATGTCAAATTTTCGAGGCTATAGTTTGACTTGACTTTTTGAGATGGATGAAACTAGTTCTAGGTTTCAGGATACTTTGTGGCACAGAAAGGGAACAATTTTTTCCCTTTATGACAAATGTACAAAGAATATGTGGTTTGTTAGCTTAGCTTCAGCGGATATATTTACATCACTTTAATGGACGAATGAACTAATTTATGGCTTAAAAACACGCTTTATTATAACTAATTTTACTATTATGTATTATTTTGGGTGTTAGGCTCGGGATTTATCGAATTTCACTAATGCTTAGCCCTGGAAAATTTGGCGACTAGACCGAATAAAGTAATTATATCCCTTTTTGCAAAAGCCATGGTAAATGGCGTAAATAATTACGTTAATAATATGGAAAATAATTCCTTGCTTATAATCTAGATCAGAACAGACTTGACGCAATTTTCTTTCATAGATCAGAGAAGTCCGAGATTCCTTCAGAACAAATTATTTTTACGCGAACATATTAAGTCTAAATTTAGGGATGAGAAGTCTCCAAAAGCCAGGAAATGGTTGTGAAAACTAAATGCGCATTTCGGCTACGAGGCAGCCGTCATCGGTGGTAGTTTAGATAATGTTATTTCTAGAATATACTGTCGGTGAATCACCACTGAGGACGACCGCCTTGTAGCCAAAATTAAAATTTGGTTTCCACAACCATTTTATAACATTTGGAGAATTTTGATTCATCAGTTTAATCTTAGCCATAAGCCGATCTTAAAATTTCTTTTAATATTAATTCCATTTTGTGCGTGGTGTGGCGAGAGAGGAATATCGAGGTTTTAGTGCGCGAATATTAGAAGAATGATTTCTAGTTGGCGAGGCCTTGTAGAGGGAGGGTAGGTGTACGAAGGAGGTAGAAGAGAGGGATAGGGGAAGAAGAGAGAGATATGGGGAAGATGAGAGTAATAGGGGGTAGAAGAGAGGGATAGGGGGTAGAAGAGAGGGATAAGGGGAATAAGAGAGAGATAGGGGGTAGAAGAGAGGGATAGGGGGTAGAAGAGAGGGGTTTTGGGAAGAAGAGAGGGATAGGGGGTAGAAGAGAGTGATAGGGGGTAGAAGTGAGGGATAGGGGAAAGAAGTAGGGCGTGAAAACGAGCGCGTTCTATAAAAAGTATATGGGTAGGAAAGAGAGGTCGCCTACCGCTTTCAAACCGCCTCAAGAGGGCGCTGACACTTTGACCGTTGGTCATTTGGGTTTACGGAGTGCCGTCAGCGTCGAATGCTCACGTAAGGGACTCGGGAAGGACGCCCCAAGTTCGTTGGTTCGTGATTTTTAACAATTCAATCGTCAAGGACGCCCTCCCAGAGGAAATCGAATCCACGGTCTACCCTCCCCTCCAATAGAATCTATATGCAGTTAAGTTGAATTACCGGGCTGGACTCGTCGATTCTATCAAAATAAATTGTGCGAGTGATTGATATAGACGCACAGCGATAGAGTAGACAATATGGTGGACGATACAGGAGGAAATTCGCAGATACGGCGATTTGTATTTTATTATAGGTGAAATGAAAAATTATTCTTGTTCTCTTTTATATGTATTAGGCAGATCGGTAGTTTGAATTTTATCAATTGTAAAACAGTTTATATTTTAAGCTGCGGATAATGATGATTGGAAAATTCTTTTTAATTAGGCATTCTTTACAAAAAATAAAAAAGGCCACGTCCGTCCGCATGTTTCAACACTGAAACCATTGAGTGAATTTTCATGAAGTTTGGTACTCGGGCAGTAAGAAAATGGATTGAATGGTTCACATATTTACCTAAGCAGGGTGTCACCTTTTCATGAACAAAGAATGAAGGTTCTGTCATATCTCGCAGAAAAAAATATTAATCGTATAAAAAAGGCTCCTAAGAAAAGTTTTATAATTCTTTATTTAACATGATTACATAATTCGTGAAGAACGCCTTGCGTGTATGTACGCATGACGTGTGAACTTTTCCCCTATTGTTTGTATTAAAAAAAAAGAAAAGTCTCCGCTCAATGTTTACAAAGGTGGTGTTGACTTTAAATATTTCCTGGGAACCAGCAGGAATTTCCAATCCGTTGTTTAGAATACATTCGGAGAATGTTTCGACGAAAATTCGTGGTAAAGCATTAGTTTCCAATGTTTCTCAACCGGTGGGCCTCGAAAATTTTGAAATAGAATTTGATATCGGTTGACAGTATTTAAACATTATCGCGGAAATGTAGCGAAAACTTGATATTTTGTGAAAAACAAACGTAATAAATAACTAAAGAAAATTTTAATAAATTGCTTTATGTTTTTTAATAACCCTATACTTTAAGTCAGTAATATAGAATTTTTTTCTGCCTCTTTAGAGATATATATATATATATATATATATATATATATATATATACATATACATATATACACACACACACACACTAGTAGAAGGTGCTTGCATTCTGCAAGCATTTCATCTCACCTTGAAAAACATTAATTTTTCAGAGATATATCATTATTAGAAATATTTTTTTAATGCAAAATATTTCGCCTCTGTACCAAATTTCGTTCTTTTCTTAATGAAAAATATTGGAGTAAAACTACCTAAAATTTGCAATTTTAAGAATATTATACTTTTTCCATTGTGGAGTATTAATGCCACACCTTTGTGCCAAATTTGAAAGTTATAACATATCTAGAAGTGAAATAATATTTATCCAATAGTTTAAATTTTAAATATTTTTAACTGCCGCAATACCAATTTCATGGAGATATTCAAATATTTATTTGTGCATTTGCACTAAGCTCTAAATAAATTAAAAAATTCAGCTCCCTAGATCGCCCCGTAGTACCTAAACATTTATCTATTTGTTTAAATTTTAATAATTTTTAACAACCAAACAAAATAAAATATCAACATTTCTATTATTCCCATTTCTTTTTTTTACAAATTCTACCTTTAAGAAAAATTTCAGGTCTGTAGCACATTCGGAAATAAATAAGTCTTAAAAATTTGTTTAAACAATTGCGAATTTTTATCGGTCGCATTATTGAAAAATTTTAAGATTTTTGTTTTTTTTTTTCTATCTATAATTTGCTACAAATGTTTGCCAAATCTCGTACATATAACTTATATTTTCCGAGATAAAAATTAATAAACTTTAATGTACAAATGAGATAAAAACAACTCCTAAAAATTAACATTTTTGAAATTTTCGATTTTCTAATTGTTTTTGAGCAAAATCCTATTAACATGTAAAATTTCAGCCCCGTATTCCTTTTAAATTGGTCTACACATTGGAATTCCTTTTCCCCATGTTAAACTTATGGCAGATTTTTCTCTGATATTTCCTGTTTTTACTTTCTCCATATACGTAATATAGGGAAAAGTATTGCATTCATGAAAAAAATCGACTTCGGAATTTCAACGGAAATACACGTTTTGACCATTTTCTTGATGGTATCTGTGGTGTGAAATCTTTTTGTGGGTGGTCTAACTCAAAAACTATTAGTCAGGTCAACGCAAAATTTTATATTTAACATTTTTATAAGAGTCACAAGAACTGATTAGTTTTTGGTAAAAATCGGTCAACCGGAAGTGGGTGTTTACTCCTGTCACTTATCCGTTATTTTGAAATATGTACTTTAATATTTGATAAATGTAAAAATGGTTTGGAATAAAAGTTGTAGGAAATTTAATTTCCTACAACCTTTGTTTGAAACATTTTTCCATAAAATGCATTGTTTGAGATATCATATATTTTTTGCTGCCACCACCACGCCACCTACCGACGACTATTGTTAACAATTTATTGACGCTTAGTTACGTCTTAGTGACGCTCCTTTTTCTTTTCTTAATTGTTGGAGCTTTGTGGCTATATCCAATATCAGAAGGCTATGGTTTGAGTTTTTTCTGTTCTTTGTAAAGACAAAAAATTCCTCGCAGTTTCTTAAAATATTTATTATTATGTAACCTATTTGAAATTTTTAGAAATATTACAGATATTGAGAAAGTCATGTGGTGACCACATCAGATTTTTTGATTTTGACGTCGTTATAAGTTTACGCCGCAGTTTTAAATCAATTGCATTATAATACAATCCACTGTTTCTCTTTAGAATCACTAAATTAAAGCTATTATCATATACTGTTCATCAAACCCCATAATTGTAAGGAGTAACATTCTTTTATATAATATCATATATCGCGTTCTAAAATTATGACGTCATCATATGTGTATCTCTTTGGTTGAAATCAATGGGACGATAAGAATTTCCCTATTAAAAAGCATTAAAGCAATGCTATTATAACACGGATTGCCAATTCCCATTGAAAAGCATTGTCCTGGTTGCTATGGTAGCTGAAATTCTTTATTGTTGAGCATCTGTTTTTTTCCGATTAAAAACATATTTCTTCGTCAATTCGGCACCGATTTGAATTTAGTCTTTAAAAATAAGAAACCACATTCATTTAGATATAAAATTGTTTTCGTCCTGAGTTTTTATCTGAATTATATCTAATTTAAAAATGCAAATCTGTGAAACTCTGCACAGATTTTCATGTTTTTCTGAGTATCGAAATGAAACATTGGGGTCAAAAATACACCACTAAAATTTAAAAAATTTGGAATTTTCGATTTTTTCTGGTTGATTGTACCTAATAACCTATCATCCTGCCAAAGTTCAGGTCCGTGGCATATTTAGAAGTACCTTAGGTTTTATATTGTGTGTATATATATATATATATATATATATATACATACACACAGTAGTAGAAGGTCCTTGCATACTGCAAGCATTTCATCTCATCTCGAAAAAACATTAATTTTTTAGAGGGATATTTCATCGTGGGAAATATTTCTTTAATTCAAAAGATTTCTCCTCGGGACCAAATTTCTTTTTTTCCTTATGGAAAAATAATGGAGTAAAACAATTGCTAATTTTTGCAATTTTATGAATATTATACGTTTTCCACATTGGGTTAATAATGCCACACGTTTATGCCAAATTTTAAATTTGTAGCACATTTAGAAGATCTATCTCGCCCCGTAGTATCTAAAAATTTACCTATTTGTTTAAACTTTAAGAATTTTTAACTGCCAAACAAATTAAAATATCAAAATTTGTATAATCCCTATTTCGTTTTTTACATATCCTACCTCTAAAAAATTGTTCAGCTCCGTAGCACATTCGGAAATACATAAACCTTGAAAATTTGTTTAAACAATTGCGAATTTTTAGCGGCCGCATTGTTCCACTTCTTTAAGATTTTCGTTTTTTCTATTCGGTTTTGCACAAAATCCTACCTAAGAAAAAAATTTGGAATCTCCAGCTCTCCTGGAAGTGCCTAAACATTAGTATCCTCCTATATGTATGTTATATCCTCCTCCTCTGTAAGAAACGTCTATATATAACTAGTAGTTGGTGCTTTTTCATCTCACCTTGAAAAAACATTCATTTTTCAGACAGACATTTCATCATTACTAATATTCTTTTATTTCTAAAGATTTCACCTCCGCAGCGATTTTCGTTTATCCCACATGTAAAAACAATAGTTAAAAAAAATCCCCAAATGTTGCAATTTAAAATTTTTTATACTTTCTTCATTATAAGGTACTAATGCTACACATTTTAGCCAAATTTTAAAGTTGTAGCACTTCTAGAAGGAAAATTATATTTTTCAAATTGTTTAAATTTAAATAATTTTTAACGACCGCCGCAATTCATATATGGTAAAATTGAAATGTTTATTTGTGCAAATTCACTACTCTGTAATTAATTTGAAAATTTCAGCTTCCTAGCTCATCCCGTAGTACCTAAAAAGTTATCTATTTTTTTAAACTTTAAGAATTTTTAACTGCCAAACAAAATAAAATATCAAAATTTGTGTAATCCCTATTTCGTGTTTTTAAGAATTCTACTTTTAAAAAAAATTTCAACTCCGTAGCACATTTGAAAATACATAAACCTTTAAAATTTGTTTCAACAATTGCGAATTTTTAGCGGCCGCATTGTTGCACTTTTTCAAGATTTTCGTTTTTTCTAGTCCGTTTTGCACAATATCCTATCTATGAAAAAAATTTCGAATCTCCATCACATCTGGAAGTGCCTAAACATTAGTATCCTCCTATATGTTATATCCTCCTCTGTAAGAGTCGTCGATATATAATGATGATGATAGGATACTAATTTTTAGGCACTTCCAGATGTGCTGGAGATTCGAAATTTTTTTCTTAGGTCGGATTTTGTGCAAAACCATCTAGAAAAAACGAAAATCTTGAAAAGTGAAACAATGCGGCCACTAAAAATTCGCAATTGTTTAAACAAATTTTCAAGGTTTATGTATTTTCGAATGTGCTACGGAGCTGAATTTTTTTTAGTGGTAGAATTTCTAAAAAAACTAAATAGGGATTATACAAATTTTGATATTTAAATTTGTTTGGCAGTTAAAAATTCTTAAAGTTAAAACAAATAGGTAACTGTTTAGACACTACGCGGCAAGTTAGGGAGATAAAATGTTTAAATTATTTAGTGTTTACTTTGTGTAAACGAATAAACATTTCACTGTATCCATGAAATTGTTATTGCGCCAGTTAAAAATTATTTAAATTTAAACAATTAGATAAATGTTATTTCACTTATAATTGTGCAATAAATTTAAAATTTGGCAAAAATGTGTGGCATTATTAACCAAATGTGGGAGAAGTATAATATTCCTAAAATTTCAAAAAATATTGATTGTTTTACTCCAATATTGTTCCATAATGAAAACACGAAAATCATTCCCGAGGACAAACATTTAGAATTAAAGAAATATTTTTCATGATGAAAAATCTCTCTGAAAAATTAATGGTTTTTCAAGGTGAGATGAAATGCTTGCAGTATGCAAGCACCTTCTACTAGTATGTTATATCCTCCTCCTCCGTAAGAAACGTTTATATATAATGATAACATATAGGAGGATACTAATGTTTAGGCACTTCCAGATGAGCTGGAGATTCGATTTTTTTTCTTAGGTAGTATTTTGTGCAAAACCGTCTAGAAAAAACGAAAATCTTGAAAAAGTGCAACAATGCGGCCGCTAAAAATTCGCAATTGTTTAAACAAATTTTCAAGGTTTATGTATTTTCGAATGTGCTACGGAGCTGAACAATTTTTTAGAGGTAGGATATGTAAAAAAACGAAATAGGGATTATACAAATTTTGATATTTTAATTCGTTTGGCAGTTAAAAATTCTTAAAGTTTAAACAAATTGGTAGATGCTTAGACACTACGCCGCAAGTTAGGGAGCTGAAATTTTTAAATTATTAAGAGGTTAGTCTATGTAAACTAATAATTATTTCAATTTATCCATAAAATTGTTATTTTGGCCGTTAAAAATTATTTAAATTTAAACAATTAGATAAATGCTATTTCACTTCTAATTGTACTATAAATTTAAAATTTGGCAGAAATGTGTGGCATTATTAACTCAATGTGGAAAAAGTATAATATTTCGAAAATTGCAAAAATTAGTGATTTTTTTACTCTATTATTGTTCCATAATGAAATAACGAAAACCGGTCCTGAGAATATTCCTCGTGATGACATATCCCTCTGAAAAATTAATGTTTTTTCAAGGTGAGAGAAATGCTTGCAGTATTATTTGCTAGTCTATTCATTGTATCTACAAACCCTGAATATTTCAGCGCAATATTCCTCTTAGTATTGTCTACGCACCCAAATATGTTTTCCGTTTGCTTTTAATTGTCACAGTCTGAGAGTGACGTCATGACACTAAGCTACTTTTCAGTTCGTGGCACTAAGCTCTCGTTCAGTTTTATTAACACGTAAAATAAATTCCCGAAGAAAAGCATTGTCTCGTAGTAATGACAGAAATATTGGGCCATTGTTATCAATTGTATAAAATCCCGTTTTTATGTAGTAAAAAACAAATAATTGAACTTATTCGGTACGGATTCGTTTTCTACTTTCAGGAAAAATAATCTTCGTTCTTTTTCCCGTCTTTAAATTTAGGTCCGGAGTTTGTAGCTTAATTAAAAGTAATTTAAAAATGCAATTATAAAAAGGCTTGTACGGATTAAATGGTTTTCTAATGGGACTTGAAAATGAACGTTTTGGGGTGTAAAAGACGCCGTTGTAAGAGGAAATTTTGGAATTTTTGATTTTTCCTGATGGTTTTGGACCAACACCAAGGTTCCCTCCAAATTTCAGCTCTTTAGAATATCTATAAGTACTGTAGGTTTTATATCATTATATATGTATAATATATCCTCCGTAAGAACCAGCTACTTATATATATATATATATATATATATATATATATATATATATATATATATATATCCTCCGTAAGAGGCAGCTATTTATAATAGATACACACTAATTGATAGAAGGGTGGGCCGCGGAAAATTTCCTGTAACTAAGGTAACTAAGGTAACTAAGGTATTATCAAAAAGTTGAGAAGCACTGACAGTTTCCACGCGGTATAATTGTACAGGCAGTTCATAGAAAATCTGTCAGTGTTTTCTTTTGCGGTAGTAATCCCAAGCGTTATGTTAACGAATGTTTTTAGACCGGCACACCGGTCGTGCTAAAATTACAGACATCAATGTTGATACATTAGTTTGGTAAGAAAAATTAAATCTTGTTTATACTCGAACAGGAGTGTAACCCGAAGCGTTACACCTCACCATAGACAACAGAACAAGATCAAACAGGAATTTGTCGCCAGAGGCCACTTATGACCAAAATTAATCTCGTAATCTCTCCAAATATTTACTCGCTTCAAAGTGTACTTTGAGTGATGTCTTGCCTTCTTAAATTACTGACTTGTCCTCATTTTACAATTACATGTAATCTTTGGTAAGTGGTCTCATACAAATGTTTCTTAGGAACTTAAAAAGGAAGCCGCGCAGTTATTTTTTTTAATCCTTGCCAAAATCAAAATAGCACAAAAATAATTTTTCCCGGAATCTTTATTTAGAAGTTGAAATCACAGTCTTAGCTTACAAGATGGGATGACAAACGTATCTCCCCTACCCTCGACACGGTTATATGCCGCATGCGCATCAGTCGGAAAGGAAATCATCAGTTTCAATTCATTGTTAGTTGATCATTTTCATTAAGACTGGATGAATTTCTTCTCATTACCACCTCACTTCCGTAATGTAGTTTACGTAACCGTTCGCAAGCGTTTACATAGTTTCGTCAAACTTCGTTTGCGCTCCTCCGCGTTCGTCCCAGGATCGATAGATTCGTTCGGGAAATTATGGCCGGCAACAAAAATTCCATTACGGCAAATGCGTTGTGCTCGAAATGGCCCGCGCGAATTCTCCGTTTATTCCCTTCCTTAGAACCGAATCGGTAACTAATCAAAGAGAGTGAACCGTTGGGCGAATAGTCGTATAAGAGGAGCAATTCGAATATAATAACTAGGTATAAGAGGGCGAGCTAGTGATATTTTATATCGATTTCATCATTCCCATTTCATGCGGCGGTTTCTGAGGAGAATAGATCGATTGGAGCGATGAAGTTCTGATAAAAGTTGGCTCGGTACGGAGTTCGACCCGCGCGCCCGATTAATCGGGCGACGAGCTTTTCTCCAGCACCGGCGGCGAAGTGGAAAGACGACCTAATCGCTGGAGACCTCCGTCGTCACTAATTCCTTGCGGTTTGACGAGTAGGAGATTAAGGAGTCGGCGAGGGCGAAACCGCCAACGGGGGTGATAATTTGTGACTGCCGCGATCTTGTCGCCGCAACTAGGCAGCCGCCGTCGCATTACGGAGCGACCGATATCACCGTGGGGATGACGAAGCTAAGGGGTCTCGTAAATCGGAGGAGGTATACCGTCAATTCATCGCGTGGTAAATTCATCGCATGGCAAATTCATCTCAAGACATTCATTGGATGACATATAAGAAGGTTTTTCCAACCAAATATGTCTGTTATTTACATGAATCGGTTGAAGGGATAGGATCATGCAATGAGTTTGTCAGTCTGGAGCCTTCCATCGTCTCAGAGATCTTCCCCTCACCGCGTTTCAAAAGAGCTATGAGAGCCATCCTTTCGGCGGCTCTACTTTAGGTATACATAGAAGTCTCGCCTCATCGTTCGTTCCATTCTCTACCTCCCATACTGCTCCTAACTATGGGTTCGTAGTCTCTTCTTTTTTTCATCCCACCGATACTCATCATTCGGGTGGAGTCGCGAGTAATGGGGGAGGGAACAGCGCTGCCCTCTGCTCGACGCCTGACGCAACCCGTGATCGCGCCGCTGGCCGAGCACAATCGACACCGGAAGCTCGCAATCAAATCGACTTCCGGCGCCTCCTCCTCCACCTAATCGCTTTCTCTTTCCCTTTTATCTTCTTTTTCGTCATTCAATTTTCTACGCGCCGCCCTTTTCCATTTTAGATTCCGCGTATTTGTGCACCTCTGGGAAATGCGCGTTGCTTTCACGTCGATAAAAATGGTCCACAATTGGTCGGGCGGATGGTTTCGATCTTGCTTTTTTTGGTGGGCGAGACGTGGGAAAAAATTGACTCTCGTATGGCGCAGCGTCTAGGAAATGCGTCGGGAACATCGTGCGCATTTATTGTGTGTCGAGGCCGGTAAATTTTCTCCTATACAAGGATATCTTTCCTATTATGCAGTCCTTCACGCGCACTTAAAAACGAATGCAGTAGTCTTAAGAAGAAAAGGAAGCTATGTTGCCAAATTTAAAATCACGAACAAATTAAAGGATAGAAGAGAATAAGACTAAATTTGACCAGAGATCGAACCCAGGTGCTCTTCTGTCCCTGACACTTAGGAAGCCAGAATAACTCCTACTTTTAAATACCTGGCATGTCAGCACACGTTTTGTGTAAATAGTCTTTAACTCCATCTGATAATGGAAACAAGAATAAAAAAATGTTTACGACTCAATTATAAGACGACGAAAAGAAGGGAATAAATGAAATGGCTTACAGTCGAGCAAGAAAAGTTAACGATTAACAAAAATCAAAGCGGGAAATGGGCGACCGTGAAAAGCGGCAACTCTGGAAAGTTTCCATGGTTACAGGACTCGTTTTTGGCGTCTCTCATTGGTTCTGCCCTGCTACCGCGTATTGAAACAGTCATGGGGCACCTACCAAAGTGATATTTTCAGAAAGTTTCAGGACTTGGTTTTTCATGCAGCTATTAGGTAAACAATCGGTAGAGTTGCTTTCTTAATGCTTCCATTCTGCACTACTACTCTGATTCCAGAGATTCCTCGCTGAAACATTCGTAATACATGCAAAAATTATCGAACAACATAATTTCTGTAAGAACAAATCATATTGATAAAATCAGACTCCACTTTGTGGAATTCATCCATGAAACAAATAAAAAAATATAACTACTAAGCATCTTCCACGGAAATTTTCGTAGAAGGTACTTCGTATTTTTTTACCTGCTCTATGTAACAACCGATTATAATTCGGACTCTTCTGAAATTTATTTCCTTTGAGGATTTTCTCTTGCCTTTTTTCTTCATTTGTGAATCGTCGTTTGCAGCACGCTAATCGCTTCGTCCTTATTTCCAACATCAGTCCCCGCCGTCCGATAAGGACGATTAACTCGATCGGGTTTGTTGAGTTCGAAGTTTAAAATTTTATTTTCATCGACTTTTGCCATTCCGAGTTGGAAAATTCGATGGATTTAGGCGAAACAGCTGAAAGAGTTGAAGTCCGCTATCCGACTTGGTTCAAGGGAGTTTTTTTCGAAAACGACAGAAGCGAAACTAAAATTCTTCTTCTCAAAAATTTAACCGTGTAATACAAAAACGTTTAACCATAAAGCACACGACGAAGATTTTAGGTGGTATGAAGAATACCTACCTTTTACGTTATTATTGGTAGAGTATTAATTAATAATTTTTTAGCCTTTTGTTTTAAAAATCTCAAAGAAACAAGGAGAGCAAAATTCATCTCTAAAATTTGGATGTTTTTCTAAAGTCACCAATATGTACGATTATTTAAAATCGTCTTAAATTATTTTTCCAGTGTTCTAACATTTTCCGGATACTTCATATTTAAAAGTTTGAGAAGAGCGCAAGTTCATGGCGATTTTTTGCGAATTTTTAGTGCTTTTCATCATTGCTGAAAAGCACTATTATCTTCGTGATGTCCGTCCGTACGCATATATCAGGGAAGAATTGGCTGAACGGATTCCAACCAAATTTGGTACATAGAATCTTCACAACATAGGACCAGAATTGCATATTTCGACCAGATCGACTCGGCAGGGGTGTCACAATTGCAAAATTAAACTTTTCGGTAATTATGAATTTAGAAGGAATTGGCTGAACCGATTTTAACGAAATGTAGGAAGACGTGCAACATTAAAAAACAAAATCAATGTTTTAAATGTAGATATAGAAATCAGGACTGCCACAATACAAGTAATAAAAAAACTTCTTTTGACAGGTATCTGTGTTGAACTGTTAATAGCAATTTTAACCAAATTTAAAATTTGTAATGTACACATATAATAACCATAACAGCATATTTGGACGGGATCAACCAAACATGGGTGCCACACTTACAAATTAAATTCTTTCAGTAATTACGGATTTGGAAGGAATTGCCTTAACGGATTTCAACTAAATTCTGTATATAAGATTTGTACAACATACCATAATGAAATCAAGATGTTTAAAGCGGAGATAAAGAGCAGGGCTACCACAATAAAAAGTAAAATTATATTTTTACACGTATTTATAGAGAACTGGCAGCATGAATTTTAATCCAATATGGTACATATGATCTTCATATAAATATACAACCAAAACAGCATATTTCAACCGGGTTGACTAAACAGGGCTACCACAATATCAAGGTTACAATTTTTATGTACATATGAGTTTTCAAAAAAAATTTCGCGTGGAGGGCGAGTATAGAATGGAAAAATGAAATGGACATGCTTCGAGCGTATATATAAAGCAGAGCTACCAACATATAAGGAAATATAATTTTCTGATTTCAAAGCAAATACATTAATATATGATTACACTAGGGCGACTTTGACGAAAAGCACTTATGTGCCACGGGAAACCCGTGCACATCCCTACTTGTTATATTTCCCGAGCATTGCAGTTTTAAAGGCTGATGTAGCCTAATAATAGACCTAAAACTTTCACAGAAGATTGTAATATCCCCTTCCCTTTAAGAAAAGAAAAACTTGACGTTTATGTTTTTGACTGTCTTTTTGTGATGCACAAACGTTTTTTAAAGATTATTTTTTTTATCCAGAATTTTCCTTACAGATTTTCTCAAAAAAGGCTAATTACTATAAATTCATTCAGGGAGAGTCTTTTAGTATTTATTACACAATTTTAATGGCTGAATTTTAGCGCGTTTATTTTAAATGTGCTTAAAGTTTCACTTTGCTTTTCTTTATATTCGAGTTTTGAAAACTTTATATAGGCGGATAGAGAAACGTTCAAAATTTTTATGCAAAATTGATTGCGTTCTAAACTTAAATGTCATTTTGGAAATATCAATTACCCAAAAAAGTCTATTTTTAAGTAAAACATGTTTATGTAGAGTGATGATGCGCAATACAATGCTAACTTAGCTGTTAAGCCTCTCTCATTTATACGCTAACCTCACTTTCACGTATAAAATAAACGAGGCTCTACTGAAAATTTCAATTAAAACTTGTAAAAAAATTTAAATTACGCATTAAATTATGCATTAAAAATCATAATACACTCACGAACATCCCCACCACAAAAACAAAACACACAAAAATACCTTTCTGCACTAAGCCTCACAAGCAAACTCAATAACATTTTTTCTATATACGACTTTAAAGCTGTACATGTTAACCAAAATAAATCTTCACAATCCTAAAAATGCTATACACTTTTTACACAAATCAGGGATCCACAAAATATCTTGTGGTAACTGTGAAAAAGTACACATTGGACAAACAAAATACAAATTAGAAACACGCTTCAAAGAACACCTTGCACATTTTAAAAACAATTGGTTTAACATTTCTAGCGTAGCCGCACACATACTAGAAACCAGTCATCCCATCACTATCAGAAACTTAACCCTATTAAAACAATTCAACAAATATTGTACAAATTGGACGCATACGAAGCATTGCACAAACACCAACAGACCGTTATGAATAGCGACTGCATTCCCCTCTCTACCGTCTAACCGTCGACCTCCCTCCTACACTTTCACCTTCACACCGTTAAATACCTCACGAGAGATTTTGCCCCTTCATTCTTTGTTATCTACTGATGATGAGAGGTTCGCTACTGAAATGCGAACATCAAATACCTTCCTTTATTTTCAAAACAGTTATTTAGAAATCTGTTCGATTGAGTTTGAGTGCCTGTGTGTGTGTGTTTCATTTTAGTCTGTTTAGTCCCTGTTGTTGTCGTGAGATTTATAAACCATCAGATATTTGTTTGAGATATAAAATCCTTGGAGAGAATCAATTTTCCGTCAACTTGATATATATTTTTGGTTGTTTACTTCTAAAAAAAGTTTTTTATTCTTACGGCTTAGGAGTTGTTTTTTAAAAAAGTTAAAAAAATATAATTTTGAATTTCAATATTTTGCCGTAGTCTCATTTCTCTCATATAATCGCAACAACTCTACCCACTTGGTGACCTATAATTAGGTTCCGTTTGTTATAATAAATAAAATTAAAAAATGAAATATATATATATATAACTTAAAGAAAAGAAAAGGTAGTGATGAGGGTGGCTGCAAGGTGTTGAGGGAAGCCCAGCGGACACTCACCAAGTTGAGGACCAAGCTGGCAGGCTGCTGGGGGCGTCGAAGAGACATGTAAAACACACGAACACAAAAAAACAGGCAAGCATATCGGGCCTATGCCCTTCTTCAGCGAAATATAAATATATATATATATATATATATATATATATATATATATATATATATATATATACATATATATATATTTTACGTTACTCTTTCGCTGAAGAAGGGCATAGGCCCGATAAGCTTGCGTGTGTTTTTGTGTTCGTGTGTTTTACATGTCTCTTCGACGCCCCCAGCAGCCTGCCAGCTTGGTCCTCAACTTGGTGAGTGTCCGCTGGGCTTCCCTCAACACCTTGCAGCCACCCTCATCACTACCTTTTCTTTTCCTTTAGTTAATATATATACATATATTATATATATATATATATATATATATATATATATATATATATATATATATATATATATATACATACATACATACATACACACACACACTAGCATCACACTCAGACCAACGGACGGACAACATAGTCTTTTATTGTTATTTTTGTGATTCTTTCATCCTTTTAAACCCCTCTTTCTCTTCCTATTACCAAAATCGTCCTCAAGTCCTCCATTCTTCTACCTAACTCCCGTAACTTATCGCACAATCCTTCACCCCATAAAATTTTTTCATGCTTGGTTTGTTTATTAAAACGTCCAGCACGCTCCTCAGATTTTCATACCGTTTTTATTTCAATAACATTGAATTTAGTTCATTATTACGATTTTTAATCTCTTTGAATAATATTTCAGATTTTTAGGTATTCCTTCTCGTATATAACGCAACGAATGTTGTTTACATTGATTGCTATGAAAATCAATTCCCCCTCCTTCCGTCTTTCTCTCCCTCTCCTAATAAAAGCCTTCAAAGCAAGCTTAAACCTATATGGATTAAAGTAACAATAGAATTTCGATGTTTAACAATGTAGCTGGTAAGCAAGGCAGCATCCCGTTAAAATGCCAAGATTTTTCCAAAAGATACCACTCAAACGATTAACATTAGCGATTTCGAGCTGAAGGCTAAAAAAGACCAATAGAATAAGGAAATTGAAAATGTTTTCTTTAGAATTATCCAGATCCGAAATTGAAGGTAAATTTTTTTTAAATATTAATTTCCAAAAGAAGAAAAGCCTGCGGGTCGAAAAGACTATTTTTACGTGTTACCTTATGAGAAAGAGAAATAATTCCCTGGAGTCGAACCCGGGTCGTTTTTCCAAATATGTTTTCGCCAATCACTTTTTATATGTGAATCGAGCAATCGTGGAAAATTTCGAACCGTTATCTCTTACTGTTTTTGACATATAAACGATTAATATCGCCATGGGTGCTTTAGTGGCGCGATCTGGTGGCGCGTAGTGGAAGTTGTTGTAGATGGAGTAAGAAAAATGTATATAAGATAAAATAGATCTGACAGATATAGAACTAGGCCATCGAATTCCTTTAAGAAGTTCTCGAGTACATGAATTTTTTGCAGAGCCATATTGTTATTAGGAATCTATTCGAAGGTTAGCTGAGTAATCATAGTGGTTTTTTTTCACAAAACGGCGTTCGCTTAATAGATTAAATGCTCTTAGAGAGTATAGTTTTTAAAGGGTACATTGAATCCAACGAACGAGACAATCATTTTTTGTAATTTGTAGCTTTGATTAATAATTAGCGGTTGAGAATGCCGGATTAAAACAGGTCTAGCATTTTAAATAGCTCTACATTCGAAATAATTATTTGGTAAGTCTTGAGTGTGTATCAGGTTACCACCTGTTAATTTGAAAGGGCAACATCTGTACTAGCGTCATTTAGTTTATTTTTGAGTAATTAAAACTGGCCGTGAAATACAATGAAAATGTTTATCTAACTCGTCCATGCACTCGGTTTCATATCACGCACACAACAGCAAGCATCTGAGGAGAATGTGTAATGTATTTTATTGATTCGGGAAATATTGGTTCTAATTCACCATTAGGAATTGAGAGCTATCTACACAGATGTGTCTAAATGATAAAATAGGATGTAAACCTACCGCGACCGCAGAAAAAATTATCTTTTGAGACGGGAATACAAAAGATCAATCAAATCAAACATGCACATTATTCAATTTGAACAAAGATATTTATCGTTACCTTCAAAAGGTTTGACCTTCATTTGTTTTCATTTCGGATTGCCAGTATAATAAATCGAGACCGTCAGAACTGAGGGTGTTATTATGCTCGCTATAATTACGGTATTCTAAATTAGGAGATGTGTTTGAAGAAATTATATAATTTATTGTAAGAGAACCTAATCTCAATTACGAGAAAACAGTTCGTTCTCGGGCGCGATTCAACTTGATGACGTGTTATTTGCTAATAAGTGTTCAATTCTGACTATTAAAACACGTGGAATAGGTGGGAAATAAATAATAATTACTCTATAGAAATATTCCGTCCATTATTAACGCATAACTTAAATAAAATACAGATTTTGATCTTTAGATATGTATTTGCGTCATTCTTCCCCTTCCTAATTCCTCCTACGTAGCGGGTTTTCGTTATATAACCCCAAAACCGCCCGTGTGACCTCTGACTCACCTTTATGGAACGGGCGAGTGGCAGTGCGTGACACGGAGCCCTCTATTAATTTGCACGCCTTTTTTTTAAAACGCCGTAGATTTTCCAGAAAATGATGCATGAAATCTCTTAGTCCTGCAGTTTTTCCAAAGTCACGGCGATAAAAAAAATAACGTGACACGAAAGACAGACTGAGGTGTTGCCAGCGATTAAGAAAGGTATCGCGCATTCTAGAATAATAATCCTGCTCGATCGATTCTCGCAATGCCTGCCGAGTCTAAACCGCGAGGGCTAAAAAAAAAACTAATAAAATGTAACTGCGGGCTAAGGGTTTATCAAATCGACGATAAGGTTAAACATTCCCGCAATGATAAAACGGACGATTGTGCCACGTGTGCGTTTAAGCGATAAGGTAGCCGGGATAAGTGTCGTTTCGATGGACATGCGTTTGAACTCGTATGGGGCGAGGAAAGTGAGGAACAAAACATTTCGGTTGGATACATGTGAAATTTATGGCTACGCTCTCTCGGTGTTACTTGTAGCATTTACTGGCACGAATCTTGTTTATTTCACAGATAACTTGTCGAAATGAGCTACAAGTTAAAAACTAAAATACGAAATACAGATTTATAAATTGTTAGGTGACGATGTCAGATTGGAAGATCGAACTAAGCTCCGAGAGACTTCCTGATTATTTGTAACCTTAAATTCATTAATCTGCTGATTTTTGGTTAGTTTTATTATACATATACTAGTGCAATAACCCGTCCATATGATGGGAAGGAATATATTATTTTTTATTTATTTAAATTTATTTAAATTTTCGCGCTTATTATTGCATGCATGTAGCTAAATGAAATTGTAGGGTATGGAGATTGACAGCGCCAGGATGTGGAGAGATGGCCAACCTCTAAGCGATGTCCTAAATTTGTCCAAGGAGCAACAATGGAATTTCCCTTGGCGACAAAAGATTTTTGAAGAAATTAAAACTTAAATACTTTACTTTCTTCACAACGCTCGCATTATTTTAGTGGAATCTCCAGTTCATGAAAACAGATAGAGAAGGCATTTTAGACACCGCTGAAAATTACTCTCATGGAATTGGTTCGATAAACAGTTGTACCATGTAATGAAATGGACAATAGTCCTATTTACAGTCATAAATCACGTTTGCAGTGTAAATATTTTAAAAAATATGTAAAAAGTTTTTGTTTTTTGTGTAGGGTAAGTTTGGGTGAAAAAGGCTACAAAAAAGAAAATCATAATTGCACGAGTACCATGACTGATGGAGGTATCAAATTTTCAGAAGAAACAAAGTACTCATTTGGCTATATTTTGCATCGTCTTCTCATTTTTAGCGCAATACTTTTTCGGTTGATTGTTTTTTCTGGAAGTTGCTTGGCCCCTTTCACCCAAAGTGTGTAGGGTGATTCGGGCCAGTTGAGTGTATTTGCCAACCTGAAACAACACAGAAACCTATGACATTTGTATTTTTTAACGTTGAATGTTTGCGCACTTGTGTTTTAATGACAATTACTTTTTTACTCAATAGATAAATAGGAAAATATCAGGCCAGAGGTAGGAAACAGTTTTTTGCATTATTTTTGTTAGAAATTAAATGTTTTGTATTTATAGATTTTTCTTCTAATTTGCTTAGAACACCTGCATGTTTCCTAAAGGAAAATCTCCGACACCATTCACCTAAAACGGAATAAGTAAATTTTTGTTCGGTTGGTATCCATTGGATGGCTGTGAGTCACCATTAATGCTTTTCACGGGGATACCGCAACTATTGTTAACTAGCAGAGCCAAAATCAGAAGAACTAACATATTATTAAGAGAGTATTTCGTAACATAAAATAAGATAAACCTACTAAATTTGGAATTCTGTTACCATTCAAACCGTTACAAAACTTCCTCACTGAAGACTAAGCAGGTTCTTGACACTCAGACAGAATCCGTTCACAAAATTATCGACAGAGCAAAATAACTATAGCTATATCTGAGGTATCCTCCGTTATTTTATGTCCTTTGCGACGAAAGATAAAATAGTGGCTCGATTCACCCGAAGTGTACACGGAAAATGTTTTACCGGTTGGTACCCCTGAGATGACTGCAAATCATTCCTAAAACTGGGAACATGAAGAAGAAAGCATTGGTTAACTACCATAATTAGAACCAAATGAATTAGATAGCTAGTAACAGAGTAATATGCGATTTTGTGACACCAACATAATTGAAACGATCATTTTAGCCAGTTCTTACCTGCAGACCTTCACAAAAACTCCCTTCCCAACTCTTTCCCGCAGTAAAACTGCGGGCTCTCTACTAGTTTGCCTTAAAAATATTTTATGACGTCATTTGCAGCTTCAAGTTCGCGGTTTGCAATTAAAAATTTACGCGTGAGAGCTGAATTGAATTGCGAACTTGCAGGGATACACGTGATCTTGATTTAAAACTTCTGTTCTAGTGTATTGCTTGAGACATCTTTCTTCCGTCATAGCTTATCAGGCAGAAAACCTTCCTGGATTCGACTACCGATCATTTTATGATTTTTCACCCTTTTTCTGTGTTTATTCGGTATTGCAAGCCGTATGACACACGTTCGCAGCCAATCCGGTCTTTACCTGGCTGTTGAAGTGAACGGACGTGCCTTTCACTTGCTCCTGCGAGCTCCTACGTAGCCTCGAGCGACTAGAGTAGCTGTAGCATTAGAGTAGCTTTAGTGTTAAGTAGAACTAACAATTTACTTTATTCTATTGTTATCCTTCGGTAATTTTATTTAACATTCGTTTAAGTTATGTAATTAGTTTTGTTATAACATCCACGTTATAGTTTTTATTTTTCTCTACCGTAATAGTTAACTTTTAAGCCTCGTAGTTTCTTGTTAGAAATTTCATTCTCCCTTTTACAAAATAATATATATACCAAGTAGTTATTGTGTATTAGCATATTCTCGTTACATTTGTAAGGTTGTTTTAGTTTTACGCTCCATAGTATTTATATTTTTCGTTGTTGTGTACTATCATCTCCTGTGCGTGATCTAACCTTGTTTGTGTTGTTTACGCCTTTCACTTTATACCTGCGCTTGACCCTTTCTCGTACGCTACACGAAGAGCGTCCCCGCTTTAAAACAGACCAAATTCTTTAGCCTTATCCCATTTCAGCTTTTGTTTTTATATTGTAACTCTTTTGCGTTAGTATATAAATTAGGTAAGTTTAGGATGGCTTCACCGAGGACTCCCGTTTCCTCCTTCTTGTGCGCCGCTGGTTGCGAGGCCATGAGGGCTCGAATCACGGAGCTGGAGAGGGTGGTTGCGGACCTCCTTCAGAGGGTGGAAAGGTCCGAGGCAGCCTTGGTTCGTGTGGGGGGTGCGGGGTCATCCCTGAAAGCTCGCCGCGCCAAATTGGCGGCCCGGGTTCGCCTGGGTGCGGCAGCCGGTAGAGTGATCGGGGTTGACTCTGACTCCTTACCGCGGGCTGAGGGTCCTCGGGCTGGGAAATCCGATGAGTGGAGAGTGGTGTCCACTCGGGGAGATCGTGGGGTGGTGCTGCGGAGGCAGGGAGTTGGGAATGCTTCGGCGGACTCGCTTCCTGTCAGTAATAGGTTCGAGGTGTTGTCGGAGGACGACTCCACGGCCATTGCGCCCGTACCCACTCCCGTCTCTTCGATGGAGGCCGGGCCCAAGGGGAGTCGGGTTGGGAAGGGAGGGTTGTTAGTGTTAGGTAGCTCTTACGTTCGGCGTGTAATGGCACCCCTGTTATCCAGTGCCCGCCGGGAGGGAGTTGAAGAGCGGGTCTTCTCCAGATGTATATCAGGAGGCACGGTGCCGCAAGTGACCAACACGGTGAGAGAAGCGGTAGTGGCGACAGGTTGCTCTCGGCTGCGGGTGGTGGCCCATGTTGGGACTAACGACGCCTCGAAGCGCGGGTCCGAGGAGATTTTAAGTTCTTTTAAGGACTTGGCCTCTGAGGTTGCTCGTGTCCGAGAGGAGTCGGGTTCCGATGTGCGGCTTACTGTCTGCAGTATAGTCCCTAGGATTGACCGCGGTTCTGAGGTTTGGAGTAGAGTTGAAGGTCTGAACCGAAGGCTGTGGAATTTCTGTCGGGACTTGGGAGTGGACTTCGTCGACCTACGACCGAATATCGAATCGTGCAGGGCACCACTGGATCACTCTGGTGTTCACTACACGCCCGAATCGGCTCAGAGAGTAGCGAGTAGGATTCTCGAGCACAGTAGGGATTTTTTAGGCTAGAGAGTAGGGCAGGGTGTAGGTCAGTTTTGGGTCAGGGGATAATCGATGCATTTGTAGAAAATAAGAATCCCGAAAGATTATCTAATGATAGAATATACACCGAGCGTGACATGCAGCACCAATTTCGCGATAGGTCATTGATAGAATGTTCCGTTAAGGGCGCGACGGGTCGCAATTCCAATTTTGATGCGACGCCATACAGTCGTGGAAGTGATTGTGGTGGGAGCGCATGTAGTTTTAGAGTGGAAGAGAAAGTCAAGGGTGAGATTAGCATGCGAAGTGATAGTGAGAAATTAAACGTCGTCGTACTGAAATGTCGCAGCATCCGTAGGAAAATTGCTGAGTTCGAGCATGTTATTCGCAGTCTGCATGCCGACGTCGTGATAGGCACAGAAAGTTGGTTAACGGATGAAATTCAGAGTCAGGAGATATTTCCTAGAGACTATCGTGTCTATAGAAAAGATCGCGCTAATAGATCGGGCGGGGGAGTTTTCATAGCGGTTAGCGATAAGTACGATAGCAGTGAGATTCCGATAAGTGACGAGGATATCGAGAGTGTTTGGTGCCGCATAGGTAAAGATGGCTCCAAAAAGGTGTTCATATGCTCGTTTTACAGGACACCTAACGCTGGTGTAGATTGTATTTTAAGTCTCGAGAAACAATTATCAAAGCTTAGACTGATAAATCAAGATGGTATCGTTATAGTCGGTGGTGACTTTAACTTACACTCAATTGATTGGGAAAATCTATGTTTCGAATCTAGAGGTAAAGAACGCGAATCCTGTGAGGCATTAATCGAAACATTCTGCGAGCACTCTCTCCTTCAATTAGAAAGCCAACGCGATTGGGAAACATATTAGATTTATTAGCAACTAACGTCAAAGAAAGAATAAACAAAGTCACCATTGAAGATGGGATAAGTGATCATCAGGCCGTATATGCAGAGTGTAAGTTGAAAATCGATAGGCACCCTAAGCCTCAAAGAAAGTTTTATATATTTGCTAGGGCAAACTTTTCAAGCTTCAGGTCGCGCCTACGAGAAATACTACCTGGCTTCCGTGATATGACCGAACGATCAGGTGCTGAGTCGTCATGGAAACTATTCAAGGATATAATGCTAGAGAGTATCGATAAGTACATTCCAATTAAATCGAAGGTCGACAATAAAGAGCCACGTTGGTACAATAAGCAAGTTAGGAGTGCGCTTAGGCGTCAGAGAATATGCCACGCGAAAATAAAAAATATGCCGTCTACATCATCCGATGAATATAGAGCAACTAAAGTTAAGATGTATAAGGAATCCCGCGCTAAAGCGAGAACTACTATGCGCGAGGCTTTTACTAACTTCCGGAATAAGGTATTAAATAATTATTTGAAGGAGGACCCTAAAGCGTTTTGGTCCTATGTGAGAGAGGTCCAAGGTAGAGGCCCTACAATACCTTCCCTGCGTAATGACTCGGGTGACGTTATTCATGATAGCGTAGAGAAAGCCAACCTGTTAAACGGTCATTTTGTAAAAGCATTCACAGCCGTCAGCGACCATTGCGTACATGTTGCACCCGCAATAAGGGGGGGAGGGCTGATGGACGATATAGTATTTTCTGAGGTGGGAATAGCAAAGCAATTAAGTTCCATCAGACATAACAAAGCCACTGGCCCCGAAGAAATTCCTGCTCGCGTTTTAAAAGAATTAGCAGAAGAAATAGCACCTTTTCTTCTGATTATCTTCGAGAAATCCATTTCTCGCGCAGAGGTCCCTAGCGACTGGAGGTTAGCGCACGTTACCCCAATTCATAAGGGCGGAGACAAGGAGAACCCAGAAAATTACAGGCCGATTTCTTTAACTTCGATATCGTGTAAGATTCTCGAACATATACTCGTTAGCAACATAATGCGATTTCTTGATAGTAATTTATTGTTAGATGATTGTCAACACGGCTTCAGGAAAGGCAGGTCATGTGATACTCAGCTCGGTCTTTTTGTTAATTGTTTACTGAGAAGCGGAGAAAAGAATACGCAGGTCGATGCCATCTTCTTAGATTTTAGGAAAGCCTTTGATAAGGTACCTCACAGGAAGTTAATAACGAAATTAGAAACCTTAGGCGTAAATTCTAAAATCGTTAGTTGGATCCGTGAGTTTTTAAATCATAGGAAGCAGATGGTTGTTATAGATGGGAAATCTTCGAACTTAGTGGAGGTTGTCTCTGGCGTTCCACAGGGTAGTGTAATTGGTCCGTTATTATTTCTAATTTATATAAACGATATCAGCTCAGTAGTCAGAAGTAAAATTAGGCTTTTCGCGGACGACACCGTCATCTATAGAGAAATAAGCAATCCGGAAGACCACCAGTATCTCCAAAATGACCTAGAAGCTATTTCTGCATGGTGTAAGGAATGGCAGTTAGAGATAAACCAAAAGAAAAGCTGCGTCATCAACTTCTGGAGAACCAAGAGTATCTCGTTGAATAATAATTATTCGTTGGACGGAGTAGATATTCCAGTTTCAGACTCGATTAAATACCTCGGAGTCACGATCCATCGTGATCTCTCGTGGGACACCCACATTCGCCGATTGATAGGTGCCGCTAACAAAAAGCTGGCCTTTATAGGGAGAATAGTTCGAAATAGCTCCGAAAAAGTGAAAGAATTATGCTATTTATCCTTGGTTCGACCGCAGGTCGAATATGCTTCAGCTGTGTGGGATCCTTACGAAAAGGGACTCACTAACGAGATAGAAAGGGTTCAGCGCAGGGCAGCTAGATTTGTAAAGAGGAATTACGATAGTAAACAAAGCGTAACATCATTAATAGAAAATCTGAAATGGACATCGTTAGAGGAACGTAGGCTGCAGGCTAGAACTAAACTACTGGAAAAATTTATGTCGGAGGGACTAGCGAATGAGGTAGTAGGACTTATCAGAAGCCCGACGTATTTCGGAAGGCAGGACAGTGATGATAAGATTCGCGAGATTGATTGTAGAACGGAGCGATATAGAGGATCGTTTTTCCCTAGGACGATAAGAGACCATAATAGAAAAAGATGACGTAGGAAAACTATGGACCCTTGGTGCACTGCACCCCCTGCCATCCACCGAAAAGGTGACTTGCAGGGTATAATGTAGATGTAGATGTAGATGAAGCTAATTTGCCTCGATGAATAACGAAATGCAGTTCAACTATTATAGCTACCACCTTAACCTGGTAATAGAAAGTTGTGGACAACTAGTGTCTATCCAATAGTCCAAAGAAGTTGGGAATAGTAGACGATATTTCTGTTTCAACGCTACCTCCATCAGTGGTTATTTATTGACAGTAGATTGTAATCTTTTCTAGGGCCTATCATCGGTGAAATACCACTTCCATACATCCTTTTTGTGGTCATTTGAGGGTCATATTTTGTCGATTTGATTTTGGCCGAGTGTTGAGATCGATAATATTCTCTCTCGAAGTAGAAGGAGGCTATTTGCAGTGCGATGTGTCTCTGCGACGCCACAGTTTGAAATGAATATTTGATTGCCTCTTTACCGTCACGATAGCAGCCGAGAGTCGTTCTAATTTACCACTCAATTCGAGTTTTATATACTTTTTAGATTTCGTTATCGGCTATTAAGTGCGAAATGCAATAAACACGGCTTAATCACTTCAAAAGTTTTTTTAAAAATCGATTCAGCTGCCATTCTTTTCCCATTTCAGGCGATGAATTTGAGAGAAGTCGGGTGATGTCATGCCAGCGAATGCGGGATGGCTTGACTTCGAACCTGTGCTTGACTTCTCTGCAAAAGTTAGTCATTTGGATAGCCTCTTGCGCGCCATTATAGCAAATTTAATTTCCTTTTCTACTTCTCTTTGGTTTTCGTCTGACAAACACGTCATCATTCGTTCCGTCGCTATTTTCATTACGTAACAGATCTTTTGTTTTCCACATGACGCGGTCGTTAGTTTTTCTATCCATGCACGTGATTCCCGGCATGCATCGCTTCGTAAGTCATCGATTCGTTTCGCAAAAAGCGCATTTCCGATTCTCGCGCTCACCGTGCGATTTTCTTCCATTCCGACGAGAACTGGCAAAATTTCTGAGCGAAAAAATTCCGGCATTGCGTCATCTGCACGGGACGGGCTGAGTTCCATCTCCGAGGATGCTTCAATCGCCAGCAGAAGTAAACGTCGCTGCTTCTGTTTCCATTACGTTTTCGAATTCATCGGACGTTATTTTTGTTTCCACCGACCGCTGTTTTCGTTGGAAGCAGTCCATTCTTGAATCCGGTTTGTCTGATTCATCTCCTTTTCTTTAAAAAATCATCGAATTGACGAGCAAAACCGAGTGCTACTAAGTTCTTTTGCCAAATCTTTTGTTAAATATGTACATTTTATCATGGAATAACCCTAATATTATGCTCTTAATTGCGTGTTCGCATTATCTAATTACAATTATATCTCGCAATGCTCTCGGGAAGCGTTCCTAAAACTAAATATTTATTATTATGTAACCTATTTGGATTTTTTGAAATATTACATATATGGAGAATGTCATGTGGTGGCCACATCAGATTTTTTAAAAGTGGATTTAAAAAATGTTTCTTTGCCAGAGTTTGTCCTTTGCAATGGGCGGAGAAAGGCTCTTCGTCCGGTATTATAGGAGCTTATTCCCTAATCAAGAGAACAGATTGAGAGGTAGAGTCATGAAGTATAATGAGCGTAAAACCGATATAAGCGTGCTGCGAAACACCGTATCGCGAGATATACCTGAAGTACAATCACAAATACATAATAATGTTCATTACTGACCAACACAAGTCGATTTTGCTTATTATGTACGTATAGGCTAAAGGAAGTTTTAAAAACGTCTATTAGAGCAATTTTGACGTGTAACGGCACAGCATACAAAACTTGTTAGTTATCGTCATCATCATCTAAATTTTATTTTTACTCTGAATACTTTTAAAAGAGAAGTGAGCGTCAGGTTTAGTTGGTGTCATGCGAGTAAAGTGTCATTGTCCATACGAAGACCCTTTGCGGCAATCAATAAAAGACTGACCAACTCCGTTAATCCTTAAATATACTTCGAGAAACTTAGAATGACATTCTCATTCCATTTTGAGAAAGAGGTTTTTTTAGTGCAACAGTCAACAGTTTCGGTCTATTCATTACGGAGCTAATAATGTGCAAAGTGAAAGTGAAGTTCTCACAATATGTACAGAATTTAAAGTCTGTAGTTGATAGTGCAACAACATCCTTGTTACTTATGTACAAAAAGTCGACTCGATAACTGAAATTTATCGATGTAAAGTGTGAACAAGGAAACAGGCTCGAATGCCGCGAAAGCGTGGAGGTTGACATAGCCGAAGTTTCCTAATCAAATAAAAATTGGTCGAATTTGTCGATCGAATATTTTTGGTGACTTTTTATAAGGAACTCGGATGATAAAACTTATCAGGAAATCTACCTATCTACATTTTTAAAAACAGTACGGACATGCAGAATAAACCTGATATGTGATACCGAGGTATGTCAAGAAATACACGTGGGTTCTTTCCCAAATTGAGAGTATAATGTGGAAAGTTTTATCTCATCTGCGACATAGAGGAAAAAGTAATCCGGCCGACGGTTATAACACACTAAACCATCTGCCACTTCGCCAGATATTTTCAACGGCCTTTCCAGCTTCCTTCGTTTCGTTCACTCACAATCAGTGTCCCTCAGCTTTTTGATCAACACAGAAAAGGAAATCTTAGCAAAATAGATTCTTCTCCTCATTCCCGATGCGCTTTGAGTTTGGCGGCAATCGACGAAAATCCCGCCGATATCCATCGCTTCTCGACGTTCTTTTTCGGACAATGTTTTCGCTTAATGCCTCCAACGAAAAAAATCGAGTGACTTTTCTTTTTAAACTCAGAGACGCCCTTATCTCCTATCCCTCCATCTCCCCCACCTCCACCTGGCCGGTGCGAACTTTAATAGATAACTCCTCGCTGCATGGACACACGGAATGCTCAGACACGATGGGTGCTCTGCTCTCTCTCTCTCTCTCTCTGAGGACTCGATTTTATGCAAAACCTTTCGTCATTTTTTAAAAAATTCCCTCCCATTTACTAATGGCGCCGCCCTTTCGTCACCAACCGCCTTCTCGAAGTACGCTAGCTACCATGGGGGAGGGTGGAGAAGGGCGAAGTGCCAAAGGGGTAAAAAGAGTTCCAACTCCATCTTCGGCGACTGCCCTGCCCCTGACGCCGATCTCTTATCCCTCCTCCGGAGCACACGATCGCGTGTGCAACTCAGATGACGCAATCCTTCCTTTACGACGGTGCGCCTTAAGCCGTCTGGGCCTCTTGGTAAATGTACTTGAACGCTAGTGGGAGTAGCGGTAGTGGTAGTAAACTAAAGGGTCTCTCTGAGGAACCGGCGGCTTTGATGAAAGTAGTCTTTTTTACGGAGGAACAAGTAAAATCAAGTCCACTTTATTAGTCTCTGAACGGATCGAGCGATATACTTTTGCGTTTAACTCACTGACGAAATCGCAGGTAAAAGCTCGAGAATAATTCGTGAAGTGGTTATGGGAGGTAAACTTTTCGTAGTTTAATGTCTGGTGAAAGTTAATTAATTAGTATTCTAATTTTTCAATACGTAATTAAATTTAAATGGAAAAGGCGAACTTTGTGAATAAATTAGTGCTTAAGATCCAAATCAGAATCAAAATTTATAAATATAATTTTTAGTTCATCAAGTTTGAAGCGATCTTTATCAATTTAACTAGATCTAAAGGACTCCACGAAAGCGGTTGGTTTTATTTACAAAAATAAATACTCGTTCTTTAAATCTTTTTTCTTCGAATTTTGATTAAATAAAAACATTTCTTACACTTAAGAATCATGATAACACGTGTGCATGATCATAATCGTTTCGCTTCAAATACAGTTGGATCACGGCAGAAAATGAATGAAAGCGACGATGAGGAAGTGACTTAATAACGGTTATGAGGTGAGGTTTTGTAGATAATAAGTTTAATGTTAATTATAGAATTAATTGTATTACTCGGCGTTTTCAGACAAACGTTGGCAATGGCGGACTACGCTATGCTAGTTGTATTTTCTGCCAACAGATATTCGAATTTGAATTGTTTTGCAGGATCATGTTTCAGATTTGTACATGTAACGAACGATAATTTTTTCTCCAATTTTAGCTTTCAAAAAATCATATTTTGCGTATGTATCTCATCGAAGCATATTTTAATGGTTATCTATCTAACATTAATAAAAGGCTACTTCTGTCCCTTTGTGGCTCCCTCTGTCACGCTATAAAAATACGAATAACTCGATAATGGAACGAGATTAATTTTTGATATTTGGCAGGAATGATCGACTATATATTGTAAGATGATGACGAAAAGAAATCTCGAAAAAAGTCCTAGGTTCGACTCCAAGGTAGGCAATTCCATTTCTCATATGATAACAGGTCAAAATCGACTTTTTTAGTTGCAAGCAAACGACCACCGAAATTCCTCTCTTTCGAACCTTGTTTAACAGGGTTCGAGGCATTTCATGACTTTATATGTATAGAAAAGCTCGTGGAATATCCCACCGTTAGATCGGCAAATATAATCTCAAAAACCTCAAAAGGCCTAAGAAACACGTGTTCTGAAAACTACCCTAGGACCTGGCGGTTACCTTATTGTCCAGAGTAGAAGCGAGAGCTTTTCAAAAAGACGCATAGTTGAGTGTAAGAAAATACCCTTCTTTCAGTCCCGGTGTCAATGCAAGCCCAGAAAAGGAACGAAATCGCAAGTAGAAAAAATACTGCGAAAAAATAAACAGAAAAGACTTAAATATTATAATTCAGAGTAGGTTTTTGGACGCATACTTTTCAATCTTGTTTGAAAATCGACGCTTATCGACGACTATTCATTTTCGTCTATTTTGAATTTTTTTAAAATTGGCGTTTATCGACGTTTTTCGTTTTAAATCGAATCCTACCAAGCCTATATATATATAATACGTGCCATTTTTCATTCATCCTGTGCTCAAGGTTGTAGACTATGAATCAAGCGAACTCAACACCTTGTGTTTATTAGAGATCGAGCTCTTCACTCCTCTGTGAATGAAACAATTACCGTTAATGAAAGATTCTTCGATTTGCCTTACAAAAAGTAATACGCAATAGCAAGTCTGTTTTAGAAAGGCAGTTTATCATCATAATCCCAGTACTTAAGCATCAAGGTTGCAATTCCTTTGAACGCACAAGAGCAGTTATTAAAATAAGGAAAGAGTTTCATAAATCTTCAACGTCTTAAAATTTTGGTTGATATGGAGATAAGAATATTTTCGTAGGCGAAGCGTATTGTTCGCAGTCACGGTTTTTTTTGGAATATATATTAAAAACAGTAAATCCACGAATATTTCGCTACTTCCGCTATAAAAAGAATAATAAAAGTGGTACAACTACTTATCAACTTATGTTGTATAAACGAATAAATATAAATGCGATAAAATGTATAATTTCTCCGAAAATAACGGAAAAATAGCACCTATCCAAAAATGGAAACCGTCAAGAAAGCGACCTATCCTTCTTAAAGGTGAAGTCCTTGAAATATTTGTGATTCGTCTTATTACCATCCTATCGCCTCGCCCCTAAACAACCGCTAATGTATATTTATTGGAGTTCTCATATAAAAAAATCCCTTTCCTAAGCGATAACGAAAGAAAAATAACACCGATAAGCTTTTTATATTTCTCCAAAAGATTTATATATATATATATATATATATATATTAATATTTTTATTCTGTAATGGCGGGCTACTTGGAACCGCTTCGGCCACTCTTGTGCCGAAAGCAACGAGATACAATCCTTCCTCTCCACGTTGCGTGTGATAACGTAAAAAAGGCACAAAAAAGATCCGATCGTTTTTTTTTATATTTCTCTCTATAAAACCAGATCGACGAAAACGTCGAAGGCGAAAGAAATTGCGGGAAACCTCCGTAATGGATTGTATCGCTCAGAACAAAAAAATAATCATACCGGTAATAATCGTTGGAGAGGAAGAAGTGTACGAGAAATCGAAGGGAAAAAAATGAGGAGCGAAATGCGGGAAAGGTGGGGAGAAAAAAGGTGGACGAAAAAGATGGCAGTGGCTCGGAAAAACAACTCGTGACTTGGTGGCGATAGAGACCCTCCCCGGGGGGGGATGGAGGGAAAGGGGGAGAAGGCAAGGCAAAATGGGAGGAGCGAGGTCACGAAAACGCCGACCAATCATGCGAAGGCGAGGCGCGATGACGTCATTGGGGACGAGCGCGGCCATGTACGTATAATACCGATCTTTTCAAAGGGGCAAAATATTTTTGAACGGATGGTTGGATGGCAGAGGTCGTTGAAGATTGGGGAAAAAAGTCGAAGTGAAAGAGGCGAAAAGAAGTTGCCTTAGAACAAGGATGCACGAACTTTACATCCGCGGGCAGCATTTGAGGATTTTTACTTAGCCGAGGGCGCACTATAATAAAGGCCGAAAATTTTTAACTTTGGAACGTTAGGATTCACTTTACTAGTCGAAAAACGTAAAACAGACTGAGTTCTTTAACAATATTTTCCACTAGTACTTTTTTCAGCTGAAGGGACGGAAGTGTATCTGCAGATGTCATAGCAAAGTAGTTCTGACAAAACGAAAAAAATGAAGCAGCAAATTTGCGTAATCAAGAAAACAAATGAAGAGCAATATTAAAACGACTTTAATTCACTGCCAGTCAACAACTGCTTCGCACCGGAGCACAGCCGCTTTTCAGGACAACCTCATAACCTTTCCAGTCGTCAATTTTATATGCATCACTGCCTTAGAAGAAGAGAAATAGAGAAAGAAGGGATAGTGTAGAGCAGGCAGGCATGTCAAACTCGAAGAGGGGATCCGGGCCGCATTAAAGCGATGAATGTAGAATGGCCGCATTAAAACGATGGACGATAGAGGAGGGTGGCAGTTGTCTAATGAGGACCAGAGCCGAATCGATAGACTTTAGCTAGAAAATTGGACGCCTGTATTCCGATTAAAACAATAATTTAGAAAATGCGTTTTATTGTAATTCGGTAAATATGAAAAAATATCGTCTCCTTTTCGCAAAAATAAAACATTTATATGAAATTCCGTAGAATTCACTTGAGACAAAAATTAGCTATCGGGCCGTAGTAAGGTACAGCAAGGGCCGCCAGTTTTGACATGCCTGGTGTAGAGGATGGAAATGTTGGTGTTAGAAGAGTCAGAGGTGAGCAACTTACGGGCCACGGGCCGTGTGCGGCTCGCTAAGCTATGAAGAAAATCGATTCCTAATATTCAGCACACAAATTCATATTTTTTGATAAAATTATGAGAATTAAAAAAAACCATTAATTTTGAAAATTTAACCCTAATATCCTTATTTATACTTCCTTTCCACTTACATGGTACCTAAGCATCTTTAGATAACTTCCGATTTAAACTCTAATCAGGCCCGCCAAAGCATTGGCAACTTTCAATGCGGCCCGCCGAAAGAATAGCAACCACTGACATGAACCTCCATGTAGAAATGTTCGCTCACTCCTCACTCCTGCTGTAAGACTAGTTAGAATTAGAAGATAGATGATATGTCATTTCCACACGTACAAGCATACATACATATATATAGGCTTGGTAGGATTCGACTTTTATTTTTTTAATCGACGATTAAAATCGATGTTTATTTATTTTCCCGAGACATTTTCGACGAATATCGACGCTTAAAATTACTACTTACAGATATGGCAGGCAGTTTTCGGCCTTACAACTCGATTATTTAAATTTACTTTTTATTTCGAAATTCTTAAATTTTTAAATGTTAATATAAGAGAAAACACTAAATAACGAATTTATTAAAATATTATTTTATCTTTTACTTGCAGTAAAAAAGTATACATATTACAAAGTTATATGTTTAAATCGTTAATTTAATCTTTTATTAATTTATTCGTGACTTTAACCAAGAAAACCACCACATTTGACCCGGCCACGGTATATATAACTACTTGTGCCTCACTCACTCACTGACACAAACAAAACACTTAGAACTTCTAGAAGGGCGAGAAATTTGAATTTTGGCATGTTGGTAGGTCGAGTGGCACAACCGACGAGAAAAATCGAAAATCACAGAAAGTTAATATTTAAGGGAGCTTTTAACCCCATGTTCCATTTCAATATTCCATAAGAGAAGCATTGGATTCAGTACAAGGCTTTCTAAAAATGCATTTTTAAATTACTTAAAATTGGGATACGAATTCTCCAAAAGAATAGTTGTCTATGTGAAAAAAAACGGAGTTCTTAATTTTTGAAGGAAGAATTCAAATATATACCGAATTAGCGTAAATATCTGCTTTTAATAGGAAAAAAGTGTGAATTTATTCCTCTTTTCAACAATGAAAATTAAATACTATGGCAACGACCTCAATGCTTTTAAAGGAATCAGATATCATACGTTACGAGTGCAGTGATTTAATGCTTTTAACGGAAATAAATGCCGTTATAACAAATTACAGTTGAACTTCCATAACTCCAATCTCAAGGAAAAGTAATAATTATTCGAGTAATAGAAAATTCAAGTTATGGAAATGTATGTTTATATATTTGTATATATACAGTGGAACTTCTATAACTCGAATCTCAAAGGAAAGCAAAAATAATTCGTGTTATAGAAAATTCGAGTTACGGAAATATATTTTTAATTTTTTCTTTAATGGAATAACATCAAGTTAATTCCCATAAGCATATAACACTAATTTTCAATAACATGCATATTAAACATCATCACCAATATTTTCTTCCGATAATATGTAAGATTTTACTCGATTCAAAACACTAATTGTATCACGCACTGTGATTGAGGGTATAATAGATAATTGCAATTCTCACGTACTACTGAAAGCACAAACACGACGATTAAATTTGGGTTATCGACTGTAGGAAGGAGCGAACAGGTTTGTTTTTCTCTAGGGCTGTAAGGGATCACAATCGTAGAAGCAACCCCGATAGCAGTGACGGTAAATCGTGAAAAGTATTTTAATGTTGTGTTTCGTGGTTTTTCGAGAAATTTGAACTCTTTTCAATTGTTAAATATAATGCCGTCATACCTATTTCTTGATATTTTTTATCCAAATACGCGCTAAAGGCAAGGATGATATGCCACAATCTTAACAGAAAATACACTAATTTTTCCATAAATTTAATGTATAGGGTATTGTCTTAATGGCGATTATTCTTATTGCTCATGCAGTGCGATCTGAGTCACGAAACGTGAATTACGAAAACTTGGACAGTTGCCAATTGCCAGAGAATTTGGAAATAACGGATTGTTGCCTTAACTCCACGGAAAATTATAAATATACTGTTATTACTCATGGAATTTATTATGTAATAGATATAGGCTTCACGTGACTGATGTGCTGTTGCCCTGGATATCGCGTTGGTTTATTTACGTGTTTAGATCTTGGTGTATGGTGATTTTTATAAGCGCTTGCAGTACTCGTCATTATCTATAGACGTTCCTTACAGAGGAGGATTAACATCATTATACAAGTAGTTAATGTTTGCATTCTGCAGGCATTTCATCTCACCTTGGAAACATTAACTTTTCAGACAGATATTTCTTTGTTAGATATATTTTTCATACAAAAGTTTCCACCTCTGAACCAAGAACAACTAATAAGACTACAACAAATAGCAACGCAACGAAAAATAACACCCTTTTTATAATCACCTTTTTAACACAGTTATAGAGTAACGGAAGTACCCTCAAATTTCGCGCCTAAATATGCAACGCGAAAAACCGTCGTGCAGACGTGGTGGAAGTGATTGGGGAGGGACGAAGGGGAGGGTAGAGGGGGAGAGTAGCGCGGAACTACGCAATTGGGTGAGTCCTCCCACCGCATTTAGCAACCTTGGCATGTTTAAAAGGCTAAATCGCCCTTATATGATGTGTAAGGTATAGATTAAAAATTTTATTCGGGTAGAGGATAACATTTGCTACAAAAATATCCGATACCACATACCTACGATTAATAGTTTTTGAGATAAAAATTGGTAATACGTAATAATCTTTAAAAATACGTATAGCAATCGGAAATTCTATTCCCTTGCCCTGATATGATCTGTAAGGTATTGCTTAAAAAATTTATCGATACGGAGGATAGAATTTTCTACAAAATGATGGCAAAAACTCGTGTATATATATATATATATATATAGTCTAATATATAAAAATGACTTCGTCGTCGTCGGTGGGTGGGAAAGTGGAACTGTAGTGCTATTTTTAACAAACTTTCCGAGTAACTAGAAGATTTAAATTTGGTGGAAATGTTTGATTCTTAAAGTAAAAGCCATTTACGAAAAAATATTTTCCAAAATCGACCCGGGTTCGATTCCTGAGAATGATTTCCATTCCTCATAACATAACATGAATATATCGGTATTTCGACCGGCAAGCTTATTTTCTTTTGCTTATTAAAATTCACATATTTGACCTTCGATCTCCGGACTAGGGCAGCATTAAGAAAAATGACAATAGTTTCTTATTCTTATCGTCTTTTATGGCCTTAGAATTTAAATTTCTCAAATTTAACGTTTTAATATCATATTTTGACAAAATTTAGCGTTTTTAAGGAGAAGTCGCCTTGCCAACCGATAGCATTTTTGAATTCGAAATCCTATTACTCTCATATATGCTCCCGTTTCCTCCGGACCTCCATGGACCCTCCCGGCCCAATTTATAGGTATCAGAAATATCTAAGAATTAGTTTTTACTTTCTCCATATACGTAGTATAGAGAAAGTATTGTTTTCATGAAAAAATTCGAATTCGAGATTTCAACGGAAATACACGTTTTGAGGTCACCTGAACACATTTGGACTATTTTCGCAATGATGTATGTTGGTCTGTCTGTGTGTATGTGATAGGATTTTTACTTTCTCCATATGTAGTATAGGGGAAAGTATTGTTTTTATGAACATGAAAAAATGCGCAAAAGTTGAAATGATTAAATGATTTTGTTAGCATATGACACAATTTTATTCGCCGAAGACATCTGGCGTAGCCAGGGCATCGCCGGGTACTTTCAGCTTGCATATCGGTCACGAGAATATTATTGTTGTTTTATTACACTGAAACTTAGTATATTTTAAATCTTAAATATCGTATGCTGGTATTTCCAAAACTAGATATTTTTGATATCGTATAATTCTTATCGCGTCGCTGACATGTATATTATATCGTAAATGTAGAAAGTAAATTATGATTTACATCTTTAAATTGTATAATGAAAACTAGAAAACGATTAATTTATAAAATCCGAACAATATGATGTTGCTTATGCCGAGAAATATTCTTTTAAAAAATAATAATTTGCGATTTCAGCGTAAAGGCTTTTAGGCATTTTATGTGCACCTTTTTAAACCATTATATATAAAAGGGGTGGCCAAACCGCGGCTGTTTTAACTTAACGTGTAGCTCTTATTCATTTACACTCAGAAAGCAATAACGCAGTGCGGGTATGGCGTTTTGGGGATGCTAAATGGGCATGCAGTATCTCTGTATTGTTTCGAATACAAGTTATGTTTACTGTTCGTACATTTTTGTGCGCAGAATGTGTGCCTTGCGGCTCTCGAACTCGGGAAGATTACCATATGCGGCCCTGAGGGTAAACAGGCTTGGCCACTTCTGAATTGTAAATTGAAATTTACTAACCTGTAGCGAAAGACGAAGGAGCAAAAAGCACGAGAGAGGAACGATTCTTCCTGGTTAAATATAAGAAAAAGATTGCCTAACGTGTAGGCTGTGCATTGGGAGAACGGATGAAAGTGCATACAACAAGGTCATCTATAGGAAAAACCCTAGAAAGGGTCGAGAAACATTTGTTTCCGGAATAAACTCCACGGGATTGATGAGTGAAAGGGGTAGGTAGAAAACGATAAGTCAAACGACCACCGAAATTACTCTCTCGAAAAAAGTCCTAGGTTCGACTCCAAGGTAGGCAATTCCATTTCCCATATGATAACACGTCAAAATCGACTTTTTTAGTTGCAAGCAAACGACCACCGAAATTCCTCTCTTTCGAACCTTGTTTAACGGGGTTCGATGCATTCTCAGCAGGGCATATCCATGACCTTATCTGTATAGAAAGGCTCGTGGAATATCCCACCGTTAGGTCGGCAAATATAATCTCAAAAACCTCAAAAGGCCTAAGAAACACGTGTTCTGAAAACTACCCTAGGACCTGGCGGTTACCTTATTGTCCAGAGTAGAAGCGAGAGCTTTTCAAAAAGACGCATAGTTGAGTGTAAGAAAATACCCTTCTTTCAGTCCCGGTGTCAATGCAAGCCCAGAAAAGGAACGAAATCGCAAGTAGAAAAAATACTGCGAAAAAATAAACAGAAAAGACTTAAATATTATAATTCAGAGTAGGTTTTTGGACGCATACTTTTCAATCTTGTTTGAAAATCGACGCTTATCGACGACTATTCATTTTCGTCTATTTTGAAATTTTTTTAAATCGGCGTTTATCGACGTTTTTCGATTTAAATCGAATCCTACCAAGCCTACATATATGTATATCGTCGTCTTTTTTATCTTATTAGATAATGAGATTTATCACGTGTAATTCCTTAACGTTCATCTATATACATCACCGGCGGCATAAAATCCAGTTGTCAATTTCAATTTCAATAGGTTTTTATTTTCTGATAAGCCAAAATACAATACATTACAATAAAATACAATTTACACTCATCTACATAGTATATGGCCTGATCAGAAAATACCCTGTTTAGGCAAAAGGCCTCTTCAGGGCTGATACAGGTATTTATAGTTCTTTTGTTTAAGTATAACCAGTGGTATCTAGATTTCTCCGGGGGTGGCTTTTTGCCTGGCATTCGCCCGAGACGGAAGGGAAACCCGGCAAAACCTTCCGTAGACAGCCTAGTTGGTCTCTAACACGTATTCACTTAATCACGTATCACTTTTGAAAAGCACCAGATTATCACTTTCACCTATATATAAATAATATAAATAAATATAAATATATATAAATTATATAACAGAAGGCATTTGTAATGCATAACAACAAGAAATGATAGAATATATAATAGATAACAGGGTAAAATTAGATTTGATTTTATATAAATAGCATTTGAAATGCGTAAAAATAGATTATAGAATTTATTATAACATGAGTAAATAGATATATATTTGGATTCGGTTGGGCTAGCTCTGTCTTCTTTTTCTTTCTCTCTCTCTCTTTGGCGGCAGCAGCGGCCATCCGTCCTGAGGGCACAGGTGGGGAGGGATAGGAACCTTGGTGCGGGCGTTAGGGATAGGGGCGTCTGGGTAATAGAGCGATAGCGTCGCCTCTATTACCCTGCCGGGAGAGGGGCGCTTGCACTTGGGGTGTGTTGGAAGGATAGTGGGTAGGGGAGCGAGGATTTTTTGGAAGAGGTGGGGGACATGTGCCCTCATCCTTTCGGCCGCTCTGCTGCGGAGTCTTGCCAAGCGATGCAGGACCGGTTCTATTCCGGCCCGCTCGTACACGTCGGCTTTCGGTGTGCGGACGGGGGCCCTCATAGTGTTGCGGAGGATAGTTCTCTCGATGGCTGCCAGCCTCGAGATATTTCCTTTGGTGAGTGGCGTGATGGCGAGGGCGCCATATTCTATGACGGGTCTAATAAAGGCTTTATATAGATGTATGGCCGTCTCCTTGGGGACGCCTTTTCCTCCCGCTCGAACGGCTCTGATGAGGTTGCTGCGCCTGGTGACGGTGGATATGACTTTTCTCAGATGGGGGGCGAACGTCAGGTGGTGATCGAGGGTAACACCTAGGTATTTCCCCTCTTTCTGCAGGCCGACACTTTTCCCCCAAAGGGTGACTGAGATCGGTTGCTGCTGAGCCCCCTTGTGAGTGAAGGTCATTAGGATGGATTTATCTGGGTTCGGCCGCAGGCGCCACTTCCGCATCCACTCCTCGAGCCGCCGGAGGTCCTTTTGGAGATATCGCGCCGCGGTGTCTGGCTTGCGTGCCGTGGCCCACAGCGCAGTGTCGTCAGCGTACTGCGCGAGGGTCACCTGTGGAAGAGCGGGAGCAGGCATATCAGAGCAATAGAGAATAAAAAGTAGCGGCGATAATATTGTTCCTTGAGGTACGCCGGATTGGATAGGGAAGGGATCAGACAGGGTGCTACCTACTCTGACTCTGGCATGTCGGTCGGAGATAAAGGAATATAGGAAGCGGGACAGATTGGGTGGGATGTCGGGAATTTGGGAAATTTTTAGGGATAATCCGTCATGCCAGAGTTTGTCGAAAGCCCTTTCGATGTCCATGAAGATTGCGGCCGTGCAGCGTTTTCGGTTGATTTCTTCCGCCGCCGTGTTGGTCAGCAGCGTTAGCGGGTCTGTTGTTGCCCTGTGCGCTCTGAATCCATATTGATGTTCTGGGAGGATGCCGCCTGCTTCTAGGATGGTCGTGAGTTTTTTCACGACCACTTTTTCCAGCAACTTTCCAAGGACGCTCGTTAGGCTGATAGGGCGATAATTTTTGGCGTCTTTAGCGTCTTTCCCTGGTTTCGGGAACATGATGGTGTGCGCATTCCTCCATCTTTTCGGATAGTAACCTATGGAGAAGCAGGAGTTATAGATTGTTAGGAGGGATTTTTTGAGAGTGGGGGAATACCTTACATGCGTTTGTTGCACGTTATCTGGTCCCGGGGCAGAGTTCTTCGTCTTGGCTATGGCTTCCTTCAGGTCTTCTTCGGTGATTCCTTCTTCGGTTTCCTCAGTAATATCTGTGGGGAGTAAGTTAGGTAAAAGATTCTGCACTACCTCTGTGGATTCCCTATGGAACTTCTCGTCGAACAGCGGGTCGTCGGTCGGCGTGTGTATCTCCTTCAGCACGCGTCGGAATTCCTTGGCTTTCTCTTCCTCCGTGCATAGGCTTTTTCCGTCGTGTTCTAGGTGGGAATTTTCCTGTCGTTTCGCTCCCGAGAGGCATTTGAATCGGTCCCAGAATCTTTTTCCGTCCCTGTAATCTAGAGACGCGCAACTTTTTTTCCATAACTCATCCTTGTAATCCAATACCTTTCTTTTTATGATGGCCTGGTTCCTATTCCAAACAGTTTTTAGTGCTGGGTCCTTTGTTTTGTTGAATTCCCGGTAAATTCTCCTGTTTTCTTTTATGAGGGCGACGACGTGCCTGGGCAGAGGTGGTTTCTTCATGTCGATCTTTTTCTTCGGAATACTTTCGTCGGCAGCCTGTTGAACAATGTTGGTTAGAATATCTATCGCATTGTCTACCTCTGTGGTGGTCTTGAGGCTCTCTGCGGGGGGTAATCCTTCTGCAATCAATTCTTCGAACCTTCCCCAGTCTGCTTTTGCCCAATCCGTTTTAGTTACTGTTCGTCTCGGACGTTTGGCGGCTCCTCCGGTGGTGATGGGGAAGGTGAGTGGCAGGTGGTCCGATGTTATGGTATCCTCTACCGTGACGTCCCCGACGAGTTTGGCGGTGATGCTTCTGGTGAGGACATGGTCTGGAAAAGAGACACCGATGGGGCTGAAGAACGTAGGATGTGGGATGTCGAGCCTTACCAGGTCTGTGCTTAGGAGGAATTGTTCCATCTGCCTCCCGCTTGCGTTGGTTCGGGTGTCTCTGAAGCTAGTGGATCGGGCGTTGAAGTCTCCTATGAGAATGAAATCGGTGTTGAGATTTAGTAGGTATTGTATTAAATACGCTGGGAAGACTTCATTTGGTGGAATATAACAGCAAGCTATTAATATGGGTTTGGGCAGAAGGAGCGTGGCGGCAACCACGTCGGAATTCTTTAAGCAGTCCGGCAGGGGGTGCCTAGTGGCGGGTATCCCCTGCCGGATGATTAGTGCTACTCCTCTTTTATGGGTGCTGGTGTCTTTCCGGATGATGGTGTATCCGGGGATGTGGTATGCCGTGTTTGGGACGAGGCAGGTCTCCGCTATGCCTAGGCAGAGCAGTGATCTTCTGTCCAGCAGGTCCTCGAGTAGTGGTTTCTTCTGCCTCATCCCGCCTCGCACATTGACGAATCCCACTCTTTGTACAGCCATTATCGCCTGGGGGGTCCGGACCTTTGGTGATTACTGGAGTTTCTAAAAAAGGGAAGCGTAGGTTATTGTTGGATGGAGCATATTCCTGTTATAATTCAGGTGTACTCCCTGTCCGAAGACGCTTGTGGCCGCTTGGTCAAGCAGCCGTCCCATCGTCGTCCTCTCTGCCGGGTGCGCGTTCGTCACGATGATGGCGACGAACCGGATGAGGTCCTTCACGCTCACGCACTCCGCTGGGTCCTTCGTCCTGTCTGCGTCTTCCTCCTCTGGAGCGATGGTCAGCGGCACGGTGGTCTGGAGGGAGGTCGGCTCCTTGGGCCTGTTGGGGCAAGACCAATCACCGGCGTGGTGTTCTCCCCCGCAGTTGGCGCACCGGAGCCTCTCAGCGTCGCACTGACCTACACGGTGGGGTTTCCCACACCTGGAGCATTTCGCGTCGGCTCGGCATTCCCTCGTGGCGTGCTGGAAGCTTTGGCATCTTCCGCACTGGGTTGGTTGCGCTGGGGGGGGTCTGGAGGGCTCGCAGGTGTGGGGTCGGCCGAAGATCCTGAGTCCGCCCTGCAATAGAGTCTTAATCGCCTCTTGCGAGGACGACACTACTTTGATTAGGTTAGTGGGCCTACCTGTAGCTCTGGCCTGGATTCTCCAGAGCTTACTGTAGTTTATTCCTGCCCTTCGCAGTGCCTCCTCTACGTCCTCCAGGTCCGTCTCCTGGTCGACCCCGCGGATGACGACCGTAAAGTTGGTCGCGTAGGTTGCCCTCTCTCTCGGGCTTCGGGCCGTGCTAGTCATCCTGAGGGGCTTCCCCAGCGCCTCCTCCAGCTTCCTCCTCTCCCTCAGGATTGTCTCAGCAAGATCCGCCGTGATCTTGATTCTGGCCTTCCTCTCTGCTCGGAAGAGCATCACTTCGCCTGAAACTATGAAGAAGAACAGGCGCAGGAGGGTCCGGAATAGGGCTTTCTGGGTCAGGTCGGGTGGGAGGTCCTCAATGAGGATCCAGACTGGGTGGGCGGGTCGAGGAGCAGGGGGTTGTTGGGGTGGCCGGGGGGGGTTTGCCCTCGTGGGGGCGGGTGCTCGGGGTGGTGGTGCTGCGGTGAAGGTGAAGGCGGTGGAGGAGGGGGGGATGGCTGTGGAGGTAGAGGCGGTTGGTGTGGTAGGTCTGGATCTCACGGGGGAGGTGGGAATGGTGGTGGGGGGTCGTTGGGGTTTCCGGGTTGGGGAGTCGGGGGATGCTGGTGAAACTAGGTTTGTGGGTGAGGTGGAGGTGGAGGAGTTGGTGGATGAGGAGGACGTGGATCTCCTCTTCTTTCTCCGCCGTACCTCGCGGAAGCCGTCCGCGTCCTCCTGGGGCTTCTGCAAAGAACGCAATTCATATCCCGCTCTATCGCTCATCTTTCTGATGGCCGGGATACTTAGTTATTAAAGGGCACGGAAAAAATCGTATTAGCGGAAACAATACTAAATCGAAGAAATGAAAATAAAGTTTTAATTAGTGGGGGGAGCCTAAAAGAGAGAAAAGTAATGTTATTTATCGTTTTAGAAATGAATTCTCGGCCGGATGGGCTTATGGCCCTGAAAAGGCCGTTCTTATTAACCCTGATGGGGTGAGGCCCAGAAGGGGCTGTTCTACGCGTAAATACGATTAAAAAAAAGGAAGTAATTTATTAGCGGACCTGAAAAGTAAGTTTATTATATATATTTAAAGCTAAGAGTCGACCTAAAAGGATATTATTTAATTAAGATTAAGCAACACAAAATGGGATTATAAGAAACACCACCTAAGCCGTGTAAAAATGGAAAAATTAAGTTACGATGAATTTCCGTTTAGAGCTAATGTTATTTTCAAGATATGCGAAAAATAGGCCACGGGGAAAATGGCCACGCTAAGAAATGGTGATACGTCCGCAAGGTTAAGTAATTTAATAAGTTATTGGTCTACAAGAAAAATTCGCGTTTTTAGGCCCTGAAAAGGTCCTTTTTGTTCCCTTAAGGGGATTAGTAGAGCAAGTGCAAGGCGTGGGTAATTTACTTAGCCTCGTGTGCTAGTCTATTTTAAAGGGAGTAACTACAAATTTAGTTCTACGTTAATATATCTAATATGGGAAAAATGGGAAAAATAAAATGAGAGGGTGGGGAAGGTGGGTGATCTTTTATTGTTTGGGAGAGGGGAAGGGTGAGGGATAGGAGTTACACGGCAAAAATAAACCCTTTGGGATGTCCTAGCTCAAAAATATGGGAGTCGTAAAAAAGAAGAGAGAAAGATGGAGTAAGACGAGTGCGTCCGTTACCGAAGAAATCGGCAAGGCCGATCACGGCGGGTGAGGTTCTCAGTTAGCCTATCCCCTGCTGCAATGTGATCGACCGAAAAGTGGGAGGGAGTTGGGAGCTGGGGTGGGATTACCCCTAAACTACAACTACAGTCTGATGGACTGAAGTTTTATGGCCCTGAAAAGGCCTTTTGGACGCTTACTAAACTGAGGGCAAGCCCTCGTCGGCTCAGTGGTTCGCGGAGGAGGTTACCGCTGGCGGGGCCTCGCGACGCGCCTTCTGAGTCGTCCCTATGCCCACGTTCCCGAAGGACCGTGAGAAAATACCCTGTAAGGGGCCTGCTGGAAGAGCAGGGGAAGTCTTTCGAGTAAGGCGCTTGCCACTGGCGGGGGCTATGTCCCTTACTCTACTCAAAATCCGCGCCTGAACTCTCCGTCTGCCGTTGACTCCTACGGCAATCCACTGACTTGCCGCCGATCACTCTCTGTGAGCCTACCACTGGTGGGAGCTAATACCACAGAGATGATCGTTTCACCCGGAACAGACCTGGAAAAAAGAGAAGATTATTACTGCTGCTGCTGCTGCTTCTGCTGCTGCTGCTGCTGCGGATCCTCTCTCACCCCCTTTCCAAAAAACAAAAAAAAAAAAAAAACCCAAAAAAAAAAAAAAAAAACCCAAAAAACCAAAAAAAAAACCCAAAAAACCAAAAAAACAAAAAAAAATCCAGTTGTGTGTGTGCGTGTCCATATATACATACATGCATATCACACTGAACGCTGAGCTACATTTTCAGGGGAGAGGAAAATGTGTTTTGTAATTCAGGCGTGAATCAAGGAGGTCAAACTGAGGCAAACAGTTCCTATCAACATGGATAGACAAACGATTTCTAACCGTGCTACCGCCACTTTGTGTCTCCGACGCTATTGTCAAAAATGTTGACCCAATATCAATCTAATGATCCTTTTGTATTCATGTCCATGTGTTGCAGCAGTTTTTCTACGATACCTTTGAACCTCTACACACGCTTCTGCGCGTCGCTTTAAGTATTGGTTCGCACGCTGGAAAATGCCAGGTTAAACAACACAAAGTGGCTGTAGATCGGCTAGCAAGCGTTTGCCCATCCATGTTAATGGGAATTTTTTACTTCATTTTTGACCTCCAGAATCGCCCTGGATTGTGAAGAACATTTACGAAACACTCTATGTAATGTTTGTGCGCAGGAAGAGACACGGGGAATAATGAAATAGAAACACCGAATGCTATGCTTTACACATAATGCTGGAAATACATGCCTAAATTTATAATTTTATGTTGACTTAATTTCTGCGCTGTTTTATAATGTATTGTGGAACTTGCACATCAGTACCGCGTTTTCATCTTTTCGTTTCGTTGAAAACCAGAAAAAAATCAAAGGATAACGGAATTTAATAGATATATATCACTTGAGGACGTCGCTAGGCTTCGAAACCTAAGGCGTGCGTTTATTAATAAAATAACGTAAAAGTTATTCTCTTTTTATTTTATTATGGCATACCACAAAGTAAAGGACATGGCCGTCGAATTTATTTAAAAAGTAATTCCTCCTCAATAAAATAACTTGAAAAATTTGCCTGTGTTGTTATTTTCTAATATGCATATATATTTTCTTACATGCGAGTAAATAGTTCCTTTTCATTTAACAAAATGAACTACGGTTCATTTTGTATTCGTTTGCAGTTTAGGGATGAAAAAATCGAGATCAGGACCGAGTTTCAAAAATGAAACACAGTAGTTCTCTCCTTAGGCTGGGTTCCAGTTGATTAAGAAGGAAATTGAGATGGCCACAAATTGGTCCGTAGAACAGGTACATACTCATTTGGCTTAAAAGAAACCGTCTTCTTCGACTATCCATGGATTATTTATTCAATAATCAAATATCTTTTGTATCTATCGGAGTTATCAGCATAATCAATTTTGATTGAATACCCATCTTATTAATGTGCGTTGCCTTTTGTTACTCTACGCTCAATCAAATACTCAATTTTACAACGAAATTATTGTAAGATAGCATTAACTCGCCATATATATATATATATATATATATATATATATATATATATATATATATATATATATATATATATATAAAAGCTCTCGTTCATTTTTATTAGCACATAAAATAAATTCCCGAAGAAAAGCATTGTCTCGTAGTAATGACAGAAATCTTGGGCCATTGTTATCAATTGTATAAAATCCCGTTTTTATGTAGTAAAAAACAAATAATTGGACTTATTCGGTACGGATTCGTTTTCTACTTTCAGGAAAAATAATCTTCGTTCTTTTTCCCGTCTTTTAATTTAGGTCCGGAGTTTGTAGCTTAATTAAAAGTAATTTAAAAATGCAATTATAAAAAGGCTTGTACGGATTAAATGGTTTTCTAATGGGACTTGAAAATGAACGTTTTGGGGTGTAAAAGACGCCGTTGTAAGAGGAAATTTTGGAATTTTTGATTTTTCCTGATGGTTTTGGACCAACACCAAGGTTCCCTCCGAATTTCAGCAATGTAGAATATCTAGAAGTACCTTAGGTTTTATATCATTATATATAATATATCCTCCGTAAGAAGCAGCTATTTATTATAGATATTTGGGAAATTGATGTTGGGTGGTAGTCATAACAGCTATTACATAAATAAATAAAAGTGAAAATAGTGCACTGTAGCGGTTTTAATGGAGGATATTAATTTTTATAGTTCGGGTAAGTTTACTAATATGTTGAAATTAATTTTTCCTCTTGCTATGAGTTGAATGGGGTTCAAGTCCCACGAAACGTTGATGAAGTACTTGATGTGCCGCGGTACATTTGTATTTTGAACGGAAAGCGGTACTTTATGGTCGTGTTTCTTATGCTATCTCAGTTACGTGAAACATGAACAGCTACTTAAATCCTAAAAGTGATGAGTGGCAGAAGATACAGTAATTTTTCCTAATAATTTTTCTCTTAGCTGTGACTGTCTTATTATGGCCTATTCTCTGGCCGTTCCAAAAAAACGAATCTCGATATCTTTCCTTCATAAAATCTATCTCACGTATTTTATGTACGCGGAGGTTTCGACTATTCCAACAGCCTACTAAGCTAATCCTTCCGTCCTTTACTTAACCAGAAGCCTCAAACAAGCGTTCTCGGAGAATCGGGGATTCAGTTTCATTCTTAAGTACATCATATCAGCTATGATTTGTTCCATTTTTAGGGGGGCATGTGGTTTTTATCGCATGCTATTCTTGATTGCTGTCCGATGAAAACGTTCCTATTTTGCGTTGTATTTAAAAACTCCATGCACATACACTTTGGATACGTTATCAGAAATGTAATTTGACAAGTGAAAATAATTGAGTAGACTTTATTTCATAGGCTATTCACTCGATAAACACTTTGAATGTTACATTTCACTATGGGGTCTATGTGACGCAGAGGCTGTCTCAATTGATCGACAAAGTTTATTTCAATATATGTATGTGTTGGTGTGTGCTTGTGTGTGTGTGTGTTTGTGTGTATGCGCGCGCGTTTGCTTGTGAGTGTCAAGTAGATATAGTGAAGCCAAGAGACACCGTTTGGAGAGACTGGGAGAGACACTGTGGGCGTCGGAGGGATACACACGGAGAAATGTATGTTGAAAGCTTTTCGGCTAAGACCCTTCTCCATATACGGAGAGGGGGCAGCTGTCTTTGACTGTCTATTACTCGAAAAGCTTTCAACATACCTTTCTCAGTATGTGTCTCTCCGACACCTTCGGCCGATTTCCAAACCTTTCTAGGCCTCATTTTACCCTTGCTCTTCCTCAGGTGTATATATATATATATGCATATATATATATATATATACTTAAGGAAAAGGAATGGTAGTGATGGCGGAGGAAGCCCAGTGGAAACTTACCAGAGTTAGCGAACTGCTGAGGGTATCGAAGTAACACGTAAAACACGAAAAAAAACAGCACAAAAATGTTAGCTTTTCGGGCCTGAGCCCTAGCGACAGAAAGAGAGAGAGAACTAATGCTAAGTGACAAACTTGGTGAGGATGTGAGGATGACAGAGATTGGAGGAAACTGGGATGGAGGAGGGTGGACGGCCATTAAGGTTAGCGGAGGTTAAGGCCAGGGTTGGAGAAAGAGTCGAAAAGATGTTGTGAGCTAGTTCCCGCTGTAGGGGAAGGGGGGCTGAGGTGCCGTCAGGTAAGGCGGGAATACCCTCTCTTTGTAGCAATTATTGAAGGAGACATTGTAGGCATTGGCGTGTGACGCAACTGGGAGCGGACGTCTGAGATTGATAATTGTATATATACGAAACGTGGACCATGAAAGCCAGAATAATCCAGCGCCTGCAAACAGCACAGAGGAGACCACAGAAGAAACGACTGAGTAAGACATGAAATATGTGACTAATCAGAAGAGTAAAGGCGCTAAAGTGGCAGTGAGCGGGTCATATTGCTAAAAGAAATGATCAATGCTGGACGTCTAGTGCCATCGATTGGATTCCAAGAAACATCAAGAAATTAAAAAGAAGACCAAAAAGCAGATGGGACAGAGAGCTTCTGGTCTTGTTAGGGTCAACTTGTAGGAGGAAGGCAGTTGATGGGGAAAACTGGAGGTCCCTGGATAAGGTCTTCATGCGTCAATGGATTGGAAAGGGCTGATATATATATATATATATATATAGAGATATATATATATATATAGATATATAGTTCTCTCTCTGTAGCTGAAGAAGGAGTAGTTCCGAAAGCTTTACGTTTGTGATGTTTCTGTGTTTTTGTGTTATTTTACGTGTGTCGCTTCGACATCCCCGGGGCCTCGCCAACCTGAAGTCGTCTGATTGGTGAGTGCTCACTGGGTTTCCTCATCCCAACACCTTGTTGACATCCATATATATATATATATATATATATATATATATATATATATATATGTCTCAGCTCATCGTATGGGCTGCTTTAGGCAGAATATTGCCGTAATATGGCCATGAAAATTAAGTCTTTTTCGTAAATAGGAGTGGAAAAATCCCGATTTTCTCCACAATTTTTGAGATATTACGGAACCTTTCTTTAAAGTAAAGAGTAAACGAATGCATTAATGCAAAAGACTTTATACAAATACATACAAGCATTTATTTTTACAATAAATTATTTGAACCAGAACAGACATGCATGTAACGTATTACCTGCTTAGTGACAAATCGACCGTTTATAACGCTTTTCCGTAAAATTGCATCTAAAAAACGCTTTCCATCGATTCAACTGCAATCATCGAGTGACATGAATTGATAGAAGGATAATTTGCCCCGCCCAACTCCTCTTTTTAGACACGTACCAGTTCCCAAAAACGGAACGACCCGTCAAAGAAAAATATAAATGAATCGCCCGACCGTCGTATAACGGAACATTTTGAATAAAAAAACACCGGCGGAAACCACGCGGCGACGAAGCTTGATGAAGACAATAACGGGCGGGGGCAGTAAGGGGGGAGGGGAGAGGTAGAGAGTGTGAGGTGGGTCGGAAAGCCTTTCGTCATTAAAAGCGACCGAAACCGCAAACGGCGTAATCCCGCGATTGCACCCGCTGCGACCGCAGACGCTTCACCCCGACGCCGATAGGTGTCTCTCGGGGGCGATCCTGGCACGGCCAGGCTTTTCGCCCATTGTCGGCTTTGATGGTGAAGGAAAGACAAATGATGGCGACAAGTCATATCGCAGAGGGAGGGGTGGAGGTAAAAGAGGTAGGCTGATGTAAGGGAGAATTGAGGAGGGAATGGCGAGAAAGTGAAGGAAGGAGAGAGAGAGAGCGAAGGAGAGGAGAAGTCGGTAGGTTTGCCCGGTTGCTTGGTTACCCATCACGCGACCCGACGATTAAGAGGCATTAACTCTCTGTTCTATCCAACATTTATCTTTTACGGGAGGCAGGGAATGGTGGAGGGAGTTTGTGGGTGGGCAGAGAGAGAGGAGGGGAGTGATAATGGGAGAGATAGGGAATGGAATGGAGGGAGTGAAAGAGGGTGAAGAAAAGAGAGATATGGAAAGAAAAGGAGACGGATGTGGAGAAGGAATTAAAGATAGATGAAGAGGAAGGGAAAAATTGGAGTGAAGAAGGAAGAGAGGGGGAAATAATTATAATCCGACTTTTTTTACGTGCGATATTTAGACCATCTAGTACAGGGGTAATCAACCGGGGGTGCGCGTGCCCCTAGGGGTACATTAAGAGTTTTGAAGGGGTACGCGAAAGTGTTAGAGGTTTTAATTTTTCTTATTATTCGTCTTTCAGATATGACTTCGGAATCAAAAGTTGCAATGTCACGACTAAGAATAGCGTTATAAACCAGAAAAACGTCGTAACTTTGAATTTTAACATTTTAAACATGCATGCCCTAGTCGTCGAGATTAGAACCCGCGATCTTAGTATCTGTCGGTAGGCACTCGTACCAACAGTCCACCAAGACTGACAGTATAGGAATTAGGATAGAGACGGGAGCACAGAGAAAGAAAAGGGAGGAAATGGAGAGAGGGGAAGTGGGGAAAGTGCGAAGAGAGAGGTTATGGAGGAAATGGGGAGAGACGAGAGAAGATAAGGGAGAGAAATTTGGACAGAGGGAAAGAGAGAGGAAGAAGAAAATCAGAGAGAACGTGTGAAGGGTAGAGAGGGGAAAAGATAAGGGAAGGGGGTGGTAGGGTATGGAAAGGGAATTAGAGAAACGAGGAAAATTTGTGGAGAAAGATGAAGGAGAGATTTAAGGAATGGGAGGAAGAAAGATAGGAGAAATGACGGAGAGGGAGATAAGGGGAGGTGAGGAGAGAGATAGGGAAGGAGGAAGATGGAGTGAGAGGGAGGGAGATGTAAGAGGGAGGGGAAGAGAACAGGAATGCTAGATCGGACTTGCCGTATCCTAAAAGCCACACCTATCGACTTTCGACTCCCATTCTTGTTTTATTTCCTCCCGCCAGCTTAATACACCAAATCGTTGAGAATGTCCGTTTCGAAATACGGAGATAAGGAAATGGGCGTATTTTTAATTCTCGCGGCACGGCATGCGGGCCGCATTAAAAACAGGACGCTCGTCCACGTCGGCAATTTAATAAAAACCTCGTCTCTCGAGTTAAACACGCGTGCCATCGAATGCTCGTTTCCATTAAAAAACGGGGTTTCTCGAAATCGAAATGATGCCCACGAAATTAAAATTCTTCGAAATGACGCAAATGTGTTGTATACATATATGTGTGCAAACATTCGTAGGAATTATTAAATTTTCGAATGTCCCAGAAGGAGTCCTTGAGGGAAATGTAGTGGCTTTAGTCGTTTGGTAGCCGTGAATTTAAACTGGATCACGAAGAAATTAATGCACCAGATACTTTTCCGCGGCTCAAATAGTATATTGTAGAAAGTGAAACATCTATTAATATAGTACGCGTATTGCTTATATGCGCATTGTTTTTCCGCATAATCCCCTTCCGCCTCAATGACTTTACGTCGTAGAGAAACAAGTGCATGTATTCCATGCTGTTAAATTCCCCACCCTGCATTTCGAATATTTTTTAAACGAGAAAAAATTCTTCTATAACCTAGAATGAAACCCCGGTCTTCCACTCGCCGGGCGGATATTCTACACTGGACTATCGTAGCAGATTAATATTCCCATTTCTGAGCACGGGTCTTTTCACAGTTCGGTCCGGACTATTCAAGTTAGTATCAATCAGCCCCAACGGACGTCCTCCAAGAGATACGTCAAAGAAAATCCATTCCTCTCAAATGGTGAGATAGGCAAGCTAGAAATTGATAGAATTATGTGATCTTAAGATTCTATTCCGACAGGCATAAGCAATTCATAGCAGAATGGTTTCTCGTTTCAGAAATATTCCCAACCATATAGCGTATGCCTGTCGGTATAGAATCTTAAGATTCCATCGATTTCTGCCTTTGAAACAACTTTTTCATATCATGGACAACCCCTTTACCCAGCGGCTAATAGCGCTTCTGTAGGCAGTATCATACACGCAGAAAGCTTTTAGCCTTTTGTGAATCTTGCCCACTGACTCGTACTCCGCTGTCATCTCTTTGTATTTGTCGCGCATAATTGTTAGCTGCCATTTTGATGATTAATTATTGCGGCGCAATCGGTAGGAATAATTCGATATCTTGTAACCAGAGGCGAGAAAATTAGATCTCACAGCACCGAAAGTTACATCGTTTTTCTCTGTAAAATTTCTTTTTTTATGTAGTGCATTACTTTCTTGGCGACCCTCGTACAAATATCATTGAAGTTAGTGATTGGGTGACGTACACTATCATCTCGATTAGCGTTCAATAGTCTCGTCACAGAGATCGTACCATGTTTCATTTTTCGATATTTCTCGAAATATTATTGTATAATATATTTATTTGTAAATGGCGAGTATAGAGATTCCGCGCCTCACCCCGGCCTCAGGGCAACGAAGCGTCCACCCTTAGCCGCTCGGAGCGCCTCTGGCTTTGGATTTAATGGTGCGTGAAGACAAATCGTCCGTGCGGTTCGGTTGTCCCGCTTTGGCGGTTGGGAGAAGGAAGGGGGGAAGAGGGGGGAAGGGGGCAATCCAGGAACGCCTGTTGACAGAGAAACCATTGTCACCAGCTGAGGAAGAACATAGAAGTTTCTTCGAGCATTGACGTCGTTCGTATCAATATATAATATACTCAACATAACGAGAAATTTGTTTGCTTATGATGTTCAATTTTGAATGTTTTCGTGTCACGGTGATCGATACGATAATAGTACATTATACTGGAATGCGCTTATTTAATTTTTGGAATGGTTTGGCTCCACGAAACAACAGCGTAAACATCTATACGATGGAACTTTCAGGAATATTTACACTTTCAAATCAGCTCACTGTTTTGCATTTTAATTTTGCCTGCATTATGCCCCAAGCGAAATAAGTCTGAGAATAAAATAATTCATGATGAATCCAATTTGATCACATTCCCTTTTGTGCCACAAATTGAGTAATTGTAGCTCTTTTTCTCTTATGGATGTGAAGAATTGAAAGAGAATGGCAAAGGTTCATTGTAGAAGATTCCTTGAAATAAGAGATAAGATACGAACGCTTGTGAATGAAAATGTAATTAAACAAGTAAGAACTCTTGCCAATGCAAGAGGTAGGAAGCACATTTTCTGAAAATAATTCATGTTTCTGGTTTGCCTCCTCCTTTGGAAGAGGGGACAACGCGAATCGCTAGAATTTGGATCCTTGCTAGACCTTTCCATCCGTGAAAACTTACTCCTCTAGCTCTAGTAGTTAAAATACAATACCATTTCGAATTTTCCGACTTTGAAGCCACCTAGTGGAAAATCTATGAACTAATTGGAAAATCCAATCTGTGCAAAATTCATAGAATAATCAAAATATCTTATTCAAAATGAATTTTCCAAATATCTCTTAAAACACAACAGTTGATTGTTCACAGACTGACGGAGAAATAGTGATCACATTAGCAGGTTTCTGCTATTATAAAAACCTGCTAAAAATGGAGATTCCAGAACGGCAATAGGCAGATCTCATTTTAAGAAGATACTATCAGAGTTAACTGTTGCAGCCTATGCGTGTGAAATAATCGATTCTGAAGTACTCGATATACATAGTATGAGGAAAGGAGTTGTACAAAATATGTGTGGGAAATACTATCATTGCCAACTTCAAGAAAAGATGAACTAAGGCATTAATTGAGAGAGGTTGCGGAAAAATAGCTTATGATGAAAACGGTGCAAAAAAAACTCAAACCCGAAAACACATAGAAAGCCAAACTAGGCGGTACCTGGCAGAACATGATGGTGACCAACACGGTCCAATTTTTTTCTGCTGGTGTTCGTGAATCCTTCTTGTAGATGGCAGTCCTTATTATTATTTGTTCTATATTTAATATTCTAGAAAATTTCACCACGTTCGTATTTTTTTATAATCTGATGTGAAAGAACACATTGCATTTTATAATGTAGTTCTAATCACCTATTTTTATTCAAAGAATTGTTTAATAAATATTCAAATTTACTTTACTGACTTTAAATATTGTGATATTCAATGACTTCGATTGAATCAAATTGGTCAATTTACTCAGATCGGTGTTGGTTATAAGTATATTGCCAATCAACAAAAGATTTGGCTAAGCATTGATGAAACTGTTCACGAATCAATTCAAAAAAGTTTTTTCGAACAAAAAAAATTGCTTTGCCATAAATTTTCATTTTTAAATTTTCTTTACGCATTATCATTATGATCATATCCTTAAGTATAGGCAATATGCACACCTCGTCCTTAATCTTTTGCCGCCAAAAAACGAAATTTTTCGCAGCACTCTTACCGCGTGACGCAGTTACAGAAATAGCTTATTATGATAATGACTCCTAAGCTTTTAAATATCTGAAAAATTTAATTATAGTAACATTTCCTTGACGCTAAATTTTATTTCGTGCCGTATGTTTAATGCGACCGTTTTACGAAGTTGTGACGTCTACACTTCGAGAGTATTGGGTATTATACTACGTCTTCCTTCTGAGATTCCGTAGTCGGTCGTCTGAGGGCGTAAATAAAATCTCTCGTAAAAGTAAATGAGCCCAAGGTGTCAACGACCCTGGAAACAATCGAATCGTTTCCTACTTAACTGGACAAGTCCGGTTTTTCAGTCATTTCGTCTTCTCGGATTTCCGTCACGAAAGACCGAGTCTTCCATTGCTCTAAGAGCGATCCGGCTCTTTTTCTTTGCTCGCAAAGACGTGAAAATTAACCCTCGTTACCAGTTTTTTCATACATTTAACTTTCATGACTCTCGGCAGTTTCGATAAATCGCAGGAGAAAGGAAAGGAAAACGCTTCGAAATCACAAACGCGTGTGACTTGGCGTCGCTCATATTTTTATTTATAAGTCGTCGCTTCGGAGCGATAAAGAGGAGAAATGGAACGAAACGCGGGAATCAATCACTTCCGTAAAAAAAACACTCGCGACAGGCGTCGTTTCTGTAATCGCGACGCGTTTATCGCTCGCGAATGGGGAAAAGGCGTGACGCTGGCGAGAAGAGACCGTTGAACCGGCGAGAAATGCGAAATTTCCGTTCGAATAAATATCCTCGATTTCGTTTCGTGATGATTCTGAATATTTTTTGTCGGCTGGAATCAATTTAAATGTTTTGAATTTGAAGAGTAAAAAGAATTGCTTTTTTCGATAACGTACTATTTAGGGCGATAGTGTTCAACGGCATGCAGACTCGAGACATGGATGGAAATGCTCCCTAGAGAGCCGTAAGTCAGTACAAATTCTTCACAGGATATAACGCAACTGCCCGTACATAGAACGCATCCGTCCATAGGGCGCATGGTCGGTTTTGATATGGAGTTCTAGAAAAAATCGACGAAAAATATGAATCTGTAGTAAATGTCCATGTATTAGACCACCTTCTAGAAAATTTTCATTTATCCGTGTGCAGGACGCTCGTGTATTCCAGTAACCTAAAGTGGCAGCTCGCAGGGGCGGATTTGCCACTCTTTAGGCAAAAAAGCGAGTGTCAGGGGCCATAAACAAAGAATTTTACGGATTTTTATTCGTGATTTTAAAATATTCTTCCATTACATATGCATAGACTATTTTCGTTCAAATTTCATACTTCCTTTATCAAAACTATTTGTATATAGCTCGTTCCGCATATAAATTTGGGTTTTCATGATAAAATTGTGTAATTTTATCGTTATTCGTGACATTTGAATAAATTTATTCTGATTTATTCATCTGAGTTTTTGGACTATTGATTTTGAGAAGAATTATGTTCCCTTTTATTTGAGGTTCTTCATTTTTTAGCACAAAAATGTCCGGAAAAAATCATTACTTATACACAAGTATTTACGGCTCACTCTCTCTTTCGTATATATATTAATCTCATTCGTGTTTCTAGTACTTAAGTTATTATATAGCGAAGGATCCTGCCGTAGGGGATAGAAAGCACCCTATTTAACTTATACGCAACGTCTGAGAAACTTATACATTCCCATGTCAGGTATCGAACCAGGCCATTATGTCTAATAGCCATATAGGTATACTAACCGCAAGACCACAAATGTTGAAATTATTGCGTTCCAAGTCACACGCCTGAGAATATAGTAGCCTTTATTATAAGCAGGGCCGTCTCTAGGATAGGGCAAACTGGGGCGACTGCCAAAAATAATACTAGTCAATTGTTTAGAAAACAAGTATGGAAAGGTGTACTCCGTATCGGAGTACACAGAGTTTCCAAAGTCGTTCTTTGAGATCGAGAAATTTTGGTAAAACTCTCCCAGATTTCATCAAAATACGTTCTGCGGTTCCCGAGTTGAAACGTACATTGTAACATGTAGTTCTTTATGTAAGGTGGCCGTAATTATCGTCCGATTTTAACAAAAATTGGAATCGGTCTACAAATTTTAGTAAAACTTCCCAATACCAAATTCCATCAAAATACGTCCAGCGGTTCCCAAGTTGTAACAAGTACATTTTAAACTACATGAAGGCCTTCATGCAAAGTGGTCGTTATTGTAGTCCGATTTTAACCAAAATTGGAATCGGCCGACCAATTTTAGCAAAATCCCAAATACCAAATTTCATCGAAGTACGTCCAGCGGTTCCCGAGTTTAAACATGCGGACGGACGGGCGGAAACGACCTCCCCTATATGCGTTCACTTCGTGCAAAGAACGCATAAAAATGGATAATCCATTCACGAAAAATAAAAAATAAATAATTACAAAACGTGGGAAAATTTCAGGCCCGTTCCTATGTCATTACTTATCTAAATGGTAGTTATAATTGGTTTCTCATATCCTGAGAAGATGAATGAATTTGAGCAGGGGCAACCGGACTTGGCCATTAGCCGGGGACTATGATTTCCTTCCTTCCTTCCAGGGCTCCGCGAATTAGGGTTGAGGGCGGGAGGGGAAGGGAGCGTTTCGATATCATCTCAAGAAAAGTCCAAGTTTAATTTGGTGATTAACATTAAGGGGACCACATAGGTTGATTTGCCTCGGGACCGCGCACCTATTTTGGGCCAGTCTTGACCAGAAGATATCACTGTTTTTCCTCCACGGTTGCAGCTCGAACTTTTGGAGAATTTGCAGCATGCTCAAATTTTCAATCTTTCCCCAGTGATGGAATTACACAACTAGTCATGTCGGTCGAATTCTTATCCCCTTATATCCTTATAATAACCACTCGTGTTTACTTCTCGTCTTCCGCCATCTTCTGACCTCACCTAACTCCATATTATTATAGACATTCGTCCCTTTCCCACGCCCTTTAGCGATGTGGAATTGAAAGCAAAGTAGCGACACGCCTTTAGAGAGACAAACGAATTAGGAAATTGTGGTGCATCACAAATTTCGTTTCGTGCGTTGGAATACTTGAAATTAAACGATATACTTTGAACGAACGCACACCATAAAACAGCTATACACCACTACCCGATTATATCTTCTTGTATACCAAAAACTTCTTCCTCCCTTAAGTTGATGTATTAATAAACGTATTATGTAATCTTAATATAATATAACAACTAAATACTGCAAAGCGGTATATCAGAAATGATGACAGGAAACATGAATTTTTTCTTAACCGATTTATTTTCTTACTCGTCTAGTTCTACAAGTTTCACTTTAAAATTATTTTGATATGGCCAGTATTTTACGAGATATGACAGAAAGTTATTTTTTGTCACCAGTAAAGCGGTACCCCTGATTTTCTTGCGCGATTCATTTACGTGATGATTTTTTAAAATTGGCTTTTACTGTAAGTTCCTAACATCAAATGTCATTAAAATCTGTTCGGTAGAAGCCGATAGAGAACGGACGGACAGACCGAAGTTAGTAGGCGATCATGCTGGAAGCGAAACGTGCCTAAAAAGGAGAGAATATCCAGTGGGGGAAGAATTGCGTAGCAAATAACACGAAGTCCTTTTCCTTACAAAAACTATCGTATATGAATAATTTTGCATCCTATCAAAAAGCAACTAAATCGAACATTGGAACTGAGTTTTGAAATTCGATGCGCTGTATTCAATTTCATTTATAGCATGATTTCTTTTTGAGTCATTAGCAAAGTTCTAGTGTATACCCCGGATACTCTCCAGCAGCTGGTCCTAGATGCATCTCGTATAGACCAGCTTTTCCTAAAAGGTTGATCTCTCTAGGTAGCACAGACAGACAAACGGGCCCACAAACCGAATAAATAAGCAATTTTTTAAAGAAGAAATAGCACGAAAATAACGAAAACGCTCGTGCTTCTTTTTTTTTAAAGAGGTACATCTCAGCGCAGAGAGCGGCGTCATCATCGCTCGCTACCTCTCTTTTGTTTATTTTTTAAAAAACTATTCGCTCGCTTTTCGTTTCGTGTTTTTATTACGAGCGGAAACCTATCTCTCCCCTCCCCCTCTTTCTCTTTGTATTTCTCTATCTTCCCTTTGTGTTTTTCTTCTGTGTTTGCACTCATGGTGACGTTTCTCGCGCATGCCCTCCGGGAGAGGGCTAGGGGAGGGAGGCGAAATAAAGAGGGAAAGGAGAAGGGAGTGAAGAGATAGGCGATATATGTCAAAGGAAAGAGGGGCGAAAGGAGTCTTGAAAAACATTTCCACCGACACCGCACTTGGATCCCACCTTAGCCATTCCATACATATGTTCGCCTCCTACCACTCCCTCTCCCTCCTCTTTCTCCCCCTCTTTACTTCACTCTCACACATGTCGTCCTGTAGTATTATTCACCTTCACAAGGTGCCCAGTTTTGCATATGTAATTACACGATAAATTTGCTTAGCTCATCTATAATAGGTTTCCGTTGGTTTTTCCCCACCTTTCCTGTGGGTGTTTTCCTGCAAGTGGGTTTCTGTCAAGTATGATAAACATTTGACTTTTCCCAATTGAATTCCCAATTCCTTTTATGTCTTTCAACTTTATATGCCCATTGTACTTGTTCGTTTACTTTTTAGCGCGTTTTATTTTATAATCACACTTATGTTTTTTCTTTGTCTGCCCGTCTGTGCAATAAGGTAAATTAAAATAGCAAGTAAATTGTACAAGATATAAGACTGAAATTTCGAGGGTGTATGTGATCTATGATGCCGTTTATTACTCTGCCAAAGAATGTTTTTGGAGAAATCGGTGGGGTGGCAGGAGATGCTTTCAGATTTTTCAAATTAAGATTCTGAACAAACTGTTATAGACAGAAATTACTATTTTCACCATTTGTTTAATATTTAATGCCATCAATAACACTGTACAGGAACTTATTTTTTAAATAGGCGGGCGGCAGGGAGTGCCTTCAAAAGTTTCAAATTGAGATTCTGATCAAATGTTTATAGATAGAAAGTTACAAATTTTTAATGAATTATTGAATAAATTACTTTACATCATTTAATTATGTTACTAAATTTATTAAGCATTTCAAGTTTACAATTCCAAATAAACCTCAAAAAATCAAACGCATTTTTCATATTTCATCAGCAAATGAAGCTCTCATTTTTATTGTCTTTATTTACTTTTTCTATCGTTTCAGTATTATCTGTGAATATGTATTTATAAATTTTATATGATAAATTTTAAAATATTTGATTATTTTGTTTAGGTGTAAGAGGAGCTAATAAGCCTCATACTCTCTCAAATAAAAGCATTGCTCTGTCTATTCCTCTTGCGAAGATTTGAAACCTAGCCTCGCGGCGCATAAAATATCCTGTGACAGAGTCATTGATATTTCTACTAGAGCAGTTTCAAAACTAGACGCTTAAACGTCGAGAATGACACTAAATAGTTTCATAGATCTTAATTTAATTGCGGATATTTGTTTCACCATTGACATAACATACAGTACAAGATATTCCGAAACATAATCGTTTCTCCAATTCATTAAACCGATTAACATCGCGTACTAAGCAAATTTAAATGCTCGATGGAAAATTAATTTCAGTAATTTTAGTAATGAAATACATCTCTATCATTATAGATTGATGGAATGCGAGAGACATAAATGCATTTGGCGAAATCGGAAAAATAATCAGGTGACAAAAAGAAATAAAGGGAGGAATAACCACAAAATCGGAACTACATCGGCCGGGAATCGAACCTGGTAGGCGAGCATTCTACCACAGAACCACCGATTCTTTTTTAATCACTCATAGTACTACAGTAGACTTCAGAAACATATGAATACCGAAAACCCGTCTAAGTGCAGTTAGCGAAGGATTAAAAACAATAGCTAATACCAAGGCAGAATTATCGAGCTCATCTTATGGCAGAAATCAGATTGAAGAACTATGCTGGTGAGATTGTCTTTTGAACATTATGTAAAGTGTGTCATTGAGAGGGGCTAAAGTTGAATAGTGAAAAATATTATAAACTCGGAGAAAATTTCCCAGCAGTGAGACGATGGTGGGGTTTCTTTATTGTGGCTCATAGATAGGCTTGCCATATGTTCAGGGACAAAACTGAGACAAACCGATTTCTGTGAATGAAAATCGGGCCACATTTTCGTTTGTTACATAAGCTTTAATGTAATATAAACGGACCCTGCATAGCATAAACGTATTTTTATCGCTATTAAATAATTTTAGAAAATTTCCAAATAAGATATTAATATAGACTATGATAATATCGTTTTTCCCAATTTGGTAAAATTATATAGGTTTTACTGTATTTACAAACAACCTACAAATTTGCACTCGAACTCTCATAATCGAATTAAAATAGTACTGGCGATCCGAAAGACATCTCAAAAGCCGTAGCCCGAGTGTAGTAGCCCAGGTCTACGAACAGCTCTATGACTCATATTTATTTTCCGGGACAGAACAACAAACCGGTCGGAACGCCGGTTCAAGACGTCGAAACCGGAACACTTCCGGTCAAACAGGGTCGTATGGCAAGCCTATTCATACAGGACAAGCTGGGGAACGTAGATACCGTATTGGCTAGTCAGGCACCAGAACGAGAATGTCTTCTTCTCAATCAGGGCAAAATATTTCACCCGATTTCCAAATTCCAGGTCATGCCAATCGCATAGTGATATCATGATCAATTCTTCCATCAATTTCTGACAAAGGCAATCTCACCGTTTGAGAGGGCAGGGGTTTACTTCGATGTATTTCTTCGAGGACATCCATTGGGGTTGGTACACAACTGAGAAAAATATCCGCTTTCAGAAAATCTGCTACCATAGTTCAATGGTAGAATATCCGTCCGTAAAAGTGGAAGGCCCGGGTTCTATTCCAGGTCGTGGCAGAATTTTTCTCCTGATTTTAAATTATTTCATCAATATAATTGTAGTCATAATGGATATCGTGAAGGGATCGATATTTAAATTCTAAAGTATTTGGAATAAATGCACTTTTAATCCTATTTAATCTCTTCATAAATATTAATTAATTTTTTTTGTTTTATACGCATTAAGAAAAATCCAATAAGACTTTTTGAACTGATTCGAAACAAATTATTTCCACAGGATTGAACTTCATTATTAATTCTGAGTGACGGTTTAATATCTTTAATATAAGCTAAACATGATGCCCAACAATTATTTCCATTAATTATAGGAACAATTTTTTCGTAACGGTACTGTTTTATGCGTTAACACAGAAGTACATACGAAGTTAATGAGGCTAGAAAATATTGCTGCGAATGGCGGCTGAAAATTTATCGCTTGGTGATAAGAAAAATGGGACGAAAACGCAATCGCTAGATATTATGCAATTCGTGACGCGGCTGTGATTTTGAAAGGCGTTCCTTCTTGAGACTTAGCTCTGATAATCGTTGCTAAGGGCATTCCGTGCGGAGCGGGTTCCTAGCGATTAGGGACTGTGGCTTTGTGAGCGCCCTCGTTTTTTAACCCTAATGATAAAATATAATTTAGATCGCAATTCCAAGCAGCCGAGTTTGTTTTCGCCAGTTAAGTACACCGTTAGTCGTGAACCTAGAGTCTTGGGATTTAAATTTACTTAATTTGATGCAATCGAGAAATGTACAGTACAGGTTTAATGTTGGTGACTAATGTGTGCTCCATATAGTAAACGTTCCTTAGATGCGCAATTCGCAACATGTGATATTTATACACTAAAATATTTCAAATGTAAAAGTGCTTTCAATAAGTTATTAAATGATTTCTTTAAAAGATTAATGCAAATATTAACTGGCTATTCAATTAATTTGCACCCAAATAACAGAGGCCAGAGTCAGTATTTACATATTAAATACCAAAAAGAAGCTTTTGAACGTAACTTCAAGTTACTTGGTTCATTTCTCACGTTTAAGTACAAACCAGTCACGGTCTACATGCCGTGTGCGAAAGAACTGAGGGACAACTTAGATAGTTTGCTTGTAGAAAAAAACTTTCGAATTGCCAAATGATTTTCTAAACGCCACGAACAAAACAATAAATGTGGGGTAAATAATCTCGGAAGCATCTTGCCACTAACGTAAACATTTTCGACCTTATTTGTGCTACGCGGAATGCATACGATTGAGGATGGTACGTATATCAAACTTTCGATCGAACATTTCCCGTATTTTCCGATCAATAAGAAACATCGACGTAAGCATGGAAAGGACCTTGGGGGAGGGGGTGAGGGGGAGGAGGGGGCAGCTCTGCCCCCCTTTATAAGTACTCGACCTTCCCTTGCCTCTCCTGCTGGATATTACGTATTTTAAATTAATTAAGTATTGAATGTTTTTGTTCTTAATAGAAAATAATCTATAATTTGTACGACTAGCGTTATGTAAATTAACACATTGTTTTCATATTATTATTTTTACTGGACTGTTTCATTTCAATGCACCTCCCCCAAGTATCTTTGACAATCATGCTAGTCCCCCCTCCCAAAGTGGGGTGGTAGTAACGACCCTGTTAGGACGCATCTCCAAATGTCTCAAAAATTGACATGCGAAAAAGAATCTTCCTTGTGCTCATTATATCTCTTCATCAGCCTCGGATTATAAAGACCGTCGGAACTGATTGTTTTTTCAAAAAAACAAACTGGGAGAGAACTGTTTTTGTGCCTATTGTCACGGTAAAAGTCCGTCAACTTTGTTACGTCTACTTTTGATTTCCTCTGTCTCTCCCCACACCACCCACCTTTTCTCTCTCTCTCTCTCTTAAAGATCTCAGTCTACCTTTTTCCTTCAAAACCATTATCTCGAATGCCATTCATCCATTTCAGCAGTGTTCTGATTTTCTCTCTCACCAATATCATTCTATTCCCTCAAATATCTCTTTCTCCATCTCTCTCTCTCTCTTGATCTTTTCCACGTTCTCCCTCCTCATTTCGTCAGACCCTCGTTTTATTTTCACTCCTCTACTCTTATGTCACCGTTCTCTTGTTTCTAAGGTTCTCCGTGTTGTAGCCTTGCACTTCAACACGAGCTCGTGCTATGCCTACTTTAAATTTAGAGCCAATGGCGCATTTTGTTTCTTATTTATTTCGACAAATCAGGTTGAGCGTAGCGTCTGGAAGTAACTAAGGATATTTTCCACCCGTCATGTACGAGGTATAACATAGGTTGAATGCCAACGTCGAAACAACGGTAAACTCTCATGTTTTCAGGAATAATTTATGGCTAGGATATGGCCAACGTTAAAATATTCGGGATAGCAAAAAATACGCCCAAAAACTGTATAAAATCAGCCTTGACAAAAGAAAATCCTCGTAAGTGGAAGACTTGTATGTGAACAAGAGGTTTTATCAGAAGTGAAGACCGAGTTTAACTGAAGAAATTTTAGTTTGAAGAATATCACAATTTTTTTATGAATAAATAAATTAATGCAAACATGTTTTCTCTTTCTCTTGCTCGGCAAAACTGCTAGCGGATCGTTTGCACGAAGGCGCCGCCAAGTGCCTCAAGTTTTCTGCATGTTGGTAACAACATCATTCCTTTGACATAAGATCTGCGACATTAACAGGAATTTGTTTAAATAGTTTTAAATAGTTCTGAATGAGACTGATTTTTCTTCACTCCGCTACCAATTGGTTTATGATTAATGGCAGTGGTCCATTCGCGGTTTATTATACACAGATATTTTGAGCATAATTTTCCACTGCTGTAAATGCTTAGTTAAGTTTGCGCGAGAACTGATCTTTAGTAGGTGATGGATTGTTGATGAAAGGGGGGAGCGTGAGAAGAAAGCTAATATGCAGGACGAGAAATTCGACTTTGTATGTTTAAATAAATGGAGGATGTGAGGAGATGAAGGTGGGATAGGTTGAAAAGAGTGTACCTACTGATGTGCAGGAAACCTGAACTGGGTTCTTTTTAACCTGTCTCTGTCTGAACGGTTCTAACAGGCTCACGTATGGGCAATGAAATAGAGAGGGTATGACGAATAGAGAAGCTTGTAAATTGTAACAGGTGACGATGGAGTAAAGGAATGTTTGTTTTTCTGGCGAATTAGCCTCTTGGGTTATTATCTAATAAAGGAATGCTTGATGGGGTGAAATACGATGGGGACTTCGTGAGCCCATTAACCACTACAACAGTCTGGAAGGCCCATCTTGGGCCTAGAAAACTCTTAATTCCAGAAAAATTGGTGAAAATTGAATTTAAAAATTTCTAAAGTATATATTATTGTATTTTTATGGTTAAATTATTTATTATTGTGTGTATATATTGTATAAATATGTGTCATTTTCGAATTTGAATTAATGTATCACTTAAAGATATATGCGGCTTCAATATTATGACAGTCGTCGCCACTGGCTTTAGCCTACTCGTGACATATATAAGGCTGAATAAATAAAGAAATAAATAAAGCTATAGCACGCCTCTCCGGAGTGGCACGCAACAAGCGCTTACTTGGCACGAATAGTCTCATTTACATTACGTCGTTCCGTTTCTTTTTCAAAATTTAAAATATTTATTCGCTTTATAGGCTGGCTGAAAACATCGTGCAATCAGGAAAAAGAGAATTTTAAATAATGTGAGAGCTGCTCGCTTAAAATTGAGCAACACAAAACAACAAAAATTGAAAGCAGCCGGATACCCTCTGCTATCCTCGTCGATACCACCATTTTCAGCATTTCATTCCTTCTTACCCGCTACTACTCCATTCGCTACTTTCGACCCTTGGGCTCTCAGGCACGCGTCCGCTGCGTCTGATTTGGCTTAGGGAATGCAGCATCCCCTCCAAACTAGTCGATACTCTGGCTTCCTACTTCTTTTGCTTAACTACCGCAGCATTCCTCTTTTTCCTTTTACCTCACGTTCTCGTTCACCCAGAAGAACATTTAAATGGGGATCGGTACATTCAATTACTCCCCTTCTCTGAGGTCAGATTGGTATTGACCACCAGAAACAATTTTATGTTGGCTAATTGGTGCAGAGGAATTCGGTTTCGTAGTTATCGAAAGCTGCGCTTAGTTGATTTTAAAAATTATCCCTATATATCGTGAGAATGTTATATTTAGGTGCATATTTAATTCTTTCGCATTTATTTTTGGGATATTTAACTGAAGTTATGTGGACATATAAATGAACTTTTTTGCGATCCACTCAAATTGTTTTATCTACTAATGTTACATGAGGGCACACCATGCAGTAACTAAAAGGTCTTATGCCTAGAAAGGAAATTTTAGTAACTATAGTTGAGCCGTCCAGAGTTGACACTTGGTTGGTCGGAAGCAGTCAAATGTCAACTCTGGGGGGAAGAGAGCCTTAGCCAATGAGGCAGCGTAAAGAGCAAGCCGTTACCATGGCAACGGTGCGCTGTTGTCATTTTCTCTTACCCCTCCTGTTTCGCTAGTCCCACACGCGTAATGAACGGTGACTCAGCGGGTTGGGATAAACTGATGGTCGTCATAGCATTTGGCATCATCGCCTTGCTATCGGTGGGTAGGCAACCAGCTCTTAAATTGCCAACTCTGGCCGGTTCGACTATAGGTCATCACAGATTGGTAATTAGAGAACATTTATAAGAATTCCACCTGTATTTCTGACCATTTTAAGTTCTATATTTACCGTGCAATTGTTTTTAATGTCACAAGAAAAAAGGCTTAAACTGATTCAGGAAGAATTGACATTGCATAACTCAAATTATATTCTTCGGCCGTATTTTACGGAGATAGTAAAAAGTGGCGACGTGAATTTGCTGTTCTCCTTCTTCGATATCGTAGACAAAATTTTTAACCACAGCAGTCTAGGAAAGAGATGACACGTGCCCTCTTCTGACCGGCGACTTCTTTCTAGTTTCTCAGGGTAGAGGAATTTACGACTCCGATCGATGGAATTTGTTCTTCAGAGAGGGTTGCGGTGGCGGAGTGGCTCAAATCCGGCGAAGGTCGGATTTTTCAACCTGGGATCGTCCCATCCCCTACTTGTTCGCAGCCGATGAGCGTGACGGAAAGCATGCTGCGAAGTATTGGAGGTAAGTAAACAGCGGCGTTACATTACTCATATTAGTAGAAATTTTACTGGTTGCTTCAGGTTCATTAGAATTATCCAATACAGAATTTCTTCGAAATAACCATTTTTAAGTACTTGTGTTTATTTTTCTCCATGTGGGAGATAGGCAATTCGTAAACAATTTAACCGTCAAAATGAAATCTTTTTATATTTTTTATTTCTAGTCCCTCCTTGATACCGTGAATATATGTGATTCATGCTGTATGGTATGTAGGCTTTAACATTTACCTCGCAATAAAGTTAACTCGTCATAATGAACATCTTATGTATTCTGCGCCCGGTTCGCTATAACCTTAGCACCGTCACCTGATGATGATTAGCGTTTGCCTTTAAGGGTATCGTTAAGTTAATAAGCAAAGTTTAGGCGATATAATTGATTGGAAATAATAGAACTATTGCATGATCACACCGGAGTCAATTGCAATTTTTAGTCTTAAAATTGATCGGCATTTAGTATTTAAAGTGTATCTGTATTCGATCAACAGTCTCTATCCCGCCCTCAACTGGTGTGGTCAACATTTTGGACGTAATTGGTCCGATAGGATCGATTTGATCCGTTTTGATTTTTCACTCCCATGGTTTGGAAAAAAAAACAATTTCGTGTAAATGAGTTAATTTTAGCATTCCTGGGCCAATTTTAGAGGAAAATGTTAAAAAATGTTGAAGTTAACGACGAGTTTTAGAATGATAAAAGTTAATTTAAACGAAACTCCGGGTAAATTGAAAAATAATCGAGTCTATCACATTTCGGTATCTTCCGCGGAGCGCATTTTACAATTTTTTCTAACGCAGTCGTAACAAGTTGGCTTTTTTTAAGGTGTCACGTTGTTGATTTGTTTTTCTTTCGTTTTGGCGTAAACAGAGGCGGCTTTGCTTTTTACGCGTTCTTTGCGCGAAGTGAACGCATATGCAGTAGGGGAGGCCGTTTCCGCCTGTCCGTGTCCGCATGTTTAAACTCGGGAACCGCTGGACGTATTTTGATGAAATTTGGTATTGGGGAGTTTCGCTAAAATTGGTCGGCCGATTCCAATTTTTTGTTAAAATCAGACAACAATTACGGCCACTTTACATAAAGACCTACATGTAGTTTACAATGTTCCTTTGTTTCAACTCGGGAACCGCTAAATGTATTTAGATGAAATTCGGTATTGGGGAGTTTGGCTTAAATTGGTCGACCGATTCCAATTTTGGTTAAAATCGGACAATAATTACGGCTACTTTACAAAAAACCTACATCTATTTTACAACGTATGTACCTCGCTAGCTTCTCGTTAAATACTTATCTGAGCGAAATATATTGAGAACATTGTGAAATCTCAGAGAACGCATTTGGAAACTGTACTCCGACATGGAATACACCTTTCCAGTCTTGTTTGGACGGTAATACCCCGCTATACGTTGTTTCACATATACGTTGTCAATCAATTCAGGAACATGTTTCGTTATAAGTTTGGTCGCTTCGCATATACGTCGTTTGTATAGTGTTAAAAGCAAAATTTCAGAAATTACAATTGCGGTACATAAATTATTAATATAACAATAAAACCCCTCTATTCGTCTTTTAATTTCATGTTTATTATTATTTATATAAATTAATTTAATTACGTGTTCAATTTCATTTTGCGACCTTTTGGGCCCTCTCCCTACCAAATGACCAAATATGTGCGAGCAATGTTACGCAGTAGTTTCAATTTCACTTACTAATATTAGCTGCAGAAATTTCATAATCATTATTATTTATCTTCATTTTGAGCAAATGCACCTTTCCAGCGTTTTTTATAAAAATACATATATTATAATTTCATAACTATGAAATATCAGCCTGGAACGTAACTCCTACATTTCTCATTGTTCTTACGGGAAAAATGTTTCGCTATACGTTGTTTCGTTATAAGTCGCAGTTTTCAGGAACGCATCACCGACGTATAGCGCGGTATTACTGTACTAGTTTCATCTCGCGGTCGCCATCAGGAATTGACTTTTTCAGGATACGGCGCTACGTAAGGCATTCATCGTGTGCCATTACGTAGTCATCGATTCATCTGCGGCAGAATGGGGTTCTGTTAAAATATTTAATTGTTTTTTTAATTCTTTGTAATTGACTTAATTACTCCCTGTGAGCATATACTTTGTTAAATCGTCTTCATTATTCAAAATAAATATTTAAAATAACTATTAAATATCCCGCGAAAACATCCTGGTTGAAGAGAGTAGTGAGGGGTACGTGACGTCATCGCATGCCTTACGAGCGTACTGAAAGCACGCGGTTTTGTTACTTCGTCCTGTTGCTTTTCCTGATATCGTAGCTAAAATGGAGAATATGGAACTTAAGAAGGGTTATAAGTATTGTCTGGTACCTCAGTGCTTAAATACAACGACTAAAACCCCGAGAAAATTGTTCTTCACGCTACCGAGCTCCTTGGGAAGAAATAATAAGCGGAGAATATTGTGGTTGAAAGCCATGAGGATATACGCATCTGATATATCGGAACGTACAACTGCATTTGTCTGCGAAGATCATTTTAATCTAAGTACTAGTTATATCTATGTACGTACTTTTATTGATTCGTATTTTAGTTTATGACTTATGACGGCATTACATTGACATGATGCATATATTTCTGGAGAACGTTGAAAGAGTAAATTATATTTTTATGTTTCAACGATTAGGATATGTATTTTCACAAAACCTCCATAATGTAATATATCTATTCTAAATAGGTAAGATCAAACTTACGGAAATCGTAAGGCTATGGGTTTATTAAGCAAATAATTACTGTTGCAGTGCATATATTTAAGTACCAAGTTTTTAAGCTAATACTTTTACAATACATATTAAGTTAGTTCTGTAATTTAAATATTTTAATAAATTTGTTCACATAATATCCACGAAAGCATGGTATTTTAGCTAAATTAGGGCAGTCATGACACTCCACAGACGTGACTAAATCTTCTTCTTCATCTACAACTAGCCTCACTTCATAACCTCATTATCTTATTCTGTGTTCAGGGCAAATCTTGCCTTTAACAATACATATTTTTCCTTCTCGCTTCAGTTTAACAAATCCAACGGCATTACTAACATAGTCTTTCCTCATTTACCTCAGAGGGAGAAAAAAGCCATAAAAACAACGATGAAATTCGCGACATATACAAAAGAGACATGCAGTTATTACTAACACTTCTACAGTTTTTCTTTTCACAAGTATAGGTAATAACTAAGGCAGATAGACACTTAAAACAACAAACTTCACCACATTTCCTATAGACAAGACACACGGAAACTAAGTTTATTCATTTTGAAAAAAGAACTGTTATTTCCGCAAATTTTTTTTCTTTTTCAATATGAGTCAATTCCACCGAATTGAACCTAACCTCATTACTGATATGTTTATTCACATTAATTTTGTATATTTGTCAATATTTGACCTGATGATTCTGTAAAGGTAGACGATGGTGATTATTCACCGAAACTGGTCGTGTTATTTTATTGTGGAATTCCACGAAGTCTCGGCCTCGTCCATTTCCTTTTGTATATTTATCTAACTATATTTTACTTACTAGATACTAGGACAGCATGGGAAACAATGCATAGGTAAATATTCTATAATATTAGTTAAAACTAGAATTTTTTTATTCATTTAATATGGGAAAGCTGTTTTAAGATATACCGTAAGATATATGCTAAGATATCTTTTACGTATCTTCTGCGTTTCAGTCGAAATAATAGTACTATTACAATAACTGAAAATAAAAGCGCTACATCGAACTTGTTTTATCAATTAAATGTAATACAAACCTATCCGCCTTTATTCCACGCATTTCAACATCTGAATATTGTTCCCTACGACTTTCAATGTACCGCAAAAACATGTAGTACGAATCAACTTTGGGCAAATTATCAGATCTGGCTACACAAAATGCCATATGCCATTTTGCAAAATACAAAGCGAAATAAATGCAGGAATATTTCTTCTAAGACTGAGTATAGAGGAAAACAACAGAATTATGTCTTTCAAGCTTCTACTTCTATATCGGCACAATGGCTTCTAGCACGGGTAGCGTCGGCTAACATGCTTGTGGCATTCACTGACGTCACTAAACACTCGGTAAACTTCGGCTACCAATCGGATGTGATCGGATTCGGCATTAACTCGTCCGTTTTAAATTGCTTTTTTATAAATATCTGTTAAAAATTTATCGAAAAAACTTTATATTTGCCTATAACAATAGCCATACAATACAACTTCATAAAATTTTCGGTAATTCCCGATATTTGACAGTCCCCCTTTAGCTGCACACTCAGTTGTTTCCGGAAAACACATCGATGTATAGCAGGGGTTCCCAACCTTTATGTTAGCAAGGGTGCCTTTGACTTAAAAGCGAAAGCGGTGGGCGCCAATATTTTTGCCCTTCCTCCCTTCTCCTTCGATCAACACTTGCAGATCAGCTCGTATGTATATTTATAATATATTTTAAATATTCTAGTAGGAACATTAATTTTACTCTTAAAACCCATTTTTATGCGTTCTTTGCACGAAGTGAATGCATATAGGGGAGGTCGATTTCGTCCGTCCGCATGTTAAAACTCGGAAACCGCTGGACGTATTAAGATGAAATTCGGTATTGGGGAGTTTTGCTAAAATTGGTCGATCAATTTAATTTTGGTCATATTCGAACAATAATGATGACCACTTTACCCGAAGACCTACAGTGTTCCTTTGTTACAACTCGGAAACTGTTGGACGTATTTTGACGAAATTTGGTTTTGGAGAGTTTTGCTAAAATTTGTCGACCGATTCCAATTTTGGTTAAAATCTGAGAAAAATTACGACCACTTTACATGACTTACAAATAATTGACAATTTTACATTGTGTCAACTCGGAAACTGCTTGATGTATTTTGATGAAATTTGGTATTGGGTAGTTTTGTTAAAATTAATTGACCGATTCCAATTTTGGTTAAAATCGGACAACAATTACGACTTCTTTGCATGAAGACCTACATGTATTTTACAACGTACCTCGTTGCTTCTCGTTAAATTCTCATCTGAGTGAAAAATATTGAGAACATTGTGAAATCTCAAAGAATGCATTTGGAAACTCTGTGTACTCCGACATGGAGTACACCTTTCCGATCTTGTTTATTAAATTTAAAAATACAAAGTACAGAAAATATCTAAATTTCCATTTAACAATAAATCAAAATTAAATTATGAGATTAATTTAAGACTTTAATAAGCTGCGATACTTGTTTTGACATAAATACATACGTGCATAGATACATTATATATACATATTTATTTATTTTATATTATAATATTATTCATTTACCAGCGAAGCGGTATTAGCGGAACGCCTTATGAGTACGTCTCGTCCGTCCGTCGTAACTTTCATCTCCTAAACCGCTGGTCAGATTTTAAATAAATTAAATACGAGTGATTGTTATTAAATTATAACGCCAAATTGTGATTTTGAACTCGATCCGTTAATTACAACTTCCACTTTACGTAGTTACTTTATGTACTCGTATCTCAGTAGATGGTAGCTCGTAATCACTTTGGCTCCAAGTTGAACAGTTGTATAAAACTCCTTAAGCCAAAAAAATTGTAGGGTAAGCCCTATGCATTTCGCCCACTAAGTGGGCATCTTCAGGGGAGAACCTGCCTTGGCAGTGAACAAGGTTCAACTGCCAAGGCAGGTTCTCCCCTGAAGATGCCCACTTAGTGGGCGAAATGCATAGGGCTTACCCTACAATTTTTTTGGCTTAAGGAGTTTTATACAACTGTTCTACTCGTATCTCGTTAAATGGCATCCATCAAGCAACAATTTAATACCATATATTTCTCTCCGTAGCTCTTATATGATCTGCAAAGTATAGAATAAAATATTTATTCGGATAGAGAGCAACAAGAAAGTTTGCGAGACCACATAATTACGAGTTCTAATATCGGAGATGAAAATTCGAGAAAAACCCGAGCAAAACATCGCATCGATCGCTGATACGGTTTTCTCGGCAAGCAAGAATTCAAGAACCATAAATTTCCCTCCAGTTCTCTTATATGATTTATGAGGTATAGATTAAAAAAATTTATTCGTATAGAGCAGTGCTTCCCAAACTTTTTCTGTTCGCGGCACACTTTTAACATCCAAAACTTTTCGCGGCATACCCAAATGTTTTTAAAATAATCAGCAGCAGTATTGCAAGAAACAACATTTATTTCAAACTGAAACACAAATAGACTACAATTTTTAAGAGCTTTCTTTCAAATCTTTTTGCATAGTAATGCATAAATACCTTCCGCAAATATGCACTCGCTTCATACTCAGTCTTCTTATACAGTCATGTGCACGAAACGGACACACACAAAAGGAATAAAAATGTCTGATCCACGTATCCTCGACCACTAATAAAGGGACTTAGTTTATAGTTTATATATTGCAACTAGGAACTACATCGTCAAGATTATACTGGCAAGGAGAGGACACGGTAGTGGGGTCACGGATTTTTATGAAACTTGGTAAGTGTATAGCTCTGGATTCCAGGATCACTGCAAACCCCTCCCCCATTTTGGGCGTATTCGGCCGATAGTTTTCCGAAAATCGCCATTAAATATTGCAATTTCTCGTCAGGTGGTATAAATAGCTGGCGGTGATTGTATAGTGGTTGCGCTCAAAACGTAAGGTCGCGAGTTTGATTCTCTCGTTGCTTGTTTTTTTTCATTTCGCCTCCTTTTACAAATCCTTTTTCGCATTAAAATTTAACTGGGCAGCCACGTTGATATTTTTTCTATGTTGTTTGGTGGTGATTCGGATTTTTTCTCAAGTAATTCAACGCACGATTGTCTCCACAAAGTTTAAATTATTAAATCGCATATTCTTCATTGATCTTGGCACACGCTACATTCTATATTGATGCCTATGACAAGAAAAGGATTACTGAAATTATTTTTGCGAAGACTTCATCCGAATACTTATAATATAGGCGGAGGTATATCAGGCAAAGGATCGTTGAAAGTATAAAAAAACATGAACTGGTGAGAATTCCGTTAAAAGTACAGTAATATAAATAAATAAAAATATTTCTTTTCTTAATCTCTCAGAAATTCAGTTGATTGATTAAAAGCATTAATAATCTACAACCACCAATCATCACTGGAACCAATGATGGGGAGAGTTTGAAGGGAAACTTTAATTTTCTTATGTATACTGGGAGTTATTCTGAAAAAATATTTTTAATTCTTCTTTCTGCTCATAGACTCTCGACAAAACTTTTCCTCTCGACAGCCAACGAAATTCAGTATGAAAAAGCAATGATTGATACTCTGATCCCATCTCTTCACATAAAATTGGTAAAAGACGCGACTAAAGCGGTCTACATTTTATTACATTCACAATTTTTATAATATCATTTAATATGAATTTTAAATCTGGAGGCAAACTATTGGACATGAGAGTTTCTCTATGAATAAAACAGTCTATTATTTGAATCTCAGGGTTTTCAGATCTAACTTTGGAAGACAAGCCTTTGACTATTCCTGTCATTGCAGCCGCGCCATCAGTACATAAACTTACGAAGTTTTTCCATGAAATTTTGTTTGTTTCAAAGTATTCATTGATCACCTTAAAGATTTCTTCTTCAGTTGTTTGTTTAGGAAGTTCTTTGCAGAATAAATAATGCTCTTCGAAGCACTCCTCCTCAGGAATTCGATCAAGTGCTATATCATCTAGTTCGCTGGGATTTAAGATTATTAATATAATTATAATTGTTTGAATAAAACTCATATAACAGATTTTTCGTCAAAAGTATAAAACAACATAACTTCTTCTTTAAAATTATATAAGAATCCCGGGGTACCGTCGGCCTAACGAGACTTTTCCTGGTGTCCATCAATGCGGCCCTTTCGCGGCACACCACTGTGTCGCGGTTGGTAAGCACTTGTATAGATAGTAGTATTTACTACACGATTCCCGCAAGACCACATAATTACGATTTATAGTTTCGGAGATAAAAATTTAAGAATCGCCCAATCTGTCGATCCCGTTTCATACGTGTTTTTCATTAAGAACGCCTTTGAAATCTCTGTGTATTCCATTTATGGAGTATACTTTTCCATCTTGTTAGATAAGTACTTTCTAGATTTTGTGGACGCTCGATACAATAAGTCAAAAGAGCTAAAAGTTTTATAGAGGACACTTGAATAAACTTCGGCGGGCGCACAGCGAACCTTTGCGGGCGCCCACGGGAAGCGCGTTGGGAACCCCCGATCTATAGGATCTTTATCCTTCGTAGTACTGTGCAATATGTGAGCATTCACTTCTGAAGTTTTGATGATGGAAAAATAATTGCCATAGGCCACCGCCATGTACGGTAACTCACTGAATGTTGCACATTTCTGGTCCAAATTGTTCACTCTTCCTTTTGTACTGTTGTAAAGGGAAATAATTTCCATTTTATTTTGTTTCCTCATCATGACAAATGTTGGTGGTGGAGCATTGACGATACCAAAATTGCGGCTTTGTTTTTTGGGAACTTGTGAGATTTCCTTTTTATTTTTTTTGGGCCTCAACTTGCGTCATACGTTTTTCTTTCAATTTCTCTATCATTTCGAAGGAAGTTTTCGGCAGTAATAGTACTGTAAGATTTTTCAAGCGTTTACATGGGTCTCATAACAGCTTGACAATGTTTTGAAAGTTTTTTTTTCAGTTCAGAACTATGACCTATTCCATCACTATCTTCTTCACAGTAAATATATCTACAGTAGTTGCTTGCATTAGCTAAATGCAGAACTTTGAGATATATTTTACAGGCTTATTAAAAATGTACATCTTGAAATTACATAAATTATTATAATAAACAGAAATAATTAATTCTATATATTTTTACATAAATATGCCAAAAGACCAAACCGGTACATAATAATTAAAGGAATAATATTGCTATAGGTGAAACTTTATCAACAAAAAGATAATTCACAAAAAAGTCACCTTTTGTTACGTAAATGGTGTGGTCGGGTCGAAGTGACCGATAAGGTCTAGATATTGACGATATGAAAGACGTCACCAAACTGTCAGTGTTTGTATATAAAGCAGGAGGGTAGGGAGGAAGGTTTATCTCCAAAAATGTAAACAATATTCGCATATCTCACACCACAACAGTTGAGAGCTAGGGTTGAATGAAAAACTGTCCGCGTTGATAAAGGTTTTCCTAATATCGCAATTTCCGTTTATGCTAATCGATTTAGTACGTCTGTCACGATGCTTCAATAGAAACTGTGCTGGAAAAATTCTTTCCCGATTAATTTATCGAGCTCTTTATTTTAAAAAAATATTTTTAAAATTAATAAACCAGCCTGAAAAAATATAACTATGGGTTTCATCGTTATAATGCGCGAGATCGAAAAGAAAGATCGCCAACTCTCTTCAGACACAAGACGCAGTAAGAAATTTTATTCTGATGGGTTGACGATAATGATGGTGTCTGCTAGTAGGACGTATTCTTCTCAGGACATAATATTATAGTCGTTATGTTTTAATTTTCTCTGGTTATTTGACTTTGAATTACGGTACTCCTGTATTATATACACCATTCTGTTATAGGTTATGCAATTAAGTCAAAATTAGTCATCAGTATTCTAATTGGATCTTTGCATGGGACGCAGCGTACTATTGATTCCGCGCAATAGGGAAATTTACTTGCTCGCTGGTCTCTCTCTCTCTCTATTCTCCATTTTACTATAGATATCTACAGTAAAACCCCGATTAAGCGCCCTCCTATATAGCGCTACCACCGCATGCCGTCTATCAGTAGCGTAACTAGCTATTTTAGCACCCGGGGCAAACTACCAAATACCCTCCATAAAAAATTCTCTAATGCCTATTTTTTTACTATATGGATATTGGGTGAACAATTAATAAATAAAAATAAACTATAGAAGATATAATTTCTCACTATAAATGTACATTATTTAAATACATAATTATAAATATAATCACATACATACATAATTTAAATACAGAAAATATAAATATTTTAATATTAAAGAGTTATTCTACGTGATTTTAATGTAACGTACTCATCAATAACATCATCGAAATTTATAATTTCTCATATGCGTAATGTCTGGAACAAATATAGTAGTGAAATCGCTCTTGTCCTTGTGCCATGCAACCTCGCACAACTTACTATTAACAATTCTTCTTTAGTTGCGCCCGGGCAGATGACCCGCTTGCCCCGCCCTAGTTACGGCACTGCCGTCTATGAATCGTCGTGAGCAGTATTTCCATCTTATGATTACATAGAGCATCGTTTCGCAACCTTTTTAATGGCAAGACACACCTAGACTTATAGAGTTTACCTGGGACCCACCAATTATCTATGTATTATTTTTCGAGCAGTAGATAGTACATATGTGTCTACAGAGAGCGCACACTGTACTATCATGAGTTCTTTAACTATTTTATCGCAAACTCATTTAAAAAAATTGGAAAATATTATCAAAATAAACTATGTATATAGAAATCTATCCCCGACTCACCTGAAGTTCCTTTGCGACCCACAGGATGGGAAACCCTGACATAGAGCAAGTATATACCTCGATTTCCCGCCACCCCCGCTTTAACGCCAATGTCAGTGATGGACAAAAACGGTGGGGCTAGTTCGGGGATTGGCTGTATGGATGTTCATCCAATATGACGAATATCATTTCTTTTATGATTTGTATGACATCGTTCAAGTATACAAAACCTAATGAAGAACACGGTTTTGTATTTTCTCTGCTTTAATAAGCTTTATGCTAATAATGAGTTCATTTAATTTTCTCACAGCACCATAAAAATGTCCACTGTTCCGCAAAGTGTCCTGGATAATCCTCACATTCCAGGGTATTCAAGCAACTAAACCTCTTCATACCTTTCTGTCAACTTCACCCCCTCGGAAAAATTGTTTCATGCAATATCCTCTCATTTGTCTTTTCCGAACCGTTTAAATAATTCGCAATTACCGTGAGAAGTATCCGAATCCAACATACTTTTTCTTGTCATTTATTATATTCATTCATGCAGCACTCGACAAAAAAGGTAGTTCGAATGAGCTCACTTCACCCAAAAGAAGATTGTCTGATTGACGACGCTATCGCCGATAATCGGCGAAGTCTCGATTTCTCGGTAACAACTATTTAACTCAGAGTTTTTCTATCTTTTTCAACCTGGTGACTCCTGCCGAAACATCTGAAATCTCACGGTCCCTCTGCTATTGCAATATAATTTGTTTATTTGTGTAACTTCCAACAAATTTCAAAGGAAGTTTATAAAAAATAAAATAACCATGAATATGTTTATGTATATATATTTGTATGTATATTTAATATGGTAAAACGAAACAGATCTTTAGCTAACCAAACTCAAAAATTTTACCGTATTTAATGTGAAATATGGAGAACGTTGTCAATTCTAGTACAATTGGAACGCGTGGATTTAATATTCGACAACACACAGGAGTAAGAACATGTATTATTTGCTTTGAAATACCTGACAATTGAGTAATGTTTCCAAGGCAATACATTCCTTTTAAATTATTACTAATTAATTAATTAATTATCACTTCACTAAATTAATATAAAAGTATTTTTTTACAAGTGTCCCGTTTCCCCAGCAAAGCTTTCGCGAGCCGCCGTTTGGAAAACCCTGATTTAACGTGCTAACATTATAAGAATTTTCCTTTAAGTTTATCGACAAACGCCGACGTAATTTGTCCTTAAAGGGGAGTGAAAAGGGTCGTTGACGCAATAATTCCATTAAGTTTTCAATTGCATCTTCGCGTTAGTTACTAATTTTCCGCCGTCCCCTAACTACCCACTCAACTCGCTTTGTCCTTAACCACCTCTTTTACGACACTTTCCATAAGGAAAGATTATATATCCTTCTTGGATTCCATATTCTTTTCTCTCTCTCTCTCATTCTTTTATCTCTCTGTCATTCTTTTCCTCTCGAGTGAGGAAAATCGATCGACCCTCCAACGTTAAGCCCCTCGCATTATTCCTCGTTAACCCTGCGCCAAAAGAGACATTTACAATTTTCTTTCTTCCTCTGCTATTTTTATCCATCTTTATCCACTCACTTTCTTCCATTTCTCGCGCTCTCTTCCCCATTCTCTTTCGCTAATCTTTCTCTTTCTTGCTTACTTACTCTCTTTAACGATACAAAGGATTGTTTCTCCGCAGGACGATTAGGTATTATAACAGGGAAGCGACGAAAGAGAATCGTTGGGAACATGTATAATGCATTGCACCCTCTGCCATCCACCATTAAGGTGACCTGCAGGCAGACAAGGCAGCGAGGCACACGCCTAGGGCGCAGCACGCTGAAGAGCGCAACGAATGAAAATGTATCTTTTAAGCGTAACGTTCTATATTATAAAATATATATTAAACATAAAGTGGTATTTTGAGAGGGAAAATTTGTGTACTGTACTCTTTCATAGGAGGCGTAGTTTTCAAACCTTGCCTATAGCGCAAAAATATCTTGTCTCAGTTCTGTGTTTGGTTCTTTGCACCCCCTGCCATCCATCATTGAGGTGACTTTCCGGGTATAATATAGATCTAGATATACTCTTTTCACTTTTGCTCTCCATTTCTTTTTCTCCTTTCTCTCTGTGCTCCTCTACTTTCCATTTCCTTAAATCTTTCTTTTCTCCCTCCATTTGCCCTATCCTCTTCACATCTCTTTATATAGATTATTAATGTGTTGGTTAATATGCTGTTTTGTATTATGTAATTTTATGTGTGACTATATTGCCTAGTGCCTCGGTTGCACACTTATTTACGTTGCCATCTGGTCAGCCGACCAATTTCCACCTTCTTTATTAAATAAATAACTCTTTCCTTATCTCTCTTTTTATCTAACTCCATTCTTTCTCACTCTCTCGCCCTCTTTTCCTTCCTCTCCCTCCAGTCCGCGGTATTAACCACCATTATACTCGCACTTTTTTCTCAGAGCTGATCTACTAAAATATCGTGTGCGAGAATTACGCAACGAACTCCACACGTTGAGCTGTCGTGGGAAATTCTCTCGCGTCCGACGATTCTATTCATGTAACAGGTGACCGGGTCCCCGTTTAGAAAAAAAGGGAAACTATATCCACTCTACATACGCATAAACATTACAAAACTACACACCTAGATGGCGTCTGATAAAACCCAGCAGGGACAGCAATTTGAATTAAACCATAATTATTCATTCGTTATCCTGCTACAGTGGAAAATTCCTTTAACTGTACATTATGGTATAACAAATTAAGTAGCCGTACGTAATTTTATTGTGCTTTTAACATCGTAGACACGGGTAACGCAATTTAGTACGGCAGGAAATAAAAACGAACAGTTAGCAAGATTTTAATCAAAATATAAATTAATTTTCGCTCCACTAAACTTAATTGGCGTTTTTGTTGCAAAATCTGGATGACCTTCGAGGCAGAATGGTGTTCGGATAATAGAGATGTGATATAATTGGCGTTCGGATAATCGACGCTTTGCCGTATTATTGCGTAATATGTGGAAAAAGAACCACAAGGACAGGCCACCCCTTTCTCCGCACTCTCGGTAATCTTTATTTGACACGTTTTATGATGCGATAAAAATGGGATGCGATAATCGTGCTAAGATAATATTTCTCTTCTTTTCTCCTCTGTCCTCATTTGTCTCTCTGCCTATTTTGCTACTTTTCCTTGAATGCTATGTATTTTGCAACCTCTTTATCTCTTTCTATTTCTCCTCTCCTTCACTTCTCTCCCCTCTTCAACATCCCTCTTTCGGTAATTCCTCTTTTTGCCGTCTCTACGCGGCAGCAGTGGCGCTTCGATTGCTCGCCGTATTCCCTGGCCACTATGCTCCCGCTGATTGGTTGGATTACCACGGATTGGTTGGTTTACGTGCAATTCGTACACGCACAAGCATACGCGCAAACGAACACGGGGTGCGCGCACTCACTTCACTCGCCCTTCATTACGGCGGATTTGAGCGCCATCTGTGGACACTTGGCCGGAACTTGCAGTCCCATTCCGTTTTCCTTTGTGGTTCGGTGGACGGTTATAACGCGCATTAAGCCTAATGACTACGCAGAGAGGGAGGGAGGAGAAGGATGAGGGAGGAAGGGTGAAAAAAAGATGAAGGGAGAGAAGGAAATGGGGAGGAGAAAGGAGAGAGAGGAAGAAATAGAGCGAGGAATGATGGAGTTTATGAAAGAGCAACTAAAGAAGCAAGTGAAGAATTAAAAGAGAATGAATAGGAGTGAAGGAGAAGAAGGCTTGGCCGGATTACTATGGACACTGTGCCTAGGGCCTACGAAAAGTAAAAAAAAATATGTTAGCGTAATTTTTTTTTCATAGTTCTACTATTGGGCAAGAGAAATTAAAGTCTCTTTCATTACTTTCAATAGAATGCTAATAACTCCGCAAATTAAATGCCGATGAAATTATTTTTAAAAATTCTAACAAAATCTTTGATTTAAATGCAATGTAAATAATGTAATTTTTTCAACAAGGTAAACGTTATTGCTAGAATGAATTCTCTTGAGAAATCTAAAATAATTTTCCCCCATATGTTCCCCAATTAAACATCATCCTGTATATATGTATATACATATATAACAGTTTAAAAGGCCTACGACACATAGTACCTAGGGCAGTGGTGGGCAAAATTTTTACGTGGCGGTCCGCATTAACAGTTGCAGCTTCTTAGGCGGGCCGCATTAACAGATGAAAATGCTTCGGCGAGCCAAGTTAGGGTTCACATCGGAAGTTATTTGAGATAATGTGAGTGTTAGTGAAAATCAATAATGCATAATATGTTATCCCCATAACATCACTGGAAAAGGTTTTCAGGCCATAATTTTTATCTTCAAATATGAAATTCTGTATTTTATATTACGGTTCGCTTTCATTATGGCGTCGCGGGCCACATAAAATGCCCTCGCGGGCCACATGTGGCCCGCGGGTCGTAGTTTGCCCATCCCTGGCATAGGGCCTGCGTAGCCCTTAATCCAGTCCTGGAAGAAGAATACAAATGAATAAAAGAGGAGAATAGGGATTCGCCACACACTTTACATGCGTAGATCAAGGCTGGGAAAACTTTTCAGGACTCCATCTACTTTCAATTCGCTCAATCGCTTGCGCCTCCTCGGTTTAATGTCAAACTTGTTAAGAACTATTTCTACTACAATTATCAGGAAAACAGAGAAATTATTTTTAAACCGATTTAAATTAATGTAATCATTGATAATGGTGCTAGCAAAGGCAATTTTAGAGGTAGTCCGATAAAAACGAATACTGACACAACGGTTCGTTTTTTCATTGCGCGACCCCATGTAGTAGAGACTTTCGCTACTCACTTGAGGGTCGCGACCAACAATTTGCCCATCCCTGACATAGATGATAACGATCCCCTATTTTCTCTTTCCGCCGTTGTCGCTACCGTCGTTTTCCGATCGCACGTTCCTTGACGTATAGGAAGAAGAATGCAGCGTCGACGGAAGGGGATGTGAAAAAATATCTTTTTCCTTCTATCATGTTGATTTGTCCAAGTGCTATCCCCCAGTATTTTAGCGCAAGAAGAGGTATATCACATGGGGCAATAATCGGGGTAAATATTTGGATTGGAAGTTGTATGGTAGTCCCATTTTGTCAAGAATAAATTATTTGAAACATTCGCAAAATTATGAAAATATTTCCAAAGAGGGAAAAGGAAATAAATAAAGTAAATTGAATAACGTTTTTATAGGGGCGAGATTGAGACTAACAATAAATCTTCCACCAGACCCCTTTTAATTTATAAATCTTTTATATCTATAAAAGTAAGTTTTTTATGTATGTGTGTGTGTGTGTGTGTCTGTGCGTGCGTGCGTGCATAAATACATGATACCCTTCTCTTGCTTCTATGTTCTGTAGTTCTCGAGTTATAGAATCACTCACATACTTACATGCATGCATCATCTTTAAAAAAGATCCGGGTTTGACTCCAGTAGATAATTTTTATTTCCCATAAGATAACGCTTAAAAATCGATTTTTGGACTTTCAGGCTTTTACTCTTTTGCAAATTAAAATTAGAAAGAATTGACCTACTATCTTCGGAACTAAACCGTTCTAAAGAAAAATAAACAACCTTTCTTATTATTATAGCCGCATTTTGCCTACGATACAAACTCGCTCAATTTCTACTTTTAAACCATATTTATTTGAAAATTTAAAGCTTTTTAACGATATGTTACCTTGCCGACGTGTCATTGTTAAACCTCGAGATTGTATTGTCGCCTTAATCCTTATACTATGTGCGTAAGAGGTGCGTGCTTTGAACGCTTTAATACGAGAGAGAGAGAGAGAGACAAGAAGAGAGATAGAGAAGGAGAGAGAGACAAAATTAAACGTTACATAGATTAAAAATTATTTTAGGAGCATATTAATTGTATAGTGTAATGTATTTCTTTGTCAAACAATTTCTATTCGCCTTAAACTATTTTTACTCTCTGGAACACTCAATTATGTGAATTTCATATTTATTGCTTACTTTTTAGTGCCTATAAAAGTTGGTTTCATTAATTTTTTTATTTCAGTTTTAACTTAATACTTAATTCACTCATACCAGTCATATTCGACGGGCAATTGCGCTAGTACAATATAATTGCCAACGAAATAATCACACACACATTTAAACACATAAACAAATATAAACACCTACATTGATAGATATATAAATATTTATCATGATATTTAATAGGAGAAATAAGACAAATAAAGGCACAGGAATTTCAGTTTACAATAATTTATGGAACTTAGTCATGCTACACATTGAGTAGGGTAGGAAGTGAAGGAGAATGGAAAAGAGGGTAGGGTAGCGGTTTCAAAACTTTTCCATCTGCGACCCCCTCTTAGGGCAGCCGATCTTGCTGCGACCCCCTATTATGGCAGTCGATCCTTATCGCGATCCCCTTATCCCTAACCATCTACCGATAAATATAAAATGTGATTGAAATATTTAGAGAAGCTCAAGATTTTTTGTATATCAACGATGAAATAAAATCATGCAATTGAAATTAACGAAAAAAAGATTGAGACACAAATACACCGTCTTCGCGAACCCCTTGAAAACCCTTCACGACTCCCAGTTTGGCGACCGCTGGTGTGGGGAAATCTAAGCTAGGATAAAGATATTTCATAAGTGTAGAAGGGAAGAACTAGGGCAAAGGAGAATGGTGGAGGTGCGGAAAGAATGGATAAAATGGAGTGAAGGGTGGGAGAGAGAAGAAGGAAAGATAGGAAAAAGATGAAGAGAGTGTGGCAGTTGTTATTTTCATGTGAGGAGGTTGAATCAAATTGGAAAGTGGAAAGGGAGCAATGCAAGAGAGGAGGGTTTATTGGGAATACTTTTTGAGGTCATTTTCAAAAGATAAGGATTGCACAAGTATGAAAACGAGATTGAGTGCAGAAAGTGGGTGAGATATTGATTATATGAGCTCCATATGTACTCGTTATTATTTCTCTTGTACTTAAGCAAGAGTCTATTTATCTTTAAGCTCTTATTCATTTACCAAATTTTGTTTTTTTTTTAATTCTTAAAAAGCATTTTCCTCTAGTAGCAATGTTTTTATCATGATTGGGTTTTCATTCTTGCATAACATATATGAAAGTAAATTATTAAAATTTATTTTTCAGTTTCACTTTAGCTTTTATTTTTCGATTAAAAGTTTTTTCAAAAATAACTACTGAAGAACAAAATAATTTTTCTAATAATTCTTTTATAGGAAGGTATAAATTGTTCTTCGGTTTTTGTCGGTATTATTACGATACCACAAAGGCACTTTCTCTCATATCCATCAGAATTAATTAACTTTTCAATAAGGCTGACATACGTGTTTTAAAGCTCTAGACAAGATTCCTTTTACATAATCTACAGTTAAATTAGTCGATCGTCGCTTTTTTCCTGCGCCTTACGGCAATGTAGTTAAAAGGGTATTTCGTGTTAATTTTATAATTCATCTCAAAAGATGTTATTTTATGGTAAATAAAGATCATTTTTTGAAATTTATTCTAATTGTGGTAAATATATAATGAACAAATTATGAAATAAATATGTAATAATATATGATACGTATAATATATAAAGTGTGAAATAGGTACAGAACTGGATTTTTGTCTCCAACTGGTGAAGCGATATAGCTAATACGTTTGCCATTTAGTTATATAGCGAGAAACTTGGAAGACTTCTGCTGTCGATTTTTGGTTCATAATGAAATATTCGAGAATTTTATTCATTTATTATATCAGATGACAAATTTCAGGTCGCTATGCTTCCGATCACCTTCAAATATTATACTTTTCGGAATAAGATCTCCAACAACAAAACAATGCGAAGGATTGGCGCATTCGCCGAGACTACTATCACGATTTCCGGAAAATAATCGCGGTACGAAATCCTCAGAATTAAACCTAACAACCTTTCCCTCGACTCTACCGCCATTAAGTGAACAAATAGCATGAGAATCAGCACGGCTCCACTCGGGATATCAACTCCGGCGAAATTATGCGGATAAGCGTTCGCTACATAAGTTTTCACGCATTTCATGTCCCCGTTTTCCTTCTCTCCTTTCAACGTAGGTCTTATTTGCTTAGTGCGTTAATTGGCTTAAAGATCAAGGAACTCGTAATGGGAAAAAATAAATAAATCCCTCTTAGGTCATCATAACGTTTTCTTTCGTCCATCGACCATCAAGATTTTCAATGGGAAATATCATTCGCTTTTCCCTTCGACCCTGAGTTGGGGAAGTGTGTCAGCAGTAATATTTTTTAATTGCTTCTGGTTCGCGGGCTCTAATTCGCTTGATGGTTTACGCGGCGATTATTATCGGTAGCCTTAACGCGTAATCGAGATAAACCTACCCTCAAACCCGTCTCTCAGTCCGTAATATGGAGAGGAAGACTTTAGCAAGAAACAGTTACCGTTCCGCTCGCTCAGTATTCGGAGGAAAAGAAAGGTCTTTCAATTGATTATTCCACAGTTATTTTTCCGTTCCTGATTACTTGGCATCGTATTTCACGCTGGAGTTTCGTTGCGAAATTATTTTGTGTTGTTTTTGAAAGCGAAGCGAAGGAATTTTCGTTCGAAAAATTTGCAGCGTTGTTTTCAAGGAGATTATATATATATATATATATATATATATATATATATATATATATATATATATATATATATATATATAATATCACCTTTTATCGTTGTTGTCATAATTATCTATTATCGCTGTTAATCTATATATTATTTTCATCGATGTTATAAAATTCCTTTATGAAATGACCATATACTTAACTGTGCACCAGTTATATGAGTAAAGCAATATTTTAAAATTGCTTCCTTTTTTGGTATCTGTGACTGCTGTATCTGTTTGACGTGGCTTTAAATCTCTATTATTAAAAGGAGAGAATATATCGTCAGTTGAATATATATTTTCCGAAGTTTTTATAACATTGCATTGTGATTGATTCTATGGCAATAGGCCAAGTGTCGCAATACTTTAGAGAGAATATCACTGTACCATCCAATATTCTGACTAATACCTTTATAATTTCTAAACGCAATATACCTGCCTATACATAATGTGCGTAATATGGAGAAACAGTACTGCCAAAATTGAAACCAGCGTATCTAGCAAGGTTTTTCAAACGCGTATCCACATGGAAAACGAAGAACATAATTTCCCCCAGCGCTTTTAAAATATGTGGCTAGTAAATTGATCCCTCTCGTCGCAGCCAATTAAAAGGGTATTCTATTACATTCAAGAAAAGAGACTTGATGGTAAATGAACGCGTGTTTACTGTATCTACAAAAATTCCTTCGTAAACATCGTTTAAGTGATCTTAAATTTTCAATTATCCTACTTCCGTCGGAAAAATGACAAATTCAAGATCCTTACTTGTGCTTGGCACTTTTTTTTAGCTGCGACACCTCACCTAATGCAATCTTCATTTTTATTTCCTCACTTTGTTGCAGCTTCTATCCATTTCTCTATTTATTCCTTACTCTTTTTCTTTAGATTTTTCTCTAACCTAACCTCTTGCTGTTCTTCCTCATTCTCAATCCTCTCTCCCTTTGCAGTATCTCTCTTACATTTTTTCCCATTCTTCTTTCCCTTCAACTTTCTCTCCCTCTACTCTACTCTCTTTCTGTAACATTTCCTTTATACCGTCCAGCGGCTCACTCGGGAATGTTTTTGAGAGTGGACACAACTAGTAGAAATAAAAAAATATTCCCGTGAATACCTGAAAATCAGCGTATTTGCATGTATATTTCACAGAATTTTTGAAGATTTCGTTTACGTATATAAACGCAAAAAATTCGAGTTATGGACGTTCAATTTGTCGGGGTTAGACTCTCGAATTTTCGCTCAATGGAAGTGGATTGTTTTCTCATACGCTCTCACATTTTCTCGAACCTAAGTTTCGATAAGCCGAACATTTTTCGTCTTCCCTCGAGCTACGGAGGAGATTCTCGATCATCTCCCCTGGGTGCACGACTGCTCTCGCCCTCTGTTTATTCCATATTCATTCTTCCTCGCTCCTATTCTTCTCTCGTCTCCTATATACTCCTGATCGTTTTCCTCCTCCTTTACACCATTATCCCCTTTTATCCTTCTCTTCAAACCTTTTCCGAAACCTTTTCTCGCCCCACTTTGCCTTCCTTATACTCCATCATATATACCTGAAAACTCCATCGACTGAAGCATAGGTCGAAAATTCAGGCATGACGGGGTAGTCGTAAAAGTTCGCATTTTCCCCGTTTCTCCTTCCCTTTCCTCTTCTTTCCCTTCCACTCCCTTCCTCTCCATCCTCCCAGTTTACACAGTCCTTCCTTTTCCCTTAGCCTCTTGAATTATTGAGTTTCCCGTAACGTCGTCGGCGCAGCACTTTGGAAAGGAAAGGAAGAAAAGAGACGCGTAACGGACGCTCGGTGGTTTCGGCGGGCGTCGTTCGTCTTTTGTCCTCACGCGCGTGGGATGGCGGGAGGACGTGGGTAGGCGAAAAAGCGTGCTATTGGGAAACGCGCTTCTGGCTCTTGAATGGAGATGACGCGGCCTTCCGGAGGACATTTGGGCGTGTGGGATGGAATGGACGCCATTAGATGTTTGCTTCGTGAGGAAAGGGGGAGGGCGAGGAGAAGGGCGGTCTTTTTTTAAAGGGTAAGGAACTGTTTGTGATCCTCGGAAAATTTTCAAATTTATTTCCCCTTAAATGGGTAAAGTTAATTCGCTATAATGCGTTCGCATAGGTAGCGGCTGAGAGTGGTTTGCGAGGGGTTCGAAAAAAACTATATCGATGTTGTCAGTGAAACGTAAATAGAGAAACACCCAGTTGCCAAGGAGGGGTGACGGTGTTATTAGAGCGTTTACCTTCCACGCAGCGGTCTCGGGTTCGAATCCTACAGACGTCGTCCAGAATGGATAGAGGCTTATAATTTATTCGTTGTGTCTGTCTGTCCCGCCTGTTAACTTTTGACCCAATACACCGATTTTCATGACACTTGGAAATCTCTCGCTGTTGGAGCCGAGCTCCCGAGGATAGTTTATGTTGCAAAGATTGAAAGTCCCGGGTTCGATTCCAGGAACTATCCTTTCTATTTGATTTACATGGGGAATCTGAAATCCATTGTGCAGGGTAATTTTCTCTTGCGCATTAAAATATATCAGATTTGTAATATCGGAGCGAGTTTTGTACTATTCTCTGAGGAAAGGAATGAAGATTCTAATTCTTATCGTAGAATTTTGTTTATCATTCGTATTTCTTCAAATTTGTGTAAATATTGGCGTTTATGCAGTTTTTATCACTCATTACGAGAGTGTTGCAATGACGATGGTTGGACTCGGAATCGGTATAGTCTAGTACATACACGCGTTATTTTTGCCACAAAAATACACGTGATTAATTTAATATTCCTTCGAATGTATTTGTAATATTTTATAACGCTAAATTATGAAATTTTGGAACATAAAGAGCAACTCATTCGCGGTGATTTTAAAGCTATTAAAGTCAATATAAATAATTTCCGCACCACATTTAATTTAAAATAATGATGTTGGAAATTTGGCATCATAAGTTCCGTTTGGATCATCTTGTTCATCCTGGGATCATCCTGTCCTCTACCTTTATGCTTTGAGAATCCGCGCAAGTCAGCTGATTAGCTAGAAAATACACACAAACAAACAAAACCAGTTGTCAAGGCTCGGGTATCATTGCGTTTGGATTGGTTAGCCCTGTGATTTCAACCTCATGTCTTGCGTTAGCCGCGTGATGGCTATGCACTAAACCCCCGGGACGCAGTACATGATAAGGGCATTCTTCTGTACTACAACTCCGTCAAGTGTTGAAAATGCGAACAAAAAAATTAAATGCGGATACTTTATTTGTTTTGATTGAATACATTTCTTAAATCTCTTAAGATTATTTGAAAATGTTCCATAAGAAATGCATTTGAGTTTAGGTTGCGTCATAGTGTAAAGTATCTCTGACATCGCGGGCCGCATAAATGGTCTACGCGGGCCGCATGGTGCCGGCGGACCGAATTTTTGACACCCCCGTGTTAGCCTGCAGCTCTTTCATCGTCAGTAGTCACAACACAGTCTAAAATCTCGCTCCATCAAACAAGTTCATGAATGACTTTGAGTCAACGATTAAAGAAATGAGGGTGTAGACCTAGGAACGCGATCTGCATCGCATTTTTTTAGATTCACATTTAATCGATTATGCCAAGGGTTGGAAAAATATGTCCCGCGGGCCATATTCTGAACACGAGAATATTTTATGCGGCCCGCGAAGAATTTATGGATAAGCGAACTGGAAAATTTAATAAGTAAAATTTCAAGTTTTTATTAATTTTTTGGCGTTAAAACCTTTTTTGCTGAGCTTTAACGATAAAAATGGTCCAGGCTTTATTTTTATTAATAATGCACTTCGGAATTTCTAGTTGACTTCTGATAAAAATTTGATCATACGATGCCACAGTATCTTGCAATGCGGCTCGCCGAGGCATTTTTAACTACAAATGCGTCCGGTCACGTAGAAAACGTTGTCTATCCCTGGATTAGGTGCAGTAGAATTTTTAAATGTAACTGTCACTCTTAATGATAGTCCGTAATTGTTTCTGTTCTCATGAGTCGCTTTTAAAATGAATCCTCCCTAATGAAAATCGAATTGAAAACAAAATGATGAAATAACGACAATTTCATACTTTGGATGGAGTAACGATCCTTTTAGTTTTTGGGTTTTTCTTATTTCTTTCATTACCTTTGTTTTACCGAAGGTGGCTCATTGAGACTGTTTTGGGCTATTTATCTTTTTTGCATACATTGATACTGATACTGCCGTTCTATTTTTAATTATTCTTCACATCTTTTTTGTCATCCTATATCCACTATTTTCTATATCCACTATATTTAGTGTAAACGCCTATCAAATATGTCCATTTAGAATGTGGCTCCATTGAAAGCTTTTTCTTGATGATTCTGTCAAGGCTTCGAAATACGCTGACTCATATTTCGGCGTCTTTCAAAATTTGTTGATGGTGTAAGTCGCTTTCTCGATTCCTCTAATTTCACGACCAAATCTCGAGTGTTGTAATACTGCCCCTTCCCCATTACAAAATGAGTGTCACTAACCCTTTTTTTTCTTTAAAAACGAGTCTCGGATATTCATAGCTAGAATTGTGAAGCCGTACAAAGATCAGAAGCAGTCATTCTACCACGTTCCGCCGCAGCATTTGGTTAAAAGCTAATATCCAATTTTTAAGATTTTTCATCGAAACTCATGTTTTTCAAACGGCCATCCGTTACGACTGCGAGTATTCCGCTGAACGCATTGGCCTCCGATTCATATGCTCTGCCAACTTTATTTAGACTTAAGATTCCTCCTAGTTATCCCCTCTCTCGCAGTGCGTCCGAGTAAGGGAACTCCAACATTTTGCGGAAACGCAAAAAGAAGCAGCTGCTCTAACACAGCCCTTAAAAGCGTTTAAAGCCGTAATCTAGAATAAATGTAGAAATATTGAGATGATAGGAGCCGATCAAAAATAATAACCTTGCGGTAATCTTTGTGAAGATTGATTTCCTCAGATAAAAAAACAGATTGCAAAAAAAACGTGAATCACGAGGAATATTATTTCCAAGGAATTACACTTAAAATGACGTATATTTTTTATCATCTCGAGTTTATCGTTGATCTTTGGAGAACGAGACCACATTTTTAGTTTCACGATAGAGTTTATCATTTTTTTCAATCACCCAAACTTGTCGAGAAATAATATTTGATTCGAAAGAAATTTAAAAATAAAACAGAAAAAATACCGATGCGTCTTTGAGTTCGAAAGAAGTTCGTTGCTCCTTTATCTTTGAATGCCATCGAGCCCGGTTGCCAACGGAAAATGTTCGAAGGTTTATTTACATCTTCTCGTTCATTAAAAAAATACATAACTTTAGAGGGAGAGAAATTGCGACCATTGGAAGGTCGACGAACTCGAACACCGCGGATCATTTTGAATATCGACTCCTTTTTCCCGATAATCGTGAGTTAAAAGGGAAAATTTTTGTACGTGACTTTACGAAACCTTAATTTACGACGCTTTATTGCCCAGTTATTATTTTTCCGCTCAATAAAATAAAGTGGCTTCCGTTATTTTGCGAGAAATGTTTTTCTTTGTAAAGTTCAATCGCTTTCAGCCTCTAATCTAAACGCTCGGCCGTGATCACCACTCCGGAGATGTTTTAAAAAACGTCGTGAAATTGAAAGCGGGTTAAATAAGCAGACGATACATCGCTCCGGAGAGTCGACAATAAAACGGAAATTGTGAGGCATAGGTCGTTTATTTAATCTATTCGAGTTTTAAAAATTTAAAAATACCCGGAAATAATTTTTGGATTCGTAGGAGAAGACTGATTTAAGTTGCTGTTCTTTATCATGCGAAATAAAATAAAACGGAGGCCTCGCTAAGAATATTAAAAAGGTGGTGATCTTGATTCAGTACAATAGGTTACAATCGGCATTACAGTAATCCTCTCAGCTCGGGTTCTCTCTGTAATAAAAGTCTGATGTGGCCACCACATGACTGTCTCCATATCTGTAATATTTCTAAAAATTCCAAATAGGTTACATAATAATAAATATTTTAAGAAACTGCGAGAAAGTTTCACACTTTACAAAGAACTGAAATAAACTCAAACCATAGCCTTCTGATATTGGATATAGCCACAAAGCTCCAACAATTAAGAAAAGAAAAAGGAGCATTACTAAGATGTAGCTAAGGGTCAATTGTTAACAATAGTCGCCGGTAGGTGGCGTGGTGGTGGCAGCTAAAAATATAAGATATCTCTTAAACAATGCATTATATGGGAAAATGTTTAAAACAAAGGTTGTAGAAAATTAAATTTCCACAACTTTTATTCCAATACATTTTTACATTTATCAAATATTAAAGCAAATATTTCAAAATAACGGATAAGTGACAAGAGTAAACACCCACTTCCGGTTGACCGATGTTTACCAAAAACTAATCAGTTCTTCGGAATTTCATAAAAATGTTAAATATAAAATTTCGCATTGACCTGATTAATAGTTTTTGAGTTTGAGTACCTACAAAAAAGCTGTCACATACACTCTATCTCACACACACACGCAGACATATTCGAGAAAATGGTCAAAACGTGTTCAGGGGACCTCAAAACGTGTATTTCCGTTGAAATCTCGAAGTCGATTTTTTCATGAAAACAATACTTTCCCATCAACTACGTATATGGAGAAAGTAAAAAATTGCTCCCAGAATTAAAAGGTTTATGGACGAAGAATTCAAAAAACTAGGCCGTCAGCGTCTCGAAAGGTTATAAAAAGGCTAAATTAAAAAAATCCGAATCCTCAATCGGCATGAAAAGGGTGTGAATATAATCACAGTTATTAGCGCGTTTTATTTTATAAACGCGCTTGTTTTCGCTGTTTGCCCGTCTTTGCAATCAATTAAATTGAAATGGCAAGCAAGCGATATGAGATGGAAGACAGCAATTTGCAGGAAGTTTCAGATTAAGGTTCCGAGCAAATGGTTATAAATGGAGAGTTAGAAAATTTCACTATTTGTGTGACCTTGAATGCCCTCTATAACACAGCAAAAGAATTTTTCGAAAAATCGACGGCGTCGACATTATTATCACATTAAGATCCTGAGAAAACGATTATTGATAGAATGTTAAAATTTTTTAATTAATTATTGAATAAATTACTTTGTCATATAATTATATTTCTAAATTGATAAAACGCGCTTTCTCGTATTGCGCCGGCATGTGATGCTCGCATTTTTTTTTCATAAGTCGTCATTACAATTGGTCACAGAGGCAGAGTGGCCTACTTAGCGACTCAGAGTGTAAGTGACTAGGCGAAAGAGGAAAGAACGCGTAGTTAAAGATCGCACTGCCGAAGTACCCACTTCCAAAGGACGTTGCTCTTCTCCTAAAACGCAAACGTTTGCATTATTACGCGCGCGACCGCTCGAAGCTACTTGACCGCATTTTTGCGAGCACTCGGCGCATTCAAACATGACACAGCGAAGGACACGGCTTTATAATATTTTTTTCGTGCGCCGAAAATATCTTCAAATCCCCGGATTTGGAAGCAGATGATAGTGGAAGGCTCCGCCGGCTCCCGGAAAGGAAGAACCTCCCGAGCATGTTGAAAGAGGAAACTCCCGAATATGTTGGCATGTGAGGTTTCAAAAAGTAGAAAACTAAGCCGACCAAAACGGAAGGAAGACGGAAACAAATTTGATGATAAAAAAATGGCTAATGTATGGCTTACTTCGTATGTGAAACATTAATTAGAGAAAGAATTAGGGAGCTTGGCAAGTGTCGGGAATAATATTGAAAACTATTGTATCTACGACAGCGATAAAAATGCGAGGAAAACCAAATGATTACAAGACAGCCGTAGTCAGTGGTATATTGTTAATATAAGATAGGTATAAAAACGATAAAATAATGTTTTAATCAACTTTTAGAATGCTCTGAAAGACAAAAAAGGGATCGAAGAATCACGCCAAGTATTTAAAAATTAAATCTTCGTCACGAAAAGTCATCTAAAAGTTTCAAAGTCGTCTTCTAAAAGGTGTATGTCTTAGTATCTTGCGGCGAAATGTATGCGGCTTAAATTTATATAAAAGTTTACCATACGTTTTCATACGTGGCCGGCTGCGAATGGGATGTATAGGTAAATGGCCGTCAAAGGAACAGATGGGGAGAAGGAATGGAAAAATTCATCTAAAGCATTAAAATACCTTCTCATATTATATTTATAAGCCTTCCCCTTCAATACGAGCGCTGAATAGACATCAAGACACAACAAACATAAAAATATAGCTGTTCTTTCGTGAACTAACTCCAGCTGGTATTCTACCAATCTTTCAAAGATGTTCAGAGGAAGTAAAATTGCATCGGCCGGGAATCGAACCCGGGTCGCCCGCGTGGCAGGCGAGCATTCTACCACTGAACCACCGATGCGACGTTAAAATTAAATTACAATCTTTTATATAATTTAGTCTTCCAAACGCACCGGTATTGGTATTTAGGCACAGCTATGGAACAGTTGGGTTTAGAGTAGTATAACTGTTATTCCGTTTGCACAGACTTCTATGTGGTTTATTAACATAAAAACTTAGTAAGTTTACGTCGTCGGTCTCGGTGGCGGCGGAGTAACGTCCTCGCCTGGCAATCCGAAGGTCGCGGGTTCGAATCCCGCCTAGGTGGGTTTTTCTCCACCTAGGGCATGGATGTATGTGTTCGTCTATTGTTATTGTTAACACATTCCACTGTAAAATGGCTACAAAAGCTGTATGTGGAATTATTAAATAAATAAAAAATAAAATTATCTTTGGTTCATACCCTCCCGTGGTATATGTATTTCTGAGTTGCCTTCCAGAGTGGCTCTACTCAACGTCGTAATGTAAAATAAATGTGTTATACAGGCACCTCACCCATGTTTTTCATAGTAGTCGGTAATAAAAAACTTCTCATGTTCGCCGCTTTTTAGGAGAGACCCTATCCTCTTCACCTGTGGATGCCAATGCTCTCTTGTACTTGTCCCAGACCGACACTTAGTTTTTTGCGAGCTCGCGGAGAACGTCATTCGTTTTACTTTCTAATACAGCTTAATATTTAAAAGCCAAGTCTTTAGCGACTTCCCTAATTGGTGTTGTCTTCAGGGTATCATGGAGGTCTATATTTTGACCCCATGTCCTGCTTATTCGTCTTAAAAATTTTCTCTCCGCGATCTCAAGTATTTTCCAGGACTTTTGGATTAAGAGTCCGGACCATACTGGCGCAGCGTACATGAGTGTCGGTCTGATCATTGCTTTGTACAGGTGTGTTTTTAACTCCCTGGACACGTCAATTGAATTAAAAATTGGAAAGAGTTTACTTGAGTTGTACTGGGTTTACATTTATACCCCAACCGCTGACCTAAATTCAACTAACTCTTAGTAGTTTGTTTTCCTGCTGGCGCATTGAATACGAGTTTTTATTTTGGTATCTACTCTATGCTATGAGACACTACGAACCCTGATGATGCATGAACCATATTAGCGATATCATTTATTTTTATTTCATTTACAAACGCTTATAGGCATATTCGGTGAAATACAGTATATGATGGCTTCATAGACAAAAAAGTAAACCTTTAGAATGTGATCGCATATAATTTTCGGATTATTAGTTGTGCATATCCGATAATATTTCCATCTTAATAGCACTGTTTTAGTTAGAAGAGCCCCTCATTTATTTACGCAATTCTTGCTGGAACAAAACGTTGAAAATATGCTTTGGTTAATAAGTCAGAATATCATCGACAGAATTCTGCTTTTGTCCGGATAAAACAATTTTAACACTTATCATTGGACGATAAAATTTCAACGATGAAATATTTAATTACTATGACTGCGTGGAAATCAGTCCATTTCTTCAGCCTAGCATATTTAGGTGACCATAAAATCGACTTCCTTAATCGGATTTTAGGAACGAAGGCATTTTGCGATACGATTTCGGCCTCTAACGATATAGGTATTCATCAACGGCACGAAGCCAACTGTTCAATTGTTATTTATATCTAAGAATAAATTTTCCCTGCGCTTTGTTATTTTCTTCGTACGTGACATACAACGCATTAAATATCCATCAAAAGAAACCCGCTTGAATTTATTACTCATTTTCCGTATGCGGATTTAATTCTGTGCCATAGACGCCATTTGCCTCAAGAATGAGTGTGGTCGTTGACGACTTAGCGTAGTAGGAAATCCGTTTCTTAAAGCGGAACGTTTCTTGCTCTTGTTTCAAGCGAGGTAAAAACGCCTGAAGTCGCGTATTTTCCCGGCATAAGACTTCCCCAAAACAGAACGCTGCCTTTTGGGAATGGAATCTCGCTTCCACGTCGGCAACGGGCGATATACCAATTTTTTCTTCAGAAACATAGACGAAAACTTCCCTCTGGCTGAGGAATCGCAATGGACCAAATCGACTAGAAGCCGCGTTTGTACGAGTGCTTAGAGGCGTGCGAGTGTGTGCGCCGCCGCTGCGGAAGCACTCTCTCACGCCCTGCCTCACTCCTTTACGAAACAGGAGACGGCGGAGGGAGGGAGTAGAAGGGAAAGAAAGAATGATAAAAAACAATACTCGACATCACTGCGCATTTCGCGTTTCAAAATGGCGGTCGGAACGGCGCGCGCTCACAAAATTGCGGTGCAGGAAGTATTCGTTCTTTTTTTCGAAAAAATGATGGAAGAACGACTTGGAAAGGAATGCCAAGGTCGCAAACGGGGATGGGGAAGGAGAGCGCATTCCCCCCTCCACCCTCCCCCCCCACCCCCCAAGGTCCGCGCGCCGCGGCTTCTGCACCTTACGCGAATCGGTGTCTCTGCGACTTAGGTTTTCCTTTCGCGCATGCGCGTCTGTTCGCTTCTTTTGTTTCTATTTCCGTTTTTTATTTCGAGGGCGAGGTTTAGTCCACGAGGAGCTTTCCCGGAGTTAAATTTGTTTTGTTGATACCATGGTTCACGCCATGATTATTGCCATTGCTACACAGATGGGTAGAGCGACGAGCTTTCCGGAGCCGACGGTATGGCTAGCCTTTGTACAAGTATTAAGATACCCAGTAGCTCAGCTAGGAATAGGGCATATAAATCAATATTGAAAATACATACACGTTTGATACGTTTTTAAATCAAGGCATAAACATCTTCTTGAAACCAAAATGAATTATGCTGATATATGTATGTATATATATATATATATATATATATATATATATATATATATATATATATATATATATATATATAGATGGCAACAAGGTGTTGGGATGAGGAAACCCAGTGAACACTCACCAATCGGACGACTTCAGGTTGGCGAGCCCCCGGGGATGTCGAAGCGTCACACGTAAAAGAACACTAAAACACAGAAACATCACAAACGTTCTCTCTCTGTAGCTGATGAAGGAATAACTCCAAAAGCTTCTACGTTTGTGATGTTTCTGTGTTTTAGTGTTCTTTTACGTGTGTCGCTTCGACATCCCCGGGGCCTCGCCAACCTGAAGTCGTCCGATTGGTGAGTGTTCACTGGGTTTCCTCATCCCAACACCTTGTTGCCATCTATATATCCATTTTTTTCCGTAAGCTGTTTTATATATATATATATATATATATATATATATATATATACACACAGGTGTAGTTGATAGGTACCGTTCTAACTACTTTCTTGAAGTCGGAGAAATGTCCTTGCACAACACGGCGATCGGAGCTCTACGAATGCTGCAATTACATATTTTCAACGTGGCACGAAGTGATTTTTTTTAATTGGATATATTACTCATAAAATAGGAAAATTTCCGTGAAAATGCCTTCTGAAGATTATGCAGTTAAAATCACGATTTAATTTCCTTTCATGTTAACTCTTACTGCAACATACATTCTTATATTTATGCGAACTTGAAAGAGATTGGCCTATAAAAGCATGGAGAATACGGGAACTATCTGCAGAGTAAAGAAAACTGGACGGATAAATGGATATATCAGGGGTGGCCAAACTGTGGCTCGTGAGCCGGATGCGGCTCTTTTAACTTGACTTGCTTCTCTTATTCATTTAAACTCAAGGTCGTATCAAGGCTCATCACGTAAATCAGAATGTAATACCGCGGTGCGAGTAAGACGTTTTGCGGGTGCTTAATGGGCATGCACTCTATCTGTATTCCTTCAAATACAAGTTATGTTTACTGTTCATACATATTTGTCCCCAGAATACGCGTCTTGGGGCTCTTGAGCTTAGGAATACTATCATACGCGGCTCTAAGGGTAAGCAGGCTTGGCCACCCCGGGAATATATTTTATTATGGGCATATTTAATCAACAAATCACTCATTTGGAAATAAACGTTTACTACACTTTTCAATTATGATTCCGCAGTAACTAAACACGCACATATTTTCCGGAGACGCTGCGATTAAACATTTATATAGATAGATTTAATGAATGAAGGAATATCTTTGATGTGAGATTTCATTGTTCTTCTTACTATTTAGGGTATTGGTATTAATTAGCTCCGACCGCCGTATCACGGAATGTGATTTTTTTATAATATTACGTACGGTCATCCAAGTTATCATCCTTATTATAAAACGCTAACGTCCGTACGTATGACCACCAAGATAGGAGAGTGGAGGAGATGGAGGGGAGAAGATTGCGTCAGAGAGGAGAGGCGGAGAAGGCGAGCTCGCCTCTTGACTGGGAAGTCCTCCCGTGAAGTCAGTTAAGATTAAGTATCGAATCCAATACAAAGTAATAATTTCTCCTACTACTAGGGGACTGGTGCCGCGATTGCGACACCAGGCCCCTAGTTTAAGAATAGATTTCCTTATTAAGCTCTGAAACAGCAATTTTCGCCATTCCGCGTGCAATTAGGCAACTTTTGCAAAAAAAATTTGCTCGTCGGAAGTAAACAGTTTCATGATGTATCTTCTTTTTTGTCGTATTTCATCCTTATGCTACTTACCAAACTCTCCATACATTGTTAGCAATAGTGCCATGGGAAATACATACTGGAATATTTGCAAAATATCGAATTTAATCTAAGATGTTTTTTAAATATTTGAAATAATAAAAGCTCGTTAATTTTTAAACTTTACACTTTCCGATATATTTTTATTCTAATGTATAACTGGACGTTTGCGATGAAGGATAATTTATACTTACATCGAGCGTCCAATCACCAAAAAAGATGTGCGACCTGCTTGTTAGGGTTAACTTTGCTTTCCGAACTTACCACATCGTTCTTAAAGCCTTATACACGGCGTATACAAAATAATGTCACACTGCATCATAAAGACGTGACGCAACATAGTTTTTGCTACCACGGCTTCAGGAAGTGCAACCGAACTTCGTATTTAACCTTCCGGCGGGCGCGCGCGTTTACAAAGTAAACTGTTTTGGGTTTATGGCAGGGGAAAGCTATTTACCGTTAGGGGATCTCTCAGAATCCTTTCTGTATTCCTTCAGTACTCTTCTGTACTTCAAGGAAAGTGGATGTCAGCGAAAAATTCCGTTACCAGTCTTAGTGAAAAGAGTTCGAAGCGGAGGGTGACCCGAGCGTGTGAACTTAGTAAACGGCGCGCCTGCTCGTGGACATGTCGAAGCCTACTACGTAAGTATACTTTTTCTACAAACGAGCTTCCATTTCTACTTTTTCGTTCTTACGTTATATAATGAATAATAATAAATAATTTTTGCAAATCTAGCGTAAATTTTTCATAAATTAGATCCTATCCCATTTCCTATTTTTGGAGTTAGAATATTCCATGTTCTATTCCGATTCACAGTTCCAGAAGTATGGCTACTGCTGAAATCCAATATCTTGTGGATTTTCTTGACGAGGAACAGCAAGAATCCATTGATGAAGATATTTGGTTCGATTATGAAGAGGAGGAAATACAGGAGAGTGATCACGGCACTCAGTCGGAGCAGGAGGTTTCTGAAAGTGAAGATGTTCCCGAAAGTGCGTATGAGGAATGTAGCGACGATTATTTTTTTGGCAAAGGGGCTAAAGTTTTTCCTTTCACGGAAAAAGCAAAGAAGGTCAAAGGGTTCAACCGTCAGTGGATTTATCTAAAATCGAAGACTCGCTAAAGTGGAGAAAACTGTTGTTACCAGCGCGATGAAAACAAAGCAAAAAAACATTGTGAAAGTTTTACCTGGACTTAAGTTTTGTGCAAAAGATATTACCGATAAAGCAAGTGCATTTGAGAAAATTATCGATTCAAATATGATAGAGGAAATTGTTAAATGTACTAATATGCTTATCGAACGTAAGCGTAGCAGTGTATTATATCAACGAGATAGGAATTGTAAGGACACGACGAAAACTGAAGTTCTGGCTTTGTTCGGCGTCCATTATTTGATCGGCATAAAGCATGGTAGTCACACTAATGTTCTCGATTTATGGAACACTGATGGCACTGGCATTCAAATTCTTAGAGCAGCAATGGGTTATAAAAGATTTTTATTTTTGTTGCGATGTCTCCGCTTTGACGATGCTTCGACAAGAAACATGCGGAAAGAAACCGATAAGCTCGCGGCTATACGATCAATTTTAGATCAATTTGTAGAAAATTGCAAAAAGAATTATTGCATGAGCGAGTTTGTTGCGGTCGATGAAATGTTTCATCCATTTAGAGGTCGGTGTAGCTTCGTGCAATACATTCCAAGTAAACCGGCGAGGTATGGGCTAAAAGTCTTGGCATGTAGTGACGCGAAAACTTTTTATACCGGAAATTTGGAAGTCTATTGTGGAAAGCAAATGACTGGTCCATATCAAGTTTCCAATTCTCCTTCTGAGATAGTAAAACGGCTTGTGCAACCAATCGAAGGGGCTAACAGGAATCTAACAACTGATAACTGGTTCACTACCTATGAATTACCTAAATACCTTTCATCAAAAAAGATGACGTTTATCGGTACAATGCGCAAAAACAAAAAAGAAATTCCATCAGAATTTCTACCTAAGAAAAACAGACAAGTTGGATCTTCTTTGTTCGGTTTTCAAAACGATATGACAATTGTATCATACGTACCTCGCCCTAACAAAGCTGTCATCTTATTATCTACTATGTGACTTGCCTAATATTGATGAGGAAACAAAAAAGCCTGAGATTATATTAGAATACAACGCGACTAAAGGTGCTGTTGACACTGGATAAAATGTGTGCGGCCTACACTGTATCTAGGATTACAAAGAGATGGCCGCTCGCTTTGTTTTTTGCTTTGATGAATATAGCGGGCATAAACGCTCAAATATTGTATTTCTCCAAACATGCAGACTCCGATCAGTACCAGTACCTGAAAGATTTAGCAATAAATATAATGAAAGAGCACCTCACTTCAAGAGCGGCTATCTGCTCTCTTCCTTCCGATATTTGCACATTCCTGGCAAAATACCGGGTAGAAGAGAAAGAAGATGAGGAAGATAATGTCAAAAAATGCGGAAGATGTAGAGTGTGTAAGAATGCTGTCATAACAATGAAGTGTTCCGAATGTAGGAGGTTCATTTGCAAAAAGCATGCTCAAAATGTAATTACTTGTGTCCTATTTACAAGCCGAGACGATGAGCAACAAGACTCATAATTATAATAATTAACAATAGTTTTAAAAATGTAAATATTAATATTCTTGTATTAAACATTAGTAAAATACATGTTCTTGATTTTTAAATCCATAATTTGGTATTATTTATTATAATAATGATTATTTTTTAATAATACTGATACGTTTACTTTGTAAACGGCGCGCCCGGTCGTGAGGCAAAAAAAGCGCGCCTGCCGGAAGGTTAACAGCTAGGTTGGGTTGTCCCTTGCTGATCTCTTGCTGTGAGAAACATTCTTGATAGAGAATTTTCTGGTCGATGGATTGCTCGATACGGGCCAATCGCATGACCACCTACTAGATACCAGGAGTTAACTCCGCTGGATTCTATCCTGTGGGAGTATATGAAAGACATTGCGTACACAAATCCTCTTGGGGATCTTCAGCACCTGCGCAACGGAATCACAATTGCCATTTTTACGATCACGCCATATACGCTCCAACGCATATGGACTTAATTCGATTATCGTTTAGATCTTCCAAACAACTAAGTGTGTTCACGCGGATATTATGTAAAATAAACTGATGACATGACTTTCTCCATATTTATTTGGCAAATTACATGTTGTTAGTTCTGGGATCGTTGTCAACATTTACTTCCGGTTGACAATTAAGAAAAGAAAAAGTAGCGTTACTAACGATAAGACGTAACTAAGCGTCAATTGTTAACAATAGTCTTCGGTAGGTGGCATGGCGGTGGTAGCTAAAAATATAAGATATCTCTTAAACAATGCATTATATGGAAAAATGTATCAAACAAAGGTATAAAATTACATTTTATACAACTTTTATTCTAGTACATTTTTACATTTATCAAATATTAAAGCAAATATTTCAAAATAACGTATAAGTAACAAGAGTAAATACCCACTTCCGGTCGACCGATTTTTACCAAAAACTAATCAGATCTTCTAACTTTTATAAAAATGTTAAATATAAAATTTTGCGGTGACCTGATTAATAGTTTTTGAGTTAGAGCGCCCACAAACATCTATCACATACAGACATCATTGAGAAAATAGTCAAAACGTGTTCAGGGGACCTTAAAACATGTATTTCCGTTGAAATCTCGAATTCGATTTTTTTCATGAACACAATACTTTCTCTATACTTCGTATATGGAGAAAGTAAAAACCCGACCTTTTTTAAATTTGAAACAGAAAGTAGAGTAAGGGTGTGGCCGTTAATACTCGTATATGGGTTATTACTGTTTAATTTTGTAATATTATTTTGTATATACCCAGCGTAATCCGATGAAAATTGCATCAAAGAGGCCAGCGAGAATGGAGCTCACCGTCGCGAGAATATACCGAACGTTCAACGGAACAAACGACAATCGAACGAATAGTGAAGGTTTTCGGTGAAAGTGTAAATATAGTAGCTTCGATCCCAGACCGATTGGTTAATTTGGCTCTCGTTCGTTTTATAAAGGCCGTGTTTATTTCACTGAAATTTGAAAGTGGCGTTATTTATATTAATGCGAGACGATGTTTGCCCTGTCTGCGAACCAAAAACATTACAAACGAGATTAGTTTGTCTCCGATTGACGCTCTTTTGTTTGAAACTGCATTTGATGATTACGCGATGATAATCAAATATTATGAATGCCATAATTCGCTGAGAGTGGAAAAACGACAATGTGGAAGCCCATTGCCAGAGGATTTATAAATTCCGGATTGATGCCTTAATTTCTGGGAAAATTAAAAATATTATCTTATTTAAATGGGCTCTGTGTAGTTCAAATGATGCCGCGTTGGTTTATTTACGAGTTTAGATCATGGTGTATGGTGATTCTTTAAGCGCTTGCAGTATGCAGGCACCAACAACTTGTATCTATAATAATATAGCTACGCCTCACTCACTCACTGACACAAAACTCTTAGGTACTTCTAGAAGGGCTATAAATCTGAAATTTGGCATATAAGTAGGTTTAGTAGCACAACTGACGAGAAAAATCGAAAATCACAAAAAAGTTAATTTTGAAGGGGTCTTTTTAACCCCAATTTTCCATTTCAATATCCCATAAAAAAAGCATGGGATTCAGTGAAAGGCTTTCTAAAAATAAATTTTTAAATTACTTAAAATTGGAATACGAACTCAAAAAAAGAAAAGTTGTGTATCTGAAGGAACGGAGTTCTGAATTTTTGAAAGTAGAATTCAAATACCTGCCGAATTAGTGAAAATATTTGGATTTAATCGAAAAAAGTGTGAATTTTTTCCTCTTTTCAACAATGGAAATCTTTAAATGCTATGGCAACGATCTCAATGCTTTTAAAGGGATCTGGTATTATACGTTACGATTGCAGTGATTTAATGCTTTTAATGGAAATTAATGCCGTCATAACGAACTTGGAGAAGCAACCCTGATAGCAGTGACGGTAAATCGTGAAAAGTATTTTAATGTTGTCTTTCGTAGTTTTTAGATAGGTTTAAACTCTTTTCAATTGTTAAATATAATTGCGACATACCTATTTCGCAATTTTTTATCCAATTCGTGCTACAGGCATGGATGATGATGCCATAATCTTAACACAAAATATTCTTTTTTTCCATAAATTTAATGTATAAGGTATTGTCTTAATGATGATTATTCTTATTGCTCATGCAGGACGATCTGAGTCACGAAACTTGAAATGCGAAAACTTGGACATCACCTGATTGTCAGAGAATTTGGAAATTACGGACAGTTGGCTTAATTTCACGGAAAATTATAAATATTCTGCAATTACTCGTGGAATTTATTATCTAACTAGCTGAAGTACCCGTTCTTCGCACGGGATATTTCATCAATGCATCTCCGAAAGGGTCACAGCTAAAGAAGGGAAGCACCCAAGAGCTGTCTGTAATATGCCCCGTAAAGTTGATCAACATCCGAGAGTCGCGAGTGAATATTGCTTGGTTAAGAGAGTGCCTCTTTCCAAACTACGTTGCGAGTCTTTGCATCCGGGGCACAGATGAAACGATCCTTGCTGCTTCTCACTCTTGAGCAGGTTACGTAGAGTTGTCTTCGTGAGAAGCAGCTGGATGTCAAATCAACGCCTGCAATGCGGAGGGTCTGGCCTTGTGACTTGTCAATTGTCATGGCGAAACAAACGGTGTCAGGGGAATTTGGGGGATGAAAACCGACTCGCCTTTACCGCACCCTGTTAGAATTACCTTTTCTATCATATATCTATGGAGGGCTTTCACCTGCAGCCTTGTGCCATTACATAGCTTTGGAGCTCTTAGGTTTTGCATGAACATTATTGGTCATCCAACTTTCAAAGTGATTTTATGCGCAGGGAGCCCAGGAGCTGTTACACTATTCGAAAATTCCGCAGGATAGTTCACTGCGTCGTCCTGATTGTTTTATAGTCGCCATTTTGTTTCAAGATGGCGGCCTGAAATTTTGAGTAGCTTGAATTGGGTTTTGCTATTTATGCCACCCAAATTTCATTGAAATCCGTTGTTTCCTTTGAGTTATGCAACAAAAATATTTTTTTCAAAAGAAGTCGCCATTTTGTTTCAAGATGACGGACTTTGATTTAGAGTAGCCTAAGTTTTAAGTGGGGCCAAATTTCAACATGCCCAAATTTCATTGAACTCCGTTGAGCCGTTTTCGCGTGATGCGCGTACAAACAATCAAACAAACAGACAGAATTAAAATTTTATTTATATAGGCCCCACGTGGTTGAAGGAGATCGCGTTGGTTTATTTACGGGTTTAGATCTTGGTGTATGGTGTCTTTTTAAGCGCTTGCACTAAATTGTCACGCTAAGAAAATTTAAAAAGAAAATGGCAATGGGAAGCGAAGTACTTCCATTTTTCGAAAAACTATCATCGAAAAAGTTCAGCGAAAGAAACTGCCATTTTTCTCACGTAATATTCAGATAAGGTATTTTTGTTAAATTTTAAGTGATAAAAGCGTTTAATAAACAATTTATACGACCATACTTAGGTCAAAAAATATTTCATATTCAAATATAGTCAAACCCCGTTTTAGCACTCTCCTATATTGTGCCACCCCTGCATACCGCCCATGAATTGTTGTGAACAGAATTTCCATCTCATGATTACATAGAGCAAGCTTATATCTCGATTTATCACTTTTACACCAATGTCAGTGATGGACAAACGGTGGCGCTAAATCCTTTAATTTATATAAATATAAAAAATATATAAAATATATAAAAATATATAAAATAATCCTTTAATTTATATAAAATTGCTGGGCATTGTCTACATTAAATGTTAACCGTAAATCAGCTTTGTAGAAAATAGGGAAATGACCTTTGATATCGCTACTATTAAACACCAATTATGAAAATTACAATGGGAAAGGATTACTTTTATTAGAAACTTCTCTAAAAATGATTTAGATGAAGTTTTACAATTTCAGCATCTGAATATATTAATGTTGATTCTGTCAAAACATAATAAATTAACTCATCAAAAATCAATATTTTGACGAATTTATTTTGTTACGCTTGTATTATGTTTAGGCTTTACTTATTTTCAGAGAGTACTGCTCGAATATATGTATGGTTATAGTCGCCGTCAGTGATCCAATTTCATCAGCGAGAGCTAACTTTAAATTTACTCATTTAAATAAGGTAAGAACGATAATTCGAAAAGTTAAGACAACCCAAAAAATGGAATTAATTTCTTGACAGAGCACGTTCAAATACCTTCAAGTAAGTCGTTTCTTTTTAAATGGAAACATGTCCGGAGCATAATAAAACGCACCCCGTAATCACCACAGCATCACATCAAATACTAGGAATAAGCAGGTTAGATATTTTAACTTGCTTAATAGAATAATAAGTTCAAAACAGGAGTATTTAATATTTTCGCGGGCTTAAAATGGCCATACATACAGTAGAGTAAATACAAATTTTTTTTAGGTAGTTTCCCTCCTTTCAAAAGTACTTTTGCGTATACATTTCGTATATTTTTTATCGCTCAAACACGTCAACGACCCGCGTTTGTCGAGTTTGCATAGCGTGTGCCGGAACAAAATAAGAACCCGAGGAAAATTTACAAACTCGTTAATGAAGAAGCGAAAAATTAAGGAGATTGTTGAAACGGATATTAAAGTTCTATTTGGTCTCTCTGGATTACGCATCGATCCTTGTTACATAGACAGAGGAGAAGCTAAGCCAAATAAGGAAGAATATGCGGAGCATTAAGGATTGGGAGAAGAAAACGGCTTCAGTAGAGAGAAATTAATGCAGCTGGAAACGTGGAGCGAAGCTCTAGGTCCCTTTCGAAGGAAAAAATGGAATATGAACAGAATTTAGGTCCCATCTCGAGTGTTTGGGCAGGAGCGGCTCATATCGCGAAAGGAAGACGGGGCTGAAAAAATGTCGACTTCGTTCCGAAAGGACGCGTCGATACGTGTGTGTTATATATATTTTTTTAGAAAGTCGAGAAGAGCGAGAAAATAAATGGATCCGGGAAAGAGAATGTAAAAAAATCGCCGCTGTCGGAAAAAGTGAAAATTAAAAAATAAAAGTTGAATGCAAAGCCACCGGAGAGCTCTTAATGGAAATATTTTCTCTCCGAGATTTTTGGACGTCGGCTGGATAAACGGTTTAAAAAATGGGGTGTTTATTTTTTTGAGTGTGAGTTTAAGAGAAAGATACACAGACGGGATAGGGTGAGCTAGTAGTCCAGTAGTTTGAGGACGTTTGGGAGGAGAATAATTCATCTATTTCTCTTTGCTTTTTTCTTTACCCGTTTCCCTCCCGATCTCACTTCTCTCCTCCCTCTCTTTCTCTCTCTCCACCCTCTTTCATTCTCTTATCCTATCTTCCCTCACTAACTTCACTCTCTCTTACTCCCGTTTTTCCATCTTTCCCTCTCTCTTCTTCTCTTCATCTCTATAAATTTCTCTTCCTCACCCTCTCTCTCTTCCTCTCATTCTTCCTCTTTCTTCCCTTTTCTTTCTCTCCCTCTCTTCATTTCTCTCTAGCATATTCTCTCGCTCTTTATCTTTTTCTCTCTCTTCATCTCTCTCTATTTTCATCTCTCTCTTCACCTCTCTCTCTACATCTCTCTCTTCATATATATCTCTTTCATCTTTCTCTCTCTTTACCTCTTCATCTCTCTCTTCATCTTTCTCTCTCTTCATATTTTCCTCTTTTCATCTCTCTTCATTCCTCTTTCTCTTCACCTTTCTCTATTTTCATCTTTATCTCTCTCTCTTCATCTTTTCCTCTTTTCATCTCTCTTCATTCCTCTTTCTCTTCATCTTTCTCAATTTTCATCTTTCTCTCTCTCTTTATCTTTTCCTCTCTTCATCTCCCTCACTTCATCTCTCTTCATAATCCTCACTTCATTCCTCTCTCTCTTCATTCCTCTATCTCTCTTCATTCCTCTCTCTTCATTCCTCTCTCTCTTCATCTCCTTCTTCATGTCTCTCATCATCTTTCTCTCTCTTCATCTTTCCCTCTCTTCATTTCTCTCATCTTTCTCTCTTCATCTCCCTCACTTCATCTCTTTTCATTCCTCACTTCCTTCCTCCCTTCATCTCTTTCATCATCTTTCTCTCTTCATCTCCCTCACTTCATCTCTTTTCATTCCTCTCTTCATTTCTCTCTCTCTTCATCTCTCTCTTCATCTCTCCCTTCATCTTTCTCACTCTTCATCTTTCCCTCTCTTCACCTCTTCATCTCTCATCATTCTTTTCTCTCTTCATCTCCCTCACTTCACCTCTCATCATTCTTCTCTCTCTTCATTCCTTTCGCTCTTTATCTCTCTCTCTTCATCTTTCTCTCTCTTCATCTTCCTCACGTCATCTCTCATCATTCTTTTCTCTCTTTATCTCCCTCACTTCATCTCTCATCATACTTCTCTCTCTTCATTCCTTTCGCTCTTCATCTCTCTCTCTTCATCTTTCTCACTCTTCACCTTTCTCTCTCTTCGCCTCTTCATCTCTCTCTTCATCTTTCTCTCCCTTCATTTTTCCCTCTCTTCATCTCTCTTCATTCCTCTTCCTCTTCATGTATCTCTTCATCTTTCTTTCTCTTCATCTTTCTCTCTTTTCATCTTTCTCTCTTTTCATCTTTCTCCCTTTTTATCTTTCCCTCTCTTCATCTCCCTCAATTCATCTCTCTTCATTCCTTTCTCTCTTCATCTCTCGCTCTCTTGATCTCTCTCTTTCTTCGTCCATCACTCTTCCTTTGTTTATCTTATCTCTCATCTCCGCTAATTGCATCTTTATCGTTTTTTTTCTACCCGTTTCCCTCCCTCTCTTCCCAGTCGTGTCTTCCTTCTCCGCCTTCCAGTCTTTCTGAACCTCTCTTCAATAATATGAATCGAATAGTCGCATACTTGTTAGAAACAAGAAATTTTGTCGCAATCGAAATTTCAACATTATCAGAAGTTCAATCTTTCGGTTAAGTTTTTGGATTATCCTTTTAATTGGGGATACAGGAGTATGCAAATTTTTATAAATATTAAGTAAAAAAGTCAAATTGTAAAATGGGAAAACTTTAGTCGACTGTTTTGTATTGATGTCAAACTAGACCATAGACAGATCGTCTCCATATATCTATTTGTTGCTTCGGCATATGGCCTATTTTGGGTAGTTTTCCTTCTCAATTTGTAGGATTACTTGTTGTTTGAAGCTAAAAGAGCTCCTCTGTCGTTGGCCTCGCAGTTGATTTATAATAACTGGCTTATAGAAAAATGACCGCGAAGTTGCAATTTTTTCTTCTTCTTGTCAGATCCGTCGTAAATTAAGAGGCACGCAACGGGCGCCGTGACGTGCACCCGGCGGCAAAAAATGTAACTGACGAAAGCGTGTTAAAATTCACAAGGGCGTTTTCCCTTTATTGCAGCGTAGGAGAAATTTCTCGGTCAAATCCGCTATTTCATTATTCCGGGGGAGAAATGATGGCCAACGTTCTCGATATCACGGTCAAGAAACCTGGTCGAGAGCGTTTTTTGTTTTAGCACGTTCTCTCGAATACAAAATATGGTCTTATTATCATATTATGGGACTTCACGCGATCGTTTAATTTAATTTTTTTTTCAAGTATGCTTTTTTCTTAGAAAGGTACCAAAATATCCTTGATTAAAAAACATTTTAGAATTTTATCATTTAAGGAAGTTATTCCGCCAGAGGCGTTGAGCGTTTTCGAATATGCCCGTCCAACACTTTGCGCTGTACATGCGTTCCCGAGAAAGACCGTCTAAAAGCGAAATGATGGTTTTTCTGATAGGGATACATGAGATTGCATTTGACTGCCATCTTGGCCTCGACATGCTACAATTGGGATATTCTTGCAGCCTTTAAGTCGAACTGGAACATTTTATTCTTTTTTTTTAATGGTTGGAGACTCAAAAGCTCGTTCTAGCGAAATTGATGACAGTGCATTTCGAGGTAGTTCTCTATAAGTAAATCGTGTTCAACCAAAAACGGGTAAGCAAAACTGCGTAATTCGAAGGATGAGTACACTGAATTTTTGAAATGTTTCCTGACTATACCCTTTGTAATGGATTCTAGAAAAAGCTTCGCCACATCCTTTGCAGTCTGCCCATTTGGTTTCCCGCAATTTTGGAGCAGCTCGCACATCATCCAATTAAATTTTACAAATTACAACGCCATTTTAGGAAATTTCTTATTACACGTATAATAACAACGCAGTCTTTCCTTCATTAAACTATAAAAGCGACTTTATTAAATTCCTCTTGGGACATGAATTACCCAGCGGACAGATTCTTGTGAATAAGAATTTTTTTCAGCTTTCCATCGTCTCTTGTTCTGTTACCCGTGTTATATATTTAAACAGAGTAATCAACGATTATGAGAAACAGAATATGAGAAAATTATTTCTAGGAAGAAAAGGAATAACGTTCGATCGTGATCAGTTGAGCAATTTAAGGGCCATGAGACTAATTCTGAGTACAAAATCGATCGTTGTTTACTTTTTGCGATGATTTTTAGAAATTGTCATGTTCCTTGTTTCGTAGCAAAGATGCGCATTAAATCCCAATTAAGTTATGGCTAAGATAATTGAGCCTGGTTTCTGTAAAGTAAGGAGGGATTTTCTTTCAATATGTAAACTTGAAGGACGAGTTAAAAGACCCTTTGGCGTTAGCAGCGTTTCATTTCATATTTTCCATTGAAGAAAAGACAGTGAAATTTTATTTTGAAATAGAATAATAGCATCGATATTTATTATTAAATGATTAAATTTTAACTTATGTTAACGCGAACCGTTCTCAAAATTATTAATAATTTGCCACAAAAAATTTTGTATAAAATACTCAACAAATAGATAAATATCTAATAAAAACACTTCCAATTGCCGAATAAATAAATCGCAACGTAAACTTGTTTCTATGACAACAGATACCTTGAAGTTCAGATAATACAGTTTCGATCACAGTCTTGAAAGTTCAATACACGCATCAAATTTTCTCATATATTGCGTAATTCTTAGATTTGTTTGACACCAAACCTTTAGCACAGCGTGGTAAAAACATAAAAGTACGCGCCCCCCGAAAATTGTGCGCATATTAATGTTACTTATACATCGTACATATCCTAATGGAGGTGTTGATGTAATCTTTTTCCGAGTTAAAATAAATTTGCATTTTAAAAATCCTAACCTGCATAAGTAACTAAAGTCCCACTGCTTTTATGTAGTTGATTAAAAAAAGCACAATCGAAGCGTCTATTTTATTTATGTTTAATAAATGTATTAATAAAATTAAATAGGCCTCACACATACATACATACATACATACATACATACATACATACATACAGACATACATACATACACACACACATTTATATTAGTTTATTATACGTATTTAACTTTAACTTTATATCTGTCAAAAGTGCTATGTAAAAATGCGAAGTGCAACGCTTTTAACGAGTGAATTTGCGCAAAATTGGTTGTAACTATAACCGCAAGGATCTATTGCTGTGGCGACGCCTGCATTAAACCACCGATTTAACGATCCGCAGTTAACACGGCGGCCGTAATTCACGGAAGGGCGATTCACGTAACAGTCTGTCGCGACGTGGCGATAGTGGGTCTGTGTGCGGCTAGCATGCGATTATCGCCGAGGAGGAAGTGGATGAGGCTCTAGGGCAGAAGAAGGAGGACGAGGATGAGACGATTGATTCCTGGGACTCTTGCGTTCAAGAAGTTCGCGGTAAGGGAAGAGAGACTGGAGCTATGAGGCGCGACAAAGGGCCAAATTATGCGTGTGCGGGTCAGGTAGGAAGAAGAAATTGCAGGTAGCGAGTGTTCCGCTTGAGGATAGGATTAATTCTGCTGCATGAGTATATTAGAGTTCACGCACACTTGGTAAACAAATTATCTTCTAAATACTGATAGCCATCTCAGCGCCGACAGCAGTGATTTTAATTGCCCATCGATATTTTGTTACTCATAGCAATAGATAACACTTTCGTTTCGTCGCTGTTTTTCTGTTTTAAAAGTGATTCAATGTATTTTTCGCTGAGAAAATTATTCAAAATTTTAAAAAATTATTCACTAGTGTAATTGCCGATGATTATTATTGAGGAATTATTGCCGATAGTTGTCTTGATTCATTACTCTGCATGAAGACAGTCGTGCTAAACACACCAAATTTTTTCGTTTTGATTTGTTGGCCTCAAAATTTGTCGCGAATGATTTTTTTCTGAAATTGACCCCGGCAATTGGAATATGGGCAATGAAAACAATAAAGTAGTTCGGAGGCGAGGACGGACAAAGTTGAAACAAGATGATACAAACAGAACTTATGATGCCTACTTTCCATTTAATATTTATTTAATACTTATATTTGCTTTAATAGCTTTAAAATCATCGCGGATGAGTTACTCTTTGTGTTTCAAAATTTTATAATTTAGCGTTGTAAAATATAACAAATACATTCGCTCGGAAAACTAAATTGATCACGTATTTTTGTGGCAAAAATAATGCGTGTATGTACCAGACTACCGAATCCGAGTCCAATAATAGTCATTCCAATGGAAACACTTTCGTAATGAGTGACAAAACTGCAAAAACGCCAATATTTACGAGGAATTCTAAGAAATACAATCGATAAGCAAATTTCTACGTTAAAAATTATTTAATGTGCAAGAGAAAATTACCCTGCACGATGTATTTCAGATTTACCATGTAAATCACATGGAAAGGATAGCACCTGGAATCGAAACCGGGACTTTCAATCTTCGCAACAAAAACTTCTCGAGAGATTGACTCAAGTAGCAGGAGATTTCCACCCAGTGTCATGAAAATCGGTCCATTGGTGCAAAAGTTAATAGAGGGGGACGGCCAGACACGACGACGAAACTAAGCCTATTTCCATTCTGGAAAGGAGGGTAAAAATGGGATAACAAATGAAACAAGATGAATTAGAGTAATGATGAACTTGGGCGTGGAGTTGGAAACACCAGGAATCTGGGGGGTAGGCATTAATTGAGACTAGACGACGGTTATGTTACATACCCCGACGATTGTGTTGGGTTGGAATGTCAGTAACAGTCAACGCAGCAGAAAATTTCATCAAAAAGTGTAAAAATAAGTGCGAGGAAATCTAATGGAACTCAAAATTCAATTTGTGGAATGGTACAAATTTTATGAAACCGCGTGGAACTTGTTTTATTTCAAACTAGCGTAATTGTCCGTCAAATATGACGGGAATGCGTGAATTAAGTATTAAGTTAAAACTGAAATAAAAATTAATGTAACCACTTAAAAGTAAGCAATAAATATAAAATTCACATAATTGAGTGTTCCATAGAGTAAACATAGTTTTGGGCGAATAGATATTGTATGCTCGTATGCCAAAAAGTACATTACGCCATACAATTCTTATACGCCCAAAATTTATTTTTAATTTATGGTACATATAATTTTGTCTCTCTCTGTCTTACTCATTTTTCCCTAGAACGATAGCTGAGCAGAATAAAACTTGCGATCAAAAGTAACCTCGCGTAGGGGCGTAAACCAAGGCCTAATTTTGGAGTTTTCCCCTTGGTGTTAATACACCCCCTGCCACACACCCTTGCGGTGGCTTGCAGGGTAAACTGTAGATGTAGATGTACTCTTTGTCTCTCTCCGTCTTTTTTTCCTCTCTCTCTCTCTCTCGTATTAAAACATTCAAAGCACGCATTTCTTACGCATCTTAATAATAAAAGAAGCTGTCTGTGTATCTGTGTGTCTGTGGCAATCATAACTCTTCAGAAAATAAACGTAGGAGCTTTAAAATTTGGCAGCAGCTTCAGGTTGATGTTGAAAGTTGCAGCGGCAAAAATAATTCAAATCGGCTTACGGGGGCCCGAGGGTCTCCATCGTTGGTCCAAATGTCGGTTTTTTTTTAAGATATCTCAGCAACCGATTGACCGATTTTGACGAATTCTTCAATAATATCAATGTTTTGATGAGACACATTTTCGAGCCTACAATGGATAAAATCGGTCTACGGGGTCAAGGATCGTAATGTAAGGGTCGATCCAAATTTCACGATTTCGAGGGGTCCCCATGGAACGGTCGGTCCAAATTTCGTCTGCCTCGACGCATATATGTATCAGGGAAGATCTGGCTGAAACGATTTCAAGCAAATTAGGTAGGTACATAGAATCTTCACATGAATTTATGACCAAAATGACATATTTGGACTGGATAGACCAAGCAGGGGTGCCACAATCGCAAAATAAAATTTTCTGTAGTTATGCTTTTGGAAGGAAATGGCAGAACCGATTTCAGGAAAATTTGGTACATAGAATTTCCACATAAATTTATGACCAAAATGTCACATTTGGACCGTATTGACCGAGCAGGGGTGCCACAATTGCAAAATAAAATTTTTGGTAATTATGCTTTTGGAAGGAATTGGCCGAACCGATTTCAACCAAATTTGGTACATTGAATCTTGACATAAATTCATGACTAAATGTCATATTTGGACCGGATCGACACCGAAGGGGTGCCACAATTGCAAAATAAATCTTTTCGGTAATTATGCTTTTGGAAGGAAATGGCATAACCGATTTCAGGAAAATTTGGTACATAGAATTTACACATAAATTCATGACCAAAATGACATATTAAGACCTGATTAACTAAGTAGGAGTGCCACAATTGCAAAGTTAAACTTTATGATAGTTATGAATTTGGATGGAATTGGCCAAACCGATTTCAACGAAATTTTGTATTAAGGAGTTGTGCAACATAAAAAAAATAAATTAAGATTTTTAGGATAGATATAGAAATCAGGGCTGCCACAATAAAAGTAATAAAAATATTCTTTTTACAAGTGTTTGTGTTGAACTGTCCGCGTCAATTTTAACCAAATTATAATATTTACACACACACACATATAAAACCATAATAGCATATTTGAACAGGATCTACTAAACAGGGGTGCCAAAATTACAAATTAAACTCTCTCAGTAACTATGTATTTGGAAGGAATTGGCTCAACGGATGTCAACAAAATTTTATATAGATGGTTTTTACAAAATACCTTAATGAAAGCAAGATTTTTAAAGCGAAGCTTAAGAGCAGGGCTACCACAATTAATAAATAATAAAAATCGTTTGCAATTTAAAAGAAAACTCTTTCTCGAGCGAAGCCGGGCGTTTCGGCTAGTCCATAATATATAGCTACTTGTGCCTCACTCACTCTCTGACACAAAACTCATAGGTACTTCTAGAAGGGGTATAAGTCTGAAATTTGGCATGTAAGTAGGTTTGATAGCTCAACCGACGAGAAAAATCGAAAATCACAAAAAAGTTAATATTTAAGGGGTATTTTTTAGCCTTAATGTTCCATTTAAATACCCCATAAGAAAAGCATGGGATTCAGTGCAAGACTTTCTAAAAATGCATTTTTAAATTACTTAAAATTGGGGTACGAATTCGGGAAAAGAACAGTTGTCTCTCTAAAAGAACGGAGTTTTTAATTTTTGAAGACAAAATTCAAATACATGCCGAATTAGTGTACATATTTGCATTTTCTATAATCTTTGTTCGAAACATTTTCCCGTATAATGTATTGCTGAAGAGATATTTTTAAAACTAATTTTTTTTGCTGCCACAACCACACCGCCGACTATTATCAACACTTTACGCTCCTTTTTTTATTAATTGTTGGAGCTTTTGGGCTACCTCCAATATCAGAAAGTTGCGGTTTGAGTTTATTTCTTTGTAAAGTCTAAATTTTTCTCACAGTTCCTTAAAATATTTATTATCATTTAACCTACTTGGAATTTTTAGAAATATTACAGGTATAGAGAAAGTCATGTGGTGGCCAAGTCAGATTTTTCTTTAAAACGGTCCATTTCCGAATATCGTATGTTAATTCTTTCTAATTTTAATTTGCAAAAGAGTAAAAGCCTGGAAGTGGAAACTCGATTATTTAGTGTTATCTTTTGGGAGATGGCAGCCCCTCCACTACCCCCCTCCCCGCAGAAATCAAAATTCTGGTTTCGAGATGCACATCCTCATGGTCCCATTAGTATGTGTACCAAGTTTAATGCCTCTAAGTTTCTTGGTTTTCGAGACATTCTGTCCACACACACATTGCCTTTTATTAACAGAGATTGCACTCATTACCCAAGTAATTTTTATTTTTATGTTCGAATTCAACTAAGACTTCCGTTGCTTCACGTGAAAGATAGTGCATTCGACGCCACCGTAAATTGCGTTCCCATTGTTAAGTGATCACCGAAGCCGCACGGATTGTTCTTAGACGGTTGTTGAAAGTCACGAATCCATCTTTCTCGTAAAAGATAAGTTTCTGAGAATTTTTACGGAATAACTGTTCCGCTTCCTTCCGCCGTCTTTGTTACAATTGAGTTTGCATCACTGGAAATTTAATAATTACGGATATAATCGAACAGTTACGAAATGATTGAAAATCGATTTCTTGAGAAATGATTTGTCTTGGAATATGTTTATATGAAGAATATTCCTTATGAAACCCAATGCATGCATCCCTCGATTTGCAAGATACATGCGTCAAAGGAAAAGTCGAAACCATACAAAGTTAAATATACAGTAAAACCTCACCTAACGCGAATTTCCGCAGCGAGCTTTTAATATTGCGCGGATTTAATTTTTTCAGGCAACGCGGAATGTTTCGAGATAAAAATCCGAAAAAGTTGGGATATTTTAAGTTGGCGCCCTGAACAGCGCCTTAAAGATGGCGTGGCAGACAAAAGACTTGACCATTGCTTCCTTTATCTTTGTATTCCTACTTCCCTCATTACCTATCCAACTCCTCGCGCTTCATGAAGAGAACCGAATCCCAGTACATCGCCATCTCTCGGCCAGTGGATTAATCTTTCATACCCACCAAAACGATTTCATAAAAAAGCCGTATCGAAAGCATTTGTTCTTTGTGTGTTGCAGTAGTTCAGTTGGTAGAGTACCCGACACAAAACTGGGAGTCCCTATCTTGAAATTTTTATGTGGTAAAAGTATTCATATAACTTCCCAAACTCAGGGAACCTAACCGTATTCTTTCCATAAATCATTACATTCACGCAGCGCATTTTCTCGCAACGCAGCCGTTTCAGGAACGTTACTACCGCGTTGCGGGAGGGTCTACTGTACAGTATTTCCTCGCCAACCGCGCGGGTTACATTCCTGAGATAACCGCGTTTGGCGAGGGCCATGGCTAACTGGAAATTGGGTGTTAGGGGGAGTGATCCCTGAGAAATATATTTCACTTCAATAAAAAAAATAGGTAGACTACGCTTCAGATAACATGTTTATTATATAAAAACACGAAATAATATTCGTCCAAAGTACGAAGACTGGCAGAACAGCCCCTGCTGAGGCCGGCCGCCTCGCCTTCAAAGAACGCTGGTTTGGATAGAGAAAAAAATAATGGCCCATGGGGGGATCGAACCCACGACCTTCGCGTTATTAGCACGACGCTCTAACCAACTGAGCTAATGGGCCAGTCAGTTTTTCCTCGATCTAAAAATGCGTATCTATATACGGAGCAAACGCTTCCCTACAGCCCCTCGAACTTCCATCTCATAACTAACTTGAGGTCTTATTAGGAACCGCAAATTTCCTTTATCTTGTGTCTTTCCTTTTGGTAAAGCCTACTTATAATAGTACATAGCTTCTTCTATAACATCATTTTTAAACTACTTTCCAGAATGGAAATACATACGATAGGCTTATAGTTTTGTCGTTGTGTCTGTCTGTCCGTCCCCTCTATTAACTTTTGAACCAAAAGACCGATTTTCAGGAAACTTGATGGAAATCTCTTGCTACGTGGGCCGAGCTTCCGAGGATAGTTTTTGTTGCGAAGATTGGAAGTCCCGGGTTCGATTCCAGGAACTATCCTTCCCATTCGATTTACATGGGAAATCTGAAATCCATCGTGCAGGGTAATTTTCTCTTGCACACTAAAATATCTTAGAATTGTAATATCGGAGCGAGTTTTGTACTATTCTCTGTTAGGCCAGTCGGCAGAGACATAAAAACAGGTTAAAAATGCATTAATTCCGAGAAAGCTGGAAAAAATTTTAATCGGTCAATCTCCAAGTCCTTATTAACATACTGTTTTCCCCCTCCTCCTAGGCGAGCTTCAGACGCCATATTGGAAAAATGACCGCCAAAAACGGTTTTTCGCCAAAATCTTGTTTTACGTTCTGTTTAGAGCAAAAACACCTATTAAAGAGGATTAAATTCTCTACAAGGACGGATCAATTCATTTTTTCTCTAGGACCAATAGTTTCAAAGCTAAACCTGGGAGAAGTAATATGCATTTTCGCATACATGCGCTACAACGTGTCTCCCTACCATATTTCTTTTTCTTACCTGCTTTCACATTTCTTTTCGCGTATGTTATGAAAATCAAAGCATTTGATGGTAATATTATTAAAATAGTAACGTCTTTAATCATTATTATATTTTTATTATAATGAATCTCCAGTGCTATATTCGTTTCCACGCCACCTAGCGATAGAGTGATCGGCGCGTTTTTTTACAGCGGAGAACCGCGGATACTCAAGACTCTATACCTCGGTTAGCAGGTAGAATTTTTCAACCGCGTTTGGCAAGGGACTACTGTATTTACTCATGGGAATACGTGAGGTTACACTTGAAGTCCGACTTCAGTTAAACGTACAACAATTTGACTGTTTTATTCGGAATTGCTTCCCTTATACTTCCGATTCAAATAAAATCATTTAATGATTAATTATGGCTGGAGACCATTCCGAAACCGTGTTAAAGTGAAATTGATGGCCGTGCAAATTGAGGTGGGTCTCTAAAAATGAAAGCAGTGCTAAACCGAAAACGTGTAAAATGAAAGCGTGCAAAGGGTGATCTGGTCTTTTTTGCTCTGTCTCCGATTATTAATGCATTTCATTTGTGCGTGTATTTGCGCACATGTATCAATACATACATACACTCGCAAGCGGAGGCAGGCATACCTCTCTAATTAACGCTCAATCACGTTAAATGCATTAACGGGTTATTTACCGCAAGGAAGACGAATTTAATATTTAATATGATTATCCGTGTTTTTAGATAATTGCTGTTAGTCGTTCCTGCAGTCAAAGCGTCGCAATGGAATCTGGAAACAACGGAAGCGCAGCGCAGCATGACGCATAGAATAAATCATCGCGTCAATTTACTGATGGAGTTCCGCGATGAATTACACGGGAAGCAAATTGCGCTCTATCAAAAAGACTACTTCCCGAAAACGGGGACGCAAATGGGGAAGAAAAAAAGAATAGTGGAACTTGGTGAGATTCCAAAACTCGAGGAATTTTTTTGCTCTTTACTTTATCGTACTGTTGCTCCACACAAATACCACGACCTTCATGCATGCATACATATATATATATATACATGTATTTATTTATTTAATTATTTATATATTCATATATAAAATTTTGGGCTGAATATAACCTTCACCTCTGAAATTGGATTCTGTAAAAGAGAAAAATATTTTCATGTTGAAAAAATATTCAACTATTATAATAATATTTACTGCTTACTTATACAGTTAATCATTTACACAACAGTCCCTATTAGTTTCTCTCTGCTATTACCATTTCCACCGACGGACATTCTTTTTTCTACACGATACTTCCTTGCAGCTTCCCCATTCTTCTTCCGCGCACTTCGCAACTGTGATTTTTTAAAATTCACCTCACAGCTACGCCTCAAAATTGGTCTTTTCTCAACCATATTAAAACCCATAATTTATGAAATATTTAATATACGGTTCTAGATACACGAAAACTAAACTCAGCGACGTGCGCCATATAATACGAGTTAGTCCGAAGAAAGATACGGCCAATCATGTGTTTCATCTCGGAAACCGTTGAACGATAGGCATTTATTTTCCGGTTCCGAAATTTAACCTACTTTTAGCGTCGCGTTTCGTTCTTTATGCCGTCTCCTAATATGTCCTTTTGAGTGAGCGCGAGAATCGTTCTCGCGACGATGCAAAAGGGAAGGAAACGCCGATCATCGATGATTCTATAGATGGCGAAGCGGTGGAAATTTTTAAAAAGAGGCCGTTTGCGCGCTCTAACACACGCACGCAACGTGCACACATATACACACTTGTTCACTTTTTCTCGCCTCCCTCCCTTCATTCAGAAACTCCAATTCATCATCTTCCTCGACGCGACCTCTCTGAGTCGCAAATATGACCTCCGCGTCAGCATCCGCGCCATTTGCGCGTTTTTCCTTTAAGAGGGTCACTCCAATAAAAAAGGTGTCGTAGAAGAGGGTTGCCATTGGGGGAGGAACGGCCATTATTTTCGTTTGCTCCGTCGGACTTATCGCCTCTCCTCTTTTCTTCGCCATAAGCGACGAGCCATTGCTCCATGCATACACATTCCTTCCGTCGCGTAGCTAGGTATATATCATCTCTTTTATTCCTTTAGACGTCATAGGACCGCTTACATTACTTCACCCCATCTCACTCTTCCTCTTCCCCCCACCTCTCTATCGCTCTACAACAAGCTCGAGTTTTGCCATTTTCTCAATTCGTGCTGCATTTATCTCATTTCCCCTTCCTTCCAACATTTGGCTCTCCTACAACACCGGAGATGCGTTCTGAAAAATTGCCGTGTAATGTGAATCCGTGTTATGTGAACCTGGCTTTATGTGGTGAGAAGGGGTTGCGTTCCATATTCCTTCAGGTACCGTCCTCCCGACCCAAACTTTCGAAACCTCTCTTTGATGCACATGCAGCAAACTCTCAGTTATCCGGAATGCCTGGACAATCGGGTTTTCCGATTAAGTGAATACTATTCTGGTTGCTTGAGATTTGCATTTGATTGGCCCTAATAATATCTGTTAAGTTACAATAACAATGCAGTGCTAAAATAGAGTAATACACAATTTTAATATAATATTATATACTTAAACAGTCATTATTGGATCAAAGTTATTATGATCCGTTTTTTATCACCATTAGCGGATGTTAAAGTTTTAAGTGCAATTTCATCATTATTATTATAAAAAACTGAGTGAAACATCCATAATTGCGAATGAACGGCTTCTGAAAGCGTCGATTTTGGCGGCTACCTTTCAAACTAAATGTTAACAACATATCGAGAGGCATCCGATGCCGGACGTTCTAAAGAGATCTCGCATGGGCGAAAGACACATAATGGGGAGATGGAATACGTTTCGATTGCAATAAAATATCGATTGCACGGGTGACAGATATCTAGGAGTTTACTGCACCTGTACACATAGTGTTGTTTCTGTTAATCGAAGCTTATAAACAAAACACTCCGCCCTCCGACACGTCTCTTCCATCATCTGCAATCTGAAATCCCACGTCCCATGCCTGGCAAAACAGCGTTGTATTAGTCTTTGGTGTTAAAATCAAACCGTGTTGTAACAAATCCGTGTTATATGAACCAGTGATAATAGGGATATAATTTCGTTTACGCTCGCGTAACCTCTCTCTCTCTCTCTTCCCCCTCTTTTTCCTCTTTCTTCCTTTTCTCTCCCTCCTCCTCAAGACAACTGTCACACACTTTCCTCATCCCTCAGTGGTTTCCAAGTTTTGCGCCGTAGCTGGTTTTCATGGGTGCCGCGGAAAACTTTGATAAATAAATAATTCAACGTTTAGGAAATTTTGATGGGTCATTAGGACGATGATATTTTCAGCAGTAATTTGACGGGGATGAGGCAGCAACAAATGAATGCGTCTGAACATTGTGACGCACGTGCTTAAAAATATAAAATGTTGTTTGAATTTGATATTGCCGCAGAAAATTCCGATTAATTTTGAAAGGGCGCTGTGCATCCAAAATGTTAGGAATCACTGTCTTTACGCTTTCCAGACTCCTTACCTTTTCAGTCCGTTTCTGTTTCATTTCGTCTCATATCCTCCAAACGATTATTTCTCAAATAACCGTAAAGTTAGCTGCCTATTTCGGCTGCTCCATAACGTAACTTGCACGTTATTGTAACGAACTTGAGGAAAGATGAATTTGCCTAAAACAGAGAAATGAGTAGTTGACAAAGAGAAAAATAAGGATAAAAGAATTACTATAAGCGTAAAATTGCATCGGGTGGGAATCGAACACTGGCCCCACGGCGAGGCTGGCGAGCATTCTACCACTGAACCACCGATGCCATGAGGAAGTAACAGATTAATAGACTTTCGGAAACATAAAAATATGCAAAAATCCTCCTTAACTAGGTACAGTGAACAAACTATTAAAAACAAAAGCTAAAAAACAAGAAAGAATTATCAAGCTCACCTTATTTATTAAGGCCGAATTTCTCCGGTTTTGCTTTATCGGACTGCTTAAACTATAAAATATCTTATTCTTGCAATGTTTAGATGTTACACGGGAGAATTTGTCAGAAACGCGTTTCTTTTCGAAATGTTATGGCTTTTTCGTACTGTTTTCGGGTGTCGCTAGGGCGATCCGTATTGTCACCTCCGATTGAATTAGCGTCTATCATGCCTTAAAATAGACGAAAGAATCAAGTTATTCGCTTTGCGCTTTTTATGAAGTATCGTAACTATAGTTGTAGCAAAGTTGCAACTTGAATAATTGCAGGTAATTGTTGTTCAGTAAACAGCGTGTGGACTGGGGGCATTTTTAACGATTGACCAAAAGAAAAAAATATTTTCTTTATTCCAATACTGGAATGGTACCTTTTTCATAATAGAGAAGTAATTGAAATTGCGCATATAAATTATAAAAGCAAACGAGATTCAAAATGTCATTTGTCTAATTTTATAAGGAGAAATGAGCTATTATTACTTTTAAACATGCAGTAGTATTCTGACTGACTTCGCAAAAGTTTTTACGGGTACCACTATTTAACTTAAATATTTATTTTAAATTAAATAATAAATATTTTCTTAAGATTAAAATTCAAAAATGTAAATATTGTTAAAATATTTTTTATGCTGACGCACTTTGATTTTGGAGTTCTACAAATGTTCTTCCATGTGTGATATAACACTTTTATTTTAACTTTCGATCACTAGTGAACTTCACAACTGAAAGCCCCACGATTCGAAAATTTGTAGAACCACAGAATCGAACTAATTCCTACTAGAACTATCTTTATCTTTTTCTTTTTAGTAAGTCAATGTAAAAGTTATTATTGATTACTTTTTATATTTCAACGTTCAATGTTTTATGCCCAAAACTTCAAATAACAAATGCGAAAATAAAGTTTGGATAGCATTTCGACATAGCTTCACGGGTTGCATAAAGCGCTCTCTATGACCGCATGCGGCCCACGCGCCGTAGATTGACGATCACTGCCCAAGCCGAAGCAAGGGTTAATCGCACGATCTCATCTAGGAATATATATTTATGTAAAAAAATTCATGCATCGCGAACAGAATTTTTGGTTGGTGTTGAAGCAAATTGCCCGCCATCTTCAACTCCAGAGGGATTAAGCCTCGCATCAAATTTTAGGGATTACAAACCCACGCGAGCGTGAAACTCCAAGCTTTGAAAAGTTCTTGAAAACTTTTTAAATTTCCAAACTTTTGAAATTTAATCTTCCCTAGCGAAAAAAAGATAACCATCCGAAAAACAAATTCATATAACCTTTTAATTTCTCAAATATTTGGGAAGGAACTTTTGGACAGCTTCATCGGAGTTGAACAGACACAAACAGAGGTACAAGCTCGCGAACTGGAAGATACAGTGATGTATGAAGTAATTTATTTAAAAAGGAAACGTGCCAAAAAGACAAGTGATGTAAACTACCAACCGTGTCCCACTTAAACTGCTTTCTGTTGCTTAGCTGGTGTTGAATTATGCTTACGATTCCTTTTAGTTTAGATAAGAGGTGGTGTTGATTACTGCAACAGTAAATAACTCATCGTAGCCTGAACATATATTACATTTTAAAAAATTACTTTGAATTATAACTATGGTAGAGAAAATGGTTAAAACCTACAAAATTCTTGCTCTATATTATAAAGTCTATAGTATAGATCATTGATGCCCAAAATACGGCCCGCAGGCCACATCCGGCCCACCATGAATTAAAAAATTAAATTGTTTGTTTGTTTTCTGGCTAATCAGCCTCTTGAACTATTATATCTCAACAATTTAAGTATACAATGCAATATACAACGAAGACAAAATTTTAACGAGAAGTCCAAACCAGAAATATTGCAGGCTGGTTTCTCAAAGTTGACGATCCGAATTGATTACTTATATTGACAGGAAATGTTTCAGTATGTGTTAGTCATTCCAAGGAATTCTCTTACCACAAATACCATTTGTAATTCATAGTTTATCAATGATAGAGAAAAATTGGAAAAAATTAATAAAGCAATTATCAGGTTTGAAATACTAAAATCAATGTAAAAATCTCTTTCTGGCATATTTTGCATGTATTTTTAATAATCGAATTTAATAAATGTTACTGTTTATACGCTAATATATATGGATCAACTGTCCATTGCTGGAGGGTAGTCGAGTGGAAAAGAAAATAATCCATTTCTTCACTCGTCTATGCTCAAGCCGAGTTCGGTAATAATCGTCTCCATGGAAACAATCCAATAAAATGCGATTTAAAACGCTATGTTTTAGTAGAAATTCAAGAAAATACGATCAAATATCAATATTCAGTGATAAGAATTAGAATCTACATTTTTTCTTCTTAAAACATTACAAACCTCGCTCCGATATGATAATTTTAAGAAAACATCTCTGTACGATGGATTTGAGACTTCCAATGTAAAACAAATAAAGAAAAACGTTCCTGGAATCGAATCCGGGACTTCAATCTTCGCCAAATAAAATATAACCGGGAGGTGGACCCTGGCAGCACGAGCCTCATACCATGTTTCATGAAAATCTGCCCATTTATGCAAAAGTTGTTAGTGGGACACACACACAGACACGACCATTTCATCAGGCTATGGTTTATTTGGAAAGCAGCCCAAAAACAATATATTTTGTTATGACTCCCTCTAATTCTATAGCAGATAAATGCATTTAAACAAATTTGGCAATAGTGACTCACTATTAAAGCCTTTAGTTTCCTAAAATTATTCTGCAACTATTTTCGAAAACGTGTATACCGCGATGAGGGCGAAAATGGGCTATGTGGCCCTTTAGTCGAAACGTTTGGGCATTACTTGCATAGATTATTTATTTTTTATTAGTTTAAACGAAAGCTTTATCGAAGTTAGAAATTTCAACCTCTCTTAAATAGCTCTAACATATTAAAATAAAATAATATCGAACTCGCCTTATGGCTGAAATCCAGTTGGTTAATAAATTCCGATATATCCAACAATAACCAGAGGCCCATTTTGACTCCAAATCAACCATCATCAGTAGTGACCCACTGACAGTAGATTGCAAAATGAAACATTAATGAATTCTACTGTCAACCATAGGTGAATCGCTACTGATGGTGGTTGCATCTCAGCCAAAATGCGCGTCTGGTTTTCCCAACTTTTGTCACGGCAGTTGAAGCTAAGCTATTTACCATTCATTTAAGTGTATCGAAGCGTAGCCAAAATTTGGAAACGTTCTCATCAATTAAAAGGGGATGGCGTAGTGGTTAGATCGTTGGCCTTCCACGCAGTGATACCATGTTCGAATCCGGTGGATTCAATCTGGGATCATACCGTCCCCTACTTGTCTGATTTGAAGAGAAACTCTCCGTCATTCGGAAGGGACGTTAAGCAGTTGGCCCCCTTGGTGCTCTTCGTAAAGAGTAAGCTAATGCCGGCACCGGGTTTCCTCCTCCCTTTGAGCGTCTGGTGTGTAAGGAGTTATGCCTATAATTATCCAAGAGGTTTATTAGCCATACATACACAGATAATTAATTAAAAGATACTCCCACTCTCGGGCCTTTGAAAAGTTCATTGAATACAACTTTTTACCCTGCACTATTACTCTTGTCCGTCCGATTCTGTACGTTAATGACCTTTTTGGCACTTATTCCCCCCACCTCTCCCTATAAAGTATAGCCACTCTATGCAATAAACCGCCGGCGAATAAAATAACCATATTCCAGTAAATCGAATGAGCTGCTCCCGTTTCGCCGAAATTCCGACTTTCGTTTTTGCCGACCGCGCCGAAAAGTGCGCGACGACAGTCGCTTTAAAAAGCGCCGCAGACGTAAACAAATGGACGGCGAACGATACCGTCCGCGTTCGCAATTACATTCGCGTCCGTCGATGAATAAATCGATCGGTTTTGCGTCATTGGGGGTTCGGGAGGGGGGGGGGGGAGGGGGCGACCGGCGAGCAGATGCGGGGAAAAATTATATTCTGTTGACTCGGTCACCGGGATACCGAAGCGTCGCTAATATCGTTTACCATTCGGACTCATGACGGATTCGGAGCGAACGTGATCCAGACTGCGTTTGTGTCACGCGGAGCGTATTAAAACGGCCCGTGATTACGCGTCGACGTCAACTAACCGTTAAACGAATCGGGTGTTAGGATCCGTTAATAAATACGCTCACAATGAGCATGGCGATTCTTATCTGCCCTCAATGTATATGTACGTTCTGCTCGAATACATTCTCGCGTTAGCGAATTCGTCACGCGTGGCGCGCCTTAAAAATATTGACTTGAGATCACCATTTTACAGGCTATATCTCTACCAGTATCCATAAAAAGGTCGGTAAGACCAGATGCGCATTTAGAGTACACGGCAGCCTCCATCGTTGGCTATTCACCGATGGTAGATCTGGCCTACCTAACTTTTCGTCAGTTTGATTTCAGTCATGAGGCGAGGTCGATGATTCTTTCTTTTTTTACCATTTACGATAACACTTCTATCCCGGGGTACCATTTAAACCTGAAGATGTGCATGAATCCAACCACGTCATTTTTGTTGTTGTAAACAGTATAAAATAAACAGATGAAAACACGTTGGCCCTACATTTATGAGAAGATTCATTTGTTATTAAATATAACGCATAAATATTTTTTAAGACATTGCAGACGTAGTTTTCCGTTTTGTGAACAAAAGTAACCGTTTAATAATACAAAATGACTTTCCACTGTGTCAGCCATCTGGCACAAGATTATTTCTGCAGAAAAAAATCTAGCGTTGGAGGTGGTACTCTGGCTTATCTTTCCCTCTAAGAATTCTTAGATTTTTGTGTTAGTATCTATGAACATATCGCACACAATTACAGTATTCTCTTTTAAAGGCCATAAAATATGACGACGAATGTTTAAAATTCTGACATTGCTGAACTTTTCAAAATAGCATAAATTCTACCTGTGTGCATGCTACTAATTTGGTAAACTGGTAACACAGGATAGGGAAAATTAAAAACATAATATTGACACTTAGAAATCAACTAATAGAAAGGCGGCGTCATCAATTTATGGAAAACCAAGAATATCTCATTAAGGAGAAATGGCGCAGCGCAGGGCAGCTAGATTCGTAAAGGGAAATTACGTTAGTAAAATAAGCCTAAAGACCGCGCAAATTCAGCGTTCCGTCCTTCGGATGGGACGTTAAGCCGTTGGCTACCTTGGTGCTCTTTGCTAAGAGTAGGGTAATGCCGTCACTGGATTTCCCTCCTCCCTTGTGATTGTGTTCGGTGTGATGGTGCTATGGCTATAATAATCCAAGAGTTTGATTAGCTAAAAATACAAACATACACAAAAAAGCCTAATGTCGTTAATAGAAAATCTGAAATAGACATCGTTAGCGGAACGTAAGCTACAGGCTAGATTTAAACTGCTGGAAAAACATATGTCGGAGGGACTAGCGAATGAGATAGCAGGTGTTACCAGAAGGCCAACGTTTCTCGGAAGGCAGGACAGAGAGGATAAAATTCGCGAGATTGATTGTAGAATTCTTGTGCGGTATAGAGGATCGTTTTTCCCTAGGACGATAATAGAACATAATAGGAAACAAGATGATCCAAACAGAACTTATGATGCCTACTTTCCATTTAATAATTTATTTAATACTTATATTGGCTTTAATAGCATTAACATCATCGCGGATATGTAGCTGTTTGTGTTCCCAAATTTCATAATTTAGCGTTATAAAATACAAATACATTCGAATGGAATGTTAAATTGATCACGCGCATTTGTACTGCAAAAATAATGCGTGTACTTATTAGAATATACCGAATAGGAGTCCAACAATAGTTGTTGCTATAGCAACATTCGTATTGAGTGATAATAACAGCAAAATCGAAAGTATTAACGCAAAATTCTAAGAAATAAAATCGATAAGCAAAATTCTACGATAAAAATTATATATTTCATTTCTTACCTTAGAGAATAGTACAAAAATCGCTCCGATGTTACAATTTTAAGATATTTTAATGTGCAAGAGAAAATGATCCTGCACGATGGATTTCAGATTTCCCATGTAAATCGAATGAGAAGGATAGTTCCTGGTATCGAACCCGGGACTTCAATCTTCGCAACAAAAACTATCCTCGGGAGCTCAGCCCATGTAGCGAGAGATTTTCACCAAGTTTCACGAAAATCAATTTATTGGTTCAAAAGTTAATAGGGGAGATCTATAAACAGACAGACACAACAACAAAACTATAAGCCTATTTCCAATCTGGAAAGTAGACTAAATATAACGTAGGGAAACTAGGGTCCTTGGGTGCACTGCAACCCCTGCCATCCACAAAAAGGTGACTTTCAGGGTATCATGCAGATGTAGATTGTTCTCGCCACATTTTTAAATCGTGTGTTTTCTAGTGAGGACATGAGAATCTGAGAAAACAGGAGAAAAATTTAGGAGAGGAAGAGCTCATATTTTGTAACAATCTTACTAAACTACTCGCTGATGTATTTGTTTCGTGGGTGAATGAATACACATAGCGAATGAGTTACTTTGCTGATTTAAAGCAGGACACCTTTTTTATGGCGTCTATCACCTTCAGTACGTCTTATGTTACATTCCTTTTTTCTAGACCAGCAGTTCCAAACATTTTTCACCTCGCGAACCCCTTAAGCTAATCTATTTCTCGTCGCGAACACCTTGGATTAACCTTTTCTCTTCGCGAACCCCTTGAGTTGCAACAGTTTTGGCGTAAATTTGAGTAAATTTTACAAAAACAAATCTTTTTGCAAGTGTTTAATTCATGAAAAATACAAATTTTATATAGCACATACTATGTAAATGTCCACAATAAAATCAGAACCTCTGAATTGTCATCAGTTTCTAGTTAGTACCCTGTAAGATTCAATTATAATTCTTGAAACAAGAAAAGAGTTGGAAATAAAACCATGCAATTAATTTAAATGTAATTAAAATATTGGTAAGAATTGTAGAACCAAGAAAGTGAAAGAGACGCCATTAAAAATTTTTTCAGTTTAGTTCGAACCCCTAGGATTTATATCACGAACCCCTAGGGGTACGCGAACCACCGGTTGGGAAACGCTGTTCTAGACGATCTTCTCTGGTGATAGCTTTTGTTTTATATTTATAAAATGGCGTTTAAACTGTGACGGCCTTGAGTTTAGCTGCCAGGACCTCAGCATGAAAGTGCGCAAATAATTACAGCTTATCTTTTAATGATTTCCGGAGAACTTTTATTTATCGGTCTTTTCGTTAACGAACGAGTAAAAAACACCTTGACGTTAATAAAGATAAAATTATGCCGAAATTTCTGAAATGTCAAGTTACATATCTCCTTCGTCTGTCCTGAACTTATCTGCTCTGAAAAAATGTCGAAATTTTCCTTCTTCGCTGAAGTGTTTAATTTAAAAAACCCTTAATGCAAATTAATCAGTAAAATCTACTCATTCAAAATGTTATTTTTAACAAAGATATTCTTTGACCAATAAGGGTTATGTATTATTTACAACCCTGGTGTCCACGAGCTTAGCATTTTTAGGTGTGTCTGTTTCTCCCACACCTTTTCTTCCGGGGAAAACAAATGTTTTATAAGAAAATGATTTTTTTTCATAAAATGTCTTCTTCGAGGCAATGGAAGTTTCCTCCAAATATTGTTTGCAATTACTGCAAAAGATTAGGCTTAGATGATGAACACATTCATCCTCAGTATTTTTCCTTTCGAAGGAATCATTGAAAAAAATGTTTGATCACGGGAAATGATTCTTTCTTCCTCGCGGTTCTTTATAAATATTTGGATCAGTTGTGCCATATGTTTAAGGGAGAAGGGTAATCGTGTCATTCTAAGGACATCTGTTCTAAAAGAATATCGTCATTCGAAATGAGGACTTTATATGACGACGTCAAATTATTCGTTTCGCTTTTGTCTCGTACTCTTTCCCTCTTTATACCCACGCTATTTCCATAGCCAAATTCAGACCAAATAGCCTGGAATAAAAGCAAAAATCGAAAAGAGAAAGAGCGTTTCTTTTTGTTTCAGTCCAGACCCGGTTGCACGAAATAGTTCACCAGAAATGATACGTTTTTCATGCAATATAGAATTCTTTTTATTTTCCTCGGCTTTTTGTTAAGCAGGGCTCAAAAAATATGTCAAAAAATTAAACGTATTCTTTCCTTTTAAAACCTCTTATTACCGAATCGCCACTGATGACTGCTGCTTTGCTACCAAAAGGCACATCTGGTTTTCCCAACCGTATTTTTGTTAAATAGCATCGGTGGTTCAGTGGTAGAATGCTCGCCTGCCACGTGGGCGGCCCGGATTCGATTTCCGGCCGATGCGAGTTTCACTTTTTCAATAATTATTTCTTCTTTCTGGTCTTTGTCGCCTCACTGATTATTTTTTCATTTTCCGCAAACATTTCTATTCCCAACTTCATCGCAATAATGTGCAAGTTGCGATAGAAAGATAACCTTGTTCTAGCTAACTAAATCACAATGTTATTTCAAAATAAATCCAGTACTTTACTAAGAAAATAAGTTAGAAATTTGAAATCGGGAGAAAAACTCTATCGAGAATCGAACCAGTCTTTTAGTCCCTGGCAGTTATTCTACTATTGAAGTACCGTGAGTTTAATTATCCACATTATTTAACAGGAAATTATGTCTGCCTTTTTGTTCCGTAGCATTGGTGGTTCAGTGGTAGAATGATCGCCTGTCACGTGGGCGGCCCGGATTCGATTCCCGGCCGATGCAATTTTACTTTTATAGTAACTCTTTGTCACCTACCTATTTTTCCGTTTTAGGCAACTACATCTTTCCCAACCTCATTGCAATAACATGCAGGATAATTTCGTAAGATATAATTTTTAGGTAAGCAAATCACGATTTTAGTTGCAAGTAAAGCTATCCGGTGCAAAATTTGAAATCGCGAGAATTCTGCTATAACCAGGTATCGAACGTGGTTTTCGCGCTTGTCGGGCGCATTTTCTTCCACCCAACCCAATTTTATCGATATTGGGTCAACATGTCTTTGGGCCTCTGCGTTTTGGTTTGGAGAGCATATCGAAATGAACGCACAAGCATGCATTTTATAGAACCTCTGAATTTTTCACGATACACGTTCGTCGTTTCTGCGTTGCAGTACCTGTTCCACAGGAATGTTTGCCTAGCTACGTGGGAAACGGATTGCCTAGCTGCAATGTGCTGGTCATTAATAGGTTAGCTTATTTTTTCTTATTAATTTATAGGTGTATACGAGGTACGTCATCAAACATTTTGTAATCGTTGCCGATTGAAATATGCGCTTATTGTATACCGCGGGAACCTTCTTGGAAAGGTCGCGTAGGGAAAACCGCGTTGTGTTAATTTTATACCTTTTCGGAAAAAATTGGGTATCTGCATAGGCAACGTGGTGCTGTCTCACGTCAAATGCGTGAGTAAAAAAATAAAAGCAATACAATATATGCTAATACTCGAATTGGAAATATTTTATTAAAGATTCATTGGAGTTTTATTTCTGCTCATTATATGAATGAATTTTAATAAATTTATTCCCTATCCCATTAATGGGCCAATTTAAGTAGTAGCTAAAATGGAAATACAAGTTCCTTTTATTAAAGATAATATAAATAACTAGCTGAAACGCCCGACTTCACTCGGGAAAGTTTTCTTTGAAGTAGCAAACAATTTTAATTATTTATTATTTTTATTGATATATCACTTTTGATGTCACATTACAATAAAACTAATACAATCAATTCTGAAATTCACTTACTTTCGCTGTTAGGTACCCTAAGTTTACCAAACGTTTCCCATTTCTTAATATATTAATATATAATAATATTAACATATATTGGTGTATGATAAACGATAATTTTTGGTGTTCTAAGAGTTCAATTCTGCAATATCTAAATTAATAAAAGTGAAACTAATTTCAGGTTTTTCATTCTATCAAAATAGTCCTTTACTCAGGCTCTTTATATAACCCTTCTCTAACTATTGCCGATTGAAATGCGCATATACGCACCCATTGCGATATATATATGTCCCACATTTATTTAACCATTTATAACAGGGGTGGCCATACTTACTTACCCTCGGCGCCGCATACGATCATTTTCAGAAGTTCAAGAGCCGCTCATAAATTTATGAATAGTATCGTAAAACAACCTGTATCCGAAGCAATTCAGGTTTAATGCATATCCCTTAGGCATCCCCAGCACGTCTCAAGTCACACTACGTCAAGGTGTTCTGCAGTGAAAGACATCGATACGCCTCTCGAGCCGCGGTTGGCCACTCCTGATCTACGATCAAATCCGCGTTGGACAAGGGCTTACTGTATGAATACACGCACATTCGCTCGCCCAGATAGTACACATATACCTATCTAAGAGATCTCAGAAAGGAGCAAAATGGTATTTTAATTCAATCCCGGTATCGCCGAATGTTTTATTAAAATGATTAAAAAGTCACTGCCTGGGCCACGTGAATGTGTTCTTAAAATAGGAGTGATTGAGTTTTAAATAAATTGATAAGGGATAAAGCGGGTAGGAATAATCGCTGTGCGGGTCATAGTTTGGTTACCCACGCTCTAATCGGGTGATAAGTTAATTTCGATACTGTGTCAGACTGATTTTACTCCGAAAATCCACTATTTTGTCAAAAAAAGTCGGATGTGGTGATTGCGTCGCAATACAAACGTCTCAGTTCCAATTTCTTTTATGAGAAGGGAAGTTTTTATTGCTGCAGCTATTTTCAACACGTTACTGTATTTGATTCTAAGGCCGTCATGAAAGTAAATAAGAAAAAATATGATCAATTTCTTACAAGAACTTTTTCTGTTTCTGACTTATTTGTTATAAATCGTCGTTATCAGTCTGTTCGGGTGGTATTAAATGCGTTGATGCATTAAATGCATATTAATGCATTTTTTCTTCGGATCTATACTTGAAAAGCCAAAAAAACTTGACGGCCTTACCGAAATTTTAATTTATTAAAATTTTGCGACGGAGGAGGAGGAGCAAATGATATTGTAAAAATTATCGTTTTCATGGGAAAAATTAAAAAACGAATCAAAGGGCAAAATTACAGTAAAATGTTTGTATCAGAGTCTAAATTAGAATCTATTAAAGGTTCCTATTATTTACTGATAATATCTCATGGTAAAAACTTGCACATGAATATATAAAAACACGTACAATGTAATCGGTGTTTAAATTATAAATAGTTTTCGAAGATCAATTTGATATTGACGTTTAATAAAGAAAGATTGCTACACAATCTACACAATTCTACGCTATCAATTAAGACCGTGACTTTGTGACACTGCTCTGAAATGTGGCACTGATCACATGTACATGTGCACATCCGAACAATGCACGCAGTAAGCTTAATGTAAAATCAGCTTAGAAAAACACTCAAAACCCCGCGTGCGGTCGTGTCAAAACTCGAAGCAGCGGCTTTTGAGAAGTGTTCGAGTATCCCGTCCTCTCAATCGAAGGCATGAGGGTAAACAAAAGCGAGTCATATCCCTCACTCATTTCCCCTTTACGTATTAGAAGCGTCTTCTTCTTCGTTGGCAGGTTGTCAAGGAGTAATAAATCCACGGGTTGTCATCGTGCCTCCGTCGTTACCCGGTTGACGGGACCCTGTAAAATATGACCCTGGATGCTTCCCATAGCATAAAATATTTACGGCGTGACGGAGCCTTTCTACACGGTTCTAGATAATTTGTTCGCAACATTTGTTCGATGGAAATTTGGTCGTGTTGTAACTTGATCGTGAGGAACTTTAATCGGCCTGCATTAGTTCGAACATAAATTTGTTCGACAAATTATATTTAAGAAAATCTGTTTTGTATTCTCGCTTAAGACCATTTGATTGTATGTTTCTACATATACACTGGCAGAAGAGTAAAAAGCAACCACGATGCCCTGTTTCGGGAAATTCAATGTTTATCGCATTTACTATTGCATGTTCGAAATCAGTCATAATTGTCTTCGGGTTTGCAGTTGGTTCCAAGTTTTTTATTGTTCTTAAAAGTTGAATGCAACACTTCATTTTTTCTGGGAAGTAACGCATATATAAATGTAAGAGCAATGTGTGCACGTAAGCCATGTATAGTGTAGAGTTGCCCAAAAAACGGTGGAACGGTTTTGAAGGTACCATATGCGTACCAGTGATCCGATAATGCTAGGTGCCGCAGATTTATTCTGATAGAAAATATTATCATTCTGTCTTCTACGGACCCAGAATCGAACAATAAAAACTGTTCACCGTTTTCATTAGTGGTATAATTATCTTTGAACACAATATTCCTTCTGTGACTTGGAATGGCGGGCCATAATATTACTTGGTTTTAATATTTCTTATTGGTCTTTTCATCGTATCTATTGATTCATTACGTATTATTATGTATTTCCCAGTCGATAGACGTCTATATTGCCTACGTTGGTTTTTACTAGTCGTGGTAAAAATCTCCCATTCAGCTGTTAATAATACTTGTAGTTCATATAAACCGTTCAATTGTTCATAATGCAGCTAGTATAATTTACCCGTTGATTTGTTTATACGTCTGGGGCTACAGATTACACATTAAATTGTTCTACGTAGGTACATATTTACCCTTTACTACTAAGCAGTAGTCATATGTTACTCAATTGGGTATTGTCTGTCTACATGTCGTATGTAGTCGATTGAAACCAATGATTTCAGTGTTACCTTCGATTACCCATCATCTTCCCCCTTCCTCCTCCCCACCTCCTGCGCAGTAGTCATCTGTTACTCAATTGGGTATTGTCTGTCTACATGTCGTATGTAGTCGATTGAAACCCATGATTTCAGTGTTACCTTCGATTACCCATCATCTTCCCCCTTCCTCCTCCCCACCTCCTTCGCAGTAGTCATCTGTTACTCAATTGGGTATTGTCTGTCTACATGTCGTATGTAGTCGATTGAAACCCATGATTTCAGTGTTACCTTCGATTACCCATCATCTTCCTCCTCCCCACCTCCTGCGCAGTAGTCATCTGTTACTCAATTGGGTATTGTCTGTCTACATGTCGTATGTAGTCGATTGAAACCCATGATTTCAGTGTTACCTTCGATTACCCATCATCTTCCCCCTTCCTCCTCCCCACCTCCTGCGAAGTAGTCATCTGTTACTGAATTGGATATTGTCTGTCTACATGTCGTATGTAGTCGATTGAAACCCATGATTTCAGTGTTACCTTCGATTACCCATCATCTTCCCCCTTCCTCCTCCCCACCTCCTGCGCAGTAGTCATCTGTTACTGAATTGGATATTGTCTGTCTACATGTCGTATGTAGTCGATTGAAACCCATGATTTCAGTGTTACCTTCGATTACCCATCATCTTCCCCCTTCCTCCTACCCACCTCCTACGCAGTAGTCATCTGTTACTGAATTGGATATTGTCTGTCTACATGTCGTATGTAGTCGATTGAAACCCATGATTTCAGTGTTACTTTCGATTACCCATCATCTTCCCCCTTCCTCCACCCCACCTCCTGCGCAGTAGTCATCTGTTACTCAATTGGGTATTGTCTGTCTACATGTCGTATGTATTCGATTGAAACCCACGATTTCAGTGTTACCTTCGATTACCCATCATCTTCCCCCTTCCTCCACCCCACCTCCTGCGCAGTAGTCATCTGTTACTCAATTGGGTATTGTCTGTCTACATGTCGTATGTAGTCGATTGAAACCCATGATTTCAGTGTTACCTTCGATTACCCATCATCTTCCCCCTTCCTCCTCCCCACCTCCTGCGCATTAGTCATCTGTTACTCAATTGGGTATTGTCTGTCTACATGTCGTATGTAGTCGATTGAAACCCATGATTTCAGTGTTACCTTCGATTACCCATCATCTTCCTCCTCCCCACCTCCTGCGCAGTAGTCATCTGTTACTCAATTGGGTATTGTCTGTCTACATGTCGTATGTAGTCGATTGAAACCCATGATTTCAGTGTTACCTTCGATTACCCATCATCTTCCCCCTTCCTCCTCCCCACCTCCTGCGAAGTAGTCATCTGTTACTGAATTGGATATTGTCTGTCTACATGTCGTATGTAGTCGATTGAAACCCATGATTTCAGTGTTACCTTCGATTACCCATCGTCTTCCCCCTTCCTCCTCCCCACCTCCTGCGCAGTAGTCATCTGTTACTCAATTGGGTATTGTCTGTCTACATGTCGTATGTAGTCGATTGAAACCCATGATTTCAGTGTTACCTTCGATTACCCATCATCTTTCCCCTTCCTCCACCCCACCTCCTGCGCAGTAGTCATCTGTTACTCAATTGGGTATTGTCTGTCTACATGTCGTATGTAGTCGATTGAAACCCATGATTTCAGTGTTACCTTCGATTACCCATCATCTTCCCCCTTCCTCCACCCCACCTCCTGCGCAGTAGTCATCTGTTACTCAATTGGTATTGTCTGTCTACATGTCGTATGTAGTCGAATGAAACCCATGATTTCAGTGTTACCTTCAATTGCTCATCACCCTTACCCTTCCTTCTCGCCCTCGCTTACGCAATATTCCTTTTCCTTAATTCTTTATTGTTTATCTACATGCCATATTTATTGTCTTTCGACGTCGTGTCCTGCTACCGTCTAAACATAGTTTTGGTTTGCCTTTAGAACTATTCACGAATTCTTACACACTTCAATATAAATTTAAGGGTTATTAGTTTGTTAGTTCCGCTGTAAAAACCTAACCACACATGGTGGCTGACTAGTCAATCTTTCGAATAAGTACGTTGGTAGAGCCAATTTCTGTACGAAGAAAGTTCTGCGCGGAGGGAGAAATATTTTTTGAACAAATTTCTGTCGCGTTGGCGCACAAACCTCCTCACACCTTCCTGTACTTTGCCTAATTTGTCCGCTTTCGTCTTTCATTTTTTAAATTCGCATCTCGAGCTATGTGGTTATAAAAACGCTGCAGTACCTCGTCATCGAATAAATCATGTTTTTCTGCTGTTCTCACCTTCACTTTCCGAAATCAAAAGTATCATCTCAAGTGTGTTTTTGACGCAATTATGGCGTCTGAAAGAAGCTATATATATATATAAATGACTATATATTATATATAAGTATATATATTATATATAACTCTCTCTCTCTATATATACATATATATATATATATATATATATATACTACATATACATACAAAAGATGTGCAGTTGTCTGGTTACTATTGAAATTTGGGAGCGGTTCCTTCATCTTTTACGCCTAGGAAAATCTCTCTCTAACTTTTAAATATAGTTAATCCGCATTGATCTTTTTAATTTAACAAGTGAATTACCCGTTACTACGCAACTTCAAAATTTGGAATCTTATAATATATTTTTCTGATGTTTTTTATCTTTACTGCTGGCGTATGAAATACTTTTTTTAAATTAAGCAAGATAATCCAAACGGAACTTATGGTGCCTACTTTCCACTTAATTATTTATTAAAATACTTATATTGGCTTTGATAGCTTTAAAATTTCCGCGGAGTTGCTCTTTGTTTTCCCAAATTTCATAATTTAGCGTTATAAAATATTACAAATACATTCGAACGGAAAAATAAAATGATCACGGGTATTTGTGTGGCAAAAATATTGCTTGTATGTACTTAGCATATATCGAATCCGAGTCCAATAATAGTCGTTCCAATTGAAAAACTCTTATAATGAATGATATGATAAAAACTGCAAAAAATGCCAATATTAACGCGGAATTCGAAGAAATACGATCGATAATCAAAATTCTACGATAAAAATTATAATTTCCATTCCTTCACTCAGAGAATAGCAGAAATACCGCTCCGATATTTCAATTCTCAGATATTATAATGTGCAAGGGAAAATTACCCTGCACGATGGATTTGAGATTTCCAATGTAAATCAAATGGGAAGGATAGTTCCTGAAATCGAACTCGGGAATTTCAATTTTCGCAACAAAAACTATCCTCGGGAAGCTCGGCTCAAGTAGCAAGAGATTTCCACCAAGTTTCATGAAAATCTATCTATTGGTTCAAAAATTAATTTTGGTGATAGACAGACACAACGACAAAACTATAAACCTATTTCCATTCTGGAAAGTAGGCTAAAAATACTTCCAGTGATGATCCTACCCAGTACCTCCGTATAATTAGCACAATACTGTAACCATTAAGCTACGAAAGCTAACTAACCAAACAGTTATTTATCATATAAAGACAGATTTTCAATCTCCTTAATTAAAAGGAGTAATGCGTTTTTTTATTTAATACGATATTATTGTGTATTAAAATGATGACGTCATCGTAAGTACTAGAGAAGTATCTTAGGTTTTACCTATATCCTATATTTTGAATTGCTACGTGATTAAGAAATTTTTAAAAATTATTAGCATATAGAAGATGTAAACGAAACAAAACCGATTCCATCTTTTGGATTAATGGTATGATATATCTTGACGTTTTCAGCGATTTGGGCGAGATATTGAAATTACGATTTGGCCTTTGCAGCAGACGCACTGCCAAATTGGACGTACAAAATTCATTCGTATCGAAAATTCCAAAAAATATGCGAAATAGGAATAGAGGAGAATTGAAACTACTTCTTACGCCGCTTTAATTCTCGCAATGCCCAAGAAACCATTCACTGAGACTCAAAATTGTTTCTTTAAGCCACGCGAGAAGGCGCCCGTGTTGTCAGTCGCCACCCGTCGGAATTCACCTCGAACGCGGTGAAAAAATCGTTCCGAAAAATTGCTCCCTCATCGATTTTCCCGGAAACATTTTGCGTGGAGAGATTTTTTATTGCGATACTGTTTGTCCCTTAGCATTTAACACGAAAGGGAATAACTTTATTTAAAAAAAAAAAACTTGGCGGCCTCCATTTTCACGCTTTATCCGATGTCGCCGTAAATTATTATTATCTGTATCTCTATTGTCGATGTCCGCCTCTCCTCCCTAACCTTCGCCTCCCCTTCTCCCTCTCCCACTTTCGCTTTCTCCTTCAGCGCATGTTCGAAAGGCCATTGGCTCGACGCGCAGCACCGATCTTGCCCCCCTTTCCTTCCTCTCCCGCCCCCCCCCCCCCAAGATTTCGAGACGAACACGAAAAGTTCGTGTCCTTCTTTTTTACCGGACATGTCACAGAGCGGAGGAGGAGGGGAAAAAATGAAAAATAAATCCCTCTCGTTCTTATCTCTTTTCGTTCATCCGGCCATTTCTTTATATCGATTTCCTCCCGACGAATCGATCCTCTCGTTCGGTTATTCTCTCGCGGGGCACGCTATTTCTTCTGCATAAGTCATGTTTCCACCCTCTATCTCACTCTCGCGTTAGGGGAACAAGATTTTCTTTTAGAGAAAAAAGGGAACGGAATGGCTTATTCATAATCTATGAGATTAAATGACGGCGATAACGAGGAGGCGACTAATAAATCCTCCCTCCCACTTTGGCTGCCTCTGACGTCTAGCGTGTCGGCTTCCGATAAAGTTATTTTTTTATTCCAGAAGGTTATTATAGAAATTTTATGTATTATTCAGTCTTTTTACTCGATATCAATGCTTCTCAAAAAGGGAACAAAAAGGATTGAATTTTCCATACGATTTTCTTACATGGGAAAAAACTCGCGGAATTATGATTAAGTTACGTTTTGAAAGAGTAGAGTGGTTACTTACGCTGTGTTTATCTTCCCAACTTCAAGTAAGATTTTCGAAGTGATTACCATCTTTATTTGTATTGTTTACCTTGACTGTGTGCACATTTTTGTGCATATAATTATGTAGATGGTAGCTCGTAATCACTTTGGCTCCAAGTTGAACAGTTGTATAAAACTCCTTAAGCCAAAAAAATTTTTTGTAGGGTAAGCCCTATGCATTTCGCCCACTAAGTGGGCATCTTCAGGGGAGAACCTGCCTTGGCAGTGAACATAATATGTGATATAATAATATAATATAATTATGTGATAAATTTCCTTAGCTCTTCTATTGTAGGTTCGCGCCGGTTTTTCACGCACCCCTTCCTGTGTGTCTCTTCCCGCAAACAGGATTTTACTAAATATGATGAGCTCTTCTTCTCTACTTCTACTTTTTTCATCCTCTGTCACAGTTTCACTGTAACCTGTAAGCGTGTATTGAAGTTTTATATGGGAAATTGTAAAATATTTGACAATTGGGTTTAGGTGTAATAGGGAGCTAACAAGCTTCAACCTCGCCCAAAAAAGGCATTTGTCTGTCTGTATGTAAGTACCTGTTATTACATCTATCCAAAAATTATTAAAGATGACTCACCATAG